>CM060912.1:708996598-711801598 GCA_030737875.1 Allium sativum
TGCTTAGCTTACTGCAACGAATAGCGTAATAAAACTCCTTTCAAATGTTTGTTGCAAGGTTTAGATCATTTGAGTTCTTATAGGAAGATTGATAAAAATTAAAAGAGGCACCATCAAAAGTCCAGGGGTATGTTGAGTGATGATGAAGATGATATTTAATACAGTAAAGGTAGTGGTTTGACTGGAAAAGATTTGAAGATTTAGTGGTTTAGGAGCAGGATAGATGAAAAAGAGAAAGGGAAAGAGGAGCGAGATTTGGTTAAATTAGGAAGAAGATGACGATTGGAGCAGCTTTGAAGAATTTTGATTAGATGGAAATGAAAGCTTTAAATGGATACGAAAATGAAGAAGACGGTGAGTTGCTAGAGGAACTTTAGGATATGCGAGAAGATACTGCTATGTACCGTGTTTATTTAGATATGTGAGTTCTCAGAGTTATATTCTAAAGTTATACTGCTACGTACTGTGTTTGGAGACGAGGTGCCTAACGAAAAGTACTGTGTTTATTTGTTTATGGGGTGAAGAAAGGTTCCATACAAGGTTATCACGACGCCAAGTCGAGCCAAGTCGAGCCACTACCGTCTAGAAGACTAGTCGACAAGTCGTCTGACTAGTCGTGACTAGTCGACAAGTCTTTTATATACATATATTTATTAGACTTAAATATATAGTATAATTAGATGTAAAGGTAACATAATAATAGATTCAAATTCAACAAAGATAACATAATAATAGGTTCAAATTCAAAAAACATTCATAAATAGATCCTAGTCGCAACAAAATAAAACCCATAATGTTGCTTGAATCTGTTAATTCCGACATGATTTTCATTCCTGCAAAGAATGCATTTAACCACATCTTTATTACTCAAGTTTGGCCAAAATGCATACTTCCAACCGGGATCATTTGATTTAGCTTTCTTCTTAGGATGTTTAACCATCTCATGCCAAGTATTTTCTGTGTTATTCTCCATTTCAACCGCTGCGTATATAATTAAAAATTAAAAACAAATCAGTTAATTATTTAATTAGATTATAAACTTATCAGTTAATTAAAAAAAATCAAATTTCAGTCAATTAAAAACAAAGTTAAGCCTAGGGCTAATTTTTTAACAAATCAGTTAATTAAACACTGATCAGTTAATTAAAAAAAAAAAACTCTGCTTCTCAAAAAAATGTTTACGGTGAAAATAAAATAAAAATAAAACGCTACTTCTGTGTTACCTGAGGCTGGCGGTGGACGAGTAGGGCGGAGGAGCAGCGGTGAGGCAACGGTGAGGCAGCGAGATGTAATTAGGTTTTTTTTTAAATCGATGCTCGATTTACTGATTTAAGGGTTATACGAAAGCAAATATTGATGTCGATCAGCTCAATTAGGGTTTCTGGGTCGAATTAGGGTTCTGGGCTCAATTTGGTGGGCTCGATTTGGCCCACTCATCGTCGAAATGCAAAAGTTGAGTCGTCGAGTTTCCCCGAGCGACTTCTCGACTTGTCGACGACTAGTCGTCAACGTGATAACACTGGTTCCATACCTAGGTAAAATGATATATTATGGTTATATCGTGTATGTATAGTTACCCTAACTTAGCTGAGTAATTAAAACATAAAAGCACTATTTAGATAGACCCCAGGCCTCTAATGTAATTGTAAGTAAACGACTCATGTATGTGTGAGACTCATGCATGTGAGAATACCTGTATCCAACTTTGAATATTTCAACCATTCCGACCAACATATCATTTTTAAAGAGATTTGCCATGCAAAGTACAACTAAAATAATCGTATAATTAATCTTGATTATAGTCATCATTAATGTGGTATATGCGTTAATCAAACAATAATTATAGTGCAAGTTGAAGGCATATATTGCAGTTGAGTGCATGTGAGTCAATTGTGCATACTCACGCATACTTACAGAGGTGCACACTAATGACCCTGTTGCTTGCACATTGGTCTACTCTTGATGCTATATATCATTATATTCATGACTTTTGATTTTTCACTTCAAGGTTTGGTTACAAATCATGATAATATTGAATTTCTTCATAAGGGAAACAAATGTTGTTGCTACAAAATTACAACTACAAATTTATATAAGGAGTCATTTATTTATTTGACCGTCACTTCACTATTAATAAATTTGGTCTCGGTATTCTTTGCACACGTCCAACGGATGTGCCCTAACATACTGGGGTGTGTGAACGAAGGGATGAGCATGGCGAAAAATACACATAAATGTTACCTTCTCTAAGAAATAACCAGCAGAACTAGAAAGAGAGTGCAATTCCTTTCTTCGCTTATATGTAGCTTGAATTGCAGCATTTTTCCATAGCTCCTCAACTGTAGGTGCATATTCACGGGTAGCAGCAAGAAAAATATCTTCTAGCCTACCTAAAGACCGTTCTCGAAGAAGCCAGTCAGAGAATTCTTTTAGACGTGGGCTGATTGAGTAGATGGTTCCATCATGACATTCGGAAGGGATACTGTTACCTGTTTAACCACATGTTTTCTTTTTCAGCTCATTACAAAGTAACTATGAACCATGGTTTTAACTTTTAAAGACCAAATCATGAATTCAACCGTATTGGTGCAAGATCACAAGTTCTAGTGGTTCAGCAGGTCTGATCGTAGAAAACATGTTGCTCGTTATTTTTTTATTTCCTGATTTAAATCTAAAATTATTTCAGTTCATGTGAAATTTTAACAGCTATAGTTAATATGCTAACATCAAGGAAAAAAAATTCTTGAACATTTGATAACAAATTTAATTAAAAAAATTCTACAATAATTTCTTTGGTGAAACGTGTGAGTTTCCTGGGTTTTTTTTTTTTTTTTTTTTTCTAAATAAAGCAATTCCGTTCAACAATGGTTCATAATGTTAGAACCTCTATTCTGCACTTTTAATGACAACAACTATACAAATCATTATATACAATATTTATCATCTAAGTATGCAGGTCACCTATGAATGCAGATATATACAATCAAAATCAAAGACTTGAAGACAGGCACAAGAACATCATCGTATTAGTAATATTTAGTGTAATGTCAAATTGATTATTTGTACAATCTTCTCGAATAGTATCCACGTATATAACCATTTAGAAAACGGTTTTATAAACAAAGAAAGCAAAATATTAAGACTGTGCAGGTGTCAGACGTCTGATCCTTGGTTCAAACAAAATTTCCAATGTTTAAGCATAGACGTCTTGTCATTTTTGTCAGACGTCTGAGCTGAGTACTGAGCTGAGTACTGGAAAATTTTCAAAGTACTAGCATAGATGTCCGTGCTGAGTAACAGGATTTTTTTAAAGTATCTTCTTCAAAATGAAGGTTTGCTTCCATTCTTCCCTTGTATCTTTTCTTCTACCAAAAGTTGTAACCTTTGGAATGAAAAAGCTTTTGTTCAAAAATCACTCCTCTTCAAAGGAATTCTTCAATTTCTATAAATAAACTTGGATCAATGAGATTTGATTAACCCAACTTTCTAAATCTATTCTATCTATACATTCTCTACTCTCTGCGCTCTTTGATTTCATAAACCATTCATTTTATCTCTTCTATATATCAAGTGCTTCAAACTATATACTACTTTAAGAAGAGTATAGAAGTTGAATTGTTCGGTCAAAATCAATGTTATCAAGAACATATCCTTGTCAAAGAAAGTTACTCTATTGTAAGCTTATTCCTCCGGGCAAAGTGGGGGTTGTATCGATCAGTGTTGTCAAACTCGCGTTTTAACTCGGAAATCGAACGAGTCCACACGTTTTTTCCATCTCGGCGAAAAACCACGGAAGAAAACTAACAGAAGTGTGGAATCGTTCAAAGCGGCGCTGAAAAACGTGAAATCGTGCAAACTTCGAGCAAGTTTCCGCGTCAAATACTACTTCGAGTTTTTCAAATTCTCGATTATCGATTCCATGCGAAGAGCTGCCTCGTGAAACCTAATCGACGTTGTTGATTGTCGATGCAGCCCAATATTTCCTCGTGAAACCTAATCGACAGTAATAATAACACAGCAATGATTATTCAGCTAATCATCAACTATCAATTTGTAAGTTTACAATTCTTCTTCATTCAAAAATCTTTGTATTATCCTTACTCTTCTGATTCAGCTGCCTTTTCTGATTTCACATGTCTTCAACCACCGGAAATCCTGTTGCTGCTTCTTCTGGCTCTGCACCACCCAGAATTCAAGTTAATGCTGCTGGAAACAGAAATGATGTAGCATGAAAGCATGGAGTTTCTGTTGATGGAGGTCCCAGAAAAATTAAGTGCAATTGCTGTGGAAAAATATTTGATGGAGGGGTCTGTAGATTGAAGCATCATTTGGCATGTACACAAAAAGAAGTTAGCCCCTGTCAATCTGTGCCAGATGATGTCAAAAAACAGATGTTTGACATTTGCAAGTCACTGCAGCAAAAATTACTGAACAAAACAGAGGAGCAAATCGATAATGAAAAAGCAAAAGGAAAAAGATCAGTTGATGATAATGAGACACCTGCAAATCTTTTCAAGAAGAGGGAAGTGAGTTCTCAAGTCACCATCAATAACATTTTCAAGAAGAATTTGTAAGAAGAAGCATGTCAAAAAATTGCATCGTTCTTCTTCAATAATGCAATAATGTGGCAAAGAGTGGGGAATTCCGCAAGATGCTGGAAATGGTTTCAAGACATGGACTTGGATTTAAGCCACCCTCCTATCATTAGATCGGAACAAAGTATTTGAAGCAAAAGGTGGAGATGACAATGAAGACAATTGAATAGCACAAATGGAAGAAGACAGGTTGCAACATCATAAGTGATGGGTGGACCGACAAAAGAAGGAGAACCATCTTGAATTTTCTAGTGAACGGCCCTAAAGGTACTGTATTTTTAAAGTCAATTGATGCTTCTCATATATCAAAGACTGCAGATAAAATTATTGAGATGATTGATAACATTGTTGAAGAAGTTGGTGAAGAAAACATAGTGCAAATTGTGACTGATAAAACTACAAAGCTGCTGGTACAATGTTAATGGAGAAAAGAAAGAAACTGTATTGGACGTCATGTGTGGCCCACTGCATTGATTTTATGCTGGAAGATTTTGAAAAGAAGATACCCGTTCATCAGGAGACAATATCAAGAGGGGAAAATTACGCAATTTATTTACTAAAAGACATCTATAATATTTTATTACAGCATTTCACCAAAGGAAAAGATTTGGTAAGGTCTGCGGTGACTAGATTTGCAACATCTTATTTGACTTTGGGACGTCTTATGGAGCACAAAGGAGCATTGATAAGAATGTTCAACTCCAATGAATGGACATCAAGCAGGTTTGCAAAAACAAGGGAAGGACAGAGTATTGAAGAAATCATTATGGATACAAATTTCTGGAAATATATTGCAATGTGCTTGAAAGGTGCATATCCTTTGATCAGGGTACTTCGTTTAGTGGATTCGGATGAAAAGCCAGCTATGAGATTCATTTACGAAGCAATGGACCAAGCCAAAGAGAAAATTCAAAGAGCCTTCAATGGTGTCCAAAGAAGGTAGTTTACAACTTACATTATGTTTTTATTTGCAATTCCAAGTTTGCAAGTTGCAACTATACAAGTATATGCATTTTGCAAAACTAATTCAATTCTATTTTTACATTTAGTTTCAAGCCTTTGTGGGATATTATTGACGAGCGATGGGATAATCAATTACACAGGCCATTGCACGCAACCGGCTACTATCTTAACCCTCAGCTGCATTATGCACCAGAATTTAAAGCTGACTTTGAAGTGAAATGTGGGCTTTATGATTGCATGCAAAGAATGGTGGGCGTTGTCAAAGAAATAAGTAAAATCAATGCTCAACTTGAAGATTTCAAGACAAAAGCAAAAAAAAAATGGTAGTGAAATAGCTATTGTTGCACTTGAAACCAAAATTTCATCGCAATGGTGTGAATCATATGGAGATGAACACCCGAAACTACAGAATTTTGCAATTTGTGTGTTAAGTTTGGCTTGCAGCTCGTCGGGTTGTGAAAGAAATTGAAGTGCTTTTGAAATGATAAAATTTTCTTACTTTTTAATTTTAAAAGTTGTCTACAACTTGGTATATAGTTATACTGATGGAGTTTGTGTGATTGTATCTATTAGGTTCACACAAAAAGAAGAAACCGACTGAAATAAAAGACGATGAACGATGTTGTTTTTGTCATGACAAATTCAAAATTGTCCAAGAAGAAACAAACTAGAAAGATGGTTGAATATAACATTGAGGATCTTGAATCCGATAATGAATGGATATTGCAGCCGAATGATGAAAGGTCATCAAATATTTTAGATCTTACTTTAGACAATGATGATTTGGATTTGACACTCAAAATGAACGAGAGGAAGATGTTGGAGCTGCTGTAGAAGGTGGTGCAGCTGCTGCTCTAGAAGAAGATTTGGAGAATCCTAACCTTGATGATGAAATTGATGGAGTTGAAGCTGAAGATCTCATGGAAGATTGCAATATTTTGCTGAAAGACTAAGACTTGTGTTAAGGTTATTTTGTTGGAACTTGAAATTTTAAGGTTTATGTTATGTTTTGTTATGAACTAATGATTAATGAAAATTTTATGCTATGGCTATTTTGTTGAAATTTTATTTTTAATTTCCATTTTGTGTGAACTTACGCTTTGTGTTACGATCTCACGATTTACGATCTTTGTATACCCGAGCGCTCTTTGGTGAGAACTCGAGTTTGACAACCTTGATTTTGATAGTTAGAGGGCCGACTAGACGTAGGACGGGAGGTCCGAACCAGTATAAAACTTTGAGGTAATCGCTTTTTACTTTACTTATTCTATATTGCTAGTGGTTAGATACTATTAGTTACCCTAGCTTATTAAATATATACACATACAATCCTTGTAGCATTTCACATAAAATATATACTAATTATGAATATCATCTAAGATTGATAAGGTAATCCAGTAATTCTAATTAAGTATATCATCTAAGATTGGTAAGGTAATTCAACAATTTGATGACTAAGGTTATGAAATTATTTGTTAAATTAATTATGTGAAAAAATGAAAAATGAAGGAATAGTTTTTTCTCAAATTTTGAAAGACCATGTGGTTCGATGAGGCTGGTCTGTAGGTTATTTATGAAGGTTGAACCCAGTGTAGTCAATAGCAAATAGCGCAAGGCTTGCGACGCTATACGCTATTTTGTGCTATGCGTTATAGCATGCGCTATTGCGTTCATTTTTTTAGAAAAAAAGTGATCAAGTCTATTTTACCTAATTGATTTTCTTTCTTTCTTTCTTTCTTTTTTTTTTTACATATTTTGCACCATATCCAAACCGTTCAAGACTCCAAATACAAGCACTACAATACTTTATGCATGTATTAAATATTTCTCGATGCAAAATGTAATTATATTACAGAAAATTTTATAAGTTCATAATGTACATTCAAAATAATTAATAGATATAATATATTTGTGTCTTGCGAATTTGAAATTTATTCTTATAATCGTCAGTTATAATGAAATTTATTCATATTTATCAATTATGGTGATATAAAACTCTTAAGAAAAAATACATGAATATACATTTTTGCACAAAATGTTTAAAAAAATACAAGTACTAAGAAAAAATTACAAATAAAAAAAGTTGTAAAGTGAAAATAAGATCAAATGAAAATAATATATGAAGTCTACAATAACAAGATTCAAGTAAACAAAAGTCAAACGTGATTCAAGTGATTCAAATGGATGACTAATTTCAACCATAAATTGCCATGAAAACAAAAAAGAAGATGACTTCATGATGCCAAATCAAAATTCAGCCTTTTTTTTTTCCTTATTAGGCCAAGTACTAAGTAACCAAAAAGTGGATGACTAATTTTAGCCATAAATTGCCATGATTAAATTAAGACACTTAAATTAAGAAACTATCTAGCATTACTGTTATTCTTAGACGGTGGAAAAATCACTAAACTTAGGAAGCATGGACACGACGCTGCGAGCATCTACGAAATATTATCAGACGCAATTTTCATATTTTATTTTGAAAGGGCTCCCCCGCACGTGTGTGTGTGTGCGCGCGCGCGTGTGTGCGCGTGTGTGTGTGTGTAAACATAGATATATCGTGAACTATAAATTAGATACTCAGGAAAACATATGATCCAACACATTAGAAACTTGCAGTTAAATATGTAAAAAAAACTTTCAGCAAACATAAGTTGGTTAAGGTTAGCTCTCTAGCAAATTATAATTAAGGGTATTTGTATCTCTCGCCAACCTCATTGTATACAAGGTGCGACACGGACACCAAGTCCAAGCCAGACAAATCCAGAACACATACAACTTAGAGGAGTGCCTACTTCCATGTACTATGCAACAAAACAATGATTTACTATATAAAATATGGAAGCTACCTGTCTTAGGATAATCATATGAACAGGTTTTCTTATCAGCAAGGCTATCTTCTTCAAATTGCTCACGGCCCTCTAGCAATATCCCAAGATAGCTATATATACTACTTTGGATCATCAACTTAATGTGTTGGCGCGCCTTTTTGGAGAAAGGGGTGTTCTCATACAAAAACTTCGCCTGCAGCGTATGCTATCTTGATTAACACTGACACTCTTGTGCTTTATTCTAATTTAGTAACTATAATTGACGAGGAGGAAAAATTAACCAACAGCTGCATGTATCAAATTGTATGCTATAACTGTACACACGCACGGGCGTATATATTAAACTTGACTACATAGTGTATTGGTAACACAAAACGGTTAGCAGGATACATGTACGAAATTGCCCTTTGCTGATGTGAATAAAATTAGGTATAAATCACTGAAAAAAGTAGAGTGAAACTAATGGAATTAAAGACTAAAGTTATTAGAATGTATTTTTTGTCTATATACCAGAAGCCCAAACTTAGCAGATTAACCTAATCACATCGCACATCATAATGTTAGTATAGAATGTACAAAGGCATATCAAGCCTCAATTCATGTTTAAACTTACCTTACAATATTTTAAAGTTATTAACTGAGAATGAACGTAATGCACTTAATTCAGTCTGGAAAATTTCTTACGATGGACAACTGGACAAATGAAATAGCACATCATACCTAAAATTCTAGCAAATGAAAACTGATTGTTAGCATGATGTACAAGTAAGACATCTTATACAGATAAAAACAGGGAGAACATGAATCAGGTATAAGATATAGTTTATCTAGGATACCTGTTTAAATATGGTACTAGTGCCTGATCCATCACACCCAATCAAAAGGAACTTCTGAAGCATGCTCTGTTCAAAATAGCTGGGAAATGAGCTAATAATCATGTTATGTGTATCTTCACCATAAGGGGTTCCACCTTTACAGGGAACTGGCAGTGACAAGAAAGAGCATAGAAGCCTTGTCCTTGTCTGCATAAATATATGTTCTCAATCTTATTAACTAAATAAACATAAAACACATAAAAATTCATTAGTCTCAATGCTCAAATCCCTTGCATCCAAAACATTATCATTTTACCCTGGTCAATACTCCAAAGTAAAATCTAACGACCATTACAAATGAAATGTCATTCTCAATTAATTAATTAGAAAGACAGTCTTCTCATATATTTTAAAGGTTACTGTTGAAAGAAAATAAAGTCACTTTGAAGGAAAATCCCAAACAAGAATGACAATGAGATCACCTTGCTCCATATATTTCTTTTGATGCCATGTGCCTCCTCGCGATATGAACCATCGGCATCCACCCAGAAGTGTGGTTTTCCGCCACATCGGACTCCTGCTAACTGCAAAATCACCACATATAATTAAAGAATCAACATTTTTACTGTATGTGTGGCTAGATTATGAATATATTTAAAAACCTTGAGCATACACATTTCAGCTTTCGTTATCTCTCTGCCATTTATAAAGATTCCAGTGTCCCCATTGCTTGCATTTTCCTTGATATACCCACCCACATTCAGATATGCGGTAATGATTTTGTCAGGTTTGTGGCCTTCCTGATAGTGTGTATACAAGAGAGCGGTAAACCTTCAAGATTTAATTTAGACGATTGAAATATTTGAATTGAATGATTTTGAACTGAGCCAGCATTGCGTCTTTACCAACTTCAAATTTGTTAGCATTACTACTGGATGATTTATTTTTATATTTATTTCCTTTTATTATTATTTTACAATTTATGAGCACATCCTTATAACATAATATTGTTATAGTGACTGGAGGAAAGAGGTTGTAGTCAAAACTTTGCAATTAAGGTATGGAATTGAATAAGCAATGGTTATACTAAACTACAAAAGTTTTCCAGTTAGCAATCTTCTGTAAGTTAAACAGGCACTAACTTAAGCAAGTTAAAGCATTATAAAATATAACATGTGGTAACTGTTATCACAAATATAGCCTATATACCAATATTACGAAACTGACCAAACACTACCTAGTACCTACTCAATTTGGTACCATGCTGCAGTTGAATAAATTAGGCAACTAACAAAGCATGTAACATAAGAAATGTAACTCACCTTCCCCCAAAAACCAGAAATTTTATCATACCAATATGAACCAGGTTTCAACTTATCCCCAATGCCACCGCATCTTACCAACACGTTCAACTCCTCCTTACACAACCTCTTGAAATTCACAATTACATCTTCTGCCCTCAACTGATTCGCCTCGCACCACTTCTCCGCCTTCATTACTTGCTCCACCTCCCTCCTGCTCAGCAACTTCTTCAAAATCCTTGAACTCTTCCCCAGTTTTAACCTCTTTGTATCATCTCCTATTGATTTCCCTAAACAAGCTGTACATTTACGCCCTTCAGGCATTGAACCCATTGCTTTAAGCAAGCAACTGGCACAGTACTTTGCATCACATACCAAACAAGCCTCTTTCTCTGTAAAGAACCCACCTTTTTCGCAACGGTAACAGCTGTCTTTCTTTAAGTGCCTCGGCTGATGTGTACCAGAGGAAAACGAGGAAAAAGAGGACGAATCTGCATTTTCGTCCTGAAAGTTAACGACAGCCAGCCGCCTACCATCCTCAGCTTCTTCAACGTCCCCAAGGGAAGGTGAGGAATCGAATTCGACGTCGGAGTCTGAGACAAGGGAAGAGTTGAGCTCGCCAGATGAGGCGAAAACGTCATTCAACGATTTTACGACGGGAAAGGAATCACTATCTTCCGTGGCGGCCACGGACGCGATCGGAATTTGGTCGATGTCAATGGGGACTGCTTTGGGGATATCGAACGGAAGTGGTGGGCCTTTGTTCTCAAGAGCGAAGGAATAATCCATCGTTAAATCAGGATCTTTTATAGGATCCTTGAAAAAATGTTAGGGTTTGGTAAGAATCCATTGCTTGGGCAAAATTTGGGGATTTAAGTTGCGTGGTAGAGAGAAGCGATGAAGAGTTGACAAAAGCTAGTAGACCGGAGGAGAATGTAGTTGAGTTGAACGGTTGGGCCCGCACGTGCTCTGACCGTGCCTGCTGTGAATACGAGCTGTGCTAGACTAGAGGTAGAGCTGTCTATTGGTCGGGTTGGGCTAACTCGAGTTCGTGTCATTCTTAAACGGATTGGGTCAACCCGTTTATTAAATATGTCATATTTTCTTAACCTGAACTCAATTCATAAATATACAGGTTGACTCGACCCGACCCGTATAACTCATTTATTTAAACGGATCGGGACGGGTTAAACAGGTTGACCCATGAATCCATAAACTCGTTCACTTGACTGTATTCTTAAAAACAGTGTACATTTCAGAAATACATTTAGCAAAATATAAACATAAAATACAATACATGAGTATTCAAATCCATATTTCACATGAGCATCCAACAACATCAATGCCACTTAGTTTAAGATGATACATTACAAATGACATCATGCATATTACGACATTCAAGTCATCAAATAACAACGATACAAATAATCAAATATTCATAATCAATATGACAGTGATATTCAAATAAAATAGACACTAAATTCAACACATATGGTTTACTCAAACAAACATGACATATTGACAATGAAAAAAGAAAGAAAAGAAAAGTGGAAACTCTGAAGTCTAAAGGTAGTGGCGGCTTGATGTAAAGTATAAATTAGGGTAATCCATAATTGTGTTTGTACACAAAATTCAAAAGATAGCAAATAAAAGTAGAAGCATTAAGTCTAATAGGTTAAGCTCAGTCCACGTATGCGTAATTGCATATGTCATATAATGAATAAAAGTATATCTTATATTAAATGGGTTATGGCGGATCAAAAACAGGTTCACGGATCAACCCGAAACTCACTCATTTATTAAACGGGTTAGAGCGAGTTGACCCAAAATTGACACGTTTATAAATGGGTTAGGTTGGTTAGGGTTTTTTCCGTGCGGGTTACGAGTCGTGTTAGAAATTGACGGCCCTAGCTAGGTCCCAAAAAGCAAAAATATTATAGAATCGATTTTATTATTCTTTCTTAATATTTCCTAAAGCACGTGGAAACGAAGCACAAATTAGCCATGATTATGTGCTTTATTTATTAACTAGTGTGTAATATGTGTATTGCACACGACAATATTAGTAAATATAGTAGTTATTATAATGTTAAATGAGAACTTTTTTATGCAATATAAGTTAAATTTTGGTAAGATATAAAAATTACTGGTATTAACGCACAACGGTGGGAAAAAAAACGACAATTAAGTTGCTTAATATGAAATATAAAATTATTTATTAAAATTTATTTCAAGTCGGATTTTATTAAAAAATATATATAGTATTTTAAAAGAAAATAGAAGTAATTAAAAAAGTGGAAATTCAGTTAAACTGAATTTTATATGTAAACCAACTTGAAACTAAGAATATACTATCAACATATTGATTCAAATCAGTCACAAACACATACATACGTTTTTATTATATATTCAGTAGGATCAATGTAATCTTAATATTTAGTTATTTCGCAACTCTAAATTATTAACAGATTGGAGAACTAAAAGGGGAAACAAAACAAATATAAGCTCAAAACATATTATCATATCAATAAATATTTAATTGAAATAAAAAAAATGAAAGAGTAAGATATGTAATGAATAAATCCCAAATTATTAAACTGAACTACCATTGTTATTCATAAAACTGAAATTGTTGAAATAAAAACGCTGAAGATGAAACTAAGTGTAATTGTTCTTTGATTTCACCTGAATATCTAATGATAATATATGAAACAAAGGAAAAATTGCATGAATCTGGACCAAAAGCCAAAGGTTAGAAATGATACACACAACCCACACATATTGAGGATGTAATACTAAAATTCTATTTATAGTTTTAAATTTATAAGTCTATCTGTAATGTACATTCAGTATGATGGTTTATTTAACTGCATGTGATGAACCATGTATGTCAAATCATTAGACATACGACTACTATGAACGAAAGTAACTATTCATGAATAAAATCAACGAAAGTAACATGTTTGGATTGATGTTTTAGAAATTTTGATGCTTATGGACTAACATTAAAATTTAATCCTATGACCTAATTATAATGACTCGCATTCTACGCATCGGAGGATCGTACAATATTTTATTTCATTCACATGCGAAGCCGTATAGTCGTGTAACTTTGGGAAACGACTATTGGGGCCATTTCCTATGTTCCCAATTTTTGCCGCTTTTTAAATGACTGTTTTACCCCTGGCGAATCTTGTTTCGCCTATAACTTTTTATTGGTAAGGAGTTTTGACCTGAAACCACTTCCATTGGATTCAGATGATGGTTTAACTCTCCGTAGAGTGGTCATACCAGCCAAACGGACTTACCGTTTGGGAGAGATGGCTGAAACAAAGTTTGAAAGATGAAAAACAGCTTAACTGGGCCTAATTATGGTGGTTAACAGCTAGGCCCATTAGGTATTTCCGGATTAGGGTTGCATAAGGGCTGATAGGGGCTAGAGAAACCTTCTTTTGTCATTTTCCAGCCGCCACAAACTTTCTCTTCAACCCTAACAATGACATCCACCTTCTAAATCTCTTCTAAACAATTCCTAATCGGTTCTAATCAAGGATTAAGCTAAGCTACGTACATCAAATCAAGACAAATCAACACCAAATCAGAGTTGGAGCTGCTGTGTTGCATAGGAATTCGATCCAAAATAGTAGTAAAGTTTAGATCTATAATTCATTTGTGGCTAAGGTGAGTGATTTGCATTGTTTTTCACTAGTTACGACTAATTAGGGGTGATTAGTGTTAACTAGCGAAATTATGCATATTAAAATTCTGGAAAAATATGTAAAAATTCTTAATTATTATTTTAGGGCTCTGATAAAAATTTGGGTTAATTTGGACATGTTTTGCTAATCGTATGGTTAAATCATGACCAAGGAGATTAAGGGGAAAACATGAGTTTTGGGTATGTTTAATCTAAAATAACCTATATCCTTGATGTTTTGGACTTGTTGATTAATTCTATATGTTACTATGACTATTTGGAATGTTAAGTAATCTTGTAGGAAAGTTAGAATGGTTGAAAATCTCATCGTATGGTGAATATGGATGATATATGCTTACTGGAAAATGTGTAGGATTTCGGATCGGATCGGTTATAGGGCTCGGATCGGATCGGTTATAGGGCTCGGATCGGATAGGAGAACCGGGTAAAGAAATTCGAACCGTATCGGAACTTGGCATAAGTGACGTGGCAAGAAGGAAGGCCATTTGCATAGGTTTGGAGTTGGGCTCGGAACGGAAATGAGGGGGAGGGGGATCGGATCGGAAATGGTGAGTACAACCCGAACCGGGCTAGGATTGCAAGCACCGAACCGAACTGGATGAGGACATCCGAATCGAACGGAAGCTAGAGCATGGAAAGGACGACTGAACCGATGTGACATGGAGGACCCCATATACCGAACCGAACCGAATTAAACGTATGTTCCTACTCTGACGCGACGACTCTTCTGAAGACCAACTCCAATTCGACCAAAACCCGAGATGCAAAGGAAGTCCAAATGGGAGGTTATTACTCAGGATCCAAATGGGAATCAACGAGTTAACGTCATGAGTTGAGCTTTGTTGCGAGACGTGTGCAAAGGGGTTACCGATGTCTATAGCTTTGACCCACCACTGAAAGATGGATATTGGCTATGGATCAGTGCAGTGGAGTTGTCATAACTCCATGGGGCAAAGTGATCGTAGCAGGGCTTTGAGCCAGTGCAGTGGAGTTGTTATAACTCCATGGGGCAGAGTGGACATAGCAAAGTATTAGTGGTTACAGATCAGTGCAGTAGAGTCGCCATGACTCCATAGGGGAGAGTGATCGTAGCAAAGAATTGGGTGATCACAGTGGCAGAAATCGTATACTTTACGCACTGAGTGAGAGATGTGAGGATGATTGTTATGTTTGATGTTTGCTATCACCACGACATGCACAACCCTCCCCATTATTTTCACACCACGTGTTAATGTCACCTTAGAGTATTGTACATCATGTTGTGCTAACTCTTTGGTTGCAGGTCTAGGTTCAGATATGGCTAAATATACCTGTTATTGTTCTGTTTTGCTGCTTATCGCTCATACCAGCCTTTTGTTTGACCAGAGTTTTATGCCTCTTCTTATTACTCTTGGTGCTCCTAAACGAGCAGACTAGAGACAGGTTAGCTGGTTATGCACGAGTAGCTGTCTAGAGACGAGCAGGAGGCTTACACGTACCATTTCCACATATTCTCCCTGTGTTGTTGTTGGTCACTACTTGGGCATTAGTAGTGTACCTTTCTATTTTGCTTTAGAGACAGTTTTAAAAGCTGTAATAAAGATGGTTTTGATTATAAGCTGTATTTTGATTTTTCCGCTGCTATGATGGTTTAGTTTTCAACTTATGCACTGTCTCGTCTATTTTATGCCAAGTTATGTTATTATTTTATTTTTTTCCATGCGCTGTGAGATATATTACAGGTTCCTCGATGATTCATAGTTTCAAATTCCTTTTCCTTTGACGACCGTCCCGTGTTGGTTGGACAGCGGCACAACGCATTTCATTGGAAATGTCGGCTGGTGCGGGGCGGGTCGTCACACTTGGTATTAGAGCGAGGTTGCGTAGTTAACCTAGGGAAAGATACCAGGGAGAGATAGTACGTATATGAGAGCGCGTATTTGTGATATTTTGGGTTTTCAAAAGCTATATATATACTATTAGTATATCTAAGGATGAAATCGCACTGCACTGGCACCACTGAAGAGATGGTTAATCGTTTTCTCTTTATAGATTAAACAATGAGCCGATATACGAGGAATACGGGTTCAGGGGCCAATAATATGAATGCTCTAGATATGAGGACGATGTTTACTACCTTCATGAGAGAGATGCTTAGGGATGTTCAGGGAGCAATTCCTAATGCTGCTAACGGTCGGTGCAAGCGCCTAGGGACGATTTCGCCAAGCTCTATAAGGACTACACTAGTCTTGGTGGGAAGTCGTTCCACGAAACGGAATTGGCTACGGATGTTCAAGATTGGCTGGATAGTTGTGAGCGCATCTTCGAGGATTTGGGAATCGAAGATGCAATGAAGAGAAAGCTAGCATCCCGCCAGCTGCAAGGACGGACTATGAATTGGTGGAACGCTATTAAGGCAGCTATCCCTGAAGATCAAGTTACTTGGGATCAGTTTAATACCCGATTCAGTGATAAGTTTATCCCCTCTGCCCAGAAGTCAAAATTGCTTAGGAAGTTCTTGGAACTTAAACAGAATGGTAGGGCAGTCTCGGAGTATATTGCTGAGTTCGATACTTTATCGAAGTATGGATTATCCCTTATTGACACTACCGAGAAGAAGAATGAGAAGTTCATAACAGGCTTAGATCGGTACTTGGGGGAAAGGCTTATAAACCACATTGATGAGACGTTTGAATCCATTGTGGGAAAGGCATTGAGATCGGAGAGCCTTTATCCTAAGCCCAAGACTGAGGTCGCTGTTTCATCTGCAGAGGAGCCAAAGCCGCAGGCAAGCGGCGGAGGCAAGAATAATTCTCACAATAAAAGGAAGCAGAATCATACCAAGGATGGTCAGAAAAAGAAGGACAGGAAAGATGTAGAGTGCTTTAGCTGTGGCAAGAAGGGCCACTATGCCAAAGAATGTCGGGCAAAGCCAGCGGACAGGAAGTGCTTCAATTGTGGTCAAGTGGGACATCACAAGGAAAAATGTCCACAATCTCCTAAAGAGAAGCAGATTGTAAAAGCATATGCTATTAATGTTGTTCCTTCTTCGTCGAATGCCCCAACTGCGGCGGAGAAAGGAAATAATGTCATCATTCAAGGTATGCTTTATATTTATGATGTTCCTGTTCGAGTATTGTTTAAAACTGGGGCTTCCCATTCCTTCATATCTAGTGACCTGTAGATAGGTTGGGATTGGAACCCGAGATTGTCGATAGACCTTTAGTGGTGACAAACCGGATTGGTGGTTTGACTAGCCTTAGTATGATTTGTCGTAATGTGGTTTTATCGAGTCATGAATGTATGTTTGCTTGTGATTGTTTTGTTTTAGGCTCTACTGGGTATGACATTATTTTGGGAATCGATTGGCTCCAAAGATACGGGGTGGTGGTAGACTGTGAGGGGTCTTCGGTGACTATTAGGTCGGAGGGTAGTGTTTGGTAGTTACCTAGTGATGAGGTGATGGCTAGTTTTCTAAATTCCCTCGACATTCCGTAGGACGAGTTATCAGGGGTTCCCATTGCTGGCCAGTATCCGGACATCTTTAGGGAAGTGACTGAACTTCCACCACACCTAGAGATTGAGTTCCGTATTGATTTAGTGAAAGATGCCAGACCTATAGTGATGTCACTTCGTCGTATAGCACCAAGGGAGCAGCGAGAGCTCAGGGTACAAGTAAGCGATCTTTTGAAGAAAGGATTTATCTGAAGGAGTGTTTCCGAGTGGGGAGCACCAGTTGTATTTGCTACCAAGGCAGATGATTCCCTTCGTTTATGTGTGGACTATCGCGAGTTGAATAAAGTGACTAGGAAGAATAAGTATCATCTTTCACGGATAGATGATTTGTTTGATCAATTGGAAGGAGCAAGAGTGTTCTCCCAGTTGGACCTCGCGACAGGATTTCATCAGCTCCGAGTAGTAGCTGAGAGTATTCCTAAAACGACATTTCGGACGCCGTATGGATTCTATGAGTGGTTGGTCATGCCATTTGGGTTGACCAACGCACCAACATATTTTGTGGATCTTATAAATAGGGTATTCAGGGATCAATTGAATAAGTTTGTTCTTGTGTTTGTGGACGATATCCTTGTTTACTTGAGGATAGAGGAAGAACACAAGGAACATTTGAGAGCAGTGATGGAGGCGTTGAGAAAACACTAATTGAAATTCACTACACTAGAAAGCTATTTCGCCACGGCTTTAGGCCATGGCAAAACGATTTTGCCACGGCTCTGGGCCATGGCAAAATGACTTGTGGCATAAATTTTGCCACGGTCATGAGCCGTGGCAAAATTTAAATGAGCCATGGCAAAATAAAAATTAGCCATGGATAGCCATGGAAAATGAAAATTAGCCATGGCTAATTAAATGTGCATTTTTTATATAAAAAAAAAGTGCATGGCACAATAATCATGTCAGTAATACAAATTTCAGATGAAAACAATAAAAAGTTTGAAAATGCTTAGAACAAGGATGAATCATCTTCCCTTCTCAAAACCATTCTTATCTAGAATGATGATCACAATATTCGAATACTTTCTATAGTACAATGAGCTGTTATACAAAAACACTATTTAATATTACATTGTGTTCCCTAAATTTGAGTTCAACCTAAGGCGCATTTAACAAGGAATAATTGCATGTGTCAAAAATATCCCTTGTTTCCATGCTTCCTGCATTGAATTTTAGGAAATTTTTAGTGTATGCAAAAATGTTTTACCATGCCAAATTCATAATCAACTTTTTTACTTTAAGAAATAAAATACTTAAAGAAACATTGGTGAACCATAAACAAAAGGCAATGTGTTTATTATGATGGCAACTGTATAATGGCATGCATTTTTTATGTCCAACAGGTTGCCTCAACAGTATAAGGCAACAAAAGCCATAATAAATATATTTGGATGTTCAATATGTTGCTTCAACAGTATAAGGGAACAAATGTCCTACGAAGTAGCAGGGAACATCAAGAGTCGCACACGTTTGTGACCATAGTGACAAGCACAATTATTGTCCTAATGGTCATAATTCGTTTTGAATAAATTTTAAGTTCATAACTACTTAACAGTTCGCAAAGCCCATCAAAATAACTCCTTATGCATGTGTACATTTTCTTAACCTTGTCATTTCTTAACCTTGTCTCCAACCTAAGTACAAATTTCATGGCCTCTATGATAGAAATAACTTGCCATTTCCTAATGCATACAATTTTCGCTCATCAATTTCATGGCCTCTATGATAAAAATAACTTTCCATTTCTTAACCTTGTCTCCAACCTAAGTACAGAAAAAGATAGCATCACTTATGCTTTATCAACCAATGTTGTCCACGGTATCAAGCAACAACATATATTTTCTTTTCTCGAATATGAGGCAAAGTTTAAAATTTCAAATGCTTACATAACTAGATATAAAAATGGGTCCATAATAACCTATCTTTTAGCAATTAATCAAGAAGATAAAAATATATTATTCAAAACAACCATCCGTAAGTGAATCTGATTGTGTTTGTTAAAGCATACAACACATTATATGAGTTTAACTTTAATATCATCTTAATTTTCATTTATCCAGCACGCCATCTGCCGTTAATATTGGAAATAACATCTTCCTCTGTACTGATGGAGTATAGCCTTATAAATTTTATGCAAGACCTTTACTCAATAATCTCTCTAAGAGGTAAGGGTAGATTGCATAATGATCGATGGTAAGTATAAAACTAGAGTGCTCTATAAAGTCATTATGCTAAAAACTATGTTAAACGTCCAAAAACTAAGAATCCAATGAGAATGGTTAGCAACATTTTACAGAAAATGACCAAGAATTGTTATATTGTCATATTCTTAAGAAAGTAATAGGAATAACCTATAAAAGATAAAGCAGCAGTAAACTTACTGTTTCATACAGCAGCAATGTAGGTTACTTTTTTCACAAAATGGGAGAATGGCAAGAGAATTGAAATCAGCATTAACAAAACGTGATAGCCTATTTTATACCATTATGTAAGATAGTGATTCATGCAACAGACGACCATACTTTGATTTTTGAGAATAGTCGTGCATGTTACATGCTTTGACTGCCATCAAGTAAACCAAATAACGTAAATTTTCCTTTCACTCGGCTCAAATTAAATATTAAAAGAACCTACTCTTTTTTAATATCTTACACGTTCATACATAAAAGCATAAATTAATCAGAGCTTGGATTTGTACACAAAAGTTTATCGTCATTGCTACATTACTACTGCTATTATTATGTGCTCAATTATCTTAAATTAAATTTTAAATTTTATTTTACCTTTGTTATTAATGCTTTCTGACAGTATATAGTAGGATCGAGTATAAGTCCTAAGCAACAGCAAGTATCTAATATGAAGCAGACAGTAAATAGTAAAGATAAAGTAAAAGAATTCACACCAATCTTTTATACTGGTTCGGACCTCCCGTCCTACGTCCAGTCCCGAAGCTCCCCTTTGGCCTTTTCAATTATAAGAAACTGTCCTCTCTTTACCCGGAGGAATAGGTTCACAGACGGGTAGAAAAACTTGACAATCTTGTGTTCTATTAAACACTGATATTGACTGAGTAGTACAAGGTTCTCCTACAATCTCTTTGAATAGATATGAGAGTTCAAGTACTTAGAGAGAATAGAAGTAAAGTATGCTTGTGAGAAATTTAGAAGGCTTGAGGGAGTAATAGCTTTTTTAGAAAATCAAATAGATCTAGAAGAGAGTAAGTGAAGTGAGAGCATGGATCTCTTGATCTATTTATAGATAATCAAAGGTTTTATCAAAGAGTTGTAATTTCTAAAAAGATCCTTTTGTGAAACAAAATCCCTTTTGAAAAATCGTTTTGAAGAAGAAGAGTGAGAAGTTATACCCTTTCAGAATAAAGAGGTATCTGAAATATACGGTCGTATGTACAGCACAGACGTCTGTTTATTTTGCGACAGACGTCTGTCTGCTATATCTGATGTTACTCGGATATATAGACAGACGTCTGTTACTAAACAGACAGACGTCTGTGTATGCAGGAATTTTATCCTGAGGCCTGCGACAGACGTCTGTCATATATATGACAGACGTCTGTGCTGTGCTAGGAATGAAACTCCTGCTGTAGTGACAGACGTCTGTTTTAGTATAGGACAGACGTCTGTCACCTGCACATACACAGAAATTGCATATGTTTTTCTCATATCTTTTCACGAGATTTTACATAACATATAAGAAAATAAATATGCAATTTTCTTCTGAGTAGCCGTGATATCTTGAGCTCTTCGCCTTGAGTTGATACCTGTATGAGTGTGCATATAGTGTGTACATATACGTGTGTGTGTGTGTATGTGTATAGTGTGTCATCGTCAAAATTACTGAACTAACATTCTCCCCCTTTTTGATGATGACAACTATACTTTGATAAAAGCTCTCCCTGAGTTATTGACCCTTAATATCTCCTCCCCCTTTGGCATTTCAAAAATAACATAACAAACACGTACAAACGCCAAAGAAACAAGCATAGATAGTCTAAAACAGAACCAAATAGAGTAGCATGCAGTAAAAGTTATTAAGGTACAGACCAGAGAAGTGTATGAAAAGATAAAACAACATAGAAGATAAACTAGGAAACTAGGCATCAGTGAAATGCCCCCAGAAATCTGATGCTTGGTTGGTGGTATCGCCCCATTGTTCAGTGTTGCAGTAATTGACATTCTCAAGAGTATGTGATGTTCCCAACATGTCGTCATGCAGTTCCCATTCAGATTCTTCTGCTGATGCAAGTGGTTCCTTTCCAGGGGCATGAAGAGGTGACTCATGTGTGGAAATAGGTGGAGGTGGAACATAGCTAACTAAAGGTCCAGTAGGAGGTGGAGTTGGTGACGGTGATGACGAACTAGATGATGATCTTCCACGAACTTTACACATGATCTTCCCAAGCGTTCGAAAGACTTTGTCTAAAGTATTCTCGACTTTAGTCATCCAAGTGGAGAATGATTTTTCTAATCGAGTTACTTTCTTTCCGAGAATTTGTTGATTTTGCGATAGAATTCTTTGATTTGCTAAAGTCAGATCGTGGATATTTTGGTTAGTGTCCATTTGGTCCTTAGTTTCTTGTATCTCGGGATCGGAATAGTATTCTAAAGCTTCACCTTGTTCAACGTGATGTCGTTGTCGGCATTGTGGAGGTTGGGCAGGTTGCTGAGGATGTGCTTGTTGAGATTGCCATTGGTCGAATGGAAGAAGGGGTCATTTTGGTAAGATCATCCTGCCATATCTGGTGAGTGACTCGATTACGAGGTTGTAAACGCATATCAGGTAGATCTTGTAAACGAGTACCGGTATAGGATGTGTTCAATATTTGGCCTAGTATTTCAATATTAAATTTTATAACCTGACCATAGACTAATGACCACACCCAATTCTCGGGATCAGACGGAGACCAGACGGAGATTGAACACAAATTCGCAAAGAATAAGTAGATGGCTAGTGTGTCAATCATACCTTGGTTATCATCGTACTCAATTAGATGAGTAAGTCGTGTTCGATTGAGAATTGAAGTGACATCGTATTGGGATGGTTGAGCTAGAGGATAAAAGGGTCCTAGATGGATTTCTTTTTTCTTCAAGGATTTCAATCGATCTTGGCCATATTGCTCGGTTATCCAATCATTGATTTGATGTTCTGTAGCATAATTGGGGTTGTCTTGAGTTTGCAGGGGAGGTTGAGAAGAAGATCCTTCGGCGGTCTTCTTTCGTTTGGAAGAACCCTTTCTTGGAGCCATTAAAAATTTCGAATTTGGGAATTAGGGTTAGGTATTGAATATGAGGATGAAGATAAGTAAAAGTGAAAAAAGGTAAAAGGTGAAAAGATGTTATATAGGAAAGGGAAGTAACCGTTCAGATATATAGTCAGACGTCTGTCACTGGACAAACAGACGTCTATCTGTACAGGGTAAATTTCCTGAGAGAGAGAGAGAACAGACATCTGTTTCAATTTGAACAGACGTCTGTGCTGAAGCACAGATGAAAATTATGATGGGAGGGTAGGAACAGACGTCTGTGGGTTGAAAGATCAGACGTCTGTCTATGCAGGTAATAAGATCCGTGAGTTGATTCAGACGTCTGTGATGTTGAGTACAGACGTCTATGCTGAAGGACATTTAAAAATAAACAATGCTCAGACGTCTGGTTGTATATACGTCAGACGCCTGTCAGTCTAAGAAAAATATATACTGAGGATCTTCAGACGTCTGAATGACTTCGTACAGACGTCTGTTAGGTGAAAATTAAGGACTTCAAGTGTTGAGTTAGAACTAAATGTGCAAATAAATATAAAGTATTGTTGTAAATATTACACAAACAAAGCACAAAGAAATTACTTGTAATGTGGATGCATCTTCATAATGCAATATATAATTTGGGGAATAAAAGTGAAAAAAATAGAAAAACATTCTTCGCTTTATTTGTTTGGTGAATATGGTGGTCGTGTTGGAGTAGTCCAAGGATTCACCGGATCTTGTGACGTTCGAAAAGAAGAAGATGGATCTAATGGATTTACCGGCAGAGGTAAAGGTTCAGAAACATCTTTATGACGAGAACTACAAAACTTTAGCGCGACTTGTCGCAAATATGCCAATATAGTAGAGGATGTCTTCTGTTCGAAATACAATTCTTTTTGAAGTCTTAGTTGTTCTTGTTGATAATGATGGATTTCGTCAATCTTCCATTTTGTATCTGGTGAGGTGAATAACGCCCGTTTTGTTACTTTAGAATCTGGTGTGAAACCGGTCCGATAATCTTGCCATTTATATGTAGTTTTATTTCGAGAAATTGGAGTTGGATCATGAGGTGTATCAGCTGAGCTATCGGTTGTGAAAGTGATATTAAACGAGGAAGAAGACTGATTTGACATTGTTGTTAGTATGAAAAATAATTTATTTTAGAGGAAGTGATTTATAGATACATTTTTACTATTTTTAATCCTGAAAAATATGCAGAAGATAGACAACACCATCAAAAAGGAAGGGTAAAGAGAAAAATAAGGAAAAATTAATAAATTTATATATCAGTGAGAGAGCAAATACCTAATTGCCTTCGTAGCATTATAAAAGTTGTTTCGTTCAAAGGTTTGGTAAAAATATTCGCAAGTTGTTGGTTAGTATTTACAAATTCTAAAGAAATATCACCATTTTCAACATGATCACGTAAGAAATGATGTCGAATGTCGATATGCTTAGTTCGAGAGTGATTAATAGGATTTTTTGATAGGTTTATTGCACTTGTGTTATCACACAAAATATGTGAATTGTTAATAACTTTTCCAAAATCCCGTAAAGTTTGCTGCATATAGAGTACTTGAGCACATGCTAGAGCAGCAGATATATATTCTGCCTCGCATGTTGAAAGTGAAACCGAGTTTTATTTTTTTACTAAACCATGATACGAGTGAATGTCCTAAAAAATGTCATGTACTGCTTGTGCTTTTTCTATTGGACTTGCATCCTCCGAAGTCTGCATCACTATATGATACAAGTTCAAAGGAGCTACCAATAGGATAAAATAAACCATAATCTCTTGTAGTATTTAAATATCTTAAAATTCTTTTTACAGCTTTATAGTGTGATTCTTTAGGATGAGCTTGAAAACGAGCACAAAGACATACACTCATCATTATGTTAGGTCTACTTGCAGTTAGATATAAAAGAGAGCCTATAATACTACGATATAATTTTTGATCAAAATCTTTTCCATTTTCATCCTTTTCTAGATGAGCAGTTGTGCTCATTGGTGTTGGTTTTCTGGATGTTTTGTCCATGTGAAATCTTTTTAAAAGATTGTTACAATACTTTTCTTGATTAAGAAAGATTCCATTTTTAAGTTGTTTAATTTGTAAACCAAGGAAGAAATTTAGTTCTCCCATGTGAGACATTTCAAACTCATTTTTCATTATGTCAGAAAATTCATTACACAAAAATTCATTTGTTGATCCAAAAATAATATCATCAACATAAATTTGAACAACTAAAATATCATTTTGAATTCTTTTTATAAAAAGAGTTGTGTCTACTTTCCCGATTTCAAAACCAGAACTTATTAAGTGCGATTTTAATCTTTCGTACCAAGCACAGGGTGCTTGTTTTAAACCATATAATGCCTTTTTTAATTTGTAAACATGATTAGGAAATTGTTCGTGTATAAAAAGTGGAGGTTGTTCAACATAAACTTGTTCTTTTATGTAACCATTTAAAAATGCACTTTTTACATCCATTTGAAATAATTTAATATTATAATGAACTGCAAAAGGTAGTAAAATACGGCTTGCTTCTAGTCGAGCTATAGGAGCGAAGGTTTCCTCATAATCAATTCCTTCTTCCTGGTTGTAACCTTGGGCAACCAGACGTGCTTTATTACGAATTATATTTCGATTTTCATCAGATTTATTTTTGTAGATCCATTTTGTTCCAACTACTGATTGTTCTGTTGGTCGAGGAACTAATTCCCAAACTTCATTTCTTTCAAATTGATTAAGTTCTTCTTGCATGGCTAATATCCATGATTCATCGTTAGATGCTTCTTTATAATTCTTTGGTTCGAGTGATGAGATAAAGGCCACATGGCTCATTTGATGAAGTTGATGTCTAGTAGATTGTAACACCCCGTAATTCTGTAACACTAAGATTCACAAATCAAGGCAGAATTATAATTTAAAATCGGAATCAAGGGAAACAGGCTGCACCATTGCGTTCCTCTCGGAATTCTGCATGAAAACGAGTCCGAGTTTGCGTAAATCGGAGTCCGTATGAGGAAGATATGGCCTTTGGAAGATTCAGCGAAGTTCAGATTTCAAAACTGGTCGAGTTCGAAATTCAAAAAAAAACCCAGAATGGGCAGGGCGGGAATTTTCCCGCCCAAGGCACCCAGGTCGACTGGGTAGTCGACCTGGGTCACCCAGGTCGACTGGGTAGTCGACCTGGGGGTCGACCCCCCCTGTTTTTCCAGCTTTCTGCACCTTGTTCGTTCGGATGTATTTGGTCGCGTTTTCTGACCAGGTTCGTCCACCTAACACTATATAAACAGCCCTAGTCTTCTTCTCTATTCACAATTCTTTTCTACCCTTATGCTGCAAAGGTTCTTGGCAAACATGGCTTCTTCTCCTCCTCTTAATTAAATAATAAATAGAATAATATATAAAATAAATCAAGACGACGAAGTGCTGCTCAAGTTTGTCAAGAAGAGGTTCGAATCAAGATTTAAGCTTCAAGATAAGAATCAAAGGCTAGCTCAAACGGTTTCTAGCAACGTCGCACAAATCATAGCAACGCCATCTTTCTATTCTAGTCAAATCTCTGTAAGTCAGTTATTTTTAGATTTGAACGTTTTTCTCTGTTCGTGACATGAAATTAAAGGAATAAAAGAATATGCCAAATCTTTCTATTCGAATCTGTGCCTATCTCTTTGGACCTAATTAAGAACTGTCTTGATTCAAGGACAAATAAGACCGTGACTATGAAACTATGGACCTTAGAACCATATGCCTCTTTGACTATGAACATTGTCTATGACTATGAACATTGCCTATGACTATGGACATTTCCTATGACCGTGACTGTGACTATGAGAATTATTTCCATGACTAGGAACACAAGCCTATACCTTTGATTAGGAAGCAAAACTATTGTCTATGACATAAATGGGACAACTGTGATTAAGCACCTATGGTTCATGACTAGGAAAGTGTTTAAGATTTGTGACTATGAAATTGGGTCTAAACCCGATTATCTACTCTGTCTGTTCTTTGGTTTTAGACCTTGGGAATTTACCTATTAAGTTAGGTCTACCCATGTTCTTGAATCTACACCTTTATTCTGTCTATTCTTGGTTTTAGACCTTGGGAATTTACCTATTAAGTTAGGTCTACCCATGTTCTTGAACCGACGTCGTTATTCAACCCTTTTTATGCCAGTTAGTATGTCTATCTTTTGCATAGCATCTTTGGTTCATTCCCTAGTTTCTACGAACCTAGCTTTATTTTTAATCTAGAATGAATCACGATTATACGAACGGTGGGAATGCGGTTTGGGCAAAATATGAAATTTACTAAAAACGTAGTTTAACTTGGAAATTGGCATAAATTGGGAACATGTATTATGGCATGTTCATAGAAATGCAAATTGGATAAATTTGACATGAATTATAAGATGTGTAATTTGAATCTAATATTGACATGTAAATCTAGCATTTACATGAATAGTGAACTAGAGTAATAAGTCTAGTTTGACGTGAATTAGAATGTTGAATCGGATTAGCTAATTTGGCACGGTAAGTATATTAGTATAAATGTGAAATTGGCCATAATTGAGAATAACTGTCAGGTTTAGAAAAATCATGGTTAGTGACACTTAATTTGGTATAGTTTACATACCAAAAAGCATAAGTATGATTTAGGAAGGGGAATGGGCCATAGAAATAAATGTAGACAATTTACATTGAAAGAGTAATTGGGAAATAAGTAAATTAGGAATAATTTACCTATAGAATCTGGCCTAAATGAGGAAATGTGAATTTAGACAAATTAAAGGTTTATTAACGACATCTCTTTTAATAATAAGCCAGAAAGTTCTAGGGTGACAGAGAGGATAGTGTCTAGGCTTGAGTTTGGAAAATACAAGTTTCCTGCTCTCCCTGGCTATTCCTAACTGATCCGACGGACGGGATGGTTACTTTCAAAACCTGATTTGAAAACTAATCAAAACCCCTTTGAACTTGGAAAACACGAATATGCCTAACCCGAGGTTAGACTGAGTTGCGATGTAAACCTGCCCGGAACCAACCGGCACATCCAGTATTCGCAACAATATCTGTCTAATGTGAGTGGTAGCGGCTTTAATTTATTTAGTTAAAGCTAGAACAAGAATGGTAGGGTTAAGTTAACTAAGACACTTAACCAGTTCAACATGGTAACTAGACTGATGGGTGGGGATAGGTTCAGACTGACACTTAACACAGTTAAGCTAGAATGGGAGGGTTAAGTCCATAGGAACACTTAAACAACTTAACACAATTAAGCTAGAATGGGAGGGCTAAGTCCATAGAGACACTTAACCAAACTCAAGGTAGCAAAACGAGACTTGTAGGGGTTAAGTAAAGTTAATACACTTAGCCAAATTAATATGTTAACTAGACTAGAGGTTGGGGTTAAGTAAAATCTAATACACTTAGCCAATTTTGATATGTTAGCTGGGCTAGACTGTAGGGTTAAGTAAACCTGAACACTTAACCATCAGGTTGTGATAAAGGAATGAGGTTAAGTCTAAAACATGAAGGGATAATACTTAACCATTAATAACATGTTAGTTAAGACAGACGTGCAAGGTTAAGTTAAAAAGGAACACTTAACCAATACAGGGTGAATGGGTAGGGTTAAGTAATAAGAAATACTTAACCAATATAACTTGGTTTGTGGTGGGGTTAAGTCAACATGAATTACTGATAACACTTAACCAGTATAACAGGATGAATGAAGAGGGTTAAGTTGGCTTGAATTGACTAATGACACTTAACCAATCCAAATTGACGGGAAAGGGAATTAAGTAGTAAACCTTAGTTAAGAAAACAACGATTCTGGAAACTAAGTGGTAAATCTTAGTTAGTAAAACTAAGTAGTAATTCTTAGTATAACACGGGAAGGAGCGAATGTCCGTCTGAGTAGAGAGAAGGCTCCAACGAATTGGGTTACGAAGCCCGAGGCTTCGAGGGGACGTGAGGGTACTCTTGGTATCCCTCTGTGAGGCTGTAGAAGATCCGCCTGGGCCCACAGAGGTTAAGGTCTGCGTAGAAGAACCAGGGGTATGCCTTGGTTGCAATACATGGCAACCTAAAGACTAGGATGGACCGGCGTGATTCAGCGAGCAAACGGTAGCCCTGTGATAGCGACTCGTCGTCTACCATCCATCTTCAGTCAATCGAGATACGTGAAGCGGAAAGGCGGAGAACTCCAAAAGACCATATACTTGCTATCTAGTTATGGGTGAGGATGGCCATAGGATAGTGGGGCACCGGGGGCCGGCGTATAGTTCTAATTTTTCAAGGTGTGCCTTTCATTAGTTGAGGGAGGGGTCAAGTGGGACCATAGCCACTGGAACAAAAACAGACCTTAGCATCTGCATCGGCAGATATCTGAAAGCTCCCAACCGAGTTCTGTATTCCTTGATTTGCCCTGACACAGGACTCGGACCGCACATTATGGGACATGTGCATCTGGACAAGCGATAACGATTCGCGATACATGCGTGGGGAAGTATAGGAACATATACCACTCTAGGTAGTGTGTCCTAGACTTGGGGGCGTCGTTCGACAGGTAGCATAATTCCTAATTGAACTAGGTGGCATAAATCCTGAATCCGAGAAGTGTTTAGCAGACATCGTAAACTCTAGTTGAATCTAGAAGGCACTTGATAGAAAACCCTAGATGTAAATCTAGGTAACAAATAATTAATGTAGGCCTGAAGGCAATGGAAACTACAGGGACTGGGATCACGTTATCGTTACTAGGTTGGACACTAGTTAGGCGGTGCAGAGATATAGAAACCAAGTATAACAAGGAAATAGCGAAGCGGCGAAAGTATTAGAGAACATCCAGTTTATCTTATCTTAGCATAACTTGTGTTGACCTTATCTAATCTTGCTGACCCTGTCATCATGGTGTTATCTTGTATTCGGTTAATTCATGTCGTTTTGTTTTTCCATGTTCACATGCTAGAAGTTACTGAACTTACTCAGGCTTTATGTCTGACTCTATTTTTCTTTCGTCTTCTTTTCTTCCGTTCCCCTCCCCCCCCCCCCCCAGGTTGTAAAGGAGGAATAGTTTAGCTCAGGTTAAGTGGGACTGCCACTCTTTCCCAGCTTGAAGATTTGTCGAAGTTTGCTTGGAATCTCTTTTCAGATGCTATGGCTAGCTCTTGCTAAATCGGGGAATATAAATGTTGTTTTTATGCTTCTTTATTTTGTAAGACAGATGATACTCTGATATTGTAAAGAAACCATTGTACAAACTAATTTATCAATAAAGCAAAGTTTTATTTTCCGCTGTTTAATTTCTGTCTGTCTTATAATTTATCTGCATCTTTTACCCTAAATGCTCCACAGAACTTAGTGCATTCCCTTTGTGAGTGACACTAACGGATGTGGGGTGTTACACGTGGTATCAGAGCTGAAGGTTACCAGATCAGATAAAGGATTTGAAAAATTATTTTCAAAACGGTTTTTAAAGAAGCATTTTCAAGAGAAAAGATTTGTTTTAAAGACATATTCCCCAAAGCCATACGCACTATCTTCTCTTCCTCTATTTAAATTCTTGTCTTCTTCTTTCTTGAGTCTCTGGGGCTCCTGGCTTTCTGGGAGGTAACCTCATCGAAGGGCAAAGTAGTGCCCGGCTTCCATCCATAGCTGTAGTTGTTTCATCTACGGGCAGTTTTCTTTCAAAGCTTATAGGGTTTTCCGGACGATGGAGGCAGTTTTCGAGAGATTTGTCAACATGACTACACACGGAAGGGGATGAGGAGTTTGGCTAAGGAGCATAACCTAGGATGAGGAATTCATGGATATAGATTTAGCTCGCGAAGGAGGAAGAAATTATAAAACCTAAGACAAGAGGAAGTATCTTTACTAGGGTATGATAGGGCATATACTTAAGGACAAGGGCAAGAACGAGGACGAGATTTTCAGAAGGACAAGTACATGCTTTCGCCACCAAGCGTACCTAGGAGAAAGGTAGTCCGGTTGGAAGAGTCTAGTTTTCTGTTCGTACTATTTCCTTAGGTTCTAGCGCTTCTCATTTGTTCATATCCACTTCCATAGTTGAGTCTCTGCACCATAGTACTTGTACAGTAGAAAGATCCCACTAGAGTCTCGAATCCAATTGGTGGTCCGACCAGTTTATTTTTGGTTAGTAGGGATTTGAGAATAACTATCAAGTTTGCTTATATCATCTCACGTAGATTGTCTAAATTCGGGGGAGATATTCCTTGGGTGCTTGTCTGATATTGGTTTAGGCCTTTGGGGCTTGTACTTGAGGAATGTCGAGTTCGACTAGGATGGTTTGCGTGAGAGATGAATAGTTGTGGCAGGCACTCCAAAAAGTACGGAGTGATCTTTTGACTCTCATAGTTATGGCGTGATGGATAAGCTAAGAGGAGAGACTTCAAGCCATCTTGGTATGTACACTTGCTACCATGATTTGACATCTGTTTATTTTGGAATTGGAGATCAGAAACTTCACAATCGTGAAGTTAAATTAGTTAAGATACAGTGGAGTAAAGCTCAAGAAGGCTAGATATTAGCATCATACCTTAAGGGTGCATACTTGATTTCTTTGTTTAGGATCTTTACGCATAATTGTTTCTCTCTTTCCAAAGTATGTCCTCTAGGTCGTATCTTCGATCCTTAGGTAGAAGCCAATGGATGTAAACATGTATTTGAAACATGTTATGGTTGATGGTTGCAAGTGGTTGCTAATAGTTGCTCGTGAATGCATATGCATACGTATTAGGCACTAGATCATCTCAGACGCTTTCATATTGCATTTACAGATATGTATTTATTTGTAAGTTGAGCTTGATATGGTATCATATGGATGTTGCATATGGATGAATGGCTGTGCACGCATGTAGTATTTTCATAACTAGGGATGCTTGCATACATGATTGGACGCATGGCACTGACATGATTCGCATTTAAGAGGTCAACTGAATCAGTAGACCGCCTGATTTTGCATTAGAGAAAGACATACACACACACTATGCATATGAACATGAAAGCATTAGAAATCTTTTAAGGACAATGAATGCCTGTGGTTGAATGGTTGAGTAGATGGGTGATTGGATGATAGGACACATTCTTCCTAACTTGGAGATTTCGAGGACGAAATCCTTTTAAGTGGGGGAGAATGTAACACCCAGTAATTCTGTAACACTAAGATTCACAAATAAAGGCAGAATTATAATTTAAAATCAGAATCAAGGGAAAAGGGCTGCGCCATTGCGTTCATCTCGGAATTCTGCATGAAAACAAGTCCGAGTTTGCGTAAATCGGAGTCCTTATGAGGAAGATATGGCCTCCGGAAGATTCAGCGAAGTTCAGATTTCAAAACTGGTCGAGTTCAAAATTCAAAAACAGACCCAGAATGGGCAGGGCGGGAATTTTCCTGCCCAAGGCACCCAGGTCGACTGGGTAGTCGACTTGGGCACCCAGGTCGACCGGGTAGTCGACCTGGGGGTCGACCCCCCCTGTTTTTCCAGCTTTCTGCACCTTGTTCGTTCTGATGTATTTGGTCGCGTTTTCTGACTAGGTTCGTCCACCTAACACTATATAAATAGCCCTAGTCTTCTTCTCTATTCACAATTCTTTTCTACCCTTATGCTGCAAATATTCTTGGCAAACATGGCTTCTTCTCCTCCTCATAATTAAATAATAAATAGAATAATATATAAAATAAATCAAGACGACGAAGTGCTGCTCAAGTTTGTCAAGAAGAGGTTCGAATCAAGATTTAAGCTTCAAGATAAGAATCAAAGGCTAGCTCAAACGGTTTCTAGCAACGTCGCACGAATCATAGCAACGCCATCTTTCTGTTCTAGTCAAATCTCTGTAAGTCAGTTATTTTTAGATTTGAACGTTTTTCTCTGTTCGTGACATGAAATTAAAGGAATAAAAGAATATGCCAAATCTTTCTATTCGAATCTGTGCCTATCTCTTTGGACCTAATTAAGAACTGTCTTGATTCAAGGACAAATAAGATCGTGACTATGAAACTATGGACCTTAGAACCATATGCCTCTTTGACTATGAACATTGCCTATGACTATGAACATTGCCTATGACTATGAACATTGCCTATGACTATGGACATTTCCTATGACCGTGACTGTAACTATGAGAATTATTTCCATGACTAGGAACACAAGCCTATACCTTTGATTAGGAAGCAAAACTATTGTCTATGACATAAATGGGACAACTGTGATTAAGCACCTATGGTTCATGACTAGGAAAGTGTTTAAGATTTGTGACTATGAAATTGGGTCTAAACCCGATTATCTACTCTGTCTGTTCTTTGGTTTTAGACCTTGGGAATTTACCTATTAAGTTAGGTCTACCCATGTTCTTGAATCTACACCTTTATTCTGTCTATTCTTGGTTTTAGACCTTGGGAATTTACCTATTAAGTTAGGTCTACCCATGTTCTTGAACCGACGTCATTATTCAACCCTTTTATGCCAGTTAGTATGTCTATCTTTTGCATAGCATCTATGGTTCATTCCCTAGTTTCTACGAACCTAGCTTTATTTTTAATCTAGAATGAATCACGATTATACGAACGGTGGGAATGCGGTTTGGGCAAAATATGAAATTTACTAAAAACGTAGTTTAACTTGGAAATTGGCATAAATTGGGAACATGTATTATGGCATGTTCATAGAAATGCAAATTGGATAAATTTGACATGAATTATAAGATGTGTAATTTGAATCTAATATTGACATGTAAATCTAGCATTTACATGAATAGTGAACTAGAGTAATAAGTCTAGTTTGACGTGAATTAGAATGTTGAATCGGATTAGCTAATTTGGCACGGTAAGTATATTGGTATAAATGTGAAATTGACCATAATTGAGAATAACTGTCAGGTTTAGAAAAATCATGGTTAGTGACACTTAATTTGGTATAGTTTACATACCAAAAAGCATAAGTATGATTTAGGAAGGGAAATGGGCCATAGAAATAAATGTAGACAATTTACATTGAAAGAGTAATTGGGAAATAAGTAAATTAGGAATAATTTACCTATAGAATCTGGCCTAAATGAGGAAATGTGAATTTAGACAAATTAAAGGTTTATTAACGACATCTCTTTTAATAATAAGCCAGAAAGTTCTAGGGTGACAGAGAGGATAGTGTCTAGGCTTGAGTTTGGAAAATACAAGTTTCCTGCTCTCCCTGGCTATCCCTAACTGATCCGACAGACGGGATGGTTACTTTCAAAACCTAATTTGAAAACTAATCAAAACCCCTTTGAACTTGGAAAACACGAATATGCCTAACCCGAGATTAGACTGAGTTGCGATGTAAACCTGCCCGGAACCAACCGGCACATCCAGTATTCGCAACAATATCTGTCTAATGTGAGTGGTAGCGGCTTTAATTTATTTAGTTAAAGCTAGAACAAGAATGGTAGGGTTAAGTTAACTAAGACACTTAACCAGTTCAACATGATAACTAGACTGATGGGTGAGGATAGGTTCAGACTGACACTTAACACAGTTAAGCTAGAATGGGAGGGTTAAGTCCATAGGAACACTTAACCAACTTAACACAGTTAAGCTATAATGGGAGGGCTAAGTCCAAAGAGACACTTAACCAAACTCAAGGTAGCAAAACGAGACTTGTAGGGGTTAATTAAAGTTAATACACTTAGCCAAATTAATATGTTAACTAGACCATAGGTTGGGGTTAAGTAAAATCTAATACACTTAGCCAATTTTGATATGTTAGCTGGGCTAGACTTCAGGGTTAAGTAAACCTGAACACTTAACCATCAGGTTGTGATAAAGGAATGAGGTTAAGTCTAAAACATGAAGGGATAATACTTAACCATTAATAACATGTTAGTTAAGACAGACAGGCAAGGTTAAGTTAAAAAGGAACACTTAACCAATACAGGGTGAATGGGTAGGGTTAAGTAATAAGAAATACTTAACCAATATAACTTGGTTTGTGGTGGGGTTAAGTCAATATGAATTAATGATAACACTTAACCAGTATAACAGGATGAATGAAGAGGGTTAAGTTGGCTTGAATTGACTAATGACACTTAACCAATCCAAATTGACGGGAAAGGGAACTAAGTAGTAAACCTTAGTTAAGAAAACAACGATTCTGGAAACTAAGTGGTAAAACTTAGTTAGTAAAACTAAGTAGTAATTCTTAGTATAACACGGGAAGGAGCGAATGTCCGTCTGAGTAGAGAGAAGGCTCCAACAAATTGGGTTACGAAGCCCGAGGCTTCGAGGAGACGTGAGGGTACTCTTGGTATCCCTCTATGAGGCTACAAATGATCCGCCTGGGCCCACAGAGGTTAAGGTCTGCGTAGAAGAACCAGGGGTATGCCTTGGTTGCAATACATGGCAACCTAAAGACTAGGATGGACCGGCGTGATTCGGCGAGCAAACGGTAGCCCTGTGATAGCGACTCGTCGTCTACCATCCATCTTCAGTCAATCGAGATACGTGAAGCGGAAAGGCGGAGAACTCCAAAAGAGGGTCTACTTGCTATCTAGTTATGGGTGAGGATGGCCATAGGATAGTGGGGCACCGGGGGCCGGCGTATAGTTCTCATTTTTCAAGGTGTGCCTTTCATTAGTTGAGGGAGGGGTCAAGTGGGACCATAGCCACTGGAACAAAAACAGACCTTAGCATCTGCATCGGCAGATATCTGAAAGCTCCCGACCGAGTTCTGTATTCCTTGATTTGCCCTGACACAGGACTCGGACCGCACATTATGGGACATGTGCATCTGGACAAGCGATAACGATTCGCGATACATGCGTGGGGAAGTATAGGAACATATACCACTCTAGGTAGTGTGTCCTAGACTTGGGGACATCGTTCGACAGGTAGCATAATTCCTAATTGAACTAGGTGGCATAAATCCTGAATCCGAGAAGTGTTTAGCAGACAGCGTAAACTCTAGTTGAATCTAGAAGGCACTTGATAGAAAACCCTAGATGTAAATCTAGGTAACAAATAATTAATGTAGGCCTGAAGGCAATGGAAACTACAGGGACTGGGATCACGTTATCGTTACTAGTTGGGACACTAGTTAGGCAGTGCAGAGATATAGAAACCAAGTATAACAAGGAAATAGCGAAGCAGCGAAAGTATTAGAGAACACTCAGTTTATCTTATCTTAGCATATCTTGTGTTGACCTTGTCTAATCTTGCTGACCCTGTCATCATGGTGTTATCTTGTATTCAGTTAATTCATGTCGTTTTGTTTTTCCATGTTCACATGCTAGAAGTTACTGAACTTGCTCAGGCTTTATGTCTGACTCTGTTTTTCTTTCGTCTTCTTTTCTTCCGTTCCCCCCAGGTTGTAAAGGAGGAATAGTTTAGCTCAGGTTAAGTGGGACTGCACTCTTTCCCAGCTTGAAGATTTGTCAAAGTTTGCTTGGAATCTCTTTTCAGATGCTATGGCTGGCTCTTGCTAAATCGGGGAATATAAATGTTGTTTTTATGCTTCTTTATTTTGTAAGACAGATGATACTCTGATATTGTAAAGAAACCATTGTACAAACTAATTTATCAATAAAGCAAAGTTTTATTTTCCGCTGTTTAATTTCTGTCTGTCTTGTAATTTATCTGCATCTTTTACCTTAAATGCTCCACAGAACTCAGTGCATTCCCTTTGTGAGTGACACTAACAGATGTGGGGTGTTACATAGATACTCTTGAATTTATATCTCCAATAATATTATTTGTCGGATGATCTTTTAAGACACGAGGAGGTGATCGTATAATAACATTATTATCTGGTTCATTAATATTAGAAGTAGTGTTATTTTGTAATTCTATTTCGTCTTCATCCGAATTTTTTATATTTTGAAAATTTTCATCAAAAGAAACATGTAAACTTTCTTCAATAGAATTAGTTCTTTTATTAAAGATTCTGTAAGCTTTACTTCGATCAGAGTATCCTATAAAAATTCCTTCATCAGCTTTTGGATCAAACTTTTCAAGATTATCTTTTGTATTTAATATAAAACATTTTGATCCAATGGTTTTAAAATATGAAACATTAGGTTTCTTGCCATAAAGTATTTCATAACATGTATTTTTTGTTAACGGACGAAGAGTTACTCTATTTAAGACATAACATGCTGTAGCCACTGCTTCAGCCCAAAAAGACTTAGGTAATTTACTACTATTTAAAAGAGTTCTGGCACATTCTTGTAAAGTACGATTTTTCCTTTCTACGACACCATTTTATTGAGGTGTTCGTGGAATTGAAAAATTATGACTAATTCCTTTCTTGTTACAAAAATCTTTAAAAAATTCATTTTCAAATTCTCCTCCATGATCGCTTCGAATCTTTTTAATTTTTAAATCAAACAAATTCATTTGGCAAAAAATTTAAATAGTCCAAAGGTATCACTTTTTTGATTTAAGAAAAGAGTCCATGTGAATCTAGAAAAATCATCTACAATAACAAAAAATTTAAATACATTTTGATCCTCGCTTTCCTATGGATTAGAAAAGCGCGATTTATGAAATAAATTTTGCAAGCGTACAGATCTGTAGTATGCAGGTCGAACACTGAAAGGTAGATTAAAATCAAATTATTTATCTATTTCTTGGGCGAGTTAGACAAATTTTCGAGGTTGGTTTTGAAAGCAAACGAAATTGAAAATGCAATTAAACTATCATTGAATTGAATCATATCTGAATCTAATCAAATCAGTATTCAATCCAATTGACATAAGGAAGTAGTAAAAAGAACAAAAATTGAAATTGCAGAAATTAAAATAACAAACAGAAAGTAAAATTAGGATTGTCGTTGAAACTAATCAAACGACTAATTGCTAATTAAAAAATGTAAAATGCAGTTGGTGTTCTACCAAAACTAATTGTGAAGACAACATCAGTTGCTAAGAAAAAAAAATACTAGAAAATAAAAGAAGAAGAAGAACTTTTATTAATGGAGGTTAAGATAGAAAAATAGGATGGTGGCTACAATGATACTACAAGGGTATTTATATGAGATAACCAAACCCTAACCCTAATTACAAATGGGCCTAGCTATTTCAAGTAAGTTTTAGGTCTTTTGTCATTTGGAACAAGTTCTAGGTCTTTTCTCCTTTTCTCTTGCAAGCCTCCTTTAATTTGAGATGTACATGGCCTTTTTATCAATCATTTTCTTGTCCAACAGCAACTAGATGTGAGATCTTCATCTACAGTTCTTCAAAATGTAAATATATAGCAATCTGATCTTCATTTCTCTATTTTTTTGGTTGCATGCGGGCTGCGTTGGAATATCTGTAAAAGTGACAAAACAATACCCAAGTAATATTTATTTATATACAAAAGATAAGATATAAGAGCATAAAATAAATACATTTCTATGTTAATCAAATTGCATAAGTACAAGTTTTTTTCATTTTAATACGTAGTTTCAACCTCAAAGTTAGGGCACGTTGTTTTGGATATTCAGCTGTGCTAATGGCCGTTTATTACATTTGTTTCCCTATTATGTCTGTGAATTCGTTGTTGTAACTATGCACCAAACCTATAAGTCCTAAACTATATATCATGGGTATAATCTGGCACCATATTGAAGTAAAAAATAATATTATGGTTCTGAAATTCAAGCAGTATGGCATCAATAACTCATAATTTGTGTAAATATGGGAAAACCCACACTTTCTTACCAGTAATGAAATGCAATTCGATTTGTTGATTCAAATATGGGGGAAAAAACCACTGTCAAACCCACTTCCTGTGTAATTTCATGGAAGTTTCAAATAGTTGAGGGTACCTTAATCCTTGGCAGCTACATTTGATTGAAGGCCGAGATTATCCGGTTCATGAAAGAGTTACTTTAGTTTCAGGTACAATATTTCATTTTAGTTTAGTGTTCTATTTCTATCCAAAATGTTGTTTAATAGTTTACAGTTTACATTTAGTTACCTAACCTTTTCAGATAAACAAACAAACATTAAAGATAACTGTCAGATTGGAAGAATTATTAGATATTGTTTGTCCTTTGATATTTGTAACATGGGCTTTAATTGGTGTAACCATTTACTTATCAAGCGTCGTATTGAGGGGGAGGTTGTAAGACATTATCCACTGATTTTTGCTTGAGTGTCTTAGTAGTGAAGCGAAATATTAGCTACCCCTGTTTGCCTATTGATATATGAGAATATCTTAACTCATATTTATAGTCAGTTTCTCATACACTGACTTAGTGCAAAATAGTAGATCAATTTTATATAGAATTTAGTCTTCTCCACTAAATTATAGATAAACGGATTAATTCATATTCCATCATTTACCAGATGGGAGAAGTTCACACAAGTATTTGATCAAAGCTTGACTGTAAGATATTTGAAGTGATAACATATTTTTAAAATTAAAATTTAATATATGTTTATTAACCGTGCTTTACTATATACTACGTGTAACTATTATATATATTAAAATAAATTCATGTTCAACTGGTTTATGTTTTGATGTAACCATTCTATCTTAATGTCACATTTTATATAGTATATCTACTGAAAGCTTATATAGATACGTTGCTATAACTGGTGACCGACTTCTAAGCATACATTCTTGGTTTTAAACTATGAAGCTAACTCTAAATCATGAAACTAGAACATGCTTAATGTGTACAGAAATGGTAGTAAAAAGCTATAAAAAATATGTAAATATGAGCACTTGAGCAAAAGTAGTAGAGAACCTGTTTATGGCTATGGCGGTGCCTTTTCTGGTAGAGGCAAGCTTTGCTATTGATATGTGCGTTGGGAGTTTGGTATTTTTTGTCTGGCATAAGATTGACGGTAGGAAGGCTGCATGTATGATTCTTGTTGTTGCTTTAGATTGATTTGTGGTGACAGACTGTGGATTCTACCGCCTTCTTTACTTGCTCTTACTAAGATCAGTCCTCTTATCTGCATGAGTTTTCTTTCAACTTGATAATAACGGTTGTGGTCACGATAATTAAAACTTGCAACTATCCACTGCAGAAAAGATAATGAGCTTTTGTCTTTCAAGTGAACAACAGAAAACCTTCACACTATGAAAAGAACAGTAGTCATTCATATTCATGTTATGGCATTATCGGAAAAAAGAAAGGTTCTTGTAACATCCCGTAATTTTTTCCGATTTAAATTCCGATTTAAATCAAAATTTTATTTTGAAATTATTCTATGGTTTTTCATAACGGGAATTCGAAATTTGTAATACGTACAGTGAGATGTAGCAACTGTAAAAATTTCATCGGAAAATTTGACTGTTGTCGGTCGCGCAATTTTCAGTGCAAAGCTGCGCATATCAGTTCAAATTTTAACAATTTTTAAATCTCTCCGAAACCAGTTCGGACGAACATGAAAAGTATTCTATTTGCTGTCACGAATCCAACGACAAAATTCGTTTCGCGAAAATCGGACGTTTTGACCTCCGTTTACTTGTTTTTCCATCCGTATTTTACGCTTAAAGGGGTCCGTAATGCCTTTTTGAATGGAGCATCCTGACACTGTAAATTATATACCGTTGCGTCCGTCTCATCATGCTGATTAGTGCAATATATTCATTTGTTAATTTCGGTGTTCGGTTCATGCTGAAATTGTGAAAAGGCTTGCACAGTTCATTTTTGAAACAAAGTCATTTGAGTTCAATGTGTCCCTTTTACGATCTTACATACTTTTCTAGCCATTTTGGGTCTATAAAACCTGTCTTTATATTTCATTAAAACACCAATTTTTATTTTTATTTTTCTACTCATATGAAGGTGGGATAAAAATGCATGGCATGGCATGTTTATATAGCATTGATACGTTCCAATCTTTTTGTTTTGTTTCTTTTCACGCAATAATTTTTTTATTTGATTTTTTTGTTTTTTTTGTTTTGTGATCCACTTTCATGAAAGTGGAACAAAGGCATTCACGCAAGGCTCATTTTGAATTAGCCTGTACGTCTTAACAACTATCCATTTTTCAAAATTTGAAATGCAACGTGACTTTGAAAGGGTATACAGTCCAAACATTTGAAAGGTTCTCTTTGAGATCCACTTTTCCTTGAGCAGTGGACACATTCTCCCCGAAATTAATTCATTCATAATAACTGTAGCACTTCTGTACACTTTGATAAACTCATTTAGTTGCTGGCCGAAATCACCTGAAGCCATTTTTCCTTCTTTTCTCCACCGAGCTCGAGCCGAAACTCCACCAACCGTGTGCCTCCTCCAATTCATCGTGGGTCGTGCATCAATCCAAACGGCAAGCTCCTCCTTCTGACTCCCTCCTCTAGCGCTTCTCTCTTCTTTCAGTGAATTGTTTTCTCGTTTTTTATCACACGCAAGCAGCAAAGAACGAAGATAGTGCAAGGCCTCCTCTCATGAGCCGTTTGAGATACACCGAACTTCGCTCTGAAGTCTTTCTCCTTCCGCTTGGTTTAGCCGTGAGTTTTCACCTTATATGCATTAAATCTTCCTAATATTGAATCCCATTTGTTTTGATAAGCATCAATCTACATCTTTTGATGCAAAATTTTGCTAACCATTACATCAGTATACATACACTTAACTATATATTATATATGTTAAGGTGCATGTGTACTTGCATGTGATATCAAAATACATCTTGCCACTGTGTGTATATATACAGTAATATATACCTCTATCATGCTTTGTATAATATAAACAGTGTATATATTATGTATACATTAACATATTTACGTATTGCTTTGCATATGTCTTTGGAACGTGTACACTCCAGATCCGAACCTGTCGGTTTCATTTGTCGAGCTACGCAGCAGCAGGCTCGGTAATCTATCCGTGTTCATCTTGCTTTTGACACGAAAAGTGAGTTTATCTCACACCCGACTCACATTTATTTCATGGATTTTAGATAAATAATGAACTGTTATATGAAATGTGTAGGATTGCTGATAGAAATTGTTTGATCTGATATATATATACCCACATTTTATTGGTGACACGATATATTCATAGGACATTTAGTCTCACTGATGATATATGATGTGATTGTTGTTTGTGATTGTTGATACCCCTAATTTAGAAAAAAAATCACTAAGGGTTGAAATGATACATACCCGAACGGACATTAGGATAGGGAAAAATTGTTATGGGTTGAAATGATAGTCCTGAACAATTTTTACTAAATTTGGGATCGCGGGTTGAAATGATATACCTGTAAAAATTTTAAATTGCGGGTTGAAATGATAAATATCTGTATCACTTTACCATAGGGTAGAAAACTATATACGGACACTGCTGGTCGTATTTTCGAAGTATTTTGATTTGGTAATTTGATTTTAAAATAATAACTTATTTTTTTTTTATATTTACATATGGTAAACTTAAATTTTTATAATTTTAAATTATATGTTTTAAAATGATTTTATGAGTAAATATAGATTTAAATGTTTGTTTAAGATTTTACTTATAATTTTATTTATTTTAAACCATATGATTTATTCCTGTAAGTATTTTAAATTTATTTATTATAATAAATATTTCTTTAAATTTATTTTTATAATAAATATTTCTTTAAATTTATATTTTATATTATTTTAAACTTATATTTGTTTGTAATCTATTTCAAATTTTTTCTTATATATATATATATCTATTTTCAAAATTTTATATTTTTTATATATATTTTATAAAATTTTAATAATAAACCGAAGATGGATAAGTAAGACGTGCGATTTAATTTCGAGGTTTAAGATTCAGATTTATATAACGATATTGATTTAACGAATGAACTGATATAAGATATGGATTTGAATTCGAATTGATTTGAACTTAAGGGAGATGAACCTGAAATTGCGAAATTATGTTTGAATTTGAATTTCCAAATTTAAGAATGAAATTGGACCTATAATGGATGAAATGAATTAGATTGTAAATCAACTGAACGCAAAATTGAATATTGATTGTGAATTCTTATAAGAGATGATCTTGAATTACGTAAATTGATTGAATTTGAATCTATAATTGATAAGAAATGAATTCGATAATTTTATGGAATTGATTACATAATCGATTGGGTATGAATTAAGAAGTTGTATAAGTCGAGTTTATAAGAATTTTTTATAATTGTTTTGAAACTCTAAATAATGGTTTTGAAACCATTTAGAATTTATAAGTTATGAATTACACGACTTGAGTTACGGGATATGGTATGTTTTGCTGAAATTGAAATATTTGATTTGTTTTGAATCGGGAAAAGTAAGATTTGAATTATTAAAAATGGGATTTGAACCTAAGTGTTGGATTTTATAGATCGACTAAATCGAATGCTTTAAAGGGGTAAAACCCTATTTTATGAATGGTTTGAAATTATAAATAACGATTTCAAATATATGACTTGAATATGATTTGTTTCGATTGAAATGTAAGTTTTGACTTGAATCGTATATTTCGAATTCGAACCAAATGTTGGATTTAAATGAATCGACTTGAAAATTTTCTTATAAAGGTAAAATCGAATGATTCGAATTGGTTTGAACTTGAATTTTTACGAATATAAACCAAACCAACATATTATCGAAGTAGAATGTTTTGATATCGATTTGGATGACATTGAGACTTTTAAGGTATAACCTAACTATAAGTAGATTTTGGATTTGAAATTCGTTATGCGAATATTTTCGGAAATTATATTAAGTCGAAGATAAATATTATAGTATCGTTTATACTATATATTGAGAACTTTACGATATGGTTTCTAAATCATGCGATTAAGCGATATAAATGTGTTGTTTTCAAAATTGAATATAATCGAAGTTAGATATTTAATTTTGATTTCAAATTCGAATACGAGAATTCATATAAATTGTTTTATAAAGTGACTTATAAAATATGACCACGGTGTGAAAAATGTAAACGATTAGTTGTTAAAGAGACCGGGATCGGCTATTGTCATACTCTCTGCCAATATCGAAAACCACTTTAACAACTGTGTACGCGGTGGAGTTCCAGAATGAAGGGGATGATTTGGCGAACGACTCTATTTTGTATTTTCATATTAATTACGAGACCCTGACTACCTTGAGTCAGCTTGATGTGGCTAAAACAGGAGCTACGCACGGACCAATTGAGGTCATACCTCTTATCGAGCACACTTCTTCGATATTATTCTATTACTGTTGAGATTCGATTTGGGCCCTTTTGATATGGGAGTGTGTCTTGAGGTGGGCGGTAGTTGCGGCTATGCATTACCACCAGTCCGGCTCTGCAAACGGTGAATCCATCTTGGCATTCCTTGCGTGCCTTGTCACATGCCTTATACGAGCCTACTACGACTTTGTTTTGTACTGTTTTATATGGAGTACCCTCTGATCAACCTCCAGTTTACGGAGGAATTACGGTACTGTATATACTATGGGAATATATTAACGGTGTAAGGGTAATCATGGTAATCCCGCTTACGCTATTTTGATATTTTACTTTACTGATAGACACTATTGTATATAGCGTATTATACTATATAGTATTAGTTTGACGGATCCTTAGAGGATGGTGATCCCAAACATCCTCTAAGTTACTGATTTCATTTCATCGGACATTTCATTTGTGTTGATTTACTTCCATGAGAATGTTAGTCCTGATCCGAGTTGTTTTGTTTTGCATTATTGCTCGGGTCAGATCGAGTATCACAGCTTTCGAGATCCCCTCTTGGAGTTTGAAGATTATTGGGTTTTCTCATTTATATCTAACAGTTCAGTTATCTTTGTCATTCTGTTTCAGATTGTTATCAGTTATTTATTGTATTAGACTTCCGCTGAATTATTTATGTAAACTCTGATGTAAAGCTTCATGAACTACTATTGTATTTAATTTTTCCGCTGTGAGATATTATATTGCTTTGTATCTGTGTCTGTGATATGTGATTTGTTCTATTTACCTCAGAAGCTAATAACAATATGTTGTTTTGGACGTTTCGAATTGGCATATTTTGTCAATTCGGCACGGTCAAAATGGCGGGTCGTTACAAGTGGTATCAGAGCTGGTTAGAGAATGTGATAGGGGGTTCTCGCTTGGCTGTTTGGTTGCGAGCAGGAGACTCTTACCCCTACACATCCCAATGGGAAGATTGGGTTGGTTGTTGCAGTCGAGAGGCTGGCCATAAAATCAGTTCTGAGGTATCACTGTATGTCACGGTGGGAGGTTAGCCCACTGCCTGATGGTTGCAAAGCCTAGGGCCGTTACAAGTGGTATCAGAGCTTTGGTTTTTCAAAGCTTTAGCCTATGGGGTAAAAAGCTCATTAGAGATAGGGTAGTGATACCCTAGAATGAGTGGAATCAGTTGCAGAATCCTTCTTGAGAGAGCGTATTTTTAAAGTAAAAATAGTTTTCAAAATGGTTTTAAAATGTTTGTAAATAAATATTTCGAATATAAAATTCTATTTCACATTTAAATCTTCTTCTGAGTTTCCTTTCCATTTGAATCTATCTTCTTTCGTAGATCCTCTTTGATTAGGTTCTTTTGTTCTTTCAGCTTTTACCTCGAATTCTATAATTTATACTTGTCCATTTCAAGGTAAGAAGTAGAAGAAGAGTGTAAGTCTTCTAGCCAGTCTGTCTTTATTATATATTGGTTTGAAATTTATATTTTGAAAGACATTATTATATAAGATCTTCTTAATGTAATATTTAATTTGATATTTGTAAATAATTTGGTAATACCAATGGTTTGAAAAGATTTTATGTGTAATGTATTCATATATTAACTTATAGAATTAATTAAGTGTTATAAGTTTAAATATTGATAACATGAATTTGAAAATATTTAGATATAGTATAGAATGATTTTGTTATATTTTTGATTTAATAATAATATTGTTGTATATTTATTAAGAATTGTAGTTGAATTTTAACAAATAAATGAGTGGGGGAGAGATACATTTTCCTTACTTGAAATTTTAATGATTTGAAATATATTATTTCTAATATATGATTTAAAATTTTGTATGTATTCTATTTAAATATAAAAAGATGTTTTGAGTACTTACCTGACGTTAAAGTTGGCCTATCGAATACCTAGTGATTTAGATATATGTCTGATCAACGTATATGTTAAATCCTACGTGTGTTAAATAGATATAGAGTCATACCCTAGTCGCTTGAAAATGATTCTGGTGATGACCGCGGCATCATCGATATCTATTTTCGAGTTTCGAAAGTGGGATAAATATATATAGCCAATCGTAACGTCGAGTGAATACTTGAAATGTTTGAAATATTTTATCTTTTGATTTATATATATATTTAAATTTATATATGTATAGGGATAAATATGAACCATTGGTTTAAATATATTAATTATTTAATTACTATTTCCCTACCTCGTTCTTTTTTCGGGGACGAAAAGGTTTGAGTGGGGGAGAATGTATATTCCCGTAATTTTTTCCGATTTAAATTCCGATTTAAATCAAAATTTTATTTTGAAATTATTCTATGGTTTTTCATAACGGGAATTCGAAATTTGTAATACGTACAGTGAGATGTAGCAACTGTAAAAATTTCATCGGAAAATTTGACTGTTGTCGGTCGCGCAATTTTCAGTGCAAAGCTGCGCATATCAGTTCAAATTTTAACAATTTTTAAATCTCTCCGAAACCAGTTCGGACAAACATGAAAAGTATTCTATTCGCTGTCACGAATCCAACGGCAAAATTCGTTTCGCGAAAATCGGACGTTTTGACCTCCGTTTACTTGTTTTTCCATCCGTATTTTACGCTTAAAGGGGTCCGTAATGCCTTTTTGAACGGAGCATCCTGACACTGTAAATTATATACCGTTGCGTCCGTCTCATCATGTTGATTAGTGCAATATATTCATTTGTTAATTTAGATGTTCGGTTCATGCTGAAATTGTGAAAAGGCTTGCACAGTTCATTTTTGAAACAAAGTCATTTGAGTTCAATGTGTCCCTTTTACGATCTTACATACTTTTCTAGCCATTTTGGGTCTGTAAAACCTGTCTTTATATTTCATTAAAACACCAATTTTTATTTTTATTTTTCTACTCATATGAAGGTGGGATAAAAATGCATGGCATGGCATGTTTATATAGCATTGATACGTTCCAATCTTTTTGTTTTGTTTCTTTTCACGCAATAATTTTTTTATTTGATTTTTTTGTTTTTTTTGTTTTTTGTTTTGTGATCCACTTTCATGAAAGTGGAACAAAGGCATTCACGCAAGGCTCATTTTGAATTAGCCTGTACGTCTTAACAACTATCCATTTTTCAAAATTTGAAATGCAACGTGACTTTGAAAGGGTATACAGTCCAAACATTTGAAAGGTTCTCTTTGAGATCCACTTTTCCTTGAGCAGTGGACACGTTCTCCCCGAAATTAATTCATGCATAATAACTGTAGCACTTCTGTACACTTTGATAAACTCATTTAGTTGCTGGCCGAAATCACCTGAAGCCATTTTTCCTTCTTTTCTCCACCGAGCTCGAGCCGAAACTCCACCAACCGTGTGCCTCCTCCAATTCATCGTGGGTCGTGCATCAATCCAAACGGCAAGCTCCTCCTTCTGACTCCCTCCTCTAGCGCTTCTCTCTTCTTTCAGTGAATTGTTTTCTCGTTTTTTATCACACGCAAGCAGCAAAGAACGAAGACAGTGCAAGGCCTCCTCTCGTGAGCCGTTTGAGATACACCGAACTTCGCTCTGAAGTCTTTCTCCTTCCGCTTGGTTTAGCCGTGAGTTTTCACCTTATATGCATTAAATCTTCCTAATATTGAATCCCATTTATTTTGATAAGCATCAATCTACATCTTTTGATGCAAAATTTTGCTAACCATTACATCAGTATACATACACTTAACTATATATTATATATGTTAAGGTGCATGTGTACTTGCATGTGATATCAAAATACATCTTGCCACTGTGTGTATATATACAGTAATATATACCTCTATCATGCTTTGTATAATATAAACAGTGTATATATTATGTATACATTAACATATTTACGTATTGCTTTGCATATGTCTTTGGAACGTGTACACTCCAGATCCGAACCTGTCAGTTTCATTTGTCGAGCTACGCAGCAGCAGGCTCGGTAATCTATCCGTGTTCATCTTGCTTTTGACACGAAAAGTGAGTTTATCTCACACCCGACTCACATTTATTTCATGGATTTTAGATCAATAATGAACTGTTATATGAAATGTGTAGGATTGCTGATAGAAATTGTTTGATCTGATATATATATACACACATTTTATAGGTGACACGATATATTCATAGGACATTTAGTCTCACTGATGATATATGATGTGATTGTTGTTTGTGATTGTTGATACCCCAAATTTAGAAAAAAATCACTAAGGGTTGAAATGATACATACCCGAACGGACATTAGGATAGGGAAAAATTGTTATGGGTTGAAATGATAGGCCTGAACAATTTTTACTAAATTTGGGATCGCGGGTTGAAATGATATACCTGTAGAAATTTTAAATTGCGGGTTGAAATGATAAATATCTGTATCACTTTACCATAGGGTAGAAAACTATATACGGACGCTGCTGGTCGTATTTCCGAAGTATTTTGATTTGGTAATTTGATTTTAAAATAATAACTTAATTTTTTTTTATATTTACATATGGTAAACTTAAATTTTTATAATTTTAAGTTATATGTTTTAAAATGATTTTATGAGTAAATATAGATTTAAATGTTTGTTTAAGATTTTACTTATAATTTTATTTATTTTAAACCATATGATTTATTCCTGTAAGTATTTTAAATTTATTTATTATAATAAATATTTCTTTAAATTTATTTTTATAATAAATATTTCTTTAAATTTATATTTTATATTATTTTAAACTTATATTTGTTTGTAATCTATTTCAAATTTTTTCTTATATATATATATATATCTATTTTCAAAATTTTATATTTTTTATATATATTTTATAAAATTTTAATAATAAACCGAAGATGGATAAGTAAGACGTGCGATTTAATTTCGAGGTTTAAGATTCAGATTTATATAACGATATTGATTTAACGAATGAACTGATATAAGATATGGATTTGAATTTGAATTGATTTGAACTTAAGGGAGATAAACCTGAAATTGCGAAATTATGTTTGAATTTGAATTTCCAAATTTAAGAATGAAATTGGACCTATAATGGATGAAATGAATTAGATTGTAAATCAACTGAACGCAAAATTGAATATTGATTGTGAATTCTTATAAGAGATGATCTTGAATTACGTAAATTGATTGAATTTGAATCTATAATTGATAAGAAATGAATTCGATAATTTTATGGAATTGATTACATAATCGATTGGGTATGAATTAAGAAGTTGTATAAGTCGAGTTTATAAGAATTTCTTATAATTGTTTTGAAACTCTAAATAATGGTTTTGAAACCATTTGGAATTTATAAGTTATGAATTACACGACTTGAGTTACGGCATATGGTATGTTTTGCTGAAATCGAAATATTTGATTTGTTTTGAATCGGGAAAAGTAAGATTTGAATTATTAAAAATGGGATTTGAACCTAAGTGTTGGATTTTATAGATCGACTAAATCGAATGCTTTAAAGGGGTAAAACCCTATTTTATGAATGGTTTGAAATTATAAATAACGATTTCAAATATATGACTTGAATATGATTTGTTTCGATTGAAATGTAAGTTTTGACTTGAATCGTATATTTCGAATTCGAACCAAATGTTGGATTTAAATGAATCGACTTGAAAATTTTCTTATAAAGGTAAAATCGAATGATTCGAATTGGTTTGAACTTGAATTTTTACGAATATAAACCAAACCAACATATTATCGAAGTAAAATGTTTTGATATCGATTTGGATGACATTGAGACTTTTAAGGTATAACCTAACTATAAGTAGATTTTGGATTTGAAATTCGTTATGCGAATATTTTCAGAAATTATATTAAGTCGAAGATAAATATTATAGTATCGTTTATACTATATATTGAGAACTTTACGATATGGTTTCTAAATCATGCGATTAAGCGATATAAATGTGTTGTTTTCAAAATTGAATATAATCGAAGTTAGATATTTAATTTTGATTTCAAATTCGAATACGAGAATTCATATAAATTGTTTTATAAAGTGACTTATAAAATATGACCGTGTGAAAAATGTAAACGATTGGTTGTTAAAGAGACCGGGATCGGCTATTGTCATACTCTCTGCCAATATCGAAAACCACTTTAACAACTGTGTACGCGGTGGAGTTCCAGAATGAAGGGGATGATTTGGCGAACGACTCTATTTTGTATTTTCATATTAATTACGAGACCCTGACTACCTTGAGTCAGCTTGATGTGGCTAAAACAGGAGCTACGCACGGACCAATTGAGGTCATACCTCTTATCGAGCACACTTCTTCGATATTATTCTATTACTGTTGAGATTCGATTTGGGCCCTTTTGATATGGGAGTGTGTCTCGAGGTGGGCGGTAGTTGCGGCTATGCATTACCACCAGTCCGGCTCTGCAAACGGTGAATCCATCCTGGCATTCCTTGCGTGCCTTGTCACATGCCTTATACGAGCCTACTATGACTTTGTTTTGTACTGTTTTATATGGAGTACCCTCTGATCAACCTCCAGTTTACGGAGGAACTACGGTACTGTATATACTATAGGAATATATGAACGGTGTAAGGGTAATCATGGTAATCCCGCTTACGCTATTTTGATATTTTACTTTACTGATAGACACTATTGTATATAGCGTATTATACTATATAGTATTAGTTTGACGGATCCTTAGAGGATGGTGATCCCAAACATCCTCTAAGTTACTGATTTCATTTCATCGAACATTTCATTTGTGTTGATTTACTTCCATGAGAATGTTAGTCCTGATCCGAGTTGTTTTGCATTATTGCTCGGGTCAGATCGAGTATCACAGCTTTCGAGATCCCCTCTTGGAGTTTGAAGATTATTGGGTTTTCTCATTTATATCTACCAGTTCAGTTATCTTTGTCATTCTGTTTCAGATTGTTATCAGTTATTTATTGTATTAGACTTCCGCTGAATTATTTATGTAAACTCTGATGTAAAGCTTCATGAACTACTATTGTATTTAATTTTTCCGCTGTGAGATATTATATTGCTTTGTATCTGTGTCTGTGATATGTGATTTGTTCTATTTACCTCAGAAGCTAATAACAATCTGTTGTTTTGGACGTTTCGAGTTGGCATATTTTGTCAATTCGGCACGGTCAAAATGGCGGGTCGTTACAGTTTTTCTTCTTTTGTTTCGTAGCATTTCAGAGAAAGTGAACATGTAAGGAATTTACCTGTGTTGTTCAAAAGTTTATCATTGAGAAACCTCTAACCTAGCTGAATTTATTGTAGGAAGAACAATAGTCAATCAGACAGATCAATGTTAAATATACACTCTGTTAAATTTCTACACATTATAAGTTAGCTATGAAATATGTGACTAATTTCTTGGTGATTAGTCCAGTAAAATTTATTTGATATCTTACATTATGCAATCCATCTGATTCAAAATTAATTTTATATTAACATTTGATTACATTTTGGGAATATGCGTTTTCTTTTCAGATACCAGATGAGTTCAAAATGTGGCATTTGACGCTATGGTGCAGAGAAATGAGTATGTAACCATGGTTGCTACGGAAAATTATTGACAATATCATTTTTTTAATAAAGATACTAATTTCCACTCTATATATTAGAAATATGATGTAACATTATTGGTAATGGGCATCCTACAATGGGTTGAAAGCTGACAATGCTTATGCTAAATTGTTGATACTAACCTTTCATCAAAATAATTAGGTATTCATATATTATTTTTGTTTACAGTGCTATTTGGGTTTGAATCCCTTATTATTTGTGCAAGATTACTATCTCACCGTTTGTGTAACATATTTAGGATGGTAGGTCTAACGACGTGTTCAAATTTGCAACTAAACAACAGTAAATTTCAGTGTTTAATTGAAGTTAAAACTATTACAAAGACAAAAAAAATACACACACAATAGGATTACAATGCATGAATATACTGGTAAATAACAAGAGAAACTACTCAATCCAAATGAATTACGCAAGCGCAATAGCTTCGCATCATTTTATTTTCCAGTGCACTAAGTTCATAATGGCTGTGACTTTAGCCATTCATGTTTTATAGGCTCCAGTTGCTGCCAATTTTTTTTTAACTGGATCACTAGACAGAGCAAAGTATAGGATTATCCTTTCATATTATCAATGGTCGAGGAAGACGGAGAGAGATAAAGGTTACATAAGGAGCTTCTGTAACGACCCGTATTCTACGCATCATAGGATCGTAGAATATTTATTTCTTTCACATACGAAGTCGTATGGTCATGTAACTTTGGGAGACGACTATTGGGGTCATTTCCCATGTTCATGATTTTCCCCAATTTTTAAATGACCATTTTACCCCTAGTTGGTACTGTTTTGGCCATAACTTTTGACTGGAAAGGAATTTTGACCTGAAACCACTTCCATTGGCTCCGGATGATGGTTTACAATTCCGTAGAGTGGTCACATTAGCCAAACGGACTCACCGTTTGGGAGATATGGCTGAAACAAGTTTCAGATAGTGAAAAACAGCTTAATTGGGCTTAACTGGGTGATTAACAGCTAGGCCCAATGGGGGATTTCGGGATTAGGGTAAGGAGGAGGCTGAAATCAGTTAGAGAACGATCTTATCCTCATTTCCCAGCCGCCACTTTCATTCTTGAACCCTAACAATGGCCGCCAACATCTAGAACTATCCCCAAATCACTTTCTAATCAAGTTTTGCTCATTCTACATCAAATTAAGGAGAGAAAACACGAAGGCAAGGTTAGAGCTGCTGTTAGACGTCAGTATTCACCCAAGTCAGCGAGGTTTCAGTTCAGAGAATTTTATTTGTGGCCAAGGTGAGTGATTAGCATTGTTTTGACACTAATTACATTAATTAAGGGTAATTAGTGAAGATTAGCGAATTTATACACTAATAAATTCTGGAAAAATATCTATAAATTCGAAAATAATATTTTATGCCTCTGGTAGAAATTTGGTTTAATTTGGTTAAGTTTTGTTAACCCTATGATTAGTTTTGCTTAAACATGCTTAAGGGAAAATATGAGGTTTTGGGTATATTTGATCCATTTTGACATGTAAATTCATTGTTTTGGTGTTTGTGGTTATTTTGCCATGTTGCTATGACTGTTTGAAACGATTTGTGATTGATTAGAATAGTTAAATTGGTCGAAAACGTCGTCGAATGACGTAAAACACTTGCTGGAAAAGTTGCAGGAAAAGTGCAGGTTCTGGATCGGATCGGATCGGATATGGAGGCTCAGATCGGATGAGTTGAACTGGGTAAGGGATCCGATCGGATCGGAACTTGACACTTGAGACAACTGGCAAAAAGGAAGGCCACGCTAATTGAACTGGGATCGGATCAGATAAAGGAGGAGAGATCAGATCGACTGAAGGACGAAGGGCTCGGACTGAAGTAAGGCGAAGGGATCGGATCGGAGCAAATGCAGGACGAGGTAGCGGATCGGAGCGGAAGTACGAACTGGATGGGATATGGCACCCGACCCGACTCGAAGTGGAACACCCGACCCGACGCAACGCTGTGAACCCGAACCGAACCACTACAGAGGAAGACCCGAACCGCTACAGGAGAAGACTACGAACCAACTCAAAGTAGAGGACCAGACCCGAACCGATGGCTAGAAGAGGAACCCGACCCGACCCAGTGTTGACCAATAACCCGAGATGCAAAGGTAGTCCAATATGGAAAGTTAGAGCTCAGGATCCAGTTGGGAACCGATGAGTTCACTTCATGATTGGGCTTTGCTGCGGGACGTGTGCCAAGGGGCAGTCGATGTCTATGACTTTGGATCACTATGTATGGGAGGTACGTGAACGGATTCAGGGCCAAAGTGGCCTAGGTACGACTAAAGGGCTATAGACCAATGAAGTGGTGTCATTTGTAAAGATTTGGTCATGACTCCATGTGGTAAGCTTGGTAGTAGCAGTAGTTGTACAAGTTGAACTCCGTCACTGCTTCGATGGGTCTAGTGATTGACAGTGGTGGACATCGTATGCTTTACGCACTGAGTGAGAGATGTGAGGATGGTTGCTATGGTTGATTTGTTTGCCACTATTATGACATGCGCACCCCACCCCCGTATTTTCTACACTTTTTATTATGGCACCTTAGAGTATTGTACGGTATGTGGTACTAACTCTTTGGTTGCAGGTCCAGGTCCAGGTATGGTTTAGTATACCTGTTATTGTTCTGTTTAGATGCTTATTGCTCATACCAGGCTTTATGTCTGACCCAGAGTTTTATGTCTCTTCTTATTACTCTGGGTGCTCACACGAGCATACTAGAGACAGGTTAGCTGGTGATGCACGGGTAGATGATCCGGAGACGAGCAGGAGGCTTCCACGTAATATATATAGTATTCTCCCTGTGTTGTTGAAGATCACTGCTTGGGCATTAGTAGTGCATCTTCTACTTTAAGCTTTCTTTTGTTTTAGAGACAGTAAATTCGGAAAGTTGTAATAAGCTGTACTTAGATTTCCGCTGCTCTGATGATGATGTTGATTTTAGTTATCAGCTTATGCACTGTCTCACCTGTTTTATGTCAAGTATATTATTATTATTATATTTTACTCCATGCGCTGTGAGACATTCTACAGGTTCCTCGTCAGTTAATTCCCTTCTTTCTTTTTCTTGACGACCGTTCTGTGCTAGTCGGGCATGTGTACATCGCACTCTCGGAGGAAATGCCGGCTGGTGCGGGGTGGGCCGTCACACTTGGTATCAGAGCTCTAGGTTGCGTAGTTAACCTAGGGAAGTTATCAGGGAGAGATAATATATGTATACGAGAGAGCGTATTTGTGATTACTTTGGTTTTTAAAAGCTATAAATGTATATACTATTAGTAGTATAAGGGTGAAGTCATACTGCACTAGCACCACTATGGGGTCGTTAGTCGTTTCCTTTTACAGATTGACGATGAGCCGATATACTAGAGGTGCTGGTAGGGGAGCCAATAATGGGAATGCTGCTGACATAACGACGATGTTTACTGACCTCATGAGAGAGATGCTTAGAGATGTGTGGAGGGCAGCTCCCAATGGTGGCAGTCCAATAGTGCAGGCGCCTAGAGTCGACTTCGCCAAGCTGAATAAGGATTATACTAGCCTTGGTGGGAAGCCGTTCCACGGAACGGAGTCGGCTACGGATGTTCAGGATTGGTTGGATAGTTGTGAATGTATCTTCGAGGATTTGGGTATCAAGGATGCGATGAAGAGAAAGCTAGCGTCCCGTCAGCTGCAAGGGCGGGCAATGAATTGGTGGAATGCTATAAAGGCAGCTACTACTGAACATTAGATTACTTGGGAGCGGTTTAAGGTTCGATTTAGCGAGAAGTTCATTCCAGCTGCTCAGAAGTCAGTGTTGTTTAAGAAATTCTTGGAGCTCAAGCAGAATGGTAGAGCTGTCTCGGAGTATATTGCTGAATTCGACACTTTGTCGAAGTATGGGTTATCTCTTATTGATACTGCCGAGAAGAAGAATGAGAAATTCATAACTGGTTTGGATCAGTACTTAGGGGAAAGGCTTATTAACCACATCGATGAGACGTTTGAATCGATTGTGGGGAAAGCATTGAGGTCAGAAAGTCTCTACCCTAAGTCGAAGACTGAGGTTGTATCTGCAGAGGAGCCAAAGCCACAAGCAAGTGGTGGAGGCAAGGGTGGTTCCCAGAATAAGAGAAAGCAGGGTCAGACTAAGGATGGCCAGAAGAAAAAGAATAAGAAAGATGTTGAGTGCTTCAGCTGTGGTAAGAAGGGCCATTATGCTAGTAATTGTCGGGCCAAGCCAGCAGATAGGAAGTGCTACAACTATGGCCAAACGGGACATCACAAGGACAAGTGTCCGCAACCCCCTAAAGAAAAGCAAATGGTGAAAGCATATGCCCTTAATGCTATTCCTTCTTCATCGAATGCCCCAACCGCGGCAGAGAAGGGAAAGAATGTCGTCATTCAAGGTATGCTTTCTGTTTATGATGTTCCTGTTAGAGTTTTGTTTGATACCGGAGCTTCCAGTTCTTTCATATCTAGTGACCTGGTAGATAGGTTGGGATTGGAGTCCGAGGTTGTCGATAGACCTTTAGTAGTGACGAACCCGATCGGTGGTTCGACTAGCCTTAGCATGATTTGTCGTAATGTGGTCTTATCGAGTCATGGATGCATGTTTGTTTGTGATTGCTTTGTTTTGGGCTTTACTGGGTTTGGCATTATTTTGGGAGTAGATTGGCTCCAAAGATACGGGGTGGTGGTAGACTGTGAGGGCTTTTTGGTGGCAGCTAGAGCGGATGATGGGCGGAGGATAGTGTTTGGTGGTCTACCCAGTGAGGGGGTATTGGCTAGTTTTCTAAACTCCCTCGACATTCCGCATAGTGAGTTGTCAGGTTTGCCCGTGGTTGGCCAGTATCCGGACGTTTTCGAAGAAGTGACCGGGCTTCCACCACATCGAGAGATTGAGTTCCGTATTGATTTGGTGAAAGATGCCAGACCTATAGTGATGCCACTTCGTCGTATGGCACCAAGGGAGCAGCAAGAGCTCGAGGTGCAAGTCAGCGATCTTTTGAAGAAGGGATTTATCAGAAGGAGTGTTTCTGAATGGGGAGCACCAGTTGTGTTTGCTACCAAGGCGGATTGTTCCCTTCGTTTGTGTGTAGACTACCGCGAGTTGAATAAAGTGACGAGGAAGAACAAGTATCCTCTACCACGGATAGATGATTTGTTCGATCAGTTGAGTGACGCGAGAGTATTTTCTCAGTTGGATCTCGCGACAGGTTTTCATCAGCTTAGAGTGGAAGCTGAGAGCATAGCTAAAACGGCATTTCGAACGCCGTCTGGGTTTTATGAGTGGTTGGTCATGCCATTCGGGCTGACCAATGTCCCAGCATATTTGGTATATCTTATGAATAGGGTATTCAGAGATCAGTTGAATAAGTTTGTCCTTGTGTTCGTCGATGATATTTTGGTCTATTCGAGGACAGAGGAAGAACACAAGGAACATTTAAGAATTGTGACGGAGGTGTTGAGAAAACACCAATTGAAAGAAAAGTTTTCTAAGTGTCACTTCTGGATGAGAGAAGTGAGGTTCTTGGGTCATGTTGTTTCCGAGAATGGTATTGCCGTGGACCCGGCGAAGGTGGCTACGGTACAGGATTGGCCCACGCCCAAGAATGCAACAGATGTAAGAAGTTTCTTGGGGTTAGCTGGATATTATCGTAAGTTTATCCAAGGTTTCTCCAAGATAGCAGCACCATTGACCCAGTTGACCAAGAAGAATCAAGCTTTTTTCTGGGATGAAAGGTGCGAGAATGCATTCAAGAGTCTAAAGGACAAGTTGACATGCGCACCAGTGTTAGTCATTCCTAAGGGGGATGAAGAGATGACAGTATACACGAATGCCTGTGGTACCGGACTGGGTGCTGTATTGATGCAAGGCGGTAGGGTTGTAGCTTATGCAAGTCGGCAATTGAAACCGCATGAGAAGAAGTATCCTACCCATGATTTGGAACTGGCAACGATTGTGTTCGCATTAAAGATGTGGAGACACTATCTCTTGGGAGAAAGATTTGAGTTGTTTACAGATCATAAGTCGTTGAAGTATTTCTTCTCTCAGAAAGATCTGAATCTCCGGCATCAAAGGTGGCTAGAATTCTTAGCTTCCTACGATTTCGACATCGCATATACACCGGGAAAGGGCAATGCGGTGGATGATGCATTGAGTAGAAGACATGCCAGTTTAGGGGCTATGTTTTTAGAATGGAAGCAACTGGAGTACATCGCTGGGTATGATTTCAGACCAAAGTGCGAATTGGATCCATAAATGTTAGCAAGTTTGACGATCAGACCCACTTTGATTGAGCGGATCGGCTCTAGTCAGAGGGGCGATCCTAACCTATTGGAAATCACCTCCAAATTAGAGATGGGTATCGATGAGGAGATGAACAAGTATGGGCTTGATCGAGATGGATGGCTTAGAAAGAGTGGAAAGCTTGTTGTAACCAATGTCAATGGATTGAGAGATGAAGTGCTTAGAGAATGTCATCACTCAAAACTGACTATACACCCCGGTGGTAACAAGATGTATCGAGATATGAAGCAGACCTACTACTGGGAAGGGATGAAAAGAGACATTGGGAGTTTTATATCCAAATGCATGAATTGCCAGCTAGTTAAAGCCGAGCAAAAGAAGCCTAGTGGGATGTTGTAACCATTAGAAATTCCCGAATGGAAATGGGATCAAGTCTCGATGGATTTCATCGATGGTTTACCCAGGACTAGATCGGGACATGATAGCGTTTGGGTAATCGTGGATCGATTGACTAAGAGTGCAAGATTCATACCAGTCAAATCGACCAGAACGACAGCTAAGTTAGCAGAATTGTATATGAAGTGGGTAGTGTGATTTCATGGGGTACCTAAAAGCATTGTGAGTGACCGAGACCCGTTGTTCACTAGTGGGTTTTGGAAGAGCTTACAAGAGGCTCTAGGGTCAGAGTTACATCTCAGTACCGCATATCATCCTCAGACCGACGGTCAGACGGAGAGGGTGAATCGTATATTGGAAGACCTCTTGAGAGCTTGTGTACTGGATTTTGGCGGATCATGGGATGACCATTTGCATCTAGTAGAGTTTGCATATAATAATAGCTACCAATCCAGTATCGGTATGGCTCCGTTTGAAGCTTTGTACGGAAGACCGTGCAACTCACCATCATGTTGGATAGAGACTAGCGAGAAGTTTATGCTTGGACCAGATGTGGTGAGGGAATCTTCAGATAAGATCAAGATCATTCAACAACGAATGAAGGCTGCCCAAGATAGGCAGAAGAGTTATGCTGATAAGAGGAGAAGAGACTTAAAATTCTCCGTTGGTGACTTGGTGTTTGTCAAGATTTCTCCATTGAAGAGCGTGATACGATTTGGCAGGAGAGGCAAGTTAGCACCAAGATTTGTTGGCCCATTCCCTGTTCTTGAACCAGTCGGGAATTTGGCATATAGAGTTGACTTACCAGAGAAGATGGCGGGAGTTCACAACGTATTTCATGTTTCCCAACTAAGGAAGTTCGTTCACGACCCAGATATGACTATTTCACCTGATCAGTTAGAGGACTTCGAAGTAGAACCCGAGGCGGTTGGGAACCGCAAGCCGACCCGTATTGTCGAGCACGATACGAAGCAACTTCGAAGGAAGGCGGTGAGGCTAGTCAAGGTTCAGTAGGGCGAGGACGAGAATGATTGCACTTGGGAGACAGAGGAGAACATTAGGAAAACATATCCAGAACTCTTTGCCTGGCAAGATTTTGACTTTGATTTATTTTTCCGCATGTTAGGATAGGCTTGTTTGCTTGTTTTGCATGTTTGATTGTTGTATGTGCCTGTTAGGCATGCGGGATCTTTTGTATGTTTTGGGTTAAGGAATTTCGGGGACGAAATTTCTTAAAGGGGGAGAGTGTAACGACCCGTATTCTACGCATCATAGGATCATAGAATATTTATTTCTTTCACATACGAAGTCGTATGGTCATGTAACTTTAGGAGACGACTATTGGGGTCATTTCCCATGTTCATGATTTTTCCCGATTTTTAAATAACCATTTTACCCCTAGTTGGTACTGTTTTGGCCATAGCTTTTGACTGGAAAGGAATTTTGACCTGAAACCACTTCCATTGGCTCCGGATGATGGTTTACAATTCCGTAGAGTGGTCACATTAACCAAACGGACTCACCGTTTGGGAGACATGGCTAAAACAAGTTTCAGATAGTGAAAAATAGCTTAATTGGGCTTAACCGGGTGATTAACAGCTAGGCCCAATGGGGGATTTCGGGATTAGGGTAAGGAGGAGGCTGAAATCAGTTAGAGAACGATTTTATCCTCATTTCCCAGCCGCCACTTTCATTCTTGAACCCTAATAATGGCCGCCAACATCTAGAAACATCCCCAAATCACTTTCTAATCAAGTTTTGCTTATTCTACATCAAATTAAGGAGAGAAAACACGAAGGCAAGGTTAGAGCTGCTGTTAGACGTTAGTATTCACCCAAGTCAGTGAGGTTTCAGTTCAGAGAATTTTATTTGTGGCCAACGTGAGTGATTAACATTGTTTTGACACTAATTACATTAATTAAGGGTAATTAGTGAAGATTAGCGAATTTATACACTAATAAATTCTGGAAAAATATCTATAAATTTGAAAATAATATTTTATGCCTCTGGTAGAAATTTGGTTTAATTTGGTTAAGTTTTGTTAACCCTATGATTAGTTTTGCTTAAACATGCTTAAGGGAAAATATGGGGTTTTGGGTATATTTGATCCATTTTGACATGTAAATTCATTGTTTTGGTGTTTGTGGTTATTTTGCCATGTTGCTATGACTGTTTGAAACGATTTGTGATTGATTAGAATAGTTAAATTGGTCGAAAACGTCGTCGAATGGCGTAAAACACTTGCTGGAAAAGTTACAGGAAAAGTGCAGGTTCTGGACCGAATCGGATCAGATATGGAGGCTCAGATCGGATGAGTTGAACTGGGCAAGGGATCTGATCGGATCGGAACTTGACACTTGAGACAACTGGCAAAAAGGAAGGCCACACTAATTGAACTGGGATCGGATCGAATAAAGGCGGAGAGATCGGATCGACTGAAGGACGAAGGGCTCGGACTGAAGTAAGGCGAAGGGATCGGATCGGAGCAAATGCAGGACGAGGGAGCGGATCGGAGCGGAAGTACGAACTGGATGGGAGATGGAACCCGACCCGACCCGAAGTGGAACACCCGACCCGACCTGACGCAACGCTGTGAACCCGAACCGAACCGCTACAGAGGAAGACCCAAACCGCTACAGGAGAAGACTACGAACCAACTCAAAGTAAAGGACCCGACCCGAACCGATGGCTAGAAGGGGAACCTGACCCGACCCAGTGTTGACCAATAACCCGAGATGCAAAGGTAGTCCAATATGGGAAAATAGAGCTCAGGATCCAGTTGGGAACCGATGAGTTCACTTCATGATTGGGCTTTGCTGCGGGACGTGTGCCAAGGGGCAGTCGATGTCTGTGACTTTGGATCACTATGTATGGGAGGTACGTGAACGGATTCAGGGCCAAAGTGGCCTAGGTACGACTAAAGGGCTATAGACCAATGAAGTGGGGTCATTTGTAATGATTTGGTCATGACTCCATGTGGTAAGCTTGGTAGTAGCAGTAGTTGTACAAGTTGAACTCCGTCACTGCTTCGATGGGTCTAGTGATTGACAGTGGTCGACATCGTATGCTTTACGCACTGAGTGAGAGATGTGAGGATGGTTGCTATGGTTGATTTGTTTGCCATCATTATGACATGCGCACCCCACCCCCGTATTTTCTACACTATTTATTATGGCACCTTAGAGTATTGTACGGTATGTGGTACTAACTCTTTGGTTGCAGGTCCAGGTTCAGGTATGGTTTAGTATACCTGTTATTGTTCTGTTTAGATGCTTATTGCTCATACCAGACTTTATGTCTGACCCAGAGTTTTATGTCTCTTCTTATTACTCTGGGTGCTCACACGAGCAAACTAGAGACAGGTTAGCTGGTGATGCACGGGTAGATGATCCGGAGACGAGCAGGAGGCTTCCACGTAATATATATAGTATTCTCCCTGTGTTGTTGAAGATCACTGCTTGGGCATTAGTAGTGCATCTTCTACTTTAAGCTTTCTTTTGTTTTAGAGACAGTAAATTCAGAAAGTTGTAATAAGCTGTACTTAGATTTCCGCTGCTCTGATGATGATGTTGATTTTAGTTATCAGCTTATGCACTGTCTCACCTGTTTATGTCAAGTATATTATTATTATTATATTTTACTCCATGCGCTGTGAGACATTCTACAGGTTCCTCGTCAGTTAATTCCCTTCTTTCCTTTTCTTGACGACCGTTCTGTGCTAGTCGGGCATGTGTACAATGCACTCTCGGAGGAAATGCTGGCTGGTGCGGGGCGGGCCGCCACAGCTTCCCTCATTTCATAATGCTATTGACTCTTTACCAAGATTAACGCTACGAAGCTGGAAACAGAGCAGTGCAAAAGTGAGGTTTTTGGAGGAAATCACGGGCCCCGATCCATTTTGAAACATATATACAACATATGAGATTCTAAATTATACGCTTTTGATTTACTTACTTCAGCGACAAGACGATGGCTAGTGGTGGAGCAGAAACCCTAAAAGTTGTGAAATAAATAGTATATAATCAGCGATTGTCTACCTCGATGAATAAGGTTTCAACTGAATACTTGATAAAGCACTTGAATCAGAATCTTCGAATGGGAGGAAGGCATTGGTTTCGATTTAAGATTGAAGCAGCGGTAAAAGAATTAGATCGATTCGCTGAAGATAGATCTGAGTGTTCTTTATGGGAAACTTGTTTTGAATGAGAGGAAGAGGCTTCTTTTGTTTTGGTACCATGAAATATTTAGCACATATGGGTACGTACACTGGGAAAATTTTCCATGTCCCATTAGAACGGGCCAGACCCGTTACAAAACTACAATGGTTGAAGGTCGTGCTAGTACAATTTGCCATGGCCTAAAACCGTTTCGAAATTGGCACGGCCCAAAGCCGTGGCAATTGTTCCGCATTTGGGTATGGCAAAACTGACAATATGGTATAGTGAAAGCGAAGTTTTCTAAGTGTCACTTCTGGAGGAGGGAAGTGAGATTCTTGGGCCATGTTGTTTTAGAGAATGGTATTGCCGTGGATCTTGCGAAGGTGGCTACGGTACAAGATTGGTCTACGCCTAAGAATGCAACAGATATAAGAAGTTTCTTGGGGTTAGCTGGATATTATCGTAAGTTTATCCAAGACTTCTCTAAGATAGCAGCACCGTTAACTCTATTGACCAAGAAGAATCAAGCTTTCGTCTGGGATGGAGATTGTGAAAATGCATTTAAGAGTTTAAAGGAAAAGTTCACGTGTGCACCAGTGTTAGTTATTCCTAAAGGGAATGAAGAGATGATGGTATACACAGATGCCTGTTGTACCAGACTAGGTGCTGTATTGATGCAAAGAGGTAGGGTTGTAGCTTATGCTAGTCGACAGCTGAAACCGCATGAGAAAAGATATCCTACACATGATTTGGAATTGGCAGCGATCGTGTTCGCGTTGAAGATGTGGAGACATTATCTCTTGGGAGAAAGATTCAAGTTGTTCACTGATCACAAATCATTAAAGTATCTTTTCTCTTCGAAGGATCTAAATCTTCGTTAGCAGAGACGGTTAGAATTCTTGGCTTCCTATGATTTCGATATCGCATATACACCAGGAAAGGGCAATGCAGCAGCTGATGCATTGAGTTGGAGACATGCCAGTTTAGGGGCTATGTTTCTTGAATGGAAGCAACTGGAGTATATCGTAGGGTACGATTTCAGACCAAAGTGCGAATTGGATCTAGATATGTTAGCAAGTTTGACGATCAAACCCACTTTGATTGAGCGGATTGGTTCCAGTCAGAGGGACGATCCTAACCTATTGGAAATCATCTCCAAGTTAGAGATGGGTATTGACGAGGAGATGAACAAGTATGGGCTTGATCGAGATGGATGTCTTGGAAAGAATGGGAGATTAGTTGTACCTAATGTTAATGGATTGAGAGATGAAGTTCTTAGAGAATGTCATCACTCAAAACTGACCATACATCCCGGTGGTAACAAAATGTATCGAGACATGAAGTAGACCTACTACTGGGAAGGGATGAAAAGAGACATTGGGAAGTTTATACTCAAATGCATAAATTGCCAGCTAGTTAAAGCCGAGCAAAAGAAGCCTAGTGGGTTGCTGCAACCATTGAAAATTCTATAATGGAAATAGGAACAAGTCTTAATGGATTTCATTGATGGGTTACCAAGGACTAGACCAGGCCATGATAGCATTTGGGTGATTGTGGACCGATTGACCAAGAGTGCAAGGTTTATACCCGTCAAGTCGAATAGAACAACAGCTAAGTTAGCATAATTGTATATGAAGTGGGTAGTGAGATTTCATGGAGTACCCAAAGGCATTGTGAGTGACCGAGATCTGTTGTTTACTAGTGGATTTTGGAAGAGCTTACAAGAGGCTTTAGGATCAGAATTACATCTCAGTACCGCGTACCATCCTCAAACCGACGGTCAAACAAAGAGGGTGAATCGAGTATTAGAAGATCTCTTGAGAGCTTGCATATTATATTTTGGAGGGTTATGGGATGACCATTTGCATCTAGTGGAGTTCGCATATAATAATAGTTATCAGTCCAGTATTGGTATGGCTCCATTTGAAGCTTTATACGGAAGACCGTGCAACTCACCATCATGTTGGTTAGAAACCGGTGAGAAATTTATGCTTGGACCGGATGTGATAAGAGAAACCTCAGATAAGATCAAGGTTATCCAACATCGAATGAAGGCTGCCCAAGATAGGCAGAAGAGTTATGCTGATAAGAGGCGAAGAGATTTAAAATTCTCCGTTGGCGACTTGGTGTTTATCAAGATTTCTCCATTAAAGAGCGTGATTCGATTTGGTTGGAGAGGCAAGTTAACATCAAGATTGTTGGTCCATTCCCAGTTCTTGAGCAAGTTGGAAATTTGGCATATAAAGTTGAGTTGCCCGACAAGATGACGGGAGTTCACAACGTATTTCATGTTTCCCAGTTAAGGAAGTTCGTGCACGACCCTGATATGACTATTTCACTAGATTAGTTGGACGACATCGGAGTAGAACCTGAGGCGGTTGGGAACGGCAAGCCGATCCGTATTGTCGAGTACGATACGAAGCAACTTCGAAGAAAGGCGGTGAAACTGGTCAAGGTTCAGTGGGGTGATAACGAGCATGACTGTACTTGGGAAACAGAGGAGAGCATAAGGAAGTTGCATCCAGAACTCTTTGCCTGGCAAGATTTTAATAGCGATAGTTATTCCATTGTTAGTAAACCACATGCTAGGATAGACTTATTGTGTTATTATGTGTGATTGTTATAAATGGCTGTTAGGCATGCAAGACTCATTGTATGTTTAATTAAGGAATTTCAGGGGCGAAATTTCTTAAGGGGGGAGAGTGTAACGACCCGTATTCTACGCATCGGAGGATCGGAATATTTATTTCATTCACATGCGAAGTCGTATGGTCGTGTAACTTTGGAAAACGACTATTGGGGTCATTTCCCATGTTCCCGATTTTTGCCGATTTTTAAATGACCGTTTTACCCCTAGCGAATCTTGTTTTGCCTATAACTTTTGATTTGTAAGGAGTTTTGACTTGAAACCACTTCAATTGGATTTGAATGATGGTTTACCTTCCGTAGAGTGGTCATATTAGCCAAACGGACTTATCGTTTGGGAGATAGGGCTGAAACAAGGTTTGGAGGGTGAAAAACAGCTTAATCGGGCCTAGTTAGGGTGGACCATTAGGTATTTCGGGATTAGGGTTGCATAAGGGATGATAGGGGCTAGAGAAACCTTCCTTTGTCATTTTCCAGCCAACACAAACTTTCTCTTCAACCCTAGCAATGGCTTTCACCTTCTAAATCTCTTCTAAACAACTCCTAATCGCTTTCTAATCAAGGGTTAATCTAAGCTACATCAAATCAAGGCAAATCAACACCAAATCAGAGTTGGAGATGCTGTGTTGCATAGGAATTCAACCCAAAATAGTAGTAAAGTTTAGATCTATAATTCATTTGTGACTAAGGTGAGTGATTTGCATTGTTTTTCACTAATTACGACAAATTAGGGGTGATTAGTGTTAATTAGCGAAATTATGCATGTTAAAATTCTAAAAAAATATGTAATAATTCTTAATTATTATTTTAGGTCTCTGATAAAAATTTGGGTTAATTTGGACATGTTTTGCTAATCGTATGGTTAAATCATGATTAAGGATATTAAGGGGAAAACATGGGTTTTGGGTATGTTTAATCTAAAATAACATATATCCTTGATGTTTTGGCCTTGTTGATTGATCCTATATGTTACGATGATTGTTTGGAATGTTAAGCAATCTTGTAGGAAAGTTATAATGGTTGAAAACACTGTCATATGGCGAATATGGACAATATATGCTCGATGGAAAATGTATAGGGTTTCAGATCGGATTATAGGGCTCGGATCAGATAGGAGAACCGGGTAAAAAAATTCGAATCGGACCGGAACTTGGCATAAGAGACTTGGCAAGAAGGAAGGCCATTTTCATAGGGTTGGAGTTGGGCTTGGATCGGAAACGAGGGCGAGGGGGATCAGATTCGAAATGGTGAGTACAACCCGAACCGGGAAAGGATTGCAAGCAACGAACCGAACGGGATGAGGACACCCAAATCTAACGGAAGCTGGAGCATGGAAAGGAGGGCCGAACTGAACCGATGTGACATGGAGGACCCCATATACCGAACCGGATGACCAAACCGAATTGAACGTACGTTCCTACTCTTACGCAACGACTTTTCTGAAGACCAACTCCAATTCGACCAAAACCCGAGATGTAAAGGAAGTCCAAATGGGAGGTTATTACTCAGGATCCAAATGGGGATCAATGAGTTGGGCTTTGCTGCGGGACGTGTGCAAAGGGGTTACCGATGTCTATAGCTTTGACCCACCACTGAAAGACGGATATTGGCTATGGATCAGTGTAGTGGAGTTGTCATAACTCCATGGGGCAAAGTGGTGGTAGTAGGGCTATGAGCCAGTGCAGTGGAGTTGTTATAACTGCATGGGGAAGAGTGGACATAACAAAGTATTAGTGGTTATGGATCAGTGCAGTGGAGTCGCCATGACTCCATGGGGTAGAGTGGTCGTAGCAAAGAATTGGGTGATCAAAGTGGTAGATATCGTATACTTTATGCACTGAGTGAGAGATGTGAGGATGATTGCTATGTTTGATGTTTGCTATCACCACGACATGCACACCCCCTCCCCATTATTTTCACACCATGTGTTAGTGTCACCTTAGAGTATTGTACATCCTGTTGTGCTAATTCTTTGGTTGCAGGTCCAGGTATGGTTATGTATAACTGTTATTGTTATGTTTTGCTGCTTATCGCTCATACCAGACTTTTGTATGACCAAGAGTTTTATGTCTCTTCTTATTACTCTGTGTGCTCCTAAACGAGCAGACTAGAGACATGCTAGCTGGTTATGCACGAGTTGCTGTCCGGAGACGAGCTGGAGGCTTACACTTACCATTTCCATATATTCTCCCTGTGTTGTTGCTGGTCATTACTTTGGGCATTAGTAGTGTACTTTCCTATTTTGCTTAAGAGACGGTTTTAAAAGTTGCAATAAAGATGGTTTGGATCATAAGCTGTATTTTGAATTTTTTGCTGCTATGATAGTTTAGTTTTCAGCTTATGCATTGTCTCGCCTGTTTTATATCAAGTTATGTTATTATTATATTTTGTTCCATGCGCTATGAGATATACTACAGGTTCCTCGATGATTCATAGTTTCAAAATCCTTTTCCTTTGACGACCGTCCCGTGCTGGTTGGACATCGGCATAGCGCATTTCATTGTAAATGTCGGCTGGTGCGGGGCGGGTCGTCACACTAATTGAAGAAGAAATATTTTTGAGAAATAAAATCTAAGCATACACCTAACTTTCTTGATTTTATTAACAATCACGGCTCAAACTTGACAGTAGAGATGCATTATTGAAACAAACATGGAATGGAAAACACAATATGGATTAAAAAAATTAAAGTACAATTACAAAACTTAATAAAATATTTCTCAATACACTATAGTTCAAAGGACATCTCATGCAACCTTTATCCAAGTTATTCAACGGTAAACAAATGAACTTTTTAAAGGATTTATTGAAGTTAGCAAGACATAAAAAACACAAAAATGTTAGCAAACTCGCACTAGCTATGACTAGCAGTCTCACTCTTTTTTAGCTTACTCTTTGGACAAAACATTAGGTTTTCATTTCCAACGAATGACTACTTGTATATTGTAACGACCTGTATTCTACGTATCGGAGGATCATAGATTATTTATCTTATTTTCATACGAAGTCATATGGTCGTGTAACTTTGGGAAACGACTATTGGGGTCATTTCCCACATTCACGATTTTTGCCGGATTTTAAAAAGACCATTTTTTCCTTGGCAAATCTTTTTTCGCGTATGAATTTTGATTGGTAAGGTGTTTTGACCTGAAACCACTCTCATTGGATCTGGACGATGATTTCTCATTCCGTAGAGTGGTCACACTAATCAAACGGACTTACCATTTGGGAGATACGGCTGAAATAAGATTTGTAAGATGAAAAACAGCCTAATTGGGCTTAATTAAGTGATTAACAGCTAGGCCCATAACCCAATTTGGGATTAAGGTTATCGGAGGGCTGAAAGAGTTGGAGAATCATCTTCTTTCATTTTTTTAGCCGCCACAAACCTTTCTCAAACCCTAATCATGGCTTCCATCTTCTAAATCTCTCTCTAATCACTTTCTAATCACAAATTGATTAAATCTATATCAAATCAAGCCGGGTTAACACCATATTCGAGGTAGAGTTGCTGCACCCCATAGGAATCCGAGCCAAATCAGTAAAACTTTCAGATCTATCATTTATTATTGGCTAAGGTGAGTGATTAGCATGTTTATTCACTAATTATAGCTAATTAGGGTTAATTAGCGAATTAATGACTCATAAAAATATGGAAAAATTATAAAATCATATTTTATGTCACATACATGAATTTGGTTGATTCTACATGTTACTACTGCTGTTTGGTATGTTTTACGATTGCATAGGAAAATTAGAATGGTTGAAAGCACTGTCATTTGGCGAAATTAGCTCGTTGGAAAACTTACAGTGAACCAGATAGGGGATGACGAACCAGACTGGATAGGGGATGACGAACCGAACCGGATAGGGGATGACGAACCAGACTGGATAGGGGATGACGAACCGAACCGGATAGGGGATGACGAACCAAAACAGATAGGGATGACGAACCGAACCGGATAGGGGATTACGAACCGAACCAGATTGGGGATGACGAACCGAACCGGGTAAGGGATGACGAACCCAACCGGGTAAGGGATGACGAACCGAACCGGATAGGAGGTGACGAACCGAACCGGAGGACCGAACTGAACCGGACGTGATGAGCTGAACCAGAGAACCGAACCGAGCACTAATTCGACCAAAACCCGAGATGCAAAGGAAGTCTATGTGCGAAGTTATCGCTCCGGATCCAAATGGGAACTAACGAGTTAACTTCAAGAGTTGGGCTTTGCTGCGGGATGTGTGCAAAGGAGTTATCGATATCTATAACTTTGGTTCACCATTGAGAGAGGGGGTATGTAGACGAGCCAAAGCCAAGGCGGTGTGGACTGGTTGGCCCGTACCCCAGAGCCAGGGCGGTATGGACTGGGTAGGGTTATTGACTATAAACCAGGGTGGTGTGGTCATAGCAATAATTGTATGGAGTCCAGGGCGGTGTGGACACGTCATGGCCTCAATGGATTTGGTGATCAAAGCGGTGGATACTGTATGCTTTACGCATTGAGTGAGAGATGTGAGGATGATTGCTATGTTTGATGTTTGCTATCACATGACACACACACTTCCACTTTACACTCTATGTTAGTGTTACCTTAGAGTATTGTACATCTTGTCGTGCTAAATTTTTGGTTGCAGGTCCAGGTCAGGTATTATTATTTATACATGTTATTGCTTTATTCAGTTATATAGATTTGTTATAACTCACACCAGACTTTTGTCTGACCCAGAGTTTTATATCTCTTCTTATTACTTTGGGTGCTCCTAAACGAGCAGACTAGAGGTAGATTAGGTGGTTATGCACGAGTAGCTATCCGGAGACGAGCTGAAGGCTTCCACGTACTTTATATATATTCTCCCTGTATTGTTGTTAGTCACTGCTTCAGGCATTAGTAGTGTACCTCTTTTATTTCCTTTTAGAGATAGTATTTTAAAGTTGTAATAATTGGATATGAAGCTGTATTTTGGATTTCGCTACTCTGATGGATATTGTTTAGTTTTCAGCTTATGTATTGTCTCGTCGGTTTTATATCAAGTTATGTTATTATTATATTTTATTCCATGCGATGTGAGATATACTATAGGTTCTTTGGTAATTCATTGTTTCAACCCTTTTGACGATTGTCCCGTGCCAGTCGGGCATTGGCACAATGCATTTCAGGGAAATGTCTGATGGTACGGGGCAACCGTCACACAGTCTGTCATGTTCAATAAGTTTGTTGAGCATCTAAGGGTGTCAAATGGGTTAGGTTGGGTAGAAATGAGTTGGTTTAAAAATTGCCTAATCCATTTAAATAAAAATTGATCCAACCCATTAGACTCATCTATTAAATGGGTCAACCCAACCCAATCCAACCCACAAATTTAATGGGTCAATCCATTTAACCCACTATGGACAAAACTACATAAAAACATGCGCAATCTTATATAATCAATACCAAATATTAAAATGTTAATTTCATTATCACAATTTAGTCAAGATAAACAAAGCAAGCATCATTCACATTCAAGTCAAAATCAATTTAGTTCTCATAAGAAAAATATATAATCCAAACTAAATGTTTATAGAATCTAATACAACATTATCCAACATATAATTCAAAACTAAATAGCATAAGCAAAAGCATGAAATATGATGTGCAATGACGACTTCTTGAAACCCTTTTCAACAACTTATCCTTTTTCATTTCAGACTGAAAGACCATATCTGTTATGTGCACATCATTATATATTGTTCAATATGCCAACAACAGAAACTAAATATACATAAGAAAACTATTACATATATCATCCAAATTCAAACTGATATGAAACATGATATGAATTTTTGGTAAGAAAATAAAAAGCTGCAACCTCAATAATATCAAATATCATAAATCAAGTTAGATAAGAGCACTAAAGTCATGAAGATAATCTATTTAAAAGGCAGTTTCTTCAAGTATCAAAAATCAGTTGAACCTAAGCTTACCCAAATAATATTCATCTACTTTCAGCTATCTATTTAACCACTTTGTCTACTCACACCATAGCATATATCATTTCATGATGCTGGAAAAGCCTATTCAATAGGAATTGCATCATGCTCAGACTTGTAAAATATCAGGAAATGCAACAAACTCAAGGAAAAATTTATCTACAAGTTATATAAGTCCTGCATCGTACGGAAATGAGTCATATTCTATTTTACCATAGTACACAAGTGGTCCTTAATTACAGAAGCACATAAGTATGCTGGCAAGTTAGCGTAATGTAAAAATTCTGTAATATAATGATTCTCGGTTCTCACACGGTTACCTGTATTGTTGCAGTGGTAGAAATTTCATGGATCCCTTTACTACTGTAAGCTAATTCAGGGTGTCAAGCAGTACTCTCTGCAATTTTACATACAAAAAGAGTTAGGTGATGAATATTGATAAAATATTATATGTCACGAAGTGAATACACACTCATGATGCAAACAACAAAAGTGCCTCAATGTATTAGGTAACTAAAAAAGATCGACTACAAGTCTACAAGAAAGAAAAAGGTTCCATGTATTGAAGTAACTAGTATTTTTATCTCGTATTGTGATTACTCAACAGCTTTTCCCAACAAGGTCCATGTTTCTCAATGTGATTCAACTGCTATTCAATTCTGGCATGTATAATTTTGTCCAGGTCCTTTCATTTATTTCTTTGGTTAGAAATAATAGAGTGTTGTATAATGTGCAGTTTAGTGTGTTTCAGACAGAAAGATATGTAAATGCAAATGAATTGCTTTTGTTTTCTGTAAAATGTAAACAGAATAGAATAGTTTTGATGTACAAATTGAGTTAGCTTATATAGCTAACGTTACAAACGAAATAAAATACAGTTGGGCCATTAGACTTAATGCAAAGAGTAAGTGGGCTAAGCCCAAGAGATGATGTAATAACGGGGTACTGATGTACGTTTAATACATTTCATACCCCCCACAAACCCTACGCTCGAGATTAGGGTTTGGAGGCTAAAAATGGAAGCCGCCACGAACCAAATCCACCTTCTTCTTTGAAATTTCTTCAGTGCATCCTTTGATTAAAGCTGTCTCTTCTTATCCCCATGCTTTTCTCTTGAACTTGTGAGTCTAGGATGATGGATTTGTTTCCTGTTGAATTGAATTGGCTTCCGTTGCTGATAGATGCTAGATATGCCTCGGATCCTTGATTTTCTTCGAAGTTACTCTGGGATTTTAGTCGAGTACTTGCTTCTTGAACCAATTTGCTGGAGGGCGATTCAATTTTCTTATTGACAGTCAGATCTGAAGGTTTTCCATGTTTTGGAGTGATGGTTTCAGCTACACTCAGCTTTTCTCTCAGAGATTTAAATCTGGTTCTCGAGAGTGGCTTCGTCAGGATATCAGCAATTTGGTAAGTCGAAGGTACGTGATTTACTTCCAGTTTTCCTTTTTGTACCGGTTCTCTTACGAAATATATGTCAAGTTCTAGATGCTTGGTCCTTGAGTGTAATACTGGATTTGCTGTTAATGCTATGGCTGTAACACCCCGAATTTCAATTAACACTAATAGTTAGTAATTAACGTTTAATTAATCTCAGATGGAAGAACCAGGGGAAACGGGCTGCGTCATTGCGTTCGTCTCGGAAAAATACGCGAAATAGAGTCCGAGTTTTCGAGAATCGGAGTCCGTATGGCCCGGTTATAGCCCAAAGAAGTTTTAGGAAGTTTAAATTTAAAAAGCAGATTTGAAAAACAAGTTTGGAGCCAAAAGAGGAAAGGGGGGAAAAATTCCCGCCTAGCCCCGTGTCGACAGCCATGTCGACAGGGGTGTCGATAGGGGTGTCGACAGCCCTGTCGACAGGGGTGTCGACACAGGGTGTCGGCCCTGCTGGTCTGGGTGCACCAGGTTTGGTCTTGGCTGAGTCTAGGGCTATGTTCTAGAGGGTTCCGAAATCTAAGGGTCCTAATCTAATCTAGGGTTAATCTAAGGGCCTAAAACACTTTCTAATCCTATAAATAAGACCCCAACCCTACCCTAATTCATTCATAATTAAACCTTGTAATTAAACTATGGCAAAATGCAACTTGATCATGGCCTCCACAAATCAATGAAGAGGGTTGCATGCTAATCACTCTCTAATCAACCTCAAATCCCTTCTTAGCATCTTAATCTTCTTCATTTGGTGTGCAAAATTGCTAGTAGTGAGTTTCTATCACTTTGATGATCTTTTGGTAAACTAATTAGATGAGATGTGATGAGATTTATGGTTTTGTATGTGGGTGAATGAGCTTTGAATCATATGATATGATGTTAGCATTAATCTTATGTTTATGCATGTTGAGTATGTATGTTTATGCATGTTGAGTATGTAAGTTTATGCAAGTTTAATATGATGTATGTTATGTTTGCATGATGCTAAATATGCAAGTTGTGGGCTATGTAATCATATGCATGTTATGCAAGTTACATGTATGTAAATATGCAAGTTACATGTTTGTTAATATGCAAGTTACATGTTTGTTAATATGCAAGTTACATGTTTGTTAATATGCAAGATTCATGTAAGTAAATATGCAAGTTACATGTTTGTAAATATGCAAGTTCATGATGACACATTATGCAAGTCTATGAGTTAATATGCAAGTTTGTTATGCAAGTGAATATGTAAGTTATGTGACATATTATATGCAAGTTATGTGACATGTTATGCAAGTGCATGTGCAAGTTATGTGTTTGTTAATATGCAAGATGGCACCTTTGAAACATGTTCATTCATATGCAAGTTGACACCTTTTATATGTGTTATATCATGAACGAAATTACGTGGGAACGATGGGGTAATTAAATGCATAAGTTAATAAGATTGTGTGAAATTAATATAATTATGCATAACTCAAAATAAATAAACATAGTATGGGAATTTGCCTATTTGGTTAGGTGTACCCATACTATGTGTTGGGAATTTACCTATTGAGTTAGGTCTACCCCATGGGAATTTACCTATTAAGTTAGGTCTACCCATGTTAAGAAAACTTGATTAATTAGGGATAATTAATATAAAATTATGAGGGTGATTAATTAGGTGTAATTAATTGACTAAGACACGAGGTTGGACTCAATTGTAGCGTAAAACTGCCCGGACCCAACCGGCTTAACCAGTTGCTACAAATGTTAGCCCAATGTGAGAGGTCTTAGGCACAAACTAAATACGTAATTAATGTAAAGACACGAGGTTAGACTCTGTTATGACATAAGGCTGCCCGGACCCAACCGGCTTAACCAGCGGTCATAAAAGACAGTCTAATGTGAGAGGTCTTTACAAAGGTTACGTTCTTAATTAATTAATTAAGAAACACTTAACCACATTAGCATGTAGAGGGACATGAGGGGTTAAGTGGGTGCCTTGGGTGGCATGAGAAAATCTAGTGGTTGCCTTGGGTGGCAATAGAAAATACGATTAGAATACTTAACCGAAATGAAACATGTAATTAAAACATGATTGAAGGGTTAAGTGGGATATACTAGAAAAAGGGACAAGCTTAGGTGGGTAGCTTGTGGAGGCCCATTTCAACCAATATCCCAAACGTATCTTTGTGGGCTCGACCCATGTCGAGTGACGGGACACGCATATTGGGCTTGATTATAAGAGGCCAAAACTGGTTAGCGGTGGCAACGCAAGTCCAACGGGCTTCATATGCGTGAGTGGGCCCGGGCTGGTAGGTAAGCCGTTGTTGCATCGAGTAGATATAAGCCGTGCACCGTTAGTTTTATCAGGTTGCCACATTGGGGAATGATACATCCCACGGTGGGGCCAGCACGGGTATCTACGTTAGGGAGCCGATCGAATGGGGAAGTAGTGTGTACACCTAGTGGATTGTAGGGCCCCGTGGCGCCTACTTGGTCACCTAGGGGTACGCAAGTACTATTTAGTTAATTTTATAAGTCCTTGGGTGGGATCAACCTTTAGGTTAGAAACGACTGGTGTGGTGCAGTTTAGTAATTTACCTTAGGGAGGGTAGATGCGTCTTTATCCTTTATCTTAGTTCAGTTGACTGCTTAGGGTACCCATTTATCCCTATATGTTACCGTATATCAGTTCATATCTTCTCTGGTTACTTTAACGATTGTATTGTTAAAGTTATAGGACTCGCTCAGACTTATGTCTGACCCCGTTGTTTTTATCTTTTTCCCAACCCTCAGGTCCTGTGGTGGATCCTAGCAGTAGTGGAGCTTGATCGGATTGCTGTTCCAGTCTTGAGGAGCTTGGATAGATGTAAAGCTCCAGTTATCCAGTTATCTTTTCTTCTGTTTTGGCTATTGTATGAGAGTGGGATTATGTATTCCTTTATTTTGATGGATATTGTACTTGACCTTTATTATGGTTTTATGATGTAACCAGACATGTTTTACTTCCGCTGTTATGAGATGATGTTTTAAAAATTTCAAGTACTATTTATATCTGTCTTGTTGCAATTTTTCTGTTCTATATTCACTAAAATACTCCACCGATGCTATGGCATTCCCTTAGTGAGTGATCATAGCGGGAGTGGGGTGTTACACGTGGTATCAGAGCTTAAGGTTACCAGAACAGATAATTTTTTTTTAGAAAAACTATTTTCTAAGAGTATTTTCGAAGAAAGTATTTTCAAAAACATGTCTTTTAAAAGAAAAGTTTTTGAAAAAGAAAAGCATAATCCCCAATAGCCATATCGTTATCTTTCGGAATCTCCTTTTTGAATCTTTCCTCTTTCGTTTCAGCATGGCTGAAGATCTTAACATCCCGGAAGGTTTAGTTATACCACTATGGTATAGGAGGTTACAAGAAGCTAGGGCCGCGGCTGCGGGTCCAGCCAATGCTACTACACCAGAGACAACCGTTCCTCCTCCTCAGCCTAGAGTGGATAATTTTGCTAAGATTTGTAAGGAGTTCAAGGCTATAGGAGGAAAACCTTTTCTAGGTTCAGAGACCTTCGTAGAGGCTAGAGATTGGCTTAAGGAAGTGGAAGAGTTGCTAGATATCTTCGAAGTGGAAGAGGGAAAGAAAGTCAAGTTGGCGGCTTGGTTAATGAAGGGAGAGGCCTCATTCTGGTGGGAGGTCACTAATGGAGAACGCCCTGTTGACTCTTGGGCAGATTTCAAGCAAAGGTTTGGGGCTAAGTTTCTCTCAAGGGCAGAAGAGAATCTGTTTATGGAGAAGTTCTTGAATTTGAAGCAAGGGAATCTCACGGTGAAAGGATATGTCAACAAATTCAATCAATTAGCAAGGTTTGGCATAGAGTTGGTGAATACACCAGAGAAGAAGGCTTTGAGGTTCGTTAGAGGCTTGAACGAACCATTGCAAGGAATAGCTATGACTCACATTCCTATGGGGGCCACCTTTGAGAAGCTTGTCTACATGGCACTTATGCATGAGGATGATAAGAATTCTAAGGCACCAGAGAAAAAGGGGGATCAGAAGAAACCGCAACAGCAACAAGGCAAGGGTGGAAAAGGCAATGGTGACAAGAAGAAGACAAAGAAGAAGTGCTTTAATTGTGGGACACCAGGGCACCTCAGTAAAGATTGTCGCAAAAAGAAGAAGACCGGTTGCTTTCATTGTGGTGAAGCAGGGCATCTTGTGAAAAACTGCCCAAAGAAGGGGCAGAAGACGGGGTCTACCTCAGGAGGTCAGGTGCAAGCTCTTATAGCACCACCTCAGTCCGGGGGGCAAGTTCAGGTTCTCTCAGTTCCACCGATTCAGCAGAGAGGTAGAACTATTTCCGTTGAAAGTCTGGTTTTTCTGTTTGATCATCCAGTTCGTACTTTGTTTGACTCTGGCGCATCGCATTCTTTTATCTCATCATCGTTAGTTGAGTCACTACACTTAGACACCAGTCTAGTTGATGATCCCTTGGTTGTTTCAAACCCAATTGGGGGCTCCATATATCTGTCTATGATATGTTTGGGTTTGAAAATTTCTATACTTAGCGTTGAGTTTAGATGTGATGCTTTTGTATTGGGCTTCACGGGCTATGGGTTGATTTTGGGCATGGACTGGTTATCCAGTAATGGTGCCGTTCTTGATTGTGAAAGGAGAGTTGTCAGGCTTATGACCCGCTTGGGTAATACTCTCGAGATCTCTTGTAATCCCATGGAATCTGTTTTGCTAAGTTATCTTGAATCGCTCGATGCTTCGGTCGAGAGTTTGCGTTCTGTCAGAGTGGTCCGGGAATATTCGGATGTGTTTGAAGAAGTAAAGGGTTTGCCTCCGAAGCGGGAGATAGATTTCCGAATTTATTTGGTGGATAATGCCAAACCAGTGTCTTTGCCAGTGCGCCATATGGCTCCTCGTGAGAGAAGAGAACTTCATAAGCAAGTAGGGGAGTTGCTTGAGAAGGGGTTCATAAGGCGAAGTATATCGGAGTGGGGAGCTCCAGTAGTGTTTGCCACGAAGGCGGATGGGTCCCTCAGACTTTGTGTGGATTATAGAGAACTTAATAAGCTCACGAAGAAGAATAGACACCCATTACCAAGGATAGATGATCTCTTTGATCAGTTGGTTGGCGCCTCAGTATTTTCGCAGATGGACTTAGCTACAGGGTTTCATCAGTTGAGAGTGGCGGAGGACAGTATAGAGAAGACTGCTTTCCGGACTCCGGATGGTTTTTATGAGTGGCTAGTGATGCCATTTGGGTTGACAAACGCCCCTGCATACTTTGTTGATCTCATGAGTAGAGTGTTCAGAGAGTATCTGAATAAGTTTGTAGTAGTTTTTGTTGATGACATCTTGGTCTTTTCCAAGAATGAAGAAGAGCATGCCTTACATCTCAGAGAAGTGTTGGAGACTCTTCGAGCACATAGTCTTAAAGCTAAATTCTCTAAATGTCATTTTTGGAGAAGAGAGGTGCGATTCTTAGGGCATGTGGTCTCTAAGGAAGGGATAGCTGTGGATCCCGCAAAGATAGTATCTATCCAGGATTGGAAAGTTCCTAAAAATGCTACCGAGGTAAGAAGTTTCTTGGGGTTGGCAGGATATTATAGGAAGTTCATCAAAGACTTCGCGAAGATATCAGCCCCATTAACCCGCTTGACGAAGAAGAATCTGGTTTTCTCATGGGACGTAGATTGTGATGATGCTTTCCGACGGCTAAAGAGAGCTTTGACCACCGCTCCAGTTTTAGTGCTTCCAGATGGGAGTAAGCCGTTTGTTGTTTATACCGATGCTTGTGGGACAGGATTAGGCGCAGTCTTGATGCAGGAGGGAAGGGTAATAGCCTATGGTGGGAGACAATTGAGAGTGCATGAGAAGAATTACCCTACCCATGATCTAGAGTTGGCCGCGATTGTTTTCGCACTTAAGTCTTGGCGCCATTATCTTCTTGGTGAGAGATTCGAGTTGTTCACCGACCATAAATCATTGAAGTACTTATTCTCTCAGAAGGATTTAAACTTAAGGCAGCAAAGGTGGATGGAGTTCTTAGCATCCTATGATTTTGAGATAGCGTATACCCCTGGCAAGGGTAACGTGGTGGCAGACGCCTTGAGTAGAAAAAGGCTATCTTTGAGTCCATTGTTCGTGGAACGGCGAAGCTTGGAGTTTCTTTCTTTGTTCGACTTCAGACCTTCTGTTGACTTTGTACCTGGTTTGTTGGCATCCTTGGAAGTTAGACCTACCCTTTTGGGACGGATTGGCGAGGCTCAGCGAGACGACCCACAGTTGGTTGAGTTGGTAGAGAAGCTTATAAGGGGGGAGTCGTCCAGCCATTTGGGTAGATACACCATAGATGATAGGGGATGGTTGCATAGAGACGGTAGACTTTGTGTACCGCAAGATGAGGGTTTGAAGAAGGCTATTTTGGATGATGCACATCGTTCAAGAATGACTATTCATCCCGGAGGAGACAAAATGTACCAAGACATGAAGAGAGTTTTCTTCTGGGCCGGTATGAAGAAAGATGTGGCCGAATACGTGGCTAGATGCTTAGTATGCCAACAAGTTAAAGCGGAGCAAAGGAAACCCGGTGGGTTGCTACACCCATTGGAAGTCCCGCAATGGAAGTGGGATAGTGTCTCGATGGATTTCATCGATGGGTTACCGAGATCGAGGAAGGGCAATACGGGAATTTGGGTTGTGGTGGACAGACTTACCAAGAGTGCCCATTTTATACCCGTGAAGAGTAAGAGGACCGCTCCATGGCTTGCTTCAGTCTATGTTAGAGAGATTGTTAGATTGCATGGCGTACCATCCAGCATTGTGAGTGATCGAGATCCTATCTTCACTAGTGAGTTTTGGAGAAGTTTGCAAGAGGCGGTAGGGACTCAGTTGTGTTTGAGCACCGCATATCATCCTCAGACGGACGGTCAGACCGAGAGGGTGAACCGTATCTTAGAAGATCTCTTGAGGCTTTGTATCTTGGATTTTGGAGGTACATGGGAAGAACATCTTCCTTTGGTGGAGTTCGCATATAATAACAGCTTCCAGTCCAGTATTGGTATGGCTCCTTTCGAAGCTCTCTATGGAAGGCCTTGTCGATCTCCTACATGTTGGTGGGAATCTACGGATAAGATCTTGCTTGGGCCGGATATGGTTAGAGAGACTTCAGAGAAGATTGATTTGATTCGAAGACGGATGAAGGCAGCGCAAGATAGACAGAAATCTTATGCGGATCGGAGAAGGACGGATCTTGAGTTTGAGGTTGGGGACATGGTTTTTGTCAAAGTATCTCCATTGAGAAATGTTGTTCGCTTTGGGTCCGTAGGGAAGTTAGCACCGAGATTTGTTGGACCATTTCCTATTAAGGAAAGGATTGGACGGATGGCATATAGGGTGGAGTTGCCCGACAGACTTAGTGGTGTTCATGATGTATTCCATGTATCACATCTGAGGAAGTGCTTACATGAGACCGCAGAGGTGGTAGAGCCGAGCTTGCTTAGAGATGTAGAGGTAGAGCGTGATGCGACGATTCGACGAGCTCCTACTCGCATCCTTGGGTCAGAAACTAGGAAGTTGAGGAACAGAGAAGTTCAGCTAGTTAAAGTGCAATGGGGAGATGACGAAAGCAATGCTACTTGGGAGACGGAAGCAAAGATGCGTTCTTTGTATCCATTTCTTTTTGAGAGTATGTCTTTTAACTTCTCCTTTATCGCTTGTCTAGTACTTATCTTATCTTTAGTATATCCTCTCGCTAGTACCTATGACCTTTAGATAGGGTAAAACCTATGGTTGAAACATGTGTTTGAAACATGTTATGGTTGATGGATGCATATGGATGCAATTGTTTGCTAGTGGTTGCTCGTGGATGCATATACACACACATTAGGCACTAGATCGGCTCAGTCACTTCGTATTGCATATTGCATAAATGGATGTGGTAGTTAGATTGATGGATGTATCATGGCTGTGTTATCATATGGATGATGCATTTTTGTGTATGGTTGTGCACGCATGTAGAAATTTGTATGTGTCAATAGGGTTTCGCATACATATTGGATGCATGGCACTATCATGGTTTGCATTAAGGAGGTCGACTGAATCAGTAGACCGCCTGATTTTGCATTAGTATACGGACATATACACACACTTTCCGCATATGTTCATACATCATTAGAAGTTTCTAAGGATAATGGTTGCCTGTGGTTGATGGTTTAGTAGATGGTTGTTTGGTTGGTAGGATACGTTCTTCTTAACTTAGAGATTTCGAGGACGAAATCCTTTAAGTAGGGGAGAATGTAACACCCCGAATTTCAATTAACACTAATAGTTAGTAATTAACGTTTAATTAATCTCAGATGGAAGAACCAGGGGAAACGGGCTGCGTCATTGCGTTCGTCTCGGAAAAATACGCGAAATAGAGTCCGAGTTTTCGAGAATCGGAGTCCGTATGGCCCGGTTATAGCCCAAAGAAGTTTTTGGAAGTTTAAATTTAAAAAGCAGATTTGAAAAACAAGTTTGGAGCCAAAAGAGGAAAGGGGGGAAAAATTCCCGCCTAGCCCCGTGTCGACAGCCATGTCGACAGGGGTGTCGACAGGGGTGTCGACAGCACTGTCGACAGGGGTGTCGACACAGGGTGTCGGCCCTGCTGGTCTGGGTGCACCAGGTTTGGTCTTGGCTGAGTCTAGGGCTATGTTCTAGAGGGTTCCGAAATCTAAGGGTCCTAATCTAATCTAGGGTTAATCTAAGGGCCTAAAACACTTTCTAATCCTATAAATAAGACCCCAACCCTACCCTAATTCATTCATAATTAAACCTTGTAATTAAACTATGGCAAAATGCAACTTGATCATGGCCTCCACAAATCAATGAAGAGGGTTGCATGCTAATCACTCTCTAATCAACCTCAAATCCCTTCTTAGCATCTTAATCTTCTTCATTTGGTGTGCAAAATTGCTAGTAGTGAGTTTCTATCACTTTGATGATCTTTTGGTAAACTAATTAGATGAGATGTGATGAGATTTATGGTTTTGTATGTGGGTGAATGAGCTTTGAATCATATGATATGATGTTAGCATTAATCTTATGTTTATGCATGTTGAGTATGTATGTTTATGCATGTTGAGTATGTAAGTTTATGCAAGTTTAATATGATGTATGTTATGTTTGCATGATGCTAAATATGCAAGTTGTGGGCTATGTAATCATATGCATGTTATGCAAGTTACATGTATGTAAATATGCAAGTTACATGTTTGTTAATATGCAAGTTACATGTTTGTTAATATGCAAGTTACATGTTTGTTAATATGCAAGATTCATGTAAGTAAATATGCAAGTTACATGTTTGTAAATATGCAAGTTCATGATGACACATTATGCAAGTCTATGAGTTAATATGCAAGTTTGTTATGCAAGTGAATATGTAAGTTATGTGACATATTATATGCAAGTTATGTGACATGTTATGCAAGTGCATGTGCAAGTTATGTGTTTGTTAATATGCAAGATGGCACCTTTGAAACATGTTCATTCATATGCAAGTTGACACCTTTTATATGTGTTATATCATGAACGAAATTACGTGGGAACGATGGGGTAATTAAATGCATAAGTTAATAAGATTGTGTGAAATTAATATAATTATGCATAACTCAAAATAAATAAACATAGTATGGGAATTTGCCTATTTGGTTAGGTGTACCCATACTATGTGTTGGGAATTTACCTATTGAGTTAGGTCTACCCCATGGGAATTTACCTATTAAGTTAGGTCTACCCATGTTAAGAAAACTTGATTAATTAGGGATAATTAATATAAAATTATGAGGGTGATTAATTAGGTGTAATTAATTGACTAAGACACGAGGTTGGACTCAATTGTAGCGTAAAACTGCCCGGACCCAACCGGCTTAACCAGTTGCTACAAATGTTAGCCCAATGTGAGAGGTCTTAGGCACAAACTAAATACGTAATTAATGTAAAGACACGAGGTTAGACTCTGTTATGACATAAGGCTGCCCGGACCCAACCGGCTTAACCAGCGGTCATAAAAGACAGTCTAATGTGAGAGGTCTTTACAAAGGTTACGTTCTTAATTAATTAATTAAGAAACACTTAACCACATTAGCATGTAGAGGGACATGAGGGGTTAAGTGGGTGCCTTGGGTGGCATGAGAAAATCTAGTGGTTGCCTTGGGTGGCAATAGAAAATACGATTAGAATACTTAACCGAAATGAAACATGTAATTAAAACATGATTGAAGGGTTAAGTGGGATATACTAGAAAAAGGGACAAGCTTAGGTGGGTAGCTTGTGGAGGCCCATTTCAACCAATATCCCAAACGTATCTTTGTGGGCTCGACCCATGTCGAGTGACGGGACACGCATATTGGGCTTGATTATAAGAGGCCAAAACTGGTTAGCGGTGGCAACGCAAGTCCAACGGGCTTCATATGCGTGAGTGGGCCCGGGCTGGTAGGTAAGCCGTTGTTGCATCGAGTAGATATAAGCCGTGCACCGTTAGTTTTATCAGGTTGCCACATTGGGGAATGATACATCCCACGGTGGGGCCAGCACGGGTATCTACGTTAGGGAGCCGATCGAATGGGGAAGTAGTGTGTACACCTAGTGGATTGTAGGGCCCCGTGGCGCCTACTTGGTCACCTAGGGGTACGCAAGTACTATTTAGTTAATTTTATAAGTCCTTGGGTGGGATCAACCTTTAGGTTAGAAACGACTGGTGTGGTGCAGTTTAGTAATTTACCTTAGGGAGGGTAGATGCGTCTTTATCCTTTATCTTAGTTCAGTTGACTGCTTAGGGTACCCATTTATCCCTATATGTTACCGTATATCAGTTCATATCTTCTCTGGTTACTTTAACGATTGTATTGTTAAAGTTATAGGACTCGCTCAGACTTATGTCTGACCCCGTTGTTTTTATCTTTTTCCCAACCCTCAGGTCCTGTGGTGGATCCTAGCAGTAGTGGAGCTTGATCGGATTGCTGTTCCAGTCTTGAGGAGCTTGGATAGATGTAAAGCTCCAGTTATCCAGTTATCTTTTCTTCTGTTTTGGCTATTGTATGAGAGTGGGATTATGTATTCCTTTATTTTGATGGATATTGTACTTGACCTTTATTATGGTTTTATGATGTAACCAGACATGTTTTACTTCCGCTGTTATGAGATGATGTTTTAAAAATTTCAAGTACTATTTATATCTGTCTTGTTGCAATTTTTCTGTTCTATATTCACTAAAATACTCCACCGATGCTATGGCATTCCCTTAGTGAGTGATCATAGCGGGAGTGGGGTGTTACAATGGCACTCATGTTGTCACACCACACAGTTGCTTTTGAATTGCTTGTAACCTTTAGCTCACTTAATAAAGATTGAATCCAAATAATTTCAGCTGTTGTGCTTGCAACACTGCGGTACTCAGCTTCAGTACTTGATCTGGAAACGGTATTTTGCTTCTTTACACACCATGATATAGGATTTTTTCCTAGAAATATACAGTAACCACTGGTTGACTTTCTATCATCGTAGTCATTTGCCCAGTCTGCATCTGAATAGGCATTGATGTGTAGATTGTTACTTGACTTTAGTACCAGTCCTTGATTGATAGTTCCCTTCAGATACCTAAGGATCCTTTTAACTGCCTTCCAATGATCACTTAGAGGCTGTTGCATGAATTGACTAGCCTTATTGACACTTTATGATATGTCTGGTTTAGTTATAGTGACATATTGAAGAGCTCCAATAATACTTCTGTACTGTCTTTCATTGCAAGTGGGTTCTCCCTTTTCTTTGCTTAAGTGTAGATTGGTCACCATAGGAGTTGGTAGAGAATTTGTCTTGTCCATGTTTTCTCTTGACAGAATTTCTGCAATATATTTTCTTTGATTTAGTTGTAGCTCATTGTTTTCAGTTTGGCAAACTTCTATTCCCAGAAAATATGATAGCTCTCCAAGGTCCTTAATTGAGAATTCACTGTTTAGTTTGGTTGTGATGCTTTCAATTTCAGCCTTGCTGTTGCCAGTGATTATAAAGTCATCCACATAGACTAGGACATAAGTAACAGTAGTTGTTGTGAATTTTGTGAACAGAGAGTTGTCTGATCTTGTAGGTACATAGCCAAGCTTAGACAGAGTTGCCTTTAGTTTGTTGAACCAGACCTTGGGTGCTTGTTTTATCCCATAGATAGCCTTGTTTAGTTTGCACACCATTCTTCTTTCAGATTTCTCTTCTAGTCCTGGTGGTAGTTCCATGTATACTTCTTCCTGTAACTCACCATTCAAAAAAGCATTGTTAACGTCTAGTTGCTTGATGATCCAGTTTTGGTACAAAGCTATGGTTAGAACTATTCTAATAGAAGTGGGTTTCACAATAGGTGAGAATGTCTCTTTAAAGTCAACACCACACTGTTGTGAATATCCCTTTGCTACTAACCTAGCTTTGTACTTAGAAACTGTACCATCAGCTTGTCTTTTTATTCTGTAGGTCCATCTACACCCAATAATGTTTTTGTTTTTGGGTGTTGGAACTAAACACCAAGTTTGTTTTTTAATCAGGGCATTTAGTTCATCTTTCATAGCTGACCTCCACTTATTATTCAGAGTAGCTTCATAATAAGTGGATGGTTCTTTGTCATTGAACTCAACAGAAAAAGTTTTTGGTTTGAATATACCACTTTTTGCTCTTGTCACCATGTGGTGTTGATTTTGCACCTGAGTTTCTTCATTTCTCATTTCTGTCTGATTGTTGGCTGAACTGTCATTGTCATTGTTGCTGATATTTTCACCATGTGATTCAGTATCATTACCACTTGTAGTAGTAGTTTCATTTTGATCACCTGCTTCTGTACCTGATTGTGTGTGCTGTGGTGTACTTATGTTTTGTGTGACTTGTGTGTGAGTCATGCTATTGTTGGATTTTGGTACATAGACAATATCATTGACTTGTTCAGGAATATTTGGAATAGAGCACCTAGGATTATACACCTTACTGGTAGGCTTGTAAGCAAGACTTTTAAATGGAAAGTTTTTTTCATCAAATATGACATGTCTAGATATATAAATCTTCCCATTGCTGTCTAAACATTTGAACCCCTTGCGATTGTTGGTGTACCCTAAAAATGTGTAGGAAGTAGATCTATAATCAGGTTTGTGTCTATTGAATGGTCTAATATGGGGAAAACACAGACACCCAAAAGTTTTTAAGTCACTGTAATTTGGTTTTATTTGAGTTAAAATCTCTATAGGGCATTTCATATCTAGAACTTTTGTTGGCAACCTGTTTATCAAATAGATAGCAGTTGCAAAAGCATCTGGCCAGAATTTTAATGGCAAGGATGCTTGAGCAAGAAGTGTTAGCCCAGTTTCAACAATGTGCTTGTGCTTTCTTTCTATTAAACCATTCTGTTCAGATGTGTATGGACATTTCAGTCTGTGAGTAATGCCTTTTTTGTAAAAATATTCTTTTAGTGGTTGAAATTCTTTACCACCATCACTTTGAATAATTTTCATATTATGACCTAATTGATTTTCAGCATTAGCTATAAATTTCACAACAACATTATAGGTATCAGACTTTGATTTCAGAAAGTATATCCATACATATCTTGAATGTGCATCAATCAATGAAATATAAAATATATACCCATAGTCAACATTAATTGGTGCTGGACCCCAAAGATCAACAACAACCAATTCTAATGGGTTTAAGTACTTTGTTTCAGAATTTGGGAAAGGTAATTTATGGCTTTTCCCCATTTGACAGTAAGTACATATAAAATCATTTGGAATGTCAACGGAAATACCATCATCATTAAGAATTTGTTTAACAATTTTAGAACTTGGGTGACCAAGCTTACAGTGCCGCATTTCAAATGTCAAGCAGTCATTACTAACATTAGGTTCTGAAATATTACAAAAATTATTCTCTAAGTCATTTTTTCTTGAGTTTCCAGAACCAAACTTGTACAATCCATTTTGTTCCCTACCCTGCAATAAGATATTCCTATTCAGCATGTCCCTAACTATACAGTGTTTAGGGTAAAATTCAAAAGACACTTGATTGTCTTTTGCACACTGTGACACACTGATTAAGTTTTTCCTTATGTGAGGTGCACACAATAGATTATTTAGATAAAGTTGTTTAGCACCCTTAATGCTAGCATGTCCAGTGTGAGAAATTATTATAGAATTACCATTACCCATAATTAGAGATTTTTTACCTTTGTATTCACGGTTGCCAAGATTCAAGTTGTTTAAATTGTTAGTGACATGATGAGTTGCCCCTGAATCTGGATACCATGCATCATCTTGTATATCATCAACTGTAGCTATATTTGAGGTAGAGTCTTGACTGTTTTTGCTGTCAGTTTGACTGTTGACCATGTTGACATTGGGATTGTTGTTTCTATTATTGCTGTTGCTCTGCTGACGAACATTGAAACTGTTGTTGAATCTGAAATAACATCTGTTGGCTGTGTGACCAATTTTCTCACAAATTTGGCACTTTGGTCTGTTGTTGGAATTCCATCTGCCAGATCTTCCACCTCCTCTGCCTGATTGTCCTCCTCTCTGGTAAGAACTTTGACCTCTTGTATTATTGCTTTGCTGATTTTTTTTCTTTACCAGTAGTGGTATAGTTGATTGAGGCATCTGTTTCTTGATCTTTCTTTCTTAAGAATCTGCCTTCATGTGCCAATAGCATAGAATACACACTTTGCAGTGATGGTGCAGGTTCAATTGATGTGATGAATGCAATAACAGATTCATATTCATCTTCAAGTCCTCCAACTATATATAGTACTTGTTCTTTTTCTTCAATTCTGTTACCTGTACATGCTAGTTGGTAACATCGGTTCTTTACCTTCATTAGATAATCATTCATGTTAGAGTTGTCCTTCTTAATAGATTGTAGTTGCTTCTTGTAGTGTAGAACTCTGGCAGATGATTGGCTAGTAAATGATCTCTCCAGAGCAGTCCATATGTCATGAGCATTCTTAATACCAATCAGTTGTAGCATGAGAGATGATCCCACTGTTGACATTAACCAGGCACTTACAAGATTATCTTGCCTTTGATATGAAGTGTATTCTTGATTAACCACTAAGTTTTTGTCTTTGTCTCTGTTGAATTTTGCTGGTACTATTTTGGTACCATAGAGATAGTCTTCTAGACCATAAGCTTTTGCAGCTATTTCAACTTGCAGTTTCCACAGAAGATAGTTCGATTCATCCAGCTGAATTGAGATTATATTGCTCTGCGGCTTTGTGATGGCTTTGATGAGATCTTCAGTGCTTTCTGCACTGGTTTGATTCGATCTTGCCGATGATCTTGGTGAATTTGGTGGATCAGTTCCCGCCATAACTCACAGTTGACAGAGGAGGGGTTATAACTTGCGAGAAAGGAGGTAAGTCTTTCAAGGAACTCTGATTCTTGAATTGAATTTTCTGGCTGAATTCTTTAATTGATTGCAAAAGCAACCAGAAATGCCAAAATGATGATTTCAATGATGATTTGCTTTGAATTCTTTTTCTGATTGACTTTCTTGGAAGGCTTTTGCTGTCAGTTGAATGTTTTCACCAGAATTTTTGATCGAATTAGAGATTTTTGAAATGATTTGCCGCTAAGCTAGTGATGATGAGAACTGTTGCAGCCACTGGTTGGCGAGGCACTGTTTTCAGATCACGGCCTCAACCCTCAAGTGATGAGATTGATTCAAATCTCAGATGAGGGGTACCCAAATGATGAAATTACTCTGATGGGTGATCTATCCTTTGATAGATGGGTGATCTATTCTTCGATAGATTTTATAAAGGCTCTGCTTGAATTATCAGGATCTTGATGCGGTTAGCATATGATAGCTTCGATACCAAGAAAGATATGTAAATGCAAATGAATTGCTTTTGTTTTCTGTAAAATGTAAACTGAATAGAATAGTTTTGATGTACATATTGAGTTAGCTTATATAGCTAACGTTACAAACGAAATAAAATACAGTTGGGCATTAGGCTTAATGCAAAGAGTAAGTGGGCTAAGCCCAAGAGATGATGTAATAACGGGGTACTGATGTACGTTTAATACATTTCATACAGACTATTCAATTATAGATCAAAGGGTCCCTTATGAAAAATCAAAGGACATATTGTTTGGTAACATCTTGCACAAGAGTACTAAATAATGAACCAAAGTCATCAACTGACCCTCTTTTGTTATCCAAGCCACCAGCTAGAAGAAAGATTGGTTTATTATGGATACATGTATTTATTTCCCCCTCCATTACCTCACACCATGTGTGTCCTTTTTTTAGGCCCATTTTATAGTTGAGTTGTCTATAAATATTTGTTGCTATAGAGAGAACATATGACATGTACTAGAGATATCCATCGGTACTGACTAAGCATGGGAACTGTTTCTGATAACTTAGTTAAAATGATTTGACTTTGAAAATGGTGTTAACCTCATAATTCACTGAGTCGTGTGTCATACTAAATATAAAAGACAATATCTCCATGTAGTCCATAGTCATCATGCAAATATGAAACCAAAACTATATGTGATATATTTTATATAGAAGTAAACCATAACATTAACTGGTATTTTATACAAGAACTCAAAAATTGCAAAGAAGTTATTTAAGTGTAAAGAAGTGTTTGGCATAATCATAAAGAACTCAAAAATCGGCTCCTCATCCAATCGCAAAACAGAAATATCTGTAAGATATGAAATAATGGTGCAAGCACATGCAACTGGAGCGCATCAAATGTACAGTGCAAGTACATAAAGACACAAGCAAGTTAATTGTACAAGTTACAAAAGCAATGCTATCTTATATGCAAACAAAATCAACAAAATATAAATCTATAATTATATGCAATGGTCTGAACTTAATGGTGTCTTCTGATAGTTGGAAACTTAAAAATGGTGTCTCAATGATATGTTTACTTCTAAATCTAACGGTTGTTGTTTCTATAAATTATTTATTATTCAGTACTTCAGCTATCCAAAGCTGCAATAAAAGCAAAAGCAGAAGTTGTAGCACTCAAAAACCCTCAAATACTTGAAGCTGCAGTATAAACATGTCCCATAAATGTTAAATTTGGGAATAAAATGATTTGCAAAGTTACCTATATACATAAACAGTATACACCAATTATCAGCAAAATGATCGAGACTGGTATAGCTTCTCTGATGATGAAAAAGAAAAAAACTTGAGGAGAGCAAAGCTACACACCAATTCTTGAGATAGATAGCGAGGAGATGATCAGGGAGATGAAGGATCCTGACTAACGTTAGGCTGCTATCACTCTGATACCATAAAAGAAATGTAATGAAATGAATGCTTTTGTTTTATTGCTGAAAATATTGAACAAAGAACTTGTAAATGAAATGAACCATGCATCATATATTTATAATACACACAAGTGCAGAATAGTATATTACTTGAAGCCATGTTTATTAACTACATTGTGATGGTCGCTTTGGTCATTCAATCGAACATTAATACTGCCATCCATGATAAATTCATGAAAATTATTCTATTGGTATTTTCGGTTCCAACTGCCAACACCCCTTGGTTTGGATAAAATATATTACACCTAAAGGCTACCATCATTGGTTAGATGTATGACAACATAAGTATCATTAACACATCTGGAAATCAATAGCTAATTATTCATGTTTACACATAAAGATGAAAATATTTGTTTATTCTTCTTGTAATGGATGAGTGATTCTCTAATATCGTGCAATGGAAGATTAGCCAACCTTTGTAGGCTAGTAGAATTGCTTCTTGAATTAGTATTACTTTTTATCTAATATATATTACATTCAAAGCAACATCTTTGTCTGGATTCATGAATTTAAAATCAGGCTTCAAAAAGTAAGCAATCATTCTCCATTTCTTAGTTTCATATTATGATAAAAATGGACCTGAGCATTTGATTAGGCAGTAACTATTTTCAGGTTAACAGTAATGTTTGATAATTTGTGTTCTGGTCACTGATATAGGCATGCTTATAATATCCTCATGGATTTAATTGTTATTGTAGTTATATTGCACTGGGAGATGTGCCATTTCATCACAGCTATGGCCAACAATTTCAACCTTATGTGATTGGTGCAGCAATGAATATTATTCATGCTTTAACCACTGCAAAATTATCGAGCAAAATAAATTTCATCATCACTAAAACTACAAACTTCTTTTCCTAAAACTGAGTAAGGAATCCATGATGATTTAATTGGCAAAACACCAAAAATAACTAACAGACATTTTGCTGGAATTCAATTTATTACACGTACAATTGGTCAAAAGCTTTAGAATCTTCCAATATTTGTAAAAACTATTATAAATTTTAGTAGTGATTTTCTAAAGCTTTTTTATTCTAAAATTTTGGAATAAAAAAGCTTTAGAACAATGCTACTAAAATTTTCGTTTACTGTTTATTTACGATGAACCGAAAAGAGTGTAAGAATCACGGTAGAATTTCTAAAGGGAACGAAATAAAGGAACATGCTGGAGATCCCATGGTGATTGATGTTGCACCTAATATTTCAACCGAGGCAATTAACTCCCGTTTTGGCACCAATGGAGACATACTGTAACGAAATAATGGGAAAGCAACGGTCATATGCCTATTATAACATTGCAACAGTCACATTCCCGTTATAACAATACAACAGTCACATGCCTATTATAACAATATAACGGTCTCATTCCCATTATAACAATACAACAGTCACATTCCCATTATTCAGGCCTATTTGTATTTATTTCTTGTATTATAAATAGAGGTCATATATATATGCAGTTTGTATTATCTTACAATTGCAATTCATCATTAATAAAACTTCTCTGCAATATCGTTTCTTCTTTTTTTTATTTTCTAACATGATATCAGAGCGCGCCAAATTGCCGAAAGGCATTAAAAAATAAATCCTGAGCCATCGTTCTTTTTTTATCTTCTCTATTCTTCAGAAAGATATAATGTAATATTGCCTCGCCATGGCCAACGATAACGAAGAAACTTCTACTGTATCTGGCAGCAATGCTAATGGCTTCTCTCCAAACATCTTGAACCTGATCAAACCCAAAAGCAAGTTATTACCACTTCGTTAGACGAAGATAATTATATTTTATGGAAATATCAAGTGGAGATTGCTCTCAAAGGTTACGGACTGCTAGATTACATCAAAGAGACGTTAATTGTTCCACCTTTAACGATCACTGATGAAGAAAGAAATACTGTACCAAATCCAGAATACACCAAATACCAAAGACAAGATAACTTATTATCATAGTTACTTTTATCTTCTATAAATCCTAATCTTTTGTCACAGATCGTTGGGTGCAACTCGTCGTATGAAATTTGGATTACTGTCGAACAAATTTTCATCTCGTAATCCATAGCCAGAATCATGCAATATAGAAGGGAACTTCAAAATTGCTGAAAAGAAGAAACTAGCATGGAAGATTATTTGGACAAAATTAAAAACATATGTGACAAACTAAGTGTTGTTGTAACACCCCACCTCCATTAAGGTCACTCACAAAGGGAATGCCTTAACTTCAGTGGAGCGTTTTAGGTAAACAGACACAGAATATCACAAAACAAATATTAAAATTTTGCAGTGAAAAATAAACAACTTTATTAAATCACCAAAATATTTTGTTACATAATACCATGAGTCATAAAACCATTACAACAAAACTTCTGTCTTATATTATCAGAGTACATAGGTATTTAAAAGAAAACATCATTCCCCCATATTAAAGAGCAAGCCATATAAGAGACAGAGACTCGAGCCATACTTCAGAAGTAGCTTCTAGAAGATGATATCCAAATCCTGACTAAACCTGGGTGTTTCCTCCCTGAGAACCTGGGGGGGGGGGGAGGGAACGGAAGAAAAGTGGCGAAACAAACAAGGTCATGGTGAGTCCAGTAACTTTTAGCCAGTAAATAAATAAAGGTAAACATGATAGGCATACAAAGTGGATAAGAGGATTCATGGTACAGATGGCAGGTATGATAGGACAAATAAGGTAAGATGTATGCTTCACTACAAACTACTCTGCACTATTACTAGTCAAATCAAGAGGGGATGACCCCTTCCGCTAACCATAAAACGATAATGATGGTGGTAGTTTCGTGTACTCCTAGCTGCCTTCATAGGTGCCGCCTGCTCCTATCTCAACTAGTCATACACACTACTCTTCTACTATAAATTGGTAAACTTAGGGCATACGTCTGGGTATACCCTAACCACTACCCTAATCGATCGGCTCCCTACTCTGTAGATACCCTGTGCTGGTCCCACAACTAGGGGGTATCACTTCCCTAAAGGGGCAACCCAAGGTGTGCACAGTGATACCTAGTGGTGTCACGGTCGTCTTGTCCCCCTCTGCCCGGCCCATGCACGCACGTGTCCCCGGTCGGTTTGCGCCGCCCACACCATCCGTCTCATTTTGGATCTCTTACAATCAATCAGTAAGCGTGCCCCTTCTCCGCCTAGTATGGAGTTCTTTACTTTGATACCCCTCCGGGTTACTGACTGAAATGGGTCCAACACAACATGATACAAGCTCTCCCCTATGTCTTGTATCCCCACTGGGTTTTCTACTGACTATGTACACCCTAAGGTGTCTTTAATTACATAGCCCTCAATCAGTTATGCGTACCTATAGGTGTCTTTAATACATAACCCCTATTCTACCTATCGGTTATGCGTACCTATAGGTGTCTTTAATACATAACTCTATCTATTCCCATTAGTTATGCGTACCCCTAAGGGTGTCTTTAATACATAACTTTACTATTATGCCCCGGTTATGTATACCATTAGGTGTCTTTAATTACATAACCCCTTTTTATGGATAAGTTTGTGGGCCTATATATACTAATATTACCCACCTACCCATCAGTTGTACTTAACCCACCCACTGATTTAATCCTGTTTATTTAATGGTTAAGTTTGTGGGCCTATATATATTAATATTACCCACCTACCAATTAGTTGTACTTAACCCTCCCACCAATTTAATCCTATTTATTTAATGGTTAAGTTTGTGGGCCTATATAAATTAATATTACCCACCTACCCATCAGTTGTACTTAACCCACCCAGAATCCAGTTTATTTTACTTAACCCTAACTTATGTCTATCATCATACAGTCCATATGTATTAAGTTAGGTTAAGTAGTCTTTAATCAACATTAATTAATTATTGAAACATCTAATCGTATTTCACATGCCACCCCCAGGCACCCACTTAATTCCACGTGCCACCCAAGGCACCCACTTAACCCCTTCATGTCCCACTACATGTTTATCTGGTTAAGTGTTTCTTAATTCATTAAGACCGTAACCTCATAAAGACCTCCCACATTAGACTGGCATTTGTGGCAGCTGGATTTGTCGGGCGGGTCCGGGCAGTCTTACACCACAAAAGAGTCTAACCTCGTGTCTTTACAACTGTCATGCATTTAATTTATGCCTATGACCTCCCACATTAAACTGGCATTTGTGGCAGCTGGATTTGCCGGGCGGGTCCGGGCAGTCTTACACCACAAAAGAGCCTAACCTCGTGTCTTAGATGATTAATTACACAAAATTACTTATTCCCCCAATTTGATTTAATTTCCCTATTCAAATTATCAATTAATTCCAAATTTAACTATGGCCATAATTGACTCAATTATGTCCATCTATTTATGGTATGTAAAATTATACGAATTATCACCACAAATTTATTTTATGCCATTTAAGGCATTTATGCCAAATCTCAATATTAAATCTCCAGACTTCAATTGCTTAAACATTCCTCTTTTGATTAATTAAGTTAATTAATTAATCCTTTCCTTTTTATAGGTGTCAATACCTATCTTATTAACAATTTGAATTTCCTATCCATAATTGGTCATATTCAAATTATACCATTTTTACCCATTTTTACCTATGTCATAATAGGTAATTATTTATATGTATCCCTACTGGAATCATGTGTCCAATTTTCATAATCACTATGTAAATTATGCCTAATACAAATCCCCCCTTTTCCCCGTTTCTTAAGTAGCGTAACCATTTGCGTTTTTGGCGTTATTGAGGCTACAAGGTAGCCTCGCCATAACAATAAAATAAAGGGAATGACAAGGTGATCGTTTTCAGTACAATTTTTGGCATAAGCATGACAACTAGGGAAAATGACATGATAACTTCGCATATAATTATGATTCACCACTTAATTAACAACTTGCATAGATTCATAACAACTTGCATAGGTTCATAAATTAATGACATAATTAACAACTAACATAGTTTCATGATTCTCAACATAATCAACAACTTATACAGGTTCATGATTCACAATATAACAACTTGCATCATTCATAACATAACCTCTTGCATAGGTAACTTACATAGGTTAATGATCCACAACATAACAACTAGCATAGGTTCGTGAATTAACAACTTATCAACTTGCATAGGTAACTTACATAGGTTCATGATTCATAACATAACAACTAGCATAGATTCATGAATTAATAACGCAACAACTTGCATATGTAACTTGCATAGGTTCATAGTTTCTCAACATAATAACTTGCATAACTTCATGATTCACAACAATAATGAACTTGCATCATTTCATGATTCACAACAATAATGAACTTGCATCATTTCATGATTAACAACAATAATGGACTTGCATAACTACAAACAACATATACCCAAATCATAGTCTACCACGATTCACTTTTATTCATTTAAACCTAAAAGTGACTAGAACTCACCGAATAAGGGGTCTTGAGTTCTGGGATCTGAATTCTGTAATTAATTAGCGTTCCCTTATTGTAGACAATTTCGTTGTTGTAGTTTTAGGCTTGATTTGAATTGAATTGCTGTCTTTAATTTGCTTCTAGTTGGTGGCGGCTACTCTAGGGTTTGGAGTGACAACATGACGACCACTGATCTAATTTTGATTTGATTCTAGGGTTTGAGTCTACACATGTTTATATAAAATTTCAATTTAATTATAGCCGTCGGATGGTCTTAGGGTTAATCAAAACCACTCAGTCCAGATTAGAACTATCAAGAAACCCTAATGACTCATTAACTAGTCAGAAATGACTCACCACCGACTCACTGTTCGAATCAGAGCCTCAGAAATCTGTGCAGATTTTTACCTCGGCCTGGGCGCACCTGCCAAGTGCGCCAGTGCAATATTGCATGGGCGCACTTCCCAAGTGCGCCAGTGCAATTTTATTCTGGCGCACTTCCCAAGTGCACGAGTGCATTCTGGCCCGTTTCTGGTTTTTCTGCCTAACTTCGTTCGTCCATATCTTCTTCATACGGTATCCGTTTTACGCAAACTCGGACTCTATCTCAAGCAGAATTCCGAGACGAACGCAATGGCACGACCTGTTTCCCTTAATTCCCACATTTGAAATTAAGTATTCTTAAATTTATTTAATCTGATTATTCAAAAATTCGGGGTGTTACATTCTCCTCTACTTAAAGGATTTCGTCCCCGTAATCTTCAAGTTAAGAAGAATGTGTCCTACCATCCAATCACTCATCTACTCAATCATCATCCACAAGCATCCATTGTCCTTAGAAAACTTCTAATGTTGTATGAACATATGCAAAAATTGTGTGTATATGTTCCTTATCTAATGCAAAGATTAGGTGGTTCACTGATTCAGTTGACCTCCTTAATGCGAATTATGTCAGTGCCATGAGTCCAACATGTATGCAATTTTCCTATTTGACACATATTATTTCTACATGTGTGCTCAACCATCATCAAAATGCAGCATCCATATGATAACACAACCATTGTTCATCCATTAACCTAAATATGCACACACATTTATATGCAATATGAAAGTGATTTGAGCCGATCTAGTGCCTAATGTGTGTGTAAATGCATCCACGAGCAACCACTAGTAAACACTTACATCCACTTGCAACCATCAAACATAACATGTCTCAAACACATGTTTACATCCATGGATTTCCTATCTAAAGGTCGAAGATTCGGTTGATGGGATATAAACAAATGATATAACTGAAGCAAAAGCTCTGTTCCCATTTGACATTGGTTAAGAGAATAATTCCCTAAGTCTCAGCCCCAAAGACCAAAATCAACATCAGACTGACACCCAAAGAATTACCCCCATTAAATAATGTCAAAACTGGAAATCTACTTCATGCTTCGAGTAGAAACCCCTATCCTTTAGAAATATTCAGATACTTACAGACTACTGGTACAAATCAGATTACAGAATGATTCTTAGAAAGCTAAGCATAAAACACCCTTGCGGGTCACGAGAAACTTTGGGGTCTTCCCATGACAAGTTAGAAACTTAACGACCCTCCTTTCGAAATCTAGAACGACCCTCTACATAGAAAGCTGGTCCATTTAGAACCAACCCATAGCCCATAAACTTGAGCACACAAATGTCACATTCAAATTTTTGACGCCTAACACAGATAATTTCAACCCCTTAAAAATCACCAATAAATGATCTGAACCACCAAAGGGATTTGAAACAACTACAGGATCAGAAACAAGACTAGTATTAAAGTGCAGAGTCTCAATGCCAGAATCCAAAAGAGTCTTAGCTTCATAATCAGATAAGGAAATTAAACCTTTTACCTAAATTTTTCCTATCTCTATCCATCTGCCATGAGAGCATCCACCTACCCTCCAGAAGATTCTACCCTTTGCCCTTGCCTTCTTGGGCAATCCTAAATCAGATGTCCTATCTTATGGCACCGAAAACAACCAACCTTCTTACTTGTTAACAAGGCTTTCTCTAAAGTTGCCCCCATCGCGCGGAAAACCCTATGAAGCCCGAAAGAGGATTAGCCGTAGATGGAATAACGGCGGCTACAGATGTAAGTTAGGCACTTCTTTGCCCTTCGACAGACGCCATAGTCTCATCATGCCTATTGGACCATGCCGTGATGAGGTTACCTCCCAGAAAGCCAGGAGCTCCGTAGACTCAGAAAAGAAGGAAAACAAGGATTAAACAGAAAATTAGAAGATAGACATATGGCTTTGGGGACTATGTTTTTCAAAATAGACTTTCCTTTTTGAAAATACTTTCTTTTAAAACCTTTTTGAAAAATATTTTCAAAACTTTTATCTAATCTGGTAACCTTCAGCTCTGATACCAAGTGTAACACCCCACCTCCATTAAGGTCACTCACAAAGGGAATGCCTTAACTTCAATGGAGCGTTTTAGGTAAACAGACACAGAATATCACAAGACAGATATAAAAAATTTGCAGCGGAAAATAAACAACTTTATTAAATCACCAAAATATTTTGTTACATAATACCATGAGTCATAAAATCATTACAACAAAACTTCTGTCTTATATTATCAGAGTACATAGGTATTTAAAAGAAAACATCATTCCCCTATATTAAAGAGCAAGCCATATAAGAGACCGAGACTCGAGCCATACTTCAGAAGTAGCTCCTAGAAGATGATATCCAAATCCTGACTAAACCTGGGTGTTTCCTCCCTAAGAACCTGGGGAGGGGGGGGGGGGAACGGAAGAAAAGAGATGAAACAAACTAGGTCAGACATACGTCTGGTGAGTCCAGTAACTTTTAGCTAGTAAATAAATAAAGGTAAACATGATAGGCATACAAAGTGGATAAGAGGATTCATGGTACAGATGGCCGGTATGATAGGACAAATAAGGTAAGATGTATGCTTCACTACAAACTACTCTGCACTATTACTAGTCAAATCAAGAGGGGATGACCCCTTCTGCTAACCATAAAACGATAATGATGGTGGTAGTTTCGTGTACTCCTAGCCGCCTTCATAGGTGTCGCCTGCTCCTACCTCAACTAGTCATACCCACTGCCCTTCTACTATAAATTGGTAGACTTAGGGAATACGTCCGGGTATACCCTAACCACTACCCTAATCGATCGGCTCCCTACCCTGTAGATACCCTGTGTTGGTCCCACAACTAGGGGGTATCACTTCCCTAAAGTGGCAACCCAAGGAGTGCACAATTATACCTACTAGTGTCACGGTCGTCTTGTCCCCCTCTGCCCGGCCCATGCACGCACATGTCCCTGGTAGGTTTGCGCCGCCTACACCATCCGTCTCGTTTTGGATCTCTTACAATCAATCAGTAAGCGTGCCCTTTCTCCGCCTAGTACGGAGTTCTTTACTTTGATACCCCTCCGGGTTACTGACTGAAATGGGTCCCACACAACATGATACAAGCTCTCCCCTATGTCTTGTATCCCCACTAGGTTTTCTACTGACTATGTATACCCTAAGGTGTCTTTAATTACATAGCCCTCAATCAGTTATGCGTACCTATAGGTGTCTTTAATACATAACCCCTATTCTACCTATCTGTTATGCGTACCTATAGGTGTCTTTAATACATAACTCTATCTATTCCCATTAGTTATGTGTACCCTTAAGGGTGTCTTTAATACATAACTTTACTATTCTGCCCCGGTTATGTATACCATTAGGTGTCTTTAATTACATAACCCCCTTTTTATTGTTAAGTTTGTGGGCCTATATATACTAATATTACCCACCTACCCATCAGTTGTACTTAACCCACCCACTGATTTAATCATGTTTATTTAATGGTTAAATTTGTGGGCCTATATATATTAATATTACCCACCTACCCATCAGTTGTACTTAAACCTCCCACCGATTTAATCCTATTTATTTAATGGTTAAGTTTGTGGGCCTATATATATTAATATTACCCACCTACCCATCAGTTGTACTTAACCCACCCACAATCCAGTTTATTTTACTTAACCCTAACTTATGTCTATCATCATACAGTCCATATGTACTAAGTTAGGTTAAGTAGTCTTTAATCAACATTAATTAATTATTGAAACATGTAATCGTATTTCACATGCCACCCCAGGCACCCACTTAATTCCACATGCCACCCAAGGCACCCACTTAACCCCCTCATGTCGCACTACATGTTTATCTGGTTAAGTGTTTCTTAATTCATTCTGACCGTAACCTCATAAAGACCTCCCACATTAGACTGGCATTTGTGGCAGCTGGATTTGCCGGGCGGGTCCGGGCAGTCTTACACCACAAAAGATTCTAACCTCATGTCTTTACAACTGTCACGCATTTAATTTATGCCTGAGACCTCCCACATTAGACTGGCATTTGTGGCAGCTGGATTTGCCGGGCGGGTCCGGGTAGTCTTACACCATAAAAGAGTCTAACCTCGTGTCTTAGATGATTAATTACACAAAATTAATTCTTCCCCCAAATTGAATTAATTTCCCTATTCAAATTATCAATTAATTCCAAATCTAACTATGGCTATAATTGACTCAATTATGTCCATCTATTTATGGTATGTAAAATTATACCAATTATCACCACAAATTTATTTTATGCCATTTGAGGCATTTATGCCAAATCTCAATATTAAATCTTCTGACTTCAATTGCTTAAACATTCCTCTTTTGATTAATTAAGTTAATTAATTAATCCTTTCCTTTTTATAGGTGTCAATACCTATCTTATTAACAATTTGAATTTCCTATCCATAATTGGTCATATTCAAATTATACCATTTTTACCCAATTTTACCCATGTCATAATAGGTAATTATTTATATGTTTGCCTACTAGAATCACGTGTCCAATTTACATAATCACTATGTAAATTATGCCTATTACAAATTCCCCCTTTTCCCCGTTTCTTAACTAGCGTAACCGTTTGCGTTTTTGGCGTCATCGAGGCTACAAGGTAGCCTCGCCATAACAATAAAATAAAGGGAATGACAAGGTGATCGTTTTCAATACAATTTTTGGCATAAGCATGACAACTAGGGAAAATGACATGATAACTTCGCATATAATTATGATTCACCACATAATTAACAACTTGCATAGATTCATAACAACTTGCATAGGTTCATGAATTTACGACATAATTAACAACTAACATAGGTTCATGATTCTCAACATAATCAACAACTTATATAGGTCATGATTCACAATATAACAACTTGCATGATTCATAACATAACCTCTTGCATAGGTAACTTACATAGGTTCATGATCCACAACATAACAACTAGCATAGGTTCGTGAATTAACAACTTATCAACTTGCATAGGTAACTTACATAGGTTCATGATTCATAACATAACAACTAGCATAGATTCATGAATTAACAACGCAACAACTTGCATATGTAACTTGCATAGGTTCATAGTTTCTCAACATAATAACTTGCATAACTTCATGATTCACAACAATAATGAACTTGCATCATTTCATGATTCACAACAATAATGAACTTGCATCATTTCATGATTCACAACAATAATGGACTTGCATAACTACAAACAAAATACCCCCAAATCATAGTCTACCACGATTCACTTTTATTTATTTAAACCTAAAAGTGACTAGAACTCACCGAATAAGGGGTCTTGAGTTCTCGGATCTGAATTATATAATTGATTAGCGTTCCCTTGTTGTAGGCAATTTCGTTGTTGTAGTTTTAGGCTTGATTTGAATTGAATTGTTGTCTTTAATTTTCTTCTAGTTGGTGGCGGCTACTCTAGGGTTTGGAGTGATAACATGACGGCCACTGATCTAATTTTGATTTGATTCTAGGGTTTGAGTCTACACATGTTTATATAGAATTTCAATTTAATTATAGCCGTCGGATGATCTTAGGGTTAATCAAAACCACTCAGTCCAGATTAGAACTATCCAGAAACCCTAATGACTCATTAACTAGTCAGAAATGACTCAGCACTGACTCACCGTTCGAATCAGAGCCTCAGAAATCTGTGCAGATTTTTACCCTGGCCTGGGCACACCTGCCAAGTGCGCTAGTGCAATATTGCATGGGCGCACTTCCCAAGTGCACCAGTGCAATTTTGTTTTGGCGCACTTCCCATGTGCGCCAGTGCATTCTGGCCCGTTTCTGGTTTTTCTGCCTAACTTCGTTCGTCCATATCTTCTTCATACGGTATCCGTTTTACGCAAAATCGGACTCTATCTCAAGAAGAATTCCGAGACGAATGCAATGGCATGAATTCCCACATTTGAAATTAAGTATTCTTAAATTTAGTTAATCTGATTATTCAAAAATTCGGGGTGTTACAACTGTTGGGCATAAAATTAGCGATAGTTAACTAGTACTTTTTATTACCAGAGGGCTTGATGAAGAATATGAATCTTTAGTAACGGTCCTGGCTACACAACAAACTTTACCTGATCTGCAGTTCGTTAGATCTGCACTTCTTGCTCATGAAGGAAGAACTGATCAAAGAAAAACAACACAGGGTGAGTTTTCTGCAAATTATGTTGTGGCTAAAAATAAGCAATCACAGGGAAGCAACAACATTAATGCAAACATATAAGAAAATCAGTATTCAATGGATCTTCAACAACAAAGAGGAGGTTTTCAGCCACAAATAGGTCGAGGACGAGGAAGATGGAACAACAACAATCGAGTAAAGTGCCAAATATTTCAAAAATTTGGTCACATGGCAAACAAGTGCTATTTCAGATATAATAATGACAGTGGGCAACAATATAATCATGCTAATTCAACACAGAAGGTACCACAAGTCAATATGGCCATGATGAACTCAAATAGAAAGAACAATGATGCTAATAAAAATCAAAATATTGGCAATGATGATACTAGCAAAGGTGAAGACAACAATTTTGAAGAATGGTACCCGGATTTGGGTGCTACTCATAACATAACCAGCAATCTCAAAAATATCAACATTGGAAGCAGAAACTACTCAGGTACGAAATCTTTACATATGGGGGACGGTAAAACTGCACATATAACACACACTGGCTAGGGAACTATCTTAGGAAAAAGGTAACTTAATCTAAACACACTTCTTAGAGTACCCTCTATTAATAAAAACTTACTAAGTGTATTAAAATTTGCTAATGACAATCATGTGTTTTTTGAATTTCGCCCAAAATTTTGCATAGTAAAGGATTTACTGGGCCACGAAATATTATTACGAGGTAATCTACATGATGGACTTTACAAATTTGACAACATGAAGACTGGATATACTAGTGGAAAATTCTGGTGTAATAATGTTGAGTCAAGTAATAATGATTGTAATAGGAGTATTAATGTTAGCAGCAGTAATAATGTATGTAATGAAGATGACAAACAATGTAATATTGATTTATGGCATAGGAATTTAGGACATCCTAGTATTGAAGTTGTTAAAACTATTTTATGCAATAATAATATTTCTTTTAATAATAGTGTACCTGCCAAACACACATGCACACACTGCCAAATTGGCAAAAGTCATAAACTTCCTTTTAGAGATTCTGAAACTAGGTACAATAAACCTCCCGTGCTGATAGCTGCTGATTTGTGGGGACAAGCACCACTAAATTCATATCAAGAACACAGTTACTATCTTTCCTTTATGGATGCCTATTCGAGATATACTTGGATATATATGCTAAAGAATATGTCAGAAATATGTAATACTGTCATACAATTCATAACTCACGTTGAAAAACAAACCAATTATAGTGTTAAAAATTTTCAAACCGATGGTGGGGGTGAGTTTAAACCTTTAACTAATTATTTTGCTAAAAGAGGAATACAACATAGATACACTTGCCCTCACACATCTAAACAAAATAGTTTGGTAGAAAAAGAAAACACAGACACATAGTAGAGATGGATCTAACATTACTGTCTCAAGGCTCAGTGCTAATGAAATATTGGAATGAAGCTTTTTACACTTTAGTTTTTCTCATCAATGATTTACCAACTAAAGTTCTAGATAACAAAACTCCATATGAGATAATATATAATGTTAGACCAGACTATAATTTTTTGAAAACATACAGTTGTCTGTGTTTTCCATGACTAAGAGATTACAACAGACACAAACTAAGCATGAGATGAAGCCCATGCACTTTCATTGGGTATGCACAGAACCAAAAATGATATAAATGCTTAGAAAAAAATGGGAGAATTTACATTTCCAGACACGTTGTTTTTAATGAAAATACATTTCCTTTTGCAGGTAAATAGGAAATCAGGGAGAATCAGGTAGAAAATCTTGTCAAAGGGGAGCAATTCAAGCAAGTTTTTGTAGAATCATTGATTGATAACATTAGTGAAGATCATCAAGACATAATTAATAAAAACTTACAAATGATTCCATGAAAGAAACAAATACGCAAACAACAAGGACAAATGATAATTCAAAAAGTATGGACACAAATCAAATCAATCAAGACATGCAGAGCAGTAGTGATGCAGAAATCAAAAGCAATGCAGACACATGAACAAACAACAATACTGAAACACATCAGCAGCCACAGCAAATGCACACAGGACATCATGACAACAAGGTCGAAAAGTGGGATTTTCAAACCTAAAGTGTACAGTACCTCAGTTATTGAAGCAGAACCAACCAACTTTGAGCAAGCAATAAAATCAGAAAAATGGAAAGAGACCATGAATATTGAATATCAGATACTCATGCAAAATGATACATGGCGTTTGGTAACACCACCAAAACACAAAAACATTATTGGATGAAGATGGATATTCAAGATTAAAAGACAAGAGGATGGATCTATTGACAGATACAAAGCTAGATTGGTCACTAAAGGTAATGCACAACAGTTTGGATTTGATTGTAAGGAAATTTTCTCTCCAGTCATAAAGCCCACAACAATTAGAGTCATATTAACCATTGCTATAAGTAAAGGATGGAATATAAGGCGGCTAGACGTCAACAACGCTTTCTTAAATGGGGAGTTAACTGAAGAGGTTTACATGCATCAACCTGAAGGCTACAGCTATGGCAATAAAGTATGCAAGTTACATAAGGCTATATATGGTTTAAAGCAAGCTTCAAGAGCTTGGTATGAGAAACTTAAGTTAACTATGTCCAACATGAACTTCACACAAGCCAAATCAGATAATTCACTATATATGAGGAGAGGCGCATATGGAAATATCTATATCTTGGTATATGTTGATGATATGTTGATTACAGGAGATAACAATGAAGAAATAGATAACATCATACGAAGGCTTGATCAAAACTTTGCCATAAAAGACATGTGGGAACTAAAATTTTCCCTTGGAATACAAGCTATTAAGAAAAATGATAGAGAATTAATTTTATCTCAACAAGATTACATATCAGAAATTCTTCAAAGGGCAAAAATGCATCAGGCTAATTCCTTGCAGACGCCTATGATTACCAACCGAAGAGTGTCAAAATATAAAGGTGAAGCTATCGATAATGCCAAACAATATAGAAGCATAATTAGAGCACTGCAATATGCAATGATTAGAGGACCTGACATATGCTATAGTGTTAACAAGCTAAGTCAATACATGCAGAACCCCCTATCAGAACACTGGAATGCACTTAAAAGGATTCTACGATACTTGCAAGGCACAAAAAATCATGGCACAATTATAAAGCCTGAAAAAGAGCTCAACTTGCAGTGTTTTAGTGATGCGGATTGGGCCAATGATATTGATGATCGAAAATCTATTTCAGGGTAATGTGTCTACCTTAGCTCCAACATTATTTCTTGGTGTAATAAAAAGCAGCAGACCACTTCCAGATCTAGCATAGAGGCGGAATACCAAGCATTAGCAAGTGCAACAATAGAAGTTACTTGGATTGAATCGTTGTTGCAAGAATTAGGGTTTTCTCTAAATCAAAGACCTGTCATTTAGTGTGATAACAAGAGCACGGTTTCTTTATCAGTCAACCCGATTCAACATTCGAGGACGAAACATGAAATTGACCTTCTTTTTGTTAGAGAAAAACTCAAACAGGAAAACTGGCGGTTTGTCTTGTCCCCGGGTATTATCAGCGAGATGATGCACATACAAAAGCTTTGTCTACCAAGAATTTTATGAGATTGAGGGAGGATCTAAAAGTCGTTGATGCAGGTGGAGATAGAAATGGGAACCCTAGTTCGGTTTGAGGGAGAGTAACGAAATAATGGGAAAGCAACGGTCACATGCCTATTATAACACTGCAAAGGTCACATTCCCATTATAACAATACAACGGTCACATGCCTATTATAACAATACAATGGTCTCATTCCCATTATAACAATACGGCAGTCACATTCCCATTATATTTGTATTTATTTCTTGTATTTAAATGGAAGTCATCTATAGTTTGTATTATCTTACAATTGCAATTCATCAATAATAAAACTTCTCTTCAATCTTGTTTCTTCTTTTTTTATTTTCTAACATACTGATCGATGGGTTTATACCTCCAGCAACAAGTGTGGCTCCTATGTTTCCTTTTTAGGAACACCATGCTGACTGGGATGATTATCGTGAGATTATTAATCTTGATGAGTACACAATCAAAGATGAAGATATGGACCGTCAAGCTACATTATGCATGGAAGGTAACTTTGGTAATAAACTTGATGAATATGCTGCTCATTTTCTCCTGGACTCAACACCACCAAAAGTTGTTACTAAAGAAATGACAGTCCGTATGCATTATCTCAATATAAGCACTTCAAATAACAAACACAAAATCCATACAAGAAATGATAATCTGAGAACCAACTGTTTTGTAAGAAGCAGCTACAGCAGAATCAAAACTCTGACCAAAAACCAAACGAGAACATAAGTTATGAAAACCAATTTTTCTTTTCCATACCTGGATATGGGATGCGCATACAGGTTCATGCCAAACAGGAGGTTGTGAACACTTAATGAAAACATGGGAGAGTGAATTGAGATAAAATGATTGTTGGTTACAGTCGTTGGTCATTCTGCCCTAGTCAATTGACGATATAAACATTGAATTTAAATGGGGAAATATTGGATTTAAAGGGGAAAGAATCAATGCATCCTACACATTATAATCAATTTCAAGCCTTAATATATTGTCAAGATAATCGATTTCAAGCCTTGACACGCTAGCTTTTCCAATCATAAGCAATCGCAACAAAATTAAACCATTAAGCGATAAAATATACGTGAGCATGGCTATTAAGCTTGAAACAAACAACCATCAAAACTAACCTAAACTCTATCTTTCTTTTTTTATACTTCAACAGATGCGGAGTTCAGACATACATCCTTATAATTAATAAAAACTAAGGTCTAAATCCTTCTATTTTTTTTTTATAAAATACATATTTAAAAAAAAGCACAACTCAAATAGATATTTAGGTAATTTTAGCAACATTAAAATGCGTCATTATCATTTCTCATAATTCACAATTGAAAAAAACACGCATCTTTGCAACCAATTTTAATTTTCATAATAAAAGAGGTAAAAGAGGAGGGAAAAATATATAAAAATAGTTCTCGAATGGGATAGATATAAAAAAAATAAGTTCCAGAAATATACCAATTTCCACCTAAAAATAAATCACATAGTCAAGAAGCAAGATAGTAATAAACAAAATAAAAAACTATCATTAGTCTACTACAAATGCAATTCTCAATCTATTAAATTAGCAACCAAAACTAAAATTTTCAGCATAACCTTAACTAATCAGAGCTTCAAAAGGGAAAGTCATGCAAGATTTTTGAGAAAAGCAAGAGAAAGAGTCCATACCGATGAGATTTAGAGAGGCAAGGAGTTTTGTATGCGAAAAAAGGATTCAAAGAAGGACAACACTTGTGATAGGGATTTTGTATGTAGAGTTTTCCGCTATGTGAGCAATGTCATATTTGGTACTGGTTCATCTCCATGGAATAGATGCAATATAGGCATCGTACTTTCAGATCTAGACCAAAATGCTTCGCAACATTAATTAATGGCGATAACGGGAAGTAGTTTAGGATACTAACGAAGAAGGTTATAATTTAATATACTGAGGAGGCAAGACGCTAGTCAAAATTTAGGGTATTGAGGAGGTAGGCCTTTCATATAAAAATTGGGTTTTCAAGGTGTTGAAAAGTTGGGAAGGGATCTAAAACCACGAATTATTTAGCAGAGGAAGAATCAGAGTAGTTGAAGAAACGCGTATACTAGATATTATCAAAACCGAGAAGATAGCGGTAATAAATCTGAAATTATGCATTGATTTGACGGAAGAATCGGAGAGGAGGAGAATTGAACCAATTGTCACGAAAATCAGATTTTGGGGCTGAATATCATTGGCACGGACAAATTGATTTTGGCTCTCTTATAGCAGGGAAACCTCACTAACGGTCGGTTTGATAAACTAATACGGTTGTTATTGGTTATGTGTAGTTTGTGTTTTATAGCAACATACACAATATATACGTATGTGTGTGTATTTGAGAGACAAAATTGTTATGGAGAATTTCGACTCAAGACCGCTTTCAAATCAAAACCCCTAACCCAACAGAAGATGAGATCGTGGTAAAAGTGCAAAAAACATCCAATCGATATCTCAACCCAATCCACATGCCTACCGCAATCACCAAACAAGAGAAATAATAAAGAAATAAGATAAATAAATCACACAGGGATTTATAGTGGTTCCACTAGCGTCTTGCTAGTGTACATTCACTTTGAGAGAGAATCCTTTATTAATATGAATAGAAGAGTATAAAATATTGATTACAATTATCAAATTCACCAGAAGAATTGAAGAAGATTAGGGTTGCCAAAACCCTAATTAGAATAAACATAGATCTTAATCTCTTGATTAGTCTCTTTCGAGTACTCTAGTTTGAGATCTGAGAATAGCTTATATATGGAGAGAATAGAATGTAGCAATTGCCCAAATTGTTTCTGGATCCTTCAAAAATCAGCCTGTTAAGTCTTCAGCCCATAATAGCTGAAAAACCGCCTTATACATCTGTCCTGGAGTGACAGACGTCTGTCAAGAGGCTCGGGAAATCATTCCCTGACAACACAGACGTCTGTCACTATCTCTCAGACGTCTGTCATAGTATCTGCTTCAGCACAGACGTCTGTTAGGACTCTTGGGAAATTCCACCTGTAAACTCAAACATCTGTCACCCTAGGCTCAGACGTCTGAGCTGAACCAGTTGAAGCGTTCAACCCCTGTTCATCACTAACTCCATCATACAAGCTCTGATTTATGAACCGTATTCTCCGATATGAAGCTACTTCCATCCACTTCAATATTACCATATAGTATCACAAAATTTTACACTCCACCTCGATAATATATCCATCTTTAACACCAACACTGATGGTACAAAACCATTCTTCACTTTCAACCAAGCAATCTTGAAGACTTCCCCAATGAGCTCCGGCATAGCCACTTCCCATTGCACTCCACCAAAGAGTTCAGGCAAAGCCCTCACCTGCCAGTGAAATGTTGAAAACACTCAACTCCAAGACAAGTCTCACCAAAATACAATCATAATAAAAAGATAAAACTTCAATCTCTCACTGATACTCCTCCACATCGAAGTTTCTCACTCAATCGTGCCACCCGTGGCACCTAGCACCTCTCCAAGCGAATTAAGTTTGAGCAATGCTCGTACTTCCTAACCGGTAATACCTCAGTGAACATATCCGTTGCATTATCCTTTGTGTGCACTTTCCGAAGTCATATTTGCTTGTCTTCGTCCATGGCTACTAGAAATGACTCCCTCACTTTAATATGCTTGGTCCATGAGCTAAACGCCAAATTCTCCGCCAAATGAATAGCACGTTGGCTATCACATTAAACATCAACACTATCATGTACAAAACCCAAGTCACACATTAATCGCTTCAAATAGAGTGCATCCTTTATTGCTTCCACTGCAGCTATCAACTCCACCTCCGTAGTGGATAAAGCAACTACGGTTTGCAATCTCGATCTTCAACTTATGGCTGTACCACCAAGAGTGAAGACATATCCCGAACTTGGCTTTTTTAGACCCCTATCACCAACGTAGTCTGAATCACAGTAACCAACCAACATGCAATTATTCTGTTTACTATCCCTAATAACAAGACCATGGGATATTGTACCTTTCAAATATCTCAAAATAAGCTTCACTGCTTCCCAATGCGATTTCCTAGGATTAGCCATAAACCGACTAACCACCCCGACGACACTTGCAATATTGGGCCTTGTACACACCATGACATACATCAAACTTCCAACCGCACTAGCATATGGCACCTTTTCCATATATGCCTTGCCTTTCTCCTCGATAGGTGATCCCTTACTCGAAAGCTTTACATGCAAAGGTAAATGTGTATTTGACACCTTTGCATCCTCCATGCTAAACCGACAAAGCACTTTTTTAATATAATCCTTTTGAGTTAATTACAACTCAAAACACTTTCGATCTTTTTCAATCTCCATGCCCAAAATCTTCTTTACTTCTCCAAGGTCTTTCATCTCGAATTCCGCCTTTAATCTCAGTTTCAACTTGTTGATTTCTTCCTTGTCCCTAGATGCAATGAGCATATCGTCCGCATACAAGAGTAAATACACCCAACAATCATTTCCTAACTTCTTGAAATATACACAACCATCCTTGATGCTTCGATGGAGCCACTTTCAAGCATGAAATGATCAATATCTTGTACCATTGCCTAGGTGATTGCTTCAAACCATATAGTGATTTCTTCAACTTGCAAACTAATTTTGACTTACCATCTACAACAAGCTCTTATGGTTACTCCATGTAAATGTCTTCATCCAAGTCACTATGCAAGTAGGCAGTTTTCACATCAAGTTGCTCCAACTCTAAGTCGTAAATAGAAACCATGGCAAGTAATAGCCAGATAGAAGTATGCCTCACAACTGGTGCGAAGATTTAATCGAAGTTCTTTCCCTTCCTCAGTGCAAACCCCTTATCCACTAGCATAGCTTCGTATCTTCCATTGTCCTTCACCTTGTATATCCATTTGCACCCAATAACACGGTTTACTTGAGGAAGTGGAACCAACTCCCAAGACTGGTTCTCCATTAACAATTGCATCTCTTCCTCCATAGCACAAATCCACTTCTAACTATCACTCGAACCCTTGACGTCATCAAGGTCCATCGGCTCATCTTGAAAAACATGAAGAGAATATTCCAAATTCTCATAAAAGCTAAGATAGTTCAAATCACCATATCTTTCAGGTGGCCTTATAGTACGATGATCAACCCGAGTACCAATACCATCACCCGGTCTTCCTACGGCTCCACCTTGAACTGAATATTCTCTAAAATCAGATGCACATCACCAACACTACCAGAGGAACCTTGTGGATTATGTGGTGTAATATCAACCGCTTTCACCTCGCAAGCGCCTCCAACAAGTTTACTCTCTCTACGCCTGAAAGTGGAATAACTTCCTTCTCCTTTGATTCACCATGAACCGAATCTGCAATATCCGATGAGCCTTCATTCTCCATGAACATAGCCGACTCATCAAAAGTAATATGAGAAGAAACTACAACCTTCTTCATTTCTGGATTCCAAATCCAATAGCTTTTAACACCTTCCATGTAACCAAGCAAAATCCCTTTGAAAGCTATAGGCGCAAGCTTATCACTTCCCGGATCATGTACATAAACTTGATTGCCAAATATATGAATATAACTCAAGTCAATGCTCTTTTCCTTCCACACTTCCTCCGGAATTTTGTTATAAATTGCCAAGCACGGAATTGTATTAATAATATGTACTACGGGTGACAAAGTTTCGACCCAAAATCCCTTAGACAAACCCGATGTCAATTTCAAGCATCAAGCTTTCTCGAGTAGAGTTTGGTTCATTCTCTCTGCTACTCCATTAGATTGCGGATCCCCAGGTGTAGTAAAATGCCTCTGAATACCATGATGCTTGCAAACTTTCAAAAAATCTCTGGAAACATACTCACCGCCATTATCTGACCTAAGAACCTTCAAAGTCTTTCCACTCTCATTATCAACAAGAGCCTTCCATTCTTTAAACATTGCAAATGCCTTCGACTTGGCGTTCATTACATACACCCAAACTTTTTTAGAAAAAACATCATTGAAAGAAATACAATACCTTGCTCCTCCCAAAGAAGATACTAGTGCTGGTCCACAAACATATGTGTGCACATATTCAAGAATCCCCCTTGAACCATGTTTTCCTTCATCGAATGACACTCTAGTTTGCTTCCCCATGACACATTCCTCGCAAAGCTCCAACCTGCTGAAACTCTCACCATCAATCATCTCCCTTCTACGAAGAACATCCAAACCCTTCTTCGAGAAATTACCCAATCTCATATGCCACAGTCGCATCACATCTAAGCCACGAGAACTATCAACACCAACACAAGTTCCGCCATCCACGGTCACTCCTTGAAGCAAATAAATTCCATGAGTTCTAGCACCCTTCATAACCACAAGCGTACCCTTCGAAACCCTCAAGCTATAACTCTCAATAGTGATCTTGCATCCTAATGAATCCAGTTGTCCCAAAGAGATAAGTGACTTCCGTAGTCCCGGAACATAGCGTACATTAGTGAGAGTACGAACCACTCCGTCAAACATCCGAATTTGCACGGATCCAATGCCCTTCGACTTGCAAGCTGCACCATTTACCATAACAATTGAATTTCCTTCTTGATCGGCATAAGAAGAAAAACAATTCCTATAAGGTGTCATGTGATATGAATCCCCCGAATCAAGCACCCATTTGTTGCCTGAAACATCTAATGTTACAACCGATAAAACATCTACGTCTCCCTCGCCAAGATCTCTCCCCACCGCCACTAATGAAGATGCTACTTCATTTTTCCCCTTGCTTGAAAAATCATTCTTCCAATGACCAGGCTTCTTACTTATAAAGCACTCGTCATTTCTTTCTTTCGACTTTCCTCCCCAACCGAGCTTTCTAGAATTAGATCGTCCCCGGTTTCTGTGACACTCCACATTCGTTAATGTCACTCACAAAGGGAATGCATTATGTTTTCTGAAGCGTTATAGGTAAACAAACACAGAATATTTAAAAAATAGATATACAGAATAACAACGGAATAAAAACTTTATTTATCATAAGATACCGTGGTCCAAAAACATCACATGTCTGAAACATAAAAGCCCATTATAACATAAAAGTCATTGTCTTGTACTTCAAAAATATCAGAGTACATAAAAGAAGTAAAATTCCCCAAGAAAAATATATAGCCATAGCAATAATGATATGAGCTTGAGCCATACATATCAGCAGCTCTAGCAAAAGTAAGTAGAATCACGGTCAAGCCTGAGCGTTTCCTCCCTGAGAACCAGGGGGGAAACGGAAAAAAGAAGGAGAAACAAAAAGGGCCAGACATAAAGTATGGCGAGTCTAGTGACTTTTAGCAAGTAAATAAATAAGAGTAGCATGACATGCATATAAAGCGGATAAGAGAGATCACTATATAAAAGGCAGGTGTGACAAGGTAGACATGATAAAGTGTATGTGCTTCTAATGATTACTCTGCACTATTACTAGTATAACTAGAATGAGGTGATCCCTTACACTTCAAGGTGGTAGACTTGGGCATACGTCCAAATATACCCTAACTACTACCCTAATCGATCGTCTCCCTACTCCGTAGATACTTTGTGACAGCCCCACAGTAGGATGTATCACGTCCTAAAGTGGCAACCCCTCACTGATATGCACAGGCCCATATCTATAGGTGTCACGGTCGTCTTATGCCCCTCTGCCCGGCTCATGCACGCACATGGCCCGGTCGGTTTGCGCTGCCCACATCGTCCTCCACGTTTGGATCTCTTACAGTCAGTCAGTAAACGTGCCCCCTCTCCGCTTAGTACGGAGTACTTTGTTTGATACCTACTCCGAGTTACTAACTGAAAGGGGTCTCATACAATAAGATATAAGCTCTTCCCCTTGTCTTGTATCCCCACTAGGTTTACTTTGGCTATGTATACCACTGTGTGTCTTTAATTACATAACCCTATTATTTCTACAAGTTATGCTTACCCTAAAATGTGTCTTTTAATTATATAACTTTATTATTTCCTCCGGTTATGTATACCACTAGGTGTCTTTATTACATAACCTTATCGGGTTAAGTTTGTGGGCCTATATATAAATATTACCCACCCCCTCCAGATTTGCTTAACTCATTCACTATCCAACCAATTTTACTTAACCCTAATTTTAGTTCACAATCATACAATACCTATGGATTAGATTTGGTTAAGTAGTCCAATTTATTACCATGTCCATTTATGGTTTATAATGGGCTTGACCTCCCACATTAGGCCTACAATGTGTGGATGCTGGATATGCCAGTCGGGTTCGGGAAGTCTTATTCCACAGTTGGGCCTAACTGTGAAAACCCGTAACTTCCCCGTAAAGGAAAGCATCGGATAGTTCGACAACAAGCCACAACAGAATACATACAAAAGAACGTTTCATTGTATATGTACAACAATGCATCAGAATACAAGAATATACAGAGTATAAATAAATATTACACAGAAATATCAGAGATTTAAATTACATTTAAATACATAGCAGCGGAAAATAATACAATACACAACTAGAAGAGATATACGGATACAAAGCTTTCCGGATACCGTTCCAGCTGTAAACCAGGATCCTGTGAATATAAATCTGCAAAACCAAAACTACTAGCTGCCCGTGTCAAAATAGGGGCACCCAGAGTTTAGGTTAAAACAATAAACTCCAGGTCAGTCATGTGACTGGTGTGAGAACTAAAACAGTTAATCTTTATTTTTAAAGTTAGGCAAATCAAGGGACCACGCCGTATAACACGGAACGGGTTTCCTCCCAAGAGTACCAGTGCATAAAACAAACAGCGCAATGCTAAATAAAGAAAAATGAAGCTGTTATAAGACCCAGGTCCTATCACACAATGCAACGCAAGCCGGGGGATAGGGTTTTCCCTTATAACAGCCAAAGAATGCTTGATACGTTTGAAACAAATCATTTGATACTATAATAAGTGCATAGTGTATAAAACAACTTCAAATCATAAGTATCAATCATAGGCGGCATGGGTACCATATATCATGTCGCCATACTAGTTCTACAATTAAAACCGCAAATGTCGTATTGGAAGTTGGGTTATCATTTATGGTATGAACCGAGGCTAGGGGCAAGATCCTCACCGATTCGAGACAATCTAGCCCATGTCTCAGGCAAGCGCGCAGGCAAGCCTTGGATCGTCAGGGCCGGTCCACCGATGTGGATTATTATGCCTGAACACTACGTTTCCCCGCCCTTTGGGGCGTAAGCCTGGCCCGTCAGCCGACCAGAAGCATCGGCCGAAACCGATATCACGAGGCGCCTCGCTTTTCAGCAAGTAATAATAAGCAACATCCACATGAGTCAAACTCGTCAGCCAGTTCAAGCACTGACGCCACTCCTAACTAGAAAGAAACGCATGTCCTCCCTGAGGTCCGTCTCCCGTTTTTAGTTCATACCGGGTGTGATACTCGCGAATCAACGTTACACAAAGCTACACCACACAAGGCCGTGCTTTGATCATCAACCACAAGACTTTGCTTTTCAACAAAAGCCTTGATCCATGCAACTCAGCATGCCACATTGTCAGTCCATACTGTACCACTGATTTCTGCCAATATATAACCTCTAGGCTCGTACGTCTCAGAGAAGGGTGTATAGCAAGAGAATAAATTCTCTGCCACCAAACAGATATATATTTAGCAGAGATCACCAATACAGTATAAAGGAATACAACGTCAGACACACTATCCATTTACAAGTCCGTTCTGGGTCTGAACGAAACCGGAGGCACTTTCCTCGCATATCCATCCATCTCCAAGTACGTCTGGACGACCACCAACTATTTCCATCCTCTTGGGTGTACAGCCCAATCAGGATCGTCGGTAATTATCCACACGATGTGAAGACTTCCGGTCTTCAACCACCGTCTTCATCTTCGACATATCGTCGAATCGGTTATTCAGAATGGGTATAAACCCGGCCTTTCCGAACAACCCGCGTATATTAAAAATAAATGTTACATAAACACAACATACGCCTCATTCCAATTCATTAGTTACTAACCGTAAATAAATCAAGAGAATAATTCCCCAATTATTAACCCCGAAGGCCGAAACCAACATCAGATCAATATCCAGAAAACCATTCTGCTTAGCTAACCGACAGTTAGTTTCTAAATTTCACATTCATAGGGAAAGGTTCCCATTAATTTTATCCAAGATAAATTTCTTGAATTTATTCTTTAATCTATTTTTGAATATCAATTCAAACTAGTCGGGATTAGCGAACCTTACCGAAGTAATCATTTGTTTTAATTTCTCAATCCCAACCTATTCATCCCATGAAGTAAAACTGGTTATACTTCATATCTAACACCATGGTGTTATCGGTAAATTCAATTACCATTTCACGTTCAAATCTAATTAAAGATTTAACTATCGCCTGGAGCAAAACTGGTGATACTCCATTCTCGATCATTTCAATCTAATTAAAGATTCATTAAAACTCCACTTAGTTTTAATCGTTAACTGGGTGAAAGAATCCGTGTCATTTAAAAACACGGTTCACGATAAACCCAAAGTCACATTCCATTAATTATCGGGTTAAAGAACGAGTGTTATTTAAAACACTGTTCACGATAAACCCAAAAATCAATATCAATTCAATTCCAATTAAATATTATCTAATTGGTACACTTCATTAAATCTAAATAAAAAGATTTAATCTTTTCTCAACTGGGTTCAAGAACAGTGTTAATGAAGACACCATTCACGACAAACCCAAATCACATTTGATATTCAATACAAGGCTCTGAATAGAAAATATATCGGCTTATATTCAATATCAAATTCTACGATTAACAAATGTCGTATTTGAAATAACGATATAAATGTATATCTTTCAAATTTCCATAACAACATCTGTATAATCACGAATTCCAGCATCGAAATATTACGAAGACAATTTCGATTCAAACCCACTCCAATGCAATCATTGGAAATTCTGGTTATTTTTAAAACCCTTTTTAAATTCAATTTATTTATTTAAAAATAAATAGAATTATAATTCTAGTTCAAAACTAGTTCATTTCGATAAAAATCTATTTTTATCTTTTCAAATATGGAGTTTTTCATCCCAATTCTTTCTAAATCATTTCTTATGATTTTACACAAATTATTACTATTTTTAATAATTTTATCAAGGTCCTTACAGTCGATTTCCATCAACGGCCATCGAACTGCACTTACAGCGACCTTTTTCAAATTTGATTTGGACATAATTCCAAATCCAACCGTTAGATTTCTAATTTCTAATATTCGTTAGAAAGCTCTTTTCGATACGAACCCAACGGTTCCAGTTTTAGGAGAATCCGACGGTCGGATCTCCCGTAATGTTCGTTTGAAATAAATGGTCAAAATTCACGAACTGCCGCGGTGCGGCGCGTTCTATTCAGGCCATTATATATATATATATATATATATAATATAATATATATTTCGTCGATTTCTATTTATAACGAATTTTATAAATAGTTTTGAATTCGTTTCAAAAACCATTTTCAACTTCCATTTCAAATTCAAATCAAAGTTGAATCTTTCCTTATAAATTCGGTTTAAAATTCATTTCTATTCAACTCAAGTTTCAATTCAATTTGAATTCATTTCACTTCGTTTTAAATTCAATTCGAATTCGTTTTCAATTCGATTCAATTCAAAGTGGTTTTCTATTTGATTCAAATTCGTTATATATTTCAATTGAAATCAAATTCGTTTTCTATTCAAATCAAATTCGTTATATATTTCAATTGAAATCAAATTCGTTTTCTATTCAAATCAAATTTCAATTCAATTTGATTTCACTTCAATTCGTTTTCAATCTGAATTCGTTTTCAATTCAATTCAATTCAAAGTGGTTTTCTATTTGATTCAAATTCGTTATATATTTCAATTGAAATCAAATTCGTTTTCTATTCAAATCAAATTCGTTATATATGCAATTGAAATCAAATTCGTTTTCTATTCAAATCAAATTTCAATTCAATTTGATTTCACTTCAATTTGTTTTTAATTCGAACTCGTTTTATATTCAATTCATTTCGAAATCGTTTTATATTCAATTCATTTCGAAATCGTTTTATATTCAATTCATTTCGAAATGAATAAAATCGATATAAATATCGTTCACGTCAAAATGGCGTCAATCTAATCAACATGGCTTCATATATTCCTTTATTCTATTCAACAAATGAATATTTATTTTTGTCAACACACAACTAATCTCAACGAATGAGTATTGTCCACATGTGACTATTTTTGTTAAATTATTTCGTTCAACACATGACTAACCTCAACGGATGAGTACAGTCAACACATGAACCTTTATTTTATAGTGATAAAGGTATAAAATTTATTGTTAAAATATTACGTTCAACACATGACTAATCTCACGAATGAGTACAGTCAACACATGAACCTTTATTTTATAATATTCTTTATTCTCTAAATTGGAATGAGGCCCAATCAATCACCATATAAAATTAATTATATGGATTTTCATACAACACATGTATATAATAGCATTGAAAAATAATCAACCATCACCCAAAGTGCACTACACTGTATAAGCATCAAATATAGATATCTAACGCTTATAACAGCCTGTCAATCCATCGATCGACATATTTAATCAATCAGGATGAGTGAACTTCATATTTCATCCCAACACCTGTGTGGGGTTTTCAAACAATCAAACACAGATTTTAGTTGTGCAGTTGGGCGATGTGTAAAATTTATCGACCCAATCAATATCAGTCAAATCAGTGTATATAAACAAATCGGCCGATTTGTTTATAAATATTTATTTATTCACTTTCACGTTAAAAATTATATTTTTAACGATAAAACATTTTATTCAACCTATGAATATTCTATTCGGTTCATTTATTCAATAAAATGATATTTTTATTTTTCTAACATATTTTAGAAAATTTCGGCGGCATAACGGCACGATACTAGAAACGGGACAAGGCCTAGCCTTACCCCCGGTCTAGTGAAGGCCCACGCCATTCACGATCAATCAAATTCACCAAACAACCAATTCAAATCAAGTCATCAAATTAATTTATGCAACCAAACAAACAAGTCCATGGTCTGTGGACGATTGTGTCGGGTGCTACTAAGCACCGTCTGCATCCTAGTATATATATATAACTAGAAAAGAAATTGAAAGGTGAGAAATTCTCACCAATAGCTATCCAACTTCACGACACTTCAAATGTAGAAGTCTTCGTCATTCTCGCCTTTTGTCGCCTTCGTTGCTCGTATTCACTACATATTTAAAAATCACATTTTTACTTCGCTGTTTAATATATAAAAATCGAATTTTTACTTCGATGTTCAATATATAAAAATCACATTTTTACTTCGATGTTCAATATATAAAAATCACATTTTTACTTCGATGTTCAATATATAAAAATCACATTTTTATATTCTCTAGTGTATAAAAATCATATTTTTAACTTTTTGCTTATATAAAAATTATATTTTCAACCTTTCTATGATATAAAAATTATATTTTTACAACGCCCACCTCATAATAAAAATCCCATCTTTTTTTTATATGAACAAAAATCCTATTTTTGATTATGTCAAAAATCGAACCTTTTCTATTTTAAAATCGAACCTTTTCTCCATGACAAAAATTTATCTCTTCATAAAAAATCATATTTTTATACGGCTAAAATTCATATCCTCTTCTAACTAAAAATTATATTTTTATATAACTAAAGATGATATATATATTTTTAAAGCCATATTATATATATTTTATACTGAAAATAAATCAATATAAATAAATAAATAAGATCAGATTTGAAAACAATGTTATTTATAATAAAAATCACAACTTTAATAACCTATCATCCCATCCTAATTACTTGAATAATTAAAATTAAAATTAAACTCTGTTATCATAAAAATAAATAAATAAATGAAATAAAAAAACTTACTGGGGAAATGGGGTTGGAGAAGGCGGCCTGACAGCCGGAGGAGGAGGCGTCGGGGACGGAGGTCCCTTCCAGTGGTGGCGCCGATCTCGGCTTTAGGGTTTGCAGGCGGGGGTCTTCGATTGGGGCAACGGGTTTGAGCCCTGGGCTCGCGCGAGAGGAAGAAGGCCAGAGGGTGATCGACGGAGGGGCTCGCCTCGAGGCCAGAGCGATGGCGCGGTTGTGCGACGTGGGGCTGAGCGGGGTCGGGTTTCCTAGGGCACGAGTTTTTTTTTTTTGGTTCTGAGAAGTCAACGAGGGGAGGGAGATAAAGGGGAGGATTTATATTTAAATATTTTATTGTTTTTAATTGCAAAAAGGTAACTTTTTAACACGTACTCGAAATCAAGCCCACCGACTGTCGCCCCTAGCGTTTTACCCCCGTTCCGAACACAATGGGATATGTATCGCAAGCTGATTCGATCGTTTCGATCAGTTTCCGTCAAAATCAACATATACTTCTATATATTGAATTTGAACGCGCATTTCAAATTACTGGGGTCACGTACTAACTCTATAAATCCCATAAAAATATTTTCTAGCTTCGTATTGACGATACGGTCCTAACAAAACTAGTTTCGTCGAATTTCGAGACCGTTGGAAAAATGGCCATTTTCCAGTTGATTAAAATCAACTGAAACTGGTCAAACGCGTTTTCCTTTGCCACGCTCACATATTGATTCGAAAAATTATGAAATTTGAAACCTAGCAATAACTTTACATCTCGGATCCAACAAAAGTGGTTTCGTCGAAATCCGAGGTCGTTTGCAAAATTTCCATTTTTAAGGGCCTGAATTCCATAGCGACTATTCAGAAATTTCAACTGGACATATCTTTTGATTCCCGCTATGAAATTTCGATTTTTCGGATTCGCTGGAAAGATATTCACAATTAGATCCTAATGTTTTTGGTTTCACTAAAATCCGGATTGTTTTGCACCCGGTACATTCAATTGAAGTTTGAAATCGAATTATCGAACTACCGCGCCATTTTCAATTCCTTTTATAATTATATATAATTATTTATATTCTAACGTCGATCTATATAACTATATACGATTGAATTTTATTCAAAAGAAATTTCTCGTCGATATTATTTAAAATAATCTATTTTAAATAATCAAAATTCGCTAAAATTGCCGATATAAAATTTTTAAACTGGCCCAGATTTTCGGGTTGTTACACTAACCTCGTGTCATATCCTGATTCGTATTTGCGCACTGAGACCTCTCACATTGGGTTCAACTTTAGTGGCTGCTGGATATGCCGGTCGGGTCCGGGCAGACTTCCACCACTAATGCAACCTAACCTTGTGTCATAAGTGCCATTACGATTTCTAATTGTAATCCTAGGCATTCATTTTTAATTATTCCTATGTCAATTATAGGTTTTATGCCCCTTTTTTTCCAATTATGTCCATAATTGATTTTATGCCAAATTTATTCATATTCTTTACTCCAAATTAACATTCAAATTTCCAATTATGCCTAAATGTCCAATTATACTCATAATGGGTTATATGTCCAAATTCATATCAAGTTATGCCAAATCTAATATTTTCCCCTGTCCCCTAACTAACGCATTCGCGTATATTTGGCAACATACCTAAGTTAGAAAGTAGCCTAGGCATATACAATAAAAAGGGAAAGGTGATGGAAAAAATGATGATAGTGATCATTCTAACGAAGGTGACATGAACATATATACTGGCATAGACATGTTTTGGCATAATAATTAGGTGGACAAAAAAATAGATCTAGTGAACAGGCGATAATAAAAATAGATCTAACATAATTATAATGTGGGCATAATACAGATCTAGCATAATTAGGATGACATAGCAAGCATGTTTAGATCTAAACAAAGATTTATACGTCCAAATAATGACATATCTAAGTTGGTCACAATATGACAGGTAAAAGATGATCTACATACAGGATTAGATATAAACCAGGTTTTAACTGTCCAAAAATGACAGATTTACATTAACCACAATATAGATATAAACCAAGATCCACAAAGGTGACGTAATAGATTAACCACAATTGAATTAGATCCAGAAAAGTAGATCTATCATGACATAGCTTAGGATCCAATAACAGTATAGATTCATAATTACTTACAACATATCCAAATCACAGTCTTTCACAAATTACTTTTATTCATCTAAACCTAAAAGTAACCAATTCACATTGTTTGGATTGTTAATATGATAGAAGAGAAGTTGTAGGTGTTGAATCTATGCTTGAATCTCAGAATTTGATTTGCAGAAGATGAATAGAATTAGGTTTAGTCCAGTCACTAACAGAATTTGGCCTCCACTACTGAAACAACCCACCCTCCATTAAGGTCACTCACAAAGGGAATGCCTTAACTTCGGTGGAGGTTTGTAAGTAAAAGTCACAGATAAAACACAAGACAGATATATAAACATACATGTATATATATATATATATATATATATATATATAAGCAGCGGAAAACAAACAGACTTTTATTTCATAAAATACGTGTTCATACAAAACATTTCCATAATTGTCTCATAACAACTTCCAAAACATTACATCATCATTTCTGTCTTGGTTATTAAATAAAGAAGCATAAAAACATAATTAAACTGCATAAATCCCCATAGAGTGTGTCCAATAGCCATAGCCAAGGAAAGAGAGTCCAAACCATACATCTACTATCTTGAAGCTTGCAAAGAATCTGACTAAGCTGGGTTATTTCCTCCCTGTGGACCTGGTGGGGGGGGGGGGGGGGGAACGGAAGAAAAGAATACGAAAGAAAATAGGGTCAGACATAAAGCCTGGTAAGTCTAGTGACTCTTCAGTATGAGAATAAGAAAAAGGGCATGATAAGTATAAACTGGAAATAGGAAAGTATCATGAACTAAGATAAAGCAGTTTGAATCCAATATACTATCGCACCCCACACTATATCTCTACACCTACTTGCATTGTCTCAACTGGCACTCCATAATCGAGGTGAAGTGATCCCCCTTTTCTAAAGATCGACTCCTACTCGCATAATCATCTGTGTCTTACGGCCCCCAAAGATTGTAGATACCTATGCTGGTCCCACCATGGGGTGTATCAAGTCCCATGGTGGCGACCCGACACAATCCTTAGAATGCATAGGTTATACTACTGGTGCCCCCAGTGCCCTGTTTGTCTGCTCCGAAGTGTGTGCACGCCCGCACTCCGTTAGAACCCACACTGTTGCACCCACCGCCGTCGCTTTTGACCACTTACAATCAGCCCAGTAATCGTGCCCCACCCTGCCTAGTTTCAGGGTACCATGATACCTAATTGGGTTACTGCTGAAATGGGTCCCCGTTACTAGGGTTTTCTAGTCAAACATGTTAAGCGGTTAAGTGTCTGTATTTACCTAACCCCACCCATCAGTTTAATTAACACGTTGAATTGGTTAAGTGTTTTAGTTGACTTAACCCTACCTTCCTGACTGTCTGTCCTTAGCTTTTTAAAGCACCAACCACTCACATTAGACAGGTATTGTTACGATTACTGGATGTGCCGGTCGGTTCCGGGCAGATTTACACCGTAACTCAGTCTAACCTCGGGTCCTTATTGGGCTCAATGCTTAACCACCCACATTGGATAGGTATTGTTGTGACTACTGGACAGCCGGGCGGGTCCTGGTAGGTTTACATCACAACTCAATCCAACCTCGTGTTAAGCATACTCGTTTTTTTCTAAATTTACATATTTGTCTTTATTACTTATTATATGTAAATTTGTCAACAATTAAATGTTGTGGCCCACTTTCCAAGTTTAACGTTTTTGGTATAAGGATTTATACCATTTAAATGCCACCAATTTTGGCATGTGACAAACATGCTAATTTCATATATTTTTATGTCAAGTTTTCTATAATTACCAATTTTCCCAACGTTACCCCGTCTATTTATTAGGCTAACAATCTTAGCCTAATTTTCGTTCGCATGGTTTTTAACATATAATATTAGGCTAAAAACTTAGCCTAATTTAGCGTACACAAAATTGACATTCATTAACATAAACATAAACATGACATAGGCGTAAACTTGGCATTATTGGCATAGTCAATAGGAACATCATAGGTGTGAACTTGCAAAATAGTCAACATACATATATGTGAATTTGTAACATAGACTGAATCATGGGTTTCAACTTGTCATGTGAACTTGTATTAAAATGGGGAATCTAACTAAACAGGTGTCACATGAATTAGCATATGATTTAGACAACATAAGCCTAAACATATTTAGATCTAGGCATAACATCGAACACCACTAGCATATGACAAGAAATATGGCATGTTCAGTATGTATAATTTTATCACATGTGAACTAGATCCAAATCATATGTCCGATTACAACATGAAACATGTATTAAAGTCGATCTTGGCATGGATCCAATTAGGAACTTGCAACTTTTGTATAAACATAGGAACATGTATATGAACATAATCATTTAAGCATAGAGGTTTTAGCATGTATACATGAGATCTTAGCTTAGTCATAACACATACTACCTATATAATCACATAAATATATAGGTGTAGATTACAACATGAACTATATAACTGGCATGTGATTCTAAATGTACAATAGGATCAATATCAACTCAACTATACCACAAACATCACAATACCACAATCATTACAACACATAGATATGAATTAACATCGTCGTTATACAATAACACAATTCCATTTCCATTTTACATCGAATCAAATCCTAACTTTTATTCACATCGGAAAAATCACTATACTTACAACAAACGACGGTCTTGTTTTCTGATTTCTGAGTTCTGAATTTGAATTGCTTTCCTTTGGGTAGACAAACGTTGATTGATTCTTGTTTTACTTTAATTTTGGCTCATCACTAAGCTTTTCTACAAGTGGAGGCTCCTCTCAGTTTTCTCCCGACAGCATGGCGGCTCCGTCTCTAATTTCTTATGTGAATTTAGGTTGGAATCTTAAGTTGTTTATATAGAATTTCAGATTGATTTGAGCTATCAGATGATCATAGTTGAATCTAGATCATTCACTTCGAGAGGAGCCAACCAGAATGTGACAAATCAGCCCTAGTGACACAACCAAGCTTAGAAATTCGACTAGAAACCGACCAGGCCAGCAGGGCCAAACCAGGTCGACTGGGCATGTCGACCCCCAGGTCGACCTGGTTACCCAGGTCGACCCCGAGGTCGACCCTATGGTCGACCTGGTGCCTGGGCGGGAATTTTCCCGCCCATCCCAGTTAGGGTTTTAATTCAAAATTTGAACTAACTTTTGAACTGTTTGAATTTTAAATTGAATTCTGAAACTTCCGGAGGTCATAACTCCTTCATACGGGGTCCGATTCCCGCAAACTCAGACTCTATCTCAAGTAGAATTCCGAGACAAACGCAATGGCGTAACCCATTTCCCTTAATTCTTTCATTTAGAATCAATTATACTTTAATTTGTTAATTTACAGTTAACAGAAAATTCGGGGTGTTACATTCTCCCCTCCTTAAAGGATTTCGTCCTCGAAATCTTTAAGTCTAGGAGAACGTAAGTCCTAACATCCAATCGTCCATCTACTCAACCATCAAACACAGGCGTCCATTGTCCTTAAAAGTCTTCTAATTCTTCATGATCATATGCATAGTGTGTGTACATGTACTTATCTAATGCAAAATCAGGCGGTCTACTGATTCAGTTGGCCTCCTTAATGCAAATCATGTAAGTGTCATGAATCCATTTTGTATGCAAAAAAATTTCCCTACTCATAATTCTACATGAGTGCGCAACCATTTATACAAATGTAACATCCATATGACGACATATCAAGTTTCAACCACATACAAATATGAATACATATATGCTTATGCAATATGAAGTGACCGAGCCGATCTAAAACCTAGGTTGTGTGTGTATATGCATCCACGAGCTACCATTAGCAACCACTTGCAGCCATCAACCATAACATGTTTCAAATACATGTTTACATCCAAAGGGGTTTCTACCTAAGGATAAAGGATAATATTGAGGAGATTATACCTAAAAAGATAGATACAAGCACAACTTAAGGAAAAAGAGAGATCAAAGATGTACCCTCAAAAAGAAAAGGGTAGGCCGCGCGTATTCTATCCTCAGTTTCCCAAGTTGCGTCTTCCTCGGCGTCGTTCCACTAAACTTTGACAAGCTTGACTTCATGGTTGCATAGCTTTTTGATTTCAGTTCCTACGATTCAAGTTGGAACTCTCCTCACAGTTGCTTCGCGTTCCACTTCGGCTTCTTCTAGAATTCTTGGCTCCACCACTTCCGCAGATTCATGTAGACATTTTTGGAGATGAGAAACGTGATAGACGTTGTGAATTCTAGCCAATCTTTCAGGCAACTCTACTCTATAAGCCATTTTCCCAATCTTCTCGATGATAGGGAACGGTCCTACAAATCTTGGTGCTAGCTTTCCTGCGGATCCAAAGCGAACGACGTTCCTTAAAGGTGATTCCTTAAGGAAAACCATGTCCCCAACCTCAAACTCAAGGTCGGTCCTTCTTTTGTCTGCGTAGGACTTCTGTTTGTCTTGGGCAGTTTTCATTCTCCTTCGTATCAAATCTACTTTTTCTGAAGTCTCTCTAATCATGTCTGGCCCAAGTATAATCTTGTCAGTAGACTCCCACCATCAAGTTGGTGATCGGCACGGTCTTCCATATAGAGCTTCGAAGGGTGCCATGCCGATAGTGGCTTGGTAACTGTTGTTGTAGGCGAATTCCACTAAAGGATGATGATCCTCCCATGTCTCTCCGAAGTCAAGAACGCATAGTCTCAAAAGATCTTCTAATACTCTATTCACCCATTCTGTCTGACCATCAGTTTGGGGATGATAGGCCGTGCTCAAGCATAACTGTGTGCCTACAGCTTCTTGCAGACTCCGCCAAAATTCGCTCGTAAAGATGGGATCTCTGTCACTCACTATGCTGGAGGGTGTTCCACGGAGTCGAACTATTTCCTTGAGATAAAGGGAAGTTAGGGACGAGGGAGTCCTTCTACTCTTGATAGGTATAAAGTGGGCGCTTTTAGTAAGCCTGTCCACTATTACCCAAATGCTAGTATTGCCCCTTCTTGACCTAGGCAACCCATCAATGAAGTCCATTGAAATGCTATCCCACTTCCATTGCGGGACTTCTAGAGGATGAAGCAGTCCTCCAAGCTTCTTTTGTTCCGCCTTGAACTGTTGGCATATCACGCACTTAGAAACGAAATCTGCCACGTCCTTCTTCATGCCGCTCCAATAGAAAACTCTCTTGACGTCTTTGTACATCTTATCCCCGCCTGGATGTATTGTCATCTTGGAATGATGTGCTTCCTCGAGAACCATCTTTACTAAATCCCTTGCTTGTGGGACGCATAGTCTTCCATCCCTTCTCAGCCAACCCTTATCATCGATAGAGTACCTATTGAGGTGACTGGAAGTTTCACCCCTAACTAGAAGGATATTTATCCATCATATCAACAAGCCGAGGGTCTTCGCGTTGTGCGGCCCCTATTGAGTCTAAAAGAGTGGGCCGTAGTTCTAGGGATGCTAATAAACCAGGTATAAAATCTGAGGAGGGCCTAAAATCAAAACTGGCTATATACTCCAAGCTTTGCCTTTCTACAAAGAGAGGGCTTAGGGTCAGCTTCTTTCTGCTCAACGCGTCTGCTACTACGTTGCCTGTAACACCCCACCTCTATTAAGGTCACCCACAAAGGGAATGCCTTAACTTCAATGGAGCTTTTTTGGTAAACAGACACAGAATATCACAAGACAGATATAAAAATTTTGCAGTGGAAACAAATAACTTTATTAAATCTCCAAAATACTTTGTTACATAATACTATGAGTCATAGAACTATTACAACAAAACACTTCTGTCTTATATCATTAGAGTACATAGGTTTTTAAAATAAAACATCATTCCCCATATTAAAGAGCAAGCTATATAAGAGACAGAGACTCGAGCCATACTTCGGAAGTAGCTCCTAGAAGATGATATCCAAATCCTGACTAAACCTGTGTGTTTCCTCCCTGAGAACCTGGGGGGGGGGGGGGGGATAAAAGAGGTGAAACAAACTAGGTCAGACATATGTCTGGTGAGTCCAGTAACTTTTAGCCAGTAAATAAATAAAGGTAAACATGACAGACATACAAAGTGGATAGGAGGATCATGGTACAGATGACAGGTATGACAGGACAAATAAGGTAAGGTGTATGCATGATTCACTACTAACTACTCTGCACTATTACTAGTATAACAGGATTAGGTGTTACCCTAATGTCTAAACAGAAACAAAATAATGGGCCTTTACCACCCTAACAGAAGGTACAGAAACATAATGCTAATAATGGGCCTTTACCACCCGAACAGAAAGTACCGAAACAGAATGCTAGTAATGGGCCTTTACCACCCGAACAGAGACAAAAATGGAAACAGAATAATCCCTACGGAAACAAAATGTTAGAATTAGATGTACACTAGTAAATGGGCCTTTACCACCCCAACAGACGGTACCACGCAGAAACAGACAGGTGTTACCACCCAATAGAAACAGACGGTACCCCACAGAACAGACAGAACTAAGTGTACCCTAAATCTTACCCCACCGATCGGCTCCCTAATACATAAATATCCTGTGCCAGCCCCACAAAAGGGTGTATCATTCCTTAAAGTGGCAACCTTTGAATGACACAGACCTATTTATAGATGTCACGGCGTCTTACATCCTCAGAGGCAGACCGAGATCCATGCACGCACATGACCCTGTTGGGACGCACCATCAACACCCCTCGCCATTATCAAAATGAACCGCTTATAATTAGTTCAGTAAGCGTGCCCGGACCCTACCTACTGTTGGGTCATAGTTTTGATACCAGAAAGGGTTACTGACTAATATGGGTCCCACATAACAGATGACACAAGTAATTACCCATCCTAACCTTGTGTCCCCAGACCAACAGATTTCAGATTAACTTGTTTACAAGTTTCAGAGATACAGAGTTCAAATTTACTAGTTCAAATATCAGACAATCAAGTTAACAAGTTTTCAGACTAACGGATCAGATGTACAGATTTAACAGAATTACAGATTGTCTAACTTTGTATTGGGCCTACAGATTCACGAAACGGGTTTGTTAAATTCATCAGTCCAGTTGGTTTAACCCTATCCACCCAACACGTTTTAGACATCATATTTATCTCAGATTTGCATTAATTAATTATTGAAATATCTAATCGTATTTCACATGCCACCCCAGGCACCCACTTAATTCCACATGCCACCCAAGGCACCCACTTAACCCCCTCATGTCCCACTACATGCTTATCTGGTTAAGTGTTTCTTAATTCAATAAGGCCGTAACCTTATAAGACCTCTCACATTAGACTGACATTTGTGGCAGCTGGATTTGCCGGGCGGGTCCGGGCAGTCTTACACCACAAAAGAGTCTAACCTCGTGTCTTTACAACTGTCATGTATTTAATTTATGCCTAAGACCTCCCACATTAGACTGGCACTTGTGGCAGCTGGATTTGCCAGGTGGGTTCGGGCAGTCTTACACCACAAAAGAGCCTAACCTCGTGTCTTAGACGATTAATTACTCCTAATTAATCTTTCCCCAATTTGAACTTCTTTCCCTATTCAAATTATCAATCAATTCCAAATTTAACGATGTTCATAATTGACTCAATTATGTCCATCCATTTATGGTATGTAAAATCATACCAATTTTCACCACAATTATATTTTATGCCTTTTAAGGCATTTATGCCAATTAAATCTTTTTAAATCTTCAGACTTTAATTGCTTAAACATTCCTCTTTTGATTAATTAAGTTAATTAATTAATCCTTTCCTCTTTATAGGTGTCAATACCTATCTTATTAACAATTTGAATTTCCTATCCATAAATGGTCATATTCAAATTGTACCATTTTTACCCAATTTTACCTATGTCATAATAGGTAATTATCTATATGTTTTCCTACTAGAATCATGTGTCCAATTTACATGATCACTATGTAAATTATGCCTATTACAAATTCCCCTTTTTCCCCGTTTCTTAACTAGCGTAACCATTTGCGTTTTTGGCGTCATTGAGGCTACAAAATAGCCTCGCCACAACAATAAAATAAAGGGAATGACAAGGTGATTGTTTCAGTACACTTTTTGGCATAAGCATGACAACTAGGGAAAATTACATGATAACTTCGCATATAATTATGATTCACCACATAATTAACAACTTTCATAGATTCATAACAACTTGCATAGGTTTATGAATTAACAACATAATTGACAACCAACATAGGTTCATGATTCTCAACATAGTCAACAACTTATATGGGTTCATGATTCACAATATAACAACTTGCATAATTCATAACATAACTTCTTGCATAGGTGACTTACATAGGTTCATGATCCACAACATAACAACTAGCATAGGTTCATGAATTAACAACTTATCAACTTGCTTAGGTAACTTCATAGGTTCATGATTCATAACATAACAACTAGCATACATTCATGAATTAACAACGCAACAACTTGCATAGGTTCATAGTTTCTCAACATAATAACTTGCATAACTTCATGATTCACAATAATAAGGAACTTGCATCATTTCATGATTCACAATGATAAACTTGCATAGATTCATGATAACGACTTGCATAGATTCATGATAACGTCTTGCATAGATTCATAATAACAACTTGCATAGACTCATGAATTCATCACACAATAACTTACATAATTTCCATGATCCACAATAACAATAAACTTGCATAACTACAAAAAACATATACCCAAATCATAGTCTACCACGATTCACTTTTATTTATTTAAACCTAAAAGTGACTAGAACTCACTGAATAAGGGGTCTTGAGTTCTGGGTTCTGAATTCTGTAATTGATTAGCGTTCCCTTGTAGTAGACAATTTCGTTGTTGTAGTTTTACGCTTGATTTGATTTGTATTGAGTTGCTTTACTTTGCTTCTTGTTGGTGGCGGCTACTCTAGGGTTTGGAGTGACAACATGACGGCTACTGATCTAATTTTTTTGATTTGATTCTACGGTTTGGGTCTACACATGTTTATATAGAATTTCAATTTAATTATAGCCGTCGGATGATCTTAGGATTAATCAAAACCACTCAGTCCAGATCAGAACTATCCAGAAACCCTAATGACTCATTAACTAGTCAAAAATGACTCAGCACTGACTCACCGTTCGAACCAGAAGGCTGTGCAGGTTATCCCTTGGCCTGGGCTCACTTGGGAAGTGCGCCAATGCAAATTTGCACTGGCGCACTTCCCAAGTGTGCCAGTGCATATTTTTTTCAAGCTTCATTCGTCCATATCTTCTTCATACGGTATCCGTTTTGCGCAAACTCGGACTCTACCTCAAGCAGAATTCCGAGACGAACGCAATGGAACGACCCGTTTCCCTTAATTCCCACATTTGAAATTAAGTATTCTTAAATTTAGTTAATCTGATTATTCAAATATTCAGGGTGTTACATTCTCCCCTACTTAAAGGATTTCGTCCCCGAAATCTTCAAGTTAAGAAGAATGTGTCCTACCATCCAATCACTCATCTACTCAACCATCATTCACAAGCATCCATTGTCCTTAAAAGATTTCTAATGCCGTATGAACATATGCAAAAATGTGTGTATATGTTCCTTATCTAATGCAAAGATCAGGCGGTCTACTGATTCAGTTGACCTCCTTAATGCGAATTATGTAAGTTCCATGTGTCCAACATGTATGCAATTTTCCTATTTGGTACATATTATTTCTAAATGTGTGCGCAATCATTCATCGAAATGGAACATCCATGTGATGAGTCAACCATTTTGCAACCACAAAAATTGAAAATGCTCACACATCCATATGCAGTATGAGAGTGTTTTCGAGCCGATCTAGTGCCTAATGTGTGTGTAAATGCATCCACGAGCAACCACTAGCAAACACTTGCATCCACTTGCAACCATCAAACATAACATGTCCCAACCACATGTTTACATCCATGGATTTCCTATCTAAAGGTCGAAGATTCGGTTGATGGGATATAAACAAATGATACAACTAGAACAAAAGCTCAGTTCCTATTTTACATCAGTTAAGAGAACAATTCCCTAAGTCCCAGCCCCGAAGACCGAAATCAACATCAGACTGCCACTCAGAAAATTACCCCATTAAACATAGTCAAAACTGGAAATCTACTTCATGCTTCGAGTAGAAACCCCTATCCTTCAGAAATATTCAGATACTTACAAACTACTGGTATAGATCAGATTACAGAATGATTCTCAGAAAGCTAAGCATAACAGACCCTTGTGGGTTACAAGAAACTTTGGGGGTCTTCCCATGACAAGTTAGAAACTTAACGACCCTGCTCCCAAAATCTAGAACGACCCTCTACATAGAAAGCTGGTCCATTTAGACCCAACCCATAGCCCATAAACTTGAGCACATAAATGTCACATTCAGATTTTTGACGCCTAACACAGATAATTTCAAAACCCTACAAATCACTAACAATTGTGCCAAACCACAAATGGGGTTTGAAACAACTACGGGATCAGAAACAAGACGAGTATTAAAGTGCAGAGTCTAAATTACAGAATCAAAAAGAGTCTTAACTTCATAACCGGATAAGGAAATTAAACCTTCTACATAAATTTTCCTATCCATCAGCCGCGAGAGCATTCACCTATCCTATCAAAGAAAGAGATTTTAGACAAAGGACCGAAAGATACTACATATGGCTTTTCGGGGAATGTTTTTCGAAACAGGCTTTCCTTTTTGAAAATACTTTCTTTTAAAACCTTTTTGAAAAATATTTTCAAAACTTTTATCTAATCCGGTAACCTTCAGCTCTGATACCAAGTGTAACACCCCACCTCCATTAAGGTCACTCACAAGGGAATGCCTTAACTTCATTGGAGCGTTTTTGGTAAACAGACACAGAATATCACAAGATAGATATAAATTTTTTGCAGCGGAAACAAATAACTTTATTAAATCTCCAAAATACTTTGTTACATAATACCATGAGTCATAGAACTATTACAACAAAACACTTCTATCTTATATCATTAGAGTACATAGGTTTTTAAAAGATAACATCATTCTCCATATTAAAGAGCAAGTCATATAAGAGATAGAGACTCGAGCCATACTTCGGAAGTAGCTTCTAGAAGATGATATCCAAATCCTGACTAAACCTGTGTGTTTCCTCCCTGAGAACCCGGGGGGGGGGGGAACGGAAGAAAAGAGGCGAAACAAACTAGGTCAGACATACGTCTGGTGAGTCCAGTAACTTTTAGCCAGTAAATAAATAAAGGTAAACATGACAGACATACAAAGTGGATAGGAGGATCATGGTACAGATGACAGGTATGACAGGACAAATAAGGTAAGGTGTATGCATGATTCACTACTAACTACTCTGCACTATTACTAGTATAACAGGATTAGGTGTTACCCTAATGTCTAAACAGAAACAGAAACAGAATAATAGGCCTTTACCACCCTAACAGAAGGTACGGAAACATAATGCTAATAATGTGCCTTTACCACCCGAACAGAAAGTACCGAAACAGAATGCTAGTAATGAGCCTTTACCACCCGAATAGAGACAGAAATGGAAACAGAATAATCCCTACGGAAACATAATGTTAGAATTAGGTGTACACTAGTAAATGGGCCTTTACCACCCTAACAGACGGTACCATGCAGAAACAGACAGGTGTTACCACCCAACAGAAACAGACGGTACCCCACAGAACAGACAGAACTAAGTGTACCCTAAATCCTACCCCACGCGATCGGCTCCCTAATACATAAATACCCTGTGCTAGCCCCACAAAAGGGTGTATCATTCCCTAAAGTGGCAACCTTTGAATGACATAGACCTATTTATAGATGTCATGGCGTCTTACATCCTCAGAGGCAGACCGGGATCCATGCACGCACATGACCCTGTTGGAACGCACCATCAACACCCCTCACCATTATCAGAATGAACCGCTTATAATTAGTTCAGTAAGCGTGCCCGGACCCTACCTACTGTTGGGTCATAGTTTTGATACCAGAAAGGGTTACTGACTAATATGGTTCCCACACAACAGATGACACAAGTAATTACCCATCCTAACCATGTGTCCCCAGACCAACAGATTTCAGATTAACTTGTTTACAAGTTTCAGAGATACAGAGTTCAAATTTACTAGTTCAAATATCAGACAATCAAGTTAACAAGTTTTCAGACTAACGGATCAGATGTACAGATTTAACAGACTTACAGATTGTCTAACTTTGTATTGGGCCTACAGATTCACGAAATGGGTTTGTTAAATTCATCAGTCCAGTTGGTTTAACCCTATCCACCCAACACGTTTTAGACATCATATTTATCTCAGATTTGCATTAATTAATTATTGAAATATCTAATCGTATTTCACATGCCACCCCAGGCACCCACTTAATTCCACATGCCACCAAAGGCACCCACTTAACCCCCTCATGTCCCACTACATGCTTATCTAGTTAAGTGTTTCTTAATTCATTAAGGCCGTAACCTTATAAAGACCTCTCACATTAGACTGACATTTGTGGCAGCTGGATTTGCCGGGCGGGTCCGGGCAGTTTTACACCACAAAAGAGTCTAACCTCGTGTCTTTACAACCGTCATGTATTTAATTTATGTCTAAGACCTCCCATATTAGACTGGCATTTGTGGCAGCTGGATTTGCCGGGCGGGTCCGGGCAGTCTTACACCACAAAAGAGCCTAACCTCGCGTCTTAGACGATTAATTACTCCTAATTAATCTTTCCGCAATTTGAATTTCTTTCCCTATTCAAATTATCAATCAATTCCAAATTTAACGATGTCCATAATTGACTCAATTATGTCCATCCATTTATGGTATGTAAAATCAAACCAATTTTCACCACAATTATATTTTTATGCCTTTTAAGGCATTTATGCCAATTAAATCTTTTTAAATCTTCAGACTTTAATTGCTTAAACATTCCTCTTTTGATTAATTAAGTTAATTAATTAATCCTTTCCTCTTTATAGGTGTCAATACCTATTTATTAACAATTTGAATTTTCTATCCATAAATAGTCATATTCAAATTGTACCATTTTTACCCAATTTTACCTATGTCATAATAGGTAATTATCTATATGTTTCCCTACTAAAATCATGTATCCAATTTACATGATCACTATGTAAATTATGCCTATTACAAATTCCCCTTTTCCCCCGTTTCTTAACTAGCGTAACCGTTTGCGTTTTTGGCATCATTGAGGCTACAAAATAGCCTCGCCACAACAATAAAATAAAGGGAATGACAAGGTGATTGTTTCAGTACAATTTTTGGCATAAGCATGACAACTAGGGAAAATGACATGATAACTTCGCATATAATTATGATTCACCACATAATTAACAACTTGCATAGATTCATAACAACTTGCATAGGTTTATGAATTAACAACATAATTAACAACCAACATAGGTTCATGATTCTCAACATAGTCAACAACTTATATGGGTTCATGATTCACAATATAACAACTTGCATAATTCATAACATAACTTCTTGCATAGGTGACTTACATAGGTTCATGATCCATAACATAACAACGAGCATAGGTTCATGAATTAACAACTTATCAACTTGCTTAGGTAACTTCATAGGTTCATGATTCATAACATAACAACTAGCATAGATTCATGAATTAACAACGCAACAAATTGCATAGGTTCATTGTTTCTCAACATAATAACTTGCATAACTTCATGATTCACAATAATAAGGAACTTGCATCATTTCATGATTCACAATGATAAACTTGCATAGATTCATGATAACGACTTGCATAGATTCATGATAACGACTTGCATAGATTCATAATAACAACTTGCATAGACTCATGAATTCATCACACAATAACTTACATAATTTCCGTGATCCACAATAACAATAAACTTGCATAACTACAAACAACATATACCCAAATCATAGTCTACCACGATTCACTTTTATTTATTTAAACCTAAAAGTGACTAGAACTCACCGAATAAGGGGTCTTGAGTTCTGGGTTCTGAATTCTGTAATTGATTAGCGTTCCCTTGTAGTAGACAATTTCGTTGTTGTAGTTTTACGCTTGATTTGATTTGTATTGAGTTGCTTTACTTTGCTTCTAGTTGTGGCGGCTACTCTAGGGTTTGGAGTGATAACATGACGGCTATTGATCTAATTTTTTTGATTTGATTCTAGGGTTTGGGTCTACATATGTTTATATAGAATTTCAATTTAATTATAGCCGTCGGATGATCTTAGGGTTAATCAAAACCACTCAGTCCAGATCAGAACTATCCAGAAACCCTAATGACTCATTAACTAGTCAGAAATGACTCAGCACTGACTCACCGTTCGAACCAGAAGGCTGTGCAGGTTTTCCCTCAGCCTGGGCGCACTTGGGAAGTGCGCCAATGCAAATTTGTACTGGCACACTTCCCAAGTGCGCCAGTGCATTTTTTTCAAACTTCGTTCGTCCATATCTTCTTTATACGGTATCCGTTTTGTGCAAATTCGGACTCTACCTCAAGCAGAATTCTGAGACGAACGCAATGGGACGAACCGTTTACCTTAATTCCCACATTTGAAATTAAGTATTCTTAAATTTAGTTAATCTGATTATTCAAAAATTCGGGGTGTTACATTGCCTTTGCCAGGAGTATAGGAAATCTCAAAGTCATACGAGGCAAGGAACTCCATCCACCTTTGCTGCCTCAAGTTAAGATCTTTCTGCGAGAAAAGATACTTAAATGATTTATGGTCAGTATATAATTCGAACTTCTCACCTAGGAGATAATGGCGCCAAGACTTAAGCGCAAATACGATGGCGACCAACTCAAGATGGCGGGTTGGGTAGTTCTTTTCATGAACTCTCAATTGTCTTCCACCATAAGCTACTACCCTTCCCTCTTGCATCAAAACAACGCCTAGGCCCGTACCACAAGCATCCGTATATACTGTGAACATCTTGCTTCCATTCGGCAAAGTCAGAACTGGGGCTATTGTAAGAGCCCTTTTTAATCGTTGGAAAGCAAACTCGCAATCCAAATCCCAAGCGAATGCTAGATTCTTCTTTGTTAGCCTTGTGAGTGGAGCTGGGATTTTCGCGAAATCCCTAATGAACTTTTGGTAAAAACCGGCTAGCCCAAGAAAGCTTCGGACTTCGGTTGCATTTCTTGGTGTCATCCAATCTTGCACTGCCACTACTTTCGTGGGGTCTACAGCTAACCCCTCTTTGGACACTATATGTCCAAGAAATCTTACTTCTTCTCTCCAAAAGTGGCACTTGGAGAATTTGGATTTTAGCTGATGAACTCGAAGAGTTTCCATGATCTCCTTCAGATGCTGAGCATGTTCTTCCTCATTCTTTGAGAAGATCAAAATATCGTCTACGAAGACAACCACAAACTTGTTGAGGAATTCTATGAACACCCTGCTCATTAGGTCCACGAAATAAGCGGGTGCGTTTGTCAAGCCGAAAGGCATGACAAGCCACTCGAAGAAACCGTCTGGGGTTCTGAACGCCGTTTTATCAATACTATCTTCAGCTACCCTTAGCTGATGGAGACCAGTAGCCAGATCAAGTTGGGAGAAGACCGACGCACCTACAAGCTGATCAAACAAATTGTCTATTCTGGGAAGCGGGTGTCTATTCTTTTTAGTCAGCTTGTTTAGCTCCCTATAGTCCACACAAAGACGTAGTGAACCATCTGCTTTGGTGTCAAACACCACTGGAGCGCCCCATTCCGAGATACTTCTCCTTATAAACCCCTTTTCGAGAAGCTCCTTAACTTGCTTACTGAGCTCCTTTCTCTCCTTTGGAGCCATGTGTCTAACAGGCAGAGCTACGGGCTTTGCATTATCAACAAGATATATGCGGAAGTCTATTTCCCACTTCGGAGGTAAGCCTTTCACCTCTTCAAAGACATCCGGATATTCCCGGACCACTCTAACCGACTGCAAATTCTCAACAGCAGCGTCAAGCGACTCTAGATAACTAAGCATAACAACATTCAAGGGATTACAAGAAATTTCTACAGTGTTACCGAGCCGAGTCAAGAGCCTAACCACTCTTTTCTCACAATCAAGAATGGCACCATTACTGGATAACCAGTCCATGTCTAAGATCAGTCCATATCCCGAGAAGCCCAAAACAAAGGCACTACATCTAAATTCAACACTTAGAATAGAGATTTTCAAATCCAAGCAAACCATCGACAAATAAGCCGAGCCCCCAATTGGATTTGAAACAACCAAGGGATCTTCTACCATACTAGTGTCTAGGTGCAGAGATTCTACTAAAGCAGATGAAATAAAGGAGTGTGATGCACCAGAATCAAAGAGAGTGCGAACTGGATGATCATAAAGATAAACTAAGCTTTCTACAGAAATATTTCTACCTTGTTCCTGTGGAGGTGCCACCAGCGCGTGAACCTGTCCTCCTGAGGTGGATCCAGTCCTCTGTCCCTGCCCCTGCTTCTTTGGGCAGTCCTTAGCCAATTGTCCAGTCTCTCCACAATGGAAACAACCTCCATTCATCTTTGCCTTCTTCTTCCTGCAGTCTTTTTCTATATGTCCCACAATGCCACAGAAATTGCACCTTCTCTTTTCACGGGTTTTGTTGTTCTTCCCGCCTTTCTTGAAGTCTGTTTTCTTAGCCTGTAAACCTTCTTTCTTTTCTTGAGGTGCTTCCACCTTTGCCTCTTTCTTGCCTTTATTTTCCTCATGTAGCAGCGCCATGTTCACCAAGCTTTCATAGGTCGCTCCCATGGGTATATGGGTCATAGCAAGGCTGTGTAGAGGCTCATTCAGACCTTTGACGAAGTGAAGGGCCTTCTTGTGTTGGGTGTTTACTAAATCCAGCCCAAATCTGACCAGCTGATTAAACTGATTGACGTACTCCTTGATTGTCATATTTCCTTGTTTAAGAGTTAGGAACTTCTCCATTTGCAGGCTTCTTTCAGCTTGGGAGAGGAATTTGATCTCAAACCTCATCCTGAAATCTTCCTAAGTTTCCACTGGCCTCTCAGCATGGGTAACTTCCCACCAATAGGAAGCTTCATCTTTAAGCAACCACACTGCTAACTGTATCTTTTGTCTGTCATCAACTTTGAAGATGACGAACAAATCTTCGGTCCCCTTCAGCCAGTTCCTTGCTGCCACAAATGATTCAGTTCCATAAAAGTCCTTTCCTCCCATAGCCTTGAAGTCTCTACATGTCTTAGCAAAAGTATTTCCACGAGAAGGAGGAGGAGGAGGAACCGCTGCCACTGTTGGAGGAGGGATGTCTGCTGGGCCTGCACCATTGGCCCTAGCCTCTAGGTACCTTCGGAACCAGCTAGGGATCGGTACTCCTTCTGGAAGGTTAAGATCTCCAGACATGCTGGAACAAAAAGGAAAGTATTCAAGACAAAGAATAGAGAGATAATGCATATGGCTTTTGGGGAATTATGCCTTTTAAAAACAACACTTTTCTTGAAAACAATGCTTCTTTAAACTTCTTTTTGAAAATAGTTTCAAAAACTTTTATCTAGTCTGGTAAATCTGGGCTCTGATACCAAGTGAAACACCCCACCCTCCATTAAGGTCACTCACAAAGGGGCTTGCCTTAACTTTGGGGGAGGTTTGTAAGTAAAAGTCACAGATAAAACACAAGACAAATATATAAACACATATATATAAGCAGCGGAAAACAAACGGACTTTTATTTCATAAAATATGTGTTCATATAAAACATTTCCATAATTGTCTCATAACAACTTCCAAAACATTACATCATCATTTCTATCTTGGTTATTAAATAAAGAAGCATAAAAATATAATCAAACCGCATAAATCCCCATAGAGTGTGTCCAATAGCCATAGCCAAGGAAAGAGAGTCCAAACCGTGCATCTACTATCTTTAAGCTTGCAAAGAATCTGACTAAGCCGGGTTGTTTCCTCCCTGTGGACCTGGGGGGGGGGGGGGAGGGGAACGGAAGAAAAGAAGACGAAAGAAAATAGGGTCAGACATAAAGCCTTGTAAGTCTAGTGACTCTTCAGTATGAGAATAAGAAAAAGGGCATGATAAGTATAAACTGGAAATAGGAAAGTATCATGAACTAAGATAAAGCAGTTTGAATCCAATATACTATCACACCCCACACTATATCTCTGCACCTATTTGCATTGTCTCAACTGGCACCCCATAATCGAGGTGAAGTGATCCTCCTTTTCTAAAGATCGGCTCCTACTCGCATAATCATCTGTGTCTTACGGCCCCCAATGATTGTAGATACCTATGCTGGTCCCACCATGGGGTGTATCAACTCCCATGGTGGCGGCCCGACACAATCCTTAGAATGCATAGGTTATACTACTGGTGCCCCCAGTGCCCTGTTTGTCTGCTCCTAAGTGTGTGCACGCCCACACTCCATTAGAACCCACACCGTTGCACCCACCGCCGTCGCTTTTGACCGCTTACAATCAGCCCAGTAATCGTGCCCCACCCTGCCTAGTTTCAGGGTACCATGATACCCAATTGGGTTACTGCTGAAATGGGTCCCCGTTACTAGGGTTTTCTAGTCAAACATGTTAAGTGGTTAAGTGTCTGTTACCTAACCCCACCCATCAGTTTAATTAACATGTTGAATTGGTTAAGTTTTTTAGTTAACTTAACCCTACCATCCTGACTATCTGTCCTTAGCTTTTTAAAGCACCGACCACTCACATTGCATAGGTATTGTTACGGTTACTAGATGTGCCGGTCGGTTCCGGGCAGATTTACACCGTAACTCAGTCTAACCTCGGGTCCTTATTGGGCTCAATGCTTAACTACCCACATTGGATAGGTATTGTTGTGACTACTGGACAACCAGGCGGGTCCGGGCAGGTTTACATCACAACTCAATCCAACCTCGTGTTAAGCATACTCGCATTTTCTAAATTTACATATTTGTCTTTATTACTTATTATATGTAAATTTGTCAACAATTAAATGTTGTGGCCCACTTTCCAAGTTTAACATTTTTGGTATAAGGATTTATACCATTTAAATGCCACCAATTTTGGCATGTGACAAACATGCCAAAATCATATATTTTTATGTCAAGTTTTCTATAATTACCAATTTTCCCAACGTTACTCCGTCTAATTATTAGGCTAACAATCTTAGCCTAATTTTCGTTCGCATGGTTTTTAACATATAATATTAGGCTAAAAACTTAGCCTAATTTAGCGTACACAAAATTGGCATTCATTAACATAAACATAAACATGACATAGGTGTAAACTTGGCATTATTGGCATATCAATAGGAACATCATAGGTGTGAACTTGCAAAATAGTCAACATACATATATGTGAATTTGTAACATAGACTGAATCATGGATTTCAACCTGTCATGTGAACTTGTATTAAAAAAGGGAATCTAACTAAACAGGTGTCACATGAATTAACATATGATTTAGACAACATAAGCCTAAACATGTTTAGATCTAGGCATAACATCGAACACCACTAGCATATGACAAGAATATGACATGTTCAGTATGTATAATTTTATCACGTGTGAACTAGATCCAAATCATATGTCCAATTACAACATGAAACATGTATTAAAGTGGTTCTTGGCATGGATCCAATTAGGAACTCGCAATTTTTGTATAAACATAGGAACATGTATATGAACATAATCATTTAGGCATAGAGGTTTTAGCATGTATACATGAGATCTTAGCTTAGTCATAACACATCCTACCTATATAATCACATAAACATATAGGTGTAGATTACAACATGAACTATACAACTGGCATGTGATTCTAAATGTACAATAGGATCAATATCAACTCAACTATACCACAAACATCACAATACCACAATCATTACAACACATAGATATGAATTAACATCGTCGTTATACAATAACACAATTCCATTTCCATTTTACATCGAATCAAATTCTAACTTTTATTAACATCGGAAAAATCACTATACTTACAACAAACGACGGTCTTGTTTTCTGATTTCTGAGTTCTGAATTTGAATTGCTTTCCTTTGGGTTGACAAACGTTGATTGATTCTTGTTTTACTTTAATTTTGGCTCGTCACTAAGCTTTTCTTCAAGTGGAGGCTCCTCTCAGTTTTCTCCCGATAGCATGGCGGCTCCGTCTCTAATTTCTTATGTGAATTTATGTTGGTGTCTTACGTTGTTTATATAGAATTTCAGATTGATTTGAGCCGTCAGATGATCATAATTGAATCTAGACCATTCACTTCGAGAGGAGCCAACCGGAATGTGACAATTCAGCCCTAGTGACACAGTCAAGCTCATAAATTCGACCAGAAACCGACCAGGCCAGCCAGGGCCAAACCAGGTCGACTGGGCAGGTTGACCCCCAGGTCGACCCTATGGTCGACTTGGTGCCTGGGCGGGAATTTTCCCGCCCAGCCCAGTTTGGGTCTGAATTCAAAATTTGAACTAACTTTTGAACTGTTTGAATTTTAAATTGAATTCTGAAACTTCCGGAGGTCATTACTCCTTCATACGGGGTCCGATTCCCGCAAACTCGGACCCTATCTCAAACAGAATTCCGAGACGAACGCAATGGCGTAACCCGTTTCTCTTAATTCTTTCATTTAGAATCAATTATACTTTAATTTGTTAATTTACAGTTAACAGAAAATTCGGGGTGTTACAACTGCATTCCAAGACAAAAAACATGAAAAATGGACCTTTATTTATAGCTGCTAGCCTCCAAACTGACTATGTCACATCGGCCTTAGGGTGTCGACACGCCTGTGGGTGGGTCGACCCTGGTGTCGACACCCCTCTAGGGGGGTCGACCTCTAGAGCGGGAAATTTGCCGCCTTCTGCCATTTTGATTTTTGAACGATCCTAGATAAGGTGATGACTCATATCTGACTCCTATATGACTCATATGTATATATTTATTTTTTCTGCGCATATACAAACTTAAAACCCTCATAACTTCTTCATACGATGTCCGTTTTACGCAAACCAAATGTCTATCTTGACCAGAATTTTGAGACGGACGCAATGGTGCAATCTATTTTCCTTAGTTCTGAATATTAAATTAATTATTATTTAATTTATCCTCTTTAATGTTAACAAAATTACAGGTTGTTACATTCCCCCCTACTTAAGGGATTTCGTCCCCGAAATCTCCAAATTGAGAAGAATGCGTATCCTGCCATCTATCATCCACTTACTCATCCATCAATCACTGGCATCCATTGTCCTTAAAGATTTCTATTGCTTATATGAATATATGCAAAGGTGTGTGTATATGTCCAATACTGATGTGAAAATCAGGCGGTCTACTGATTCAGTAGACCCCCTTAATGCAATGTATGTTAGTGCCATGAATCCAATATGTATGCAGATAATCCTATTATAACATGTGAGTTTTATATGTGTGCACACTCATTCTTCCAAGTGCAACATCCATATGCTAACTCATCCATTTCCATCCATAAAAGAAAAGAAAATGCACACACATCTATATGCAGTATGAGAGTAATTGAGCCGATCTAGTGCCTAATATGTGTGTATATGTTGGTAACCACTAGCAAACACTTACATCCATCAAACATAACATGTCTCAAACACATGTTTACATCCATAGGATTCGTATCTAAAGGTCGAAAAAAACTATGGATAATAGAAACAAGCACTGAGAAAACTTTGAAAAAGGAGTTAAGAACATACCCTCGAAAAGGGAAGGGTACGAAGCACGAATCTTGTCTTCGGTCTCCCAAGTCGCATCCTCTAGGTTATCTCCCCATTGAACCTTTAGTAACTTGATCTCTTTGTTGCGTAGCTTCTTAACTTCTGATCTAAGAATACGAGTAGAGACTCGCCTGACTGTCGCCTCCCATTCCACTTCTACTTCTTCCAACACACTGTGCTCAACAATTACTGCGGTGTCATGCAGGCACTTCCTAGATGGGAAACATGGAAAACATCATGAACACCAGATATATTTTCTGGGAGCTTTACTCTATAGGCTATTTGGCCAATCCTCTCGGTTATGGGAAACGGTCCCACAAACCTAGGTACCAACTTCCCTACTGATCCAAAGTGAACCACATTCCTCAGAGGTGATACTTTGATAAAAATAAGTCTCCCACTTCAAATTCGATGTCAGTCCTTCTCTTGTCTGCATAGGACTTCTGCCTATATTGAGCTGTCTTTATCTGTCATCGAATAAGGTCAATCTTTCGGACGTTTCTCTAACCATATCTGGTCCAAGTAATAATCTTTCTGTAGATTCCCATGAAAATGCCAAGTTCTTCGTCAGCCTGGTGAGTGGGGCTGATATCTTTGCGAAGTCCTTAATGAACTTCCTATAGTAACCTGCCAACCCAAGAAAGCTTCTCACCTCGGTTGCATTTTTAGGAATCTGCCAATCTTGCACTGCAACCACCTTGGCAGGATCTACATCTATCCCTTCTTTGGAGACCACATGGCTTAAGAATCTCACCTCTTTTCTCCCAAAATGGCATTTGGAGAACTTCACCTTAAGCTGATGGTCAAAGAGAGTTTTCAAAACTTCTCTCAAATGTTGGGCATGCTCTTCTTCGCTTTTGGAGAAGATCAAAATATCATCAACAAAGACTACAACTAATTTATTTAGGAACTCCCGAAACACCCTACTCGTCAGATCGGAAAAATAAGCGGGTGCATTCGTCAGCCCAAAAGGCATCACTAGCCATTCAAAGAAACCGTCCGGAGTTCTAAAAGCAGTCTTATCTATGATGTCCTCAGCCACCCTCAACTGATGGAACCCCGTGGCCAAGTCTAACTGAGAAAATACCAAGGCACCAACAAGTTGATCAAATAAATCATTAATCCTCGGAAGCGGTGCCTATTCTTCTTAGTGAGTTTATTCAGCTCTCTATAGTCAACACACAAACGAAGCGAGCCATTCGCCTTAGTTGCGAATACTACTGGAGCACCCCATTCAGATATGCTTCGTTTAATAAACCCCTTCTTAGGTAGCTCTTTTTCTTGCTAACTCAGCCCCTTCCTTTCCCTTGGAGCCATATGGTGCACTGGTAATGGAACTGGCTTTGCATTGTCCACCAAATATATACGGAAGTTGATTTCGCGCCTCGGAGGTAAGCCCCATACCTCATCAAAAACATCAGAATAATCCCGGACTACTGGAACAGATTACAGATCATCGATAAATGCATCAAGAGACTCTAGGAAACTAAGCATAACCGACCCTTGTGGGTCACAAGGAATCTCGAGGGTCCTTCCATGACAAGTCATAAGTCTAACGACCCTTCTCTCATAATCTAGAATAGCATCATACGTGGTAAGCCAATCCATTCCTAAAATTAACGCATAGCCTATAAACTTGAGTACATACACATCACATTCAAACTCGAAACCTAACACAGATATTTTCAACCCCCGACAAATCATAGATAAATAGGCCGAACCACCAACGGGGTTTGAAACAACTACGAGATCCGCTACCATACTAGTAATTAAGTGCAAAGATTCAACTATAGAACTTGATATAAATGAATGTGAAGCGCCAGAATCAAAAAATGTTCTAATAGGATGGTTTGCAAGAGAAATTAAACCTTTCACAGAAATTTTTCTACCTCTATCAGGAGCATTGACCGCGAGAGCATGCACCTGCCCTCTAGAAGTTCCTGCCGTTTGACCTTGTCCCTGAGATCCCTATTTCTTCGGGCACTCCCTAGCAAAGTGTCTGACCTCTCCGCAATTAAAGCAAGTGTTCTTCCTTCTCCTATAGTCTTTGACCAAATGACCTTCCTTCCCACAACTGTGACATTTTCTCTTATCCTTGCCTTTCTCATTCTTCCCTCCTTTCTTCTGTTGTTGTTGTTGTTGTTGTTGTTGTTGTTGTTGTTGTTGCTGTTGCCGCTGCCCCTTCTTGGGCCATACCTTCCTGTTTTGCAATGTCTCCTCAGCCTTTGCTTCCTTCTTTTCTCCCTAGTCTTCCTCATGCATTAGGGCCATATCGACAAGCTTTTCAAAAGTGGCCCCCATTGGAATATGGGACATGCCTAATCCATGCAGAGATTCATTCATCCCTTTAGTAAACCGCAAAGCCCTTTTGTGCGGCGTATCCACCAACTCTAACCCAAACCTTACTAGCTAGTTGAATTTGTTCACATACTCTTTCACCATCAAGTTTCCTTGTTTGAGTGCTAAGAACCTCTCCATCTGCATGCTTCTCTCAGCTTGGGAAAGAAATTTCATTTCGAACCTCAATCTAAAATCTTCCCAAGTTTCCACCGGACGTCCAGCTTGGTGACTTCCCACTAAAATGAGGCTTCGTCTTTCAGTAGCCAGGCGACTAACTGAACCTTCCTTCTATCTTCTACTTCAAAGATTACGAACAGGTCCTCGGTCTCCTTGAGCCAATTTCGCGCTTCTACGAATGTCTCGTTCCCGTGGAACGACCTCCCTCCCATAGTACGGAAGTTTTGCAGATCTTGGAAAAGTTATCTGCTCTTGGAGGGGGAAGCAGAGGAATGACTGGTGCAGCTAGGGGATGAATATTCCCTTGGCCTTCGGCAGGCGCCGTGGCCTCCAAATACCTATGGAACCATCCGGGTATCGTGACGCCCTCTGGGATATTAGGAATGTTTTGTTCCCCAGACATGCTAAAAAAGGAAAAGGAAGAGATATAGACGAAGGACCGAAGGATATTACATATGGATTTTTGAGGAATGTTTTTCAAAACAGACTTTTTTTTCTTTTAAAATCTTTTTGAAAATAATTTTCAAAAACTTTTATCTAATTTGGTAACCTTCAGCTCTGATACCAAATGTGACACCCTACGTCCGTTAATGTCACTCACAAAGGGAATGTATTAAGTTTCGTGAAGCATTATAGGTAAACAGACACAGAATATTACAAGATAGATATATAGAATAATAGTGGAATAAAAACTTTATTTATCATAAGATACCGTGGTCCAAAAACATCACATGTCTGAAACATAAAAGCCCATTACAACATAAAAGTTACTGTCTTGTACTTCAAAAATATCAGAGTACATAAAAGAAGTAAAATTCCCCAAGAACAAAATATAGCCATAGCAACAAGGATAGTAGCTTGAGCCATACATATCAGCAGATCTAACAAAAGTAAGTAGAATCACAGTCAAGCCTAAGTGTTTCCTCCTTGAGAACCTGGGGGAAACGGAAGAAAGAAGGAGAAACAAAAAGGGTCAGACATAAAGTCTGGCGAGTCTAGTGACTTTTAGTAAGTAAATAAATAAAAGTAGCATGATAGACATATAAAGTGGATAAGAGAGATCACTACATAAATGACAGGTGTGACAAGGTAGACATGATAAGGTGTATATGCTTCTAATAATTACTCTGCACTATTACTAGCATAACTAGAATGAGGTGATCCCTTACACTTCAAGGTGGTAGACTTAGGCATACGTCCAAATATACCCTAACTACTACCCTAATCGATCGGCTCCCTACTCCGTAGATACTCTATTTCAGCCCCACGGTAGAATGTATCACGCCCTAAAGTGGCAACCCCTCACTGATATGCATATCCCCATATCTACAGGTGTCAGTGTGTCACGGTCGTCTTATCCCCCTCTGCCCGGCTCATGCACGCATATGGCCCGGTCGGTTTGTGCCCCCCACACCATCCTCCACGTTTGGATCTCTTACAGGTAAGCGTGCCCCCTCTCCGCCTAGTACTGAGTACTTTGTTTGATACCTACACTGGGTTACTGACTGAAATGGGTCCCACGCAATACGATACAAGCTCTCCCCCTTGTCTTGTATACCCACTAGGTTTTCTTTAGCTATGTATAACACTAGGTGTCTTTAATTACATAACCCTATTATTTTTACAGGTTATGCTTACCCTAAAAGATGTCTTTAATTACATAACTTTATTATTTCCTCTGGTTATATATACCACTAGGTGTCTTTAATTACATAACCTTATCGGGTTAAGTTTGTGGGCCTATATATAAATATTACCCACCCCCTCCAGATTTGCTTAACCCATCCACTATCTAACCAATTTTACTTAACCCTAACTTTAGTTCACAATCGTACAATCCCTATGGATTAGATTTGGTTAAGTAGTCCAATTTATTACCATGTCCATCTATGGTTTATAATGGGCTAGACCTCCCACATTAGGCCTACAACGTGTGGATGCTGGATATGCCGGTTGGGTCCGGGCAGTCTTGTTCCACAGTTGGGCCTAACCTCGTGTCATAGCCCAATTCGTATTCGCGCACTTAGACCTCTCACATTAGGTTCAACATTAGTGGCTGCGGGATATGCCGGTCGGGTCTGGGCAAACTTCCACCACTAATGCAACCTAACCTCGTGTCATAAGTGCCATTACAATTTCTAATTGTAATCCTAGGCATTCATTTTAATTATTCCTATGTCAATTATAGGTTTTATGCCCCTTTTTCCCAGTTATGTCCATAATTGATTTTATGCCAAATTTATGCATATTCATTACTCCAAATTAACATTCAAATTTCCAATTACGCCTAAATGTCCAATTATACTCATAATGGATTATATGTCCAAATTCATATCAAGTTATGCCAAATCTAATATTTTCCCCCGTCCCCTAACTAACGCATTCGCATATATTTGGCGGCATACCTAGGCTAGAAAGTAGCCTAGGCATATATAGTAAAAAGGGAAAGGTGATGGGAAAAATGACGATAGTGATCATTCTAACGAAGGTGACATGAACATATATACTAGCATAGACATGTTTTGGCATAATAATACGATCTAACATAATTATAATGTGAACATGAAACTGATCTAGCATAATCAAGATGACATAGCAAGCATGTTTAGGTCTAAACAAAGATTTATATGTCCAAGTAATTACATACTTAAGTTGGCCACAATATGAGAGGTAAAAGATGATCTACATAAAGGATTAAATCTAAACTAGGTTTTAACTATCCAAAAATGACAGATTTACATTAACCACAATATATATATATATATATATATATATATATATATATATATAAACCAAGATCCATAAAGGTGACGTAATGGGTTAACTACAATTGAATTAGATTTAGAAAAGTATATCTATCATGACATAGCTTAGGATCCAATAATAGTATAGATTCATAATTTGTAACATATCCAAATCACAGTCTTTCACAAATTACTTTTATTAATCTAAACATAAAAGTAACCAACTCGCAGTGTTTGGATTGTTAATATGATAGAAGAGAAATTGTAGGCGTTGAATCTATGCTTCAACTCAGAATTTGATTTGCAGAAGATGAGTAGAATTAGGTTTAGTCCAGTCACTGACAACATTTGGTCTCCATTGCATTCCAGGACAGAAAAAATAAAAAATGGACCTTTATTTATAGCTGCCAACCTCCAAACCAACTATGCCACATCAACACTAGGGGTGTGGACACCCCTGTGGGTGGGTCGACCCTGGTGTCAACACCCCTTAAGTGGGGTCGACCCCGGTGTCGACACCCCTCTAAGGGGGTTGACCCCCTAGAGCGGGAAATTTGCAGCCTTCTACCATTTTGATTTTTCAACGATCCTAGATAAGGTGCTGACTCCTATATGACTCATATGTATATATTTATTTCTTCTGCGCGTATACAAACTTAAAACCCTCATAACTCCTTCATACGGTGTCCATTTTACGCAAACCAAATATCTATCTTGACCATAATTTCGAGACGGACGCAATGGCGTAGTCTGTTTTCCTTAATTCTGTATATTAAATTAATTATTATTTAATTTATCTGCTTTAATGTTAACAAAATTACGGGGTGTTACAGTTTCCCTTCTTCTCAGATTTCTCCTTCTCCAAAAATAAACCGTGACCATTACCTGCACCACTACTACCATCACTCAACTCCTTCATCTGGTTTCTCAATTCCTCACTAAGAAGACCCATCTTGATATCGTTAAGAGTCAATGTATCTTGGGCTTAGATCAAACTATTTGAGAAACCCATATAGCGCTCAGGAAAAGAACATAACAATATCATTGCTTTTGGCTCCTCCTCAATCTTCAATTCTACCGCCTTCATCTTTATTAGAAAATCATCAAGCACATTTAAGTGCACCTATAGCAAGGTTCCTTCCTCCATCTTATAATTAAAGAAAGTCTGCAACAAGATCAGTCAATTTGTGAGTGACTTCTTCATATACAACTCCTCCAACTTGTTCCAAATACCCTTAGCAGTCGTCTCACCACTAATTTCGAAGATAACATTCTCTCTCAAAGCAAGTTGAAGTGTAGTGAATGCCCACTCTTCCATTTCATCTCTCTATATATCTAAGATGTGCATTGGCAATACATGTGTATCAAACACTACCCGATGTACCTTATTCCGCCTAAGAACCGCTTTTATCTTCCATTGCCATTTTTTAGAATCATTATCACCATTCCACTTGTCAATAACCAATTGTGGCCTAGAAGCTGCGTACGACCCACGTACATAAGGAGCTAAATCTACTTAGACCAACTATTAAGGCACTATTTGAATCTGATTCTAGCATTTCTAGAACTATTTACTAACACTAAAGCTCTAATACCAAATGTTGTGGAGAATTTCGACTCAAGACCGCTTTCAAATCAAAACCCCTAGCCCAGCGGAAGACGAGATCGTGGTAAAAGTGCAAAAACAACCAATCAATATCTCAAAACAATCTCAACCCAAGCCACAGCCTTATCACAATCACCAAACAAGAGAAATAATAGAGTAATGACGATAAATAAATTACACAGGGATTTATAGTGGTTCCACTAGCGTCTTGCTAGTGTACATCCACTTTGAGAGAGAATCCTTTATTAATATCAATATAAGTGTACAAGAGATTGATTACAATGATCATATTCACCAGAAAAATTTGATTCTGTGAAGATAATAATTGAAGAAGATTAGGGTTGTCAAAACCCTAATTAGAATAAACCTAGATCTTAATCTCTTTCTAGTACTCTGATTTGAGATCTGATAATAACTTATATAAGGAGAGAATAGAATGTAACAATTGCCCAAATTGCCCCTGGATCCTTCACAAATCAGCCTATTAAGTCTTTATCATGTAATAACCGAAAAATCACCTCAAACGTCTATCCTGAAGTGACAGACGTCTGTCAAGAGGCTTGGGAAATAATTCCTTGACAACACAGACGTCTATCACTATCCTTCGGATGTCTATCATAGTACCTGCTTCAGCACAGACGTCTGTTTGGGATGACAGACGTCTGTTAGGACTCTCGGGAAATTCCACATGTAAACTCAGACGTCTGAGCTGAACCAACTGAAGCATTCAACCCCTGTTCACCTCTAACTCTACCATACAAGCTCTGATTTGTGAACTATCTTCTCCGACATGAAGCTACTTCCATCCAGTTCAATCCTACCATATAGTATCGCAAAATTTAACAAAAATGATTTTATAATTTTTGTAAACATGAATATACCATACATGTTTAAACTGACGTAGGCTATTAATTTATAATATGAGTTGATAAATATTATTTAATGAAATTTGTTTAAATAAGATAAATATAAAATTATAAAAATAATTTAAATATATGGACTTATAGCAAGAAAAACTGAGCAGAAATTTGTCAAAAAAATGTATAAATTTATTTTGGAGTTATTAACATTAAAAAATATTTTTTTAATATAATTTGTGATAAGTCCTTGCTACAAATGAACCATAATTGTTTTTCAAATTAATTATTGATATACATAATTTATGCTATGTAATTTATACATTTTCATAGTTAAATGAAAAAAAAATACTATATTTCTTTATTAATATATATGTGTGTGTATGTATTCTACCATTTGTCCTACCATCACTGATAATAGAGGATACATACTCATCTTGTTTACCTAGCATATGAAATCTAGAAAGACCAATCGAATCAACAAGGCACTTAGTGTTAATCCAAGGTTCGAACTAAAGTAAAGTAGAGGAAACCGAAGTTATCACCTTATAAATAATTAACTACCTGTTCTAAGTCTCAAGATTCTTTTCCAAGTGCTTGAAGAATTATTATCAATTCTCATATTCCAAAACAGCTTAACCCATCAGTATTTCTTTATCCAAAGACTCCATAGTGAAGAGCTAGATAAGAGCTTCCACATCAACTTAGTCTCAACTGCCTTTTTAAGATCAGAGAAGTATTCAAGCCCTATACCACCTTCATATTTCGGCATACAAAGCTTATCCCAACTCATCTTATGGTATGCACCACCCTAAAAGAAATCTGCACACATCATATGGAGTTTATCAATAATATGCTCAGGAAGTTTATAAACAAAAATCCAATACAATATAGTAGGGGTTAAATTAATTCATCTTTATCAGCAAAACTCAAAAATCTAACATCCCACACTTGGATTTTTGATTGTACTCTGTTCAACAATGATTGACAATCATTATAGTGAATATAATTAGAAGATAAAGGAACACCGAGGTATTTCACTGGAAGTTGACCAATCTAAACCCCTAAAATGGAAGTTACTTCACTGATATTACGAGCATGCAAGCTAAAGTATACCTTAGTTTTTAAGTGCACTCACGGTAAGACCACAATATTGGCTTAGTCTATCAAATGTGTCTTTTAAAGAGACTACACAGATGGGTAAGCATTTTCCAAATACCATTAATTCATTGACATACAAAAGATGAGTAACCACGGGATCAAACTAATGAACAGGGTAAAACTTATTTTGTAGTAATATCTCATTCATACTATATGTAAAAAATTCCATTGCTATTGAAAAAAGGTATGGGGACAAAGGGTCACCTTGTCGAATTCCTCTATTTGATGATGCAAATCCCTTAGGCACTCCTTGAATCAAATTAGAAAATGTAGGGGATGATATACCCTCATATATGACACTAATAAAGTGAATAGGAAATATAATCTTCATCATAATATGACAAATAAACTCTCTATTAATCATGTCATATGCTTTATGTAGATCAACCTTTACACAAAACTTGTTAACCCCAGGCTTCTTAAAATCTCTCAACAATTCATGTGCAAGAAGAATATTATTCCTAATGTATCTAGTAGGAACAAAAGTACACTGATTTGGGGATATTAAATGTCGCATGTACCATTTAATTCCATTTCATAGGATTTTGCTAAAGATTTTGTAGTACATGTTACAACAAGCTATTGGTCTATAATGGGAGATATCAGTTGGTCTTTCCACTTTTGGAATCAAAGTTAAAAAGGTGCGGTTACAACCCTTAGGTAGTTTAGTAGAGAGAAAAATATCATGCAGGGAAGCTAATAATTCAAACTTAATATCTTCTCAATAAAGCTTAAAATTTTTAGAATTCAGACCATTGGGTCCAGGACTCGAATCATCATGTACTGAATATACTACCACTTTAACTTCATCCAAAGTAATAGGTTTAAGTAGTACCTGTTGTCCATGCAAATTAATCACATGAGTAGATTAGAATGAAGGGAATTCATTGCTAACCAAACCATTATAAAATGAAGTGAAATACTCAATGGCTTCTGATGCTAGTTCATCTTGTTTAAATAAGAGATCACCATTAAAATTGATAAGAGCTTTGAGATTGTTAGAATACCTGTTGGTTGACATTTTAGAGTGGAATTTTTTTGAAGTTGTGTCTCCCTCTTGTAAGACACTATAAATTTTTGCTTATAGCTCCAAAATTTAATATGCTTTTGAACTGATAATGCTTGTTTAGCTTCAAGCATTATTTCATATAGCACCAAATGTTCAGGGTCCAAGTCAGAACCAATCTCTTTATCTCAAAAGTTAGCTTCAACTTCCAATAATAATTCATCATCTCTCATCCTTTTTTATTCCAACTTTTCAATTCAAATTTACATGCTTGCAGTTTTTGTTGAAATGTGTAACTTGGATATCCTCATACATTTAAATTAAGTCCTCTCAAGTTACATTCTCCATGCCCAGGTTTGACATGACAATCATTCAAATATCTAAATGGAAACCCTTTTGAAGAAGAAGAAGTAATAAGGTCTAATAATAAAGGATTATGATCACTTGACAATTGAGATAATGACAAAGCTTTCATATCGGTAAATTTATGTAAGCATAAATGGTTTACAAAAAAATTACCAATATTATTTGCCATACTTCTACGCCTCCATGTGTAATTAAGCCCTATAACTTTTATCTTAATCAAACTAGCTTGCGATAAACAATTGGTAAATGTTCTAATATGTTGAAATGGCACTGGCAATCCTCCCTTTTTGTCTAAATGAGAAATGGAGTTTTTAATGTCTCCCATAAGAATCCATTCTCCATTCATATTCTCTACCTCTTGAATTATATGTTGCCACAAAGTCTGTCTTTCATAAAAAATATTGCTAGCATATATAATTGTAACAAGTATAACCAGACCACCCTTATTAGAATCCTGAACTGTTACATGTTGATTAGATGAAGAAATAACAATGATAGACCATACCTCAGTATTCCATAAAAGTAATATTCTACCTAAAAATGAAGAAGAATCATGTGGAAGAAAATTCCATGAACTTGGAATTAATTTTCCAAACAACCCCAAATTAACTGCATTAACTTTATTTTCTACTAAACCAACAATATTTGGTTTGAATTTAGTCAGAAGAGATAATACACCTCACATTCGCTGAGGAGTATTAATCCCTCTGACATTTCACGTCATGATTGTTGTTTGATAGATGAATTGGTCCTTAGTTTGAATAATAGCTCATAAAATGATTTCTATAAGTGGTGTGATGGTGGGTTGTTCTTGTTTCATAAAGCATGGGATAAAATTCGAAAGAGGCAACCGATTAAAATGTGTTTAAGGTGATATGGTATAATAAGAATGCTAAAAGAATGCCACTTATTTCTTTTTTGGCAGTAAATGATAGACTCAATACAAAGGATCGCCTAAGAAGATTTGGAAGAAGATAATTTGTTGTTTTCTATGCAGGAATGGGGAAAATTGGTACGTCATATTTTCTTCTTATGTGAGTATTCATGGTTTATTTGGTGTTATATTTCTCTAAAGCTTGGATTTGATTCTTTTGTTTTTGATTAACTGGAAGAGGAGGCCATGAATATATTAAGTGTGTTTAAAATGAATAACCAGTTGTTAGATTTGGCTTGGGCAACATATACTCTTACAATATAGTAGATTTGGCAAGAGAGGAATTCAAGACATTTTAACAGTAGATTCATATCAAATGAGATAAGACTAAAGATGATTGAGAGGGAAATATGTTTTCTGGTGAATATCAATGGAAGTAAGATGAAAAGAACTTAAGCTAATGTTGATTTCTTAACGAGATGGGGTGTTGAATTGATGGATACAGGCTGATTTGTATACTGTTTTATGCATGTATATTGTTTTGTTTGTAATGAGTCTGAGTGGTTGAATATGTGTTGAGTGAGAGAGAGCTTGTTTATGTGTTGCTTTGGACTTGTTTAATTTTTGTAATGTTAATATATGGAGTCTATGTGTACTCTTTTCCTTATGTGGCACCCATCTAGGTTAGGGGGCATAAGATTTTGATGAGGCATATAAACAATGTATATGATTAGTATTAGAAATAAAGTGTACTAATTTTCATATATATATATATATATATATATATATATATATTAAGACCTATTAGAAAATAAACTAAGTATTCTTTAAGTTTATATAAATAATTTGAAATATGGATTGAAATATAAAAATAATGAAAGAATTGAGTGAGTTCAGTAAATAATTATGTAAATATTAAAATTTTGGTATTTGAAGTTGATTTTTTTCCTTTGGTGTATAATAAATTAATTGAGATAAATGAATAGTATATTAATTTCGTTATTATTGTTTACCTACCTGTTAAATAATTGTAAAACGGAAGAATTTGTAACTTCTTGTTCATGGGTCTAATACCTACTTTGTGTACTTTTATTATTGTGTGCTCTATTTGGATCATGTCTTATAAATGGTGGGTTAAAATAATGTTTACGTTTGAATAACGCATTTGATATTACCGGATCAATATTTAAACTTATAACTGTGAAAATTACCATACTTCAAGAAATAAGTTGCTATCGTTATGACTGTGCTTGATATTACTTATGTATACTGTGTCTGATATTACTTGGTCAATAACTGATGTTGCAATCATAATGTTTTAAGCATACCCAGTCATACTGTTTGGTAAAATTTGCTTTAATATTAACATTTATATGGCCACTTGTTGTCTTTTTCCTAAAATATGGTAGTAAATCTTAAATTTAGCGCAAATCATCTTGAGAGTTTTAAGCTGAGCATTGATAATAGAAAGAATTAAGAACAGAGTTTTAAAAAGTTCTGTTTTACTATTATTTAATAAACTGCATGTAAAGTAGTGATGATTCAATTTATTAACTTCCATGCACGTGGGAATACTTTTTATTTTCAAAAATTAATGGTTTAGTATAAAAGCTGCAATTCTCTCATTGCTTTTAATAAAAAGTAAAAAAAACCATTATTCTAATATCATCTTTATAGCAGCATATAAAAATATAAAGTTCATCTACTTATTTCATTTGTTTGAATTAAAATTCATGTGTGCTCATATAAATATTAGAGGTATATTCAAGATCAGAAAACATTAAATGCAAGCTGCAGATGCCAACAATGCATTTGTAAACAAATTTATTTATTTTAATAATCATGTACATATATGAATAGATATATTTATTTAAATTTATTTCTTATTTAACTTAATTTACATGACATAAAAGTGTTGGAGATGAATGAGGGATTGGGGAAGTTTTTAGTCCCACACAGGGAAATAATAAAACTCATTCCTCTATATATTATACAAGGTAATACACTATATCAAAAAGAATTAAGGAGATGGAGGCAATAGCATGAAAAGCTCTCATAATTAATATTAAACAGGTCAAAGATAGGACCTTAGGCTTTGGGGCTCTTAGGGTTTCGTGATTAAATAGGCCTCGGACTACTACTTGGGCTAGTTGTGCTATGCAGAAACGATATTTTCTAAATACCAGCAATGGTCGTGTCTGTTGGTAAAGGGTCGCAACCTTTCCAAGGAGCACAACCATTCAAACAGTCATGCCTCTTCTCGAATGGGCGTCTTCTCCTGCCTATATATAGGCGGACAGAAAACTGAATCCATATAGTTTTCCCTTTTGTTTTCTCTCCTCTACATCTTCTTCCTCCATTAATCTGTTCAACGAATAACTACTTCCTGCGTTCATCGTCGCTCTGTGATTGACGCGCATCATCACAGAGAAGGTATGTTTCATCCTTGAGGGACGATTGCTCAAACAAACTAACGTGGCGTAGAGGAAGCAATATCGTTTCAAGGAAACAGTAATCGCTGGACTCGGACATTAATCGATAAGCTATTCTTCTATTCTCGTTTTTAGACTGCATAATGTTATTTGTAAAGATTTTCTTACAAATTAATGCCTGTTTCTTGTTATTGCGAGTAATGATAACATTGAAACGGTATTGCTAACGCTTTGAGGCGTTCATGTTCACTACAACAATAATTGTAACGGTTTTCTGCCGTTTCTCTTACAAAGTTGATAACAAAAAGTGCATACAATATATGATGAGAAAGAATTATTATTGATTAATAAATTTCAAGAGTCAAATAAGTCAAGTCCAATGTTAGGGAAATAAAATTAAAGTTAAAATAGAAAAAGGAACTTGTATATATTTTCATCAAATTGAATGTCATGTGCAAGCATCATTCTACTGATTAACTTCTGTAACATGCTATTAATGTAGGATCCCTCATTTTAATGAACATTATTCAAGATATTCAATTGAGCAGATTAGAAAAGAATAACGTAATGAGAATGTTGGGTTGAGATTCGTGCTTATAAATAATTGAAGGTTGGCCTTAGAAAATTAATAAATTAACTAAAATTCATGAAGGGTAAAATAGTGAAACTATGACCCTTTATATAACATTTTTTCTACATCTTACCTTCATTATCTTCATTTTTCACAAACCTAAAACTACCCCTTAAAGGTAGGCCATAAAAAGTTCAAAGAGAAAAGAAATCAAATTAAAGCTCTATGGTCTATTGCAAATGTCAAACAACACAACATTAATCAAGGTGGATAATAATTCTTACCCTTGCGTTTTCGGTTATTAGGGAATATTCAAAATGATATGATGATTCCACATGATTGCTTTCATATTTGTGTGTCAATGTGTTGCTCTATTGAAGTAATGCTTGAATTGCTTAACAAACATGGTTAGCGTGTTATTTAAATGGGTTTTGTGGAAATACTTGGTTAGAACATCTTCAATCGATTTGAAACTTACATATGATGTTTATGGTGGATTTTGGGAGATTGATTATCTGTTAGAGAACCCTGAATTATCACAAAACCAATTGGCAATGTGAAGGGTGAACTCATTATAGTTATACAGGATTCATTTTACAAATTCCCCAATGTGGGACTTGTCTCAACACGCCCCCGCACGTGTGGCGTATCATGAGCTTAACACGTGGACCTTTATATTGGGTGACGTGGATAAGTGTGACATTGTACGCACGAATTAAACCTGCTCTGATACCATGTTAGAGAACCCCGAATTATCACAAAACCAATTGGCAATGTGAAGGGTGAACTCATTATAGTTACATTTATCAATCTCGTAGTTTTCCAAATTTACATGAATTTCCTATAAATTTATGGGATTTTTCCCATGTAAAGATCAATTAATCTAAATTTTCTAAGTTGGCTAGACTTAGGTAAAATTAGATGTTAATTAAAGGTGTAATGATATTACTTAAGTATTTGCTACTTTTTGCAAGCACCGTAGGCTGGAAAGTTGGTTAGGATCACAATATATTTATGGTAGTTAATAAGATTTTAACAAATGTAATGGATCAGGTGAAAAGGATACCCACAAATAGTAATACAATAGTTTTTCTGACCATTCTCTATTTGTGCCTAGGATGCCACTTAGAAAGCACCTTTCACCCCTTTCAGAACGGTCGGGAGCGGCTTTTGCTTCCTGCCGATAAGTTTCGGATAATTATAATGTCACTTGACAACATAAGAAGTCGGGTTTTCGCTTCCATAAGATAGGTTTTGGCCTAGAGCCTCTGTTTTAAGTCCTTGGTCACTGGCTTTAATTTTCTCCAGCTAAGCCTGTCGCCTTCGCACAAGAGCTTTAGCCGTTGTGTTAAGTTGGTAGGAATCTAAAATAAGAATAAATACAAAAATTTAATATAAAGGTCGCACCTTTATTATTTTAAAGGTTTAGAGGCTTCCGCCTCAATAGACTTTGATTCAGCCGAATGGGAGTGATTCTTTTTACTTGATTTTACAAAGGTAGTATGGAGATTATCTACTCTGAATCATCCGATAGTGTCAAAGGGATCCTATTTTTGAACCTAGTTTTACTTTGAGGCTTCCACCTCCTTTCCCTCACGACAATGTCGAAGAGATTTCTTTCGGAACTTCAAAGGATAAAGAAAAAAAGGGGAGGTTATTTTCTAAACTATTAATTCATGGAGTAAGAGGTCATCACCTTTATATCCTTTGAAGAAGCCGGAGGGAGGGGTTAAACCGAAATTCTTCTCCCAATAAATAACTTATTTGCGAGTGGTTACTTAGACTGGTTCGCTAGTGATGCTTTGCTTGCACTTGGGTTCATGAGATTTTTTTCCATGATATTTTTTGACACCTAGGGAGGGAATCGAAAAGAGATTGGGTTGAAAGGGCTTCGAACCCTTCAATTACGTATTAGGCTGTTAGATAGGAGTCGATATAGTACTTTGGATGCGACATCTTGCTAGACGACAGTTTGGGCTTTTATTTTAACTTAGTAGGAAACCTTATTATCTTTGTGTGCATGTATGACACACCAGTGGGATAGACAAAAGGGATATTTGGGGTAACAATAATAATTCGAAACACCGGGATGGTTAATCCCCATAAAACTGAATGGTTATGAGTTATCCAAGGGTTAAACCATGCGACAGGGCAAGGGTTACTTGTGTTGTCTGGTGTACATGAAGGTTACTTGATTTACCTTGAAATTGAGGGGTTTGTAGTTATTTGTAGGTAAAACTACGGAGATGTACGGTGGTTAACCCACATCCTAGATTTTGGTTTCGTTGCCTATTATAGTGTTACTAAGTGAAGCACAATATGGGAATCAAAACGAAAGAAATCAAAGGGTTACCTTGTATAAATATTCTTATGCGAAACTGTAAAGACAACTGGTCAGAGTAACGAAGTGGGAAATCCACAACACTTTGTAATAGTTGTTATATTTATATGTTCTAACCATTGGGAATGCAGGATCATAGTCTGGGTTATAAGCTTCGATACGAGGGGAAACTCATTCCGCTATGTGGCGTGTTCTCACTAGATACCTTATTTGGACCAGATAGATAAATTACCAGTCTATTGATTGACTCGAAGTTTTGTTTTCCTCTTTTTCTCTCGAGTACTCAATTGAGTAAGCTAAGGGTAAGAATTTTCAGGTTTTTCTTCTTCAGTTAAGCTTCTGAAGACGTACTAGATACTATAGCTATTATAGGAGATTCTTGTTGTTGTTTTCCATAAATCTGACTGTATGTAATGGCAACGATGTTACGTCAACGTATGTTTGACTTTGATTAACCGAGGGGGCATCTTCATATGTTTCACTCAGAAGTTTTATTTTGTAATAATTATATTTGATCTAGAAGAGATTTTGCAAAGGGTAATGTAATGAATATTAATGTGAAGGAATACACAGAAAGTGTGTTCTGATGATCTGATAAATTAACAAACTATTTCTTGTGAGCCGACAATTAATATTACATATGACTATAACATTTATAGCATATGCTTTCATACTATAGATAATAGGGTGTTACAATTAATGGAATAACCACATATGCTTGTGCAATGGATATGATGAATATATAAAAGAAATTTTATAATTAAAAATCAATATGTAAATTATTATAACTTAAAGAATACCTTCTATGGTTGGCTTTTCATTAGAAAGGTTTTCCAAAGTAACAACATAATTGTGAAAGTATAAATGACGGGTAAACATCATATCTTTAAACTAATTATTCTTTTTACTAAGCAATCTTAAAAATTCAACAAATCTATTCATACTCACAAACGGGAGGGCATGAAGTGAGGATTCGGTTGGAGCTTGATAAAGATAAGATTGTAAAAACTTCAGTGGATAATTTCTTATTTCCATAGGGGATGAAGGATAGAAGTTTATAACGATTTCATTACTTTCAACATGTTCTAATGATAAAGATGAATGAGAAAAATTAGGATATTCTTTATCTTTGTAATAGCAAACTATATCTTTTGTTTTAATAAACAAGGAAAAACATTATTCACACAAGTAAGAAACATTATTTATACAAAAGAAAACGAAAAGTTAGAGGAATTAAATTACCTAACATATTATATCATCATAGATCTTTGAAGAAAATGAAAATGAAAGGTCTTAGAACCTTGTAACGAAAAAGCATCAAAACTCTTTTAGCCGTAGGATCATATTAAATGGATATGTGACAAGTGCTTAACTTTTTGCAAAGATGAAAATGAAAAACACACTAAGCTGTAATCTATTTTCATAATATAACAAAATAGAATATATATATATATATATATATATATTAGGTTTAGTCTTTTTGATACATTATTGAAGATTGAAGATAAATTAAAAAAATGTTAATAGAGATGTCTAAAAGGTAAATCATGTTAGTTACGAAACAAAACAGAAGGAAGAAAAGAACAAGAAAGCTGATTGTAGATTTTTAGAAAATTAGGCATAGGTTAGTAGACTTAAAAAATAGGTAAATATATTAGGCAAAACTTACAGAAAGTCGACAAAGATTTGCTTTAGTGAGATAAACGATATGCATGTAAACATGAAGAATATAATTGAAGGTTACGTTAATAAGAAAAAAGTAAATGGTGCATTTCGAAACTAGTGGATACTTTTCTATTTTGTAACCGAAAGTGAATGAGAAGAATAAAAATGAAATCATATGCGTAGTATAATAATGGAGCCATGGAATTAGAAATGGAATAGATAAACTGTTATAGTTGTTAAAACTTGAAAATTAATTAACATAAATTAGAGGGGTAAATGTAAATAAATTTTTAAATCAATAAGAGATTAGTAGATAATATGAGATTGAGTGATAGAATAAAATTTAAATGGTTAGTTATTGAACTTTATGTATAATAGAGCGAAAATAATAGATTGATAGATGAAATAGATATTAGAGGAGACGAACATGTTCAAAATAATGAATGATAATTATACTACATTTGAGGAACAACACGAAAAGGATGTGTTTGAAAGTGAGATCAACTGCATTTATTAATTTAGGGTGGGAAGAGCAAATAATTTTTATTGCAGTGATTAAACCGTAAAATGTCCTTCAAAATATTGAGAGCGAAGGATCTAAGCTAAGGATTGAATACGTGGATTTTTTCAGAATGATTAAAAGGGAGAAAGTACTCCAAATGATTGACAACAAAGAATTAAAGCTAAGAATGAATAAGTTGGGAGAAAAAAAAGTTAACATCATCTTGATTTTTACCAAATATAAAATAGATATTCTATAGTAAAGTCATTTTCATGAAGGGGATCTGACGCAGAAATGTATAGGAGGAGGATAGTGATGCAATACAGTGTTAAACAATAGAATGAAAAGACGTGATATTATTGGCAACAGGAAAATTGTGTGAAGGACAAAAAAAAACGAAAAATTATGCCAAAAGGACAAGAGGCAAAGAAATTAGCCAAAAGGACAAAGTGTAATGTAAACTTTGAAATGATAGCGGGACCCTGAATTCAAAGTTTAGTGTAAATTTGTCCTTGAGGCTAAAGTTTATGTTGACTGTCCTTATGGGTAAAGTTTTGGTTGACTTTGTCCTTATCGTTAAAAACCCCGAAATTGCAATACATGTAATACAATGTATAAAAGGAAGATATTTGAGTTAAGAGTGAATGAAAGAAGAGAATACAAATAAAATAAAACTTTACCCATAAGGAACAGGTTTTTAACGATAAGGACAAAGTCAACCAAAACTTTACCCATAAGGACAGTTTGAAAGCGGCATTAACTACAATTTATTATTTTAAACAAAATATGATATTAGTGGATAAAAAATATTTTAAACAAGATGAAGATGCTTAAAATAATGATGATAATATACTAAATTTAGAGAAAATGAAAAAGACATGTTTGAAAGCGGCATTAACTACAATTTATTATTTTAGGATTGGAAAAGCATGTAACTTTTTTTCTAATGGTTGAACTATAAATGTCCCTTAGAAGCTTATAGCAAAAGATTTAGGCTTATGACAAACGTGACGCAAGGAAAAAATCAACACCATATTGAGTTTCTGTATAACATACTTGAAATAATGAAGGACAATTGTACTTAATTTGAGGAAACAAAAATGGTGGGTTTGAAAGTGGAATTAATTGCAATTTATTATGTGGATACACCATTTTCATTTAATAATTTTTTTAGTGTAAGGCTAAACTTACGGTTTTATTTTCAGAGATGACCTAATACAAAATATTTAGTAGACTTGCTGAGTAAAAAAAGATTTGTGGATGTAACATTTTCATTAAATAATATTTATTATTGTATTACTAAATCCATAATTATATTTCCATGTATGATTTAAATACAAAATGTGTTGAGAATCGGGGTGTCTACAACAGTGTTGGGTAGATCTTAACGCTATTTAGACACTAGAGGTGTGAAGCGTATTTATGTATTTAACACTATATCTATTCAAATTGCAAGCAGAAAGAAATAAGTAATAAAATAAAATGCAGTAAAGTAAATAACACCAGAATTATTATATGGATTCAGATTAACCAATTCTACATCCAATCCTGCACTCCACCATGCAGAACTTCACTATAATCACTTGCTTTCCACGGGTGGCAAGAACACCTTTACAATCTTGATTTCACTGGCTACATACAACTTCTCCTTATCAATAGCAATAAACAATGACAACTAGTCATATCTTCAATACAAATTCTTGCAGATTCGGTATAATGATCCTATATGCCTCCAATGGTAATATAGCTTTGAATTCTTTGAGCACTACACCGTAACAGCCAATGTGGCACACAATGATGCAGAGATAAAATACGGTTTAAAGCCGTATCATATTTGATAGTGCTTAGCTCTGTATCAAATTACATTTTGCGATCCACACCACCACAAATACCCTAAATCTGACCGTCCATCAACGAATCCCCGGATTAGTTAATTTGATATGACTTTAGGCCAAATTAAATGCGTATCATATTGTGCATCACATTAGGCACCCGGAATAAAAAATTTGGCCGCTCCCTTTTCCCTTTGTTTTACTTTTAATGGTGACCGAAAACCCAAATTAGGGTTTTCGATCACCAAATCGTGCCTCCACCTTTCTCTGGAATCTCCTCCTCCGACAGAGACGAACAACCCTCTCCTTCAAAAGCAAAGCAACAACCCTTGGTCCCTACCTCTCCATCGACAGAAGGTATGTGTTTTAATTGAATTGTGGCATGCATGCCTGATAATAGCGAACAGGTTGAAATCTTTGTGTGTTAGCTGATTGTTACTTTATGTTAGTGTGTTAGTTGTTTCAATTGAATTGGTATGTATTAGTGCGTTAGCTGATTGCTCTTTGTGTAAGGGACGGATCTGTGGTTATACCCTAGAATCAGAGAAACCAAATTTGAATCATGTTTTATGATAATGTAAAAAACATCTGAATTTCTATTGGAAACATGTATGGTATAATTTTAGATTGCGGTATATCCATGAAACAAAGAAATAATAATGAGTTAGTCATAAGATGCAGTAACCTTTACTAATGTTAAGATGTTTAATGTCAATTGTCCATAACCTGATTCTATTTGCAATAGCCATTTAATGATATGTTCTTTAGATCATTTGTCACGTTGAATCTGAAATGTAGTAACCACATCCATGTACAGGTAATAAAATACTAGTTTGATGATAGTTTAACTGTTTAACAACTAAAAGTAGTCCATTTCTTAAACTAAATGACAAGCCAAGAATAGTTGTATAATTATAGCTTTGATGTCAAAAATGACAAACAGACATAATATATTACCTGATGTGGCAAAAACTGAGCAAGTGGATAATTATAGTTCAATATTTAACCATGGTTTCATCGTCATTTGATTGTTTGTTTTCCTTGTGCTTGAAATTTAAATTGGGTTGTCTTGTAACAAGTTTACTCTGTTTTGAGAGATAACAAGTTTACTGAAAAATATATTAATAGTTTTGCTGAAATTTTTGGTAGATGGATGATTACTCGACTTTCTGGTTAATACTTTAATGGGTGATCCACCAGGTGGATACATTTTAGCTCATGCGGGTCGAGTATCCATGCTTATCAGCTTTATCCAAATGTCGGATGCTGCTGTACTTGTTAACAATATTAAAACACAGTCCAAAGTGCCGGGTCGGTCCATTCAGAATGGATCGGGTCGGTTTCAAGACATTGGATCGGTCTAGTCAAATCTGGGTCGGGACGGTACCATTTTCGGGTTGGCCTCAATTATATGGGCCGGTCAGCACAAAAGTATCAGTTCTGTCGGACTGCTCAAAGGCATTGGGTCGATCCATAGAAATGGACCGGTCACTACACCGGGTCTGTTACTACATATTGGGTTGGCACTAACTGGATTGGCTCCTTCGCATATAACAACTAATCATTGTATAAAAAGAGAAAGCGTGAAGTCTTCATGTAACACACTAGTCCATGTTTCACATAGCTCCAAAGTGATAGCATTTAACACGAAAGAGGATACGGTGGACAAATAATACATGAGCCATGCATGAAGATCCATGAAATGGTCATCCCGTATCCTTTCCGCTATAATGCCACGTGGACTGAAATGATTCACATAAGGATTGGAAAGCTTCACGTAACAAGATTCATGCAAACAACACAGCGTAACATACAACATGATGATGAATATTGGTAGTATTATAAATACTACAGGAAAGCACAGTATTAAAGATAATGTGGTGGCATATTATGCATGCAGTGGCACAACTATAATATTGGATCGGTCTGTTGCATTTTGACTCGGGTCGGTCTGCTGCAATAATACGGTAACAGCTCAAAAGTGGATCAGATGGGGCAAACATTTTAATACAGGAGTGGATCAGGTCGGGACGTCTAAATAGAAGGCGAAAGCTCCAAATATCATATTTGAATCGGTCTCAAAGCATGCGGTAGCAAGAATGTAATTAAATAGAAACTTGGTCGGGGTATAACATAAATGGTGGAGGTTTCAGTAATGAAATATGGATCGGACCTGTAGAGAATAAAGTGGATCGGTCAATGGGGTTATTTTGGATCGGCCATATTTAATTAAACGGTGGCATTTCTGTAATAAGTCTACCCGATTCAACTTTACGCCTGATCCAAGCTTACGCCCGATCCAAATATTACACTCGATCCATGTCTACCCCAATCCAATTTCATGCTCGATCCAAGTTACTACCCGATCCAAACTTTGCACCCTGTAATTACAAAACTGCCACTACCTTCAAACTTTTTCTATAAATAGCCCCATGCTCCATAATTCAAGAGAGGGATTTCTTGACCCCGAAGGGCTGCCTAAACCATTCCTACCCTTCTCTAAAAGCTTCAAAAACATAATTAATGGCTTCCTAACTTTTCTCTATCATTCTCCAAAAACATGAAGATCAAATCAATTCATTTCTCCGTTCAAAGTTGATCTAACTCGAATCTAATGCTCTTTAATCTCCATTAGCTATCTCTAAAAATCCGGATCTAGCACAAACTTCATCAATAAATCCAGAAAAATCATCTACATGCTAAATGATTAACGATTAACACATCCTCATCATGAAGATAGAAATTCGAACAATTCCTTGCCAAATTCAAGTATAATTAGATCATAAAAATGAGAGAAGTGAGAAATGAATGTATGAGAGATTTCATGTGTGCTGTAAAGCAAAATTCCATAATTAGTAGTGATTGAAAAGTGGACATAGATTCTCATTGAATCGAACCACTATAAAAATCCTGTGTCTCTTACTTGCTTTTCCCCATTTATTTTACGTTTGTGGCCCCCTTTTAATTTCTAATCATAATTGGTGAAGTGTGATTTCACACCATTGGTGTTGATTCCAATTTTGAGATCAACATTTGGCGCCCACCGTAGGGCTCGTTCTTTCTCTCAATCGCCTTGTGGAAGCTTTGACATCCGAAGTCCATCTCCTACGATAAGCCTCTCTAATTCTAAATGCGTACCAATCAACGAAATTCCTTCCAAACTCGAAAGTGGTCCGACGTCATCCACTCTTCAAGGCCAAGTGTTTTGTGAAGAATATCAAAGTTATGCCTCTGTCTAAAAGGTACGACGAGAAGTTTGCCGAAAGTTCAAGAAATAATGATCATGAAGCTATCACCATTTCACGAGCCAATCACCCAAGCGATGACCAATCTTTAGAAGTAGGAATGGGCATACCTAAAGATGAGTTGAATACTGTTATGAACAACTTGAATCAACAAATAACAACTTCGAAAGAAGCCTTGACCGAAAAGCCAAGGATGCCTCTGATTGCTAAATTGAATAGAGAACCTCTTAATATCGACCCACAAAAGCATGGTAAAGCATCGAAAGTTTCCGAAAAAGATATAGAGGATGTTTCTACCACTCACCCGCACAATGATACAATTGGAGGCCAAATCCCAAGAGATGTTGTAACTCAGGAAGAATTAAATGCTGCTATAGCCGATCTGAACCAAAAGATTGACACCTCAAACGACATGATATTGGAACAAGTATATGGCCTCATGGTTGCTGTTACCAATACCATAAGCTGTAGAGTAGATGTTCATATGCCATAAAGTTCACGTTCCTTTATGTTTAACTCTCGCAAAAAGGATTATGAGTATCACGGTAAAGGATTGACTAAAGGCAAGTGTCCATTCCCCTCTACCTATCAAGACAGAAGCAACGAAAATGTTAAAGGATAAAAAGGGAGTGTGAAAGAAAAGGAAAGGAAATGAGAAGTAATAAGAAATTTCGCCTTTTCAAATCTGAAGAGTTAACCTTGCTAAACGATACCCCGAAGAACATCTTTCTTGCTACCAGAAATGCAGAACTTTTTCCGAACCCATCACCATCGCTGAAACTTTCGAACAAAGCTTCGGAATCTAAGAGGTTCTGTCTTTACCACAACCAGCCTGGTCATGACACTGATGAGTGTAGGCACCTTAAGACCACAATCGAAGAATTGATCAAAGAGAACAAGTTACAGCAGTATGTTAAAAAGTCGCATGCAACAAATCACCTTCCAGCACCCCCGGGGCGAATCCTACCAGTCAATCAGTCAGACCTGAATGTCAAAACTACGACATGGAATGGTGTGAAGCCAGTGCTCAACGTTATGGCAAATGCTCCTATTTCAGTTACTAAAAGTAAGATGGCAGTGGAGAGTTACTCAAACGCTCTAGAGTATAGTCCTACTGAAGCAACAATCCCTGTGGAACTAGAAGCTCTCGTCCATCCAATGATAGCCAGACATTTCCACTCCGAAACCTAGCAGAAAGCTTTCAAAGTCAGAGAACTTGTCTTGAAATGGGAAATGGTTGGTGCAGGAGTGTTTGGACCCAACTAGCATGGACCTTACAAGATCAACCAAATACTCCTAGATGGGACCTTCGTTCTGACAACTGTTGACGAAATTCAGATTCCAGATGCCTGGAGTAGTGGCTATTTGCGTCGATTCTCTACATAGAGCAATCTTCAGTTCTTATGAAAAAGTATTATAATTTCTTTTACAAAAATAAACCTCTTGTGGAAACGGAGGATTACTAACCATAGAATGCACATCACTTCACAAACTGGCAATACCAGATAACCTCTATCACACGTTCTAGCGGAGATGCTACAAGAGTTGAGTACTACGAACATTATTCAGCCTAAGTGCGAAAATGCAATGCACCTCTTTGGGGCATACAAAGTTTCCAATCTAGAGACTCTACTTTCCAATCGCTTAGAAGCGGGAAAGAATTCGGTTGGAGGGGCCGGAGTCACAAAAAATGAACTTAGTGAAGCTGTTGCCAGCCTAAAACAAAGATTGCCAATAACGCCATGATGACTAAGCTAAAAGCTTTGCTTGCTTTTCAAGGTGCAATAGCGAAAGTCATTACCAGGCCTGCCAAACCTACTTAGACTGCTTATACAGAAAATGCAAGCTCTTCTTCTTCAAGTTCGAATAGAGATCAGTCATGCCAAAAGGTTAATGATCATAACAATCCTCATTACTAAGAAGTAAAGCCACATAGTATCAACCATCTGAGAAAGCAACCCCTTAACAAATATACGGTTCCGCCCAAAGGGGCACTTCCCCAAAAGGGAGGAACAGGGCCCTTGAACCCAAACCGCGACCGTTTGCCTTGGCGAACATCCGGCAAAGGAATGGTGTCTGCCCCGCGGACCAGTATAAAGATGAGGGATGCTTGCCAGAAAAGGTCCGCAAGATAATGAAAGAAAGTCAAAAAGAAGAAGGAGATGAAAAAGAGTGAGGATTCGCGTCTACCAAAACCCCGCTCACAGAAAGGATTAAGAAGGTCTTGAATAATAAAATTGCCGCACTTATAACCTAACAAGACCCGGTGGCTATTATAACGCATCTTGATGAGGACACCTCAAGTGACAAGTGACACAAACATCATTCGCAGCTAATACGAAGATGTGAAGCACTGGCTTGCCATAATGAACACCAAGGGTCAAAAGGACAAGTGACGCAACATTCTGAGTAAAGATTGGAGCTGCGAGTTTCACCAAAACGACACCTATTATAACAAAAGATCTCGACCCCAGTACATTTGCGAAAATGACTTGTAAAACCAAGCATTTAGTAAATGAACTTGCGTCCACCCCGTGAAATTACGCAAAAATCCAAGAAGCCACCCACACTGAAGCTCATTGGAATCCCTGAATATACCTCAAAAGGGGTTGTAACTTTCACCGAAGGGGCATCTCCCCGAAAGGAGAGGTTTAAGGCCTTGATTCTATAACCGAAACCGCTTGTTAAATCAAGCGTCCGGTAAAAAAGTTAGCATCTTCCCTGTGGAACGACGCGACGACAAGTTCGACAAGCGTCTGAATTATTCAGACTCAATGAACAAAGGATGTGAAACTTCCCTTCGGGGGCATCCAACAAGTTCGACAAGCATACGAATTATTCAGACTCAACGAACAACGGATGTAAAAAACCTCTTCGAGGGTGTTTGACTATATGTTGGGTCTTCGAAATCCAGTTAGTGACGGATTCAAAAACCTCTTCCGGGTTGTCTGACCATATGCTGGGTCTTCCAAATCCAGTTACTGGCGGATTCAAAAACCTCTTCGGGGGTGTCTGACCATATGCTGGGTCTTCCAAATCCAGTTAGTGGCGGATTCAAAAACCTTTTCGGGGGTGTCTGACCATATGCTGGGTCTTCCAAATCTAGTTAGTGGCAGATTCAAAAACTTGTTTGGGGGTGCCTGATCATAAGCCGGGTCTTCCAAATTCGGTTAGTGATGGACCCAAAGACCTTTTCGGAGGCGCCCTACAAATTCTATAAATGGTTGAGTCATTCAGTCACAATGAATAAAGGGTTTACAAATACTTCTTCAAAGGAGAAAAAAATAAGACCTCTCCGCGGGCATATGTTCAAATCTAATCTCCGAAGGGCCCGGATCACTAGGCTAGCGAGAAATATGATTGGACATATAAAATATAAGACCTCTCAAGCAGGGGCACAAAAACATATTTCATCTCTATAAAAGGCATGAGTAGGGTCGACCAAACTGGAAGCTCTTAATCGTGATCATGTCAAAAATTCAATAATGAAAAAAAAACACGATCAAGAAATTCCAAATAAAGTCGGACACACAATGCCACACCTAATCTTTAAAGCCTGTGACAAATTTTGGTATGGGGGCATTACCACCATTAAGAGATTCAGCGATGCTCACTTCTTCACACATACCACAGATTCGTCACAACTTTGAAGTTAAAGGTTCAACATTGGTAGGGACCAACTTGACCAACAAAGCGAAACTTTGAAATGACAAAGGAAAAGTTGATAACCCTGATAATGCAATGAGCATAAAGGTAGTCATTCATTAAAACCTCAAAAATTGCCTCGGTCAAAATCAAAGAAATTCGACAAAACTGGTCAAGATCGGCCTAACTAGTAATGTGTAACACCCCACACCCGCTATAGTCACTCACTAAGGGAATGCCATAGCATCGGTGGAGTATTTTTAGTGAGTATAGAACAGTAAAATTACAACAAGACAGATATAATGTAATACTTGAAAATTTAAAACATCATCTCATAGCAGCGGAAAGTAAAACATGTTTGGTTACATCATAAAACCATAACAAGAGTCAAGTACAAAATATCCATCCTGAATAAAATAAGTACATAATCCCACTACTCATAACAAATAGCCATAACAGAAAAGATAAGATAAGCTGAGCTCTACATCTACGGTCCGAGCTCCAAGAGATAGATAAAGCAAACTGATCAAAGCCCACTAGCACTAGGCCCAACCTGAGGACCTGAAGGAAAAAGATAAAAACAACGGGGGTCAGACATAAGCCTGAGTGAACCCTATCTCCTTAATAATACAATTATTAAAGTAATTAGGGTATGATATGAACTCGGTATGGTATCTTTGGGGATAATGACTACACTAAGTTGCCCACGAACACAGGACGAACTAAGATAACCGTAAAGACGCATCTACCCACCCAAGGATAATTACTAACTGCACCACACCAGACTTATTCACCAAGGGTAATTCCTACACTGCACCACACCAGTTTTACCCACCAAGAGTAATTCCTACTTAAAGGTTGATCCCACTAAGTGTACTTAGTAATTTTTACCCGGTAGTTTCCTGTACCCCTACACAGGTGCCGTCTGCCCCTATTTTTACTAGGTGTACCCACTACCCTCAAGCGATCGGCTCCCTACCGTAGATACCCGTGCTGGTCCCACAAAAGGGGGTGTATCATTCCCCAAAGTGGCTACCATATAATATCACTGTGCACGGCTTTATATCTACACGATGCAACAACGACTTACCAACCAGCCCGGGTCCACACACGCATATGAAACCCGTTGATCCCGCGTTGCCACCGCTAACCCGTTTTGGCCTCTTACAGTCAAGCCCAATATGCGTGTCCCGTCACCCGACTAGAGTCGAGCCTACAAAGATACGTTTGGGATATTGGTTGAAATGGGCCCCCACAAGCTACTACTTAAGCTTGTCGTTTAATCTAGTGCATCCCACTTAACCCTTTAACCATGTCCTCTTACATGTTATAAATCTTGGTTAAGTCCTTTAATCATATTTCAATTGCCACTTAGGGCACCCACTAGATTCCCACATGCCACCCATGGCACTTACTTAACCCCTTAATCATGTTTAATTACATGTTCCACCTTGGTTAAGTATTCTAATCGTATTCTCACATGCCACCCATGGCACTTACTTAACCCTTTTATCATGTTTAATTACATGTTCCACCTTGGTTAAGTATTCTAATCGTATTTTTCTATTGCCACCCAGGGCAACCCACTAGTCTCATCATGCCACCCCAAGGCACCCACTTAACCCCTCATGTCCCACTTACATGCTAATATGGTTAAGTGTTTCTTAATTCATTAATTAAGATCATGACCTCATAAAGACCTCCCACATTAGACCGTCTTTTATGACTGCTGGATATGCCGGTTGGTTCCGGGCAGACTTCTGTCATCAAAAGGGCCTAACCTCGTGTCTTTACTTTAATCATGTATTTAATTTATGACTAAGACCTCTCACATTGGGCCAATCATTTGTAGCCGCTGGATGGCCGGTCGGTTCCGGGCAGACTTCCGCTACAAAAGGGTCCAACCTCGTGTCTTAGTTGATTAATTAAACCTAATTAATCACCCCCATATTAATTATCCCTAATTAATATCAAATTTTCCATAACATGGGTAGACCTAACTCAATAGGTAAATTCCCATGGGGTAGACCTAACTCAATAGGTAAATTCCCACTTATGGTAAATATTTTTTTTTTTTTTTTTGTATGCTTAATCATACCCATTTCAACATACTTTTAATTAACATATTAATTAACCCCATCGTTCCCCACGTAAATCATCATTATGACATAACATAATAAAGGGAAGATTTACCACACATAACATGGGTTTAGCATATAACTTTATCATGGGTTAAGAGGATGTCAACTTGCATATATGAGCATGTATTAACCCAACTATATTCAACCCAAACTTGCATATTATCAAACATGTGTCTTACATAACATGTTGCATATGAACTTACATATCATCAAACATGTGATTTGCATAACATGTTGCATATGAACTTACATATCATCATACATGTGATTTGCATAACATGTAGAACTTGCATTTTAGCATATACTTAACTTGCATAAGCACTCACATACTTGCATAAGCATTCATATACTTGCATAAGCTTGCATATCATGTTAAACTTGCATTTCAACATATACATAACTTGCATAAACATTCACATACTTGCATAGGCTTGCATATTATGTTAAACTTGCATTTCAACATATACATAACTTGCATAAACATTCATATACTTGCATAAGCTTGCATATTATGTTAAACTTGCATTTCAACATATACATAACTTGCATAAACATTCACATACTTGCATAGGCTTGCATATTATGTTAAACTTGCATTTCAACATATACATAACTTGCATAAACATTCATATACTTGCATAGCTTGCATATTATGTTAAACTTGCATTTCAACATATACATAACTTGCATAAACATTCATGTACTTGCATAAGATGTTAATCATGCATATAAGCATATACATGACTTGCATAAGTACTCACATACTTGCATAACATGTTTGCATAATGGATCCATATTCACTTAGTGTTTTGCATCATAAACATCATGAAACAACTTGCATAAAAATATCATGATTACATATTATGAAACTTGCATGACATAAGGCATATAACTTGCAAAACACATAATATTCACTACATCAAGCTTGCATAAATATATGGATCCACAAACATAGCCATACTTTATCACATCTTATCATAATCAATTCAATAATTGATTATTAAGGGGATAGAAGCTCACCAAAACAAGATTAGCAAGTTAAATGAAGCAAATCCCAATGATTAAGTAGAAGAAGATGTAGATTAGCTTGCAAATCCTCTTAGGATTTTTAGTGGAGGCTCTCCAATTTTCTAAGTGGTGGCATAATGGCCTTAGATCTATTTTTGGTAAGGATAAGGGGGGTATTAGGGTGTATATATAGATTAGTTAGATGTTTTAGGACCATAGGATATACCCTAGAACCAATCCTAGCCTTTAAAGCATGTCTTGGGGAAGAAGTCAAGTGTAGGAACCATTTAGGGCCCAAAAAAAACAGCCCAAAACTCATCCCGGGCCTCAAAACATGAGCAGTTTTTGTTTTTGATTTTTCGTGAAACTTTGACGGGCCATAACTTGGTCATACGGACTCCGATTTACGAAAACTCGGACTCTATTTCGCGTATTTTTCCGAGACGAACGCAATGGCACAGCCCGTTTCCCCTGATTCAGAATATTAAATTTAATTCTGCTCTGATTTATGTTATAACAAGTTATTTAACATACGGGGTGTTACATTCTCCCCTACTTAAAGGATTTCGTCCCCGAAATCTCTAAGTCAAGAAGAACGTATCCTACCAACCAAACAACCATCTACTCAACCATCAAACACTGGCATCCATTGTCCTTAAAACAATTTCTAATGATGTATGAGCATATGCAAAAAGTGTGTGTATATGTTCCCTATCTAATGTATGAACATATGCAAACCATGATAGTGCCATGCATCCATTATGTATGCGAGGGAACCCTATCGACACATACAATATCTACATGAGTGCACAATCATTCACCAAAATGCATCATCCATATGATAACACAATCATTATACATCCATAAATATAGCTTCCTACACACAATTTTATGCAATATGCAATATGAAGTGATTGAGCCGATCTAGTGCCTAGAGTGTGTGTATATGCATCCACGAGCAACCACTAGCAAACACTTGCATCCACTTGCATCCATCATACATAACATGTCTCAAACACATGTTTCAACCATAGGACTATCCTATCTGAAGGTCAAAGGTACTAACGAGAGGACATACTAAGGATAAGATAAGTACCAGTCAAACGATAAAGGAGAAGTTAAAAGACATACTCTCAAAAAGAAATGGATACAAAGAACGCATCTTCGCTTCCGTCTCCCAAGTTGCGTTGCTCTCCTCTTCTCCCCATTGCACTTTGACTAGCTGAACCTCTCGATTCCTCAATTTCCTAGTCTCTGACCCAAGGATGCGAGTAGGAGCTCGTCGAATAGTCGCATCACGCTCTGCTTCCACTTCTCTAAGCAAACTTGGCTCTACCACCTCTGCGGTCTTATGTAGGCACTTCCTCCCATGGAATACATCATGTACACCACTAAGTCTGTCGGGCAACTCCACCAATGGAAGATGCTCCTCCCATGTACCTCCAAAATCCAAGATACATAGCCTCAAAAGGTCTTCTAAAATATGATTCACCCTCTCGGTCTGGCCGTCCGTCTGAGGATGATATGCGGTACTCAAACGCAACTGAGTCCCTACCGCCTTTTGCAAACTCTTCCAAAACTCTCTAGTGAATATAGGATCTCGATCACTCACTATACTGGAGGGTACCCGATGCAATCGAACTATCTCTCGAAGATATACAAAAGCTAGCCATGGAGCAGTCCACTTACTCTTCACAGGTATGAAATGGGTGTTCTTAGTAAGTCTGTCTACCACCACCCAAATTCCTGTATTACTCTTTCTCGATCTGGGTAACCTGTCAATAAAATCCAACGAGACGCTGTCCTACTTTCATTGCGGAACCTCCAATGGGTGAAGCAACCCACCCGGTTTCTTTCGCTCCGTCTTCACTCGTTGGCACACCAAGCATCGAGCGACATGCTCGGCCACATCTTTCTTCATACCGGCCCAGAAGAAAGCCCTCTTCATGTCTTGGTACATCTTACCCCCACTAGGATGAATGGTCATCCTAAAACGGTGTGCGTCATCAAGAATAGCCTTCCTCAAACCCTCGTCCTGCGGTACACAAAGTCTACCGTCTCTACGCAAGCACCCTCTATCTCTAAGGTGTACCTACTCAAATGGCTGGACGACTCCCCCCTTGTGAGCTTCTCTACTAACTCAACCAACTGTGGGTCGCCCCTCTGTGCTTCTCCAATCCGCCCCAAAAGAGTAGGTCTAACTTCCAAAGAAGCTAGCAAACCGGGTACAAAGTCAACGGAAGGTCTAAAGTCAAACTTAGAAATAAACTCTAAGCTCCGTCGTTCAACGAACAATGAACTCAAGGACAACCTTTTTCTACTTAAGGTGTCCGTTACCATGTTACCCTTACTCATAGGATGCTAAGGATCCCATCCACTTTTGCTGTCCTAAGACTATGCGCTCGAAGAGTCTCCAACACTTCCCTAAGATGTAGGGCATGCTCTTCTCCACCAGAATATCATCCAAAATCATCACAACTGTCTCCCACGCAGACCACCCTAGTCGAATTCGGCATCCCCCAAATGCAAGCCCCAAAGGCCTAAACCAATATCAGACAAACACCCAAGGGATACCTCCTTCGAATTCAGACGACCTACGTGAGACGATACTAGTAAAAATGGCTAAATAATTAAGCCCTTGACCAATTCTGGATGTTCTCGCCAGTCTCGCTCCAAACCCGTCGTTTATCCTATACTGGCCCTGCTCAGCCTATTGAGCACATACGAAAACTTATTTCGCTCCTAGAAAAGACCCAGATGTCATCTACAAAGACCATCACAAACTTATTTAGGTACTCCCTGAACACCCTTCTCATCAAATCAACAAAGTATGCGGGGGCGTTCGTCAAACCCAATGGCATCACCAACCACTCATAAAAGAAATCATCTGGAGTCCTCAAGGCAGTCTTCTCTATACTATTCTCAGCCACTCTCAACTGATGAAATCCCGTGGCTAAGTCCTAGTACAAAAATACTGAGGCGCCAGCCAACTGATCAAAGAGATCATTAATCCTCGGCGATGGGTATCTATTCTTCTTTGTGAGTTTCTTTAGTTCTCTTTAGCCTACACAAAGTCTGAGGGACCCATCCGCAAAAACTACTGGAGCGCCCCACTCCGATATACTTCGTCTTATGACCCCTTCTCAAGCAAATCGCCTACTCGCTTATGGAGTTCCCTCCCCTCACGAGGAGCCTTGTGGCACACTGGCCAAGATACTGATTTGGCATCGTCTACCAAACATATTCGGAAGTCAATCTCCCGTTCCGGAGGTAAGCCCTTCACCTCCTCCAAACCCATCCGAGTATTCCCGGACCACCCTATAAATTGCAAACTCTCGACCTGCGTGTCAAGCGATTCTAGATATCTTAGCATAATAGATTCTATGGGATTACAAGAGATCTCAAGAGTGTCACCCAAGCGGCCCATAAGCCTAACAACTCTCCCCTCAAAATCAAGAACGGCACCCCTACTGGATAACCAGTCCATGCCCACTAACCCATAGCCCGTGAAGCCCAACAAGCATCACATCTAAACCCAACGCTAAGTATAGAAACTTTCAAACCCAAACACATCATGGAGCCCAATTGGGTTTGAAACAACTAAGGGATCATCTACCAACTGGTGTCTCAGTGCAGTGACTCTACTAGTAATGATGAGATAAACGAACTTAATGCGTCAAAATCAAATAAAGTATGGACAGGATGATCGATCAGAAAAACTAGACTTTCAATAGAAGTAGTTCTACCTCTTTCCCGAATCGCGAGAGCCTGTACTTGCCCCCTAGCCTGACCTGGTGCCACATGAGCTTGCACCAGTCCTCCTGAGGTAGACCCCGTCCCTTGCTCCTTCTTTGGACAGTTTTTCATCAGATGCCCTGCTTCGCCACAGTGGAAGCAGCCAGTCTTAGTCTTCTTGCGACAATCTTTGTTTAGGTGGCCTAGTGTCCCACAATTGAAGCACCTCTTCTTTCCCTTGCCACCTTTGTTTTGCTGTTGTTGTTGAGGTCTCTTCTGATCTCCTTTCTTCTCGGGTGCTTTACTAGCATTGATACCCTTCTCTTCCTTATGCATATTTTCTTCTGCTTTTGAGAGAAACTTTGCCTCAAACCTATGCCTGAAATCCACCCAAGAGTCAATCGGGCGTTCTTCATTAGTGACCTCCCACCAGAACGAGGCCTCTCCTTCCATTAACCAAGCGGCCAACCTGACTTTCTTTCCCTCTTCTACTTCCAAGATTTCCATCAATTCTTCCGTCTCATTAAGCCAATCCCTAGCTCCCACAAAAGGTTTTCCTCCCATAGCCTTAAACTTCCTACAAGTCATAGCAAAAGTATCCGTGCGAGGAGAAATGAGTGCAACGGGTGGAGGAGGAACATTTGCTGGACCTGCAGCGGCGGCCCTAGCCTCTAACAACCTCCTATACCATACTGGTACCGCTACACTATCCGGAAGAAAAAGATCTTCAGCCATGCTGAGACGAAAAAGGGAAAGATTCAAAATGGAGAATTCGAGAGATAAAGATATGGCTATCGGGGATTATGCTTTTCTTTCAAAAACTTTTCTCCTAAAAGACATGTTTTTGAAAATATCTTTTCCAAAAATGTTTTAGAAAAATAGTTTTCTAAAAATTTTATCTGTTTCGGTAACCTTTGCTCTGATACCACGTGTAACACCCCACACCCGCTATAGTCACTCACTAAGGGAATGCCATAGCATCGGTGGAGTATTTTTAGTGAGTATAGAACAGTAAAATTACAACAAGACATATATAATGTAATACTTGAAAATTTAAAACATCATCTCATAGCAGCGGAAAGTAAAACATGTTTGGTTACATCATAAAACCATAACAAGAGTCAAGTACAAAATATCCATCCTGAATAAAATAAGTACATAATCCCACTACTCATAACAAATAGCCATAACAGAAAAGATAAGATAAGCTGAGCTCTACATCTACGGTCCGAGCTCCAAGAGATAGATAAAGCAAACTGATCAAAGCCCACTAGCACTAGGCCCAACCTGAGGACCTGAAGGAAAAAGATAAAAACAACGGGGGTCAGACATAAGCCTGAGTGAACCCTATCTCCTTAATAATACAATTATTAAAGTAATTAGGGTATGATATGAACTCGGTATGGTATCTTTGGGGATAATGACTACACTAAGTTGCCCACGAACACAGGACGAACTAAGATAACCGTAAAGACGCATCTACCCACCCAAGGATAATTACTAACTGCACCACACCAGACTTATTCACCAAGGGTAATTCCTACACTGCACCACACCAGTTTTACCCACCAAGAGTAATTCCTAATTAAAGGTTGATCCCACTAAGTGTACTTAGTAATTTTTACCCGGTAGTTTCCTGTACCCCTACACAGGTGCCGTCTGCCCCTATTTTTACTAGGTGTACCCACTACCCTCAAGCGATCGGCTCCCTACCGTAGATACCCGTGCTGGTCCCACAAAAGGGGGTGTATCATTCCCCAAAGTGGCTACCATATAATATCACTGTGCACGGCTTTATATCTACACGATGCAACAACGACTTACCAACCAGCCCGGGTCCACACACGCATATGAAACCCGTTGATCCCGCGTTGCCACCGCTAACCCGTTTTGGCCTCTTACAGTCAAGCCCAATATGCGTGTCCCGTCACCCGACTAGAGTCGAGCCTACAAAGATACGTTTGGGATATTGGTTGAAATGGGCCCCCACAAGCTACTACTTAAGCTTGTCGTTTAATCTAGTGCATCCCACTTAACCCTTTAACCATGTCCTCTTACATGTTATAAATCTTGGTTAAGTCCTTTAATCATATTTCAATTGCCACTTAGGGCACCCACTAGATTCCCACATGCCACCCATGGCACTTACTTAACCCCTTAATCATGTTTAATTACATGTTCCACCTTGGTTAAGTATTCTAATCGTATTCTCACATGCCACCCATGGCACTTACTTAACCCTTTTATCATGTTTAATTACATGTTCCACCTTGGTTAAGTATTCTAATCGTATTTTTCTATTGCCACCCAGGGCAACCCACTAGTCTCATCATGCCACCCCAAGGCACCCACTTAACCCCTCATGTCCCACTTACATGCTAATATGGTTAAGTGTTTCTTAATTCATTAATTAAGATCATGACCTCATAAAGACCTCCCACATTAGACCGTCTTTTATGACTGCTGGATATGCCGGTTGGTTCCGGGCAGACTTCTGTCATCAAAAGGGCCTAACCTCGTGTCTTTACTTTAATCATGTATTTAATTTATGACTAAGACCTCTCACATTGGGCCAATCATTTGTAGCCGCTGGATGGCCGGTCGGTTCCGGGCAGACTTCCGCTACAAAAGGGTCCAACCTCGTGTCTTAGTTGATTAATTAAACCTAATTAATCACCCCCATATTAATTATCCCTAATTAATATCAAATTTTCCATAACATGGGTAGACCTAACTCAATAGGTAAATTCCCATGGGGTAGACCTAACTCAATAGGTAAATTCCCACTTATGGTAAATATTTTTTTTTTTTTTTTTGTATGCTTAATCATACCCATTTCAACATACTTTTAATTAACATATTAATTAACCCCATCGTTCCCCACGTAAATCGTCATTATGACATAACATAATAAAGGGAAGATTTACCACACATAACATGGGTTTAGCATATAACTTTATCATGGGTTAAGAGGATGTCAACTTGCATATATGAGCATGTATTAACCCAACTATATTCAACCCAAACTTGCATATTATCAAACATGTGTCTTACATAACATGTTGCATATGAACTTACATATCATCAAACATGTGATTTGCATAACATGTTGCATATGAACTTACATATCATCATACATGTGATTTGCATAACATGTAGAACTTGCATTTTAGCATATACTTAACTTGCATAAGCACTCACATACTTGCATAAGCATTCATATACTTGCATAAGCTTGCATATCATGTTAAACTTGCATTTCAACATATACATAACTTGCATAAACATTCACATACTTGCATAGGCTTGCATATTATGTTAAACTTGCATTTCAACATATACATAACTTGCATAAACATTCATATACTTGCATAAGCTTGCATATTATGTTAAACTTGCATTTCAACATATACATAACTTGCATAAACATTCACATACTTGCATAGGCTTGCATATTATGTTAAACTTGCATTTCAACATATACATAACTTGCATAAACATTCATATACTTGCATAGCTTGCATATTATGTTAAACTTGCATTTCAACATATACATAACTTGCATAAACATTCATGTACTTGCATAAGATGTTAATCATGCATATAAGCATATACATGACTTGCATAAGTACTCACATACTTGCATAACATGTTTGCATAATGGATCCATATTCACTTAGTGTTTTGCATCATAAACATCATGAAACAACTTGCATAAAAATATCATGATTACATATTATGAAACTTGCATGACATAAGGCATATAACTTGCAAAACACATAATATTCACTACATCAAGCTTGCATAAATATATGGATCCACAAACATAGCCATACTTTATCACATCTTATCATAATCAATTCAATAATTGATTATTAAGGGGATAGAAGCTCACCAAAACAAGATTAGCAAGTTAAATGAAGCAAATCCCAATGATTAAGTAGAAGAAGATGTAGATTAGCTTGCAAATCCTCTTAGGATTTTTAGTGGAGGCTCTCCAATTTTCTAAGTGGTGGCATAATGGCCTTAGATCTATTTTTGGTAAGGATAAGGGGGGTATTAGGGTGTATATATAGATTAGTTAGATGTTTTAGGACCATAGGATATACCCTAGAACCAATCCTAGCCTTTAAAGCATGTCTTGGGGAAGAAGTCAAGTGTAGGAACCATTTAGGGCCCAAAAAAAACAGCCCAAAACTCATCCCGGGCCTCAAAACATGAGCAGTTTTTGTTTTTGATTTTTCGTGAAACTTTGACGGGCCATAACTTGGTCATACGGACTCCGATTTACGAAAACTCGGACTCTATTTCGCGTATTTTTCCGAGACGAACGCAATGGCACAGCCCGTTTCCCCTGATTCAGAATATTAAATTTAATTCTGCTCTGATTTATGTTATAACAAGTTATTTAACATACGGGGTGTTACATTCTCCCCTACTTAAAGGATTTCGTCCCCGAAATCTCTAAGTCAAGAAGAACGTATCCTACCAACCAAACAACCATCTACTCAACCATCAAACACTGGCATCCATTGTCCTTAAAACAATTTCTAATGATGTATGAGCATATGCAAAAAGTGTGTGTATATGTTCCCTATCTAATGTATGAACATATGCAAACCATGATAGTGCCATGCATCCATTATGTATGCGAGGGAACCCTATCGACACATACAATATCTACATGAGTGCACAATCATTCACCAAAATGCATCATCCATATGATAACACAATCATTATACATCCATAAATATAGCTTCCTACACACAATTTTATGCAATATGCAATATGAAGTGATTGAGCCGATCTAGTGCCTAGAGTGTGTGTATATGCATCCACGAGCAACCACTAGCAAACACTTGCATCCACTTGCATTCATCATACATAACATGTCTCAAACACATGTTTCAACCATAGGACTATCCTATCTGAAGGTCAAAGGTACTAACGAGAGGACATACTAAGGATAAGATAAGTACCAGTCAAACGATAAAGGAGAAGTTAAAAGACATACTCTCAAAAAGAAATGGATACAAAGAACGCATCTTCGCTTCCGTCTCCCAAGTTGCGTTGCTCTCCTCTTCTCCCCATTGCACTTTGACTAGCTGAACCTCTCGATTCCTCAATTTCCTAGTCTCTGACCCAAGGATGCGAGTAGGAGCTCGTCGAATAGTCGCATCACGCTCTGCTTCCACTTCTCTAAGCAAACTTGGCTCTACCACCTCTGCGGTCTTATGTAGGCACTTCCTCCCATGGAATACATCATGTACACCACTAAGTCTGTCGGGCAACTCCACCAATGGAAGATGCTCCTCCCATGTACCTCCAAAATCCAAGATACATAGCCTCAAAAGGTCTTCTAAAATATGATTCACCCTCTCGGTCTGGCCGTCCGTCTGAGGATGATATGCGGTACTCAAACGCAACTGAGTCCCTACCGCCTTTTGCAAACTCTTCCAAAACTCTCTAGTGAATATAGGATCTCGATCACTCACTATACTGGAGGGTACCCGATGCAATCGAACTATCTCTCGAAGATATACAAAAGCTAGCCATGGAGCAGTCCACTTACTCTTCACAGGTATGAAATGGGTGTTCTTAGTAAGTCTGTCTACCACCACCCAAATTCCTGTATTACTCTTTCTCGATCTGGGTAACCTGTCAATAAAATCCAACGAGACGCTGTCCTACTTTCATTGCGGAACCTCCAATGGGTGAAGCAACCCACCCGGTTTCTTTCGCTCCGTCTTCACTCGTTGGCACACCAAGCATCGAGCGACATGCTCGGCCACATCTTTCTTCATACCGGCCCAGAAGAAAGCCCTCTTCATGTCTTGGTACATCTTACCCCCACTAGGATGAATGGTCATCCTAAAACGGTGTGCGTCATCAAGAATAGCCTTCCTCAAACCCTCGTCCTGCGGTACACAAAGTCTACCGTCTCTACGCAAGCACCCTCTATCTCTAAGGTGTACCTACTCAAATGGCTGGACGACTCCCCCCTTGTGAGCTTCTCTACTAACTCAACCAACTGTGGGTCGCCCCTCTGTGCTTCTCCAATCCGCCCCAAAAGAGTAGGTCTAACTTCCAAAGAAGCTAGCAAACCGGGTACAAAGTCAACGGAAGGTCTAAAGTCAAACTTAGAAATAAACTCTAAGCTCCGTCGTTCAACGAACAATGAACTCAAGGACAACCTTTTTCTACTTAAGGTGTCCGTTACCATGTTACCCTTACTCATAGGATGCTAAGGATCCCATCCACTTTTGCTGTCCTAAGACTATGCGCTCGAAGAGTCTCCAACACTTCCCTAAGATGTAGGGCATGCTCTTCTCCACCAGAATATCATCCAAAATCATCACAACTGTCTCCCACGCAGACCACCCTAGTCGAATTCGGCATCCCCCAAATGCAAGCCCCAAAGGCCTAAACCAATATCAGACAAACACCCAAGGGATACCTCCTTCGAATTCAGACGACCTACGTGAGACGATACTAGTAAAAATGGCTAAATAATTAAGCCCTTGACCAATTCTGGATGTTCTCGCCAGTCTCGCTCCAAACCCGTCGTTTATCCTATACTGGCCCTGCTCAGCCTATTGAGCACATACGAAAACTTATTTCGCTCCTAGAAAAGACCCAGATGTCATCTACAAAGACCATCACAAACTTATTTAGGTACTCCCTGAACACCCTTCTCATCAAATCAACAAAGTATGCGGGGGCGTTCGTCAAACCCAATGGCATCACCAACCACTCATAAAAGAAATCATCTGGAGTCCTCAAGGCAGTCTTCTCTATACTATTCTCAGCCACTCTCAACTGATGAAATCCCGTGGCTAAGTCCTAGTACAAAAATACTGAGGCGCCAGCCAACTGATCAAAGAGATCATTAATCCTCGGCGATGGGTATCTATTCTTCTTTGTGAGTTTCTTTAGTTCTCTTTAGCCTACACAAAGTCTGAGGGACCCATCCGCAAAAACTACTGGAGCGCCCCACTCCGATATACTTCGTCTTATGACCCCTTCTCAAGCAAATCGCCTACTCGCTTATGGAGTTCCCTCCCCTCACGAGGAGCCTTGTGGCACACTGGCCAAGATACTGATTTGGCATCGTCTACCAAACATATTCGGAAGTCAATCTCCCGTTCCGGAGGTAAGCCCTTCACCTCCTCCAAACCCATCCGAGTATTCCCGGACCACCCTATAAATTGCAAACTCTCGACCTGCGTGTCAAGCGATTCTAGATATCTTAGCATAATAGATTCTATGGGATTACAAGAGATCTCAAGAGTGTCACCCAAGCGGCCCATAAGCCTAACAACTCTCCCCTCAAAATCAAGAACGGCACCCCTACTGGATAACCAGTCCATGCCCACTAACCCATAGCCCGTGAAGCCCAACAAGCATCACATCTAAACCCAACGCTAAGTATAGAAACTTTCAAACCCAAACACATCATGGAGCCCAATTGGGTTTGAAACAACTAAGGGATCATCTACCAACTGGTGTCTCAGTGCAGTGACTCTACTAGTAATGATGAGATAAACGAACTTAATGCGTCAAAATCAAATAAAGTATGGACAGGATGATCGATCAGAAAAACTAGACTTTCAATAGAAGTAGTTCTACCTCTTTCCCGAATCGCGAGAGCCTGTACTTGCCCCCTAGCCTGACCTGGTGCCACATGAGCTTGCACCAGTCCTCCTGAGGTAGACCCCGTCCCTTGCTCCTTCTTTGGACAGTTTTTCATCAGATGCCCTGCTTCGCCACAGTGGAAGCAGCCAGTCTTAGTCTTCTTGCGACAATCTTTGTTTAGGTGGCCTAGTGTCCCACAATTGAAGCACCTCTTCTTTCCCTTGCCACCTTTGTTTTGCTGTTGTTGTTGAGGTCTCTTCTGATCTCCTTTCTTCTCGGGTGCTTTACTAGCATTGATACCCTTCTCTTCCTTATGCATATTTTCTTCTGCTTTTGAGAGAAACTTTGCCTCAAACCTATGCCTGAAATCCACCCAAGAGTCAATCGGGCGTTCTTCATTAGTGACCTCCCACCAGAACGAGGCCTCTCCTTCCATTAACCAAGCGGCCAACCTGACTTTCTTTCCCTCTTCTACTTCCAAGATTTCCATCAATTCTTCCGTCTCATTAAGCCAATCCCTAGCTCCCACAAAAGGTTTTCCTCCCATAGCCTTAAACTTCCTACAAGTCATAGCAAAAGTATCCGTGCGAGGAGAAATGAGTGCAACGGGTGGAGGAGGAACATTTGCTGGACCTGCAGCGGCGGCCCTAGCCTCTAACAACCTCCTATACCATACTGGTACCGCTACACTATCCGGAAGAAAAAGATCTTCAGCCATGCTGAGACGAAAAAGGGAAAGATTCAAAATGGAGAATTCGAGAGATAAAGATATGGCTATCGGGGATTATGCTTTTCTTTCAAAAACTTTTCTCCTAAAAGACATGTTTTTGAAAATATCTTTTCCAAAAATGTTTTAGAAAAATAGTTTTCTAAAAATTTTATCTGTTTCGGTAACCTTTGCTCTGATACCACGTGTAACACCCCACACCCGCTATAGTCACTCACTAAGGGAATGCCATAGCATCGGTGGAGTATTTTTAGTGAGTATAGAACAGTAAAATTACAACAAGACATATATAATGTAATACTTGAAAATTTAAAACATCATCTCATAGCAGCGGAAAGTAAAACATGTTTGGTTACATCATAAAACCATAACAAGAGTCAAGTACAAAATATCCATCCTGAATAAAATAAGTACATAATCCCACTACTCATAACAAATAGCCATAACAGAAAAGATAAGATAAGCTGAGCTCTACATCTACGGTCCGAGCTCCAAGAGATAGATAAAGCAAACTGATCAAAGCCCACTAGCACTAGGCCCAACCTGAGGACCTGAAGGAAAAAGATAAAAACAACGGGGGTCAGACATAAGCCTGAGTGAACCCTATCTCCTTAATAATACAATTATTAAAGTAATTAGGGTATGATATGAACTCGGTATGGTATCTTTGGGGATAATGACTACACTAAGTTGCCCACGAACACAGGACGAACTAAGATAACCGTAAAGACGCATCTACCCACCCAAGGATAATTACTAACTGCACCACACCAGACTTATTCACCAAGGGTAATTCCTACACTGCACCACACCAGTTTTACCCACCAAGAGTAATTCCTAATTAAAGGTTGATCCCACTAAGTGTACTTAGTAATTTTTACCCGGTAGTTTCCTGTACCCCTACACAGGTGCCGTCTGCCCCTATTTTTACTAGGTGTACCCACTACCCTCAAGCGATCGGCTCCCTACCGTAGATACCCGTGCTGGTCCCACAAAAGGGGGTGTATCATTCCCCAAAGTGGCTACCATATAATATCACTGTGCACGGCTTTATATCTACACGATGCAACAACGACTTACCAACCAGCCCGGGTCCACACACGCATATGAAACCCGTTGATCCCGCGTTGCCACCGCTAACCCGTTTTGGCCTCTTACAGTCAAGCCCAATATGCGTGTCCCGTCACCCGACTAGAGTCGAGCCTACAAAGATACGTTTGGGATATTGGTTGAAATGGGCCCCCACAAGCTACTACTTAAGCTTGTCGTTTAATCTAGTGCATCCCACTTAACCCTTTAACCATGTCCTCTTACATGTTATAAATCTTGGTTAAGTCCTTTAATCATATTTCAATTGCCACTTAGGGCACCCACTAGATTCCCACATGCCACCCATGGCACTTACTTAACCCCTTAATCATGTTTAATTACATGTTCCACCTTGGTTAAGTATTCTAATCGTATTCTCACATGCCACCCATGGCACTTACTTAACCCTTTTATCATGTTTAATTACATGTTCCACCTTGGTTAAGTATTCTAATCGTATTTTTCTATTGCCACCCAGGGCAACCCACTAGTCTCATCATGCCACCCCAAGGCACCCACTTAACCCCTCATGTCCCACTTACATGCTAATATGGTTAAGTGTTTCTTAATTCATTAATTAAGATCATGACCTCATAAAGACCTCCCACATTAGACCGTCTTTTATGACTGCTGGATATGCCGGTTGGTTCCGGGCAGACTTCTGTCATCAAAAGGGCCTAACCTCGTGTCTTTACTTTAATCATGTATTTAATTTATGACTAAGACCTCTCACATTGGGCCAATCATTTGTAGCCGCTGGATGGCCGGTCGGTTCCGGGCAGACTTCCGCTACAAAAGGGTCCAACCTCGTGTCTTAGTTGATTAATTAAACCTAATTAATCACCCCCATATTAATTATCCCTAATTAATATCAAATTTTCCATAACATGGGTAGACCTAACTCAATAGGTAAATTCCCATGGGGTAGACCTAACTCAATAGGTAAATTCCCACTTATGGTAAATAATTTTTTTTTTTTTTTTGTATGCTTAATCATACCCATTTCAACATACTTTTAATTAACATATTAATTAACCCCATCGTTCCCCACGTAAATCGTCATTATGACATAACATAATAAAGGGAAGATTTACCACACATAACATGGGTTTAGCATATAACTTTATCATGGGTTAAGAGGATGTCAACTTGCATATATGAGCATGTATTAACCCAACTATATTCAACCCAAACTTGCATATTATCAAACATGTGTCTTACATAACATGTTGCATATGAACTTACATATCATCAAACATGTGATTTGCATAACATGTTGCATATGAACTTACATATCATCATACATGTGATTTGCATAACATGTAGAACTTGCATTTTAGCATATACTTAACTTGCATAAGCACTCACATACTTGCATAAGCATTCATATACTTGCATAAGCTTGCATATCATGTTAAACTTGCATTTCAACATATACATAACTTGCATAAACATTCACATACTTGCATAGGCTTGCATATTATGTTAAACTTGCATTTCAACATATACATAACTTGCATAAACATTCATATACTTGCATAAGCTTGCATATTATGTTAAACTTGCATTTCAACATATACATAACTTGCATAAACATTCACATACTTGCATAGGCTTGCATATTATGTTAAACTTGCATTTCAACATATACATAACTTGCATAAACATTCATATACTTGCATAGCTTGCATATTATGTTAAACTTGCATTTCAACATATACATAACTTGCATAAACATTCATGTACTTGCATAAGATGTTAATCATGCATATAAGCATATACATGACTTGCATAAGTACTCACATACTTGCATAACATGTTTGCATAATGGATCCATATTCACTTAGTGTTTTGCATCATAAACATCATGAAACAACTTGCATAAAAATATCATGATTACATATTATGAAACTTGCATGACATAAGGCATATAACTTGCAAAACACATAATATTCACTACATCAAGCTTGCATAAATATATGGATCCACAAACATAGCCATACTTTATCACATCTTATCATAATCAATTCAATAATTGATTATTAAGGGGATAGAAGCTCACCAAAACAAGATTAGCAAGTTAAATGAAGCAAATCCCAATGATTAAGTAGAAGAAGATGTAGATTAGCTTGTAAATCCTCTTAGGATTTTTAGTGGAGGCTCTCCAATTTTCTAAGTGGTGGCATAATGGCCTTAGATCTATTTTTGGTAAGGATAAGGGGGGTATTAGGGTGTATATATAGATTAGTTAGATGTTTTAGGACCATAGGATATACCCTAGAACCAATCCTAGCCTTTAAAGCATGTCTTGGGGAAGAAGTCAAGTGTAGGAACCATTTAGGGCCCAAAAAAAACAGCCCAAAACTCATCCCGGGCCTCAAAACATGAGCAGTTTTTGTTTTTGATTTTTCGTGAAACTTTGACGGGCCATAACTTGGTCATACGGACTCCGATTTACGAAAACTCGGACTCTATTTCGCGTATTTTTCCGAGACGAACGCAATGGCACAGCCCGTTTCCCCTGATTCAGAATATTAAATTTAATTCTGCTCTGATTTATGTTATAACAAGTTATTTAACATACGGGGTGTTACATATTGATTCATGGCTACAATTGAAAAACTAACTCGCCAAAAGTACCATGAAATCATTATAATAATGCAACGCATTGCAATAATGGATGACTTACAGTTTAAAATTTGTGTTGTGAGCATGAAGTGGAAACAAGTGTGGAATGCTAAACAAAAAAGCACAACAAGCAGAACACATTTCCATCACAACATCACAAAAGCAAGTCTTAACAAAGCTCATTGGCATAGCAGGATCCAAGCACTTTTTCAGTACAAACTCTCCGATGGAATTTTCCAATGCAGCACCTCCGTCAGAGGCCTGGGGCATCCGATGCTTTGGGCATACAACGGAAAGCAGAAAGAATTCCTCGAGAGAGAAAGGATCAAATTGGCGCAAGTAGTCCGAATTCACAGAGAAACCCTTCTGTGATAAGAAACTTCTTAGTCTTATGTTGCTCATCAATAGCCTTCAAAGACTCAAGAACATAGTTTGCTACTAAATCCGAGTTTTCTAGATACATTGGCCTGCTCAGAAGCTCTAAATGATCCGATAAAAGAAAAATACCTTTGCCAACAAATTAGAAGCTCCTAGTGAGTCAATCTAAATCATGGAAGTTCGACAAAATTAATCGCATTCACCTCACACAATTTGTGACAACCTATGATAAAAGAGTAACATGACCGCACTAAGAATCGGACAATGTACAGGAGACATATCATGGGTTCGTCTCAACATTGCAATAAACAAAAAAACCATTTGCACTCAACCAAAACGCAAACAACTCAAAAGTACATAAGCCAAAGTGTGCAAACAATGGGAAATCCACCCTCAGAAGATCGTCAAAAAGACTTTACCTTCAAAGAAAAGCATATAAAATTTGTGACAAAATCAATACGCCTTGAAGGTTCAATTAATTAAATATCGACCAGTCCCGGGAGAAGAAAAGAAAGATACATTGGACAAGATAGATCAAAAGCAATGTCTTGCAAGAATGAATTCCTTGGCTAAGAAAGTCAAGAGTGTTCCAACACGAGAGCTTTCTTGACTACAAATCTCTAATCGTATACAACTCAAAGAACCCGATGGTACTCCGCTTCAAACCCAAAAATAAATGATACTGAAAGGCAATTACACTAATATGGCATAATCCCATAAAGCGATAGCATTTCCCTCGGAATTGAAGCTAGTATCCATTGACGATATCAACATGGGATATAAGAAAGGTTGAGCACTAACCATGCGCTGGGAAAATAGTTGCGAAACAAAAATTCAAAGTTTTATCTAGCCTGGGATGATCTGTAATATCAAGAATGATTGGAAGAGACAACAATACTGCAAGGTTGCAGTATACTCGAACTGCGGAAAAAGCAAATGCAGAGATAATGCTAGAAGCAATTCATTGGTAAACAACATTCAATGTCCAAAAACATAATTCCAAGGCTTGAGGTTTTCAGGATGGATACTGTAAAAGCATTGTATAAAATGCTGGCTTGACACAACTTATTAAGTGGTGCACATAAGCTACTCAGTTTACCAAAAATCCTACGGTCATGACCACCCAAGAGCATTGGCTAAGAGCACGAGTCAAGCTGACTGGGGCATCGCTAATAATTGAACAAGGAAAGCCAAATTTGGAACTCCATCAGACAAGTTGTCAGGTGCACGCATTTCATAAGTATACAATGATGATTTGAAAGATAATACTTAGAATTCGCAGTCCAATACCAAGACAGACGAATCTCGAGTATTGTCGATGACAAAATAAGTGTATTATCAGTGTGAACTATATTTACTAGGTCATAAATTCCTAAATAAAAAGTAGCTTTACATTGATAACAATGAATGTTTCTTATGATTTGTCTCCTTTTGCCGGGATAACCTGTTGTCGTCTTGAGCGGTCGACAGCGAATTTGCCGCCGAATGTGTGCAAAAGCTCTTCATTACAGGTTCTCTAAAAGTCACTTATGATAAGGGAAACCCTCTGATGAGACTAAGCCAGTGTTGCACCATCATTTGTCGAAGTAAGGCAAAAGACACAAACAGAGCCAACACTTGCTCAGGAGTTATATACAAATTCAAAGTGAGATTTCTGAGTCCAAACAAGCTACTGCAATAAGGCCAAAAAATGAACAATCAAATGACATGCCTCCGGCAAATTGTCAAGAGCATACGGGATAATGAAATTTTGAATCGCTCGTAATCCGGAAGCTGTAACTGTTCTAATCTCGGAAACTCATATAAAATGTTCAGTCTAAGCAGAAATGATCCATCTTCCAGAATGACAACTAGTCCTCTGTCCGATGGTACAAAGCATATAAGCTCAACCATCAAGTAAAAATCTAGAGTAGCTCGGAATTGACGAGTTCGGTCTCTAAAACAACTTGGAATTTCAGTGCTTTCACTAACTTAAAGCCTCGAAGTGTCCACTAGGTTAAAGCTCGGACAATGTGTTGACATAAGGGAGTTCAAAGCATATTTAAAGCTGCAATTGAATCCCGACGTAACAAACAAACATGTATTTATCGGACTTAAAGCAATTCAATATCAAGGTAGACTGCCAATTCCGAAGTACATATTGGTATACAAGGTCATTTTGTGAATCCATCTACAACATTGAATGTCCAAAACCAATTCCAAGCTTACTCTAGAAAACTAATAATTCAATAAGGCTTGAGGGAATACAAGCTCGATCATGATCTCCAATTCGGATTCTGCAAGTTATCAAAATATCACCCAACTACTTCAAACTGGAAGCTTACGGCTCCGAAATACAGGCTATGGTTAATACATTCCGGCATTCCAAGCCTCAAGTACACGGAATCGAATCAAATAAAGTTTAATTCAACGGCGTGTGAAGGCCTTAACATGGGAAAATCTTTAAATAATATGCATACTCAAACCAATACATGTTCGAACATACTCGAACCCAAGTCGGGTCGAGCATGCTCAAACCAACAAGATGGTCAAGCATGACGAACGTATGGTCAGGCACGAGCGACTGTAGCAGTTGAAGCCGATAAGTTGCAGAATTGCCAGACCTAGACAACGTTAGTAGGCTTCCAGACAGTTAAGTTTACGTGATCATGTAAATACTGTTGAGTTCAACCCAAAGTTTGCACGTGATAAAGGAAAAACTTGAGCATCTAATGGAGTCTCCAGTATCAGAACTGGCTTACAAAGCAGGCAAACACTGAGCCATAAAAGTCTGTCCCATAATGAAGGTTAAATGGCTCCCAGATAAAGGCGTGAATATCCAGAGCTTCTCTAAGAAAAAGCAGAAAATGAATCGCAGATAAGTATTTCCCAAATGTGAAATATCGTACACCATCATAAAAGTCATCAAAATGATAACGTTTAACATCCACAGTCGGCTTAGCCGAGCGTTAATGCGAATTCGAATTAGAATATCGTATTTGTGTAGATAACATTCGATGAGTTTTAAGCCATTGAATAAAATAATTATGTGTAGATACTTTATTCAATTCAAAAATCAAATTCTCTATAATTCATTTATAACTAACCTGCTATCGATATGGACGACCGATAATGAGGTATAAGTCCAAAATTGTGCAAGTGCTTGTTTTGATTACAAAACAGGTGATACAAAAACCACTTATTCAACGTGCATGGCAATAGCATATCATCCATGAAGAACACCAGTTCATATTACACAACTACAAAATGGTTTCATATAAAAAAGTTTGAGGTGATATTTGCGCAAATACCAGGACTAGCCAAGGCTGATACCTCATACGGTTACAACACCAAAACTGGACCGGTACATTAGCAATTATGTGGATTGGTACATTGCTAGAGGAAGTGGTCAGTCTTGTTTATAATATACATACCAGTTGTGTTATTCAAAGAAGGGGCCGACATCATGGACATGTGGATCAGTCCAGACATGCATGCCGTGATCCAAAAGTAGTGCATGATTGGGTCGGTGCATTAAACAACGTATGAGCATGCATGATGCAATATCAACTGCAATGTCCATGCCTCTCAATATATAATTTGGACTTGTTATGTATGTGAGACCTATATGAAACTTACACCAGGGATGAAACACGTGCAGGTGCATGAAATCCAAATGAAGCTCCTATATCAAAACGTTGGGATATTATAAACAATAACATGGGGCAACATTTGGTGAGGTGTACATAAAGGTGTAGAATATACGATGGAAGTGAATGGTTTTATGCAAAAATGGTTAACAAAGTGCATTGATCAACATACTATAATGCACGCATGGGAATGATTCTGCGAATATATGGGTACATGCACACATGACATATTCATACATAACATGAAGTTCGAACGAAGAAAGATGGATCAAAGCTAAAAAAACTATGTTATACATGATTAGCAGGCGAAAGTATCTGGTGGATTATTGGTAATAAAATGGTTCAGCATATGTTTTTACATAAGGACACGTGGACCAAGTGTAAAGCACAAAGTGGATCGGTACTGTCAAATAGAATAGAAAATGGATCGGTCCTATAAGGTGTAACTGGTTCCGTGCATTGACAAGAAATTGGATCAGTCTGCTAATATTCACATGGACAACTTCAAATTATTATGCAATGGCAAAGAATATATCAGCAGCAGTGTTTATTTCAAAGCTCGCATTTCTCGCAAGCAAAAAATACAAGCTTCGAGGGGCAAATGTTAACACTGTTAAAACATAGTTCAAAGTGCCGGGTCGGTCCATTCAGAACGGATCGGGTCGGTTTCAAGACATTGGATCGGTCTAGTCAAATCTGGACCGGGACGGTACCATTTTCGGGTTGGTCTCAATTATATGGGTCGGTCAGCACAGATGTATCGGTTCAGTCGGACTGCTCAAAGGGATTGGGTCGATCCATAGCAATGGACCGGTCACTACACCGGGTTGGTCACTACATATAGGGTTGGCACTAACTGGATCGTCTCCTTCGCATATAACAACTAATCATTGTATAAAAAGAGAAAGCGTGAAGTCTTCATGTAATACACTAGTCCATGTTTCACATAGCTCCAAAGTGATAACATTTAACACGAAAGAGGATACGGTAAACAATTAATACATGAGCCATGCATGAAGATCCATGAAATGGTCATCCCATGTCCTTTCTGTTGTAGTGCCACGTGGACTGAAATGATTCACGTAAGGATTGGCAAGCTTCACGTAACAAGACTCATGCAAATAACATAGCGTAACATACAGCATGCTGATGAATATTGGTAGTATTATAAATACTACAGGAAAGCACAGTATTAAAGATAATGTGGTGGCATATTATACATGAAGTGGCACAACTATAATATTGGATCGGTTGTTGCATTTTGACTCGGGTCGGTCTGCTGCAATAATACGATAACAGCTCAAAAGTGGATCAGATCGGGTTAAATATATTAGTACAAGACTGGATCGGGTCGGGACCTCTAAATAGAAGGCGGAAGCTCCAAATATCATATTTGAATCGGTCTCAAAGCATGCGGTGGCAAGAAAGTAATTAAATAGAAACTGGGTCGGGGTATAACATAAATGGCGGAGGCTTCATTAATGAAATATGGATCGGACCTGTAGAGAATAAAGTGGAACGGTTAGTGGGGTTATTTTGGATCGGCTATATTTAATTAAACTGATGGCATTTCTGTAATAAGTCTACCCCGATTCAACTTTACGCCCGATCCAAGCTTATGCCCAATCCAAATACTACGCCCTATCCATGTCTACCCCGATCCAATTTCATGCCCGATCCAAGTTACTACCCGATCCAAACTTTGCACCCTGTAATTACAAAACTTCCACTACCTTCAAACTTCTTCTATAAATAGCCCCTTGCTCCACAATTCAAGGGAGGGATTTCTTGACCCCGAAGGGCTGCCTAAACCTCTAAAAGCTTCAAAAACATCATTAATGGCTTCCTAACTTTGCTCTATCATTCTCCAACAACATGAAGATCAAATCAATTCATTTCTCCATTCAAAGTTGATCTAACTCCAGTCTAATGCTCTTTAATCGCCATTAGTTATCTCTAAAAATCTGGATCTAGCACAAACTTCATCAACAAATCGAGGAAAAGCATCTACATGCTAAAGTGATCAACGATTCACACATCCTCCATCATGAAGATAAAAATCCCAATAATTCCTTGCCAAATTCTAGTATAATTAGATCATAAAAATGAGAGAAGTGAGAAATGAATGTATGAGAGATTTCATGTGTGTTGTAAAGCAAAATTCCGTAATGAGAAGTGATTGAAAAGTGGACGTAGATTCTCATTGAATCGAACCACTATAAAAATCCCGTGTCTCTTACTTGCTTTTCCCCATTTATTTTACGTTTGTGGCCCCCTTTTAATTTCTAACCATAATTGGTGAAGTGTGATTTCACACCATTGGAGTTGATTCCAATTTTGAGATCAACAGTACTTAACCTTAGTAAAAGGCAGCTTTCACTAGCAACTTCCCCTCCTTTGTAGCAGAGACTGTAGTGTAAGTTTCACTACATAGTCTGCTTTAAAGAAACTGAAAGTTTCAAGTGAAAGCAGCTTTTCCCAAAGGTTAAGTGAAGCGGCATTCACCCAGTAAATTCTTAATCAAAAGTCGAGTATTTTTGCATCCGAAGATGATGATTCGATATCTTTAGACGTTGGTGCTGGTATATATTATATTACACCTATCTCTACGTAGTATATTACATAAGAATTGAATGGACATGTTGTGTGCACATGGATGATGCCTTGCTAAATCCATGTCAATATGTATGTTTCCGCATAAGATAGTTTTATTTGTTCCTTTTTGTGTGTATATATAGGGGGATGTTCTGTATGCTATGGTACGAACTGCCAGTGTTGCATATCGACTACTGTTCAGGTGATTCTTTTTTTGGGTTTGCATTTTAACAAGTGACATTTCATTATCTTTGAGACACATACTGATTGACTACACAAACACATGGATGGGCCTTAAAGTGCTATTTTAGTTTCATGTATTTTGGTTTACACAAACACACTGATCGACTACCGTGCACACAAATACACTGATCGACATATACTGATCGACTACCAGTGTACACAAACACACTGATCGACACATATTGATCGACTACCGGTGTACACGAACACACTGATTGACTACCGGTGTACACAAACACACTGATTGATCGACTACAACTGATCGGCTATCGGTGTACACAAACACACTGATCGACTACCGATGTACACAAACAAACTGATCGACATACACTTACCTCTGTATTTATGTTTACATCTCAGTCACAGTGAGTTACAATGTCAACTAGTTTTGTGTGCAATCTGCATAAAATTACCTTTTTTCCTTTAGATTTTGGTGCTTTTGTGCTGCTGGAACTCAGGCTAGCTATTACGATATAGTTTTGCTATCAATCAATGAAACTTGACAATTATATTGATGAAACTGAACATCAATTTATCTTCATCAGGTTGGCCTTTTAAGCTTTTGTTTTAAACTGTGTATATATAAATATATATGCTGTTATAAAACTTTATCAGTGATCGACGCTAAAAAAGCGCGATATTGTAATAAATTCTACAAGCGTACAGGTGTGTAGTATGCAGGTCGAACACAGGGAGGATAAATTAAATTTTGTTACTTATATATTCCTTAGGCGAGTTAGACAAAATTGGAGGGTGATTGAAATTGAAGTTGCATCTTGGTTCAAAACAAAACTAATTGAATCAACGACCAAATTACAATTATCAATAAAACAAATTAAAACTGCGATTGAATTCACAACAGATTCGAATCTAATCGAATCTATAATCAATTCAATGATTAGGAAATAAATAGATTGCTGGAAATAGACTTGCAAAATAGAAATAAATTAACAGGAAAATAAAATTGCAATAACAATTGTGTTCTAGCAAATCTAATTAACTAGACAACACCACTTGTCATGAGTATAAAAATGCAAAAAAGAGAAAATAGAGAAAACTTTATTGATTCCCGGATCCTTTTTACAATGAGAGTAAAAGCGGTATTTATAAGATAAAATGTCAACCTCAAACCTTAATCTAATATATGCATATATGGCCCTTTTAATAACAATTATTTCTCTTATATTAATCTGCAATTATTCCTCCAATTAGCAATTATTTCTCCTATATTAATCGGCACTTATTCCTCCAATCAGCAATTATTCCTCCAATCAGCAATTATACTTCCCATCAGCAATTATTCCTCCAATCAGTAATTATTCTTCCCATCAGCAATTATTCTTCCCATCAGCAATTATTCCTCCCATATCTTCCTTATTTGACATGTGATTAATTGAAGGGAGATAAGATCGCATGTGATTAATTCTTCCAAACAAGGACGTTTATTAGATTCCAAAGGCAACATAGGATAAAATATTCAAAATTGGTCTTCTTCTTGTGTAATATCTTTGCTTTTCGGGGTGCATGAGAATTGATGAACAAACTGTGAAAATATATGAAAATACCCAATATAAAATTTATTTATTTACAATAAAGATAAATTATAAGCATAAAAAATTAACACTTTTACATGTTAATCAAATACCCCTACACTTATCTTTTACTTGTCCTCGAGTAAAAAGAAAGAAAGATAAAAAAATGAAAAGCTAAACTAGATAGGTCACACTTTCGTAGGAAACACGATTGCATTGAGCGTATGCAATAAGCCGTTAAACCTCTAGGTGTCCCTAGTAGGACGAGTGGTGTCTCATGAGGGTTTTCAGCGGATACTACCCACGAAATCCAAATGCAATGTGCAATGTTTTTAATGCAACTATATGAATACAATAGACATATACGAATGAAAACAAAAATAATGAAAACACGACTTATTTCAGGAAAATGGTACAACAAATTAAGTTGACAATTTCTAGTCAGTTGATTTTATTTTAGATACCTCAATTTGTCACAAATTTTCAATATAATTCAAGTTTTCAAATGTTAAATTCCAGTTTGGCCAGTTGGTTCGGTCGATAACATAGTGCGCCATGAAATAAATTCTTAGTTTGCTTGTCACAATTTGTAAAGTGGTATTCTAATTTCCTTGTGTATGGATAGTCAAATCAATAAGGTCAAGAAATGTTTGGGCATCATCGCTTATTCTCTATCTCTATAAAAGTTAAAATTTATGATTAAGTACATACACCTAACTTAGAAGACCAAGGTTTACCACCCATGCACTGCCTCGCGGACTAACGGAGAATGGGTAAAGAGCTTGGTGGATTGTGCAGACCGACTTTGACTTTGTCAACAACGTGTTGGTAATCCTTAGGTGTCCAATCTCATAAAATGAGACCAAGATATTCCAACGCTGACTTTGTCAACAACAAGTTGGATAGAGCTTGGCAGGTTTGCACACCAACGCTAGATATACAAGCAATGTTGGATACCCTTGGATTACTATTATTATTATTGAAAATATAAGCACAAAAGAGAGTTATGCGAATTCAACTTAACACAACTTAGTTTTAAAGATTCGAACAACCAATATAAGTATTTTAAGTCCTCCACTTTATTAAACAAAGACTACAATTTAGAATAAACTTCATGGCCATCACCTAAGAATCTCCCTATGTACCGGTTACACTATAATCCTTCAAAATTCAACTTTTCATTATATTTCTTATTTGATCTTAGTTGAGAGAAAAAAATACTATCAACTGATTAATATTCCTTAACTTATTTTGTTATATCAATCTAAAATGAGTCGTAATTTCAAAAAAAAAAAAACATGTTACTACGATCTAAAATGCATGATGGTCCTATATGAAAAGAAAGAAAGAAAAAAAAATAAAAGAAAAAATAAAAGGATGTAATGCAGACTCCCCCCACACTTGGACTAAACATTGTCCACACTGTAAACACGTTTCTTAAATGTGAAAGATAGAACCCAAAGATGGATTAAATGCAAAATGATTTGTAAAATAAAATGCAATTTAGCAACTATATGCGTGTGAAAATTATATGCAAGATGAAATCTACAAAGATGATAAATGATTTGTGAAGGATGAAATTTCCTTTCCCCCCACACTTGTTCTTATCGAAAATGTTGAGTGCTGGTTTCTTACCTCCAAACTTGTGAGGTATCATAGGCATGTCAATAGATTCTAAAATCAAAATCTTCCCTATGAAGAGTTTATTGTGACAATGATTTATGTTATTCAGCAGAAGATTATCAAAATCCCATAAATTTGAGTGTTTAACCACAATTTCTTTTGATGATATGGAATTACGATTATCTTTGAGATGTTCCATATATTCATTCTCGTCATTTAAAAGTTTAAGTTCATCTTCAAAAATTTCTTCAAAAGACATAGTAGATATGTTTATTGATGCAAGAGAAATTTCTTGAAGGGCTAAACCTAATGTATCTTTTTCAAGTGTTTCAATCACGTCAACTTCTCCTATTTCAGAATATTTGGCTTGATGAAAAATATTCAATTCAATGGTTAAGTGCCCAAATGATAGTCGAAGTTGGATGCTCCTACAATTTATAATAGCGTTTGAGGTGGCTAAGAAGGGACGACCCAAAATCAATGGAATTTGACTACCATGACTCAAAACAGGCTCGGTTTCTAGAACTATGAAATCAACAGGGAAGTAAAATTGTTCAATTTGAATCAAAACGTCTTCAATTATACCCAATGGTTTTTTAAAAGATCAATCAGCTAACTAAAGAGTGATGTTTGTTGGTTTAATCTCCCCTAATCCAAGTTGACGATAAACAGTGTAAGGAAGAAGATTTACACTCGCACCAAGATCAAGTAGGGCACGAGATATGTGAATGTTTCCAATTTTGCAATCAATTGTAGGGAAACCGGGGTCCTTGTACTTGACTGGGGCAGGATTTGAAAGAATGGAGCTTGTATTCGCAGTTAGAAAGGTAGTTTTAGGAACATTAGTGGCTCGTTTTCGGGTGCATAGCTCTTTGAGACACTTGGCATATTGAGGAATTTGTTCGATGGTGTCTAAGAGTGGAATATTGACACGAACTTGTTTGAAGATTTCAAGAATATTTTCAAAATTTGCATCCTTCTTCTCATTGTTAAGTCTGTGAGGATAAGGGGCTATTGGTTTATAGACTCTTTCAGAAATTTGATTGTTCGAAGAAGAAGGTTTCAATGTGGAAAGTGATTGAGGTACAGGAATAGAAGGTGAGATGCTGGGATTGCCAACATTTGAGTAGGAGATATTATCGGGGTTGTCGACATTAGAAGAAGAGATGTTGGGGTTGCCAACATTCGAAGAAGATGGGGTTTCATAAGGTTCCAAGGAGTTGGCATTGGTTGCCATCACAAGAGTGTCAAGCTTTTCAATTGGGATTGAAATCGAATGGTTGTCGGGATTGCCAACATTATTGTCAATCATTTTTCTAGACCTCAGGGTGGTGACAACGTTAACCGAATTATTTCCATCCTCACAAGAATTCACAGTATGAGAGTTATATTTTGGATTCACCTCGGGTTGACTAGGCAACTTTCCCTTCTCGTTACTTTTCATTAGTTGCGTCGTCATATTCATCATTTGGTCAAGTTTAGCGTCGTGCGAGTTCATTTTAGCTTCATGAGAGTTCAACTGTTTCTCTAAACGCACAATGTCTTGTGACGGTTGAGTAGATTGAGAGGATTGAGTTGATGATTGAAAATTGGGGTGCCTATAAGGTTGTTTGGATTGAGGTGCAGATTGAGAGGACTGAGAATTGTGAGATGGATCTAGGTAATTCGGATTTGGAATAAAAGGTTGCATGTGAGATGGGTTTGCCGAATTATTAGGATTTGACCATGAAAAGTTTGGGTGGTTCCTCCAACTAGGGTTGTACGTGGATGAGTAAGGATTATTTTGAGCTATAGAATTGGCTTGGTCTTGAGAGTAATATTGGGGTAACCCTTCTCCAACTTGAGGGGTTTGATTTTCTGAAGGAACGTGATTTGGGTCCACGACATGCACTCCTCTAGTAGAAGTACGAGGGGGAACACGAATAGACTCCCATTGCATGTCCTTTTCAGAATAATCCTTTAAGAATTTCCAAGCTTCATTGGCCGTTCTAGACATAAAATCTCCTCCACACATTGATTCTAGTTGAGTTTTAGTCTGATAGTTTAGACCCTCATAAACAATTTGACATAAGTGATCTTTTATGATTCCATGATGAGGACAACTATCCAGTAATTGGTTGAACCTTTTGAAAAAGTTCCCCCCTCATTTTGAGAAAATTGATTTATTTCAGTTCGAATTTTTAGAGTCTTGTGGAAAGGGAAAAACTTTTTCAAGAACACAGTAACAAATTCATCCCAACTTCGTATGGAATGTTTTGGAAGAGAATTTAGCCATCTTTTAGCGCTTTCAAGTCGTGCGAATGGGATTAGCCTTAGCTTGATTGATTCGTTAGATAATTGTTGCATTTTTGTTGTGGACGAATACAATTCAAATTCACTTAAAAATTCATAAGCATTTTCAGAACCAGTGAATTTTGGTACCCCTTGAATAAACGAATGTTTAAGCTCAAAATTGTTTCCTTCAGCTGGTGGGAACACGATGACAGAGGGTTGAACGGTCCTAGTTGGATAACATCGATCTCGAAGAGACAAGGGTTTATCCATAATGAGATTATGCAAGTTTTGATTTTTTTGATTTTGATCCATCTCGTTTTGAAAGTTTTGGTTTACTTGAGAACCTCTAGGAGAATTGTGTTGGCTAACACTTTTTTCACTCATTGATGTTAAATGGAAACAAAGAAAATCCTAGACTTAAGGTTGACACAAGAAGCTCCTAATCAAAATAAATAACGAACTCAAGTGTATCTTATTAATTGACAATCTCGATTTGAAGGGGGAAGAGGGTCTTATGGTCGTTCATGTATAGTATAAATACTAAGGGATACGACCAATGTTTTATGGGTAGTATGCAACCTCTTTTGCTAGAAGTTCAATAAATTGAACTAATATATATCCGCGATCAAACCGTTGAGAAAATCAATTTCATGAAATACACTCTTGTAGTTAAATAATTTGAAATAACTAATCAGATTTTACTGTTGAAAAATGATGAAAGTGATGATTTTAATTATTGAAATTCGCTCCTCACCAAATAGATTTAGAAATTTCAACAACACAGAATAGTAGCAGAATTAAAAAAAAATCATACAAGCAAGTCGCTGCCCCTGCAAAAGATTTTTACAAACAATGTCTATATTTTTTCTTTGCAGCAGAGCACCTGTAGAGTTCAGAAAAATATTACAGTAGGGTATGGCAGTCCTTCCAGAAACTTTGAGTTGCTTGAATTCTAGTGTTTGCACTTATTCGACCCTTGAATCCTTGGTTGATTTCTTGCACTCCCGTCCTTTTATTCTTTGATTTTTTTTCTTGTTTGGATTTTTTTTAAATGACGAAAAACAAACCAAAGAATAAAAATAAACTAAACTAGACTCAAAAGGAAAACTAGACTAGAAAAAAAAAATTGAAAGAGAAACTAACTAAAAAACAAAAAAAACAAAAAAAACTAGGCTAGTTAAGAAAGGAGGGAGGACCCAGAACTAAAGCAAACACTCACGCCACAAAAACCACAAAAGGTGAAAACACCATTCAAACGACGGAACCCACAATTTCCTATCCAAAAATTGGAAACAAATAATTCACCTCCCCTCTTGTTCAAAACATAAATCTTCCACAAACCAAGATTAAATCGGATATCGATGCAGGAAGTCGATGGCTTACAGGAGGTTGATAGGTTTTGATTTTTGCTGGAGAAGTGTGCGATTAGTGGTGGAAGTAGACATGGGCGAGAAGAGTTAGATGATGTTAATGGGAAGAAGTCGTTATTTTGTGGAGGTTGGTGAGGTTTGTCTGTGCGTTTGAGGGTGTAGAGGCGGATGGTTGCTGTGAAGAGATGGATGCAGTCTATGAATTAGAAGATGGAAAAGTTGATTGGTGAATGCTTTATATTGAGTCTGTTGTGGGAGAAAGAAAGGATGGTGCGAAGTAATTTGTGGCAATTGATGATGTAGAAAGAAGATGTTTATATAGATAGAAAGAGTTTTTTTTGGAAGTTGTACAGAGAAGAGGGAAATAGAGAAAGAAATAAATGTGAAATTAGAAAGGTGATTGAATGATGGAAAGAAATTTGATTTTTTTTTTTAATTTTATTTCAGAATTGTTGAAAATGGGAAATAATTTGTAAGAGGGAAACAAATAAATGAAAGAAAAGAGAAAAGAGAAAGAAGTTGAAAACAGGAAAGAAATAAAAGAAAAAGTGAAAAAGATTTTTTTTTCTTATTTAGATGATTATAGTATCAGCGATCAATACCAAATCAACTAATTGAGATTTTTTTCTATATATACAAGAAAATGAAAGAAAACAAAATAAAACCAACACGAATCAGAAATTAAATAAATAATAAAATTTAATCGTTACCTCCTCGACAACGGCTCCAAAAACTTGATCGACGCTAAAAAAGCGCGATATTGTAATAAATTCTGCAAGCGTACAAGTGTGTAGTATGCAGGTCGAACACAGGGAGGATAAATTAAATTTTGTTATTTATATATTCCTTAGGCGAGTTAGACAAAATTGGAGGGTGATTAAAATTGAATTGCAACTTGGTTCAAAACAAAACTAATTGAATCAACAACCAAATTACAATTATCAATAAAACTGCGATTGAATTCACAACAGATTCGAATCTAATCGAATCAATGATTAGGAAATAAACAGATTGCTGGAAATAGACTTGTAAAATATGAATAAATTAACAGGAAAATAAAATTGCAATAACAATTATGTTCTAGCAAATCTAATTAACTAGACAACACCACTTGTCATGAGAATAAAAATGCAGAAAAGAGAAAATAGAGAAAATTTTTATTGATTCCCGGATCCTTTTTACAATGAGAGTACAACGGTATTTATAAGATAAAATGCCAACCTCAAACCTTAATCCAATATATGCATATATGGCCCTTTTAATAGCAATTATTTCTCTTATATTAATCAGCAATTATTCCTCCAATTAGCAATTATTTCTCCTATATTAATCGACACTTATTCCTCCAATCAACAATTATTCCTCCAATCAGCAATTATTCTTCCCATCAGCAATTATTCCTCCAATCATCAATTATTCCTCCAATCAGCAATTATTCTTCCCATCAGCAATTATTCCTCCCATATCTTCCTTGTTTGACATGTGATTAATTGAAGGGAGATAAGATCGCATGTGATTAATTCTTCCAAACAAGGACGTTTATTAGATTCCAAAGGAAACATATGATAAAATATTCAAAATTGGTCTTCTTCTTGTGTAATATCTTTGCTTTTCGGGGTGCATGAGAATTGATGAACAAACTGTGAAAATATATGAAAACACCCAATGTAAAATTTATTTATTTACAATAAAGATAAATTATAAGCATAAAAAATTAATACTTTTACATGTTAATCAATCAACATCAGCTAGCTTATTCTCATAATAAACTGCTTTGATTTACAGCAAACATGGACTTCATCAGCATGATCAGTACATATGTTCAATCTTCCCGGCTTCGACGGGAGTTTTATCAGGCTGATATATTTTTACCTTTTTTTTGTTAGTTCGTAATGTGATGAAAATCTTTGACAGTTTCCTTTTATTGTATATGTTTGTATGTACATTGTGTTCGTGTTATGAAAAATCTTGTAATACTTTGAGTGTGTGTATATATATAAATTGTGGTATATATGCTCTATGTTATGAAAAATATGTGCTACAGTTTCTGTTATATATATATATACACATATCTGTGTAGTTAAAGCGCTTAGCGTTTCTATAGCGATAGAGGTGTAAAAAGCTGTTGCGGGGATAAAACGGGGAAATAGCGGGGATATAGCGGATGTGCAAAAATGTTAATTAGATGTAAAACTATATAATTAAAATTAAATAATTATCATTCTTGCATCATTTATGTAGAAGAAATAAATATTAATGTTAGCTTGCTTTGTGACCAAGCTACCCAAAGCTTAAGGGATCAACGATCACTTGAATGAAGTAATAAAGGCTTGGAAAAAACTTGGTTCATATATACATGGAGGCCCGGGGTCAGATTCTTTCCTCGGATCGGTCCTTGCCTCGGTTCGGATCTAACTGTGGCTCATAGCAACAGCCCCAGGTCGGAGCTTTGGGTCGGATTGGTTCGAGGTACTTCTACCTCTCCTTCAATGGAAAAGAATTCGGATCGGATATGAACAATAACACCGGTTCGGGTCGGATTAACATACATCCGATCCACCTGTACAAATGAATATGACATGATTCTCTGGCATACATCTCCGGATCGGATTGGACCATTCAAGTCGGATGGCTTCACTGCTTCATTATTTGCTGATTGCTTTCGGTTCAAATTGAATAAAGTCTGACCTGATCCCATGTCCACACAGCAGAAGCGGTTACCAAGTCTCCACTCACTCCATTACTTTTGAGATTTACTCTGAAACTGCCACGTGGCCACTCAGCCCAAACCGAATTTCTGCCTATAAATACATCAATTCGCAGCCATTTTGAGGGGCTTTTTGGCAGTTATCTTCTTCATGGCTTCTATGGCCGAATTCTTCTACTGAAAATGACCAACTTCGTCAATAGATTCAATGAATTCAAAGAGAATTATTCGTTGAACTTGAGCGATTGAGTGATTAAATTCATTGTAATTGTAATCCATGAATGAAATGAGAAACTATGAAGTGGATGTAGGCTTGTTAACGCCGAACCACTATAAATCTCGTGTCTCTACTTGATTTTTTACGTTTTAGATTATTATTCCTCACAAATCCTAGACAATTGGGTGTTAGTGCCATTTTTTGGTCTAACATTTTGGTGCTTTCACTGAGAAATGAAGATTCTCAACATATAGGGATTCTCCATTCTAATATTGGATCGCCAAGTCCGATGAGGAAATCCTGCAAATTCCGCATTTTTAATGACTTTCCAGTTCGAAGAAGTCTCTGGATCGGATGCGGGTGACCAACAGATCGGATTGAGTTGATGCAGAATTGCATGGCTTCGGTTCGGATAGCCCCACTCAGTTCGGGTCGGGTCCGACCCGACCCCACGAAGTTATACACTGAGACGCTGGAACTAGCAATAGCAGCATCGGTTCGGATCGAATGACCAGGTGTCCGATCCGACCCTAATAAAATGAAAATTTCAACCCGACCCGAACCGTAGGAAAAGACCCGAACCGACTAGCTAATAACGACCCCGATCCGGGTCGGAGGAACTAGTCCGATCCGACCCAACCTGAAGACAATCTCCGAACCACAAATTTGAAGGCATGATCCGATCCGACCCGAAACAGCTATTTTTCGGAAAAATACATTTTTTGATCATTTCAGAAAAGGCTCCATCTTCCAAAATCGCCGCCGGGACTGTGGGGCCCCAGACCCCCACCGGCGCTGCGCCCGGACCCGCTGACGGCCTCGCCTTCGGCTCGGAACACGGCTCGCCTTCGGCTCGGAACATGGCTCGCCTTCGGCTCGGCGTACATTTTATCTAATAGCAGTTATCAAAAGCTTGTCAATGAAGATTAAATGGATAGTTTGTGAATATCTCGGTAGATGGCAACGACTGGGATTTTTCCCAGAGCCATGACACTTACTTACGTCAGTAAGTCAGCGTGAGGAGGTATTGATCAGATTCAGCTTGTTATCATCGATAGTATACGAGACAACGATTGTCTCATAGCAGCTTCCTCTACATATCTCCAATGGTGTATAGATTTCATCAATGCAACTGATGTTGTTCCCTAACGAGCAGTGACCACCTTATTTATGTAACTTAAACTTGTCCAATCGACGGAGCATCGAATGACGGATATATGGAACAATCCGAGCACTACTCCGAAGATGATTCATATGATCTTAGTGACCATGATTGTCAATAAGGGGATACCAGAAAGCAGCTAAGGATCCTAATGTCCCAAAGCTACACTTCAATTGTATGATGTGATGAATGAAATATGTCCTGCGGTTAGCCTTCCGAAGAACTTGGAGAACCTTTGCAATTGTTGTTTGCTGTCAACTGCATCGAGGAAGACTGATTTCCATCGAATAAGGGTTAAGTCAACATACTTTGGAACCCATAGTTAGGTGCTAGTTGAACCACCACACGCCACGATTGGACCTATGGATCCTTTCCTGGATTATGGCAACTTGACTGCTCACCAGCCACCATACGACCTTGGTCAAATGATGAGAGCTCGAGATTAAAGAAAATATGAATCAACCATTAGCTCTCTACTTCTTATTTTAGTTGTGACATAACACATGAATATTACTTAAAGTCTAGCAAGTTGTGCTATCATACTCAAGTTTATCTGATTAAGGTCTAAACCGACCAGCTCCAGCAGAATTCAGATCTTATATTTCACCCTAGTGTCTACTGCTCAATTCCCAAACATTAGCCGAATCCATCGCTAAGTTTACCATTCCCGAAGAGGATGTGTTAGATGAAGAAGATGGACCTTCAAAACGAAAAATGAATACAAGCACCCATTACTGTATACCGACGGTGCAATGAATGATCGACGACCCGGTGTTGGAGATGTATTGATTCGAAGGAAATTCCAGATGAAGGGACTATAACTCGTAGCTTTCCTAGAACAGGTAGAAGATCTATTGGATGGATTAGAAAGTTACAACATATCTTACATCCTACGAACAGAAAATCAAAAGGTCAATAATTCGGCCAAGTTAGACAGTTCCGACAACTCGGAAGAGAGTCATAGACAACTCCATGATGAACTTCCTGCCGCACGGAATGCATTTAGCAAGGAGAAGTGAAAGGCATGCCATCGCTCTTTATGCTTCAAGATATGACATGCAAGGCGACAATGCTTATTTCCCTGGGAAGGTTGTCCCAAGACAGACACTAATGAGACTCGTTGCTGAATTTACCACCCAGAATGATTGGACAAAATCACTAATCAGCCTTCCGCCAGATGGGAGATGAATGCGAACGAAACTTTTAACAAACGATGTTTTGGAGTTAGAAAGTGAAGATTTACAATTTCACTCCCTTCATCGAGGATTAGTCAAGTAACTCGTGTCCCAGACATTGGGTGCAACCGGAGATTCAAACGTCGATTGCTCATGATTACATCATCTAATTCAAAGCTGATACATGATAGGCTTGCATGACCCCCTGACATTCAACCCTTGCCCTTAGCATGGGGGCAAAAAGGCGATTTAAAGGAGACATGACCTTGTCATTTGCTTACAGTATTTTCCTAGTTGTCTTTGTCACTGCAAGACCACAATCAAGCCATCCCTGGTAGAGATTGGGCAAGGCAAAATGGACATGCAGATAGCATGCAATGCCATTTTCACACAGAATCATATTCATTCCTTTAACAGGACTACTCTTTAACCATGACTCTTATATTTGCATCCTTTATGAGTTATTGATGTAATTAACTCAGATGAAATAATATGTGGATGGTGTAGGTACCTAGGATTTGATACCGATCAGACTTCTAACACCCACATATAGAGTTATGGAGCAATATCATGACAAGCTTGACTGAACCGCTTGTTTAAAAGGTCACACTCTCCGCCTAAAAGAGGTTGTATAGCTGAAGGTGGATCTGAGATGACATCCATTCCTAGAATCATACGTGGAAGAGCTAAAGATAATTATGCATTGACTTTTGCATTTTAAAGTTGGAATTCGATTTCAGATAGATGCAATTCGACTGTCTACATGGCTCAGTCCTATGTCTGACACCATTAGATTAAATGAATCCAAATAAAGGAGGCAGCATTGCCCCTTGATATGCTTACTTTTTAATCATGCAATTTACTCTTACATGCTTCCTGAATTATTGACATGACTAATTCATGCGATATGAATGATGCAGGTACCCGAAGGTCGGTGCTAATCACTCCTCCCATAGATTGATCGGAGGAACGCAAAGCTTCTGCAAACATTTTCCGATTGTTTGCCAGGCTAACTCTTACCCTCAGAGATTGAATAGAGGTACCCATCTAGGATGAATGTGATGGGCGCGCCATGATTAAAGACCACTCGATCCATGGCTCTAGCTTTCATGATTTGAGAGAACATTTGAAGGATGATATTGCAGTGTCCAACCGAACTCCATCCCATAAGCCGACGGGACAAGAGAGACTTGATTATTGCAAATGGCCACCTCTACCCATGAATCAGGGATTATGAGGTAACGCCTCGGCGAGTATGATCCGACCGCTTGCCCAAAAAAACTCCATCCGCCAGAGTGAAGTGCAGAGTAAGGACTAAAACCGAGTTTGAGAACGACACTCGACACAGTGGATTCCCGCTCTTGGAAATAGAGTGTAGAAGGAGCGCCGGGGCGAATGATATGCCTGTTCGCCTAAATAACTCTAACCCCATGACTTGAGGAAGAGTATAAAGGACGGGAAGACGACGTCCATAGGGCATGAAGGTGCACCATGACTAAAGACCGCCTTGATTCCACTCTTCCCTTGGTATTCGACGGGAGAGTATAAAGGCGCCAAGGACTGAGCGCTGCAAATGAACTCCTACACCACTGAAGGATTGGGGGGCAGACTGAAAGCTGAGTTCGAACTCTATCCTGGGCATACGACAGGAGAGTATAAAGGAATTGCGATTAAATGCCATGGATGGGCTCCTTCCCCGCTGCAAGATAGGGGGCAAGAATGAAAGTTGAGCCCGAACCCCTTATTTCTAGACATGGGGGGCAATACACTGTCGATCCAAATCAATCCCAAAAGCCCTGGCCAGACACTTATTCACTATTGATCGAGGACATATACACACATCACACCCCTATGATGGCCGCAATATGATATGCTATTTATTTGCAGGGATACTGAATTGATACCCTTATCTGATTTGTGATGCGATTTATTGCTTGCTACTCAGTGTAGTAATGCTATGACTACAAGTATATTTGATTGAAATATATATAACAAGCTTGCAAATGTATGATATTGCAGGAATACCGCTTTGTTTGCTTTTGGTAGATTTACAGAGGATAACTAGTCAAGAACACTAGCCCGCACTCGCAACAATAGCAGGCTAGTAGAAAACAAGTAAAGGGCCATGTCCAGAAGGCTAACGCTGATGCCCAATGCTAAACTTCTCACGCGACTCAAGGCGACGACCAAAAGGAGGCCTTGAGAGCTGCTTAAGAATCACAAAGCGGATGAAGAGTGAACGTCCATTTGCTAAGTCCCGACCGCCTTCCCGATTGGACGGCTTTGGACAAGGGGGCACGCCATTGCTTCAACTTCTAGCTTGCAAGGAAAAAGATTCCTTGATACTCCGACTCAAGGGTTAAAATGAAGGAAGATAGAACCTTCTTCCATGCTGAGGATGTTGGCGCAAGAGGTGCTACGAATGAAGGTGGTCAGAAGATTTCCTCTCGCGGTGATCCCTCGTCATATTAGACTAGATATGAAACAGATGGAGCCATTGCTGAGTCGAGAACCCAGAGGGTTCAGCAAAATTAACTTCTCCGGAAGCGACAAAAAATGATGGATAACTTAGCTCGATCATTACCTGTTCCGCTGTGCAGATCGCATGAGGCCCTAGGATGAGCTGACAACGTCGTCTTGGATAAAACAATATGCAATCAACCTCCTCCCAGACATGTGCAGCATGCAATTTCCGACAATAAGATTTTGGATGAAAACGATGACAAACAAGGGTCAATGGATACTTAAACGAAGTCCGACCAACCCTTGCTTCGAATCGGATGAATGCTTCAAATCCAACTCAACTTCAACATGAAGTTCCCCATTCCTTAATGAAGGGGGCAAGTGGAAACATTTGAAGCGACTATAATTTGACCTTATCACCACCCAACTCCGATCCTTAGAACTTGGATAGGAGACCAAAGACTAACATGAGCTGGACACGTACAAAACATTTTGTATGAAACTTTAACTCATGACTTGATGAGGGAGTATGAATTAAGGGAAGACATGAATTTAATGCTTACCGCTTAACAAAACCCCCGTGGATGGGGAGCATGGGATGTGAGCTTCGAGCAACGTAATTCGACTATCTGCCGACTTTATGCACATTTACTATCATCGGAGTGCTGCAAGATCCAAGACTGTAACCAAAGGAATAACTCGTTAAGCCTATCCCGCATACGTCCAAGCAGCGGATCACCATCTAGAGTTAAAGGACGGAAGCCTGATTGACGACTGTTAAGTGTGCGGAACCAAGAACCCAGAGACCGGTTCCACCCGCTTCAAGACTTCATGCTAGGGATGCCAACCCTAAATTGGACAATTGGCGACAACTTCTCAAAGACGAAGGCTAGAATGCCGATGTTAATTGATGCTTCACCAGAGGTGGCACACCTCAAAGCCGGCATGAGCCACGTCAATTAAAACTCTTTCACACGAGACATCAGGGACTTCAGTAATCACCCACACTTCAAGCCACTATTTATAATTCTTGACTTATATTGTTGCTAAACTGTTTTGGTGCCATGCACCTGAATCGATCAACCGCTGAAACGCCTTGGTCACCCACTTCATCGAACAGTCAGTTGTCCACATATATCGACCCAAGAACGTTGGGTTACTCATTTTAGTTAAATAGTGACCTGACGGGACCCTGCATTCATTCCGATAAAGATTCAACGCCGTAGTGGAATCAAAAGATCGACTTGAACCATCTACGGTGTTGATGGCGGCAGTACCCAGTATTCTGGATAACTCTGACTTCGAAGTCTCTCTGTATCGAGACTCACCAGGGGGCCTTGGCGAATCCACCTTTGACACAGACAGATTCGTGCAACCAGAGGATACTAACGTTGAGATGGATGGTCTCAATGTTATCATTACAAAGGATGGAGGACCATCTGACTCTTGAAATGATAAAGACAAAAGAAAAGCCCCGAAAAAGACTAACATGAATGCGCAATTCCAGGAAGGACCAATTTCATTGATCGAGCCCCCGATCTTGATTGTCAAGCTCAATGGAACCAAGCATGAGAAATAGACTCGACAAGATAATGATGGCTATTTCATATTATGCAAAGATGAACGAAAAAGCTCGAATATCTCCCTAACGATGTTCACTCGATTGCATGATTGACGAGCTTACTTAACTCTGTGGCTAATGCAAGGAGAGTATCTAAGTTCACTGACACTCGATGCGGCAATACTTGCTTTCTAACTAAAGAAATGGGATGGCACCGAAGCGAATGTGATTCAACTATTAATGTATACAATTCCAACCCTTGAAGAATTAAGAAAGAGCACAGAATGACATAGGTTGGCTAAGATTGCTGAACCTGCAGCTCTAACCCGATGTGAAGAAAGAAAGTTCAAAGGCTAGAAGACTGGATGTCCGATTGACTTTGTCCAACCCCAAACGATGATGGGAGCATAAGCGCTAACTTCGCTCGTCCTCCATTGATGCTGGGAGCATGAGCTTCAACTGACAGACAAATTTTGAACATGGTCCTTACTCGACGCTTGATTCAGAACATTTAAACTGTATCTCCGGAATATGATATGATTCGTCTTGACCGTTAAAGAAAGACTGATTCAGTAATACACTTGACTTGCATAGGAAGACAACGTCGTTTGGTATTAACTTGTACACGTGTGATCTCACACGGAAGCCAACGATCCTACTTGAATTATGATGAAGGAATTCAATCTCTTGATTTGACGAGATCTAGACGATTACTTGATCATCTTAACCACTCTAGCCATGGAATTTGGCCTGGTAAGCATCAACGGAAGTAGTGCGATATATGCCAAGTCATTTATATAGGAAAAAATCCATATGATGGGACTACTCAATAGGACACAACAATCTGGTAAAGCTTCCTCAACAATGGATGAAGTTTCAAAAAGATTCAGCTCGACTAATACAAAGCACATCTCATCTGCGATAAGATGTACATTGGGGGGCAAAATGTTAGCTTGCTTTGTGATCAAGCTACCCAAAGCTTAAGGGATCAACGATCACTTGAATGAAGTAATAAAGGCTTGGAAAAAACTTGGTTCATATATACATGGAGGCCCCAGGGTCAGATTCTTTCCTCGGATCGGTCCTTGCCTCGGTTCGGATCTAACCGTGTGGCTCAAAGCAACAGCCCCAGGTCGGAGCTTGGGGTCGGATTGGTTCGAGGTACTTCTACCTCTCCTTCAGTGGAAAAGAATTCGGATCGGATAGGAACAATAACACCGGTTCGAGTCGGATTAACACACATCCGATCCACCTGTACAAATGAATATGACATGATTCTCTAGCATACATCTCCGGATCGGATTGGGCCATTCAAGTCGGATGGCTTCACTGCTTCATTATTTGCCGATTGCTTTTGGTTCAAATTGAATAAAGGCTGACCTGATCCCATGTCCACACAGCAGAAGCGGTTACCAAGTCTCCACTCACTCCACTACTTTAGAGATTTACTCTGAAGCTGCCACGTGGCCACTCAGCCCAAACCGAATTTCTGCCTATAAATACATCAATTCGCAGCCATTTTGAGGGGCTTTTTGGCAGTTATCTTCTTCTTGGATTCTATGGCCGAATTCTTCTACTGAAAATGACAAACTTCGTCAATAGATTCAATGAATTCAGAGAGAATTATTCGTTGAACTTGAGCGATTGAGTGATTAAATTCATTGTAATTGTAATCCATGAATGAAATGAGAAACTATGAAGTGGATGTAGGCTTGTTAACGCCGAACCACTATAAATCTCGTGCCTCTACTTGATTTTTTACGTTTTAGATTATTATTCCTCACAAATCCTAGACAATTGGGTGTTAGTGCCATTTTTTTGGTCTAACAATTAATTAATAGTATGTAACAAAATCAAAGAATATCAAAGTTATGCATGCTAGATTCGAGGATTACTATAGATTTCTATCTTATACAAGTCATATATGAATTAAAATTAGCTCTTTACATTAACTTTTTTATTCATTTTAAAAGAGAATCGGTCAAATCATCGTCTATATATTAATATTGCTAAAGTGGGTGCTAAATAGCGTTGATTTAGTGGGTGCAGTGGAAAATAGCGGGGCTTAAAGTGGAGGTACTGTTCATCAGCGCTAAATTGAAATAACGTAGCGGCTGGAGAGCGCTACGGGCTATAGCGGGGATTTTGCAGGGCTTTAGCGGGGCTTTAACTACATACATACATACATACATACACACATACATATATATATATATATATGCATATACGATATATATATATACACACACACATACATGTATATATATGTGTACACACACATATAATTAGATACAATCAAAGGCTGTGTCTGATTACACTTTAGATATGGCTAAGACTCGTGTGTTATTTCTAGTGGGATACAGTTTTTAGCCGTGTTTAATAATTTAACGTGCCATTTTTTGATATGGCTTATTGTCGTGCCTAACTGCTTTAGATACAGCAAAAAAAACAGCCTAATTAGCATATATGGTGTAGTGGAGGAAACAAGATGAAATCAGAGAGGGAATGATGTAAATTCAAGTACAATTCTCTGATATTGCGTGGCTTACAAATCAATGAAGAATTGGAGTGAAAAAGAGTGGATTTGCAAGGATAATTGGAAAGTATTCAATAGATTTTTAGTGCAAATGTATGGTAGAAGAAAATGAGAAATATTGATGCTAAAATTTGTTTCCAGAAGCCTTTAAATAGTGGTTGAAGGGGTGGAGAAAATTAACTCTTCATTTGAAATTTGAAATTTGAAAATTTGAAAAACCGTCATATGTTGACATACCAAAACCTATATGTGGACATATAAGTGTTGCAAAATATGAATAATAACACTTATAAGTGTTGCAAATTTTCAGCATTTCAAATTACCTTATATTTATGAATTTTTGTGATTTAGTTGAGGTCAGTGGTTGATTGTCTTCAAGTATAATTGTCATGGGTCTTCAATTGTTCTGATTACCCTTCCTCTATTGCTCTGATTAACCTTATTTTATAATTCTTCTTTAGTTTTCTTGTTTATCTCTATAAACGTCTTCATAATATATATGATGTAACTACACAACTCAAAGATATGTTAGTAGTAATGTTTATATGGTTGTCATCATCAAAATCAGTACCAAGGGTATTAACAGTCTCCCCCTTTTTGATCATGACAATAAGATAAATATTTAAGACATAAAATATAATACTTTTATATTTGACACCCCCTAACTCTATGCACTCCCCCTATCATTTTGTCTAGTATATGTATACATTTTCTCCCCCTTTGTCATCAACAAAAGTGATAAAAAGAATTGTTTAATTTACTGTTAGATAATATGTAGAGTTTGTATATGCATATTGATAAAACACAAGAGGGGAAATCAAATAAATTCAAAACCTGAATAAAATTATATTAAATAATCAGACGAGTTTTAGAATTACCGACTTTGTCGATGCCAATAATAAATCATTTTCATATTTTTCCGATGTTCAATAAATATCTTATCATATGCATTCAGCATCTACTGTTTGGTACCTGGAAATTTATAAAAATATGCATACTAGTACTGTAAAGACCCACTATTTTTTAGAGGTCCAAAATCAATTATAAATGTCATCAAACACACTTATAACTAATTTCAGGTATTAAAAGTAGTGGACCTTAAGTATATAAGATTTAAAAATGCTAGAAACAGTGAATAATATGGAAGATAAAAGGAGTTTCGACTATATTTGGACTGCGCCTAACCCTATACACCCCAGCCCAATCTAACGGTACCAGTGGATATTGCATAGGAAAAGACTGCCTACGTACCCTTTTTAGGGATCAAGACCACATAGTTTTATTTTCTGTACTTCTCTTGCATCCAAATATTCGTTAATACATTACAACCATTGCATCCATTCAAACATTTCATTCATTCAACCATTTCAATCACTGCAATCAACATAATTAATAAAATCATTGCACTAACGCAATCAAATAAGAGCAGAAATTAGTATCTTACTCATTTATCATAACATATCACCATATGAAGCAAACAAAATAAAATTAACATGCAGTCCTCAAACACCAACATCCAACGTTATTGTGCCCTTGCATAGTAATCCAATCGACATTGGTAACACAATATTTATCATTAAACAACTGTAACAATCCGGAAAATTAAAACCAATTTAAAAATTTTATTTTAGCAATTTTAACGGATTTTGAATATTTAAAATGATTTATTTTAAATAATAACGACTAAAAATTTATTTAAATCGAAGTTAGGACGAATAATTTTATTTTATTTATAAAACGAGTCTGAAATGGCACGGCAGTTTGAAATTTTGATTTCAAATTTCAAATGAATGTACAGGATTCAAAATAAATCGAATTTCTGTAAAACTAGAAATATTTGAATCTTTCTGAAAATATATTTCTAATGGATGTGAAAAATTGAAATTTCATAGCAGGAATAAAAAGTTATGGCCAGTTAAATATTCAGAATAGTCGCTATGGAATTTAATATAAATATAACCCTTAAAAATAGCCATTTTGCAAACGGCCTCCATTTTTGATGAAACCATTTTTATTGGATTCAGAATGTCAAACTATTGCTAGATTCCAAAATTCATAATTTTTGGAATTAATATGTGAGCGTCGCAAAAGAAAACGCGTTTTGACAGTTTTAGTCAATTTGGATCGACCAGAAAATGACCATTTTTCAAACGGTCTCCAAATTTGACGAAATTAGTTTTGTTAGGACCGTATCGTCAAAACATAGCTAGATTTATTTTTCTTGAATTTTTGGAATCAATATGTGGCCCCGGTAAATTAAAATGTACGTTGAAATCAATTTTGAACGTTAAATTAATTTATTTTTTAAATTTGATGAAAACGGATCGAAATGATCGAATTGGCTTATCGAACATATCCCATTGTGTCCGGAATGGGGGTATTTAGCTAGGGGCATCAGTCGTTGGGTTTGATTTGGAGTCTGTATAGATAAACGAGTATTTTTGAAATAAAATGAATTAAATATTATTAAAATTATTATTTATACAAATCTCTTTCTTCTAAACCCTAGCATTATTAGAATCCCATCGTCAGTAAATTTCTAGGCTAGCACACTCTGAATTTTTTCCTTAATTTTCGCCCAAATTATAAATCGAAATTAAAAGTATATTAAACAAAAATTAGAGTGGTTTCCATAATCTATAAATTGATAAGGGTGTGATCTGAAATCGTTTTGTATTAGAGGAGAAATCTGAGCTCAAAGGGGCAAATTTCGAACGGATTTTCCGGGTAATTACGAAGTTCAAATCAGACAGGGTGGTTGGTGAAGGTGGCGCAGGGGAAGGGCCATCTCGCGGTGGTCGGTGATCGTGGGTTAAGGTGGTGTACAGCATGGCGGTGGGAGGTTTAAGGTCGATGACGATGGGTTCTTCAACCTAGAACGATATAGATAACGAAGAAGGATTTCAAAGAGGAAACAGCCTAATTTTTGGGGTTAAGGTTAAATAAAAAAATTAATTAATTTAGTTAATAACATGGTTAAATTATTTAGAAGTTTAAATCATCATAACTTTGTCAATTCAAAACAGAATCGCACAAACAGGGGTGTGTTGGGCTCGCATTGTCGAGATCTATAAGTTGAAACTGAGTAGAGCAGAAATGGAAGCTATTGGGATTTTTGATAAAATTAAACACCGGTTTAATTTTATTAAAATAAACGTTATTCAACGATTTCAAGACCAATCAATGTGAGAACTTCTCTCATTATAAATTTTTGTATAGTTATTTATTTTCTGTTAGATTACCTCCCTGTCATCCACAGACCATGGACGATTTATTTGAATGTGTTTTGATTGTGATGTACAAATATATATACACACACACATATGTGATGTGAATATAATATATATATGGAATATGAATTATATATATATATACATATATATGAAATGGAAAATAATATACATATATATATATATGTAACAAAAAATAATATATATATATATATGAAATATATATGTATGAAATGAAAAATAATATATATATGAAATGATAAATAATATATATATATAATGAAAAATAAAATATATATGCGATATGAAATGAATTATATATATATGAAATGAAAAATAATATATATATATGAAGTGAAAAATAATATATATATGTAATGAATAATATATATATATGAAATGAATAATATATATATGAAATAAAAATAATATATATATATATATATATATGAAAATAAAATATACATGCGTTGTGAAAATAATATATATATATATATATATATATGCATTGTGAAAATTATATATATACGCGTCATAAAGATAAAATATATATGGGATGTATAAAATCTATATATGCGATGTGAAAAATATTTGTTTGCTAAAAATATTATTTTAAGCTTATATATGCGATATATAAAATGTTCGTGTATTGAAATGATTATTAGATTGTTAAAAATATAATTTTTAACATATACATGCACTGTATAAAATTATCATGTAATGGAATATTCAATTTTGATTTAAAATTGAAATGAAAGTTGAAATCGTTTTTGAAACAAATTTAAAATGATTTGTAAAATACGTTTTAAATGGAAATCGATGAAATATATATAATATATATTATATATATTAAATTGCCTGAATAGAATGCGCCGCGCAGCGACCGTTCGCGAATTTCGACCATTAACTTCAAAATGATGTAACGGGAGAACCGACCATCGGATTCTCCTAAAATGGAACCGTTGGGTTTGTATCGAAAAGAGCTTTCCAACGAATAAGAGATTTAAAATCTAATAGTTGGATTTGGAATTATGTCCAAATCAAATTTGGAAAAGGTCGTTGTAAGTGCAGTTTGATGACCGTTTATGGAAATCAACTGAAAGTGCCTTGATAAAATTATTAAAAATATTAATAATTTGTGTAAAATCATAATAAATGATTTGGAAAGGATTTGGATGAAAAATTCGACATTTGTGAAGATAAAAATATATTTTTATCATATTGAACTAGTTATTAACTAGATTAATAATCCAATAATTTTTATAATAAATAAATTGGATTTGGAAAAGGTTTTAATACAACCAGAAATTTCCAATATATAAATTGGAATGGATTTGAGTAGAAATAATCTTCGGAACATTTCAATATTGGATTCCGTGATTATACAGATACTGTTGTGGGAATTTGGAAGATATTGATATCGTTATTCCAATACGATATCAGTTGGTTTCAGAATTTGATATTGAATATAAGCCGATATAATTTCTATTCTGAGCCTTATATTTAATATCGAATTGGATTTTGGGTTAGTCGTGAACTGTGTTTAAATGACATTAGTTCTTTAACCTAGTTAAAGCAGGATTAATTTCCAAAAAGTTGAACAATCAATAAGAATTTATTTTTAGGATTAAAACCAATTGGAGTTTGAATAAATCTTTAATTAAATTGTGAATGAATAAATGGTAATTGAATTTACCAAAACATGAGATGTGATAAAACCAAATTTACTTGGTTGTTGATATTGATTGTGATTAATTGATTTTTTGGATTGTGCTCAACCAGTGTATGAGCAAGATATGCTTTTACATTTAGCATTGGGCTAGGTAGAAATACTTGTATGCTAACTTCTTATGAAACACTTCACGATTTGACTATGAGATGTGTAGCGATGTTGTTGTGTTCATTTCAAATTTAATGAATGATTTTGAAATGATAATTTTCTTAAGTGAAAATAAATGTATTCCCGATTTAGGACAGGGAATGTTTTATAAAAATGTTTTATAAAACAGAAAGAATTTTGAGGCCTAAGCCCGATGATTTCTAAAATGATTTAGAAATGTATTATGTGTTACATGGTAGTTCAACACATAACCGATTAGTTGCTATTGATGATATATCTGTTTGGTGACGGGGAATTTGTTCTCTTTCTTAACACCCTTCTTTGACACGTACGAGCTCAAAGGTTATGTGATTAATAGTGACTAATCATATGTGTGAACTACTGACGTGAAGTACTATAATTAGAAAGTACTTGTGATTATTATGTGGTGAAATGATTTTCTCTACTTCGGGATATAAAATGATTTAGCAAGTATGTGGCTAAAGATCGGGTGACCTGGATGACTAAAAGTATGGGCTGGATCCGGGATCTTAGTTGTTGAGTGGTCAGCGTGTAGCCTGCTCCATAGTGGGAGGTGCATATATATATATATATATATTTTGAAAAGGATATATATATATATATCGAGTTGGAGAGGCGCGTATAGCCTTGTCTGAGGGAAGATTCCCGATATTTGGTTGCATACTTGTTTGTATGCATTGTTATGTTTTGGAATTCATATTTCTAAACGATTTGGTTTGAGATCCCGAAGTGAAATTTACTTTGATATAAAAGCTAGATATGTATTTCGAATGATTTGAAATAGAAATCGGGAAATAAAGTCCAAAGGAATTATTTCTGTAAATCGAATTGGATTTGGAAAAATCTAAGTGTGGTTATTAATCTAAATGGGTAGATTGGGACATTGCATGTTGATTGATGCATAGTAGATCTATATCTCTATTACTGATTGTTGATTATACACTGACATTCATGGGGGTAAACCCGTTCCGCGTTAGCGGCGTAGTCCTGTGACTTGCCTTATCATTTATATAAGTTAATTTTAAAATGTAGAGTTTCTCACACCTGTCCCATGACTGGCCTGAAGTTTATTGTTTTAACCTAAACTCTGGGAGCCCCTATTTTCCATACAGACAGCTAGTAGTTGGGTTTTTGCAGATATTATTTTCACAGGATCCTGGTTTACAGCTGGAGCTATATTCGGAACGCTCTGTATCCGTGTATTTCTTACAATTGTGTTATATATTATTTTTCCGTTGCTTTGTAATTTGAATCTCTGATATTTTTCAAATGTATATTATTTATTCATACTTTGTCATATTCTTTTACTCTGATGAAATTGTTGTAATAAGCAATGGAATGTTATTTTGTTTGTGTTCTAATTTTTCATGTTCTCAACTCAATCCGGGCTTTCCCGTAAGGGCGAGTTTGGGTCGTTTCAACAACAATAATCAACAACACACCAATTTGTAGTAATTAATGATGAAACATCACATAATCACCCTTATTGCAGTCCATAATCAAAAAACGCGTATAATAATCAATTATTCATCGTATACTTCAACCGTTCAATCATAATTTGATTTCTATTCAATTTCTTATTTCATTACTTACCATATATTTACACGGTAAATTTCTTCACCTTATTAGGATATGGGTTTGTAACTACAAGGAATTACTTTTATTTTATCTTCTTTTTATGTGAATTTCTCGTTATTCTCAACATTGAACATTTATTTTGTTGAACAAGAATATTTATGATTTTGTCTAGGAATTAATAAATAATATCTTTATTTAACATCTCTAAGTAATTTTATTTTTTTTCTTATAAAAACCGTTAACGCGTAATTGTGGACAATCATACTTTTCGTTTATTTAGCATATTTCAATGTCATTTCTCAATTTCATGAATTTATTTTTAATGATAACTCGTATTTTCAAATCCAAAACAAATAAATAGTGAATTGGTAATAAGCCGTTCTATTAGACATAATGCACCCAAAATGTCTCAAATATCACATAATTATTAACATATCGTATCAATGATTATTAATCATAAATATGCATCAAGAGAACACAAAAATTAATAATTTAAATTCAATTAGTTAAGTTAAAAAAACTCATAGCAACACTTTTGCAAATAATCTCTAAACTCATATAACCCATACACGCATATCTTCTTCATTTTGTCTAACAGACGTTTTTCTTTGTTATAGCAAATAATCTCTAGTTTATCATGTAATCTTTTCATTATTTCTAATAAGGAAAATTTGAAGAAGAAAAATAGGACATGTTTAAAGAATTTTCAAGGAGGAAGAAGGAAGAAAAGAAGATGGAGGTTAGGGTTGGATTTGGCTCACATGATTGCTCTCAAATTAAATCACAACCGCTCTCTTAATTAATTCGTAATGAAGTAATATCTTGAGGCATGTCTCATATGTCTATTATTGTTATTTTTATCCAACCCGTGATAAAAAGGGATTTGAAGTAACAAATGGATGTTTCTTTAAGACTTATTAAAAAGTTACGAACTAATTTATAGTCTTAGGAAATAAATCCCTAATAAAAACAAATTAATTGACCTACATGTCAATCAATGCCTAATTAATCCTCATATGCACGATTTACATATATACATGTATATGACAATTCAAAGTTATACCAATTAATGTCTAATAGCGGTAAAATATGAATAAACCCCACAACAATCCACAAAAAATATATTTTAAAACCTATTATAATCCACCCTTTAATAAGTAATTCTTAATATGTAAGAAATAAATGCCCATTATTACCTTATAATAGAGTTTTACCTTATAATGGCCAAAATATGCTTGATACGAATAAAACAAAAGCATTTGATATTATTTCTAGTGTTTACATGTTTCAAAAACAATTTCAAATCATAACTATCAATCATAGACGACATGAGTACCATATATCATGTCGCCATATATATATATATACAATCAAAACCGCACCATCACGTATTTGGAAATTGGATTTCCGTCATGAACCAAGGCAAAAGATAGTCCTTACCGACTTCGAGACACTCTAGCCCGTGTCTCAGGGCCCAGACACAGGTGGGGCCTTGGATCGTCAGGGCCGGTCCACCGATGTGGATTAAAATGCCTGAACACTGCGTTTCCCCGCCCTATGGGGCGTCAATGAGCCAACGAATGACTCCAATGGTCCCGGATCGACCGATATAACCGAGGCGCCTCGCAACAGCCACAACCACATAGGTGAAAATAATATAAATGTCAGCAAGTTTAAGCACCGACACCACCTCTAGCTAGAAGGAAACGCATGCCCTCCCTGAGGTCCTCTCCCATTTCTGGTTCATACCGGGGTGTGAGGTTCGCGAATTCACGTTATAGACAAAGCTACGCCACACAGGCGGTGCTTTGATCATCACCACAAGACTTTGCTTTTCAATAGAAGCCTTGATCATTTTCCACTTAGGCATGCCACACTAGCAATTCATGCCATGCGACTGATGTCCATCGATACACAACCTCCGAGCTCGTGCGTCTCAGAGAAGGGTGTTAAGCAAAAGAATAAATTCTCCGCCGCCAAACAGATGTATATTTAATAGAGATCAATCAACACAGAATAAAATCCAATGTCAGACACACAGTCCATTTACAAGTTTGTTTCGGGTCTGAATGAAACCGGAGGCACTATATACCTCGCATACCCATCGATCTCCACGTACGTCTGGACGATCACCACTCATTATCCATATTTCGGGATGCCTCCCAATCAGGACATCAGTTACCATCCAAACGAGGTGAAGATTTCCGGTCTTCAACCACCGTCTTCATCTTCAATTTCGTATCGTCGATTCAGTTATTCACAATGGGATAAAACCGGTCTTTCTGAGCAACTCACATATATAATAAACAAGTGCTAAATAAACACAACATACACATCATTTCAATTCATTAGTCACTAACCGTAAATCAGTAAGAGAATGATTTCCCAAATATTAACCCCGAAGGCCGAAACCAACATCAGATCAAAACCCAGGAAACCATTCAACTTAGCCAACCTTCAGTTAATTTCTAAATTTCACATTCCATATTGTTTATAATATCTTATAACGATTTATCGCTATTTTTATTTATTTTAAAATAGCCAATTTATTTAAACGACGCTTCGGGCCATAACGCGGCCATGGTGCTGTTTTTCTTCAGATTTGATTTACGCATATCTGAAAATCTAACCGTTGGATCATCACAAAATTTATATCAATAGAAAGATCTTTTCAAAACGAATCCAACGGTTCCAGTTTTGGGAAAATCCGACGGTCGGATCTCCCGGTACACTCGTTTGAAGTTTCGATTTCAAAATACGAACTGCAGCGTCGTTATTCGATTTAATATGATTATATTTTTATATATATATAATCGATTCTGGCGCTGTTTTTCTTCAGATTTGAATTAAACATTCCAGACAATCCAACCGTTGGATCTTTACAAAGTTGGTGCCGTTGGAAAGATATTTCCAAAGCGAATCCAACGGTTGCGGTTTCGGGAAAACCCAATGGTCGGATCTCCCGCACTAATCGTTTGAAATCACGGTTTCAAAACACGAACTGCAGCTTCGTTATTCAATATATTTCAATTCTATTTACATATATATATATATATATATATATATATCGATTCTTCGATTTCAAAGCTATATTCTTTTCACACATTTGATAAAAATGATATTTTTATCCAACCGACAATTATTTCAACACTTCGCTATTTTTAACTATTCATGTATATAGTAAAAATGTGATTTTTATTGTGAACCAATTTATTTCAAAACATGATTATTTTATATAGTTCATATAGGTAATAAAATTATGATTTTTATTATAAAACAATTTATTTAAAAACACGATTATTTTATGTAGATCATATAGATGATAAAAATATGATTTTTATTATAAAACAATTTACTTCAAAACACGAATACCATTCAACACAGGAATTTCTATTCAACGAATGAATTTCTATTCAACACACGAATATAGTTTCAACATATGAAAATAATTCTAACACATGAATATTATTCAAAATTTCGGCAGCATAACGGCAGGGTAGTTAAAACCGGGGCCGTCCCTAGTACGGCTCCTCGCTCTACCTTAAAGCCTCGCAACTTTTGACAATGGGGATTTCATGCATCTAGTTCGCACGTAGGCGGCATGTATATTTTCCATTTCCACAAACTAATCCTATGTGGGTTTCAACCAAATAATTCTCAACCACAAACGGGTATTTTTCAACCACAATCAATCAATTTCTACCACAAACAATTTTAATCAACCATTCATAATCAACCAAATTTCACACCAATCACAAACAATAAATATCGTCCATGGTTTGTAGACGAGGGGCGTATATATATACATATATATATATATATATATATATATAAGCATTTCACTTCTATTCAACACATATATAATTTTTACAACGCATATATAACTTATATATCGAACGTACAACTTACACGACGCTTATACAAGAGGTGTACAACGCTTATATAACTCATACATCGACTATATAATTTATACATCGTCGTTTTCCATATCGTTTATAAATTAGAAATCTCACATTGGGTTCCACTCCACCAAAAATAGCAGAAGGCTCAGAAAAATATGCGGTCTCTTCTAGAATGTAGAAGACGTCCACACGAGTCCACTGTCTCATATTTCACTGAATTTCGTCAACAAACGAAAAAGATATGAATTTTACATTGAAATCTAAAACCGTAGCGCTTTAAAGTGCTATTAAAACAGTTTTAATATTATCAGCCGTTACCTTTTTGAAATCTTCGAATCTAGGTTTTCGATTTTTACCCAAACCGTTGCTTGCTGTTCTGATCAGGTTGCTGCACCTTGTAGGCGGTCGGAGGGCGCCCAGATAGATGGTGGAGCGGCCTACTCCGGTGGTCGGAGCTGACGTCGGCGGGCGATGGAAGTTCGAAACTTTCGAACCCGATTCCTCCCCCAATTCTTAACGAAAAAATTCAAACTATATATGGATTTGAAGGTGGAGAGGAGATCTACAATTTCTTCAACTTGAGGGAAGGCTATAGATGCATGGATTTGGAGGAATCGAGGAGAAAAGGGAGAAGTGTATTTCCGCCTTTGATCTGATGGGTTACGGGGAGAGAGAAAGATATTGTGGCCAATCAGAATTTATTATTATATATATATTTAAAAATCCAAAAATACCCCTTGACACACACAAACACCAATTCAAACCCAACGACTGTCATCCCTAGCGTTTTACCCCTATTCCGAACACAATGGGATATGTTTCGTAGGCCCATTCGACTGTTTGAGTCAGTTTTCCTTCAAATTAAAATATAAAACATTCAATATTCGATTTGAACGTACATTTCAATTTGCCAGGGCCAAAACTGATTCGAAAAATTCCAGAAAAATAAATCTAGCTATGTTTTGACGATACGGTCTCAACAAAACTAGTTTCATCGAATTCTAAGACCGTTTGTAAAATGGCCCTTTTCTGGTCGATCCAATTTAACTGTAATTGACCAAAACACATTTTCCTTTGCCACGCTCACGTACTAGCTTCAAAAATTATGAAATTTGAAACCTAGCAATAATTTGACATCCCGGATCCAACAAAAGTGGTTTCATCGAATTCTGAGGTCGTATGCAAAATGTCTATTTTCACGGGCTATATAATTTCTATAGCGACCTTTCTGAAAATTCATTTGGCCATAACTTTTGCTTTCCGCTATGAAACTTCGATTATTCAGATTCGTTAGAAAGATATTCACTAACAGATTTAAATATTTTTGGTTTCACTAAAATCCGTTTTGTTTTGCACCCGGTACAGTCAGACAAAGTTTGAATTCAAATTTTGAAACTGCAGCGCCATTTCAGGCCTTGTTTATAATTAGAATTAATTATATCCGTTTTCAAATGTCGATTCAAACTTACTTTTCATCGTTATTATTTAAAATATTTATTTTAAATATTTAAAATCCACTAAAATAGCCAATTTATTTTTTTTAAATTGGTCTAGATTTTCTGGGTCGTTACAGAATTATGGTGTAATTAATTCACAATATATAAATCAATACACTACAACAATATACACTTAATTATACATACATATATTTTACTTTCTTAAAGTTACATTTTTACCGTATCTATTTCTCATATGGATATGTAAACGCACCCACTTACTAAGCACAATTTTGTTTTCAAAATTAATACACTAAAAATTAATGGGTTCATGTGTATATCTTTCATTCTAAAAAATAAACCAATATTTTGTAAATCCATATGCATTATATATCAAGTCGATCGTTTCGAAAAAGACCTTCGCAAAGGTTATAATTTGACAACTAGTTTATCCTCTAGTAAAAATTAATTTTTAATTACTTAAGTTTTAGAGCCGTAAAAGCTGCAAGGCGTTACATTGTTCCCCCTTAAAATAATTTTTCCTTTGCAATTACTTTAATATAAACCCATTCAAAATAATAATATTTTCTTATGGGTTTAATGACAAAATATATGAAAACTCATCAATTATAAGTTAACCTCCCGTAAAATAATCTGAAATAATAACTATATTTTCTCATCAATCACAATACACAACAATTCATTCACCACAATGAATTAAATTTTCTATATATACATAATAATATATCTATATATGTGGAAATTAAAACACGCGTTTTTTATCACCATATACAAACTATGGTGTGTAAAAGCAATACTTTATCAACAAGGGGTGAGACAATGAAAATCACAAATAAATGAACATAATGCACCACAATATTTCAATCTTAATTAACTATAATTGAAGTCCATAGAAATTAGAGCTTATTACGACATTCATATAAAAATAATAGAACACACATAAATTAACAATCAATGTTGTTCACAAGAATAAAGCACATGTAAACTAAGAGAATTCAACACATCATCAAACTAACAATGAACATGTGTATGTTCATTCACGTGCTAGCCATATAATCATTCTAATATGTGTTTTTCAAATAAAAAATAAAAAATATGAACTTCCTCAAAGCCCCATCTTCATAATAATCGGTATGCCCTTCCTTCTAACCTTTTTAGGAATATCTTGTGCATCCACTTATGATTATTCCCTCGAAATCATAAGTGCACATTCATGAATCTTCAAAATGGTCAGCACAACCATCTTTTCCTATTGCAGTTGCATTTATCACCATCCTCACATTCACTCACTTATTGTGTAAAGCATATGGCATCTAGTACTCTATTCACCTAATCAATCAAGGCACTGGCTAGTCCCACCGCATGAGCTTCACCAAACTATCACTACATCCCATTGCATGGACTATAGCCGACAACTCTACCCTGTCCTCACATCATAGGCTCTAAGGTCTGGGTCGATCAGTCCTCATAGCATAAGCTACGATCCATCCTTGTGGCTCTCTCTCAAAGATATATCAAAATCTTGAATACCAATAACCCCTTTGCGTACATTCTCCACATCATAATCCATCTCTAAACTGTTAATAATACTCTCCTCTGAAGTATCCTAGTTGGGAACTGTCTAGACTACTACATCCATCATCAAACACTATCCCTTGAACTTCTCTCGACAGTTCCTCCATCTTAACTAGTAGTCTTATCATCATAAATCTTACTTTCAGCATCCTGACATGTAGTTTCCTTATCCCGACTCAAGTCACAACGCTCTTCCTCTTGAATAACAAACCATATAAAGTAAGTTCCTCCATTTGGTGATAAAGATAAACCATCCAAAATACCAAAGAGAGTCCACTAATTAGGAGTGCTTTATGTGCCTTTTAAAAATAAAACGTTTTGTTTTCAAATCAAAACTTCCATTTATGTTTAAAATAGAATTTTTTTTTATTTGGAAAATTTCTCCATTTCATATAACTTGCTCTTTTTTATACATAAATAAATACAAACATAGATCGTGGGAGCTAGTAATTGTTTGAAAAATGTTTTTTTTCATAATAAATATTTATCTTGAACAACTCCATCTTACACATAGTTTCAGCAGTGGTAAACATTAAATCTTTAGCCACCAAAATTATCCTTTTACTATTCTCACCTTCAAGGAACATCTTCAAAACGTTTAGTCATTCCAAATATTAGTATTTCTCGGCATAGAAAACCATTTTATCACACTATGACTAAACTAATCATGTCCCGTTTCAATCCTTTTGTTTCTCTCGTGTAAAGTCAATCGGTAGTCAATACTTAACAACAAACAAACAAATAACAAACAAGGAAGCTAACCATATCAAATAAGTAGACAATAATCAATTCAATTAAAAGAATTAATCTAAATGATCATGACATGAATTAATAAGTAAACATCAAGCAATCAAGTAAATAAACAAACAATTGAAGTCAATCATGATACAAACCTAAAAACAATAATTTAAACAAGGATGACAAAAATAGTAGACAAACATTAGAAAACAAGTAACTAAATACTACAAATAATTAAATAAAGCAATAGAACATAGAACAAATTTTAACCTAAAAGGCAATAAATCAATGTGAATAATACAACAAAAATAGGTTACTAACTTGAACATCGAAATTGGTAGCCCCCTCATCATATCCCTTCCTCCTCGCTGGAAGGAAATAACAAGACATTTCCACGGCTCATAAAGGGAAAGTCACACATAACAGTCATATGGTAACATCATTATAATCGTGCCAAGTAAACCAAAAATTTTCTCTACCCCATAATCTTGCACCTTATATGCAAGATCTAGTTCAAACACATCAAAAGTTTGGTCTTTAAATATTTTATCTCTTTCAATGATTTATTTTCAAAGCTAAACATCCTTGTTTTTAGTAATATATTTTCTTATTGTATTACAATCTAGATATTTTTTAATACTCCCTTTTCACAATAAAAATTAGCCCCCTTTTAGACTAAAAACTTCATGTATATATATGTAAATATATATATATATATTACAAAGCATCATTTATAAAGGAGCAACCTTTAGGAAAAATCCTTCCAACTAAAAATAAATTTACAAACAGAAGTTTCCTCAAGTCAATTATATTTCCTTGATAGTATAATTACATCTTATGATTACTTCATAACATTCTTTGTTAAAGAAGTTTTCTCACAAATAAAATATTTCCATCGTACTATTTAATTAATTTCTAAACCATAATTAATTTAAAATTAATTACCATGGGTTAAATTCTGACTAAAAAATAATTGAAATTGGATACTTTATACACAAATTCAAGTAGTATTTGACATACTACATGATTATCTAAATTATTATTAATCAAAATATAATTTTATTTTTGGCAAAACCGACTGGTTTTTATAGCGAACTGTTCACTTTTTATTATAATAAATACATTATGATACAACAGATAAGATAATTGCTTATCTACTACAGAGCAATATCACAAAAAGTGCTATATAAAATAGCTGCACCAGGGACTGGTGAAATAAACACAACATACAAATTCTACGCTGCACAAGGTGAGATCAATAACAATATGCATGTACACAATCTAGGAAACACATCACAAAGGAAAACAACCCAAGAATAACACACACTACGAGAAGAGAGCATCGTAGATTCAATGCATAGTAAGCCTTAGCATGTGGACCAAAACCCCGGGCCGACGTACCTAGAAACACCACGATGATCTAGGTAACTTCAGCCATGAATCTGATAGTATTAAGAACAATGTTACACACCACACTATAAATAGTACATCATATTGACAAAAAGAAAAAGTACCAAGCCAAACAATAGATACCACAAGAGAAACTACCACCAAAAGAAACACTCAAATCTGCACCACCACAGCAGGAACATGGCCAAATCCAGCGCAAAATCAACCAACAACATGATGTTAACACCTGATTGACATAGAAATATGTTTATTTTATGCTCTTATATCTTATCTTTTGTATATAAATAAATATTACTTGGGTATTGTTTTGTTACTTTTACAGATATGCCAACTAAGCCACATGCAGTCAGAAAAATAGAAAATAAAGATCAAAATGTTGTGTATATACATATGAAGACTTGCAGATGAAGATCTTACATCAAATTGCTTTTTGGACAAGAAAATAATTGGTAGAAGGGCTATGCATATCACAAATCAATGAAGAATTGTCAAGGAAGCAAGAGGAAAAGAGGAAAGGCCCAAATTTACTAGATTTCACTAAGGCCCGTTTGTAACTCACATTGTAAACTCTTTTGTGATTTCCCTAAGGCCCATTTGTCATTGTATTAGGATTAGGGTTGGCTATCTATCCTATAAATACCCTTGTAATCTCATTGTAAACATAATCCTGGATTAATAAAGTTTTCTTCTTTTTCTCTCTGCATTTTTTATTTTCTTAACAATTAGTGATGCCTACACAATTAGATTTGGTAGAGCACTATTTGTATTTTCCACTTATTTTCATTAGATATTGACTGTTTGATTAGATTCAGCGGTAATCCAAATTTTATTTCCTGTTTGTTATTTAATTTCTGCAATTTTAATTTCTGTTTCTTTTTACTGCTTCCTTAGGTCATATTGGATTGAATACAGATTTGATTAGATTCAGATCTGATTCAATTCAATAATAGTTTAATTGCAATTTCAATTTCATTTGCTTTCAAAACCAACCTCGAAGATTTGTCTAACTCGCCCAAGAAATTATATAAATAATTTAATTTACCTCCTTGTGATTCGACCTGCATACTACACGGTCTGTGTGCTTGCAGAATTTATTTTAAAATTTCGCGCTTTTCTATTTACTTAGAAAGCGTAGATCAAGTTTTTGGCGCCGTTACGGGGAGGTAACGATTAAATTTTATTATTTATTTAATTTCTGATTCGTGTTAGTTTTTTTTCTTGTAGATACTGAAGAAAAATTCTTGATTAGCTAGATTTGGTTTTGTTAATTGATACTATAATCTTCTAAATAAGAGAAGAAAAAAAAACTTGCCAAATTCTCTTGATTTTTTTCCCTTTTCAATTTTGTTTTTCCTTTTATATTTTTTTTCTTTCCCTTTTCATCTATTCCTTCTTTCCAATTTTCACTTTATTTTTATTGTTCATTGTTGTTGTACATTTATTTTGCCAAATTTTCTTCAATTGCTTTCCATCTATTCCTTCTTTCCTTTTACTTCTTTCCAATTGTCAATACACTAGTTTTCATTCTTTTACAACAATAACAAAAAAAATATATTCTCTTTTGAAATATTTCCCTTTTCTGCCTTGTAATTAATTTTCTACCTTGCTGTTTATTTCTTTCCAGTTTTGCAATTTTCTTCTCAACTTTTACATTTCTTTCCATTTTTTTTACACAAATTTTTTTTGCCAATTTTCTCTAAGTTTCTTTCCTTTCTTTTATTTCTTACCCTTCTCACCTTTCTTTTGCAATCTGATTACTTTCCAAAAAAAAAAACCTTCTGAAATTTCTTTCTTTTCTTTCTATTTCTCTTTGCCATTTATTCATCAGCAAAGTCCATCAATCATACACATCTTGCTTGGTTAGATTCGGTATTATCCAATGATACTGTAGTCTCCTAAACAAGATTTTTTTTTTTTGGAAAAATTCGTTGATTATATTTCCTTTTTTCCATTAATTTCTTTACACCTTTTCAATTTTTCCCCTTTTACATCTCTTTCCTTTCTTTTCCTTCCAATTTTCACAAAAAATCTCTTTCTATATTTTCTTTCTCTTCTCTTGTATATTTCTTCTGCCATAAACAAAAAACCATTGCTTCACAGTCTCTTCACCCTTCATCACCCTGTTCCATTTTCTACCACCATACCACAACTGCCCCACCTCCTTAACAACCCTCACTTGATCCCGATCTTCACAAAACACCACATTCATCTTCATCCACTCCTACAACCTCAGACACTCGTCACACCACCTTTACCATATTGCCATCTTTCACCCAAAAATCGCCGACCTACTCCATCAACATCCAACGTTCAAATCCCCGACCCATCATCTTTGTCACAACTTTCAACCACTTCCAGTCCACAACCGACTCCAGAAACCCACATCCCCTTTACCATCATTCACCACGCAGATCCTTCACAAACCACCAATTTACTGATCACCACCACAAAACCCGACTCCGGAAGCACTTCATTGAAACCAGGTTCACCCCAAAACAACCCCTTCACAGTCATAACACCCTTCAAACTTTCATCACAGTTCTGCTAACATCCACGCTCCTTTTAAACCCACGTTCAAGCTACATAGTGCAACGACAAACAAGTTCTGCCATACACCAGTTCGAACATTGTCCAGCCTCCCAATCCTCATCAATCCTTCCACCAGACAAAGCAATTTGCACACAACATCCTTCAACCCAAATTCGAAATAGTTCAGAAACCCAAAACTCTCCATCGATCCCCTTCTCACGCAACTGTCCAAACAAAAACAGTTACTACTCCGTTAATCACGAGTATCAATGCCAGATTCCCCAATTCGCATTTAACATCCACAAAACTTTGATCACCTTGAACCCATATCGTTCATCACCCAATCACATCCCAAATCCCAAACCCAGAAACGCAAGTCACCATATTTCAGACCATACCCGAAGTCAACATCTCCACAAAAGCCACCACCTACAAATTCAATAATCATCCCACCATTACCCCCATCAGCCTCGCAAATTCCTCACACGTTCATCACCCATTTTCCATCAGCAAAACCAAAAGAACAAACCCAATTTGAAAAATAAAATTGAACCAGAACCCGATCGCAAATCAAGAATAAAAAGGGGGAAGTTTTTAATTTTTGTTCTTTAGTTTTTCTACGAGATAGTGGCGTGTTTTTGGTAAATTTATAGAATCGAAAAAATAGAGAGAAAGAGGGGCGTGTATTGGCTCTCTCAGTTGACTATTTCATTTTGAAATTTCAGTGTTTATTGATTCGCGTGGTCATTCGTGGCTTGCTTTAGTGTTGAGTATTGAGAGGGAGCCTGAATTGATCTTGTGTGGAGCTTATGCATGTGGTTTTGTCTTTGTTGGCACTAGTTGTCGTTAGTTTCTTATTTTTTGTGAATCTAGATTTACTTTTTTTTATCTTACTTGAGTTTTAGTTAGTTTTTTTTCATAGTTGTTTATTCATTTGTTTTTAATTTTTGTTCTTTAGTTTTTCTTTGGCTTTAGTTTATTTTATGTTGGTTTTGTTTTAATCTGCAAATTCATTTGTTTTCCTTAAGACCAAAAAAAAAATTTGATTGAAGTGAAGAAAAGAATTCAAGCAAACAAACAAGGAATTCAGAAGTCAACGGTTGCAAACAAAGGGTGGACCTTGAATCAATTTGAATCGCTCACATTGCTCAATAGCTTTGAAAGGACTGCCAAACCACTGTAAATTTTCTAACTCTACAGGTGTTGCAGCTGCTTAAAAATATATAGACATTGCTTGTAAAAAAAATTACTGTATTGGCAGCGGCTTGCTTGTACATTTTTTTTATTTCTGCAATTGTTATTGTCTGTTTGTTCTAATTGGCGAAAATTTCCATAACTGAAGTCATCTTTCTCATCGTTTTCAGCAATAAAATTTGATTTTCAAAATATCTAACTACAAGAGTGTATTTTGTGAAATTGATTCTCTTAAGGGTTTGATTGCGGATATATATTAGTTCAATTTATTGAACTTCTAGCAAAAGAGGTTGCATACTGCCCGTAAAACATTGGTCATATGCCTTAGTATTTATACTATATGTGAATGGCCATAAGACCCTCTTCCCCCTTCAAATCGAAATTATCAACAAAAAAGATATACCTGAGTATGTTATTTATTTTGAATAAAAGCTACTTGTGTCAAATGTAAGTTTGGATTGTCCATATTTGATAATGATGAATGAGAAAAGTCTTAGCCACCATAATTCTTCTAGGGATTTTGAGATTGATAAAATTGACATGATTGAGACCATAGTTGATGTAACCTTTATTGACACTTCTGAAGCCTTGAAAATGTGTTTTATCTATTTCAACTCTGATTTCAATGAGTTCGAATACATTTCTGAACTAAATGAACTCCTTGACTCGAAACCCTCGTCACCTGAATCTAACAAAGGAATGTTGACTAATGTTAGCACACAAGAACTTCCTAAGTTAGACCTCGAACCCCTGTCACAAGACCTTGAGTATGCTTACTTGGACTCTACAGAAAATTTTCCCATGATGTTAGTCTCTGATCTTGCCAAGAACCAAGAAGAAAAAACTTTGAAAATTTTATGGGATAATCTGCATCTGAATTGTACAAAACATTGGCATGGAACAATTTTCATAGGGAAGATTTCAATTTCATAATTCACTGACATGCTTGTTACACCTTATAAATCAAATAAGAAAACATTGTGCATCATTTTCGATAGAGGCAAGTATAAGGGGAAAAGGAAATCTCATTTTTCACATAACACTCATCGTCATCCTAGATTTCATTTTGCATATGATTGGCATTCATATATAGTTGCTAAACTTCATTTCATGTTACAAATAATTCTGCAACTCATTCACCTTTGGGTACGATCTTTCAAATTTAGAAAAAAAAATTACATTGTGGACACTGTTTAGTTCTAGTGTGGGGGGAGTCTGCATTGCATTCTTTTCATTTTTCATTAAAAAAATTCTTTCTTTTCATTTATGACCATCATGCATTCTAATCGTAGTAACATGCCCTTTTTTGGAAATATGACTCATTTTAGATTGATACAACAAAATAAGTTAACAATTGTTAGTCAGTTAATAGTATTTTTTCTCTCAACTTAGATCGAATAAGGAATATAATGAAAAGTTGAATTTTGAGGGATAATAGTGTAACTGGTACATAGGGAGATTCTTTGGTGATGGCCATGAAGTTTATTCTAAATTGTTGTCTTTGTTTAATGAGTGGAGGACTTAAAATACTTATATTGGCTTTTCGAATCTTTAAAACTAAGTTATGTTAAGCTGAATTCGCATAATCTATCTTGTTCTTATATTTTCAATAATAATAATAGTAATCCAAGGGTATCCAACATTGCTTGTATATCTAGCGTTGGTGTGCAAACCCGCCAAGCTCTATCCAACATGTTGTTGACAAAGTCAACATTGGTGTATCTTGGTCTCATTTTATGAGTTGAACAACTAAGGATTACCGACATGTTGTTGACAAAGTCAGTGTCGGTGTGCACAATCCACCTGTAACGACCCAAGAATCCATACCAATTTGAGTGGATAAATATCCTACACATTCAACTCAAAGTGCACGAAAATTCAGATCATTAATAGAAAGAAATAAGAGGATGAGAAAGATAAGATAGAACTAATAGAATATAAGAAGAAGAAGAACACAACTTAGCAGGATCAGAGTAAACATGAGTCTCACAGCGGAACGAATAAAATATATTATATAACATAACTTTGAAATACAAATCTGTTTTGTATACGCATACCATCATCAGAGTACAATACAACATTTGGTATAGCGGAAATAACTCTAAATAACTAACGGTGAAGCCTCCTGCTTCAAGATCCTCCAAGTGTATCTGTAAAAGCCTGAAACACTTGACTGCCCATACAAATTTGGGCACCCAAGAGTTTAGGAAAACAAAACAAAATAACTCTGGGTCAGTCATGGTACTGGTGTGAGTAAACTCCAACCATATGGTTTAACTTTGAAAATTCTTTTGAAACAAAAGGATAATAGTAAGACCAACCAACACATAAACATGGACGGTTTTTACCTTACTATAATCCAAAATATTTTGATATCAAAATCCAGTGATATTATAATAATGTCTAATCAAATAAATAACCAAATAGTAGAACGCTTGCATCTCACGGTCTACATACATAGTATAAAATCAAAAACCGCAGGGCGCTTATTGGAGATTGGATTCCAACTATGACAAGGTATGGGACCACCTGCCGACAATGTATCTCTAGAGGCGAATACACCTGGGTTCAACAAGAACATCTTGCAACTCGGCCCACACATGACCGACCACTCATTTCACTTGAGTGTATCGAATGTATATCACCAACGGTTGGACTCAAACCACCGTTTCCCGAAAAGGGACAACATCGATAGATTAAAGAAGTAAAAGGAATTTCTCTAGATAGGTGATTATACACCCTAATGGGAGCGACCCACATAGCCATGCTGCCTGCCCGATTTTTGTCATTTCCCGGTTGTGAAGCTTGAGGCTACGTCTATCTTTTAGAACATCTGGCCACCATACACTTTGAATGCCACATCGTCAAACCCATCAAATCACTAGTTGATCCTCCCAAAAATATTACGGGTTTTAAAGCTAAGAGAAACGAATTTCTCCGCCACCAGACGTAACACCTTGAAAAGATCGTCTTATGTGACCGCTAGGAATACTCTGTCAGACATTCGTCCATACAAGTTGTCCTGGGACTGGACAAATAGAAAACACCATTATGGAACAGAACGGCCATTGCATTTCACTCCGTCTTCAATTTTCTTCAGCATAATCAAAATCGCAGCGCTTATGCCTATACGGAGTGGTCTAGGATAATATATCCAACCGGTATCTCCGCATTGATAACGATGGTCAAAACACTTAGATAGTCGGTTATTTAACTATCGAAGTAAAAACAACATCCATTCAAACATCACACCTCGCTGGCCCTTTCTAATATTTTCCCGTTTCCTATATCTACCTGGATATTTTCTCAAAGCTCGTTAAGCCCTTCACGATCTGGAAAACATTTCCAAATATTATAAACCCTTATTCTTCCATATTCTTGAAACCATATGTCGTTAACTTTCGAAAACATTTCTCGCTTTTACACACTTCTTATTTTTTTGTATATGTATTATCTATATTGGAAAATATTTCCAATTCCCAATATAACCATTTAATTCTACAATGATTGCTTTTCAAAATAATTCACTTTGAACCGCGAATGTTATTTCTCATAGAAACTGATCTCATTAAATCAAAATAACTTGGTTTTAACAATAAATATCACTATCGATTATATACATACAATTCGACAAAGCCAAATCCAACTATATCACTTCTTCGGAAAGACATAATTATTTCCTTATCACTTGGCTAAGTGAGTTTCAAACCTCTCTAGGGAATAGTGCTATATCTAATAATCACGCTTAAGCTTGGTCAATAGTGCTAATTTATTGTTATAGTTCAAAAACTTGTCATACGCTGTAATATTCTCCTTTATAACTAATATCAACCTAATAGTCACGCTTAAGCCTAGTCAACAGCGTTATTTTATCGCTATAGTTCAAATACTTACAATACGTTGCTATATTCAGCTTTATAACTAATCTCAACATCTCTTTCTGTTACAAAAATCTTGACATCTCTTTCCCTTACAAAAATCTTGACATCTCTTTCCGTTACAAAAATCTTGACATCTCTTTCCATTACAAAAATCTTGACATCTCTTTCCGTTACAAACAAATACCATTCCTCGATAATAGTGAAGCTGTTCAAGTTGGGGTATTTTAATTACCTCTCAGACCTTGATCGACAACGTTCTTATCTTAGAATAGATATAAGTTCGTAACTCTAACCTCTTATACTTTATAATCCGCCAAATTGTACTTCTGCTTTATTTTAAATATGGTTTTATAATGCCATATCCTTGTTTTGAAAACTCGGTTGTTTAAACATTAACTTTTCGTTTCATTTTTTTTTATATAATTTCATTTATAACTTCTTTACCAAAACGCATTTACATTCTATCTTTAGTCGTTCTACTTTTTACTTGAATTGTTATACTTAATTCAAGTAACATACCATTACAACTCCATGCCATCTTAAATGAAATCCATTTAAGAAACAATTACTTTAAAAATTAAATAATAATTATTCATTGCTGAAGTAAAACAATTTATTTCTTTATTATCCAAAAGGATTTACTCATAGGATAATTTACAACTTTTATCACCTTATAACCTTATATAGAATGTCTGAAACAATCGTTCATATTCACTTTATAAAAGTAACTACAAAATATTAATTTATAATAGAACTTCTATTATAATTTTAAATTTCGCCTCAATTACAAAAATATAATTTTTATAAATTTTACCTCGTTGATTCATCTGATGACAATTCAATATCTTAACAAAAAGATGAATTTACGGTCGTCTGCTGCCATTTTCTTAATCGATACAGTCTATTGATTAAATCAAAACCGTTGTTGAATTTCCATTCAACATCAATATCACTTAGGGTTTAAATGTCATTTGGGTTCAAACAGTGTGTAACAACCCGAATTTTAATAACATTTTAAAATAAGAAATCAGGATAGAATTAAATCATAAATTAGGAATCAATGGGAACGGGTTACGCCATTGCGTTCGTCTCGAAATTCTGCTTGAAAACGAGTCCAAAATTTCGTAAATCGGAGTCCGTATGACCAAGTTATGGCCCATAGAAGATTTCAAAAAAATTCAAAATTCAGCCCGAAATTCAAATTCAGCCAGAAGCAAATTAGGCGGGAAAATTTCCCGCCCTACCCCAGGTCGACTGTGGAGTCGACCTGCCCCAGCCCAGGTCGACTGCCCAATCGACTTGGGTGTCGACCTGGGGGTCGACCTCCCTGGTCGGCCAGGTTTTCCTGGTGCACCTGTTTGCTCCTTTGGTCTGGTCAGTTGGCCTATGATGGGATTTGATGGTTCAGATCTAAACTAGGGTTAATCCTATGGCCTAAACTAGTCTCTACACCTATAAAAACACCCTAAGACCTAGCCTAAACCATCATAAATCATCCTAACAACTAAATTCTGCCAAAATGCTCCCTAATCATGGCCTCCATCTTCATCTTGAGAGCTTCTAAGGCAAAAAGGAGCAATCTTTCCATCAAATCAAAGGAGCTACCTATATTCTCAAGGCTTCTAGTGTTGCTACATCATTCCTAGAGCTTCTACAACGTCTATATCTTGTTCTATTTGGTTTCTAGTTCTCATAGCCACAATTTGTAAGCCTCACTCTACTCTTAGATTTAAACTATGAAGTTAATATGAACATGTAGCAAGTTGAAATGGGATTTTTGGTGTAATACTTGTCTTGGGGCTATATTTGTATGCATAGATCCATTTATGACTCTTTTGATCTATGATTTTGGAACTATCATGAACCTAGTACCGTTCATCTTGATTTTTGGGTAGAAAGCTATGAGCTTTATTTGGGGATTATGCATAATGCAACATAGAACCCCTCATAACCTTGATGTTAACTTGCCTATGATGTTGAACTACATGCTACCCACAAGTTTATCACTCTATGTCAACTATTATCATGTTACCACCTTTGCTTATGATGTTGAACTACATGCTACCCACAAGTTTATCACTCTATGTCAACTATTATCATGTTACTACCTTTGCCTATGATGTTGAACTACATGCTACCCACAAGTCTATTTGCTAAGTTTGATGTCATACATGTTTTGAGGCCAATAATCCTATATGCTAGTTATGATGAACACCTTTGCCTCAAATATCATCATGTTTAACTTATGACCAACTTTACCACCTTATGCCCATCTTGGTCATATTTTTATGTTCCTTGATTCACTTGTGTTGATGCGAATTTACGTGCGAATGGGAATGTGTTATGGGTAGTTAGGCAAACTTGAAATGACATGAAAAACATGACTTGAAATGTGACATGAAACTTGATTATTCTTGAAAACTTGAATATGGTCATGACATGTAGAAAACCATAAAGTGGCCAACTCGAGGTTGGGTTGAGTTTGTAGTGTAAATCTGCCCGGAACCACCCGGCAAATCCAGTGGCTACAAACAATAGGACCCAAAGTGAGAAGTTGGTCATATCGCGCTTGAAACCCGAGGTTAGACTAGGTTGTGGTGTAAAGCTTCCCGGACCCGCCCGGCATATCCAGTAACCACAACAAAGTCTAATGTGAGAGGTTGGGTGCATTAAATTAATTAATGCCACATGATAGGGTTAAGTCATGAACCACTTGGATACACTTAACCAACTTGATACATGATTGGATAGGGTTAACCACATTTAGCCCGTTAGAAACCCTAGTTACGTGGTCCTTTTCAGCAGTAACCCTCTTGGATGTATCACGATACACTAGGGACTAGGCTAGGGTGGGGCACGATTACTGGGCTGATTGTAAGCGACCAGAAAGACGGCAGAGTAGGTGCGCCAGTGTAGGTTCAGGCGGACTATGGTCATGCACATAGTCCGGAGTTGAATAAAACAGACATGGGCACCAGTAGGTTTAGACTGTGCGTGCTTGATTTGTGTCAGTGGTTGGCACCCTAGGGCTTGATACACCCTAGGGTGGACCTAGCACAGTTTGGCTACATTCCGTGATTGGGCCGTATGACACCGACACTCGACGAGTTAGGCTTATAGGGAGCCGATCGACTAGATTGTGTAGTTTGACCTTGACTTGGGTCAACTCATGATATTGGGCCAAGGGATCATTTCTTGTTTATACTTGACATGGTTTGGAATACTAGTACTATTGGTGCAAAACTAAACCTTGTATATGCGATGCCACACTTGATCTACATTGTTATCTATTTATCATGCCAGTTAGTTACCATCTTTATGTTTCATCTCAGTTTCTCATGTTTAGTTAACTTCATTAGTTTTTATACTAATAGTAGGTAGGACTTACCAGTCTTTATGACTGACCCTTTTTCTTTCGCCTCTTTTCTTCTGTTCCCCCCCAGGTTCTCAGGGAGGGAACGCTAGTGCTTAGCTTGGACATTTGGCTTGCTTTCTTGATAGCTCATGTGCGGTTTGGACTTGAGCTTGCTATGGCTTCATCACATCTATCTTGGGGATAGTTTACTTTATGTTATTTTCAGTTTATGTTTTCTAGACTTGTGGTAGTTGGAAAATAATGACTAAGTACTTTGATGTAAGTTGACTATTTGGTTTTGAAATGGTTAACTATGGTTTTTAAATTTCTACCGCTGCTTTACTTATTTATTTATCTATGTTCTGTCTTGTGATATCTCTGTGCATGTTTACCTAGACAACACCCTTCCAAAGCTAGTGCATTCTCTTGTGAGTGACCCTGGCAGAGGTGGGGTGTTACATTTGGTATCAGAGCATAAGGGTTTACTAGACCGAACAAAAGTTTTAAAAACCCTTTTGAAAAACTATTTCCAAAACCAATTAAGTATTTTTCCAAGAAAAGTCTAGTTTATTTTAAAAGGCTATTCCCCAAAAAGCCATTAGCACTATCCTTCGTTTCCTCGTTCAAAATCTATCTTTTCCTTTTTTAGCATGGCCGATCTTAATCTTCCCGAGGGAGTAACCATACCCGGATGGTTCCGAAGGTACTTGGAAACTAGGGCCAACAATGCAGGCCCAGCAAACACTCCCACTCCTCCTCCCGTACCTGAGGTTCCTCCTCCTCCTCCTCAGCGTCCACAAGCGGATTTCGCGAAGATTTGTAAGGACTTTAAGGCGATGGGTGGCAAGAATTTTGTTGGGACAGAGACTTATGTTGAGGCAAGAAACTGGTTAAGGGAAACTGAAGACCTTTTTGCTATTTTTGATGTAGAAGATCGTAGGAAAGTTCTGTTGGCAGTATGGCTATTGAAAGAGGAAGCTGCTTATTGGTGGGAAGTCACCAACGCTACTAGACCTATAGAGACTTGGGCTGACTTTAGGATGAGGTTTGGGCTTAAGTTTCTATCATCTGCTGAAGAGAATCTGCAATTGGAGAGGTTTATATCTTTGAAGCAAGGGGACATGACCATGAGGGAGTATGTGAATAAGTTTAACCAGCTTGATCGATTCGGTTTAGACATGGTTAAGACACCTCAGAAGAAGGCTCTACGCTTTGCTCGAGGATTGAATGAGCCATTGCAAGGTTTGGCCACGTCTCATATACCCATGGGGGCCACTTTTGAGAGCTTAGTGGATATGGCCTTGCTCCAAGGAGATGATAAGAATGGCAAGAAAGAAGTTAAGCTTAATGAGACTCAAACCAAGAAGGCGGACTCCAAGTGGGGAGGCAATCAGAGCAACCAGAACAATAAGAACAACAAGGGCAACAAGGCCAACAACAACAAGGCAAGGGAGACAAGGAAGTGCAACTTCTGTGGGATCACTGGACATATAATCAAAGATTGTAGGAAGAAGAAGAGGAAGTTGGGAGAATGCTTTCATTGCGGAGAGTCTGGACACTACAGTAAGGATTGCCCAAAGAAGCAAGGACAGGGGCAAGGACAGACTCAGCGTGCAGGACCTTCTGGAGGGCGGATGCATGCTCTCAACACTACTCCAGCTCCGGACCGTGGTAGTATTTCTGTAGAAAGCCTTGTTTACATTTCTGGTTTTCCTGTTCGAACTTTATTTGATTCTGGCGCATCGCATACCTTTATTTCTTCTGACATTGTTGAAAGTTTGCACCTAAGTACTAGTCTAGTTGAGGATCCCGTTAGTGTTTCAAATCCAATTGGGGGTTCCGCCCATCTATCTATGATTTGTATGGATTTGAGGATTTCTATCTTGACCGTAGAATTCACATGTAATGCTTATGTTCTCGGATTTATGGGATACGGGTTGATTTTGGGCATGGATTGGTTGTCCAGTCATGGAGCCATTCTCGATTGTGAGCATAGGGTAGTGAGGCTTATGACTCGCCTTGGCAATACCCTAGAGATTTATTGTAACCCTATGGATCCCATCATGTTATGTTATCTTGAATCCCTCGACTCGTCTATTGACAATCTTCAATCTGTGAGGGTGGTCCGAGAATATCCTGATGTTTTTGATGTGGTGAAGGGGTTACCCCCTAAACACGAGATAGACTTCCGTATTTATCTTGTTGATAATGCCAAGCTAGTTTCATTGCCTGTTAGCCGCATGGCCCCGCGAGAAAGAAGAGAGCTTAGCAAGCAAGTCAAGGAGTTGCTTGAGAAAATTTCATTAGGCGAAGCATTTCTGAATGGGGTGCTCCTGTGGTATTCGCTACTAAGGCGGATGGTTCGCTTCGTCTATGTGTTGATTATCGTGAGTTAAACAAGCTGACAAAGAAGAATAGGCACCCGTTACCGAGGATTGATGATCTCTTTGACCAGCTTGTAGGTGCTTCTGTTTTCTCTCAACTCGATCTAGCCGCCGGATTCCATCAGCTTAGAGTGGCTGAGGATAGTATTGACAAGATTGCGTTTAGGACTCCAGATGGATTCTTTGAATGGCTCATCATGCCGTTCGGTTTGACTAATGCACCCGCATACTTCATTGACTTGATGAGTAGGGTGTTTAGGGAGTTCCTTAACAAGTTTGTGGTTGTCTTCGTGGATGATATTCTGATCTTCTCTAAGGACGAGGAAGAGCATGCTATACATCTCAAGGAGGTTATGGATACGCCTAGAGCTCATCAGTTAAAATCCAAGTTCTCCAAATGCCATTTCTGGAGAAGGGAAGTTCGGTTCCTTGGGCATATAGTTTCTAAGCAAGGCATAGCTGTGGATCCCGCTAAAGTAGTGGCGGTACAAGACTGGAAAGTTCCGAAGAATGCAACTGAAGTGAGAAGCTTTCTCGGTCTGGCAGGATTTTATAAGAAGTTCATTAAGGACTTTGCTAAGATTTCAGCCCCTCTTACTAAGTTAACGAAGAAGAACTTAGTCTTTGCATGGGACTTAGAGTGTGAGCTTGCTTTTCAAAGGCTCAAGAAAGCCCTCACCACAACTCCAGTTCTAGCATTACCCGATGGAGGGAAGTTGTTTACCGTGTACACCGATGCATGTGGCACTGGATTAGGCGCCGTCCTGATGCAAGAAGGGAGAGTGATATGCTTTGGGGGTAGGCAACTCAAAGTTCATGAGAAGAACTATCCCACTCATGATTTGGAATTGGCGGCGATCGTCCTTGCACTCAAATCTTGGCGCCATTATCTTCTAGGTGAAAGGTTTGAGTTATATACTGATCACAAGTCGCTCAAGTACCTCTTCTCGCAGAAAGATTTGAATCTAAGGCAGCAGAGGTGGATGGAATTCTTGGCATCATATGACTTCGATATAGCTTATACCCTTGGCAAGGGTAATGTTGTGGCGGATGCGCTAAGTAGAAGAAGGTTGACTTTGAGTCCCTTGTTTGTTGAGATGAAGAGCCTAGAGTTCTTGGCAACCTTTGATTTTACTCCTGCTGTTGAGTCGATGACTGGTTTGTTAGCATCCCTTGAGCTTAGACCTAGACTTCTTGACCAAGTTGGGGCTTCACAGAGGGAAGACCCGCAGATAGTCGAGATCGTGGACAAGTTGATTCGTGGTGAGACGTCAGGTCACCTCGCTAGATATACTATTGATGACAAGGGGTGGCTAAGGCGTGATGGAAGACTATGTGTCCCACGAGTGGGAGACTTAGTAAATAAAGTTCTTGAGGAGGCGCATCACTCGAGGATGACCATACATCCCGGAGGGGATAAGATGTACCGGGATATGAAGCGCATTTTCTTTTGGGATGGGATGAAAACGGATGTTGTAGAGTTTGTTTCTAGATGCATTGTTTGCCAACAAGTAAAGGCCGAGTCGAAGAAGCCCAGTGGGCTACTGCATCCATTGGAGGTCCCGTAATGGAAGTGGGAAAGTATTTCTATGGATTTTGTGGATGGATTGCCGAGATCAAGGAAGGGGAATACTAGCATATGGGTCGTAGTGGATAGACTCACGAAGAGCGCTCATTTCATTCCAGTGAAGAGCAAGAGGACCGCATCATGGCTAGCATCTGTTTATCTTCGAGAGATAGTGCGATTGCATGGAGTTCCTTCTAGCAAAGTGAGCGACCGTGACCCAATCTTCACTAGTCAATTTTGGAATAGTTTGCAAGAAGTGATGGGTACGCGATTGAATCTAAGTACAGCCTATCACCCACAGACGGAGGGTCAGACTGAAAGGGTGAATAGGGTATTAGAAGATCTGTTGAGGCTATGCATTCTTGACTTTGGTGGCACTTGGGAAGACCACCTTCCTCTCGTAGAGTTTGCTTATAATAACAGCTACCAAGCAAGCATAGGGATGGCACCATTCGAAGCTTTGTATGGGAGGCCGTGCAAGTCACCAACATGTTGGAGGGAGACGACGGATAAGCTTATACTTGGGCCTGACATGATAAGGGACACATCCGAGAAGGTTGAGTTGATTCGAAGGCAGATGAAAACGGCCAAAGACAAACAGAAATCCTATGCAGACAAGCGAAGGACAGACTTAGAGTTTGAAGTTGGAGATATGGCCTTTGTGAAGGTTTCTCCCTTGCGAAATGTGGTTCGTTTTGGAGCAGTTGGAAAGCTAGCACCAAGGTTCGTAGGACCCTTCCCTATCATCGAGAAGATTGGGCAAATGGCTTATAGGGTGGAATTGCCCGAGAAGCTGGCTGGAGTGCACAATGTTTTTCATGTCTCGCATCTCCGAAAATGCCTACATGAATCAGCCGAAGTAGTTGAGCCTAGCATTCTGGAAGACGTGGAAGTAGAGAAAGAGGCAACCCTGAGGCGAGCTCCGATTCGTATCTTGGGAACGAAGATCAAGAAGCTGAGGAATCGAGAAGTCAAGTTAGTAAAGGTTCAGTGGAGTGAATCCGATGAAGATGCAACTTGGGAAACCGAGGAGAAGATGCGTGGGCTTTATCCATTCCTTTTTGAGGGTTCATTCTCGATCTCTTTTCCTAGTTAGCATATCTTTCTTTTGCTATCCATGTTTATCTTGTTATCTCGTTAATCTTATCATGAGAACCTTAGGTAGAAACCCTTTGGATGAAACATGTATTTGAAACATGTTATGCTTGATGGTTGCAAATGGTTGCAAGTGCTTGCAAGTGGTTACTCGTGGATGCATGATACACATTAGGCACTAAGATCGGCTCACACACTTTCATACTGCATATGCATGAGTGTTTATGCTTATTCATGGATGAAACTTGTTATGCTATCACGCGGATGTTGCATATGAATGAATGTTATGTGCACTCATGTAGAGATTATAAATTATCTTAGGAATTTGCATACATTTGGACTCATTTCACTAACATATTCTGCATTAAGGAGGTTTACTGAATCAGTAACCGCCTGATTTTCGCATTAGATAGGTGCATATACACACACTTTTGCATATGTTCATACAGCATTAGAAATCTTTTAAGGACAATGATTACTTGTGGATGATGTTTGATTAGATGGATGATGGATGGTAGGATACGTTCTTCCTAACTTGGAGATTTCGGGGACGAAATCCTTTAAGGTAGGGAGAATGTAACAACCCGAATTTTAATAACATGTTAAAACAAGAAATCAGGACAGAATTAAATCATAAGTTAAGAATCAATGGGAACGGGTTACGCCATTGCGTTCATCTCGAAATTCTGCTTGAAAACGAGTCCGAAATTTCGTAAATCGGTGTCCGTATGACCAAGTTATGGCCCATAGAAGATTTCAGAAAAATTCAAAATTCAGCTCGAAATTCAAATTCAGCCAGAAGCAAATTGGGCGGGAAAATTTCCCGCTCTACCCCAGGTCGACTGGGGAGTTGACCTGCCCCAGCCCAAGTCGACTGCCCAGTCGACTTGGGTGTCGACCTGGGGGTCGACCTCCCTGGTCGGGCAGGTTTTCTTGGTGCACCTGTTTGCTCCTTTGGTCTGGACAGTTGGCCTGTGACGGGATTTGATGGTTCAGATCTAAACTAGGGTTAATCCTATGGCCTAAACTAGTCTCTACACCTATAAAAACACCCTAAGACCTAGCCTAAACCATCATAAATCATCCTAACAACTAAATTCTGCCAAAATGCTCCCTAATCATGGCCTCCATCTTCATCTTGAGAGCTTATAAGGCAAAAAGGAGCAATCTTTCCATCAAATCAAAGGAGCTACCTATATTCTCAAGGCTTCTAGTGTTGCTACATCATTCCTAGAGCTTCTACAATGTCTCTATCTTGTTCTATTTGGTTTCTAGTTCTCATAGCCACGATTTGTAAGCCCCACTCTACTCTTAGATTTAAACTATGAAGTTAATATGAACATGTAGCAAGTTGAAATGGGATTTTTGGTGTAATACTTGTCTTGGGGCTATATTTGTATGCATAGATCCATTTATGACTCTTTTGATCTATGATTTTGGAACTATCATGAACCTAGTACTGTTCATCTTGATTTTTGGGTAGAAAGCTATGAGCTTTATTTGTGGATTATGCATAATGCAACATAGAACCCCTCATAACCTTGATGTTAACTTGCCTATGATGTTGAACTACATGCTACCCACAAGTTTATCACTCTATGTCAACTATTATCATGTTACCACCTTTGCCTGTGATGTTGAACTACATGCTACCCACAAGTTTATCACTCTATGTCAACTATTATCATGTTACCACCTTTGCCTATGATGTTGAACTACATGCTACCCACAAGTCTATTTGCTAAGTTTGATGTCATACATGTTTTGAGGCCAATAATCCTATATGCTAGTTGTGATGAACACCTTTGCCTCAAATATCATCATGTTTAACTTATGACCAACTTTATCACTTTATGCCCATCTTAGTAATATTTTTATGTTCCTTGATTCACTTGTGTTGATGCGAATTTACGTGCGAATGGGAATGCGTTATGGGTAGTTAGGCAAACTTGAAATGACATGAAAAACATGACTTGAAATGTGTCATGAAACTTGATTATGCTAGAAAACTTGAATATGGTCATGACATGTAGTAAACCATAAAGTGGCCAACTCGAGGTTGGGTTGAGTTTGTTGCGTAAATCTGCCCGGAACCGCCCGGCAAATCCAGTGGCTACAAACAATAGGACCCAATGTGAGAAGTTGGTCATATCGCGCTTGAAACACGAGGTTAGACTAGGTTGTGGTTTAAAGCTGCTCGGACCCGCCCGGCATATCCAGTAACCACAACAAAGTCTAATATGAAAGGTTGGGTGCATTAAATTAATTAATGCCACATGATAGGGTTAAGTCATGAACCACTTGGATACACTTAACCAACTTGATACATGATTGGATAGGGTTAACCACATTTAACCCGTTAGAAACCCTAGTTACGTGGTCCTTTTCAGCAGTAACCCTCTTGGATGTATCACGATACCTTAGGGACTAGGCTAGGGTGGGGCACGATTACTGGGCTGATTGTAAGCGACCAGAAAGACGGCAGAGTAGGTGCGCCAGTGTAGGTTCAGTCGGACTATGGTCGTGCACATAGTCCGGAGTTGAATAAAACAGACATGGGCACCAGTAGGTTTAGACTGTGCGTGCTTGATTCGTGTCAGTGGTTGGCACCCTAGGGCTTGATACACCCTAGGGTGGACCTAGCACAGTTTGACTACATTCCGTGATTGGGCCGTATGACACCGACACTCGACGTGTTAGGCTTATAGGGAGCCGATCGACTAGATTGTGTAGTTGGACCTTGACTTGGATCAACTCATGATATTGGGCCAAGGGATCATTTCTTGTTTATACTTGACATGGGTTGGAATACTAGTACTATTGGTGCAAAACTAAACCTTGTATATGCGATGCCACACTTGATCTACCTTGTTATCTATTTATCATGCCAGTTAGTTACCATCTTTATGTTTCATCTCAGTTTCTCATGTTTAGTTAACTTCATTAGTTTTTATACTAATAGTAGGTAGGACTTACCAGTCTTTATGACTGACCCTTTTTCTTTCGCCTCTTTTCTTCTGTTCCCCCCAAGGTTCTCAGGGAGGGAACACTAGTGCTTAGCTTGGACATTTGGCTTGCTTTCTTGACAGCTCATGTGTGGTTTGGACTTGAGCTTGCTATGGCTTCATCACATCTATCTTGGGGATAGTTTACTTTATGTTATTTTTAGTTTATGTTTTCTAGACTTGTGGTAGTTGGAAAATAATGACTAAGTACTTTGATGTAAGTTGACTATTTGGTTTTGAAATGGTTAACTATGGTTTTTAAATTTCTACCGCTGCTTTACTTATTTATTTATCTATGTTCTATCTTGTGATATCTCTGTGCATGTTTACCTAGACAACACCCTTCGAAAGCTAGTGCATTCTCTTGTGAGTGACCCGGGCAGAGGTGGGGTGTTACACAGTGCATATATAAAACAAATGGTACATATAAATATTTAGGAATCCGGTTGGGTTCTTCCAACCGGTTTCCTGCATTCACCGATGTTAGTCAAATCAGTATCCAACCAATGATGTGTACATATGCAACGATGTGTATCTATTTTAACCATTTTAACTGTTATTTACCTAAACGACCATCACACAACATTCAAACAATATTTAAAATATAATTATAATATTTTAAAAAGAAATCAGAGTTAGTGAGTTCACTCACCTTTGCGTGTTAACTGTTAAATAACGATTTGCGTCGGTACACCGAATCAGGCGTTATAATTTCCAACGAGCTCCTAGTGGTTACGAACCAATTTCACTATACTCGGTTTCCTTTATCCCTTCTCGGTTTCAGATCCATGCTCGGTCCGTCACAATATTTCTCTTTTATTTTATTTTCTCCTGTACAACACGATATGGCATACCAACTTCCATCTGTTCCATCACACTCCCCCCCTTCACGCAATTGTTCTCCGAACAAGGCACCGCATCGAGCTCCTTTGGCAACCCCATCGTGATCACTATTTCTTTCTCGTCACCTTTCCTTGACCGAAACACCACAATCAACACTTAATTAAATAATTAACTCCTAACCTACGTGCAACTCATGTGTACTCCCTGCGCCATGCTACAGTAATGTAGCTTTTCCTTCCCAGCAAATACATGTTGCAATGCTTCTCGTCCCGATATGAAACTTCAGTAAAACACTTACCTTGCTTTTTCGTTTACTACAATAGCTGAAGTATTTGCATCTCTTTGAACACTGGAAACTGGAAGGGCAGAGTTGCTGGGACCAACAGAACCCGCCTCCAGCATCAACTTCTGTAAAACAAGACCCCACCCTCGAATGGATCACTCCAAAAAGAAAACCCCACTTCATAACACACTTAACACTTAATCCCCGCGGTTTATACATCCAGGCAAAAAGGGAACCGTTACTCCACTTCGTTTGACAACTTTCTCCTTCTAGCCACTCACAAGAATCACAAGCCTGCTACTCCTTCCCCTTTCGTGTATTCCAAACGTGAATGCCGGATCACATGACTTCATCTTCCCTTCACCGCCATTGGAACTGGGTTGAAACCCTCCGTCTCGCTGTGCCATGGAAGTGGCGATATCGTTACTGAAGCTTTCCGATGTTACGAGTTCAACGGCAAACTCGTTTTCCCTCTAAACTTCATGAAACCCTCACCACTGTTTTTCCCAGTGCTCCCTCTTCCTCAGCAAACACATCACGCAACTAGACATACTCGGCCTCAGCTCCTCTTTATATATATATATATATATATTTGTATCTTCTTTTGATTTTAGGAGCCATGATTTACTTTTTTTTTCTTTTTTTGCAAAATGATTTGTCTTGCTGTGTATTTATAGGGTCACAACCCTTAGCCGCCAAGTAATAGAGTCTGCATAGGTTGGGTGATTCATAAGCTAGTAAACCATGTTGTACAATATAGATTAGCGTAGGTTCATATTTAGCTGAGAAGAAAGTAGGCTATGATTTGAAAATTCATGGTTACTTTGGCAAGAAGTCTCGTGTCTGTCCTGAGATGAATTTTCACATCTAGTGTAGCTGTTGATTTTGAAAGGTTAGACTCTGTATTGTATTGTCTTTGGTATCTTAGAGTAGGGTACAAATTTAGATTTAAATTTTCCATGAAGTAGTCACGCTCCTTGGGTAGTGGTATACTTTGTTTGGCTATAAAGTATTAGGGAAATAGCTATGGAAATCTTTATTTGACGTAGACAAAACAAGGCGGTAGGCTTTCAGAAATTAAGGGTTAGGGTGTGTAGGGTATGTATTTTCATTTCATTTAACAGTACCAAGTACTCCCGCATCATCTCCTTGTTAAAATGATGCACAAAACATGCACTTCACCAAATTAATGGCTCACGACTATCTGATGTTTACCTTCTTGTATGGTTGTGTGAAGCATAGGGGGAAAATGATCAGTTCTTCTAGTCTATAGTCCTGGGGTTTACTCGTCTATGCATGTGCTCTTACTTTATATAATATTGGTAGTGAGAGTTTGGTGACAAATTCTGGTTTGTAACATACGGTTTGAATTGTATTGATAGGACGTGGTATAGGCCTGTTAAGGTATACTGTTGGGTTCTCTTCATTATTAAGATTACTTTACTGTTATGCCACTTACTTACTTCATAGTAAAGTAAAACATATACACGGCAAAATAGGTTTATGTATATATTTGTTATTGCAATTGTGTTGTCGTTGGTACCATATATGCTCATATGTCTTAGTCTAACATTTAGGTAGGTTTTATTTAGTTTCTATTTTATTTCCAGAAAGAATGTATTTGAACGGTACGCCATCATGAAAGACTTTGTTCGAGTACGAGACACTACAGACAGAGATAAAAATATCGCTACGTTGAGCAATGTGCTACGATCCCATATATATAATAATATCGGTAGGTTAACACATATTGTGAAACCCCAAAATATCGATATAGGGTGCAAAATACTCCAAATAAAAAGTTGCGTACTTAATTAATTAAAAAATACAGTAAAATTCTTAAAATTAAATTATCACTACGTCTCAAAAGAACCTTGTCTAAATTCGAAACCGATATCAAGTTATATCGAATAAACCGTTACGGTCGATAAATGATTTTACAACAACTATTTGAATATTTGATTTGGATATATCTTGCAATATAAAATTCAGAAATTTGATTTTTCACCTCCATTAGAAAAATACAGTTCAACAGATTCCAACGTTTCTTGTTTCGCAGAAATCCGATTTATAACGAATCTTGTACACTTGGTTGAAGTTCAGAACGTTAAATTACGAACTGCGTGATATTACGGGCTCGATCGTATTTAATGTATATTTTTATACGTTCAACTTCATTTTAATTAATATATAAATCCATTTATATTACGAATTCAATATTTAAACTGATTTAAAATATTCAAATACGAACCGATAAAAATGCGGGACATTACACCGCCAAGCTTTGTCCTAACTCTCCGTCAGTCCGCAAGGCAGTGTATGGGTGGTATACCTTGGTCTTTTAAGTTAGGTGTATGTAATTAATCATAAATTTTAAACTTTTATAGAGGTAGAGAATAAGCGATGATGCCCAAACATTTCTTGACCTTATTGATTTGACTAGCCATACACGAGGAAATTAGAATACCACTTTACAAACTGTGACAAGCAAACTAAGAATTTATTTCATGGCTGCACTATGTTATCGACTGAATCAACTAACCAAACTGGAATTTAACATTTGAAAACTTGAATTATATTGAAAATTTGTGACAAGTTGAGGTATCTAAAATAAAATCAGTTGATTAGAAATTGTTAACTTAATTTGTTGTACCACTTTCCTGAAATAAGTCGTGTTTTCATTTTTGTTTTCAACTGCATAAGTCCTCTACATTCATGTAGTTACATTAGAGCCATAGCATACTACATTTGGATTTTGTGGGTAGTATCCGCTGAAAACCCTTACGAGATACCACTAGTCCTACTAGGGACGCCTAGAGGTTTAACGGCTTGCTGCATATGCTCAATGCAATCGTGTTTCCTACGAAAGTGTGACCTATCTAGTTAGTTTTGAAATTTTGTTTTACTCTAGGACGAGTAAAAGATAAGTGTGGGGGTATTTGATTGACATAGAAATATGTTTATTTTATGCTCTTATATCTTATCTTTTGTATATAAATAAATATTACTTGGGTATTGTTTTGTTACTTTTACAGATATGCCAACTAAGCCACATGCAGTCGGAAAAATAGAAAATAAAGATCAAAATGTTGTGTATATACATATGAAGTGTAACACCCCACATCCTTTAAGGTCACTCACAAAAGGAATGCTTTAACTTCAATGGAGCATTATGGGTACTGGAACAGAAATATTACAAGACAGACATATATAAAACAGCGAAAGGTAAAGTAGAAGTACTTCAAATCATTTATTAAATATAATTGTTTACAATAAAATCCCATCAACTTTCAAATACCCAATTACATAGCTAAAATATCTGTCTTGCTCAAAAACAAAGAAGCATGAAAATAAATTGTAGTATTCCCCAATAAAGCAAAGCAAGCCATAGCCAAGAGAAATCCAAGCAGAACATGAAAGAGACTTGGAGCTTGGTAAGATTCGAACTAAGCTGTATTCCCAACCTGCGAACCTGGGGGGAGGGGGGGGGGACGAAAGAAAAAGAGGCGAAACAAACTGGGTCAGTCATAAAGACTGAGTAAGTCCTAGTGGCTTTCAGCATAAAAACAGGTGAAGATAATACGGCATGAATAGACTGAAAGTAAACATAAGCATGATGACAAGGTAAGCTACAGGCACGATGAATCAAGTATAATATCCCATGCTTCCTATCAAGAGTATCATCACAAGGTTCCTACCAAGTATCACATTGCAAGGTTTCGATTAAGTATAACATCGCAAGATTTCTAAGCTTCACCATTCCACTATTCTCTTTGATTTCCTATATTCTCTGCACCAATACTAGTCTAACAAGATTAGGTGTTATCCTAATGTCTAAACAGAAACGTAAACAGAAACAGAAACAGAAATGGGCCTTTACCATCTGTACTAGTAACCCAACCCGTGTCATGTATTAACTATGAAATGATCCCTTCCCAATATCATGAAATGACCCATTACTTGGTCCCACGAAATGATCTATTAATCGATCGGCTCCCTACAAGTTCTAGCTCGTCATGTGTCTGTGTCATACGGCGCTATCACGAATGTAGTTACCTGTGCTAGGTTCACCATAGGGTGTATCAAGCCCTAGGGTGCCAACCACCGACACGAATCAAGCACACACAGTGTAAACCTACTGGTGCCCAATGCCTGCTTTTTCAACTCCGGACTACGTGCACGACCATAGTCCGCCTGAACCTACAATGGCGCACCAACTTAGCCGTCGTTCTGGTCGCTTACAATCAGCCCAATAATCGTGCCCCACCCTGCCTAGTTCCAGGGTACCATGATACATCTAGTGGGTTACTGCTGAAAAGGACCGCGTAACTAGGGTTTCCGTCCAGCAGATTAAGTGTTGTCATTTAAATTCGAGACTTAACCCGTCTACGTGTCATGTCAAATTGGCTAAGTGTTGTCGTTCAAGTTAATGACTTAGCCCTACGAATCATGTGTCAAGTTGGTTAAGTATGTTCAAGCGGTTCATGACTTAACCCTACCAAATCATTGTGTCAAATTGGTTAAGTATATTCAAGCGGTTCATGACTTAACCCTATCAAATCATCATGTCAAATTGGTTAAGTATATTCAAATGGTTCAAGACTTAACCCTATCAAATCATCATGTCAAATTGGTTAAGTATATTCAAGCGGTTCATGACTTAACCCTATCAAATCATCGTGTCAAATTGGTTAAGTATATTCAGGCGGTTCATGACTTAACCCTATCAAATCATTATGTCAAATTGGTTAAGTATATTCAAGCGGTTCATGACTTAACCCTATCAGTCTAGCATGTCAAGTTGCTTAAGTATGTTCAAGTGGTTCATGAATTAACCCTATCAGTCTAGCATGTCAAGTTGGTTAAGTATGTTCAAGCGGTTCATGGCTTAACCCGCCCACATATCATGCTAAGTTGGTTAAGTATTATCTATATGTTCAAGTTGACTTAACCCTGCTACGTGTCATGTTATATTGGTTAAGTGTCATTAGTCTAGTCATATTACTTAACCCACCCATTGGTCTGATTAACAGTTATGTTGGTTAAGCCTACATTTATAAGTTTTACATGTTCTTAACTCATACCGGTTAGGTCCACATTTACATGTCAAATTTCCATGTCATCCCACCTAACCCTCTAACCATACCCACGTCTTATTATGGTTAGTATTAATTCATTCATTATGACGAGCGAATCATGACCTCTCACATTATATCGAGCATTTTGTGGCCATGGGATTTGTCGGGAGGTTCCGGGCAAATTTACACCACAAACTGAGTCTAACCTCGTGTCATAAATAATTACGCCTACAATTCGACCTTCGACCTCTCACATTAGACCGACACTTTGTGGCTACTGGATTTGCCGGGCGGTTCCGGGCAGATTTACACCACAAACCGAGTCTAACCTCGTGTCAAAGATTCATTAATGGTCGTATTTCCTCTAAAACCCCAATATCAGTTCATGTGTTTAACATATAGAAATGTTCATGTTCGTGTTCAAGTCAATTATCCATTACACAGTCATTTTCATGTTTCAAATTCCCAACTTTACATATTAATAAATATATGCCCAAGTTCCAAAATTACATGCCAATTTATACATACTTACATACATACATACATATATATATATATATATATATATATATATATATATATATACACACACACACACACACCCAATTCTAGTCAGTTTACATATGCCCAATTCTTGCCTATTACACATATGTCAGGTTTATGCCATTTTACCCATATCAAGTTCTAGCTAAGATTACATGTATCAAGTTTCATGTCCAAATAAACCCAAATCATGATTCATGATGTAGTTATCCCAAACTATAATCTTTTTATTACAACACACGCCAACTACCTAAGTTCATAATATATATTTATGTCAATTATCAAGTTTACAATTGCTTTTAGGTTCAAAGTCCCAATTCTACTTATGCCCAATCATAAACCTAATCTTTTGATTTAATTTACATAGACCCGAACTCGTGATTTGATTTACATGCTAATTCATTATGCCCGCTTCATGCCAATTTAATTATGCCAATGGCCAAACTTGCAATTTCAATTATATTCACAATACCCCAAATTTCCAATTTCATGTTATGCCATCGATTTTACCAAACATGTTTATCCAATATAGACAACATTCCCATATTTCCCCGTATTCAATCGTACGCAAATCGCGGTTTAGGCCTAGGTCTGAAATTGACCTAGGTTCATCGAAAGAAAATAAATAGGGGAAGGTAGAATTTGTATAACAATCAGCATAGAGAGAAAACTGTCATAAAAACATCATCTCTGGCATAAAAGATAGATCTTGATAATAATATCAATATGAATCAAGGAAAACCGATTTACAACAGGCTGAATAGATCATAAGCTTGACATGAGAACGAACATAGAAAAGTCCCAAAACTCAAGATTCAAGAAGCAACAGAAATAGATCTGAATCATAAACATACTTAAATCCAATTCCACTTTATCCCATGGCCATATTATAATTAAATGTTTAAATATAAAAACAACTAGAACTTACAGAGCATGGCTAATGAATTAAGAACTAAATTTGTTGTAGAATGTTGCAGTGACGTTGTTCATTTATTGTCTTGAATCATTGTAGAAGCCTTAATCTTCGAATTGGATTGTGTATGAAAGCTTAGGAAATTGATTAGAGACGGCGGCCATGATCAAGAGGGACCTCAATAGAATTTTGGTGTAAGAATGATTTGTTGTGAATTAGGTTAGGTCTAAGGGTGTTTTTATAGGTGTAGCAACTAGTTTAGGCCCTTAGATTAACCCTAGAATCAATCTGGACCATCAAAACACGTCTTAGGCTTCAAAAATGTGTTCTGGGTCAAAACAAGCCGACCAGGTCGACCTGTAAAGGGGGAGGTCGACCACATGGTCGACCTGGGGGGTAGGTCGACCCTAAGGTCGACTACATGGTCGACCTGGCCCCCAGGTCGACCTGCCTGGTCCTGTGCTGCCTAAAATCTGCTGAATCTTCTACAGGCCATAACTTCTTCATCCGGACTCCGATTTTCGAAATCTCGGATCTATTTAATGTAAAATTTCGAGACGAACGCAATGGCGTAACCCGTTTCCCTTAAATCTTATTTTAAAAATTAATTATACCCTGATTCCTAGTTTCAACATGTTATTAAAATTCGGGTTGTTACATTCTCCCATCCTTAAAGGATTTTGTCCCCGAAATCTTCAAGTTAAGAAGAATGTGTCCTACCATCCAATCATCCATCTACTCAATCATCAATCACAAGCATCCATTGTCCTTAAGAGATTTCTAACGCTGTATGAACATATGCAGAAAGTGTGTGTATATGTTCCTTATCTAATGCAAATGATCAGGCCTGATTGATCTTCTTCATGCAAAATATGTTTTAGTGCCATGAGTCCAACATGTATGCGAATAGTCCTAGCCATATAAACACTATATGTGTGCACAAACATTCATCCATATGCAACATCCACATGATAACACATTTAATTTCATCCATAAACAAGTATAAACACTCATGCATATGCAATATGAAAGGTGACGGAGCCGATCTAGTGTCTTAGGTGCGTGTATATGCATCCACGAGCAACCACTAGCAACCGCTTGCAACCACTTGAAACCATCAATCATAACATGTCTCAAACACATGTTTACACCCAATTGTTCCTACCTAAAGATATAGTCGAATGACAGAAGCAAGTAAAAACTTTGTGCCCATTAGGCAATGTCAAAACTGGAAATCTATGTCACATATATACTGGTTAGGAGAAGAACTCCCTAAGCACCATCCCCGAAGACCGAAATCAATATCATAATGATACCCAAAGAATTAACCAACCAATATATATGTTTCTAGGAAACTAAGCATGATGGACTCATTTTTGGTCACAAGAAATCCCTTCCTAAGACCAACCCATATCCTATAAAACCCAAAAAGTTTAGTCAACCCAACGGACGCCCTCAAGCCCCAACAGCCCTCAAGCCCCAACATGTATTACTAACAGATGAGTCATACTCCCTATGGGGTTTGTAATAGAAATAGGATGGAGAATAGGACCGAGAGGTTATACTTAAAAGATAGCATGCAAATAAGCTCTGCAAGAAAAGAGGGATCAAGGATATACTGTTAAAAAGAGATAAGATGCGCGTGTCCAGTCTTCAGTCTTCTATGTCACATTTCCTTGAGCTTAACTCCATTGTGCTTTGACCTTCTTTAGCTTAACAATTTCGTAGCTTCTTAATTCCTATTTCCAAAATATAAGTTGGAACTCATTTCACTGTCGGCTCTCATTCCACTTTCACTTATTCTTTTTCTAGTATACTCGGCTTAAACATAACCGCGTACTCAAGGTTTCATGTAAGCTCTCCAAAATTCACTAGTGAATCTCGGAGCTCGTTCACTTACTAAAAGGCATTCCACATAAATGAATTATATCTTGAAAATAAACAAATGCCAACCATGTTGCCAAGTGTACTTACTAAGATGATTTTATATAACTCATGCATAAGCGAGATGAACCATCCGCCTTGGTGGCGAACACTACTCGAGCGGATTAATAAATATATCAAGAGATTCTAGGTAACTAAGCTTGTCAGAACCCTAAGAGTTACACTAGACTTCGAGGGCATTACCGGGGCAAGTCAAGATTCTAACTACCCTCTTTTCATACTCGAGAATGGTATCATTTTTGGAAAACCACTCCATCCCTAGAATCAACCCATTGCCCAAAAACATAAGCATTACTTCTAAACTCAACACTTAGCATAGACATTCTCAAATCCAAACAAGTCATGAATAAATGAGCCGATTGCCCACAGGATTTGAGACAAAAATGGGATCCTCTACTACGCTAATACTAAGGTGCAGAGACTCCAACTATCGAAGCAGAATTAAAAGGATGCGATGTACAAAAACAAAGTTCTAACGGGATGATGGAAAAGAAAAGCTAAACCTTTGACAGAAACGTTACCACCTCTCTTAGGTATGCTAGTAGTGAGAGCATACAATTGCCCTCTCGACGATCTTGTTCTTTGCCCTTGTCCTTGTCCTATAATACTTAACTACATGTCTCTTTTTACCATACTAAAGATACTCTCTATTGTCATGGGTTTTATTATTCTTTCACTTTGGCCTCTTACCTTTCACCTTTTCCTCCTTCGTGGATTAAGCCCTATCAACAAGTTTCTTATCCTTAGGCTTGTGTTCTTTTATCCTCATTCTTACTATCCTTGTATAGCTTGTTGACAAGTTTCTCGAAAGCTACCTCCATCGCATGGCAACCCTACAAAGCTTGAAATAAGATTAGTCGCAGATGGAACTACTGCGACTCTTGATGGAGGTTGGGCACTTCTTTGCCCTCCTACATGCGTTGTATGCCTACAAACTATGGAGAAAAAGAAAGAGAGAAGAGACTCAACGAGAGAATCTAAAGATAGTGCATATGGCTTTGGGGAATATGCCTTTTGTAAAACAAAACTTTTCTTAGAAAAATGCTTCTTTGTAAACGTTTTGCAAATAATTTCAGAAGGTTTTTAAAAGCTTTTGCCCAGTCTGGTAACCTGCTGCTCTGATACCAAATGTAACACCCCACATCCGTTAAGGTCACTCACAAAGGGAATGCCTTAACTTCAATGGAGCATTATGGGTACTGGAACAGAAATATTACAAGACAGACATATATAAAACAGCGGAAGGTAAAGTAGAAGTACTTCAAATCATTTATTAAATATAATTGTTTATAATAAAATCTCATCAACTTTCAAATACCCAATTACATAGCTAAAATATCTGTCTTGCTCAAAAACAAAGAAGCATGAAAATAAATTGTAGTATTCCCCAATAAAGCAAAGCAAGCCATAGCCAAGAGAAATCCAAGCAGAATATGAAAGAGACTTGGAGCTTGGTAAGATCTGAACTAAGCTGTATTCCCACCTTGCGAACCTGGGGGGGGGGGGGGGGGGGGGACGAAAGAAAAAGAGACGAATCAAACTGGGTCAGTCATAAAGACTGAGTAAGTCCTAGTGGCTTTCAGCATAAAAACAGGTGAAGATAATATGGCAAGAATAAACTGAAAGTAAACATAAGAATGATGACAAGGTAAGCTACAGGCACGATGAATCAAGTATAACATCCCATGCTTCCTATCAAGAGTATCATCACAAGGTTCCTACCAAGTATCACATTGCAAGGTTTCGATTAAGTATAACATCGCAAGATTTCTAAGCTTCACCATTCCACTATTCTCTTTGATTTCCTATATTCTCTGCACCAATACTAGTCTAACAAGATTAGGTGTTATCCTAATGTCTAAATAGAAACAGAAACAGAAACAGAAACGGGTCTTTACCATCTGTACTAGTAACCCAACCCGTGTCATGTATTAACTATGAAATGATCCCTTGCCCAATATCATGAAATGACCCATTACTTGGTCCCACGAAACGATCTATTAATCAATCGGCTCCCTACAAGTTCTAGCTCATCATGTGTCTGTGTCATACAGCCCTATCACAAATGTAGTTACCTGTGCTAGGTCCACCATAGGGTGTATCAAGCCCTAGGGTGCCAACCACCGACACGAATCAAGCATGCACTGTGTAAACCTACTGGTGCCCAATGCTTGCTTTTTCAACTCCGGACTACGTGCACGACCATAGTCCGCCTGAACCTACAATGGCGCACCAACTAAGCCGTCGTTCTGGTCGCTTACAATCAGCCCAATAACCGTGCCCCACCCTGCCTAGTTCCAGGGTACCATGATACATCCAGTGGGTTACTACTGAAAAGGACCGCGTAACTAGGGTTTCCGTCCAGCAGGTTAAGTGTTGTCATTTAAATTCGGGACTTAACCCGTCTACGTGTCATGTCAAATTGGCTAAGTGTTGTCGTTCATGTTCATGACTTAGCCCTACGAATCATGTGTAAAGTTGGTTAAGTATGTTCAAGCAGTTCATGACTTAACCCTACCAAATCATTATGTCAAATTGGTTAAGTATATTCAAGCGGATCATGACTTAACCCTATCAAATCATCGTGTCAAATTGGTTAAGTATATTCAAGCGGTTCATGACTTAACCCTATCAAATCATCGTGTCAAATTGGTAAAGTATATTCAAGCGGTTCATGACTTAACCCTATCAAATCATCGTGTCAAATTGGTTTAAGTATATTCAAGTGGTTCATGACTTAACCCTATCAAATCATTGTGTCAAATTGGTTAAGTATATTCAAGCGGTTCATGACATAACCCTATCAGTCTAGCATGTCAAGTTGGTTAAGTATGTTCAATTGGTTCATGAATTAACCCTATCAGTCTAGCATGTCAAGTTGGTTAAGTATGTTCAAGCGGTTCATGACTTAACCCGCCCATATATCATGCTAAGTTGGTTAAGTAATATCTATATGTTCAAGTTGACTTAACCCTGCCACATGTCATGTTATATTGGTTAAGTGTCATTAGTCTAGTCATATTACTTAACCCACCCATTGGTCTGATTAACAGTTATGTTGGTTAAGCCTACATTTATAAGTTTTACATGTTCTTAACTCATACCGGTTAGGTCCACATTTACATGTCAAATTTCCATGTCATCCCACCTAACCCTCTAACCATACCCACGTCTTATTATGGTTAGTATTAATTCATTCATTATGACGAGTGAATCATGACGTCTCACATTAGACCGTGCATTTTGTGGCCACGGGATTTGCCGGGTGGTTCCGGGCAAATTTACACCACAAACTGAGTCTAACCTCGTGTCATAAATCGTTACGCCTACAATTCGACCTTCGACCTCTCACATTAGATCGATACTTTGTGGCTATTGGATTTGTCGGGCGGTTCCGGGCAGATTTACACCACAAACCAAGTCTAACCTCGTGTCAAAGGTTCATTATTGGTCGTATTTCCTCTAAAACCCCAATATCAGTTCATGTGTTTAACATATAGAAATGTTCATGTTCGTGTTTAAGTCAATTATCCAATACACAGTCATTTTCATGTTTCAAATTCCCAACTTTACATATTAATAAATATATGCCCAAGTTCCAAAATTACATGCCAATTTATACATACTTACATACATACATACATACATATATATATATATACACACACACACACACACACCCAATTCTAGTCAGTTTACATACGCCCAATTCTTGCCTATTACACATATGTCAGGTTTTTGCCATTTTACCCATATCAAGTTCTAGCTAAGATTACATGTATCAAGTTTCATGTCCAAATAAACCCAAATCATGATTCATGATGTAGTTATCCCAAACTATAATCTTTTTATTACAACACACGCCAACTACCCAAGTTCATAATACATATTTATGTCAATTATCAAGTTTACAATTGCTTTTAGGTTCAAAGTCCCAATTCTACTTATGCCCAATCATAAACCTAATCTTTTGATTTAATTTACATAGACCCGAACTCGTGATTTGATTTACATGCTAATTCATTATGCCCACTGCATGCCAATTTAATTATGCCAATGGCCAAACTTGCAATTTCAATTATATTCACAATACCCCAAATTTCCAATTTCATGTTATGCCGTCAATTTTACCAAACATGTTTATCCAATATAGACAACATTCCCATATTTCCCCGTATTCAATCGTACGCAAATCGCGGTTTAGGCCTAGGTCTGAAATTGACCTAGGTTCATCGAAAGAAAATAAATAGGGGAAGGTAGAATTTGTATATCAATCAGCATAGAGAGAAAACTGGCATAAAAACATCATCTCTGGCATAAAAGATAGATCTTGATAATAATATTAGTATGAATCAAGGAAAACTGATTTACAACAGGCTGAATAGATCATAAGCTTTACATGAGAACGAACATAGAAAAGTCCCAAAACTCAAGATTCAAGAAGCAACAGAAATAGATCTGAATCAATAAACATACTTAAATCCAATTCCACTTTATCCCATGGCCATATTATAATTAAATGTTTAAATATAAAAACAACTAGAACTTACAGAGCATGGCTAATGAATTAAGAACTAAATTTGTTGTAGAATGTTGCAGTGACGTTGTTGATTTATTGTCTTGAATCATTGTAGAAGCCTTAATCTTCGAATTGGATTGTGTATGAAAGCTTAGGAAATTGATTAGAGACGGCGGCCATGATCAAGAGGGACCTCAATAGAATTTTGGTGTAAGAATGATTTGTTGTGAATTAGTTTAGGTCTAAGGGTGTTTTTATAGGTGTAGCAACTAGTTTAGGCCCATAGATTAACCCTAGAATCAATCCGACCATCAAAACACGTCTCAGGCTTCAAAAATGAGTTCTGGGTCAAAACAGGCCGACCAGGTCGACCTGTAAGGGGTGGAGGTCGACCACATGGTCGACCTAAGGGGTAGGTCGACCCTAAGGTCGACCACATGGTCGACCTGGCCCCCAGTTCGACCTGCCTGGTCCTGTGCTGCCTAAAATCTGCTGAATCTTCTACAGGCCATAACTTCTTCATCCGGACTCCGATTTTCGAAAACTCGGACTTTATTTCATGTAAAATTTCGAGACGAACGCAATGGCGTAACCTGTTTCCCTTAATTCTTATTTTAAAAATTAATTATACCCTGATTCCTAGTTTTAACATATTATTAAAATTCGGGTTGTTACATGAAGACTTGAAGATGAAGATCTTACATCAAATTGCTTTTTGGAGAAGAAAATAATTGGAAGAAGGGCTATGCATATCACAAATCAATGAAGAATTGTCAAGAAAGCAAGAGGAAAAGAGGAAAGGCCCAAATTTACTAGATTTCACTAAGGCCCATTTGTAACTCACATTGTAAACTCTTTTGTGATTTCCCTAAGACCCATTTGTCATTGTTTAGGGTTATGGTTAGGGTTGGCAATCTATCCTATAAATACCCTTGTAATCTCATTGTAAACATAATCCTGGATTAATAAAGTTTTCTTCTTTTTCTCTCTACATTTTTTTTATTTTCTTACAATTAGTGCTGCCTACACAATTAGATTTGGTAGAGCACTATTTGTATTTTTCACTTATTTTCATTAGTGATTGACCGTCTGATTAGATTCAGCGGTAATCCTAATTTTATTTCCTGTTTGTTATTTAATTTCTGCAATTTTAATTTCTGTTTCTTTTTACTACTTCCTTAGGTCATATTGGATTGAATACAGATTTGATTAGATTCAGATATGATTCAATTCAATAATAGTTTAATTGCAATTTCAATTTCGTTTGCTTTCAAAACCAACCTCGAAGATTTGTCTAAATCGCCCAAGAAATTATATAAATAATTTAATTTAATTTACCTCCCTGTGATTCAACCTGCATACTACACGATCTGTGCGCTTGCAGAATTTATTTTGAAATTTCGCGCTTTTCTATTTACTTAGAAAGCGTCGATCAACATCCAAACCAAAAATGCACCTGGAGTCCACACTGAAAGAATACGAATCTTAACAAACTTAATAGCAGCTTAAAATCAATGGTAATATAATTAACGATTCAAAACATTCTAAACATATTAAAATTTTGTCCAGTTTGAAATCAATACTTGTGTCAATTTTAAAATCAAATGGTTATTGCATTATTGGGAAGAGGTTCAGTAATCACACTTGCACTAAACATTCTACCATTAAATTTAATAATGACGTTTAGTCACAATACGAGTATTTATATAATTAGCAAATATGTAAATAATTTATACTATCAATTTTATATACTTAACAATCAATATAATCAATTGTCAAATCAACAGATGTTCAAATTAACAAATTTGCTGAACAATGTTTTATTATGCTTGTGAAATGTCCAATAAAATTAAATATGTTAAACTATAGAAAAACGGGTTTTTACTCTACTAATAGGTATTTATTATAAATTTTGATTATGAGATGGTGTAATTGAATTCAGTGCATGTTAAGTTTCAAGTAAATATCATTTCAACAATATTGACATTAAACCTTACATATTTGATCTACTAGGCAATATGATTCTATGAATGCGTCAAACGGGTTAAATTTAGACATGTAAGTCCCTTTTAAAGTTTGAAACTTAAATATAGTTAACACTTAAATTTTAATAAACCAACTCAAATAAAGTGGAGTAACTTGGCCTAAACGCCCACATACATATGCCACAAACCCCCTACGTTTCCATTGGTGGATTCACGATCAAAGCTCATTCCATTGTCTACCAATATTATTATAAATAAACCAATCTATGTTTATTCATTATTTAATTAATGTACAGACAGAAGCCCATCCCCTACCTACAAACCCATCTGCAGCCATCTTCTCAATTACTTAAGGGAAAACAAGAATCAAAAAGGAAAAAAGCGTTTGTTCTGTGTTTAAAATCCCCTTCTGTCCAGTACGCGTACATTGTGCACGTACACCAATGCCCGATATCACCAACAACTACCACCAACATCCCCTCACCTCCATGATCACATGTCCTCCACCATAGTCCAGTCGCTGATGCCTCTTCTTTGTTAGATCAGAATACAATACCATTACTGAAACCATCTGTATTTTGAATTTTGAATACCAATTATTCAAACAACTCCCACTGCCGCCACCTTTCATTGGAACCCATGCCATTACTAACCATGTGACTGCCTCGCTCCCCAGCACCTCCTTATATCGAACTTTAGATTCTAATGATCGATCAACAACCAAAAATTAACAGTTAATGTAACCTATTTTCCCTCTGCCTACTCACCTAAGTCACCAACTATTTTAAAGATAACATACATAAGACTTTAAATAACTTTGTAGTTGTAGCGTTATACTAAAATCCAATGGGCTTGGAGTTATTGGTTTTTGAATGCAAGTAGTTTAAGTTATTTTTTTTTGGTTTCCAATGGATGACTTACCATTGTTTTTATATTCCAGGTTGTTTTTTTAGTTGCTAGGTTCTTGTTTGCACATATACAAGATGATTCACAAATTTTAAAACATGAAATAGATAACACAAGCATGCTTCAAGGATTTAATTTCATAAGTTATTAACTCCAATCTAATTATTAATTAAAATAGCAGGAAGTGATTTGTTACAGTTTGTCAATGTATAAGCATACAACATGGTTGAATAGAAGACATATGAAAGCAATCAAATCATATTAATTTAGCATGCTACTTGTAATTTACATACTTCTAAAAGATAAAATCAAGTTTTGTCTTTCTCACCCTAAAACAAGTTTAATTTTTATAAGTCTTGAATTTGTAAGCTTTCAGCTTTAACTTGCTTTAATTTGCTTCCCTTTTAATTTTTTGATTTTCCCTTTGATTCTTTAATTTCTCTCGTTTTATTATTTCTTTTCTTTTCTTTTTAATTTCATTCTTATGTTCCAAAAAGAGACTATTTTTTTTTTCTTTTGAAAATGAATTGAGATTTTGAATGAATGAAGCAAAACAAATGAAAACATATGTATATGTGTATGTAAACGTATATTTATATGTATATGCATATATAAAGAGAGAAAAATCATAATCCATTCTAAAGCTTACATATCATTCTTTAATAGTATCAACACTTATTAATTTGGCACATAAATTTCTACATTAGTACAATATTCTCTAAACTTAATTCTTCTTATCAGTACTTATGTTCCCTTTACTTCTTACTAAAGCATCTTTTTTTTACTTTTGCATTTTATTTCTATTTATTAAAAATTCAGTTATATCACATCTCGCATTTTTATAATCATTTCTCTTTTAAATTCTATTAAAAGCTTGTTAGAATAAAATTCTCTCCTTAAGTGTACTTAAACAATTATAAAATAGGTTTAAAACATGAGTATGCATACAACATATACATACATAAACAAAATTCTCATTTTCTCTTGAAGTTACAAGATAAAATAATTTATTCATTCCTTAATGGTTGTAAAAACACCACTTATTATTATTATTAATTTAGTTCAATCTTATTTCTTATAAATTTCATATGCATATACTAAGTTATTAAAATTAAAAATCAACTTTCTATTTGAATAAAAGATGAAAACCCAAGAAACGTCTTCCCAACATAATTTTAGTTTTCAAACGAACAAATTATTGATATAAACCAGATTTTATAATTAAATTCCAAATTATTAGTTATAAATTAAAAGAGTTATTAATTTAAATAAAAAACCTATTTAACAAATATTTAAGATAACTTAAATATTCATAGCTCTAAAACAGTAAAATTTTGGGTCATTGCATTTATTTGTTGAAATTACATATATTAGGAAGATTTTCCAGTTATTCCATAAATTAATTAAATAAAATGATTTTAACTCCGTCCAAATCATAAGGAATATTTATAATTCTTTTTATTTGGAATAGACAATGCAAAATACAGAGAAATTAGTGTATTTTTACAAGGAAAAATTGAAAACAAAAATAAATTTATAAAAATTAATGGATATTCTTCCCACAAATTAAACTACAAAATTTCAAAAAATTACCGTTTCAACAACAGTCCTCTAATCTGATTACTTTTCTTTCACCTAAATTTACAAATCAGAACTTAAACAACAAATTAAACCAATTACAATTCTTTTAGGACTAATTCCTATACTGGGGTGAAAACAAACAAAAAAGGATTTACAAATGAATATGTTGGAGAATTATTTGTATTATTGCAAAAACAAGCTTACAATTCAAACAAAAGAAAGATCTAGGCATAAAGATCAGATATAGTCTACTAAGATGAATCTTATTGTAAAACAATAAATATGATTTCCCATCCACCTTGAAAGAGTGCTCCTAAATTCCAGATCTAAAACTACAATTCCAAATCTTAAACTATAATTCTGGATCCAAATACAGTCTCTTTTAAATTCAAAAAAAAATTGTATAAAAAATGGAGTATACACATAAAGCTATTATAAGACTCAGGTCCCATCACATAATGCAATGCAAGCCGGAGGATAAATTTTCACCTTATAATAGCCAAACATGCTTGGTACGTTTAAAACTAATCATTTTGATATTACTATAAGTGTTTAGTGTCAAAATCAACTTCAAATATAAATGTATCAATCATAGACTGCATGGGTACCACATATCATGTCGTCATACTAGGCTCTACAATCAAAACCGAAATGTCACGTATTGAAAATTGGATTTCTGTCATGAGTTGAGGCAAGGGACGTACTCCTCACCGCTTCGAGACACTCTAGAAAATGCCTGAGGACTACACATTCTGAGCAACCATTGGATCCTACAGTGCCGGTCCTCCCTTATGATTGAGGATTAATTATTCTTGAACACATGTTTCCCGGTCCTATAGGACCTATCCATCGGCTCCATAGTAACCGATATATCTGAGGCGCCTGCTACCCATCATCCACATAGGTAAAATATAAATGTCTGGGCTCCATGCCATGACACCACCCATAGAAAGAAAGAAACATCATGTTCTCACTGCGTCCCTTATCCCGTTTTTGACCCATACCGAGGTGTGAGGCTCGCGAATTAACGCTATACACAAAGCTATGACATTTAAGGTCGTGCTCTGATCATCAACCACAAGACTCTGATTTTCAACAGAAGACTTAATCACTACATCTCTGCATGCCACACAGGCAAACCACGCCATGGAACTGATGTCTATCGATATATAACATATGAGCTCATATGTCTCAGAGAAGGGCGTTAAGCAAGAGAATAGATTCTCCGCTGCCAAACAGATATACATTTAATAGAAATCAATCAACATAGAATGAAATCCAATGTCAGACACACATCTATTTATAAGTTCGTTCTGGGTCTGAACGAAACTTGTAACACCCCACATCCGTTAGTGTCACTCACAAAGGGAATGCACTAAGTTCTGTGGAGCATTTAAGGTAAAAGATGCAGATAAATTACAAGACAGACAAAATTAAAACAGCGGGAAATAAAATTTTACTTTGTTGATAAAATAGTTTGTACAACAATTGCTTTCCAATACCAGAGTATCATCTGTCTTACAAAATAAGGAAACATAAAAATAACTTTTGTATTCCCCAATGTAGCATAAACCATAGCAGCGGAAAAGAGAGTCTGAAGCGATATATCCAAGAGTCTTCAAGCTTGGGAAGAGAACTGAGCCTAAGTAATAACATTCCCTCCCTACGGACCTGGGGGGGGGGGAGGGGGAGACGGAAGACAAGAAAGCGAAAGAAAACAGAGTCAGACATTAAGTCTGGTAAGTTTAGTAACTTTCAGCATGTGAACAGGAAAAAGCAACACGACATGAATTAACTGAATATAAGATAATACCATAATGATAGGGCTAACAAGATAACATAAGATTTATGCAAGATATGCTAAGGCAAGATAAGATATGCTTCCCTATTTTCTCTGCTTCGCTATTAGCCTGTTATTCTGGATTCTATGTCTCTGCACCACCTAACTAGTGTCCCAACTAGAAATCGGTATAAAATGATAACGTGGTCCCAATCCCCTAAGATGTGGTTGTTTGCAGGTGTACATTTATTATTTATTACCTAGATCTGATCTAGGGTTTTCTATCGAGTGCTTCCTAGATTCAACTAGGGTTTACACAACTTATCTAACGCTTCACAGATTCAGGGTTTATGCCACCTAGGTCCACTAGGGATTACGCTACCTGTCGAATGATGCCCCTAGTCTAGGACACACTACCCAGAGTGGTATATGTTCCTAGACTTTCCCCACGTATGTGTCACGAATCGTTTTATCACGGTCTAGATGCACATGTCCTGAAATGTGCGACCCGAGTCCCGTGGCAGGGCAACTCTAGAAACACGGAACTCGGTCGGGAGTTTTTCAAATATCTGCCGGTGCAGATGCTAAGGTCTGTTTTTCTACCAGTGGTTATGGTCCCACGTAACCCATCCCTCAACTAATGAAAGGCAATCCAAGAAAATCAAGCGCGAGAACTGTACTTTTGCCACCCTATGCCCTACTTTCCTATTGGCCAGCCTCACCCATAACTAGATAGCAAGTATATGGTCTGTTGGGAGTTCTCTGCCTTTCCGCATATGTACAACGATTGACTAAAGATGGTAGGTAGACGACGAGTTGCTATCACAGGGCTACTGGTCTCGCCGAACCACGCTGGTCCATCCTAGTCTTTAGGTTGCCTTATATTGCAACCAAGGCATACCCTTGGTTCTTCTAACGCAGACCTTAACCTCTGTGAGCCCAGGAGGATCATCTGCCACCTCACAGATGGATACCAAGAGTATCCTCACGTCCCCTCGAAGCCTCAGGTTTCGTAACCCAATTCGTTGGAGCCCTCTCTAAGATCAGATGGACGTTCGCTCCTACTTGTGATATACTAAGGATTACTACTTAGTTTTCTAACTAAGGTTTACCACTTAGTTTGTTGAATCATCGTTTTCTTAACTAAGGTTTACCACTTAGTTTGTTGAATCATCGTTTTCTTAACTAAGGTTTACGACTTAGTTCATATTAACTAAGGTTTACTACTTAGTTCTTGTTCTTGTCAAGTTGGGTTGGTTAAGTGTCATTATTCAATTCGAGTCAACTTAACCCCTTTCGTTTGTCATATTAAACTGGTTAAGTGTTATCAATAGTTCATGTTGACTTAACCCCTACCACAAACCGAGTTATATTGGTTAAGTATTTTCTTATTACTTAACCCTACCCATTTATCTTGTATTGGTTAAATGTTTCCTTTAACCTAACCTTGCCCATCTGTTTTAACTGTCATGTTATAGTAGTTAAGTGTTCCCTTAGCTAACTTAACCCTAACATCTGTTCAATTAACATGTTCTAATGGTTAAGTATTGTCCCTTCATGTTTTTAACTTAACCCTGTTCATTTATCCTGCTATGATGGCTAAGTATTCCAAGTTTACTTAACCCCACCTTCTAGTCTTAGTTAACATGTTAAATTGGCTAAGTGTATTAAACTTATTTAACCCCTACAAGTCTTGTCTTGTTAACATGTTAAGTGGTTAAGTGTCCAGATTAGCCTAACCCCACTCATCGGATTTAGTTAACATGTTGAGTTGGTTAAGTATTTTAGTTAACTTAACCCTACCATCCTCATCTAGTCTTAATTTATTCATTGAAGCACCGACCACTCACATTAGACAGGTATTGTTGCGGTTACTGGACAGCCGGTTGGTTCCGGGCAGGTTTACATCGCAACTCAGTCTAACCTTGGGTCCTTATTGGGCTTAATGCCTTAACCTCTCACATTGGATAGGTACTGTTGTGATTACTGGACAGCCGGTTGGTTCCGGGCAGGTTTACATCACAACTCAATCCACCCTCGGGTTAGGCATATTCGTCTTTCCTAGATTTACATATTTATCCTCTTTTGTCTATATGTAAATTGCTAACAAATTTGGCCTGTATCATAATCATATGTCGTGCCCGTTAATATACTCATATTCTAGGCCCAAGTCTTGATTTATCTATCACCTAACCCAACTTGCAGTTTTATGCCAACTTGGAACTAGTATTCCTATTTACAGTACATATTAAAACTAGATTTTATATTCTAGTTCATCATTTATGCCCAAACTAGATTTATTATTCTAGTTCACCATTTTTACCTAAAACATAGTTTACTAGCCAATACTAGATTCAATGTATAAATTTACATATTCTCTAATTCATATTGAATTAGCCCAATTTGAATCTTAATAGTCATGTTATAATACATGTTCTAAATTATGTCAATCATAATCATGTTCATGTTCCAAACTATGCAAATTTCCAAGTTTACAACCACGTTTAAGTCAATCCCATGTTTTGCCCAAATCGTATTCCCCTCGTTTGTGTAATCGTGATTCATCCTAGATTATAGATAAATCTAGATTCGTAGATAAAAGGGAATGAACCAGAATGATAGACATAATAATTGGCAAAAGATGATGATCCCGAATTCACTAATTACAGATCTAACACATTACACTGAATAAATTGATTAAAGCATCGCAGGCCTATGAATCTGGTATTATTATGACATGAAAAAGGTTGAATAATAATATGGGTTTAAGAATATGGGTAGATCTAACTTAATAGGTAAATTCCCAAAATCAAGATCCAAAGATAATTAAGAACAGGATGAATAGATAATCAAGTCTAGATCCACTTTTATAGTCATAATCCTAGGCAATACTTTCCTAGTCATGAATCATAGGCGTTTTATGGGTAGATCTAACTTAATAGGTAAATTCCCAAAATCAAGATCCAAAGATAATTAAGAACAGGATGAATAGATAATCAAGTCTAGATCCACTTTTATAGTCATAATCCTAGGCAATACTTTCCTAGTCATGAATCATAGGCGTTTAACCACAATTGTCCTCGTTATGGTCGTAGGCAATAGGTTCTTAGTCATGGTTTTCAAAGTCCTTATTATAGGCATAGGTGTCTTCTTATGTTCCAGAGTCATAGACACTAATTCTCATAGTCAATGAATCATAGTCATGAGTCACAGTTATTAATCACAATGGTTCTCAACCAGGTCCAAAGATATAAGCACCGATTCAAATAGAAAGATTGGTATGTTCCTTTATTCATTTAATTTCATGTCACAAATAGGAAAAAGGCATTCAGATATGAAAAGTAACCAACTTACAGAGATTAGATTCGTAGAAAAATAATCGTTGAAGCTGTTTGAATCTTTACTTGAATCCTAACTTGATTTGAATCTCCTCTTGCAAGATTTGAGAAGCATATCCTCGCCTTAGATTTATGTATTATTATATTTATATTTATTTTATTTAGAATCATAGCAGAGTATAGGCGTAGAGAAGTTGTGAGGAGAAAATATGAAGTCTAGGGGTGTTTAAATAGGAGAATATGAGTGTTTAGAGCCATCAGATCGGTCCAGAAGTCATCCGGTTCGTCAAAATGGGGTAAAAATCGTCACAGGCCCGATCTGTAGAAATGTGCCCAGGTCGACCCCCAGGTCGACAGTGCAGTCGACCTGGTCAGGGGGGGTCGACTACCCAGTCGACCTGGGCTTGGGCGGGAAATTTCCCGCCCATCCTGCTTCTGGGTTTGAATTCGAATTTTGAATTCAAATTTCGAGCTGTTTTCGATTCTGAAATTTCCTGAAACTTCGGAGGGCCATATCTCCCTCATACGGACTCCGATTCTCACAAACTCGGACTCGTATTCATGCAGAATTCCGAGACGAACACAATGGCGCAACCCGTTTCCCTTGATTTTGATTTTAAAATTTAATTCTGCCTTGATTTGTGAATCTTAGTGTAATAAAATTACGGGGTGTTACATTCTCCCCCTCTTAAAAGGATTTCGTCCCCGAAATCTTTAAGTTAGGAAGAATGTGTGCTACCTTCCCATTATCCATCTAATCAACCATTCAATCATAGGCATTCATTGTCCTTAAAAGGATTTCTAATGCTTTCATGTTCATATGCATAGTGTGTGTATATGTCTTTATCTAATGCAAAATCAGGCGGTCTACTGATCCAGCTGACCTCCTTAATGCGAATTATGTCTGTGTCATGCGTCCAATCATGTATGCAAACATCCCTAGTTATGTAAATACTACATATGTGCATAGTCATTCATCCATATGCAACATCCATATGATAACATACCAAGTTAAATCCATTAGGCAGATACATATATGCGAATGAAATATGAAAGTGACTAAGTCGTTCTAGCGTATATTGTATGTATATGCATCCACGAGCAACCACTTGCAACCATCAATCATAACATGTTTCAAATCCACGTTAACATCCATTGGCTTCTACCTAAGGATCGATGATACGTCCTAGAGGATATACCTAAAAAGCTAGAAACAAGTAGGCCTAAAACTCCTAGAGAAAGGATATACCCTTAAGAAAATGGTATGAGGCATGTATCTAGTCTACAATCTCTTAAGTCACATCTTCTTGAGCTTCACTCCACTGTGCCTTAACCAATTGTTGATCGGATAACTGGCCTTCCAAGTTCAACTGGATACATCTGCGTACTCATGGACTATTCTAACGGATAGAAAATCGTCGATCAATGTATTAAGCAATTCTAGATAGCTAAGCCTAACCGATCCTTTTAGGATCACACGAAATCTCGAGGGTATTTCCAAGGCATGTCAAAAAGTCCAACTTTCAGAATTACTAGCCAACTAGCCTCATAGCTCATCGAACCAAAACATAAGCATTACGCTTAAACTCAACACTTAATGTGGCTGTTCTCAAATCCCTATAAACCAAAGGTAAACGGGTCGAACCACCAATTTGGATCTGATACTATTTGGGACCTTCTACTGTACTAAGGTGCAGAGATTCAACTGTGGAAGCAGACATGAACAAATGCGAGGCGCTAAAACCAAAAGAAAGAGTATGAACGGAAAAAAAACTAGACTCCTCCAACAGAACTTTACTGCCTTTCTCTTAGGTACGCTTAGAGGTGAAAGCATGTACTTTCCCTTTTGAAAACCTTGTCCTTTGTCCTTAATTATGTGCCCTATTATACCCTAGTAAAAGTACTTCCTCTTGTCTTAGGTTTTATAATTCCTTCCTCCTTCGTGAGCCAAGTCCATATCCATGAATTCCTCATCCTTGGTTGTGCTCCTTTGCTAAACTCCTCATCTTCTTACTCGTGTAATCATGTTGACAAATCTCTCGAAAGCTGCCTCCATCGTACAGAAAACCCTACAAAATTTGAAAGAAAACTGGCCGCAAGTGAAACTACTACAGCTATAGATGGAAGTCGGGCACTACTTTGCCCTTCGATGAGGTTACCTCCCAGAGAGCCAGGAGCCCCAGAGAATCAAGAAAGAAGGAAACAAGGACTCAAACAAAGAATAAAAAGATAGTGCATATGGCTTTGGGGAATATGCCATTTAAAACAAAAAATTTCTTTTGAAAATGCTTCTTTTAAAACCGTTTTGAAAATAATTTTTCAAATCTTTTATCTGATCCGGTAACCTTCAGCTCTAATACCAAGTGTAACACCCCACATCCGTTATTCTGGATTCTATGTCCCCGCACCACCTAACTAGTGTCCCAACTAGAAATCGGTATAAAATGATAACGTGGTCCCAATCCCCTAAGATGTGGTTGTTTGCAGGTGTAAATTTATTATTTATTACCTAGATCTGATCTAAGGTTTTCTATCGAGTGCTTCCTAAATTCAACTAGGGTTTACGCGACTTATCTAACGCTTCACAGGTTTATGCCACCTAGGTCCACTAGGGATTACGCTACCTGTCGAGCGATGCCCCTAGTCTAGGACACACTACCCAGAGTGGTATATGTGCCAAGACTTTCCCCACGTATGTATCGCGAATCGTTTTATCGCTGTCTAGATGCACATGTCCTGAAATGTGCGACCCGAGTCCCGTGGCAGGGCTACTCTAGAAACACGGAACTCGGTCGAGAGTTTTTCAGATATCTGCCGGTGCAGATGCTAAGGTCTGTTTTTCTACCAGTGGTTATGGTCCCACGTGACCCCTCCCTCAACTAATGAAAGGAAGTCCAAGAAAATCAAGCGTGAGAACTGTACTTTTGCCACCCTATGCCCTACTTTCCTATTGTCCAGCCTCACCCATAACTAGATAGCAAGTATATGGTCTGTTGGGAGTTCTCTGCCTTTCAGCATACGTACAACGATTGACTAAAGATGGTAGGTAGACGACGAGTTGCTATCACAGGGCTACTAGTCTCGCCTAATCACGCTGGTCCATCCTAGTCTTTAGGTTGCCTTATATTGCAACCAAGGCATACCCTTGGTTCTTCTAACGCAGACCTTAACCTCTGTGAGCCCAGGAGGATCATCTGCCACCTCATAGAGGGATACCAAGAGTATCCTCATGTCCCCTTGAAGCCTCAGGTTTCGTAACCCAATTCGTTGGATCTCTCTCTAAGATCAGATGGACGTTCACTCCTACTTGTGATATACTAAGGATTACTACTTAGTTTTCTAACTAAGGTTTACCACTTAGTTTGTTGAATCATCGTTTTCTTAACTAAGGTTTACGACTTAGTTCATATTAACTAAGGTTTACTACTTAGTTCTTGTTCTTGTCAAGTTGGGTTGGTTAAGTGTCATTATTCAATTCGAGTCAACTTAACCCCTTTCGTTTGTCATATTAAACTGGTTAAGTGTTATCAATAGTTCATGTTGACTTAACCCCTACCACAAACCGAGTTATATTGGTTAAGTATTTTCTTATTACTTAACCCTACCCATTTATCTTGTATTGGTTAAACGTTCCCTTTAACCTAACCTTGCCCATCTGTTTTAACTGTCATGTTATAGTTGTTAAGTGTTCCCTTAGCTAACTTAACCCTAACAACTGTTTAATTAACAAGTTCTAATTGTTAAGTATTGTCCCTTCATGTTTTTAACTTAACCCTATTCATTTATCCTGCTATGATGGCTAAGTGTTCCAAGTTTACTTAACCCCACCTTCTAGTCTTAGTTAACATGTTTTATTGGCTAAGTATTAAACTTACTTAACCCCTACAAGTCTTGTCTTGTTAACATGTTAAGTGGTTAAGTGTCCAGATTAGCCTAACCCCACTCATCGGATTTTGTTAACATGTTGAGTTGGTTAAGTGTTTTAGTTAACTTAACCCTACCATCCTCATCTAGTCTTAATTTATTCATTGAAGCACCGACCACTCACATTAGACAGGTATTGTTGCGGTTACTGGACAGCCGGTTGGTTCCGGGCAGGTTTACACCGCAACTCAGTCTAACCTCGGGTCCTTATTGGGCTTAATGACTTAACCTCTCACATTGGATAGGTAGTGTTGTGATTACTGGACAGCCGGTTGGTTCCGGGCAGGTTTACATCACAACTCATATCTGGACGATCTCCAAATACGTCTGGACGATCACCACTTATTACCTTGTCTTGGGTGTACAACCCAATCAAGACATCAGTAATCATCCAAACGATGTGAAGACGTTCGGTCTTCAACCACCGTCTTCATCGTCGACTTACCATCGAATCAGTTTTTCAGCATGGGTATAAACCCGGCCTTTCTGAATAACTCGCATATCTTATAATCAAGTGCTATAACAACACAACATACGCCTCATTCCAATTCTGAATATTCTTTTATTCAAATATTCTTATCCTTTGGGAAAGGTTCCCATTAATTTTATCAAAGATAAATTCTTTAAATTTATTCTTTAATCTTCCTTTGGATATCGATTCAAACCAAATTATGGTTTATCCAAACTAGTCGGGATTAGTGCACATTACCAAAGTAATCATTTGTTTTATTTCCCAATCCCAACCAATTCATCCCATGGAGCAAAACTAGTAATACTCCATATCTAACACCACGGTGTTATCGGTATAATTTAATTACCATTTCCCGTTCAAATCTAATTAAAGATTTAACTATCGCTTGGAGGAAAACTGGTGATACTCCATTCTCGATCATTTTCCGAATTTGATAATTTAAATTATCACATTCTCATTTCAGTCTAATTAGAGATTCATTAAAACTTCATTTAGTTTTAATCTTCCCGAAAATCAATATTAATGATTATTTAACTTTGGAAAATCAAACATGCCGCATCAACAATCTACACTATACCGTTGATTTCTGCCTATATATAACCTCTACGCTCGTACGTCTTAGAGAATGGTGTTAAGCAAGAGAATAAATTCTCCGTCACCAAACAGATATATATTTAGCAGATCAACAATACAGTTCGAAATACAATGTTAAACATGTAATCCTGTCTCTAACTGGGTTAAAGAACTAATGTCATTTAAAACATAGTTTACGATAAACCCAAAATCACATTCCATTAATTATGGAATTTTCATAGAAAACAGATCAATATGTAATCGATATCAATTTCTGTATCCGACTTATAATATAAATGGAATAACGACAAAGCCTTTTAAATTCCATATATATTAACAGTCTTCCTCCGTAGAAGCTCACTTCGATTATTATCAAATTGAATTCCATTCCATTCCAATTTATTGTATTAAATTGGAAAACTTTACTTTGGAAAATTTCCTTTAAATCTTAATAAAAAGATTTATAAATTCCAAATCACATTTCACTATTAATCGGGTTAAAGAACGAATGTCGTTAAAACAATGTTCACGATAAACCCAATTCACATTCCATTTTGTTCCAATTACTAAATATAGTTGGAAACTCTAATAATCTTAATTAAAAGATTTATTCTTTTCTCAACTGGGTTTAAGAACAGTGTTAATAAAGACACCATTCACGACAAACCCAAAATCCCATTTGATATTAAATACAAGGCTCTGAATAGAAATTATATTGGCTTATATTCAATACCAAATTCTGATATCAACAAATATCGTATTGGAAATAACGATATAAATATATTTTCCAAATTTCCATAACAATATCCGTATAATCATGAAATCCAACATCGAAATATTTCGAAGATGATTTCCATACTAATCGACTTCAATTCATATATTGGAAATTCTGGTTATATTAAAACCCATTCTCAATCCAATTTATTTATTTAAAAATAATTGGATTATAATTCTAGTTAATAACTAGTTCATTTCGATAAAAATATATTTTTATCTTTTCAAATATGGAATTTTTCATCCCAATTCTTTTCAAATCATTTATTATGATTTTACACAAATTATTATTATTTTTAATAATTTTATTAAGGCACTTTCAGTCGATTTCCATAAACGGTAATCGGACTGCACTTACAGCGACCTTTTCCAAATTTGATTTGGACATAATTCCAAATCCAACCATTATATTTCAAATCTCTTATATTCATTGGAAAGCTCTTTTCGATACGAACCCGACGGTTCTGGTTTTAGGAGAATCCGACGGTCGGATCTCCCGTAATGTCAATTCGAAATCAATGGTCGAATTCGTGAACAACCGCATCGCGGCGCATTCTATCCAGGCCATTAAATACATGTAATATATATATATACTATATTTCATCGATTCATTTTAAAAAAATGATTCCAACTTTCATTTCAATTTTAAATCAAAATTGAATTCTCCTTATCATTATAATATATTAATGATAATATTTTCAAAATATTATATTTTGAAATCATTTCTTTTTCGATATTCATTATAAAAATGAATAAAATCGATATAAATATCGTTCGCGTTAAAATGGCGCAAATCTAATCAACAAGGCTTCATATATTTCAATATTTTCGTGTCCATCCCAAATCAGATATCAAAATTGTGTTTTTATCCATTACTGAATATTATTTTAAAATATTCGTTATTTTAAAATATTCATTATTTCTGAATTGGAATCAGGCACAACCAATTACCATATAATTTTATTTATATGGATTTCATACACACATGAACACAATAATAATGATATACGAGCAACCATCATCCAGAGTGTATTACACAACTGCATAATCGTTAAATATTAATAATCAACGCTTACAACAGTCTGTCAACCAATCGATTGACATACAACTAAACAATTTGGATTAGTGTACGTTAAATATCACTGCAACACCCGTCTGGGGTTTCAACCATCAAATAATTATTATTATTTCTGCATTTGGGCGATGTGTAAAAATTATCGTCCCAATCGATATCACAAAAATAGGCGAGTATAAACAAGTCGTCCGACTTGTAAGTGGATGTGTAAACTTATTTTTAACTATCCAACAAATATATAGAATTTTATAACTTAGCTTATAAAATTCTGTACAACGCCTAAATAATTTTATTCATCACAGTTGTAAACTAAAAATAATATTTTTAGGTAGTTATTAATTTTTCTAGCACATTTTAGAAAATTTAGGCAGCAAAACGGCGCAATATTAAAACCGGAATAAGGTTTAGCCTTATCCCTCGCTTAATACTGGCTCGCGCCATACACATACCAATTCCAATCAATTCAATTTAGCATCCCAAATCAGATTCAACCAATTTCTTAATAGGGTTGTCAAACCCTATTAAATAACAATCAATCAAATAAAACAAAACAATCAAACATCCGTGGTTTCAATCAAAGGTGTCAGGTGCTACTAAGCACCGTCTGCATCCTAGTATATGTTTAACTGCAAACAAAATTATAGTGAGAAGTTCACACCTTTGGTTTCCACTCCGTCATTCTTTTATTGGCGGATTTTGGATTTGGATTTGTTTCAGCGCGTCGTGTTCTTCTCCGTAATTTCAATGCAATCTGTTTCATGCGATTTATATTAAAAATCATATTTTTATATCAGCACTATATATATTATATATATAATAGTCTTATAACGCTACTTCATATATAAAAACCATATTTTTATACCGCCACTTCTATAATAAAATCACATTTTTATTCTGCTACTCATATAATAAAAATCACATTTTTATACCAACACTTCATATATAAAAAACACATTTTTATAACACTACTTTTATAATAAAAATCACATTTCTATTCTGCTACTCATATAATAAAAATCACATTTTTATACCGCCACTTCATATATAAAAATCATATTTCTATAACGCTACTTCTATAATAAAAATCACATTTCTATTCTTCTACTCATATAATAAAATCACATTTTTATAATGCGATTCATATAATAAAAATCATATTTTTATTTCAAATCTATATTATAAAAATAATATTTTTATATAACTAAAAATCGTATTTTTATATAATTAAAAATCATACCTTTATATTATTAGAAATCATACCTTTATATTATTAAAAATCACATTTTTATAATGCTATTATATATATAAAAATCACATTTTTATAACGATATTATATATATATATATATATATATATATATCACATTTTTAAAATGCTATTATATATATATAAATCATATTTTTATAATGCTATTTTCTATATAAAATTTATATTTTTACATTGCTATTTATTTATGAAAAAATCAAAAAAACTCATTGATTTCCGATCGCTAGTCATTCCAAATTGGACGTCAAGAACAAGCAACCTTTCGAAGTTGCCGAGCTCGCTGGAGGTGTTGGAGCTCATTGGTGGCTTCAGCGAAGGCGAACGACGGAGGTGGAAAATGATGACGAGGGTATGGAATGAGCAGGATTGGCTTGCGTGAATCAAATGAAGGAAGTGGGTGATCTGCTGAGGAGGCGCGCGCCTTTGATGGTCGGAGGCGAGGGCGAAGGGGCTGCGGTTGTGCGGTGGCTCGGTTGGTGGAAGATCTCGCAGGTGCTGGAGTTCGCGACTGGGGAAGGAGGCAGAGCGGAATTGACTGGAGGGGCGGCAGTACCGTTGGCGGGGTGCAGGTTGGAGGGCGACGGGGCAGGGTGCTGAAGGGGATGGGCTTTCAAAATTTGGGGGCTAGTTTCTAATTTAGGTTTAGAGAATAATTGGGGAGGGGATTGATTAACATAGAAATGTGTTTATTTTATGCTCTTATATTTTATCTATTGTAAATAAATAAATGATACTTTGGGTATTTTTATGTGTTTTTACAGATTTCAAGTGATGCTTCCTTCCTTTCAAATTAAAGGCCAACTACAAAGAAAAAAGCTACTTCCCCATATCAAAGCCATCTCAATTGCAAAAGAAGTTGTAGCCCACTGGTAAAGACATAGAAATGTGTACAGAGTGGCCTGAGTTCGATCCTTGGCAAGTGCTATATTTTTTTGAAGAAAGGAACATGAATGCATTCACACCCTGCCTTATGCGTTTTGAAGAATAAATGAACTAAGTGATATTATATATATAAATCATAATAATGCATCTATCTATATATATATAATATGCACTTAATGATGATTTTTTGAATTTTGGCGTAATCCTCTCAAGAATTGAAATCCAATAAATCACATTTGATTATCATGCAAAGAGAAGGGGAAAGTTTTAATTACACATCTTCAATTAAACACATCCTTATCTTCTCACTGACCGTGCAATGCATCAAAAGGAAGGACATTGATTACAGGTCGCCAATCAAGCGTCATGAAAGGATTATTCCTTCATCTTTGGAAAGGATATTTTCATATATTTATTTTGTGGGCCTTGTATTCAAATAAAAGGAGAAGTCTACATCCTGTATAAAAGGACCATTGTATCATTGTAAAAAGTATTCCATTTTTCTCTCCACTATTTTGTATTCTCGTTTATTAATAAAAAGTTTTTCTTCATGTTAGTTGACTGTCTTTTTCTTCTATAACGATTTGTGTGTCTACTCAATTAGTTTTGATAGAACACATATTGTTATTTTCTTTTATTACTGCATGTTAGCGAATGTCCATTTGATTAGATTCAATGGTACATTCTGCTTTTAATTTTCTGTTATTGTTCTAGTTATTATTGTCTTTTTCTAGTAATTGATTCCCTTCTTTTCAGTTGTTGAATTTGACATCGGTCTGATTAGATTCAGATTCGTAGTAGTTTCAATAACATTAATTCAAACAAAAACTTCTCCAAAATTTGTCTAACTCGCCTAAGAATAGATAAATAATGAGATTTAAACACCTCCCTATGATTCGACCTGCATATTACGCGACCTGTGCGCTTGCAGTACTTAATTTAAAATTCGCGTTTTTCTAATTCATAGGAAAGCGACGAACAAGTTTTTGGCGCCGTTGCCGGGGAGGCAATAATTAAATTTTATTATTTATTTAATTTCTGATTCGTGTTAGTTTTTATTTTATTTATTTGTTCCTTTTGTTTTAGTGTATATAAATAAAATAAAATAAAAATCTTGATTAGTAACGTGGTGTGTCAATTTCATTTGCACTATAATGAACTAAGCAAGAGAAAAAAAAAATTGCCAAATTTTCTCAAATTTCTTCTCACCTTTCTAGTCTTTCCATCTTTGATTTCCTTGCTATTTTCTTTTCATTGCTTTCCTTTTTTAAAAAAAAATTCTTTCCGCTTTTTTTTTTTTTTTTTTTTTGCTTTCCTATTTTCTTAAATGCCTTGATTCTCTCCTCTGCCTTAATTCTCATTTGTTTCTTTCCCCTTCTTCTCACTGCTACAATTCTATACCACGTTCATATCCCCACAACAATTCAGGTCCTTAATTACCAATACACTAATCGCATCTGACTTTGAACCTTGCTGAAAATTACCAACGACCACAGCCAATTTTCTGAACACAACAAACGCCATCCATAACCAACGTTCATTCCCTTCAACAAACACCTTCAAATCATCACCACGACAATCACATACAACCCTCCTACCACAATTCATAACATCCACATCCATACGCAATACCTTCTACCATCTTCAGACCAAACTACACCGTCAGCAAATTACGGACCGAAATCAATTCGAACAACCTAATCTTACCCCAAAATTCCAAACCCAAGATCGGTGATTTCCAACCGCCTACCTGACTTCGAACCCAAAATCCAGCAAGGAAGTATATAGATTTCAGAAATAAGAAAAAAAAAAGGAGGCGCAAGTTTTTTTTTTCTTTTCTTTTTGTTGGATTTTCTTTCGGTTTGGTTAAAAAGCTTGTGTTTGTCTTTGTTGCTTTAGAAGAAGGTGTCGGTGCGTTTAGTTAAGATTGGTTGGGGTATCATATATCTATGTGAGTAAACATCTGTTTGTTATTGAAGCTTTGACAAGTTTTTACAAGTGTGTGGCATCAGAATATGTAGTGCGTTCCTCTGAAAGATTTTTTTTGTGTGTGTGGATTATATTTAAGTGCTTGAGCAGTGAGGTTTTATTCTAGTTGATTTCTGATTTTGTTTGAGTTAGTTTTGTTGTGTCAAGTTTCGTGGTTCTTTATTTAATTTTTTTTTTAGCTAAGTAGTTTTGCTTGTTTTACTTATTTGTTTCTAGTTTATGAAATTCTCCCTTCTGATTTTTTGTTTTTGTTTTTGTTTTTGTTTTATTTGCTTTTCTTCATTTAAAAAAAAGAAGAGAAAGAGACCAAACTCAAAAATCAAAGTGAGAAAGAATTCAAACAAACGACAAGGATTCGGGGTCAACCGACTTGCAAACAGTGGAGTTGAATAGCTAACACTACTCAAATTCTCTGGACAGACTGCCATACCCTACTGTAATAATTTCTAAACTCTACAGGTGCTCTGCTGCAAAGAAAAAAATTATAGACATTGCTTGTAAAAAATTTCTGCAGGGGCATCGGCTTGCTTGTAAAATTCTTTTATTTCTGCAATTATTTGTGTTTGATTGTTGTTTCGGCTGCATTTTGAAATAAATCTAGTTATGATCAAAACCCTAACAAACATAAGGTGAGGAAGTCATTACCTTTCCTTGGCTCCAAAAGAATTAAAATCTGTCATTTGCATCCTCCCTGGACTTAAATAAAAATTGATTAGACGTTGGCCTTAGGAGCAAAACTCAATCTCAATAGGACAAACAAATTGGGTTAAATAGCTTAGATTTAAAAATTTATTTTGCTATGTGGAATTCGTTCTATTCCTTTTGTAAAGGACGGTGATACGTATTACATCAGGAATTTTTCGACATTCTAGCAAATTAACCTTTTCAATCTATTTATTTGATTTGATTTGCAAAATATTTAACTATAAGAGTGTATTTTGTGAAATTGATCTTCTCAAGGATTTGATCGCGGATATATATTAGTTCAATTTATTGAATTTCTAGCAAAAGAGGTTGCATACTACCCGTAAAACATTGGTCCTATCCCTAAATATTTATACTATACGTGAACGACCATAAGACCCTCTTCCCTCTTCAAATCGAGATTGTCAATTAATAAGATACACTTGAGTTTGTTATTTATTTTGATTAGGAGCTTCTTGTGTCAACCTTAAGTCTAGGATTTTCTTTGTTTGCATTTAACAACAATGAGTGAAAAAAGTGTTAGCCAACACAATTCTCCTAGAGGTTCTTAAGTAAACCAAAACTTTCAAAATGAGATGGATCAAAATCAAACTAATCAAAACTTGCATAATCTCAATATGGATAGACCCTTATCTCTTTGTGATCGATGTTATCCAATAAGGACCATTCAACCCTCTATCATCGTATTCCCACCAGCTGAAGGAAACAATTTTGAGCTTAAACATTCTTTTATTCAAGGGGTACCAAAATTTACTGGGTCTGAAAATGCTTATGAATTTCTAAGTGAATTTGAATTGTATGCGTCCACAACAAAAATGCAACAGTTGTCTAATGAATCAATCAAGCTAAGGCTAATTCCATTTGCATTACTTGAAAGCGCTAAAAGATGGCTAAATTCTCTTCCTAGACATTCCATAAGAAGTTGGGATGAATTTGTCACTATATTTTTGAAAAAGTTTTTCCCTTTCCATAAAACTCTCAAAATTCGAACCGAGATAAATCAATTTTGTCAAAATGAGGGGGAAACATTTTCAAAATACTTTGAGAGATTCAACCAACTATTATATAGTTGTCCTCATCATGCATTCCCCAAAGATCACTTATGTCAAATTGCATATGAAGGGCTAAACTATCAGACTAGAACTCAACTAGAATCAATGTGTGGAGGAGACTTTATGTCTAAGATGGCCGATGAAGCTTGGCAATTCTTAGAAGATTATTCTGAAAAGGACATGCAATGGGAATCAATTCGTGTTCCCACTCGTACTTCTACTAGAGGAGTGCATGTCGTGGACCCAAGTCAAATTTCCTTAGAAAATCAAACTCTTCAAGCCGGAGAAGGGCAACCCACTATTACTCTCAAGACTAAGCCAATGCTATAGCTCAAAATAATCCTTACTCATCCACATACAATCCTGGTTGGAGGAACCACCCAAATTTTTCTTGGTCAAACCCCAATAATTCGGCAAACCCATCTCACGTGCAACCCTTTATTCCAGATCCGAATTATCAAGCTCCATCTCCCAATTCTCAAACCTCACAAGCTGCACCTTAATGCAAACAACCTTATAGGCACCCCAACTTTCAATCATCAAACCAATCCTCTCAATCTTCTCAACCGTCACAAGATATTGTTCGATTAGAAAAACAAATAAATAATCAAGATGTTAAACTCGAACAAATGATGAATATGATGAAGGAACTAATGAAAAGTAATGAGCGAGGAAAGTTGCCTAGTCAACCCGAGGTGAATCCAAAATATAACTCTCGCGCTCTAAATTCTTATGAGGATGAAAACCAAAATCCGGTCAATGTTGTTACAACCCTTCGATCTGAAAAGGGGATTGATAATAATGTTGGCAACCCCGACAAACCTTCGAACTCAACCCAAATACAAAAGTTTGATGATCACTTAATGGCTACAAATGCCAGTTCTTCTAAACCTCCATCTTCCTTAAATGTTGGCAATCCCAACAGTTCTTCTCCCAGTGTTGGCAAATCCGACTCACCTTCTTAAATCGATGTTGGTAATACGAACATTTCATCTTCTACACCCTTACCACCTTCTTCTTCCATGGCTAAATCTTCATCGTCGAATGATGAAACTGATCGTAGAGTCGAAAAACCCATAGCTCCATTTCCCCATAGACTCAATAATAAGAAGAAAGCGGCAAATTTCGAGAAAATTTGGAAATTTTCAAACAAGTCCGTGTGAACATTCCTCTTTTAGACACCATTCAACAAATTCCTCAATATGCTAAATGTCTTAAGGAATTGTGCACACAAAAACGTGCAACTAATGTCCCAAAAACCGCCTTTCTGACTGCGAATACAAGCTCTATTCTTTCGAATCTTGCCCCAGTCAAGTACAAAGACCCTGGTTGCCCTATGATTGATTGTAAAATAGGAAACACTCACATCTCTCGTGCACTACTCGATCTTGGTGCCAGTGTCAGTGTTCTTCCTTATACCGTTTATCGTCAACTTGGACTAGGGGAGATTAAACCAACAAACATCACTCTTCAGCTAGCTGACCGATCTGTTAAAAAGCCATTGGGAATAATCGAAGACGTCTTAATACAGATTGAACAGTTTTACTTCCCTGTCGATTGCATTGTTCTAGAAACCGAGCCTGTCTCAAATCCCAATGTTCAAATCCCGTTGATATTAGGACGCCCCTTTTTAGCAACCTCAAATGCTATCATTAATTGTAGGAACGGTCAACTTCGACTTTCCTTCGGGCATCTAACTATTGAGCTGAAAATCTTTAATCTCAACAAACAACCTAGGGATTTTGAGATCAATGAAATTGACATGATTCAAACCATCGTTGATGAATCCTTTAGTGACACTTCTGAAGCCATGAAAATGTGTCTTGACCATTTCAACTCCGATTTCGATGAGCTCGAATACGTTTCTGAACTAAATGAATTTCTTGAATCCACACTTTCTCCATCTGAATCTGACCAAAGAATGTTGACCAATGTGGACACACACGAACATCCCCAGTTGGACCTCAAACCATTGCCACAAGACCTTAAGTATGCATACTTGGACCCATCACAAACTTTTCCCATAAACTTGGCCTCTGATCTTACCGAGGACCAAGAAGAAAAACTTTTGGAAAACTTACGGGAAAATAAAGACGCGTTGGGGTGGGAAATTAGCGATATAAAAGGTATTAGCCCATCAATCGTAGAACATCGCATACATTTAGTTGATGAGGCTAAACCTACACGTGAGGCTCAAAGGCGATTAAACCCAAACATGAGAGAAGTGGTCAAGGAGGAGATAATCAAATGTCTAGACAATAACATCATCTATCCCATCTCTGATAGTACTTGGGTGAGTCCAGTACAAGTTGTACCAAAGAAGTCCGGAGTCACAGTGATCAAAAATGAAAGTAATGAGCTCGTCCCAACAAAAATCAAAACAAAATGGCGCGTGTGTATCGACTATCGAAAGCTCAACTCAGCAACACGAAAAGACCATTTTCCCTTACCTTTTATTGACCAAATGCTCGAACGCTTAGCGGGACATGAGTACTATTTTTTTCTCGATGGATACTCTAGCTATAACCAAATCCATGTTGCTTTAGAAGATCAACATAAGACCACCTTTACTTGTCCCTTTGGAACATTTGCTTATCGTTGCATGCCTTTTGGTCTTTGTAACGCTCCCGCGACTTTCCAAAGGTGTATGATGAGTATCTTTTCTGATATGGTGGAAGAATTCTTGGAAATATTTATGGATGATTTTTCAATCTATGGATCATCTTTTTCCCAATGTATCACTCATTTAGAACTCGTCCTAAAACGTTGTAAGGAGAAATCACTCATGCTTAATTGGGAAAAATGTCATTTCATGGTACAAAGAGGGATAGTTCTAGGTCATGTCGTCTCAAAAGATGGCCTTGAAGTCGATAAATCCAAAATCGATTTGATTGCTAATCTACCTCCTCCTAAGTCTGTTAAGGATGTTCGTTCATTTCTTGGCCACGCGGGATTCTATAGAAGATTCATTAAGGATTTCTCGAAAATTTCAAAACCTCTCTCGAACTTACTTGCCAAAGACGTCAAGTTTGAATTTTCCAATGATTGCCAAACATCTTTCGAAACTCTTAAGTCAATCTTGACCACAACTCCGATCATTCAACCCCCTGATTGGACTCAACCCTTCGAACTAATGTGTGATGCTTCTGATTTTGCAGTTGGAGCCATCTTGGGTCAGCGAATCGATAAACTCCCTCGAGTCATTTACTATGCAAGTAAAACCTTAAATGAAGCCCAATTGAATTACTCAACTACTGAAAAGGAATTTTTGGCAGTTGTTTTCGCTCTTGAGAAATTCAGACCATATCTCATAGAATCCAAGGTCATAATTTACACTGACCATGCAGCTTTACGATATTTGCTTTCTAAAAAAGATGCCAAGGCCCGCTTTATTCGTTGGATCCTTCTTCTTTAAGAGTTTGACATAGAAATACGAGATAAAAAGGGTTCTGAAAATGTTGTAGCGGATCACCTCTCTCGAATTGTGCACGAAAATGTTGATGACACCCAAATCGATGACTATTTTCCTGAGGAACAAATCCTTTCGATCTCTAACACCCCTTGGTACGCTGACATTGTGAATTATCTTGTCACACAGCAAACACCCGCTGAATGGTCGAAACAGGATAAACAAAAATTTCTCTCGAAAGTTCGAAACTTCTTTTGGGTCGACCCATATCTTTTCAAATACTGTCCAGACCAAATCATTCGAAGGTGTGTGCCCGATCATGAAAACCAAAGTATTCTCTCTTTCTCACATGACCATGCTTGTGGCGGTCATTTTGGAGAAAGAAAAACTGCTGCAAAAGTATTGCAAAGCGGTTTTTATTGGCCCACTCTCTTCCGTGACGCTTTCGAATTTTGCTCTAGATGCGATCGATGTCAAAGAACGGGGTCGAATAACTAAATGAAACATGATGCCTCTCAACCCCATTTTAGTAATTGAATTATTTGATGTTTGGGGCATCGATTTCATGGGACCTTTCCCTAACTCGTTTGGGAATCTTTACATCTTGCTTGCGGTAGACTATGTCTCAAAATGGGTTGAAGCCATCCCAACCAAAACCAACGATAACAAGGTTGTTATCAAATTCCTCAAAGAAAACATCTTTTCACGCTTTGGCACACCTCGAGCGATCATTAGCGATAATGGCACTCACTTCTGTAATCGTGCTTTTGAATCCTTGCTCAAGAAGTACTCAATCACACACAAGCTGTCTACCCCTTACCATCCACAAACTAGTAGGCAAGTAGAAGTTTCCAATAGACAAATCAAACAAATCCTTGAAAAAACCGTGAATTCCAATAGAAAAGATTGGTCCATAAAACTGGTTGATGCACTTTGGGCATTTCGCACTGCTTACAAGACTAATCTAGGGATGTCACCATATCGATTAGTCTTTGGAAAGTCCTGTCACTTACCTCTTGAATTGGAGCATCATGCTCTTTGGGCTATACTTTTTTTGAATTTTGACTTAGAGAAAGCCGGTTCACATAGGAAGTTACATATTTCAGAATTAGAGGAAATATGAAATGAAGCATATGAAAATTCGAAAATCTATAAAGAAAGAACCAAAGCCCAACACGATAAGAACATACTTCGTAAGGAATTCAACGTAGGTCAAAAAGTTCTTTTATACGACTCTAGACTTCACTTATTTCCAGGAAAACTTAGATCTCGATGGATTGGACCTTATGTTGTGAAAACAATATATCCTCATGGAGTAGTCGAAATTGAAAATCCTAAGGATGGAAAAGTCTTCAAAGTGAACGGTCAACGACTGAAACCATTTTTGGAATTCGAGCAATACGAGGACGATGAGCTTATCGATCTTCATGAGCCTGATCATCCACCATGAAATCAGGTGGTACACGTTTTTCTTTTATTTTTCATTTTTTTTCCTTCCATTTTGGTCTGCATACCTTAGATAGTTGGGACACTGTCTCAATCTAGTGTGGGGGAGTCAAGTCTGCATTACATCAAAAAAAAAAATCATTTTTACTACATATTTTCTCTTCTCCATTTTTTTTTTAAAAAAAAGAACACACACACGACTCATTTTAGAATGATACTGCAAAATAAGTTTACAATTTTTAGTCAGTTGATAGTATTTTTTTCTCTCAACTTTGATCGAATAAGAAATATAATGAAAAGTTTAATTTTGTGGAATAATAGTGTAACCGGTACATAGGGAGATTCTTAGGTGATGGCCATGAAATCTATTCTATATTGTAGTCTTTGTTTAAATAAGTGGAGGACTTAAAATACTTATATTTGCTTTTTGAATCTTTAAAACTAAGTTATGTTAAGTTGAATTCATGTAACTCTCTTTTGTGCTTATATTTTCAATAATAATAATAATTGTAATCCAAGGGTATCCAACATTGCTTGTATATCTAGCGTTGGTGTGCAAACCCGCCAAGCTCTATCCGACGCTTTGTTGACAAAGTCAGCGTTGGAATATCTTGGTCTCATTTTATGAGATTGGACACCTAAGGATTACCGACACTTTGTTGACAAAGTCAGCGTCGGTCTGCACAATCCGCCAAGCTCTGTCCCAACTCTCCGTCAGTCCGCAAGGCAGTGTATAGGTGGTATACCTTGGTCTTTTAAGTTAGGTGTATGTAATTAATCATAAATTTTAACTTTTACAAATAGAGAATAAGCGATGATGCCCAAACATTTCTTGACCTTATTGATTTGATTAGTCATATACAAGGAAATTAGAATACCACTTTACAAACTGTGACAAGCAAACTAAGAATTTATTTCATGGCTGCACTATTTATCGACCGAACCAACTGGCCAAACTGGAATTTAACATTTGAAAACTTGATTTATGTTGAAAATTTGTGACAAATTGAGGTATCTAAAATAAAATCAACAGATTAGAAATTATTAACTTAATTTGTTGTACCACTTTTCTGAAACAAGCCGTGTTGTTATTTTTGGTTTTTATTGTATATATCCATTGCATTCATGTAGTTGCATTAGATCCACATACTGCATTTGGATTTTGTGGGTAGTATCCGCTGAAAACCCTCACGAGACACCACTCGTCCTACTAGGGACACCTAGAGGTTTAAAGGCTTGTTGCATACGCTCAATGCAATCGTGTTTCCTACGAAAGTGTGACCCATCTAGTTTAATCTTTTATTTTTGTTTTACTCGAGGGCGAGTAAAAGATAAGTGTGGGGGTATTTGATTAACATAGAAATGTGTTTATTTTATGCTCTTATATTTTATCTTTTGTAAATAAATAAATGATACTTTGGGTATTTTTATGTGTTTTTACAGATTTCAAGTGATGCCTCCTTCGTTTCAAATTAAAGGCCAACTACAAAGAAAAAAAGCTACTTCCCTATATCAAAGCCATCTCAATTGCAAAAGAAGTTGTAGCCCACTGGTAAAGACGTAGAAATGTGTACAGAGTGGCCTGAGTTCGATCCTTGGCAAGTGCTATATTTTTTTGAAGAAAGGAACATGAATGCATTCACACCCTGCCTTATGCATTTTGAAGAATAAATGAACTAAGTGATATTATATATATATATAGTCATAATAATGCAACTATCTATATATATAATATGCACTTAATGAGGATTTTTTGAATTTTGGCGTAATCCTCTCAAGAATTGAAATCCAATAAATCACATTTGATTATCATGCAAAGAGAAGGAGAAAGTTTTAATTACACATCTTCAATTAAATGCATCCTTATCTTCTCACTGACCGTGCAATGCATCAAAAGGAAGGACATTGATTACAGATCGCCAATCAAGCGTCATGAAAGGATTATTCCTTCATCTTTGGAAAGGATATTTTCATATATTTATTTTGTGGGCCTTGTATTCAAATAAAAGGAGAAGTCTACATCCTGTATAAAAGGACCATTGTATCATTGTAAAAAGTATTCCATTTTTCTCTCCACTATTTTGTATTCTCGTTTATTAATAAAAAGTTTTTCTTCATGTTAGTTGACTGTCTTTTTCTTCTATAACGATTTGTGTGTCTACTCAATTAGTTTTGATAGAACACATATTGTTATTTTCTTTTATTACTGCATGTTAGCGAATGTCCATTTGATTAGATTCAACGGTACATTCTGCTTTTAATTTTCTGTTATTGTTCTAGTTATTATTGTCTTTTTCTAGTAATTGATTCCCTTCTTTTCAGTTGTTGAATTTGACATCGGTCTGATTAGATACAGATTCGTAGTAGTTTCATTAACATTAATTCAAACAAAAACTTCTCCAAAATTTGCCTAACTCGCCAAATAATAGATAAATAATAAGATTTAAACACTTCCCTGTGATTCGACCTGCATATTACGCGACCTGTGCGCTTGCAGTATTTATTTTAAAATTCGCGCTTTTCTAATTCATAGGAAAGCGACGAACAGGGATGTATATATAAAAGTTAATTTATTTATTTTCTCCCAAAAAATTATTTTTTCAATTGAACCCCAAATCAAACCCAACAACTGTCGCCCCTGACTAATTACCCCCATTTCGAACACAAAGGATATATCTCATAAGCCAATTCTATCGTTTTGATCAATTTTTCTTTAAATTAAAATTTAAATCAATATATATTGAATTCGAACGCACATTTTAATTTACTGTGGCCACATATTGACTTCAAAAATCTCAGAAAAGTAAACTTAGCTATGTTTTGACGATACGGTCCTAACAAAACTAATTTCATCAAATTTGGAGACCGTTTGAAAAACGGTCATTTTTCAGTCGATTAAATTTAAATTGAAATTTCCAAACACGTTTAAATTCACTACACTCGCATATTAATTCCAAAAATTATGAATTTTGGAATCTATCAATAATTTGACATTCCAGATCCAACAAAAGTAGTTTCGTTGAAAACTGAGGTCGTTTGCAAAATGGCTATTTTTAAGGGCTATATATTATATAATATATATATATATATATTCCATAGCGACTATGTTGAATTTTAAACTGGACATAACTTTTTGTTCCTGTTATGAAATCTAGATTTTTCACCTCCGTTAGAAAGATATAATTAAACGAATTCAAATATTTCTGGTTTTACTGAAATCCGATTTATTTTGAATCATGTACATTCATTTGAAATTTAAAATCGGATTTTCAAACTACTACACCATTTCAGGCTCGTTTTATAATTAAAATAAATTTATACGTTCGAACTTCAATTAAAATAAATTTTTAGTCATTATTATTTAAAATAAATTATTTTAAATATTCAAAATCCATTAAATTGCCAAAAAAAAAAATTAAATTGGTTCTGAAAATCCGGGTTGTTACAATCTCCCCCACTTAAAATCTTTTTTCCCCCGAAATGGAACAGAGCTGAAAGTTGTTTAACTAACCAACTCAACTTTCTTTTTGGTGTTCATTCTTCAACTTTTCAGTTTCTAAGAATTTTCTAATTCTTCAAAAATTTGGATAACACCCTAAATTTCCGAAAAATTTCACCATAACCTCCTTTGTACCGGGAGACCTAGGAATGGCAATGGGGCGGGTTTCTCGTGCCCCAGACCCGACCCGGACTTTTTAAACCCCGCCCCAGACCCGCCCCATAGACCCGGTGCGGGTCTGGAATTTCGCCCCGTACCCGAAACCCGTACGGGTCAGGGTAGACCCGACCCGTCCCGTGACCCGGTGATATTATGTTCTAGTGTACACAAATTTATATATTTATATTTTTTTATCACTAAATGATAAGTTATATGCATATTATAATGTGTTCACAATGACAAGAGAATATTATAAAATGAGTTGTAAGATAATAGTTCAAAATGTATGCATTTGTTATTGCATGATTATCATAGATGCAACTTAATACAATGAAAATTTTATAGTTTGTCAATTGAAAGAATATAATATTCAAGTTATAACCATGTAAATCTAAGAAGATTAACAAGTAATAGTTATAGTTATAAAGTGTTTGAATGATGTTTCGATCATGCGGGTCGGGTTGGGACGGGTTGGTCATGCCCCAGACCCGACCCTAGACCCAGACCTCCAAAAGCGGGTCGCGGGTCTACCCGCCCCGAAGACCCTATGGGGCGGGTCTAATTGGGTCAAAACAGGGGCGGGTCAAGCGGGTTTGGACCCTAGACCCGTCCCATTGCCATCCCTAGGGAGACCTTCAAAACTGCTACTAGCCTCACAGGGCCCTCACCCATCCAAAAGAAAAAGAAAAAGCCAAGCGGCTAGCCAATCGACTCACAAAATCATCAAAACCCAAGAAATACAATAAACATGTAACTATTTGTCGGGCATACAATTTTATTCCCCTTCTTAGCTTCCCTGCTATGACCTGTTCACACATATATATGTATATGTATGCAATTTCAAAAGTTTTCAATTTAGTTCATTTTTTTTAATTCAACTTGGCTAAATTTACTGTTCATTCTCTTATTGGTTCAACATTTTAATCAGTCAAACTAAATATCGAACAACACAGCCAGCAATTAATTTGTTGATTATCTTTTCCAATATATAACTTTAATATATATTGAAAAATCATATTTTTAGTGTCAAATCACATCAATAAACCCTATCTAGTTTTGGTTCTCACACCAGTCAATTTGAAATATACAGATATCCTATTTTTGAAACTCGAGCATAAATACAGATGATGCACGTGCTATCATCAGTATCATCTCCGGGCAACTAGAGTGTGTTCTAAATCTATCCAGTATATTTGAGATTTCGAACGTATGTTCATGACGTGTATATGCAAAATCTTTGTATACTCGATTGCCCAAATAAATATCAAATATAATACTCAAATACATATAACAAGATATAAATTTTAAAACCAAATTTGTTTTTATTTTTAAAAACAACACTCTTTGCACTCGTTCTAGGATACTACTGATCCCATCTCTAACGAGTCATTCCTATTGAATATTACTAATCCAATCTCTGATGGATTCTTTCATTTGTTTCTAATATATCTTGTTCTCGAGCTCTGTAAACCAAAGCTCTGATACGAAGCTGAAGTGACCAAAACTCGTCCTTGCGGGAAAGCCCGGATTGAGTTGAGAAACGACAAATCAGAATACAAATGACAGAACATTTCGTTGCTTATTAAAACAATTTACATCAAAGTACAAGAATATAACAGAGTATGAATAAATAATACACATTTGATAAACATCAGAGATTTACAAATAACAATGCAGCGGAAAAATAATACCAAACACAACTAAAAGAAATACACGGATACAAAGCTTTCCGAATATAAATCTAGTTGTAAATCCAGGATCCTGTGAATATAATATCTGCAAAACCAAAACTACTAGCTGCCCGTATGGAAAATAGGGGCACCCAGAGTTTAGGTTAAAACAATAAACTCCAAGTCAGACATGTGACTAGTGTGAGAACTCAAAATAGTTATTTAAAACTTTACTTTAGAAATAAAGTAAATCAAGGGACCACGCCATATAACACGAAATGGGTTTTCTCCCAAGAATACTAGCGCAATAAACAAACCGCGCAATGTTTTTTGGAAAAATGAAGCTATTATAAGACTCAGGTCCCATCGCACAATGCAACGCAAGCCGGAGGATAGAGTTTTACCTTATAATAGCCAAACATGCTTGGTACGTTTAAAACAAATCATTTTGATATTACTATAAGTGTATAGTGTCAAAATCAACTTCAAATATAAATGTATCAATCATAGATGAAATGGGTATCATATATCATGTCGCCATACTAGGCTCTACAATCAAAACCGAAATGTCACTTATTGGAAATTGGATTTCCGTCATGAGTCGAGGCAAGGGATGTAATCCTCACCACTTCGAGACATTCTAGCAAATGCCTCAGGACTACACACTCTGGGAAACCCTTGGATTCTGCAGTGCCGATCCTCCCTTACGTTTGAGGATTAATTATTCATGAACACACGTTTCCCGGTCCTATAAGGCCTATCCATCGGCTCTGTAGTAACCGATATATCCGAGGTGCCTCGCTATCCATCATCCACAAAGGTAAAAATATAAATGTTTGGGCTCCATACCATGACACCATCCATAGCTAGAAAGAAAGGTCATGTTTTCACTGCGTCCCTTATCCTGTTTTTAACCCATACTGAGGTGTGAGGCTCGCGAATTAATGTTATACACAAAGCTATGCCATTTAAGGTCATGCTTTGATCATCAACCACAAGACTCTACTTTTCAACAGAAGCCTTGATCATTACATCTCTACATACCACACAGGCAAACCACACCATGCAACTGATGTCTATCGATATATAATCTCTGAGCTTGTACGTCTCAGAGTAGGGCGTTAAGCAAGAGAATAAGTTCTCCACCGCCAAACAGATATACATTTAATAAAAATCAATCAACACAGAATGAAATCCAATGTCAGACACACATCCATTTATAAGTTAATTCCGGGTCTGAACGAAACTGGAGGCACCTTATTCCTCGTCCTATATGTCCAATACATGAGAGAGATCCTCGCTTATCCGGTCGATCTCCAAGTACGTCTGGGCGATCACCACTTATTACCTTGTTTTGGGTGTACAACCTAATCAAGACATCATTAGTCATCCAAACGATGTGAAGACCTCCGGTCTTCAACCACCGTCTTCATCGTCGACTTATCGTCGAATCAGTTATTCAACATGGGTATAAACCTGGCCTTTCCGAATAACTCGCGTATCTTATAATCAAGTGCTATAAAAATACAACATATGCCTCATTCCAATTCTGAATATTCTTCTATTCAAATATTCTTATCTTTTGGGAAAGGTCCCCATTAATTTTATCAAAGATAAATTCTTTAAATTTATTCTGTAATCTTCCTTTGGATATCAATTCAAACCAAATTAAGGTTTATCCAAACTAGTCGGGATTAGCACACCTTACCGAAGTAATCATTTATTTTATTTCTCAATCCCAACCTATTCATCCCATGGAGCAAAACTAGTAATACTCCATATCAAACACCACGGTGTTATCGGTAAAATCAAATTACCATTTCCTGTTCAAATCTAATTAAAGATTTAACTATCACTTAGAGCAAAACTGGTGATACTCCATTCTCGATCATTTTACGAATTTGATAATTTAAATCACCACATTCTCATTTCAATCTAATTAAAGATTAATTAAAACTTCACTTGTTTCAATCTTCCCAAAAATCAATATTAATGATTATTTAACTTTGGGAAATCAAACATGTCGCATCGACAATCTACACTGGACCATTGATTTCTGCCTATATATAACCTCTAAGCTTGTACGTCTTAGAGAAGGGTGTTAAGCAAGAGAATAAATTCTCCGTCACCAAATAGATATATATTTAGTAGAGATCAATAATAAGTTAGAAATACAATGTTAAACATGTAATCCTATCTCTAACTGGGTTAAAGAACTAATGTCATTTAAAATACAGTTCATGATAAACCCAAAATCACATTCCACTAATTATGGAATCTTCACAGAAAACTGATCAATATATAATCGATATCAATTTCCGTATCCGACTAATAATATAAATGGAATAACGGCAAAGCCTTTTAAATTCAATATATATTAACAGTCTTCCTCCATAGAAGCTCACTTCGATTATTATCAAGTTGAATTCCATTCCATTCCAATTTATTGTATTAAATTGTAAAACTTTACTTTGGAAATTTTCCTTTAAATCTTAATAAAAAGATTTATAAATTCCAAATCACATTTCACTGTTAATCGGGTTAAAGAACGAATGTCGTTAAAACACGGTTCATGATAAACCCAATTCACATTCCATTTTATTCCAATTACTAAATATAGTTGGAAACTCTATGTAATAACCCGGAAATCTGAGCCAATTTAAAAAATTTATTTTGGCAATTTTAGCGAATTTTGATTATTTAAAATTAATTATTTTAAATAATATTGATGAGAAATTTATTTTGAATAGAATTCGAACGTATATATTTATATACGTCGTCGTTAGAATATAAATAATTTTATTTATATATACAAAAGGAATTGAAAATGGCGCGGTAGTTCGATAATTCGATTTCAAACTTCAAATGAATGTACCGAGTGCAAAATAAACCTGATTTTAGTGAAACCAAAAATATTAGAATCTATTTGTGAATATCTTTCCAACGAATCCGAAATATTGGAATTTCATAGCGGGAATCAAAAGATAAGTCCAGTTGAAATTTCAGAATAGTCGCTATGGAATTTCGGCCCTTAAAAAATAGTCATTTTGCAAACGACCTCGGTTTTTGACAAAACCACTTTTGTTGGATCCGAGATGTCAAGTTATTGCTAGGTTTCAAATTTCATAATTTTTCGAATCAATATGTGAGCGTGGCAAAGGAAAACGCGTTTGACCAGTTTTAGTTGATTTTAATCGACTGGAAAATGGCCATTTTTCAAACGGTCTTAGAATTTGATGAAATTAGTTTAGTTAGGACCGTATCGTCAGTACGAGGTTAGAAATAATTTTTTGGTAATTTTTAGAGTTAATATGTGGCCCCGGTGAATTGAATTGTACGTTTGAATTGAATATATATAGATTTATGTTTTAATCCAAACGGAAACTGATCGTGACGATCGAATTGGCCTATGTGAAATATCCCAGTGTGTATGGAATGGGGGTAATTAGCTAGGAACGATAGTCGGTGGGTTTGATTTCAAGTTCGAAAATAAAAATTGCCTTTTGGGGATAAATAAATAGAATAAATAAAATTAATAAAACCCTTACCTACCCCACCTTCTCCCCTTTTGAAGTCAACGTTCATTATCAGGGAAAGAAAATAAAAATATAAAAAAAAACCCGCAGACCCTCGTTCCACCCAAATCGATACCTCCACGTCGCTGCCAACTCTACCCCCGCCACCTACGACAGAGCGCCACCAACCCCGGGTCCGCCGCGCCCCTCCCCATCACCGCACTCCCTCACCAGCCCTAACCTCCAAACCGCGAACTCAGCCACCCAATTCAAACGCAGCCCCCCCTAAAATCGAAGACCCTCGACCCTCCGGCCTCCAACCGCCTGAAGACCGCTGCCTGCCATCGCCGATGCTAGCTGGGAGCCTCCTCCTCCACTGTTCGCACTCGGAAACCCCCCCTCCCCCCCCTTACTCCAATGAAAATGTGAGTTTTTACTCTTTTCATTACATTATATATTTCAAAAACTGAATTTATGTTAAAGGAAAAACTGAATATTTTGGTAAAGGAAAGATCGTGTTTTTGTTCAAGGAAAGATTAAATTTTTATCACATAAAAGATTACATTTTAGCAGTGTACAAATTAAATTTTTAATACGGAAAAGATTATATTTTTAACAGTTGATTTCATAGAATATATAAAAGTATGGTTTTTAACTTGAAAGATACGATTTTTAATTACATAAAGGCGATATTTTTATATATAGAAATGCAAGATTTTTACATATATAAAGTAGTGATAAAAATTCGATTTTTACATATATAAAGTAGGAATAAAAATTCGATTTTTAATTAGTAGAAAGTATAAAGATACGTTTTTTATATTATGTAACCAGTAAAAATTCGATTTTTATATATTGAATAGCTAAGTAAAAATTCGATTTTTATATATTGAATAGCAAAGTAAAAATTCGATTTTTATATATTGAATAGTAAAGTAGAAATTCGATTTTTATATATTGAATAGCAAAATAAAATTTTGATTTTTATATATTGAATAACGAAGTAAAAATTTGATTTTTATATATGTAGCGAATTAAAAATATGATTTTTATATACTAGAGAATATAAAAATGTGATTTTTATATATGTAGCGAATTAAAAATATGATTTTTATATACTAGAGATTATAAAAATGTGATTTTTATATATGTAGTGAGTACGGACGACGAAAGTGACAAAAGGCGAAAAAGTGAAGATTTCCTACATACGAAGAGTCGTGGAGTTTGGTTTAGCTAGCCGGTGAGAACTTCTCACTTTTAATTTAATTTTATAGTTATAAATATATACTAGGATGCAGACGGTGTTTAGTAGCACCCGACACCCATCGTCCACAGACCATGGACGACTTGTATGCTTGTTTGTTTGATTTTGTTGTGTAGTTGATTGTGTGATGTGAAATGAAATAAAATATTTTATAGTGGAAAATATTCTATAGTTAAAAATAGAATTTTTAACGTGTATATAAAATAAATATTTATAAACAAATCGGAGACTTGTTTATATACACTGATTTAATTGATATTGATTGGGACGATAAATTTTACACATTGCCCAACTACACAAATAAAATTTGTGTTTGATTGTTTGAAACCCCACACGGGTATTGGGATGATATATGACATACACTAATCCCAATAATTAGTTGTGTGTCGATCGATTGATTGACAGGCTGTTATAAGCGTTAAATATTTATATTTGATGCTTATACAGTGTAAAAACGCACTCTGGATGATGGTTGATTATTTGTCGTTGTTATTTTGTACATGTGTTGTAGAAAATCCATATAATTAACATTATATGGTAATTGATTGGGCCTCATTCCAGTTTTGAAATAGAAATATTTGAAAAAGAAATATTTGAAATATAACATTTGAAAATAGAAATATATGAAGCCGTGTTGATTAGATTGACGCCATTTGACGTGAACGATATTTATATCGATTTTATTCAATTTTCAATGTATATTGAAAGTGTTTTCGAAATTTGAATTATATTGAAAATAATCGAAATTTGAATTAAATTGAATAGAATTGAATTCAAATTGAAATTGAATAGAATTGAATTCGAATTAAATTGAAATAAATTGAAATTCGAATTAAATTGAGTAGAATTGAAATTCGAATTAAATTGAAATTGAATTGAAATTGAATTGAAATTGATTTGAAATGAATTTAAAACGAATCTATATTGGAATATTCAATTTTGATTTGAAATTGAATATGAAGTTGAAACCGTTTTGAAAATGAATTTAAAACGATTTATAAAGCACGTTTTGAATTGAAATCGACGAAGTATATATTATATATATTATATATATAATATAATGGCCTGAATAGAACGCGCCCCGCCGCGGCAGTTCGTGAATTTCGACCATTGACTTCGAATGGATATTACGGGAGATCCGACCGTCGGATTCTCCTAAAACCAGAACCGTTGGGTTCGTATCGAAAAGAGCTTTCTAACGAATGTTAGAAATTTGAAATCTAATGGCTGGATTTAGAAATATGTCCAAATCAAATTTGGAAAAGGTCGCTGTAAGTGCAGTTCGATGGCCGTTGATGGAAATCGACTGTACGGGCCTTGATAAAATTATTAAAAATATCAATAATTTTTGTAAAATCATAAGAAATGATTTGTGAAGAATTGGGATGAAAAACTCCATATTTGAAAAGATAAAAATAGATTTGTATCGAAATGAACTAGTTTTGAACTAGAATTATAATTCAATTATTTTTGAAATAAACAAAATGAATTTGAAATGGTTTTGAAATATTACCAGAATTTCCCATATATAAAGTGGAAATGGATTTGAATTGAAACTGTCTTCGGAATATTTCGATGTTGGATTTCGTGATGACACAGATATTGTTATGGGAATTTGAAAGATATATTAATATCGTTATTTCCAATACGATATTTGTTGGTCTTAGAATTTGATGTTGAATATAAGCCGGTATATTTTCTATTCAGAGCCTTGTATTTAATATCAAATGTGATTTGGGTTTGTCATGAATGGTGTCTTCATTAACACTGTTCTTAAGCCCAGTTGAGAAAAAGATTAAATCTTTTTGTTTAGATTTAATGATGTGTACCAATTAAATGATATTTAATTGGAATTGAATTGGTATTGATTTTTGGGTTTATCGTGAACAGTGTTTTAAATAACACTTGTTCTTTAACCCAATAATCAATGAAATGTGATTTTGGGTTGTCGTGAACGGTATCTTCAATAATACTGTTCTTAGACCCAAAAGAGTTAAGAAAATCAGAAACTAACTGGAGATTAGTTAAGTTGAATGGTTTCTGGGGTATCGATCTGATGTTGGTTTCAGCCTTCGGGGTTAATTGTAATGACCCGTATTCTACGCATCATAGGATCGTATAATATTTATTTCTTTCACATATGAAGTCGTATGGTCATGTAACTTTGGGGGACGACTATTGGGGTCATTTCCCATGTTCATGATTTTTGTCGATTTTTAATTGACCATTTTACCCCTAGTTGGCACTGTTTTGGCCATAACTTTTGACTGGAAAGGAATTTTGACCTGAAACCACTTCCATTGGCTTCGGATGATGGTTTACAATTCCGTAGAGTGGTCACATTAGCCAAACGGACTCAATGTTTGGGAGATATGGCTGAAACAAGTTTCGGATGGTGAAAAACAGCTTAATTGGGCTTAACCGGGTGATTAACAGCTAGGCCCAATGGGGGATTTCGGGATTAGGGTAAGGAGGAGGCTGAAATCAGTTAGAGAACGATCTTATCCTCATTTCTCAGCCGCCACTTTCATTCTTGAACCCTAACAATGACTGCCAATGTCCAGGAACATCCCCAAATCACTTTCTAATCAAGTTTTGGCTTAATCTACATCAAATTAAGGAGAGGAAACACGAAAGCAAAGTTGGAGCTGCTGGTAGACATCAGTATTCACCCAAATCAGCGAGGTTTCAGTTCTGAGAATTTTATTTGTGGCTAATGGAAGTGATTAACATTGTTTTGACACTAATTACAGTTAATTAAGAGTAATTAGTGAAGATTAGCGAATTTATACACTAATAAATTCTGGAAAAATATCTATAAATTCGAAAATAATATTTTATGCCTCTGGTAGAAATTTGGTTTTATTTGGTTAAGTTTTGTTAACCCTATGATTAGTTTTGCTTAAACATGCTTAAGGGAAAATATGGGGTTTTGGGTATATTTGATCTATTTTGACATGTAAATTCATTGTTTTGGTGTTTGTGGTTAGTTTTCTATGATGCTATGACTGTTTGGAATGATTTGTGGTTGATTAGAATAGTTATATTGGTCGAAAACGTTGTCGAATGACGTAAACAAGTTGCTGGAAAAAGTTGCAGAAAGTTGTGCAGGGTTTCGGATCGGATCAGGTATGGGCTCGGATCAGATAGGAGAGCTGGGCAAGGAATCTGAACCGAACCGAAATCTGTCACAAAAGAGGCTTGGCAAAAAGGAAGGCCATGTTGGTTAAGCTGGGGATCAGATCGACTTAGGGACGAAGGGCTCGGATCGGATCGACTTAAGGACGAAGGGCTCGGATCAGATCGACTTAAGGATGAAGGGCTCGGACTGGAGTAAGGCGAAGGGATTGGATTGGAGTAAATGAAGAACGAGGGAGCTGATCGGAGCGGGAGCACGAACTGAATGGGAGATGCACCCGACCCGAACCGATGCAACGCTGTGGACCCGACCCGAACCGATGCAACGCTGTGGACCCGAACCGAACCATCACAGGAGAAGACTATGAACAGAACCAACTCAAGGTAGAGGACCCGACCCGAACCAATGGCTAGAAGGGGAACCCGACCCATTATTGACCAATAACCCAAGATGCAAACGTAGTCCAATATGGGAAGTTAGAGCTCAGGATCCAGTTGGGAACCGATGAGTTCACTTCATGATTGCGCTTTGCTGCGGGACGTGTGCCAAGGGGCAGTTGATGTCTGTGACTTTGGATCACTATGTATGGGAGGTACGTGAACGGATTCAGGGCCAAAGTGGCCTAGGTACGACTAAAGGGCTATAGACCAATGAAGTGGGGTCATTTGTAAAGATTTGGTCATGACTCCATATGGTAAGTTTGGTAGTAGCAGTAGTTGTACAAGTTGAACTCCGTCACTACTTCGATGGGTCTAGTGATTGACAATGGTGGACATCGTATGCTTTACGCACTGAGTGAGAGATTTGAAGATGGTTGCTATGGTTGATTTGTTTGCTATCATTACGACATACACACCCCACCCCCGTATTCTTTACACTATCTATTATGGCACCTTAGAGTATTGTACGGTATGTGGTACTAACTCTTTGTTTGCAGGTCCAGGTTCAGGTATGGTTTAGTATACCTGTTATTGTTCTGTTTAGATGCTTATCGCTCATACCAGGCTTTATGTCTGACCCAGAGTTTTATGTCTCCTCTTATTACTCTGGGTGCTCACACGAGCAGACTAGAGACAGGTTAGCTGGTGATGCACGGGTAGATGATCCGGAGACGAGCAGGAGGCTTCCACATATGATATATATAGTATTCTCCCTGTGTTGTTGAAGATCACTGCTTGGACATTAGTAGTGCACCTTCTACTTTCAGTTTTTTGTTTGTTTTAGAGACAGTAAATTTGGAAAGTTGTAATAAGCTGTATTTGGATCTCCGCTGCTCTGATGTTGATGTTGGTTTTAGTTATCATCTTATGCACTGTCTCGCCTGTTTTATGTCAAGTATGTTATTATTATATTTTATTCCATGCGCTGTGAGACATTCTACAGGTTCCTCTGTAACAACCCATATTTTGAATAACAAGTTATAACATAAATCAAGGCAGAATTCAATGATAAAATCTAAATCAAGGGAAACAGGCTGTGCTATTGCGTTCGTCTCGGAAAAATACGCGAAATAGGGTCCGAGTTTTCAAAAATCGGAGTCCGTATGACCCAGTTAAGGCCCATGGAAGTTTTCAGAAAATTTAAATTTAAAAACAGATTTTAAATTCAGCTGGGCAGGTAGGCGGGGAAAGATCCCGCCACTCCCCAAGTCGACAGGGGAGTCGACTTGGGAGTCGACACACCCCAGGCTGTGTCGACTGCCCAGTCGACACCCCTGTCGACTTGGGTGGTCGGCCAGTCTGGCCTGGGTGCACCTGACTTGTTTCTCAAGACATGTTTGGAGGCTAGTGACGTGAATTGATGGCCCAGATCTGAATTAGGGTTAATCCTAGGGTCTAAACTAACCTAATCTTCTATAAAAGGACCTTAATACCTAGCCTAAATCATCATAAATCAATCCTATAACTAAACTATGCCAAAATGTTTAATCATGGCCTCCACCCTCTTGTCATAGCCTCCATCTTCATTCATATGAGAGTTCCTAAGCTTGTTTGAGAGTTTCTAAGGCCAAAGTTCAATCTTTCTTCATAAAAGCAAGGATCTTCTTCAAATTTCTTAAGGGTTTTCATTGAAGCTTGCTATTTGGGGGTCTTTAGAGTTGCTAGTGGCTTCGTCTCAATCTTATTTATATTTTATAAGTCTTCATAGCATTGTAAGCCCTATACTACTCTTAGATTCTAACTATGAAGTTAAATATGACATGTTGCAAGTTTGAGTTTGGGCCTAAGTATGATATGTGCTTTGATCCTATCATGTTATGCATAAATTTATTCTATGCATGTTTGTAAAGCTATCACCTTTACCTTATGCATAGAAAGCTATGAGCTTTGATTGGAAATGTTGCATAAAGCAACATAGAAACTCTCTCATAAACCTTGTGTTATCTTGCATATGATGTTATATGCGAATCACTAGCCACCATCCTATGTCATTTATGATAATGTTTCACCTATTTGCTAAAGTTTGATATCATGCATATTTTGAGGCTTATAATCTAATATGCAAGATTATGATCTACTTTATGCTATCTTGCATATGATGTTATATGCGAATCACTTGCTATCATCCTATGTCATTTATGACCATGTTTCATTTATTTTGCAAAAGTTGATATCATGCATGTTTTGAGGCCTATGATGTAATATGCAAGTTTATGAACACATTTGCCTCATATGCCACCATGTTTAACTTGTGGCCCAAAACCTTATTAATTATGTCATGCTTCTAAGTTTCCCCTTTGAGATCTATTTGCGTTTATGCGAACTTACATGCGATGGGGTTACTATATGGGTAAACTAAAATGACATAAAAACATGACTTGAAAAGATGACATGAAATATGACATGTGATTATGCTTGAAACATGAACTTGGACATGACTTCTAGAAAACATGAGAATGGCCAACTCGAGGTTGGGTTGAGTTTGTAGCATAAATCTACCCGGAACCGACCGGCTTAACTAGTGGCTACAAGCAATAGGACCCAATGTGAGTAGTTGGTCATGTCGCACTTGAAACCCGAGGTTAGACCAAGTTGTGGTGTAAAGCTACCCGGACCCGCCCGGCTTAACTAGTAACCACAACAAGGTCTAATGTGAGAGGTTGGGTGCATTAAATTAATTAATGCCACATGATAGGGTTAAGTCATGGACCACTTGAATACTTAACCATGATGGGTTGATAGGGTTAAGTCATGAACCTTGGGTACACTTAACCAACTTGATGGGGTAGGGTTAACCACATTTAACTCGTTAGAAACCCTAGTTACGCGGTCCTTTTCACCAGTAACCCTCTTGATTGTATCATGATACCCTAGGGACTAGGCTAGGGTGGGGCACGATTACTGGACTAACATATAAGCGACCAAAACGACGGTTGAGTAGGTGCGCCGGTGTAGGTTCAGGCGGACTATGGTCGTGCACATAGTCCGGAGTTGAAAAAGCAGACACGGGCACCCGTAGGTTTAGACTGTGCGTGCTTGATTTGTGTCTGTGGTTGGCACCCTAGGGCTTGATACACCCTAGGGTGGACCTAGCACAATTTGACTACACTTCATGATTGGGCCGTATGACACCGATACTTGACGAGTTAGGCTTTTAGGGAGCCGATCGACTAGACCGTGTTGTTGGACCTTGAACTAGGTCTTCTCGGGATATTGGGCCAAGATTAGGCCAAGGGATCTTTTCTTGTTGATATTTGACATAGATTACTAGTACACACTTGGTGCAACTTAACCTTGTATATGCGATGCCACACTTGATCTGTCTCTTCACCATGCCAGTTATCACCCCATGTTTCATCTCTGCTTTACATGTCCAGTTAACTTTATTAGTTTTTATACTAATAGTAGATAGGACTTACCAGTCTTTTTGACTGACCCGTTTTCTTTCGCCTCTTTTCTTCCGTTTCCCCCCTCCCCCGGGTTTGCAGGGTGGGAATACTGGTACCTAGCTGGATCTTTAGCTGCTTTTCTGGATAGCTCATGTATGGTTTGGACTTGAGCATGCTATGGCTTTATTCTACTTTGGGGATAGTTACTTTATGTTTTTTTTTCAGTTTTCAGTTTATGGCCTAGACTTTGTTTTGTGGGAAAATAATGACCAAGTACTTTGACGTAACTTGACTATGGTTTTGAAATGTTAGTTTTATCCACTGCTTTACTACTCTGTTTTACTTATATGTTCTGTCTTGTGATATCTGCATGCATGTTTACCTTGTTTAACGCCCCTCCAAAGCCAGTGTGCTTGCTAGAGTGGCATTGGCGGAGGTGGGGTGTTACATTTGGTATTGGAGCCAGGTTTACAAGATTTGAGCAAAAGTGTTTTTAAAACTTACCTTTTTGGAAAACTATTTTCAAAACCAATTAAGTATTTTCCAAGAAAAGTCTAGTTTATTTTAAAAGGATATTCCCCAAAAGCCATTAGCACTATCCTTTGTTTCCTCATTCTTAATCTATCTTTTCCTTTTTTAGCATGGCCGATCTTAACCTTCCCGAGGGAGTAACCATTCCTGGATGGTTCCGAAGATACTTGGAAGCTAGGGCCAACGATGCGGGCCCAGCAAATACCCCCACCGTAACTGAGGTTCCTCCTCCTCCTCCTCCTCAGCATCCACAAGCAGATTTCGCAAAGGTTTGCAAGGACTTTAAGGCGATGGGTGGCAAGAATTTTATTGGGACGGAGACTTTTGTGGAGGCACAAAATTGGTTGAAAGAAACGGAAGATCTCTTCGCTATCTTTGATGTGGAAGACCATAGAAAGGTTTTATTGGCAGCATGGCTATTAAAAGAAGAAGCTGCTTATTGGTGGGAGGTCACCAATGCTACTAGGCCTATAGAGACTTGGGCCGACTTTAGGACGAGGTTTGGGCTTAAGTTTCTATCATCAGCTGAGGCGAATCTGCAATTGGAGAAGTTTATATCTTTGAAGCTAGGGGACATGACAGTGAGGGAGTATGTGAATAAGTTTAACCAGCTCGCTCGATTCGGTTTGGACATGGTTAATACTCCCCAGAAGAAGGCTTTACGCTTTGCACGAGGGTTGAATGAGCCATTACAAGGTTTAGCCCTATCTCATATACCCATGGGGGCCACTTTTGAAGGCCTAGTGGACATGGCATTGCTTCAAGGAGACGATAAGAATGGCAAGAAGGAGGTCAAGACTAATGAGACTCAAACCAAGAAGACGGACTCCAAGTGGGGAGGAAATCAGAGCAATCAGAACAACAAGAAAAACAAGAACAATAAGGGCAATATGGCCAACAACAACAAGGCAAAAGACCCAAGAAAATGCAACTTCTGTGGGATTGTTGGGCACATAGCCAAAGATTGCAGAAAGAAGAAGAGGAAATTAGGCGAATGCTTTCACTGTGGAGAGCCTGGACATCTTAGCAAGGATTGCCCCAAGAAGCAAGGACCAGGGCAAGGGCAGACTCAGCATGCAGGACCTTCTGGAGGGCAAGTGCATGCTCTCAACACTGCTCCAGTTCAGGACCGAGGTAGTATTTCTGTAGAAAGCCTTGTTTATATTTCTGATTATCCTGTTCGCACCTTATTTGATTCTGGCGCATCGCATAGTTTTATTTCTTCTGATCTTGTTGAAAGTTTGCACCTAAGTACTAGTCTAGTTGAGGATCCCGTTAGTGTTTCAAATCCAATTGGGGGTTCCGCCCATCTATCTATGATTTGTGTGGATTTGAAGATTTCTATCTTGACCGTAGAATTCACGTGTAATGCTTATGTTCTCGGATTCACGGGTTACGGGTTGATCTTGGGCATGGATTGGTTGTCCAGTTATGGAGCCATATTCGATTGTGAGCATAGGGTGGTGAGAATCATGACTCGCCTCGGTAATACCCTAGAAATTTCTTGTAACCCTAGAGATCCCGTCATGTTATGTTATCTTGAATCTCTTGACTCGTCCATCAATGATCTGCAATCTGTAAGGGTGGTCCGAGAATATCCTGATGTCTTTGAAGAGGTTAAGGGGTTACCCCCTAAACGAGAGATAGATTTCCGCATTTTTCTTGTTGATAATGCCAAGCCAGTTTCATTGCCCGTTAGGCACATGGTCCCACGAGAAAGAAGAGAGCTCAGTAAGCAAATCAAGGAGTTGCTTGAGAAGAATTTTATTAGGCGACGCATTTCTGAATGGGGTGCTCCTGTGGTATTCGCTACTAAGGCGGATGGTTCGCTTCGTCTATGTGTTGATTATCGAGAGTTGAACAAGCTGACAAAGAAGAATAGGCATCCGCTACCGAGGATTGATAACCTCTTTGACCAGCTTGTTGGTGCTTCTGTTTTCACTCAGCTCGATCTAGCCACCGGATTCCATCAGCTTAGAGTGGCTGAGGATAGTATTGATAAGACTGCGTTTAGAACTCCAGATGGATTCTTTGAATGGCTTGTCATGCCATTCGGTTTGACTAATGCACCCGCCTACTTCGTAGATTTGATGAGTAGGGTGTTCAGGGAGTTCCTTAACAAGTCCGTGGTTGTCTTCGTGGATGATATTCTGATCTTCTCAAAGGATGAGGAAGAACATGCCAGACACCTCAAGGAAGTGATGGATACGCTTAGAGCTCATCAGTTGAAAGCCAAGTTCTCCAAATGCCATTTTTGGAGAAGGGAAGTTCGGTTTCTTGGACATATAGTTTCTAAGCAAGGCATAGCGGTGGATCCCGCGAAAGTGGTTGCAGTTCAAGACTGGAAGACCCCTAGGAATGCAACCGAAGTAAGAAGCTTTCTCGGTCTGGCGGGCTACTATAGGAAGTTCATCAGGGACTTCGCTAAGATTTCAGCCCCTCTTACTAAGTTGACGAAGAAGAACTTAGTCTTTGCATGGGACTTAGAGTGTGAGCTTGCTTTTTAAAGGCTCAAGAGGGCCCTTACTACAGCTCCAGTTTTGGCATTACCCGATGGCGGTAAGATGTTTACCGTGTACACAGATGCATGTGGCACGGGGTTAGGTGTTGTTCTGATGCAAGAGGGAAGAGTGATATGTTATGGGAGTAGGAAACTTAAAGTTCATGAGAAGAACTATCCCACTCATGATTTGGAGTTAGCGGGGATTATCTTTGCACTCAAACCCTGGCGCCACTATCTTCTAGGCGAAGGGTTTGAGTTATATACTGATCATAAGTCGCTCAAGTACCTCTTCTCGCAGAAGGATCTGAATCTAAGGCAGCAAAGGTGGATGGAATTCTTGGCATCTTATGACTTCGAGATAGCATATACCCCGGGCAAGGGTAATGTTGTGGCAGATGCATTAAGCAGAAGTAGGTTGACTTTGAGTCCCTTGTTTGTTGAGATGAGGAGCCTAGAGTTCTTGGCAACCTTTGATTTCACAACAACTGTTGGGTCGATGACGGGTTCTTTAGCATCCCTTGAGCTTAGACCTATACTTCTTGATCAAGTTGGGGCTTCCCAGAAAGGAGACCCGCAGATAGTCGAGGTCATGGACAAGTTGATTCGTGGTGAGACGTCTGGTCACCTTGCTAGATATATTATTGATGACAAGGGTTGGCTAAGGCGTGATGGAAGGCTATGCGTTCCACAAATAGGAGACTTGGTGCATAAAGTTCTCGAAGAAGCGCATCACTCGAAGATGACTATACATCCTGGAGGAGATAAGATGTATAGAGATATGAAGCGCATTTTCTTTTGGGCTGGAATGAAGAAAGATGTGGCGGAGTATGTTTCAAAGTGCATGGTGTGCCAACAAGTGAAAGCCGAGTCGAAGAAACCCGATGGGCTATTACATCCATTGGAGGTCCCGCAATGGAAGTGGGAAAGTATTTCTATGGATTTTGTGGATGGATTGCCTAGGTCAAGGAAAGGGAATACGAGCATATGGGTCATAGTTGACAGACTTACGAAGAGTGCTCATTTCATTCCAGTAAAGAGCAAGAGGACCGCATCATGGCTAGCATCTATTTATCTTCGAGAGATAGTGCGGTTGCATGGAGTTCCTTCTAGCATAGTTAGCGATCGTGACCCAATTTTCACTAGCCAGTTCTGGAATAGTTTGCAAGAAGTGATGGGTACGCGATTGAATCTGAGTACAGCCTATCACCCCCAGACGGATGGCCAAACCGAAAGGGTGAATAGAGTGCTAGAAGATCTTCTGAGGCTTTGTGTTCTTGACTTTGGTGGTACTTGGGAAGACCACCTTCCTCTTGTAGAGTTTGCTTATAATAATAGCTACCAAGCTAGCATAGGGATGGCACCATTTGAAGCTCTGTATGGGAGGCCGTGTAGGTCACCATCTTGTTGGTGGGAGACAACGGATAGGCTTATACTTGGGCCCGATATGATACGGGACACATCCTAGAAAGTTGAATTGGTGAGAAGACGGATGAAAGCGGCCCAAGACAGACAGAAATCCTATGCTGACAAGCAAAGGACAAATTTGGAATTCGAAATCGGGGATATGGTTTTCGTGAAGGTTTCTCCTTTGCGTAATGTGGTATGTTTTGGAGCAGTTGGGAAACTGGCACCAAGATTCGTAGGACCCTTCCCCATCATAGAGAGAATTGGAAAGATGGCTTATAAGGTGGAATTGCCCGAGAAGATAGCCGGAGTGCATAATGTCTTTCATGTCTCGCATCTCCGAAAGTGCCTACATGAGTCCGCTGAGGTGGTTGAACCTAGCATTCTTGAAGACGTGGAGGTAGAGAAAGAGGCAACCTTGAGGAGAGCTCCGATTCGTATCTTGGGAACAAAGATCAAGAAGCTAAGAAATCGAGAAGTCAAATTAGTGAAAGTTCAGTGGAGTGAAGCCGAAGAGGATGCAACTTGGGAAACCGAGGAGAAGATGCGTGGGCTTTATCCATTTCTTTTTTAGGGTACATTCTCGACCTCTTTTCCTTTTTAACATATCTTCCTTTTTGCTATCCATGTTTATCCTGTTTATCTTGTTATCTCGTTAACCTTGTCATGAGAACCTTAGGTAGAAACCCTTTGGATGAAACATGTATTTGAAACATGTTATGCTTGATGTTTGCAAGTGATTAGAAGTGTTTGCAAGTGGATACTCGTGGATGCATGATACACATTAGGCACTAAGATCGGCTCACACACTTTCATATTGCATATGCGTGATTGCTGATGCTTATTCATGGATGAAACTTGTTATGCTATCACATGGATGTTGCATATGGATGAATGTTATGTGCACTCATGTAGAGATTATAAATTATGTTAGGATTTTGCATACATATGGACTCATTTCACTAACATACTTTGCATTAAGGGGGTTTACTGGATCAGTAACCGCCTGATTTTCGCATTAGATAAGTACATATACACACACCATTGCATATAATCATACAGCATTTAGGATTTTTAAGGGCATTGACTACACGTGGATGATGTTTTGAGTAGATGGGTGATGGATGGTAGGATACGTTCTTCCTAACTTAGAGATTTCGGGGACGAAATCTTTTAAGGTGGGGAGGATGTAACAGCCCATATTTTGAATAACAAGTTATAACATAAATCAAGGCAGAATTCAATGATAAAATCTGAATCAAGGGAAACGGGCTGTGCCATTGCGTTCGTCTCGGAAAAATACGCGAAATAGAGTCTGAGTTTTCGAAAATCGGAGTCCGTATGACCTAGTTAAGGCCCATGGAAGTTTTCAGAAAATTTAAATTTAAAAACAGATTTTGAATTCAGCTGGGCAGGTAGGCGGGAAAAGATCCCGCCACTCCCCAAGTCAACAGGGAAGTCGACTTGGGAGTCGACACACCCCAGGCTGTGTCGACTGCCCAGTCGACACCCCTGTCGACTTGGGTGGTCGGCCAGTCTGGCCTGGGTGCACTTGACTTGTTTCTCAAGACATGTTTGGAGGCTAGTGACGTGAATTGATGGCCCAGATCTGAATTAGGGTTAATCCTAGGGTCTAAACTAACCTAATCTTCTATAAAAGGACCCTAATACCTAGCCTAAATCATCATAAATCAATCCTATAACTAAACTATGCCAAAATGTTTAATCATGGCCTCCACCCTCTTGTCATAGCCTCCATCTTCATTCGTATGAGAGTTCCTAAGCTTGTTTGAGAGTTCCTAAGGCCAAAGTTCAATCTTTCTTCATCAAAGCAAGGATCTTCTTGTAATTTCTCAAGGGTTTTCATTGAAGCTTGCTATTTGGGGGTCTTTAGAGTTGCTAGTGGCTTCGTCTCAATCTTATTTATATTTTATAAGTCTTCATAGCATTGTAAGCCCTATACTACTCTTAGATTCTAACTATGAAGTTAAATATGACATGTTGCAAGTTTGAGTTTGGGCCTAAGTATGATATGTGCTTTGATCCTATCATGTTATGCATAAATTTATTCTATGCATGTTTGTAAAGCTATCACCTTTACCTTATGCATAGAAAGCTATGAGCTTTGATTGGAAATGTTGCATAAAGCAACATAGAAACTCTCATAAACCTTGTGTTATCTTGCATATGATGTTATATGCGAATCACTAGCCACCATCCTATGTCATTTATGATAATGTTTCACCTATTTGCTAAAGTTTGATATCATGCATATTTTGAGGCTTATAATCTAATATGCAAGTTTATGATCTACTTTATGCTATCTTGCATATGATGTTATATGCGAATCACTTGCTATCATCCTATGTCATTTATGACCATGTTTCATTTATTTTGCTAAAGTTGATATCATGCATGTTTTGAGGCCTATGATGTAATATGCAAGTTTATGAACACATATGCCACCATGTTTAACTTGTGGCCCAAAACCTTATTAATTATGTCATGCTTCTAAGTTTCCCCTTTGAGATCTATTTGCGTTTATGCGAACTTACATGCGATGGGGTTACGATATGGGTAAACTAAAATGACATAAAAACATGACTTGAAAAGATGACATGAAATATGACATGTGATTATGCTTGAAACATGAACTTGGACATGACTTCTAGAAAACATGAGAATGGCCAACTCGAGGTTGGGTTGAGTTTGTAGCATAAATCTACCCGGAACCGACCGGCTTAACTAGGGGCTACAAGCAATAGGACCCAATGTGAGTAGTTGGTCATGTCACACTTGAAACCCGAGGTTAGACCAAGTTGTGGTGTAAAGCTACCCGGACCCGCCCGACTTAACTAGTAACCACAACAAGGTCTAATGTGAGAGGTTGGGTGCATTAAATTAATTAATGCCACATGATAGGGTTAAGTCATGGATCACTTGAATACTTAACCACGATGGGTTGATAGGGTTAAGTCATGAACCTTGGGTATACTTAACCAACTTGATGGGGTAGGGTTAACCACATTTAACCCGTTAGAAACCCTAGTTACGCGGTCCTTTTCACCAGTAACCCTCTTGATTGTATCATGATACCCTAGGGACTAGGCTAGGGTGGGGCACGATTACTGGGCTGACATGTAAGCGACCAAAACGACGGCTGAGTAGGTGCGCCGGTGTAGGTTCAGGCGGACTATGGTCGTGCACATAGTCCGGAGTTGAAAAAGCAGACACGGGCACCCGTAGGTTTAGACTGTGCGTGCTTGATTTGTGTCGGTGGTTGGCACCCTAGGGCTTGATACACCCTAGGGTGGACCTAGCACAGTTTGACTACACTTCGTGATTGGGCCGTATGACACCGATACTTGACGAGTTAGGCTTTTAGGGAGCCGATCGACTAGACCGTGTTGTTGGACCTTGAACTAGGTCATCTCGGGATATTGGGCCAAGATTGGGCCAAGGGATCTTTTCTTGTTGATATTTGACATAGATTACTAGTACACACTTGGTGCAACTTAACCTTGTATATGCGATGCCACACTTGATCTGTCTCTTCACCACGCCAGTTATCACCCCATGTTTCATCTCTGCTTTACATGTCCAGTTAACTTTATTAGTTTTTATACTGATAGTAGATAGGACTTACCAGTCTTTTTGACTGACCCGTTTTCTTTCGCCTCTTTTCTTCCGTTCCCCCCCCCCCCCAGGTTTGCAGGGTGGGAACACTGGTACCTAGCTGGATCTTTAGCTGCTTTTCTGGATAGCTCATGTATGGTTTGGACTTGAGCATGCTATGGCTTTATTCTACTTTGGAGATAGTTACTTTATGTTTTTTTCCTTCAGTTTTTAGTTTATGACCTAGACTTTGTTTTGTGGGAAAATAATGACCAAGTACTTTGATGTAACTTGACCATGGTTTTGAAATGTTAGTTTTATCCGCTGCTTTACTACTCTGTTTTACTTATATGTTCTATCTTGTGATATCTGCATGCATGTTTACCTTGTTTAACGCCCCTCCAAAGCCAGTGTGGTTGCTAGAGTGGCATTGGCGGAGGTGGGGTGTTACATCCTAGTTAGTTAATTCTCTTCTTTCCTTTCTTCTGACGACTGTTCCGTGCTAGTCGGGCATGTGTACAGCGCACTTTCGGAGGAAATGCAGGCTGGTGCGGGGCGGGCCGGCACACTTGGTATCAGAGCTCTAGGTTGCGTAGTTAACCTAGGGAAGTTATCAGGGAGAGATAATATACGTATACGAGAGAGCGTATTTGTGATTACTTTGGTTTTTAAAAGCTATATATATATACTATTAGTAGTATAAGAATGAAGTCGTACTGCACTAGCACCACTATGGGATCGTTGATCGTTTCCCTTTTTCAGATTGACGATGAGCCGATATGCTAGAGGTGCTGGTAGGGGAGCCAATAATGGGAATGCTGCTGACATGAGGATGATGTTTACTGACCTCATGAGAGAGATGCTTAGGGATGTGCAGTGGGCAGCTCCCAATGGTGGAAATGGTGGTGGCCCAATAGAGTAGGCGCCTAGAGTCGACTTCGCCAAGATGAATAAGGATTATACTAGCCTTGGTGGGAAGCCGTTCCACGGAACGGAGTCGGCTACGGATGTTCAGGATTGGTTGGATAGTTGCGAACATATCTTCGAGGATTTGGGTATCGAGGATGCGATAAAGAGAAAGCTAGCGTCCCGTCAGCTGCAAGGGCGGGCAATGAATTGGTGGAATGTTATAAAGGCAGCTACTCCTGACGATCCGATTACTTGGGAGCAGCTTAAGGTTCGCTTTAGCGAGAAGTTCATTCCAGCTACTCAGAAGTCCGTGCTGTTTAAGAAATTCTTGGAGCTCAAGCAGAATGGCAGAGCTGTCTCGGAGTATATTGCTGAATTCGACACTTTGTCGAATTATGGGTTATCTCTTTTTGATACTACCGAGAAGAAGAATGAGAAATTCATAACTGGTTTGGATCAGTACTTGGGGGAAAGGCTTATTAACCACATCGATGAGACGTTTGAATCAATTGTGGGGAAAGCATTGAGATCAGAAAGTCTATACCCTAAGCCAAAGACTGAGGTTGCATCTGCAGAAGAGCCAAAACCACAAGCAAGTGGTGGAGGCAAGGGTGGTTCCCAGAATAAGAGAAAGCAGAGTCAGACTAAGGATGGACAGAAGAAAAAGAATAAGCAAGATGTGGAGTGCTTCAGCTGTGGTAAGAAGGGCCATTATGCTAGTAATTGTCGGGCCAAGCCAACGGATAGGAAGTGCTTCAACTGTGGCCAAATGGGACATCACAAGGACAAGTGTCCACAACCCCCCAAAGAAAAGAAAATGGTGAAAGCTTATGCCCTTAATGCTATTCCTTCTTCATCGAATGCCCCAACCGTGGCGGAGAAGGGAAAGAATGTCGTCATTCAAGGTATGCTTTCTATTTATGATGTTCCTGTTAGAGTTTTGTTTGATACCGGAGCTTCCAGTTCTTTCATATCTAGTGACCTGGTAGATAGATTGGGATTGGAGCCCGAGATTGTCGATAGACCTTTAATAGTGACGAACCCGATTGGTGGTTCGACTAACCTTAGCATGATTTGTCGTAATGTGGTCTTATCGAGTCATGGATGCATGTTTGTTTGTGATTGCTTTGTTTTGGGCTTTACTGGGTTTGGCATTATTTTGGGAGTAGATTGGCTCCAAAGATACGGGGTGGTGGTAGACTGTGAGGGCTTTTTGGTGACAGCTAGAGTGGATGATGGGCGGAGGATAGTGTTTGGTGGTCTACCCAGTGAGGGGGTATTGGCTAGTTTTCTAAACTCCCTCGACATTCCGCATAGTGAGTTGTCAGGTTTGCCCGTGGTTGGCTAGTATCTGGATGTTTTCGAAGAAGTGACCGGGCTTCCACCACATCGAGAGATTGAGTTCCGTATTGATTTGGTGAAAGATGCCAGACCTATAGTGATGCCACTTCGTCGTATGGCACCAAGGGAGCAGCGAGAGCTCGAGGTGCAAGTCAGCGATCTTTTGAAGAAGAGATTTATCAGAAGGAGTGTTTCTGAATGGGGAGCACTAGTTGTGTTTGCTACCAAGGTGGATGGTTCCCTTCTTTTGTGTGTAGACTACCGTGAGTTGAATAAAGTGACGAGGAAGAACAAGTATCCTCTACCGCGGATAGATGATTTGTTCGATCAGTTGAGTGGCGCGAGAGTATTTTCTCAATTGGATCTCGCGACAGGTTTTCAACAGCTTAGAGTGGAAGCTGAGAGTATAGCTAAAACGGCATTTCGGACGCCGTCTGGACTTTATGAGTGGTTGGTCATGCCATTCGGGCTAACCAATGCCCCAGCATATTTTGTGGATCTTATGAATAGGGTATTCAGAGATCAGTTGAATAAGTTTCTCCTTGTGTTCGTTGATGATATTTTGGTCTACTCGAGGATAGAGGAAGAACACAAGGAACATTTAAGAATAGTGATGGAGGTGTTGAGAAAACACCAATTGAAAGCAAAGTTTTCTAAGTGTCACTTTTGGAGGAGGGAAGTGAGGTTCTTGGGTCATGTTGTTTCCGAGAATGGTATTGCCGTGGACCCTGCGAAGGTGGCTACGGTACAGGACTGGCCTACGCCCAAGAATGCAACAGATGTAAGAAGTTTCTTGGGATTTGCTGGATATTATCGTAAGTTTATCCAAGGCTTCTCCAAGATAGCAGCACCGTTGACCCAGTTTACCAAGAAGAATCAAGCTTTCGTCTGGGATGAAAGGTGCGAGAATGCATTCAAGAGTCTAAAGGACAAGTTAACATGCGCACCAGTGTTAGTCATTCCTAAGGGGAACGAAGAGATGATGGTATACACGGATGCTTGTGGTACCAGACTAGGTGCTGTATTGATGCAAGGCGGTAGGGTTGTAGCTTATGCAAGTCGGCAATTGAAACCGCACGAGAGAAGATACCCTACCCATGATTTGGAATTGGCAGCGATCGTGTTCGCGTTAAAGATGTGGAGACACTATCTCTTGGGAGAAAGATATGAGCTGTTTACAGATCATAAGTCGTTGAGGTATCTCTTCTCCCAGAAAGATCTAAATCTCTGGCAACAAAGGTGGTTAGAATTCTTGGCTTCCTATGATTTTGACATCGCATATACACCGGGAAAGGGCAATGCGGTGGCCGATGCCTTGAGTAGGAGACATGCCAGTTTAGGGGCTATGTTTCTTGAATGGAAGCAGCTGGAGTACATCATTGGGTATGATTTCAGACCAAAGTGCGAATTGGATCCAGAAATGTTAGCAAGTTTGACGATCAGACCCACTTTGATTGAGAGGATCGGCTCTAGTCAGAGGGACGATCCTAACCTATTGGAAATCATTTCCAAGTTAGAGATGGGTATCGATGAGGAGATGAACAAGTATGGGCTTGATCGAGATGGATGGCTTAGAAAGAATGGAAAGCTTGTTGTACAATGTCAATAGATTGAGGGATGAAGTGCTTAGAGAGTGTCATCACTCAAAACTGACTATACACCCCGGTGGTAATAAGATGTATCGAGACATGAAGCAGACTTACTACTGGGAAGGGATGAAAAGAGATGTTGGGAAATTTATATCCAAACGCATGAAGTGACAGCTAGTTAAAGCTGAGCAAAAGAAGCCTAGTGGGTTGTTTCAACCATTAGAAATTCCCGAACGTAAATGGGAGAAAGTCTCGATGGATTTCATCGATGGTTTACCAAGGACTAGATCGGGACATGATAGCATTTGGGTAATCGTGGATCGATTGACTAAGAGTGCAAGATTCATACCAGTCAAATCGACCAGAACAGCAGCTAAGTTAGCAGAATTGTATATGAAGTGGGTAGTGAGATTTCATGGAGTACCTAAAATCATTATGAGTGACCGAGACCCGTTGTTCACTAGTGGGTTTTGGAAGAGCTTACAAGAAGCTATAGGGTCAGAGTTACATCTCAGTACCGCATATCATCCTCAAACCGACGGTCAGATGGAGAGGGTGAATCGTATTTTGGAAGATCTCTTGAGGGCATGTATATTGGATTTAGGTGGATCATGGGATGACCATTTGCATCTAGTAGAGTTTGCATATAATAATAGCTACCAATCCAGTATCGGTATGGCTCCATATGAAGCTTTTTACGGAAGACCGTGCAACTCACCATCATGTTGGATAGAGACTGGCGAGAAGTTTATGCTTGGACCAGATGTGGTGAGGGAAACTTCAGATAAGATTAAGATCATTCAACAACGAATGAGGGCTGCCCAAGATAGGCAGAAGAGTTATGCTGATAAGAGGAGAAGAGACTTAAAATTCTCCGTTGGTGACTTGGTGTTTGTCAAGATTTCTCCGTTGAAGAGCGTGATACGATTTGGCAGGAGAGGCAAGTTGGCACCAAGATTTGTTGGCCCATTCCCTGTTCTTGAACCAGTCGGGAATTTGGCATATAGAGTTGGCTTACCAGAGAAGATGGAGGGAGTTCACAACGTATTTCATGTTTCCCAACTAAGGAAGTTCGTTCACAACCCAGATATGACTATTTCACCTGATCAGTTAGAGGACTTCGAAGTAGAACCCGAGGCGGTTGGGAACCGCAAGCCGGCCCGTATTGTCGAGCACGACATGAAGCAACTTCGAAGGAAGGCGGTGAAGCTAGTCAAGGTTCAGTGGGGCGAGAACGAGAATGACTGTACTTGGGAGACAGAGGAGAGTATTAGAAAGATGTATCCAGAACTCTTCGCCTGGTAAGATTTCAACTTCGATTTAGTTTTCCGCATGCTAGGATAGGCTTGTTTGCTTGTTTTGCATGTTCGATTGTTGTATGTGGCTGTTAGGCATGCGGGATCTTTTGTATGTTTTGGGTTAAGGAATTTCGGGGACGAAATTTCTTAAGGGGGGGAGAGTGTAACGACCCGTATTCTACGCATCATAGGATCGTAGAATATTTATTTCTTTCACATACGAAGTCGTAGGGTCATGTAACTTTGGGGGACGACTATTAGGGTCATTTCCCATGTTCATGATTTTTGTCGATTTTTAAATGACCATTTTACCCCTAGTTGGCACTGTTTTGGCTATAACTTTTGACTGGAAAGGAATTTTGACCTGAAACCACTTCCATTGGCTCCGGATGATGGTTTACAATCCCGTAGAGTGGTCACATTAGCCAAACGGACTCACCGTTTGGGAGATATGGCTGAAATAAGTTTCAGATGGTGAAAAACAGCTTAATTGGGCTTAACCGGGTGATTAACAGCTAGGCCCAATGGGGGATTTCGGGATTAGGGTGTGGAGGAGGCTGAAATCAGTTAGAAAACGATCTTATCCTCATTTCTCAGCCGCCACTTTCATTCTTGAACCCTAATAATGGCTGCCAATGTCTAGAAACATCCCCAAATCACTTTCTAATCAAGTTTTGGCTTAATCTACATCAAATTAAGGAGAGGAAACACGAAAGCAAGGTTGGAGCTGCTGGTAGACATCAGTATTCACCCAAATCAGCGAGGTTTCAGTTCTGAGAATTTTATTTGTGGCCAAGGGGAGTGATTAGCATTGTTTTGACACTAATTACAGTTAATTAAGGGTAATTAGTGAAGATTAGCGAATTTATACATTAATAAATTCTGGAAAAATATCTATAAATTCGAAAATAATATTTTATGCCTCTGGTAGAAATTTGGTTTAATTTGGGTAAGTTTTGTTAATCCTATGATTAGTTTTGCTTAAACATGCTTAAGAGAAAATATGGGGTTTTGAGTATATTTGATCCATTTTGACATGTAAATTCATTGTTTTGGTGTTTGTGGTTAGTTTGCTATGATGCTATGACTGTTTGGAATGATTTGTGGTTGATTAGAATAGTTAGATTGGTCGAAAACGTCGTCGAATGACGTAAACAAGTTGCTGGAAAAAGTTGCAGAAAGTTGTGTAGGGTTTCGGATCGGATCGGGTATGGGCTCGGATCGGATAGGAGAGCTGGGCAAGGAATCCGAACCGAACCGAAATCTGTCACAAAAGAGGCTTGGTAAAAAGGAAGGCCATGTTGGTTAGCTGGGGATCAGATCGACTTAGGACGAAGGGCTCGGATCGGATCGACTTAAGGACGAAGGGCTCGGATCAGATCGACTTAAGGATGAAGGGCTCGGACTGGAGTAAGGCGAAGGGATCGGATTGGAGTAAATAAAGAACAAGGGAGCTGATCGGAGTGGGAGCACGAACTGAATGGGAGATGGACCCGACCCGAACCGATGCAACGCTGTGGACCCGACCCGAACCGATGCAACGCTGTGGACCCGACCCGAACCGATGCAACGCTGTGGACCCGAACCGAACCGTCACAGGAGAAGACTATGAACGGAACCAACTCAAGGTAGAGGACCCGACCCGAACCGATGGCTAGAAGGGGAACCCGGCCCGACCCAGTATTGACCAATAACCCGAGATGCAAAGGTAGTCCAATATGGGAAGTTAGAGCTCAGGATCCAGTTGGGAACCGATGAGTTCACTTCATGATTGGGCTTTGCTGTGGGACGTGTGCCAAGGGGCAGTCGATGTCTGTGACTTTGGATCACTATGTATGGGAGGTACGTGAACGGATTCAGGGCCAAAGTGGCCTAGGTACGACTAAAGGGCTATAGACCAATGAAGTGGGGTCATTTGTAAAGATTTGGTCATGACTCCATATGGTAAGCTTGGTAGTAGCAGTAGTTGTACAAGTTGAACTCCGTCACTACTTCGATGGGTCTAGTGATTGACAGTGGTGGACATCGTATGCTTTACGCACTGAGTGAGAGATGTGAGGATGGTTGCTATGGTTGATCTGTTTGCCATCATTACGACATACACACCCCACCCCCGTATTCTTTACACTATCTATTGTGGCACCTTAGAGTATTGTACGGTATGTGGTACTTACTCTTTGGTTGCAGGTTCAGGTATGGTTTAGTATACCTGTTATTGTTCTGTTTAGATGCTTATCGCTCATACCAGGCTTTATGTCTGACCCAGAGTTTTATGTCTCCTCTTATTACTCTGGGTGCTCACACGAGCAGACTAGAGACAGGTTAGCTGGTGATGCACGGGTAGATGATCCGGAGACGAGCAAGAGGCTTCCACGTATGATATATATAGTATTCTCCCTGTGTTGTTGAAGATCACTGCTTGGGCATTAGTAGTGCACCTTCTACTTTCAGTTTTCTTTTGTTTTAGAGACAGTAAATTTGGAAAGTTGTAATAAGCTGTATTTGGATCTCCGCTGCTCTGATGTTGATGTTGGTTTTAGTTATCAGCTTATGCACTGTCTCGCCTGTTTTATGTCAAGTATGTTATTATTATATTTTATTCCATGCGCTGTGAGACATTCTACAGGTTCCTCGTTAGTTAATTCCCTTCTTTCGTTTCTTCTGACGACCGTTCCGTGCTAGTCGGGCATGTGTACAGCGCACTTTCGGAGGAAATGCAAGCTGTTGCGGGGCGGGCCGTCACATTAATACTTACGGAATTGCTCACTTGCTAATTTACGGTTAGGGACTGATTGAAATGTGATGTGATATAGGGTTTATCGTGAACCGTGTTTTAAATGACACTGATTCTTTAACCCAGACACAGATTAAAACTAAGTAGAGTTTTAATGAATCCTTAATTAGATAGAAAAGAACGAGAATGGAGTATCCCCAGTTTTGCTCCAAGCGATAGTTAAATCTTTAATTAGATTTGAACGTGAAATGGTAATTGAATTTACCGATAACACCGTGGTGTTAGATATTGTAATGACCCGCATTGGCAGAGGTATTATAATTAATTTATTTAATTATTTAAATAGTGAATTAGAGAATTTAATGGTCGGTTAATTAAATAATGATGAATATTTAATTAAAATAATAAATTAAATAATATATTTAATTCTGAAATAATCAATATTGGCTGAAATGACGATATGGTGTGAACCGGATCATCTGTGATATTTAATTCAGCTTGGAATTGAATTTGAATAACGAATATATTATTTGAAAGACAGTTTGAACGTATAATTATATTATAATTAAAAACGAGCTTGAAATGGCGCGGCAGTTCTCTATTTGGCGATTTGAATTTCAACTGAGTATACAGGGTTCGTTTTAAATCGGATTTCTGTGAAACAAGAAACGTGTGGAGTTGGTGGAGTATATCTTTCTAGTGGAAGAGAAAAATCGGGATTTCGTCGTGTAGATTTTGATTTATGTCCAAATCAAATTTTAGAAAAGTCACTGTGGAATTCCTTTATAGTTTATAAAGGAATTATTTATATTTTAAAAAGGGAATTTCAATATAAATCGAATATCGATTTAATCGGGATTTGAAATATCAAGTTATAAATGCCAGTAGAGCTGTATGGTATTCCATGTGAATATAGACGTTAATATTTATTTTTAAATATTAAATTTAATTAAATTTAAATATATTTATATATTTAAATAGGCTATTTAGAGCGTTAAAAATAGTCACTTTTGCAAACGAAGTCGAAATTCGACGAAACCAGTTTCGTTGGGACCGTAATGTCGAACTCTAGCTGCATGTCCAGTTTTGTGATTTTTAGGTATTTTATGTGACCATAGTAATTTTTAGAAGACATAAATGGTAATATAAATTAAATAAAAACAAATATTAAGATATTTTGCAACACTATAAATACCCTCACTGCCCCCTTAACCTAATTTCATTTCGAAGTCAACCAGAAAAATCCGCCGTTGTTCCTCCCTCAAAACCAATTCGCCTCTTTCAAAAATCATTTCAAAATCAAAGTAAAATTTAGAAATCAAAAGAGACGTATATTTGAATTCGTGAATATCTCCTCTACAAAACCGTACAAGAATCTATGGGTTCGATGAAATTTCAGGCGCCTTCATTTTTCAACAGCGAATTAGGGTTAAAGTTTTCGGGCTTCAAAGGTTGGGATTCATGTTTCTGAGCGTGTTTTCGAGATTGAGGAGTTTCACATCACTGGAGAAGCTCTTGGTGGATTCAACATCAGTAAATGTCAATGTTAGTAGAAGATTTTTGGGCGAAAACTTGTCGACGCGTTTCGATATATGATGTCGAGTTGATTGAGTTTAACATGGGATTGATGAGATTGTGATGAGAAGTTCATTGGTTATTTTAGTTTGATTTATAGTGATGGAATGGAGGAGGAGGTGATACATTAAGTTCGGCCATGTTTGCGTTGGGATGAATACTGGAGACGCGAGGTAGTTGGAGGTGGAAGATGGATGTTTCATACGGGTGGGAATGGATGGGCCTGAACGTGAATTGATGGGCCAGAGAACTAGAAAGGTTAAGGCCCTTAGATAATAAAATCCATGTTTTATTTATTTTAAATATACATTAACTTGTAATCGTTATAACTTGAGCATACATTATCAGAATTTCACGAAACAAGTTGCGTTGGGATCGTATGGACGGGAGCAACAAAATGAGACTGACCGAGAGTGGATCCGAGCTCGTTACAATTTATGGCAAAATAAATTGCCTGTCAGAATCAAAGATGGTTATCGTTATTAAAGATGATCGTCCAATGTGAGTAAAACTCACCAACTCTGAACAGTTCTATTTTTATAACGTATATTTAGAACTGATAAATGATGACTGATTTCTATGTGTTAACTGTTGGTTGAGTTGTTTGTGTATTGATTGAAATCATAGATAACAATATATATATATATATCGTTAATTGAATATTGATTTTGTTTTATCAGAATATTTTATATATGTGTTGTTTAACGTCTGTGATGCAGGGGAACAGGTTGGAGGGGTCCAACTGGACTCCTCAATATTTATGATACTGTTCTGTTCATATATTGTAATATATGATGTGATATATAATTTGTTCGATTATGTGTGTTTAAATGATATCGATCATTGTGGTTTGCTATTTTAAATATCATAAAAGACCCTGGGATGTAAATAGAATAAAGGAATTTTTATAAAATCAATCGATTTTATAAAAGGAAATATTTTGAAAATAAAGAATTTATAAAATCATAGGATTTTATAAAGGAGAACATTTATTTAGGAAATAAATATAAGTATAAATGAAATATTTATTTAGAAAATAAATAGAATAAAGGAATATTTATTTGGGAAGGTAAATATGATTTATAAAAAAGAAAATTTGACGAGATATAAAAGAGTTAATCGAATTTAGTTATTCGAAGTCGAGTTAATCGAATATGGTTAGTCGAATAGAGTTAGTCAAACATAGTTATTCAGGATAAGTTACCATTTAGCACGACTGCTAGCGTAATTCGCAGGGCTGTAGATAGCCTACGGCGGTCGGATGTTACCTGAGGGAATCAGGCGTAACCATTGTGATCGCTGCGATCTAGAGTCAAGCAAATGGTGTTAAATCGAATATAGTTATTCAAAATAAAGTTAAAACAAATACTAGTTATTCGAATTAGAGTAAATCAATTAGAGTTAATCAAATAGAGTTAATCGAATGGAGTTAAAGAAATAGAGTTAAGCAAAATTAGAAACTGACTAGAATTAGTAAGTTGAATGGGTTCCTGAGTATCGATCTGATGTTGGTTTCGGCCTTCGGGGTTTATACTTAGGAAGTTATTCTCTTGTTAGTTTATAGTTAGAGTCTGATAGATGTGGAAGAATAGTGATACATAATTTAGCCATGGAAATGTTTTCCAGTGTTAATAACGTATATTTTCTAAACATAGAAAATGAGGAAATATATCTATATATATATATATATGTTGGATGATTGATCGATATGATTTCCATCTGGAAATAGTATCGTTGTTTGCACACTTGTTTTTCTTTGATAGTTAACTCATAGACTATCGAAGTTTTGACCATTTTAACGTTGTTAATATGGAGAGACCGGTTGGATTATTATCCAGAGAACCACTCTGTATTGGCATAAGCGTTGCGAATCATTTATGCCAAAGATAATTGAAGACGGAGTAAAGTGCAAGGGCTGTCCTGTTTACAGAATAGTGCCTTCGGGTTGTCCAGCCCCAGGACAACTTGTATGGACGAAGGTCTGACAGAGTATATCTGGTAGATCACGTAAGTTGATCGTTTCAAACGTATTTACGTTGGTGGCGGAGGAATTCATTTCTCTTAGCTTATACCCGTGGTATTTTCGGGAAAATCAATTTGTGATTTAGAGGGTATGACGATGTGACATTCTAAGTGAATGAAGATGTGGTATGTGAAAAGATAAGCGTAGCTTCTAGCCTCACATCTGGTAAATGACATAAATCGGGCAGGCAGCATGGCTAAGTCGGTCACACCGAAGTAGGGTGTATAATCACCTATCTAGAGAATATTCATTTGCTTCTTTAATCTATCAATGCTGTCCCATATATATATACAGGAACGGTTGCTGATCCCAACCGTTGGTGACGTACATTCGATACACTCAAGCGAAATGAGTGGTCGGTAATGTGTGGCTGAGTTGCAAGATGTTCTTGTTGAACTCCAGTGTATCGTTCCTAGAGTACACTGATCGGAAGGTGGTTCCATACCTTGTCATAGTTGGAAATCCATTTTCCAATACGTGCTTGCGGTTTTGATTGTATACTATATATGTAGAACGTGAGATGAAAGCGTTTCTGCTAGATGATTAATATATTGTGGCTGATAAACATTATTATAATATCAAAAGGTTTTTGATATAAAGATATTTTGGATTCTCATAAGGGAAAAACCCGTTCCGTTATACGGCGTGGTCTTATGAGATATCGTTTACTTGTTCAAACTGTTTTAAACTGTTTTACTCATACCAGTCCCATGACTGACCCGGAGTTTATTTTGTTTTGTTTCCCTAAACACTTGGGTGCCTAAATTTGTATGGGCAGTCAAGTAGTCGGGATTTACAGATATACTTGAAGAGCTGGAGCAGGAGGCTTCAGGATCATATAGCTATAGTTTATTTCCGTTGTGTTGTAAGTGATGTACTCTGATAAGTGCTATTGTATACATAACTGTTATATTTCAAAGTTATGTTATATATTATATGTTATTCGTTCCGCTGTGAGATTCGTGTTACTCTGATGATGTAAGTTCTTCTTTTCTTCTTCTATTCTAAGTTTCTATCTTATCTATCCTCACCCTCTAATTTCTTTCATTAATTACCAGGATTATTTTCGATGTTTGATTAGTCGTCATCGTGTTTATGTCGATAGCCAAAGTCGCTAAAAATCCGGGTCATTACAGATATGAAGTATTACCAGTTTTACTTCATGGGATGAATAGGTTGGGGTTGGGAAATTTAACAATTGATTACTTCGGTAAGGTTCGTTAATCCCGACTAGTTTGGATAAACCATAATTTGGTTTGAACTGATATTCAAAAGAAGATTAAAGAATAAATTTAAGTAATTTATCTTTGATAAAATTAATGAGAACCTTTCCCTAAGAATGTGAAATTAAGAAACTAATTGTAGGTTAGCTAAGAAGGATGGTTTTCTGGGTATTGATCTGATGTTGGTTTCAGCCATCGGGGTTAATATTTGGGGAATTATTCTCTGGCTAATTTACGGTTGGTGACTGATGAATTGGAATGAGGCATATGTTGTGTTTGTGTAACACTTGTTTAATATATACGCGAGTTATTCAGAAAGACCGGGTTTATCCCATTTTGAATAGCTGATACGACGATAAATCAAAGATGAAGATGGTAGTCGAAGACCGGAAGTCTTCACATCGTTTGGGTGATTACTGATGATCTTGATTGGGTTGTACACCCAAGAGGAGGGAATCAGTTGGTGATCGTCCAGACGTACTTGGAGATTGATGGATATACGGGGTACTAGGTGCCTCCGGTTTCGTTCAGACCCAGAACGAACTTGTAAATGGACTGTGTGTCTGACATTGGATTTCAGTCTGTGTGATTGATTTCTATTAAATATATATATGTTTGGCGGCGGAGAATTTATTCTCTTGCTTAACGCCCTTCTCTGAGACGTACGAGCTCAGGGGTTATATATTGATGGATATCCATGGCATGGAGTGAATTGCCTGTGTGGGATGCCTAAGTGGCAAATGATCAAGGTTTCTGTTGAAAAGCAAAGTCTTGTGGTTGATGATCAAAGCACGACCTTTGTGGCATAGCTTTGTGTAACGTTTACTTCGCGAGTTTCACACCCGGTATGAACCAAAAACGGGAGAAGGACCTCAGGGAGGGCATGCGTTTCTTTCTAGTTAGAAGTGGCGTCAGTGGTTTTACACGCCCTGACGAGTTTGACTTATGTGGTTGTTGGTTTGCGAGGCGCCTCGGATATATATCGGTGACTATGTGAAGCCGATGGAGTCATTCGTTGGCTCATTTACGCCCCATAGGGCGGGGAGACGTATTGTTCAGGCATAATAATCCACTCCGTGTGGACCGGCCCTGACGATCCAAGGCTTATCTGCGCGCTTGCCTGAGGCTTGGGCTAGAGAGTCTCGAATCGGGAGAGGACGATCCCTAGCCTCGGTTCATACCATAAATGATAACCCACCTTCCAATACGACATTTTGCGGTTTTGATTGTATACCTATATATGGCGACATAGTGGTATGGGACATTCATGCCACCTATGATTGATATTTATGATTGTATATAAAATCAGAAACTATCTGGAAATGAGCTAAGATGGGTGGTTTCCTGGGTATTAGTCTGATGTTGGTTTTGGCCTTCGGGGTTAATACTTAGGGAATTGTTCTCTTACTAATTTGCGGTTGGAGTCTGATTAAGAATTAAAACATGAAATTTAGCGTATCAGGCATGCTTTGGCTATTATAAGGTAAAACCCTATCCCCTGGCTTGCATTGCATTGTGTGATATGACCCGGGTCTTATAATAGCTTCATTTTTCTTTATTTAGCACTGCGCTGTTGGTCTTATGCACTGGTATTATTGGGAGGAAACCCGTTCCGTGTTATACGGCGTGGTCCCTTGATTTACTGAACTTTAAAAATAAAGATTAATAACTGTTTTAGTTCTCACACCATTCACATGACTGACCTGGAGTTTATTGTTTTAACCTAAACTCTGGGTGCCCTTATTTTGACACGGGCAGCTAGTAGTTTTGGTTTTGCAGATTTATATTCACAGGAACCTGGTTTACAGCTGGAACGATATCTGGAAAGCTTTGTATCAGTGTATCTTCTTCAGTTGTATTTTGTATTATTTTCCGCTGCTATGTAATGTATTGTAATCTCTGATATTTTCTGTGTAATATTTATTCATACTCTGTATATTCTAGTATTCTGATGGAATTGTTGCAATATACAATGAAATATTCTTCCGTCTGCGTTCTAATTTGTCGTGTTCTCCAAACAATCAGGCGTTTCGAACTGTCTTGATCGGTTTAGCGATTGATTCGGATCGAGCGGATTTCCCGGTCGTCACACTCTAATAATCTTAATTAAATGATTTATTCTTTTCACACGGGGTTTAAGAATAGTGTTATTTAAGACACCATTCATGACAAACCCAAAATCCAAATCTTTTATTCAATTCTAATTAAATATTAATTAATTGGAAAACTTCACTAAATCTTAATTAAAAGATTTATTCTTTTCTCAACTGGGTTTAAGAACAGTGTTAATAAAGACACCATTCACGACAAACCCAAAATCCCATTTGATATTAAATACAAGGCTCTGAATAGAAATTATATCAGCTTATATTCAATATCAAATTCTGAAACCAACAAATATCGTATTGGAAATAATGATATAAATATATCTTCCAAATTTCCATAACAATATTCGTATAATCACGAAATCCAACATCGAAATATTCCGAAGATGATTTCCATTCTAATCCGCTCCAATTCATATATTGGAAATTCTAGTTATATTAAAACCCATTCTTAATACAATTTATTTATTTAAAAACAATTGGACTATAATTCTAGTTAATAACTAGTTCATTTCGATAAAAAAATATTTTTATCTTTTCAAATATGGAATTATTTATCCCAAATCTTTCCACATCATTTATTATGATTTTACACAAATTATTAATATTTTTAATAATTTTATTAAGGCCCTTTCAGTCGATTTTCATAAACGATCATCGAACTGCACTTACATCGATCTTTTCCAAATTTGATTTGGACATAATTCCAAATCTAGCTGTTAGATTTCGTATCTCTTATATTCGTTGGAAAGCTCTTTTCGATACGAACCCAACGGTTCTGGTTTTAGGAGAATCCGACGGTCGGATCTCCCATAATGTCAATTCGAAGTCAATTGTCGAAATTCGCGAATGGTCGCGGCGCGGCGCGTTATATTTAGGCCATTAAATATATATTATATATATTTCATCGATTTTCATTTAAAAATTATTTTATAAATCATTTTAAAAAAGTGATTCCTACTTTCATTTTAATTTTAAATCAAACTAGAATTCTCCTTATCATTATAACATATAAATGATAATACTTTCAAAATATTATATTTTGAAATCATTTTCTTTTCGATATCCATTATAAAAATGAATAAAATCAATATAAATATCGTTCGCGTTAAAATGACGCATATCTAATCAACACGGCTTCATATATTTCAATATTTTCGTGTCCATCCCAAATCGGACATCAAAATCGTATTTTGATCCATTACTGAATATTATTTTAAAATATTCGTTATTTTAAAATATTTGTTATTTCTAAATTGGAATCAAACACAACCAATTACTATATAATTTTATTTATATGGATTTCATACACACATGTACACAACAATAATGATATACAACCAACTATCATGCAGAGTGCATTACACAACTATATAAGCGTTAAATATAAATAATTAATGCTTACAACAGTCTGTCAACCAATTAATTGACATACAACTAAACAATTGGGATTAGTGTACGTCAAATATCATCCCAATACACGTGTGAGGTTTCAACCATCAAATAATTATTATTATTTGTGCACTTGGGCGATGTGTAAAAATTATCGTCCCAATCGATATCACAAAAATAGGCAAGCATAAACAAGTCGTCCGACTTGTAAATGGATGTGTAAACTTATTTTTAACCATCCAATAAATATATCGAATTTTGTAACTTAGCTTGTAAAATTCTATACAACGCCTAAATAATTTTATTCTTCGCAGTTATAAACTAAAAATAATATTTTTAGCTAGCTATTAATTTTTCTAACATATTTTAGAAAATTTCGGCAGCATAACAGCGTGATATTAAAACCGGAATGAGGTCTAGCCTTATCCCTCGCTTAATACTGGCTCGCGCCATACACATACCAATTCCAATCAATTCAATTTAACATCCCAAATCAAATTCAACCAATTTCTTAATAGGTTTACCAAACCCTATTAAATAACAATCAATCAAATAAAACAAAACAACCAAACATCCATGGTTTCAATCAAAGGTGTCGGATGCTACTAAGCACCATCTGCATCCTAGTATATATTTAACTATAAACAAAATTAGAGTGAGAAGTTCTTACCTTTGGTTTCCACTCCTTCATTCTTTTATTTGGCGGATTTTGGATTTGGATTTGTTTCAGCACGTCCTGTTCTTCTCCGTGATTTCAACGCAATCTGTCCCACGCGATTTATATTAAAAATCATTTTTTATATCGCGACTATATATATACATAAATCATATTTTAATAACGCTACTTCATATGTAAAAACCATATTTTTATACCGCTACTTCTATAATTAAAATCACATTTTTATTCTTCTACTCATATAATAAAAATCACATTTTTGTACCAACACTTCATATATAAAAATCACATTTTTATAATGCTACTTCTGTGATAAAAATCACATTTCTATTCTGCTACTCATATAATAAAAATCACATTTTTATACTATCACTTCATATATAAAAATCACATTTTTATAACGCTACTTCTATAATAAAAATCACATTTCAATTTTACTACTCATATAATAAAAATCACATTTTTATAATGTGATTCATTTAATAAAAATCATATTTTCATTATGCGATTCATATAATAAAAGTCATATTTTTGCTTCAAATCTATATTATAAAAATTATATTTTTATATAACTAAAAATCGTATTTTTATATAATTAAACATCATACCTTTATATTATTAAAAATCATACCTTTATATTATTAAAAATCACATTTTTATAATGCTATTATATATATAAAAATCACATTTTTATAACGCTATTATATATATATATATATATATAAATCACATTTTTATAAAGGTATTATATATATAAAAATCATATTTTTATTATGTTATTTTCTATATAAAAATTATATTTTTATACTGCTATTTATATATTAAAAAAATCACCGATTTTCGATCGCTGGTCATTCCAAATCGGACGTCAAGAACAAGCAACCTTTTGAAGTTGCCTAGCTCTCTGGAGGTGTTGGAGCTCGCTGGTGGCTTCAACGAAGGCGTACGGCGGTGGTGGAAAACGCTGATGAGGGTATGGAATGAGTGGGGTTGGCTTGCATGAATCGAATGGAGGAAGAGGGTGATCTGCTGAGGAGGCGCTCGCCTCTGATGGTCGGGGGCGAGGGCGGAGGGACTGCGGTTGTGCGGTGGCTCGTGTAAGGACCCTTAACTTCCCCGAAAAGGAAAGCCCGGATTGATTCGAGGACAAAACAAATTAGAATGCACACAGAAGAACATTACATTGTTAATTACAACAATTCCATCAGAATACAAGAATATACAGAGTATTAACAAATAAAATACATTCGAAAAATATCAGAGATTACAATAAATTACAAAGCAGCGGAAAATAATACAAAATACAACTGAAGGAGATATACGGATACAAAGCTTTCCGGATATCGTTCCAGCTGTAAACCAGGATCCTATGAATATAAATCTGCAAAACCAAAACTACTAGCTGCCCATGTCAAAATAAGGGCACCCAGAGTTTAGGTTAAAACAATAACTCCAGGTCAGTCATGGGACTGGTGTGAGAACTAAAACAGTTGTTTAAAACTTTACTTTAAATCAGATATATCAAGGGACCACGCCGTATAACACAGAACGGGTTTCCTCCCAAGAATACCAGTGCATATAACAAAACAGCGCAATGCTTTTTGGAAAAATGAAGCTATTATAAGACCCAGGTCCTATCACACAATGCAACGCAAGCCGGGGGATAGGGTTTTCCCTTATAATAGCCAAACATGGTTTGTACGTTTAAAACAAATCATTTGATACTATTAAGGTGCATAGTGTATAAAACAACTTCAAATCATAAGTATCAATCATAGACGACAAGGGTACCATGTATCATGTCGCCATACTAGTTCTACAATTAAAACCGCAAAATCACGTATTTGGAAATTGGATTTCCATCTGTGAACCGAGGCAAAAGATAGTCCTCACCGAATTCGAGACAATCTAGCCTACCATGTCTCAGGATACAGAGCTCGAGTGCACCTTGGATCGTCAGGGCCAGTCCACTCGATGTGGATTAAACTTAAACCCTGGACAATACGTCTCCCCGCCCTATGGGGCGCAAATGAGCCAACGAATGACTCCATCGGTTCGAGAACGACCGATATATCCGAGGCGCCTCGCAACAGCAACAACCACATAAGTCAAACTCGTCAGGGCGTGTAAAACCACTGACGCCACTTCTAGCTAGAAAGAAACGCATGTCCTCCCTGAGGTCCTCTCCCGTTTCTGGTTCACAACCGGGGTGTGAGGCTCGCGAATCAACACTACAAAAAGCTATGCCACACAGGTCGTGCTTTGATCATCAACTACAATACTCTTCTTTTCAACAAAAGCCCTGATCATCTGCCACTTAGGCATGCCACACAGGCAATTCACTCCATGCGTTTGGTATCCATCAATATATAACCCCCTGAGCTCGTATGTCTCAGAGAAGGGCGTTAAGCAAGAGAATAAATTCTCCGCCGCCAAACAGATATATATTTAAAAGAAATCAATCACACAGAATAAAATCCAACGTCATACACACAGTCCATTTACAAGTTCGTTCTAGGTCTGAACGAAACCGAAGGCACCTAGTACCCCGCATATCCATCGATCTCCAAGTACGTCTGGACGATCACTAACTGATTCCCTCCTCTTGGGTGTACGGCCCAATCAAGATCATCAGTAATTATCCAAACGACGTGAAGACCTCCGGTCTTCAACCACCGTCTTCATCTTCGACTCATCATCGAATCAGTTATTCAGAATGAGATAAACCCGGTCTTTCTGAATAACTCGCGTATATAATAAACAAGTGTTACACAAACACAACATACGCCTCATTCCAATTCATCGGTCACTAACCGTAAATCAACAAGAGAATAATTCCCCAAATATTAACCCCGAAGGCCGAAACCAACATCAGATCAATACCCAAGAAACCGTTCTGCTTAGCTAACCTACAGTTAGTTTCTAAATTTTACATTCTTAGGGAAAGATTTCCATTAATTTTATCAAAGATAAATCCTTTTAAATTTATTCTTTAATCTTCCTTTGAATATCACCTCAAACTAGTCGGGATTAGCGAACCACACCGAAGTAATCATTTATTTTAATTTCCCAATCCCAACCTATTCATCCCATGAAGTAAAACTGGTAATACTTCATATCTAACACCACGGTGTTATCGGTAAATTCAATTACCATTTCACGATCAAATCTAATTAAAGATTTAACTATCGCCTGGAGCAAAACTGGTGATACTCCATTCTCAATCTTTTCAATCTAATTAAAGATTCATTAAAACTCCATTTAGTTTTAATCTTTACTTGGGTTAAAGAACCGATGCCATTTAAAACACGGTTCCCGATAAACCTCAAAGTCACATCACATTTCAATCAGTCCCTAACCGTAAATTAGCAAGTGAGAAATTCCTTAAGTATTAACCCCGAAGGCCAAAACAAACATCAGATCAATACCCAAGAAATCATTTAACTTAACTAATCTCCAGTTAGTTTCTAATTTTCTTAACTCCGCTGGGTCTAAGAACAATATTATTGAAGATACCGTTCACAACAACCCAAAATCACATTCTATTAATTATCGGGTTAAAGAACAAGTGTTATTTAAAACACCGTTCACGATAAACCCAAAAATCAATTCAATCCCAATTACCTACCATTTAATTGGTACAATTCATTAAATCTAAATAAAAAGATTTAATCTTTTTCTCAACTGGGTTTAAGAACAGTGTTAATGAAGACACCATTCACGACAAACCCAAATCCCATTTGATATTAAATACAAGGCTCTGAATAGAAAATATACCGGCTTATATTCAATATCAAATTTGACGACCAACAAATATCGTATTGTAAATAACGATATTAATATATCTTTCAAATTCCCATAACAATATATGTAACATCACGAAAACCAACATCGAAATATTCCGAAGACAATTTCGATTCAAATCCATTCCAATCCAATTATTGGAAATTCTGGTTATTTTCAAAACCATTTCAAATCCAATTTATTTATTTTAAAAATAAATAAATTATTATTCTAGTTCAAAACTAGTTCATTTCGATAAAAATCTACTTTTGTCTTTTCAAATATGGAGTTTTTCATCCTAATTCTTCACAAATCATTTCTTATGATTTTACACAAATTATTGGTATTTTTTAATAATTTTATCAAGGCCCGTACAGTCGATTTCCATCAACGGCCATCGAACTGCACTTACAACGACCTTTTCCAAATTTGATTTAGACATAATTCCAAATCCAACCATTAGATTTCTAATTTCTAATATTCATTAGAAAGCTCTTTTCGATACGAACCCAACAGTTCCGGTTTTAGGAGAATCCGACGGTCGGATCTCCCGTAATATCCATTCGAAGTCAATGGTCGAAATTTGTGAACTGCCGCGGCGCGGCGTGTTCTATTCAGGCCATTATATTATATATATAATATATACTCCGTCGATTTCCTTTTAAACGTATTTTATAAATCGTTTTAAATTCGTTCTCAAAACGATTTCCACTTCCTTTTCAAATTCAAATCAAGATTGAAATTTTCAATATAAATTCGTTTTAATTTCATTTCGAATCGATTTCAATTCAAATCGATTTTTGATTCAATTTCAGTTCGTTTTCACTTCAATTTGAATTTCAAATTAATTCAATTTCAATTCGTATTCATTTTTCTATTCAATTTCAATTCGAATTCAATTCAATTTCAATTCAATTCAATTTCAATTCGAATTCAATTCGAATTCAATTTTATTCAATTTCAATTCGAATTCAATTCTATTCAATTTCAATTCGAATTCATTTCTATTCAATTTCAATTCGAATTCAATTCTATTCAATTTCAATTCAAATTCAATTCTATTCAATTTCAATTCGAATTCATTTTTAAATATTCGATTTTGAAATCACTTTCAATATTCATTATAAAATCGACTAAATTCCCGTTCGTGTTAAAATGGCGTGTAACTACTCAACACGGCTTCGCATTTCTATTTTCAAATATTCTATTTCAAATATTTCTTTTTAAAATATTTCTATTTCAAATATTTCTTTTCAAATATTTCTTTTTCAAATATTTCTTTTCAAATATTTCTTTTCAAATATTTCTTTTTCAAATATTTCTTTTTCAAACTGGAATGAGGCCCAATCAATTACCATATAATGTTAATTATATGGATTTTCTACAACACATGTATAAAATAACAAAGATAAATAATCAACCATCATCCAGAGTGCACCACACAACTGCATAAGCATTAAATGTAAATAATTAACGCTTACATAGTCTGTCAACCCATCGATTGACATACAACTAAACAATCGGGATTAGTGTACGTCAAATATCATCCCAATACCCGTGTGGGGTTTCAAACAATCAAACACAAATTTTATTTGTGCAGTTGGGCGATGTGTAAAATTTATCGTCCCAATCAATATCAGTCAAATGTGTGTATATAAACAAATCGTCCGATTTGTTTATATTTATTTATTCACATTCACGTTAGAAATTATATTTTCAATTATAAAATATTTTTAACTATATAAATATTTTATTTCATTTCACATCACATCACACAATCAACTACACATCAAAATCAATCAAACAAGCATACAAGCCATCCATGGTCTGTGGACGACGGGTGTCGGGTGCTACTAAACACCATCTGCATCCTAGTATATATTTTAAACTAGAAATTTAAATTAAAGGTGAGGAGTTCTCACAGATTAGCTAAACCAAACACCACGACTCTTCTTAGGTAGAAATCTTCGTCGTGCTCGCTTTTTGCCAATTTCATCGTCCGTAGCCACTACATATATAAAAATTATATTTTTATGACTTCATTTCAATAAATAAAAATCATACTTTTATTTCTACTTCTTATATATCTCTAACGCTTCTTTCCATATAAAAATTATATTTTTACATTTCTACTTCATATATAAAGATCGAATTTTTATATCACCGCTATAAAAATCACATTTTTATTTCAATATATATATAAAAAAATCAAATTTTCATTTCGCTACATACATAATGATCAAATTTTTACTAACTACAGAATATAAAAATCATATTTTATATAATTAAAAATCCTTCCTTTACATGATCAACATCTAAATAAAGATCAATCCTTTTCACTTTTAAAGATCTGAACTTTATATAAATAAAAATATATCCTTTCTTTATTTTCATATATATAAAAAGAAGAAAAATCGAATTTAAAGACAATACTTTAAAATAAAATAAAAGAGGGCTTACTGTTTTTTTTTTCTTTGACCGGAGGAGGATGCGGGCTTCACTGGAGGTGGCGCCGGAGTTGGTGCTGCGCCGTTGGGCGTGGTGGTTGCGGTCAGAGGGGCGCGGCCAGGTGGCTGATGGGGTGGGCGGTTGCGTCAATTGGGGGGGGGGGTTGGATTGGGGGTTTGCGGGTTTGTGTCTTGCAACACCGGGGGGAGGGGGGTTTCGACAGACTGGAGAGAGGAGGGGGGAGGAGGGTTGATCGATTGAGGGGGGGTGTCTGGCCAGGCGCGGCGGTGGATGGGGGGGCGGCGCGGCGCGATTTATCCTAGGAATTTTTTTATTTTAAAACTCGAATGAACTAACGGGAGGGCTGAGGGTATAGGAGAGAGGAAGGGAGATATTTTTTTATTTAATTTAGTTATTTAATTTCAAAAAGCAACCTTTAATTTCGACCTCGAAATCGAACCCACCGACTGTCGTCCATAGCTAATTACCCCCATTCCGAACACAATGGGATATGTATCGTAGGCTGATTCAATCGTTTCGATCAGTTTTCGTCAAAATCCAAATATAACTCTCTATATATTGAATTTGAACGCACCTTTCAATTTACCGGGGCCACATACTGACTAGAAAAATTCCCGAAAAATATTTTCTAGCTTCGTATCGATGATACGGTCCTAACAAAACTAATTTCATCGAATTCTGAGACCGTTCGAAAAATGGCCATTTTCCAGTCGATTAAAATCAACTGAAACTGGTCAAACGCGTTTTCCTTTGCCACACTCACATGCTGATTCGAAAAATTATGAAATTTGATACCTAGAAATAATTTGACATCGCGGATCCAACAAAAGTGGTTTCATCGAAAACCGAGGCCGTTTGCGAAATTTACATTTTTAAGGGCCAGAATTCCATAGCGACTATTCTGAATTTTCAACTTGACGTATCTTTTGATTCCCGCTATGAAATTTCGATTATTCGGATTCGTTGGAAAGATATTCACAAATAGATTCTAATATTTTTGTTTTCACTAAAATCCGATTTATTTTGCACGTAGTACATTCATTTGAATTTTGAAATCGAATTATCGAACTACCGCGCCATTTTCAATTCCTTTTATAATTTAAAATAAATATTTATATTCTAACGACGACGTATATAAATATATACGTTCTAATTCTATTTAAAATAAATTTCTCGTCGTTATCATTTAAAATAATTCATTTTAAATATTCAAAATCCATCAAAATTGCCAAAATAAAATTTTTAAATTGGCTCAGATTTCCGGGTTATTACAATTTCCCCCACTTAAAACTTTTCGTCCCCGAAAAGGAACGAAGCCGAAAGTTGTTTAACAAATCAACTCAAATTTCACTATTTTCTTTATGGCTTAAGTTCTTCAACTTTTCAGTTTCTAAGAACTTTTCAAATTTTTTTCAACAATTTGGCTAACACACTAAATTTTCGAAAAATTTCGCCATAACCTCCCCTGCACCGGGGACATCAAGATATTTCATATAGCCTCCCATGGCCTTCTTCAATCCAAAAGAAAAAGAAAAAGCCAAGCGGCTAGCCAATCGGCTCATAAAATCATCATCACCCAAACAAAACAGTAAATTATGGTAAACATGTATTTATTTGTCGGGCAAACAATTTTATTCTTCTGCTCTAGCCTCCTTGCTATGACCTGTTCAATATAAGTACATGTATATGCAAGCAAATGCGACTAATTTTCAATACAATTCACTTTTTGATACAATTTGACTAAATGTTCAACATTTTAATTAATCAACCAATAATCAAACAACACAACCAGCAATCAATTAGTTGATTAGCTTTTCAAATTCATAATTTTGATATATAGTCAAAAAATCAGATTTTTGATGCCAAATCACAACAATAAGCCCTATCTAGCTTTGGTTCTCACACCAGTCTAATGGAAATATATAGATATCTCACTTTCGTCACTTGAACATATATCCACTGATGATGCAGCTGCTATCATCAGTGTCATCTCCGGGCGACTAGAGTGTGATTCTATATCCATCCAGTATATTGGAGGCTTTCAATACACGTGGATTAGATGTATATTAAATTCTCTGTATACCTGATAGTCCAAATCAATATAAATAAATATTCAAATACGAATAATTGAATTAAATTTTCAAAACAAAAACTTGTTTTCAATTTTATTTTTCAAAACAACACTCTTTACACTCGTTCTAGGATACTACTGATCCTATCTCTAACGAGTCATTCTCATTGGATATTACTAATCCAATATCTGATGAATTCTTTCGTATGGTTCTAATGTAAACCAAAGCTCTGATACCACTGTAAGGACCCGTAACTTCCCCGAAAAGGAAAGCCCGGATTTAGTCGAGGACAAAACAAATTAGAACGCACACAGAAGAACATTACATTGTTAATTACAACAATTCCATCAGAATACAAGAATATATGGAGTATTAACAAATAAAATACATTCGAAAAATATCAGAGATTACAATAAATTACAAAGCAGCGGAAAATAATACAAAATACAACTGAAGGAGATATACGGATACAAAGCTTTACGGGTATCGTTCCAGCTGCAAATCAGGATCCTGTGAATATAAATCTGCAAAACCAAAACCACTAGCTGCCCGTGTCAAAATAAGGGAACCCAGAGTTTAGGTTAAAACAATAAACTCCATGTCAGTCATGGGACTGGTGTGAGAACTAAAACAGTTATTTAAAATTTTACTTTAAATCAGATATATCAAGGGACCACGCCGTATAACACAGAACGGGTTTCCTTCCAAGAATACCAGTGCATATAACAAAACAGCGCAATGCTTTTTGAAAAAATGAAGCTATTATAAGACCCAAGTCCTATCACACAATGCAACGCAAGCCGGGGGATAGGGTTTTCCCTTATAATAGCCAAACATGCTTAGTACGTTTAAAACAAATCATTTGATACTATTAAGGTGCATAGTGTATAAAACAACTTCAAATCATAAGTATCAATCATAGCCGGCATGGGTACCATATATCATGTCGCCATACCAGTTCTATAATTAAAACCACAAAATCACGTATTTGGAAATTGGATTTCCATCTGTGAACCGAGGCAAAAGATAGTCCTCACCGAATTCGAGAATTTCTAGCCTACCATGTCTTAGGATACAGAGCTCGAGTGCACCTTGGATCGTCAGGGCCGGTCCACTCGATTTGGATTAAACTTAAACCCTGGACAATACGTCTCCCCGCCCTATGGGGCGCAAATGAGCCAACGAATGACTCCATCGGTTCGAGAACAACCGATATATCTGAGGCGCCTCGCAATAGCAACAACCACATAAGTCAAACTCGTCAGGGCGTGTAAAACCACTGACCCCACTTCTAGCTAGAAAGAAACGCATGTCCTCCCTGGGGTCCTCTCCCGTTTCTAGTTCACAACCGTGTGTGAGGCTCGCGAATCAACGCTATACAAAGCTATGCCACACAGGTTGTGCTTTGATCATCAACCACAAGACTCTGCTTTTCAACAAAAGCCTTGATCATCTGCCACTTAAGCATGCCACACAGGCAATTCACTCCATGCGTTTGATATCCATCAATATATAACTCCTGAGCTCGTACGTCTCAGAGAAGGGCGTTAAGCAAGAGAATAAATTCTCCACCGCCAAACAGATATATATTTAATAGAAATCAATCACACAGAATAAAATCCAATGTCAGACACACAATCCATTTACAAGTTCGCTCTGGGTCTGAACGAAACCGAAGGTACCCAGTACCCCGCATATCCATCGATCTCCAAGTACGTCTGGACGATCACTAACTGATTCCCTCCTCTTGGGTGTACAGCCCAATCAAGATCATCAGTAATTATCCAAACGACGTGAAGACCTCCAGTCTTCAACCACCCTGTTCATCTTCGACTCATCGTCGAATCAGTTATTCAGAATGGGATAAACCCAGTCTTTCTAAATAACACGTGTATATAATAAACAAGTGTTACACAAACACAACATACGCCTCATTCCAATTCATCAGTCACTAGCCGTAAATCAACAAGAGAATAAATCCCCAAATATTAACCTCGAAGGCCGAAACCAACATCAGATCAATACCCAGGAAACCGTTCTGCTTAGCTAACCTACAGTTAGTTTCTAAATTTCACATTCTTAGGGAAAGATTCCCATTAATTTTATCAAAGATAAATCCTTTTATATTTATTCTTTAATCTTCCTTTGAATATCACCTCAAACTAGTCGGGATTAGCGAACCACACTGAAGTAATCATTTATTTTAATTTCCCAATCCCAACCTATTCATCCCATGAAGTAAAACTGGTAATACTTCATATCTAACACCATGGTGTTATCGGTAAATTCAATTACCATTTCACGTTCAAATCTAATTAAAGATTTAACTATCGCCTGGAGCAAAACTGGTGATACTCCATTCTCGATCTTTTCAATCTAATTAAAGATTCATTAAAACTCCACTTAGTTTTAATCTTTACTTGGGTTAAAGAACCGATGTCATTTAAAACACGGTTCACGATAAACCCTAAAGTCACATCACATTTCAATTAGTCCCTAACCGTAAATTAGCAAGTGAGAAATTCCTTAAGTATTAACCCCGAAGGCCGAAACCAACATCAGATCAATACCCAAGAAATCATTCAACTTAACTAATCTCCGGTTAGTTTCTGATTTTTTTAACTCCGCCGGGTCTAAGAACAGTATTATTGAAGATACCGTTCACGACAACCCAAAATCACATTCTATTAATTATCGGGTTAAATAACGAGTGTTATTTAAAACACCGTTCACGATAAACCCAAAAATCAATTCAAATTCCATCCCAATTAACTACCATTTAATTGGTACACTTCATTAAATCTAAATAAAAAGATTTAATCTTTTTTTCAACTGGGTTTAAGAACAGTGTTAATGAATACACCATTAACGACAAACCCAAATCCCATTTGATATTAAATACAAGGCTCTGAATAGAAAATATACCGGCTTATATTCAATATCAAATTCGACGACCAACAAATATCGTATTGTAAATAATGATATTAATATATCTTTCAAATTCCCATAACAATATCTGTATCATCACGAAATCCAATATCGAAATATTCCGAAGACAATTTCGATTCAAATCCATTCCAATCCAATTATAGGAAATTCTGGTTATGTTCAAAACTATTTCAAATCCAATTTATTTATTTTAAAAATAAATAAATTATTATTCTAGTTCAAAACTAGTTCATTTCGATAAAAATCTACTTTTATCTTTTCAAATATGGAGTTTTTCATCCTAATTCTTCACAAATCATTTCTTATGATTTTACACAAATTATTGATACTTTTAATAATTTTATCAAGGCCCGTACAGTCGATTTCCATCAACAGCCATCGAACTGCACTTACAACGACCTTTTCCAAATTTGATTTGGACATAATTCCAAATCCAACCGTTAGATTTCTAATTTCTAATATTCATTAGAAAGCTCTTTTCGATACAAACCCAACGGTTCTGGTTTGAGTAGAATCCGACGGTCGGATCTCCCGTAATATCCGTTCGAAGTCAATGGTCGAAATTAGTGAACTGCCGCGGCGCGGCGCTTTCTTTTCAGGCCATTATATTATATATATAATATATATAATATATACTTCGTCGATTTCCTTTTAAAACATATTTTATAAATCGTTTTAAATTCGTTTTCAAAACGATTTCAACTTCCTTTTCAAATTCAAATCAAGATTGAATTTTTCAATATAAATTCGTTTTAATTTCATTTCGATTTTTGATTCAATTTCAGTTCGTTTTCACTTCAATTTGAATTTCAAATTAATTCTATTTCAATTCGTATTCATTTCTATTCAATTTCAATTCGAATTCAATTCTATTCAATTTCAATTCGAATTCAATTCTATTCAATTCGAATTCAATTCTATTCAATTTCAATTCGAATTCATTTCTATTTAATTTCAATTCGAATTCAATTCTATTCAATTTCAATTTGAATTCATTTTTAAATATTCGATTTTGAAATCACTTCCAATATTCATTATAAAATCGACAAAATTCCCGTTCGTGTTAAAATGGCGTGTAACTACTCAACACGGCTTCGCATTTCTATTTTCAAATATTCAATTTCAAATATTTCTTTTTCAAATATTTCTGTTTCAAATATTTCTTTTCAAATATTTCTTTTTCAAATATTTCTTTTCAAATATTTCTTTTCAAATATTTCTTTTTCAAATATTTCTTTTTCAAAACTGGAATGAGGCCCAATCAATTACCATATAATGTTAATTATATGGATTTTCTACAACACATGTATAAAATAACAACGATAAATAATCAACATCATCCAGACTGCACCACACAACTGCATAAGCATTAAATATAAATAATTAATGCTTACACAGTCTGTCAACCCATCGTTTGACATACAACTAAACAATCAGGATAAGTGTACGTCAAATATCATCCCAATACCCGTGTGGGGTTTCAAACAATCAAACACAGATTTTTTTGTGCAGTTGGGCGATGTGTAAAATTTATCGTCCCAATCAATATCAGTCAAATGTGTGTATATAAACAAATTGTCCGATTTGTTTATATTTATTTATTCACATTCACGTTAGAAATTATATTTTCAATTATAAAATATTTTTAACTATATAAATATTTTATTTCATTTCACATCACATCACACAATCAACTACACATCAAAATCAAACAAACATGCATACAAGCCGTCCATGGCCTGAGGATGATGGGTATCGGGTGCTACTAAACACCGTATGCATCCTAGTATATATTTTTAACTAGAAATTTAAATTAAAGGTGAGGAGTTCTCGCAGATTAGCTAAACCAAACACCATGACTCTTCTTAGGTAGAAATCTTCGTCGTGCTCGCCTTTTGCCAATTTCATCGTCCGTAGCCACTACATATATAAAAATTATATTTTTATCACTTCATCTCAATAAATAAAAATCATACTTTTATTTCTACTTCTTATATACCTCTAACGCTTCTTTCCATATAAAAATTATATTTTTACATTTTTACTTCATATATAAAGATCGAATTTTTATATCACCGCTATAAAAATCACATTTTTATTTCAATATATATATATATATATATAATCATATTTTCGTTTCGTACATACATAAAGATCAAATTTTTACTAACTATAGAATATAAAAATCGTATTTTATATAATTAAAAATTCTTCCTTTACATGATCAACATCTAAATAAAGATCAATCTTTTTCACTTTTAAAGATCTGAACTTTATATAAATAAAAATATATCCTTTCTTTATTTTCATATATATAAAAAGAAGAAAAATCGGATTTAAAAACAATGCTTTAAAATAAAATAAAAGAGGGCTTACTGTTTTTTTTCTTTAACCGAAGGAGGATGCGGGCTTCACGGGAGGTGGCGCCGGAGTTGGTGCTGCGCAGTTGGGCGTGGTGGTTGCGGTCAGAGGGGCACGACCAGGTGGCTGAGGGGGTGGGCGGTTGCGTCAATTTGGGGGGGGGGGTTGATTGGGGGTTTGCGGGTTTGTGGCTCGCAACACCGGGGGGGGGGGGGGTGTTCGACAGACTGGAGAGAGGAGGGGGGAGGAGGGTCGATCGATGGGGGGGTCTAGCCAGGCGCGGCGTTGGATGGGGGGCGGCCAGGCGCGACGTTGGATGGGGGGGGGGGGGGGCGGCGCGATTTATCCTAGGTTTTTTTTTTAAACTCGAATGAACTAACGGGGGGGCTTAGGGTATAGGAGAGAGGAAGGGAGATACTTTTTTATTTAATTTAATTATTTAATTTCAAAAAGCAACCTTTAATTTCGACCTCGAAATCGAACCCACCGACTATCGTCCATAGCTAATTACCCCCATTCCGAACACAATGGGATATGTATCGTAGGCTGATTCGATCGTTTCGATCAGTTTCCGTCAAAATCCAATTATAACATTGTATATTGAATTTGAACGCACCTTTCAATTTACCGGGGCCACATACTGACTAGAAAAATTCCCGAAAAATATTTTCTAGCTTCGTATTGACGATACGGTCCTAACAAAACTAATTTCATCGAATTTTGAGACCTTTCGAAAAATGACCATTTTCCAGTCGATTAAAATCAACTGAAACTGGTCAAACGTGTTTTCCTTTGCCACGGTCACATACTGATTCGAAAAATTATGAAATTTGAAACCTAGCAATAATTTGACATCGCGGATCCAACAAAAGTGGTTTCATCGAAAACCGAGGTCGTTTGCGAAATTTCCATTTTTAAGGGCCTGAATTCCATAGCGACTATTCTGAATTTTCAACTGGACGTATCTTTTGATTCCCGCTATTAAATTTCGTTTTTTCGGATTCGTTGGAAAGATATTCACAAATAGATTCTAATATTTTTGGTTTCACTAAAATACGGTTTATTTTGCACCCGGTATATTCATTTGAATTTTGGAATCGAAGTATCGAACTACCACGCAATTTTCAATTCCTTTTATAATTTAAAATAAATATTTATATTCTAACGACGACGTATATAAATATATACATTCTAATTCTATTTAAAATAAATTTCTCGTCGTTATTATTTAAAATAATTCATTTTAAATATTCAAAATCCATCAAAATTGCCAAAATAAAAATTTTAAATTGGCTCAGATTTCCGGGTTATTACAGCTCGGTTGGTGGAAGATCTCGCGGGTGCTAGAGTTCGCGACTAGGGAAGTGGTGGAGCGGAGTTGACTAGAGGGGCGGCGGCGTCGTTGGCGAGGCGCAGGTCGGAGGGCGACGGGGCGGAGTACTGAAGAAGACGGGCTTTCAAAATTTGGGGGCGCGTTTCTGATTTAGGTTTAGAGAATAATTGGGGGGGGTATATATATAATTTAATTAATTTTTTTTATTTTCTCCCAAAAAGTTATTTTTTCAATTGAACCCCAAGTCGGACCCAATGATTGTCGCCCTTAGCTAATTACCCTCATTGCGAACATAATGGGATATATCTCGTAAGCCAATTCTATCGTTTTGATCAATTTTTCTTTAAATTAAAATTTAAGTCAATGTATATTGAATTCAAATGCACATTTTAATTTACCGGGGCCATATACTGATTCCAAAAATCCCAGAAAAATAAATCTAGCTATATTTAGACGATACGGTCCTAACTAAACTAATTTCATCAAATTTGGAGACCGTTTGAAAAACGGTCATTTCTCAGTCGATTAAATTCAAACTGAAATTGCTAACGCGTTTAAATTCACTACGCTCACATATTAATTTAAAAAATTATGAATTTTGGAGTCTATCAATAATTTGGCATTTCGGATCCAACAAAATCAGTTTCGTCGAAAACGGAGGTCGTTTGCAAAATGGCTATTTTTAAGGGTTATATATTATATAAATTCCATAGTGACTATTTTGAATTTTAAACTGGACATAACTTTTTATTCCCGTTATGAAATCTGGATCTTTCACCTTCATTAGAAAGATATAATTAAACAAATTCAAATATTTCTGGTTTTACTGAAATTCGATTTATTTTGAATCATGTACAATCATTTGACATTTAAAAATGAATTTTCAAACAGCCGTGCTATTTCAGGCTTGTTTTATAATTAAAATAAATTTATATGTTTGAACTTTAACTAAAATAAATTTTTAGTCGTTCTTATTTAAAATAAATCATTTTAAATATTCAAAATCCATTAAAATTGCCAAAAAACAAAATTTAAATTGGTTCCGATAATCCGGGTTGTTACAACATATTAGGATTACAGTTTTGTAGAAAAACTTGAGATTAGAAAGAAAAAGGAAATGATAGAACATATCAACTCAGATCTAGATTTGGAATACATACCTTAGCGTAGAGGCTGATTGATTCAATCAACTTCTCTAAATTTTACCTTATAATATCATCTGATTTAAATGAATATGAATATAGATTTGATTTGACATGTTTTAAAAGAAAGAGGAGAAGAAGAAATGGAAGAACTTAGATGTTGGCTTCAGAGAATATGAGAAGAGAATAAAGAGCTTGGCTTTTATATATAGGCATTAGAACCAATTCAACCATTAGAATAATTTCAATTAAATCAAAGCCATAAATATATCTGAAACACGTCACACACACACACACGCTTAGTTGACCAAGTGATCAACATAAGCGTCTGTGTAGGGACATGTTACTGACGGTAATTAATTTATGAATTATTTTCACTTAGTTTTATTTTTTAATTGTAATTTCATCAAATGAACTCAACTTGCAAAAATCTTAATATAAAAGTTGTTCATAATTTCACCATGATCGCAATTGTGGTAGTTTCATTATCAAATTTCATCATTTGCAAAAATTTCATATTTGAATCGTAACTTAACTAAAATAACTAATGCTAAAATTACAGGGCGTTGCATCACATTCCTTGACATGCCCAAAAACCATCATATCAAGAAACACGAATCATCAGGTTAAGGAAAAACTAGTGCTTTAAAGATTAAGGTATCAATATGAGAAATATACTATATTATCCAAAATTCTTCACCATGTAAAGATAATGTAAGACACACACACACACACACACACATATATATATATATATATACACACAATCTTAGAGTTACAGTAATAATAGTTTCAAAGCATCACTATATCATTGTCTCATAAAATATAATAGTTTTAAAGCATCATTATATCATTGTCTCATAAAATATCAGTTTATAATCCTGAAATCATAGTATAACATGGAAGTGTCCCTCAAAAGAAAATTTGCGGTATTAATAGAACATACATGATAAAGGATTAAGCAGAAAGATAGATGCCAATCGCTACTACTAATAGTCATGCCAAAGATATGAGGCATGCAAATATAGCCATGATGTCGAATTAATAAATAATGCTGAAATTATGAAAATAAATCGATAACGAAGGACAAATATGGCACCTCTCATTTATGATGTTCCTTATACATATCATCTATGCTCTAGTCGTATGTCATCAATGAAGCTAACGATAATGAATGTTATCAATATTGCACGGTACAATGCCTCACTACTTCAAAATAAACGATGATATCGAATGCAATCGGTATTGTATGCGATCAGTGTTATGTTGATATGATCTATATCATATCTCATTGACGTCGAACTGCATCAATGCTGCCAACCATATATTAACATGGAATGAATGCCTTTTCCTTATTAATGTTGCATGCTGCTTATGGAGCCAAATGGAATTGTGTCTTTGAAATTGATTACACCATTATTCAATGTCGACACTCATCAATGATGTCTCTCGTGCAACGCTGCATGAAGATAAGATTGGGACCGATATTGCCTCTTATCGCGCACTTTTAAGGGCACTTGTTACCAATTTCACTGTATAACAATGACATTATTCTTTAACGCTACCCCTTGAATTATATTGCATGCCTATAAGATTGGAAGCATTCTTTTCTTTATTCTTCCAATTTGAGCTTTGTAACCCTATGTCGAATTAGGAATATTTGAGATTAACCAAGATTTTGCACGTAAGGCTTTATGCATTTACTAATTGCATGGTATATCAACAAAGATAACTTGGAGAATGACTTACTTTTGGGTTTCAAAGCATAAGTGATTTTGAATCATAATTGATATGAATTCAAAAAGCACTCATTTTCTTGTTTTCTATTTTGCATAAAGTAACTCCAAGTTCATATGTGTAACGACCTGCACCCCAGTTTTCCTGAATTTTAGCAAAAACAAAAATCCAAGTCCATTGAATCACGAATTATTTTTTGGTATCCTGCAGATAAACAAAGATATTCATCAGAGCTCAAGTATATATCTCACAGCAGAATAATTCAAATTGATAAAAAATTATTGACTATAATATTTACATTATTAAATCAAGCGCCCCTAAAAGCTCCAATCCTGCCCAGATTACCAAAACTTGTCTTCTACCTATCCTGTGGGTTGTTTGAGAAGGGGAATCAGAATAATTGTTTTGGTGACTAGTACATTATACACTTTATACAAAACATTATTATATATCGATTAATTACCATTTATGTTATATTAGGTCTATTTGACTTACTCAGACTCCACCAATGCGTACATTCCACACTCGACTACTTCTTAGTAAATCTAACTTAATACATAATTATATTTATGTATGTATGTGTGCATATGTGTGTGTGTATGTGTGAGGCACGCTCTAAGGCTCCCCATTTTTTTAACAATTCATTTTAGTCGGCTCATTTATAATTAAATAAGTTAGTGGGGGAGGGAGGGGAGAGCGTTAGCGAAAAGAAAGAGAAACAAGAATGTATGGAGGAAATCAGGGGGCTATAGGGGTGCTTCACTAATTGTGGTGCTCTTGATCATATATATATATATATCCCTTATTCGACCTCAGACCTATATAATATCCCCTAGTATCTTCCGCAATCAGCTCGTTTGGATCTACCATCTTGCCATATCACAATATTGCCACTGTATGCTGCAAGTACAAGTAAGCTACACTCTCCTCATGAGTGTGCTTGCCATCCGTCCTATCATAAATAATTTATACCACACTAACGGGCCACTACATTACCCATGCTACAACGGAGTTTAGTTGAGAATTTACTTTGTGGTTTTGTATTTTCCTCCCCGGACTGGCTCCGCTAAGCCACACCTTTTCTAGTTTTGAAAGATGCATCTTAATACGAGTTTCTAGAGTTTCCCATAAGTATCCAATCTAACAGAATCACATATATACAATTGTTGTGCTTAATACAATTGATGGAACTAGATATGTCACAAGCTCAAGCAACATAATTTATGCCATATAGACTATTATGTGGATTGTCGAAGAAATAGACATGGTAATTCGCTTAACAAATCTTTATATTTGAGTAGAAAGTGTGATATAAGGAGGACCATACAGTACTTTATCAGACCAAGAATGGTCTGTAACTAGCGCACATATTTCCACATATGTCACACAATATGAGAGGGGTTATATGGAACTCCTGTTTGTGACACCCTTGTTGCATCCCAACGAGAGCCACTCATTTATATTTAAATACTTTGTGAGGGGGAGAGAGGAGAAAGAAAGAGGATTGTGCGGTGGAAATTAGAGGGACTAAAAGGGTGCTGCACTATTTGGCGTGTTCTTGATCCTATCACATATGCACACACATTGGAAAGTGCATTTAGACACAAAAAATAAACATAATTGGTAACATAATAAATCTTCATCATTGGATTTCTTCTTAATTTTTACCTCTCATTTAAAGATAAAATGATCTGACGATAGAGATTTTATGTCTAATTTTATGTTCAAATAACTGTTATATATACACATACATATATGTGTGTATGTATGTGTGTGTCTATATATGTACCAACACGGTTTCCTATGTCATCGCATAAAAGGACAAAGTATTGTCATTGCATAATTTCTAAACTATTTTATTATCTTTTAATTTTATGTTGTACATAAGTAACATGATATATGTATCAAACTTGGGTGAATTGTTAGGAGAGCACAAGCTCTTACCACTAACTCGGTCATGTAATGTCCCGTATTTTCCGTAGTCAGATATTTATTTTATTTTATTATATTAAATATTGTTTTAGAATTTTAAATGGACTTAAAATATATAATTCATTTATATAACGAAGTTTAAACGTTTAATTTATATTTTATAAATCGAGCTCGTAAATGTCGCGGTAGTCCGTAATTTACGATTTGAACTTTAATTGAATATACAGGATCCGATATAAGTCGAAATTAGGTGCAACAAAAAACGTTCAAATCTGTTTGATCATATTTTTCTAAGAAAAGAGAAAAATGGAGATTTCATGTTATAATTTGTTAGTTATGTTCAATCCAAATTTTTAAATAGTCGCTATGGAAGTCGTTATAAAACGATAATGTTTATTTAATAAATTAATTCGATTTAAAAAGGAATTTGAGCGTAACTGGAGATAACGATCGAACTAAGCTATGAAACAAATTTTATGGGAATACGTATCGCAAATTATTGCTAGATTTCCAGTTTGGAGCCAATCAGAATTGTCTTATCTATGCGTGCAATTTAAAGATGAACCGATAAATAAAGAAAACATCGTTGTGCAAAAACGGAGTCCGTTTTCAACAAAATTAATTTCATTAGGACCGTAACATTGAGACGTAGCGGTACGTTCATTTTCAATTCGATAGTGTAACGTTTGTAATGATACGTATATGGCGTGCAACGAATAATATGGTTAACGTTAATACATGGTAAAATAAAATAATTGTAAAAATAAACAAATAAGAAAATGGAATACTTCAAGCTTAAGAAAACGGGTACATCCGCACTGCTAAGGTGTATATTTCAGCTATGCCTAATGAGAAGAAAGCTCATTACAGCTACTCATTCATGAAAAGAAAATTCACGGAAGCTAAGTCTACACACACAGCTAAACATATTTTATACTACCCACCCTATACCTTAAGGCGCAAGTAATTAAATCAAGTACAAGCCACCTGAAAACTCTGCATGCCTAAACTCTAAGGAGGAAAAAAACGCAGAGCTATTTTTGTCTTCGCACAGATATCTTTTGTGCTAAGGAATACACAGCTAATACCCTATACTCTACGCAACCCATTTCGATGGTGAAGCCCATTTCGATGGTGAACGATGCGATGGTAATGTTTACATCGAAGTGCATGGGTTTGTTCAGCATGGTGGCAGCGTGTATGTGATTTTCGAATGAAGCAAATACAACGTTCGGCAAATCAAAGCAAATGAAGCCGAACCGCATTGTTTTTCTTCTTGCGTGGGTTTGTATTCAAGCAGGAGAGAAACATTTCGTAAGCACCAAGTTTTTGGATCGAAAATCAGGCAGAAGATCAAAGAAAAAGGGACAAGCCTGATAGCTGAGTAAAGACGTAAATAAACATTTTAATTTAGTGAAATTTTAGTTAGGAATAATTTAGTTATTATATAATAAAAAATCATACGTTATAACTCGAATAATATCTTATCCGTTGACATAAATTAATGGAACAAGCTGCGTCGGAATCGTGGTAACAAGCAGAGCATTTTGGAATTGATCCAGATAGTATAGCGGACAACTAGGATTTACCGTTAAATTAAACAATGTTTAATTTAACTGTAACCGAACCGTTCAACGAACAAATCAAAGTAAGTTTACTCACTCGGTTTTTATCCCATTTATATTTGATATAAGTTGAGTTTAAATATTTGTGTGCTATGGTTGATAATTGTTTGCTGTGTGCTGAATATTATTTATAATATGGACGATTATATTACTGTTATAATTTATTGTTAAATATATATTGTTTATTGAATCGAATAATATTATTTGGGATAACGTATTTGGATGTAGGGAAAACAGGTTGGAGGAATCCAACTGGATTCCTCAAATTTATTATTATTTTCATATCGTCATTATATGAACTGTTTACCCAATATGGATTGGCCAAATTAGTCTAGTTGTTTACTGAAATTCAACATGTGTGTGGTTTTAACCACTGGGTAATATTGGTTGAGTAGTTGACATCCGATGGTTTGAAAATAATTCGTTTTATAAACATGGATTTACCGTTAGGTAAATAGACTGAAAAAAGTTATAAAATATATTTTATAACTGAAACTAGATTTTTAAATCTATTATTTGGAATGCAAGTTTATTAAACAGGAAATAAACATTTAATATATTATTTAAATTTATAAGAAATTGTTAAGTGATTTTATAAAATTCATATGTTATAGCATATGAGCAGAGATTAATACAGCAATTAAGAAGTGGAATTAATTGTTCTAAGAAACAATCAAAAGAAATATTTAAATTAATTATATTATTAATTAATTTAAAGGAGAAATTAATTTGAATTGATTAACGAGCTAATCATGGGTTGAGTTTAACTAATTCAAATATTTTATTTGGAATTGGTTATTTGATTAAGTTTCTTTTATTTAATCAAATGGAATAGTAACAAAGAGTTGTTGAATTTTTATAAGACTTTTAAAGGAAATTTATTACTTATTTTAGTAAATAAAGTAATTAACTATTTATACAATAGTCAATGTGGAAGTAAATTTATTATTTAGTTTAAGAGATTTGTTTTAAAGAAAAATGATTTAAGTAAGTAATCAAGTTGGTAATAAATTATAGTTAAATTGTGGAATAAGTTTATGATCGAGTTTTGTATTAAAACCCAAGTTTTAATAATTAAGTTATAAAAGATATTTAAGCAGAAACGATAGCTTAAATGAAATGTTTACTTAACATTTGGATTAAGTAAAAAAAGGAATCGAGATATAAAAGGGATTTAGATTAAACCCGAGTTTTTAAATAAGATTATAAAAGAGATGTGGAGTTAAAAATGTCGATTTTAAATGGATGATACTTAATAATGAAATTAAGTGAAATGGTTAGAATTAAAATAAGATTTTCAAAGTGAAAAATGGTCACATGGATTATAAGTGAAATAAAATGGGTTGATGAGGAGTTAAGATAAGAATTTAAAGAATTGGGACCTAACTGGAGATTGGTTGAGTTGAGTGATTTTCAGAGTGTTAATCTGATGTTGATTTCGGTCTTCGGGATTGATACTTCGGAAATTATTCTCTTACCAATTTACGGTCAGGAGCTAATGAGGGTTGAAGTACAGAAATCCATGGATTATAAATAAAAAGATATTTCCAAAGTAAAAAGGAAATAGAAGGTTGAAGAATATAAATGGGATTTCCAAATTAACGGAAAGGAAAAGATTTGGGAATATAAAGGAATATTTCCAATGTAAAGGAAATAAAAGGAGATCGATGAAAATATAATGATATTTTCGAAGTTAGGAGATAAGTTTAGAATGAGTTTATTCTAAATAAATAAGCGACGATTATTGTTTTCAAGCAAAGTCAACAAAAGAGATTTTCGTAATGGTTATTTTACGAGTAATAAGTCGAACTAATTTCCCAGTTTTAGATAACGAATAATGTGATACAAATTATAGTTAGTTAGATTTTGTCAAGTATTAAAATAAGGAACGAAAAGCCATATTTGAATTAGTAAAAGATTTTGAGATTTATTAAATGAATATTTTTAATTAAATAAGCCAAGTGATGCTGAGTACTGAACCAGTTAATATATTTTTATTTTATGGTTGAATGGTTGTTTATTGATAGTTAAATAACCGACTATCAAATCTGGCCAATAGGAGTGTTGATACGGAAAGACCGGGATCAGATTTATATTTGAATACCATTCCGACCAGCTAACACGAAAATGTGGAAGATATCATATACTGATCAAGACGAAGTTATCGAAGACCGTTGATCTTCATAAATGAAATAACCACTTAAAATCTCTGAGTCAACACGGGGATATACTGAGATTCTTCATGGTTGAAATCTATGGATTTGCAAGGGCTACTCGCTACCGATCTCTAGGGTGATACCTATGACGTGGTAGGAGGGTACCTTCGGTTTATCCTATTCCTGGATGACTGGTATGGACGAGTGTCTGACAGAGTATTTCTTAAGAGTCACATACGTTGATTTCTACAAACGTATTTATGTTGGTGGCGGAGAAGACACCTTCTCTTAGCTAACACCCAGAATATTTTTGGGGTCGTCAATTAAGGATTTGGCGGATCTGACAATGTGGCATTCAGAGTGAATGGTGATATGTGGTTCTAAAGGTAGTGATAAACTTCAAGCCTCGTCAACTGGGAAATGACAAAAATTGGGCAGGCAACATGGCTAAGTGGGTCGCACCCAAGTAGGGTGTATAATCACCTATCTAGAGAAATTCATTTCCTTCTTTAATCTAATTCGATGTTGTCCCATTTCGGGAAGTGGTTGCTGATCCCAACCATTGGTGATATACATTCGATACACTCAAGCGAAATGAGTGGTCGGTCATGTGTGGTCGGGTTACAAGATGTTCTTGTTGAACCCAGTGTATTCTCCTCTAGAGATACACTATCGGCAGGTGGTTCCATACCTTGTCATAGTTGGATATTCAATCTCCATTAAGAGCCCGCGGTTTTTGATTGTATACTATATATGTGGAACATGAGATGAAAGTGTTCCACTATATTGATATTTATTTGTGTTTAGACACTATTATAATATCAGAATATGCTATGATTTCTAAAAATAAATGGTTTGACTTTAAAATCAAGTTGGTGATGTTTTTAAACTTAGCGAGTTTTCTCACTCTGGTTCACCAGACTGATCCGACGTTTTATAAATGCTCGGGTTAGACCGGGTTGTACAGGTTCAGGTTTTCGGGTGTTATGAAGGCCGAAGATGTGCTGGAGGAGTTCAGACGTATGATATCTAGTTTTATTCCGTTGTGTTGTATATGAATACAGATTATGCTAACTGTCCAAATGTGTTGATGTACTCTGATGATTGTAAGTTTTTATTTCAAGCTCTTAATAAAGTTTTATTTCTATTATATTTTATTCCGTTGTGATGTGAGACTCTGTGTTGTGTTGATTAGTTGGTTCTTCTTCTTCTTCTATTCTAAATTTTCTCTCTTTCTTATCTCACCCTCTATATTCTTTCATTAACTATCTAGTGTTCTCGATACTTGAGTTTTGGCAGTAATACTGGTTTTTGTATTAGTGTTGGAGTTCGGGCGTTGAATTTCCCGGGTTGTTACATGTCACATATTCTTTTGTTTAACCGATTGTGCCACTAGTTAGAGCTCAAGGGTTAATTGGTTAACCCACTCCAATCGTCGTTTTCTAAAACGACTATTTATGTCCTTTATTCAAATCAAACCATATCACACATTCAAAAGGAAGAAGAATCGACATCCCTTAATTGTATATATGTGATTTATTTAGGACAACAAGGAGGGCAATGAAGACATTTTTTTAGGCTTTTATATAAAGATTAAATAAAAATTCTTTTTTTTTCCCTCTATATAAGATGTTAGAAAAGGAATAAATTAACTTGATATATTTGGTTCTAGATATAATGAAGCCATAAGACTTCCGCTATTTCATGTCATATCATGCTCTACCCCATAATAACCTTTTGCACATGCATCATTATGGAACTGCTAAGTACTTTAAGGTATTGTTCTCTTTTGAACCGAAAAGGGTATTTTAAAGGGGTTGGAAAAGGGGTTGGAGAATTTTACAAAACTGCTTATTTGCGTCGCCTTATTTGCATCGATTTATCTAAAAACAGCAGCACATATTGTTATGTGCAACTTTTTTAGTTACAAACCATAGCAGGTTGTGAGGAAAAAGTTATAGAAGACAAATTTGCGACGGTTTTGTCTAAAAACAGTAGTAAATATTTATAATTTGCGACTGTTATACTTAAATCTATGGCAAATGAAATGGAGTTGAAAATAGTAAAAACCATTTTGCGACCGTTAAAGGCTAAACGGTCGCACATGACATTTTTATTTGAGTCGGCTTCTTACACCAGCTTCCCCTTTGCTTAACCTAAAACCCCTTTCCTTAACCTAAACTAAACAGAATTTTGCCTCTGTATTTCGATTAAACAAAATCATGCCTCAAATCCTCTACTTGGTTTCGATCGGTTTTGACCCAAACAGTCTTCGACCCCGACATCTTCAACCTCCTCAAAATCATGCCTCAAGTCCTCCACTTGGTTTCGATCGGTTTCTCTCTATTCTATTTTTTCTTTCGAATTTTGATTTTTCAGCATTTATTTTGTGTTAACTTTTAGTTGTTTTCCATCCACAGGCCATGTTGGTTGGTCGAGAGAGGGAAAGAATGTTAGATTAAGTAGTTGTCCTATTGGAAACTGGTTTTGCAGTGAAAAATATTCTCAAGTATTCTAAATAAGGATTTCTTCTCTTATTTGTATTTTTATATCTTATGTCAGGTAATTTCAAAAGTTAACCATATGCATCCGATTTGGTAGAATTTCAAAATTTACGTTTGATAAATTTGTTCAAACCTAGGAATATGAGTAAATAAAGTGTTGAGTTACTCTCATGTTTCAGAATATTTTTTTAGATGTACATCAGTAAAGCCTTGAAGGTTCCCTTTCTATACCATATTCAAAAATCTATGGTTGAAAACATAAACTGTAACAATCCGGAATTTCTGAACCAACTTAAAAAAATTACTTTTGCTATTTTAATGTGTTTTGAATATTTAAAATGACTTATTTTAAATAATAACGACTAAAAATTTATTTAAATCAAAGTTAGAACGTATAAATTTAATTTAATTATAAAACGAGCCTGAAATGGCGCGGTAGTTTGAAAATTCGATTTTAAATTTCAACTGAATGTATAGGATTCAAAATAAATCGGATTTTAGTAAAACTAGAAACATTATAATCTGTTCAATTATATCTTTCTAACGAATGTAAGAAATTGAGATTTCACTTTATAAATTAAAAGTTATGTCCAGTTTAAAATTTGAAATAGTCACTATGGAATTTGTATATATTTTAATATAATATATAACCCTTAAAAATAGCCATTTTGTAATCGACCTCCATATTCGATGAAACCACTTTTTTTTTTTGGATCCGAAATGTCAAATAATTGCTAGGTTTTATACTTCAAATTTTTTGGAATTAATATGTGAGCGTAGTAAATTTAAACACATTTTGAAACATAGTTTAAATTTAATCGACTAGAAAAAGGGTCATTTTTCAAATGGTCTCCACATTCAACGAAATTAGTTTTGTTAGTGTAAGTGTATATGCAGCAGTATAGGATCGTATAGTGTGGAGAATAGGATATAATAGAATAGTAGAGTAGCAAGCAGTAAATCACACAGTCGATTTATACTGGTTCAGACCACTGTCCTACGTCCAGTCCCAGACTCACTTCTGGTATTTCACTAACACTAAAACCCTCACTTCACCCGGAGGAATAGGTTCACAATTACCCGAACCACTGAACGGGATTTCTTGCCTCAACCACTGAAGAGGACTTCACTATTACAAAGGTTTTTGACTTTTGAATGTGTTCCAAACAACACTGAGTAGTCACAATATAGTACAACACTCCTATAGCCCTCACAAATGGTATTTTAGTGGATGCGCAAAGGGTAGGATTAATAGTAGATCGATTATAAAGGATGGGAATGAAAATAATCGATCGCTTTGATAGAATTTGAGAAAATAATAGTTGTAGAGCAATTTTAGAGCAAAATCAATAAATTTGATCAAAGTAGTTGTTGTAAAATCAATGGAGATGTTTGGGGATTATATAGAGAGATGCTACTATGCCCGAATTCTGGATGTAAAAAATTGCGGATCTAAAAACAAACGGACGCAATTCATGGAAGGTGCGAAATCCAAGAGTCCAGATCGTTTTCGCACAAAATGACAAACAGATTTTCGGGCGTAATAGCATTTCTGGCTTATATAATGATGAAGGGATGTCATTAGAATAGTCACAACCCTTCTGAAAGGTCAAAAAACTGAAAAGATTCGGTGAAAAACGAAGTGTCTTTTCATAAAATATAGCCGTTATTTACAACACTTAAGACAGCACGGAACAGTAGCGTTTGGCCCAAAAACGCTATCATATGTCTATTCAAAATATAGCCGTTATACCCTTTCATAGCGTTTCGGAATATAGCTGTTATAACCTTTAATAGCGTTTCTGGACAAAATGCTGCAGTTTTCTGCTGCAAAAAATTCTGCAAAAACAGCCTTCTATATTCATCATTTTTTGACTTTTTTTATCGTTTTTCTTGCAATAAAAAATTCCAAAAAATTATGAAAAATGCTTTATGATATATTAGATGTTATGTAGAAATTTTAGGTGATTTGAAGTTAATTTGTGGGGCTTTAACAATTCTAGACTATAATGACTTTATGTACACTCAACTTATGATATGCATTCTTCTGAAGCTCTTGAGTCTGTTTCTTCTTGTCTTCTTCCATCATTAGAGTCCAAATAGATTTTCAATCACCATAATAGATATTTAAATGCTTGAACACTACATAATTGATTTGCATCCTTCATGTGTACGCTTTTATCCTCTTTTGTACTGTGTATCTTCATGTTGAACTTATTTTCTTTTCTCTTTTTGATACCCATGTACCTGCAAGTTAGCTAAGAAGTTCTTTGATATAATTGTATAGTTGTCATCAAAATCCAACAATAGAGTTTCTAACATTCTCCCCCTTTTTGATGATGACAACTATACAATTTTAAAATATATTCTTTCTATAACATCTTCCTCTTAGTATAATATCTCCCTCTATTAATATACACATGAATTTCTCCCCCTTTGTCATTATAAAAAAGAATGATGGAATGTAATAAATATTGTCGTCTTCTCTTTATTTTCTTCCCCTGAATGTGTGATATATGAATATTTCTCCCCCTAAGTATGTGACTATTATTTTCCCAAATTCCCTGATTTAGCTTTGAGCTCAGTTTTCAAAGATATTAGAGATACTGAAATACCCTCCTTTTTGTTGTGGTGTGCCTGCAACAAATATATACTTTGGTACCCACTTTCTCTGTTAGGGTCCAGGGGTTAGAGAGAAGGTAACCATATCCACAAGGGTTTAATGGTACCTTTGAAAATAAATTTTTTATTTTTAACTACTGAATCGCAATAATCATCGATATATTTTTCTCTGTTTTTCCAATTTACAGGAACCCAGATACTTAGATAATTTCTATTAATATTTCTTTTTGTACTTCTATTATAAATGTTTCTAGTCATAGAAGCATTTGAATTTCTATAGAAATTTGATCTTCGAGTTACACGTGCTTTAGTACTAGCAGTTAAACTTTTGTTATACATGAAAGCATGTCTAGTACTAGTTCTATGATTAGTTTTATTATACCCTAAGCCACTTTTATTGTGTAAAGGTCTAGAGCAAGATAAAATATCATTTAAATCATTTTGACCTTTATTAAATTTTGCGAACTTATTTGTACATTTTTAAAATTTGATTCCAAAGTCGCGATTGAAATTTTCAAAAGAAGTCTTGTGATCTTTTAAACCAATTTTCTTATTTAATTTAGAATTCTTCCTTTTTAAAGTACTATTCTCATTTTCGATACGTCAAATTTGAGATCCTGAATTAACTAAAGAAGAGTGTAATTTTTCAAAATTTTCTTTCGAATCAGACGTTTCATTATGCAAAGTATTATTTTTAACGTTTAAAAACTCATATTCTTTAGATAATTCTAAATTCTTCTTAGTTAAAGCTCCATTCTCTATTTCAAGAGACGAAACTAAAGAATTAGAATTATTTAAAGAATCTTCTAATGATTCATTTCTATTTTTCAAGAGATCAATTTCCTTTAAAAGAACATTGTTTTTATCTTCTAGTCGCTCATTTTCTTTTTGAAGGAAATCTTTTTGAAAAACAAGCTCTTCTAAGGTATTTTCAAAACAATTGGCTTGTTTGACTAAAAAATTGTTTTCTTCTTTTAATTTGGAATTTTCTTGCTCACAATCTTTAGACTTGGCTAAAATAATTGTATTAAGTTTACCCAAACTTTTAAAATCTTTTAATAATTTTTCGTGGTCTAATAAAAGATCTTTATATAATGAATCCTCACATACCGACTGTGATCTCACTTTAGCCATTAAACATTTGCTCTCTTGCTCCATCGCTTCTGCTTGTTGTTCTTCCACTTTCTAATGCCTTTACTAGATTTCTTTATTGCCATTTATTCTAGGATGTTGTTACGATCTCTAGAATACCAAGCTCCGATACCAATTGAAAATGTATATGCAGCAGTATAGGATCGTATAGTATGGAGAATAGGATATAATAGAATAGTAGAGTAGTAAGCAGTAAATCACACAGTCGATTTATACTGGTTCGGACCACTGTCCTACGTCCAGTCCCACACTCACTTCTGGTATTTCACTAACACTAAAACCCTCACTTCACCCGGAGAAATAGGTTCACAATTACCCAAACCACTGAACGGGATTTCTCGCCTCAACCACTGAAGAGGACTTCACAATTACAAAGGTTTTTGACTTTTGAATGTGTTCCAAACAACACTGAGTAGTCACAATATAGTACAACACTCCTATAGCCCTCACAAATGGTATTTTAGTGGATGTGCAAAGGGTAGGATTAATAGTAGATTGATTATAAAGGATGGGAATGAAAATAATCGATCGCTTTGATATAATTTGAGAAAATAATAGTTGTAGAGCAATTTTAGAGCAAAATCAATAAATTTGATCAAAGTAGTTATTGTAAAATCAATGGAGATGTTTGGGGCTTATATAATGATGAAGGGATGTCATTAGAATAGTCACAACCCTCTGAAAGATCAAAAAACTGAAAAGATTTGGTGAAAAACGAAGTGTCTTTTCATAAAATATAGACGTTATTTACAGCACTTAAGACAGCACGGAACAGTAGCGTTTGGCCCAAAAAGCTATCATATGTCTATTCAAAATATAGCTGTTATACCCTTTCATAGCGTTTCGGAATATAGCCGTTATAACCTTTAATAGTGTTTCTGGACAAAATGCTGCTATTTTCTGCTGCGAAAAATTCTGCAAAAACAACCTTCTATATTCATCATTTTTTGACTTTTTTATCGTTTTTCTTGCAATAAAAAATTCCAAAAAATTATGAAAAATGCTTTATGATATATTAGATGTTATGTAGAAATTTTAGGTGATTTGAAGTTAATTTGTGGGGCTTTAACAATTCTAGACTATAATGACTTTATGTACACTCAACTTATGATATGCATTCTTCTGAAGCTCTTGAGTCTGTTTCTTCTTGTCTTCTTCCATCATTAGAGTCCAAATAGATTTTCAATCACCATAATAGATATTTAAATGCTTGAACACTACATAATTGATTTGCATCCTTCATGTATACGCTTTTATCCTCTTTTGTACTGTGTATCTTCATGTTGAACTTATTTTCTTTTCTCTTTTTGATACCCATGTACCTGCAAGTTAGCTCAGAAGTTCTTTGATATAATTGTATAGTTGTTGTCATCAAAATCCAACAATAGAGTTTCTAATAGTTAGGACCATATCGTCAAAACATAGCTAGACAGATTTTTCTGTAATTTTTGGAGTCAGTATGTGGCCCCGGTAAATTTAAATGTACGTTTAAATTCAGTCATACTGATTTAAATTTTAATTTAAAAGAAAATTGATCTAAACAACTGAGTTGGCTTACAAAACATATATCATTATGTCTGGAATGGGGGTATTTGGCCAGGGGCGATAGTCGTTGGGTTGGATTTGGAGTTCAGATACAAAACACTACTTTTAAGGATAATATAATAATTAAATATATATATAAATATAAAATTTAATACCCTCTCTCCCTCACTTACTCACAAACCCGCCGTCCGTAAAAATCTTAAGGCGGAAATGATCCAGAAACGTTTGGATCCGATCTCCCTCTACGCTCAACAAATTCGAAATTCCCAAAGTCAAAATCAAAGATCTAAGAGGGCTCTAAACATTCATACGGTTATGATCATCTATGGGGTAGAAACAGGTTTGATTATAGAGTTTGAAACCGCCAAGTTTGATCATGTTTTTAGGGTCGATGGTGGGGCTGAGTTGGCCGTTGTTCAAGGCGCAGGGGGTTGGTGTGATGGTCGTCGTTGTGACGACGACGGATGTTGCTCCGGTCATCGGAGTTGAGGGCAGCGACGTGAAGTTTAAATCGATAGATGGATTTTCCTGAAATGATTTTGGATGGAAGATGATTAAGGTTTAATTAAACCTTAATTAATTTATTTAAGCACTTATTTAATTATCAAACATTTAACCTATTATAACTTGCTCAAATGATATCGGATTCACACGAAACGAAGTTCGTTGGAATCACAACAACGAACACTACGCAATGGAACTGACTGGAACAGATTTAGAGAAAATCAGAATTCGAGGTGAATTTAAATTCAAACAGAAATTCAGAAATAAAGAATGACGGAGTGGAAACGAATGTAAGAATTTTTTCACTAAAAATTCTGCACAGTTATTAATTTATTTTATAACTGTAAATATATAGAAATTGCCAGTATAGATTTTTATCTATTGTATGGAGTTCAACACTCGAATTTGCACAAATCACATAAATTGGAAGCGATGTATGGATATTACCGACACTTGGATTTCGTACTTCGTGAATGACCACTTATGGCGCCGTAAATGGCATTGGGTTGTTGAGTATTTATTTTTATGGATGATTTGGTTATTTATGTGGTGATTGTGATGATTAACATATATAAAATAATGTTAATATTAATGTGGAAGTGAAATTAAATTATAAATATCTATTTATAATTTAAACAGTAAAATAGGCTAATTAAAAAAATAATTCAAACCGAATTAGAATTGGTTAAATTTACTAACCAATGATTTATTTAAATCGACTGTTGTTGTTTGAAAACCCTACACGGGTATTGGGATGATATTTGACATACACTGATCCCAATAATTAGTGGCATGTCAATCGATGGGTTGACAGGCTGCGATGAGCGTTGTTTATTTATTTTAATGCTTATACAGTTGTAAATTGCACACTGGATGATGTTTAAATGTTGAATGATTATTTATCATTATTGTTGCATACATGTGATGTATGAAATCCATATAACTGAAATTATATGGTAATTGATTGAGTCGTATTCCGATTCAGAAAATAACGAATATTTCAAAATAATATTCAGTGAATAATCAAAATATGATTTTGATGTCCGATTTGGGATGGACACGAGAATATTGAAATATATAAAGCCGACTTAAGTAGTTAAACGACATTTTTACTCGAACGAATTTATAAATCGATTTTATTCGTTTTATAATGAATATCGAAAAGAATGGATTTCAAAATCGGATACTTTGAAAATATTATCATTTTAATATTATAATGATATGGAATATTCAATTTTGATTTAAAATTGAAAATAAAGTTGAAATCATTTTAAAATGAATTTATAAATGATTTATAAAATACGTTCTGAATGAAAATCAGGTTATATATATAATGGCCAGAATAGAACGCGCCGCGCGGCGACCGTTCACGAATTTCGGCCATTAACTTCAAATTGATGTAGCGGGAGATCCGACCGTCGGATTCTCCTAAAACCGGAACCATTGGGTTCGTATCGAAAAGTGCTTTCGATTGATAATAAGAGATTTGAAATCTAACGGTTGGATTTTAAGATATATGCAAATAATTTTTGGAAAATGTCGCTGTAAATGCAGTTCAATGATCGTATGTGGAAATCGACTGAAATGGTGATAATAAAATCATTAAAAATATGAAAAAATTATGTAAAATCATAATTAATGATTTAGAAAGATTTTGGACAAAAAATTCTAGTTTTGAAAAGATAAAAGATATTTTTATCTAAATGAACTAGTTATTAACTAGATTAATAATCCAATGTTTTTAAATAAATAAGTTGGACTTGTAAATGGTTTTAGAAATAACCAGGATTTTCCAATGAATAAATTAGAATGGATTTGAATGGAGATAATCTTCGGAATATTTCGATACTGGATTCCGTGATTATATGGATATTGTTATGGGAATTTGGAAGATACAGATATCGTTATTCCTAATACAATATCCGCTGGTTTCAGAATTTGATATTGAATATAAGCCGATATTATTTTCTGTTCAGAGCCTTGTATTTAATATCAAATTGGATTTTGGTTTGTCGCGAATGATGTCTTCAATTACACTGTTCTTAAACCCGGTTGACAAAAGAATAAATCTTTTAATTAGGATAAATGAAGTTTTCCAATTTATAATTATAAATTGGAATCAAATGGAAGATGATTTTGGGTTTATTGTGAACAATGTTTTAATTGACATTCATTCTGTAACCCGATTAACAGTGAAGTTATGATTTAGAATTTATAATCTTTTTATTAAGATTTAATGGAAAATTTCCAAAGTTTCCAATTTAAAATATTAAATTGGAATTGAATGGAATTCGGTTTGGTAATAATCGAGATGAGCTTCTGTAAAGGAAGACCGTTACTATATCTGGAATTTAAAAGGCTTCGTCGTTATTCCATTTATATTGTTAGTCTGATACGGAAATTTTTATCGGTTGTATACTAATCAGATTTCCATGAAGATTCCATTTTAATGGAAGTTGATTTGGGTTTATTGTGAACTGTGCTTTAATAACATTGGTTCTTTAACCCAGTTAAAAGCAATATTAATTTCCTAAAGTTTGAATAATCATTAAGTAATGATTTTGAGGATTAAAACTGAACTAGAGTTTTAATGAATTTTTAATTAGATTGAAATGAGAATGGAATAGTTAAATTTATCGAATTCAAGAAATGATCGAGAATGGACTACCACCAGTTTTACTCCAGGGGATAGTTAAATCTTTAATTAGATTTGAAACATGAAATAGTAATTAAATTTTCCGATAACACCGTAGGTGTTAGATATGGTGTACTACCAGTTTTGCTCCATGGGATGAATAGGTTGAGATTAGGATTAATAAATAAATGACTACTTCGGTAAGGTTCGTTAATCCCGACTAGTTTGATAAACCTTAATTTGGTTTAGATTACGAAAAGATATAATAAAATATTTTGAAATAGATATCCAAAGGAAGATTAAGAGTAAATTTAAAAGAATTTATCTTTGATAAAATTAATTAGAACCTTTCCCTAAAAATGTGAGTATTTGAATAAACGAATATTATAAATTGGAATGAGGCATATGATGTGTTTTTATAACACTTGATTATTGATAATAAAATACGTGAATTATTCGGAAAGACCGGGTTTAACCCATTCTGAATAACTAATACGACGACTAAAAGTCGACGATGAAGACGGTGGTTGAAAACCGGAGATCTTCACTTCGTTTGGATGATTACAGATGTCTTGATTGGGCTGTACACCCAAGAAAAGGTAATAAGTGGTGATCGTCTAGACGTACTTGGAGATTGACCGGATGTGCAAGGACCTCTCTCCTATATTGTACATATGGGATAAGGAATAAGGTGCAATACAATATGGTATTGTATTGTATGTACCCTCTGTCCGGTCAGACTCAGAACAGACTTGTAAATGGTTGTGTGTTTGACATTGGATTTCATTCTGTGTTGATTGATTTCTATTAAATATATATCCATTTGGTGGTGGAGAATTTATTCTCTTACTTAACACCCTTCTCTGAGACATACGAGCTTAGAGGTTATATATTGATAGACATCAGTTGCATGGCGTGAATTGTCAATGTGGCGTGCTAAGATGCAAATGATCAAGGCTTTTGTTGAAAAGCAGAGTCCTGTGGTTGATGATCAAAGCACAACTTTAAATAGCATAGCTTTGTGTATAGCGTTAATTCACGAGCCTTACCCCCGGTATGAATCTAAAATGGGATCAAGGACACAGGGAGTGCATGGCGTTTCCTTCTAGCTAGGAGCGGTGTCATGGTATGGAGCCCAGACAAATTTACTTATGTGGATAATGGAATGAGGCGCCTCAGATATTGAGTCCCTAGTGGCTCAGAGATAGGTCCAATATGTCCGGGAAACGTGTGATCAGGAATAACTAATCCACTAAAGTAAGTGTGGACCAGCCCTGCAGGGACCAAGGGATCGCCAGCGTCCGAGCCTTGAGGCATTTGCTAGAGTGTCTCGAATTGAAAGGAGCCATCCCTAGCCTTGACTCGTGATGAAAATCCAATTTCCAATACGAAACTTTACGGTTTTAGTTGTAAACCAATATGGCGACATGATATATGGTACTCATGCCGTCTATGATTGATACATTTATATTTGAAGTTGATTTTGACACTATGCAATTACAGTAATATCAAAATGATTTGTTTTAAACGTACCAAGCATGTTTGGCTATTATAAGGGAAAAATCTATCCACCAGTTTGCGTTGCATTGTGTAATGGGACCTGAGTATTATAATAGCTTCATTTTCCAAAAAGCATTGTGTTATTTTATTTTAAACTGAGATTCATGTGGAGTAGATCTGTTCCATGTTATATGGCGTTGTGCCATGATTTCCCAACTTTTAAAGTAAAGATTTAATAACTGTTTTAGTTCTCACACCAGTCCCATGGCTGATTAGGAGTTTATTGTTTTAACCTAAACTCTGGGTCCCCATATTTTCCACACGGGCAATAGGTAGTTTGGTTTTGCAGATATTTCTTTTTACAGGATCCTTGATTACAGTTGTAATTATATTCGTAAAGCTTTGTATCCGTCTATTTCTTTCAGTTGTGTCAGTTGGTGTATTTCCGCTACGCATTGTATTTATATATTTTATTTCTGTTGCTATGTGTTTTAAATCTCTTATATTTTCTGTTGTGTAATATTTATTCATACTCTGATTTATTCTTGTACTCTGATGTAAATTTTTTTAATCACAATGAAATGTTCTATTGTTTATGTTCTGATGCGTCGTGTTCTCAAAGCAATTTGGACTTTCCAATAAGGGGAAGTTTAGGTCATTTCATTGTAGTATCAGAGCTTTGGTTTATAAAGCTCGAGAACAAGACACATTAGAACCACACGAAAGAATTCATCGGAGATAGGATTAGTAATATCCCATGAGAACGACTCGTTAGAATAGGGTTAGTAATACCCTAGAATGAGTTTGAAGAGTATTATTTTTGAAAATGAATTTAATTTTGAAAGTTATACCTTATTATACGTATTTGAGTATTTTATTTTATATTGATTTTGGACTATCGGGTATAAGAAGATTTTGCATATACACCTTGCAAACGTGGATACAAAGTCTCAAATTTACTGGGTAGATATAGAATCACACTCTAGTTTCCCGGAGATGATCCTGGTGATTAATCGATTATCGTCAGCATTTATGTTAGAGTTTCGAAAGTGAGATATCTATAAACTTCCAGTTGATTGGTGTGAGAACCAAACGTAGTTGGAGTTTATTGTTAGTGATTTGACACTAAAAATATGATTTTGATTATATATAGAAGATATATGTTTGAAAAGATAATCAACTAATTGATTGTTGGTTGTGATGTGTGATTATTAGTTCAATTAATAAAATTATTGGAACGATCAATTCAATAAGAGAATGAAAGGTAAATTTAGCCAAATCGAATCAAAATATTGAACTGAATTAAAAAATTGTTAGAATTGCATATATGTACATGTATATATATTGAACAGGTCATAGCATGGAAGCTAAGAAGAGGAATAAAATTGTATGCCCGACAAATAGGTACATGTTTACTGTATTTCTTGGGTCTTGATGATTTTATGAGCCGACTGGCTTTTTCTTTTTGATTGATGAGGGCCCTGTGAGGCAAGTTGCGGTTTTATTGATCAGCCCGTACAAGGGGATTATGGCGAAATTTTTCGAAAATTTAGAGTGTTAGCCAAATTTTTGAGAAATTAGAAAATTCTTAGAAACTGAAAAGTAAAAGAATGAAAGTTGAGTTGGTTAGTTAAACAACTTTCAGCCCCATTCCTTTTCGACGACGAAAAGATTTTAAGTGGGGGAGATTGTTACAATCCGGAATTACTGAACCAATTTAAAATTTTATTTTAGCTATTTTAATGTATTTTGAATATTTAAAATGATTTATTTTGAATAATAATGATTAAAAATTTATTTAAATTGAAGTTAAAACGTATAAATTTAATTTAATTATAAAACGAGCCTGAAATGGTACCGTAGTTTGAAAATTCAATTTTAAATTTCAATTGAATGTATATGATTCAAAATATATCAGATTTCAGTAAAACCAGAAACATTAGAATTTGTTCAATTATATCTTTCTAACGAATGTAAGAAATTGAGATTTCATTTTATAAATTAAAAGTTATGTCCAGTTTAAAATTTGAAATAGTCACTATGAATTTATGTATATTTTAATAAAATATATAACCCTTAAAAATAGCCTTTTTGCGAACAACCTCCGTTTTCAACGAAATCACTTTTATTGGATCTGGAATGTCAAATTATTGCTAGGTTTCAAATTTCATTATTTTTGGAATTAATATGCTGGAATAGTAAATTTAAACGCATTTTGAAATTCAGTTTAAATTTAATCGACTAGAAAAAGGGCCATTTTTCAAACAGTCTCGAAATTCGATGAAATTAGATTTGCTAGGACCGTATTGTCAGAACATAGCTAGATAAATTTTTCTGTAATTTTTGGAGTCAGTATGAGGCCCTGGTAAATTAAAATGTACATTTAAATTTAATATATACTAATTTATATTTTAATTTGGACGAAAATTAATCGAAATGATCTAATTGGCTTACGAAACATATCCCATTGTGTTCGGAATGAGGGTATTTGGCTAGGGGCAATAGTCGTTGGGTTGGATTTGGAGTTCGAATGCAAAACACTACTTTTAAGGGTAAAATAATAATTAAATATATATAAATATAAAATTTAATACCCTCTCTCCCTCACTTACTCACAAACCGTCGGCTCTAAAAATCTGAAGACGAAAATGCTCTAGAAAATTTTGGATCCGATCTCCCTCTACGCTCAACAAAATTTGAAATTCCCAAAGTCAAAATCGAAGATCTAAGATGTAACAACCCGTATTTTCAATAACCTGTTATAACATAAATCGAGGCAGAATTTAATTTTAAAATCTGAATCAAGGGAAACGGGCTATGCCATTGCGTTCGTCTCGGAAAAATACGCGAAATAGAGTCCGAGTTTTCGAAAATCGGAGTCCGTATGACCCAGTTAAGGCCCATTGAAGTTTTCAGAAATTTCCATGTTAAAAACAGATTTAAATTTTAAATTAAAAACAAGGATTAGGGCTAACTGGCGTCAGGCGGGAAAACTCCCGCCAAGACCCCCATGTCGACAGGCATGTCGACAGGGGTCTTAGGGTGTCGACTGCCCTGTCGACAGCCCTGTCGACACGGGGTGGCCGGGCAGTTTTGCCTGGCGCACCATTTTGATTTGGGCTTGGTTGTGTGGCTTGGTTCTAGAGAATTCCTAAATCTGACGGACCTAAACTAACCTAGGGTTAATCCTAAGGCTAAAAACACTCTAATCTTCTATAAATAAACCCCTAATCCTACCCTAAAACCTCATTATTCATTCTAGCAACCAAACTATGTCAAATTGATTTCTCAAATGGCCTCCACCTAAAAACCCTAGCCTCCACCCTCTTCAAAAATCATTTCTATGAAGATTTTGATGTTCATACAAGCTTTTCTAAGTTGTATGAATGATCATTAGCTTGCATACATCATCAAGTTGCAAGCTTTATTTGCTAAGCTAGAGTTTTTGGGATTTTTGTTAATTGGAGCTTTGTTTTGGGTTTTTATATGCTTGCATAAAGGGCTTCTCAATCTTTATTAGTAGATTTGTGTCTTCATAATATTTGTAAGCCCTCTTACCTTCATTTTAGAAACTCTAAAGTTAATATGTGATGAAAGTTGGGATTTATGCATGTTTAATAAGTTATGCATGCTTATGCGAGTTCACTATGCTATGTTATACATGTTTAATAAGTTATGCATGTTTATGCAAGTTCACTATGCCATGATTTGCAAGTTTAACAAGTTATGCATGTTTATGCAAGTTCACTATGCCATGATTTGCAAGTTCACTATGCCATGATTTGCAAGTTTAACAAGTTATGCATGTTTATGCAAGTTCACTATGCCATGATTTGCAAGTTTAACAAGTTATGCATGTTTATGCAAGTTCACTATGCCATGATTTGCAAGTTTAACAAGTTATGCATGTTTATGCAAGTTCACTATGTTAAGTTATGCAAGTCCAACATGTTATGCATGTTTATTATGATATGTAAGATTTATCATGTATGTTGTGCCAAGTTCCCTCTTTCTATCCTTTATGCGTTATGACGAATATGTAAGCGATAGAATGACGTTGGGGGGTTTTTGGGTAAAACTTAAAATACATGAAAATATAAGATTGGGAATTTACCTATTAAGTTAGGTCTACCCCTTGGGAATTTACCTATTAAGTTAGGTCTACCCAAGTATTTGTTAAACTTGTGATTATGTTTTGAAAAATAAAGTGGACATGACACTTAGAAAACATAAGTGTGGCCAACTCGAGGTTGGGTTGAGTTTGTAGCGTAAACCTACCCGGAACCGACCGGCTTAACTAGTTGCTACAAACAATAGGACCCAATGTGAGAAGTTGGTCATGTGTACCTTGGACCCGAGGTTAGACCAAGTTGTGGTGTAAAGCTACCCGGACCCGCCCGGCTTAACTAGTAACCGCAACAAAGTCTAATGTGAGAGGTTAAGGTACAATTAAATTAATGCCTCATGATTAGGGTTAAGTCATGGCCCACTAATACTTAACCAATTTTGGGGATACGAGGGATTAAATGGGGTTAAGTGGTGAACTGTTGGTTACACTTAACTAATTTAATCCATGATTAGTGAGGAGTTAAACCACACTTAACCCTCTTAGAAAACCCTAGCAACGTGGTCTGTTCCAGCAGTAATCCCAGTCGGGTATCATTCACAACCCTAGAGGCTAGGCTAGGGCGGGGCACGATTACTGGACTGATGTAAGCGACCAAAGCGACGGCTGAGTGGTACAGCGGTGCGGGTCCAGGCGGGCTACGGACGTGCACGTAGTCCGGTGTTGGACAAACTCGAGGCACGGGTACCAGTAGGTTTAGACTGTGCATTATTGCTTAGGTGTCTGGGGTTGACACCCGAGGGCTTGATACACCCGGAGGTGGACCCAGCACAGTCTGACTACAACCATATGTGGGCCGTATGGACACCAACACTTGACGTGTTAGGTTTATAGGGAGCCGATCGACTAGACCGTTGGGCTGGACCTTGCATTAAGGTCACCTCGTGCTATTGGGCCAAAGTTTGGGCTGAGGGGTCAATACCTGTTATGTTAGTTTGCTAGTACACTGTGGTGCAAAGCTTAATCTTCTTTATGTGATGACACCTTTATCTATTGCCAGTATGTTCATCTCAGTTTCCATCATGATGTTAACTTTATTAGTTTATAGACTGATCGTAGTAGGGCTTACCAGTCTCTTTGACTGACCTGTTTTCTTTCGCTTCTTTTCTTCCGTTTCCCCCCCCCCCCCCCCCAGGTTCTCAGGGAGGGAACAGTGGTGCTTAGCTTGGATCGCTTGCTTGTTTGCTGGATAGCTCATGTATGTCTGGACATTGAGCTCGCTATGGTTTATCATCTTTATTTTTGGGGATAGCACTATGTATTTCAGTATTTCTGTTTATGATGTACTAGACATGTTTATTTTGGCAGTTGACTTTATGATGTACTAGAATTGTTTTGAGATGGTTTGAGATATTCCGCTGTTTTATTCTCACTTACTCTGTTTTACATATATATTTATGTTCTTGTTCTGCCTTGATATATCATTGTGCATGCTTACCCAGTTCTAACGCCCCCAGAAGCTAGTGCCCCCGAAAGAGTGACCCTAGTGGAGGCGGGGTGTTACAAATTTGGTATCAGAGCATATGGTTTACAAGAAAGAACAAAAAGTTTTTAAAAGACTTTTGAAAAACTATTTTCAAAACAAGTATAAAGTATTTTCCAAAGAAAAGTCTAGTACTTTAAAAGGCTATCCCCCAAAAAGCCATTAGCGTTATCCTTCGTTCCCTTGACCTAATCTTATCTTATCCTTCGTTTCAGTATGGCTGAGGATCTTGCCATCCCGGATGGAGTAAATGTACCACTCTGGTATAGGAGACTTCTAGAAGCTAGGGCGGCAGCCGGCCCCGCAAACCCTACTCCCACTCCTCCCCCTGTAGTTGAGAATCCTCCCCCTAATGTCCCTCCTCCGGTGGTCCCTGTTCCTCCTCCTCCAGTGGTTAACATTCCTCCTCCTGTTGCTAATGTTCCTCCTCCTCCTGTTGCTGAGGCTCCTCTTCCTCCCCCTCCCCCTCAGCATCCTCAGGTTGAGTTCACGAAGGTTTGTAAAGACTTCAAGGCGATGGGAGGCAAGAATTTCCTAGGCACGGAATCTTTTGTTGAAGCTAGGAATTGGCTGAAAGACACTGAGGACCTGTTTGCTATCTTTGGGATTGATGACGAGAGGAAGATCTTATTGACAGTGTGGCTTTTGAAGAATGAAGCAGCCTATTGGTGGGAGGTCACCAATGGGACGAGGCCTGTCGAGACTTCGGCCGATTTGAGGGCTAGATTTGTGGCCAAGTTTCTATCTTCTACTGAGGCAAATTTGCAGATGGAGAAGTTCATTGCATTAAAGCAAGGTGATATGTCTGTTAAGGAGTATGTAAACAAGTTTAATCAGCTGGCCCGTTTTGGTTTGGATATGGTGAACACTCCTGAGAAGAAGGCTCTTCGATTTGCTAGAGGGTTGAATGAGCCGCTGCAGGGTTTGGCGATGTCACATATTCCGCATGGGGCTACTTTTGAGAGTTTGGTCAATATGGCTCTGCTTCAGGGAGATGGAAAGAAAGAGGTCAAGACAAGTGATACTCAAGCAAAGAAGACTGATTCTCAAGGTAAAGGCAATCAAGGTGGTCAAAGCAGTCAGGGGAATCAGAGCAAGAACAAGAAGGGGAACAACAACAAAGGCAAGGGAAAGTGCAATTACTGTGGTGTGCCTGGACACTTTGCTAAGGATTGTAGGAAGAAGAAAAGGTAGCTTAGTGGTGGATGTTTTTCCTGTGGTGAGACTGGACACTTCAGCAAGGAATGCCCGAAGAAGAAAGGACAGGCTGGACCTTCAGGAGGGCAAGTTCATGCTCTCAACACCGCTCCAGTTCCCGATCGAGGTAGTGTTTTTGTTGAGAACCTTGTTTATGTTTCCGATCTTCCAGTTCGTACCTTGTTTGATTCTGGTGCATCACATAGCTTTATTTCATCTGATCTTGTTGATAGCTTGCACCTTAGTACTAGCTTAGTGGATGATCCCGTTTGTGTTTCGAATCCCATTGGGGGTTCTGCTCATCTATCTATGATATGTGAGGATCTGAGGATCTCTATACTCAGTGTAGAGTTCTTGTGTAGTGCGTATGTTCTTGGTTTCAGGGGATACGGATTGATATTGGGCATGGATTGGCTGTCCAGATATGGAGCCATTCTTGATTGTGAGCATAGGGTTGTGAGGCTTGTGACTCGCCTTGGCAACACCTTAGAGATTTCATGCAATCCGAAGGATCCCGTCATGTTGTGCTATCTTGAATCTCTCGACTCGTCAGAGGAAGCCCTTCAGTCTGTAAGGGTGGTCCGAGGTTATCCAGATGTTTTTGAAGAAGTTAAGGGGTTGCCCCCTAAACGAGAGATTGATTTTCGCATTTATCTGGTGGATAATGCTAAGCCTGTTTCTTTGCCCGTTCGGCACATGGCTCCGCGTGAGAGACGGGAGCTCAGCAAGCAAGTAAAGGAGTTGCTTGAGAAGAACTTCATCAGACAAAGTATATCCGAATGGGGAGCGCCTGTGGTGTTTGCTACTAAGGCAGATGGTTCTCTTCGACTCTGTGTAGACTACAGAGAATTGAATAAGCTGACTAAGAAGAACAGACACCCGTTACCGAGGATTGATGATCTCTTTGACCAGCTTGTTGGTGCTTCTGTTTTCTCTCAGCTTGATCTTGCTACTGGATTTCATCAGCTCAGAGTGGCTGAAGATAGTATAGACAAGACTGCATTCAGAACTCCAGATGGATTCTTTGAATGGCTTGTTATGCCGTTCGGTTTGACGAATGCACCCGCGTATTTCGTGGACTTGATGAGTAGGGTGTTTCGAGAGTTCTTGAACAAGTTTGTCGTGGTCTTTGTGGATGATATTCTGATCTTCTCCAAGGATGAAGAAGAGCACGCGAGGCATCTTGTAGAGGTGATGGATACGCTTAGAGCGCATCAGTTAAAGGCCAAGTTCTCCAAGTGTCGCTTTTGGAGAAGGGAAGTTAGATTCCTTGGGCATATCGTATCCAAGCAAGGCTTAGCGGTGGATCCCGCAAAGGTGGTTGCAGTTCAGGATTGGAAGACTCCAAGGAATGCAACCGAGGTGAGAAGTTTTCTAGGTCTTGCGAGTTTTTACCGGAAGTTCATCAAGGACTTCGCGAAGATATCCGCTCCTCTTACTAAGTTGACGAAGAAGAACTTAGTTTTTGCTTGGGATATGGACTGTGGGCTTGCTTTTCAGAGACTCAAGAGAGCCCTTACCTCAGCACCAGTTCTAGCTTTACCTGATGGTGGTAAGATGTTTACCGTGTACACTGATGCTTGTGGCACGGGATTGGGCGCCGTTCTGATGCAAGAGGGCAGAGTTATATGTTTTGGTGGGAGACAACTTAAGGTGCACGAGAAGAATTATCCCACTCATGATCTAGAGCTGGCAGCGATAGTATATGCACTCAAGGCTTGGCGTCATTATCTTCTGGGAGAGAGATTTGAGCTGTATACTGATCATAAGTCTTTGAAGTATCTCTTTTCGCAGAAGGATCTGAACTTGAGGCAGCAAAGATGGATGGAATTCTTGGCGTCCTATGATTTTGATATAGCCTATACCTCTGGCAAGGGGAATGTTGTAGCGGATGCGTTGAGTAGAAAAAGGTTGACACTAAGTCCTCTATTTGTTGAGATGAAGAATTTAGAGTTCTTGGCAACCTTTGATTTCTCTTTGGCAGTTGAGTCGATGACCGGTTCTTTAGCATCTCTTGAGCTCAGACCTACCCTTCTGGATCAAGTTGGGGCTTCGCAGAAGGAAGACCCTCAGATAATTGAGATCATGGATAAGCTGATTCGAGGGGAGACATCTAGTCACCTTGCTCGATATTCTATAGATGATAAGGGTTGGCTGAGGAGAGACGGAAGGCTTTGTGTTCCGATGGTAGAAGACTTGGTGAGGAAAGTTCTTGATGAAGCACATCGCTCCAAGTTGACTATACATCCGGGTGGAGATAAGATGTATAAGGATATGAAGCGCATTTTCTTCTGGCCTGGAATGAAAAAGGATGTGGCAGAGTTTGTCTCTAGATGTGTTGTTTGTCAGAGAGTAAAAGCCGAGTCGAAGAAGCCCGGTGGGCTATTGCATCCTCTAGAGGTCCCGCTATGGAAGTGGGAGAGTATTTCTATGGACTTTGTGGACGGATTGCCAAGGTCAAGAAAAGGAAATACAAGCATATGGGTCATTGTGGATAGGCTTACGAAGAGTGCTCATTTCATTCCGGTGAAGAGCAAAAGGACCGCATCTGGACTAGCATCAGTATATCTTCGTGAGATAGTACGACTACATGGGGTCCCTTCCAGCATAGTCAGTGACCGAGACCCCATCTTTACTAGTCAGTTCTGGAACAGTTTGCAGGAAGCTATGGGCACGAGGTTGAACCTGAGTACGGCCTATCACCCACAAACGGACGGTCAGACGGAAAGGGTGAATAGGGTACTTGAGGACTTGTTGAGGCTTTGCATTCTGGATTTTGGTGGTGCTTGGGAAGACCATCTTCCTCTTGTTGAGTTTGCATATAATAACAGTTATCAGGCAAGCATAGGGATGGCACCATTTGAAGCTTTATATGGGAGGCCGTGCAAGTCGCCTACATGTTGGTGGGAGACTACAGAGAAGCTCATACTTGGGCCTGACATGATTAGAGATACATCCGAGAAGGTCGAGTTGATTAGAAGACGGATGAAAGCGGCCCAAGACCGACAGAAATCCTATGCTGATAAGCGAAGATCCGATTTGGAGTTTGATGTTGGGAACATGGTATTCGTAAAGGTCTCTCCTTTGCGGAATGTGGTCCGATTTGGAGCTGTTGGGAAGTTAGCATCGAGATTTGTTGGACCCTTCCCTATCATAGAGAGAATTGGGAAGATGGCTTATAAAGTGCAATTGCCCGAGAAGCTGTCCGGAGTGCATAATGTCTTTCACGTCTCGCATCTCCGAAAGTGCCTACATGAGTCCGCTGAGGTGGTTGAACCTAGCATTCTTGAAGACGTGGAAGTAGAGAAAGAGGCAACCTTGAGGAGAGCTCCGATTCGTATCTTGGGGACAGAGATCAAGAAGCTAAGGAATCGTGAGGTCAAGTTGGTGAAGGTTCAATGGGGTGAAGCCGAGGAAGACGCAACTTGGGAAACCGAGGAGAAGATGCGTGGGCTTTATCCATTCCTTTTCGAGGGTACACTCTCAATCTCTTTCCTTTGTTAGCATATCTTTCTCTTTGCTATCCATGTTTATCTAGTTATCGTGCTAATCTTGTCATGAGAACCTTAGGTAGAAACCATTTGGATGAAACATGTGCTTGAGACATGTTATGTTTGATGGTTGCAAGTGGTTGCAAGTGTTTGCAAGTGGTTACTCGTGGATGCATGATACACATTAGGCACTAGATTGGCTCACACACTCCTCATATTGCATGTGCATGAGTGTTTATGCTTATTCTTGGATGAAATTTGTATGCCATCACATGGATGTTGCATATGGATGTATGGTTGAGCACGCATGTAGATATTATACATTATGTTAGGGATTTGCATACATATGGATACATTTCACTAACATATTTTGCATTGATCTTTGCATTAGATAAGTACATATACACACACTTTTGCATATGTTCATACAGCATTTAGAATCTTTTAAGGACAATGATTGCTCGTGGATGATGCTTTGAGTAGATGGATGATTGGATGGCAGGATGCGTTCTTCCTAACTTGAAGATTTCGGGGACGAAATCCTTTAAGGAGGGGAGAATGTAACAACCCGTATTTTCAATAACCTGTTATAACATAAATCGAGGCAGAATTTAATTCTAAAATCTGAATCAAGGGAAATGGGCTATGCCATTGCGTTCGTCTCGGAAAAATACGCGAAATAGAGTCCGAGTTTTCGAAAATCGGAGTCCGTATGACCCAGTTAAGGCCCATTGAAGTTTTCAGAAATTTCCATGTTAAAAACAGATTTAAATTTTAAATTAAAAACAAGGATTAGGGCTAACTGGCGTTAGTCGGGAAAACTCCCGCCAAGACCCCCATGTCGACAGGCATGTCGACAGGGGTCTTAGGGTGTCGACTGCCATGTCGACAGCCCTGTCGACACGGGGTGGCCGGGCAGTTTTGCCTGGCGCACCATTTTGATTTGGGCTTGGTTGTGTGGCTTGGTTCTAGAGAATTCCTAAATCTGACGGACCTAAACTAACCTAGGGTTAATCCTAGGGATAAAAACACTCTAATCTTCTATAAATAAGCCCCTAATCCTACCCTAAAACCTCATTATTCATTCTAGCAACCAAACTATGTCAAATTGATTTCTCAAATGGCCTCCACCTAAAAACTCTAGCCTCCACCCTCTTCAAAAATCATTTCTATGAAGATTTTGATGTTCATACAAGCTTTTCTAAGTTGTATGAATGATCATTAGCTTGCATACATCATCAAGTTGCAAGCTTTATTTGCTAAGCTAGAGTTTTTGGGATTTTTGTTAATTGGAGCTTTGTTTTGGGTTTTTATATGCTTGCATAAAGGGCATCTCAATCTTTATTAGTAGATTTGTGTCTTCATAATATTTGTAAGCCCTCTTACCTTCATTTTAGAAACTCTAAAGTTAATATGTGATGAAAGTTGGGATTTATGCATGTTTAATAAGTTATGCATGCTTATGCGAGTTCACTATGCTATGTTATGCATGTTTAATAAGTTATGCATGTTTATGCAAGTTCACTATGCCATGATTTGCAAGTTTAACAAGTTATGCATGTTTATGCAAGTTCACTATGCCATGATTTGCAAGTTTAACAAGTTATGCATGTTTATGCAAGTTCACTATGCCATGATTTGCAAGTTTAACAAGTTATGCATGTTTATGCAAGTTCACTATGCCATGATTTGCAAGTTTAGCAAGTTATGCATGTTTATGCAAGTTCACTATGTTAAGTTATGCAAGTCCAACATGTTATGCATGTTTATTATGATATGTAAGATTTATCATGTATGTTGTGCCAAATTCCCTCTTTCTATCCTTTATGCGTTATGACGAATATGTAAGCGATAGAATGACGTTGGGGGGTTTTTGGGTAAAACTTAAAATACATGAAAATATAAGATTGGGAATTTACCTATTAAGTTAGGTCTACCCCTTGGGAATTTACCTATTAAGTTAGGTCTACCCAAGTATTTGTTAAACTTGTGATTATGTTTTGAAAAATAAAGTGGACATGACACTTAGAAAACATAAGTGTGGCCAACTCGAGGTTGGGTTGAGTTTGTAGCGTAAACCTACCCGGAACCGACCGGCTTAACTAGTTGCTACAAACAATAGGACCCAATGTGAGAAGTTGGTCATGTGTACCTTGGACCCGAGGTTAGACCAAGTTGTGGTGTAAAGCTACCCGGACCCGCCCGGCTTAACTAGTAACCGCAACAAAGTCTAATGTGAGAGGTTAAGGTACAATTAAATTAATGCCTCATGATTAGGGTTAAGTCATGGCCCACTAATACTTAACCAATTTTGGGGATACGAGGGATTAAATGGGGTTAAGTGGTGAACTGTTGGTTACACTTAACTAATTTAATCCATGATTAGTGAGGGGTTAAACCACACTTAACCCTCTTAGAAAACCCTAGCAACGTGGTCTGTTCCAGCAGTAATCCCAGTTGGGTATCATTCACAACCCTAGAGGCTAGGCTAGGGCGGGGCACGATTACTGGACTGATGTAAGCGACCAAAGCGACGGCTGAGTGGTACAGCGGTGCGGGTCCAGGTGGGCTACGGACGTGCACGTAGTCCGGTGTTGGAAAAACTCGAGGCACGGGTACCAGTAGGTTTAGACTGTGCATTATTGCTTAGGTGTCTGGGGTTGACACCCGAGGGCTTGATACACCCGGAGGTGGACCCAGCACAGTCTGACTACAACCATATGTGGGCCGTATGGACACCAACACTTGACGTGTTAGGTTTATAGGGAGCCGATCGACTAGACCGTTGGGTTGGACCTTGCATTAAGGTCACCTCGTGCTATTGGGCCAAAGTTTGGGCTGAGGGATCAATACCTGTTATGTTAGTTTGCTAGTACACTGTGGTGCAAAGCTTAATCTTCTTTATGTGATGACACCTTTATCTATTGCCAGTATGTTCATCTCAGTTTCCATCATGATGTTAACTTTATTAGTTTATAGACTGATCGTAGTAGGGCTTACCAGTCTCTTTGACTGACCTGTTTTCTTTCGCTTCTTTTCTTCCGTTTCCCCCCCCCCCCCAGGTTCTCAGGGAGGGAACAGTGGTGCTTAGCTTGGATCGCTTGCTTGTTTGCTAGATAGCTCATGTATGTCTGGACATTGAGCTCGCTATGGTTTATCATCTTTATTTTTGGGGATAGCACTATGTATTTCAGTATTTCTGTTTATGATGTACTAGACATGTTTATTTTGGTAGTTGACTTTATGATGTACTAGACTTGTTTTGAGATGGTTTGAGATATTCCGCTGTTTTATTCTCACTTACTCTGTTTTACATATATATTTATGTTCTTGTTCTGCCTTGATATATCATTGTGCATGCTTACCCAGTTCTAACGCCCCCCAGAAGCTAGTGCCCCCGAAAGAGTGACCCTAGTGGAGGCGGGGTGTTACATAAGAGGGCTCTAAACATTCATACGGTTATGATCATCTACGGGGTGGAAACAGGTTCGATTTTGGAGTTTGAAACCGTAAGTTCGATCGTGTGTTTTGGGGTCAACAGTGGGGCCGAGTTGGCCGCCGTTCAAGGCGCAGGGGGTTGGTGCGATGGTCGTCGTTGTGGCGGCGACGGATGTTGCTCCAGTCATCGGAGTTGAGGGCAGCGACGTGAAGTTTAAATCGACAGATGGATTTTCCTGAAACGATTTTGGATGGAAGATGATTAAGGTTTAATTAAACCTTAATTTACTTATTTAAGCACGTATTTAATTATCAAACATTTAAACTATTATAACTTACTCAAATGATATCAGAATCACACGAAACGAAGTTCGTTGGAATCACAACAACGAACACTACACAATGGAACTGACTGGAAAATTTTTGGATCAAATCAGAATTCGAGGAAAATTTAAATTCAAATAGAAATTCAGATATAAAGAATGACGTAGTGGAAACGAATGTGGGAATTCTCTCATTAAAAATTCTGTACAGTTATTAATTCAGTTTATAACTGTAAATATATAGAAATTACCTATATAGATTTTTATCTGTTGTATGGAGTTTAACACTCAAATTTGCACAAATCACATAAATTGGAAGCTATGTATGAATATTACCGGCACTCGGATTTCGTACTCCGCGAATGACTACTTATAGCGCCGTAAATGGCATTGGGTTGTTGAGTATTTATTTTTATGAATGATTTGGTTATTTGTGTGGTGATTGTGATTATTAACATATTAATATTAATGTGGTAGTGAAATTAAATTATAAATATCTATTTATAATTTAAACAATATAATTAGCTAATTAGAAAAATTATTCAAACCGAATTAGAACTGGTTTAATTTACTAACCAATGATTTATTTAAATCGATTGTTGTTGTTTGAAAACCCCACACGGGTATTGGGATGATATTTTACATACACTGATCCCAATAATTAGTGGTATGTTAATCGATGGGTTGACAGACTGTGATGAGCGTTATTTATTTATTTTAATGCTTATATAGTTGTAAGTTGCACACTGAATGATGTTTGAATGTTGAATGATTATTTATCATTATTGTTGCATACATGTGATGTATGAAATCCATATAACTGAAATTATATGTTAATTGATTGAGTCGCATTCTGATTTAGAAAATAACGAATATTTTAAAAATAATATTTAGTGAATAATCAAAATATAATTTTGATGTCCGGTTTTGGATGGACATGAGAATATTAAAATATATGAAGCCGACGTAAGTAGTTAAACGCCATTTTTACTCGAACGGGTTTATAAATCGATTTTATTCATTTTATAATAAATATCGGAAAGAATGGATTTCAAAATCTGATATTTTGAAAATATTATCATTTTAATATTGTAATGATATGGAATATTCAATTTTGATTTAAAATTGAAAATGAAGTTGAAATTGTTTTAAAACGAATTTATAAATGATTTATAAAACACGTTCTGAATGGAAATCGATGATATGTGTGCATTATATATATAATGGCCTGAATAGAACGCGTCGCGCAGCGACCGTTCACGAATTTCGACCATTAACTTCAAATTGATGTAGCGGGAGATCTGACCATCGGATTCTCCTAAAGTTAGAACCATTGGGTTCGTATCGAAAAGAGCTTTCGAATGATAATAAGAGTTTTGAAATCTAGTGGTTGGATTTTAAGATATGTCCAAATCAATTTTGGAAAAGGTCGCTGTAAATGCAGTTCGATGACCGTATGTGGGAATCGACTGAAATGGCGATATTAAAATCATTAAAAATATGGAAAATTATGTAAAATCATATAAATTATTTGGAAATATTTTGGATGAACAATTCCAGTATTGAAAAGATAAAAGATATTCTTGTCTAAATGAACTAGTTATTAACCAGATTAATAATCCAATGTTTTTAAATAAATAAATTGGACTTGTAAACAGTTTTAGAAATAACCAGATTTTTCCAATGAATAAATTGGAATGGATTTGTATGGAAATAATCTTCGGAATATTTCGATATTGGATTCCGTGATCATACGGATATTGTAATGGGAATTTGGAAGATACAAATATCATTATTCCCAGTACGATATCCGTTGGTTTCAGAATTTGATATTGAATATAAGCTGATATTATTTTCTATTCAGAGCCTTGTATTTAATATCAAATTGGATTTTAGGGTTTTCATGAATGGTGTCTTCAGTAACCATATTATTAAACCCAGTTGACAAAAGAATAAATCTTTTAATTAAGATAAATGAAGTCTTCCAATTTATAATTATAAATTGGAATCAAATGGAAGATGATTTTGTGTTCATTGTGAACAATGTTTTAAATGACATTCATTCTTTAACCCGATTAACAGTGAAGTTATGATTTGAAATTTATAATCTTTTTATTAAGATTTAATGGAAATTTTCCAAAGTAAAGTTTTCCAATTTAAAATATTAAATTGGAATTGAATGGAATTCAATTTGGTAATAATCGAGATGAGCTTCTATAAAGGAAGGTCGTTACTATATATGGAATTTAAAAGGCTTCACCATTATTCCTTTTATAGTGTTAGTCTGATACAGAAATTTATATCAATTATATACTGATCAGATTTCCGTGAAGCTTCCATTTTAATGGAAGTTGATTTGGGTTTATTGTGACTGTGCTTTTAATAACATTGGTTCTTTAACCCAATTAAAAGAAGGATTAATTTCCTAAAGTTTGAATAATCATTAAGTAATGATTTTTGAGATTAAAAATGAACTAGAGTTTTAATGAACCTTTAATTAGATTGAAATGAGAATGGAATAGTTAAATTTATCGAATTCAAGAAATGATTGAGAATGGAGTACCATCAGTTTTACTCCAAGCGATAGTTAAATCTTTAATTAGATTTGAAATGTAAAATGGTAATTAAATTTACTGATAACACCGTGGGTGTTAGATACGGGGCACTACCTGTTTTGCTCCATGGGATGAATAGGTTGAGATTGGGATTAATAAATAAATGATTACTTCGGTAAGGTTCGTTAATCCCGACTAGTTTGATAAACTTTAATTTGGTTTAAATTGTGAATAGATATAATAAAATCTTTTGAAATGGATATCCAAAGGAAGATTAAAGAGTAAATTTAAAAGAATTTATCTTTGATAAAATTAATGGGAACCTTTCCCTAAAAATGTGAGTATTTGAATAAACGAATATTATGAATTGGAATGAGGCATATGATGTGTTTTTATAGCACTTGATTATTGATTATAAAATATGTGAATTATTTGGAAAGACAAGGTTTAACACATTCTGAATAACTAATACGACGACTAAAAGTCGACGATGAAGATGGTGGTTGAAGAGCGGATCTTCACATCGTTTGGATGATTACTGATGTCTTGATTAGGCTGTACACCCAAGACAAGGTAATAAGTGGTGATCGTCCAGACATACTTGGAGATTGACCAGATATGTGAGGACCTCTCTCCTGTATTGGACAAATGGGATGAGGAATAAGGTGCCTCCGGTTTCGTTCAAACCAGAATGGACTTGTAAATGGATGTGTGTCTGACATTGGATTTCATTCTGTGTTGATTGATTTCTATTAAATATATATATATATATATATATGTTTGGTGGTGGAGAATTTATTCTCTTGCTTAACACCATTATCTGAGACATACGAGCTTAGAGGTTATATATTGATAGACATCAGTTGCATGGCGCGAATTGTCAATGTGGCATGCTAAGATGCAAATGCTCAAGGCTTTTGTTGAAAAGCAGAGTCTTGTGGTTGATGATCAAAGCACGGCTTTAAATATCATAGTTTTGTGTATAGCATTAATTTGCGAGCCTCACACCTCGGTATGAGTATAAAACGGGATCAGGGACGCAGGGAGTGCATGACGTTTCCTTCTAGCTAGGAGTAATGTCATGGTATGGAGCCTAGACATTTTTACTTATATGGATGATGGAATGAGGCGCCTCGGATATTGAGTCCCTAGTGGCTCAGAGATAGGTCCAATAGGACCGAGAAACGTGTGTTCAGGAATAACTAATCCACTAAAGTAAGTGTGGACCGGCCCAGCAGGAATCAAGAGATCGCCAGCGTACGAGCCCTGAGGCATTTGCTAGAGTGTCTCGAATCGGAAGGAGCCATCCCTAGCCTTGACTCATGATGAAAATCCAATTTCTGATACAAAACTTTACAGTTTTAGTTGTAAACCTATATGGCGACATGGTATATAGTGCCCATGTTGTCTATGATTGATTCATTTATATTTGAAGTTGATTTTGATACTATGCACTTATAGTAATATCAAAATGATTTGTTTTAAACGTACCAAGCATGTTTGGCTATTATAAGGGAAAACTATATCCTCCGGCTTGCGTTGCATTATGTGATGGGACCTGAGTCTTATAATAGCTTCATTTTCCAAAAACCATTGCGTTGTTTTATTTTAAACTGAGATTCATGTGGAGTAGACCCATTCCATGTTATACGGCGAGAACTATGATTTCCCAACTTTTAAAGTAAAGATTTAATAACTATTTTAGTACTCACACCAGTCCCATGACTGACTCGCAGTTTATTGTTTTAGCTAAACTCTGGGTATCCATATTTTTAACACGGGCAGCTAGTAGTTTTGGTTTTGCAGATATTTCTTTTCACATGATCCTGGATTACAGCTGGAACTATATTCGGAAAGCTTTATATCCGTCTATTTCTTTCAGTTGTGCCAGTTTATGTATTTCCGCTGCGCATTGTATTTATACATTTTATTTCCATTGCTATGTGTTTTAAATCTCTGATATTTTCCATTATGTAATATTTATTCATACTCTAATTTATTCTTGTACTCTGATGTAAGTTGTTGTAATAGCAATGAAATGTTCTACTATTTGTGTTCTGATGTGTCGTGTTCTCAAAGCAATCCGGGCTTTCCCGTAAGGGGAAGTTTGGGTCGTTTCATAAACTGTATACATGCTACATCATTTTGGATCATAACAGACCCAAAGAAAATATGTGAAATGATATTAATGACATTCAACTTAAAAAACTCAACAAACACCTGCATATCAACGCATGCACTAGAACATGAATATATGCACATGTATTAACATCTTCACAAGTGAACACATATTCCCCCTCCCCCTCCCCCCCTTTGTTGCTGTTAGACCAAAATCTGCGCCTAACACCCAAATACGGTGTGAAGACCTCACAAAATCGCAGATCACAGATAAAAACAATAAATTACAAGAGACACACAAGGTTTTTATAATGGTTCGGCTTAAACCAAGCCTACGTCTATTTTATATTTTCTTAAATCTTGAGAAATTACAATTACAATGCCGTCTCACAATCCGTGAGAGCCGTTTATACACAATAGTCTTGTGTCATCATGAAGAAGAAGAAGAGAAAAGAGAAGTGATTTTATACACGAAATCCTCGTGTTAGACTTATTTGAGGAGTACACAAAGTCCTTGCGTAGTTGGCAATGGAGTCCGGGAGGTGTTGGTGCCAAAAAGCCAAGGGAATCCTTGAAAATGCCTTCAAATGGTGTATTTATAGCCATTTCCTGATAGCGGTTCGTGAGACACGTGGTACGCATCCCAAGAATCTCGAAATATGGTAGAAAACGTCCAGGAATGCTCTCCAAGTTATCCCAGGCCAAGTGTAATGAGATCCGGGTTGATAGGAGCAAGAATAGACATAAGAGTAGGTCAATACTTGAGCAGAAATGGGTCCAGTCCAGGCAGTTCGTGATGCCCTCTTGCGACCCGTAGCGACGAGCATGAATGAGGAACTGGTGGTTGGGTCGTGGTGGTGAGCTGGTGATGTCGGGTCGTGGTCTAGGGGTGTACCACGAGCAGGTCACGATCCCTATGTCCACCACGAGCCGGTGAGGGGGCGAGCCAAGTTGCGTCACGAGCCGAGGGGGCGAGCCGGGCCCCTGTTCACGAATCGGAGTTGCTTTTCTATCTGGGCATAACTTCCAAACCGTGAGTCCGTTTTAGCCAAACGAAAGCCCTACTTGAAGTTAATTCAGAGGGCTACAAGAGTGACAGAGCAAATCTCCGTAATTGACGTTTTCGGGCCCAAAAAAGGTCGTCTAGTAGGAGTTTTGGGCCATTCTTTGTTTGTGATGCGACTTTAACCAAATCGCTTCATGTCTTTCGACGATGCTCTCAATACTTGAGCGTATTGTTAACCAGAGATTCCATGTGTGACAGCTTTGACAAAAAAGTGTGTCAACAGTTGCTATTGTGATATTATACTGCTTGTAGATATTTGTTCAACTTCGACAACTTGTTGAGAAATCGCATCAAACATCTAAAGAAGGTTTAACATGGACTATATTAAGGTCAACTAAAGATAATGGAGTGGATGATTTATAGTATAATGTTGCAACTATAGCATCGCATGATATTAAGCTTTGTGTAGCCCTTGTTGTATTGCACGAGTGCTCGGTTAATATCATAGAACCTTGAACAAGAAGTGATTTTGTTGCAGATCTTGTATTTAACGGAGAGTAAGTCAACTTTTACCGTCTTTTCCATTTTCTTTAACTACATGCATGTGTTAGCATCTTAATTATTTATTTGATTACCTTGTTCGCTGTCGATGGTTTAAATTAGTTTTATATCTCACACTTATTTACATTGCAAACATTTTTGCAAACAAGGTGCCAGCATTCCCCTTTGGTCAAGATTATATTTTCACCTGCCAAGTTATGTAGTTTCCAAGGGTAATAATGTAAACCAAATTAACAAATTGGTTTTCAACTATTTAGCGATTTTTTTTATAATAGATTGGCCTTTTAGCTGTGAATTTACATCTTTATTAGTATATTGCAGTTTTGTACATTATCAGTTAACTAATTTCAGTGAGTCGTTTTCACGATTTCGGTTTGCATCATTGCTCTATATTAGTATATGCAAATCAGATGTGTTGAAAATAAATTTGGTTTTAAAAGGAAACATAAATTATGGAATAGATTTAACTATTGTATTTAGGAAAGGATAAAAATAAATGGTAATAAACATTAGAGTTATTATATATGTAATATAATTATCTAGGAAATGGTTTATTAAGGCAAGTCTAGAAATTAGAGGATAAGGAAAATTCTAGAGAAGAAGAGTCTAGAACCTTTGTTGTGTTATAAATATAATTGTACTCTCTCATTTGTGGTATGAAGAAAAGTGAAGAAATAACAATGTAGTCATTCAATTATTCTACGTTTAATATCTCTCCTCCTCTCTATATCTAAATTCCAACAAAATGATATACCAGACTATTTCTCTATTTTTCCTTTCCATTTATATTTATTTATTTTCATATGAAGTTCACTGATGATAGCATGTGATCTTCAATAGTCATCCTTGAATATCCAAACTTCTTATGTTTTTGTTTTCTCGGTATATATATTGATCATGTTAGCTGTTGCACATCTGTAGTTTATTTCCTAGAATTAAACTTTATCAATTATGCATGTACTTGCTAGCGTTGTGTATTATAGATCTGAGGTAAGAAGACCGGATTTTTATGGATTTTATACCATGCTTCTAGAAAAAGGAGATGACCGAATATCGATGGCATCTTTCAGGTATTTAGCTGTTGCATTTTGTTATATCTCTTATACTTGCACTATGTATTATTCTTTAGACAAACTAAGTTTATTTATTTTGATATATTCTTGTTGATGTTCTGTATTTGTTTCTTAGAGTCTGTGGAAAAAAGTTGTTGAGTTATCTCTTGTAGGCACACATGTGAATTATAGACACCAATAATGTGTTGCCTTCTCGTGAATGAAAAAAAGGTAATTCACACATGCTAATTGTAAAATTAATTTACAGAAGGGTAATGTAGGAAATGGTAGCAAATATATATGAGGAAACATTTATAACATGTTTCTAATATGTACTTACATACACACACGCGTATCATTCAATGGTCATGCTCAAAATAAAGAATAAAAAAGTCATTCAATGAATAAAACCCTGCTGCAAAATTATGGATTCTCACTCAAATTTTAGAAAAAATTGACATAAATATCTTCTTGATCAATATGAATGCACATGAATATGCAGACTAATTTTTTGTTCTCAATTTATTTGTGTTGTTGTTCTCAAATCTTATTCATGGTGACCTTTTCTAAGTGCTTAGACTAGCCACCATTAAAACTAGTATTCTAGCACATAGTCATCTTCGACTACAACGATTTTTGTCTAAAATATCATGCATTTTAGCTCGGTAACAAGGTTTCAGGGTTCGGATTACAAATAAAATCTTGGACTATTATGTCCGCCTAGATCTCACGTAGAAATGTTAATGTCCGAATGAGATTTCAAACTTTGCTCAGTAGATATGTAGAAAATTTTACTTAGTCTAAGGGCTAAGTTGCCTAAGTGATAAATACAAAACTAGACTAGTTGTTTCTTTTAGCTACTGAAATAAGCAATACAAGCATGGTCATAACAAGGTATAAAAGCTCTTTTATATGTTAAGCCTGGAAATAAAAAAACATATGATGACATTGAATGTATTATATCTGCAGAAAAATATGTATACTAGGATATATAATAAACATAAATATAAAAAGTGTATGACTAACGTATTCATTTCTTTGGATGTGCACTAACCCTAATGAACATGAATAATGTTGAACTAGTTACTAAGCAATTTATAGCATCTACCAAAAATTGGATCTGCCAGTAACCGAGTTCCAATTCGTAGCAATTCAATTGCTTAAACACTTAACAACATGCTTATTTCATCTTTGAGAAATTCTAAGCACACTCTCCCTTAGGGAGAGTGAGCTTATACTTGCCACCTGATTGATGCAAATGGGTTGACATTTATTAAGTCATACAAAGCTAATTATTGATATCAACCCATTTCCACCAATCAGGTGGCAAGTATAAGCTCACTCTCCCTTAAGGAGAGTATGCTTAGCATTTCTCTTTATCTTTATACTTCCAAATTCACTTAAATGAATCCCTGACTCAATTATTTTTCATAGTGAAATTACGTTATATTCATTTATATAATAAATTGATAATCAAATTACGCATTAAAGGCACATCATTGGTAAATAAAATTAACAGCTGATAATTTATCTAATGTTTGGCACATGACAGTAAAACATGTGTTTTATTTCTTATCATGTAAGTAACCTACATGTGAAAGGCCATTTAATATGCTGAACATGGAAGTGATACCATATAACAATTTTTATTGTTAGCTCAGTTGTTCAAATACAAATTATGACTTTAGTTGAAAACTATCAATATGAAGTAATAAGGTTTCATGTAAAATTTTCCATCGTTTCCTGTTCATATATTGTTAATCTACGTTAAGATGATACTACAGTAAATCTACAGTATTAAAATAAAATTTTAATTATGTTTTAAATATATATGTTGAATTATTATTTTTCGATTCTGAATTTGGTTTGATCTCCGATCAATAGTTTCCTAAAGATTTTATTAATATGAATAAATATGCAATTGTTAAATTTTATAACATGATTCAATGTATATCTTAATTTTGTACTATAGTAACCAAAATAATGTGGCGAGAGTAACCCAAAGATAGGCCCTCCCATGGTTGTGGCTCTGTTCTAGGTTCTCAAAATAGGATTCAAATCATATGTCATAAATTTTTGACTCTAGACTGAAATAAACTTCTATTTTTAAGGTTTGCATGCTGGAAAGTAAACCCAATTAATGTGGGTTCGTAATTTGTTGTGTCTTTTAAGTTTAAGAGTCATATCCAATAAGTGATGCGTCTATTAGTAAATTGGTGTGTCTATTTAGTAAGTAATGTTTATTGGTAAAAGGTCATGTCAATTTGTGAAATGGTGTGTTATAAGGTCACGTAGACCACTATATAAATATGGGTGGTCATTTTGTGGTTGTAAGAGAAAGTGAAAGCAAGTAAGAAAGAAAGAAATTAAGTAATGATAAAATTTTAATATTGTTTTCTCCTCTTCTTCAATCCAACAAAGTGGTATCAGAGCCTGGTTAAAACTATGGCATTTTTATTTTTCTCATCGTTCGTTCTCACAAAAGAAAACTTCGAAAAGTGGAGTAACAAAAAGAAAGAAGATTTGATCTCCAAAGGATTATGGGAGATTGTTGAGTGTGGCTACGAATGGCCAAAAGATGTTAAAAACATGATAGAGAAAGAGAGTAAAGCATTTGTAAGCTTGAGACGGAGAGATCATCAAGCTCGTGTTTTGATGTGTGAGAATGTCGATGAAGAAGCATGGAGACATGTTCTTGGAGAAAAATCTGCAAAAGATTCGTGAAATTTATTGAAGGAGTTTTATGGTAAAAATGTGATGGAGAACAAAGAAGAAGAAGATGAAGAGAAGGTCGAAGAAGAGGACAAAAACAAAAGAGTTGAAAATGAAGATATTGGGAGTGAAGAAAAAGAGGATGAAACACTTGCTGCGGATTCAAACTCTGGTGAAAAGTCAATGGAGATTGGTCACACCATCGTGGAAGATCAAATTGCTAAAACTACTGTTAACGGGCCAGATTCAGCTGTGGAAGTACAACCGCTGATGTAGGAAAATGAACCTGATAGTTCCAAGATGCGAGTAGCTGGAAAATTTGATTGCAATGCTTCAGTTGTGGAAAAAGAAGAGACAGATAATGATATTTCAATGATGGATATCAGTGAAGATACAAATCATGGTACGTCTAACTTGTAGTCTCATTTTGTGGAAACTGGTGTTCATGTTTGTATTCAAGACAGGGCGCTTATTGTTGTTGCTCAACTTTTTGCCCGCTACATCACTGGGCGGCGTTTGTCTGATAAGGCAATAGTCCTGAGCGATAAGCTGAACCCATTAAGAATGAAATACAGAATGGAAAAGGAAAGAATTGATGAGGTATGAAAATTGAAGAAGAGGCGTGAGGATTTGATGTTCACTTTGCAAGAAGCAGAGAGAATAATGAATTTAGCTCAAGCTGTCAATCTCAAATACGGTGCCCTCCAAGAGGTTGATGCTAGTTGAGTTCCGTAGTAGGTATGTCAGGCTTGCCGAGAGGTATATCTCTCGTTGCTTCGAGATTCCTATTCATCTCGGGTTTCGGTGGGTACCCATGTGGACTGCGTCCTCCGTTAGGACTCAGAAGAACCCGTATAATCCTTCTATTAATGGTTCTTCTCCGTTCTGTTCTAAGGGATAAAAATATAGGTGATGTATTTTCCTTATCGCTATGGAGCTTGCTTCTTGTACCCGCAATCCTACGGGAAAAATCTTAATGTTAACAGAAACCGTCGGCCCTGAGCAAATTGCAGAGGTATTATGGAAAATCATTCCAGTAATAAGATTTAATGCTTATTTTGCAACCCAGGCATACAAGCAACATGTAGAAGCTTTAGCTCAACAACAATTAATGGAAGATCACAAAAACAAAGCTTTAAATGTAGAAAATGATGCTTTGAGGAATGAAGAAATCATTGAGCGTAAACCCAAACGTGTGAGATATAAATCAATCGAAGCCGAGATGTTTTCAGAAGTTTTGAAGTTTGAAGAAAAGTTTTAAAATGATTAAAGAATTGGGTTTAAGGGGGGATGTTTGAAAGTAAACCCAATTAATGTGGGTTCGTAATTTGTTGTGTCTTTTAAGTTTAAGAGTCATGTCCATTAAGTGATGCGTCTATTAGTAAATTGGTGTGTCTATTTAATAAGTACTGTTTATTGGTAAAAGGTCATGTCAATTTGTGAAATGGTGTGTTCTAAGGTCACGTAGACCACTATATAAATATGGGTGGTCATTTTGTGGTTGTAAGAGAAAGTGAAAGCAAGTAAGAAAGAAAGAAATTAAGTAATGATAAAAATTTAATATTGTTTTCTCCTCTTCTTCAATCCAACATTGCACATTGAAACTAATGATGTTTAAACTTCTATATCTAAACATAAAACTCAGTTTTATCTCTTTTCATTTTCATTTTGATTAGAAATTAGAAGACTTATAATTGTGGTTAAGGATAAACATATTGAATATGCAAGTATGAATTGAATAATTTTTCTCAGCTGCAAGTTTAATCGAGTTTGAATCAGAACATAAGTCGAACTGAACAAGAGAGGTTTTTTCGAAATAAGATTTAAATCATAAGATTTTAAGATGTTCAATTATAGCGGCTATATATATATAAGAATAGATTATTTTCTTACATGCTATTTTTGTTGGCAAAGAAAATGATGTGTGCATATATAACCATCGAATTATGGAACTGCACGGTTTTTTCAGCTATTGTAGCGACTAGCGGGGGGTAATAATGTGAAATTATCATCCTTTTGCCAGATGCATACGACGATCCATGACTGTGAGTTGCTTTTGACCAAAAGAGGACTCCTGCATCTGGTACCAAGTTGCTTAGATAACCAATTGACAGATCATTCCTTATCATATATTTATGGAGATTAAGTTATAAATTGAACATTATATGTGGTAATGCTTTATTATATCTGATTTTAACTTTACGTTTCCTACTATTCGGTTTAGATATTGGGGGATGCACACATCCATGATAATTGAAGGAATCATCAAATTCTATTTTTGAACTTTGAACAACCAGTGCATTAGCTGGAGAATTTTATTGTTTTTCAATTTTTGTTGTTGTATAAGTTATACATGATACATGTAAGAACTAAGTGCTACAGTTATGAATAAACATATTAATGTTCTTCTCTAATAATGGCTTAATAACGATATTTCAGGTTTTGAATAAAATGTATACTGTTTTGCTTGGCCAGGTTTCCTCATTGCACTCGATTCATGTTACAACCGCTTCTGTAACAAGTAAGTTTGTGTAAGCTTGTGTTGTGAATGTGAGTGTGTGTCAATGTTTGTGTGTGAGAGTGAGTGAGTTTATGTTCAAAAATGCTACTATGACAAAAAAGTTTTGGTCAAAAAATACACCAAAGACAAAAAAAATAGGAGGCCTACCCCTTGAATTACACAAATACCCCCTGAATTCAACGCTTACCCCCCTTAAATTTCGGATTTACCCCTATTTCTTAGTTTTTGACAAAAACTTTTTTGGGCATTCTAGCATAACTCGTTTATGTTTGCTGTTGTGTGGTTTTGTGTAGGGTGCGTGAGTGTGCCATGCTGGTTTACTGATTTGGGCGTGTATGTGTTGCTCGAAGTGCATGTGTATTCTTCTTGGGTGAGTGCACAAATGTTTTCAATTGCAAATAGTGTGTGTTGTTTAGTAGGGTTGTTATGGTAATGGTTACCGTTACCGTTTGGCAAATACCGTTACCGTACCATTTTTACTGGTAAGCCAGAATTGCTTACCGTTACCATTACTGATCTATTGGTATACCGATAATCTGGTAACCGTTACACTGGTAATGGTAAATGACCGTTTGTCCATCAAAGTTTATATCATGACATATTTTTTTATACACAATGCATCTTTATTATACTATATATAGTATTAGTTTATATTAAAAAAACATAAATGAAAATGAAAATAAGTGTACCTGGAATTATTTCACCTGATTACTAAACTAAATATAATCATTTATTTGGTTCTAAATGCATATGATAAAGCATAGATAATTTTTATTCTAATCCACAATTTTAATAAGTTAATCCACCCTATTTTATAGGATCGTGGACTTTAAACAAAATTTTAATTTTAATTAGTGTATCCACCTTAAAAAAATTGTACATATTTTTTTCTTTACTCAGTCTTCTTCTTAGATTATCAATTGCTCTACTCTCCAATCGCCAGATAGTCTTATGTCATTTGTTGTTTTTCTGAACAGCTCTATTATTTATCCATTGTACGTCCAACATATTTTATATTTGTTACCTATTTCCTTCCAGTGAATACAATCTGTTGGCACCAACTTGATATTTATGGCTTGTATTCTCCCTTCAACTCTTTCATCCACTTCTTGGATTTTCCTGGAAGTAGGATAGTTCGACCCTGTATGACACAGTAGTATCAATGTTCATGCTTACTGGGAAATCACCTGATGATGTAATAAATGACTAAATATACATCCATGAGTTAACTAAGGATCGTTCCAAAAACTCACTGCACCAGTTGTTGAAATCTCATACTTCAATTGTTATAATGTCAATCTCTATGAGTTTAACAATATTTTCCCATGTCTATCTGGCATTGTTTGGTAATAACTACTACAAAATGTTCTACTTATAAGTAGTAAAAAGCTTATAGTCAGGCGGTGGAGGAATCAAACAATTTTACCAAACAAAAGCATGAAATCTGTAAGTTAATCCACTCGCGGATTAACTTACAGAATAGTTGTGGATTAACTTATTAAAGTAAAATGGTGGATTAACTTACTAAAAATGTGGATTAGAATAAAAATTACCTAAAGCATATCAGGTGAATATACTTATGTTTTGAACTAACTAGTAAAATTACCATTACCACTGGTATTGAAGAAATGTTACCGATAATTCACCGTTAAAAATGGTAAATTTACCATTACCATACCGTTCTAACAGGCATACCAATTTCAATCAAAAATGGTTACCGATTGACTGGTAATGGTATGGTAATGGTAAATTTACCGTTACCATAACAGCCCTAGTTTAAGGTATTACCATTTTATATTATCATTTTAATGTTCATACATGCAATTAGGGGTGGGCTCGATTAGTGCAGTTTTTTTCTTTTTCAACAGTTCAAGTGCGTGTCTGTTCTGGAGCCAAATAACCTCCCTTCAAAAATACCTAAATCCTATTTTCATGGCTTTTAATCTTTGAGGTTTTGATTTCTGCAGCTTCAATACACATACTCAAATAGTGGGTTGCAGTTATCATTTCATTCACCCAAAAATGTATTGATTTCCATACTCTATCTACTTAATTTGCAGGCCTTTACATTATTATTGCCTTTATCAAAGAAGTGTCGCCTATGAAGGTTAGATTCCTTTCATTTGGTATTGAGATACAACATTTGTGGTTTTATTATGATAAGTTCATTACCTATCCTGTACCAAACCTTATACAAATCCTCTTTTGATATAGCAATTAAATAATCTAACTAATTTAGAGTTTGTTGGGACTGGTTCTCTATTCTGAAAGTTGAGCAATTAAATAAGAGTATAAAAGCAGGTTTATACTTTTGACTATCGACCAACACCTGTTATGGCTCAATCTATAGTGTTAATAGCTATTGAGCTTTTTTTATTGACTTGCTATTTAGTGGAAAATTACTGTTTCGAACATCCCCAGTTGTCAACATAGAATCTAAGATTTCTGAGCTCCCGGGGGAAGATTGTGAACACAAGAGAGTGAGATATTTTGTTACATAGGTATATACTTTTATACAGTATGTAGGATAATACTATGTATTCTGATATTTCCATTTTCTGACATTATGATATAACATTTTGTTATTTGCAGAGGCCCATGGAAGACGGACCAAATGATGTTATGGGTGCGTCACTAAAACACATCATGTTGTATGGTAAGTTTCAGCTCCATTGTAGTAAATTCAGATTTATGGAGTGAAGGAGGCTGAGGCTGTGGTAGACTAGTAGTTTAGATTTGTAGTAGTTTTCGCAGGACGTGCTCATGTTGAAATATAAATGAGTCGGTAAGAATGTAGAGTTGCTGGGTTCTTGTGATTGGATGTTGAATTGGAGGATAACGGCTGATGCTGTTTCAGGTTGATGAGGTCATAGTTGCAGTTGCAGGTTGAGGAAGGTGTCGATGACGTAGCGGAGTTTTCCAGTAAGTTGATGTAGATTAGCGGTGTCGATCGTGGTTGAGTTTTTGGGTGGAAATAAAGACAGCAGCAGGTTGGCAGTGGGTTATTCCCGTGAACTAGGTTGGTGAAGTGGAAGGGGATATTGTTTTGTACTTTTTTTGAAGCAGATAAAAACAATGTTCGATGGCCCAAAGCCCTACAAAAGTGGTACAATACATAATATACCGTTTGTTTTGTACTTTGACAGAGGGGATATTGCTGAAGTTGCAGGTTGGCGGTGGGTTGTTGGTTGAAGTGGTAGGGTGTTGAACATAGTTTTGGAGTTAAATATCTATTTATTGCTACTGTTGAAAGTTGAAACCGTCACAAATTATCTTACTTATTGCGACCGTTATTCAAAGCAAATATCGCAAAAAATTAGTTTATTGCGACGATTAAAACACAGTCGCAAGAAGTTTACAAGTTGTGACGGTCTCATTTGCTACGGTTGTTAAACTGTCGCAAAAATTCTTAAACAACCGACGCAAATGACCTTTTTGTGCTGGTGGAAAGGGGAAAATTATTATTTATATTATTATTTCATACGTGTTAATTATTTGTAAATAAAATAGATAAAGACCTGATACTGAATACGGTGACACCTTTGGAACACTTGATATAGCTTCGTTTATTCTGCCATTATCTTCTTATGAATTCCTTTTTGGGATTATCCGGCAGATTGATAAGCTTCAGCACCTATTCAGAAAAATGCAGAATTTGCGGAAATGGACCAAGTTCTTGGGGGCAGCGAGAATTCCTAAGATTACTCTTATCGGCTATTTCAAAATTAAATTATACTGAGTGAGGGGTTTGTAGAGTAAGGAGTTGTAGAGTGAAGGAGTGAAGAGGGAAGAAGTAGAAGAGAGGTATACGTAGGAAGTCGAGGGAAGGTAACCGTTGAGAGAAAGTTGCTTGCATCGGACTTGCATCCAACGCAACCGACCTTCTCCCAATGGTTCACTTGAACTGGTCAGTTATGTAGGGTCCACGCTCGTCACGTCGGATGCGAACGTTAACTGGCCAAGTTCAAAAACGAACACACCCTAAGTGTCCAGACCAATAATCAATATATCTTCTCTATATAATAAACAACAAGCCTAATTAATATAGTATATATATATGAGGAAGGATCGACAACATCGTAAACACTACAACACTCCTACAGCTCTCTGATTTCCGTCACATTCATATTTCTCTCTATTCTCACTCTCTCTCTCTCTCTTTCTGCAAACTTATTTTATTATAAATAAGAGGAAAATAGGGATGTTGTAGAACCCACCTATGTATCTATGTATGCACGTGTGTGTGTGTGGGTGGATGTATACGTACATATATGAGATAGGATTAAGAGCACCTCAAACAGTCCCGTGAATTCCACCCCACATTCCTGTTTCTCTATCTTTCCATTAATTATATTTCCTTCCACTAACTTATTTAATTATACATGAATAGCTTAAAATTGGGTGCTAATGATATGTTATAAAATAGGGTACCCTACAGTGCTCGCGCCGCGTGTACATGTGTGTGTGAGTGTATGAGCACCTCCAAATAGTGTAGCACCCCTATAGCCCTGTGATTTTCACCACAAATTCACGTTTATCTCTCTCCCCACTAACTCTCTCTTTATCCACCAACTTATTTAAATATAAACAAATAGCTTATATTGAAGGGCAAATGGTGTGCCACATAATATGGGTGCCATGGAACCTCTCTCTCATGTGTGTGTGCGCGCGCGCACGCGCACGCACACACACACACACATGTGTATATATATATAGGAGCGACTATTGGGACACAAAATTAAATACAGAATTAGAGACACAAACTTCGAACCATAGGATATGTTTGTCTTTATGTGGAAGGTGGAATTCAGGGGTAGATCTAGTGGTTGAGATTGTTTGTGTCTAAATTTTGTCACCATTTTGTGTTTATATAGACTTTTCCTATATATATATATATATATATATATATATATATATATATATATGAGATAGGATTAAAAGCACCCGCAAAACGTGTTGCACCCCTATCGCCTCTTGATTTCCACCACACATTCGGTTTTCTCTCTCCTCCCACTAACTCTTTCTCTCCCCACTAGCTTATTAAACTATAAATGAGTGGCTAAGATTGAGGGGCAAAGGGGTGTTTAAAAATAGGGGTGCCCCTCCTATACACACACACACACACACACACACATATATATATATATATATATATATATATATATATATAGAGAGAGAGAGAGAGAGAGAGAGGGAGAGAGGGAGGGAGGTTATTTGGCACCCCTCTTTTCTTGGCATCCCTTTTGCACCTTAACCGTAGCCACACATTTATAATAAAATAAGTTAGTAGGGGAGAGAGAATTAGTGGAAATAGAGAGAAACAGAAATTTGTGGTAGAAATCAGAGTGTTGTACTATTTGGGGTGCTCTTTATCTTATTTTATATATAATATAAGTCGATAAAATCATTGGTCTGGTTTGAGAAAACTCGTAAATGGCGACAGACGAATTCTCTTTTCCTTTTTCTTCTAGATTTCCCTCTCCACTTGTTTTCTCTTTCAATCCATCATCTTCTGCTTCTTTTCTCTCCCGTCTCCCCTTCTTCTATCACCTGTTTTCATTGTGTGTGAGTTTTACCCAAACCCTAATTATTATTTTCAGATCTGACTGTTTTCCTCTAAACCCCAACCTCATCATTCCTGTAACGAACTGGGATTTTTGACTCCAAAATCAACACAAAACTACCATGTTGACTATTCAGACATCGGAAATACCTGATCATTAATAGAAAGAAGTTAGAGGGTGAGAACAGATAAGATAGAAAATTAGAATAGAAGAAGAAGAAGATCACTACAGAACAGAATCAGAGTAATACGAATCTCACAGCAGAACGAATAAAATTTAATATATATAGCATAACTTTGAAATCAAACAGTATATATATACAATAACATTATCAGAGTACAACACTTACACACAGCGGAAATAACGATAGCTATATAATCCTGAAGCCTCCTGCTTCAAGCTCGTCCAAGTATATCTGTAAATACCTGAACTACTTGACTGCCCATACAAATTTGGGCACCCAAGAGTTTTTGGAAAACAAAACAAAATAAACTTTGGGTCAGTCATGGGACTGGTGTGAGTAAACTCAAATCATTTGGTTTAACTTTTCAAAATCCTTTTCAAAAGAAAAGGTAATCGTAAGACGAATCCACATATAAACACGGATGGTTTTTACCTTACGATAACCCAAAACAGTTTTGGAAATCAATACTTCTCTGATATTATAATAATGTCTAATCACAAGTAATTAACAATCTAGCAGAACGCTTGCATCTCACGTTCCACATATATAGTATACAAACAAAACCACGGGCGCTTAATGGAGATTGGATTCCAACTATGACAAGGTATGGGACCACCTGCCGATAGTGTATCTCTAGAGGCAAATACACTGGGTTCAACAAGAAAGTCTTGCAACCCGGCCCACACATGATCGACCACTCATTTCGCTTGAGTGTATCGAATGTATATCACCAACGGTTGGGAGCCACCCACCATTTCCCGAAAAGGGATAGCATCGAAAATAGATAAAAATGAATTGGATTTTCTCTAGATAGGTGATATAAACCCTAATGGGAGTGACCCACTTAGTCATGCTGCCTACCCGATTTCAATCATTTCCCGGTTGATGAGACTTGAGGTCGTAACGTATCTTTGATACACCTGAACACCCTTCACTTTGAATGCCACATCGTCATACCCGTCAAATCACAAATTGATTTCTCCAAAAATACCACTGGTATAAAGCTAAGAGAAACAAATTCCTCCGCCACCAAACGTAAGTACATTTGAAGAGATTAACTTGAGCGATCCGTTAGATATACTCGGTCAGACATTCGTCCATTCACGTTTGTCCTGGGACTGGACAAACCGAAGGCACTATTCTGTAAACAGGATAGCCCTTGCATAACTTCGTCTTCAATTATCTTCATCATATTTGATCGCAACGCTAACATCCATACAGAGTGGTTTTCAGATAATGAATCTGATCTCGGTCTCTCTGCATCGACGACGGAAAAATGGCCAAAAACTTCGATATTCGGTGATTTAACTATCAAAGAAAAATAGGTGTACAACCAACGATATTATTTTCAGATGGAAATTATACCGATCAACCATCATTCAACATTTTCCCTTTTTAAATTAATTTATTATTAATTTATTCATTTCCCCTTTCTATATATTCGTAAATCCTTATTTTCTAAATTTAGGAAATATACTTTATTATCATTGGAAACAGTTCCAGATTTACTCCCTTTTCTTATTTTCTATATTATAAAACATTTCCGATCTTTATTTGGAAAACGTTTCCAAAACTCCTTCATTAGATTTAAACAGACGTTTAAATATAACGTCACTATGCGAACTCGAACCATTACACTCATTAACTAGATTCACTTAACCAATCTTCACTATCGAACCTTAACCATTCCTTAGTTAAAAACGAAGTCAATCAAGTTGGAGTATAATTACCTCTCAGACCTTAACTAAAACATTTCTAACTTCGAAATAGACAAAGTTCACCTTTCAAACCTTTAACAAACTTCCTTACGTAACTCTCGGATTCTATTTATGAATCCACTTCTTTTACCAAAATTATTTAATTATAACCATAGTGATATAATCTCATACTTTCGAAATATAATAACTTAAACATAACTTTTCTTTCTTAATTTGAATAAACAAACAAACAACTAATTTATTATTAAATTAGTAAAACTTGATTTGAAACGGGAAGTAAATATTACTTTCCTTAATTCGATATAATCGATTCTGATGATTTACATTCGATGAATTCTAATTGAATGATTTACATTCGATTAGTCTCTTTTCGAATAAACTATATTCGATTAACTCCCTTAATTCTATTCGAATAAACTATTTCGAATAACTCGTTCAATTCTATTCGAATAAACTATTTCGAGTAACTCCTTTGGATTAACTCATATGGATTAACAAGGTTTGATTAATTCATCTTGACTAACTCAAGTCGAATAACTCAACTTGATTAACTTACTTGATTAACTCAACTCATTTAACTTACTTATTTCACCCCTATCGAATAATTAATATTCGATTAACTTATATTCGAATAACTATGTATGTTTTTCACTTTATTTCAAATGGCTAATATTCGATTTAACTCCATTCGCCTGACTCTAGATCGCAGCGATCACAATGGTTATGCCAGATTCCCTCAGGAAAACATCCGACCGCCGTAGGCTATCCGTAGCCCTGCGAATTACGCTAGCAGTCGTATGAAATGACAACACATCCTAAATAACTATGTTTGACTAACTCTATCTCAAATAACTATATTCGATCAACTCTAATCGAATATCTAATATTCAATAAATCCTAATTCGATTAACTCTATCTAATGAACTCTAACTGGTTAACTCTAACTGATTAACTCTAACTGATTAACTCCTTTAATTAACTCTACGTTTAATCAGTTTCAACTATCGATGTTGAAATCGATTCTTACTTCTCTATATAAGTCCTGGCTTATATATTCAATTTATCCAATGATAAACATTTCATTTGATTTATAAAATATTATTTATAAATTTATCTTCTCAATCTATCGGTTAGATTAGATTCTACTTGAAATCTTTGCTTTAAATCCATATCATGTTATACTCGTGTGCGAAGCACGGGTCTAAACCTTACAAATGTAAAATTCTCCTTTTATACAATTCTAGTCACTTTTCAAGTATTCCTTTTTATAATCTATTTATTTACAAAATAAATCCCTTTCTGATAATTCTATTTATTTTATAAAATATTTTCTATTTATAAAATATATTGATTTCATAAGTAATTCCTTTGATAATCTAACTATTCCCTTTCTATTTATTTTACACATATTTCCTCTTTCTATTCTATTTATTTTTCGAATTAATATTCCTTTTCAATTCTATTTGTAAATAGTTTACAATATTTCTCTTTCTTAATTCTATTTGTAAATGTTTTAAAAATATTTCCCTTCAATTTTATCTATTTGATTAACAAATAAGTATTCCTTTTTAATCTATTTATTCTCTAAATAAATAGTTTTCTTTTTATAAAATCTTTTGATTTTATAAATATTTCTTTTTCAATATAACATTGAAATTTTCCTTTTTAACATTCCAGTATTCCTTATGGTATTTAACGTACCATATAACAATGATCAGTATCATTCAACCATACAAAACCAACAACAGATTTCATATCACATCATATAACACAATATATGAAAAAAGAAAAGTAAAATAAATGTTGAGGAACCCAGTTGGGTCCCTCCGACCTGTTTCCATGCATCCACAGATGTTAAAAAATAAAATTAACATAAATTTCATTTTTTTTCTATGAAATATTCTGCTAAAAAGGATTAACTTTTGATTAATGATTTATATATATCATTATAGATATTTCCAACCAATAACTAGCAGTTCAACCAAACAGCCACATAGAGCAAACAACCATCATTTATAAATTCTAAAAATATTTTATAAACATATAATTTGAGCAGAGTTAGTGAGATTACTCACATTGGTCGGTTATCGTTAAATAACGATAAGTGTCTCTGATTTGATTAAGATCCGACAATTTATTTCGCTATAAATTGTAACGAGCTTCGATTCGCTCCCCATTGGTCCCAGTGTGTAGCTCTCATCCATACGGTCCCAACGGATCTGACCGTTCGTGATTTTGATATAGTACGAGAGAGTTACGCATTTTTAAAGTTTATACATTTTTAAATAAAATTCTAAACTTAACTTCCTTAATAAATGGATTTGGGCTTCACCTCAACAACCCGGCCCAAACTCCCCATACCCAAATCGGCCTCGTACCAATTTCTTCTTCCCCAACAGTAAACATTTCGGTCCACTCCTTATTCAACAGCCATTTCCATGATTCCAAGCTCCACTGCTCCTTTTCTACTTCACCGATTTACAAAACTAACACCTCCCTCATGATTCTCGTCAAAATCTCCATTTACCAACCCTTAAATCCTCACGCTCGATCGCCGCATTGAAGTTGCGACACCCAGTCCGTGCTACAGGGCATCGAACCAAACTATCACCGAGATCCTCAAAAATACATACACAGATGCGGTTTTAACTCCTCTATCCAAATACAAACATCAATCCATCCGTTGCTGCTTAAATCGAGATATAACCGTAACCCTAGGTTCACGGTGATGTTTCTAGCAACAGAAAAACTGATTGAACCCTTCAAGACTTATATTGGATTAAAGAGCATTACTTGCTGAACTCACAAACGCTTGCTTTGGATTTTATAAAGTTTTATTTGAATTCTTTTGAATTTTTGAAGGTCGAAATCTCACTGAAAGAGGAAAATAAACAGCGGCGCATTATCTGTTGACTTAGGGAGGATTGAATTAGGTTTAGAAAGTTTAGGTTATTATATAGGATATTTTTAATAATTAAATATTCGATTATTATATTAAATTTTAAGTAACCGTTGTATGTACTCGTCCTTTAAAAATTCATGTGACCACATACGATATCCAAAAATCACGAAACTGGACATGCAGCTACAGTTTGACATTACGGTCCCAACGAAACTGGTTTCGTCGAATTCCGACTCTGTTTGCTCACACGGCGTATTTTTAACCGTCAAAATACTGACTGTTCCTCACATTAAAAATTGGTACGGCCACACACGGACTCTAAAAATCACGGAAATTGAAATCCAGCAATAATTTAATATTGTGGATCCAACAAAATTAGTTTCGTCGTATTCGGACTTTGTTTGCAAAAGTGGCTATTTTTAAAGCTCTAAATAACCCATTCAAATATATAAATATATTTAAATATAAATAAATTGAATATAAACAAATTTATATTATCGTATATATTCACACTAGAATACCCTACAGCTCCAGAATAATCCTATATGGATTTCTAACTCGATATTTCATCATCAGAGTTATATTGATATTCGATTTATATTTAAATCCCTTTAACAAAATTGAAATGGCCATGGCGCTGTTTTTCTGAAAATTTGATTTGGACATAAATCAAAATCTACACGACGAAATTCTGATTTTTCTCTTCCACTAGAAAAATATACTTCACCAGTTCCTAACGTTTCTTGTTTCATAGAAATCCGACTTAAAACGGCTTCTGTATATTCGATTGAAGTTCGAATTGCCAAATAACGAACTGCAGCGCCATTTCGAGCTCGATTTTAATTATATTATAATTATACGTTCAAACTGTCGTTCAAATAATATATTCATTATTCTAATTCAATTCTAAACTGAATTAAATATCACAGATGATTCAATTCCCACTATTTTGTGAATTCCACTATTTCTGACTATTTCATAAATTAAATATATTATTATATTATCTATATTAATTAAATATTCAATATTTTTTAATTCTGGTCATTTTAAATAACCAAACCATTATTTAAATAATTAAATAAATTATTTATATACCATAAAAATACGGGTCGTTACATTCTTCGCCCCTTAAAATAATTTCATCCTCGAAATTGCTAAGGTAGAGAACAAACCCTATTGACTAGTACAAATTTATTTGTTTACTACCAACCTTATTTTCAACTGAACCAATTTAATTTCAACTAAAATATTGATTAATTCTTATCAACGAAAATTTTCTAAAAATTCTGAAAATTTTCTAACACTCTAAATTTTCGGAAAATTTCGCCAGCACCTCCTTTGTATCGGTCAATAGTTCAAACCCCAACTCGCCTCTCTAGGCCTTCTCCAATCCAAAAGAAAATCAAACAGCCAAGCGGCTTGCCAAATTGGTCATAAATCTTTTATCCAATAGAAATATAAACTTGTACCTTTTTGTCGGGCATATCATTATATCCTTTCCATCTGTTATCAATTCAGCAGATACAAGGGTCATCCCAATCAAATTCCAGTCTGTTTTTATCCACAAATCCAACCATTTGCTTATACCTAAGTCGAATTCAATTTCAAATCAAAGTTCCATTTTTGATATTTAAATTCTTAACTCATCAATCCAATACCATTTCAGATTCTATCTCACAATTCAAAATCTGATTCTGCTTGATATATCGTATCCAATTCAATTTCCAGTTAATTGGTTTCAATTCAGTTGCAGCTCGGTTTCACAAATTTCTATTTAAATTTGTTTTTAATTCAAACAGTTTGCTCCTAAGAGTTTTAAACAGCTTTGCTTTTCTAAAACCAAATATTCCTTTTTTGGATTTTAAACAACTTGTCTCTCTCAAATCAATTCAAAAACAAAATCTTTTCGGTAGTAATCCGTCACTTACAACTCGAAAATGAACAACGATGATGTCATGATCATCACCGGAATCTATTTCCAGCTATCGAAGTGAGTTCAATACTATATCACTTTTTAAAACTCATTCTTTAAACACTTTCATTTTGAAATACGTTTCAAAATACCATTCACAGTGCTTGTAAAACCATTTAAAATCTCCCAGGATTTTAAAATTCTCTTATGCTTAACTCAAATCCACTTACAAACACTTCTCCCAGTTTTCAAAATTTAATTCCAATTCTAATTTAATCCAGATTTAATTAATCTGCTTTTAAATTATACGAACTCAAATTGGTTATTTATATAACCATTTCAATTATAATCAACCAACACATCAAATATATGATAATAATTCCAAGATATACCCTTCTTTTATATCAAAATATATTTTGGGCAAAATTATTTCATTTACCCTTTTTCAAAACATACTTTGTCAGTTTATCGTACTTGAATGTCTAGAAACCCTTATCGATACAGTAGATCAAACTGATCGACCAGAATTCATAAACAACTCAACCAATAAATCTCCATAATATAAAACATATTTTTGTAAAATCTACAAATACATTCACTCGTATATATACACTCAAACTCAATCTAAGGTATTACTAACCCCATCTCTACTGAGTCACGCCACAGAGCCAAGGTAATCACTTAACCTTCAGCTCTGATACCACTGTAACGAACTGGGATTTTCGACTCTGAAAATCAACACAAAACTACCATGTTGACTATTCAGACATCGTAAATACCTGATCATTAATAGAAAGAAGTTAGAGGGTGAGAATAGATAAGATAGAAAATTAGAATAGAAGAAGAAGAAGAAGATCACTACAGAACAGAATCAGAGTAATACGAATCTCACAGCGGAACAAATAAAATATAATATATATATATAGCATAACTTTGAAATCAAACAGTATATATATACAATAACATTATCAGAGTACAACACTTACACACAGCGGAAATAACGATAGCTATATAATCCTGAAGCCTCCTGCTCCAAGCTCCTCCAAGTATATCTGTAAAGACCTGAATTACTTGATTGCCCGTCCAAATTTGGGCACCCAAGAGTTTAGGGAAAACGAAACAAAATAAACTTTGGGTCAGTCATGGGACTGGTGTGAGTAAACTCAAATCATTTGGTTTAACTTTTCAAAATCCTTTTCAAAAGAAAAGGTAATCGTAAGACCAATCCACACATAAACACGGATGGTTTTTACCTTACGATAACCCAAAACGATTTTGGAAATCAATACTTCTCTGATATTATAATAATGTCTAATCACAAGTAATTAACAATGTAGCAGAACGCTTGCATCTCACGTTCCACATATATAGTATACAAACAAAACCGCGGGCGCTTATCGGAGATTGCATTCCAACTATGACAAGGTATGGACCACCTGCCTATAGTGTATCTCTAGAGGCAAATACACTGGGTTCAACAAGAACGTCTTGCAACCCGGCCCACACATGACGGACCACTCATTTCGCTTGAGTGTATCGAATGTATGTCACCAACGGTTGGGAGCTAACCACCGTTTCCTGAAAAGGGACAGCATCGAAAATAGATAAAGAATGAATTGGATTTTCTCTAGATAGGTGATATACACCCTAATGGGAGCGACCCACTTAGCCATGCTGCCTGCCCGATTTCTATCATTTCCCGGTTGATGAAACTTGAGGTCGTAACGTATCTTTGATACACCTGACCACCCTTCACTTTGAATGCCACATCGTCATACCCGTCAAATCACAAATTGATTTCTCCAAAAATACCACAGGTATAAAGCTAAGAGAAACGAATTCCTCCGCCACCAAACGTAAGTATGTTTGAAGAGATCAACTTATGAGATCCATTAGATATACTCTTTCAGACATTCGCCCATTCACGTTTGTCCTGGGACTGGACAAACCGAAGGCACTATTCTGTAAACAGGATAGCCCTTGCATAACTCCGTCTTCAATTATCTTCATCATATTTGATCGCAACGCAAACGTCCATACAGAGTGGTTTTCAGATAATGAATCTGATCCTGGTCTCTCCGTATCGACGATGGAAAAATGGTCAAAAACTTCGATAGTTGGTGATTTAACTATTAAAGAAAAATAGGTGTACAACCAACGATATTATTTCCAGATGGAAATTATACCGATCAATCATCATTCAACATTTCACCTTTTTAAATTAATATATTATTAATTTATTCATTTGCCTTTTCTATATATTCGTAAATCCTTATTTTCTAAATTTAGGAAATATACTTTATTATCATTGGAAACAGTTCCAGATTTACTCCCTTTTCTTATTTTCTATATTACAAAACATTTCCGATCTGTATTTGGTGTGAAGACCCGTAACTTCCCCGTAAAGGAAAGCGTCGGATAGTTCGAGAACAAACCACAACAGAACGCATATAGAAGAACATTTCATTGTATATAACAACAATGCATCAGATTACAAGAATATACAGAGTATAAAAGAATATTACACAGAAATATCAGAGATTTAAATTACATTTAAATACATAGCAGCGGAAAATAATACAATACACAACTAGAATGAGATATACGGATACAAAGCTTCCCGGATATCGTTCCAGTCGTAAACCAGGATCCTGTGAATATAAATCTGCAAAACCAAAACTACTAGCTGCCCGTGTCAAAATAAGGGCACCCAGAGTTTAGGTCAAAACAATAAACTCCAGGTCAGTCATGTGACTGGTGTGAGAACTAAAGCAGTTATAAATCTTTATTTTCAAAGCTAGGTAAAACAAGGGACCACGCCGTATAACACGGAACGGGTTTCCTCCCAAGAATACCAGTGCATAAGACAAACAACGCAATGCTAAATAAAGAAAAATGAAGCTGTTATAAGACCCAGGTCCCATCACACAATGCAACGCAGTCGAGGATAGGGTTTTCCCTTATAACAGCCAAAGAATGCTTGATACGTTTAAAACAAATCATTTGATACTATTATAAGTGCATAGAGTATAAAACAACTTCAAATCATAAGTATCAATCATAGGCGGCATGAATGCCCCATACCACTATGTCGCCATATATAGGTTTACAAATAAAACCGCAAATGTCACGTATTTGGAAATTGGGTTTCCATCTATGAACCGAGGCTAGGGGCAAGATCCTCAACCGATTCGAGACGCTCTAGCCCGCCCCTCAGGAACAGCCGCAACTGCCCCTTGGATCGTCAGGGCCGGTCCACACGGAGTGGATTATTATGCCTGAACAATACGTCTCCCCACCCTATGGGGTGTAAGTCTGGTCCGTCAGCCGACCAGAATGCATTCGGCCGAAACCGATATAACCGAGGCGCCTCGCAACAGCAACAACAACATAAGTCAAACTCGTCAGGGCGTGTAAAACCACTGACGCCACTTCTAACTAGAAAGAAACGCATGCCCTCCCTGAGGTCCGTCTCCCGTTTTTGATTCATACCGGGTGTGAAACTCGCGAATCAAACGTTACACAAAGCTACGCCACAAAGGTCGTGCTTTGATCATCACCACAAGACTTTGCTTTTCAACAGAAGCCTTGATCATTTGCATCTTAGCATGCCACACAGGCAAACCACTCTATGCAACCGATATCAGTCACACAGAATGAAATCCAATGTCAGACACACAGTCCATTTACAAGTCCGTTCTGGGGCTGAACGAAACCGGAGGCACCTAGTACCCCGCATATCCATCGATCTCCAAGTACGTCTGGACGATCACCAACTGTTTCCATCTTCTTGGGTGTACAGCCCAATCAAGATCATCAGTTATCACCCAAACGACGTGAAGACCTCCGGTCTTCGACCATCGTCTTCATCTTCGACTTATCGTCGTATCAGTTATTCAGAATGGGATAAACCCGGTCTTCCCGAATAACTCGCGTATATTTTATAAAAGTGTTACACAAACACAACATACGCCTCATTCCAATTCATCAGTCACTAACCGTAAATTAATCAAGAGAATAATTCCCCAAATATTAACCCCGAAGGCCGAAACCAACATCAGATCAATATCCAGAAAACCATTCTGCTTGGCTAACCGACAGTTAGTTTCTAAATTTCACGTTCAAATCTAATTAAAGATTTAACTATCGCCTGGAGCAAAACTGGTGATACTCCATTCTCGATCTTTTCAATCTAATTAAAGATTCATTAAAACTCCACTTAGTTTTAATCATTATCTGGGTTAAAGAATCAGTGTCATTTAAAACACGATTCACGATAAACCCAAAATCACATTCCATTAATTATCGGGTTAAAGAACAAGTGTTATTTAAAACACTGTTCACGATAAACCCAAAAATCAATACCAATTCAATTCCAATTAAATATCATTTAATTGGTACACTTCATTAAATCTAAATAAAAAGATTTAATCTTTTCTCAACTGGGTTCAAGAACAGTGTTAGTGAAGACACCATTCACGACAAACCCAAATCACATTCGATATTCAATACAAGGCTCTGAATAGAAAATATATCGGCTTATATTCAATATCGAATTCTACGACTAACAAATGTCGTATTGGAAATAACGATACAAATATATATCTTTCAAATTTCCATAACAACACCTGTAATGTCACGAATTCCAACATCGAAATATTCCGAAGACAATTTCGATTCAAATCCACTCCAATGCAATCATTGGAAATTTTGGTTATTTTCAAAACCATTTCAAATTCAATTTATTTATTTAAAAATAAATAGAATTATAATTCTAGTTCAAAACTAGTTCATTTCGATAAAAATCCATTTTTTTATCTTTTCAAATATGGAGATTTTCACCCCAAACTTTCACAAATCATTTCTTATGATTTTACACAAATTATTACTATTTTTAATAATTTTATCAAGGCCCGTACAGTCGATTTCCAACAATGGCCATCGAACTGCACTTACAACGACCTTTTTCGAATTTGATTTGGACGTATCTCCAAATCCAACCGTTAGATTTCAAATTTCTAACATTAATTAGAAAGCTCTTTTCGATACGAACCCAACGGTTCCGGTTTTAGGAGAATCCGACGGTCGGATCTCCTGTAATGTCCGTTTGAAATAAATGGTCGAAATTCGCGAACTGCCGCGGCGCGGCGCGTTCTATTCAGGCCATTATATTATATATAATATATATAATATATATTTCGTCGATTTCTATTTAAAACGAATTATATAAATAGTTTTGAATTCGTTTCAAAAACATTTTCAACTTCCATTTCAATTCAAATCAAAATTGAATTCTTCTCTATAAATTCGTTTTAAAATTCATTTCTATTCAATTCGAATTTCAATTCAATTTGAATTCATTTCAATTCGCTTTCTATTCCATTTGAATTCGTTTTCAATTCAATTCATTTCGAAATCGTTTTCAATTCATTTCATTTCGAAATCGTTTTCAATTCAATTCATTTCGAAATCGTTTTCAATTCATTTCATTTCGAAATCGTTTTCAATTTATTTTGAATTCGTTTTCAATTCAATTCATTTCGAAATCGTTTTCAATTCAATTCATTTCGAAATCGTTTTCAATTCATTTCATTTCGAAATCGTTTTCAATTCAATTCATTTCGAAATCGTTTTCAATTCATTTCATTTCGAAATCGTTTTCAATTCGATATAAATATCGTTCACGTCAAAATGGCGTCCATACACGGCTTCATAAATTTCTATTTTCAAATATTCTATTTCAAATATTTCTTTTTCAAAATAGTTGTTATTATCAAAATATTTCGTTCAACACATGACCAATCTCAATGAATGAGTACTGTCAACACATGAACTTTTATTTTATAATATTCTTTATTTTTCAAATTGGAATGAGGCCCAATCAATTACCATATAAAGTTAATTATATGGATTTTCATACAACACATGTATATCATAGCATTGAAAAATAATCAACCATCAACCAAAGTGCACTACACTGCATAAGCATCAAATACAGATATTCAACGCTTATAACAGCCTGTCAATCAATCGATCGACATATTTAATCAATCAGGATGAGTGAACTGCATATTTCATCCTAACACCCGTGTGGGGTTTCAAACAATCAAACACAGATTTTATTTGTGCAGTTGGGCGATGTGTGAAATTTATCGACCCAATCAATATCATTCAAATAAGTGTACATAAACAAACCATCTGGTTTGTAAATGAATATTTATTTATTCACTTCACTATTTTCATATTCACGTTAAAAATTATATTTTTAACGATAAAACATTTTATTTCAACCTATGAATTTCTATTCAATTCATTTATTCAATAAAATGATATTTTTATTTTTCTAACATGTTTTAGAAAATTTCGGCGGCATAACGGCACGATACTAGAAACGGGACAAGGCCTAGCCTTATCCCCGGTCTAGTGAAGGCCCACGCCATTCACACATCAATCAAATCAATTCGTTATGCAAACCGCAAACTTTGGAGTAAGGATCTAACCTAGCCTTACTCCTTCGCCTTATAACGGCGCACGTCTAATCCTAACCAATTTATCGATTCGATTTTTCACACCACAAACCACATTCAAACAATATCGCAATCAATCACCAAACTGTCAAACAAACAAGTCCATGGTCTGTGGACGATTGTGTCGGGTGCTACTAAGCACCGTCTGCATCCTAGTATATATATATAACTAGAAAATAAATAGAAAGGTGAGAAATTCTCACCGATTAGCTATCCTAGCTCCACGGCACTTCATTGATAGAAATCTTCATCGCTATCGCATCATCGCCATCTTCGTTGCCCGTAGTCACTATATATATAAAAATCGAATTTTTATTTCAAAGTTCAATATATAAAAATCGAATTTTTAGTTCAAAGTTCAATATATAAAAATCGAATTTTTATTTCAAAGTTCAATATATAAAAATCGAATTTTTAGTTCAAAGTTCAATATATAAAAATCGAATTTTTACTTCAAAGTTCAATATATAAAAATCGAATTTTTACTTCAAAGTTCAATATATAAAAATCGAATTTTTATTTCAAAGTTCAATATATAAAAATCGAATTTTTATTTCAAAGTTCAATATATAAAAATCGAATTTTTATTTCTAAGTTCAATATATAAAAATCGAATTTTTATTTCAAAGTTCAATATATAAAAATCGAATTTTTATTTCAAAGTTCAATATATAAAAATCGAATTTTTATTTCAAAGTTCAATATATAAAAATCGAATTTTTAGTTCGAAGTTCAATATATAAAAATCGAATTTTTAGTTCAAAGTTCAATATATAAAAATCCTATTTTTTTTCGAAGTTCAAAACATAAAAACTATATTTTTCTTTCGACTTTCGATATATAGAAATCTGATTTTTCCTTTTAAATTTCTAATCTCTTCCTAGTTTAGAAATCATTTTAAATTCAGTTTAAAAATCATTTTCCCTTTCAAAATAAAATCAGTTTTACTTCCTATAAAAATCAGTTTTCAAAACAAAAATAAAATAATCAGTTTTCAAATTTTAAAATAATCAGTTTTTCAAATTTAAATAAAATAATCAGTTTTCATTTTTAAAATAATCAGGTTTACATTTTCTGTTTTTAAATAAAATAAAAATAAAATAAATAAAAAAAAAAAAAAAAAAAAAAAAAAAAACTTACAGGGGTGGTGCATCGACTTCATCGGCGGCAGCTTCTAGGGGGGCATCGACTTCATCGGCGGCAGGTGGTTGGGGCCCCACCGATGGCGTCGCGACCTCGATTTGGCTGCGGAGGGGGGGTTCGATAACTGGAAGGACGAGGGGTGGGGGAGGAAGCTTCGTCGAGGGGGGGGGCTGAGCGGCGCGCGATTGGGGGAGGGAGCGGAAATCGCCTGGCGGCGGTGGTTAGGGTAGGGGGCGGGATCGACGAGGCGGGGTTCTTTTTTTTTTTTTTTTTTTTTCCTTTTTTTGTTTCTGAAATGAGAAAGTAACGGGGGGGGGGGGGGTGTTTATAAAAGAAAATATATTTAATTATTTATTCAATTAATTCTCCGTAAAGTTGCTTTTTCGTTTGGGCTTTGAATTGGATCCAACGACTGTCGTCCCTAGCGTAATACCCCCATTCCGGATACAATGGGATATGTATCGCAAGCTGATTTGATCGTTACAATCAGTTTCCTTTTGAATTTTCATTTAAATCACTATATTGAATTTTAAACATACATTTCAAATTACCGGGGTCACATACTAACTAGAAAAATTCCAGAAAAATATTTTCTAGCTTCGTATTGACGATACGGTCCTAACAAAACTAGTTTCGTCAAATTCTGAGACCGTTTGAAAAATGGCCAATTTCCAGTCGATTAAAATCAACTGAAACTGGTCAAACGCGTTTTCCTTTGCCACGCTCACATATTGATTCGAAAAATTATGAAATTTGAAATCTAGCAATAACTTTACATCACGGACCCAACAAAACTGGTTTCGTCGAAATCCGAGGTCGTTTGCAAAATGTCCATTTTTAAGGGCCTGAATTCCATAGCGACTATTCAGAATTTTCAACTGGACATATCTTTTGATTCCCGCTAAGAAATTTTGATCATTCGGGTTCGTTGGAAAGATATTCACTATTAGATTCCATTATTTTTGGTTTCACTAAAATCCGGATTGTTTTGCACCCGGTACATTCAATTGAAGTTTGAAATCGAATTATCGAACTACCGCGCCATTTTCAATTCTATTTATAATTATATATAATTATTTATATTCTAACGACGACGCGTATAATATATACGTTCGAATATATTCAAAATAAATTTCTCGTCGATATTATTTAAAATAATTCATTTTAAATAATCTAAATTCGCTAAAATGGCCAAAATAAAAATTTTAAACTGGCCCAGATTTTACGGGTTGTTACAATCTCCCCCACTTAAAACTTTTCGTCCCCGAAAAGGAACAAAGTCGAAAGTGGTTTGATTATTCAGCTCCACATTTGATCTGGCTTCCATTCTCCAACTCTTTAGTTTCTGAGAATTTTTAAAATTTCAAAAATTTGGCTAACACCCTAAATTTTTGAAAAATTTCGCCATAACCTCCCCTGCACCGGGAGCATCGGGAAATTGCAAATAGCGTTCCCGGTCCTTCAGATCTCAAAAAGAAAAAGAAAAAGCCAAGCGGCTAGCCAATAGGCTCATAAAATCATCATCACCCAAACAAAACAGTAAATTATGTAATAAACATGTACCTATTTGTCGGGCAAACAAATTTTATTCTCTGCTCTAGCCTCCTTGCTATGACCTGTTCAATGATATATATGTATATGCAAACAAATGCGACCAATTTTCAATAGAGTTCAATATTTGATTCAATTAGGCATAATTGTTCAAAATTAGCAAACAATTAAACAAACAACACAAACTTCAATCAATTAGTGGATTAACGTTTCAAATTCATAATTTCGATATATATACAAAAATCAGATTTTTGATGCCAAATCACAACAATTAGCCCTATCTAATTTTGGTTCTCACACCAGTCAATAGGAAATATATAGATATCAAACCTTCGAAACACGAACATAAATGTTGATGATGCGATCGCTATCATCAATATCATCTCCGGGCGACTAGGGTGTGGTGCTATATCTATCCAATATATTAAAACTTCGAATACACGCTAGCTAGGCGCATACGCAAAAATCTTTATATTTTGGATTGTCCTAATCAATATAAAATAAATAATCAAATACGAATAATTGATTTAAATTTTCAAATCAAAAATCGTTTTCATTTTAAAAATATACTCTTCACACTCGTTCTAGGATACTACTGATCCCATCTCTAACGAGTCATTCCATTGGATATTACTAATCCAATATCTGATGAATTCCTTCGTACGGTTCTAATGTGTCTTGTTCTCTGCTTTGTAAACCAAAGCTCTGATACCAACTGTGAAGACCCGTAACTTCCCCGTAAAGGAAAGCGTCGGATAGTTCGAGAACAAACCACAACAGAACGCATATAGAAGAACATTTCATTGTATATAACAACAATGCATCAGATTACAAGAATATACAGAGTATAAAAGAATATTACACAGAAATATCAGAGATTTAAATTACATTTAAATACATAGCAGCGGAAAATAATACAATACACAACTAGAATGAGATATACGGATACAAAGCTTCCCGGATATCGTTCCAGTCGTAAACCAGGATCCTGTGAATATAAATCTGCAAAACCAAAACTACTAGCTGCCCGTGTCAAAATAAGGGCACCCAGAGTTTAGGTCAAAACAATAAACTCCAGGTCAGTCATGTGACTGGTGTGAGAACTAAAGCAGTTATAAATCTTTATTTTCAAAGCTAGGTAAAACAAGGGACCACGCCGTATAACACGGAACGGGTTTCCTCCCAAGAATACCAGTGCATAAGACAAACAACGCAATGCTAAATAAAGAAAAATGAAGCTGTTATAAGACCCAGGTCCCATCACACAATGCAACGCAGTCGAGGATAGGGTTTTCCCTTATAACAGCCAAAGAATGCTTGATACGTTTAAAACAAATCATTTGATACTATTATAAGTGCATAGAGTATAAAACAACTTCAAATCATAAGTATCAATCATAGGCGGCATGAATGCCCCATACCACTATGTCGCCATATATAGGTTTACAAATAAAACCGCAAATGTCACGTATTTGGAAATTGGGTTTCCATCTATGAACCGAGGCTAGGGGCAAGATCCTCAACCGATTCGAGACGCTCTAGCCCGCCCCTCAGGAACAGCCGCAACTGCCCCTTGGATCGTCAGGGCCGGTCCACACGGAGTGGATTATTATGCCTGAACAATACGTCTCCCCACCCTATGGGGTGTAAGTCTGGTCCGTCAGCCGACCAGAATGCATTCGGCCGAAACCGATATAACCGAGGCGCCTCGCAACAGCAACAACAACATAAGTCAAACTCGTCAGGGCGTGTAAAACCACTGACGCCACTTCTAACTAGAAAGAAACGCATGCCCTCCCTGAGGTCCGTCTCCCGTTTTTGATTCATACCGGGTGTGAAACTCGCGAATCAAACGTTACACAAAGCTACGCCACAAAGGTCGTGCTTTGATCATCACCACAAGACTTTGCTTTTCAACAGAAGCCTTGATCATTTGCATCTTAGCATGCCACACAGGCAAACCACTCTATGCAACCGATATCAGTCACACAGAATGAAATCCAATGTCAGACACACAGTCCATTTACAAGTCCGTTCTGGGGCTGAACGAAACCGGAGGCACCTAGTACCCCGCATATCCATCGATCTCCAAGTACGTCTGGACGATCACCAACTGTTTCCATCTTCTTGGGTGTACAGCCCAATCAAGATCATCAGTTATCACCCAAACGACGTGAAGACCTCCGGTCTTCGACCATCGTCTTCATCTTCGACTTATCGTCGTATCAGTTATTCAGAATGGGATAAACCCGGTCTTCCCGAATAACTCGCGTATATTTTATAAAAGTGTTACACAAACACAACATACGCCTCATTCCAATTCATCAGTCACTAACCGTAAATTAATCAAGAGAATAATTCCCCAAATATTAACCCCGAAGGCCGAAACCAACATCAGATCAATATCCAGAAAACCATTCTGCTTGGCTAACCGACAGTTAGTTTCTAAATTTCACGTTCAAATCTAATTAAAGATTTAACTATCGCCTGGAGCAAAACTGGTGATACTCCATTCTCGATCTTTTCAATCTAATTAAAGATTCATTAAAACTCCACTTAGTTTTAATCATTATCTGGGTTAAAGAATCAGTGTCATTTAAAACACGATTCACGATAAACCCAAAATCACATTCCATTAATTATCGGGTTAAAGAACAAGTGTTATTTAAAACACTGTTCACGATAAACCCAAAAATCAATACCAATTCAATTCCAATTAAATATCATTTAATTGGTACACTTCATTAAATCTAAATAAAAAGATTTAATCTTTTCTCAACTGGGTTCAAGAACAGTGTTAGTGAAGACACCATTCACGACAAACCCAAATCACATTCGATATTCAATACAAGGCTCTGAATAGAAAATATATCGGCTTATATTCAATATCGAATTCTACGACTAACAAATGTCGTATTGGAAATAACGATACAAATATATATCTTTCAAATTTCCATAACAACACCTGTAATGTCACGAATTCCAACATCGAAATATTCCGAAGACAATTTCGATTCAAATCCACTCCAATGCAATCATTGGAAATTTTGGTTATTTTCAAAACCATTTCAAATTCAATTTATTTATTTAAAAATAAATAGAATTATAATTCTAGTTCAAAACTAGTTCATTTCGATAAAAATCCATTTTTTTATCTTTTCAAATATGGAGATTTTCACCCCAAACTTTCACAAATCATTTCTTATGATTTTACACAAATTATTACTATTTTTAATAATTTTATCAAGGCCCGTACAGTCGATTTCCAACAATGGCCATCGAACTGCACTTACAACGACCTTTTTCGAATTTGATTTGGACGTATCTCCAAATCCAACCGTTAGATTTCAAATTTCTAACATTAATTAGAAAGCTCTTTTCGATACGAACCCAACGGTTCCGGTTTTAGGAGAATCCGACGGTCGGATCTCCTGTAATGTCCGTTTGAAATAAATGGTCGAAATTCGCGAACTGCCGCGGCGCGGCGCGTTCTATTCAGGCCATTATATTATATATAATATATATAATATATATTTCGTCGATTTCTATTTAAAACGAATTATATAAATAGTTTTGAATTCGTTTCAAAAACATTTTCAACTTCCATTTCAATTCAAATCAAAATTGAATTCTTCTCTATAAATTCGTTTTAAAATTCATTTCTATTCAATTCGAATTTCAATTCAATTTGAATTCATTTCAATTCGCTTTCTATTCCATTTGAATTCGTTTTCAATTCAATTCATTTCGAAATCGTTTTCAATTCATTTCATTTCGAAATCGTTTTCAATTCAATTCATTTCGAAATCGTTTTCAATTCATTTCATTTCGAAATCGTTTTCAATTTATTTTGAATTCGTTTTCAATTCAATTCATTTCGAAATCGTTTTCAATTCAATTCATTTCGAAATCGTTTTCAATTCATTTCATTTCGAAATCGTTTTCAATTCAATTCATTTCGAAATCGTTTTCAATTCATTTCATTTCGAAATCGTTTTCAATTCGATATAAATATCGTTCACGTCAAAATGGCGTCCATACACGGCTTCATAAATTTCTATTTTCAAATATTCTATTTCAAATATTTCTTTTTCAAAATAGTTGTTATTATCAAAATATTTCGTTCAACACATGACCAATCTCAATGAATGAGTACTGTCAACACATGAACTTTTATTTTATAATATTCTTTATTTTTCAAATTGGAATGAGGCCCAATCAATTACCATATAAAGTTAATTATATGGATTTTCATACAACACATGTATATCATAGCATTGAAAAATAATCAACCATCAACCAAAGTGCACTACACTGCATAAGCATCAAATACAGATATTCAACGCTTATAACAGCCTGTCAATCAATCGATCGACATATTTAATCAATCAGGATGAGTGAACTGCATATTTCATCCTAACACCCGTGTGGGGTTTCAAACAATCAAACACAGATTTTATTTGTGCAGTTGGGCGATGTGTGAAATTTATCGACCCAATCAATATCATTCAAATAAGTGTACATAAACAAACCATCTGGTTTGTAAATGAATATTTATTTATTCACTTCACTATTTTCATATTCACGTTAAAAATTATATTTTTAACGATAAAACATTTTATTTCAACCTATGAATTTCTATTCAATTCATTTATTCAATAAAATGATATTTTTATTTTTCTAACATGTTTTAGAAAATTTCGGCGGCATAACGGCACGATACTAGAAACGGGACAAGGCCTAGCCTTATCCCCGGTCTAGTGAAGGCCCACGCCATTCACACATCAATCAAATCAATTCGTTATGCAAACCGCAAACTTTGGAGTAAGGATCTAACCTAGCCTTACTCCTTCGCCTTATAACGGCGCACGTCTAATCCTAACCAATTTATCGATTCGATTTTTCACACCACAAACCACATTCAAACAATATCGCAATCAATCACCAAACTGTCAAACAAACAAGTCCATGGTCTGTGGACGATTGTGTCGGGTGCTACTAAGCACCGTCTGCATCCTAGTATATATATATAACTAGAAAATAAATAGAAAGGTGAGAAATTCTCACCGATTAGCTATCCTAGCTCCACGGCACTTCATTGATAGAAATCTTCATCGCTATCGCATCATCGCCATCTTCGTTGCCCGTAGTCACTATATATATAAAAATCGAATTTTTATTTCAAAGTTCAATATATAAAAATCGAATTTTTAGTTCAAAGTTCAATATATAAAAATCGAATTTTTATTTCAAAGTTCAATATATAAAAATCGAATTTTTAGTTCAAAGTTCAATATATAAAAATCGAATTTTTACTTCAAAGTTCAATATATAAAAATCGAATTTTTACTTCAAAGTTCAATATATAAAAATCGAATTTTTATTTCAAAGTTCAATATATAAAAATCGAATTTTTATTTCAAAGTTCAATATATAAAAATCGAATTTTTATTTCTAAGTTCAATATATAAAAATCGAATTTTTATTTCAAAGTTCAATATATAAAAATCGAATTTTTATTTCAAAGTTCAATATATAAAAATCGAATTTTTATTTCAAAGTTCAATATATAAAAATCGAATTTTTAGTTCGAAGTTCAATATATAAAAATCGAATTTTTAGTTCAAAGTTCAATATATAAAAATCCTATTTTTTTTCGAAGTTCAAAACATAAAAACTATATTTTTCTTTCGACTTTCGATATATAGAAATCTGATTTTTCCTTTTAAATTTCTAATCTCTTCCTAGTTTAGAAATCATTTTAAATTCAGTTTAAAAATCATTTTCCCTTTCAAAATAAAATCAGTTTTACTTCCTATAAAAATCAGTTTTCAAAACAAAAATAAAATAATCAGTTTTCAAATTTTAAAATAATCAGTTTTTCAAATTTAAATAAAATAATCAGTTTTCATTTTTAAAATAATCAGGTTTACATTTTCTGTTTTTAAATAAAATAAAAATAAAATAAATAAAAAAAAAAAAAAAAAAAAAAAAAAAAACTTACAGGGGTGGTGCATCGACTTCATCGGCGGCAGCTTCTAGGGGGGCATCGACTTCATCGGCGGCAGGTGGTTGGGGCCCCACCGATGGCGTCGCGACCTCGATTTGGCTGCGGAGGGGGGGTTCGATAACTGGAAGGACGAGGGGTGGGGGAGGAAGCTTCGTCGAGGGGGGGGGCTGAGCGGCGCGCGATTGGGGGAGGGAGCGGAAATCGCCTGGCGGCGGTGGTTAGGGTAGGGGGCGGGATCGACGAGGCGGGGTTCTTTTTTTTTTTTTTTTTTTTCCTTTTTTTGTTTCTGAAATGAGAAAGTAACGGGGGGGGGGGGGTGTTTATAAAAGAAAATATATTTAATTATTTATTCAATTAATTCTCCGTAAAGTTGCTTTTTCGTTTGGGCTTTGAATTGGATCCAACGACTGTCGTCCCTAGCGTAATACCCCCATTCCGGATACAATGGGATATGTATCGCAAGCTGATTTGATCGTTACAATCAGTTTCCTTTTGAATTTTCATTTAAATCACTATATTGAATTTTAAACATACATTTCAAATTACCGGGGTCACATACTAACTAGAAAAATTCCAGAAAAATATTTTCTAGCTTCGTATTGACGATACGGTCCTAACAAAACTAGTTTCGTCAAATTCTGAGACCGTTTGAAAAATGGCCAATTTCCAGTCGATTAAAATCAACTGAAACTGGTCAAACGCGTTTTCCTTTGCCACGCTCACATATTGATTCGAAAAATTATGAAATTTGAAATCTAGCAATAACTTTACATCACGGACCCAACAAAACTGGTTTCGTCGAAATCCGAGGTCGTTTGCAAAATGTCCATTTTTAAGGGCCTGAATTCCATAGCGACTATTCAGAATTTTCAACTGGACATATCTTTTGATTCCCGCTAAGAAATTTTGATCATTCGGGTTCGTTGGAAAGATATTCACTATTAGATTCCATTATTTTTGGTTTCACTAAAATCCGGATTGTTTTGCACCCGGTACATTCAATTGAAGTTTGAAATCGAATTATCGAACTACCGCGCCATTTTCAATTCTATTTATAATTATATATAATTATTTATATTCTAACGACGACGCGTATAATATATACGTTCGAATATATTCAAAATAAATTTCTCGTCGATATTATTTAAAATAATTCATTTTAAATAATCTAAATTCGCTAAAATGGCCAAAATAAAAATTTTAAACTGGCCCAGATTTTACGGGTTGTTACAGAAAACGTTTCCAAAATTCCTTCATTAGATTTAAACAGACGTTTAAATATAACGTCACTATGCGTACTCGAACCATTACACTCATTAACTGGATTCACTTAACCAATCTTCACTATCGAACCTTAACCATTCCTTAGTTAAAAACGAAGTCAATCAAGTTGGGGTATAATTACCTCTCAGACCTTAACTAAACAAAATTTCTAACTTCGAAATAGAAAAAGTTCACCTTTCAAATCTTTAACAAACTTCCTTACGTAACTCTCGGATTCTATTTATGAATCCACTTCTTTTACCAAAATTATTTAATTATAACCATAGTGATATAATCTCATACTTTCGAAATATAATAACTTAAACATAACTTTTCTTTCTTAATTTGAATAAACAAGCATACAACTAATTTATTATTAAATTAGTAAAACTTGATTTGAAACGGGAAGTAAATATTACTTTCCTTAATTCGATATAATCGATTCTGATGTATAGCTCTCTTTCGACAAATCTCTATTCGATAACTCCTTTTCGAATAAACTATATTTGATAACTCTTTCTTCGAATAACTATATTTGATAATTTCCCTTCGAATGATTTACGTTCGATGAATTCTCTTTGAATGATTTACATTTGATTAATCTCTTTTTGAATAAACTATATTCGATTAACTCCCTTAATTCTATTCGAATAAACTATTTTGAATAACTCCTTCAATTCTATTCGAATAAACTATTTCGAGTAACTCCTTTGGATTAACTCGGTTTGATTAACTCATATTGACTAACTCAACTCGATTAACTCAACTTGATTAACTTACTTGATTAACTCAACTCATTTAACTCCTATCGAATAACTAATATTCGATTAACTTATATTCGAATAACTATGTCTGTTTTTCAATTTATTTCGAATGGCAAATATTTGATTAAACTCCATTCGCCTGACTCTAGATCGCAGCGATCACAATGGTTACGCCTGATTCCCTCAGGAAAACATCCGACCGTCGTAGGCTATCTGCAGCCCTGCGAATTACGCTAGCAGTCGTACGAAATGACAACACATCCTAAATAACTATGTTTGACTGACTCTATCTCAAATAACTATATTCGATCAACTCTAATCGAATAACTAATATTCAATAAATCCTAATTCGATTAACTCTATCTAATGAACTCTAACTGGTTAACTCTAACTGATTAACTCCTTTAATTAACTCTACGTTTATTCAGTTTCAAATATCGATGTTGTAATCGATTCTTACTTCTCTATATAAGTCCTGACTTAAATACTCTATTTATCCAATGATAAACATTTCATTTGATTTATAAAATATTATTTATAAATTTATCTTCTCAATCTATTGGTTAAAATAGATTCTATTTAAAATCTTAGCTTTAAATCCATATCATGTTATACCCGTGTGCGAAGCACGGGTCTAAACCTTACAAATGTAAAATTCTCCTTTTATACAATTCTAGTCACTTTTCAAGTATTCCTTTTTATAATCTATTTATTTACAAAATAAATCCCTTTTTGATAATTCTGTTTATTTTATAAAATATTTTCTATTTATAAAATCTATTGATTTCATAAGTAATTCTTTTGATAATCTAACTATTCCCTTCTATTTATTTTACACATATTTCCTCTTTCTATTCTATTTATTTTTCGAATAAATATTCCTTTTCAATTCTATTTGTAAATAGTTTACAAATACTTCTCTTTTTCAATTCTTTTTGTAAATGTTTCACAAATATTTCCCTTCAATTTTATCTATTTGATTAACAAATAAGTATTCCTTTTTAATCTATTTATTTTCTAAATAAATAGTTTTCTTTTTATAAAATCTTTTGATTTTATAAATATTTCTTTTTCAATATAACAATGAAATTTTCCTTTTTAACATTCCAGTATTCCTTATGGTATTTAACGTACCATATAACAATGATCAGTATCATTCAACCATACAAAACCAACAACAGATTTCATATCACATCATATAACACAATATATGAAAAAAAAACAGTAAAATAAATGTTGAGGAACCCAGTTGGGTCCCTCCGACCTGTTTCCCTGCATCCACAGATGTTAAACAATAAAATTAACATAAATTTCATTTTTTTTTCTATGAAATATTCTTCTAAAAAGGATTAACTTTTGATTAATGATTTATATATATCATTATCGATATTTCCAACCAATAACTAGCAGTTCAACCAAACAGCCACATAGAGCAAACAACCATCATTTATAAATTCTAAAAATATTTTATAAAAATATAAATCTAGCAGAGTTAGTGAGATTACTCACATTGGTCGGTTATTGTTAAATAACGATAAGTGTCTCTGATTTGATTCAGATCCAACAATTTATTTTGCTATAAATTGTAATTAGCTTCGATTCGCTCCCCGTCGGTCCCAGTGTGTAGCTCTTGTCCATACGGTCCCAACGGATCTGACCGTTCGTTATTCTGATATCGTACGAGAGAGTTACGCATTTTTAAAGTTTATGCATTTTTAAATAAAATTCTAAACTAAACTTAACTTCCTTAATAAATGGATTTGGGCTTCACCTCAACAACCCGGCCCAAACTCCCCATACCCAAATCGGCCTCGTACCAATTTCTTCTTCCCCGATAATAAGCATTTCGGTCCATTCCTCATTCAATAGCCATTTCCAAGATTCCAAGCTCCACTGCTCCTTTTCTACTTCACCGATTTACAAAACTAACACCTCCCTCATGATTCTCGTCAAAATCTCCATTTACCAACCCTTAAATCCTCACGCTCGATCGCCGCATTGAAGTTGCGACACCCAGTCCGTGCTACAAGGCATCGAACCAAACTATCACCGAGATCCTCAAAAATACATACACGGATGTGGTTTTAACTCCTCTATCCAAATACAAACATCAATCCATCCGTCGCTGCTTAAATCGAGATATAACCGTAACCCTAGGTTCACGGTGATGTTTCCAGCAATAGAAAAACTGATCGTACCCTTCAAGACTTATATTGGATTGAAGAGCATTACTTGCTGAACTCACAAACTCTTGCTTTGGATTTTATAAAGTTTTATTTGAATTCTTTTGAATTTTTGAAGGTCGAAATCTCACTGAAAGAGGAAAATAAACAGCGGCGCATTATCTGTTGACTTAGGGAGGATTGAATTAGGTTTAGAAAGTTTAGGTTATTATATAGGATATTTTTAATAATTAAATATTCAATTATTATATTAAATTTTAAGTAACCGTTGTATGTACTCGTCCTTTAAAAATTCATGTGACTACATATGATACCCAAAAATCACGAAACTGTACATGCAGCTACAGTTTGACATTACGGTCCCAACGAAACTAGTTTCGTCGAATTCCAACTCCGTTTGCTCACACAGCGTATTTTCAACCGTCAAAATACTGACTGTTCCTCACATTAAAAATCGGTACGGCCACACACGGACTCTAAAAATCACGGAAATTGAAATCTAGCAATAATTTAATATTACGGATCCAACAAAATTAGTTTCGTCGAATTCCGACTTCATTTGAAAAAGTGTCTATTTTTAAAGCTCTAAATAACCCATTTAAATATATAAATATATTTAAATATAATTAAATTGAAAATAAACAAATTTATATTATCGTATATATTCACACTAGAATACCCTACAGCTCTAGAATAATCCTATATGGATTTCTAACTCGATATTTCATCATCAGAGTTATATCGATATTCGATTCATATTTAAATCCCTTTAAAAAAATTGAAATGGCCATAGCACTGTTTTTTTGAAAATTTGATTTGGACATAAATCAAAATCTACACGACGAAATCATGATTTTTCTCTTCCACTAGAAAAATATACTTCACCAGTTCTTAACGTTTCTTGTTTCACAGAAATTCGACTTAAAACGGCTTCTGTATATTCAATTGAAGTTCGAATCGCCAAATAACGAACTGTAGCGCCATTTCAAGCTCGATTTTAATTATATTATAATTATACGTTCAAACTGCCATTGAAATAATATATTCGTTATTCTAATTCAATTCTAAACTGAATTAAATATCACAGATGGTCCAATTCCCACTATTTTGTGAATTCCACTATTTCTGACAATTTCAGAAATTAAATATATTATTATATTATCTAATTAAATATTCAATATTTTTTAATTCTGGTCATTTTAAATAACCAAACCATTATTTAAATAATTAAATAAATTATTTATATACCGTAAAAATACGGGTCGTTACAATTCCGCTACCCATTAAATTTCTCATCGATGGGTTTCTTATGTCTTTGGCTATGTACCTGAGCGCGGAGTCGTTTTCCTTACTGGTAACCCCACTGCGATGCCTTAGCCGTTCTTGTGTCGATTTTACTTCTTCCTCGGGTTTCTAGGTTAGCCGGTATCTGTTGGTGCTCCTGTCGTGGGCAGAGGGACGAGATTCAACTGTATTTGTCTTGCTTTGGTGTGAATGCTTCTCAGCATTGACGCAGAGGAATTGCTAGCCTCAGTCTGGGCTACATCGTAGTGAGTTACGTGACTCGCCAGACTCCTTCCTGGTATGCCTTATAGTTATTAACCAAGATGCAATGAAATTTAGATCCTATGCTCTGACTTGTTGAGCTAATGAAGCTTCAATAGCTATTGGGATATTATTTTGGTATTATTGGGCTCATTGTGTATGTTATGTATGTTTGCCCCTAGTGGTTTGTCGTCTTTTGATTCATGAATTTGTTGATTGAAGTTTGATTGTGGTAGGTCATCTTGGTGGGTGTGTGGTTTTCCATCGGGGGTCAGGGGTTTGTTTTGATATGGAACTGGACGTTTGATTGCTGCACAGGCAAAGTTTTGATAATTTACGCTTTGGTGTTTTAGCAACACAGGTGAAATGCGAGCTCTCAGTGCTGCTAAGCTCTTTCTTGATCCCTCTTTATCCAACTTTACTTGTCATAGCAATTCAACAGCTCATATGTCAGATGCAAATGTTATGGTCTCAAGATATTTTAGGGCTCATTTCCCCTCATGTCAAAGCTACAATGCAACGTAGTGGCATTGTGCTGCTTGGTCTGGCTGTACCTCTCCGATGTGTCGTGATGATGATGTCTTGTTTAGTGAATGGTACTTGGATGTATGGTCCGTTGTGTCTTTAGTCACTTGAATGTAATAACTTCTTTTGAAGTATGCAATTAACCATGTAATATTCTCCCTGCGTGGAGGTCTATTGTAGTCTAGTTAATTTAAACTAGCTCCAGTGTTGTAAGCCTGTTAGGTAGAGTGGACGGAACACTATAAATTCCGTTAGTGGTGGACGGACCACCTTAAAAAACCGAAGTAGCTGATTATCAACTACAATCATCTATACTGTACTTTATTGTTTATTATTAGTTATAATAAAAAGGTGTTTGCGGTTACCTTAAAAACAGTCGACATTGCCAAAAAAAATCGATAAAATCCAATGCAGTCCATACGTGATGAGTGTATCCAACTAGAAGCTTCTGAATTCATTCTATTAGCAAAAGACTACATTTCGTTGTTTTTATAATAAAATCAAAGAACAAAAGTGGGAAATTGCGAAGATAGAGGAATGCGCATCTTTTGCAAGTGTCAACCGACTGATGCATATCTAATAAACGTACAAGGGTATGACATTTATTAAACAAATGTCTGATCTTTGCACGCCTATCTAATAGACGCTCGATGATCAAACACTTATCAAATGAACATTCAACAATTGTGGCGAATTTCCTTTCGGTTCAAGACTTAATAATGGTGCTCTAAATATTAAACCCTCAATATTTTTTTGGAGATGCTTTAAGAATGAGTCTTTATAAAGACTATTCCAAAGTTGCTGAAACAGCAATATCAGTTGTATCAATGTGTGCATGTGCAAAAACATGCATACATGAATGCATGGCAATATCTTTAAGTGTCATCCTAATCATGACATGCGGCACCACCCTGACACTCTGCACCATCGTTGCCTATTTCTGGACTAGACCCTGACGAACTATGCCGGAAACTGTTGTTTTGTATATTTTCCATGTGAAATAAATAATGTAACAAACAACAGTTTCTACCTAAAAAAAAGGAAATAAAACATGCACAAACATGCGATTGAAATTTCCTTTTATGAATTGAAAGAAAGATTGTTTTGATAAATTGAGAGAAGATAGAGGTAGCTAGATGTTTGCAAATGATCGATAAATAAGGACCAAAACGAATCGAGAATGCACGGATTTAATATGTGGACGTCATCCATCATCTATACTGTACTATTAAAGATGATTTGTTTTTCCATGGCTCTCAAGCCCACTTCAGTTTTTGCTAGGACTTCATGTAAGCATGACACCTGTAATGTTTACTGAACCGTCTCCTTATCCAAATCACATTTTCGCATTCCTTCCTTTCGCCCCTCATCTTATTTTTATTTCCTTCTCTTCCCCCTTTGCCTTCATTTTCCATCTACTGCCTCAGTTCATGCCTAATCGTTCCCTTCATGCCCATAATCTCAGTAGCGACTTTTCCTCTCATTGTCGTTCACGTCTCCTGCTCTGTAAATCCTAGGTGTTCTCACTACTTCCTTTTTCCCTTTTTTCCAGTTTTCCCTAGGGTCGCTCCATCTACGGGCCACACACAGCCTTGCGGTTTCTTTTCCCTGAATCTTGTGTAAGTTTTGAATCATGTATAAATACTTCTCTGGCTTTCATTACCATCTTTGTTTCTTCGTTATTTTTTATTTCCTTTTTTACAGCAGTGGCTTTTCCCAAACTATGGCGATTAAAACTGCCCGTTATTTTTGTCTAGATTCAGAATGAGGTTGATTTCTTCTGACTTCAGCTAGGTAAGCTTTTCGATTAACTTCTTCTATATAATTGAGATTGAAAAGTGAATTTATTTGTTAGACTGAACTTGCTAGATGTTTTCCGAATAACAGTACCGATTAATGTTCATTTATTCTAATAATAACTTGCAAGCATAAATGTATTACTACATGTACCTATGTTATTTCGAGCTAGATTTTTTCATATGTAACTTATTTAATATAATAGCTATGAGTGTGACATAAAGAATATGCTACTGCATGTTCTTTAACAAGTCCTATGATGTATGTGTTTTCAAAGACGAAAGCATATCTATAGTATGTAATTTTATAAAATGATGATTCGTTTTCTACGCTCTTTATTATATAGGTTATGAATTTGAATCTTCAAGATATTATTACATTATTGTAGTTGTTTAATTTGGTTTTTTTGGCAAAGCCAACGGGGTTGAGTGGGCCCCTGCCACTTTAATTAATATACCGAAGACGATTATATAACAACAAAGTTAGACAAAGAAACAAAAAGAAAACAACGAAAAGACGGTACATCAACACTAACAGAAGGTAAACAAAACACATATAATCACAAAAACTACAAGCTGTAGTAGCAATATGCTTCCAAAAATTCCAGGATTGTATGCAAATTTTAGGAATTTCTGCCCATCTCTTAACTCGTGCCATAGAAGCTGCTTCAGATTCATTGTTGATACTACACGAACAAGATCAAACACAGGGTAATTTATTTCTGCCCAAACTCTGTGAACATATTTATTTATAACACATGCGTACAGTCTCACTTTCTGACTTTTTCCTTTTGTCTTAGTTCTTATTTCTTCCCATTCTGGATGACTCGAAGTTTGCATTCTGGGGCTTTGTATATGGGCTAGAATATCATCCTAAAGTGGTTATAACTCATTACATTCAAAGAACAGGTACGTATGTGATTCTCCAATCGAACTACAGAAACAACAAAGTACCACCACTTGTATGTCGCATCCTTGTAATATATCTTTGGTTAGTATAGCCTTATACACTACCTTCCAGAGACATAGGTTCTCCTTTGCATTATTATCACGCCTCCACACCGCTTTATGCAATCTGCAAGGAGAAAGATTAGTAACACCTTGTAAATTGTTATACAATTGTATAGTTTTGAATCTGTCACCTTTTTAGTTCCAAAATGTATTGACATAAGAATTTGTTTTCACCCATTTTCTCTTGATTCAGTCCTACAGGCTCGCCACATCTCGGTTTGCAGTAGCAGGCAAGCAAAGCCGATTGCCATGCACTATGCTTGCAACATTGCTTGCAATGTTAATCCCCGACTGACTCTTGTAAAGATAAGGGAGCAAGTCCCAAAGAATTACTCCAAAATCGCACCATGGGTCTCTTCAGAAACTGATTCTATTGTAAGCATTCACCCTATATTTGAAATAAGGCAGTAAAGCTGGTTTGATTTTAATCAAGCTTTTCCAAATCCCAACTCATACCACTTTTGATTTCTAGAGACCAAATATTATTATTTTTGAGAACATATTTATAAGGCCATTCAACCCATAGGCTGTCAGTTTTTAATCAATATGTCGTTCAATTGTTTTCCGAATGCAACCTTGTTCCACACACACATATTCATGATGCCAAGTCCACCCTTATTAATAGGATATTCAAGTAGATTAAATGAGATTGGAGCTAAGTATTTTATATTTATATTTCCTATCCATATAGATCTCATAAATGTTGTATTCAACATGGAAAGCGGTTTTTTTAGCAAAATAAATGTGTGCACCCAATACACGCGCATCAATGATAACAGATTTTATGAGGGTCACCCTTCCTGCTTGCGAAAGCATTCTGGATGACCAGCATTCCATTCTCTTAGTAATTCTAGCATACATAGGAATACACTGACTAGTAGTGATTCTTGAAGTTGCCAACGACAACCCAAGATATGACATAGTAGTGTCATTGTAATTTAAACCGGTTTGAGCCTGTATCATAGCGATCTGTTCATTGTTTATTCCGCTAGTTAGGAATTCAGAATTTTCCAAGATTATTCGTAGACTTGTCATTCTATAAAACTTTGCGAGAATACTCATAATATTAGTGTGTTGCTTTCAGGTTTGCAAAAAATGACACGGTCGTCGGCAAACATCAGTGAGGTGATTATAGGGTCTCTGCATTTAGGGTGCAGAGAGAACTGATCACTAACAACCAATTCTTTAAGCATTTGAGTTAGCAACTCCATCACAGTGATAAACAAGTATGCAGAGATTGGATCACCTTGTCTAATTCCCTGCTTACTCTGAAAAAAGCCAACTGAAGAACCATTGACATTTCTTGAGAAGTGAGCAATGTTAATAAATTTGTATATCCAGGCATTAAAACAATGGGGAAACTTCATAAAACTTGAAATCTTATAACAGAGGTCCATTTAATAGTATCAAATGCCTTTCTTATATCAAGCTTTAGCATTGTTTTAGGGGACTTGTATTTAGACTTGTATCACTTAAGCAATTCATGAGCTAGTAAGACATTATCAAGTATATTCCTACCCGGTAAGAATGTAGCTTGATTCTTATATATGAGCGAGGGCAAGACATGCTTCATTCTAGTGGCCTATATTTTAGTAATACATTTGTATATAGTATTGCAACAAGAGATTGGCCTAAAATCATTAACTTTGCATGCATTTGTGACTTTAGGTATTAGCGCAATAGTGGTGTTATTAAAAGATCCTTTCATTTACCCCTTTTGAAAAATTGTTTAATAACATTCGTGACTTCTAAATTAACCATATTTGTAACAACCCGGAAAATCAGAATCAAATTAAAATTTTTATTTTGGCTATTTTATTGAAATTTGAATAGTTAAAATAATTTATTTTAAATAATAACGATTAAAAATTTATTTAAACTGAAGTTAAAACTAAGGAATCTTAAGGAATCGGTTAGAGTTCATAATCCGATAAGAGGTTCTCTTATTCTCGGTGCATATTGTAAAGTTCCCGTCTCTTTTTCCCATTATCGGTTTCCTTACACCTTGATTGTCATGGATTTTTTTGAATTCGATATCATTCTTGGGCTGGACTGGTTAACCAAATACGAGGCCGAAGTTAAATGGGCAGAAAGAGTTGTCAAAATTAAAACGAATCTCGCCAATGTTGTTATACCCTGTGTTGGCTCAGATTCAGACAGAAAAGAATTTTGGGCCGCTCTTGAGGTTTCTCCCACTGCCATTGAAGATATTCCTATTGTTAAAAATTATGCGGATGTGTTTGAAAAAGTTGACAGCTTACCTCCACGGAGAGAAATCGACTTCAGGATTGATTTAGTTTCAAATGCAAGGCCAGTGGTACATCCTATTCGAAGAATGACATGGAAAGAGAAGAAGAAGGAAACTCTAGCAGCAAAAGGAAGTTTGAAACTGATAACCCTGAGGCAAGCACAAAGCCCGAGGTCAGTAAGAAGCCTAAAGCTGATAAGAATAGGCCAAAATGCAAATGATCAAGGCTTATTGTTGAAAAGCAGAGCCTTGTGGTTGATGATCAAAGCACAGCTTTATTTTAGCATAGATTTGTGTATAGCGTTACTTCGCGAGCCTCACACCCTGGTATGAACCAGAAACGGGAGAAGGATCCAGGGAGATCATGCGTATCTTTCTAGCTAAAAGTGGTGTCTGGATTTTACAAGCCCAAATATTTTTACTTATGTGGATGATGGAAAGAGAGGTTCCTCGAATATTGAGTCCCTAGTGGCTCAGATTTACGCCCCATAGGGCAGGGAGGCGTATTGTTCGGGAATTTTATATAATTCACTAACATATGTGTGGACCAGCCCTGTGGCTCCTAAAGTCTTGAGTGAGTACTTGTCCAAAGGCACGGGCTAGAGTGTCTCGAATTCAGTAAGGACGATCCCTTGCCTTGGTTCATGATGGAAATCCAACTTCTAATATGATCCATACGGTTTTGATTGTAAACCTATATTTGGTGACATAGTATATGGTAGTTATGCCGTCTACGATTGATACATTATGATTGAAATGTTTTTACAACATATATACACGAATAATAATATCAAATTTGTTTTATCATATCAAGCTTTTTTGACCATTATAAGGTAAAACTCTATCCTCTGGTTTGCGTTTCATTGTGTGAGGGGACTTGAGTCTTATAATGGTTTCATTTTTCTAAAAAGCATTGCGTTGTTTAATGATTTACTGTATTTATGCACTGGCAATCCAATGGAGTAAACCCGTTCTGCGTTAGCGGCATGGTCCTGTGATTAGCCTTATTATTAAATAGGTTAAGTAGATTTCTCATACCAGTCCCATGACTGACTCATAGTTTGTTTCACTTTGTAAACTCGGTTGCCCTCTTTTCCACACGGGAAACCTTGTATACAGGTTTTAGCAGATTCATTCTGGATAGCTATGGAGCTAAAGATGGATCCTCTCATTTCTATTATGTTGTTCAGACTTCATTTAGTATATTATGTTTGATTCCGCTGCAGACATTTTATATTAAGTTGAAAACTGTATTATGTACTAAGTATGATCCTATTATGCTGTGTAACTCTGATGATATATTATTCCCACTGTAATTTGATGTACTTTATCTACTGTAATTCTATATTTCTATTCTGCTATTATTGTTTATGTGTTATTTTCCAATGATTATCCTTGCTTTCGTACTATGGGAGTTTGGGGTCATCACAATATTCCAAAATTTTTGATAAAAGAAAGCGTTTAGCCCGTCAGGACCACCACAAGAGTTTATATTAAGAGAAAACATCGCATTTTTTATCTCACTATCAGAGATAGGAGCGCAAAGAAAATGTTATTGCTTGTTATTCAGTGTAGGAAGCAGCATTGGGTTTATTTCACCAGTACTCAGTATGTAGTTGTCACCATTACTAAATTGATCCATAAAGTATTTAACAAAAAAATTCTGGATATCAACTTGAGTATTGTATGTCATACCTGAGGTGTCAGTTATCGAGTGGATGCTTTGCCTATTTTGTTTCGCCTTAAGGACATCATGGAAGTAAGATGTGTTCTGGTCGCCTTCATCATCCCATCTAATTCTGGCTTTTTGCTTACTCATTAACGATTCAAGTTGAAGCGCTTCTCTTAAGTTGATAGAATATTGAGTTTCCAGCATTGCAAGGTTTGGATTTGCTAGATCGTTGTTCATTTGAGTTTGAATTTGAGTTAGTTCCAATAAATTTAACCAATAAGTAGATAGAAGTCTACCAGACCCGAATTTACTGGAAGCCCACACTTTCAGATTGTCTTTCACACTTTTTAACTTCATGTGTAAAATATGCATTGGATTCCCATAGGTATTAATACTCCAGACTTTAATCACAATATTCTTGAATTGGGGATCCTCGGTCCAAGAGTTGAAGAACTTAAAACTTGATTTTCTCTGTTGTTGATATTCCCCTAAATGTAGAATTTGAGGAGAGTGGTTAGATAAATTCGGCGGTGGATGTTCATTAATGAAAGTATGCCAAACATTCAAAGTCACGGTGTTGCAGATGGCATGATCAATCTTGGTAATGTTCTAGGTCCCTCCCTCTTACTATTATTCCATGTATATTGCATCCTGAAGGATTTGATCTCGAGAAGATCAGAGTCATGAATAGCAATATTGATCGGGCTGATTTTAGACAAGGAGACCGTAGACCCTCCAAATCTATCGGTTAATTTAAGAGGTAAGTTAAAGTCACCACATACTATCCAAGGGTTATACTCTGATTTTGAGAAGGAAGATCGTTGAAAAGTATACTCCTAGCATTAGAAGAGTTGTGTGCATATATAAATGTGAGATAGTATGAGGTGGCAAATGGCATATGAGTGTTATGACAATATATTTTTTGACTCCTTGATATTATCTTGGATAGCTTATGAATAGCAGGGTCATATAATATTAAGATTCTACCATAGCTAGTTGTGTTCAAGTTATGAATGAAGAGCCAGTTAGCATTAATGTACCTCGCAGCTCTCAAAGTTAAAGCATCATCCAGTTTAGTTTTAAGAATTACGAGCATACTCAAATTATATTTCCAAATTAATTCTTTGCATTGATGCAACTTCAGATCCTGATTTACTCCTTTAATGTTTCATACGCATAGGTTTTGCTGCATTGATAAACTTGGAGGTTAAGTTGTTGACATCTGCCATAGATCTGATCCTGACCTTAGATGATTCTGATGATATAGGCTTGAATTTGTTTGATTTTTTTTCTTTTTCTGCATCGTATAAATGTGATTCAGTGGGTTCCTGATGCCATGGAGGAGGAGTTATACTGCTATATGGATTTGTGTTGCTTTTCTTTGGTGCATTTTCGATTGGACTTGACACAATTGCTTTAACAACCTCAATTTCATGTCCTTGATCTTTGTCATCTTGAATTAGCGTAGTGAGTAGCTTGTCAGATTCATGCACTTCCATCGCTAGACCACACGCTCCGGGGAGCAATGCTTTCAGAGTAGGGTCAAGTGTTAGTTGTTCGTCTTCTTGTGTTTTCTCTTTATCATGCACAGTGCACACATTTTCACTAATTGTAGTATTGTTAGTAACTACCTTGTCTATATCATTTATTTGTTCTTCGCTGTTATTACGGCTTGCCTGTTCCTTTTCTTGATTATTTTGCATATCAATATCCAGTGTATTTGCATCAATTATGCTATCATTTGCTTTTTTCGTAGTGTCTTTATTGTTGCCATTTCCTTGCATCTCATTCTAAGTCTGGTGCACATCACTTTGGTCTTGCAATATTCCAAAACTGTTGTTGATTTGAATAACCCCATTACTGTTTCTTTCACAACTAGCCTTATGTTTGTTGGTGTTTTTCAATGTCTCATAAACTTTAAGGGTACTCACTTGTTTCTCTTGATCTTGTTGTTCCGTAGTTTCTCCATCTTCTAGATTAACCACATTTTGACTTGAATTTGCCTCCTTCCTCATTTGCCATTGAGTCCTCTTTTGTGTTATCACAAAATCACGTAATGTGTTTTTTCTTGCATTTTTGAAAGAAACATTCTTCCTACGTCTCTCCACTTTTTGCCATGGCTGTACTCTGGTGATTGTGGCTCTATTCTGGTAGGTGTAGTTATGGGCTTTCTCATTGCTCGTCGAAGCAGCCTTCTCAATAACCACATCTAATCTTGTATTATAATTTCTAGCTTGCTGGTAGTTATTATGTTTCTCTTGCCTTCCTATTGGATTACCATCCTTCTCCTCCTTATCTTTCTTCTCAGCATAACTTCCACAGCTTTACATATTATGACCGAACACCTTACATGAAGTGCACAATAGTGGCTTTCCAAAGGTAATCAACCTTAACTCTCTGTGTTCCTCCATCCAGTGTCTTGGCCAGAAAGTCTTCAACTAGTTTAGTGTCCGGTTAAACTTCAATAAGACATTTCGCATATTGCAATCGTTCTAGACTTTTTTGTCATCTCATCAAGGTATATCAGCCTTCCTAGCCTGCACGCAAGCCAATTGATACCAGGATGGGACCGAACAAATAAGGGTATATTCAAGAATTATACCCATACTGGCATAGCTTTCACAGATCCACAAACATTGGTAACTTTTGGTTCGTAAGGTTTAATGATGAATAATTTGTTCCTTATTAATATGGGGTCACTCATTAATTTTTTTGTCTATCTTCCTCGCTAGTCAGTTGAAAAAAAAAATAGAAAACCATCAGATTTTACCCATAGAGATCCTTTCAAATTCCATAACGAATTGACATTTTGTACTTCAGACGTGAATGATAGTGGTTCATCCAAGAAAAAATCCACTAATGAATCCTTCCAGATTTGTGTTCCTACGTCGATTATTTATTGAGTGTATTCCATAGCGTCACCGTCAAAGGTGAGATACATCTCAACAGGTTGATATTTCCCTGCATTACGTGGCATGTGTTGAAACATTATTGCTAATGAAGCCCAACACTTTTGATTGTTATGCTGGAATGTTGCTTGCAGTAATGTCGTTGAGGAGTTAGAAGGCAAGATGAGGTTGGTAGAGGATTGCGGCAAAGTCTATGAGGAGGGGATTGGGTCTTGAGGTGTCAGAGGTGGCGGCGGAGGTGGGTCGACTGCTGGAGGATGTATAGTTGATTGGTCTTGAGGAGAGATAGGAGAAGAGAGGTTTTGAGAGGGAGATGACATGGATATGACCATTGTTGTTTAATTTGTTTTGTATATGAGTTAGGAATGGATTATGTTTAGTTTGGTGAATTTTTAATTACATAACAAAATTAACTTTTTTATATTCAACATCCATAATTTAGAATTAGAATTTAGCTATCATAAAATTAAACAAACACAGCCTGAATCATTAATACAACATATGATCCTCATTAGGAATTGGCTTTTTTTATCCTTTTTTTTTATCGATGACACAAGGAGCTTTAAATAATATATTATTTTAACATTTTGAGGAAAATGAGAATCTTTTATCATTTACATTTTTCTGATACTTTTGATCAATTTGAATACTGCATATGGTTGAAGAGATCTTAATTTAATTATTAGGAAGCACTAATTAAAAAGTGAGTAAGAATGAAATTACCCAAACATATATGCAACAAAGAAGAATTCCCTATATTTTAATCGTTGATGAAATAGTTTCAGAAAGTCCATATTGGTTAACAAGTGGTAACCAGTGGATATTTCGTATTTTTATGTTCATCAGACCACGTCTTCTTAGCTATTGGAAAAAATAGAGTTTTGCTTCAAATCTGGCATGTTCGTGTATTTTGGGTTTGTTTTGATTACAAATTTAAATTTTCAATCATCTTTTAAAACGTTCTACTATTCTTAAAAAATGAGTTGGTGTGACAATTTTAGTTAGATTTCTTTCTAATTTAGAGCTTTGGTCGTGTCTTCACATGCAACAGTTGTGCTTAGTTAGACGCTATATCGTGTGAACCTGTTATATGATTTACTTAACATATTTTATTTTACCATATTCCTATATATTTTGCTTGCCGTTTTATTTTAGTTTTTTCCATATCATCATTAAAGTTTTCTTATAGTTAAACTAAAATAATAAATCACCATAAAAAGAAAAATGGTGTATCTTGGTTGTGTGATATAACAACTACTTAAATTCAATATCTATATTGCGACGACAATGCATCTTCACTCACCTTAACTGAGAAAGTGTTACATCATCATGTACAACCATGAACCTATGATCGTATAGTGACAGTCTACTGTAAGGTATTACAGATTTGGCTATTTTTTTTTTGGAATTTTCATTTTGTTAATTTTTTTAAAAATGGTTAATTTGTTTAGTATTAATATAGCCACAAATTCCTATAATACTCTAAACATTTCTTTGGTTTTCAACTGGCATTAAATTAAAAACCTACAAGGGTATTTGACAAACAAAAGCTTACACAGACCTACTGTTGAATCTTGCAAAGTTTGAAAATAGGTAGGTACCTTACTATGTAATTACATTTACATAAGAATAAAAAATTCATAAAAAATAGAAAGAATTGTAAAATATGGATATATATATATACTTAGGTAACCTTGGGTTTAGCTTAATTTTTAAGATTAACTTAAAATGCAATTATCAAACATATCATACGCATGCAAACCTCAAAACTTATATGTATTTGATAGAAAAGAGTTCTTTCAATTAGTTTGTGGAACACGTGTTTCACTCTACGAACAACAATGAACTTTAATATAGTCGACTAATAAATCCCTCTGTTGTAACAACCCATAAAATCTGGGCCAGTTTAAATTTTTATTTTGGCAATTTTAATGAATTTTGAATATTCAAAATGGATTATTTTAAATAATAAAATAATATATATAAGGCCATTATCTCCAAGCCCTAGGTCAAACCCTTAGTTGCTGGTCAAACTCAAAAACACGCCTCCAAACCCAACGGCGGACAACGATCGATTTTTCATTCCCTCCGATCTCGAAATACACTTCGAACTAAATTATGATTCAAACATGAAATCGAAGCACTCTCTTAGATCTTTGTATCAATACCACTTTCTACATCCATCGTTGGATCTTTCGTTTAATTTCAAGCCATAAAGGACTGGCGTTCGCACTCGATTTCCGCCGCCCCTGGGGGTTCGAGCTCACCGCGCAACCTCCTGTTGGTGGAGAAGGAGGAGCTCGTCGTCGTGGAAGGGTCTAATGCAATTCCGGTCAGCTGAAGAGGCGGTAAGATCGAACCCTAATCGGGCATGATGGGTTCGGTTATGCGCGGCTTCCTGAGTAAATGATGAACAACAAAGGTTGATACCCTTTTCCCTTATATTAGTCTAATTAAGTTAGTATATTAAACAGCGATTAAATTTTATAAATAAAATTAACATGAGTTTTTTTAGAGTAGAAAATATACTATGTTTTAGAAAATATAAAGGCAAGTTATTGTTTTTTTTAAATAAAGATTGAATTTTTGTAATAGGAAAGACTGTTTTTTTTAAATAAAGAAAGTTAAAGAAAATAAAATTTTATATGAATAAAGTCGAGAATTTTATATGAACAAAGTCGAGAATTTTATTTGAACAAAGTTGAGATTTTTATTGTTTGAAAAGCGATTGAAAATGTGACATTTATCTTATAGAAAACGTTTTAAAAATATAATTTTTATAGAGTAGAGATAATAAAAATATGATTTTTATATTGTAGAGATAATAAGAATATGATTTTTATATTGTAGAGATAATAAAAATATGATCTTTATATAGTATAGATTATAAAAATATAATTTTTATAAGGTAGAGAATATAAAAATACGATTTTTATATATATAACGAAATAAAAATCTGATTTTTATTATACATATAGTGATATAAAAATGTGATTTTTATCCATATGGCGTTGGAATAAGAATGTGATCTTTAATGTGAACAGCGTGACAAAGATTATGTTGGGAGTACGGGCGAATCCAGATGTTCAGAAATTCAGAAATAAAACTGAAGGAGTGGATCCCTCGGTGAGAACTCCTCACTTTTATTTTAAATTTCTAGTTTAAAATATATACTAGGATGCAGACGGTGCTTAGCAGCACCCGACACCCGTCGTCCACAGACCATGGACGGCTTGTATGCTTGTTTGTTTGATTTTGATGTGAAAAATTGAATGTGTGATGTGTGAATGAAATAAAATATTTTATAGTTAAAAATATAATTTTTAACGTGTATATGAAATAAACATTTATAAACAAATCGGACGGTTTGTTTATATACACATATTTGACTGATATTGATTGGGACGATAAATTTTACACATCGCCCAACTGCACAAATAAAATCTGTGTTTGAATGTTTGAAACCCCACACGGGTGTTGGGATGATATTTGGCGTACAGTAATCCCAATTAATAAATTGTATGTCGATCGATTGGTCGAATGACTGTGTAAGCGTTAATTGTAACAACCTGTATTTTAAACAACACGTTATAACTTAAAACAGGGCAGAATTAAATGTTAAAATCTGAATCAGGGAAAACGGGTTGCGCCATTGCGTTCCTCTCAGAAAAATACGCGAAATAGAGTTCTAAATTTCGTAAATCGAAGTCCGTATGACCAAGATATGGCCTCGCAAAGATCCACGAAAAATTCAAATTCAAAAACAGATTCAAATTTTCAGAATTCAGGGTAGGCGGGAAAAATCCCACCCAGACAGGTCGACAGGGGGGTCGACACTAGGGTCGACCTCCCCCCAACCAGGTCGACACTAGAGTCGACCTAGGGGTCGACCTCCCCACAAGGTCGACTGGGGAGTCGACCTGGGTGTCGACCTGGGGGTCGACCTCCCTGGTCGGCCAGGTCGGCCTGGTGCACCTGTTTTGGCTCCTGGGTCTTGTTTTGGGGGCTTATGACGATTTTGGATGGCTCAGACCTATTCTAGGGTTAATCTAAAGGTTGAAATCAATTGCCTACAACTATAAAAAGACCCTAAGACCTAGCCTAAATCATACTATTTCATTTTAGCCTCATGCAGCCGCCATTAAACCTAGAACTCTAAATTAAAAATACAAAGAACAAAATTATAGAAGACGAAGGATGATTCTTGAAGGATACAACTAGAAGCTACAACAACTACGACGCTTTAGACAACGGAATTGGGGCTATTTGATTTGAAGTTTTGATTTGGATTGCTTGCTTCATATTGTAAGTTCTATGTCACTTTTTAGGCAAAAACGCTAAAATAACATGGACATGCTATGAATTGAAACCGGATTTAGGAACTATTATTAATCCATGTTTATATTGTTTAACTTTGAATCATAATTTGGAAATACTGCTATGTCAATGTTGCAAGTTAAACTTATCATGATTTTGATGTGGTTATGAATCACTTGGGCTTAATTGTATGGCAAGTTGGACTAATACATGTCCATGGAATCACTATGTTTATTGAAATCTTTATGTTGATTAAACCATGCCTATGATGCTAATTAAACTATGTCTATGATGTTAATGAAACTATGCCTGTGATGTTAATATACCTATCATGTTAATGATAAATTGGGAATTGCTAGGTTATGATGAAAAGTTAGAATCATTATGTTTATAACGCTAGATGAGAATCATTATGTTAAAAATGCTAAATTGGAATCCAATATGTCTATTAGAATTACCATACATTTAATGTTTCATGTTTGTAATAAAATTATTATTATGCCCGCAATGATTATTATGCCTATGATGTAAAGTTGAAATCATCATGTTAAACCAAGTTGGAACCATTATTATGCCAAGTTATCATCATGTTAGTATTGAAACCATGTGATATGTTATAGCCTGTTTATTATGCAAGTGATGTTGGAATTGTCACATATGCCTATCACATGTTTGGTGTTATTCCCCTTTATCTCTTGAATTGTTTATGCTTGCGAACGAAGTACGTTTATATACGTTGGGGATACGATTGGGTAGAATAGGCAAAACTTGAATTGATTATAATCATAAACCGTGAAATTTGGCATAAGTAGAACATGAAATATGGCACGAAAAACTTGACTAGAACATTCCATAACTTGACTTGAAACATGCCTTAGTTGGGCACGAAATTGACATATGAACATGCTATGAAAATAGCACGAATCTGATAAGAACATGGGCATGACTTTAGAAAACAAGAAAGTGGCCAACTCGAGGTTGGGTTGAGTTTGTAGTGTAAACCTGCCCGGAACCGCCCGGCAAATCCAGTTGCTACAAACAATAGGATCCAATGTGGGTAGTTGGTCATATCGCGCTTGAAACCCGAGGTTGGGTTGAGTTCGTAGCGTAAACCTGCCCGGAACCGCCCGGCAAATCCAGTGGCTACGAACAATAGGATCCAATGTGAGTGGTTCGGTGCATTAACGAATCAATTAATGCCAATTAGGGTTAAGTCATGAACATGAAAAGACAACTTAACCAACTTGAACACGATTTGTAGGGCTAAGTCATGAACTTGAAACAACAACACTTAGCCAACTTGACATGACACGTAGGCGGGTTAAGTCACGAATTTAAATGACATACTTAACCATCTTGACATGACTAGACTGGAAAAGGATTAAGTCACGAATGACATGACTTAATCGGTTAGGCGGGTTAGGTCACGAATTACATGACCTAATCTGTTAGGTGAAACCCTAGACACGACCCTTTTCAGCAGTAACCCTCTAGATGTATCAAGGTACTCTGGGGCTAGGCCGGGTGGGGCACGATTACTGGGCTGATTGTAAGAGGTGAACGACGGCAGTGGGGTATGCCAGTGTAGGTTCGGTGGACTACGGTCGTGCACGTATTCCGGGGCAGGCACTGGGTATCCGTAGATTTATCTGTGCATCTTGAATCGTGTCAGGGGTTGACACCCTAGGGCTGATACACCCGAAGGTGGACCCAGCACAGGTGACTACATTCGTGATTAGCCGTATGACACGGACACTTGACGAGCTAGAACTTGTAGGGAGCCGATCGACTAGATAATCGCTCCGTAGGACCCCGTACTTGGGTCAGACCCCGTTTCAGGGTCATTTCATGATATTGGGCCGTGGGATTTATTTCGTGATTAACTTGTGATATGGGCTTAGTATACTAGTACAGTCGATGCAACGAATCTCGAACATGTGATGCTTTACTTGACTTGTCTTGACTTATCCTGATCACCTTAGTCTATCTTGTTCACCTTGACACCATTCTTAAGTTTAGTTCCAGTTCATACATGACAGGTTGTTTTAACCGTTTTTACTCAGAAAGTCACTAGGACTTACTCAGTCTTTATGACTGACCCTTTTCCTTTCGCCTCTTTTTCTTTCGTTTCTCCCCAGGTTCTCAGGGAGGAAACACTAGCTCTTAGCTTGGATATCACTTGCTTTGGCTCAGCATGTACGGTTTGCTATGGCTGCTTCTTTTTACTGCACTTGGGGAATAAGCTGTTTTTCTGTTTTAAGTTATTGCTTCTTTGGCTATTATTACAAGACAGTTGTAATGAAGTTGTTATTCGAAATGTTTGTAAGAGACATGGTTTACTTTGGAATAAAATGAAGTTCTGTTTTTCTCATAAATTCTTCCGCTGTTTACTTAATTATTTATGTTCTGTCTTGTGATAATTCTGTGATGTTATCTCGATAATACCCCTCCAAAACTAGTGCATTCCCTTTGTGAGTGACCCTAGCGGAGGTGGGGTGTTACACTTGGTATCAGAGCAGAAGGTTACCAAGGCTGGGCAAGAGTTTTGAAAACCTTTTGAAAAACCATTTACAAAGAAGCACTTTTCAAGAAAAGTTGGTTTATTTCAAAAGGATATTCCCCAAAAAGCCATTAGCACTATCTTTGTTTCCTCGTTTGAATCTTTTCCTTTTTCGTTTTCAGTTTATCATGGCCGACGATCTTAATCTTCCCGAGGGTGTCAATATACCCACTTGGTTCCGTCATTTCCTCGAGGCTCGGGCTAATGTGACAGGCCCAGCCAATCCTCCTCCTCATCCTCCTCAACCTCCGCGAGAAACCGCTTTTTCAAAGATATGCAAGGACTTTAAGGCCATGGGCGGAAAGGATTTCCTAGGAACTGAGACTTTTGTTGAGGCACGGAATTGGTTGAAGGAAACCGAAGACTTGTTTGTTATCTTTGAGGTAGAGGACAATAGGAAAGTACAGTTGGCGGCGTGGCTCATGAAAGAGGAAGCTTCTTATTGGTGGGAAGTCACCAACGCTACTAGGCCCATTGAGACTTGGGCGGACTTTAGAGGGAGATTTGGGCTTAAGTTCTTGTCATCGGCAGAGGAGAGTCTCCAAATGGAACGGTTTCTGGCCCTTAAACAAGGAAATATGACAGTTAAAGAATATGTGAACCGTTTTAATCAGCTTGCTCGCTTCGGATTGGAGTTAGTCAACACTCCTCAGAAAAAGGCGCTACGTTTTGCACGAGGCTTGAACGAGCCATTACATGGTTTGGCCATGACTCATGTGCCCATGGGGGCGACCTTTGAAAGCTTGGTGGATATGGCCCTACTGTATGAGGAAGATAAGAAGGGCAAGAAAGAGGTCAAGCCCAACGATTCTCAGAATAAGAAGGTAGACCCCGAGAAAGGAGGCAAGAACGACAACTCGCGTGATAAAAGGAAATGCAATTTCTATGGTACGGAAGGGCACATAGCCAAGGATTGTAGAAAGAGGAAGAGAAATCAAGGTGAATGTTTTCATTGTGGGGAGATTGGACACATCAGCAAGGACTGCCCTAAGAAGCAGACCGGACCTTCTGGGGGTACATCTTTAACTTCTTTTTCTAGATGCTTTGTTTTATCTTGTTTCTCTCCTCGATCCTATCTTGAGAACCATAGGTAGAATCTTTTTGGATGTAAACATGTAATTGAAACATGTTATGATTGAGAAATGGTTGCAAGTGGTCGCAAGTGGTTGCTCGTGGATGCATGAATACACATTAGGCACTAGATCGGCTCAGACACATTTTCATGTTGCATATGCATGAGTGTTTATTTTGGAAACTTGGTTGTGCTATCATTTGGTTGCTGCATATGATTGAATGTTTGAGCACTCATGTAGAAATTATGAATTATAATAGGAAAAAATTTGCATACATATTGGATTCATTTCACTAAACATATTTTGCATTTGAGAAGATCAATCAGGCCTGATCATTTGCATTAGATAAGGAACATATACACACACTTTCTGCATATGTTCATACAACATTAGAAATCTTTTAAGGACAATGGCTGCATGTGGATGATTCTTTGAGTAGATGGATGATGGATGGTAGGATACGTTCTTCCTAACTTAAAGATTTCGGGGACGAAATCCTTTAAGGAGGGGAGAATGTAACAACCCGTATTTTAAACAACACGTTATAACTTAAAACAGGGCAGAATTAAATGTTAAAATCAGAATCAAGGAAAACGGGTTGCACCATTGCGTTCGTCTCGGAAAAATACGCGAAATAGAGTTCGAAATTTCGTAAATCGGAGTCCGTATGACCAAGATATGGCCTCGCAAAGTTCCATGAAAAATTCAAATTCAAAAACAGATTCAAATTTTCAGAATTCAGGGTAGGCGGGAAAAATCCCGCCCAGACAGGTCGATAGGGGGGTCGACACTAGGGTCGACCTCCCCCCAACCAGGTCGACACTAGAGTCGACCTGGGGGTCGACCTCCCCCCCAGGTCGACTGGGGAGTCGACCTGGGTGTCGACCTGGGGGTCGACCTCCCTGGTCGGTCAGGTCGGCCTGGTGCACCTGTTTTGGCTCCTGGGTCTTGTTATGGGGGCTTGTGACGATTTTGGATGGCTCAAACCTATTCCAGGGTTAATCTAAAGGCTGAAATCAATTGCCTACAACTATAAAAAGACCCTAAGACCTAGCCTAAATCATACTATTTCATTTTAGCCTCATGCAGCCGCCATTAAACCTAGAACTCTAAACTAAAAATACAAAGAACAAAATTATAGAAGATGAAGGATGATTCTTGAAGGCTACAACTAGCAGCTACAACAACTACGACGCTTTAGACAACGGAATTGGGGCTATTTGATTTGAAGTTTTGATTTGGATTGCTTGCTTCATATTGTAAGTTCTGTGTCACTTTTTAGGCAAAAACGCTAAAATAACATGGACATGCTATGAATTGAAACCGGATTTAGGAACTATTATTAATCCATGTTTATATTGTTTAACTTTGAATCATAATTTGGAAATACTGCTATGTCAATGTTGCAAGTTAAACTTATCATGATTTTGATGTGGTTATGAATCACTTGGGCTTAATTGTATGGCAAGTTGGACTAATACATGTCCATGGAATCACTATGTTTATTGAAATCTTTATGTTGATTAAACCATGCCTATGATGCTAATTAAACTATGTCTATGATGTTAATGAAACTATGCCTGTGATGTTAATATACCTATCATGTTAATGATAAATTGGGAATTGCTAGGTTATGATGAAAAGTTAGAATCATTATGTTTATAACGCTAGATGAGAATCATTATGTTAAAAATGCTAAATTGGAATCCACTATGTCTATTAAAATTACCATGCCTTTAATGTTTCATGTTTGTAATAAAATTATCATTATGCCCGCAATGATTATTATGCCTATGATGTAAAGTTGAAATCATCATGTTAAACCAAGTTGGAACCATTATTATGCCAAGTTATCATCATGTTAGTATTGAAACCATGTGATATGTTATAGCCTGTTTATTATGCAAGTGATGTTGGAATTGTCACATATGCCTATCACATGTTTGGTGTTATTCCCCTTTATCTCTTGAATTGTTTATGCTTGCGAACGAAGTACGTTTATATACGTTGGGGATACGATTGGGTAGAATAGGCAAAACTTGAATTGATTATAATCATAAACTGTGAAATTTGGCATAAGTAGAACATGAAATATGGCACGAAAAACTTGACTAGAACATTCCATAACTTGACTTGAAACATGCCTTAGTTGGGCACGAAATTGACATATGAACATGCTATGAAAATAGCACGAATCTGATAAGAACATGGGCATGACTTTAGAAAACAAGAAAGTGGCCAACTCGAGGTTGGGTTGAGTTTGTAGTGTAAACCTGCCCGGAACCGCCCGGCAAATCCAGTTGCTACAAACAATAGGATCCAATGTGGGTAGTTGGTCATATCGCGCTTGAAACCCGAGGTTGGGTTGAGTTCGTAGCGTAAACCTGCCCGGAACCGCTCGGCAAATCCAGTGGCTACGAACAATAGGATCCAATGTGAGTGGTTCGGTGCATTAACGAATCAATTAATGCCAATTAGGGTTAAGTCATGAACATGAAAAGACAACTTAACCAACTTGAACACGATTTGTAGGGCTAAGTCATGAACTTGAAACGACAACACTTAGCCAACTTGACATGACACGTAGGCGGGTTAAGTCACGAATTTAAATGACATACTTAACCATCTTGACATGACTAGACTGGAAAAGGATTAAGTCACGAATTACATGACTTAATCGGTTAGGCGGGTTAGATCACGAATTACATGACCTAATCTGTTAGGCGAAACCCTAGACACGACCCTTTTCAGCAGTAACCCTCTAGATGTATCAAGGTACTCTGGGGCTAGGTCGGGTGGGGCACGATTACTGGGCTGATTGTAAGAGGTGAACGACGGCAGTGGGGTATGCCAGTGTAGGTTCGGTGGACTACGGTCGTGCACGTATTCCGGGGCAGGCACTGGGTATCCGTAGATTTATCTGTGCATCTTGAATCGTGTCAGGGGTTGACACCCTAGGGCTGATACACCCGAAGGTGGACCCAGCACAGGTGACTACATTCGTGATTAGCCGTATGACACGGACACTTGACGAGCTAGAACTTGTAGGGAGCCGATCGACTAGATAATCGCTCCGTAGGACCCCGTACTTGGGTCAGACCCCGTTTCAGGGTCATTTCATGATATTGGGCCGTGGGATTTATTTCGTGATTAACTTGTGATATGGGCTTAGTATACTAGTACAGTCGATGCAACGAATCTCGAACATGTGATGCTTTACTTGACTTGTCTTGACTTATCCTGATCACCTTAGTCTATCTTGTTCACCTTGACACCATTCTTAAGTTTAGTTCCAGTTCATACATGACAGGTTGTTTTAACCGTTTTTACACTGAAAGTCACTAGGACTTACTCAGTCTTTATGACTGACCCTTTTCCTTTCGCCTCTTTTTCTTTCGTTTCCCCCCAGGTTCTCAGGGAGGAAACACTAGCTCTTAGCTTGGATATCACTTGCTTTGGCTCAGCATGTACGGTTTGCTATGGCTGCTTCTTTCTACTGCACTTGGGGAATAAGCTGTTTTTCTGTTTTAAGTTATTGCTTCTTTGGCTATTATTACAAGACAGTTGTAATGAAGTTGTTATTCGAAATGTTTGTAAGAGACATGGTTTACTTTGGAATAAAATGAAGTTCTGTTTTGCTCATAAATTCTTCCGTTGTTTACTTATTTATTTATTTATGTTCTGTCTTGTGATAATTCTGTGATGTTATCTCGATAATACCCCTCCAAAACTAGTGCATTCCCTTTGTGAGTGATCCTAGCGGAGGTTATGTTCTGTCTTGTGATAATTCTGTGATGTTATCTCGATAATACCCCTCCAAAACTAGTGCATTCCCTTTGTGAGTGACCCTAGCGGAGGTGGGGTGTTACATTAATTATATATATTTAATGCTTATGCAGATGTGTGGTGCACTTTGGATGATGGTTGTTTATTTATCGTTGTTATTATATATATGTGTTGTATGGAATCCATATAATTAACATTATATGGTAATTGATTGGGCCTCATTCCAATTGGGAAAATAAAGAAAATTATAAAATATAGATTAACGTGTTGACAGTATTCATTTGTTGAGATTAGTCATGTGGTGAAAGAAATATAGATTCATGTGTTGAATAGAATAAATATTCATTTATTGGGTAGAATAATGAAGTTATTGAAAAATATAAAGCCGTGTTGATAAGAGATGCGCTATTTTGACGCGAACGATATTGATATCGATTATATTCGTTTTTAAAATGAATATTTAGAAAGAGATATACAAATTGAATTGAATTGAATATAAAGTGAATTCGAATTGAATTGAATATAAAGTGAATTCGAATTGAATATAAAGTGAATTCGAATTGAATTGAATATAAAGTGAATTCGAATCGAATTGAATATAAAGTGAATTCGAATTGAATTGAATATAAAACGAATTCGAATTGAATTGAATATAAAGTGAATTCGAATTGAATTGAATATAAAACGAATTCGAATTGAAATTGAATAGAAATTAATTCGAATTGAAATTGAATAGAATCGAATTTGAATTGAAATCAATTTGAAATGAATTTAAAACGAATTTATATTGGGAAAAAATCAATTTTGATTTGAATCTGAAATGAAGTTGAAATCGTTTTGAAAACGAATTTAAAACGATTTATAAAATTCGTTTTTAAAAGGAAATCGACGAAGTACATATTATATATATTATATATATAATATAATGGCCTGAATAGAACGCGCTACGCCGCGGCAGTTCGCGAATTTCAACCATTGACTTCGAACGGACATTACGGGAGATCCGACCGTCGGATTCTCCTCAAACCGGAACCGTTGGGTTCATATCGAAAAGATCTTTCCAACTAATATTAGAAATTTGAAATCTAACGGTTGGATTTGGAGATATGTCCAAATCAATTTCAGAAAAGGTCGCTGTAAGTGCAGTTCGGTGGCAGTTATTGAAAACCGACTGTACGGGCCTTGATAAAATAATTAAAAATACCTATAATTTATGTAAAATCAAAAGAAATGATTTGGGAAAAATTGGGATGAAAAACTTCATATTTGAAAAGATAAAAATAGATTTTTATCGAAATGAACTAGTTTTGAACTAGAATAAAAATCAATTTATTTTTGAAACAAATAAATTGAATTTGAAATGGGTTTTAAATAACCAGAATTTCTAATATATTTAATTGGAATTGAAATAGAATGTGATTTGGGTTTATCGTGGACTGTGTTTTAAATGACATTAGCTCTTTAATCCAGTAAAAGGAGTTTTAATGAATCTTTAATTAGATTGAAATGTGGATTGATAATTTAAATTATCAAAATTGGGAAATGATCGAAAGGGGAGTATCTCCAGTTTTACTCCTAGCGACAGTTAAATCTTTAATTAGATTTGAATATGAAATGGTAATTAAATTTACCGATAAACCGTGGTGTTAGTTATGGGGTAATAACAGTTTTGCTCCATGGGATGAATAGGTTGGGATTGGAAAATAAAATAAATAATTACTTCGGTGTGGTTCGCTAATCCCGACTAGTTTGGAAAACCATAATATTGTTTGAAATGACATCCAAAGGAAGATTAGAGAATAAATTTAAAAGAATTTATCTTTGATAAAATTAATGGGAATATTTCCCTAGGAGTGTGAATATCTGAATAAAAGAATATTCTGAATTGGAATGAGGCGTATATTGTGTTTTAGAGCACTTGTTGATTAAGATACGCGAGTTATTCAGAAAGCCCGGGTATAACCCATTCTGAATAACTGATTCGACGACGAGTCGAAGAGATTGAAGACGGTGCAAGACCGACGATCTTCACATCGAATGGATGGGTGCTACTGATGCTCACGATGGGAGCAGCTACCTTGAAGGGGGCTAAATAGTAGCCGTCTGGACGTGCTTGGAGGTCGACGGATATGCGAAGAAAGTGCCTCCGGTTTCGTTCAGACCTAGAACGGACTTGTAAATGAATGGTGTGTCTGACATTGTATTCCTTTATATTGTATTCGTTGATCTCTGCTAAATATATATCTGTTTGGCGGCGGAGAATTTATTCTCTTGCTTAACACCCTTCTCTGAGACATACGAGCTCAGAGGTTATATATTGGCAGAAATCAGTGGTACGATATGGATTGATAGTGTGGCATGCTGAGATGCAGTGATCCGGACTTTTGTTGAAAAGCAAAGTTTGGTGGATGATGATCAATGCGCGGCTTTAATATAGCACGGCTTTGTGTATAGCGTTGATTCGCAAGCCTCACACCCCGGTATGGTGGTAAACTAATGGTTTGATCAGTATGCTTTTTAGTGGATGGGCACCTTAGTGGTGTCGTGGATTCGGTCGACCGAGATTGAGCTTAGTGCTCAGAGGGATAGGGTAAGCGGTGTTTTCTCTCGCCGGGACGTAAGCCGCAGTGATACTCGATTTCCCAAAAGTGTGGATGTGCATTACGGTGTTTTCTCTAGCTGAGACGTAAGCCGTTGTAGATGGCACTACGCGATCGATCTTTCGAATCAGGAGCCACCATGATGGAAATCCAATTTCCAAATATGACATTTTGCGGTTTTGATTGTAGAGCCTAGTATTGGCGACATGATATATGGTACCCATGCCGTCTATGATTGATACATTTATATTTGAAGTTGTTTTCTTCACTTATAGTAATAATATAAGATGAAATTTCACGTATCAAGCATATTTGGCTATTATAAGGGAAAACCCTATCCTCTGACTTGTGTTGCATTGTGTGATGGGATCTGGGTCTTATAATAGCTTCATTGTTCTTTATTTAGCATTGCGCTGTTTGTTTTCTTCACTGGTATTCTTGGGAGGAAACCCGTTCCGTGTTATACGGCGTGGTCCCTTGATTTACCTAACTTTAAAAACAAAGATTCATAACTGTTTTAGTTCTCACACCAGTCACATGACTGACCTGGAGTTTATTGTTTTAACCTAAACTCTAGGTGCCCCTATTTTCCACACGGGCAGCTAGTAGTTTTGGTTTTGCAGATTTATATTCACAGGATCCTGATTTACAGCTGGAACGATGTTCGGAAAGCTCTGTATCCGTGCATTATTTTCAGTTGTGTTTTATATTGTTTTTCCGCTGCTATGTAATTTATTGTAATCTCTGATATTTATCGAATGTAATTTATTCATTTATACTCTGTATATTCTTGTATTCTGATGGAATTGTTGTAATAAACAATGAAATGTTCTTCTATTAGCGTTCTGTTGTGGCTTGTTCTCAAGGTAATCCAGGCTTTCCTTCACGGAGAAGTTACGGGTCATCACAGTTGGTATTAGAGCTCAGGTTTACAGAGCTAGAGAACATGACACATTAGAACCAAACGAAAGAATTCATCAGATATTGGATTAGTAATATCCAAAGAGAACGACTCGTTAGAGATAGGATCAGTAGTATCCTAGAACGAGTGTGAAGAGTATGTTTTTAAATAAAACAAACTTTGTTTTGAAAATTAAAATCGAGTATACGTATTTGAATATTTATTTATTTTGAATTTGGACGATCTAGTATATAAAGATTTTGCATATACGCGTCATGAACATATATTCGAAGTTTAATATACTGGATAGATATAGAATCACATTCTAGTCGCCCAGGGATGGTTCTGATGATCGCTATATAGTACGTACATCTTCAGAATTTATATTCGAGTTTCGAAAGTGTGATATCTATATATTTCCATTAGGCTGGTGTGAGAACCAAAACTAGATAGATTTATTGTTGTGATTTGGCATCAAAAACACGATTTTCTGTATATGTAGTAAAATTATGAATTTGAAACGTTAATCCACTAATTGATTGATGTTTGTGTTGTTTGTTTATTTGTTTGATAATTTTGAACCATTTAGCCAAATTATATCAAATAGTGAACTGTATTGAAAATTAGTTGCAAATGCATGCATATACGTGTACTTACATTGAACAGGTCATTGCAAAGAGGCTAGAGCAGAAGAATAAAATTGTTTGCCCGACAAATAGGTACATGTTTACCATAATTTACTGTTTTGTTTGGGTGATGATGATTTTATGAGCCGATTGGCTAGCCGCTTGGCTTTTTCTTTTTCTTTTTGAGATCAGAGGGCCTGTATGGAAATTTCGGGATTTTCCCGGTGCTCCCGATGCAGGGGAGGTTATGGCGAAATTTTTCGAAAATTTAGGGTGTTAGCCAAATTTTTGATAAATTTGAAAAGTTCTTAGAAACTGAAAAGTTGAAGAACTTAAGCCGTAAAGAAAATAATGGAAGTTGAGTTGGTTTGTAAAACAACTTTCGGCTTCGTTCCTTTTCGAAGACGAAAAGTTTTAAGTGGGGGAGATTGTAACAACCCGTAAAATCGGGGCCAGTTTAAAATTTTTATTTTGGCAATTTTAATGAATTTTGAATATTTAAAGTGGATTATTTTAAATAATAAAATAATATATATAAGGCCATTATCTCCAAGCCCTAGGTCAAACCCTTAGTTGCTGGTCAAACTCAAAAACGCGCCTCCAAACCCAACGGCGGACAACGATCGATTTTTCATTCCCTCCGATCTCGAAATACACTTCGAACTAAATTATGATTCATACATGAAATCGAAGCACTCTCTTAGATCTTCGTATCAATACCACTTTCTACATCCATCATTGGATCTTTCGTTCAATTTCAAGCCATAAAGGACTGGCGTTCGCACTCGATTTCCGCCGCCCCGGGGGGTTCGAGCTCACCGCGCAGCCGCCTGTAGGTGGAGAAGGAGGAGCTTGTCGTCGTGGAAGGGTCTGATGCAATTCCGGTCAGCTGAAGAGGCGGCAAGATCGAACACTAATCGGGCATGATGGGTTCGGTTATGCGCGGCTTCCTGAGTAAATGATGAACAACAAAGGTTGATACCCTTTTCCCTTATATTAGTCTAATTAAGTTAGTATATTAAACAGCAATTAAACTTTATAAATAAAATAAACATGAGTTTTTTTAGAGTAGAAAATATACTATGTTTTAGAAAATATAAAGGCAAGTTGTTGTTTTTTTTTTAAATAAAGATTGAATTTTTATAATAGGAAAGACTGTTTTTTTTAAATAAAGAAAGTTAAAGAAAATACAATTTTATATGAACAAAGTCGAGAATTTTATATGAACAAAGTCGAGAATTTTATATGAACAAAGTTGAGATTTTTATTGTTTGAAAAGCGATTGAAAATGTGAAATTTATCTTATAGAAAACATTTTAAAAATATAATTTTTATAGAGTAGAGATAATAAAAATATGATTTTTATATTGTAGAGATAATAAGAATATGATTTTTATATTGTAGAGATAATAAAAATATGATCTTTATATAGTATAGATTATAAAAATATAATTTTTATAAGGTAGAGAATATAAAAATACGATTTTTATATATATAACGAAATAAAAATCTGATTTTTATTATACGTATAGTGATATAAAAATGTGATTTTTATCCATATGGCGTTGGAATAAGAATGTGATCTTTAATGTGAACAGTGTGACAAAGATTATGTTGGGAGTACGGGCGAATCCAGATGTTCAGAAATTCAGAAATAAAACTGAAGGAGTGGATCCCTCGGTGAGAACTCCTCACTTTTATTTTAAATTTCTAGTTTAAAATATATACTAGGATGCAGACGGTGCTTAGCAGCACCCGACACCCGTTGTCCACAGACCATGGACGGCTTGTATACTTGTTTGTTTGATTTTGATGTGAAAAATTGAATGTGTGATGTGTGAATGAAATAAAATATTTTATAGTTAAAAATATAATATTTAACGTGTATATGAAATAAACATTTATAAACAAATCGGACGGTTTGTTTATATACACATATTTGACTGATATTGATTGGGACGATAAATTTTACACATTGCCCAACTGCACAAATAAAATCTGTGTTTGATTGTTTGAAACCCCACACGGGTGTTGGGGTGATATTTGGCGTACACTAATCCCAATTAATAAATTGTATGTCGATCGATTGGTCGACAGATTGTGTAAGCGTTAATTATATATATTTAATGCTTATGCAGATGTGTGGTGCACTTTGGATGATGGTTGATTATTTATCGTTGCTATTATATATATGTGTTGTATGGAATCCATATAATTAACATTATATGGTAATTGATTGGGCCTCATTCCAATTGGGAAAATAAAGAAAATTATAAAATAAAGATTAACGTGTTGACAGTACTCATTTGTTGAGATTAGTCATGTGGTGAAAGAAATATAGATTCATGTGTTGAATAGAATAAATATTCATTTGTTGGGTAGAATAATGAAGTTATTGAAAAATATAAAGCCGTGTTGATAAGAGATGCGCTATTTTGACGCGAACGATATTGATATCGATTATATTCGTTTTTAAAATGAATATTTAGAAAGAGATATACAAATTGAATTGAATTGAATATAAAGTGAATTCGAATTGAATATAAAGTGAATTCGAATTGAATTGAATATAAAGTGAATTCGAATTGAATTGAATATAAAGTGAATTCGAATTGAATTGAATATAAAACGAATTCGAATTGAATTGAATATAAAATGAATTCGAATTGAATTGAATATAAAGTGAATCCGAATTGAATTGAATATAAAACGAATTCGAATTGAAATTGAATAGAAATGAATTCGAATTGAAATTGAATAGAATCGAATTTGAATTGAAATCAATTTGAAATGAATTTAAAACGAATTTATATTGGGAAAAATTCAATTTTGATTTGAATCTGAAATGAAGTTGAAATCGTTTTGAAAACTAATTTAAAACGATATATAAAATTCGTTTTTAAAAGGAAATCGACGAAGTATATATTATATATATTATATATATAATATAATGGCCTGAATAGAATGCGCTGCGCCGCGGCAGTTCGCGAATTTCGACCATTGACTTCGAACGGACATTACGGGAGATCCGACCGTCGGATTCTCCTCAAACCAGAACCGTTGGGTTCGTATCGAAAAGAGATTTCCAACGAATATTAGAAATTTGAAATCTAACGGTTGGATTTGGAGATATGTCCAAATCAATTTCAGAAAAGGTCGTTGTAAGTGCAGTTCGGTGGCAGTTATTGAAAACCGACTGTACGGGCCTTGATAAAATAATTCAAAATACCTATAATTTGTGTAAAATCAAAAGAAATGATTTGGGAGAAATTGGGATGAAAAACTCCATATTTGAAAAGATAAAAATAGATTTTTATCGAAATGAACTAGTTTTGAACTAGAATAAAAACCAATTTATTTTTGAAACAAATAAATTGAATTTGAAATGGGTTTTAAATAACAAGAATTTCTAATATATTTAATTGGAATTGAAATAGAATGTGATTTGTGTTTATCGTGGACTGTGTTTTAAATGACATTAGCTCTTTAATCCAGTAAAAGAGTTTTAATGAATCTTTAATTAGATTGAAATGTGGATTGATAAATTAAATTATCAAAATTGGGAAATGATCGAAAGGGGAGTATCTCCAGTTTTACTCCTAGCGATAGTTAAATCTTTAATTAGATTTGAACGTGAAATGGTAATTAAATTTACCGATAAACTGTGGTGTTAGTTATGGGGTAATAACAGTTTTGCTCCATGGGATGAATAGGTTAGGATTGGGAAATAAAATAAATAATTACTTCGATATGGTTCGCTAATCCCGACTAGTTTGGAAAACCTTAATATGGTTTGAAATGACATCCAAAGGAAGATTAAAGAATAAATTTAAAAGAATTTATCTTTGATAAAATTAATGGGAATATTTCCCTAGGAGTGTGAATATCTGAATAAAAGAATATTCTGAATTGGAATGAGGCGTATATTGTGTTTTAGAGCACTTGTTGATTAAGATACGCCAGTTATTCAGAAATTCCGGGTATAACCCATTCTGAATAATTGATTCGACGACGAGTCGAAGAGATTGAAGACGGTGCAAGACCGACGATCTTCACATCGAATGGATGGGTGCTACTGATGCTCACGATGGGAGTAGCTACCTTGAAGGGGGCTAAAGTAGTAGCCATCCGGACGTGCTTGGAGGTCGACGAATATGCGAGGAAAGTGCCTCCAGTTTCGTTCAGACCTAGAACGGACTTGTAAATGGATGGTGTGTCTGACATTGTATTCCTTTATATTGTATTCGTTGATCTCTGCTAATTATATATCTGTTTGGCGGCGGAGAATGTATTCTCTTGCTTAACACCCTTCTCTGAGACATACGAGCTCAGAGGTTATATATTGGCAGAAATCAGTGGTACGATATGGATTGATAGTGTGGCATGTTGAGATGCAGTGATCCAGACTTTTGTTGAAAAGCAAAGTTTGGTGGATGATGATCAAAGCGCAGCTTTAATACAGCACGGCTTTGTGTATAGCGTTGATTCGTGAGCCTCACACCCCGGTATGGTGGTAAACTGATGGTTTGATCAGTATGCTTTTTAGTGGATGGGCACCTTAGTGGTGTCGTGGATTCGGTCGACCGAGATTGAGCTTAGTGCTCAGAGGGATAGGGTAAGCGGTGTTTTCTCTCGCCGGGACGTAAGCCGCAGTGATACTCGATTTCCCAAAAGTGCGGATGTGCATTACGGTGTTTTCTCTAGCTGAGACGTAAGCCGTTGTAGATGGCACTACGCGATCGATCTTTCAAATCAGGAGCCACCATGATGGAAATCCAATTTCCGAATATGACATTTTGCGGTTTTGATTATAGAGCCTAGTATTGGCGACATGATATATGGTACCCATGCCGTCTATGATTGATACATTTATATTTGAAGTTGTTTTCTTCACTTATAGTAATAATATAAGATGAAATTTCACGTATCAAGCATATTTGGCTATTATAAGGGAAAACCTTATCCTCTGGCTTGCGTTGCATTGTGTGATGGGATCTGGGTCTTATAATAGCTTCATTGTTCTTTATTTAGCATTGCGCTGTTTGTTTTCTTCACTGGTATTCTTGGGAGGAAACCCGTTCCGTGTTATACGGCGTGGTCCCTTGATTTACCTAACTTTAAAAACAAAGATTAATAACTGTTTTAGTTCTCACACCAGTCACATGACTGACCTGGAGTTTATTATTTTGACCTAAACTCTAGGTGCCCCTATTTTCCACACAGGCAGCTAGTAGTTTTGGTTTTGCAGATTTATATTCAAAGGATCCTGATTTACAGCTGGAACGATGTTCGGAAAGCTCTGTATCCGTGCATTATTTTCAGTTGTGTTTTATATTGTTTATCCGCTGCTATGTAATTTATTGTAATCTCTGATATTTATCGAATGTAATTTATTCATTTATACTCTGTATATTCTTGTATTCTGATGGAATTGTTGTAATATACAATGAAATGTTCTTCTGTTAGCGTTCTGTTGTGGCTTGTTCTCAAGGTAATCCGGGCTTTCCTTCACAGGGAAGTTACGGGTCGTCACATCTGTGTTTTACGAGGAATGAATTCAGTGTCCCTGTTGTTTGACTTCATGGCATGGGGTAATATATATTTTTTAATAAAGATATATATATATATATAGAAAAAACAGAGAATCAAGTCATTCTCCAACATCTCAAAAAAACAGGTCTGCAGTAATAGAGTCTACAGAGGCTGTGGAACAAAATACATGTACATAAAGGAAAGAAACGAATTAAATAAGTAGAGCAACAACAAACACGGACCGCCCCACCCAGAAACAAGAAGGACAATCAGCGGAACTAATCCAAAGAGGACTAGCGCAAGCCTCTGTCGAATCCCGAACTGGCGAACAAGGCCACCACCGCTCCGCTGCTCCAGGACCCTTGCTCCTACAAAAGCTAGACCCAGCCCAATAGTGGCGGCTACATATCAAATCAGCTCCATCCCTAAGTTCTAGCTCCGTCTATCGAGCAGTACCTATCAAAAAGAAGAAGCAAGAGAATCCTGGACAAACCGACCCACCGTGTACCTATAAATCTAGCACCTGCATTACTAGGAAACAACATTATACATGAGGGGAGGTGAGATAGACGTGGAACATCTCAGAGATAGAAAAACAAAAGAATCATCCTATCCTCACTCGCGGAGGAGACGAACCTGAAATGACATCAATGGTACATGGCAAGCCCCGAAAGCGGGAACCAAAAGCTCCCTTAAAAGGCCTTCCATGGAAGGCTAGGAATATGTCATTCCTTACCCTTTAAATGATAAAAGGAGGGTCCATAGAAGTGTAATAAAAAATTGCATTATTCTGCTAGCACCAAACATGCCAACAATTAAGACAACGAATAAGGCGGAAAAGGATAGAATAGAGAGATTTGCCTGAGATGCCAAACCACTAGCATCTTAGCAAATCTACAAGGGAGGAGGCGTTACTTCGGAGACCTACCAAGTTCCCAAAGTAATTCCAGACATATTTGGCACAAAATCCAAGAAAGAATAAATGATCACTAGATTCCATATCGCCTGCTCTACAACACCTGCATCGAGAGATAATACGTATGCCAATCCTCATCAGGTTATCGTCTAATGGTAATCCATTATGAAGGGTTTTCCACATAAGCAACGATAATTTGGGAGGTAATTTAACATCCCAAATGAAAGAAAAGATAAGGAGGCTTGGAGCCGGAGTCCTATCCGAATTCCAATTCGCCTCACCTTGACCCACCCCCATGAAAGTCGAAAAAGGACTTCGTGAATTGCATCCGTTTCCACATCGCACTAGCGTAGGACGAGGAACCAGTGCAATTCGCGGCCACCAGTCTGTGGTACTTGGCATGGAGAAACAACACCCAAAGGGAGTTGTTATCTTCGAATTGTACCCACAACTTGCAAGCATAGGCAGAACAAAGATCCTTAGGATTTCGAAGGCCTAGACCACCCTCTGATTTGGGATGACAAACGATGTCCCAAGAAATCCAATGGTGTCGGTTAGTGTTGCCCTTTTACCCCCAGAAAAAGGATGATGCCAAAGAACAATGCGAACGGAAGAAGGAGGAAGTTCGATTCATAGCAGCAAAAACATTTGAACCTATAGATTCAAGAACATACTTTATAAGGACCAGTCTTCCTGCCTGAGAAAGGAGAGACGCATTCCAACGAATAATCTTACCCCTAGCTATGTCGGTTAGGGGATTGAAAATAGCATTAAGTTTCCTTCCTCTTTAAAGGACAATACCGAGGTAAGGCAAAGCTAAGGAAAAGGCCTTGAAACCATAGAAGGTTTTGATCCAAGAAGACTTTTCCGGGGATAAGTCTTTCGATGGAACAAAGCAGCTTTTAACAGAATTAACGAGTTAGCCCGAACACCTCTTGTGACACCCCATGTCAGTTAATGTCACTCTTTAACAGAATGCATTAAGTTCTGTGAAGCGTTATAGGTAAACAGAAACATCACAAGATGGATATAAAATAACAGCGGAATTTAAAACTTTATTTCCCAAGCAGAAAACATCGTGATCCAAAATCTAGTTACAACATAAGTCTGAAATATAGAAAACCCATTACATCAAATTAAAATATCTGCCTTGTACTAAATTCATCAGAGTATAGTAATATAAAAACATAGTCCCCAAAAAGAGCCATAGCGTAATAGACAGGTAATCAAAGAGGTACATCTAAGCAGTTCCAAATAGAAAGAGAAGAGAGAATTATAATCAAGCCTGAGTGTTCCCACCCTGAGAACCTAAGCGAGGGGGAAGGAAGAGAGAGAAAAGGAAACAAAACGGGTCAGACATAAAGTCTAGCGAGTCCAGTTATTTTTAGCATATAAATAGGTAAAAGCATCATGACAGGCATATAAACTGGATTAGAGATAACAGAATGAGCAGGATAAGTAGAATAAAATAAACATAATAGGTTATGCTTCCCAAATACTTTTCTCTACACCAATACTAGTACAACAGAAACATAATGATCCTAACAGAATGGTAGACTTAGGTGTACTTCTAGTGACAGGTATTACCCCCAACAATAATAACAAGCAACCCAACAGATATAACGGGTGTTACTCCAAACGATGATAATGGGCTCCTAAACAAGCAGAACTAGATGTACCCTAATTACTACCTAATCGATCGGTTCCCTATCCCATAGATACCCTGTGCTGGCTCCACAGTAGGGTGTATCACTTCCTAAAATGGAAACCCCTTTTTCCGATAGGCACAATCATATCTATTGATGTCACAACATCTTAATTTCTGGAGCAATCCGGCCCATGCACGCACATGACTCCGTTGGAATGCGCCGTCAACACCTCCACCCATATGAACCTCTTATAATCCCAGCTTAGTAAGCGTGCCCCTGACCCCCACCTAGTTCGGGGTCCCTCTATGATATCTGTATGGTTACTGACTAATACAGGTCCCACACCACGAATGATACAAGCCACCTCCTAGGCTTGTATCCTCAACTACTAGGATTTTAACAGATTATGCTTAATAGTTTAATAAGCCCGCATAACTCCAACATATAAAACAGGTTAAGTTTGTCAGGTTCGTATAACTCCCCATTAATTCAAACAAGTTTACTTAACTCTTATGCAATTTGACAGGTTCATGTAACCCCCGCATATTTAAACAGGTTAAGTAATACAGGTTAACAGGATAATATCATTTCCCATTCATGCAAGGTTAATACACCAGACCTCTCACATTAAGTCGACCAATTATTGATGCTGGATATGACGGGCTGTTACTGGTAGGCTTCTACCACAATACGTGTACATTTATGCACTAGACGCCTCATATTAGATTAACCATTTGTGAATGCTAGATTTGCCGGGCGGTTCCGGGAAAACTTCTACTACAAGTGTAATCTAACCTCATGTCTAAGTGCGGTTACAGTTTCTATTTAATGTAGATTTAGGCATATTCGTTCTTAAGCAATTATTTATGTTCATCATAGATTATTCCCCCAAATCCCTAGTCTGATTCACGATACAAGTTATGCTCCAATTTATCTTTCCCAACCGTTTCCAGTTTCGTCCGTTCGCATATTTCAGCGATAGGCGTAGGCTCGAAGGTAGCCTAGGCTATAAAAACAAAAAGGGAAAAAGGAAGAGAAGAGAACAGAAGTAGGCATAATAATAAAACATGCGTATGATGATAAAATTGGGCATCATAACAGAATAGGTATATGATGACAAAATTAGGCATAATAGCAGAGTAGGCATATAATGATAGAATTAGGCATATGAGAACTGAACAGTAGATCAGGTGTACAAGTAATGGCAGATTTGTTTAATTTATGATTCAGGTTATTAACATGCATAGGTTTAGGTCCAAACTTATAAACATGTTAGCATTACTTATTAAATGCTTATATCTAAAAATAACATGAACTCACAGGGAATGGATCTAAAGAACAGAGAAATGATTGTTAATGTTGTAGCAGAGATTCCTGTATAAGTGTAAATCGTTGTTCCAGAAGAATAGGCTAATTCAATCTGAGTTAGGGCAGCATCTCGTTGTATCCATTGTTTTGGGTGAATAAAACAATAGAAATGAGGTCCATTTATAGCCCCAAGCCAACGAATCAGGTCAAGAAACACGTCCAGGTTCATAAAATGGATCTGCCCTAGATCAGGGTGGGGTCGACCCCAGGGTTGACACCCCTATGTGTGGATTGACCCTAGGGTCGACCCCAATGGGTCGATTTCCCGCGTTTGTCCCCTGCCTTGTGTTTTGAATATTTCTGGACTGGTTTGTTTATATATAATTCTCTTATACGTATACAAACATCAAACCTTAATGACTTCTTCACACAATGTCCGTTTTATGCAAACTCGATGTTTATCTTAAGCATAATTCTGAGACGAACGCAATGTTACAGTCCATTTTACTTAATTCTCAATATTTAATTAAGTATTCTTTAGTTTATCATTATAGTGTTATTTAAAATTACGGGTTGTTACATTCTCCCCTACTTAAAGGATTTCGTCCCCAAAATCTATAAGTTAAGAAGAATGTATATCCTAAGATCCATCATCCATCTACTCATCCACCAATTACAGGCACCTATTATCCTTAAAAGATTTCTAATGCTTATATGAACATATGCAATAGTGTGTGTATATGTCCCTATACTAATGCGAAAGATTAGGCGCTCTACTGATTCAGTTGACCTCCTTAATGCAATGTATGTCAGTGCCATGAATCCAACATGTATGCAAATAGTCCTAGTATATCATGTAAATGCTTTATGCGTGCACAATCATCCATCCAAATGCAACATTCATGTGATGATACACCCATTTCCATCCATAAAAGAAAAATATGCACATGCATCCATATGCAGTATGAGAGTGATTGAGCTGATCTAGTGCATAGTGTGTGTATATGCATCCACGGGCAACCGCTAGCAAACACTTGCATCCACTTGCATCCATCAAACATAACATGTCTCAAACAGATGTTTACATCCATTGGCTCCCTACCTAAAGGTTGAAGATTCGGTCGATAGGATATACTTAATGATGGAAACAAGTACGAATGAAAGCTTTGGAAAAAGAAGTTAAGAACATACCCTTGAAAAGAAAAGGGTACAAAGCGCAAATCTTGTCTTCAGTCTCCCAAGTTGCAACCTTGGAGTCTTCTCCCCATTGAACTTTCATCAATTTAACCCCTCGGTTGCGTAGCTTCTTAACCTATGATCCAAGAATACGGGTAGGAACTCGTCTAACTGTCGCCTCCCTTTCACCTCTATTTCCTCAAGCATACTTGGCTCAACAACCTCTGCTGTATCATACATACATTTCCGCAAATGAGAAACGTGGAAAACGTCATAAACACCCGCTAATCTCTCTAGTAGCTTCATCCTATAGGCCATTTAGCCAGTCATTTCTGTTATGGGAAATGGTCCTACAAACCTTGGCTCCAATTTCCCTACATATCCAATGCGAACCACATTCCTCAAAGGTGATACTTTGATGAAAACCATGTCTCCCACCTCAAACTCAATATCAGTCCTTCTCTTGTCAGCGTAGGACTTTTGCTTGTCTTGAGTTGTCTTCATGCATCTGCGGATAAGATCAATCATCTCTGAAGTTTCTCTAATCATCACAGGTCCAAGTAGAAGCCTATTTGTAGACTCCGACCAACAAGTCGATGATCTACAGGGTCATCTATACAATGCCTCGAAGGGTGCCATGCCAATACTAGCTTGATAACTGTTGTTGTAGGCGAACACTACCAAAGGAAGATGCTCCTCCCATGTCCCTCCGAAGCCTAGGATACACGGTCTTAAAAGATCCTCAAGAACTTTATTCACCCTTTCCGTCTGCCTATCGGTCTAAGGGTGATAAGCGATGCTCAAACACAACTGTGTACCTAATGTCCCTGCAAGCTCCTCCAAAACTCACTGGTGAATATGGGGTTACGATCACTCACTACACTGGAAGGTACTCCATGTAGACAGACAATCTCACAAAGATAAACTTTTGCCAACCATTCTACCTTTCTCTTACTCATAACAGGAATGAAATGAGCGCTCTTAGTAAGCCTGTCAACTATAACCCAAATACTGGTGTTGCCTTTCCTCGATCTAGGCAAACCATCAATGAAATCCATAGAGACGCTCTCCTACTTTCATTGTAGGACCTCCAAAGGATGAAGTAAACCACCGGGCTTCCTTTGCTCAGCTTTGACTGGCTAGAAAATCAAACATCGAGAAACAAACTCCACTACATCTTTCTTCATCCCAGCCCAAAAGAAAACCCTCTTCATATCTCTATACATCTTATCACCACCTGGACAGATAGTCATCCTAGAATGATGGGCTTCCTAAAGGACGGTCTTCGACAAACTTCCAACTCAGGAAACACAAAGCCTTCCATCTCATCGCGACCATCCTCTATCATCCGTGGAATATCTACTGAGGTAACTAGAAGTCTCCCCTCTACTGAGCCTATCCAAGATGTCTGCTATCTGTGGGTCCTCTCGCTGTGAAGTTCGTATCAGATCCAAAAGAGAAGGTTGCACCTCTAACAATGCCAATAACCCAGGTGTAAATTCGGTAGAGGGCCTAAAAATCAAAGGTCAATATATACTCCAAGCTCTGCCTCTCTACGAACAGAGGACTCAAGGTCATCCTCTTCCTAATCAGTGAATTCACCACCACATTACCCTTGCCAGGAGTATAAGCAATCTCAAAGTCATAGGACGCTAGAAACTCCATCCATCCCGGTTGCCTCAAATTGAGATCCTTCTGCGAGAACAAATACTTGAGAGATTTATGATTGGTATACAACTTGAACTTCTCTCCAAGTAGATAATGACGCCAAGTCTTAAGCGTGAATACTATGGCAGCCAATTCTAAGTCATGGGTAGGGTTGTTCTTTTCATGAATTCTTAACTATCTACCACCGTAACATACTACGCTTCCCTCTTGCATCAAAATAGCACCACGCCATGTACCACATGCATCAGTGTATACTGTGAACACCTTGTTCCCATCTAGCAAAGTTTAAATTAGGGTTGTTGTCAGAGCCTTCTTTAATCGCTGAAAAGCATCCTTATAGACAATATCCTAAGAAATGGTCAGATTCTTCTTCGTCAGTCTGGTGAGTGGGGCTGATATCCTCGCGAAGTCCTTAATGAACTTCCTATAATAGTCTGCTAAACCAAGAAAACTCCTTACCTCCATTGCATTCTTTGGAGTTTCCCAATCTTAAACTGCAACTACTTTCGTGGGATCCACTGCTATCCCATCCTTAGAGACCACATGTCCTAGAAATCTCACTTCCTTTCTCCAAAAATGACATTTGGAGAATTTTTCCTTAAGCTGATGCGCTCGGAGAGTCTTCAAAACCTCCTTTAAATGTAGGGCATGCTCTTCTTCATTCTTCGAGAAAATCAAGATGTCATCAACAAAGACCACAACGAACTTGTTTAGAAACTCCCGAAACACCCTACTCATCAGATCCACAAAATAGGCGGGTGCATTTGTTAACCCAAAAGGCATGACGAGCCACTTGAAGAAACCATCTGTAGTTCTAAAAGCGGTCTTGTCTATACTGTCCTTGGCCACCCTCAAATGATGAAACCCCATGGCCAAGTCTAACTAGGAGAAAACTGATGCACCAACAAGTTGGTTAAACAGATCATCTATCCTCGAAAGTGGGTGCATATTCTTCCTAGTGAGCTTATTCAACTCCCTATAATCCACACATAAGCGAAGCGATCCATCTGCCTTAGTTGCAAAAACGACTGGAGCACCCCATTCCGATATGCTTCGCCTGATAAACTCTTTCTCAAGTAGCTCCCCTACTTGCTTGCTGAGCTCCCTCCTTTCTCTCGGAGCCATATGACGCATAAGTAATGCAACTGGTTTTGCATTGTCCACCAAGTATATCTGGAAATCAATCTCGCGCCTCGGGGGTAAGCGCCGAACCTCCTCAAAAACATCAGGATACTCACAGATTATTGGTACAGATCGTAAATCATTGATAGATGCATCAAGCAATTCTAGGAAACTAAGCATGACAGACCCCTTAGGGTTACAAGAAATCTCAAAAGTCCTCCAATGGCAGGTCAAAAGCCTAATGACCCTCCTCCCACAATCCAGAATGGCACCATACATGACTAGCCAATCCATCCCTAGAATCAAACCATAGCCCATGAAATCAAGCACATATGCATCGCACTCAAACTCGACGCCCAACACAGATATTCTCAAACCCCGACAAATCATAGATAGATGAGTCATGCCCTCCAATGGGGTTTGAGACAACAACGGGATCCAAAACCATATTGTTACTAAGGTGCAGAGACTCAACCACAGAATCATATATAAAAGAATGTGAAGCGCTAGAATAAAAAAGAGTTCTAACTGGATGATTGGAAAGAGAAATCAAACCTTCAACAGAAACTTTCCTACCTTTATCCGGTACACTGGCCACGAGAGCATTCACCTACCCTCCAGAAGATCCTACCCTTTGGACATGTCCTTGCTTCTTCGGGCATTCCCTAGTAAAATGTCCGACCTCACCACATTGGAAACAAGCATTCTTCCTTTTTCTGCAATCTTTGCTCAAATGACCTACGCGTCCACAACTATGACATTTCCTCTTTTCTCGGGCTTTCTCGTTCTTTCCACCCTTCTTTTGATGTTGTTGTTCTTTCTTGGGCCATACTTTCTTGTTTTGTGTTTCATCAACCTTAGCCTCTTTATTTTCACCTTTATCTTCTTTGTGCATCAATTCCATATCAACGAATTTTTCGAAAGTTGCCCCCATCAGAATATGAGACATAGCAAATCCATGGAGGGGTTCATTCAACCCTCTTGCAAACCTCAAAGCTTTCTAGTGCGGGGTATTCTTTAGCTCCAAACCAAACCTTGCCAATTGATTGAACTTATTGACATACTCTTTGACAGACATGCCTCCTTTCTTAAGTTCCAGAAACCTTTCCATTTGCATACTCTCTTCTGCCTGAGAAAGAAATTTCATCTCGAATCTCTATCGGAAATCATCTCAAGTCTCTGGACACCCAACTTGCGTCACTTCCCACCAAAATGAAGTCTCATCTCTCACCTGCCAAACGACCAACTGAATCTTCCTACGGTCGTCAATCTCAAAAATCCCAAATAAATCCTCCGTCTCCTTAGGCCAATTCCTTGCTTCTACAAAAGTATCGGTTCCTCGAAAAGGCTTTTCTCCCCTAGCACAGAAATCCTTGCATATCTTGGAGAAATTATCCACTCGCGGAGGAGGAGGAATAACGGCTGCAGCTGGGGGAGGGGCGTCGGCTTGGCCTCTGGCAGGCGTCGTAGCCTCAAGATACCTACGAAGCCAAGCCGGTATCTGAACGCGCTCAAGAATATTCAGTTCCCCAGACATGCTGAAAAGAAAAGGAAAAGGGGTTCAAACAAGGAATTGAAAGATATTTCATATGGCTATAGAGAATATGTTTTTCAAAACAGGCTTTTCTTTTGAAAATGTTTTCTTTTAAAACCTTTTGAAAACAATTTTCAAAACCTTTTAATCCGATCCGGTAACCTTCAGCTCCGATACCAAATGTGACACCCCACGTCCGTTAATGTCACTCTTTAACAGAATGCATTAAGTTCCGTGAAACATTAGGTAAACAAAAGCATCACAAGATAGATATATAATAACAACGGAATTTAAAACTTTATTTTCCAAAAAGAAAACATTGTGGTCCAAAATCCAGTTACAACAGAAGTCTGAAATACAGAAAACCCATTACATCAAATTAAAATATCTGCCTCATACTAAAATCATCAGAGTACAGTAATATAAAAGCATAGTCCCCAAAAAGAGCCATATCATAATAGACAGGTAACCAAAGCGGTACATCTAAGCAGTTCCAAGCAGAAAGAGAAGAGAGAATTCTAATCAAGCCTGAGTGTTCCCACTCTGAGAACCTGGGGGGAGGGGGAAGGAAGAGAGAAAAGGAAACAAAATGGGTCAGACATAAAGTCTGGCAAGTCCAGTTACTTTTAGCATATGAATAAGTAAAAGCATCATGACAGGCATATAAACCAGATTAGAGAGATAACAATATCATAAGATGGGTATAACAGAATGAGCAGGATAAGCAGAATAAACAGAACAGAATAGGTTACGCTTCCCAAATACTTTTCTCTGCACCAATACTAGTTTAACAGAAACAGAATGATCCTAACGGAAACAGAATGGTAGACTTAGCTGTACTTCTAGTGACAGGTTTTACCCCTAACAATAATAACAGGCAGCCCAACGGATATAATGGGTGTTACCCCAAACGATGATAACGAGCACCTAAACAAGCAGAACTAGATGTACCCTAATTACTACCCCAATCGATCGGTTCCCTATCCCGTAGATAATCTATGCTGGCCCCACAGTAGGATGTATCACTTCCTAAAGTGGCAACCACTTTTTCTGATAGGCACAATCATATCTATTGATATCACAACATCTTAATTTCCGGAGCAATCCGGCCCATGCACGCACACGACTCCGTTGGAATGCGCCGTCAACACCTCCACCCATATGAACCTCTTATAATTAGCTCAATAAGCGTGCCCCTGACCCCCACCTAGTTCGAGGTCCCTCTATGATATCTGTATGGGTTACTGACTGATATGGGTCTTACACCACAAATGATACAAGCCACCCCCTAGGATTGTATCCCCAACTACTAGGATTTTGACAGGTTATGCTTAACATTTTAACAAGCCCGTATAACCTCAACATATAAAACAAGTTAAGTTTTCCGGGTTCGTATAACTCCCCATTAATTTGAACAAGTTTACTTAACCCTTACACAATTTGACAGGTTCATGTAGCCCCCACAGATTTAAATAGGTTAAGTATTACAGGTTAACAAATTAATATCATTTCCTATTCATGCAATGTTAATGAACAAGACCTCTCACATTAAGTCTACCACTTGTGGATGCTAGATATGCCGGGCGGTTCCGGGCAGGCTTCCACCATAAGTTTAGACTTAACCCCGTGTCTTAGCACCGTTACGTGTACATTTACACACTAAACCCCTCACATTAGATTAACCACTTGTGGATGCTGGATTTTCCGGGCGGTTCCGGACAGACTTCTACCACAAGTGTAATCTAACCTCGTGTCCAAGTGCGATTACATTTTCTATTTACTGTAAATTTAGGCATATTCATTCTTAAACAATCATTCATGTTCATCATAGGTTATGCCTCCAAATCCCTAGTTTGATTCACGATACAAATTATGCCCCAATTTATCTTTCCCTACCATTCCCAATTTCGTCCGTTCGCACATTTCAGTGATAGGCCTAGGCTTGAAGGTAGCCTAGGCTATAAAAATAAAAAGGGAAAAAGGGAGAGAAGAGAACAGAAATAGGCATAATAGCGAAACAAGCATATGATTATAAAATTGGGCATAATAACATAATAGGCATATGATGACAGAATTGTGCACAATAGCAAAATAGGCATATAATGACAAAATTAAGCATATGAGAACTAAAGAGTAGATCAGGTGTACAAGTAATGGCACATCTGTTTAATTTATGATTCAAGTTATTAACAGGCATAGGTTTAGATCGAAACTTATAAACATGTCAAGATTACTTATTAAATGTTTATATCTAAAAATAACATGAACTCACAGGGACTGGATCTAAAGAACAGAGAAATGACTGTTGATGTTGTAGTAGAGATTCTTGTATACGTATAAATCGTTGTCCAGAAGAATAGGCAAATTCAATCTGAGTTGGGGAAGCGTCTCGTTGTCTCTATTATTTTGGGTGAATAAAACAATAGAAATGAGGTCCTATTTACAGCCTCAAGCCAACGAATCATATCAAAAAGCACGTCCAGGTTCAGAAAATGGATCTACCCTAGATCTGGGTGGGGTCGACCCCGGGGTCGACCCCGGGGTCGACCCTAGGGTCGACACCCCTATGTGTGGGTCGACTCAGGTCGATTCCCGCGTTCGTCCCCCACCTTGTATTCTGAATTATTTTGAATATTTCCGGACTGGTTTGTTTATATATAATTCTCTTGTACGTATACAACTTCAAACCTTATTAACTTCTTCGCACGATGTCCGTTTTACGCAAATTCAGAGTCTATCTTAAGTAGAATTCCGAGATGAATGCAATGGTACAATCCGTTTTACTAAATTCCCAATATTTAATTAAGTATTATTTAGTTTATCGTTATAGTGTTCTTTAAAATTACGGGGTGTTACACCTCTCGTACTACTGTATGAGGTCAAAGAGACAGTGGACGGATCGACGATTACCATTAGAGAATTAATAATGTCAACCGCAAAGGATAAGGAGGAGATGATCGTGCAATGACTCGGAATATAGAAACGGTGAATTTGGCCCGCTAACGCTGGGGAATGCAATCCATGCATGAAAGCCTCCGCGACGATGACAAATAGAGTCTGGGAAAGAGGGTCTCCCTGATAGAGACCCCTTCCTGAATTGAAAACCCGTTGGCAGACCCGTTAATGAAAATGGAAAAACAATAGTTGGAAATGAACCTATAAATAATATCAATAAGAGGTTCTAGAAAACCGGATGCCCTCAGAAGTCTAATGATGAAAAATCAAGACATATGGTCGTAAGCCTCAGCCATGTCGAACTTGAAGACTACATTAGAACCTATGACCTTTCGATCGAGTTGAGAAACCAGTTCCTAGGCTAAAAGGACGTTATCCATGATCAGACATCCTTTAACAAACTCGGCTTGAGAATAGGAAATGATACGATCTAGAAAAGGTGCTAATCTAGAAGTTAGCACCTTTGAGATAATCTTGTTAGAGAAATTGCACATGCTGATTGGGCAAAAATCCACGCATGAGCATGGATTCTCGCATTCGGAGATAAGAGACATCCAACCAAGAGGGAGAGCTCCACCAGAGAAGAAAAAACAAATGGCATACTAAAGGTATGCCTGAATGATCGGCCAAACACTCCTGTAAAAGAACCCGTTGAAACCGTCAGCCCTGCTCGCATGCCCGAATTTCAGCAGAGGGAGGAGGGATGGAAAGGGCCTCACTTTCCGATAGAAGTACCATCCGAGGGATGAAAGCAAGAAGAGACGGGTTAGAGAAGGACACAGAGGGAGAGCCAAGGAAAGACTGAAAGTGAGACAAGATAGTCTCTCTAACGTCCACCGAGGTGGAAGCCAGAGATAGATCTGGACGAATGATCTAATGTATAGAAAGAAGGCTATTATTCTTATGAATAAAAGAATGAAAGAATTTGGAGTTCGTATTTCCCTCGACTATCCACTTGATTTTGGCCTTTTGGCGAAGGAAGCCTTTCTCAATACGAAGCTTCGATGAGAAGGCCAATTGGGCAAGCACCTACGCCTCCTTATTAGCATAAGAAGGCTCCTCATCATAAGAAGATTCTGCTAAAATAAGAGATTCTTCAGTCGCCATGACACGATCGAAAATATTCTTAAAAACCCGCATGTTCCAAGCCTTAAGACAAGCCTTGAGATGCTTCAGCTTACAAGAAAATACAACAAAAGGGTTGCCAAAAGCAAGAGAGTTTCAGGAATCTTCCACCACTCGATGAAACGTGTGGTGGGATCTCCACATAGCCTGAAAATGGAAAAAAGAAGGCCAGAAAGGACGAAGGGGGAGCAGCGAAGAACCATAGGAGTGTGTATAGTGAAGGCGACAGACGGAGAACGAGAACGGTAGGTTAAACCAACCTTCCAATCCGATTTGTCGAGTCTAGGTAGAATCTGATTTGGCCCTTCCTGGTTGTTACACCAGTGAAAGCTGAGCCGACGAAAGAGACTTCCGATATTCCAGAATTGACGATGAACGATTTGAAATCCTCCACTACCGCCCTGTTGATAGAGGATCCTCCCCGCTTTTTGGCCTAACAGGTGACGACGTTAAAGGTGCCTCCATTGACCGATTCAACAAACACCAGATCGGGAAGCGAGAGGATATCAGACCAAAGGGTGAACCTCACTAACCAGTCACCGTTAGCGTAAATCGCCGAAAACAGAAAGGAGGAGGAAAGAGAAGAACATGAACAAGTCATGGAAAGAAGATGATCAGAGTCAAAAATAGGATGAGCAACGATTTCTTTCGACCAAAGGATCCAAATCTTATTGGATACATTGGCCAGAGCACCCTTGAAGCCAAGAGAAAGAACTGAATCGGTGACCATCTCAGGATCCATAAAAGGCTCTGTTAGCGCCACCAAGCCGACAGAGTGCTTCTTGATGATGCGCTTTAGTCTACCTAAAGAAGCATCATTACCTATACCTCGCACGGTCCAATACAAAAAATTCGCCATTTGAAGAAAGGCAGGAGAAGCAAGAAACAAAGGCAACAAGGAACCACCCAGGAAGGGAGGAAATAGCTGTTGACACGCTTTTTAGTCAAAACTGTCACACGTCAAGTTTCTAGTTGGCAACGCGCTCGAGCATTGAGAACATCACCAGAAAACACAAAGCGGTTTGGTCGAAGTCGCAACGCAAACATAAAACGACCCAGAACCCCTTTTAGATGACCTCTTTTGCACCATAACTCTTGTAGCCATCTGAATTAGCTTTAGGTACAACTTTCATTTGGCCCAAACGACCTTACAGTTTGGAAGCTACGTCTGTTTCCGTAAACGTATGCAGAAATGGAACTACTCAGGACTTGAGTGTAAACTTGCATAGATCGACAATTGCTTGGATGAAGTGATGGAATATTAGAGAACTCAACATTGCGTGCAAAAAACACCGGGTCAGATCGAGGTGTACGGGTCAGGTCGAACTACATGGCTCAAATCCACTTCATCAACTTGGCATTCCATCGGTTCGAACCGGCAGGTCAAATCACTGGATCGGGTCGAACTCGACCCGCATACTCACGAAAGCTTGCCACTCATGTTAACATCACTGGTTCGGGTCTAACAACATCCATTTGACCTGACCAGCCTGAAGCAATCACCATCCAGGCATAGGGATGGCAATGGGGCGGGGCGGGCGCGGGTAATACCACCCCATCACCCGCCCCATTGGGTGATTTTTTGCCTTATGCCCGCCCCATACCCGCACGGGTACCCATTAAATGAGTTTTAAACAGGTTGCGGATAATGGCGGGTATTCGTGGATATCCATTATATTTATTAAATTTATTTTTTAACCGTTTATTGAAATTATTCAAAAGTACGTTTGGTAAAATAAATAAAAATTAGACCAATGCTCAAATGCTAACATCAAAATACCAATACATATTTAAACCAACATCCAGAAAAGAAAAGACAATAACAGAAGCATCCATCAAAATATCAACAGCCAGTTATAAATTATTGAGTAAAAGCATGCACACAAATACCGAACAACCAACAACAATGTTTTTTGTATTGACTATTGGTAATAAATCACATTCAATACGGGCAGGGATACCCACGGACATGGATATCTTACTATCCGTACTCACCCCATTAATTAACGGATATTAAAAATAACCTTTTATTTTACCTACGGATACCCATTTAACTATCCGTTTCATATCTATGACGGATTTACCCACGGATAACTGCGGGTACGGATTTTTTTGTCATCCCTATCCAGGCAGTTGCCATGCATGGGTTTTGACCTTTTCTTTAGGCTTATAACTCGAATCGAATTACGCATGGCTTGACACGACTCGATGACTACTTCTCCACTCCTCTCACTTCGGCTCCACACTTCACTGGATGAGCGCCACGTGGCATCCGACTTGGAGCCCCTCTACGCCTATAAATACATGAACGCATGGCATTTTCAAGGGACTTTTCCTCTCAACTACACGACTTCGTCCATTACTCCACGCAAGGACTTTGCGCAAGTATCATAACATATCTTCTACTTAACACGAGGATTTCGTGTATAAATTCATATACGTAACACGAGGATTTCATGTATAAATTTATGTACTTAACACGAGGATCTCGTGTATAAACAACCCTCTTTCTCCTCTTTCTTACAAATGTACTGATTTCTCTTGTGATCTGTCAGTATAAACAAAAGATTATAAAGTGGGCGTAGGCAAGGATTTTACCAAACCACTATAAAAATATCGCGTGTTCCTTTATTATTTACTGCATTTATTCTCTGTGATCTGTGTTTGTGAGGGTTTCACACCGCATTGGGTGTTAGTGTCATTCTTCGGTCTAACAACAATGTCACCCAATTCAGATAAGATAAAGCATAAACCGAGTAGATTTTGTATGGGGTTATATATATTGTTAAATAACAAAACAATATTTACGACATTCTTGCAATTTTTAATGTTCACATAAACCAACCATCCAACTTGTGTTTTCTGTGGGATAATTACGTGATTTGGCATTAGATTTAACATTGGGTGAGCTCACTCCTTTTTACAAAGATGAGACAAGTTGCAGATTAAACTTTTGGTGGGTTCTCTCCTGTTTAAAAAGATGAGACAAGCTCCACATGGAAGAGAAAAGCAGGAAATTGTGATAGTAAGAGACTGAAAACGGCAAGTTGTTGACTGAAAATGGTTATAGACATTAATCTGACTTAATTTTACTTCAAACTATGCCCAAAAAAAAAAAAAAAAAAAAAAAAAAAAAAAAAAAAAAAAAAATAGCACGTAGATTTATTAAACAATAATAAATAATTGATGATGCATTGCACTTCTTCTTTGTTTGGGAATTGGTCTGTTTACGCTGAATCAATGCACTATTTTGAGGCATTGCTTCGACTTGGTTTTCTTTGGTGAGAACACAATGCTTCTTTCATTGGTTGCAAATAAACAATATGTTTCATTTATGGTTACTGTTATGGTTTCTCCCTATTTTAAGTGTGCTCTAACTTACTTGATGCACTTCAAATTCATGTAGCTTACGTACCATTTACGCGACCGAACAAAAATTGCAAACAGGAGACATAGCTATAGAAGGCTAGTTAGTGTATCAACATGTTAGGCAAATTCTATTCAGACCCAGCCATTTGCTGAGTAGCCCCCTTTTTTATTTTAAAATTTCGCTGGACAAAAATACCTTTCGCTAATTTTTTTTTTTTTAACATGTTTTCATTAACCACGCAGTGTGGGTGTGGGGATTGTAATTCATCCACGTAGTAGCCCTACGAGGTTGATATCATTACCTCGTAGTTGCCCTACGAGGTTTGCAACATTACCTCGTAGAGTCCCTACGAGGTAGACAACATAACCTAGTAGTGACTCTACGAGGTAAAGGGTATTTTAGTCATACGAAAGTTTTTTTAAAAATTAGGGGGGCTACTCAGCAAATGTCTGGGTCTGAATAGAATTTGCCCAACATGTTTATGTGCATAAACTTATGCTTATGACCTAGAATCTTACACATGCTGGCAATTCTCGAAATTTCCATGTTTTGTCATTTTGTAATTACATATTTCAACTTATTGATCTATTCATCAAATATCATTATCTAAAAAATTATAAATACAAGTTATTTGGTGAATTATCATGCTATATGTGCATTGCGCTACGTTTATAGTTTGTGATAATAATTTAGCAAATATTTTATATTGGAAGTTAGCATTTGTCCCATATTTTTAAAGGACAAGCTAGGGAGCCCGAAAGAATACAGTAGTTTCAAAACAATACACAAAGCAAAAAAGCTAATAACAAGTTGAGTACTCTCTCATTTCGGTCAAAACTGCTTTGTCTTGCAGCCAACAATCCATTTATCTGCCAGCATCTTTCATTTTCCCATCTCCTGTTTGGATTTCTGTATTCAAAATAATTCACATATTTACAAAGACAAATCAATAAATGAAACAAAGACCATAAAACTATAGTCATAAGCTATATTTTTAACCAGCCATCAAAGACTCACAGAATTACATCATGTTCCCTCTTCTAGACGATCCAGAATCTTTAAAAAGAAAGGCATACAAGCAATCAGTATCTTGTTAAGTTATTGTGGGCTCACTGCGAGTTGTTAACAGGAACCACAAGTTTGAACGACAATACAATGGATATCACGTACCAATATCTGAGCTTGAATCCCAAAAAAGCTTCCGAATAAGATGCACCTCATTGTTGAGTCCCGTTCGTTGATTTGATCTGAACCTGCTCGTCTTTTGCTTACTTGACACTGCTTTGGATCTGGACTTGCTCATCTTTTGCTGACTCGACTCTACCTGAGAACTGAACTCACTACTCGTCCTACGCTGACTTGGCATTACTTGTCTCGGAGGAGTAGAAAACGAAGCATCCTCAAACTGAGCAATGTTACCATACAACATCTGTTGTTCACTCGGTGCAACTCCAAACTGCATCTGTGCTTCATTTGGTATTACAACTCCAAGTGGAGGAGGAGGAAGAGTAGTAGGAGTGCATGGCATTATGTAATTAGTAGTGCATGGCATCATGTAATTCTGAAATTTAGCATTTTCCTTCTCCTTTCTAGCGATTTCACGCCTGTCTGCTTCCTGAAATGGATTTCTTCCTTCATGTAACACAAATCGCTTCCTGTTTAACTCTACAGTCTGATGTAGTTCCTCCACCTGAATATGCATTTAGAATACAATATCAAGTAATCAGTTAAGTTTCTATGTGATAACAGGAAAATGTGTACATGATCTACATTTTACCTTAGCAGCAAGATTTGTGAAGATTTCATGTACATTCAGCATTAACTTATGCAAAGTTTCTGACAAGGACTTTCGAGATGATCTGGTAGAATCCATGAGTATCGGTTCTTCGTTTTCTTGTAACCACCTGCAGTGCTTAAGTATATCGTCTTTGAATCTATACGTGGTTTTAGTAAGAAAGGGAGAAGGTCTCATCGGAAAACCGCTACAGAAGGTATAAGCTGACGATGTTTGCTTATCCTTCCAATTACTATATGTGAAGATTGCCTTGTTTGCATTCTCCATGAGATTTCGCATTGTTAAGATCATTTGTTTCGCATCAGGTTTCAGTTTTGATATAATGCCACTGAGTACTCTGATATCTTGGTGTATTGTTGCAGCGTATACATCGAAGTCGGAATCGCTGAGTGCACCATTGAGTCCGGTACATTCATCAATCGTTTGGCTTTCCTTCTTATATTGCTGCATCCTTTCTCTGCATATATTTCAAACTCTTATAACTTAAGATATTTTGCAGTCTTGTAATAATTGAAAGTTTGTAGAATAATAAGAAGAAAATAGATGATAAAGACAAACAAAAACCGTTCAGGATAAAATCAACAAAGAATCAAGAAAATAAAGGTTTTCATCAATTTAAGCAAAATTAATGTTAACTAGTATCTGACCTCAAAAGAAATTGATTTTAGTGCACAGATACAATGTGCACGTATCCGACACTAATACATATACATAGATAACACTGATTATATATCAAGAAAATGAAGAAATACAGCAGAAAGATTCAAGAAACATACTCAATGACAAGAAGGCACTTTTGGGAGTCAGGATGCAAATTCTCAAACCTTGTACTGTAGTCTGCCTCTGACCCATCTGCTTTATACAGCCAAACACGTGTTTGGTCTTGGTTTGACACTGTATATGTTCTTGCATCCCAAAATTGCTGATTTGGTTTTACAACACTCTGAAAATTGAGAGTTGGACCATGATTGCTTTGAGTATAAATTGGCTTATTAGCTAAAGTAACAGTTTCTTGTCTGCTTTTTTCATGTGAAACTGGAATGGCCTGACTGCTTTGAGGCAAAGAAACGGTGGTGCCCCAAGTGCTTTCTGGTATAGAAACGGTGGTGCCCTGAGTGCTTTCTGGAATAGAAACCGTGGTGCCCCGAGTGCTTTCCGGTATAGAAACTGTGGTGCTCCGAGTAGCTTGAGGCAAAGAGAAAGGGGTGTCCTTGGTGGTTTGAGGCAAAGAAACAGGGGGCTTTCTAGGGCCAAAAGATCGAATTCTTCGATTACTTGGGGTAGCTTGAGGAGAATCGAAAGCTTGAGTTACCGAATGTATAATTTTCTGAATGCCTCTTGTATCAGGTTCTCGGGATGTATTTGTTTCAAAATCGCAAGCAGAGCGTTTCTTAACAATGTGGTCTTCTGTGATGGTGAATCTTCCTACTTTTCTGGTAGGCATTTTGTTGATACAAAATATTTCAGTTTGAATAATGAAAATTGATAGGGCCGCTTTGGCTATATACGGTTTCAGATTTCTTTTAGTCCGCAGTTTTGCTCAGTTTCTTGGGTTCGTTGGTTTTACTTCGGAATTATTGGATACCAGAAATTTTAAGCCACTCATAAAACATCAGAAAACAGATGAAAATTGTGAAAAGAAATCGTTTAATAAAGAAAACCAGCGAAAGATGGATTTATATTTATACTGAAAAAAAATGCAGGCAAAGATCGACCTGTTTTAGACATACTGAACAAACATTTCAATTAAGATTGAATGTTATTGAAGCACTCGGTGATGCATAAAAGGCAAGACAAATCAGCTGTATTCCAATTAACAACAATAATACAAAGTGCCCTACATCTGACTTTGCTACTTGGCAAAAAAACAATGAGGTACTTCTCTACTACTATCTACAAATAAAGATGCACATAATGAACGCTATTTTCGCTAATTCAAAATGTAGTAAGAGCGTGGCTTATATATACATAAACCAATTCTACCTCTCTTATTCCAAAAGTCTTTTACTGATAAGTAGAGCTTGGATCAAAGCTTGAGAACTCATTCATGGACGGTCTCTTCTCATCACCCCAATTCAAAATTTCTCTTGCATATCTAAGTGCAGCGTGGACGGAATCAGATTCTAAGCCTTTGGTTTTCGCAACATACAATTTTCTTCCTGTATGCAAAGCAAAAAATCTCATGAACTTGACTGCAATGTAATGGAATGCTTTCTCGGCATGAGTGGCTTCTCCGGTTCGAATTCGACAAGGAATTGGATTGTAGTCGTTGAACCAATCACACTGTGTTAATGGAGAATCTTTTATCTTTTGTTCTAGAAGATCAAATTTATTTAGGATGAGTAGGAAATCCATATTTTCAAATGAAGGGTGAGTTATAATGTTTTGGAAAAGTTGCTTGCTCTCCATCATTTTGTTATATCTGACACCATTTACATCTTCGTAATACTCATCGTAATCATCCAGTGAAACACAGAAGAGTACTATGCGAACATCTTCAAACATATCGAGCCATTTGCAATTTTCCCCTAAGCCCTTGGTTGGAAGTCTAATGAGTTGATACCTGGAATGCATGTTGAAGTATGGAAAATGTTATATCTGTTCACTTCAATTCTGACCCATCGCACTTTAACAAGGTTAACTTAACTAGTCTAACATTTTACATCAGAAACTAGTGTCATGCAAGATTCACAATATACATTTACAACAGAAACTTAGGGCATACACCTGGGCACCTAAAAGAATATTTTTGTAGTCTGGTACAAGTTTAAATTTGGTGTGTTTGCTAAGAACACAATGTTTTCTTCTTACTAATACCATTACTAAAAAATACCATACAAGTTTTTACTACTCTTCCAATACATTTTTTTATGGGGCTACCAAATACATCGTTTTCATTTTTTTTGTATGGCGAACAACCACCAACCAACACCGTTTTCCGCGGCAATGAACCATCAAACAGTAGTTCGATGGTTGATGCCCGTGGAAAACGGAGTTGATCGGCAGTTGATCGCCGTGAAAAACAATTTTATACGATGATTGATTGCCATGTGAAATGTGTTTGGTATTACGAAATACATAAAATTTATTGTGTTTGTTATTTTATGTGTGGTATTGGGAAGTGCAAACTCGGGTGCCTTTAGCAACATACTAAATTTATTGTACATATGAAAGAAGAAATAAAAAATGAAGGTAATCTACAACGTTTCAGAAAGAGTTTATACTCTATGAAAACATAAGCATTCTCTATAAATATACAAAGGGATGAAATGGACGTATGCAAAACAGAAATCTTTTATCTTGTTTACCTCAAAATTTTATCATAAAAAATGAAGGGGAAAGCATTGGTGAGGCTTTTCCTGGAACATCCTAAAAGACTATGTATTACAATATTTTACCGAACGCTAGTTGTGTCTTCGAAAACAATTCTACTGTATGTAAAATTCTGAAAATATCCTTTGGCGATAGGAGGGAAAGGATCAAGAGTAGCTGTTCTGAGCTCATGTGGAATCCATGCTAGCACCAGACAATAATAGCTATTGAACGGTGCATTTATATTACTATGCTAGCACTGGACAACAATAGCTATTGAAGAATGCATTTATATTACTTTGTTATAACAGCATTTATAATTTAGGAGCGGAAGTCAATCAAACAAAGCCACCAACCTTAAAAGGACATCTTGTTGTTCATCTTCCTCATTGTTATTTCCATCCGACACCGCTCTAGGGAAATTGAACTCCGTACATGCTAGCCCATTAGCTGAAATAATGCCATCAGCATGTAAAATGTCCAAATTTGAAGGCTCGTACTCGGCTCTGGATATATCAACAACCTATACGAGATTACATGCAACATTATGAATAAGATCCTCATGTGCTTGTGAAAAAGGAATATGTAAACACCAACGTTTGAGATCTCGGTTTCGAACTCTTAATATTTTTACAAATTTTGGTCAATTTCGGACATTACAAAATTTCGGTATGGATTTCATTTTCAGATTTTGATGCACTTCCTAAATACCAATTATGTCAGGAATTCAAAAGTTGTCAAATTAGATGACTAAAAATATGTTTATCTCATTAATATTATTCGTCCAGCCCATTATAAACAATATACGTAGGCCCATAATGTCAAACAGGTCAATATACATATAAATAGTAACAATTATGTCATTAAATTACTACGACTGCAATAATCCAGCACAGCCCAATAAGCAATTACAACCCCTCATTTTTATTTCAAGTCAAAAACCACACAAAAGCATCGAAATCAAAGCAATTTTTGAGTTCAAATCGAAACATTCAGATCGAAACAAAAAATAATGATTGACTACTGAAATCGAAAGAGAGAATTTGGGTAATTGAAAATGAAATTGAGGTTTGTCAAACTCGACTGCAGGCATGGTCGAACTTGACTGCAGGTTTGTCAAACTTGAAATTTTGCACCATTTCTTTCTAGTTTACTTTGATCTTCTTCGATAAAAATATGATATTTAAGTAGAGGCCCTACTACTTTGTCCGAAAATGGTTGTTTTAGCAGGGTTTCGTATCGGTGGCTGGAACCAAACCGAGATGGTCAGAATTTCAAGGTTCCGGCCGAAACCTCAAACCATGGTATATACAGATACATACGTGAGTGTGTTTAGCAATTGCTACAAAGAAGTTAAAACTCAAATATTAAATTGTTTAGATGATTAAGATGCATGCACACATACATACATACATACATACATACATACATATATATATATATATATATGTATGTATGTATGTATATGTATGTATGTATGAATGGAGGAGTACCCATGCAGCTAATTTACTAATGGCCAAAAAACGAAGGCATGAGCATGGAGAAAATTACACATAAATGTTACCTTCTCTAAGAAATAACTAGCAGAACTAGAAAGAGAGTGCAATTCCTTTCTTCGCTTATACGTAGCTTGAATTGCAGCATCTTTCCATAGCTCCTCAACTGTAGGTGCATATTCACGGGTAGCAGCAAGAAAAATATCTTCTAGCCTACCTAAAGCCCGTTCCTTAAGAAGCCAGTCAGAGAATTCTTTTAGACGTGGGCTGATCGAGTAGATGGTTCCATCATGACATTCGGAAGGGATACTGTTACCTGTTTAGCCACAAGTTTTCTTTTTCAGCTCATTACAAAGTAGCTATGAACCATGGTTTCAAAGACCAAATCATGAATTCAACCGTGTTGGTGCAAGATCAAAAGTTCTAGTGGTTCAGCGGGTCAGATCATAGAAAACATGTTGATCGTTGTTTTTTTATTTCCTGATTTAAATGTAAAATTATTTCAGTTAACATAAAATTTTAACAACTATAGTTAATATGCTAACATAAAGAAAAAATCATTCTTAAACATTTGATAACAGATGTTAATTAAAAAAAATTCTATAATAATTTCTTTCGTGAAATGTGTGAATTTCCTGGCTTTTTTTTTTCTTCTAAATAAAAGCAATTCCGTTCAACAATGGTTCATAATGTTAGAACCACTATTCTGTGCTTTTAATGACAAAAACTATACAAATTATTATATACAATATATATCATCTATGTATGCAGGTAGGGGTGAGCAATATTCGGCTCAAACCGAATTAACCAACCAAACCGGTTTATTTCGGTCGTTTTGGTTTGATTTTAAAACTAAATCGGTTTGAATTCGGTTTGTAAAATAATTTCTTTTGGTTATCAGTTTAACCGAATTAACCAACTTTTAATTTATTATCTAATTTTACGGTGTTGTAGTACTTTAAATAGTTAGTTTAGTGATAAATACAAATGTATGTGTTGCAAATAGGTCAAATTTTATTATAAACATAAAATTTCTCCAAACATGAATTTATATTTTTATTTGAGTGAATTCATCATTTAAATAATAACGCATATTTCAAGTTCGGTTAAATCGATTACCGACCAAATTAACCAAAATTGATTTGGTTCGGTTCGGTTTGGGAAATTTTCGGTTCCATTTCGGTTTGAATTATTTTTTACCTCAAAACCAACCGAACCGACCAAACGCTCATCCCTAAATGCAGGTATACAATCATAATAAAAAGCTTGAAGACAAGCACAAGAGCATCACTGCATTAGTAATATTTAGTGTAATGTCTAAACAGACGATATGTACAATCTCCTTCCACGTATATAATCATTTAGAAAATGGTTTTATAAACAAGGAAATCAAAGTACTAAGACTGTGCAGGTGTCAGACGCCTGACCCTTGGTTCAGGTGTCAGACGCCTGACCCTTGGTTCAGAAGTCTGTCATCAGTCTCTAGAAAACTTCCAGTGTTCCAGCACAGAACTATCATTTTATTCAAACGCCTGAGCTGAGTACTGGAAAATTTCCAGAGTATTAGCACAGACATCTGTGCTGAGTAACAGGATTTTTTTAAAGAGTCTCTTCTTCAAAATGAAGGATTGCTTCCATTCTTCTACTTTTTCATAAAGTATTCAATTTATCTCTTCTATGCATCAAGTGCTTCAAACTATATACTCTTTAAAGAGATTATAGAAGAAGTTGTATTGTTCGGTCGAAATCAACGTTATTAAGAACACATCCTTGTCAAAGAAAGTTACTCTATTGTAAGCCTACTCTTCCGGGCGAAGTGAAGGCTGTTTTGGTAGTTAGAAGGCCCAAGGGGAGCTTCGGGGGTGGACGCAGGACGGGAGGTCCGAACCAATATAAAACTTTGGTGCGATCGCTTTTTACTTTGCTTATTTTATATTGCTAGTTGTTAGATACTATTAGTTACACTTGCTTATTAAATATATACACATACGATCCTTATGGTATTTCACATAAAATATATACTAATTATGTATATCATCTAAGATTGATAAGGTAATCCAATAATTCTTATTTAGTATATCATCTAAGATTGATAAGGTAATCCAATAAAGATCGTGTGGTTCAATGAGGCTGGTCTATACGTTATTTATGAGGTTGGGTCGTTGGTTCACGCACACAAACAGTTAATTCATTTTCAAAACCATAGCATTCCAATGTCATAGATTAATGGTGGCCAAAACATAATTGGGCCGGTTCTTTTAAACATAGTTATAAAAAGCCACTAATTAGCATCAAAAATTAAGTATACATAAAGACAGAATAAAAAACAACTTCACAATGCCAAATTAAAATTCAGTTTTTTTCCTTAGTAGGCCGAGTATTTAAAAAAATAACCAAAGAGTGGACGACCAATTTCAGCCAGAAATTGCCATGAAAAAAAAAAGAGATGACTTCACGATGCCAAATCAAAATTCATCTTCTTTTTTTTCTTATTGGGCCAAGTGCTAAGCGACCAAAAAGTGGATGACGAATTTCAGCCACGATTAAATTAAGACACTAGCATTACTGTTATTCTTAGATGGTGGAAAAATCATTAAACCTAGGAAGCATGGACAGGACGCCGCGAGCATCTATGAAATACTATCAGACGCAATTTTCATATTTTGTGTGTGTGTGTGCGTGTAGACATAGATATATCGTGAACTATAAATTAGATACTCAAGAAAACATATGATCCAACACATTAAAAACTTCCAGTGATGCAAGTATATAAAAAAAACTCTCGTCAAACATAAGTTGGTTAAGGTTTGTTCTCTAGCAAATTATAGTTAAGGGTACTCAATATTCATATCTATCATGGACCTCATTGTATACAAGGTGTGACACGGACGCCATGTCCAAGCCAGACAAATCCCAGTTAAGAGAACACATACAACTTAGAGGAGTGCCTACTTCCATGTACCATGCAACAAAACAATGATTTACTATATAAAATATGGAAGCTACCTGTCTCAGGATAATCATATGAACAGGTTTTCTTATCAGCAAGGCTATCTTCTTCAAATTGCTCACGGCCCTCTAGCAATATCCCAAGATAGCTATATATACTACTTTGGATCATCAACTTAATGTGTTGGCGCTCCTCTTCGGAGAAAGGGGTGTTCTCATACAAAAACTTCGCCTGCAGCGTATGCTATCTTGATTAATACTGACACTCTTGTACTTTATTCTAATTTAGTAACTATAATAATCGATGAGGAAGAAAAATTAACCAAAAGCTGCATGTATCAAATTGTATGCTATAACTGTACACACGCGCACACACTCAGGGGCGTACATATTAAACTTGACTACCTAGTGTATTGGGAACACAAAACGGTTAACAGGATACATGTACGAAATTGCCCTTTGCGGATGGTGAATAAAATTAGGTACAAATCACTGAAAAAAGTAGAGTGAAACTAATGGAGTTAAAGATTAAAGTTATTAGAATATATTTTTTGTCTACAAACCAGAGGTCCAAAACTTAGCAGACTAACCTAATCACATCGCACGTCGTGATGTTAGTATAGAATGTACACAAAGGCATATCAGGCCTCAATTCATGTTTAAAACTTACCTTACAATATTTTAAAGTTATTAACTGAGAATGAACGTAATGCACTTAATTCAGTCTAGAAATTTTCTTACGATGGACAACTGGACAAATGAAATAGCATATCATACCTAAAGTTCTAGCAAATGAAAACTGATTGTTAGCATGATGTAGAAGTAAGACATCTTATACAGATAAAAACAGGGAGAATATGAATCGGGTATAAGATATAGTTTATCTAGGATACCTGTTTAAATATGGTACTAGTGCCAGACCCATCACACCCAATCAAAAGGAACTTCTGAAGCATGCTCTGTTCGAAATAGCTGGGAAATGAGCTAATAATTGTGTGATGTGCATCTTCACCATAAGGGGTTCCACCTTTACAGGGAACTGGCAGTGACAAGAAAGAGCATAGAAGCCTTGTCCTTGTCTGCATAAATATATGTTCATAATCCAATTAACAAAAGATACATAAAACACATAGAAATTCATTAGTCATAATGCTCAAATCCCTTGCATCCGAAACATTATCATTTTACCTTGGTCGATACTCCAAAGTAAAATCTAATGACTATTACAAATGAAATGTCATTCTCAATTAATTAATTAGAAAGACAGTCTTCTCATATATTTTAAAGGTTACTGTCGAAATGAAATAAAGTCACTTGGAAGGAATATCCCAAACAAGAATGACAATGAGATCACCTTGCTCCATATATTTCCTTTGATGTTTTTTTGTCCCTCCTCGCGATATGAACCATCGGCATCCACCCAGAAGTGCGGTTTTCCTGCACACTGGACTCCTGCTGACTGCAAAATCACCACATATACTTAAAGAATCGACATTTTTACTGTATGTGTGGCAAGATTATGAATATATTTAAAAACCTTGAGCATATGCTGTTCAGCTTTCGTTATCTCTCTGCCATTTATCAAGATTCCAGTGTCCCCGTTGCTTGCATTTTCCTTGAGATTCCCACCCACATTCAGATTTGCGGTAATGATTTTGTCAGGTTTGTGGCCTTCCTGATAGTGTGTATACAAGAGAGCAGTAAACCCTCAAGGTTTAATTTAGACATTGAAATATTTGAACTGAATGATTTTGAACTGAGCCACGTCTTTAACAACTTCAAACTTGTTAGCATTACTACTGAATGCTTTATTTTTATATTTATTTCCTTTTATTATTATTTTACAATTAATGAGCACATATTTATAACATAATATTGTTATAGTGACTAGAGGAAAGAGGTTGTAGTCAAAACTTTGCAATTAACGTATGGAATTGAATAAGCAATGGTTATAGTTTAAAGTTTTCCAGTTAGCAAGCTTCTGTAAGTTAATCAGGTACTAACTTAAGCAAGTTAAAGCATTATAAAATATAACATGTGGTAACAGTTATCACAAATATAGCCTATATGCCAATATTACGAAACCTGACCAAACACTACCTAGTACCTACTCAATTTGGTACCATGCTGCAGTTGAATAAATTAGGCCACTAACAAAGCATGTAACATAAAAAATGTAACTCACCTTCCCCCAAAAACCGGAAACTTTATCATACCAATACGAACCAGGTTTCAACTTATCCCCAATGCCACCACAACTTATCAACACGTTCATCTCCTCCTTACACAACCTCTTCAAATTCACAATTACATCTTCCGCCCTCAACTGATTCGCCTCACACCACTTTTCCGCCTTCATTACTTGCTCCACCTCCCTCCTGCTCAACAACTTCTTCAAAATCCTTGAACTCTTCCCCAGTTTTAACCTCTTCGCGTCATCTCCTATTGATTTCCCTATACAAGCTGTACATTTACGCCCTTCAGGCATTGAACCCATTGCTTTAAGCAAGCAACTGGCACAATACTTTGCATCACATACCAAACAAGCCTCTTTCTCTGTAAAGAACCCACCTTTTTCGCAACGGTAACAGCTGCCTTTCTTTAAATGCCTCAACTGACGTGTACTGGAGGAAAACGAGGAAAAAGATGACGAATCTGCATTTTCGTCCTGAAAGTTAACGGTAGCCAGCCGCCTACCATCCTCAGCTTCTTCGGCGTCGCCAAGGGAAGGTGAGGAATCGAATTCGACGTCGGAGTCTGAGACAAGGGAAGAGTTAAGCTCGCTAGATGAGGCGACAACGTCATTCAACGGTTTTACGACGGGAAAGGAATCAGTATCTTCCATGACGGCGACAGATGCGATCGGAATTTGGTCGATGTCGATGGGGACTGCTTTGGGGATATCGAACGGAAGTGGTGGGCCTTTGTACTCAAGAGCGAAGGAGTAATCCTTCGTTAAATCAGGATCTTTTACAGGATCCTTGAAAAATGCTAGGGTTTGGTGAGAATCCATTTTTCGGTAAAATTTGGGGATTTAAGTTGCGTGGTAGAGAGAAGCGATGAAGAGTGGACAAAAGCTAGTAGACCGGAGGAGAATGTAGTTGAGTTGAACGGTGGGGCCCGCACGTGCACTGACCGTGCTTGCCCTGAAAACGAGCTGCGCTAGCTAGAGGTCCCAAAAAGGACGTTGGCTTGCGAATTTGGATTTAATAGTGAATACGAATCCATGCGTTTCCATAATTTTTGATTTTTTTTTTTTTTTCCTTTTTGTTTTTTTTTGCATTGTTATGAGACTACAATTATTGTTAAGGTGCGGATCTTTTTTTTTTATTTACTGTTAAGGGAAGTACCAATGAGAAAAGTAGTCATTTAACAAATAAATATAATTTTACCTTATTACCCAATTAGTCCTTTAACAAATCTTAACAAATAAAAGTAATTTTACCTTAATAAATATTGCAAGGGTCGTAGTAATTTTTTCGAATTGGTTTTCTTTAAAAACTATTACAAATCTTAAACGATATACCATCCCAAAATTATTGTGTTAAATTTTATATTTTATTTTTAAAATGAGAGTTAGATCTGGAGTGTTGTGTCAAATTATATTTTGTCATCGAAGCCACTTACATATTTTAAACATGCATATATTGGTTTCGATGGAAAAAAACGCATGCATCATATTTTTTGGATCAAAAAAATATCGTAAATATATAATTGATGGTTACTTTTGAAAGCAAAAATATTAGACAATCAAATTTATTATTCTTTCTTACTTTTTCCTAAAGTATGGGAAAATGAAGCACAAATTTGCCATGATTATGTGTTTTATTTATTTAATTGTATGAAAAGTATGGGAAAATGAAGTACAAATTAGCCATGATTATGTGTTTTATTTATTTAATTGTATGAAAAGAAGTTATGTTTCAATTTATTAACTTTCATGCATGTGGAAATAATTTTTATTTTCAAACATTAATGGTTAAGCATAAAAGTTGGAATGCTCTCATTGCTTTTAATATAAAAAAAAATCAAAAAAACCATTTGTCTGAATTAAAATTTATGTGTGCTCATTTAAATCTTAGAGATCAGGAAACATTAGATGCAAGGTGTAGATGCCAATGGTGTATTTATAAACAAATTTATTTATTTTAATAATCATGTACATATATGAATAGATATATTTATATGAATTGATTTCTTATTTAACTTAATTTACACGACAAAAAATACATATAATATATGGTGAGAAAGAATTATTATTGATTAATAAATTTCAAGAGTCAAATAAGTCAACTCCAATGCGAGGAAAATAAAATTAAAGTTAAAATAGAAAAGGAACTTGTACATATTTTCATTAAATTGAATGTCATGCACAAGCACCATTCTACGGATTAACTTCTGCAATACACCATTACTGCAGCGTCTTTCATTTTGACGAACATTACTTAGGATGCTCTATTGGGCAAATTAGATAAGAATAATGTAATAAGAACGTTGGGTTGAGATTCGTGCTTATAAATGATTAAGGGTTGGCCTTAGGAAATTAATAAATGAACTAAAATTAATGAAGGGCGATACAGAGGGTAAATTGGGGAAACTGTGACATTCTATACAACATCTTTTCTACATCTTAGCCCTTGTTATCCACATTTCTCACAAACCTAAAAATAACCCTTAGAGGTTGGCCATTAAAAGTTCAAGCAGAAGAGAAATCAAATTAAAGCTCTAGGATCTATTGCAAATCTCAAACAACACAACATTAATCAAAGTGAGTAATAATTTTTACCCTTGCGTTTTTTCGGTTATTATGGAGTATCCAAAAGATTTGATGATTCACACGACTGCTTTCATATTTGTATGTTAATGCGTTACTTTGCTGAAGTAATGTTTGAATCGCTTAACATACATGGTTAGCATGTTATTTAAATGGGTATTATGGCAAAACCTAGCTTAGAACATCTTCAATCGATTTGAAACTTAATATGATGTTTATGGTGGATTTTGGGAGATGGATTATCAATCTCGTAGTTTTCCAAATTTATATGAATTTCCTATAAATTTACGGGATTTTCCCCAAGTAAAGATCAATTGATCCAAATTTTCTAAGTTGGTTGGACTTAGGTAAAACTAGATGTTAATTAAAGGCATAATGATATTAATTAAATATATGTTACTTTTTGCAAGCATTGTAGGGTAGAAAAGTCTATTAGGATCACAATCTATTTGTGGCAATCAATAAGATTTCTAAAAATGTAATGAAGCAAGTGAAAAGGATACCCACAAATAGTATTACAAAAGTTTTTCTGACCATTCTCTGTCCTTGACTAGGGTCCCACTCGGGGAGCACCTTTCACTCCTTTTAGAAAGGTCGGGGTTGTCTTTTGCTTCCTACTGACAAGTTCCAAATACTAATGTCACTTAACATCATAAGAAGCATTCGTGCTTTCGCTTCCATAAGATAGGTTTCAGCCTACGCCTTCATTTGAAGTCCTTAGTCACTGGCCTTGATTTTCTCCAGCTAAGCCTGTCGCCTTCGCACAAGAGATCCAATCGTTATGTCAAGTCGATAGGAATATGGATAAGAATAAAGGCAAAAGTTTAATATAAAAGTTGCACCTTTATGAACACGTTGCTCGCACTTGGGTTCATGAGGTTTTTTCCATGATAGTTTTTGACACCTGGGGAGGGAGTCAAAAAGGGATTAGGTCGAAAGGGCTTTCAAGCCTCCAATTACGTATTAGGCTATCGGAAAGGAGCTGATATAGTACTTTAGATGCGACACATTGCCTGTCGACGGTTTGGGTTTTAGTTTAACTTAGTAGGAAACCTTGTTATGTTATGAACATGTTGGCGTTACCAATGGGATAAATGAAAGGGAAAATTGAGTGGTATCAATAATAATTGGAAACAGGGGGATGATTAATCCCAAGAATATTGAGTGCTTCTTGGTTATCAAAGGGTAAAACCATGCAACTGAGAAAGGATTACTTGTGTCGTCTGGTGTACATAGGGGTTACTTGCTTCACCTTGAAATTGAGGTGTTCATAATTATCTGTAGGTAAATCTATGGAGATGTACGATGATTAATCAACATCCTACATTTTGGTTCCGTTTCCTATTGGATGGTTACTCAGTAACGCAAAATATAAGAATCAAAACGAAAGAAATCAAGGGGTTACCTTATATAAATATTCTCATGTGAAACGGTTAAGACAACTGGTCCAAATAATGAGGTGGGGAATCCATAACACTTTGTTTGATGCACTTTGTGGTAGTTGTTATATTTCTATGTTCTTACTATTGGGAGTGCATGATCATAGGTGTAACGACCCGTATTTTACATATCGACCGATCGTATAATAATTATATTTTATTCTCTAGTGGTCGGATCATTCTCAGATTTTAATATGTTGTTAATGGGGATGTGTGACATGTCCATGGTTTTTATTGAATTCTAGTTTGACCAATTTGTCCTTGAGTATACTGTTTGGGCCATAACTTTTGACAGAGATCGAATTAAGCGTTGAGATCAATCTCATTAGATTAGAATGGTAGTTTACCATTCCGTAAAGTGGTCACATGAAGGGTTTGGTTCAACGGTTTGGGAGGAATCGTTGTTTTAAGTTTTAACTGTTGTTAGGCAGACTAGTCAGCAGCTAATGGGCTGATTACCCAAGCCCATTAGCCTAATGACCTGTAAATAGGAGGACCTGGGGAGAGAACTAGGGTTACTCTCTTCATTCTAAACTTTAGTTTGGGCGTTTTTTATTCTCCGGTTCAACCTAAAACCCTATTTCTCCATTCTTTTCATATCAAATTCATAGTTGATTGCTTCTAGAAGATAGATCGTCATTAAGGGAAGATAGATCACATCAAATTGCATCAAATTCGAATGTTATCAGCATTGTCCAGATCTGATCTCATCAGATTTACATTGAATTGGGCATTAGGTGAGTGACAGATATCTCTCACACAGAAGTAGAGGGTTGTATGGGTTAGATCTATGTTAATTTCATCCATATATGTTATAATCACCTTAGACCTAATCATACATGTTTAAATTTGATTTAGAATCCCTAGGAAAGCATAATTTGATCATATTAACTGGATAATTGATAAGTTAATCATGTTTATACATATGTTTAGATCCAAATCATGCTAGATCTTATGTTCATGATATGTTTATGCCATAATTGTGAATTGTTCATGTTTGTATGTTCAGTGCTATATGAATTGATGTTTAATTGATTGAATTTATTGTGTTTTTGAGTTGTTTTTTAGAATTGGATGTCGTAGATCTTAGGATTGAAGAACAGAGCAAATCGAAAGTTCACGTGTCGGATTCAGACGAAACTTGGCAGAGGTGCTCTGGAATATGGGGGATTGGAGCATGTAAATTTTGGTGCAAAAATACACTAAGTGTATAGGTCGGCATCAACCCATGACCGAGGGTCGGATGGCATCGATTCTTTGTGGCGTGGCATAAGGATGGTGAGTTGAGGCTATGTGTGAATTTTCATGTCATTTGGAGTTGGTTTGGAGGGGTCGAAGGCAGATTACTCAAGATATGGATAAGCTGGCAAAAGTTTCTATTAGAACGTCGAAACGATTGGAGAATGGACTAAAAGGATATGCTCGAGACAAAGATGGATAGTGGCCAATTACTTAGCCAAAATGTAACGACGCGAATTTCGCTTGAACCTAATCGATCGCTAAATCGACTAAGACCGTTTGAATCTCGCATACGCTAACTTTGGGCATACAACACATCAGAACAAACAGCATAAGATTTTTATAAACATCATAATAATGTTACATCAGAGTACATAATATATCAGAGTACATCGAAAAACAATTCTACAGCGGAAGATTAATTTACAATAATTTTAATACAACGCAGGGGAAACAAATAAACTAACACAACGGAAAACTATCAATGCTTTAGACGCCGCTTTAACCTTCGATCCAGAATCCTGCTCAATAAATAAATATCTGCAAAACAAGTCACTCGACTGCCCGTGTGGAAAATAAGGGCACTCGAGTTTGCAAGTGAAACAAACTACGAGTTAGTCATGGGACTGGTATGAGAAATCTTACTTAACTTATCTAATAATAAGGCTAATCACAGGACCACGCCGCTAACGCGGAACAGGTTTACTCCATAGGATTGCTAGTGCATAAAATAAGTAGATCTTTTAAAACAACGAAATGCTTTTTAGGAAAAATGAAGCCATTATAAGACTCAAGTTTCATCGCACAATGCAACACAAACCGGAGGATAGAGTTTTACCTTATAGTGATCAAAAATGCTTGATACGTATAAAATTTGATATTATTATTAGTGTATAGTCAGTTTAAAACACTTTCAAAGTAAATGTATCAATCCTAGACGGCATAGTACCCCATCCTACTATGTCGCCATACACAAGTTTACAATCAAATCCGTAATGTCGTATTGGAAATTGGGTTTCCATCATGAGTCAAGGCTAGGGATGGTCTCCTTACTAATTCGAGACACTCTAGCAAATGTCTCAGGATCACACCTACGGGCAACCCTTGGATCCTGCAGGGCCGGTCCACAAATACTTTAGTGGATTAGTTATGCTTGAACACACGTTTTCTGATCCTATTGGACCTATCACTTGGCCAGTAGCGACCAATATCCGAGGCGCCTCATTCCATCATCCACATAAGTAAAAATGTCTGGGCTCCATACCATGACACCATTTCTAACTAGAAAGAAACATCGTGCACTCCCTACGTTCCCTTATCCCGTTTCTGACTCTTACCGGGGTGTGAGGCTCGCGAAGTAACGCTATACACAAAGCTATGCTAAATAAAGTTGTGCTTTGATCATCAACCACAAGGCTCTGCTTTTCAACAAAAGCCTTGATCATTTGCATCTTAGCATGTCACATTGACAATTCACGCCATGTAACTAATATCCATCAATATATAACCTATAAGCTCGTACTTCTCAGAGAAGGGTGTTAAGCAAGAGAATAAATTCTCCGCCACCAAAGAGATATATATTTAATAGAAATCAATTAACACAGAACGAAATCCAATATCAGACACACATCCATTTACAAGTCCGTTCTGGGTCTGAACGAAACCGGAGACACTTTATTCCTTGTCCCGTATGTCTAATACGGAAGAGAGGTTCTCGTATATCCGGACAATCAACAAGTACATCCGAACAACTACCACTTTAACCCTTTACTAGGAGGTACCCAATTCAAGGCATCAGTAGTCGCCCATTCGATGTGAAGATCGCCGGTCTTCAACCACCGTCTTCAATGTCTTCGACTTTAAGTCGTCGTATAATTATTTGAAATGAGATTTAACTCGGTCTTTTCAAATAATTTTCGAATATATGTAATTTAAAACATTTCATATCATTAATATTGTTTTATAACGATTTATCTTTATTTTTATTTATATAAAAATAGTCCAATTTAATTTAACGACGCTTCAGGTCAATACATGGTCCTGGCGCTGTTTTTACCCAAATTTGATTTACACATTTCTCGAAATTTAACCGTTGGATTTTAACAAATTTTATATCGTTGGAAAGATCTTCCCAAAGCAGACCTAATGGTTCCAGTTTTGGGAAAATCTGACGGTCGGATCTTTCGGTATAATCGTTTTAAAGTTACGATTCTAAAACGCGAACTACCCCGCGCGATTTATTTAATTTTAATTTATATATATATAAATATAAATCGCTCGACGATTTTACTGACCTGTTTAAAGTTATGTTTTCAACAAAACGAAACATATCTTAACATATAAACATTTTTTTAATGTTTCAACAAATTTTCCTAAATATGATTCCTTTTTATAATGAATCAACATATACATTAAAAATATCATTTTTAATGTTTCACAACAAATTTTCATAAATATAATTTTGTTTATAATGAATCAACATATACATTAAAAATATCATTTTTAATGTTTCAACCAAATTTTCCTATGCATGTCTATTTTTAAAATGAATCAACATCTACATTAAAAATATCATTTTTAATGTTTCAACTAAATTTGACCATTCCTATATTCACATATATACAATAAAAAGAAGAATTTTATTGTCTACACAATTTCTGCATTTCATATGTATAAATAAAAAATATTTTATTTATGCAACAATTTCTATGTTTAACATGAAAAATAAAAAGGAAATTTTTTATTTGTATACAATTCCTATATTTCATATGCATAAATAAAAAGAATATTTTATTTATACAAATAAAAAGAATATTTTATTGTCTACACAATTACTATATTTCATATGTATATAATAAAAAGAATGTTTTACTGTTTTCAACTCCTATGTTCATATGACAAATAAAAAGAAATTTTATTTGTGTAACATTTCTATGTTTTCTAATGACAAATAAAAAAAAGCATTTTATTTGTATACACAATTCTATCTTTCTAATGACAAACAAAAAGTATTTCATTTGTATGCATGTTTTCTATATTTCAAATGACAAATAAAAAGAGTATTCTATTTGTATGCACAATTCTATCTTTCTAATGACAAATAAAAAAAGTATTTTATTTGTATACATGTTTTCTACATTTCTAATGATAAATAAAAAGAGTATTCTATTTGCATAACATTTTCTACATGTCTCCAATGACAAATAAAAAGGAGTTTTATTCGCATAACATTTTCTACATGTGCCTAGTGACAAATAAAAAGGAGTTTTTATTTGTATGAAAATTTCTATATTTTCTAATGACAAATAAGAAGATTTTCATTGTCATAACTTTTTTTATATTGCTAATGACAAATAAAAAGAAGATTTTATTTTTATAACATTTTTTATGTTACTAATGACAAATAAAAAGAAGATTTTATTTTCATAATATTTTCTATGTTGCTAATGACAAATAAAAAGAAGATTTTATTTTCATAACATTTTCTATACTTCTAGTGTCAAATAAAAAGGATAATTTATTTGTATACAATTTTCTATATTTAACATAACAAATTAAAAAAACGAATTCATATTTGTACACAAATTTCTATCTTTAACATGACAAATAAAAATGAACATTTATTTGTACACAAATTTCTATCTTTAACGTGACAAATAAAAATGAACATTTATTTGTATACAAATTCCTATCTTTAACATGAAGAATAAAAGTGAACATTTATTTGTATACAAATTCTTATCTTTAACATGGCAAATAAAGGTGAATATTTATTTGTATACAAATTCCTATCTTTAGCATGACAAATATAAATTAATATTTATTTGTACACAAATTCCTATCTTTAATATGACGAATTAAAAGTGAATATTTATTTGTATACAAATTCCTATCTTTATCATGACAAATAATAATGAATATTTATTTGTATACAAATTCCTATCTTTAACATGACGAATAAAAATGAATATTTATTTGTATACATATTCCTATCTTTAACATGACGAATAAAAATGAACATTTATTTGTATACAAATTCCTATCTTTATCATGACAAATAAAAATGAATATTTATTTGTATACAAATTCCTATCTTTAACATGACGAATAAAAATGAATATTTATTTGTATACAAATTCCTATCTTTATCATGACAAATAAAGGTGAATATTTATTTTTATACAAATTCCTATCTTTAACATGACGAATAAAAGTGAATATTTATTTGTATACAAATTCCTATCTTTATTATGACAAATAAAAATGAATATTTATTTGTATACAAATTCCTACCTTTATCATGACAAATAAAAATGAATATTTATTTGTATACAAATTTCTATCTTAAACATGACAAATAAAAATGAATATTTATTTGTACATAAATTTCTATAATTCCATTATATTCGATTAAATCAAACAAATCACCACAAACAACATCAACTAATTCAAATCAAATAACGTACAACACCTAACTGAATTTAGCAGCGTATATGTAAGGATTTCTAAATGTGATAATAATTAATTAATTTTTAATTATTTAAATAAAAAATCTCACTTATAAGCTAAAAATAATATTTTTAGCGAACAAATATTTGTGATAATTAAATACTGATAAAAAAATTATGGCAGTTTATATAAAATAACTGTACAAGAGAATTTAGTGAGAGAGTTCTCACCTTGATCGGTTTCAGGAATTGTTTACATGACGACTGTTTTTAATTGAATTAAACCGCGTGTTTTTAATGCAACCAAAATTTCCAACTGCCCCCGTTTTGATTCTAGTCAGTTCTGAAATGTAGGTCGTGCTGAGACAATTCCAACGCAACGAAAATCGTTCGATTTCGTTCCTATATGACAAAGATATTGTATTTTATACGTTAATTACAAAATTGATTAACTAAATAATTTATTTATTTATCTATCCCATCCTTAACCTTAATTAAAAAAAAGTCCGCGTTGATTATCTTCTTCATCATTTATCTGTAAACCGCTGAACCAAAACCTTCAAAACTAGGTCTAGAAATTTCGTCCCCCATACTTCGCCGGAACCCCATCTGAACCCTCTACACAACTCGCCTCTCTGACGCCTTCCACCACCCTGAAACACGTGCAGCTCACACGCGTGGCCTGTCCTGGGAATGCGTGAAAGCACTAGGTCTTCGAGCCAATAAATCGAGCAATCCATGATAGTAAAAATGATCTCCACCATATGGAATGATAGAGCAGAGAAATCTCTACCGATTTTGCTTTAAAACCATGTTTTAATTCGACTTAGTTTGAGAGATTTTGGAATTTTATTTTCGAACGATCCTGGCCTTCGAACGAGAAGATGGTGGCTGGAAGAGATGAATGAGGGTGCTAGGGTTTCTGGTGAATTCTAATTGGTTGGGTTAATTATAGTTAAATTATTTAATTTTCAAAAAAGCCCGTTAACTGATACTAACTCCAAATTAAGCCCAGCGACTGTCTCCCCTAGCCAAATACCCCTTTTCCGGACACAATGGACTAGGTCTCATCAGCATGTTTGATCGTCTCATCCCATTTTTCTTTAAATTAAAATATAAACCATTTAATTATTTAATTTGATCGTTCATTTTAATTTATCGGGGCCACATACTGACTCCAAAAATTCTCGAAAAATAAATCTAGCTATGTTTTGACGATACGATCCTAACAAAATTAATTTCGTCGAATTTGGAGACCGTTTGAAAAGTGGTCATTTTCTAGTCGATCCAATTTGGCTGAAATTGACAAAACACATTTTCTTTTGCCACGCTCACATATTAATTCCAAAAATTATGAAAATTGGAGTCATGCAATAATTTGACATTCCGGATCCAACAAAAGTAGTTTTGTCGAAAACGGAGGTCGTTTGCAAAATGGCTATTTTTAAGGGCTATATATTATATTAAATTCCGTAGCGACTATTCTGAAATTTAAGCTGGCATATCTTTTTATTCCCGTTATGAAATTTGGATTTTTCACATTCGTTAGAAAGATATAATTAAACAGATTTAAATATTTCTTGTTTCATCTAATTCTGACCTATATTGAATTCTGTATATTAAATTGAAATTTAAAATCGAATTTTCGAACTACCATGCCATTTCAGGCTTGTTTTATAATTAAAATAAATTTATTCATTCTAACTTCGATTTAAATAAATTTTTAGTCATTATTATTTAAAATAAATCATTTTAAATATTCAAAATCCATTAAAATTTCTAAAATATTTTTTTTAAATTGGTTCGGAATTTCCGGGACAAAATTGGCTAAGTAGATGTGTCGGCACCGATCCATAGGGGAAGGCCTGATGCTAGTGATTTTTGGGGATCTTGACTATGGAGGCTTTTAGGAGTAACTAGTGAAGTTTGGGTTGAAATGGACTTCAAATGGTCGATGTGTAACTTAATGATGGATGGTGCTTCGATTGTGAACTCACGTTGGAGTGGTCGGAGCCGGATTGATGTGACATTAGTCGTGATGTGATATACGATCCAGTATAATGATGGATTGACAAGATGGAAGTCAATCATGGATGAAATGGAATGGCTCGAGGCATGGATTGAGTCGCCGAGATGAAAGGCTTGACAGATTTGATGTCCCAAGGAATTATCAGTAATTGGAGTGTTCTGGCAAACTCAAAGCAGGGGTATCGTGGGGACGCTCTAGGATTATGTGGGACTGTGTACCATGGGTAGTCATAATGGTCCTAGTTGTCGAGAATGGGAAAAGACAAACATAGGAGTCACGATGGTGTATGGTAGTTTGGCTAGAACCGGGGTTTCTCCGTTATCCCTTTTGACCGTTGAAAGAAAGTTCGATTATCGGTGGAGTCAAGGCCATAGACGGTGATAGCTAGGATATTGGATGTTATGGATGTTATAGTTGATTGTATGTCTTCTTCTCTATTTCTCTCTGAGTAGGCTATCACCGTAGGATGTCAAAGAGAACCGAGATTAGGGGTATTCATTTCCTATTCTGTAATGCCGTGTGATGGATGGTTTTCACATGTTAACTTGTTGGTTGTTGGGAAGATTGGGTGGTTGATCCACCTATACTCATATTATAATGTGTAATTGTTGGTAGCTATTTTATTGTTCATTATGACTATTGTATGACTCAAGGATTTATTCTTCAATGTTGTTGATGAGCAGACTGATTAGCAGGTTTGGTGTCGTTGATGTTGTACGGTGACGAGCAAGAGGCCAGCGTACTATTACTATCTATTTAGTATTTCTTTTCTATTTTCGCTGTATGTTGATGTTATTGAGACTTTGAGGGATATAGCGAGGCATATTATATTCAGAGGTTCATGTACTCAAATGTATTGTACTTGATTCTATGGTTTTATGAAGATTCGATTTTCTGTTTAGTTATGCTTCACTACTATATCTTGTTGTATATTTTATTATTATATATTATCCATGCGATGTGGGTTACACGACATATTTCTTTTCGTGTTATTCTACCTTGATGATCGTCTTGTATCGGCCTAGCACGTCATACAGCGCACCATTTCTTAGTTTTGTGCCGGAGATACGGGGAGGTCATCACAAAGGATGGGTTATAAGCTTCAGTACTTGCAAGGGGAAACTCATTCCGCTATGTGGAATGGACTTTGTAACATCCCGTATTTTCTATATATTTAATTTTCAAATTTTAAATAAATAAAATAGAATAATATTGGATAAAAATCAAATTTTGTTGATTATAATGATGATGATTATTTGAATGGAGTATAAATAGATTTTTAATTTAGTTTATACTTAGAATTGTTGCAATTTGAAATTTATATTTTATTTATTTAATAAATTTGAGTTGTTTAGTTCATAATGGAAATTAAAATTTAATTTGGTAAAGGGAGAATTCTAAGTTGCGAAATAATAACTGAAATTCAAATCAAAGATTCAAATAATCAAATTTAGATTTAAAATGTGTGAAATTTATTTATAAAATTTATTTAAGTTGAAATTGGATTAAAATAGAATTTTATAAATATTTAAATTTAAATTAAAACAATTAAATGAATATTTGAATATTTTATTAATTAATGGATTGTGAAATTTAACTGTTTTGGCAACTATCTCGGAATCTGACGAAACTAGTCTCATCGGAACCGGAATGACGAATTATTGCAGGATTTCAATTTTCGTTAGAATCAGACTTGTTATTTGAGCGTACCGGAGAAAACGTGAAAGATAACAGTGTAACGTGATAATTGGTTATTTATCCTATTGGGCCTTCTATATTTGCATAAATAAATTTTTATCTCCTTCACACCAGCATTATTCAACATACGCATATCTTTTCTCTGCTAAGCCTTCCTTTAATGGCTGAAAGAATTTTAAAACCCTAGATCCAAAATAAAATATAAGCTAAAAATAAAATCTTCACAAACCCTAGCTTATGATATATCAAACTGAAGCTCTCGATGATTGGAGGCTACGGGCAACGTTCGTTTCGACATGCAACACTCAATTTGGTCAGAAACTAATGGTTAAAGGCCTGAATCGTGGAACCCTAGAAATTAAAAATGGGGTTTTTCGATTTCGGGAATTAATTGGAAAATTGGAATATGGGTATTGAAGAGATTGTTGATGTGAGTGTGATGGTGGTGTTCGCAGGTGGTATTGTGGACTGAGGTGGCCGAATTTGGCGTGTTAGGGTTCGAAATCACCTTCGTTTGGTTTGACGCCAGCAGAGATTTAGGCCACCGAAGGTGGCGGCTCTGGCACCGACAGGTGCGGCTCGTCCGGCAGGTCAGAACTAGGGCGGTCGGAGCTTCCCTGGTGGTCGGAGGTCTTCGAAATCGTCGGTCAAAGTTTGGTTGGTGGGTTCACGTTTCGCGGCGGGTTCCTATAGCCAGCGGGAAGAAAGGGGGAAGGGGGCCTGCTGACATGGCGGCATAGGAGTAGTGAGAATTTAAGTTTTACTTATTTTATAAATTCAAATTTTCAAATGCTAGAAACTTCAATAACTTTCTCGTTTTAACTCAGATTTGGACGTAGTTGGGTGCGTTGGAATCGTGGAGGAATTGCGGACGATCTGAGACTGGTTTGGCTGTGTTTGGAGACAAAAAAAAATTGGGCTTCTTTTGGACGTTCGGTCCAATTAAGACCCAAAGGTGAGTGATTCTTCGCTCATGAATAACTGAATTTTTCCCATGTTTATTAAATTAAATTATGAAATAAGTTTGGTTGCATTGTTGTGATTGGCTGTGATTGGTTGCTTAAAAATTTGACATGCCAGTGTGTTACATGCAAATAAGTCGATCATTAGTTATTTAAGTTAAATTAAATTTCTAGTTGAAACCTGTTACTTGTTAACCAGTGAAAGGTGTAATGCTCATCATTTGAGTAAAATGGTTGTGATGAATGTTGGCTTGAAATTGATTATTGCAGTGATATTGTTAATGTTACATTATTTAGTACATGATGTTGTATGCTTATTGTGATGATTAATTCCATTTCACCCTTGATGTTACGGGCATCGAATAAACCCAGGATTAATCGTTTTGAAATGAATTAAGAACACGGATTGAAATGATAGATATCTGTGACCCTGATTTGGATTGAAAGGATATATATCCATCCCTGAAATATCGAGAAACTAAATTTAGATCACTTGGCCATAAGACAGAAAATTATATACGGACATCGGTTGGTTAAATGATTTTAAATCCATGGGAAATTTTATTTAAAGAAATATGTTGATACCCGATAAATATATTTGCTTTAAAAATCTGAACCTTGGAAGTGTATTGAAATGGTTAAGGGAATTTTCCAAAAACAAATGAAGGATATTTTAAGCTGGGATTGTATATGATTTGGAATTATTTCATTTAATACGATTTGGAAGTATTCAAATAAATGACATAGATTTGAATGTAATAAATTCTCATTGAATTTAATTTTTGGAAATAAAGGTAATTGATGATACTCGGGGTTGTTTAACTCTAAATGAAAATATGGATTTGAATCTTCTTAATCGATGGGTTTGTTTGAATGGTGTTTGAAACAAGATATGAATATGAAATGAACTCCATTGAGATGTGAATATAGATTTCAAGTCTCTAAATATGGAAGGAAGAAACAATTATGGTTTAATTTTTTTATAAAACCATACATACATATATATATATATATATATGCACCGTTTGTTTACAAATAAGATTATATTCTATTACTTAACAATTTATTTTAATAGCTTTTGCAATCTATATGCTATTTGTTATAAATGAATTTTCCTATATTTTATTATTCAAACTATTTAATAAACTTTTATTTTATGTATTTACATAGTAGTTTAAATTATCTTATCATACTTTAACTATTTTACTATATATGAATTTCATATAAAGGTTTTCGTTTATAAGCATTTTCATAATTTTATTATAATTGTAAATTCCTTCCTAAATGGAGTTTGATTTTGATTTGAATCGTTATTCAAATGGAGTTTTGATATGAAGTTAGATTCTAATTGAATACGAATCAATTGTAAACGATTATAACGTTTCAATGAAAGTATATATTCTATTTGAATATGAATGGATTTTTGAACATAAACCGATTCGAGATAAAAATAAATCTTGAATGAAATATATTCTATTGGATATAAGTCGATTTTTGAAATATTATATTAGTTATAATATATGATATGGAAATATATTCTAGTTTAGAATATAATCGGTTTGGGAATGATTATGATACTTTGATATGAAATTTTTATTCTATTGAATATAAATTGGGTTCGAACAAATATGATATTTTGGGGATACAAGAACGAACCTTTGAGAAATGTAAAAGAACCAATCGATGGGGGAAAATGTAAGCGTTGGTTGTTAAAGAGACCGGAGTCGACAAATGGCATACTCTCTATCAGTGTCGATACCACTTTAACAACTGTGAACGTTATGACGTATCCAGAATGAAATATGATGACTTGGAGGATATTATTGGATTGAAGAAGATGAACGAGGACGAAATAGCCCTGACCTTCGGGTCAGAATTGAAATGACTAAAACAGGAGCTATATCGTGACTAATTGAGGTAGCACCTTTGATCGGGAACACTTCTTCGATACTATTTTTATGACTATGATGATGATGATTTGGGCCCATTTTGATTTTGGGAGTGTGATCCGAGGTAGGCGGTAGTGGCTGCTATGCGTTACCACCGGTCCGAGAGTGCAATTGGTAGAATCCTACCCTGGGCATTGCCTCGAGTGCCTTGTCATATTTTTCCTTATCGAGCCCCTACGATTTTGATTTGTATCATACCTATGGAGTGCCCTCTGTTGCCATCCGTGTTAGGTTGGGTTTACGGTACTGTATAGACTACGGTATTATAAACGGTGTAAGGGTAAAAATGTAATCCTGCTTACGCTATTTTCATTATGTTTACTTTACTGGATAGACACCATCATAATAGCGTATTATACTATGTATGTATTAGTTTAACGGATCCTCGAGAGATGGAATAATCCCGTAACATCTCTTGAGTTACTACACCATGACACTGATGTTATTTTATATTTTAATTTGACTAATATGAGAATGATTTAGTGCTGATCCGAGTGTTTGTTGTGTTTTTTTATGCAATACGCTCGGGTCAGCCGAAGTTGCAGTTAGCGAAGATTTATCTGCCTTAGAGATCGAAGACGAAGATTTGGTATATATGTCTATTATACATATGTATTTTCCGCTGCATTTTGTTTCCGCTGCCATGTTATGTAAATCTGTGTATATGAGTAACTCTGATAATCATTGTATGTTATAGCCAAATGTATATATTTCGAATGCTTTAACAATTAGATATTTATTATATTTTATCCTTTCGCTGTGAGAACTCTGGTATTTGTTTTCTCTTCTTTCCCAATAACTGCCTGTATTTATGATTTGTTTGGGTCGACGTGTGTGGTTTATTGTCGATTTGAATGGTAAAAAATCTGGTTCGTTACAATTTGGTATCAGAGCCAGGTTAGCGATAACCTTGGCTCTGTTTGGGAATTAACTCATTAGAGATGGGGTTAGGAACCCCCTATAATGTGTTTGAGTGATATAAGAGAGCATACTTGTATTTTTGATATAAATTGGTTTTACATTGTGTTGACTTGTTCTGTTGAATATTTATGGATTCTGGTCGATATATGGGACGCCATAGAATCGATAGGAATTTCTAAATAATCGAACAGAATGATCGACATAATATGGTTTTCGATTATATTTTAAATTATATCGTATATATATTACTGGTTCAAGTATATATGTATTCGTTTTAGTAGGTGGTAATATTAAGTTATTACTTATTATGGTTGATTAGATAATAAATCTAATAAGGAAAATTTAATGAATTTAGAATATATTTGAAATGAAATGATATCTCTAAGTATAATTGGGTGCAAACGGTTTTCGATTGAGTTGTAATGAACTTGAGGACTTGATTCTGGTGCTTTTGGAAATCGATTTGCCAAGATTTTTGAAATAATATAGTATTATAGGTAAGTATTTTCGAAATGGAAATGATTTCATATAATTTTAAACGAAATAAGTGTGAAACCTCTACTTAGACCTTAGGAATGACTTCGGTAATGAGTGCACATATTATCGATGTTTATTCTGAAGAGTTTAAGTGGGGGAGACCACTCGATGGTTATTATAACTTGTTTGACAAAGGGTTTTGAATTTAATTCCATATGCCATAAATTTTATATAAAGGTATTAGAATATGTTATTTAAAGTTGAAATTTAAATTAAACATACTTTGATTTTTTTTAATGTTTTGCTAATTATAGATTTGGGTTTAAAATTCTATGGCATGTTTTTCTATAAAATAGTTTAAGTACTTAGATTATTTTAAACTTGGTTTAAACCTGGAATCAAGGTATTTAAGTTCATATCAACTAATAATATTGATTGAAGGGCTAAGATAACTCGGTTCATCAGAATCTTAGATTTTGAAACCCGAAAATGGGCTTAAGTATTAAGAGAAAGGGAAATAGTCATTTAAGACTCTTAAGTAGGGCGATAATAAGGTTCAACAAGTTCCAAATTTGGTCAATAAGTGTTAGGGAAGTAAAATTTAACTTCAAAATAAAATTTAACCATGTCAACCAGAATAAAATGGAAGATTTAGTTGTGTAAATAAGAGGGATAACAACACCTGACTTGGGTATTTAATGAATATTTTAAGTTAGTTCGAGGGAGAATGGAAAAGAACCTAGGTTTGTGGTAAAAAATATACTGCCGATAAATTAAAATTGAAAGGAATGAAGTTGTTAATGGAATTTGAATGGTTGATGAATTGGAAATGAAAGAGATCTAAATGGTAAACCTCATTTGGAAAATACGTCGAATATAAATCTAAGTATGAACAATGAAATGAGTAGGATGTAAACATTGTATCGAAGGGAATATAACTTCATTTAAGTAGAAGAATCAAGCTGAATGAGGTTAACTTAGGAAATCAAACAATAATGATTGAGAACTAAGTATAAAAATTTAGAGTTAGGAACCGACCTTAATCCAATCTAGAACTGGAAAGTCAAGGTAATGAGTTGAGTTAAAGAAACAAACTTTAATATAATATGAGATGAGAATAAGGGAAAAATGGTTAAGGTATGAATCGAAGTACCAAAATAAGAATAATGGGATGCAGATATAAAGTGGCTTATTCAGAATAAATTAATAGTTAAGCAAATCCTAATTTGGGAATTAGAAATATTGAAATGAGATATAAGAATAAAACTTAACCTGTATAGGATGTTTTTAATGAAATGAAATCAATTTAGAAGGATTAAATAAGCCGATATAGAATTTATATTGGTGGATTAGGTAAGTAGAACAAAATTTTGAAAATGAGAGAAATAGAATAGTTGTATAAACCATAACTGATCTTAACTCTTAATTTTTGGATTTGAAGTTAACTAAATGGAACGACGCTCAGGTAGTGTGGATGGAGTAATAAGAGTAGTAATGAAAATTTTGATGGGTTGACCCATGTTAATGGGATAATGATTTAAGATAATCAAGTTAGTGAGAAGATTAAAATGAACCAAAGTCTTAACTAGGATTTAATGCTCGACATGAAATGAAAACTTAATAGGAAGAATATCGGAATAGAGTGAGCAATCGAATGGGAATCTGTTTCTCGAGTAAGGAAGTGATAACAATTTTAGAATATTGAAGAATTACCAAAATTTTGGAATCAAAAGATTGAAACTTCAAAGAAAATAAACCGATGTGATGCAAAAATCTGAAATATTCGATAAGCTGAAGTAAAATGGCCATAACTTTTGAATGGCTGATCGGAATTCGACGACTCCAGACTTTTTGGAAACGTCGGAAACTGAACTAAAACTTTTGTTAATGGGGCTCTGTCTAATTTTCATGTTTATTAGGTTGAAATCCAAGCGTTAGTTGTCGTTCAGCGCGCAGAAAATAAAAATCTGAAGTGAATACCTATATTGTTTTGACCATAACTTCCTAATGGAACGTGGGATTTTAATGTGCAAGTACAATTTGGAAAGGCCAGAGTCTGAACTAAAACTTTTCCTTAAATTTATTGCTGAAATTTTTATGTTTAAAGGGTTAAAAACTGGGTTGAACAACTCAGACCTGCATTTTTCAGTGTACGGGCTGAGGCGTTCGCCTTCACTTAAACAGTCATAACTTTCAAACGAATTATCTGAATTCGATGAATACGGGCAATTCGGAAATCCTGAAACGATTAGAACAACTTTTTCCTGTGTGCTATGGTCAAATTCCATCATCTAAGGGGTGATAATCCTCAATTTGTCCACTGGTCTATCGTTAATATTTTGGTTTTATAGTTGAAATGTTCAATATATGTTGTGTAAGTTGTATACCTTTGCTATGTATTATATATATGTTTAGTCCTCATGCGTATGTGAGTATGTAGCAGGTGTAGGGAAGTCGTGCTACGCTTTGGAGCTCACTAGCGATAAATACTAAAATGCTAAGGTAAATAAAAATGCAAATAAACGCTAAAGAAGGTATGTATTTGAGTTATATAGTTTTGAAGTTACATATATATGGTGTTTTCCCCATTTTGGGATGCCTCATCGAATGATGAGATGTATATTTGAATTTTATATATGTTGTGATTTTCCGGACCTTTCCGTACAAAGGAGATGCTACCGAAATTTTCCGTGATTTTGGGAGTTAGAAAAATTATGAAGTTTTACAACTATATAACTTATTTTATAAATGTTATTTTATACGTATGTTTTTGATATATATATATATATATATAGGTGTTCGATATCGGATTTCGTTCTCATTTCGAGGACGAAAAGATTTTTAAGTGGGGGAGAATGTAACATCCTGTATTTTCTATATATTTAATTTTCAAATTTTAAATAAATAAAATAGAATAACATTGGATAAAAATCAAATTTTGTTGATTATAATGATAATGATTATTTGAATGGAGTATAAATAGATTTTTAATTTAGTTTATACTTAGAATTATTGCAATTTGAAATTTATTTTTATTTATTTAATAAATTTGAGTTGTTTAGTTCATAACGGAAATTCAAATTTAATTTGGTAAAGGGAGAATTCTAAGTTGGGAAATAATAACTGAAATTCAAATCAAAGATTCAAATAATCAAATTTAGATTTAAAATGTGTGAAATTTATTTAAGTTGAAATTGGATTAAAATAGAATTTTATAAATATTTAAATTTAAATTAAAACAATTAAATGAATATTTTATTAATTAATGGACTGTGAAATTTAACTGTTTTGGCAACTGTCTCGGAATCCGACGACCAGTTTTATTGGAACCGGAACGACGAATTATTGCAGGATTTCAATTTTCGTTAGAATCAGACTTGTTATTTGTGCGTACCGGAGAAAACGTGAAAGATAACAGTGTAACGTGATAATTGGTTATTTATCCTATTGGGCCTTCTATATTTGCATAAATTTTTATCTCCTTCACACCAGCCATTGTTCAACAAACGCATATATTTTCTCTGCTAAGCCTTCCTTTAATGGCTGAAAGAATTTTCAAACACTAGATCCAAAATAAAATATAAGCTGAAAATAAAATCTTCACAAACCCTAGCTTATGATATATCAAACTGAAGCTCTCGATGATTGGAGGCTACGGGCAACGTTCGTTTCGACATGAAGCACTCGGTTTGGTCAGAAATTGATGGTCAAAGGCCTGAATCGCAGAACCCTAGAAATTAAATTGGGGTTTTTCGATTTCGGGAATTAATTGGAAAATTGGAATATGGGTATTGAAGAGATTGTTGATGTGAGTGTGATGGTGGTGTTCGCAGGTGGCATTGTGGACTGAGGTGGCCGGATTTGGCATGTTAGGGTTCGAAATCACCTTCGTTTGGTTCGACGCCAACACCGATTTAGGCCACCGAAGGCGGCGGCTCTGGCACCGACAGGTGCGGCTCGTCCGACAGGTCAGAACTAGGGCGGTCGGAGCTTCCTTGGTGGTCGGAGGTCTTTGAAATCGTTGGTCAAAGTTTGGTTGGTGGGTTCATGTTTCGCGGCGGGTTCCTATAGCGAGCGGGAAGAAAGGGGGAAGGGGGCCTGCAGACATGGCGGCATAGGAGTGGTGAGAATTTAAGTTTTACTTATTTTATAAATTCAAATGCTAAAAACTTCAATAACTTTCTCGTTTTAACTCGGATTTGGACGCAGTAGAGTGCGTTGGAATCATGGAGGAATTGCGGACGATCTGAGAATAGTTTGGCTGCGTTTGGAGACAAAAAAAATTGGGCTTCTTTTGGATGTCCGATCCAATTAAGACCCAAAGATGAGTGATTCTTCGCTCATGAATAACTGAATTTTTCCCATGTTTATTAAATTAAATTATGCAATAAGTTTGGTTGCATGGTTGTGATTGGCTGCTTAAAATTTTGACATGCTAGTGTGTTACATGCAAATAAGTCGATCATTAGTTATTTAAGTTAAATTAAATTTATAGTTGAAACCTGTTACTTGTTAACCAGTGAAAGGTGTAATGATCATCATTTGAGTAAAATGGTTGTGATGGATGTTGGCTTGAAATTGATTATTGCAGTGATATTGTTAATGTTACATTATTTAGTACATGATGTTGTATGCTTATTATAACGATTAATCCCATTTCACCCTTGATGTTACGGGCATCGAATAAACCCGGGATTAATTGATTTGAAATGAATTAAGAACACGGATTGAAATGATAGATATCTGTGACGCTAATTTGGATTGAAATGATATATATCCATCCCTGAAATATCGAGAAAGTAAATTTAGATCACTTGGCCATAAGATAGAAAATTATATATGGACATCGGTTGGTTAAATGATTTTAAATCCATGGGAAATTTTATTTAAAGAAATATGTTGATACCCGATAAATATATTTGCTTTAAAAATCTGAACCTTGGAAGTGTATTGAAATGGTCAAGGGAATTTTCCCAAAACAAATGAGGGATATTTTAAGCTTGGATTATATATGATTTAGAATTATTTCATTTAATACAATTTGGAAGTATTCAAATAAATGAGGTAGATTTGAATGTAATAAATTCTCATTGAATTTAATTTTTGGAAATAAAGGTAATTGATGTTACTCGGGGTTGTTTAACTCTAAATTAAAATATGGATGTGAATCTTCTTAATCGAAGGGTTGGTTTGAATGGTGTTTGAAACAAGATATGAAAATGAAATGAACTCCATTGAGATGTGAATATAGATTTCAAGTTTTGAAATTTGGAAGGAAGAAACAATTATGGTTTAATTTTTTTTATTTACAAAACTATACATATATATATCTGCACCGTTTGTTTACAAATAATACTATATTCTTTTACTTAAAAATTTATTTTAATAGCTTTTGCAATCTATATACTACTTGTTATAAATGAATTTTCCTATATTTTATTATATAAACTATTTAATAAACTTTTATTTTATGTATTTACATAGTAGTTTAAATTATCTTATCATACTTTAACTAGTTTACTATATATGAATTTCATATAAAGGTTTTCGTTTATAAGCATTTTCATAATTTTATTATAATTGTAAATTCCTTCCTAAATGGAGTTTGATTTTGATTTGAATCGTTGTTCAAATGGAGTTTTGATATGAAGTTAGATTCTAATTGAATACGAATCGATTGTAAATGATTATAACATTTCAATGAAAGTATATATTCTATTTGAATATGAATGGATTTTTGAACATAAACCGATTCGTGATAAATATAAATATTGAATGAAATATATTCTATTGGATATAAGTCGATTTTTAAATATTATATTAGTTATAATATATGATATGGAAATATATTCTAGTTTAGAATATAATCGGTTTGGGAATGATTATGATACTTTGATATGAAATTTTATTCTATTGAATATAAATTGGGTTCGAACAAATATGATATTTTGGGGATACAAAAACGAACCTTTGAGAAATGTAACAGAACCAACCGATGTGGAAAAATGTAAGCGTTGGTTGTTAAAGAGACCGGAGTCGACAAATGGCATACTCTCTATCAGTGTCGATACCACTTTAACAACTGTGAACGTTATGATGTATCCAGAATGAAATATGATGACTTGGAGACTATTATTGGATTGAAGAAGATGAACGATGACGAAATAGCCCTGACCTTGGGTTCAGAATTGAAATGACTAAAATAGGAGCTATGCCGTGACTAATTGAGGTAGCACCTTTGATCGGACACACTTCTTTGATACTATTTCTATGACTATGATGATGATGATTTAGGCCCATTTTGATTTTGGGAGTGTGATGTGAGGTGGGCGGTAGTGGCTGCTATGCGTTACCACCGGTCTGGGAGTGCAATTGGTAGAATCCTACCCTGGGCATTGCCTCGAGTGCCTTGTCATATTTATCCTTATCGAGCCCCTACGATTTTGATTTGTATCATACCTATGGAGTGCCCTCTGATGCCATCCGTGTTAGGTTGGGTTTACGGTACTATATAGACTACGGTATTATAAACGGTGTAAGGGTAAAAATGTAATCCCGCTTACGCTATTTTCATTATGTTTACTTTACTGGATAGACACCATCATAATAGCGTATTATACTATGTATGTATTAGTTTAACGGATCCTCGAGAGATGGAAAAATACCGTAACATCTTTTGAGTTACTGCACCATGATACTGATGTTATTTTATATTTTAATTTTACTAATATGAGAATGATTTAGTGCTGATCCGAGTGTTTGTTGTGTTTTTTAATGCAATACGCTCAGGTCAGCAGAAGTTGCAGTTAACGAAGATTTATTTGCCTTAGAGATCGAAGACGAAGATTTGGTATATATGTCTATTATACATATGTATTTTCCGCTGCATTTTGTTTCCGCTGCCTTGTTATGTAAATCCGTGTATATGAGTAACTTTGATAATCATTGTATGTTATAGCCAAATGTATATATTTCAAATGCTTTAACAATTAGATATTTATTATATGTTATTCTTTCGCTGTGAGAACTCTGGTATTTGTTTTATCTTCTTTCTTCTTCTCTTCTTTCCCAATAACTGCCTGTATTTATGATTTATTTGGGTCAACATGCGTGGTTTATTGTTGATTTGAATGGTCAAAAATCTGGTTCATTTCAGTCTTGTTGGATACCTTGTTTGGATCGAGTAGATAAATTATCAATCTGTTGGCTGACTCAAAGTTTTGTTTTCCCCTTTTACTCTCGAGTACTCAATTTATTAGGCTAAGGGTTTTCAGGTTTTGCTTCTTCGATTAAGCTTCCGAAGACATGCAAGAGGCTATAACTATTATAGGATTTTCTTTGTATTGTTTTTCCTTATATCTGACTATGTTATGGCACTAATGTTACGTCAACACACATGTTTGATTTTGATCAACCGAGGGGGCATCTTCATATGCTGCTCTCAGAAGTTTTATTTTGTAGTAATTATATTTGATCTAGAAGGGTTTTGCAAAGAGTAATGTAATGAATATTAATGTGAAGGAACATGCTTTGAAAATTTTGTAATTTCTGTGCATTCTGACGATCTGATAAATTAACATACTTTATCCTGTAAGCCAGCAATAAATATTATAAATGGCTACAACATCTACAGTGTATGCTTCTAGGCTATAGATAATGGGGTGTTGCAATTAATGTAATAAACACATATACTTGTGCAATGGGTACGATGAATATACAAAAGAAAAATTATAATTAAAAATGCATATGTAAATTATTATAATTTAAGTATACCTTCTATCGTTGGCTTTTCATTAGAAAGGTTTTCCAAAGTAACAACGTAATTGTAAAAGTATAAATGATGGGTAAACATCATATCTCTAAACCAATTCTTCTTCTTACTAAGCAATCCCAAACATTCAACAAATTTATTCATCCTTACATACAGGATGGCATGAATTAAGGATCAGGTTGGAGCTTGATAAAGATAAGATTGTAAGAACTTCAATAAAGAGTTTCTTATTTTCGCGGGGAATGGCAGATAGAAGTTTATGAGGATTTCATTACTTTCAAAATGTTTTCATGATAAAAATGAATGAGCAAAATTGGAATATTTTTTATCTTTGTAACAACAAATTGTACTTTTTGTTTTAATAAATAAAGAGAAAACATTATTCACATAAATAAGAAAACATTATTTATACATTGGACATTGAAAAGTTAAAAGAATTAAACTACCTAACACATGACATCATCATAGTTTTTTTTTTTGAAAGTTAAGCGCAAGTTTTATTAATCACCAAAATATTTACATTACATATATCAGCATATACAAATATGTTATGATATATAACCATCCGTCTCTATACCCTTCAAAATCACTAATACTCACTCGCTAACCACAAGTGATTACAGAAAGAATCTCCAGTAATCAAAATTACATTCCAGTTGCTCTTGCTTCTAACACATCCGGTTAAAAAAACATTCCAAGACAAGCTTGCATGCACCATAATCCCTCGGATCTGACACAAGGCACAAGTCAAAACTCACGTGTAGAATTTATCAAAAAAGGGTCAGGATTGCGCCTTGTGTGTCGTTTCTATGACATCACCTTGCTACCAGCGGGTAGTGTGTCTTTAAGTGTGAACTCATGTCGCTCATCAAGGTCATCTTCAGCCCAAAATTTTCCTTCAGGTTTCTTGCTTTTGGATATTGCAGATGGATAGGCACTCATTAAAACTGCAGAGGATAACATGGAAGATTCGACTGCCAGAGGAGGAAGTATTAGATGGTCAGGTGGCTTTAAATTTGCATATGGGGAAGCAGATTGCTTGGCACTGGAAGAAGAAGTTCCAATCAAAGCCAAAGTAAAATTCATATAAGAAGAAGCAGGAGAACTCTGACTATAAGTTGATGAACATGACATAGAACCAGAAAGAGCTGAACAAGGAGCAACAACAGTGGCACTAGAGGATGGACTAGTTCCCAAGAAATCAATACAAAAAATAGTTCCATTACTTGTAGCCTTATTTGAAGTTTCTAAATGTTCTCTTGTATCATCAAACAGATTTCCAAACAAGGTCTGCATCTCAGCGTTAGCTGTGTAGTCTGAATGTGCATTGGTAACCAGATTAGATTGAACATTATTAGGCTCATCAAGACCATGACCATCAATATCAACATTCTGCTCAGTAGCATTAATATCAACATTCTGCCCAGTATCATCAGTAGCTAAGCATGCAAAAGAATTACCATTTTCATTGCCTGTAGCAATTGCAGAATCTATCGTACCCTTATTAGTATCATCATAGATTTTTGAAGATGATGAAAATGGAAGGTCTTAGAACCTTATAACGAAAAAGGCATCAAAACACTTTCAGCCGTAGGATTGTATTAAGCGGATATGTGACAAGTGCTCAACTTTTTACAAAGGCGAAAATGAGAAAGCGCACTAAGCTGAAATCGATTTTCATAATATAACATAATAGAATAAAAAATATGTAGATTAGCTTTAGCCTATGGTTGATACATTATTGAATATAAATGATAATAGGGATGTCTGAAAGTAAATCATGTTAGTAACGAAACAAAAACAAAGGAATAAAAGAATGGGAAGCTGATCGTAGATTTTTAGAAAATTAGGCTTATGTCAGAAGGCATAAAAAAAGGTAAATATATTAGGAAAAGCTTATAGAAAGTTGATAAATATTTGCTTTAGTGAGCTAAACAATATGCATGTAAACATGAGGAATATAATTGAAGATTACATTAATAAGCAAAAAGAAAATGGTGCATTTCTAAACTAGTGGATACTTTTCTATTTTGTAACTGAAAGTGAATGAGAAAAAAAGAATCATATGCGTACGATAATAAATGGAGCAATGGAATTAGAAATGGAATAGAAAAACTGTTATAGTTTATAAAACTTGAAAATTAATTAACATAAGTTCGAAGGGGTAAGTATAAATAATTTTTGAAATCAATAAGAGATTACATAACATGAGATTGAATGATGGAATAAAATTCAAATGGCCAGTTATGGAAGTTTATGTATAATAGAACAAAAAAAAATAGAATTATAGATAGAATATAAATATTAGAGGAGATGAACATGCTCAAAATAATGAAGGATAATTATACTACATTTGGGGAATACGAAAAGGATGTGTTTGAATGCGACATTTACTACAATTTATTATTTTAGGGTGGGATGAGCAAGTAATTTTTTTTGTAATGGTTGGACTGTAAAATGTCCTTCAAACTGTTGAGAGCGAAGGGTCAAATTTTCTAGAATGGTTAAATGAAACGAAGTACTCCAAATGATTGACAACAAAGAATTAGAGATGAAAATGAATAAGTTAGAAGAAAAAAGTTAGCATCATCTTGATTTTATCCGTAATAAAATAGATATTCTCCTATAGTAAAATCATTTTCATGAAGAGGATGTGACATAGAAATGTATAGAAGGAGGATATCGACGCAATACATTGTTCAATAATCAGATGAAATGACGTGACATTGTTGTAAGACATGTAATACAATGTATAAAAGGAGGATATTGAGTTGAGAGTGAATGAAAGAAGAGAATACAAAAGATATTATATTGAATTTTAGCCTCTTGTCCTTATGGAACAATTTTTTGTTCATTTTGTTCTTAAGGGTATTTTCCTGTATGTATGATGGTGTATGAAATATAAATAAAATAGATTTGAGAGGAGAGGAACATACTTCAAATAATAAAGGACAATTGTGCTAAATTTAGAAAAATGAAAAGCATAGGTTTGAAAGTGGCATTAATTGCAATCTATTATGTAGATGTATCGTTTTCGTTTAATAAATTTATTAGTGTAACACTAAACTTGCAGTTGTATTTCTAAAGATGGCCTAGTGTAAAATGTTTAGTAGATTTTCCAAGGAAAAAATCCGTGGATGTAACATTTTCATTAAATAACATTTATTATTATATCATTTAATCTATAGTTTTATTTCCACATATGATCAAAATGAAAAATATTTAGAAGATCCCTAAGAAAAAAAGGGTTGGAGATGACTGTTAATAAGAAAATAGAGAAATCCTAGTATTAAATTTTCTTTTATACGGAATTACTAGATTGGTAAATAAAATAGGTTTTAGGCGAGATGGAGATGCTTAAAATAGTGAAGGATAATATACTGAATTTGGAGAAAATGAAAAAGATGTTTTTGAAAGCAATATTAACTCTAATTTATTATTTTATGATTGAAAGAGCATGTAACTTTTTTTCCAATGGCTGAACTATAAAATGTCCCTTAAAAGGTGAAAGCGAAAGACTTAGGCTTATGACAATGTGGTGCAAGGAAAAAAAATCAACACCATATTGAGTTTCTTGTATAACAGAATAGAACATGACAAAGGAGATGAACATGCTTGAAATAATGAAGGACAATTGTAATTAATTTGAGAAAACGAAAACGATGGATTTGAAATTGACATTAATTACAATTCATTATGTGGATATAACGTTTTCATTTAATCAAACCGACCATTTAGGAGGTTTCCCTACGGCAAGAGCCAAAAAAAAATTGTATGAGCCAATTAATTTTGGCATAATTTTCGCTCACCCAATATTTTCTCCGTTTGTTTCCTTCTTTCTCAAATCTATCCAACTCTGATTCTTTCTCCTTACGAAATTCCTTACCGCATTTTCTCACTTCTGCAGCCGTCAATTATGTTTTATTATTTTATTATAGTAATGTACTGATATATTTATTAAAGCTATAATTAGGAAGTGGGATTTGGTGTTCACATTGCGGATACCTTGCAATTAATCTCTAAGAAGCCTTTCGGCCTTTTACGCCATGCGCCATTATAACTATGGCTGGAATGAAAAGTGAAAATGGGGAATGACAAAATTTTGTGATTATATGTTTAAAAGAATGAACAAGATATGTTAGTAAATTGTGACTTGATATAGGTTAGGTTGTAGGATATGGACTTTGACATAGTGGCTATAATAAAGTTTTGGTACAGCTTTGTACAAGTTTCAACAAGTATGCTACATGGTAACAAATATTAACTATAAATAATTATGGTCACCTTTTTGCTATAATTCACCTCATTTCCATCTTCATCGTGTAGTTGATTGTATGGAGCTGCATCAAAAGTTTGATGCGGTAATCTATATCAAAGCTTTTCCTGGTTAGAAGATATAAGCTGCATTTCGTAAATTTATATGGATTATGTTAGCCGATCCATTTTTTGCATCAAAAAATCATTAACTTAGTTGAGATCACGTAAAAACATACGATTGTAATCTCAATTGAGATTTAATTCAAATGTACCTGAAAAGAAATCAAATATTTTGAATCATTTAAATGTCCAAACAAGATTCAACCGAACTGGGTGGTATTTAAAACCTTGGGTTTAAACCGGGTATGCTCTTGTAAGGAAGCTAAGTTCGATTTTAAACTAAGTATATTGGCGTTTGTGTTTGGTATTCCAATGCAGTGGATAATGCTATATAAATGAAATGATGGGTTGTTGATTTTTTTGTTGGGACTTATGTTGTGCACATAGATTCAATGTTAAGAAGACTGGTTATATTATTTCCATGTACTTATGTCAACTCACTTGAATAACTCAGTAATAGAGAAATCGACATGTGAATAATAAATACAATCTTTATTAATAGTCGGAATTAAAAAAAGTCCGACCGTGAAGTTTCAAAAATGCACTTCCATGCAAACAAGAGGTTAGGAGTTATAATCCCACAGTGAACAAAAATTAACTCCTATCTTTATATACAAATTTTGATAATTTCTCAGTTTAGTCTTATCAAATTTCATAGAAATTTCAAGTTTAATAATTCAGTAAAAAGCTATATATTCATATGCACTGTACATACTGATAAAATTTCACTAATATTTCGTTTGGCATTTACTATCACATTGTTCGTTGGAGGTTTCTATGGTGTAGTTACTGGCATAACAGCATGCATGATGTGTGTGCCATTTTGTTAGTTTGTTACATGATACATGCACGCATGTTCACATTTCAATATAAATCCAAATCCGATTAATAGACCTGCAGATTTATGTCATCCCCTCAGTTTACCGGGTTACTAGAATTATTTCTACTATCCATAACATGATGCACATATATATAATTATTCTGTTTATGGTTTTATACCAAATTTTTTGTTGAGAGATTAAAACTTTGCTATCATCGATTAATGTCATAAATTTTGCATGAAAACCTAAATAGTTTGTAATCATTACAAACACTTTAAACGTTTCTCCATTGAACCTGGGCTGCCTCATGAATGCTTCAATTTAGTTTTCATCATTCATAATGATACGATAGCGATTTAAGATCCGGATATTAATTACTTAGTTTCTAGAATGTTTACCATTCGTTAACCCATATATTGCATTTCAATAGTCGAGGTATTTTTGAAATACATCAGGGTTAGAATTACATTTCCAGTGTCATAAGTGATTATGATCAGTTTTGCTCTCTTAAAGAGTGTTTCTCTATATATTTCAATTCAGGTATTTGATTTTGGATAAGGATTTGTATCTCATAATAAAAGAAAACTAGATTTTGTTGCAATTGAGTTACTAGTGCGTTTTATGCATTATTCATGTCATAGATAGAACATAATTTTGGCTTATTTTATTTTTTATACTGTCATAATTATATGAATATGATTGTGTTTATAGTTAGTTGCTGTTATTAATTCTTTAGTTTTCCCCTTCTGTTTAACTTAATTAAAAAAAATATAATGAGGAAATCAACTTAGGGGCAACTTTTGTTTAGACTTGTATCGTTTTATGAAATTTTAATGATATATTATTCACTTACATATACCTCCGGCTGTTGTACACACTTTCACTATGGATTCCTAAGATTCAATCCACTATATACACTCTGGACCAATGTATTTTTGATTATATTGAGAATCTGAACTTCAATATTGTGGTTGGTTCTGGATTAAATGTGCCGTAATACTTCCCTTGAGTTTACTTGGTTGAGTTAGGCTATGTGAAACAACGATTGGGCATCTACTTCTCAATCTCATTGGTAATGCTAGATATATCTTTGATTCTTTGAGAATTGCAAAACAATTAGAAATTGTTTCCTTTTTTTTAACCTAATTGTTTCCTTTCTTTATTTTTCAATCACCGTGCATCGCCATATTATATGTATAAAGTTGTTCCTAACAATCTAACTAAAGCTTGTTTGCCCTTGTGAAAAATAATAATATCTCAGATATGGAGAGGTTGTTGATGTTAATTTAATTAGAGATAAAGCTGCTGGAAAACCAAAAGGTTTTGCGTTCCTAGCTTACGAAGATCAACTAAGTATAGTTCTTATTGTAGATTGCATCTCCTTCCATCTTTGGATCAAAGACTACTCTTATTTCCAAGTCCCATGGATATTTCACTTTTATATCTTTTAGCTTATCTTGTTTAATTGCTACATTATATAAATAATTGGAACATAAACAACATAAATAGCCTGTTCTCCTCCATCCATCTTCATCAAAGCTTTTGGTCTACAGAGCTTCATCATCACACATCCATGTTCATATATATAATTTAGTACAACTTTATATAATTTATTTCTCAAAATTTATGTTCAACTTGATTATTTTAATTTGAGTAATATTTAGATTTGGCGATATTTCACTTGACTATATGTTCATATGCTTTTAATTCTGTGTTACAATTACAAATATAATAATATTTTTGTTGTTTTTGGCTAATTCAAATCCAGTAGAAGAAATCATCAATCATCAAGTATGGAAGAAAACTAATATCAAGCTTCAAATACAAGTTGTATGTTTAGTTGTAAAATCTGTAACATGAGCGTTAACCCTCAAATATATAAATTTTTGTTTTGGAAAAAAATATTGTGCTTCCATATACATGAATATTATTTAGTATCCTATGTGCCAAAAAAATTGTAGCATAGAAATACATGCACATTCATATATAAATCATTTCTTTATTTTATTATTTCTTGCTTGTTCTCAATCATAAGTTTTTATTGTTTTTTTTTTTTGGTTTTTTTTTACAATGACATATAATACTTTGCACATCAGTATGTATTTATTGAAATTCATAAAAAATCAATAAGATATGTTTTATTTCTAACTAAGACAATTTAACGGTCGGTTTTTCCCACCGTTGTGTGGTTATACTAGTAATTTTTTTAGTGTAATGTTAAACTTGTAGGTTTATTTTCAAAGATGGCCTAAGTGCAAAATATTTAGTAGATTTTTTGAGCAAAAAAAGATCTACGGATGTAACGTTTTCATTAAATAATATTTATTATTGTAATGCTAAATTTATAACTATTTTTTCATGTATGATATAAATGCAAAATGTTCAGTAGATCACTAAGAAAAATGGATTAGAGATGACGATTAATAAGGAAATAGAGAAATTCTACCCTTGAATTCTCTTTATATAAAATAAGATATAATTGATTGATAGGTAAAACAGATCTTAGAGGAGATGAGCATAATTAAAATAATGAAGGATAATTATATTAAATTTAAGGAAAAGGAAAAAGATTTTGTTTGAAAGCGACATTAGCTACAATTAATTAACTTAGGGTTGGCGGAGCATGTAATAACCCGGAAATCCGAGCCAATTTAAATTTTTTATTTTGGAAATTTTAGTAAATTTTGAATATTTAAAATGAATTATTTTAAATAATAACGACGAGAAATTCATTTTTAATAGAATTAGAACGTATATATTTATTTGAATCGTCGTTAGAATATAAATATTTATTTTTAATTATAAAAGGAATTGAAAATGGCATGGTAGTTTGAAAATTCGATTTCAAATTTCAAATGAATGTACAGGATTCAAAATAAACTGGATTTTGGCAAAACCAAAAACATTAGAATCTAATTGAGAATATCTTTCCAACAAATCCGAAAAATTGAAATTTCGTAGCGGGAATAAAAAGTTATGCCCAATTGAAAATTCAGAATAGTCGCTATGGAATTCTGGCCTTTAAAAAGGGAAATTTTGCAAACGATCTCTGTTTTCGACAAAACCACTTTTGTTGGATCCAGGATGTCAAATTATCGCTAGATTCCAAAATTCATAATTTTCTGAATCAATATGTGAGGGTGGCAAAGGAAAGCGTGTTTTGATAGTTTCTGTCAATTTCGATCGACCAGAAAATGGCCATTTTTCAAACGATCTCAGAATTTGACGAAATTAGTTTTGTTAGGACCGTATCGTCAATACGAAGCTAGAAAATTTTTTTGGGAATTTTTAGAGTCAATATGTCGCCTCGGTAAATTGAAATGTACGTTTAAAATTGAATATATAGATTTAAATTTTAATTTGAACGGAAACTGATCGTAATGAGCGAAATTGGCTTACGAAACATATCCCATTGTGTTCGGAATGGGGGTAATTAGCTAGGGACGACAGTCGGTGAGTTTGATTTGGGGTTCGTATAGAAAAGCTACTTTTTTTGGAATTAAAAATAAAATAATATAATTATATAATACACCCCCTCCTTTTTCTTCTTGGAAGTTAACGCCCCTTTCAGAAAAAAATAAAATAAAAACCCGTTCCCACAGAAAAACCCGTCGCCCCACTTCCCTCCCCGTCGCCGGACTTCGCCACCCAACACCAGGCCACCTCCCCAGCCCTCCGATGATCCCCCTCCGCCTCTCCTCTATCTCCTCCGTCCAACAAACCCCAATCCCGTCCTCAATTTCAAAACCCTAGACCGCCGCTAGCACCTTCGGCCCACCACCGCGACCGCCAAACTCCGACGCCACCTCAGCGAGCACCCCCCCTCCACCAATCCGACGTCAGCACAAGGAAGACCCCCTCCTCAGATTACAGTAAGTTTTATAACCTTTTTTTTTAATATAAAATTCGATTTTTTTATTTACTTAAAGTTTATTTATTTTATTAAGAAAAAAAAACTAATTTTTCTTAAATAAAAACTAATTTTTCTTAAGTATAAAAACTGATTTTTATTTATATAGGGTATAAAGAAAGCTTTGATTTTTATATGAGAAAGGTTATGATTTTTAGAAATATAAAAATATAATTTTGTTCATAGAAAAGACATGATTTTCATCATAGGAAAAGATTAAATTTTTATAAGTGAAAAGATATGATTTTTAATTAGAAAAGTTATGATTTTTAAGCGAAGAAAAATATAATTTTTATTAGAAAGAAGCGTTGTAAAAATAAATAAAAATTAAAATATGATTTTTATTTATTGGAAAGAAGCGATAAAAATATGATTTTTATATTATAGAGATAATAAAAATATGATTTTTATATAATTAGTGAATCAAAAATATAATTTTTATATGAACAGTACAAGAATAAAAATGTGATTTTTATTGTGAACAGCGTGAAATGGTTAAGTTGGAATGTCGGGAAAATCCAAACCGTTCAGAAATAAAGAATGACGGAGTGGATCCCCAAGGTGAGAACCTCTCACTTTGATTTAATTTTCTAGTTAAAATATATACTAGGATGCAGACGGTGCTTAGTAGCACCCGGCACCCGTCGTCCACGGACCATGGACGACTTGTATGTTTGATTGATGTGTTGTGACAATTTTATTGTGTGATATGGAATGGAAATAAATATTTTATAGTTGAAAATATTTTATAGTTAAAATTATAATTTTTAACGTATATAAAATAAATATTTATAAACAAATAGGACGATTTGTTTGTATACACACATTTGACTGATATTGATTGGGACGATAAATTTTACACATCGCCCAACTGCACAAATAAAATCTGTGTTTTATTGTTTGAACCCCCACACAGGTATTGGGATGATATTGGACATACCCTAATCCCAATAATAAGTCGTATGTCGACCGATTGATTGACAGGCTGTTATAAGCGTTAAATATTTATATTTGATGCTTATACAGTGTAGAACGCACTCTGGGTGATGGATTGCTGTTTTCATTGTTGTTATACACATTTGTTGTGTGAAATCCATATAATCAAATTATATGGTAATTGACTGTGTCTGATTCCAGTTCAGAAAGAAAGAATATTTTAAAATAACGATTATTTTAAAATAATGAATATTTTCAAACAATATTCAGAAAAGAATCAAAATTTGATTTTGATGTCCGATTTGGGATGGACACAAATATATTTAAATATATATAGCCGTGTTGATTAGATCTACACCATTCGAACGTGAACGATATTTATATCGATTTTATTCATTTTTATAATGAATATCGAAAAGAAAGTGATTTCAAAATATAATGTTTTGAAAATATTATCGTTTATATATCGATGATATGGAATATTCAATTTTGATTTGAAATTGAATATGAAGTTGAAATCGTTTGGAAAACGAATTTAAAATGATTTTTAAAATACGTTTTGAAAGGAAATCGATGAAATATATATAATATATAGTATATATATAATGGCCTGAATAGAACGCGCTGCGCTGTGGTAGTTCGCGAATTTCGACCATTGACTTCGAATGGATATTACGCGAGATCCGACCGTCGGATTCTCCTAAAACCGGAACCGTTGGGTTCGTATCAAAAAGAGCTTTCTAACGAATATTAGAAATTAGAAATCTAATGGTTGGATTTGGGATTATGTCCAAATAAAATTTGGAAAAGGTCGCTGTAAGTGCATTTCGATGGCCGTTGATGGAAATCGACTGTACGGGCCTTGATAAAATTATGAAAAATATCAATAATTAGTGTATAATCATAAGAAATGATTTAGGAAGAATTGGGATGAAAAATTCCAAATTTGAAAAGATAAAAATAGATTTTTTTTGTCAGAATGAACTAGTTTTGAACTAGAATTATAATCCATTTATTTTTGAAATAAATAAATTGGATTTGAAAGGGTTTTAAAAATAACCAGAATTTCCAATATATAAAGTGGAAATGGATTTGAATCGAAATTGTCTTTGGAATATTTCGATGTTGGATTTCGTGATTATACAGTTATTGTTATGGAAATTTGAAAGATATATTTATATCGTTATTTCCAATACGATATTTGTTGGTCGTAGAATTTGATATTGAATATAAGCCGATATATTTTCTATTCAGAGCCTTGTATTTAATATCAAATGGGATTTGGGTTTGTCGTGAATGGTGTCTTCATTAACACTGTTCTTAAACCCAGTTGAGAAAAAGATTAAATCTTTTTATTTAGATTTAATGAAGTATACCAATTAAATGATATTTAATTGGAATTGATTTTTGGGTTTATCGTGAACGGTGTTTTAAATAACACTTGTTCGTTAACCCGATAATTAATGGAATGTGAATTGGGTTTATCGTGAACTGTGTTTTAACGACATTCGTTCTTTAACCCGAATTACAGTGAAATGTGATTTGGAAGAGATTTTCCAAAGTAAAGTTTTCCAATTTAATAAAATAAATTGGAATAGAATGGAATTCGATTTGGTAATAATCGAAGTGAATTTCTGTGGAGGAAGACTGCTAATACATCTGGAATTTAAAAGGCGTTGCCGTTATTCCATTTATATTATTAGTCGGATATCGAAGTTTATATCGATTATATATATCGATTTGTTTTCCATGAAGATTCCATGGTTAATGGAATGTGATTTTGTGTTGTCGTGAATGGTATCTTTAATAATACTGTTCTTAGACCCAATGGAGTTAAGAAAATCAGAAACTAACTGGAGATTAGTTAAGTTGAATGGTTTCCTGGGTATTGATCTGATGTTGGTTTCGGCCTTCAGGGTTATTACTTAGGGAATTGTTCACTTGCTAATTTACGGTTAAAGGCTGATGGAATAAAATGTGATTTTGGGTTTATCGTGAACCGTGTTTTAAATGACATTGGTTCTTTAACCCAGTTAAAGACAGGATATGATTTCCCAAGTTAAACAATCATTAATATTGATTTTTGGGAAGATTAAAACCTAGTGGAGTTTTAATGTATTTTTAATTAGATTGAAATGATCGAGAATGGAGTATCACCAGTTTTGCTCCAGGTGATAGTTAAATCTTTAATTAGATTTGAACATGAAATGGTAATTGAATTTACAGATAGCACTGTGGTGTTAGATATGAAGTATGACTAGTTTTACTTCATGGGATGAATAGGTTGGGGTTGGGAAATTTAACAAGTGATTACTTCGGTAAGGTTCGCTAATCCCAACTATTTTGGATAAACCATAATTTGGTTTGAATTGATATTCAAAAGAAGATTAAAGAATAAATTCAAAGAATTTATCTTTGATAAAATTAATGGGAACCTTTCCCAAAGTATAATAATATTTGAATAAAAGAATATTCTGAATTGGAATGAGGCGTATGTTGTGTTTGTGTAACACTTGTTGATTATATACGCGAGTTATTCAGAAAGACCGGGTTTATCCCATTCTGAATAACTGATTCGACGATGTGTCGAGGATGAAGACGGTGGTCGAAGACCGGAGGTCCTCGCATCGTTTGGATAATTACTGATGATCTTGATTGGGCTGTACACCCAAGAGGAGGGAATCAGTTGGTGATCGTCTAGACGTACTTGGAGATCGATGGATATGCGAGGTATAAGGTGCCTCCGGTTTCGTTCAGACCCAGAATGGACTTGTAAATGGACTGTGTGTCTGACATTGGATATCATTCTGTGTGGTTGATGGATATTGGTTGTATGGAGTAGTTTTCCTGTGTGGCATGCTAAGATGCAAATGATCAAGGCTCTTGTTGAAAAGCAAAGTATTGTGGTTGATGATCAAAGCACCCCCTGTGTGGCATAGCTTTGTGTAGCGTTAATTCGCGAGCCTCACACCCCGGTTGTGAACTAGAAACGGGAGAGGACCCCACGGAGGGCATGCGTTTCTTTATAGCTAGGGTGGTGTCAGTGACCTACCAGTCCTGACATTTATATTATTTTCACCTGTGTGGTTGTTGGATTGCGATGCGCCTCGGATATATCAGTGACTACGTGGAGCCGATGGAGTCATAGGACTCATTTACGCCCCAAAGGGAGGGGAAACACAGTGTTCAGGCATTATAATCCACATCGTGGACCAACCTTGACGATCCAAGGTGCAGTTGCGGCTGTTCCTGAGGCTCGGGCTAGATAGTCTCGAAGCGGTGGGGACGATCCCTTGCCTCGGTTCACAGACGGAAAACCCAACTTCCAGTGCGTGAATTTGCGGATTTGATTGTAGAGCCTAGTATGGCGACATAGTGGTATGGGGCACTTATGCCATCTATGGTTGATACTTATGATTGAAATTGTTTTGACACTATACACTTATAGTAATAATAAAAGATGAAATTTAGCATATCAAGCATTCTTTGGCTATTATATTGTAAAATCCTATCCTCCGGCTTGTGTTGCATTGTTTGATGGGACCTGGGTCTTATAATAGCTTCATTGATCTTTATTTAGCATTGCACTGTTGTTTTATGCACTGGTATTCTTGGGAGGAAACCCGTTCCGTTTTATACGACGTGGTCCCTTGATTTACCTAACTTTAAAATAAAGATTAATAACTATTTTAGTTCTCACACTAGTCACATGACTGACCTGGAGTTTACTGTTTTAACCTAAACTCTGGATGCCCTTATTTTCGACACGGACAGCTAGTAATTTTGGTTTTGCAGATTTATATTCATAGGATCCTGATTTACAGCTGAAGCGGTATTTATCCGTGTATCTGTTTCAAGTTGTGCTTTGTATTGTTTTTCCACTGCGATGTATTTAAATGTAATTTAAATCTCTGATATTTTCTGTGTAATATTTATTCGTACTTTGTAATATTCTTGTATTCTGATGGAATTGTTGTAATAAGCAATGAAATGTTCTTCTATTTGTGTTCTGATGTGGCTTGTCCTCAACTCAATCCGTGCTTTCCTTCACGGGGAAGTTCGGGTTGTGTCAACTTGGTATCAGAGCTTTGGTTTACAGAGCTTGGAGAACAAGACACGTTAGAACTAAACGGAAGAATTCATCAGAGATTGGATTAGTAATATCCAATGAGAATGACTCGTTAAAGATAGGATCAATAGTATCCTAGAACGAGTGCGAAGAGTATATTTTTAAATTGAAAACAATTTTTGTTTTGAAAATTTAAATCGTATTATATGTACTTGAATATTTATTTTAAATTGATTTGGACAATCGAGTATATAGAGATTTTAATATACGTCTGATCCACGTGTATTAGAAGCCTCAAATATATTCGATAGATATAGAATCACACTCTAGTCGCCCGTAGATGTTCTGATGGTGGTTCGAAACATCATCAGAATTTATGTTCGAGTTTCGAAAGTGGGATTTCTATATATTTTCAATTGACCGGTGTGAGAACCAAAACTAGATAGGGTCTATTGTTGTGATTTGGCACCAAAAATGTGATTTTTTGACTATGTATCAAAATTATGAATTTGAAACGTTAATCAACTAATTGATTGTTGATTGTGTTGTTTGATTATTGGTTGATTAATTAAAGTTTGAACCATATAACCAAATTGATCAAATATTGAATTATATTGAAAATTTGTTTGAAATTGCATGCATATACATGTGTATCCATTGAACATGTCATTGCAAAGAGTCTGGAGCAGAAGAATAAAATTGTTTGCCCGACAAATAGGTACATGTTTACTAATTTCTTGGGTTTTGGATGATTTTATGAGCCGATTGGCTAGCCGCTTGGTTGTTTCTTTTTCTTTTTGGATTGGAAAGGCCTGTATGGCAATTTCGGGATTTTCCCGGTGCTCCTGTGCAGGGGAGGTTATGGCGAAATTTTTCGAAAATTTAGGGTGTTAGCCAAATTTTTGAAGAATTTGAAAAGTTCTTAGAAAGTGAAAAGTTGAAGAACTTAAGCCGTAATGAAAATAATGAAAGTTGAGTTGGTTTATAAAACAACTTTCAGCTTCGTTCCTTTTTGGGGACGAAAAGTTTTAAGTGGGGGAGATTGCAATAACCCGGAAATCCGAGCCAATTTAAAAATTTTATTTTGGCAATTTTAGTAAATTTTGAATATTTAAAATGAATTATTTTAAATAATAATGACGAGAAATTCATTTTGAATAGAATTAGAATGTATATATTTATTTGAATCTTCGATAGAATATAAATATTTATTTTTAATTATAAAAGGAATTGAAAATGGCGCGGTAGTTTGAAAATTCGATTTCAAATTTCAAATGAATGTACAGGATTCAAAATAAACCGGATTTTGGCGAAAACAAAAACATTAGAATCTAATTGAGAATATCTTTCCAATGAATCCGAAAAATTGAAATTTCATAGAAGGAATAAAAATTTATGCCTAGTTGAAAATTCAGAATAGTCGCTACGGAATTCTGGCCCTTAATAATGGAAATTTTGCAAATGACCTCTGTTTTCGACGAAACCACTTTCGTTGGATCCAAGATTTCAAATTATTGCTAGATGCCAAAATTCGTAATTTTTTGAATCAATATGTGAGGGTGGCAAAGGAAAGCGTGTTTTGACAGTTTTTGCCAATTTCGATCGACCAGAAAATGGCCATTTTTCAAACGATCTCAGAATTTGATGAAATTAGTTTTGTAAGGACCGTATCATCAATACGAAGCTAGAAAATATTTTTTGGGATTTTTTAGAGTCAATATGTCGCCTCGGTAAATTGAAATGTACGTTTAAAATTGAATATATAGATTTAAATTTTAATTTGAACGGAAACTGATCGTAACGAGCGAATTGGCTTATGAAACATATCCCATTATGTTCGGAATGGGGGTAATTAGCTAGGTATGACAGTCAGTGGGTTTGATTTGGGGTTCGTACAGAAAAGTTGCTTTTTTGTGGAATTAAAAATAAAATAAAATAATTATATAATACACCCCCTCCTTTTTCTTCTTGGAAGTCAACGCCCCTTTCAGAAAAAAATAAAATAAAAACCCGTTCCCACAGAAAAACTCATCGCCCCACTTCCCTCCTCGTCGCCGGACTTCACCACCTACCACCAGGCCACCGCCCACCTCCCCAGCCCTCCGATGATCCCCCTCCGCCTCTCCTCTATCTCCTCCGTCCAACAAACCCCAATCCCGTCCCCAATTTCAAAACCCTAGACCGCGGCTAGCACCTTCGGCCCACCACCGCGACCGCCAAACTCCGGCGCCACCTCAGCAAGCACACCCCCCCTCCACCAATCCGACGTCAGCACAAGGAAGTCACCCTCCTCAGATTACAGTAAGTTTTATAACCTTTTTTATATATATAATTCGATTTTTTTTATTTACTTAAAGTTTATTTATTTTATTAAGAAAAAAAACTATTTTTTCTTAAATAAAAACGGATTTTTCTTAAGTATAAAAACTGATTTTTTATTTATATAGTTAAGGTATAAAGAAAGCTTGATTTTTAAATGAGAAAGGTTGTGATTTTTAGAAATATAAAAATATAATTTTGTTCATAGAAAGGACATGATTTTCATCATAGCAAAAGATTAAAATTTTATAAGTGAAAAGATTTGATTTTTAATTAGAAAAGTTATGATTTTTAAGCAAATAAAAATATAATTTTTATTAGAAAGAAGCATTGTAAAAATAAATAAAAATAAAAATATGATTTTTATTTATTGGAAAGAAGTGATAAAAATATGATTTTTATATTATAGAGATAATAAAAATATGATTTTTATATAATTAGTGAATCAAAAATATAATTTTTATATGAATAGTACAAGAATAAAAATTTGATTTTTATTGTGAACAGCGTGAAATGGTTGAGTTGGAAAGTCGGGAAAATCCAAACCGTTCAGAAATAAAGAATGACGAAGTGGATCCCCAAGGTGAGAACTTCTCACTTTGATTTAATTTTCTAGTTAAAATATATACTAGGATGCAGACGGTGCTTAGTAGCACCCGACACCCGTCGTCCACAGACCATGGACGACTTGTATGTTTGATTGATGTGTTGTGAAAAATTGATTGTGTGATGTGGAATGGAAATAAATATTTTATAGTTGAAAATATTTTATAGTTAAAAATATAATTTTTAATGTATATATAAAATAAATATTTATAAGCTAATCGGACGATTTGTTTGTATACACACATTTGACTGATATTGATTGGGACGGTAAATTTTACACATCGCCCAACTGCACAAATAAAATCTGTGTTTGATTTTCTGATACCCCACACAGGTATTGGGATGATATTGGACATACACTAATCCCAATAATTAGTTGTATGTCGATCGATTGATTAATAGGCTGTTATAAGCATTAAATATTTATATTTGATGCTTATACAGTGTAGAAGGTACTCTGGGTGATGGATTGTTGTTATACACATTTGTTTTGTGAAATCCATATAATCAAATTATATGGTAATTGATTGTGTCTGATTCCAGTTCAGAAAGAAAGAATATTTTAATATAACGATTATTTTAAAATAACGAATATTTTCAAACAATATTCAGAAAAGAGTCAAAATTTGATTTTGATGTCCGATTTGGGATGGACACGAATATATTTAAATATATATAGCCGTGTTGATTAGATTGGCGCCATTTGAACGTGAACGATATTTATATCAATTTTATTCATTTTTATAATGAATATCGAAAAGGAAGTGATTTCAAAATATAATGTTTTGAAAATATTATCATTTATATATCGATGATATGGAATATTCAATTTTGATTTGAAATTGAATATGAAGTTGAAATCGTTTTGAAAACGAATTTAAAACGATTTTAAAATACGTTTTGAAAGGAAATCGACGAAATATATATATATATATACATACATACATACATATATATATATATATATATATATATATATATATATATATATATATATAATGGCCTGAATAGAATGCGTCGCGCTGTGGCAGTTCGCGAATTTCGACCAATGACTTCGAATGGATATTACGGGAGATCCGACCGTCCGATTCTCCTAAAACCGGAACCGCTGGGTTCGTATCGAAAAGAGCTTTCTAACGAATATTAGAAATTAGAAATCTAACGGTTGGATTTGGGATTATGTCCAAATAAAATTTGGAAAAGGTCGTTGTAAGTGCAGTTCGATGGCCGTTGATGGAAATCGACTGTACGGGCCTTGATAAAATTATTAAAAATATCAATAATTAGTGTAAAATCATAAGAAATGATTTGGGAAGAATTGAGATGAAAAATTCCAAATTTGAAAAGATAAAAGTAGATTTTTTGTCGGAATGAACTAGTTTTGAACTAGAATTATAATCCATTTATTTTTGAAATAAATAAATTGGATTTGAAAGGGTTTTAAAAATAACCAGAATTTCCAATATATAAAGTGGAAATGGATTTGAATCGAAATTGTCTTTGGAATATTTCGATGTTGGATTTTGTGGTTATACAGATATTGTTATGGAAATTTAAAAGATATATTTATGTCGTTATTTCCAACACGATATTTGTTGGTCGTAGAATTTGATATTGAATATAAGCCGATATATTTTCTATTCAGAGCCTTGTATTTAATATCAAATGGGATTTGGGTTTGTCGTGAATGGTGTCTTCATTAACACTGTTCTAAAACCCAGTTGAGAAAAAAGTTAAATATTTTTATTTAGATTTAATGAAGTATACCAATTAAATGATATTTAATTGGAGTTGATTTTTGGGTTTATCGTGAACGGTGTTTTAAATAACACTTGTTCTTTAACCCTATAATTAATGGAATGTGAATTGGGTTTATCGTGAACTGTGTTTTAACGACATTCATTCTTTAACTCGAATTACAGTAAAACGTGATTTGGAAGAGATTTTCCAAAGTAAAGTTTTCCAATTTAATAAAATAAATTGGAATGGAATGGAATTCGATTTGGTAATAATCGATGTGAATTTCTATGGAGGAAGACTGCTAATATATCTAGAATTTAAAAGGCGTTGCCGTTATTCCATTTATTTTATTAGTCGGATATGGAAGTTTATATCAATTATATATATATATATCGATTTGTTTTCCATGAAGATTACATGGTTAATGGAATGTGATTTTGGGTTGTCGTGAATGGTATCTTTAATAATACTGTTCTTAGACCCAACGGAGTTAAGAAAATCAAAAACTAACTAGAGATTAGTTAAGTTGAATGGTTTCCTGGGTATTGATCTGATGTTGGTTTCGGCCTTTGGGGTTATTACTTAGGGAATTGTTCACTTGCTAATTTACGGTTAAAGGCTGATGGAATAGAATGTAATTTTGTGTTTATCGTGAACCGTGTTTTAAATGACATTGTTTCTTTAACCCAGTTAAAGACAGGGTATGATCTCCCAAGTTAAACAATCATTAATATTGATTTTTGGGAAGATTAAAACCAAGTGGAGTTTTAATGAATCTTTAATTAGATTGAAATGATCGAGAATGGAATATCACCAGTTTTGCTCCAGGCAATAGTTAAATCTTTAATTAGATTTGAACGAAAAATGGTAATTGAATTTACAGATAACACCATGATGTTAGATATGAAGTATGACCAGTTTTACTTCATGGGATGAATAGGTTGGGGTTGGGAAATTTAACAAGTGATTACTTCAGTAAGGTTCGCTAATCCCGACTAGTTTGGATAAACCATAATTTGGTTTGAATTTATGTTCAAAAGAAGATTAAAGAATAAATTTAAAGAATTTATCTTTGATAAAAATAATAGGAAACTTTCCCAAAGTACAAAAATATTTAAATAAAAGAATATTCTGAATTGGAGTGAGGCGTATGTTATGTTTGTTTAACACTTGTTGATTATATACGTGAGTTATTCAGAAAGACCGGGTTTATCCCATTCTGGATAACTGATTCGACAATGTGTCGAGGATGAAGACGGTGGTCGAAGTCCAGAGGTCTTCACATCGTTTGGATAATTACTGATGATCTTGATTGGGCTGTACACCCAAGAGGAGGGAATCAGTTGGTGATCGTCCAGACGTACTTGGAGATCGATGGATATGCGAGGTACAAGGTGCCTCGGGTTTCGTTCAGACCCAGAACGGACTTGTAAATGGACTGTGTTTTTGACATTGGATATCATTCTGTGTGATTGATGGATATCGGTTGCATGGAGTGGTTTTCCTATGTGGCATGCTAAGATGCAAATGATCAAGGCTCTTGTTGAAAAGCAAAGTCTTGTGGTTGATGATCAAAGCACTGCCTATGTGGCATAGCTTTATGTAGCGTTAATTCGCGAGCCTCACACCCCGGTTGTGAACCAGAAACGGGAGAGGACCTCAGGGAGGGCATGCGTTTCTTTCTAGCTAGGGTGGTGTCCGTGACCTACCAGCCCTGACAATTATATTATTTTCACCTGTGTGGTTGTTGGATTGCGAGGTGCCTCGGATATATCGGTGACTACGTGGAGCCGATGGAGTCATAAGACTCATTTACGCCCCAAAGGGCGGGGAAACGCAGTGTTCAGGCATTATAATCCACATCGGTGGACTGGCCCTGACGATCCAAGGTGCAGTTGCGGCTGTTCCTGAGGCTCGGGCTAGACAGTCTCGAAGCGGTGGGGACGATCCCTTGCCTCGGTTCACAGACGGAAAACCCAACTTCCAATACGTGACTTTGCGGTTTTCATTGTAGAGCCTAGTATGGAGACATAGTGGTATGGGGCACTTATGCCGTCTATGATTGATACTTATGATTGAAATTGTTTTGACACTATGCACTTATAGTAATAATAAAAGATGAAATTTAGCGTATCAAGCATTCTTTGTCTATTATAAGGTAAAACCCTATCCTGCGGCTTGTGTTGCATTGTGTGATGGGACCTGGGTCTTATAATAGCTTCATTTTTCTTTATTTAGCATTGCGCTGTTGTTTTATGCACTGGTATTCTTGGGAGGAAACCCGTTCCGTGTTATACGGCGTGGTCCCTTGATTTACCTAACTTTAAAATAAAGATTAATAACTGTTTTAGTTCTCACACCATTCACATGACTGACCTGGAGTTTATTGTTTTAACCTAAACTCTGGGTGCCCTTATTTTCGACACGGGCAGCTAGTAGTTTTGGTTTTGCAGATTTATATTCATAGGATCCTGATTTACAGCTGAAGCGGTATTCGGAAAGCTCTGTATCCGTGTATCTGTTTTCAGTTGTGCTTTGTATTGTTTTTCCGCTGCGATGTATTTAAATGTAATTTAAATCTCTGATATTTTGTGTAATATTTATTCATACTCTGTAATATTCTTGTATTCTGATGGAATTGTTGTAATAAGCAATGAAATGTTCTTCTGTTTGTGTTCTGATGTGGCTTGTCCTCAACTCAATCCATGCTTTCCTTCACGGGGAAGTTCGGGTCGTGTCAAAGAAAGTATTTTTTTTTGTAGTGGTTAGACTGTAAAATGTCCTTCAAAAAGCTAAGAGCGAAGGATTTGAGCTGAGGACAAATTTGATGCCAAAAAAAATCGACATCATTAAGTTTTCTATTTAATATAATAAATAAAATAGAGAAAGAATCCTACTCGACTCACAATAACTTTGACAATCTAATATTGATGCGAAAAAAAGATTAAATACACAGACGTACTATAAAGTAAGAAGAAATCCGAGGTTCTTTTAATTAAAGGATGGTAGAAACATAATTTAAAGATGTAAATAATTATGCATATAACAGTCCATGCTTATCATGAAATGCAAAACTTATCTGATCTAAGGGTGGAGGCAAGAGTTATTTATAGCCATCAACTTCATTCCGAATTATCAAACATCGTATATTATTTTAAAAGGAAGGTAATGCTAAGTGGATTTATGCAGATTTTAGAGTACTTATTTAAAAACAAATTACATATATAACTGACATTGCTTATCATAAAAAAATAATGTAGTAGTTGAAATTAGTTAATTATATCAGAACTTAAGGTGAACGCAACTTTTGTCTATAGCCATTAATTGCACTTTAAATTATCAAATGTCATGTATACTTCATAGTTTTCTATATACGTACAAAATGTTTTTCTTTAACTAGGAAAATAGAACCAATATAAATTTATTTTTGTGTATGGAACTGAAAACATCTAGATCGTTATTTTTCTACTACATAAATAAAAAGTCTAAACCAAAGAAATCTAAAGCATTCAATTTAAGTAAAAAATACAAATCTAATAGCTTTTGACGACCGACCCACACTACTTGCATGTAAGTAAGGAAAATAGTATGTTGTAAGCATGGCAAGCTGATATGGCCAACCATCAAATGCGATAATAAAAACCAGACCTAACATATATCTCATAGCACATTGATAAAGTATAATAAGAAATGTGGATAGTAATATAGTGAGAAATGTCAGAGTGAACAAAAGAAGCTAAAATATCATCATCGTAGAGTCATATACATAAAATCCAAATTTCTGAATACATGCCATCCTCACTACATTTCTCAAAGTACTATTATAACAACGAAAAGCAACTATATACAAGTATGGTATACACTACAGTTCCTGTAAGCCTACCTTGGGCTTAGCATCCTCGTATAACCTGACATGCTATGTAGTCTACTCGCTGAAAATGTCAATCATTCATTGATATTGCCGAAAAGTTAACAAGATAATAAGAGAGGACATAAAATCTTGGGTCAAACAACAGTTTGGTGTGAGCAATAAGATAAAGCAAAAGTTGTATTACAGAATATGAAAATTGACAAGTTAAGTGTCATACCTAATCTGTCTCTACAACCAAAGAGTCAACACATAATAACAAGATAATATATGCTACTCAAGGAACAAATGCTACTTAAAGCAATCAACAGTGAAAGTGGGCATAATCTTAAGATAAGAGAATCTATACAGCCTACACCGGCCTCATTCCCAATCTTCTTCTTTAAGCCCTACAGGTTAGTCTACCTAAGAAGTGAAGGTGAGAACAAACAAAGCAAACATAGCAACCATTATATAAACAGTAACTATCACCTTATAAACCCGTGAATGCATTGATAATTCATAAGACCGGTTGTTGCCATCGATCTTGAGCCAATGGAAACCCAAGTTCTAGTCGAACTCTATGTTTCTCTAATACGTGCCTCTCCGGCCTAGGTTACACCATCCAGTTTACACGATCTCCCCGATCCTAATCCTAATGGACATCCCTATGACACCCCAGCTTCGAGTCCACTAGAACACTCCGAGCTATCAACAATTCCTTATCAAATCACAGTCAAAGTTATTCCACTTTTTCTAAAGCTTGAGTCCCCCTCAATCAATCATTATCATGCAGCTTTGTTATACCATGAATTTCTTCCATTCTTATGACATCGTTACACAATGAGCTGTCTCCATAGTCTCGTCACACAAGAAAAATCGTTAGACCCTTACTTCTTGAAAGCACCACTACACTTACCACTCCAAAACAACTCGAGATTCTTCTTAGTCAAATGGGTCAAAAGGGCTGCGATTCTTGCAAAGTCTTTAATGAATTTCCTATAATAGCTAGCTAACCCTCGGAAACTCCTAACCTTTGATGCACTACGAGGAATCTTCCATCCTTGAACAGCTTCTACCTTTGCAGGGTCCATAACCAAACCTTTCCCTGAAACTATATGTCCAAGAAACTTAACTTCCTCTCTCCAAAAGTGGCATTTCAAAACTAAGCCTTACGTTGATTCTGCCTAAATATTCTAAGACCTCCCTTAAATGATTCTCATGCTCTTTAAAGTCCTTAGAGAATATAAGAAAATCGTCAATTAACACTATGACTATTTTCAACCGGCCTTTTTGCCCGGCTACTAGAAGCAGTCTAGGCCCATTCGACTCGTCCCATCGTGTAGTTGAACAACCCATAAGTGTCACCACGACATCTAGGACTCAAGCCCAGATGGAGTCGTGCAAGAATGGTGATCATGGTTTGGCGAAACTGCTCAAATTTGGACAAGTACTCAGGGATCGATGTAGACCTCTTCACCAAATTCGTACCTCGAGGCACATAGGAAGATTTTGTATCCCACTCAACTCCCCGAAACCAACTCCCACTTTTCATATCCCAAAAGTCTCTTCACCAAAAACCCCATACGGATGGTGGCAAGGGTAATCTTTGGAATATAACACATAAACAGATAATAGCAGAACAAAATTAAATAAATACACCAGATAATGTACAAATAATACACTGGATAAATGTAATCACTAGAGTTACTCAGTATACATGATCATACTTAGTACAAATACAGTTCAGCTATACATAAATGTCTACAGCGGAAAACAAACATAATATGTACAATAGGAGCTGAACAACATAAAAAGAGATAAATGATAGAATCCATCTTCAACTCCAGCTATCCAGGAAGAGCCTGCTAAAACCCAGAGCCTTATGTTTAGTATCAAATTGGATTTGGGGTTTGTCGTGAACTGTGTTTAAATGACATTAGTTCTTTAACCCGCGTAAAAGCAGGATTAATTTCCAAAAAGTAGAACAATCAATATGAAATGATTTTAGAGATGAAACCAATTGGGGTTTGAATAAATCTTTAATTAGATTTGGATGAATGAATGGTGATTAAGTTTACCAAAACACGTGATGTGATTAAACCAAATTTACTTAGTTGTTGATATTGATTGTGGTTGATTGATTGTTTGGATTGTGCTCGACTAGTTTATGAGTAGAATGTTCTTTTACATTTAGCATTGGGTTGGGTAAAGATATTTGTGTGCTAACACCTTGTGAAACACTTCACAATTTGACGATAAGGTGTTTAGCGATGTTGTGTTCATTTCAAATTTAATGAATGATTGTGAAATGATATATTTTTCTTAAGTGAAAAGAAATGTATTCCCGATTTTGGACAGGGAATGTTTTATAAAACAGAAAGGATTTCGAGGCATAAACCTGATATTATCGAAGAGATTTTGAAATGTATTATGTGTTACATTGTGGTTCATCACATATTTTATTAGTTGCTATTAATGATGTATCTGTTTGGTGGCGGAGAATTTATTCTCTTACTTAACACCCTTCTTTGAGAAGTACGAGCTCAAAGGTTATGTGATTAATAGTGACTGATCATATGTGTGAATTGCTGATGTGAAGTACTATGTTTTGAAAGTACTTGTTATTATTATGTTGTGAAATGATTTTCCCTACTTCGGGATATGAAATGATTTAGTATGTGGCTAAAGATTCGGGTAACCCTGAGACTAAAAGTATGGGTGAGAGGGCGATGTATGCTCTCCATGTGTGGGAGGTGCATCATCGGTGTAGCCTGCTCCTATGTGGGGGTAGGTGCACATTTATATATCGAGTTGCTAGGTGCGTACCCTTTGCCTTGTCGATGGGAAGCACGATATTTGGTTGCATACTTGTTTGTATGCATTGTTATGTTTTGGAATTCATATTTCCAAACGATTTGATTTGAGATCCCGAAGTGAAATCTACTTTGATATAGAAAGTTAGATATGTATTTCAAATGATTTGAAATAAGAAATCGGGAATAAAATCCAAAGGAATAATTTCTGTAAATTGAATTGGATTTAGAAAATCTAAGAGTGGTGATTAATCTAAATGGGTAGATTGGGATATTGCATGTTGATTGATGCATAGTAGATCCATATATCTATATTGATTGTTGTTTATACACTGGCATTCATGGGGGTAAGCCTGTTCCACGTTAGCGGCGTGGTCTCGTGATTTGCCTTATCTTTTATATTAGTTTATAACTGTTTTTGAGTTCTCACACCAGTCCCATGACTGACCTGTAGTTTGCTTTTCCCTTGCAAACTCGGGTGCCCCTATTTTCCATACGGGCAGTCTAGTAGTGTATTTTGCAGATATATAAGCAGGATTCTGGATCGAAGCTTAAAGCTGTGTCCAGTGCGTTTATCATCTTCCTCTGTGTTATTTATTTATTTCCGCTGTGCATTGTATTACATTTATTGTAAAATCATCTTCCGCTGTATTGATTATATTTCGATATACTCTGATATTCTGTACTCTGATGTAACATTATTATGATGTTTATAAAAGTCTTCTGTTATTTGTTCTGATGTGTTGTATACCCAGAGTAGCGTATGTGAGATTCGAACGGTCTTGGTCGATTTAGCGATCGATTAGGTCCGGGCGAAATCCGTGTCGTTACATTTGTATCCTGCTTCTTATCCTATATTTCCTATCCTGATTCTCCAATTGCAAATCTCATATCCTAGAAATAGCTAAGTTTAGAGGGATCGGATATTCGATGGCAACAACGAATATGAAATGGACCAAGCGAGGGGGGATTTGAGTTCATCAAGGAAAGGAGAAGAAAATGGCTAACTCATAGGATACGTATCGACCCCGAAATCAGTACCAACCCAAGATACAAAAATTATGGGATTAGGCCCTACTTCTTACCTGCTCCCATCTTCTCCTCTGCATATAAATACGCTCCAACCTGCTATGGGAAAAGGACTGAAAATTTTCTTATTTGACACTTTTGCAAGGATATATTGACTCTTAGAGACCATTGACCACCTTGGAGATTTGAGAAGAAGATCTTACCCCATTCTTGAAGACTTTGACCCTTTGGGTTGCATAGGCATTTCTAAAAGGACTTGAACTCTAATTTTAGACCTAAAAGAATTGTCTTTCCATCATTGCCTTTGTAACCAATTGCAATTATGGTTCCTACCATTGTACTTTGAAAAGAACTGAATGATACAAGAAAAACCTTCAAATTGGACGTAGGTTCTCGTAGACCGAACAACTATAAAATACTTTGTTAATTTACTTCCTGCATAATTTCCACTTCAGACATATAGTTTCATTATCTTGGAACACTTTGGGTGTTGTGCCAATTTTTGCGCATCAACATTTTGGTGCTTTCATTGAGAGCGAAAGACTTCGCCTTTCCTACCATTCGTCCACCAAGACTTAGAGGGCTACTTATATCTCCATAGACTTACCTACCAACTTTACCAATAATGGTGACCAAAGGAAACACTATCATGGTTGGACCTTCTACGATTGATCCTGACTCAGAAAGCTCTCCTCCGCCTCGAACCAACGATGTTCCGACCAACTTGGAAATCGCTACATCCTCTAATCCTAAGGCTCCGGTTACCCAAACTCAATTTGTCGAAGCTATGAAAAAATTGAGAGAAAAACAAAGAAGCCTCAGCAAGCAAATCAATTGTAACCTTGAGTTGATGCAATGGCTTTAAGATCATGCTCAACGAGACGTCTTATGCCTTCAAGCCAGCAGGAGGGCTCAACCTCCTCCGAACTACGTCTCCACGAGCTTGGTCCGAGTTCTTCTCCACCATAACTGAAGCCAGCATCGACAACCAAACATCGTGGTACCGGAACTACCATAAAAGAGGGAATCCGTCATCCCAGCTGCTCCCGGTTTGGGCTTGGTCCCGACCAAGGAACTAGTCATTGATCCATCAACAAGCAGGATCGACCTGTCGAAATCTAGAACTTGGCGCCCATGCCCTAAATGACAAATCAAACCCAAGTTCCCACTTACCAACCACCACAAGATCAAAGAATTGAGGTAAAAGATTCTCTAGATGAAGATGTCATTCATCTAAGAAGATGTCAAGGAGACGCACTCTTGAGTTAGATCACGACTGTTGGAGTCCAGCGGAGATCCGAACTTCCATTCTCACCAACCTATTTAGCAGCATCATGAAAGAATCTCGGGGTCACGTCACCAACAATTAGGAAAACGGGGGGGGGGGGGGGACATAGCTCCTTCATTGAAGATGTGCCCAATGCTGAATGGCCCACACACTTCAATCTGCCGTCGATAGAGGTTTGCTCTGGGAACACAGAACCTCGAGACTTTATAAATCTTAATGAATCATGCATGGACCCCGCTCACGCCATAGACATTGTGAAGTGCAAGTGCTTCCTCGTCTTTCTAGAACTCGACTCCCGCCGAGGACCATGATCAGATCACTACGGATTTGATCAAACAATTCAGTATGTACATCTTATAAGGTAATGAAAAAACTCTGAGAAGCTATCTCGAAAGATTCAACAATGTGTTGGTAGAGATAGAAGATCCTGAACTCTACACTATCCTAGCCCAACTTGCCAAGGGCTTTCATCCCGATTTTGAATTTGGCGCATGGATTGACCGAAGGTAACCAGAGATTATGGAAATATTCAACGAGAAAGCCAACCATTTCCTATGCCTTCCTTTGCCAAGAAGAAGCACATAGGAATCGACCTCCTCGTTGTGAAAACCTGATTCGAAATAAAGTCCATAGCTCTAAAGACTCAAGTCTCAATCCTCTAAACAAACCTCTACGAAGTGGAAATAACCGAGGTAGGCGCTACAAGAAGAAGAAGCAACCTATACTTCTGTCTTTCTGCAACAACACTCCACTCAAAAACTCCCTCAATTTTTAATGTTCTGTAGTACAAAAAGCCTAACCCTTGAGAACCGTCGGATAGAGATAAGGGATCCGGAATATACTACTGGTTCCAAGCATCTACGGTCACAATACAAACGAGGCCGACACCTGATGGACGATATCAAAAAGATCATCAGTAGGGGAAAGATAGAGTAGTACAATAAGGCTCCTTAAGAGAAATTCCCGAGCCCTTCAACGCTCATCAAGAATTTCAACCAAACAACCTTGCCTAGCAACTAGATTCCCTGGGATGATCCTTTCGACCCCATAAGATTGCAGGAAAAATAAGTGGCTCAGATAGTGATGCCACACATACGTCTCATCTTTCTTGAGTTACACCTTCTGTAAGCCTTATTCTATTTTAAATAATAGTTCGATTACAACCTTCTACTTCAGTATGCTATTTGAAATTGTAAACGTCATCGATTGAAGCACAGACCTTGCTCGAACCATGTGTAGCAAGTCAATTCGTGAAAAAACCAATTTGCATGCGCGAGCTCATTAACTCGAGTCTTTTATAAGGCTCAAACCTTGTGGAGTGGTCTTCCCTCCTCATGTCAACTTGAGCTTCGAACCAGCGATGAGGTTGAGTACAAAAAACTCGCGATGCTCATTAATCGGAGTGTATGACTTCGTCCCTTAGTCTTCGAACTTAGGGGAAACCCGAGTCGAAGTGCAACGATGAGTCACTTTACATTACTATGACCACTAGAAAATATAAAGGTACTTGAATGCTCAGAGCGACCATTCCTTCGGACATAGTGGTCACCGAGGTCATCATCGGAGAAACCATCTTGCAAATCATTTCCAAACTTGTCTTCCGCATCGAGTACGGAACATGAGTAAAAAGTAAATACTCTTCTCCAATGAGTGCCTCTTCTTCGTTGTCATCATGTCCTTTCACCTCTGCCTGAGCTTCGGCCACCTCTTAGTCAGTTGGGAGAAAATCGGGAAGCACAACATGAGGCACATCCAGAAGAGGTCGTCATTGGAGAAATCAGTTTGCAGATCACTCCCAACCTTGTATCCTTCATCAAAAATGAGACATGAATGAAAGGAAACCCCCTTATTTAACAAATACCTCCTCTTTGTTGTCGTCACGATCTTTTGCCTCCACCCGAGCTCTGGCCACCTTCCAATCAACAGTGGGCACGTCGGGAAGCACAACCGGGAGCGCAACTGTAACAACCCGAATTTTGATAACATGTTAAAACAAGAAATCAAGGAAGAATTAAATTTTAAAATAAGAATCAGGGAAAATGGGTTGCTCCATTGCATTCATCTCGGAATTCTACATGAAATAGAGTCCGAGTTTTCGAAAATCGGAGTCCGGATGAAGAAGTTATGGCCTTCAGAAGATTCAGCAGATTTCAGGCAGCACTGGACCAGGGGGTCGACCATAGGGTCGACCTACCCCCCCCCCCAGGTCGACCATAGGGTCGACCTACGCCCCAGGTCGACCATAGTGTCGACCTCCCCCCTTACAGGTCGACCTGGTCGGCCTGGTTTGACCCAGAACTCATTTTTGAAGCCTAAGACGTGTTTTGATGGTCCGGATTGATTCTAGGGTTAATCTAAGGGCCTAAACTAGTTGCTAAACCTATAAAAACACCCTTAGACCTAACCTAATTCATATCAAATCATTCTTACACCATTATGCTGCTAAAATACCTCTTGAACCATGGCCGCCGTCTTCAAATCGAAGTACAAACATTCAAACTCAAATCAATTCGAAGAACAAAGCTTCAACAATGGTTCAAACAATAAATCAACACTACTACAACATTCTATGACAATTTCAGTTCATAATTCATTAGCCATGCCCTGTAAGTTCTAGTTATTTTCAGATTAAAATATTTAAATATAATATGGGCATGTGATGAAGTGAAATTGGATTTAAGTATGTTTATCGATTTATTTCTGTTGCTTCTTGGATCTTGAGTTTTGAGACTTGTCTATCTTTATTCCCATGTCCAGTTTATGATCTATTCAGCCTTTTGTAAATCAGTTTTCTTGATTCATGTTGATATTATTACCAAGTTGTAATCTTCATGCCTGTGATGATGTTTTTCTATCTGATCTTATTTTTATGCAAAATTCTACCTTCCCCTATTTATTTTCTTTTGATGAACCTAGGTCAATTTCGGACCTAGGCTTAAACTACGATATACGTGCGATGGTATGCGGGGGAAATATTGGAATATTGCCTAGTGGAATATAAGTGTTTGGTGGAATTGATGGCATAACATAAAATTTGGATATTTGGGTATTACTACCATTAACATGAAATTGGATATTTGGGTATTGTCAATATAATTGAAATTGCAAGTTTAGGCATACATGAATTGGCATGTAAATTAAATCACGAGTTTGGGACTATGTAAATTAAATCAAAAGATTGGGCTTATGATTAGGCATATGTAAAATTGGGAATTTGAACATGAAAGCAATCGAAAACTTGATAGTTGGCATAAACATGTATTATGAACTTGGGCAACTGACATGTACTGTAATAAAAAGATTATAGTTTGGGATAACTACATCATGAATCATGATTTGGGTTTATTGGGTATGAAACTTGATACATGTAATTTTGGGTAGAACTTGATACGGTAAAATGACATAAAAATTGGCATACATGTAAAACGGCATAAATTGAACATATGTAAATTTGGTACGAATTGGGCATATGTAAAATTTACATGTAATCTAGAACTTGGGCATATGTTAATTATGTAAAATTTGGAGTTGAAACATATATGATAATTTATATCTTAGTAGAGGTTTAATATGAACACGCCTAAGTTGGGTTATGGGTAATTGGCATGTATTGTAAATAAAAGGCTATAACTTGGCATAACCTTATAGTGAATTATGATAAAAATTTGGGAATACGTTTTGGGGCAAAAACGTGAATCATGAACTGATATTGGGGTTTTGGGTGGAATACGAGCATTAATGAACTTTTGACACGAGGTTAGACTCGGTTTGTGGTGTAAATCTGCCCGGAACCGCCCGGCAAATCCAGTAGCCCCAAAGTGTCAGTCTAATGTGAGAGGTCGAAGGCCAAATTGTAGGCGTAACGGTTTATGACACGAGGTTAGACCCAGTTTGTGGTGTAAATCTGCCCGGAACCGCCCGGCAAATCCAGTGGCCACAAAATGCACGGTCTAATGTGAGAGGTCATGATTCGTTCATCATAATGAATGAATTGAGGAATACTAACCATAATAAGACGTGGGTATGGTTAGAGGGTTAGGTGGGATGACATGGAAATTTGACATGTAAATGTGGTACTAACCAATATGAGTTAAGAACATGTAAAATTTATAAATGTGGGCTTAACCAACATAACTGTTAATCAGACCAATGGGTGGGTTAAGTAATATGACTAGACTAATGATACTTAACCAATTTGACACGATGATTTGATAGGGTTAAGTCATGAACCGCTTGAATATACTTAACCAATTTGACATGATGATTTGATAGGGTTAAGTCATGAACCGCTTGAATACACTTAACCAATTTGACACGATGATTTGATAGGGTTAAGTCATGAACCACTTGAATATACTTAACCAATTTGACATGATGATTTGATAGAGTTAAGTCACGAACCGCTTGAATATACTTAACCAATTTGACACGATTATTTGATAGGGTTAAGTCATGAACCGCTTAAATATACTTAACCAACTTGACACATGATTCGTAGGGCTTAGTCATGAACTTGAACGACAACATTTAGCCAATTTGACATGGCACATAGGCGGGTTAAGTCACGAACTTGAATGACAACACTTAACCTACTTGACATGCTAGATTGATGGGGTTAAGTCTCGAATTTAAATGACAACACTTAACCTACTGGACGGAAACCCTAGTTACGCGGTCCTTTTTAGCAGTAACCCACTTGATGTATCACGGTACCCTGGAACTAGGCAGGGTAGGGCACGATTACTGGGCTGATTGTAAGCGACCAGAACGACGGCTGAGTTGGTGCGCCATTGTAGGTTCAGGCGGACTATGGTCGTGCACGTAGTCCGGAGTTGAAAAAGCAGGCATTGGGCACCAGTAGGTTTACACTGTGCGTGCTTGATTCGTGTCGGTGGTTGGCACCCTAGGGCTTGATACACCCTATGGTGGACCTAGCACAAGTAACTACATTCGTGATAGGGCCGTATGACACAGACACATGAACGAGCTAGGACTTGTAGGGAGCCGATCGATTAATAGATCGTTTCGTGGGACCAAGTAATGGGTCATTTCATGACATTGGGCAAGGGATCATTTTATAGTCAACACATGACACGGGTTGAGATCACCTTAGTATATAACACGAGCTACTAGATTGAAACACTAGTAGGAATACGAAACATTCCATGTAAGGCACTTGTGAGATGCTAGTCAGGTGGTGCAGAGCAACTTAGAAATATTGCGATATTATACTTGATAGAAACCTTGCGATGCGATACTTGGTAGGAATCTTGTGATGCTACTCTTGATAGGAATTATGGGATGTTATACTTGATTCATCGTGCCTGTAGCTTATCTTGTCATCATACTTATGTTTATTTTCAGTTTATTCATGCCATGTTATCTTTACCTGTTTTTATGCTGAAAGTCACTAGGACTTACTCAGTCTTTATGACTGACCAGTTTTGTTTCACCTCTCTTTCTTCCGTTCCCCCCAGGTTCGTAGGGTGGGAATACAGCTTAGTTCGGATCTTACCAAGCTCCAAGGCTCTTTCATGTGCGGCTTGGATCTCTCTTGGCTATGGCTTGCTTTATTGGGGAATACTACAATTTATTTTCATGCTTCTTTGTTTTTAAGCAAGACAGATATTTTAGCTATGTAATTGGGTATTTGAAAGTTGATGGGCTTTTATTGTAAACAATTATATTTAAAAAATGATTTGATGTACTTCTACTTTACCTTCCGCTGTTTTATATATGTCTGTCTTGTAATATTTCTGTTCCAGTACCCATAATGCTCCATTGAAGTTAAGGCATTCCCTTTGTGAGTGACCTTAACGGTTGTGGGGTGTTACATTTGGTATCAGAGAAGAAGGTTACCAGACTGGCAAAAGCTTTTAAAAACCATCTGAAATTATTTTCAAAACATTTACAAAGAAGCATTTTTCTAAGAAAAGTTTTGTTTTACGAAAGGCATATTCCCCAAAGCCATATGCACTATCTTTTGATTCCCTCTTTGAATCTCTTCTTTCTCTCTTTTCACCATAGTCTTGTAGGCGTGTGTCGGAGGGCAAAGAAGTGCTCAACCTCCATCTGTAGCCACAGTAGTTCCATCTGCGACTAATCTTATTTCAAGCTTTGTAGGGATATAGTGTGACGGAGATAGCTTTCGAGAAACCGGCCAACAAACTATACAAGGATAGTAAGAACGAGGATAAAGAACACAAGCCTAAGTACAAGATCGTTGAGAGGGCAATTGTATGCTCTCACTACTAGCATACCTAAGAGAGGTGGTTACGTTTCTGTTAAAAGTTTAGCTTTTCTTTTCTATCATACCGTGGGAACTTTGTTTTTGGTACATCGCATCCTTTTAATTCTGCTTCGATAGTTGAGTCTTTGCACCTTAGTACTAGCGTAGTAGAGGATCCCATTTTTGTCTCAAATCCTGTTGGGGAATCGGCTCATTTATTCATGACTTGTTTGGATTTGAGAATGTCTATGCTAAGTGTTGAGTTTAGAAGTAATGCTTATGTTTTTGGGCAATGGATTGATTCTAGGGATGGAGTGGTTCTCCAAAAATGATACCATTCTCGAGTATGAAAAGAGGGAAGTTAGACTCTTGACTTGCCCCGGTAATGCCCTCGAAGTCTAGTGTAACCCATAGGGTTCTGCCATGCTTAGTTACCTAGAATCTCTTGATATATTTATTGATCCGCTCGAGTAGTGTTCGCCACTAAGGCGGATGGTTCATCTCGCTTATGCATGAGTTAGAGAAAATCACCTTAGTAAGTACACTTGGAAACATGGTTAGCATTTGTTTATTTTCAAGAGATAATTCATTTATGTGGAATACCTTCTAGTATGTGAATGAGATCCGAGATTCACTAGTGAATTTTGGAGAGCTTGCATAAAACCATGAAACGCAGTTATGTTTGGGCCGAGTATACTAGAAGGAGAATAAGTGAAACGAGAGGCAACAGTGGAATGAGTTCCAACTCATATTTTGGAAACAAGAATTAAGAAGCTACGAAATTGTGAAGTTAAAGACGGTGAAAGCACAATGGAGTTAAGCTCAAGGAAACGCGACTTAGAAGATTGAAGACTAGACACGCACATCATATCGCTTTTTAAGAGTATATCCTTGATCCCTCTTTTCCTGTAAAGCTTACTTGTATGCTAACTTTTAAGTATAACCTCTTGGTCCTATTCTCAATCCTATTTCTGTTGCAAAACCCCATAGGGATCATCTGTTATTAATACATGTTAGGGCTTGAGGGTGCCCGTTGGGTTGAGTAATTCTTTGGGTGTCAGCCTGATGTTGATTTCGGTCTTCGGGCTGGTGCTTAGAGAGTTCTTCTCCTGATCAGTATATATGTGACGTAGATTTCTAGATTTGACATTACCTAATAGGCACAAAGTTTTACTTGCTTCTATCATTCGACTATACCTTTAGGTAGGAACAATTGGGTGTAAACATGTGTTTGAGACATGTTATGATTGATGGTTGCAAGTGGTTGCTCGTGGATGCATATACACGCACCTTAGACACTAGATCGGCTTCGTCACCTTTCATATTGCATATGCATGAGTGTTTATATTTGTTTATGGATGAAATTAAATGTGTTATCATGTGGATGTTGCATATGGACGGATGTTTATGCACACATATAGTATTTATGTGGCTAGGACTATTCACATACATGTTGGACTCATGGCACTAAAACATATTTTGCATTAAAGAGATCAATCAGGCCTGATCATTTGCATTAGATAAGGAACATATACACACACTTCCTGCATATGTTCATCTAGCATTAGAAATCTCTTAAGGACGATGGATGCCTATGAATGATTATTGAGTAGATGGATGATTGGACGGTAGGACACATTCTTCTTAACTTGAAGATTTCGGGGACGAAATCCTTTAAGGAGGGGAGAATGTAACAACCCGAATTTTGATAAAATGTTAAAACAAGAAATCAAGGCAGAATTAAATTTTAAAATAAGAATCAGGGAAAACGGGTTGCTCCATTGCGTTCGTCTCGGAATTCTACATGAAATAGAGTCCGAGTTTTCGAAAATCTGAGTCCAGATGAAGAAGTTATGGCCTTCAGAAGATTCAGCAGATTTCAGGCAGCACTGGACCAGAGGGTCGACCTACCCCCCCAGGTCGACCATTGGGTCGACCTACCCCCCAGGTCGACCATAGTGTCGACCTCCCACTTATAGGTCGACCAGGTTTGACCCAGAACTCATTTTTGAAGCCTGAGACGTGTTTTGATGGTCCGTATTGATTCTAGGGTTAATCTAAGGGCCTAAACTAGTTGCTACACCTATAAAAACACCCTTAGACCTAACCTAATTCATATCAAATCATTCTTACACCATTATGCTGCTAAAATACCACTTGAACCATGTTCGCCGTCTTCAAATCGAAGTACAAACATTCAAACTCATATCAATTCGAGGACAAAGATTCAACAATGGTTCAAACAATAAATCAACACTACTACAACGTTCTATGACAATTTCAGTTCATAATTCGTTAGCCATGCCCTGTAAGTTCTAGTTATTTTCAGATTAAAATATTTAAATATAATATGGGCATGTGATGAAGTGAAATTGGATTTAAGTATGTTTATCGATCTATTTCTGTTGCTTTTTGGATCTTGAGTTTTGAGACTTGTCTATCTTTATTCCCATGTCTAGTTTATGATCTATTCAGCCTGTTGTAAATCAGTTTTCATGATTCATATTGATATTATTACCAAGTTGTAATCTTCATGCCTGTGATGATGTTTTTCTCTCTGATCTTATTTTTATGCAAAATTCTACCTTCCCCTATTTATTTTCTTTTGATGAACCTAGGTCAATTTCGGACCTAGGCCTAAACTACGATATACGTGCGATGGTATACCGGGGAAATACTGGAATATTGCCTAGTGGAATATATGTGTTTGGTGGAATTGATGGCATAACATAAAAATTGGATATTTGGGTATTACTACCATTAACATGAAATTGGATATTTGGGTATTGTCAATATAATTGAAATTGCAAGTTTGGGCTTACATGAATTGGCATGTAAATTAAAGTGAATATTAGGCTCACATCCCTATTTTGAAACTTAATTAGGCTCACATCCAGTGATAAACTTATTATAAATTAGGTCCCTATTTTTCAAAAGTAGCGAAAAAAAAGAAAAAAAAAAGAAAATTATTATTTAAATAAATTATGCATTCGACAAAAAATTTGCCGAAAAAAAATAAAAAAAGTCCACTAAAAATAAAAAACAGTAAAAAACGTCGAAAATATGCAGTTACGTGCATAATATTATGCAACAATTCCTATTTCTGTCATATATATGTGCATAATTTCCACTGTTGCATCTCCTTTTGATTTTTCTGCACATATATGTGTAACTATTGCACCATTCTTGCATAAAAACATGCATTATTTTGTGACACTGCAACTCAGTTCATTTTTTACCTTTATGCAATAATGGCATATATGTATGCAAGTATTGGCAATATTTGCATGCATATATGCTACTATTTTTCTTTTCTTGTCGTGGACTTCTGGGATTATTTCCAGATTTTAGAATTTTTTTTTAGAAGAGCCGCACTTTTTTCTGGAGAAAAAACGAAGGAAGCAAAGTAAAAAGGAAGAGCAGGCGGAACTACAAAAGTGGAAGCGGATCCACTAAAATAGCATGCGGCAATTCAAAAGTAGGGGGCAGAAACGTATGTGAAACTATGACCGTTTTTTTTTTTGAAACTTAATAGGGACCTCTAAAAAACGCACCCTAAATTAAATCACGAGTTTGGGACTATGTAAATTAAATCAAAAGATTGGGCTTATGATTAGGCATATGTAGAATTGGGAATTTGAACATGAAAGCAATCGAAAGCTTGATAGTTGGCATAAACATGTATTATGAACTTGGGCAACTGACATGTATTGTAATAAAAAGATTATAGTTTGGGATAACTACGTCATGAATCATGATTTGAGTTTATTGGGTATGAAACTTGATACATGTAATTTTGGCTAGAACTAGATACGGTAAAATGGCATAAAAATTGGCATACATGTAAAACGGCATAAATTGAACATATGTAAATTTGGTACGAATTGGGCATATGTAAAATTTACATGTAATCTAGAAATTGGGCATATGTTAATTATGTAAAATTTGGAGTTGAAACATATATGATAATTTATGACTTAGTAGAGGTTTAATATGAACGCGCCTAAGTTGGGTTTTGGGTAATTGGCATGTATTGTAAATAAAAGGCTATAACTTGGCATAACCTTATAGTGAATTATGATAAACATTTGGGAATACGTTTTGGGGGCAACAACGTGAATCATGAACATTTCTATATGTTAAACACATGAACTGATATTGGGGTTTTGGGTGGAATACGACCATTAATGAACCTTTGACACGAGGTTAGACTCGGTTTGTGGTGTAAATCTGCCCGGAACCGCCCGACAAATCCAGTAGCCACAAAGTGTCAGTCTAATGTGAGAGGTCGAAGGCCAAATTGTAGGCGCAACGGTTTATGACACGATGTTAGACCCAGTTTGTGGTGTAAATCTGTCCGGAACCGCCCGACAAATCCAGTGGCCACAAAATGCACGGTCTAATGTGAGAGGTCATGATTCGTTCGTCATAATGAATGAATTGAGGAATACTAACCATAATAAGACGTGGGCATGGTTAGAGGGTTAGGTGGGATGACATGGAAATTTGACATGTAAATGTAGACCTAACCGGTATGAGTTAAGAACATGTAAAATTTATAAATGTGGGCTTAACCAACATAACTGTTAATCAGACCAATGGGTGGGTTAAGTAATATGACTAGACTAATGATACTTAACCAATTTGACACGATGATTTGATAGGGTTAAGTCATGAACCGCTTGAATATACTTAACCAATTTGACACGATGATTTGATAGGGTTAAGTCATGAACCGCTTGAATACACTTAACCAATTTGACACGATGATTTGATAGGTTTAAGTCATGAACCGCTTGAATATACTTAACCAATTTGGCACGATGATTTGATAGGGTTAAGTCATGAACCGCTTGAATATACTTAACCAATTTGACATGATTATTTGATAAGGTTAAGTCATGAACCGCTTAAATATACTTAACCAACTTGACACATGATTCGTAGGGCTAAGTCATGAACTTGAACGACAACATTTAGCTAATTTGACATGACACATAGGCGGGTTAAGTCACGAACTTGAATGACAACACTTAACCAACTTGACATGCTAGACTAATGGGGTTAAGTCTCGAATTTAAATGACAACACTTAACCTACTAGACGGAAACCCTAGTTACGCGGTCCTTTTCAGTAGTAACCCACTTGATGTATCACGATACCCTGGAACTAGGCAGGGTGGGGCACGATTACTGGGTTGATTGTAAGCAACCAGAACGACGGCTGAGTTGGTGCGCCATTGTAGGTTCAGGCGGACTATGGTCGGGCACGTAGTCTGGAGTTGAAAAAGCAGGCATTGGGCACCAGTAGGTTTACCCTGTGCGTGCTTGATTCGTGTCGGTGATTGGCACCCTAGGGCTTGATACACCCTATGGTGGACCTAGCACAGGTAACTACATTCGTGATAGGGTCGTATGACACAGACACATGAACGACATAGGACTTGTAGGGAGTCGATCGATTAGTAGATCGTTTCGTGGGACCAAGTAATGGGTCATTTCATGACATTGGGCAAGGGATCATTTTATAGTCAACACATGACACGGGTTGAGATCACCTTAGTATATAACACAGGCTACTAGATTGAAACACTGGTAGGAATACGAAACATTCCATGTAAGGGCTTGTGAGATGCTAGTCAGGTGGTGCAGAGCAACTTAGAAATCTTGCGATGTTATACTTGATAGAAACCTTGCGATGCGATACTTGGTAGGAATCTTTTGATGCTACTCTTGATAGGAATTATGGGATGTTATACTTGATTCATCGTGCCTGTAGCTTATCTTGTCATCATACTTATGTTTATTTTCAGTTTATTCATGCCATGTTATCTTTACCTGTTTTTATGCTGAAAGTCACTAGGACTTACTCAGTCTTTATGACTGACCCGTTTTGTTTCGCCTCTCTTTCTTCCGTCCCCCCCAGGTTCGCAGGGTGGGAATACAGCTTAGTTCGGATCTTACCGAGCTCCAAGGCTCTTTCATGTGCGGGTTGGATCTCTCTTAGCTATGGCTTGCTTTGCTTTATTGGGGAATACTACAATTTATTTTCATGCTTCTTTGTTTTTGAGCAAGACAGATATTTTAGCTATGTAATTGGGTATTTGAAAGTTGATGGGCTTTTATTGCAAACAATTATATTTAACAAAAGGTTTGATGTACTTCTACTTTACCTTCCGCTGTTTTATATATGTCTGTCTTGTAATATTTCTGTTCCAGTATCCATAATGCTCCATTGAAGTTAAGACATTCCCTTTGTGAGTGACCTTAACGGATGTGGGGTGTTACAGCAACAGAAAGCAGGCTCGGGGACACCAACCCCCTACTAGTTCATACATCCTCACTATTATCATATTCTCTACGATATGAGGAGTGACCTTTTAGGAGTAAACCCACCATGTAGAGAAGATGACCCACAATCGATGTCTCAGCACCACGGAAGTCACCTCTGACATCCCTCAAGGCCAAGAATCACTATAAACAAACACTTGGAATGCGGTGACAACCCTTAATTTCATAGCTAAAACCATCATCATCACCGAGCACAAAATCAATATTCGGGTTGAATTGTGATTGCGACGTTGTTGGGTTAAGATTTAAACTCAGAGGCTGACGATTCAACCACGTGTCTATATTCTATGTGCATACTCAAATTTTTAGTTCAAGTAAGTTTGTTTCTCGAGCATTGCACCAATCGCCTATGATAAGTTCGATCTCGATCCAAACCCAATCGCGGGACATCGCGTGATGATCCAAACTTGCTAGCTCGAACTCGGGATCGAAGAAAACAACTTAGCATTAAACTTCCAAAAAAACATGAAAATCTGGCTATGTCCTCGGGATACGGATTAAAATAATTCATATACCCATGCACTTGTAATATATTTTTATGTTTCCCCGATTCAACTTCGAGTTCCCGATGTCTCGAAAGTCCTCCATCCAACTTAAAAGTGTAAAGACACGTTAATTTACATGAGTACAGTGTTGGAAAATGCAAAGAATGCTTGAACACTTAGAATGATGTGTGATGCAAGTAAAGTAAACCAATTTTCATTTACACTTCAAAATGCTTTTATCTTTCTAACAACACAATGTACATCAAAACTACAACTGTAACGACCCGCCTTTAGCCCGATTTTCACCGGTAATTAAACCAATTTAAATCATTCGTAAAGACGGATGGTTATGGGTACTAACATATTCGAACACAACAACAGAACTTTTTATTTCATTACAAAATTTTACATCAGAGTTACAAATAAATCAGAGTATACCAGAAGCTCAGCGGAAACAAAATTCTTTCAGCGGAAGAAGTAAAACCAAGACAAAAATCTATCTCCAAACCGAATCCAACTCTGATGGCTAAACCTGCAAACTAAACTACTAGCTGCCCATGCAAAATTATGGGCACCCAGAGTTTAGTTGGGGAACAATTAACTCGTGGTCAGTCGTGGGACTGGAGTGAGAAATCAAAACTATTATTATTTAGGATTTATTTCAAAGTTAGGAAATTCACCGGACCAACCCACTAACGCAGAACGAGTTTACTCCATGTGAATTCCCGTGCAAAGAAATCTGCAATGACTTTAAAAAATAAAGCTACCATAAACTCATCCCATATATTAATCTTAGCGAGCATAGTAACTATGCCCACATATATAGTTTACAAACAAAACGAATGGCTCGTATTGGTTGTTGGGTTTTCCAATATGACGGTTCCTGGCACGGAAGATCAATCGAGTGCCTCCAAAAGTGAGGGTCGTACTCGTGTATCCTCTCAGCCTACAAAACCAAAAACTTATTTGCGACAATCACTTGGACGAGCCATTCTTCTTCTTCCTCCTCTGCTCAAGTTAAGTTTCGGGCAACTTGTCCTCCTTCTTCCTCTTCCTCTTCGTCTCCCTACTCCCTCCGGAACCTATCTTCTCCTTCGGTGGAGCTAGAGAGGGGCAAGGCTTGAACTTATATGCACCAGTTAGGGATGCGGGGGGACCCGCACTTCTTCACCTGAAATATCTATGGTCTCGAATTCGGGGAGGATTGCCTTTAATGGAGAAGATATAACTTCAACGATGTCCCCCAAAGTTTAAATCTTCTCAGCCTCTTTCTTAGCTTTCCCGGCCTCCCTCTCAGCTTTGTTCGTCGCCTCCTACTCGGCCTTTAACTTCACTTCGAGCTTTAAACCCTCGATCCCAACATTCTTTTGAATAATTAGCTTCGAGAGTCTTTTGGTATACCTATACAATTCCTGATATTAATTAAAGACGTCGGATACCTAGAACCATGTATCTTTGTCGATGCGTAGTGGGATTTGATGCTTATCAGGTCCCTATTGTAGCTCTTTAAAATAGAATCCTAGGAATGGCATCTTTAACATCTCTTTCTTCTCCATAACGCTCAACTCTGGGATCTCTAACATGTCCGTCATTGTCGGGCTACGTTCCCTTATGTCCCTCCTTCTGGATCCCGAGCTTCCTTCGATCTATTAATTTTTTTGTAATCCTAGCAAGTGGCGCTACAGGTGGGACATAAGGAGAATGGTCGCCGCAGCTGCTTTATTCTTGTGATATCTAGTCTCCATTCTACTTCGGTCGACCTTGTGCTTGGCGGTGGAGACACCGAATGACGGGGTTGGTTCCGAAGTCGCTGACTGTTGTAGTAGTTCTAAGGTTGTGCGGGTTGTGACAACAACTCTACACTTCTTATTAAACTACTTACGACCTCCCCTTTAGATCACTGCTGGCTTCTAGACTCGATATCTATCACCATCTCAATCCATTGCACCTGCGCAAAGCAAACTTTGAGTTAGAAACAAACATTCTACGCTCACGAGTTAGTGTTGTGTCATGTAGTGCTTGTGAGTTTGTATCCTAAGTGTTCCCCTACGGACCATATGTCGGTCTGCTTGAAGGGGTAATATCCCCCAACGCTCAGCAATAAGTCTTTGACATTATCCCCGCTGAGCCAAAAGATGTCTACATGGGGACCATATCAAGCCCTTTAAACTAGTGCTCAACTTCCATCGACGGGGCAACCCCATATGTTGTTGTTGGAGAACTTAGTTCAAAAGCCTTCAACAACTTTTTCTTCTCTGCCGAAGAGAGAAAAAGAGTGGGTTGTGAACCATTCCCTCCGGCGGGCTCTTACTCACCGCTGTCATCGCCACCTGTATAGTCCCGAGCTCTTGCAATATCCTCCTTAACCAGGGGCACGTCAGGAAGCATGATAGGGGGCACCTCTTTCGGTAGACCTGAAGGGATTTCTCCTCCTTTAACTTTCATCGCTTCTTCTCCTTCATATACATCCCTATGGCCCATCGAGCATCCCTCGGGAAGTAAGTACAATAGGTGAAGGAGATAGTCTGGATGTAACACCCCGTAAAATTCATAAGTATTAATAAATAAATAAATAATTAAAAACAAGCAATTAAATGACATGGCTGGAAAACGAGATTTTGCAGCTTTAGGAATTTGGCTACGGAACTCTTTTATTTGGATTCGTGGCGAAATTCTGAATTGTTTTCATATATAATACGCTGAAAACGATTAACGTATGAAGAAGTTATGAAAAAATGAATTTGGACAGTGTACTCATAATATATATATATATATATGTATATATATATGTATGTATATATAACTATGCGAGTACTATATATATTGTCTAAGTTATAAATTAAAATAAAAGAGGGAAATTCAAATTTTGATTTTTGGGATAAGATATAGGGGATAGCGTATATTGGATATATGGAAAAGAATGAAGCAAATTAAGAACATAATTAATAAAATAAACAGCTCAGCAATGCAGAAAAATTGGGCGTTTCAGCCCTGAAGGGGTCGACTGCTCCCCCTTAAGGGGTGTCGATCACCGATCGACCGCTAGGCGGCTTGAAGGCCCAATCAGCCTATGTGGACGAAGGTTTTCTAAGAGGTTATATTTATATGGATGGCTTTGATTATTTTTCATTAATTCGACGGCTCATGCTAACACGAGTAAGTATAAATAACCCCTAAGACCACACACTAGAAGCCCTAATTATTTTACACCTCCGCCTCCATGCTGCTGAATTCCATAGAAAAACAAAGAGAATAGGGTGAAGGTTTCTTCTACTTCTCTAACTCCATTCTAAATCTCTCTATTTCAATTTATATAAATTTAGGATTTTAGAATTTAACATAAACATATATGTATAAGACTATGATTAAATGTTTCTTATATGTATTTTGTTAGGAGATTAATCAGAGCTTGCTTGAACATTAAGAATCATTGCAGATCTTGCAATTCTACCACATCTCCACCTAGTTAGTGAGTGGAATCTAGTTTTGCTTAAAGCCACATTCGTATTTTTAATAGTTTGTCATATGAATTGATATCCCTAACGAAGATTTGGATGTTCGACAATATGAACATGAAAATCCCCAAATCTTCTATCTTGTAATTACGTATGAAATTGTCATGATGAATTGGGTTAGTGGAATTGTGGTTTTTGTATTAGATTAAAAATAAAAATGAGTTTCATACTATTATTTATATTTTATGTGATTCGCCTTTATTACCACTAGATTTTATCCTAAAAAGATTTGGATTTGAATGTTTTATGGTTTGAATCAGGTATGGATCCTATGTTGGATCTAAACGCATTTATAATTGAAATAAGTCAAATGAAAACATTTTTAGGTGCATAAGACCAAACAAGGTGAATTGGGTAAAATACGAATTATAAACATACATATGTAGGTGTATGTAACGCTTTATTTTTAATTCAATATTGAAATCATTTCTACATGCCTAGGATACAAGTTGTAATTGTTATGTATATTTATATGTTTTCAATTCAATGCTATTTGCTATATGTTCATTATGCCGTCATGCATATGTTGTAGCAGTAAAATATGAAAAAAATAGAACTTGTATTCCGTAAATTGGATAAATTGACAATTTTTCACCTCGTTAGAACATTTCCCTATTATACGAATGTTAACGTTAATTAGGCACTATTATTATTTTACTTATATAAATGTAATCAACGTAATTAACGTTGTATAATAAATGCGATTAAGTTAGAATTCGAATTTGAAATGTCCACTTAACACACACACACACACATATATATTTGTTTGCTTGTGTGTGCATATATATATATATATATATAGAATGGCTTAAATATACAAATAAGTGACACATAGACACGAGGTTAGTTTCCATTTGTGGTAGAAGCCTGCCCGGAACCGGCCGACATATCCAACAACCACAAGTAGGCCCAAATAATGTGAGACGTCTAGGTGTCATGGGCCATTTATAAACTTAGTACACTAGACACGAGGCAAAACCGACTCGTAGTAGAAAGCTTCCCGGAACCGACTGGCATATCCAGCATCTACAGGAATACGGTTTAATGTAAGAGGTCTAGTGTGCGTATATATGACTATATATGTATAAGTCTGATGTGTGAAAACAAATAGGTTTACTACGCCTTGAGAAGGTCTTAATTGGCTAACTCACTATTTTATCTAGTTTGTGTTTTGAGTGGTTAGGATTAGGATCCTTCCGAAGGTTTATTCCTTGGAGAGGAACTAAAGTCATGGGACCCACCCTTATTAGAATTAAGGTAGGTCTTTGGGCCCTCCTTCTTTAAAAGTGGTTAGGCATGAAACGGTAACGGAGTAGGATAGTTCACGAGGATATCCACTTCCTCTAGAAGCTTGTAAGGGCTTAACTAGTGACAGATCAGTCATTGATGCAATATGTGTCCATTGCATGCTCACCAACTGTCTAAGGGAATTCTTAAGCGACATAGGTGTCCTATCGGGTAATATAAGTTAAGTATTGACGTTCGCAATACTACTTCTCATATTACAAATGAGAGAATAGAGTTAAGAACATTGACGTACTAGGACAGGGTCTGAAAGAGCTAGGGGTCCGCCTCAGGGTTATAAGAGATCGTAAGAATCCACCCTTAATAGGGCCATAAGTGACCGATAATGCCACCTCGTTGGGTCTTTACCCTAAAAACACTAATGGGCGATTGACTTGGATATCCACCCCATTGGTTAGAAACTTGATGTTTATTGTGTGTTGCGTAGACATACCGTAACCTACTAAAATTTTTGGGTATGGACATTAAGTAACACTATATTTCAGTCATACAGAACTTTATATTCTAACCTCCTCTCTGTAACACCCCGTGATTTTATATATTAGAATTTACAAATTTAAGAATACGTAATTTCAAATGTAAGAATTAAGGGAAACGGGTTACGCCATTGCGTTCGTCTCGGAATTCTGCTTGAGATAGAGCCCGAGTTTGCGTGAATTGGACCCCGTATGAAGAAGTTATGACCTTCCAAAGTTTCAGAATTTAAATAGATTAAAAACAGTTCGAAATTCAAATACAAACAGGGGAGCAGGCTGGGCGGGAATTCTCCCTCCCAAGGGCCAGGTCGACCTGAGGGTCGACTTACCCATACAGGTCGACCTGGGGGTCGACCTACCCCCACAGGCAGATCTGAAAGATGACGCTGTTTTGACTCATTGCTGAGTCATTAGGGATGGGGTGTTATTCTATCTTGACTGGATGGTCTTGGTTGCTTCTAGGGTTAATCTAACGGCTCTAAATTAATTAAAATTCTATATAAGCAACCGAACTCTCAACCTAAAATCACACTAATTCATACCAAGAGTCGCCATGCTGTCAATGGAGAACCTAGAGAAGCCGCCGTTCTCTTTCAACTCAAAAACAAGATAGAAGCAAGAATCAAATTCTAATCTAAATCAGGATAACAATTAGTCTACATCAAAGGCGAGCAATTCAGTTTCAGAATACAGATCCCAAAAAAACAAGATCGTTCTTTTGTTTGCAAGTATAATTTCTTTCACAAATTAATTAATTAATTTAATTGTGATAAGTTATAATTGGGATTATGAGAATATGACTTTGAATCATGTGATGTTATCGTTGACAATTTTGTTATTGTGGATCTATTTCATATGTTGAATTGTATATGTTTAACTTGATTCATCATATGCAAGTTTGGGATGTTAAATCATATGTATATGAATCTTATGCAAGTTTGGGATGTTAAATCATATGTATATGAATCTTATGCAAGTTTGGGATGTTAAATCATATGCTAGTTTATGAATCTTATGCAAGTCCGTAGGTGGATTATACACAAGTTCATATGTGAATCATGTAGATACATATGCTAGTTTATATGCAAACATGTGACATTAATTTACATGTTTAGATCCATATGCAAGTTCACATCTTTGTGTTTATATCTATATTTAGATCCATGGCAGTACATAGTTATGCAAATTTATGTTCAATATGCCCATTGCCTATGGTAGTTTTGCATGTGAATCATATGCTAGTTTTAATGGAATTCATATGCAAGTTATAGGAAAACCATATCCATATGTGCAAATTCACATCTTTATGTTTAGATCTACATTTAGATCCATAATAGTTTATACAAATTTATGTATACCCATTGCCTATGCAAGTTATTGGCTATGCCATGGTTCTTAGATCTATTTTATGTGTTGTGATGCTGCTTTCCTTTTTATAAGTTAGACTATTTGCGAGTCTAACACATGTCATATTAAAACGTACGAATAGCGTGGGGACGATGGGATAATATTAAATACACATAAGTGTGAATTAGCATAAAATGGCCTTAAAGGCATATAATTAATTTGAGACATTAATTGGTATAAATTTATATACCTGAAATTATGGACACAATTTAGGTGACAATTATGGACATAAATTAATTTGGAATTTATTGACAAATTTGAATAGGGATATTAATCCAATTTGGGGTTAAATAATTATGTGTAATAATTAACCGCCTAAGACACGAGGATAGACTCGTTTGTGGTATAAGACTGCCCGGACCCGCCCGGAAAATCCAGCAACCACAAACGGTAGTCTAATGTGAGAGGTCTTTACAAGGTTACAGTTCTAATGAATTAAGTAACACTTAACCAGATAAACATGTGGTGGGACATGGGGGTTAAGTGGGTGGCCTGGGAGGCATGTGAAATACGATTAGAAACACTTAACCAAGTTGAAAACATGTAAGAAGACATGAATAAGAAGGGGTTAAGTGGGAAGTTCTAGTGGGGACCAAGCATAAGTGGAAAGCTTGTGTTAAACATAGGAACCCTTTTCAAACCAGTAACCCATTAAGTATCTTTGTGAGCTCGAGTTAGATCGAGGACGGGACACACTTACTGGGTTTGATTGTAAGAGGTCAAAACGGGTTAGCGGTGGCAACGCAAGTCCAACGGGGTCATTTGCGTGCGTGGGCCTGGGATGGTAGGTAAGACGTTGTTGCATCGTGTAGATATAAGTCGTGCATCTTTAGTGGTATCAGGTTGCCACTTTGGGGAGTGAAACACCCCACTGTGGGACCAGCATGGGTATCTACGAGTTAGGGAGCCGATCGCATGGGGGTAGTGGGTACAACTAATGGAGATATGGCAGGCGACATCTATGAAGGCAACTAGGGGTACACGAAACTACCATTATCATTATTAAGCCCTGTAGGCGGGATCCACTTTTAGGGTGACTAGTAATGGTGCAGTATAGTAATTATCCTATAGTGATTAGGAGCGAGATTAACGCCAGAATATTCCTCTTGATTGCTTTGTCATGCACACTTGTTTCACGGTCATACCTTGTTTTACCAGTTTATGCCTTATCCTTGTTACTTTAATAATTATATTGTTAAAGTTACTATACTCGCCAGACTTTATGTCTGACCCCCTTTGTTTTCGCCTCTTTTCTTCCTTTGCCCCCCCAAGGTTCTCAGGGTAGGACTAGTACTAGTGGAGCTTGATCTAGGATCTCTTTCTCTCTCTTTTGGAAGTGCTTGGATTGCTGAAAGTAAAGTTCAGCTCATCTCTTTTATGGCTACTTGTGTTGGGGTTATGCTTTTTATTTTATGTACTCAGAAAACAATTTGTCAAGATGGTTGCTAAGTGTACTTGGTTTTTCTATTGGTTTATGATGTTGTTGTAATCAAACTATTTCTCCGCTGCAGTAAATGTTGTTTTGAAAATTTTCGAGTACCAATATATGTATCTGTCTTGTTATATTCTGTTCTATTCACCAATAATACTCCATGAAAGTTAACGCATTCCCTTTGAGAGTGACATTAATGGACGTGGGGTGTTACACGTGGTATCAGAGCTGAAGGTTAACAAAACAGATAAGAGATTTTGAAAAACTATTTTTCAAAAGCATTTTATAAAGAAGTAATTTCAAAAGTATGTTTTAAGGAGAGTATTTTCAAGAGAAAAGTTTGTTTTAAAAACACAACCCCAAGAGCCATATATCTTTCTTTCGAATTCTCCGTTTTGAATCTCTTCCTTTTTCTTTTTCAGCATGTCGGGGGAACCTGAGATACCCGAGGGCATACCGATACTAGGCTGGTTTAGAAGGTATCTGGAGGCTAGGGCCACTGCCGCAGGCCCAGCAAATGTTCGTCCTCCTCCAGCTGCTGTCGCTCCTCCTACTCCCCCGCCTCGCATTGATACTTTTTCGAAGATATGCAAAGATTTTCGGGCAATGGGCGGAAAACCTTTTCACGGATTAGAGACGTTTGTTGAAGCTCGAAATTGTCTTAAGGAGGTGGAAGATCTATTTGGTATTTTCGAGATAGAAGATGGAAGGAAGGTCCAATTGGATGCTTGGTTAATGAAGGACATAGCCTCATTTTGGTGGGAGGTCACGAATGGAGAGCGTCCAGTAGAGACGTGGATGGATTTCAGACATAGGTTCGAGATGAAATTTCTCTCACGATCAGAAGAGGATTTATACATGGAAAGATTCTTGGCGTTGAAGCAGGGGAATTTATCAGTAAAGGAGTATGTCATCAAGTTCAATCAGTTGGCGAGGTTTGGTTTAGACTTGGTGAATACACCTGAGAAGAAGGCTCTGAGGTTCGTTAAATGCTTGAATGAGCCGCTACACGGGTTGGCTATGACCCACATTCTTATAGGGGCCACCTTCGAGAAACTAGTTGACATGGCGCTTATGCATGAAGAGGAGAAAGGTGCTAATGCTAATAAGGCACCGGAGAAGAAAGGGGATAAAAAGAAATCACAACAACAAAACAAGAAAGGCGGTAAGGATAACAATGGCAAGGGAAAGAAAAAGTGCTTTAATTGTGGGACACCAGGCCATCAAAGCAAGGACTGTAGGAAAAAGAAGAAGACGGGCTGCTTCCACTATGGAGAGGCAGGACATCTAATTAAAGACTGCCCGAGGAAACGGGGGCATGGGAAAAGAAAAGGGTCCACTTCTGGAGGGCAGACTCAGGCTCTCATGGCACCAGGGCAGGCAAGAGGGCAGATTCAGGCTCTCATGGCACCAGGACAGGAGAGAGGTAGAAACATTTCTGTTGAAAGTTTGGTTTTTCTGTTTGATCATCTGGTTCGTACTTTATTTGATTCTGGTGCTTCACACTCGTTTGTGTCTGCTTTGTTAGTTGAAACACTGCACCTAAATACTAGTCTAGTTATGGATCCCATAGTAGTCTCAAATCCTATTGGTGGTTCGGCTCATCTTTCAATTATTTGTCGGGATTTGAGAGTGTCTATCTTGAGCGTTGAGTTTGAATGCAACGCCTTCGTTCTTGGCTTCACGGGCTATGAATTGATTCTAGGCATGGACTGGTTATCCAGTAATGGTGCCATCCTCAATTGTGAAAAGAGAGTGGCTAGACTTATGACTCGCCTTGGCAACGCTCTCGAAATCTCTTGTAACCCCATACATTCTATTATGCTTAGTTACCTAGAATCTCTTGATGCTTCTGTTGAAAACTTGCAGTCTGTTAGAGCAGTCCATGAATACTCAAATGTATTTGAAGATGTGAAGGGCTTACCTCCAAAGCGGGAGATAGACTTCCGCATATATCTTGTTGATAATGCAAAACCCGTAGCTCTACCCGTTAGACACATGGCTCTTAGGGAGAGAAAAGAGCTCAGTAAGCAAGTCAAAGAGCTGCTCGAAAAGGGGTTTATAAGGCGGAGTATTTCTGAATGGGGTGCTCCAGTAGTATTCGCAACCAAAGCGGATGGTTCACTTCGCCTATGCGTTGATTATAGGGAGCTAAACAAGCCGACCAAGAAGAATAGGCACCCACTTCCTAGAATAGATGACTTGTTTGATCAGCTTGTAGGTGCATCTGTTTTCTCCCAATTAGATTTGGCTACCGGGTTTCATCATCTAAGAGTGGCTGAAGGCAGCATTGATAAGACCGCGTTCAGAACCCCGGATGGTTTCTTCGAATGGCTTGTCATGCCTTTCGGCTTGACAAACGCACCCGCTTACTTCGTTGACTTGATGAGTAGGGTGTTTAGAGAATTCCTTAATAAGTTTGTGGTGGTCTTCATAGACGACATTTTGATCTTCTCGAAGAATGAAAAAGAGCGTGCTTCACATTTAAGGGAAGTCATGTATACTCTTCGTACACATCAGCTGAAGGCCAAATTCTCCAAATGCCATTTCTGGAGAGAAGAGGTGAGGTTTCTTGGACATGTGGTGTCCAAAGAGGGGTTAGCCGTGGACCCCGCAAAAGTAGTTGTGGTGCAAGATTGGCAGGTTCCACGGAATGCAACCGAAGTCCGAAGCTTTCTCGGGCTAGCGGGCTTTTACCGAAAATTCATTAAAGACTTTGCTAAAATATCAGCCCCACTCACAAGATTAACGAAGAAGAACCTAACTTTTGCTTGGGATTTGGATTGCGATATTGCATTCCAACGTTTGATAAGGGCTCTAACAGCAGCTCCAGTTCTGACATTGTCGGATGGGAGCAAGATGTTTACCGTATACACGGATGCATGTGGTATGGGACTAGGTGTTGTTTTGATGCAAGAAGGGAAGGTAGTAGCTTATGGAGGCAGACAGTTGAAAGTACATGAGAAAAACTACCCAACCCACGATCTAGAGTTGGCTTCCATCGTCTTTGCGCTTAAGTCTTGGCGCCATTATCTCCTAGGTGAGAAGTTTGAATTATATACTGACCATTAATCGTTGAAGTACCTTTTCTCGTAGAAAGATCTTAACTTAAGACAACAAAGGTGGATGGAATTTCTGGCCTCTTATGATTTAGAGATTTCCTATACCCCAGGCAAGGGCAATGTGGTAGCGGATGCCTTAAGTAGGAAGAAGCTGACCTTGAGTCCTCTCTTTGTAAAAAGGCAAAACTTGGAGTATATAACAAACTTTAGTTTTAGACCCTCCTCTGAAATTGTGCCTGGTCTGTTAGCATCACTAGAAGTGCGGCCTACTCTTTTGGACTCAATAGGAACCGCGCAACGAGAAGACCCTCTGCTAGTTGATGTGATGGAAAAGCTAGTTAGGGGTGAGACTTCTAGTCACCTCAATAGATACTCCATCGATGATAGGGGTTGGTTGAGATGGGATGGAAGGTTATGCGTCCCACAAGTAAGGGATTTAGTGAAGACGGTTCTCGAAGAGGCGCACCATTCCAAACTGACCATACACCCAGGCGGAGACAAGATGTATAAAGATATAAAAAGGGTTTTCTTTTGGAATAGCATGAAGAGTGATGTAGCTGAGTTCGTCGCTAAGTGTTTGATATGCCAGCAAGTCAAAGCGGAGCAGAAGAAGCCTGGTGGTCTACTTCACCCTCTCGAGGTCCCACAGTGGAAGTGGGATAGCATTTCGATAGACTTTGTTGATGGGTTGCCTAGGTCAAGAAGGGGCAATACCAGTATTTGGGTAATAGTGGACATGCTCACTAAAAGCGCTCACTTTATACCTGTTAAAAGTAGAAGGGCTGCCTCGTCCCTAGCATCCATTTATCTCAAAGAAATCGACTCCATGGGATACCCTCCACCATAGTGAGCGATCGAGATCCTATCTTTACGATCGAGTTTTGGAAGAGTTTGCAAGAGGCAGTAGGCACCCAATTATGCTTAAGCACGGCCTATCACCCCCAAACCAATGGTCATACGGAAAGAGTGAACATGGTATTAGGAGACCTCTTGAGATTGTGCATTCTTGACTTTGGAGGGACATGGGAGGATCATCTTCCTTTGGTGGAATTCGCCTACAACAATAGCTACCAAGCCACCATAGGAATGGCGCCCTTCGAAGATTTATATGGAAGACCGTGCTGATCACCAACTTGTTGGTGGGAGTCTACAAACAAGTTCGTACTTGGCCCAGACATGATTAGAGAGACCTCAGAAAAGGTGGACTTGATAAGAAGACGGATGAAGGATGCACAAGATAGACAGAAGTCCTACACAGACAAAAGAAGGACCGACCTTGAGTTTATGGTTGGAGATAGGGTATTCCTTAAAGTATCTCCTTTGAGGAATGTCATTCGCTTTGAGTCCGTAGGAAAGCTAGCACCAAGATTTGTAGGTCCATTTCCCATCATTGAAAGGAATGGGACGATGGCTTACAGAGTAGAGCTACCCGAGAGACTGGCTGGAGTTCATAATGTTGTTTATGTTTCTCAACTACGAAAGTGCTTACATGAATCTGCGGAAGTGGTGGAGCCGAATATACTAGAGGAAGTAGAAGTGGAACGAGAAGCGACTGTAAGAAGAGGTCCAACTCGTATCTTGGGTACGGAAGTTAAAAAGCTACGCAACCGTGAAATCAAGCTTGTTAAAGTTCAATGGAGTGATGCTGAGGAAGACGCTACTTGGGAAACTGAGAGGAAAATACGTGCAACCTACCCTTTTCTTTTTGAGGGTACCTTCTTGACCTCTTTTTCCATAAGTTTATTTATGCTTATATCTATCTTTCAAGTATATCTCCTCAGTCCTATTCTTTATCCTTAGGTAGAAACCGATGGATGTAAACATGTGTTTGAAACATGTTATGATTGATGGTTGCGAGTGGTTGCAAGTGGATGCATGTACACACACATTAGGCACTAGATCGGTTCAATCAGTTTCATATTGAATATAAATGTGTGTGCATATTTAAATTAATAGATGTATAATGGTTGTGTGATCATATGGATGCTGCATTCTGATGAATGGTTGTGCACACATGTAGAAGTGATATGTATCATTAGGATTCTTTTGCATGCATAATGGACGCATGACACTATCATGATTTGCATTAAGGAGGTCAACTAAATCAGTAGGCCGTCTGATTTTGCATTAAATAAGGAACATATAAACACACTTTTTGCATATGTTCATACGGCATTAGAAATCTTCTAAGGACAATGGATGCCTGTGTTTAATGGTTGAGTAGATGGATGATTGGATGTTAGGATATACATTCTCCTTAACTTGGAGATTTCGGGGGCGAAATCCTTTAAGGAGGGGAGAATGTAACACCCTATGATTTTAAATATTAAAATTTACAAATTTAAGAATACTTAATTTCAAATGTGAGAATTAAGGGAAACGGGTTACGCCATTGCGTTCGTCTCGGAATTCTGCTTGAGATAGAGTCTGAGTTTGTGTGAATTGGACTCCGTATGAAGAAGTTATGACCTTCCGAGTTTCAGAATTTAAATAGATTAAAAACAGTTCGAAATTCAAATACAAACAGGGGAGCGGGCTGGGCGGGAATTCTCCCGCCCAAGGGCCAGGTCGACCTACCCTCCCCTCTGGGGCAGATCTGAAAGATGACGCTGTTTTGACTCATTGCTGAGTCATTAGGGCTGAGGTGTTATTCTATCTTGACTGGATGGTCTTGATTGCTTCTAGGGTTAATCTGACGGCTCTAAATTAATTAAAATTCTATATAAGCAACCTAACTCTCAACCTAAAATCACATTAATTCATACCAAGAGCCGCCATGCCGTCAATGGAGAAGCTAGAGTAGCCGCCGTTCTCTTTCAACTCAAAAACAAGATAGAAGCAAGAATCAAATTCTAATCTAAATTAGGATAACAATTAGTCTACATCAAAGGCGAGCAATTCAGTTTCAGAATACAGATCCCCGAAAAACAAGACCGTTCTTTTGTTTGTGAGTATAATTTCTTTCACAAATTAATAAATTAATTTAATTGTGATAAGTTATAATTGGGATTATGAGAATATGACTTTGAATCATGTGATGTTATCGTTGACAGTTTTGTTATTGTGGATCTATTTCATATGTTGAATTGTATATGTTTAACTTAATTCATCATATGCAAGTTTGTGATGTTAAATCATATGTATATGAATCTTATGCAAGTTTGGGATGTTAAATCATATGTATATGAATCTTATGCAAGTTTGGGATGTTAAATCATATGCTAGTTTATGAATCTTATGCAAGTCCGTAGGTGGATTATACACAAGTTTATATGTGAATCATGTAGATACATATGCTAGTTTATATGCAAACATATGACATTAATTTACATGTTTAGATCCATATGCAAGTTCACATCTTTGTGTTTAGATCTATATTTAGATCCATGGCAGTACATAGTTATGCAAATTTATGTTCAATATGCCCATTGCCTATGCTAGTTTTGTATGTGAATCTTATGCTAGTTTGAAAGGAATTCATATGCAAGTTATAGGAAAACCATATCCATATGTGCAAGTTCACATCTTTATGTTTAGATACATTTAGATCCATGATAGTTTATACAAATTTATGTATACCCATTGCCTATGCAAGTTATTGGCTATGCCATGGTTCTTAGATCTATTTTATGTGTTGTGATGTTGCTTTTCTTTTTATAAGTTAGACTATTTGCGCGTCTAACATATGTCATATTAAAACGTACGAATAGCTTGGGGACGATGGGATAATATTAAATATACATAAGTGTGAATTGGCATAAAATGGCCTTAAAGGCATATAATTAATTTGAGACATTAATTGGTATAAATTTATATACCTGGAATTATGGACATAATTTAGGTGACAATTATGTACATAAATTAATTTGGAATTTATTGACAAATTTGAATAGGGATATTAATCCAATTTGGGGTTAAATAATTATGTGTAATAATTAACCGCCTAAGACACGAGGTTAGAATCGTTTGTGGTATAAGACTGCCCAGACCCTCCCGGCAAATCCAGCAACCACAAACGGTAGTCTAATGTGAGAGGTCTTTACAAGGTTATGGTTCTAATGAATTAAGTAACACTTAACCAGATAAACATGTAGTGGGACATGGGGGTTAAGGGGGTGGCCTGGGTGGCATGTGAAATATGATTAGAAACACTTAACCAATTTGAAAACATGTAAGAAGACATGAATGAGAAGGGGTTAAGTGGGAAGTTCTAGTGGGGACCAAGCATAGGTGGAAAGCTTGTGTCAAACATAGGGACCCTTTTCAAACCAGTAACCCATTAAGTATCTTTGTGAGCTCGAGTTAGATCGAGGACGGAACACGCTTACTGGGTTTGATTGTAAGAGGTCAAAACGGGTTAGCGGTGGCAACACAAGTCCAACGGGGACATGTGCGTGCGTGGGCCCGGGCTGGTAGGTAAGACGTTGTTGCATCGTGTAGATATAAGACGTGCATCTTTAGTGGTGTTGGGTTGCCACTTTGGGGAGTGATACACCCCACTATGGGACCAACATGGGTATCTACGAGTTAGGGAGCCGATCGCATGGGGGTAGTGGGTACAACTAGTGGAGATAAGGGCAGGCGGCACCTATGAAGGCAACTAGGTGTACACGAAACTACCATTATCATTATTAAGCCTTGTAGACGGGATCAACTTTTAGGGTGATTAGTAATGGTGCACTATAGTAATTATCCTATAGTGATTAGGAACGAGATTAATGCCAGAATATTTCTCTTGATTGCTTTGTCATGCCCACTTGTTTCACGGTCATACCTTGTTTTACCAGTTTATGCCTTATCCTAGTTACTTTAATAATTATATTGTTAAAATTATTATACTCGCCAGACTTTATGTCTGACCCCCTTTGTTTTTGCCTCTTTTCTTCCTTTCCCCCGTTAGGTTCTCAGGGTAGGACTAGTATTAGTGGAGCTTTATCTTGGATCTCTTTCTCTCTCTTTTGGAAGTGCTTGGATTGCTGAAAGTAAAGTTCAGCTCATCTCTTTTATGGCTACTTGTGTTGGGGTTATGCTTTTTATTTTATGTACTCATAAAACAATTTGTCAAGATGGTTACTAAGTGTACTTGGTTTTTCTGTTGGTTTATGATGTTGTTGTAATCAAACTATTTCTCCGCTGCAATAAATGTTGTTTTGAAAATTTTCAAGTACCAATATATGTATCTATCTTGTTATATTCTGTTCTATTCACCAATAATACTCCATGAAAGTTAATGCATTCCCTTTGAGAGTGACATTAATTGACATGGGTTGTTACACTATCCTTAACATCTAACAGGTCAATAGGTGGGGTAAAGCCATGGATGAAGTCGTGATTGAAGCCGATGAAGAAGACGAAGTTATTATGATACTGTTTGCAGTTATTGCCTTACTTCTTTTAGAATCTTATGAGAATGAACTATTTGATGTACCTACTGAACCAATGTAACTGCGACTGTGTATTTCTGTGGTTTTGAAATAAATGGTACATCTTATTTTTGGTATTATATTTTCTCTTTCTGCTGTGTGAGATTTCCATTCGAAGTATATGTTATTATGATCTGTGCAAATGTAATCTTTACAGGAACCAACGACCCATTTAGAATGGTTCCAAGTTTCGATGGTCCTTTTCTAGGTCAAAATTTAGGCCCATTCCGAACAGGTCGTTACATTTGGTATCAAAGCATAGGTTACTCGATTATAAGGGAAATATACGTATGAGAGGCGTATTTGTGATTTGAAAAAGTTTTATCAAACTATATATATATATATATATAATATATTTACTCCAAGTATACACATATATACTAGGCATCTTTATCATTTTCAGCATTAAATATTATCTCAGGAGTATCCACTAAAGGATTCTTCCTTTTCCTTTTAGATATTATAATGGCTGAAAATCAGAATGAGCAGGGTAACCAGGCAAGGCCCAGATATTTGCCCGAATGGTTCCAGCAGTACCTCCGTACTGTAGAACAGGTCCCTATCGCAAATCCTGCCCCAGCAGCTCCTGCAGCTCCTGCCGCTGAAGTGGCCTTCGATTTTTCCTGCTTTTGTAAGACCTTTAGTAGTCTTGTAGGGAAATCGTTTTATGGAAAGGAAGGCTTTGCTAGTGCCCAATCTTGGGTTATGGATTGTGAAAAAATCTTTGAGTCTACTGCCTAGCCCGACGAAGTAAAAAGAAGGATGGAGGCCTGGCATTTGAAGGATGAAGCCATAGACTGGTGGAACTTAATACCAATTGAGAATGGAGGCCGAATATTTACGTGGGTTGAGTTCAAAACCCGGTTTGAAGCAAAGTTTTTACCCCAGGAAGAAATGACTATTCAACTTGAGAAATTCATACACCTCACGCAAGGAAGCTTGAGTCTGCAAGAATATGTATCCAAATTCATTGAGTTATGTAAGATTGGGAGAGGTTTGGTAGACACTCATGAACAAAGCCCTTAGGTTTGTCAAAGGACTGAACTCCCCATTGAAGGAGACCTTGTTAGCCCAAGTAACATTTGGGGAAACTTTCGAGACTCTAGTTGAGACAACTACCCTTTGTACGGCTGAAATCTCTAAGGAGAAAAAAGAGGGAGAGAAATGAAAAAGGTTCCAGTGAAAATAAGAAAAAGAGTGGCAGAAGAACAAGAAAAAGAACAAATTCGAAAAGGATGCACAGACTTGTACGAGGTGCAAGGGCCATGAGGCCAAGGACTGTAGGACCTCATTGGCGAAAAAGGAGTTTAAGGGAAAATGTTACAACTACCACGAAGAAGGACATATGTCCAAAGACTGCCCAAAGTTACCAAGAGAGGCCAGAATTATGCAATTGAAGCAACCCCAGTTCAAAGCCTACCCCAAGAGACCATGGGCAGCCCAAACTCGAAGGTATAATCACTATTTTAGGAAATTCAGCATACACATTGTTTGATTCCAGAGCAACCCATCGTTTTATCTCCAAGCGATTAGTAAATATGTTTAACCTTTCCATATCTATCTCGGATAGTTCGATAGAGGTGGCCAACCCTATCGGAGGATCTATGCATCTTGAGCTGTTGTGTAAAGACCTAGTATTGGAGATTGACAATGTCGAGTTCCATTGCGAAGCATATGCATTGAATTTTATGAGGTATGACCTTATCTTAGTTATGGACTGGCTATCGTTTTATTGGGCCGTCCTAGATTGCGATAAGAGACTCGTTCGTCTTAGGGGCCGAAGAGGATGCAGCTTAAATATTCCTTGTGATGTTAGAAACAAGGATAAAGACTTATTATATTCCTTGTCCCCTGGTTCTAAAGGACCATCTTCGGTCCTTATAGTCTGTGAGTTTTTGGATGTCTTCGAGGAAGTCACGGGAATTCCACCCTACAGAGAAATCTCCTTTCGTATTGAACTAGAGGAGGACCCTATACCTGTAGCACTGTCCTTGAGGCAAATGGAGCCCAAGGAAAGAAAGGAGTTAGATAAACAGATTTCAGAGTTGTTACACAAAGGTTTATTCGTCGAAGTACCTCAGAGTGAGATGCACTTGTTGTATTTGCCACCAAAGCATCCATATCTTTGAGACTTTGTGTGGACTATAGGGAACTTAATAAATTGACCAAGAAGAAAAGGTACCCTTTACCAAGAATCGATGACCTTTTTGACCACTTGAGAGGAGCCCGAGTATTTTCCCAACTAGAACTTGCTACTGGATTTCACTAGTTGAGAATCACGGAGGACAACAAGGACAAAACTGCATTTAAGACGCTAGAGAGATTGTTCCAATAGGAAGTTATGCCCTTCGAATTAAGGAATGCACCCGCTTTCTTTGTACACTCTCATGAGTAGAGTGTCTCAGGGCATTCTAAATAAAATTGTGGTAGTCTTCATAGATGATATCCTTATATTTTCGAAGGATCGTGAAGAGCATGAAAAACACTTGAGACAAGTGTTAGAGATTTTAAGAGAGAACTAATTGAAAGCATAATTCTCGAAGTGCCATTTCTGGAAGGAAGAAGTATGTTTTTAGGACATATTGTGTCGAGTACAGGCTTGGCCGTAGACCCCGCGAAGATCGAGGCAAATAAGGAATAAAGGATACATCGAAATGCTACAAAGGTAAGAAGTTTCCTTGGATTAGCCGGATATTATAGGAAATTCATTAAAGACTTCGCAAAGATTGCTACTCCATTAACCTAATTGACAAGGAATAAATTTGTATTCACTTGGAGTAATAAAAGTGATACAGTCCTTAAGAAATTAAAGGAAGCATTAACTAGCGCAACTGTCCTAATTATACCCGACGGTTCAAAATCATTTACCGTTCACACTGACGTATGTGGGACCTGTAATTTTGTAACACTAAGATTCACATATCAAGGAAAAATTAAATTTTAAAATCAAAATCAAGGGAAACAGGTTACGCCATTGCGTTCTTCTCGGAATTCTGCTTGGAAACGAGTCCGAGTTTACGAGAATCGGTGTCCGTATGAGGGAGATATGACCCTCCGAAGTTTCGGGAATTTTTAGAATCAAAAACAGCTCGAAATTCTAATTCGAAATTCGAATTCAAACCCAAAAGCGGGCTGGGCGGGAAAATTCCCGCCCAGGACCTAGGTCGAATAGGGAGTCGACTGGGTAGTCGATCCCCCTTGACCAGGTCGACATGGGTGTCGACCTGGGTGGAAAAACCCACTTTTGGGCCTGGGTGCATTCTGATGTACCTGGTCTCGTTTTCTGCCTAGATTCGTCCGCCTAATCCTATATAAACAGCCCCTAGTCTCCTTCTCTATTCACAACTCTTCTCTAACCTTATGCTGCAAAGATTCTTGGTGGACATGACTTCTTCTCCTCCACTAAATTAAATAATAAATAAAATAATATGTAAAATAAATCAAGACGAGGAAATGCTGCTCAAGACTTTCAAGAGGAGATTCAAAACAAGCTAGGATTCAAGTGAAGATTCAAACGACTTCAACGATTGTTTTTCTACGAATCTAATATAATCTCTGTAAGTTGGTTACTTTTTAGATTTGAACATTTTCTCTATTCGTGACATGAAATTAAAGGAATAAAAAGAATATGCCAAATCTTTCTGTTCGAATCAGTGCTTATATCCTTGGACCTAATTAAGGACTGTTATGATTCGATGACCAATAAGACTGTGACTATGAAACTATGGACCTTAAAACCATATGCCTCTTTGACTATGAACATTGCCTATGACTGTGACTCATGACTGTGAGAATTATTTTCCTTTGACTATGAACATCGCCTATGACTGTGATTCATTAACTGTGAGGATTTATTGCCTATGACTATGGATATAAGGTTATTATTTATGCCCATGACACCGTAGTTACAAAACCATGTTGCACCCCAAACTGGCATTATATTGGATCTAGGCTTGACTTTCTATTTCTAGTTATCCTTGGATCTTGATCTTGGGAATTTACCTATTAAGTTAGGTCTACCCATGTTCTTGAACCTATACTATTCAACCCTTTTCATGTCGTAATATTACCAAATCTATATGCCTGTGAATTATCATCTTATGCCAGTTATTATGTCTATTCTTTCATGGCATTTTGGTTCATTCCCTTTTATCCACGAATCCAGATTTATTTATAATCTAGGTTAAATCACGATTTTACGAACGATGGGAATACGTTTTGGGAAAAACATGAAATTGACTAAACGTGGAAATTGGCATAATTTGGGAACATGCATTATAGCATGACTATTAAGATGAAAATTAGAATAACAAGTCTAGTTTTGACATGAACTGAAATTAGAATATTAAATCAGAATTGGGTGGCTAAATTAAGCATGATAAGTATATTAGCATAATTGTGAATAATCTACATACATTGGGCGTAAATGGTAAATGGTTAAATGGGCCACAAAGTAGGTAGTTGGTATGCAAATTAAGTTTTGGGCATAAACGGTGAACTAGAATATGAAACCTAGTTTGGCATAAACTGTAAACTAGAATATAAAATCTAGTTTTGGCATGAACTGTAAACGAGGATGTTGGATCTAAATTGCTATAAACTGTAAGATAGGCAAATCAAGATTTGGGCCTAGAATATAAGTCCATTAGTGGGCATGGCAAATGTATATGGTATAGGCCAAATTTATTTATAAAGGGAAAATGGACTTTGAGGATAAATGGTTAACCTTTGAGGATAAATTGTTAACAATTTATATATATACAAAAGAAAGGTTTATTAATGACATCTCTTTTAATAATACATACACCAGAAAGTTCTAGGGTGACAGAGTGGATAGTGTCTAGGCTTGGGTTTGGAAAATACAAGTTTCCTGCTCTCCCTGGCTATCCCTAACTGATCCGACGGACGGGATGGTTACTTTCATAACCTGATTTGAAAATTAATCAAAACCCTTTGAACTTAGAAAACACGAATATGCCTAACCCGAGGTTAGACTGAGTTGCGATGTAAACCTGCCCGGAACCAACCGGCACATCCAGTAATCGCAACAATATCTGTCTAATGTGTGTGGTCGCGGCTTTAATTTATTTAGTTAAAGCTAGAACAAGAATGGTAGGGTTAAGTTAACTAAGACACTTAACCAATTCAACATGATAACCAAACCGATGGGTGGGGTTTGGTTCATACTGACACTTAACACAGTTAAGCTAGAATGGGAGGGTTAAGTCCATAGGAACACTTAACCAACTTAACACAGTTAAGCTAGAATGGGAGGGTTAAGTCCATAGGGACACTTAACCAAACTTAACATCGTAACAAGACAAGATTTGTAGGGGTTAAGTAACTAAGAAAACACTTATCCAAATTAACATGTTAACTAGACTAGAAGGTGGGGTTAAGTAAAGTTAATACACTTAGCCAAATTAACATGTTAACTAGACTAGAGGTTGGGGTTAAGTAAAATTTAATACACTTAGCCAATTTGATATGTCAGTTGGACTAGACCGTAGGGTTAAGTAAACTTGAACACTTAACCATCAGATTGTGATAAAGGAATAGGGTTAAGTCTAAAACATGAAGGGATAATACTTAACTATTAATAAAATGTTAGTTAAAACAGATGGGCAAGGTTAAGTTAAAAAGGAAAACTTAACCAATACAGGATGAATGAACAGGGTTAAGTAATAAGAAATACTTAACCAATATAACTTGGTTTGTGGTAGGGTTAAGTCAACATGAATTACTGGTAAAACTTAACCAGTTTATCAGGATAAATGAAGAGGGTTAAGTTAGCTTGAATTGACTAATGAGACTTAACCAATCCAAATTGACGAGAAAGAGAACAAAGTTGTAAACCTTAGTTAAAAGGAGCTAAGTAGTAAACCTTAGTTAAGAAAACAATGATTCTGGAAACTAAGTGGTAAACCTTAGTTAGCAAAACTAAGTAGTAATTCTTAGTATAACACGGGAAGGAGCGAACGTCCGTCTGAGTAAAAAGAAGGCTCCAACGAATTGGGTTACGAAGCCCGAGGCTTCGAGGGGACGTGAGGGTACTCTTGGTATCCCTCTGTGAGGCTACAGATGATCCTCCTGGGCTCACATAGGTTAAGGTCTGCGTTAGAAGAACCAGGGGTATGCCTTGGTTGCAATATATGGCAACCTAAAGACTAGGATGGGCCAGCGTGATTCAGCGAGAAAACGGTAGCCCTGTGATAACAACTCGTCGTCTACCATCCATCTTGAGTCAATTGAGATACGTGAAGCTGAAAGGCGGAGAACTCCAAAAGACCATATAAATGCTATCTAGTAATGGGTGAGGATGGCCATAGGTTAGTTGGGGCATAGGGGGCCTGCGTATAGTTCTCATTTTTCAAGGTGTGCCTTTCATTAGTTGAGGGAGGGGTCGAGTGGGACCATAGCCACTGGAATAAAAACAGACCTTAGCATCTGCATCAGCAGATGTCTGAAAGCTCCCGACAGAGTTCTGTGTTTCTTGATTTGCCCTGCCACAGGACTCGGGCCGCACATTACAGGGCATGTGCATCTAGACAAGCGATAACGATTCGCGATACATGCGTGGGAAAGTCTAGGAACATATACCACTCTAAGTAGTGTGTCCTAGACTAGGGGGCATCGTTCGACATGTAGCATAATACCTAGTTGGACTAGGTGGCATAAACCCTGAATCCGAGAAGCGTTCAGCAGATAGCATAAACTCTAGTTGAATCTAGAAAGCACTTGATAGAAAACCCTAGATTAGATCTAGGTAATAAATAATAAATGTATGCCTGAAGGCAATGGAAACTACAGGGATTGGGATCACGTTATCGTTACTAGTTGGGACACTAGTTAGGTGGTGCAGAGATATAGAAACCAGTATAACAAGGAAATAGCGAAGTGGCGAAAGTATTAGAGCATATCCAGTTTATCTTATCTTAGCATATCTTGTGTTAATCTTGTCTAATCTTGCTGACCCTATCATCATGGTCTTATCTTGTATTCAATTAATTCATGTCGATTTGTTTTTCCAAGTTCACTTGCTAGAAGTAACTGAACTTACTCAGGCTTTTTGTCTGACTCTGTTTTTCTTTCGTCTTCTTTTCTTCCGTTCCCCCCCAGGTAGTAAAGGGAGGGAATAGTATAGCTCAGGTTAAGTTGGACTGTCACTCTTTCCCAGCTTGAAGATTTGTCGAAGTTTTGCTTGGATTCTTCTTTCAGATGCTATGGCTGGCTCTTGCTACATTGGGGAATATAAATGTTGTTTTATGCTTCTTTATTTTGTAGGACAGATGATACTCTGATATTGTAAAGAAATCGTTGTACAAACTATTTTATCAATAAAGCAAAGTTTTATTTTCCGCTGTTTTAATTTTTGTCTGTCTTGTAATTCATCTGCATCTTTTACCTTAAAATGCTCCACAGAACTTAGTGCATTCCCTTTGTGAGTGACACTAACAGATGTGGAGTGTTACACGTGGTATCAGAGCTGAAGGTTACCAGATCAGATAAAGGATTTGAAAAATTATTTTCAAAACAGTTTTAAAAGAAGCATTTTCAAGAGAAAAGATTTGTTTAAAAGGCATATTCCCCAAATCCATACGCACTATCTTCTCTTCCTATGTTTGAATTCTTGTCTCCTTCTTTCTTGAGTCTCTAGGGCTCCTGGCTTTCTGGGAGGTAACCTCATCGATGGGTGAAGTAGTGCCTGGCTTCCATCCATAGCCATAGTTGTTTCACCTACGGCCAATTTTCTTTCAATCTTATAGGGTTTTCTGTACGATGGAAGCAGCTTTTGAGAGATTTGTCAACATGACTACACATGGAAGAGGATGAGGAATTCATGGATGTAGATTTAGCTCACATAGGAGGAAGGAATTAGAAAACCTAAGACAAGAGGAAGTATCTTTACTATGGTGTAATAGGGCATGTAATTAAGGGCAAAGGACAAGATTTTCAGAAGGGCAAGTACATACTTTCATCACCAAGCGTACCTAGGAGAAAGGTAGTAAAGTTCTGTTGGAAGAATCTAGTTTTGTTGTTCGTACTCTTTCCTTTGGTTTTAGCGCTTCGCATTTGTTCATATCCACTTCCATAGTTGAGTCTCTGCACCATAGTACTTGTATAGTAGAAAGATCCCACTAGAGTCTCAAATCCAATTGGTGGTCCGACCAGTTTATTTTTAGGGATTTGAGAATAGCTATCGAGTTTGCTTATATCATCTCACGTAGATCGTCTAAATTCAGAGGAGATATTCCTTAGGTGCTTGTCTAATTGGTTTAGGCCTTTGGGACTTGTACTTGAGGAATGTCGAGTTCAACTAGGATGGTTTGCATGAGAGATGAATAGTTGTGGCAGGCACTCTAAAAAGCACGTAGTGACCTTTTCGACCCTTATAGTTAGGGCATGGTGGATAAGAGGGAGACCTCTAATCATCCTAGTACATACACTTGGTACCGTGATTGACATCTATTTATTTTGAAAATGGAGGTCAGAAACTTCACAATCGTGAAGTTAAATTAGTTAAGATACAGTGGAGTAAAGATCAAGAAGGCTAGATACTAGCATCATACCCTTTTCCTTAAGGGTGCATCCTTGATTTCTTTTTTCTTTTTATAGGAGCTTTACGCATAATTGTTTCTTTCTTTCCAAAGTATATCCTCTAGGTCGTATCTTCGATCCTTAGGTAGAAACTCTTCTGGATGTAAACTTGTATTTGAAACATGTTATTGTTGATGGATTGCGAGTGGTTGCTAATGGTTGCTCGTGAATGCGTATACATACGTATTAGGCACTAGATCAGTTCGGACGCTTTCATATTGCATTTTCAGATATGTATTTGTTTGTAAGTTGAACTTGATATGTTATCATATGGATGTTGCATATGGATGAATGGCTATGCACACATGTAGTAATTACATAACTAGGGATGCTTGCATACATGATTGGATGCATGGCACTGACATGATTCACATTAAGGAGGTCGACTGAATCAGTAGACCGCCTGATTTTGCACTAGATAAAGACATATACACACACTATGCATATGAACATGAAAACATTAGAAATCCTTTTAAGGACAATGAATGCCTGTGATTGAATGGTTGATTAGATGGATGATGGGATGGTAGGACACATTCTTCCTAACTTAAAGATTTCGGAGACGAAATCCTTTTAATAGGGGGAGAATGTAACAGCCCGCAATTTTATAACACTAAGATTCACAAATCAAGGCAGAATTAAATTTTAAAATCAAAATCAAGGGAAACGGGTTATGCCATTGCGTTCGTCTCAGAATTCTGCTTGGAAACGAGTTCGAGTTTACGAGAATCGGAGTCCATATGAGGGAGATATGACCCTCCGAAGTTTCAGGAATTTTCATAATCGAAAATAGCTCGAAATTCGAATTCGAAATTCAAATTCAAACCCAGAAGCGGGCTGGGCGGGAAAATTCCCGCCCAGGACCCAGGTCGACTGGGGAGTCGACTGAGTAGTCGACCCCCCTGACCAGGTCGACTGCCCAGTTGACATGGGTGTCGACCTGGGTGCAAAAACTCACTTTTGGGCCTGGGTGCATTCTGATGTACCTGGTGTAACGTCCCAGGATTTGCACATTTATTTGGAATATTTAAATCGGTTTTTAGATATCAATGTTGTAAGGTTAATGAATATTATATTTAATATGGAATTCGAATATATCTATATGCAAGTGATGAATTATGAAAATCAAATGTACAGAATATTTCATCAAACGAATAGCATATGTTTACAACAGCAAATAGGACTCACCCAACCAAACCAATAACAAAGCGAAATATCAATAAAACAAAGAAGGATAAGGACAATACATAAAAGGCAACAGTTCTTCACGTGTATATACTACAGTACAAAATTTTCTTTTTGACCAAGCTGACATGTAACAAACTTTGTTACCCTAATTAGTACATCCACCATATACACATTTGACTCGAGATGAATACATAAAAGTGGTAGTATAGGCAACCACTAACTTTTTATGTGCAGTTTTCAAGTATGGTTCTTCATTGTAATTGAAAGCATGATCAAATCCGAGCTTTTCTTTAAGAAGATCGACCTGCAAACACAAATCTTTAGACTCAAACTAAATATAATGTGAACATAATCATCTTCTTATAACAAAGACCTTTTTCTGGCTTCCAGCACTTTCGACTACATAGCATCCATACAGCATAGCCACTGTATTATGTAAACTAAACAATTAGGAGATATTAGCATTTGGCATTAGCACACAAATTGAAGAGCAAGATTTGTGAACTGTACCTAGTCAACTCCTTGTTGTTATAAAAGTAAGCACAATGATAATCAGGTTTTTATTTACTGTATTTCGAGTTGGTGATCAATGAGCTTTTGATATCACATTGTGTATAGGATATTCACTGTAAATTCAAGAACAGCAAGGCGTCTTGTCCTTTTCAGTAGAACAGTTAAAGAAAATATAAAAAAAGAAAATAGCTGACACATAGAGATGTATTGGTACATCTAGCCTACAAGAAATAAAATAATAAAATGAAACAAGAACAGCTTTTCACATGTGTTCCTGAATCTTATGCTTGGCCGACAAATTCAAACTTAGATATTCACATGAACTATTTCAGAGAAAGGAAATCAGATATATATATATATATATACACACACACACTTCTAAAAATCTGTATCAATGTGGGATGACAACACACTGGGACTACTTGTGCATAACCACAGGCCTAAACTCTCCCTCTCAATAGCAAACAGACCTATTGAGGAGACCAGACAAGTCTGAAACCTCAAAGCATCAAACTGTATGTGTTTTCTCCTCAAATCTTCTCACATCAATGGACATACATAGCAGCTATTACTGAAAAGAAAGAACATAGCCTTGCAGACCTACCAAGCTAGAAACCTTGGGTGCCAAGGAAATTACGCATATAAATACCACTGCGTAGCAGTGTTTTTCCCAGGCGAAACCACTTCGCAACCCATTCATTCGTGACCAAACATACTCAACAACAGTCACGAAAACCAGGAATAAATCACAGTAGCCCATTCTAATTCTTTTACCCTATAAATCTCTCGTCTCACACTGTTTCCCCAAATTTTTAGACAGCAAATAGTTAAACGACAAAGAGACCTACACGCTAACCTGTGTTGGCCGAATTCGATTTGATGATGAACACCAGATCTCGCCTGAAAGGCGTTGATCTTGGGACCGAACTGTGGGCTGATGAAAGGACTTGGGCGACGACGTTCAAACTGCTGGGGAAGCTTACGAGCGCGCTCGATTTGAGGGTCACCATGGGATCTCCGGTCAACGATAAAGCATGGAGGCGCTGCATTTGGTTTTTGGCAGAAGAGGTTTTATTTCTTTTGACTTGGACGAGATGGAATAAATGAAGAGGAGTGGTGGTAAAGGTTTAAGGCGGCCACGTTTTTATCAGAAGGGTTAATGTGGATGAGGGTTCCGACATGGACCAGTTCGGGTTTGGCATATGGGCTGCGAGAACAGTGGGATGGAAGCCCAATTACGATGAATGGGAAAAAGGGGCCTACTACTAAGGTTATTTTAACTAATCATGGTGCAAACTATTATAGAATCAAAATTTAGTTTTAGATTAAAATATTAATAATCAAATTATAATTAAATCAGAACAGGGTTTAAACAATTTAGCCAAAGTTATGGGATTCTGGGGTCACAAGTTGAACTGAACAAGTTGGAATTTATCTGAAACAAGCTGTGTTTACAACGCAGATCCTGGTGAGTTAATTCTCACACCTTATGGAATTCTGTGATGTGGTAAATTCATATTAAAATATAATTTACCTTTAAAAATATAAATTGGTTGAATGGTTGCCATTGGTTGTTTATTGATTTGTTGGTTGCTGTTATTTATTACTTTAAATATCAGATTATGAAATTCATTTCATATATTGTTATGAAATGTCTAACGAGCTGTGATGCAGGGAAGGACAGGTTGGAGGGATCCGGCCGGATTCCTCAAAATGTTATATGTCGTTTGTTTGTTTGTGATATTGTCGATATTTGAACTGATTGAACACCATATGGTTGAAAAAACCTGTTTGAATGTGATGGTTGAATAAATAACCACCCGGGTTGTGTTTAAAATCAACCAACAGTGTTGATTTGGTAACTGGCAGTGAATGGCCTAAAATGTGTTGTTTATACGTCGTTCGACCGTCCGGTGAAACGACGCGGTTTTAAAGTTATAAATTATTTTATAACTGAACTGATGTTTTTCAGTCATTTTATAGTTATAATTAAATTAGAAATTTATAAATATATATTTTAATCGAGTTTTAAAAAGGATTAAAATACCAGTTTCCAAACGAGATTTGTGAATGAGATTTTAAGTGATTGAGAAGATGTAAATAAGTTTTTCTAAAGTAAAAAGAATTCAACTAAACGTAGTTAGAAATGTATTAATGGTTTAAACGAAAACTAAGTTAAGTCAAAGGGATGGTAAATGGAGTATTTGGAAATAAAGCCAAGCGAGGTTTAAATGGGATTTTAAACCAAATGATGACTAGAAACTCAAAGAATGGAATTGAGCGAATATGGTAATAAGGATTTTTAGACGAAAAGGAAATTACATAAGAAATGGGTATGGATTGGTAAGTGGTTTTGAAATTAAAATCCAAGTTAAAAGGATTTGATTGTAAAGAAGGAGGTAAGCGGGTTTAGCGATATAATCCAAGTAAAAGTTTTAAATTCAAGAATGCGAATAAATGAAAGCAAATCATTTAATAAGGGATTTATATTTTGTTATAAGCGAAATGATGTTTTAAGTAAAAAGTTATTCGTTAGTGAATATTTACTTAATTAAGGAAATTAAGTAAAAAGATTATGTGACGAGGGTTTCAATTGTAAGAAAAAGGTTTAAAACCAGACTTGAAATCAAAAAGGGAAAATGACTAATGATAATCACTTAACTGTTAAGTGAGGTGTGCGGTCGACAAAAATCAACCGTCTTTAAGTGAAATTGGTAATCAAAGTAATTTGAAGTAAATACTTTGAATATTCGTTAAAGTTTAACGAATGGGTTAAATGACTAGTTAATCTTCGATTAATTATGAACCAATATGGTTAAGCATCGCTAAGTCGATCAAAACCAAATAAGAATTCTATTAAGAGGTTTATAAATACAAGTTTTCAAACAAGAAGGGTTAATGGGGTTTTATCCAAGATTAGCAGAATGTTGTTCCAAGTTAAAAGTGAACATTTACTTAACTAAGTAAATTAAGTAAAGAGATTAGATCGAACGAGAATTTCAAGTATAAAATATGATTTATAAAAACCAGGTTGAAATCAAAGTGACAAGGAGATTTGAATATCGATGGTTGAGTGACGAACTGATATTATTCTGAGATAGGGACGTTGTCGATTAAGGTCTGAGAGGTAAATATAATACCCCAACTTGAACGGCTTCGTTATTATCGAGGAATGGTATTGGTTTGAAATAAGTGAAAGGTGTTGTGATTGGCGTGATGTTCCATACGTGGAGTATTAAAAATGAAAGCGAGATTTTGGGAATATGAACATAAATAAGAATATTGATTTCAAGTTATTTTGAACATTCGTTATGCAACTTGAATTAAGCGAATATAGTATTTGAATATAATTAATCAGACATAGTTTTCATAAAGAGTGCCACTGCGTACGACTGATAGCGGAATTCGCAGGGCTGCAGATAGCCTACGGCGGTCGGGTGTTTCCTGAGGGAATCAGGCGTAACCATTGTGATCGCTGCGATCTAGGTCAAGCGAATGGAGTTAAGTCAAGTTAAAAAAAATATATAAACATATTTTAAAGTATATAAAAGGGTTTTGAGAATTTATGATGAAATAAAGGTAATTATAAGGTAAATATATCGAAAAGGTTTTATCCATCCATGTGTTAAATATATTTTTAAAAAGGCCAAGTAATGCCAAGTACCATTCAACAAAATCATTGGATGAACACTATTGCTATTTGATAGTTAAATCACCGACTATCAAAACCCGACCAATACGATTGTTGGTATGGAAAGACCGGGATCGAATTATATTCGAAAACCATTCCGACCAACAAATACGTGAAGACGTCAAGTGAAGACAGAGCAAGTGAAGACCGTGAATCTTCATAAGCGGAAGGACTACTTGTCGAATCTCTCTGGCTTGCAACCAGAGTTATTTGGTTTTGTGATTCGGTCGTGGTTGAAATCCACGGGTTGCAAGGACTACTCGCTACTGATCCTGGGGTGATTCCTAGATGAGATGCAGTAGGAGGGTACCTTCGGTTCATCCTGTTCCTGGATGACTTGTATGGACGGATGTCTGACAGAGTATTTCTAAAGGGGTCACGTACGTTGATTTCTTCAAACGTATTTCTGTTAATGGAGGGGAAGGCCGTACACCTTCTCTTAGCTAACCGCAGAGTATTTTTGTGGACGTCAATTAGTGATGTCCGGCGGATCTGACGATGTGGCATTCAAAGTAAATGATGACCATATATACGAAGAGATGAATTCTAGCCTCAAGCCTCATCAACCGGGAAATGACAAAAATCGGGCAGGCAGCATGGCTATGTGGGTCGCACCCATTAGGATGTATAATCACCTATCTAGAGGAATTCCTTTTGCTTCTTTACTCTATCGATGCTGTCCCTTTACGGGAGGCGGTGGTTTGAGCCCAACCGTCGGTGATATACATTCGATACACTCAAGCGAAATGAGGGGTCGGTCATGTGTGGGCCGGGTTGCAAGACGTTCTTGTTGAACCCAGTGTATTCGCCTCTAGAGATACACGTGCGGAAGGTGGTCCCATACCTTATCAAGTTGGAAACCAATATCCAATAAGCGCCTGCGGTTTTGGTTTGTATACTATATATGGGGAGCGTGAGATGCAAGCGTTCCTCTAGATTGTTATTTACTTGTATTTAGACATTATGATAATATCAGATCAAAGTATGATTCCAAAAATGGTTTGAGTTATAGTAAGGTAAAAACCGTTCGTGTTTATGTGTGGGCTGGTCTTACTATTATCCTTTTGTTTCATAAAGGATTTTCAAAGTTAAACAAGTGTGTGTTATGTGAATTTATCACTGATAGTATTCCAGACTGACCCGGTGTATTTTGTTTTAAATCAAATGTGCTCGGGTCAGACCGAGTATGTTCCAGGTTAGGTTTCGCTTGGAGTTTCAGGTGCTAGAAGCAGGTGGCTTCACCGCTAGTATATAAAGCTATTATTCCGCTGTGACTGATATATGCTGTACTCTGATGATTGGTATGTATATACAGTTTTTGTATAAAGGATTTGTGATATTATATTTTATTCGTTCCGCTGTGAGATTCTGACGTGTTCTTCTTCTTTCTTCTATTCTAATACTTCTTTCTTTCTATCCTCACCCTCTAAATTCTTTCTCATGACAATCTGGGGGTTCGATACTTGGGTTTTTGGCAAGCGATACGGGTTTATGTATTGTTGTCGAAGACCCGATTGTCGTCTTTTTCTCCGGGTCGTTACAGTGGTATCAGAGCTATTGGTTTAGTAATAACCTTGGCTCTGTGGTGTGACTCGGTAAAGATGGGGTTATTAATACCCTAGATCGAGTTGAGTGTATAGATATGAGAGCGTATTTGTAGATTTTATATCAAAATATTTTGTATTGTGTTGTTGATCGGTTCAAGTGTTGAAAAGCATTGGACTGGGAAAGTACACAATGTTGTTTTGTTAATAGGTTAAATAAAATAATTTTACCCAAATTATATTTTTATAGAAAAGAAATAATTTTATGAAATTGTGGTTTGATTGATTCACTTGAGTGGAATTCAAATGGAAATTTGAATCTGAATGGATAATATAACCAAAATTTCACATATGTAATTGTGAAAGAGAATTTTAAGTATGAAATTGAAAATCTGGACTTAACTTAAGATAAGTTCAAACAGAATAAAATGGAATAAATTAAAGTGATGGTGTTTGAGTTAAGATCAGAATTGAAATTTATAAAATGAAACGTTAGAAATCAAGTAAGAAATTGAATATGAACTAAAACTTAAAATTTGTGAAGAAAATATTAACGATGAATATGAATTCAATTTACTTGGTTGAATTGGTTATTAATTTAAAATGAACTGGATTTAGAAAATATAATCGGTTGCGACGTTTTTCTAACCTAAGCAATTTCGAGGACGAAATTATTTTAAGGGGGAAAGAATGTAACGTCCCAGGATTTGCACATTTATTTGGAATATTTAAATCGGTTTTTAGATATCAATGTTGTAAGGTTAATGAATATTATATTTAATATGGAATTCGAATATATTTATATGCAAGTGATGAATTATGAAAATCAAATGTACAGAATATTTCATCAAACGAATAGCATATGTTTACAACAGCAAATAGGACTCACCCAACCAAACCAATAACAAAGCGAAATATCAATAAAACAAAGAAGGATAAGGACAATACATAAAAGGCAACAGTTCTTCACGTGTATATACTACAGTACAAAATTTTCTTTTTGACCAAGCTGACATGTAACAAACTTTGTTACCCTAATTAGTACATCCACCATATACACATTTGACTCGAGATGAATACATAAAAGTGGTAGTATAGGCAACCACTAACTTTTTATGTGCAGTTTTCAAGTATGGTTCTTCATTGTAATTGAAAGCATGATCAAATCCGAGCTTTTCTTTAAGAAGATCGACCTGCAAACACAAATCTTTAGACTCAAACTAAATATAATGTGAACATAATCATCTTCTTATAACAAAGACCTTTTTCTGGCTTCCAGCACTTTCGACTACATAGCATCCATACAGCATAGCCACTGTATTATGTAAACTAAACAATTAGGAGATATTAGCATTTGGCATTAGCACACAAATTGAAGAGCAAGATTTGTGAACTGTACCTAGTCAACTCCTTGTTGTTATAAAAGTAAGCACAATGATAATCAGGTTTTTATTTACTGTATTTCGAGTTGGTGATCAATGAGCTTTTGATATCACATTGTGTATAGGATATTCACTGTAAATTCAAGAACAGCAAGGCGTCTTGTCCTTTTCAGTAGAACAGTTAAAGAAAATATAAAAAAAGAAAATAGCTGACACATAGAGATGTATTGGTACATCTAGCCTACAAGAAATAAAATAATAAAATGAAACAAGAACAGCTTTTCACATGTGTTCCTGAATCTTATGCTTGGCCGACAAATTCAAACTTAGATATTCACATGAACTATTTCAGAGAAAGGAAATCAGATATATATATATATATATACACACACACACTTCTAAAAATCTGTATCAATGTGGGATGACAACACACTGGGACTACTTGTGCATAACCACAGGCCTAAACTCTCCCTCTCAATAGCAAACAGACCTATTGAGGAGACCAGACAAGTCTGAAACCTCAAAGCATCAAACTGTATGTGTTTTCTCCTCAAATCTTCTCACATCAATGGACATACATAGCAGCTATTACTGAAAAGAAAGAACATAGCCTTGCAGACCTACCAAGCTAGAAACCTTGGGTGCCAAGGAAATTACGCATATAAATACCACTGCGTAGCAGTGTTTTTCCCAGGCGAAACCACTTCGCAACCCATTCATTCGTGACCAAACATACTCAACAACAGTCACGAAAACCAGGAATAAATCACAGTAGCCCATTCTAATTCTTTTACCCTATAAATCTCTCGTCTCACACTGTTTCCCCAAATTTTTAGACAGCAAATAGTTAAACGACAAAGAGACCTACACGCTAACCTGTGTTGGCCGAATTCGATTTGATGATGAACACCAGATCTCGCCTGAAAGGCGTTGATCTTGGGACCGAACTGTGGGCTGATGAAAGGACTTGGGCGACGACGTTCAAACTGCTGGGGAAGCTTACGAGCGCGCTCGATTTGAGGGTCACCATGGGATCTCCGGTCAACGATAAAGCATGGAGGCGCTGCGTTTGGTTTTTGGCAGAAGAGGTTTTATTTCTTTTGACTTGGACGAGATGGAATAAATGAAGAGGAGTGGTGGTAAAGGTTTAAGGCGGCCACGTTTTTATCAGAAGGGTTAATGTGGATGAGGGTTCTGACATGGACCAGTTCGGGTTTGGCATATGGGCTGCGAGAACAGTGGGATGGAAGCCCAATTACGATGAATGGGAAAAAGGGGCCTACTACTAAGGTTATTTTAACTAATCATGGTGCAAACTATTATAGAATCAAAATTTAGTTTTAGATTAAAATATTAATAATCAAATTATAATTAAATCAGAACAGGGTTTAAACAATTTAGCCAAAGTTCTGGGATTCTGGGGTCACAAGTTGAACTGAACAAGTTGGAATTTATCTGAAACAAGCTGTGTTTACAACGCAGATCCTGGTGAGTTAATTCTCACACCTTATGGAATTCTGTGATGTGGTAAATTCATATTAAAATATAATTTACCTTTAAAAATATAAATTGGTTGAATGGTTGCCATTGGTTGTTTATTGATTTGTTGGTTGCTGTTATTTATTACTTTAAATATCAGATTATGAAATTCATTTCATATATTGTTATGAAATGTCTAACGAGCTGTGATGCAGGGAAGGACAGGTTGGAGGGATCCGGCCGGATTCCTCAAAATGTTATATGTCGTTTGTTTGTTTGTGATATTGTCGATATTTGAACTGATTGAACACCATATGGTTGAAAAAACCTGTTTGAATGTGATGGTTGAATAAATAACCACCCGGGTTGTGTTTAAAATCAACCAACAGTGTTGATTTGGTAACTGGCAGTGAATGGCCTAAAATGTGTTGTTTATACGTCGTTCGACCGTCCGGTGAAACGACGCGGTTTTAAAGTTATAAATTATTTTATAACTGAACTGATGTTTTTCAGTCATTTTATAGTTATAATTAAATTAGAAATTTATAAATATATATTTTAATCGAGTTTTAAAAAGGATTAAAATACCAGTTTCCAAACGAGATTTGTGAATGAGATTTTAAGTGATTGAGAAGATGTAAATAAGTTTTTCTAAAGTAAAAAGAATTCAACTAAACGTAGTTAGAAATGTATTAATGGTTTAAACGAAAACTAAGTTAAGTCAAAGGGATGGTAAATGGAGTATTTGGAAATAAAGCCAAGCGAGGTTTAAATGGGATTTTAAACCAAATGATGACTAGAAACTCAAAGAATGGAATTGAGCGAATATGGTAATAAGGATTTTTAGACGAAAAGGAAATTACATAAGAAATGGGTATGGATTGGTAAGTGGTTTTGAAATTAAAATCCAAGTTAAAAGGATTTGATTGTAAAGAAGGAGGTAAGCGGGTTTAGCGATATAATCCAAGTAAAAGTTTTAAATTCAAGAATGCGAATAAATGAAAGCAAATCATTTAATAAGGGATTTATATTTTGTTATAAGCGAAATGATGTTTTAAGTAAAAAGTTATTCGTTAGTGAATATTTACTTAATTAAGGAAATTAAGTAAAAAGATTATGTGACGAGGGTTTCAATTGTAAGAAAAAGGTTTAAAACCAGACTTGAAATCAAAAAGGGAAAATGACTAATGATAATCACTTAACTGTTAAGTGAGGTGTGCGGTCGACAAAAATCAACCGTCTTTAAGTGAAATTGGTAATCAAAGTAATTTGAAGTAAATACTTTGAATATTCGTTAAAGTTTAACGAATGGGTTAAATGACTAGTTAATCTTCGATTAATTATGAACCAATATGGTTAAGCATCGCTAAGTCGATCAAAACCAAATAAGAATTCTATTAAGAGGTTTATAAATACAAGTTTTCAAACAAGAAGGGTTAATGGGGTTTTATCCAAGATTAGCAGAATGTTGTTCCAAGTTAAAAGTGAACATTTACTTAACTAAGTAAATTAAGTAAAGAGATTAGATCGAACGAGAATTTCAAGTATAAAATATGATTTATAAAAACCAGGTTGAAATCAAAGTGACAAGGAGATTTGAATATCGATGGTTGAGTGACGAACTGATATTATTCTGAGATAGGGACGTTGTCGATTAAGGTCTGAGAGGTAAATAGAATACCCCAACTTGAACGGCTTCGTTATTATCGAGGAATGGTATTGGTTTGAAATAAGTGAAAGGTGTTGTGATTGGCGTGATGTTCCATACGTGGAGTATTAAAAATGAAAGCGAGATTTTGGGAATATGAACATAAATAAGAATATTGATTTCAAGTTATTTTGAACATTCGTTATGCAACTTGAATTAAGCGAATATAGTATTTGAATATAATTAATCAGACATAGTTTTCATAAAGAGTGCCACTGCGTACGACTGATAGCGGAATTCGCAGGGCTGCAGATAGCCTACGGCGGTCGGGTGTTTCCTGAGGGAATCAGGCGTAACCATTGTGATCGCTGCGATCTAGGTCAAGCGAATGGAGTTAAGTCAAGTTAAAAAAAATATATAAACATATTTTAAAGTATATAAAAGGGTTTTGAGAATTTTATGATGAAATAAAGGTAATTATAAGGTAAATATATCGAAAAGGTTTTATCCATCCATGTGTTAAATATATTTTTAAAAAGGCCAAGTAATGCCAAGTACCATTCAACAAAATCATTGGATGAACACTATTGCTATTTGATAGTTAAATCACCGACTATCAAAACCCGACCAATACGATTGTTGGTATGGAAAGACCGGGATCGAATTATATTCGAAAACCATTCCGACCAACAAATACGTGAAGACGTCAAGTGAAGACAGAGCAAGTGAAGACCGTGGATCTTCATAAGCGGAAGGACTACTTGTCGAATCTCTCTGGCTTGCAACCAGAGTTATTTGGTTTTGTGATTCGGTCGTGGTTGAAATCCACGGGTTGCAAGGACTACTCGCTACTGATCCTGGGGTGATTCCTAGATGAGATGCAGTAGGAGGGTACCTTCGGTTCATCCTGTTCCTGGATGACTTGTATGGACGGATGTCTGACAGAGTATTTCTAAAGGGGTCACATACGTTGATTTCTTCAAACGTATTTCTGTTAATGGAGGGGAAGGCCGTACACCTTCTCTTAGCTAACCGCAGAGTATTTTTGTGGACGTCAATTAGTGATGTCCGGCGGATCTGACGATGTGGCATTCAAAGTAAATGATGACCATATATACGAAGAGATGAATTCTAGCCTCAAGCCTCATCAACCGGGAAATGACAAAAATCGGGCAGGCAGCATGGCTATGTGGGTCGCACCCATTAGGATGTATAATCACCTATCTAGAGGAATTCCTTTTGCTTCTTTACTCTATCGATGCTGTCCCTTTACGGGAGGCGGTGGTTTGAGCCCAACCGTCGGTGATATACATTCGATACACTCAAGCGAAATGAGGGGTCGGTCATGTGTGGGCCGGGTTGCAAGACGTTCTTGTTGAACCCAGTGTATTCGCCTCTAGAGATACACGTGCGGAAGGTGGTCCCATACCTTATCAAGTTGGAAACCAATATCCAATAAGCGCCTGCGGTTTTGGTTTGTATACTATATATGGGGAGCGTGAGATGCAAGCGTTCCTCTAGATTGTTATTTACTTGTATTTAGACATTATGATAATATCAGATCAAAGTATGATTCCAAAAATGGTTTGAGTTATAGTAAGGTAAAAACCGTTCGTGTTTATGTGTGGGCTGGTCTTACTATTATCCTTTTGTTTCATAAAGGATTTTCAAAGTTAAACAAGTGTGTGTTATGTGAATTTATCACTGATAGTATTCCAGACTGACCCGGTGTATTTTGTTTTAAATCAAATGTGCTCGGGTCAGACCGAGTATGTTCCAGGTTAGGTTTCGCTTGGAGTTTCAGGTGCTAGAAGCAGGTGGCTTCACCGCTAGTATATAAAGCTATTATTCCGCTGTGACTGATATATGCTGTACTCTGATGATTGGTATGTATATACAGTTTTTGTATAAAGGATTTGTGATATTATATTTTATTCGTTCCGCTGTGAGATTCTGACGTGTTCTTCTTCTTTCTTCTATTCTAATACTTCTTTCTTTCTATCCTCACCCTCTAAATTCTTTCTCATGACAATCTGGGGGTTCGATACTTGGGTTTTTGGCAAGCGATACGGGTTTATGTATTGTTGTCGAAGACCCGATTGTCGTCTTTTTCTCCGGGTCGTTACACCTGGTCTCGTTTTCTGCCTAGATTCGTCCGCCTAATCCTATATAAACAACCCCTAGTCTCCTTCTCTATTCGCAACTCTTCTCGAACCGTATGCTGCAAAGATTCTTGGTGGACATGACTTCTTCTCCTCCACTAAATTAAATAATAAATAAAATAATATGTAAAATAAATCAAGACGAGGAAATGCTGCTCAAGACTTTCAAGAGGAGATTCAAAACAAGCTAGGATTCAAGTGAAGATTCAAACGACTTCAACGATTGTTTTTCTACGAATCTAATATAATCTCTGTAAGTCGGTTACTATTTAGATTTAAACGTTTTCTCTATTCGTGACATGAAATTAAAGGAATAAAAAGAATATGCCAAATCTTTCTGTTCGAATCAATGCTTCTATCCTTGGACCTAATTAAGGACTGTTACGATTCGATGACCAATAAGACTGTGACTATGAAACTATGGACCTTAAAACCATATGCCTCTTTGACTATGAACATTGCCTATGAACATTGACTATGAACATTGCCTATGACTGTGACTCAGGACTGTGAGAATTATTTTCCTTTGACTATGAACATCGCCTATGACTATGATTCATTAACTGTGAGGATTTATTGCCTATGACTATGGATATAAGGTTATTATTTATGCCCATGACACTGTAGTTACAAAACCATGTTGCACCCCAAACTGGCATTATATTGGATCTAGGCTTGACTTTCTATTTCTAGTTATCCTTGGATCTTGATCTTGGGAATTTACCTATTAAGTTAGGTCTACCCATGTTCTTGAACCTATACTATTCAACCCTTTTCAAGTCGTAATATTACCAGATCTATATGCCTGTGAATTATCATCTTATGCCAGTTATTATGTCTATTCTTTCATGGCATTTTGGTTCATTCCCTTTTATCCACGAATCTAGATTTATTTATAATCTAGGTTGAATCACGATTTTACGAACGATGGGAATACGTTTTGGGAAAAACATGAAATTGACTAAACGTGGAAATTGGCATAATTTGGGAACATGCATTATAGCATGACTATTAAGATGAAAATTAGAATAACAAGTCTAGTTTTGACATGAACTGAAATTAGAATATTATATCAGAATTGGGTGGCTAAATTAAGCATGATAAGTAATTAGCATAATTGTGAATAATCTACATACATTGGGCGTAAATGGTAAATGGTTAAATGGGCCACAAAGTAGGTACTTGGATGCAAATTAAGTTTTGGGCATAAACGGTGAACTAGAATATGAAACCTAGTTTGGCATAAACTGTAAACTAGAATATAAAATCTAGTTTTGGCATGAACTGTAAATGAGGATGTTGGATCTAAATTGCTATAAACTGTAAGATAGGCAAATCAAGATTTGGACCTAGAATATAAGTCCATTAGTGGGCATGGAAAATGTATAAGGTATAGGCCAAATTTATTTATAAAGGGAAAATGGACTTTGAGGATAAATGGTTAAACTTTGAGGATAAATTGTTAACAATTTATATATATACAAAAGAAAGGTTTATTAATGACATCTCTTTTAATAATACATACACCAGAAAGTTCTAGGGTGACAGAGAGGATAGAGTCTAGGCTTGGGTTTGGAAAATACAAGTTTCCTGCTCTCCCTGGTTATCCCTAACTGATCCGACGGACGGGATGGTTACTTTCAAAACCTGATTTGAAAATTAATCAAAACCCTTTGAACTTAGAAAACACGAATATGCCTAACCCGAGGTTAGACTGAGTTGCGATGTAAACCTGCCCGGAACCAACTGGCACATCCAGTAATCGCAACAATATCTATCTAATGTGAGTGGTCGCGGCTTTAATTTATTTAGTTAAAGCTAGAACAAGAATGGTAGGGTTAAGTTAACTAAGACACTTAACCAATTCAACATGATAACCAAACTGATGGGTGGGGTTAGGTTCATACTGAGCTTAACACAGTTAAGCTAGAATGGGAGGGTTATGTCCATAGGAACACTTAACCAACTTAACATAGTTAAGCTAGAAGGGGAGGGTTAAGTCCATAGGGACACTTAACCAAACTTAACATCGTAACAAGACAATATTTGTAGGGGTTAAGTAACTAAGAAAACACTTATCCAAATTAACATGTTAACCAGACTAGAAGGTGGGGTTAAGTAAAGTTAATACACTTAGCCAAATTAACATGTTAACTAGACTAGAGGTTGGGGTTAAGTAAAATTTAATACACTTAGCCAATTTGATATGTCAGCTGGACTAGACCGTAGGGTTAAGTAAACTTGAACACTTAACCATCAGATTGTGATAAAGGAATAGGGTTAAGTCTAAAACATGAAGGGATAATACTTAACCATTAATAAAATGTTAGTTAAAACAGATGGGCAAGGTTAAGTTAAAAAGGAACACTTAACCAATACATGATGAATGAACATGGTTAAGTAATAAGAAATACTTAACCAATATAACTTGGTTTGTGGTAGGGTTAAGTCAACATGAATTACTGATAACCCTTAACCAGTTTATCAGGATAAATGAAGAGGGTTAAGTTAGCTTGAATTGACTACACTTAACCAATCCAAATTGACGAGAAAGAGAACTAAGTAGTAAACCTTAGTTAAAAGGAGCTAAGTAGTAAACCTTAGTTAAGAAAACAACGATTCTGGAAACTAAGTGGTAAACCTTAGTTAGCAAAACTAAGTAGTAATTCTTAGTATAACACGGGAAGGAGCAAACGTCCGTCTGAGTAAAAAGAAGGCTCCAACGAATTGGGTTACGAAGCCCGAGGCTTCGAGAGGACGCGAGGGTACTCTTGGTATCCCTCTGTGAGGCTGCAGATGATCCTCCTGGGCTCACAGAGGTTAAGGTCTACGTTAGAAGAACCAGGGGTATGCCTTGGTTGCAATATATGGCAACCTAAAGACTAGGATGGACCAGCGTGATTCGGCGAGAAAATGGTAGCACTGTGATAGCAACTCGTCGTCTACCATCCATCTTGAGTCAATTGAGATACGTGAAGCGGAAAGGCGGAGAGCTCCAAAAGACCATATACTTGTTATCTAGTTATGGGTGAGGATGGCCATAGGTTAGTGGGGGCATAGGGGGTCTGCGTATAGTTCTCATTTTTCAAGGTGTGCATTTCATTAGTTGAGGGAGGGGTCGAGTGGGACCATAGCCACTAGAATAAAAACAGACCTTAGCATCTGCATCAGCAGATATCTGAAAGCTCCCGACCGAGTTCTGTGTTTCTTGATTTGCCCTGCCACAGGACTCGGGCTGCACATTACAGGACATGTGCATCTAGACAAGCGATAACGATTCGCGATACATGCGTGGGGAAGTCTAGGAACATATACCACTCTAGGTAGTGTGTCCTAGACTAGGGGACATCGTTCGACAGGTAGCATAATCCCTAGTTGGACTAGGTGGCATAAACCCTGAATCCGAGATGCGTTCAGCAGATAGCGTAAACTCTAGTTGAATCTAGAAAGCACTTGATAGAAAACCCTAGATTAGATCTAGGTAATAAATAATAAATGTATGCCTGAAGGCAATGGAACTACAGGGATTGGGATCACGTTATCGTTACTAGTTGGGACACTAGTTAGGTGGTGCAGAGATATAGAAACCAGTATAACAAGGAAATAACGAAGCGGCGAAAGTATTAGAGCATATCCAGTTTATCTTATCTTAGCATATCTTGTGTTAATCTTGTCTAATCTTGCTGACCCTATCATCATGGTGTTATCTTGTATTCAGTTAATTCATGTCGTTTTGTTTTTCCATGTTTACATGCTAGAAGTAACTGAACTTACTCAGGCTTTATGTCTGACTCTGTTTTTCTTTCGTCTTCTTTTCTTCCGTTTCCCCCTAAGGTAGTAAAGGGAGGGAATAGTATAGCTCAGGTTAAGTTGGTCTGTCCCTCTTTCCCAGGTTGAAGATTTGTCGAAGTTTTGTTTGGATTCTTCTTTCAGATGCTATGGCTGGCTCTTGCTACATTAGGGAATATAAATGTTGTTTTATGCTTCTTTATTTTGTAGGACAGATGATACTCTGATATTGTAAAGAAATCGTTGTACAAACTATTTTATCAATAAAGCAAAGTTTTATTTTCCGTTGTTTTAATTTTTGTTTGTGTTGTAATTCATCTGCATCTTTTACCTTAACATGCTCCACAGAACTTAGTGCATTCCCTTTGTGAGTGACACTAATGGATGTGGGGTGTTACACGTGGTATCAGAGCTGAAGGTTACCAGATCAGATAAAGGATTTGAAAAATTATTTTCAAAACGGTTTTAAAAGAAGCATTTACAAGAGAAAAGATTTGTTTAAAAGGAATATTCCCCAAAGCCATACACACTATCTTCTCTTCTTCTGTTTGAATTCTTGTCTCCTTCTTTCTTGATTCTCTGGGGCTCCTGGCTTTCTGGGAGGTAACCTCATCGATGGGCGAAGTAGTGCCTGGCTTCCATCCATAGCCATAGTTGTTTCACCTACGGCCAGTTTTCTTTCATACTTATAGGGTTTTCTGTACGATGGAAGCAAGTTTTGAGAGATTTGTCAACATGACTACACACGGAAGAGGATGAGGAATTCATGGATGTAGATTTAGCTCACAAAGGAGGAAGGAATTAGAAAACCTAAGACAAGAGGAAGTATCTTTACTATGGTGTAATAGGGCATGTAATTAAGGGCAAAGGACAAGATTTTCAGAAGGGCAAGTACCTACTTTCGCCACCAAGCGTACCTAGGAGAAAGGTAGTAAAGTTCTGTTGGAAGAGTCTAGTTTTGCTGTTCGTACTCTTTCCTTTGGTTTCAGTGCTTCACATTTGTTCATATCCACTTCCATAGTTGAGTCTCTACACCATAGTATTTGTATAGTAGAAAGATCCCACTAGAGTCTCAAATCCAATTGGTGGTCCGACCAGTTTATTTTTAGGGATTTGAGAATAGCTATCGAGTTTGCTTATATCATCTCACGTAGATCGTCTAAATTCGGAGGAGACATTCCTTGGGTGCTTGTCTGATATTGGTTTAGGCCTTTGGGGTTGTACTTGAGGAATGTCGAGTTCGACTAGGATGGTTTGCGTGAGAGATGAATAGTTGTGGCAGGCACTCTAAAAAGCACGTAGTGACCTTTTCGACCCTTATAGTTAGGGCATGGTGGATAAGAGGGAGACCTCTAATCATCCTAGTATATACACTTGGTACCGTGATTGACATCTGTTTATTTTGGAAATGGAGGTCAGAAACTTCATGTAATGACCCGAAAATCCGGTAGAATTTGAGCTGACCAAAAACACAAGTCCAACCCCAAATATCACGGAAATTCGAACCATTAATAGAAAGAAATTAGAGGGTGAGGATAGATAAGATAGAAACTTAGAATAGAAGAAGAAGAAGAACACAACATCAGAGTAACACGAATCTCACAGCGGAACGAATAACATATAATATATATAACATAACTTGAAATATACATCTGTACTTGAATATACATCAATATCAAAGTACATCACTTACAACACAGCATAAATAACTATAGCTATATGATCCTGAAGCCTCCTGCTCCAAGCTCTTCCAGTATATCTGTAAATTCCCGACTACTTGACTGCCCGTACAAATTTAGGCACCCAAGAGTTTAGGGAAAACAACAAAGTAAACTCCGGGTCAGTCATGGGACTGGTATGAGTAAACAGTTTAAAACAGTTTCAGAAAACTAAATGATATCTCATAAGACCACGCCGTATAACACGGAACGGGTTTTTCCCTTATGAAAATCCAAACGCTTGATTTAACTTTCAAAAATCCCTTTGAAAGGAACTATAATCTTTATATCAAAACTCTTTTGATATTATAATAATGTCTAAATCAAGTAGATAACAATCTAGTGGAACGTTTGCATCTCACGTTCCACATATATAATTACAATCATAAACCGCAAGCACGTATTGGGTAATTGATTTTCCAACTATGACAAGGTATGGAATCACATTCCTCTGGTATATATCTAGAGGAGAATACACCGAGTTCAACAAGAACATCTTGCAACTCAGCCACACATGACCGACCACTCATTTCGCTTGAGTGTATCGAATGTATATCACCAACGATTGGGATCAGCAACCGTTTCCCGAATGGGTCAGCATCGACAATAGATTTTTAGAAGTAAATGAAACTCTAGATCAGGTGATTATACACCCTAATAGGTGCGACCTACATAGCCATGTTGCCTGCCCGATTTCTGTCATTTACCGGTTGATGAGGCTAGAAGCTACGCTTTATCATCACGCCATATTCACTTCGAATGTCACATCGTCAAATCCATCAAATCACCGATTGACGTCCTCAACAGTACATTACGTGTTAGCTAAAAGAAGTTTCCTTCTCCGCTTCCACTCTTGGTACGATTGGAGAAATCAATGTACGTGACCTTTCTGAAAATACCCCGTCAGACATTCATCCATACAAGTCACCCAGGAACAGGATGAACCGAAGGTACTATTTCTATAAATAGAAAAAGTCCTTGCACTCTACTCCGTCTTCGATTATCTTTATATAAATCGGATTCGCACGCTACTGCCGATATGGAGTGGTTCTTCGGATAATAATCCAACCGGTCTCTCCATATTGACAACGATGGTCAAAACTCCGATAGTCTGTGATTTAACTATCGAATAAAACAAGTGTTTCGATAGTCGATGATTTAACTATCGAATAAAACAAGTGTTCAACCAAACATCCAATAATCACGGAACCTTTAATTAATATTCCATTAATTAAATCTCTTCTCTATTTCTTATCAATATTTGTTTACCAAATATTTTCAATAACCATATTGGCCTTATACGTTATTTGGAAAACATTTCCATATATCGCCTTCCTTAAATTTCTAGCTTTAGAAATATTCATTATTCTATTTCCAAGCTTTGCACATATTTAGGATAAAACAGATGTTGTGTAAAACATCGTTATGACAACCCAAATACAATATTTAACTAATTCTCATTTCACATTGATCTTCGAGCCTGAATCTTGCTACTTATCGGTATATCATGAAATCAACCAAGTTGGGGTATAATTACCTCTCAGACCTTGACTGAATAACATTTAACGTCAAAACAGACAAGACTACTTACTCGAATAATCAATACCATACAACTGATTATTCACTTTTAAACACATATACATTTCCTCTTTCTATTCCTTCTAGATTTTATTCTTAGTCTTCCTTTTTGATTATACTATTCTATTTCTAAGTTCATTTCCTTATCGACTTCTTTATATATCGATACGTTGATTTCTAACTATCAAATTATCTTAAAAATATTCTATCTCCTTAAATTCCCGGAAAAATTCGCCATAACCTCCTTTGTACCGGGAGCATCGGGAAATTTCAAATAGCTTTCCCGGTCCTTCTTATCTCAAAAAAGAAAAAGAAAAAGCCAAGCGGCTTGCCGATACGGCGCATAAAATCTCATATGGAAATTTAATACGTACCTTTTTGTCGGGCATTCTATTTATTTCACTTCTATACTTTATTCCAAACCTGTCTCCTGTATCTATACCTGTCCAATCTATTTAACTATACCAAATCGTTTTAACTCAATTTGTTAATTATTTCTTTAGTCTATTTCTCCTTTTAATATTTGAATTCTATATTCAAACTCCAATTCGCTTCTATTATTCAATTTCTATATATCAAATTCTATTGTCTTCTATTTATTCAAATCCTATATTAAAAAGTCCGTTTGAATTTCTATTATTCAAATCTCTATTTCAATTCCTTATATTCAAAGTCTATTTAAATTTCTCTATTCAAATTCCATTTGAAATACTATATTCAAATCGTTTAAAGTCCATTTGAATTTCTCTATATTCAAATCTATAGCTTAAAGTCCATTTGAATTTCTATTATTCAAATCTATAGTTTAAAGTCCATTTGAATTCTCGGCATTATTTATAAACAATGTTTATAACTTCAATTCAAATCCCACCTTTCCATTTATAAACAACGTTTATAAAATTCAATTCAAATCCCATATTTTCATTTATAAACAACGTTTATAAATTCGATTCAAATCCCATATTTTCATTTATAAACAACGTTTATAAATTCGATTCAAATCCCATATTTTCATTTATAAACAACGTTTATAAATTCGATTCAAATTCCATATTTCCATTTATAAACAAAGTTTATAAATTCGATTCAAATTCCATATTTCCATTTATAAACAAAGTTTATAAATTCGATTCAAATTCCATATTTCCATTTATAAACAAAGTTTATAAATTCGATTCAAATTCCATATTTCCATTTATAAACAAAGTTTATAAATTCGATTCAAATTCCATATTTCCATTTATAAACAAAGTTTATAAATTCGATTCAAATTCCATATTTCCATTTATAAACAAAGTTTATAAATTCGATTCAAATTCCATATTTCCATTTATAAACAAAGTTTATAAATTCGATTCCTTGTTCATATGTATTCAAAACAAGTTAATGTTTCTATACTTCATTAAAAATTCAAATTCTATTTATAAAAATAGAATTCCCCTTTTAAATTTCAAATACCCTTTTTGATAATTTTATAAATCAATATCCCAAGCCCCAGTGATATTTAAACAATCAAATCAGCCAATTTTCAATCATTTGATTTTTTTTCACATCATATATGAATATCAAGCAAACAACAGATAATATATATTTTGAGGAATCCAGTTGGATTCCTCCAACCTGTTTTTTCTTGCATCCACAGACGTTAGTCAACATAGTAATACCCATCCTGCTTCGAGGCAGGATATCGCGGTATAGAAGGTCATCCACTAATCATAGCGTGGGGCGTATAGGGTAATCATCCGCTATGAAACTGCGGACATCCGGTAATGAAACTGCGGGAATCCAGCCAATCATCAACCCAATATACATATATAATAGTCCTAAATAACTAATATATATTTTAAATCAACCAAACAATATTTAAACAAGCATAGCAATTATTTTTAACAACTAGAAATAATTCTAATTAAATGGTGAGTGAGGTTTACTCACCGTGATATTTTATCTTCGAATATCCATCTTTTTGAATTGTCTTGGCTAGCCTCTACTTGAATCATCTCAAATGAATTTATCGTACACCTTATTGATTATTACTGCAAACAGCTTTAACTCTTGCACCATACACTTCGACATTACATCGAACACCTCATGGTCGACCTCCAAATTACGTTGTCGTTCATTCTTATGGCCACCAACGCCTGGACTGACCCCTCCGACGTGCCTCCAGGTTGACGTCGACCTTCCCAGGCCTCCCAGAAACCTGCGTCGCCCTCCCCAAAACAGTGTATGCCCCTTTACAGTTTTCTGATGTCGAGCTCTTTCCAGTTTTTCCCTTCGAACCATCACTCAGACTCCCTGGAAGCCTTGGAACTTCGGATTTCAGAGCACCGCACCCTCCTCACCTCACAGATCCGTACTTCCTATTTCCGCTTCTAGTTCGAACTCGACAATACCCAGAGCGACTCCTCTCCTGCCAACGCCAACACCGCTCCAATCCCTGAAGCCTAAGTCGAGTTCGACACATGCCCAGAAACCAGTCGTGCACCACCAAACCCCGTTCGAACGAAACCCCTCAACTCCACCGGAAATCGCGCGCTTCTTCCCTGGCGTCGAGTTCAGAAGACCTCGCGCCCTTGATGTTGACCTCCCAGGAACTCGCGGTTCTCGATTTGTAGAAGAGGAGATGGGAGCGATCTTTGAGGGAGAGGATTTAACTGTGGGGCTTCGGTTCTGAAAATGAAGGAGAAGGAATTTCGTTGGTTATTTAATAGAAGGAGGTGTGGTTTTTTTTCGAACAGCGAGGCTATTCTTGATTTTTTCTCTGGTGGGTTTGAAATGAACAGCGAGCCCTTGTTTTTGTGGAGATGGAGAAGAACACGTATTTTGTTTTGGGCCATTAATTAAATTTTGTTTTTAATTAAATTAAAATCCGTATCCTTTAAATAAAAATACACCCTGATTCTCAACTCCTTTCTGAACCCAACGACTGTCAATTCTAGGATAATACCCCTATTCCGGACACACTGGGATATGTCACGAGGTCCAATTCGATCATCTGAAGGAGATATTAATTTGAATTAATATAAATTAATTTCAGACAACTTATTCTTCGATAAATAAATTAATATTATTCTTCTAATTCAAACAGGAGTTTTGAACTGATTATCTGAACTGTTTCCACTTCAGTATTGATTTTGAATTCAAGTAAATTCAATTTCGTGTTTCAATAATTATACATATTCAAAATAAACCATTTTCGATTTTTAAATCGATAATCAAATATAAAATTCCTTTTATATTTTATTTCAATATTTAAACCATATTAAATATCCTAAATTTACCGACGAAATATCCGGGTCATTACATTCTTCCCCACTTAAAATAATTTCGTCCTCGAAATTGCTAAGGTAGAAAAAGTGCTATAAACCCATTTATCCATTCAAAACTTATTTATGTTGATACTCAACATTTCAAACTTCCTTACGTAACTCTCTTTCGAATAAATCCTTATCCGATAACTCCTCCCTTCGAATAACTATATTCGGTAATCTCTCTTTCGAATAACTAGATTCGAAAACCTTTCTTCGAATAAACTATATTCGATTTACTCTATTCTATTTACTCTTATCAATTTACTCTATTGGATTTAACTCTTTTCGATTAATTCCATCGAATAACTAAATTCGATAACTCCTTCGAATAACCAATATTTTATAACTCACTTCGATTAACTAATAATCGATAACTCCTTCCGAATAACCAAATTCGATAATTCCTTCCGAATAACCAAATTCGATAATTCCTTTCGAATCGATAACTCCTTTAATTCTATCTGAATAACCAATATTCGATTAACTCCTTTAAATTAACTTCGACTAACTCCTTTGGATTAACTAACTAACTCCTTTAGATTAACTAACTTCGAATAACCAATATTCGATAACTGCTCTTCGAATAAATAATATTGATAACTCTACTCGATGAACAATATTCGATTTCTCCACTCGAATACACTATATTCGATAACTATTTCGAATAAGTGATATTCGATAACTTTACTCGATTAATTCCATTAGAATAACTCTAACTGGTTAATTCTAACTCTAATCGATTATTTCTAACTTTAATTGACTTCTCCTATTCGAATAACTCCTACTTGATAACGTGTATTCATTTACAAAAATTTACTTTTTTGTAACGGTACTTCACTTTATAAATGTTCTCTCTAATAACGTTACTTCACTTATACAAGTGTTGTGTACCCCTTCTATTTAAAACTATCGGTGTTAAAAACCAATATCTCTTCTCTATATAAGTTCAGACTTATATATTCCATTTATCCAATGATAAATATTTAATTTAATTTATAAACCGTTATTTATAAATTAATCTTTTCTATTTATCTGTTAAAACAGATATCCATTTTCTATTCATCTTCTGAATATTCCTTTGATTAAATTCTATTTATTTAACAAATAAATATCTCATCTATAACATTCAATTTATTTTCTATAAATAAATATTTCCATTAAATCTATTTGTAAATGTTTTACAAATATTTCCTTTTAAATTCTATTTGTAAATGTTTTTACAAATATTTCTCCTTATATTTGTTTGCACATAACTTCCTTTGTATTTGTGTTACAAATATTTTACTTTTTTACTCTTTTGGGTTTTTCCTTTCTTCACACCCAATTCATATTTCATTCACATTGATTTTACTTAATTTATTCATTTCGATCCATTTAACTTACTTAAGTTAAATTAATTTCAATCATTCAAATTCTCATTAACTAGTTGTTAATTAACCGTTTTGCCTATTTCATCCTTTTTATTTGAATATAACTTGTTCACATATATGTCAACTAAATTATAAACCAATCTAATTATATTTTCAACTCAAGTTATATATTCGATTTCGAATATAAATTCTCAATCTCTTTATCCAAAAACCCAATTTCGACTCAAATTTCCTTTAACTAATTATTTTTCCAATTTAGTTAATTCTATTTTAACCATTTAAAAATATGATTTTTGTCTTAAAAATCATTTCACTTACTTCACTGGAGTTCATATTTATTTTATATCTCCAGTCTGGATTTTTCTAATGCCAATTCGGATTTTATTTCCTAGCAATCCTTTTATTTATTTAATTAAACCGTTATGGTTTCTATAATGGTTCTGGCGCTGCTTTTCTAAAAATTTGATTTTGACATAACTCAAAATCTATACGACGAAATCCAGATTTTTCTCTTTCATTAGAAAACTATTGTTCAACCGGTCCCGACGATTCTTGTTTCAAAGAATTCCGACTTCAACTGAGTTCTGTATACTAAATTGAAGTTCGTATCGCCAATTTACGAACTGCCGCGCTACGACGAGCTCGTTTTAATTATATTTATAAATATAAACGTTTTAACTTTGTTTATAATAAATTCAACTCCATTCTGATATATATATCAAATCCATTTTTCCATTTCAACATAATATTTCCGATCTATTTCACTTCTAATATTCAAATCCTATATATCTACAATATTCAAATTCCATTTGAATTTCTTTATTCAAACTCTATATTTGAATTTCCTTCTATTCAATTTCTATTTGAATTTTCTTCGATTCAAATTCTAATTCAATTTTTCTTTATTCAAATTTCTATTTGAATTCCTTATCTTCAAATTCTATTTGAATTTCTTATCTTCAATTTCTACTTGAATTTCCTTCTATTCAAATTCTACTTGAAATCATTTGAATTTAAATTCTATTTCAAACTCTGTATTTTCTTTGAATTCTAATATTCAACCTCCACTTTGTATTCTTTTTGAAATTCTATTTAACCAAATTCCATTTGAATTCTAATATTCAAATCTCTATTTGACTTTTCTTTATTCAAATCCATTTGAATTCCTTTGAATTCAAATTCCATTTCAATTTTCCTTATACAATTTCTATTTGAATTTTCTTTATTCAAACTCATTTGAATTCCTTTGAATTCAAATTATATTTCACTTCTATTTGAATTATATATATATATTCAAATTCCTTTGTTTACTTCTATTTGAAATCTATATTTCAATTCCCATTTCAAAATTCCGTTGAAGTCATATAAATATATACATATATTTATATCTATCTCAAATTCAAAACATCTGAATTTTCAAACAACTTGTTTCTTTCAAAAAAATTTCCATCAAAACTTTTCTAAGCAGCAATTCATCACTTAGAAACTCGAAAATGAATACTGGTGATGTTGCGACCATCATCAGAATTATTTCCCAGCTACTGAATGAGTTCAGTGCTTTATTTCTTTCAAACTCCATTTTAGAAAAATATTTTCCAAACTCCCAGGATTTTAAATTCTGAATTCTGGTTCGAATTCAATTTCAATTTATCACATTTGTATTTGATTTCATATACAAATTCCACTTGGTTATATATAACTATTTCTGTTTTATTTTCTAATTTGATTATAATCCTAACTATCAACTTAACTATTTGAAAACAATATCGTGTTCAATCTTCTGTTCAAATGTTTATAAACTCCTATCGACATCGTGGCGTCCCACGATTCGACCAAAATTTATAATCCACTCAACAAACTAGTCAACACAATATAAAACAGTTTTTATATCAAATAACAAATACACTCTCTCGTATATATATACACTCAACTCATTCTAGGATACTACTGATCCTATCTCTAATGAGCACATTCCAACAAGCCTAGGTATTCGCTCAACCTAAGCTCTGATACCAACTGTAATGACCCGAAAATCCGGTAGAATTTGAGCTGACCAAAAACACAAGTCCAACCCCAAATATCACGGAAATTCGAACCATTAATAGAAAGAAATTAGAGGGTGAGGATAGATAAGATAGAAACTTAGAATAGAAGAAGAAGAAGAACACAACATCAGAGTAACACGAATCTCACAGCGGAACGAATAACATATAATATATATAACATAACTTGAAATATACATCTGTACTTGAATATACATCAATATCAAAGTACATCACTTACAACACAGCATAAATAACTATAGCTATATGATCCTGAAGCCTCCTGCTCCAAGCTCTTCCAGTATATCTGTAAATTCCCGACTACTTGACTGCCCGTACAAATTTAGGCACCCAAGAGTTTAGGGAAAACAACAAAGTAAACTCCGGGTCAGTCATGGGACTGGTATGAGTAAACAGTTTAAAACAGTTTCAGAAAACTAAATGATATCTCATAAGACCACGCCGTATAACACGGAACGGGTTTTTCCCTTATGAAAATCCAAACGCTTGATTTAACTTTCAAAAATCCCTTTGAAAGGAACTATAATCTTTATATCAAAACTCTTTTGATATTATAATAATGTCTAAATCAAGTAGATAACAATCTAGTGGAACGTTTGCATCTCACGTTCCACATATATAATTACAATCATAAACCGCAAGCACGTATTGGGTAATTGATTTTCCAACTATGACAAGGTATGGAATCACCTTCCGCTGGTATATCTCTAGAGGAGAATACACCGAGTTCAACAAGAACATCTTGCAACTCAGCCACACATGACCGACCACTCATTTCGCTTGAGTGTATCGAATGTATATCACCAACGATTGGGATCAGCAACCGTTTCCCGAATGGGTCAGCATCGACAATAGATTTTTAGAAGTAAATGAAACTCTAGATCAGGTGATTATACACCCTAATAGGTGCGACCTACATAGCCATGTTGCCTGCCCGATTTCTGTCATTTACCGGTTGATGAGGCTAGAAGCTACGCTTTATCATCACGCCATATTCACTTCGAATGTCACATCGTCAAATCCATCAAATCACCGATTGACGTCCTCAACAGTACATTACGTGTTAGCTAAAAGAAGTTTCCTTCTCCGCTTCCACTCTTGGTACGATTGGAGAAATCAATGTACGTGACCTTTCTGAAAATACTCCGTCAGACATTCATCCATACAAGTCACCCAGGAACAGAATGAACCGAAGGTACTATTTCTATAAATAGAAAAAGCCCTTGCACTCTACTCCGTCTTCGATTATCTTTATATAAATCGGATTCGCACGCTACTGCCGATATGGAGTGGTTCTTCGGATAATAATCCAACCGGTCACTCCATATTGACAACGATGGTCAAAACTCCGATAGTCTGTGATTTAACTATCGAATAAAACAAGTGTTTCGATAGTCGATGATTTTACTATCGAATAAAACAAGTGTTCAACCAAACATCCAATAATCACGGAACCTTTAATTAATATTCCATTAATTAAATCTCTTCTCTATTTCTTATCAATATTTGTTTACCAAATATTTTCAATAACCATATTGGCCTTATACGTTATTTGGAAAACATTTCCATATATCGCCTTCCTTAAATTTCTAGCTTTAGAAATATTCATTATTCTATTTCCAAGCTTTGCACATATTTGGGTTAAAACAGATGTTGTGTAAAACATCGTTACGACAACCCAAATACAGTATTTAACTAATTCTCATTTCACATTGATCTTCGAGCCTGAATCTTGCTACTTATCGGTATATCATGAAATCAACCAAGTTGGGGTATAATTACCTCTCAGACCTTGACTGAATAACATTTAACGTCAAAACAGACAAGACTACTTACTCGAATAATCAATACCATACAACTGATTATTCACTTTTAAACACATATACATTTCCTCTTTCTATTCCTTCTAGATTTTATTCTTAGTCTTCCTTTTTGATTATACTATTCTATTTCTAAGTTCATTTCCTTATCGACTTCTTCATATATCGATACGTTGATTTCTAACTATCAAATTATCTTAAAAATATTCTATCTCCTTAAATTCCCGGAAAAATTCGCCATAACCTCCTTTGTACCGGGAGCATCGGGAAATTTCAAATAGCTTTCCCGGTCCTTCTTATCTCAAAAAAGAAAAAGAAAAAGCCAAGCGGCTTGCCGATACGGCGCATAAAATCTCATATGGAAATTTAATACGTACCTTTTTGTCGGGCATTCTATTTATTTCACTTCTATACTTTATTCCAAACCTGTCTCCTGTATCTATACCTGTCCAATCTATTTAACTATACCAAATCGTTTTAACTCAATTTGTTAATTATTTCTTTAGTCTATTTCTCCTTTTAATTTTTGAATTCTATATTCAAACTCCAATTCGCTTCTATTATTCAATTTCTATATATCAAATTCTATTGTCTTCTATTTATTCAAATCCTATATTAAAAAGTCCGTTTGAATTTCTATTATTCAAATCTCTATTTCAATTCCTTATATTCAAAGTCTATTTAATTTTCTCTATTCAAATTCCATTTGAAATACTATATTCAAATCGTTTAAAGTCCATTTGAATTTCTCTATATTCAAATCTATAGTTTAAAGTCCATTTGAATTTCTATTATTCAAATCTATAGTTTAAAGTCCATTTGAATTCTCGGCATTATTTATAAACAACGTTTATAACTTCAATTCAAATCCCACCTTTCCATTTATAAACAACGTTTATAAAATTCAATTCAAATCCCATATTTTCATTTATAAACAACGTTTATAAATTCGATTCAAATCCCATATTTTCATTTATAAACAACGTTTATAAATTCGATTCAAATCCCATATTTTCATTTATAAACAACGTTTATAAATTCGATTCAAATGCCATATTTCCATTTATAAACAAAGTTTATAAATTCGATTCAAATTCCATATTTCCATTTATAAACAAAGTTTATAAATTCGATTCAAATTCCATATTTCCATTTATAAACAAAGTTTATAAATTCGATTCAAATTCCATATTTCCATTTATAAACAAAGTTTATAAATTCGATTCAAATTCCATATTTCCATTTATAAACAAAGTTTATAAATTCGATTCAAATTCCATATTTCCATTTATAAACAAAGTTTATAAATTCGATTCCTTGTTCATATGTATTCAAAACAAGTTAATGTTTCTATACTTCATTAAAAATTCAAATTCTATTTGTAAAAATAGAATTCCCCTTTTAAATTTCAAATACCCTTTTTGATAATTTTATAAATCAATATCCCAAGCCCCAGTGATATTTAAACAATCAAATCAGCCAATTTTCAATCATTTGATTTTTTTCCACATCATATATGAATATCAAACAAACAACAGATAATATATATTTTGAGGAATCCAGTTGGATTCCTCCAACCTGTTTTTTCCTGCATCCACAGACGTTAGTCAACATAGTAATACCCATCCTGCTTCGAGGCAGGATATCGCGGTATAGAAGGTCATCCACTAATCATAGCGTGGGGCGTATAGGGTAATCATCCGCTATGAAACTGCGGGCATCCGCTAATGAAACTGCGGGAATCCAGCCAATTATCAACCCAATATATATATATATATATAATAGTCCTAAATAACTAATATATATTTTAAATCAACCAAACAATATTTAAACAAGCATAGCAATTACTTTTAACAACTAGAAATAATTCTAATTAAATGGTGAGTGAGGTTTACTCACCGTGATATTTTATCTTCGAATATCCATCTTTTTGAATTGTCTTGGCTAGCCTCTACTTGAATCATCTCAAATGAATTTATCGTACACCTGATTGATTATTACTGCAAACAGCTTTAACTCTTGCACCATACACTTCGACATTACATCGAACACCTCATGGTCGACCTCCAAATTACGTTGTCGTTCATTCTTATGGCCACCAACGCCTGGACTGACCCCTCCGACGTGCCTCCAGGTTGACGTCGACCTTCCCAGGCCTCCCAGAAACCTGCGTCGCCCTCCCCAAAATAGTGTATGCCCCTTTACAGTTTTCTGATGTCGAGCTCTTTCCAGTTTTTCCCTTCGAACCATCACTCAGACTCCCTGGAAGCCTTGGAACTTCGGATTTCAGAGCACCGCACCCTCCTCACCTCACAGATCCGCACTTCCTATTTCCGCTTCCAGTTCGAACTCGACAATACCCAGAGCGACTCCTCTCCTGCCAACGCCAACACCGCTCCAATCCCTGAAGCCTAAGTCGAATTCGACACATGCCCAGAAACCAGTCGCGCACCACCAAACCCCGTTCGAACGAAACCCCTCAACTCCACCAGAAATCGCGCGCTTCTTCCCTGGCGTCGAGTTCAGAAGACCTCGCGCCCTAGATGTTGACCTCCTAGGAACTCACGGTTCTCGATTTGTAGAAGAGGAGATGGGAGCGATCTTTGAGGGAGAGGATTTAACTGTGGGGCTTCGGTTCTGAAAATGAAGGAGAAGGAATTTCGTTGGTTATTTAATAGAAGGAGGTGTGGTTTTATTTCGAACAGCGAGGCTATTCTTGATTTTTCTCTGGTGGGTTTGAAATGAACAGCGAGCCCTTGTTTTTGTGGAGATGGAGAAGAACACGTATTTTGTTTTGGGCCATTAATTAAATTTTGTTTTTAATTAAATTAAAATCCGTATCCTTTAAATAAAAATACACCCTGATTCTCAACTCCTTTCTGAACCCAACGACTGTCAATTCTAGGATAATACCCCTATTCCGGACACACTGGGATATGTCACGAGGTCCAATTCGATCATCAGAAGGAGATATTAATTTAAATTAATATAAATTAATTTCAGACAACTTATTCTTCGATAAATAAATTAATATTATTCTTCTAATTCAAACAGGAGTTTTGAACTGATTATCTGAACTGTTTCCACTTCAGTATTGATTTTGAATTCAAGTAAATTCAATTTCGTGTTTCAATAATTATACATATTCAAAATAAACCATTTTCGATTTTTAAATCGATAATCAAATATAAAATTCCTTTTATATTTTATTTCAATATTTAAACCATATTAAATATCCTAAATTTACCGACGAAATATCCGGGTCATTACACTTCACAATCGTGAAGTTAAATTAATTAAGATACAGTTGAGTAAAGCTCAAGAAGGCTAGATACTAGCATCATACCCTTTTCCTTAAGGGTGCATTCTTGATTTCTTTTTTTTATAGGAGCTTTATGCACAATTGTTTCTCTCTTTCCAAAGTATATCCTCTAGGTCGTATCTTCGATCCTTAGGTAGAAACTCTTTTGGATGTAAACATGTATTTGAAACATGTTATGGTTGATGGATTGCGAGTGGTTGCTAATGGTTGCTCATGAATGCGTATACATACGTATTAGGCGCTAGATCCGTTCGGACGCTTTCATATTGCATTTTCAGATATGTATTTGTTTGTAAGTTGAACTTGATATGTTATCATATTGATGTTGCATATGGATGAATGGCTATGCACACATGTAGTATTTACATAACTAGGGATGCTTGCATACATGATTGGACGCATGGCACTGACATGATTCGCATTAAGGAGGTCGACTGAATCAGTAGACCGCCTGATTTTGCACTAGATAAAGACATATACACACACTATGCATATGAACATGAAAACATTAGAAATCCTTTTAAGGACAATGAATGCCTGTGATTGAATGGTTGATTAGATGGATGATGGGATGGTAGGACACATTCTTCCTAACTTAATGATTTCGGGGACGAAATCCTTTTAAGAGGGGGAGAATGTAACACCCCGTAATATTATAACACTAAGATTCACAAATCAAGGCAGAATTAAATTTTAAAATCAAAATCAAGGGAAATGGGTTACGCCATTGCGTTCGTCTCAGAATTCTGCTTGGAAACGAGTCCGAGTTTACGAGAATCGGAGTCCGTATGAGGGAGATATGACCCTCCGAAGTTTCAGGAATTTTCAGAATCGAAAGCAGCTCGAAATTCGAATTCAAACCCAAAAGCGGGCTGGACAGGAAAATTCCCGCCCAGGACCCACGTCGACTGGGGAGTCGACCCCCCTGACCAGGTCGACTGCCCAGTCGACATGGGTGTCGACCTGGGTGCAAAAACCCACTTTTGGGCCTGGGTGCATTCTGATGTACCTGGTCTCGTTTTCTGCCTAGATTCGTCCGCCTAATCCTATATAAACAGCCCCTAGTCTCCTTCTCTATTCACAACTCTTCTCTAACCTTATGCTGCAAAGATTCTTGGTGGACATGACTTCTTCTCCTCCACTAAATTAAATAATAAATAAAATAATATGTAAAATAAATCAAGATGAGGAAATGCTGCTCAAGAATTTCAAGAGGAGATTCAAAACAAGCTAGGATTCAAGTGAAGATTCAAATGACTTCAACGACTGTTTTTCTACGAATCTAATATAATATCTGTAAGTCGGTTACTTTTTAGATTTGAACGTTTTCTCTATTCGTGACATGAAATTAAAGGAATAAAAAGAATATGCCAAATCTTTCTGTTCGAATCAGTGCTTATATCCTTGGACCTAATTAAGGACTGTTATGATTCGATGACCAATAAGACTGTGACTATGAAACTATGGACCTTAAAACCATATGCCTCTTTGACTATGAACATTGCCTATGAACATTGCCTATGACTGTGACTCATGACTGTGAGAATTATTTTCCTTTGACTATGAACATCGCCTATGATTGTGATTCATTAACTGTGAGGATTTATTGCCTATGACTATGGATATAAGGTTATTATTTATGCCCATGACACTGTAGTTACAAAACCATGTTGCACCCCAAACTGGCATTATATTGGATCTAGGCTTGACTTTCTATTTCTAGTAATCCTTGGATCTTGATCTTGGGAATTTACCTATTAAGTTAGGTCTACCCATGTTCTTGAACCTATACTATTCAACCCTTTTCATGTCGTAATATTACCAGATCTATATGCCTGTGAATTATCATCGTATGCCAGTTATTATGTCTATTCTTTCATGGCATTTTAGTTCATTCCCTTTTATCCACGAATCTAGATTTATTTATAATCTAGGTTGAATCACGATTTTACGAACGATGGGAATACGTTTTGGGAAAAACATGAAATTGACTAAACGTGGAAATTGGCATAATTAGGGAACATGCATTATAACATGACTATTAAGATGAAAATTAGAATAACAAGTCTAGTTTTGACATGAACTGAAATTAGAATATTAAATCAGAATTGGGTGGCTAAATTAAGCATGATAAGTATATTAGCATAATTGTGAATAATCTACATACATTGGGCGTAAATGGTAAATGGTTAAATGGGCCACAAAGTAGGTAGTTGGTATGTAAATTAAGTTTTGGGCATAAACGGTGAACTAGAATATGAAACCTAGTTTGGCATAAACTGTAAACTAGAATATAAAATCTAGTTTTGGCATGAACTGTAAATGAGGATGTTGGATCTAAATTGCTATAAACTTTAAGATAGGAAAATCAAGATTTGGGCCTAGAATATAAGTTCATTAGTGGGCATGGAAAATGTATATGTTATAGGCCAAATTTATTTATAAAGGGAAAATGGACTTTGAGGATAAATGGTTAAACTTTGAGGATAAATTGTAAACAATTTATATATTTACAAAAGAAAGGTTTATTAATGACATCTCTTTTAATAATACATACACCAGAAAGTTCTAGGGTGACAGAGAGGATAGTGTCTAGGCTTTGGTTTGGAAAATACAAGTTTCCTGCTCTCCCTGGCTATCCCTAACTGATCCGATGGACGGGATGGTTACTTTCAAAACCTGATTTGAAAATTAATCAAAACCCTTTGAACTTAGAAAACACGAATATGCCTAACCCGAGGTTAGACTGAGTTGCGATGTAAACCTGCCCGGAACCAACCGGCACATCCAGTAATCGCAACAATATCTGTCTAATGTGAGTGGTCGCGACTTTAATTTATTTAGTTAAAGCTAGAACAAGAATGGTAGGGTTAAGTTAACTAAGACACTTAACCAATTCAACATGATAACCAAACCGATGGGTGGGGTTAGGTTCATACTGACACTTAACACAGTTAAGCTAGAATGGGAGGGTTAAGTCCATAGGAACACTTAACCAACTTAACATAGTTAAGCTAGAATGGGAGGGTTAAGTCCATAGGGACACTTAACCAAACTTAACATCGTAACAAGACAAGATTTGTAGGGGTTAAGTAACTAAGAAAACACTTATCCAAATTAACATGTTAACTAGACTAGAAGGTGGGATTAAGTAAAGTTAATAAACTTAGCCAAATTAACATGTTAACTAGACTAGAGGTTGGGGTTAAGTAAAATTTAATACACTTAGCCAATTTGATATGTCAGCTGGACTAGACCGTAGGGTTAAGTAAACTTGAACACTTAACCATCAGATTGTGATAAAGGAATAGGGTTAAGTCTAAAACATGAAGGGATAATACTTAACCATTAATAAAATGTTAGTTAAAACAGATGGGCAAGGTTAAGTTAAAAAGGAACACTTAACCAATGCAGGATGAATGAACAGGGTTAAGTAATAAGAAATACTTAACCAATATAACTTGGTTTGTGGTAGGGTTAAGTCAACATGAATTACTGATAACACTTAAACCAGTTTATCAGGATAAATGAAGAGGGTTAAGTTAGCTTGAATTGACTAATGACACTTAACCAATCCAAATTGACGAGAAAGAGAACTAAGTAGTAAACCTTTGTAAAAAGGAGCTAAGTAGTAAATCTTAGTTAAGAAAACAACGATTTTGGAAACTAAGTGGTAAACCTTAGTTAGCAAAACTAAGTAGTAATTCTTAGTATAACACGGGAAAGAGTGAACGTCCTTCTGAGTAAAAAGAAGGCTCCAACGAATTGGGTTACGAAGCCCGAGGCTTCGAGAGGACGTGAGGGTACTCTTGGTATCCCTCTGTGAGGCTGCAGATGATCCTCCTGGGCTCACAGAGGTTAAGGTCTGCGTTAGAAGAACCAGGGGTATGCCTTGGTTGCAATATATGGAAACCTAAAGACTAGGATGGACCAGCGTGATTCGGTGAGAAAACGGTAGCCCTGTGATAACAACTCGTCGTCTACCATCCATCTTGAGTCAATCGAGATAAGTGAAGCGGAAAGGCGGAGAACTCAAAAAGACCATATACTTGCTATCTAGTTATGGGTGAGGATGGCCATAGGTTAGTGGGGGCATAGGGGGCCTGCGTATAGTTCTCATTTTTCAAGGTGTGCCTTTCATTAGTTGAGGGAGGGGTCGAGTGGGACCATAGCCACTGGAATAAAAACAGACCTTAGCATCTGCATCGGCAGATATCTGAAAGCTCCCGACCGAGTTCTGTATTTCTTGATTTGCCCTGCCACAGGACTCAGGCCGCACATTACAAGACATGTGCATCTAGACAAGCGATAATGATTCGCGATACATGCGTGGGGAAGTCTAGGAACATATACCACTCTAGGTAGTGTGTCCTAGACTAGGGGGCATCGTTCGACAGGTAGCATAATCCCTAGTTGGACTAGGTGGCATAAACCCTGAATCCGAGAAGCGTTCAGCAGATAGTGTAAACTCTAGTTGAATCTAGAAAGCACTTGATAAAAAACCCTAGATTAGATCTAGATAATAAATAATAAATGTATGCCTGAAGGCAATGGAAACTACAGGGATTGGGATCACGTTACCATTACTAGTTGGGACACTAGTTAGGTGGTGCAGAGATATAAAAACCAGTATAACAAGGAAACAGTGAAGCGGCGAAAGTATTAGAGCATATCCAGTTTATCTTATCTTAGCATATCTTGTGTTAATCTTGTCTAATCTTGCTGACCCTATCATCATGGTGTTATCTTGTATTCAGTTAATTCATGTCGTTTTGTTTTTCCATGTTCACATGCTAGAAGTAACTGAACTTACTCAGGCTTTATGTCTGACTTTGTTTTTCTTTCGTCTTCTTTTCTTCCGTTTCCCCCCAGGTAGTAAAGGGAGGGAATAGTATAGCTCAGGTTAAGTTGGACTGCCACTCTTTCCCAGCTTGAAGATTTGTCGAAGTTTTGCTTGGATTCTTCTTTCACATGCTATGGCTGGCTCTTGCTACATTGGGGAATATAAATGTTGTTTTATGCTTCTTTATTTTGTAGGACAGATGATACTCTGATATTGTAAAGAAATCGTTGTACAAACTATTTTATCAATAAAGCAAAGTTTTATTTTCCACTGTTTTAATTTTTGTCTGTCTTGTAATTCATCTGCATCTTTTACCTTAAAATGCTCCACAGAACTTAGTGCATTCCCTTTGTGAGTGACACTAACGGATGTGGGTTGTTACAAGACCGGTTTAGGAGCAGTCCTTATGCAAGAAGGAAGAGTAATGGCCTATGCTAGTAGACAACTCAAGAATCCAGAGAAAAGGTATCATGTACATGACCTTGAGTTTGGCGCAGTAGTGTTTGCCCTTAGGATGTGGATGCATTATCTCTTAGGGGCGAAGTTTGAACTGTTTACCGACTATAAATCCCTTATGTATTTACTTTCTCAACGTGACCTAAACTTAAGACAAGAAAGATGGATGGAATATATTGCATCATTTGACTTTACGATTCAGTATACCAAGGCAAGGGGAATGTTGTGGCAGATGCTTTAAGTAGGAAACATGCGACATTGAATGCGATGATAGAATGGAAACAATTAGAGTTCCTCGCAAATTTTAATTTGCAACCCTTACCAACCACTTCCAATGGTTTTCTTAGGGCTATGGTAATTAGACCTACCCTAAGAGGAAGAATCCAAATGCACAAGACCTTGATGAAGAGTTAAATGGCATAAAGGTGAAAGTGGTAAAGAGAGAGACCTTTCCTCATTCGGTTAGGTATTCGATCCATGATGATGGGAGTTTACATTGGGATGTACGACTTTACTTCCTTAAAGATGAAGGGTTGAGGAAAGAAATTCTAAAGGTGTTCCGTAGGTCAAAATTGACCATACACCCTGGTGGGGATAAGATGTACAAGGATATGAAGAGAAATCTCCATTGGGAAGGAATGAAGAGACATAGCCGGGTTCGTGGCCAAATGCTTAACATGCCAAAAAGACAAGGCGAAGCAAGTGAAGCCCAGAGGGCTGTTGTTACCTTTAAAGATCCCCACGTGAAAGTGGGAGCATATTTCCATGCACTTTACAGACGGACTTCCTATAAGCCAAAAGAGTAATGAGGCCATTTGGGTTGTGGTAGACCGTTTAACCAAAAGCGCCCATTTCATACCAGTCAAGAAGACAAGGACTGCAACCTCGTTTGTCTAATTATACTCCATGGTATTCCATCAAGTATAGTGAGTGATAGAGATCCCTTATTCACAACTGAATTTTGGAGAAGCCTACATGCAACTTTGGGGATGACCCTTAACTTAAGTACAACTTATCAACCGCAGACTAACAGACATACAAAGAGAGTAAATAAAATCTTAGAAGAATTGCTCAAAGCTTGTATCATCGACTTTGGAGGAGTTTGGGAGTAGCACCTACCGTTTGTGGATTTCATGTACTGTAGCGACCTGGGAAATCTGACACTCGAATTCAGACACTAATACACCTCGTGTCCAAACTCTAGTATCGAAAACTCAGAAAGCTAATAGAAAGAAGTTAGAGGGTGAGAAAAGAAAGAAAGAAATATTAAAATAGAAGAATAAGAATATCAGAGTCTCATAGCGGATTGGAAAAAATATAATAGTCAATAATACTTTATACAAAAAGAACTGTATAACATTACAACTTCAGAGTATACATTCTCAACAATATAACACACAACGGAAATAAACTAGTATCGGTAAATATATGGGATACGTTTTGGCTTCAACTCCTTCTCTGGGACTCCAAGCGAAAACTAACCTGGAATATACTTGGTCTGACCCGAGCACATTTGAAGCAAAGAAAAATTCACCCATATCAGTCTGGAATACTTTCAGTGATAAATTCATATGGAAAACAGGTTGTTTAACTTTGAAAATCCTTTTGAAAGAAAAAGGATAATAGTAAGACCAGTCCACACATAAACACAGATGGTTTTTACCTTACTATAACCTAAAACATTTGAAATCCATATCTTATTCTGATATTATAATAGTGTCTAAATACAAGTAAATAGAATCTAGCAGAACGCTTGCATCTCACGCTCCACATATATAGTATACAATCAAAACCGCGGGTGCTTATTGAAGATTAGATTCCGACTATGACAAGGTATGGAACCACCTATCGATAGTGTATCCCTAGAGAGGAATACACTGGGTTCAACAAGAACGTCTTGCAACCCGGCCCACACATGACCGACCACCCATTTCTCTTAAGTGTATCGAATATATTTCCACCTTATGGCTGCGCAGCTACCGTGTCCCGGGAGATACAGAAATGAAAAGAAGTAACAAAACGAGTATACTCTAGATGATGACAATACACCCTGAAGGGGCAATCGACATAGCCATACTTCCTGCCCGATTTTTGTCATTTCCCAGTTGATGAGGCTTGAGGTTTAAAATCTTCTCTTCAGAACATATGACCACCATTCACTTTGAATGATGCATCGCCAGATCCTCTAGAAATCACTAATTGATTTCCACAAAAATACTTTAGTTGTTAAGCTAAAGAAGTTTCCCTTCTATGCCACCAACTTGGTACGTTTGAAGAAAACAATGTACGCGTCCCCCTTTGGAAATACTCTGTCAGACATTCGTCCATACAAGTCATCCAGGAACAGGATGAACCGAAGGCACTCTCCTACCACATCATAGGAATCACCCTATATATTAGTAGCGAGTAGTCCTTGCAATCCGTATATTTCAATCACGACAAAATCACTATCAAATATTGATCTCTAGGGAACAGTCAGAGAATTTCAACAGTAGTTCCTCCACTCCTGAAGATTTACGGTATTCAATTGCTCCATCTTGATTAGCATCTTCCACATTTCATATTCATTAGTCGGAATGGTTTTCGAATATAAATTCGATGTCGGTCTTTTCGTACCAATAACGTTGGGCCAGATTTTGATGGTTGGTTATTTAACTATTAAAATAAACAACCATAAAAATGAAACAGATTCATTGGTTTATTACCTAGCATCACATGGCCATTTAAAATAATATATCAGTTCTAATATATTAATATTCTTAAATCATTTTATTTATATGCTTGAAATTTTTTCTTAGAAACATATCCAATTTCTTGTTAACTACCATTTCAAAACATTTGCTATAACATTACTTATTATCTATAATTTGGACATCGATTCAACTTATTAGTGTAAAACAATAGTTACGGATCTCCTTTTGTTTCTGTTATTTGAACACAATAATCGTCGATTATCCTTTTAGAATGAACTCATTCAAAATCTCATTTTTTACTCTTGAAAATGTAGTTATATTCTCCCCAGTCTCCTTATATATTTCTATTATGGAAATATCATTTTACATCCTCAATCCCCTTTTATTTCCTTTTATATTTGGAATCCCATCATATATGTTCCCAACAATTTCAAATAACATTACATTATTATTTCTCAAAATAAATTTACTTCCGACATCTCCCGCATTACAACTAAAATCATCCTTTGATAATCCTGAAGTTGTTCAAGTTGGGGTATTTTAATTACCTCTCAGACCTTGATCAACAACGTTCTTATCTTAAGATAAATATTAGTTGTAATACAAAACCGATATTCATTCCCAATATCAAATCTCATTTTAGTTATACTTTAATGAAATCTCATCTCTTACTTATATAATGAATTTATATCACATCTTCTAACTCTACTCGTCTCACCGCTTTGATTCCAACTTGGGTTTCCATTTTTACTTCCCATTTCATGTCCCTATTAGTTCCTAATCGTAAATCAGTAAGAAACTAATTTCCTAAATATCAACCTCGAAGGCCGAAAACAACATCAGTTAAATATTCAGAAAATTAGTTATCTCAACTGATCCCTAATTAACTTCAAATTCTTTAATTCCAAATCCTGGCTTTTACTTTATTAAAATGTCATTTCTAATAATCCGTTTCAATAATATATATTCATAAGAGATTCGGGTTTTATAAGTTCACAAAATATTGGATTTCATATAATCCAATTAAATATAAGCCAAAAATAATTAATAAAACTTTGGTTTAGTCATAACTTATATTATACCTCAAATCGCTTAAGTATTCATTTATCATAACATGGCTTTTAAACTCCACACACTTCCATTTCTAAATTTACATTCCCAAAGTATTCCTTCAATTATTATTAAATAACCAAAAATCAAGTTTTAACATTTATTAAAATAAAAATGGTTTACTTCACCATTAACTATTCCCATTAAATTAATAAACTAATTTAATAAAACAATCTCAGTTAAAGCAACCTATAAATGTGATTTATTGGTTAATCAGTTACACTTAGCGCTTTCCATTAATAATATAATTAATTAAAATAATTCCATTTACTTTGATTATTATTAAATAAATAAATAATATTAATATAAACCCATTCTAATTGTTACGTTAATTCTTCTCACTTAAATTAGCTAAATAAAATTGTTTAATAATCACTTAATAATCAAGTGCTTCGCGCACGGTAGATTTTGTACAAAAATAATGATTAGTGGTTAACACAATCAATGTATATACGTGGTTGCACTATTTCCCTTTTAGAAACTTCATTGAAAATAATATATTTTAAAATCTATGTTCGGTTATAAAATAAATTTCATAACTTCATTTCTGGCGATTCACCTGACGTTGAATAAGTCTTTATACATAGTGTATATTTGGGTCATCTGCTATAAATTCCTCAACCAATACTATATATTGATTTGAAACTTAACAACATTCAATAACAAACAAGTTTAAAGTCAATGAGGTTTAATCAGTTCATATATAATATGGAATAATCAACATACTAAATATTTGAGGAATCTGGTTTGATTCCCCTTACCTGTTCTTCCCTACGACATAGATCATTATAATATTTCATAACAGCATAAAATTTTATATAAACAATGATAACATAATTACCGTCAAACATTAAATCAACCATAGGCATCCATGCATCCAATCAATCAATTATGAACATTTAAATCTAATTATATGAATTTAGCACATCATAGCATTTCAAAAATGTGTGAGAATTAACTCATCTTGTTTTCGATTGACGGTTTGCTCGTTTTTTATTTAATTTTAAACGGGCGTTTAAAATTTAATGAAGAATCCAATTGTGTCCAATTCTGTCCGACCTTGCTCAACTTCTTAGTGTTCTTCACTGCGATTCCAACGGCTTTCGTGATTCTGATAACGGGTGAGCGGATTATGGTTATTATAACTTTAAGCTTCGACTTAACTAATAAATTTTTAAAACTTAGTTAATTATCTAATAACGTTACCTTTAATTTAAACGTCACCCATTTCCATGCTTTCCCTATTCCTGCATCGAAACTGATAACAACCCCTTATTCTTCCACATCCATTCTTACCACCCCTCCATAATATTACCCCCTACTGACGGATAAATTAAACATCTTCCTCCATGATGTTCACGAATTCCTTGTCCTCCTTCCATCAGAAACATGCGGTGCTTCTCTTTCTTTCATTTTTCCACTGTACATCATGGAGCCTTCTACCATATATGTGCCTCGTACGTACCTTGCTCTCACTTTTCTCCCTTGCTCTGACAAAAAGCGACTTCCATGCACCAAACGACAGACCCATTTCCACCTATACAACTTCTAGACACCGCCACAGCCCCGACAGCGAGCATCAGTTCTTCCCAGAGACTCCATGTCAGCGATTATCCCCTTTACTTCCTTATGAAAACTCCACAGTTCATCTCCCCCTTAATACCGGATTCCATCATCACCTCAGCTCTCCGCCGTCGGCGCCGTGTTCTCCTTCATCTCGCTTTTCATTTTCCGTGCATGGAAAATGTTTACACTTTCCTACTTACCAATGCACACTTCTCCTCATTCATGTTTTCATGTCCCATTTCTTCATTTTAACAGCCAACCTGTCACCTTCTTTAGCTTGCCACTAACCAAGTCGCGACCCACCATCATACTGCTACCACAAAACCTTCTATTTGTTTCTTATGCTAGTATGAACCTTCACTCATTCATCCCATTGCACCGCCAAGATCCGCACTAGACTACCCATTACTGTTGTTTCCATTTTAATGTTTTTGAAAGTCCCCCAAACACTTCCCCACTGCTTTCACTACAAACGCTGCTCCTACCCTTGCATGAATTTTAACTCACCTCCCCCGCAGCACTCCTCCATGCACAGTTCCATAGCGCGACAGAAACTTCAACTTAAAACCCTTAAAATTTACCACAACATGTGCCTTACTTCCCTGACCATAACCGCAAGCTCCGTTCCATGAACTAATGTTGGTATGCTACCAAATTCTTACCCTTTTCCCATGCTATGAAAATAAAACCCATCGAACAAAATTGCCTCAGACCCAAAATTCATATACTACATTGAGGAGAGGCTCTTACGGGTTTCGAATATATAAGTTATGTGATTTTTAGATGAGTAGAGTTTTGATTTAATTAATCCTATATACTACCATTATTCGGCTTGAACATTCCTGCGAAAAAAGAAAATAAGGTATGTGTTTATATAGGCACGGCACAACACCTTGGCCATCACGTAATGAAGTGTGCTCATCACGACATTAGTTTGGAATGTAAGCAAACATTGTAAGTGGTAGAGTAGCTGGCATGATTTTTCGTTTCATAGATGTGTGTTATTCTATGGTAGGCTGTGTTGATTGATTCGATTTCACCATGTAATTTAGCTGTTTAGCTATGCGAATGGAAGGGCAAACATGTGCAGATTTAATACTTTGTATACTATAGTGTAGGCTACTTCTTGTTAGTGATGGGGCAAGTGAACATGTGCACTTGTTGGTAGATATGGCTTTATATAATCTTCCTATTGTTATTTTTAAAGGACTTCTGTGATTTGTATAATCAGTGTGTTTTCCCCTCAGCAAGTTGTATCAGTCCACTAAGCGTTTTGGTTTTTTTCCCACATGGATTGCTGAACCTTGTACAAGCTTCATTTTCTTCTGATGGAACGGCCGTAATTGTTGTCTTCTATTCGATAGCCTATACCTTTATCTATATAGGTCGATAATGTTTATATCTGGTGTAGGCTTTGTGATGTGGAATGGTTGATGGATATGGGTACTTTCCAAGTGTTTTCACTTCACTAGCTTGTGTCTGATTTACAGAAGCCATGGTGTAGGGAAGAGGACAGTGGTGTGATGTCCAGTCCAATCGTATGTGCGTGTTGGTATATATAGTGTAGGTGCTGTTGCTTAAGATATAAATGAGGTAGGTTGCTATAAGGTATTCAATGCTGGCATGTGTGTGAGTTTTGCAGGAGAAAATACACAGGGTATGTACATTTATTCTTTTACTTTAGGATGAAGTATTGTAACGACCCAGAAAATCTGAACCAATTTAAAATTTTTAAATTGGCTAAAATAATGGATTTTAAATATTTAAAATAAATATTTTAAACAATGGCGATGAAAACTGAGTTTGAATCGACAATTGAAAACGAATATAATTAATTATAATTATATATAGAATTGAAAATGGCGCGGTAGTTCGATAATTCGATTTCAAACTTCAATTGAATATACCGGGTGCAAAACAATCCGGATTTTAGTGAAACCAAAAATATTTAAATCTGTAAGTGAATATCTTTCTAACGAATCCGACCAATCGAAATTTGATAGCGGGAATCAAAGGATATGTCCAGTTGAAAATTCTGAATAGTCGCTATGAAATTCAGGCCCTTAAAAATGGACATTTTGCAAATGGCCTCGGATTTCGACGAAACCACTTTTGTTGGATCCGCAGGGTCAAGTTATTGTTAGGTTTCAAATTTCATAATTTTTCGAATCAATATGTGAGTGTGGCAAAAGAAAACGCGTTTGACCAGTTTCCGTTGATTTTAATCGACTGGAAATTGGCCATTTTTCAAACGGTCTCAGAATTCGACGAAACTAGTTTTGTTAGGACCGTATCGTCAATACGAAGCTAGAAAATATTTTTCAGGAATTTTTCTAGTTAATATGTGGCCCCGGTTATTTGAAATGTGCGTTTAAAATTCAATATAATGATTTAAATGAAAATTCAAAAGGAAACTGGTTGTAACAATCGAATCAGCTTGCGATACATATCCCATTGTGTTCGGAATGGGGGTTAAACGCTATGGACGACAGGCGGTGGGCCTCGTTTCGAGGTCGTATGTAAAAGTCAACCTTTTTGCAAAATATAAATAATTAAATAAAATAAAAAAATAAAATATAATCTTCCCCCCCTTTATCTTCGTTCTGGCCCCCCCGTTCACTTTTATTTCAGTTAAACAGAAAAAAAACGATGAGACGACCCGAATTCCCGTTTTCACGGAAACAAGGTTATCTTTGGAATATAACACAGAAACATATAATAGCAGAACAGAATTAAATAAATACACCAGAATGAACAACAAAATATACTGAATAAAAGTAATCATCAGAGTTACACAGTATACAGGATCTTACTTAGTACAAATACAGTTCAGCTATACATAAATGTCTACAGCGGAAATAAACAAAATATGTACAATAGGAGCTGAACAGCATAAAAAGAGATAAATGATAGAATCCATCTTCAGCTCCAGCTATCCAGAAAAAGAACCAGCTAAACCTGAATACAAGGCTGCCCGTGTAGAAAAAGGGGCACCCGAGTTTGAAAGTGAAACAAACTACGAGTCAGTCATGGGACTGGTATGAGAAATCCACTCAACACATATATAATTGGCAAATCACAGGACCACGCCACTTTCGTGGAACGGGTTTACTCCATTGGATTGCCAGTGCTTTAAAACAAATCTTTCTTTTAAACATCGCTATGCTTTTTATAAAAATGAAGCCATTATAAGACTCAGTTCCCATCACACAATGCAACGCAAACCGGAGGATAGAGTTTTACCTTATAATGGCCAAACTATGATTGATACGAATAAAGCAAAGGCATTTGATATTATTGCTAGTGTTTATATGTTTTGAAAACAATTTCAAATCATAACTATCAATCATAGACGGCATGGGTACCATATATCATGTCGCCATATATATATATATATATACAATCAAAACCGCACGATGTCGTATTTGGAAATTGGATTTCCGTCATGAACCAAGGCAAAAGATAGTCCTTACCGAATTCGTGACTCTCTAGCCCGAGCCACAGGATCAGAACGCATCAACCCTTTAGATCGTCAGGGCCGGTCCACCGATGTGGATTATTATGCCTGAACACTACGTCTCCCCGCCCTTTGGGGCGTAAACGAGCCAACGAATGACTCCATCGGACCCGGATCGTCCGATCAAACCGAGGCGCCTCGCAACAGCAACAACCACATAGGTGAAAAGTATATAAATGTCAGGGCTGGTAGGTCACTGACACCACCCTAGCTAGAAAGAAACGCATGTCCTCCCTGATGTCCTCTCCCGTTTTAGGTTCATACCGAGGTGTGAGGCTCGCGAATTCACGTTATACACAAAGCTATGCCACACAGGCGGGGCTTTGATCATCACCACAAGACTTTGCTTTTCAACAGAAGCCCTGATCACTGCATCTTAGCATGCCACACAGGCAATTCACGCCATGCGATTGATGTCCATCGATATACAACCTCTGAGCTCGTACGTCTCAGAGAAGGGCGTTAAGCAAAAGAATAAATTCTCCGCCGCCAAACAGATGTATATTTAACAGAGATCAATCAACACAGAATAAAATCCAATGTCGGACACACAGTCCATTTACAAGTCCATTCTGGGTCTGAACGAAACCGGAGGCACTAAATACCTCGCAAACCCTTCGATCACCACGTACGTCTGGACGATCACCACTCATTATCCATATTTCGGGATGCCTCCCAATCAGGACCTCGGTTACCATCCAAACGAGGTGAAGATCTCCGGTCTTCGACCATCGTCTTCATCTTCGACTTTCAATCATCGGTCAATTATTTGAAATGAGAATTAACTCGGCCTTCTCAAATAATTCACGTATATTTAGAATTTCAAATCAATTTATTTCAATGGTTAAATTATTCGACAACACCAATTGTGTTCTTTAATGTAATTTTCACACCAAACACATTCAACCATCAAAAGCCACATAAATCAAGCAAATTCAGTTTATTTCCATTCCATATCGCTTATGATATTTTATAACTATTTATCGCTATTTTTATTTATTTTAAAATAGCCATTTTATTCAAAACGACGCTTCGGGCCATAAGGCGGCCGTGGCGCTGTTTTTCTTCAGATTTGATTTACACATATCTGAAAATCTAACCGTTGGATCTTCACAAAATTTACATCATTAGAAAGGTCTTTTCAGAACGAATCCAACGGTTCCAGTTTCGGGAAAATCCGACGGTCGGATCTCCCGGTACAATCGTTTGAATTTTCGATTTCAAATTACGAACTACAGCGTCGTTATTCGATTAAATATATAATTATATTTATATATATATAAAAATATAATCGCTTCTGGCGCTGTTTTTCTTCAGATTTGAATTAAACATTCCAGACAATCCAACCGTTGGATTTTTACAAGGTTGGTGCCGTTGGAAAGATTATTCCAAGGCGAACCCGACGGTTGAGGTTTCGGGAAAATCCAATGGTCGGATTTCCCGCACTAGTCGTTTGAAATCACGATTTCAAAATACGAACTGCACGGCCTCGTTTCGTTTTAATTTTATTTATATTTATATATTTATATAAATATAGTTCATTCAACAATTTCAATATCGTTTTCACTTCAAATATTTTTCTAACGCCTTAAATTTTGGAAAAATTTCGCCATAACCTCCCCTGCACCGGGAGCATCGGGAAATCGCAAATAGCGTTCCCGGTCCTTCTAATCTCAAAAAGAAAAAGCCAAATGGCTAGCCAACAAGCTCAAAATCATCACCCAAACAAATCAGTAAATGTGTACCTATTTGTCGGGCACAAAATTTTATTCCTCTTCTCTAGCCCCTTTGCTATAACCTGTTCAATGAATATTGCATGCACATATATATACAGTTCTTATCATTTATCAATTTCTATTCGACTTCATATTTGATTTCTATTTGGTTTAAAAACTCCATTCATTCTAATGTTACATAAATAGGTGCAAATCATTTCATTAGCTAATTAATGAATATTTCAACTCATATATGTTTATTTTGAACAAGTGGCTATTTTTAACACTTCACATTTCAACGATTTATGCATACAATAAAAATGTGATTTTTATTGTAAAACAATTCATTTCAAAACACTATTTTTCTATATAGTTCATATAGTCGATAAAAGGTGATTTTTATTATCAAACAATTTATTTCAAAATATGAATACCATTCAACACATGAATTTCTAATCAACGAATGAATATCAATTCAACACATGAATGTTTTCTATAGTTTCTATATATAGATAAAAATGTGATTTTTATTATCAAACAATTTATTTCAAAATATGAATACCATTCAACACATGAATTTCTAAACAACGAATGAATATCAATTCAACACATGAATGTTTTCTATAGTTTCTATATATAGATAAAAATGTGATTTTTATTATCGAACAATTTATTTCAAAATATGAATACCATTCAACACATGGATTTCTAAACAACGAATGAATATCAATTCAACACATGAATGTTTTCTATTCAATGAATAAATATAGTTTAAGCATATGAAAATAATTCAAACGCACGAATATTATTCAAAATTTCGGCAGCATAACGGCAGGGTAGTTACACCGGGACCGTCCCTAGTACGGCTCCTCGCTCTACCTTAAAACCTCGCGGTTTTTGACAATGGGGTTCATGCATCTAGTTCGCACGCAGGCGGCATGTATATATTTATTTCATTTCCACAAACTAATCCTATGTGGTTTCAACCAAATATTTCACAATCACAAACGGGTATTTTTCAACCACCATCAACCAATATCAATCACAAACAATCCCAAACAATCATTCACTATCAATCAATTTTCACAACAATTTCAACCAATAGATATCGTCCATGGTTTGTGGACGAGGGGCGTATATATATATATATATATATATAGATATTTATATATAGCAATTCACTTTTATTTTCACACATATATATAATTTTTAAATCAGAAATCTCACCAATAGCTATCCAACTTCACGACACTTCCTTAGGGAAATCTTCGCCTTTCTGTCGCTTTCGCCCGTATTCTCTACATATGTAAAAATCGATTTTTTACGATGCTATTCAATACATAAAAATATGATTTTTACTTCGACTTTCAATATCTAAAAATCTGATTTTTTTCTTGACTTTCAATATATAAAAATATGATTTTTTTTCTTTTCTACAAATCTGATCTTTTTAAAGTTTAAACCTTTTTCTTTTAACTTAAAACTAAAATCAGTTTAAAGTTCAAACCTTTTTCTTTTAACTTAAAACTAAAATCAGTTTAAAGTTCAAACCTTTTTCTTTTAACTTAAAATTAAAATCAGTTTTAATCCTTTATATAAAAAAACAGTTTTGAATTCTTAAAAAAAACAGTTTTGAAATCATAAAAAAAACAGTTTTAATCCTAATTAAATTTCAGTTATAATTCTAATTAAAATAAAACAGTTTTAAAATCATTAAAATAAAATAACAAAACAAAACAAAAATAAAAAACTTACAGAGGAGGGGGGGGGGGGGGGTTTCTGGTGGCGGTCGGCGGTGGAAGGTCGTCGGCTGGGGGGGGGGGGGTTTCTGGTGGCGGTCGGCGGTTCAGGGAGGTGCGGCGGCAGGATTCGAGGGTGGCGGTGCTCGGTGGTTCTACGGGGGCGTCGCGAGGGTTCGAGGCCTTCGCTGGAAGGAGGAGGTCGGGCGGTGGGGGGCGTCGCGAGGGTTCGGCGGCGGCGGCTCCGATTTGATTAGGTTTTCCCCTTTTTTTTTTCTTTACTTCTGGTAAACGAATAATGAATCGGGGGGGGGGGGGGTTCGCAGATCGACGGAGCTGGAGGTGGATTCTATCATTTATCTCTTTTTATGCTGTTCAGCTCCTATTGTACATATTTTGTTATTTTCCGCTGTAGACATTTATGTATAGCTGAACTCTATTTGTACTAAGTAAGATCCTGTATACTGTGTAACTCTGATGATTACTTTTATCCAGTATATTTTGTTGTTCATTCTGGTGTATTTATTTAATTCTGTTCTGCTATTATATGTTTCTGTGTTATATTCCAAAGATAACCCTTGTTTCCGTGAGAATGGGAAATCGGGTCGTCTCAAGTATATACACGCTTCTATTTTATTTTATTATTTCTTAGGGTAGAAGCTTCAATATATTTGATTACGGTCAATTTAATTATCACCACTATTTAACATAGACCGTTAAATCCGCACCGATAAACACAATCTTCACAAATAACGAAAATGGGCGCCATGGTATAATTTGACGTTACGGTCCCAATAAAACTGATTTTATTGCAAACGGTCCCTGTTTGCAAAAACGGTGTTATTTAGATCTTAATTTATCCATCGGTTCACTTTTAAATTTCATCTACCGACAAAACAACTCCATTTGACTCCAAACTGGAAATTTAGCAATAATTAACGATACGTTTTCCAATAAAACTTGTTTTGTCGAAAACGGAGGTCGTTTGAAAAAAATAACTATTTATACGGCTTATATAATACCGTAAAAATATAAATAAATTACCAAACAATTAAATTAAATAATAATAAATTATGATCATCGTATATATATCCAAATAAAATAACATATATAAACCTTATGGCCTTATAATTCAATAATAACGTATTTGATGTCCAAATTCTATTGAAAATCCTTTAAATTAATAGATAAACGTTATCGTTTATAAAGGATTTCCATAGCGACTATTCGAAAATTTGAATTGGATATAACTTGCAATCTATAGTACGAAATCTCCAATTTTTTCTTTCATTAGAAAATTATTATCCAACAGATTCAAACGTTTCTTATTTCACAGAAATCCAACTTATATCGGATCCTGTATATTCAGTTAAAGTTCAAATCGAAAATTACGAACTACCGCGGCATTTCGAGCTCGTTTTAATTAATTTATAATTATATATATTCGAACTCCATTTTATAAAATAAAATTCAATTTAAAATCCATTATATTCCCAATATAATATATGGAAAAAAAATTATATATTCCAATTTAAATGGCAGAAAAATCTGGGACGTTACATTCTTTCCCCCTTAAAAGAATTTCGTCCTCGAAATTACACGGTAAGAAAATGCTCCGAACCTAGTTATTTAAATTAATTATTCCCGAATTATTATTAAAACGAAATTAATCTCTATAAATTTTTTGAAAATTTCGCCAGCACCTCCTCTGCGTGGTTCGATCGGTACGGCTACAACTTCCACTCCGGGCTCAACTTCCCCATAAAGAAAACTAAAAGCCGAATTGACATTCCACTCAGGGGTATAAAATCAATCACCCAATCCATAAATAAAAGTTTACCAATTTGTCGGGCAACTCGATTCTAATTTCGAAGCAAACCAAGTAACTGCTATTCGTCTTTCAATCTGTACTTCCAATCTGTGTAACCAAATCAACTCCGTAGCCTTCTGGAATCTGCACTTAACTCCACTTACAATGCAAATAACAATCCAGGCTTAAATTATGCAGTTTCAGTTTATAACCAATTTGATTCCCAATCCATTATACCGAGATTTATATCCTTACTTCCCATTCATTCAATTTCATATTAACTTGTTGCCGAATTTAATTTAGCCAACTAACATCTAATAAATCAAACAATACACAATTCAATTAAATCATCCCATATTTTAACTTAGTTTAAGTTAAATTCTGATTTATTTAATTCTACATTAATGACATATTCACAAATTCTTCTGGTTATATTAAACAATTCCCAATCTCATTTGTATTCCATAATCAAATTGAACTCTAATTCAAACCAACACCAATAATATTATAAGGAAATTAAAACTTACCTTCTTTATAAAATATCTTGGCAAAAATAATTTTATATCAAATTACAAATACGCGCTCTTACATATACACTCAAACTCAATCTAGGGTATTACTAACCCCATCTCTATTGAGTTACGCCACAGAGCCAAGTTTATCAATAAACCATTGCTCTGATACCAACTGTAGCGACCCGGAAAATTTCAATAGGCTTTTCAACCATCCCTTCCTCTCCCAAGGCAGCGGGCTAACCTCCCATTGTGGCCTACATTGGTACCCCATCACTTATTTTATGACCAGCCTTTTGACTTCACAACCAACCCTCTCTTACTTTCGAGGGTTATGTAGAGGTAAGAGTCTCCCGTCCGCAACCTAACGCGAAGCGAGAACCCTCTATCATGCGTACCCAGCTTACACAGCCAGCAACAAGGAATGGTTTTCGAATATAAATTCGATCTCGGTATTTCCGTACTAATAACGTTGGGCCAGATTTTGATAGTTGGTTATTTAACTATCAAAATAAACAACCACAAAAATAAAACAAATTCATTGTTTATTACCTAGCATCACTTGGCCATTTAAATTAATATATCAGTTCTAATATATTAATATTCTTAAATCATTTTATTTATATGCCTGAAATTTTTCTTAGAACCATATCCAATTTCTTGTTAACTACCATTTCAAAACATTTGCTATAACATTACTTATTATGTATAATTTGGAAATCGATTCAATTTATCAGCGTAAAACAATAGTTACAGTTCTCCTTTTGTTTCCGTTATTTAAACACAATAATCGTCACTTACCCTTTTAGAATGAACTCATTCAAAATCTCATTTCTTACTCTTGAAAATGTCGTTACATTCTCCCCAATCTCCTTATATATTTCTATTATGGAAATATCATTTTACATCTTCAAGCCCCTTTTATTTCCTTTTATATTTGGAATCCCATCATATATATTCCCAACAATTTCAAATAATGTTACATTATTATTTCTCAAAATAAATTTACTTCCAAAATCTCCCCCATTACAACTAATATCATCCTTCAATAATCCTAAAGTTGTTCAAGTTGGGGTATTTTAATTACCTCTCAGACCTTGATCAACAACGTTCTTATCTTAAGATAAATATCAGTTGTAATACAAAAACCGATATTCATTCCCAATATCAAATCCCATTTTAGTTATACTTTAATGAAATCTCATCTCTTACTTATATAATGAATTTATATCGCATATTTTTAACTCTGCTCATCTCACCGCTTTAATTGCAACTTGGCTTCCCATTTTATATCTCTATTAGTTCCTAATCGTAAATCGGTAAGAAACTAATTTCCTAAATATCAACCACGAAGGCCGAAAAAAACATCCAATAAATATTTAGAAAATCAGTTATCTTAACTGATCCCTAGTTAACTTCAAATTCTTTAATTCCAAATCCTGGCTTTTACTTTATTCAAATGTCATTTCTAATAATCTGTTTCAATAATATATATTTAATAGAGATTCGGGTTTTATAACTTCATAAAATATTGGATTTCATATAATCCAATTAAATATATACCAAAAATAATTAATAAAACTTTGGTTTAATCATAACTTATATTATACCTCAAATCGCTTAAGTATTCATTTATCATAACATGGCTTTTAAACTCTACACACTTCCATTTCTAAATTTGCATTCCCAAAGTATTCCTTAAATTATTATTAAATAATCAAAAATCAAGTTTTAACATTTATTAAAAAATTGGTTTACTTCACCATTAACTATTCCCATTAAATTAGTAAACTAATTTAATAAAACAATCTCAGTTAACGTAGCCTATAAACATGATTTATTCGTTAATCAGTTACACTTAGCACTTTCCATTAATAATATAATTAATTAAAATAATTCCATTTACTTTGATGATTATTAAATAAATAAATAACTAATATTAATATAAACCCATTCTAATTGCTATGTTAATTCTGCTTACATGAATTAGCCAAATAAAATTGTTTAATAATCACGTGCTTCGCGCACGGTAGATTTTGTACAAAAATAGTGATTAGTGGTAAACACAATCAATGTATATGTGGTTGATCTATTTCCCTTTTTAGAAACTTCATTGAAAATAATATATTTTGAAATCTATGTTCGGTTATAAAATAAATTTCATAACTTCATTTCTAGCGATTCACCTGACGGTGAATCAATCTTTACACATAGTGTATATTTGGGTCATCTGCTATAAATTCCCCAACCAATAATATATATTGATTTGAAACTCAATAACATTCAACAACCTACAAGTTTAAAGCAAATGGGGTTTAATCAGTTCATACATAATATGGAATAAACAACATACTAAATATTTGAGGAATCCGGTTTAATTCTCCTACCTGTTCTTCCCTGCAACACAGATCATTATAATATTTCATAACAGCATAAAATTTTATATTAAACAATGATAACATAATTACTGTCAAACATTAAATCAACCATAAGCATCCAAGGCATTCGATCAATTGATTATCAACATTTAAATCTAATTATATGAATTTAGCACATCATAGCATTTCAGAAATGTGTAAGAATTAACTCACCTTGTTTTCGATTGACGGTTCGCTCATTGTTCATTTAACTTTAAACGGGCATTTTAAATTGAATGAAGAATCCAATTGCGTCCAATTCTATCCGGCGTTGCTCAACATCGTAGTATTCCTCACTGCGATTCCAACGGCTTTCGTGGTTCTGATAATGGGTGAGCGAATTATGGTTATTATAACTTTAAGCTTTGACTTAAAATATTATAACTTAACCAATAAATTTTTAAAACTTAGTTAATTATCTAACACCGTTACCATAATTTAAACATCACCTGTTTCTGTGCTTTCCCTATTCCTGCATCAAAACCGATAACAACCCCTTATTCTTCCATGTCCATTCTTACCACACCTCCATAATATTACTCCCTACTGACGGGTACATTAAACGTCTTCCTCCATGATGTTCACGAATTCCTTGTCCACCTTCCATCAGAAACATGCGTGCTTCTCTTTCTTTCATTTTTCCACTGTACATCATGGAGCCTTCTACCATATATGTGCCTCGCACGTACCCTTGCTCTCACTTTTCTCCCCTGCTCTGACAAACTGTGACTGCCATGCACCAAGACAACGCTCCCATTTCCACCTGTACAGCTTCTTGACGCCGCTACAGCTCCAGCGGTGAGCATCAGTTCTTCCTAGAGACTCCATGTCAGCGATTATCCCCTTTACTTCCTTACGTGAACTCCACGTTTCATCTCTCCCTTAATACCGGATTCCATCATCACGTCGGCTCACCGCCGTCGGCGCCATGTTCTCCTTAATTCACCTTGCTTTTCTTTTTCCGTGCATGGAAAATGTTTATGCTTTCCTACTTACAAATGCTAAACTTCTCCTCATTCATGTTTTCACGTCCCATTTCTTCATTTTAACACCCAACCTGACACCTGCTTTAGCTTGCCACCAACCAAGTCGCGGTCCAACATCATATTGCTACCATAGAACCTTCTCTTTATTTCTTATGCCAGTATGAACCTTCACGCATTTATCCCACTGCACCGCCAAGATCCGCACTAGACTACCCCATTACTGTTGTTTCCATTTAAATGTTTTCGACAGTCCCCCAAACCCTTCCCCACTTCTTTCGTTACAAACACTGCTCCTACCCCTGCATGAATTTTAACTCACCTCCCCCGCAGCACTCCTCCTCGCACAGTTCCAGGGCACGAAAAAAGCTTCCACTTAAAACCCTTAAATTTTACCACAGCATGTGTCTTACTTCCCTGACCACAACCGCAAGCTCTGTTCCGTGAAATAATGCTGGTATGCTACCAAAGTCTTACCCTTTTCCCATGCTGTGAAAATAGAACCCATCGAACAAAATTGTCTCAGACCCAAAATTCGTATACTACAGTGAGGAGAAGCTCTTACGGGTTCCAAATATATAGGTTATGTGATTTTTAGATGAGTAGAGTTTTGATTTAATTAATCTTATATACTTCCATTATTCGGCTTGAACGTTCCTGCGAAAAAAGAAAATGAGGTCTGTGTTTATACAGGCACAACACCTTGGCCATCACTAATGAAGTGTGCTCATCACGGCATTAGTTTGGAATGCAAGCAAATATTGTAGGCGGTAGAGTAGCTGGCATGATTTTTCTTTTCATAATCGTGGGTTCTTCTATTGTAGGCTGTTATGATTGATTCGATTTCACCATGTAATTTAGCTGTTTAGCTATGCGAATGGAAGGGAAAACATATGCAGATTTAATAGTTCGCATACTATAGTGTAGGCTACTTCTTGCTAGTGATGGGGCAGGTGAACATGTGCGCGTGTTGGTAGATATGGGTTTATATAATCTTCCTATTGTTATTTTTAAAGGACTGCTGTGATTTATGCAGTCGGAGTGTTTTCCCCTCAGCAAGTAGTATCAGTCCACTGTGCGATGTTTTTTTTTGTTTTTTTCCCCAACATGGATAGCTGAAACTTGTGCAGGCTTCATTTTCTTCTGATGGAACGGCCGTAGCTGTTGTCTTCTATTTGATAGCCTATACCTTTATCTATATAGGTCGGTAATGTTTATATCTGGTGTAGGCTTTGTGATGTGGAAAGGTTGATTGAAACTAGTATTTTCCATGTGTTTTCACTTCACCACGTTGTGTCTAATTTACAGAAGGCATGGTGTATGGAAGAGGACAACGGTGTGATGTCCAGTCCAATCGTATGTGCGTGTTGGTATATATAGTGTAGGTGATGTTGCTTAAGATATAAATGAGGTAGGTTGCTATCGGGTATTCAATGCTGGCATGTGTGTGAGTTTTGCGGGAGAAAATAGACAGGGTATGTACATTTATTCTTTTACTTTAAGATGAAGTATATACATGTTTCTATTTTGTTTTAATATTGCTTATGGTAGAAGCTTCAATATATTTTATTACAGTCGATTTAATTATCACCACTATTTAACATAGACTGTTAAATCCGCACCGATAAACACAATCTTCAAAATAACGAAAATGGGCGCCACGATATAATTTGACGTTACAGTCCCAATAAAATTGATTTTGTTGAAAACGGTCCCTGTTTGCAAAACGGTGTTATTTAGATCTTGATTTTTTTATCGGTTCACTTTTAAATTTCATCTACCGACAAAACAACTCTGTTTGGCTCCAAATTGGAAATTTAGCAATAATTAACGATACGTTTTCCAATAAAACTTGTTTTGTCGAAAATGGAGGTCGTTTGAAAAAAATAACAATTTATACGGCTTATATAATACCGTAAAAATATAAATAAATTACGAAACAATTAAATTAAATAATAATAAATTATGATCATCGTATATATATCAAAATAGAATAACATATATAAACCTTATGGCCTTATAATTCAATATTAACACATTCATTGTACAAATTCTGTTGAAAATCCTTTAAATTAATAAATAAACGTTACCGTTTATAAAGGATTTCCATAGCGACTTTTCGAAAATTTGAATTGCATATAACTTGCAATCTATAATACGAAATCTCCAATTTTCTCTTTCATTAGAAAATTATTATCCAACAGATTCAGACGTTTCTTGTTTCACAGAAATCTGACCTATATTGGATCCTGTATATTCAGTTAAAGCGCAAATCGAAAATTACGAACTACCGCGGCGTTTCGGGCTCGTTTTAATTAATTTATAATTATATATATTAAAACTCCATTTTATAAAATAAAATTCTATTTAAAATTCATTACATTCCCAATATAATATATAAAACAAATTTAAATATTCCAATATAATGGCAGAAAAATCTGAGATGTTACACGTACAATAATAATTTTCAAGCGACGATTGGTATGGCCTCTTTCGAAGCGCTATACGGGAGGCCATGCAAATCGCCAACTTGTTGGTGGGAAACTACTAACAAGGTTATACTCGGATAAGACTTCGTCCGCGAATCCACGGAGAAGATATCGTTGATTAGGCAGAGAATGAAGGCACCCCAAGACCATCAGAAATCGTATGCCGGTAAGCGAAGGAGGGAACTTGAGTTTAATGTTGGAGACTTAGTGCTCGTGAAAGTATCCCCTCTCAAGAAAACTGTTCGTTTTGGAAAGACTTGGAGGTTGGCTCCCAGGTTTATTGGGCCTTTTAGTGTCATCGAGAAGATAGGATCTTTGGCCTATCGAGTGGATCTCCCAGAGTGTCTATCAGGAATTCATAATGTTTTTCATGTATCTCATCTAAGGAAATGCTTTCATGATTCTACTATAAAACTCGATCTTGATGAAATTGGGGACACAGAGAAACTCGAGTTGGAGTCTAGGGTTCCCCATTCCACTGCAAGGATTGTAGAGCACGGAATCAAGAGACTCCACAACAAAACCGTTCGCCTCGTTCGAGTACAATCGAGAAATGACCCTGCGGAAAGCACATGGGAGACCGAGGATAAGATGATAAAGACTCACCCATAGCTTTTCACGAGTAAAATTTTCCTCAAAATATCATTTATGGATGCATCATGATTGCTAGATTGGATGTTAGGAGATGGATGCAACACAATTGCACCAAGCACTCATGTAGAAATGTATGCATATTTAGGTTGTTTGCATACATATTGCATCACTTATTAAACTGACATGCTAGGTTATAGCTCACTTTAGTGGGTCTGCAGTTCATAATCACTGCGAATCATGGATGCTTATGGGTGAATTATAAATAATATGAGTATACAACATGGATGCTTCGAACGAGTTGTATTTTTTACCCCATAAACAGATTTTGGGACGAAATTCATTTTAAGGGGGGGGGGGGGAGATTGTAACACCCCGTAAAATTCATAAGTATTAATAAATAAATAAATAAAAACAAGCAATTAAATGATTAGGCTAAGATTTTGTAGCTTTAGGAATTTGGCTACGAAACTCTTTTATTTGGATTTGCGATGAAATTCTGAATCATTTTCATATAATATGCTAAAAATGGTTAATGTATGAAGAAGTTATGAACAAATGAATTTGGACAGTGTAAGCATAATATATATATATATATATAACTATGTGAATATTATATATATTGTCTAAATTATATATTAAAATAAATGAGGGAAAATCAAATTTTAAATTTTGAGAGAAGATCTAGGGGACAACGTATATTGGATATATGGAAAAGAATGAAGCAAATTAAGAATGTAATTAATAAAATAAACAACTCAACAACGTAGCATAATTGGGAGTTCTAGCCCTGAAGGGGTCGACAGCTTCCCCTTAAGGGGTGTCGACCGCTAGGTGGTTGGAAGGCTGAATCAGCCTATGTAGATGAGGGTTTTCTAAGAGGTTACATTTATATGGATGGCTTGGATTAATTTTTATTAATCCGATGGCTCATGCTCACACGAGCAATTATAAATAACCCCTAAGACCACACACCAGAAACCCTAATTATTCTACACCTTTGCCTCCATGCTGCTGAATTCCATAGAAAAACAAAGAGAATAGGGTGAAGGTTTCTTCTACTTCTCTAACTCCATTCTAAATCTCTCTATTTCAATTTATATAAATTTAGGATTTTCGAATTTAGCATAAGCATGTATGTATAAGACTTTAATTGTATGTTTCTTATATGCATATTGTTAGGAGTATAATCAGAGCTCACTTGAACGTTTAGAATCATTGCAGATCTTGCAATTTTACCACATCTCCACCTAATTAGTGAGTGGAATCTAGTTTTGCTTAAAGGCATATTCATATTTTTAATGGTTTGTCATATGAATTGATATGCCTAAGGACGATTTGGATATTCGACAATATGAACATGAAAATCCACAAATCTTCTATCTTGTAATTACGTGTGAAATTGTCATGATGAATTGGGTTTGTGGAATTGTGGTTTTTGTAGTGGATTAAAAGTAAAAATGAGTGTTGTACTATTATTTATATTTTATGTGATTCATCTTTATTACCACTAGATTGTATCCTAAAAAGATTTGGATTTGAATGTTTCATAGTTTGAATTGGGTATGGATCCTATGTTGGATCGAAACACATTCACAATTGAAATAAGTCAAAGGCAAACATTTTTAGGTGCATAAGACCAAATAAGGTGAATTGGGTGAAATATGAATTATAAACATATATATGTAGGTGTATGTAATGCTCTATTTTTAATTCAAATATTGAAATCATTTCTACATGCCTAGGATACAAGTTGTGATTGTTATGTATATATATATATATATATATATATATATATATATATATATATATATTCCACTCACTGATATTTGCTTTATGTTCATTATGCCATCATGCTTATGTTGTAGCGGTAAAATTGGAAAAATCTAACTTGTTTGCCTTAAATTCGATAAATTGACAATTTGTCACCTCGTTAGAACGTTTCCCTGTTATACGAATGTTAACCTTAATTAGGCGCTATTCTTATTTTACTTATATAAACGTAATTAACGTTGTATTAACGTAATAAATGCGATTAAGTTAGAATTCGAATTTGAAATGTCCCCTTAACATATATATATATATATGTTTGCTTGTATGCGTATGTATATATAGAATGGCTTAAATATATAAATAAATGACACATAGACACGAGGTTAGTTGCCATTTGTGGTAGAAGCCTGCCTGGAACTGACTGACATTCCAGCAACCATAAGTAGGCCCAACTAATGTGAGATGTCTAGGTGCCATGGGTCCTTCATAAACTTAGTACACTAGACGCGGAGTTAAACCGACTTCTAGTAGAAGCCTGTCCGGAACTGACCGACATATCCAACATCTATAGGTATATAGTTTAATGTGAGAGGTCTAGTGCGTGCGTGTGTGTATATGTATATATATGACTATATATATAAGTCTGATGTGTGAAAAGAGATAGTTTTACTATGCCTTGAGAAGGTATTAAGTAACTGACTCACCTTTTTATCTAGTTTGGGTCTTAAGTGGTTAGGACTAGGATCTCTCCAAAGGTTTATTCCTTAGAGAGGAACCAAAGTCATGAGACCTACCCTTATTAGAATTAAGGTAGGTCTTTAGGTCCTCCTTCTTTAAAAGTGGTTAGGCATGAAACGGTAGCGGAGTAGAGTAGTTCACGGGGATGTCCACTTCCTTTACAAGCTTATAAGGGCTTAACTAGGGACAAATTAGTTATTGAAAGAATATGTGGTCATTGCATGCTCACCAACTGTCTAAGGAAAGTCTTAAGCGATATAGGTGTCCTACCGGGTAATATAAGTTAAGTAGTAACGTTCGCACTACTACTTCTCACATTACAAATGAGAGATTAGACTTAAGATCGTTGATATACTAGGACAGAGTCTGAAAGGGCTAGGGGCCGCCTCTGGTTATAAGAGATCGTAAGAATCCACCCTTAATAAGGCCATAAGTGACCAAGAATGCCACCTCGTTGGGTATTTACCCTAAAAACACTAATGGGTGATTGACTTGGATATCCACCGCATTGGTTAGAAACTTGATGTTTGTTGGGTGTTGCATAGACATACCATAACTTGCTAAAAATATAGGGTATGGACATTAAGCAACACTATATTTCATTCACACAGAACTTTGTGTTCTGACCCCCTCTCCTTAACATCCAACAGGTCAGTAGGTGGGGTAAAGCCATAGATGTAGTCGTGATTGAAGCCAATGAAGAAGAAGTTATTAGCAGTTATTGCCTTATTTCTTTTGGAATCTTATGAGAATGAACTATTTGATGTACCTATTGAACCACTGTAACTGCGACTGTGTATTTCTGTGGTTTTGAAATAAATGGTATATCTTAATTTTGGTATTATATTTTCTCTTTCCGTTGTGTGAGATTTCCATTTGAAGTATATGTTTTTATTATTTGTGCAAATGTAATCCTTACCAGAACCAATGAACCATTTAGGATGGTTCTAAGTTTCGATGAGCCTTTTCTGGTTTGAAATTTAGGCCCATTCCGGGCAGACAGTTACACGATAGCAGAGTCCAGATGTTACTATATGCGCTTGGTACGTCTCTTAACGTCAAGACTCGCTCTAGATGTTCATCACTCCTTGAAATCCGTGGAATACCTACCACGTAAAATTCCAAGTTAGTGTAGATCTTACACTCAATTAACTTAGGATATAATGTAAGATTTAAAATACTTATGGCCTGCAAGCCACCTCCTTGCAAATCCTGGTGGGCATCGAACATAGAACAAATCAAGCTTGAAAAAGTTGAGTTTGTTCCATACTCCCAGGATGAAGTGCATGTTGGCCTGCGCCTCTAAATATGTAAGGGAAGCTGATACGGTGTTTCTTTTATTCAAAGAGTAGAGATATCAGATGTCTTCCCCAGTCGTTTCTACACCCAACCACTCTATTTAGAGGATGTAAGTGCCAAGCAGGGAGGCATATGCGTACGAGTGAAGCTGCGTTGGCGTTAGGCAAAAAAATACAAAATATCTCGGATATATGGACATGATGGGTCACACGTGTGATGGAGCGTATATGTCTATTCCATGCAATATAACCTTTTGAGGAGCGTGCACCCTAATCTTCCCATCCGGGAACCAAAATATCATTCCAAAATATTCCGTATTTCGCGCAAATCTGCCTCAACGAAGCTTTATCGATTCACAAGGCAACTGAATCAGGGGATTCTCAAGAATCATGGTATCTCCCATCATATTAGGTGCCATGAAAGTGACTTTATGTTCTCCACAATCACCCTCCTTTCCTTGAGGGCCCACTACTGCTGGTTCTACTTTTTCTTTAACTACCAACTCATCCCCATGCCCACCTGAATGTTGTAATCCTCCGAATTTTCCCTTTTGATAGTGCATGCTAGATGGGCCCACTTCTTGGTAAGTGGTGGAAGATGTAGAGGCCTCATGACCGCTAACTGATGGACTAGAATCATACGAAGACTTATTGGAACTCGGGGACGCTTCTATGGTCTCGCCTCCAAGCCTAAATGTCATGTAGAGCTTCTCCTTACCATTACAAACTATAATTTCAAGATAGTCACATTAGTTACCATACTAGAATCGATACCCCCGTGTTAGTGCAGAATAACGTGGAACGTGCAGAGTTGTGCATGCTAATGCGATTACAGTAGAACCCTTCAGGACACGGCAGTTGATTTTATTTTTGTAAACTTAAACCATCAATGTCGCTAACCGAATTCACAAATTCAAGCTAAGTCATGACAACAACGTGATCAAGTCGAGAGTCGAATCCCGGAGTCAATGGTCAATCATAAGTACATAGTCCGAGTTTATGCTCTAATCCTATGTGCTTTTCCAAATTCGCAAGTCCAAAACAAGTTTGACTTTCAAATGCCAAAACGTCTTGCAACACTACGTCTGCTCTAATTCTCTATTCAATCATGCAACACCATGAAATGGCTTGGATTCGTGAGGTTAAAATTAGGAGTCGAAAATTTCAAAGTTCCTAAGGTATGAAATTTTATTTCTATCCCCACATGTTAAGGAAATTTCTATCCCAAATGTCACAACTCAAAGAACATCAAGTTTTGGGATACGAAATTTTCTGAAGTACTGGAAAATATGAAATTATGATTTTGTATCCCACAACATTTCTCTAAAATCATATCTTGCGTCCTCTCCCTCTCCTATTGATCTCGTCTCCTCTCACAATTCGTATCCCTGTTGTCTTAGGTTTGGTGAAAGTCGCCAAAGCCCTCGGGATATGAGATCAATGTTTCGTATCCCACCACCTTAGCGGTTTTCCTCAAAACCCATGACAGTTCCATACTCCAGCTTCTCCCCACGATATTTCGAACTCCACTCCTCTGATTCCTTCCAAGACTCTACCACCAAATCCAAGGTCACCAGTTTCTCCATCTACCTCCACCTCGCTACACCACATGCCTCAAATCAACCTACGTGTTCAATTCACCACAAAATAGAATCGTAGAATCAAACTCACCTATTAATTAAGGTTCAAGGCGGCGTGGAGAGGATGTTCGAGGGGTTTGGTTAGTTTGCGGTAGCATTGGCGGTGGTCAACGATGAGATTCAGGGGATTGGGCGTTTCAAGGGGCACGAAATCGTTTATGTGCTTGGATACGAAAGTGAGGAGAATGATTTTTTGTAACAACCCGTATTTCGATAACATGTTAAAACAAGATTCAAGGCGGAATTTCATTTTTAAATTCTGAATCAAGTAAAATGGGCTATGCCATTGCGTTCGTCTCGGAAAAATACGCGAAATAGAGTCTGAGTTTTCGAGAATCGGAGTCCGTATGACCAAGTTATGGTCCGACGAAGTTTTCAGAAAATTCAAGTTCAAAAACGAGTTCTAATTTCGAAAATAAGGGCTGGAAGGCTAGGCGGGAAAAATTCCCGCCAGGTACCCCAAGTCGACAGCCCTGTCGACTTGGGAGTCGACATTGCTTGACCCAAGTCGACAGCCCTAGACTTAATTAATCTAAACATGGAAATCGGATGGGGTTAAGTTAGCCTAGACTTAATTAAATAACAGGATGGGGTTAAGATTAGACTCAACTAGTCTAAACATGGAAATCGGATGGGGTTAAGTTAGCCTAGACTTAATTAATCCCACTTGGCAGTTTAATGGGGTTAAGTTAAACACTTAACTAATCTAACATGATGATTTGATGTGGTTAAGTGACCTATACTTAACCAATCTAACTCGTTAATTTATTGAGGTTAAGTTAACCTATACTTAACTAATCTAACGTGAAAACATGATAAGGCTAAGTCACGAATCGCTTAAATACGCTTGACCGATTTTGACTCAATAATTTGATAAGGTCAAGTTAATATATACTTAACCAACTTGAGCATGGTTTGTAGGGTTAAGTCTTGAACTTGGATATTTAGCCAATTTTGACATGATTTGTAGACGGGTTAAGTCATGAACTTAAGTGACACTTAATCCATTATGTAAACCCTAGTTCTGAGGATTAGGTGGATAACCGTAGTTAACAAGGATAACGGGAATAAGGCTAAGTGGTAAACCTTAGTTGAAGAATAACTAAGTAATGATTCTTAGTCAAGGAAATTTAGACCAGTTCATAGATAGATGAGTAACCTGATACGGTAGGTCATCGTTTAAGTATACGAGTAGGAGCAAGTATCTGATTTAGATAAAGGCTCCAGCGAACTGGGTAACGAAGCAGCGGCTTCGGGGAACGTGAGGATATTCTTGGTATCCCTCTGTGAGCTGCCAGGTGATCATACTAGGCTCATGAGAGGTTATGGTCTGCGTTAGAAGAACCAAGAGTATGCCTTGGTTGCTATACGAGCGACCTAAAGACGGGGATGGATAGGGGAAAGTCGACGATACACGGTCGTACCCTAGATAGCATTTCGTCAGGCTACCTACCATCTTTGGTCAAGCGTGTACGTACGAAAAGGCAGAGAACACCCAAAAGACCATAATTGCTATCTAATTATGGTTGCGGTAAGGCTAGGATTGTGGGTTGGCCAGTAGTGTGTTCTCATACAGGATTTATCCTGTCTTGTCTTTCACTAGTTGAGGGAGTGGTCTCGTGGGACCATAGCCACGTATAGAAAAAAACAGACCTTAGCATCTGCATCGGCAGATAAATCGAAAGCTCCCGACCGAGTCCTGTATTTCCTGATCTACCCTGTGACAGGACTCGGATGGCACGATGTGATACATGTGCATACAGTCATGGAAAAACGATTCACGGTGAATGCGTGGGAAAAAGGGCGCGGTTGACGGTTAGCGTAATTCCTAGTGGCCCTGGGTGGTTGAACCAAAACCGAGATACGAAAACGTGCAATAGGTAAGCATAATCCCTAGTAGTCCTAGGTAGCATAAGTCCTAGTTGTACAAATGATGATTCATGTTGAAAGACCCTAGTTAGATATAGGGTGACAGCCCAAAACGATCTTAAGGATCATGGAACTATGTTAAAGTAGTATAGAATCTCATGGGAAAGCCCGTATGGTCTACGGCAAGGGACTGAACATTTACATGGAATAAAACATACGAGTTGAGTAACCTATTTATGCGATATATTAGGTTGACATGGACCATTACACGACTTTTGAGTAAGGGTCATTCATGGTTAACACATGATACGATGGGGATACTAGTACGGTAGGTGCAGAGCTAAAAGACAGGATAGATACCATGGGAGGTTATACGTGATAGATATCTTGGGGATATTATACTTGATAGGAACCTGACGATGGGATACCTTGTTTTATCTTGACATCGCATATTTATCATGACACCTTAGTTTATCTGAGTTCAGTAGTTCATCCTGTTATTTTGATTTAGCTTATCTATCTTGTCATCATGCTTATGTTCATCTCAGTTTCTCATGTCAGTTAACTTTACTAGTTTTTATGCTGATAGTAGATAGGGCTTACTCAGTCTTTTTGACTGACCCGTTTTGTTTCGCCTCTTTTCTTCTGTTTCCCCTCAGGTTACAGGGAGGAAATACTGTTGTTTAGTTCGGACTTCTTCTGCTTGAAGGTCATCATGGATGGTTTGGACTTTTCTTGGCTATGGCTACTTTACTGTTTTACTTGGGGAATAATTTATGAAAAAGTCTTTATGCTTCTTTACTATTGCAAGACAGGTTTTGATGTACTCTGATGTAAAAGGCTTTAGACCTTAATTATTAATGTTTATGAAAGTTCGATTTTACTTCCGCTATTTTATATGTTCTGTCTTGCGATATTTTTGTGCATGTTTACCAATAATGCCCCTCTAAAGCTAGTGCATTCCTTTGCGAGTGACCCTAGCGGAGGCGGGGTGTTACATTTTTTGTACCCCACTTTTATATGTGGGATAGTCCTTTTCATAAATTTCTAAGTCGCGAGAGCAGTACCGATCCTCCCATCGGTACCGATCCCGTAAAATAAAAATAAAAAAGAAAACTACAAAGGGAAGAAGGAGAGGATGGCAATCCCAACCTCACTACTCCAGGATTGGTGAAAAAACTTCTAAACTCTAGCGATGGTGGCGATCGCGTACACGAGTTTTCGAAACTTCAATCATCGAAACCGGCTCGAATCATTAATTGATCGCGTACTTGTGAATCTAAACAGTTCTAGGGTACACACCAAACAATCTAGTCCCAATTCGACAACATTTCAAAAACTAACTTATGTGATCATGCACCCGGCTACGACTACGATCACGCATATGCATTTTAGAAATCTCGATTATTAAAACCAACTCTGCTCGCTAACCAACCGTGTCTTCACGAATCTAAATGTTAGCGCCGAGCGATCGAGTTTCTGATTCGTTGACATCTTCAAATACCAACTTGCGCGGTCGCATGCCCAAAACGTCCCATTTTGATTATGCTTTATTACGAACTTCGATCGCGAAAAGACTACAAGAGTAGGATCGAGTAATATGGAATTGAGTGTATATGTGGAAGTCTTGATACAATGATATAATTTACTTGATATAGTTATGCAAGTAAATGTTCAATGAGAAAACTATATAAACTAATATCACAGATAAGCAGAGTAAAATACAGTAAATAAAAGTAATTGACATCAGAATTTTTTTATATTAGTTTGGAGCACCATCCTACGTCCAGTTCCAAACTCCTTCTGGAATTTCAACTAAACAATAATCCTCTCTTAACCCAGAGGAATAGGTCTTTACAACACCTGAGCAGTGGAACAGGGACCTAAGCAACAAAATAAGTTTTTGCTTTAGTAGAAGAAGAGGACTAGACGTGCCTGAGCAGCAGAACATGACTTCGCACAAAAAAGAAATTTGTAGACTATATGTGATCTTTGATAACACGGATTATCTTTTCACAGTACACCCATCCTGTAATCTTCTCCTCAAGTATGTGTATATATATAGTTTAATGTACGGAGATAAAGAAGAAAGATATTCCTTGAATATTAAGGATGAAAGTATGTTTAAGCAATTTTCAAAATGCTGAAAATAGAATATTAAAAATATTTTTAGATAGATCAGATCAGAAGAGAGAAAGTTGAATTTATTTGATGTTAGATCATCTACATATATTGATTTAATAGTTGTAACTTTTGGCGAAGAGATTCAAAGAAAAACAGTGTCTAAATTTTTTGGTATAAGGTTGTATCTCTTCACGAAAAATAGTGACTTTTCAGAAAATATAGCCATTATAAAAATTCAGTCGACTAGAGCTCTAAGTCAATCATATAAAATTTCAAATGTTTATATATATATATATATATATATGTATATATATAAATATTATATGGCCGTGCATAGTGCACATAATTGTGCAGGTCAGTCGACTGACCTACTAGATTAATCGACTGACCGAGTGTATTTTGTGCAGTATGCACAATTTTAAGATATATATAATATTCTTGAAGAATAATTATATATACATATTTCTTAAGGAGATATTTTCACAAATTAATCTATGACTCAAGACTCAATATTCATCTTGTGCACTAGCTTGAGATCTTGTTTTGTTTTATATTCTCTTTTTGTCACCTTATTTGTCGTTCTTTATGTCATAAATCAAAACCGTGACTTAACATTCTTCCTCTTTTTGATTGATGACAACCTGTAAATGAAGATGCTATTCGATGATATATAATAGTAAATATTTATACTTACTCCCCCTGAATATGTGATGATATATATCCTGCATTCGTAGGTAATTATTAATTTTTCTCCCCCTTTGTCATCGGCAAAAAGGAAGATAATTAATGGTACACTAGATGAAACATAATGTACAATACATAGAAGCAACATAGCTTATCCATAGTACAAGCCAAAATATTAAAACAAAACGTACTAATAAGACTATTTAGTACAAGCCTTGTATATAAGTCTAACGTAGATAGAAAGTAGGAAAATGAAAAACACTAAATTATTACTCTATTACTTGTTTTCCCTTTCCTGCATGAGAACTTTCAGCAAAATCTCCATGGCCACCTCCATCTCCATTTGTGCTATCACTACTTTCATGTTCCTCCGATGTGGCCCAAGTGAAGGCAACATGTTTTCCTAGATCTCCTTGAGTTACTATAGAAGGTTGAGAGGTGCAAGAAATATCTTCCCAAAGTGTGTTGAAGAAGTCTTTAATTTTGTCCCTTTTTTGTAAACCTTTTTGATTCGGGAATCCAAGATTTGTTTATTACGACACATGATGGATGTTGATTTGTGTGCTCTAAGGGCGGGATTTGCAATGACTATCTCATCTTGTTCACGAATTATAGATTGTGTATGTTGAACCGGATGGGAGGTTCCTTGGCCGGGTTTTGGTGGAGCTTGTTGTCTTTGAACCCACCATCATAAGAAATTGTTTGAGGAGGTACGGTTTTAGGTATCCCCATTAAAGATAAGGTTTTTGCAGCTAATATTCATACTGAAGTTGTTGGAGAGTCGGGTTTGGGAATGTCTCAGTCTTTAAGCATATGCATGATGTATTCGCTATAGTAAATAATATTCATGCAACCATTGTTGTAGCTTAAGAATTCATCAAGAATAAAACGAAGCCAATTAGTCTTTATATTTCCATAGATTGCACAGAGGGCCTTGAAATTGTGTTAGTAAACAAGTTCATAGGTTCCGGTTCTTGGCATTATTGATAACATTAAAGCTTTGTGAAGAACTCTAGCCGTCGGTCGTAGAGATTTTGACTTAAGTTCGAGTATATCATCATCTCAAAACCTGTGACTAACTTGATCGCGAATAATCATATCACACTCAACATCGTTAAGATGTATTCCTTCATTTGGTGTGTGAAGAAGATGTGCTATTCGAACAAGTGATATGAAAATTGGTACCCCACATACTAAGCTCTAACACAATCTTGTTGTTGATTGACAACTTGTTGATGATCCAAATTAAGATTATCATAGAATAAATTAATTATGATGTCATTTATCTTTAAATTGTCATCATCCATGTTAATGTTTCAAGATTACTTCGACGAGCAATATTTCGAATACGATAAGCAGAGAAATCTTCGACTTCATGAAGGAACCTTTGAAGATTGTAGAGTTTTGCATCTTCTTCCATCTTTGACAACGGTTTCATTATGAATCCCTTGTCGAATTTGAGCATCCGATGCAGGTTGAGTGGATGGGGTGGCTAATCTTTTTCTTTTTGGTGGCATTTTGAGTGATTCTAAGATGGAAAGACCGAGTTTTTGAAAAGCTAGGTTTTTAGAAATTGTGGATTTGCTGGGAATTTGGTAACGAAGTATAGAAGTGAAGAAATGAGGAGAAAAAAGGTAAGAAGAGTGGTATATGGTGATAGTTATTAGCAGAAAAGAACGAATCAGTTGATTGAACTAGAGGGTCAGTCGACTAGTTTAGAATATGGATTTTTATTCGGGTGCCGAGTCGGTCGATTGGGCTTCTGGTTCAGTTTACTGATTCTTTGGGGAGGAAAATTCATTGTTTTAGGTCAGTCGACTGGTCTTCTAACCTAGGATATTTTTTTTGATCCTTTTCTTTGATCAATATATATGTTATATATAACTATTTAATTTAGTGTTGACATATATATAACCAATATTTTATTATAAATTAAAGCATAATACATTTTATTGTAATAAGCATACAAATAGAAGACTTAAAAAATAATAGGAAAGATATGAATCTCAACTTTAGTTCGTTGGACTTGATGTTTTAAATATGCCTGTAAATTTTCAGACCATTTTGAGGTCGTTTAGATATTCAAATCTAGTTTGAAAGTTGAACATGAAAAGATTCTATACATAACCAAAATTCAACATAGCCTGAGTCCAAGTTTCAGATTCCATATCGTTTTCATATCATGTCAAAATTCTTTGATTCGTTTTCCAGATGATAGATATGTTGTTCTGGTTTGTCAATTTCTAGACCATTCCGAGGTCGTTTGGTCATTCAAAACTTACCCAAAAGTTGCAAACAGATTTGATTTATGGGTACTTTTTCATAGCTTTAGTGTTTGTTGTAGGCGATCTTTCTTAAGTATTTCATGCCCTCTTTTGATATAGTTTTGAGCCATAATTCTTGGGTTTCACTTTGGTTTTCTTCTCCAAAGAAGCCTAAATTATCATCAATCAATAATTTGAGTTTAGTGAATTTTCGAGTTGATTTCTGTGTGTTACTTTCATGAGTTTTTCTAAAATTTCTGTGTTTATGATTGTTTTATAAATGGCTTTAAATGTAAATAAGTATTGTTTTAAGAAAATATTTTTCTATATTATAAACATTCTTAGATCATTAATATATACTTTTTTACTATATAATGAGATTTTTCCTAATAGGTGATTTTCAAATATTTTCTAGAATCATTTATGGAACACGATTTCTATAGCGTTTTTTTATATGTAAGCCACATGTTTTTGCACCCTTTAATTAAACGATGAGGTAACCTCAATGTATGGGACCCCAAGATATATTGGATCGGCTAATTCCTAACTCGTCGATTGAAGTTATTATTGTTTTTCAGTGTGAAGCATACTGACTTGTAGTGAACCAATTAGTGAAACATGCAGTATGAGGCGCATTATTTTATTTTTTCGAGTTACTTTTAGGAAGTCTATAACACATTCTTGTGGTGCCAGTACTTACATCGAAGTGAAGCTAGACTCGGTGGAGTCTTTGTATGTATGCTTATTCACTTGACTAAAGTGGTCAAGTACAATCGACAAAGGTAGGTCGTGGTGAAGTCATGCTTGATTGAGATAAGTCGTATTGGAGCTATACTCGATCGAGACTGGTCGTAGTTAGATTATTCTAGACCATATTTGTCCATATTGAAGTTGCACTCGACCAAGACGGGTCGTGGTGAAGTTATACTAGACTAAGACAGGTCAAAGTAATAGATGCTAAATATGTATATAGCACTTAGCAAAAATAACTTTCTTTTGTTGATGTACATGCTAAATTTTGTGTTCTGGATCCAATCTCAATTTTCTGTGATTCTTATGGTTTCTGTATTCTTATAATTCCTGCGATTCTTCTGATTTTAGTGATTCTTGTGATTTTTGAGTCTTTCGTCTTATGTTATGTGATTCCAAGTGTTAACTCCCTAATCGTAGACTCAGGGTAATTTGCGCCAAAGGAGATAGCGAGTTCATGTTCATATTTCACCATAGCGACCGCATATTAATTTTGTGGATTTATATATAGACGAATATGTTATTATAAGCTTATAGTATTCCTTTCTAATGGAAAGGAATCACCACATCTTTATTTCAAGTAAATATGTAAGTATGAGATTCCTTTTCTTATAAAAAGGAGATAGTGTTTGTTTGACATTTTATTTCACTTATTCTTTAAGCAAGACTGGCCTGTGTATATATACTTAGGCTAGACCAAGTTATTTCAGGTTTATAGCATGTTGATTCGTGTTTAGCTGATTCACTTTGGATAACCTCTCTTGATGCTATTACCTAAGCTATGTAGTTATGTATTCATATCAAATGTATATTCATTCTTTTGAAGTATGTTTTACATGTATATGGCATGTGAAAACATTTGAGCATGTAGCAAATGTATATGTTGTATTTTATGTGTTATATCTATATGTATTTTGTCAATGTGATCTGCTATCTATGATGTGTTGTAATTTGTTTTGAATATGATACCATTATAATTTTATATTATATGAATTGAGTATGTCAATCTAGTTGAGGTATGTAAAAAATAGTATATACTAAATCGATGTATTAGATACTCGTTTAATATAATATAATGGATGGTTTCTCCTAACTAACCCTATTCTCAACTCTCGTTGATAGTATTACTCAATAATGCTAATGCTCTTTATTAGGGTGGGTCTCGGGGTGAAGCGTATCAGATCCAGATTCAGAACAAAATACGATAAACGTAGAATAGAACCAGAATAGTACACGTGTTACAATATAGAAAAATAACATTAGTGTCTACTTTTATCAGTTTTTTATTATCTTTAACCCGTATTCCTTGTCATTTGAGTCTTGTGGAATCCTAACTTTCATAGTACGTCTAGGTATGTATTTCATTACATAGTATTCCATAAGTTGTATCCTTTCATCTGTAGTTTATCTTAGTAGGAATCTTAATCTTGTTAAATCCATTCAGTGTTTGAAATCTTAGATTTAAACTTTGATGAAATTTAAATTCTATCCTTTTATATCTAGTTGATTGTTAAGTTAAATAAAATAAATTCAGAAGGGTAAATGAACTAAATCCAAGGTAGTATAAGTGAAATTCGTGTTGGGGTAAAAGAGTGCTAATTTGAAAATAAATCATAGTTGCGTAGTGGAAACAAGTAAACTGTATTGGTTGTGCTAAATTTAATAAATCTATTAGTAGGATTAAGGGATGGTAAATATGGGTGATTAAAGGTTTGTTAAAAGTTAATTGAGTAGTGAATATAAATCAAGTGGATAACTAGTGAAATTTAGTATTGGATTGTTTTGAAATTTAGTATTGGGTTGTTTTATTTGAAACAAAGCAAGAGTGTTTGTAACATCCCCACCGTTATACCCAGTTTAGCAAAGGACATAAAAAATAATATCATTTGCTAATCCGGAGAATACAGATTGATAGGGGCGATTGAGTGTGAATATATCTTTATACTAACACTAACACGTCATTTATACCTTTTCACTTAATGTCTGATCTGAATTTGACATGTTCAGTATTTATACGAATTAACAAACACACAGATTCAACTTAATCAGAACAATATATAAACCACATAACAATCACAGCAGAAAGCACATATCATAGCGTACTTATAGTAAGTCCACAAAATATACTTCTAATTTACATTCTACACATTTCAAAATAAATCACTATCTTAAAAAATACATCTCATAGTACATCAGGTGAGTATCCTACAAAAGCTAAAGTAAGGGTTTTAATATGTTTATCCATGGCTAATTCACCTGTCCAAAAGTATGAGCATTCTGTAAACCTGAAAATTACGGTCTGACCCGGAAACACAAAATTCCGGATCTGTCTATCTCTAAATATCCGAAAAGTGAGTTCCATATATATAACATATAAATAAACTTTAGTTCAACCACAAAATGATAGTAGCAATAATTTTTTGTTTCACAATGATGTATGTTTGGTTTCCAATCATGGTTTTTATCTCCATCACAAGTTCAGGTTATAAGCACAACAAGTTAACATAACTCATTCATGACCGACCTGATCAAGGAACTATTATAAGCATGACAAGTTAACACAATTCATTTGTATGATTATTGAGACTAAAGAATCACATGCTCAATCTAAGGGGTTGAGGAAACATAGACATATGATCGTGTAGATCGATGTCTCACATGCTCGATCTAAGGGATCGAGGAACCATATATCCGGTCTCAATAATGAAATAAAAAAATCTCAACAATCAGAATAATGGTGGCAACCACGACTTCGCTACTCTATATTAATCATTGTTTTATTTAAAATCTTTACTAACAAAAGTAGTCATAAAAGTCCGGTCCTTTAAAATAACGAATTTCTCGATCTTTTTATATTTACACATTTGAAAAAAAATCCAGAAGTAACCTTCTTAAGGACCTAGCAGCCTCTGCCGCACACGAAAAGAAAATGAACTGTAAAGTTCCAAATACTACCACTCACAGTAACCACTATAGTTTAACATGGACGTCCCATACAATCTAGTGAAACACAAGTTTTTACTGAGAATTAGTAGATTTCACTTATTATGGACACACCCGAAAAACTGAATTATATTCTCTTACGGATCTAGAGACCACTTGTCGCTCACCATAAAAGAATACAACACTAAAGTGTTAATTATTATCTTAAAATCGATTACAAGAATCTAACACGAGCATCCCATACTACTCTGTTGGGTTCTAGTATTCGTCAAGAATTAGTAAATTCCACTTCAACAATCTATTCATTGGAATATACCATTTTTGACAAAATGTTTCACAAGAGCGTATAAAACAATCGGTAACATTAAGTAAAAAAATTAGCTGTTTCCAAACTATAGAATTAAGATTCTCAAAACTATTATCTCTTTTGAATTCTATTGTTTAAAACACTTAGTTGTTCACAAAACTATTTTATTGTTTCCAAAAGTTAATAATAAAGCTCTCAATTTTAAATTGCAATTTCAGTTTGCTTAAGCATATAATTTAACAAAACTAAATCCATACAATTATAGAAAAAACTCTTAGCTTTCCAAAACATCAAAAATTATTAAATTTCGATAAGTAATTCAAAAGTTATGACCAAAACAATTTCTCATGTTTATGTATTGACACAATTTCTCAACGACATGACATCGACAAGCAAATGGGGTTTTCACCATTTGAACTCCAAAATCACAAGAGGCACAATAAATAAAAGTTGTAGATTAATCTCTTAGCTTTTCAAAACATTATGAATTATCAAATTCCGATAAGTAGCTAAAAAGTTATGACCAAAACAAATTCTCAGTTTTAAGATTATTTATGATTTCCTAACGACAGCCCAGCAACAAACAAATGAGTTTTTCACCATTTAAACTTCAAAATCAACAGAAACACAACGAATAAAAGTTGTAGCTTATGCTCTTAGCTTTCCAGATATAAAATGTTATCATATTCCGATAAGTGACTCAAAAGTTATGTTCATTTTACTATCAGCTATTAACTCTGATTTTAACACAGGCCTAAGCTGCATCTCAGTTTAAAACTCGGTTTTGGCCTCCTAAAATGCATAATTTCGAAAAATGTCTAAAGGTAAAAGTTGTAGCAAATTAAAGTAGCTTTCTACTGCGAAAAGATTGAGTCAATTTAGATAATTTAACTATAAATTATCACTGTTTTACAACAGTGATATTTCACAAAAAATTTCAGCATACAACCAAACAACCACTTGAATCCAAAACCATATGGCACCCAAATCAGTCATCAAATCAACCATATCAAAGCCAAAATTTCTGACGTGCAACACACTAATTAGAGATAGATTGTGTGAGTCAAACAACTCACTTATTATCCAAAGAGCTTCATAGCTATAAACATTAACCTCAGGCCAAGTAACCAAAAACAACCCAGATTTTTATCCCTAGAACGGAGTAAATTTAACATATCAAACATTAATATTTTCTAATTAAATTTTTACCGAAGATACTCATATGAGTTGGTAACAACCTATCCATATTTCATGATTTTACGAATTTGTAACAACCCGAAAATCTGGGCCAGTTTAAAATTTTTATTTTGGCAATTTTAGCGAATTCTGAACATTTAAAATGAATTATTTTAAATAAAATCGACGAGAAAATTTCTTTTGAATAAAATTCAATCGTATATAGTTATATAGATCGACGTTAGAATATAAATAATTATATATAATTATAAAAGGAATTGAAAATGGCGCGGTAGTTCGATAATTCGATTTCAATCTTCAATTGAATGTACCAGATGCAAAACAATCCGGATTTTAGCGAAACTGAAAACGTTAGGATCTATTCGTGAATATCTTTCCAACGAATCCGACAAATCGAAATTTCATAGCGGGAATCAAAAGATATGTCCAGTTGAAAATTCTGAATAGTCGCTATGGAATTCAAGCCCTTAAAAATGGAATTTTTGCAAACGACCTCGGATTTCGACGAAACCACTTTTGTTGGGTCCGTGATGTCAATTTATTGCTAGGTTTCAAATTTCATAATTTTTCAAATCAATATGTGAGCGTGGCGAAGGAAAACGCGTTTGACCAGTTTCAGTTGATTTTAATCGACTGGAAAATAGCCATTTTTCAAACGGTCTCAGAATTCGACGAAACTAGTTTTGTTAGGACCGTATCGTCTATACGAAGCTAGAAAATATTTTTCGGGAATTTTAGAGTTAGTATGTGACCCCGGTAAATTGAAATGCACGTTCAAATTCAATATATAGAGTTATATGTTGATTTTAACGGAAACTGATCGAAATGATCGAATCAGCTTGCGATACATATCCCATTGTGTTCGGAATGGGGGTAATTAGCTAGGGATGACGGTGGTGGGTCTCGTTTCGAGTTCGAAATTAAAAGTTGCTTTTTAAAATAATTGAATAATAAATAATATAATTAAATTTTATAAAATCCTTTATTACCCCTTCTCTTCCTCGTTGACCTAACAGTTTGAAATGAAAAAAAAAAACCCGATACAGACCAAATCACGCCCCCCCCAACGGCGCCGCCGTTCGCCACAGTCGTCCCCCCCTCCGATCTTCCTCCCTCCTCCTCCACGCCACCTTCTCCTTCCACCAATCGATCGCCCCTAACCCTAGGAACCCCCCCAGTAAGCCGCCGTTCCCCTTTCGACTCCGCCACCTGATGGGCCCACCGCCGACCACCGAAACACCCCCCACCACCTCCTCGACAACCAACGCCCCTTCCACTGCCACCTGCAGCCTCCGACGCTGCCAATTTCGCCGTTGAGCCTCTTCTTTTTTTTTTATATATTTATTTAATCGCTTTCATTCATTTAGGTAAATTAAAATATGATTTTTGCTGATGCGAAGTAAAGGATATGATTTTTTACATAGAAGTTTATAATATAAAAATTTGATTTTTATATATAAGATGTCGACAAAAATGTGATTTTATCATCTAGAAAAAAAGGAAGTAAAAATTAGATTTTTATATATTGAATAGCATAGTAAAAAATTCGATTTTTCTATATTGAATAGCATAGTAAAAATTCGATTTTTCTATATTGAATAGCATAATAAAAATTCGATTTTTCTATATTGAATAGCATAGTAAAAATTCGATTTTTCTATATTGAATAGCATAATAAAAATTCGATTTTTCTATATTGAATAGCATAATAAAAATTCGATTTTTCTATATTGCATAGCATAATAAAAATTCGATTTTTCTATATTGAATAGCATAGTAAAAATTCGATTTTTCTATATTGAATAGCGAAGTAAAAATTCGGTTTTTATATATTGAATAGCATAGTAAAAATTCGATTTTTATTATTGAATAGCGAAGTAAAAATTCGATTTTTCTATATTGAATAGCATAGTAAAAATTCGATTTTTATATATTGAATAACATAGTAAAAATTCGATTTTTCAATATTGAATAACATAGTAAAAATTCGATTTTTCTATATTGAATAGCGAAGTAAAAATTCGATTTTTACATATGTAGAGAATACGGGCAACGAAGATGACAAAAAGGCGAGAACGACAAAGATTTCTACCTATGAAGTGTCAGGGAGTTGGAATAGCTATCGGTGAGAATTTCTCACTCTTCAATCTCTTTTTCTAGTTAAAATATATACTAGGATGCAGACGGTGTTTAGTAGCACCCGACACCCATCATCCACAGACCATGGATGGCTTGTTTGTTTAATTATTTGGTTTGGAATTGAATTGTTTGGTGTCGATTTGATTGATGTGTGAATGGCGTCGGCCTTCACTAGACCGGGGATAAGGGTAGGCCTTGTTCCGTTTCTAGTATCGTGCCGTTATGCCGCCAAAATTTTCTAAAAATAAGTTAGAAAAATAAAGATAACATTTTATTTAATAGTTTGATCGTTAAAAATATAATTTTTAACGTGAATGTGAACAAATAAATATTCATTTACAAACCGGACGGTTTGTTTATGTACACCTATTTGAAGGACATTGATTGGGACGATAAATTTTACACATCGCCCAACTACACAAATAAAAATCTGTGTTTGATTGCTTGAAACCACACACGGGTATTGGGATGATATTTGACGTACACTAATCCCAATAATTAGTTTTATGTCGATCAATTGATTGACAGGCTGCTATAAGCGTTGAATATTTATATTCGATGCTTATACAGTGTAGAATGCACTTTGGATGATGGTTGATTATTCATCGTTGTTATTGTATACATGTGTTGTAGAAAATCCATATAATTAACTTTATATGGTAATTGATTGGGCCTCATTCCAGTTTCGAAAAAGAAATATGTGAAATAGAAATATTTGAAATAGAAATAAAAGAAATATTTGAAATAGAAATATTTGAAATAGAATATTTGAAAATAGAAACATATGAAGCCGTGTTGGTTAGATTGACGCCATTTTGACGTGAATGATATTTGTATCGATTTTATTCATTCTTCAATGAAAATTGAATAGATTTGAAATTCGAACTATATAGAAATGAATTCGAATTGAAAATAAATAGAAATGAATTCGAATTGAAAATAAATAGAAATGAATTCGAATTGAATTTGAATATAAATGAATTCGAATTGAAATCGATTTGAAAAGAATTTAAAACGAATTTATATTGGAATATTCAATTTTGATTTGAAATTGAATATGAAGTTAAAATCGTTTTGAAAATGAATTTAAAACGATTTATAAAGCACGTTTTGAATTGAAATCGACAAAGTATATATTATAAATATTATATATATAATATAATGGCCTGAATAGAACGCGCCGCGCCGCGGCAGTTCGCGAATTTCGACCATTGACTTCGAACGGATATTATGGGAGATCCGACCGTCGGATTCTCCTGAAACCAGAACCGTTGGGTTTGTATCGAAAAGAGCTTTCTAATGAATATTAGAAATTTGAAATCAAACGGTTGGATTTGGAATTATGTCCAAATCAAATTTGAAAAAGGTCGCTGTAAGTGCAGTTCGATGGTCGTTGATGGAAATCGACTGTACGGGCCTTGATAAAATTAATAAAAATAGTAATAATTAGTGTAAAATCATAAGAAATGATTTAGAAAGGATTGGGATGGAAAAATCCATATTTGAAAAGATAAAAATAGTTTTTATCGAAATGAACTAGTTTTGAACTAGAATTATAATTCTATTTATTTTTAAATAAATAAATTGAATTTAAAAAGGGTTTTAAAAATAACCAGAATTTCCAATGATTGCATTGGAGAGGATTCGAATCAAAATTGTCTTCGGAATATTTCGATGTTGGAATTCGTGATTATACAGATGTTGTTATGGAAATTTGAAAGATATATATTTATATCGTTATTTCCAATACGATATATGTTAATCGTAGAATTTGATATTGAATATAAGCCGATATATTTTCTATTCAGAGCCTTTTATTCAATATCAAATGTGATTTGGGTTTGTCGTGAATGGTGTCTTCACTAACACTGTTCTTGAACCCAGTTGAGAAAAGATTAAATCCTTTTATTTATATTTAATGAAGTGTACCAATTAAATGATATTTAATTGGAATTGAATTTATATTGATTTTTGGGTTTATCGTGGACAGTTTTTTAAATAACACTTGTTCTTTAACCCGATAATTAATGGAATGTGATTTTGGGTTTATCGTGAACTGTGTTTTAAATGACACTGACTCTTTAACCCAGTTAAAGATTAAAACTAAGTGGAGTTTTAATGAATCTCTAATTAGATTGAAATGATCGAGAATGGAGTATCACCAATTTTGCTCCAGGCGATAGTTAAATCTTTAATAAGATTTGAACGTGAAATGGTAATTGAATTTACCGATAACACCGTGGTGTTAGATATGAAGTATTACCAGTTTTACTTCATGGGATGAATAGGTTGGGATTGGGAAATTAAAACAAATGATTACTTCGGTAAGGATCGTTAATCCCGACTAGTTAAATCAAAATTCAAAAGGATAGATTAAAGAATAAATATAAAGAATTTATCTTTGATAAAATTAATGGGAACCTTTCCCTATGAATGTGAAATTTAGAAACTAACTGTCGGTTAGCTAAGCAGAATGGTTTTCTGGATATTGATCTGATGTTGGTTTCGGCCTTCGGGGTAAATATTTGGGGAATTATTCTCTTGTTAATTTACGGTTAGTGACTGACGAATTGGAATGAGGCGTATGTTGTGTTTGTGTAACACTTATTTAAAATATACGCGAGTTATTCGGAAAGACCGGGTTTATCCCATTCTGAATAACTGATACGACGATAAGTCGAAGATGAAGACGATGGTCGAAGACCGGAGGTCTTCACGTCGTTTGGGTAATTACTGATGATCTTGATTGGGCTGTACACCCAAGAAGATGGAAACAGTTGGTGATCGTCCAGACGTGCTTGGAGATCGATGGATATGCGGGGTACTAGGTGCCTCCGGTTTCGTTCAGACCCCGAACGGACTTGTAAATGGACTGTGTGTCTGACATTGGATTTTAGTCCGTGCGATTGATCTCTATTAAATATATATATATATATCTGTTTGGCGGCGGAGAATTTATTCTCTTGCTTAACGCCCTTCTCTGAGACGTACGAGCTCAGGGGTTATATATTGATGGATATCAAACGCATGGAGTGAATTGCCTGTGTGGCATGCCTAAGTGGCAATTGATCGAGGCTTCTGTTGAAAAGCAAAGTCTTGTGGTGATGATCAAAGCCCAGCCTGTGTGGCATAGCTTTGTGTAACGTGAATTCGCGAGCCTCACACCCCGGTTGTGAACCAAAAACGGGAGAGGACCTCAGGGAGGGCATGCGTTTCTTTCTAGCTAGGGTGATGTCAGTGACCTACCAGCCTTGACATTTATATACTTTTCACCTGTGTGGTTGTTGCTGTTGCGAAGCGCCTCGGTTTGATCGGACGATCCGGGTCCGATGGAGTCATTCGTTGGCTCATTTACGCCCCAAAGGGCGGGGAAACATAGTGTTCAGGCATAATAATCCACATCGGTGGACCGGCCCTGATGATCTAAAGGGTTGATGCGTTCTGATCCAGAGGCTCGGGCTAGAGAGTCTCGAATCGGTAGAGGACTATCTTTTTCCTCGGTTCACAGACCCGAAATCCAATTTCCAAATACGTGACGTTTGCGGTTTTAATTGTAAAACTAGTATGGCGACATGATATATGGTACCCATGCTGCCTATGATTGATACTCATGATTTGAAGTTGTTTTATACACTATGCACTTATAATAGTATCAAATGATTTGTTTTAAACGTATCAAGCATTCTTTGGCTGTTATAAGGGAAAACCCTATCCCCCGGCTTGCGTTGCATTGTGTGATAGGACCTGGGTCTTATAACAGCTTCTTTTTTCTTTATTTAGCATTGCACGGTTTGTTTTATGCACTGGTATTCTTGGGAGGAAACCCGTTCCGCGTTGCGGCGTGGTCCCTTGATATATCTGATCTAAAATAAAGATTAATAATTGTTTTAGTTCTCACACCAGTCCCATGACTGACCTGGAGATTATTGTGTTAACCTAAACTCTGGGTGCCCTTATTTTCGACACGGGCAACTAGTAGTTTTGGTTCTGCAGATTTATATTCACAGGATCCTGGTTTGCAGCTGGAACGATATCTGGAAAGCTTTGTATCCGTATATCTCTTCTATTTGTGTATTGTATTATTTTCCGTTGCGATGTATTTGAATGTAATTTAAATCTCTGATATTTCTGTGTAATATTCATTTATACTCTGTATATTCTTGTATTCTGATGCATTGTTGTAATATACAATGAAATGTTCTTCCGTCCGCGTTCTGTTTTGTCGTGTTCTCAAAACGATCAGGCATTTCGAATGGTCTGGGTCGGTTTAGCGACTGGTTCGGATCGAGCGAAATTCCTTTTCGTCACAGTTGGTATCAGAGCTTTGGTTTACAAAGCTTAGAGAACAAGACACATTAGAACCATACGAAAGAATTCATCAGATATTGGATTAGTAATATCCAATGGGAATGACTCGTTAGAGATAGGATCAGTAGTATCCTAGAACGAGTGTGAAGTGTATATTTTTAAAGTGAAAACAAATTTTGTTTTGACAATTTAAAATCAATTATTCGTATTTGATTATTTATTTTATATTGATTTGGACAGTCCAATATATAAAGATTTTGCATATGCGCCTTGCAAACGTATATTCGAAATTTTAATATACTGGATAGATATCGATTCACACTCTAGTCGCCCGAAGATGATTCTGATGATTGTAGCTACATCATCAGAATTAGTGTTCAAGTGTTGAAGGTGTGATATTTATATATCACCTATTGACTGGTGTGAGAACCAAAATTAGATAGGGCCTATTGTTGTGATTTGGCATCAAAAATTTGATTTTTGACTATATATCAAAATTATGAATTTGAATTGATAATTCACTAATTGATTGATGGTTGTGTTGTTTGATTATTGTTTGTTAGTTGAAATTTTAACCATATAGCCAATTGGATCAAATAGTGAATATTATTGAAAATTGGCGGCATTTGCTTGCATATACATGTGCTTACATTGAACAGGTCATAGCAAGGAGGCTAGAGCAGAGAATAAAATTTGTTTGCCAGACAAATAGGTACATGTTTACTACATAATTTACTGTTTTGTTTGGGCGATGATGATTTTATGAGCCTATTGGCTTTTTCTTTTTCTTTTTGAGATCAGAAGGCCTGTATGGCGATTTCGGGATTTTCCCGTGGCTCCCGGTGCAGGGGAGGTTATGGCGAAATTTTTCGAAAATTTAGGGTGTTAGCCAAATTTTTGAAATTTTTGAAAATTCTCAGAAACTGAAAAGTTGGAGAATGGAAGCCAGATCGAACGTAGAGTTGATTAATCAAACCACTTTCGACTTTATTCCTTTTCGAGGATGAAAAGTTTTAAGTGGGGGAGATTGTAACAACCCGAAAATCTGGGCCAGTTTAAAATTTTTATTTTGACAATTTTAGCGAATTCTGAAAATTTAAAATGAATTATTTTAAATAAAATCGACGAGAAAATTTCTTTTGAATAAAATTCAATCGTATATAGTTATATAGATCGACGTTAGAATATAAATAATTATATATAATTATAAAAGGAATTGAAAATGGCTCGGTAGTTCGATAATTCGATTTCAAACTTCAATTGAATGTACCAGATGCAAAACAATCCGGATTTTAGCGAAACTGAAAACGTTAGGATCTATGCGTGAATATCTTTCCAACGAATCCGACAAATCGAAATTTCAAAGCGGGAATCAAAAGATATGTCCAGTTGAAAATTCTGAATAGTCGCTATGGAATTCAGGCCCTTAAAAATGGAATTTTTGCTAACGACCTCGGATTTCGACGAAACCACTTTTGTTGGGTCCGTGATGTCAAGTTATTGCTAGGTTTCAAATTTCATAATTTTTCGAATCAATATGTGAGCGTGGCAAAGGAAAACGCGTTTGACCAGTTTCAGTTGATTTTAATCGACTGGAAAATGGCCATTTTTCAAACGGTCTCAGAATTCGACGAAACTAGTTTTGTTAGGACCGTATCGTCTATACGAAGCTAGAAAATATTTTTCGGGAATTTTAGAGTTAGTATGTGACCCCGGTAAATTGAAATGCACGTTCAAATTCAATATATAGAGTTATATGTTGATTTTAACGGAAACTGATCGAAACGATCGAATCAGCTTGCGATACATATCCCATTGTGTTCGGAATGGGGGTAATTAGCTGGGGACGACAGGCGGTGGGTCTCGTTTCGAGTTCGAAATTAAAAGTTGATTTTTAAAATAATTGAATAATAAATAATATAATTAAATTTTATAAAATCCTTTATTACCCCTTCTCTTCCTCGCTGACCTAACAGTTTGAAATGAAAAAAAAAACCGACACAGGCCAAATCGCGCCCACCCCTCAACGGCGCCGCCGTTCGCCACAGCCGTCCCCCCCTCCGATCTTCCTCCCTCCTCCTCCACGCCACCTTCTCCTTCCACCAATCAATCGCCCCTAACCCTAGGAACCCCCCCAGTAAGCCGCCGTTCCCCTTTCGACGCCGCCACCTGATGGGCCCACCGTCGACCACCGAAACACCCCCCACCACCTCCTCAACAACCAACGCCCCTTCCACCGCCACCTGCAGCCTCCGACGCTGCCAATTTCGCCGGTGAGCCTCTTCTTTTTTTATATTTATTTAATCGCTTTTATTCATTTAGGTAAATTAAAATATGATTTTTGCTGATGCGAAGTAAAGGATATGATTTTTTACATAGAAGTTTATAATATAAAATTTTGATTTTTATATATAAGATGTCGACAAAAATGTGATTTTATCATCTAGAAAAAAAGGAAGTAAAAATTAGATTTTTATATATTGAATAGCATAGTAAAAAATACGATTTTTCTATATTGAATAGCATAGTAAAAATTCGATTTTTCTATATTGAATAGCATAATGAAAATTCGATTTTTCTATATTGAATAGCGTAGTAAAAATTCGATTTTTCTATATTGAATAGCATAATAAAAATTTGATTTTTCTATATTGAATTGCATAATAAAAATTCGATTTTTCTATATTGAATAGCATAATAAAAATTCGATTTTTCTATATTGAATAGCATAGTAAAAATTCGATTTTTCTATATTGAATAGCGAAGTAAAAATTCGATTTTTATATATTGAATAGCATAGTAAAAATTCGGTTTTATATATTGAATAGCGAAGTAAAAATTCGATTTTTCTATATTGAATAGCATAGTAAAAATTCGATTTTTATATATTGAATAGCATAGTAAAAATTCGATTTTCCTATATTGAACAGCATAGTAAAAATTGGATTTTTCTATATTGAATAGCGAAGTAAAAATTCGATTTTACATATGTAGAGAATACGGGCAACGAAGATGACAAAAAGGCGATAACGGCGAAGATTTCTACCTATGAAGTGTCAGGGAGTTGGAATAGCTATCGGTGAGAATTTCTCACTCTTCAATCTCTTTTTCTAGTTAAAATATATACTAGGATGCAGACGGTGTTTAGTAGCACCCGACACCCGTCATCCACAGACCATGGATGACTTGTTTGTTTAATTATTTGGTTTGGAATTGAATTCTTGGTGTTGATTTGATTGATGTGTGAATGGCGTGGGCCTTCACTAGACCGGGGATAAGGCTAGGCCTTGTCCCGTTTCTAGTATCGTGCCGTTATGCCGCCGAAATTTTCTAAAAATAAGTTAGAAAAATAAATATAACATTTTATTTAATAGTTTGATCGTTAAAAATATAATTTTTAACGTGAATGTGAACAAATAAATATTCATTTACAAACCGGACGGTTTGTTTATGTACACCTATTTGAAGGACATTGATTGGGACGATAAATTTTACACATCGCCCAACTGCACAAATAAAAATCTGTGTTTGATTGCTTGAAACCCCACACGGGTATTGGGATGATATTTGACGTACACTAATCCCAATAATTAGTTGTATGTCGATCGATTGATTGACAGGCCGCTATAAGCGTTGAATATTTATATTCGATGCTTACACAGTGTAGAATGCACTTTGGATGATGGTTGATTATTCATCGTTGTTATTGTATACATGTGTTGTAGAAAATCCATATAATTAACATTATATGGTAATTGATTGGGCCTCATTCCAGTTTCGAAAAAGAAATATGTGAAATAGAAATATTTGATATAGAAATATTTGAAATAGAAATAAAAGAAATATTTGAAATAGAAATATTTGAAAATAGAAACATATGAAGTCGTGTTGGTTAGATTGACGCCATTTTGACGTGAACGATATTTGTATCGATTTTATTCATTCTTCAATGAAAATTGAATAGACTTGAAATTGAATAGATTTGAAATTGAATAGATTTGAAATTCGAACTATATAGAAATGAATTCGAATTGAAAATAAATAGAAATGAATTCGAATTGAAAAAAAAAGAATTGAATTCGAATTGAATTTGAATATAAATGAATTCGAATTGAAATCGATTTGAAAAGAATTTAAAACGAATTTATATTGGAATATTCAATTTTGATTTGAAATTGAATATGAAGTTAAAACCGTTTTGAAAATGAATTTAAAACGATTTATAAAGCACGTTTTGAATTGAAATCGACGAAGTATATATTATAAATATTATATATATAATATAATGGTCTGAATAGAACGCGCCGCGCCGCGGCAGTTCGCGAATTTCGACCATTGACTTTGAACGGATATTACGGGAGATCCGACCGTCGGATTCTCCTGAAACCAGAATCGTTGGGTTCGTAACGAAAAGAGCTTTCTAATGAATATTAGAAATTTGAAATCTAATGGTTGGATTTGGAATTATGTCCAAATCAAATTTGAAAAAGGTCGCTGTAATTGCAGTTCGATGGCCGTTGATTGAAATCGACTGTACGGGCCTTGATAAAATTATTAAAAATAGTAATAATTAGTGTAAAATCTTAAGAAATGATTTAGAAAGGATTGGGATGGAAAACTCCATATTTGAAAAGATAAAAATAGTTTTTATCGAAATGAACTAGTTTTTAACTAGAATTATAATTCTATTTATTTTTAAATAAATAAATTGAATTTAAAAAGGGTTTTAAAAATAACCAGAATTTCCAATGATTGCATTGGAGAGGATTCGAATCGAAATTGTCTTCGGAATATTTCGATGTTGGAATTCGTGATTATACAGATGTTGTTATGGAAATTTGAAAGATATATATTTATATCGTTATTTCCAATACGACATTTGTTAATAGTAGAATTTGATATTGAATATAAGCCGATATATTTTCTATTCAGAGCCTTTTATTGAATATCAAATGTGATTCGGGTTTGTCGTGAATGGTGTCTTCACTAACACTGTTCTTGAACCCAGTTGAGAAAGGATTAAATCCTTTTATTTAGATTTAATGAAGTGTACCAATTAAATGATATTTAATTGGAATTGAATTTATATTGATTTTTGGGTTTATCGTGGACAGTTTTTTAAATAACACTTGTTCTTTAACCCGATAATTAATGGAATGTGATTTTGGGTTTATCGTGAACTGTGTTTTAAATGACACTGACTCTTTAACCCAGTTAAAGATTAAAACTAAGTGGAGTTTTAATGAATCTCTAATTAGATTGAAATGATCGAGAATGGAGTATCACCAATTTTGCTCCAGGCGATAGTTAAATCTTTAATTAGATTTGAACGTGAAATGGTAATTGAATTTACCGATAACACCGTGGTGTTAGATATGAAGTATTACTAGTTTTACTTCATGGGATGAATAGGTTGGGATTGGGAAATTAAAACAAATGATTACTTCGGTAAGGTTCGTTAATCCCGACTAGTTGAATCAAAATTCAAAAGGATAGATTAAAGAATAAATATAAAGAATTTATCTTTGATAAAATTAATGGGAACCTTTCCCTATGAATGTGAAATTTAGAAACTAACTGTCGGTTAGCTAAGCAGAATGGTTTTCTGGATATTGATCTGATGTTGGTTTCGGCCTTCGGGGTTAATATTCGGGGAATTATTCTCTTGTTAATTTACGGTTAGCGACTGACGAATCAGAATGAGGCGTATGTTGTGTTTGTGTAACACTTATTTAAAATATATGTGAGTTATTCGGAAAGACCGGGTTTATCCCATTCTGAATAACTGATACGACGATAAGTCGAAGATGAAGACGATGGTCGAAGACCGGAGGTCTTCACGTCGTTTGGGTGATTACTGATGATCTTGATTGGGCTGTACACCCAAGAAGATGAAAACAGTTGGTGATCGTCCAGACGTGCTTGGAGATCGATGGATATGCGGGGTACTAGGTGCCTCCGGTTTCGTTCAGACCCCGAACGGACTTGTAAATGGACTGTGTGTCTGACATTGGATTTTAGTCCGTGCGATTGATCTCTATTAAATATATATATCTGTTCGGCGGCGGAGAATTTATTCTCTTGCTTAACGCCCTTCTCTGAGACGTACGAGCTCAGGGGTTATATATTGATGGATATCAAACGCATGGAGTGAATTGCCTGTGTGGCATGCCTAAGTGGCAATTGATCGAGGCTTCTGTTGAAAAGCAAAGTCTTATGGTGATGATCATAGCCCAGCCTATGTGGCATAGCTTTGTGTAATGTGAATTCGCGAGCCTCACACCCCGGTTGTGAACCAAAAATGGGAGAGGACCTCAGGGAGGGCATGCGTTTCTTTCTAGCTAGGGTGGTGTCAGTGACCTACCAGCCCTGACATTTATATACTTTTCACCTGTGTGGTTGTTGTTGTTGCAAGGCGCCTCGGTTTGATCGGACGATCCGGGTCCGATGGACTCATTCGTTGGCTCATTTACGCCCCAAAGGGCGGGGAAACGTAGTGTTCAGGCATAATAATCCACATCGGTGGACCGGCCCTGACGATCTAAAGGGTTGATGCGTTCTGATCCTGAGGCTCGGGCTAGAGAGTCTCGAATCAGTAGAGGACTATCTTTTGCCTCGGTTCACAGACAGAAATCCAATTTCCAAATACGTGACGTTTGCGGTTTTAATTGTAAAACTAGTATGGCGACATGATATATGGTACCCATGCCGCCTATGATTGATACTTATGATTTGAAGTTGTTTTATACACTATGCACTTATAATAGTATCAAATGATTTGTTTTAAATGTATCAAGCATTCTTTGGCTGTTATAAGGGAAAACCCTATCCCCCGGCTTGCGTTGCATTGTGTGATAGGACCTGGGTCTTATAACGGCTTCATTTTTCTTTATTTAGCATTGCGCTGTTTGTTTTATGCACTGGTATTCTTGGGAGGAAACCCGTTCCGCGTTGCGGCGTGGTCCCTTGATATATCTGATTTAAAATAAAGATTAATAACTATTTTAGTTCTCACACCAGTCCCATGACTGACCTGGAGTTTATTTTTTTAACCTAAACTCTGGGTGCCCTTATTTTCGACACGGGCAGCTAGTAGTTTTGGTTCTGCAGATTTATATTCACAGGATCCTGGTTTGCAGCTGGAACGATATCCAGAAAGCTTTGTATCCGTATATCTCTTCTAGTTGTGTATTATATTATTTTCCGCTGCGATGTATTTGAATGTAATTTAAATCTCTGATATTTCTGTGTAATATTCATTTATACTCTGTATATTCTTGTATTCTGATGCATTGTTGTAATATACAATGAAATGTTCTTCCGTCTGCGTTCTGTTTTGTCGTGTTCTCAAAACGATCAGGCGTTTCGAACGGTCTGTGTCGGTTTAGCGACTGGTTCGGACCGAGCGAAATTCCTTTTCGTCACAGAATTTTAAACCAACCTACATTTTTCTGCCCAGATTTTATAGAAATGGTTCTCGAAAATCACCATGTTTAACATAACAAATCTTAATAAAAATTCTTGAAAATTGGTAGAGAGTTTCTTTAATATGTCAGAAGTAACATAGTAAAATTTCATAATTTTTAAGCATCATATGAACTAATTCGAATTTTCTGGTAAAGAGGGTTCAAATTCTCAGATTTATCAAAACATAAGCATAATAAGAAATATCATTACCTATCATGTTTGAAATCACATAAAGAAAAGATGGAATCTGAAATTACAATCCCTAATTGATTCACTAGAGGCGTTGGAGCTTACCTTGTTTTGATTCCTAGAAGATTTAACCAGAAGCTCTTTCATTCAATACTTGAAATTAGGGATTTGTGAAGCTAGGGTTTTTCTTTGTTTTGAGAAACTCTCTTTAGTTCGCTGCCTGAAACAAATGAGCTTATGGTTCATTTAGAAATTCGTAAGTGAGCAACTTTCCTTTATTTGCACCAATGGGCTAAATTTTAATTTGGCCCAAACCCAAGTTTTAATTAAATGAATTGAAGTTCTATCTATGTTTTCACACTTTTAACCCTTCCTTTTTATTAGGATTTCACGTAGAAAATTTTATTTTGGAACAATATATCCAAACCCAAACATTTATTTATTTATAACTTTTTCCAGAACTATCTTAAGATTAACTAAAATAAATAATTGAATTGTTCATAAAAATAGTTTTAATTTCACCACTGAATTCCATAAATTGCAATCTAGCATAAATTTTCTCTAATTAAATTTTTAATTAGGTGGTTAACAACCGGGTTGTTACAGTGTTTTTATAACAAATAATAGAGAAAACCATTTGTGAACTGAAAATTTATGATTATCTTTTGTGTTGAGTTTTCCGTTAGATATTTTAAGAGTTCTGATCTGTACTTCTGATCAATAATATCAATAAGAATTTCTTAAACACTTATATGAAACAATCAAACACAATATTTTATGTAATAAAATAAAATTTTATGAAATAATGGTGGGAAATATTTATCTGAGAATAGTGTTAAACAACTAGATGAGACGAGAATTGTAGTAAAGTTGGTAAGACAATGACGATATTATATCAACTTTATAGCCAAATAATGAGAAAATTTGTTATGAAATTGATGGTTAATATTATTCAAAATGAATTAAAAGAGTTGTTTAGTAAAAATTTGTGTTTCGAGGAAAACTTAAGCGAATATATAAAGTGTATTGAGTATAAAAGTTATTTTAAATGAGAAACTATCTTGAACATGAGCAGTATGTCTGAAATGTACATTCTCATACTTGGGTTTAAAAGGTGGTTTTAGCCCTCAAGTTGGTGATATAACTAGTAGACGATGAGGGTTTTTGGTAATACAATCAAAGAAACAACCATTATTAGGGAAATAGAATAAATTTGATGGCAATGTAGCGTCTATAATTGATTAGAATTTGGAAATGATGAGTGTGTATTCCAATATATGCTATATGAAACCTATGTTGTAAAAAATTAAACCTTGTGTGCATATTATTTGGAGTGAGAGTTGGAACCTTTTACAAAATTGAGAAATTAAAGCTTGAAATTTCTAATGCTGTAATCTAAATAAGTGCGAGAAGATTATAAAATTTTCGAACACTACGTTTTTTGTTCTTAGGCTAAATCTTTCCAAGTGAATAAATTTGGATGAGTTATTAGAAATGAATTATATTTATAAATGTGTTATCCTAAATACATTTCAAGGGCACAAATTTTTTGAGAAGGGAGTCTGCAACAACCCGGATTTCAGATACTTGGAGTAAATAATTATAACGAGTTTTGTGATTTTAAAACCACAATGAAATAAATATGAGTTCAAGAGCCTAATTTGTTTAATAATTTGAGATGAGTAAATAAAGAATTTATGATTTATAGAAAATTGTGTGTATTGGAATAAGTTAAATCCATTCGATGTAATAAAAAAATCTGTTCCAATCTATGTATGTTAATAATATCTTAATGGTACAGATGAATATTGAAAATTAAAATTTTGATTAACAATCAATATTTAAGTGAAGACATATTTTCAATATGTATTGTTAAGTTGTTTACTGAGATCATTAATTGTAACAACCCGAAAATCTGGGCCAGTTTAAAATTTTTATTTTGGCAATTTTAGCGAATTTTGATTATTTAAAATGAATTATTTTAAATAATACCGACGAAAATTTATTTTGAATATAGAATTAGAACGTATATATTATACGCGTCGTCGTTAGAATATAAATGTAACGACCCAGAAAATCTGAACCAATTTAAAAATTTTTAATTGGCTAAAATAATGGATTTTAAATATTTAAAATAAATATTTTAAATAATGGCGATGAAAACTGAGTTTGAATCGACATTTGAAAACGAATATAATTAATTATAATTATATATAGAATTGAAAATAGCGCGGTAGTTCGATAATTCGATTTCAAACTTCAATTGAATATACCGGGTGCAAAACAATCCGCATTTTAGTGAAACCAAAAACATTAGGATCTTATTGGTAATATCTTTCTAACGGATTCGACCAATCGAAATTTGATAGCGGGAATCAAAAGATATGTCCAGTTGAAAATTCTGAATAGTCGCTATGGAATCCAGGCCCTTAAAAATGGATATTTTGCAAATGACCTCGGATTTCGACGAAACCACTTTTGTTGGATCCGCAGGGTCAAGTTATTGTTAGGTTTCAAATTTCATAATTTTTCGAATCAATATGTGAGCGTGGCATAGGAAAACGCGTTTGACCAGTTTCTGTTGATTTTAATCGACTGGAAATTGGCCATTTTTCAAACGGTCTCAGAATTCGACGAAACTAGTTTTGTTAGGACCGTATCGTCGATACGAAGCTAGAAAATATTTTTCTGGAATTTTTCTAGTCCGTATGTGACCCTGGTAATTTGAAATGTGCGTTTAAAATTCAATATAATGATTTAAATGAAAATTCAAAAGGAAACTGATTGTAATGATCAAATCAGCTAGCGATACATATCCCATTGTGTTCGGAATGGGGGTAAAACGCTATGGACGACAGGCGGTGGGCCTCGTTTCGAGGTCGTGAGTAAAAGACAACCCTTTCGCAAATTTAAATAATAAAATAATAAAAAAAAAAATTTAATTTCCCCTCCCCCCTTTTATCTTCGTTCTGGCCCCCCCCTTCATTTCGATTCAGACAGAAAGAAAAGTGAGAAAAAAAAAACCTAAATTAGATCGAGCGCCCCCCTCCTCCAGACATCACCGCCCCCTCCTCGAGACATCGCCGACGCCGACGAACCCTGTCGCCTTACCCTGAACCAATCGCGACGCCTTACCCTGAACCAATCGCGAGCCCCCCCCCCCCCCCCGTCGAATCAAATCGAGCCTCCTCCCACCGAACGACAGCTCGAAGCCGCCTCCCGTTCGAAGCCCTAGCGCCGCCCCTCGAAGCCAGAAGCCCTCCGACGATCTGCAGAAACCTCCCCCCCCCCATCTGTAAGTATTTTTATTTTTATTTTTAAATTCTATAAAACTGAATTTTTATGAAGATAAAAACTGTTTTGTTTTTAAAGAAAAAAAAACCGATTTTGTTAAAAGTTTAAAACTGAAATTTTTATAAAGTTTAAAACTGAAATTTTTATAAAGTTTAAAACTGAAATTTTTATAAAGTTAAAACTGAAATTTTTATAAAGTTTAAAACTGAAATTTTTATAAAGTAAAAACTGAAATTTTTATAAAGTAAAAAAAACTGTTTTTTTAAAAAAAGAAACTAAAAACTGCATTTTTATAAAAGAGAAAAACTGATTTTGTTTTAAACTTTAAATAGGAAAAGGTTTAAACTTTAAAAAGATCAGATTTGTAGAAAAGTAAAAATCATATTTTTATTTAGTGAAAGTCGAAATAAAAATCATATTTTTATATATCGAAAGTCGAAAGAAAAATCATATTTTTATATATCGAAAGTCGAAAGAAAAATCATATTTTTATTTAGTGAAAGTCGAAATAAAAATCATATTTTTATATATCGAAAGTCGAAAGAAAAATCATATTTTTATATATCGAAAGTCGAAAGAAAAATCATATTTTTATTTAGTGAAAGTCGAAATAAAAATCATATTTTTATATATCGAAAGTCGAAAGAAAAATCATATTTTTATATATCGAAAGTCGAAGTAGAAATCAGATTTTTATATATTGAATAACATAGTAAAAATTCGATTTTTACATGTGTAGAGAATACGGGCGACAGCGACAAAAGGCGAAGATTTCTATAAAGGAAGTGTCGTGGTACTGGATAGCTATTGGTGAGATTTCTGATTTAAATATTATATATATATATGTGTGAAGTAAAATTGAATTGCTATATATATATATATATATATATATATATATATATATATATATATATATATATACGCCCCTCGTCCACAAACCATGGACGATATTTATTGGTTGAAATTATTGTGGAAATTTGATTGATAGTGAATGATTGTTTGTGATTGATATTGGTTGATTGTGGTTGAAAAATACCCATTGGTGGTTGTGAAATATTTGGTTGAAACCACATAGGATTAGTTTGTGGAAATGAAATAAATATATACATGCCGCCTGCGTGCGAACTAGATGCATGATCCCCATTGTCAAAAACCGCGAGGTTTTAAGGTAGAGCGAGGAGCCGTACTAGGGACGGTCCCGGTGTAACTACCCTGCCGTTATGCTGCCGAAATTTTGAATAATATTTGTGTGTTTGAATTATTTTCATATGCTTAAACTATATTTATTCATTGTATAGAAAACATTCATGTGTTGAATTGATATTCATTCGTTGTTTAGAAATTCATGTGTTGAATGGTATTCATATTTTGAAATAAATTGTTCGATAATAAAAATCACATTTTTATCTATATATAAAAACTATTGAAAACATTCATGTGTTGAATTGATATTCATTCGTTGTTTAGAAATTCATGTGTTGAATGGTATTCATATTTTGAAATAAATTGTTCGATAATAAAAATCACATTTTTATCTATATATAAAAACTATTGAAAACATTCATGTGTTGAATTGATATTCATTCGTTGTTTAGAAATTCATGTGTTGAATGGTATTCATATTTTGAAATAAATTGTTAGATAATAAAAATCACCTTTTATCAACTATATGAACTATATAGAAAAAAAATAGTGTTTTGAAATGAATCGTTTTACAATAAAAATCACATTTTTATTGTATGCACAAATCGTTGAAATGTGAAGTGTTAAAAATAGCCACTTGTTCAAAATAAACATATATGAGTTGAAATATTCATTAATTAGCTAATGAAATGATTTGCACCTATTTATGTAACATTAGAATGAATGGTGTTTTTAAACCAAATAGAAATCCAATATGAAGTTGAATAGAAAAGGATAAATGATAAGAACTGTATATATATGTATATGCATATTCATTGAACAGGTTATAGCAAAGGGGCTAGAGAAGAGGAATAAAATTTTGTGCCCGACAAATAGGTACACATTTACTGATTTGTTTGGGTGATGATTTTGAGCCTGTTGGCTAGCCGCTTGGCTTCTTCTTTTTCTTTTTTGAGATTAGAAGGACCGGGAACGCTATTTGCGATTTCCCGATGCTCCCGGTGCAGGGGAGGTTATGGCAAAATTTTTCCAAAAATTTAAGGTGTTAGAAAAATATTTGAAGTGAAAACGATATTGAAATTGTTGAATGAACTATATTTATAAAAATATATAAATATAAATAAAATTAAAATGAAACGAAGCCGTGCAGTTCGTATTTTGAAACCGTGATTTCAAACGACTAGTGCGGGAAATCCGACCATTGGATTTTCCCGAAACCTCAACCGTCGGGTTCGCCTTGGAATAATCTTTCCAACGGCACCAACCTTGTAAAAATCCAACGGTTGGATTGTCTGTAATGTTTAATTCAAATCTGAAGAAAAACAGCGCCAGAAGCGATTATATTTATATATATATAAATATAATTATATATTTAATCGAATAACGACGCTGCAGTTCGTATTTTGAAATCGAAAATTCAAACGACTGTACCGGGAGATCCGACCGTCGGAATTTCCCGAAACTGGAACCGTTGGATTCGTTTTGAAAAGACCTTTCTAATGATGTAAATTTTGTGAAGATCCAACGGTTAGATTTTCAGATATGTGTAAATCAAATCTGAAGAAAAACAGCGCCACGGTCGCCTTATGGCCCGAAGCGTCGTTTTGAATAAAATGGCTATTTTAAAATAAATAAAAATAGCGATAAATAGTTATAAAATATCGTAAGCGATATGGAATGGAAATAAACTGAATTTTGCTTGATTTGTGTGGCTTTTGATGGTTGAATGTGTTTGGTGTGAAAATTACATTAAAGAACAATATTGGTGTTGTCGAATAATTTAACCATGGAAATAAATCGAATTGAAATTCTAAATATACGTGAATTATTTAAAAAGGCCGAGTTAATTCTCATTTCAAATAATTGACCGACGATTGAAAGTCGAAGATAAAGACGATGGTCGAAGACCGGAGATCTTCACCTCGTTTGGATGGTAACCGAGGTCCTGATTGGGAGGCATCCCGAAATATGGATAATGAGTGGTGATCGTTCAGACGTACGTGTTGATCGAAGGGTTTGCGAGGTATTTAGTGCCTCCGGTTTCGTTCAGACCCAGAACGGACTTGTAAATGGACTGTGTGTCTGACATAGGATTTATTCTGTGTGGCATGCTAAGATGCAGTGATCAGGGCTTCTGTTAAAAAGCAAAGTCTTGTGGTGATGATCAAAGCACCGCCTGTGTGGCATAGCTTTGTGTATAACGTGAATTCGCGAGCCTCACACCCCGGTATGAACCAGAAACGGGAGAAAGGACCTCAGGGAGGGCCTACGTTTCCTCCTAGCTAAAAGTGGTGTCAGTGGTTTTACACGCCCTGACGAGTTTGACTTATGTGGTTGTTGCTGTTGCGAGGCGCCTCGGTTAGATTGGACGATCCGGGTCCGATGGAGTCACTTGTTGGCTCGCTTACGCCCCAAAGGGCGGCGAAACGTAGTGCTCAGGCATTTTAATCCACTCCGTGTGGACCGGCCCTGTCGCTCCTAGGGTCACTCGAGCTCTGATCCTGAGACTCGGGCTAGGCAGTCTCGAATTCGGTAAGGACTATCTTTTGCCTTGGTTCATGACGGAAATCCAATTTCCAAATACGACATCGTGCGGTTTTGATTGTATATATATATGGCGACATGATATATGGTACCCATGCCGTCTATGATTGATAGTTATGATTTGAAATTGTTTTCAAAACATATTAACACTAGCAATAATATCAATTGCCTTTGTTTTATTCGTATCAATCATATTTTGGCCATTATAAGGTAAAACTCTATCCTCCGGTTTGCGTTGCATTGTGTGATGGGAACTGAGTCTTATAATGGCTTCATTTTTATAAAAAGCATAGCGATGTTAAAAAGAAAGATTTGTTTTAAAGCACTGGCAATCCAATGGAGTAAACCCGTTCCACGAAAGTGGCGTGGTCCTGTGATTAGCCAATTATATATGTGTTGAGTGGATTTCTCATACCAGTCCCATGACTGACTCGTAGTTTGTTTCACTCTCAAACTCGGGTGCCCCTTTTTCTACACGGGCAGCCTTGTATTCAGGTTTAGCTGGTTCTTCTTTCTGGATAGCTGGAGCTGAAGATGGATTCTATCATTTATTTCTTTTTATGCTGTTCAGCTCCTATTGTACATATTTTGTTTATTTCCGCTGTAGACATTTATGTATAGCTGAACTGTATTTGTACTAAGTAAGATCCTGTATACTGTGTAACTCTGATGATTACTTTTATCCAGTATATTTTGTTGTTCATATCTGGTGTATTTATGTAATTCTGTTCTGCTATTATATGTTTCTGTGTTATATTCCTAAGATAACCTTGTTTCCGTGAGAACGGGAAATCGGGTCGTCTCAACGTGGTATCAGAGCTTTGGTTAAGCTTAGTTCTGGAATATAACATTTGAATGAACTCGTCAGAAATAGAACCAGTAGTGTTCTAGGACGGGTAACTCTATACAGATAGGATCAGCAATATCCTAGTATGAGTAAAGCAGAATGAAATTACACCTCGATAGACACATTTACATTGAAGTATGTGTTTCTATATTTTAAATTTTCTTTTCTGTGACCTGACACTTGATCTGCTAATTGCAGAAGTACTAGAAAAATGAGTGCCAGAAACAGAAGGAATACAGAACCCGATCTAGAGGCTCTATTAAAGAAATATCGAAATCTGAACGGAGCGCAATTCTCGGGTAATGAATCTATTATTCAAACTCAAGCTTGGTTGAGTTCTGTCGAAAGAATCTTTGAGCATATCCAGCTGAGAGATGACCAGAAACGGTTAGTAGCATCTTGGGCGCTCAAAGAAGAAGCTTTAATCTGGTGGGAAACAATCATCAGAAATAATCCAGAAGGTGATATCACCTGGGACAGATTCAAATTGATTTTCTTAGAAAGATTTACTCCTCCCGAAGTAACCGAGAGATTATGTGATGAATTTTCTTATCTAATACAAGGTGATATGACCATTCCCGAATATCATAAGAAATTCAATGAACTTGCTCACTTTGCTCCTCATCTAATTCAAAATCCGAAGAGGAAAAATCTGAGATTTATTCATGGGCTTCAAAGGAAATACCAGAATAAAGTATTGGGGCACGTGAAGCTTCCTTTCATAGAAATGATTTATATGGCCTATCAGTATGAAGATCTCCATAAGAAAGGAATGTTACGCGACGAAGATGAAGTCTGTTGTAGTGACAAAGCAGAGTCTGAAACTGGTATTCCTGAAGCCAGTAGAAGGTCTGAGGACAGTAAAGAGCCCAAAGCAAATCGAAAAAGGGCTAAATTTGAAAAAGAGCGGGCAACGACTGCCACATGTTCTAACTGCAATAAACAGGGGCATCTGACCAGGAAGTGTAAAACCTCGAGGAAACGAAAGAGAGGGTCTAAACCCGATAACCAGTTTAGAGAGAATAGAAAGTGCAGTCAATGCCATCAGTCCGGTCATCTTTCAAAGGCCTGCCCGCTATTCAGAAAGCCTAAAGCAGTACATGTAAATGAAGTGGTAGAAGTACCTGCCTCCCCGTCTGCTCAGGAAAGGTCTGATGTTTTAGAAGGCACGCTCAATGTCAAAAACATTCCAGTTAAAGTACTGTTTGACACAGGCGCGTCACGAAGCTTTATTGCAAAGAGTGCAGTCAAGAAACTGGATTTGAATCTGAAAAAGCTCAAAGAGCCAATGACTGTCCAAAATCCAGTGGGAGGTTCCATTAATCTCAGTTGGGTTTGTGCAGTACCCGTCTCTTTTTCTTGCTATAAATTCCCTATTATCTCTATCGTCATGAACTTTAATGAATTCGATCTTATTCTGGGATTGGATTGGCTAACCATGTATGAAGCTGAAGTTAAATGCGCCGAGAGGGTGGTTAAAGCAAAGGCCCAATCGGGGAATTATATAACCATACCATGTGAAGGCCCGACCTCAAATAGAAAAGACTTCTGGGCAGCTTTGGATGTTTCCCCAGCTCAAATAGAAAATGTCCCTGAAGTCATAGAGGATATTCCTGACCTCATCAAAGACATTCCTGTCGTCAAGAATTATGCGGATGTGTTTGAGGAAGTTGTTCGCTTACCTCCGCAAAGAGAAATAGATTTCAAGATTGCTTTAATTCCGAATGCAAGGCCGGTAGTTCACGCTATTCGAAGAATGTCCTTGAAAGAGAAGGAAGAATTAGACAATCAAACACGACAGCTGGTATGGAAAGGTCTGATCATGCCTAGTTTCTCTGATTGGGGTGCAGCAGTGGTATTTGTCCCAAAATCTGACGGTACGCTACGTCTATGTGTGGATTATCGTGATCTGAACAAACAGACAATAAAGAATAAATATCCATTGCCGCGAATAGATGATTTGTTGGATCGATTAAATGGAGCACAAGTATTCTCACGAATGGACCTAGCTACAGGATTCCATCAACTTCGAATTGCCGAAGAGTGTGTTCCAATGACAGCGTTCAGAGGCCCCGACTTATTCTACGAGTGGTTAGTAGTGCCGTTCGGCTTATGTAACGCTCCTGCCTACTTCGTCGATCTGATGAACAGAGTATTCAGGGGAGTTTTGAATAAATTTGTTCTGGTTTTTATTGATGATATTCTAATCTTCTCTAAATCAAAGGCCGAACATGAAAAGCATCTGGAACAGGTTCTAGAAATCCTCAGAAGGAATGTATTGAAAGCCAAATTTTCCAAATGTATATTCTGGCAGGATGAAGTAAAATTTCTGGGCCATGTCGTACCGAAAGATGGAATCGCTGTGGATCCAAGCAAAATCACAGCTATTCAGAATTGGAAACAGCCCAGTACTCCCACTGAAGTCCGCAGTTTTCTCGGATTGGCTAGCTATTACCGAAAGTTCGTTAAAGACTTTTCGAAGATATCTGGTCACTTAACGAAGCTTACGAAGAAGCATTCTAAATTCAAATGGACTCAAGAAAGTGATGAGGCTTTCGAAGAGCTAAAGTTAAGATTAACGACAGCTCCAGTGTTAACCATCATCGATGGCAACCAAGATCTGAAAGTCTGGACTGATGCTTCTAGAGAAGGCCTTGGCGCAGTGTTAATGCAAAGGGGTCAAGTGATTGCTTATGCTAGCCGTCAACTGAAACCGCACGAGAAAAACTATGTAACTCATGATCTTGAGTTATTGGCTATCATATTCTCTTTGAAAATCTGGAGACACTATCTTCTGGGCGAGAGATTTGAACTGTTTACAGATCACCAGTCGTTAAAGTATCTGTTCACTCAGAAGGACTTGAATTTGAGGCAGCAACATTGGCTGGAGTTTCTTGCAGCATATGACTTTGAAATTATATATACTCCAGGGAAAGCCAATGTCGTGGCTGATGCGTTAAGCTGAAAGAATGAGATGATCGCTAGTTTCATCATTGCGACTTCGTTGATTGATAAGATATCGGCTCTCCAAGAAAACGACCAATTTATCAAAGGGATAAGTCGGCGAATTCGCGAAGGCAATGCTTCGGATTTCCAGCTAGACAGCGAAGGGATTCTGAGGTTAGAAGGGCGAATTTGCATTCCAGATATTCCTGAATTAAGAAGAGAGGTGCTTGATGAATGTCACAAATCTAAGCTCAGTATCCATCCGGGTGTGAATAAAATGTATAACGATATCAAACGCACATTCTGGTGGAAGTCGTTAAAAAGAGACATCTCAATATATGTTAGTCGATGCCCTACTTGCCAGCTAGTCAAAAGTGACCAACAGAAATTGGCTGGATTGTTACAACCACTAGAAGTTCCTGGTTGGAAGTGGGAACATATTTCGATGGATTTCATCGATGGTCTGCCCAGAACCAGAAAAGGAAATGACAGTATTTGGGTGATCGTAGATCGTTTCACGAAGACCGCCCATTTTATACCCGTCAGATCAAACAGAACTGCTCAAAGTCTGGCGCAGATTTACTTCAGGGAAATAGTTAGACTACATGGAGTGCCGCTCAGTATAGTCAGTGATAGAGATACAATATTCACTAGTAAATTCTGGGAAGCATTTCAAGTCGAGCTGGGAACGAAGTTAAACATGAGCACCGCTTATCATCCTCAGACAGACGGTCAGACTGAGAGGGTGAATCGCATTTTAGAAGATCTATTGCGGGCTTGTATTCTAGACTTCGGTGGATCATGGGAAGACCATCTGCATTTGGATGAATTCTCTTATAACAACAGCTACCAGGCGAGTCTGACAATGTCGCCATTCGAAGCATTGTATGGTAAACCGTGCCGATCTCCTGCTTGTTGGGTCGAGCCAGGTAATAGACTTGTGTTGGGTCCTGATATGATTCGAGAAGCTGCCGACAAAGTCGATTTTATTAAGAAGCGATTACTCGCCGCTCAAAGCCGACAAAAGAGCTATGCCGATAAACGAAGAAGAGATATATCCTTTGAAGTTGGTGACTATGTATATTTGAAAGTATCGCCGATGAGAGGAGTTATCAGGTTCGGCAAAACTGGAAAGTTGGCACCCAAATTCATTGGTCCGTTTCCTATTCTGGAACGGATCGGAACTCTCGCTTATAGGGTCAAACTTCCTGATTGGTTGCCTGGAGTGCATGATGTATTTCATATATCTCAACTTCGAAAGCACGTTCATGATCCAGACTTGATCGTGGAAGAAGCAGCTCAGCAGGATATTGAAATTACTCCAGAATTAGCCGTGAGGCGAGAGCCGCTAAAGATTATCGGCAAAGAAACCAAAGAGCTGAGGAACAAGAAGGTTCACTTAGTCAAAGTGCAATGGAGTGGAGATCCGCGAGATTGTACTTGGGAAACTGAGGAGAGCATTCAGAAAGCTTATCCTAGATGCCGAGTAGATATCTCTGATTAACTCTGGTGCAAGGTACATTTACCCTACTTTGCATTACCATTCAATTCTCTACTCTATTGATATTTTCTTTTCATAGATATACACTTTTAATTAAATGGTCTGAATGATTTTCAAGGGGTATAGGATTGGATTAGTATATTTTTAAAGGTTAAAAACAATTGGATTGGTTGTTGTGTTGTATGATTATGGATTTATCAAACCACTTTCGACTTTATTCCTTTTCGGGGACGAAAAGTTTTAAGTGGGGGAGATTGTAACGACCCAGAAAATCTGAACCAATTTAAATTTTTTAAATTGGCTAAAATAATGGATTTTAAATATTTAAAATAAATATTTTAAATAATGGCGATGAAAACTGAGTTTGAATCGACATTTGAAAACGAATATAATTAATTATAATTATATATAGAATTGAAAATAGCGCGGTAGTTCGATAATTCGATTTCAAACTTCAATTGAATATACCGGGTGCAAAACAATCCGCATTTTAGTGAAACCAAAAACATTAGGATCTTATTGGTAATATCTTTCTAACGGATTCGACCAATCGAAATTTGATAGCGGGAATCAAAAGATATGTCCAGTTGAAAATTCTGAATAGTCGCTATGGAATTCAGGCCCTTAAAAATGGATATTTTGCAAATGACCTCGGATTTCGACGAAACCACTTTTGTTGGATCCGCAGGGTCAAGTTATTGTTAGGTTTCAAATTTCATAATTTTTCGAATCAATATGTGAGCGTGGCATAGGAAAACGCGTTTGACCAGTTTCTATTGATTTTAATCGACTGGAAATTGGCCATTTTTCAAACGGTCTCAGAATTCGACGAAACTAGTTTTGTTAGGACCGTATCGTCGATACGAAGCTAGAAAATATTTTTCTGGAATTTTTCTAGTCCGTATGTGACCCTGGTAATTTGAAATGTGCGTTTAAAATTCAATATAATGATTTAAATGAAAATTCAAAAGGAAACTGATTGTAATGATCAAATCAGCTAGCGATACATATCCCATTGTGTTCGGAATGGGGGTAAAACGCTATGGACGACAGGCGGTGGGCCTCGTTTCGAGGTCGTGAGTAAAAGACAACCCTTTTGCAAATTTAAATAATAAAATAATAAAAAAATAATAATTTTTAATTTCCCTTCCCCCCCTTTTATCTTCGTTCTGGCCCCCCCCCCTTCATTTCGATTCAGACAGAAAGAAAAGTGAAAAAAAAAAAACCTAAATTAGATCGAGCGCCCCCCTCCTTCAGACATCACCGCCCCCTCCTCGAGACATCGCCGACGCCGACGAACCCTGCCGCCTTACCCTGAACCAATCGCGACGCCTTACACTGAACCAATCGCGAGCCCCCCCCCCCGTCGAATCAAATCGAGCCTCCTCCCACCGAACGACAGCTCGAACCGCCTCCCGTTCGAAGCCCTAGCGCCGCCCCTCGAAGCCAGAAGCCCTCCGACGATCTGCAGAAACCTCCCCCCCTATCTGTAAGTATTTTTATTTTTAAATTCTATAAAACTGAATTTTTATGAAGATAAAAACTGTTTTGTTTTTAAAGAAAAAAAACCGATTTTGTTAAAAGTTTAAAACTGAAATTTTTATAAAGTTTAAAACTGAAATTTTTATAAAGTTTAAAACTGAAATTTTTATAAAGTTAAAACTGAAATTTTTATAAAGTTTAAAACTGAAATTTTTATAAAGTAAAAACTGAAATTTTTATAAAGTAAAAAAAACTGTTTTTTTTAAAAAAGAAACTAAAAACTGCATTTTTATAAAAGAGAAAAACTGATTTTGTTTTAAACTTTAAATAGGAAAAGGTTTAAACTTTAAAAAGATCAGATTTGTAGAAAAGTAAAAATCATATTTTTATTTAGTGAAAGTCGAAATAAAAATCATATTTTTATATATCGAAAGTCGAAAGAAAAATCATATTTTTATATATCGAAAGTCGAAAGAAAAATCATATTTTTATTTAGTGAAAGTCGAAATAAAAATCATATTTTTATATATCGAAAGTCGAAAGAAAAATCATATTTTTATATATCGAAAGTCGAAAGAAAAATCATATTTTTATTTAGTGAAAGTCGAAATAAAAATCATATTTTTATATATCGAAAGTCGAAAGAAAAATCATATTTTTATATATCGAAAGTCGAAGTAGAAATCAGATTTTTATATATTGAATAACATAGTAAAAATTCGATTTTTACATGTGTAGAGAATACGGGTGAAAGCGACAAAAGGCGAAGATTTCTATAAAGGAAGTGTCGTGGTACTGGATAGCTATTGGTGAGATTTCTGATTTAAAATTTATATATATATGTGTGAAGTAAAAGTGAATTGCTATATATATATATATATATATATATATATATATATATATATATATATATATACGCCCCTCGTCCACAAACCATGGACGATATTTATTGGTTGAAATTATTGTGGAAATTTGATTGATAGCGAATGATTGTTTGGGATTGTTTGTGATTGATATTGGTTGATTGTGGTTGAAAAATACCCATTGGTGGTTGTGAAATATTTGGTTGAAACCACATAGGATTAGTTTGTGGAAATGAAATAAATATATACATGCCGCCTGCGTGCGAACTAGATGCATGATCCCCATTGTCAAAAACCGCGAGGTTTTAAGGTAGAGCGAGGAGCCGTACTAGGGACGGTCCCGGTGTAACTACCCTGCCGTTATGCTGCCGAAATTTTGAATAATATTTGTGTGTTTGAATTATTTTCATATGCTTAAACTATATTTATTCATTGTATAGAAAACATTCATGTGTTGAATTGATATTCATTCGTTGTTTAGAAATTCATGTGTTGAATGGTATTCATATTTTGAAATAAATTGTTCGATAATAAAAATCACATTTTTATCTATATATAAAAACTATTGAAAACATTCATGTGTTGAATTGATATTCATTCGTTGTTTAGAAATTCATGTGTTGAATGGTATTCATATTTTGAAATAAATTGTTCGATAATAAAAATCACATTTTTATCTATATATAAAAACTATTGAAAACATTCATGTGTTGAATTGATATTCATTCGTTGTTTAGAAATTCATGTGTTGAATGGTATTCATATTTTGAAATAAATTGTTAGATAATAAAAATCACCTTTTATCAACTATATGAACTATATAGAAAAAAAATAGTGTTTTGAAATGAATCGTTTTACAATAAAAATCACAATTTTATTGTATGCACAAATCGTTGAAATGTGAAGTGTTAAAAATAGCCACTTGTTCAAAATAAACATATATGAGTTGAAATATTCATTAATTAGCTAATGAAATGATTTGCACCTATTTATGTAACATTAGAATGAATGGTGTTTTTAAACCAAATAGAAATCCAATATGAAGTTGAATAGAAAAGGATAAATGATAAGAACTGTATATATATGTATATGCATATTCATTGAACAGGTTATAGCAAAGGGGCTAGAGAAGAGGAATAAAATTTTGTGCCCGACAAATAGGTACACATTTACTGATTTGTTTGGGTGATGATTTTGAGCCTGTTGGCTAGCCGCTTGGCTTCTTCTTTTTCTTTTTTGAGATTAGAAGGACCGGGAACGCTATTTGCGATTTCCCGATGCTCCCGGTGCAGGGGAGGTTATGGCAAAATTTTTCCAAAATTTAAGGTGTTAGAAAAATATTTGAAGTGAAAACGATATTGAAATTGTTGAATGAACTATATTTATATAAATATATAAATATAAATAAAATTAAAACGAAACGAAGCCGTGCAGTTCGTATTTTGAAACCGTGATTTCAAATGACTAGTGCGGGAAATCCGACATTTGGATTTTCCCGAAACCTCAACCGTCGGGTTCGCCTTGGAATAATCTTTCCAACGGCACCAACCTTGTAAAAATCCAACGGTTGGATTGTCTGTAATGTTTAATTCAAATCTGAAGAAAAACAGCGCCAGAAGCGATTATATTTATATATATATATAAATATAATTATATATTTAATCGAATAACGACGCTGCAGTTCGTATTTTGAAATCGAAAATTCAAACGATTGTACCGGGAGATCCGACCGTCGGAATTTCCCGAAACTGGAACCGTTGGATTCGTTTTGAAAAGACCTTTCTAATGATGTAAATTTTGTGAAGATCCAATGGTTAGATTTTCAGATATGTGTAAATCAAATCTGAAGAAAAACAGCGCCACGGTCGCCTTATGGCCCGAAGCGTCGTTTTGAATAAAATGGCTATTTTAAAATAAATAAAAATAGCGATAAATAGTTATAAAATATCGTAAGCGATATGGAATGGAAATAAACTGAATTTTGCTTGATTTGTATGGCTTTTGATGGTTGAATGTGTTTGGTGTGAAAATTACATTAAAGAACAATATTGGTGTTGTCGAATAATTTAACCATGGAAATAAATCGAATTGAAATTCTAAATATACGTGAATTATTTGAAAAGGCCGAGTTAATTCTCATTTCAAATAATTGACCGACGATTGAAAGTCGAAGATAAAGACGATGGTCGAAGACCGGAGATCTTCACCTCGTTTGGATGGTAACCGAGGTCCTGATTGGGAGGCATCCCGAAATATGGATAATGAGTGGTGATCGTTCAGACGTACGTGTTGATCGAAGGGTTTGCGAGGTATTTAGTGCCTCCGGTTTCGTTCAGACCCAGAACGGACTTGTAAATGGACTGTGTGTCTGACATAGGATTTATTCTGTGTGGCATGCTAAGATGCAGTGATCAGGGCTTCTGTTGAAAAGCAAAGTCTTGTGGTGATGATCAAAGCACCGCCTGTGTGGCGTAGCTTTGTGTATAACGTGAATTCGCGAGCCTCACACCCCGGTATGAACCAGAAACGGGAGAAAGGACCTCAGGGAGGGCCTACGTTTCCTCCTAGCTAAAAGTGGCGTCAGTGGTTTTACACGCCCTGACGAGTTTGACTTATGTGGTTGTTGCTGTTGCGAGGCGCCTCGGTTAGATTGGACGATCCGGGTCTGATGGAGTCACTTGTTGGCTCGCTTACGCCCCAAAGGGGGGCGAAACGTAGTGCTCAGGCATTTTAATCCACTCCGTGTGGACCGGCCCTGTCGCTCCTAGGGTCACTCGAGCTCTGATCCTGAGACTCGGGCTAGGCAGTCTCGAATTCGGTAAGGACTATCTTTTGCCTTGGTTCATGACGGAAATCCAATTTCCAAATACGACATCGTGCGGTTTTGATTGTATATATATATGGCGACATGATATATGGTACCCATGCCGTCTATGATTGATAGTTATGATTTGAAATTGTTTTCAAAACATATTAACACTAGCAATAATATCAATTGCCTTTGTTTTATTCGTATCAATCATATTTTGGCCATTATAAGGTAAAACTCTATCCTCCGGTTTGCGTTGCATTGTGTGATGGGAACTGAGTCTTATAATGGCTTCATTTTTATAAAAAGCATAGCGATGTTAAAAAGAAAGATTTGTTTTAAAGCACTGGCAATCCAATGGAGTAAACCCGTTCCACGAAAGTGGCGTGGTCCTGTGATTAGCCAATTATATATGTGTTGAGTGGATTTCTCATACCAGTCCCATGACTGACTCGTAGTTTGTTTCACTCTCAAACTCGGGTGCCCCTTTTTCTACACGGGCAGCCTTGTATTCAGGTTTAGCTGGTTCTTCTTTCTGGATAGCTGGAGCTGAAGATGGATTCTATCATTTATTTCTTTTTATGCTGTTCAGCTCCTATTGTACATATTTTGTTTATTTCCGCTGTAGACATTTATGTATAGCTGAACTGTATTTGTACTAAGTAAGATCCTGTATACTGTGTAACTCTGATGATTACTTTTATCCAGTATATTTTGTTGTTCATATCTGGTGTATTTATGTAATTCTGTTCTGCTATTATATGTTTCTGTGTTATATTCCTAAGATAACCTTGTTTCCGTGAGAACGGGAAATCGGGTCGTCTCAATAAATATTTATATATAATTATAAATAGAATTGAAAATGGCGCGGTAGTTCGATAATTCAATTTCAAACTTCAATTGAACATGTCGGGTGCAAAACAATCCAGATTTTAGTGAAACCAAAAACAATAGGATCTACTTGATGATATCTTTCCAACGAATCTGAAAAATCGAAATTTCATAGTGGGAATCAAAAGATATGTCCAGTTGAAAATTCTGAATAGTCGCTATGGAATTCAGGCCCTTAAAAATGAAAATTTTGCAAACGACCTCGGATTTCGACGAAACCACTTTCGTTGGATCCGTGATGTAAAGTTATTGCTAGATTCCGAATTTCATAATTTTTCGAATCAACATGTGAGCGTGGCAAAGGAAAACGCGTTTGACCAGTTTTAGTTGATTTTAATCGACTGGAAAATGGCCATTTTTCAAACGGCCTCAGAATTCGACGAAACTAGTTTTGTTAGGACCGTATCGTCAATACGAAGCTAGAAAATATTTTTCTGGAAATTTTCTAGTTAGTATGTGGCCCCGGTAATTTGAAATGTACGTTTAAAATTCAATATAGTGATTTAAATGTAAATTCAACGGAAACAGATCGAAACGATCGAATCAGCTTACGATACATATCCCATTGTGTTCGGAATGGGGGTAAAACGCTATGGACGACAGGCGGTGGGCCTCGTTTAGAGGTCGTATGTAAAAGTCAACTTTTTCAAAAATAAAATAATTAAATAAATAAAAAAAACCTTTTCTCTTCCCTTATATCAGGCCCCCCCCCAGTAAAAAGAAAACTGAAATCAGAAAAAAAAAGGAACAGCGGAGGACCGCCGCCCTCCCCACGACGCCGCTACCACCGCCTTCTTCCCCCCCTTTTCCGATTCGATCAGCGTGCCGCCCAGGAGGGGCCACCGCGTCCGATTCCTTCCGCCTCACACCCCAGACAGCCTCGCCGACCTCCACCGACGAGCGCCCTCCGTCCAAACCCCCTCCTCGCGCCGCCCCTCTTCTCCTCTTTCCCCTTTCCTTCTCGCGACAACAACCTCCGCCCCCTGCTTCCACCAGCGAACAACAAACCCCCCCTCCAGTAAACGAAATCGAAAAGGTATGCTTCTTTGTTTGTTTTTGTTTTGTTTTACATAGTTAAATTTATTTAAAAACCTGATTTTCTTAAATGCATAAAGCTGGAATTTTTGTCGTATGTTAGAATTATTTTTAGGAAAATAAAACTTAGATTTTTATGTTGAAAGAAACGATTGTTATCTTAGAAAAGAAACGATTTTTATTCATGTAAAAGGTTTGATTTTATTTGAATAAGGTTTAAATTTTAAAATAAAATAAAAACAAAAAAAAAGTAAAAGGAAGGATTACTATATAAAAAGGTATGCTTTTTCCTTATAGAAAAGTATGATTTTTCTTTATAGTAAAAATATGATTTTTATATTTTTAAAGTATTAAAAATATGATTTTTATATTTTTAAAGTATTAAAAATAAAATCTTTACTATATAGAAGATGTAAAAATATGATTTTTGGTTAGGTAGAGAATTAAAAATATAATTTTTACATGATAAGAATAATAAAAATATCATCTTTATATGTGTAGAAAAATAAAAATGAGATTTTTATAAAGATGAAATCTTTAAATTTGAAAAGGCGAAAACTTCATATTTGAAAAGGCGAAATCTTCATGTAAGGTATAGCGAAGTAAAAATTCGATTTTTAAAGGTATGAAGCAATAATAAAAATATGTTTTTTTAATTGAAAGTGAATAAATAAAAAATATGATTTTTATTTTAAAAACATCAAAATATAAAGATGAGTGGTTTTTATATATGTAGTGGCTACGGTCAACGAAGGAGACAAAAAGGCGAGAACGAAGAAGAGTCGGATGGTTGGATAGCTTTCGGTGAGAACTTCTCACCTTTCAAATTCTTTTTCTAGTTATATATATATATACTAGGATGCAGACGGTGCTTAGTAGCACCCGACACAATCGTCCACAGACCATGGACTTGTTTGTTTGTTTGGTTACATAAATTAGTTAGATGATTCGATTGATATTGAATTGTTTGGTGAGATGAATGGATTTGATTGATGTGTGAATGGCGTGGGCCTTCACTAGACCGGGGATAAGGCTAGGCCTCGTCCCGTTTCTAGTATCGTGCCGTTATGCCGCCGAAATTTTCTAAAATAAGTTAGAAAAATAAAAATATCATTTTATTTAAAGAATGAACTGGATAGAAATTCAAGTGTTGAAATAAAATATTTTATCGTTAAAAATATAATTTTTAACGTGAAGTGAATAAAATAAAATATTCATTTACAAACCGGACGGTTTGTTTATGTACACTGATTTGACTGATATTGATTGGGTCGATAAATTTTACACATCGCCCAACTGCACAAATAAAATCTGTGTTTGATTGTTTGAAACCCTACACGGGTGTTGGGATGAAACTTGAAGTTCACTCATCCTGATTGATTAAATATGTCGATCGATTGATTGACAGGCTGCTATAAGCGTTAAATGTCTATATTTGATGCTTATACAGTGTAGTGCACTTTGGTTGATGGTTGATTATTTTTCAATGCTATTATATACATTTGTTGTATGAAAATCCATATAATTAACATTATATGGTGATTGATTGGGCCTCATTCCAATTTAGAAAATAAAGAATATTATAAAATAACGGTTCATGTGTTGACAGTACTCATCCATTGAGATTGGTCATGTGTTGAACGAAATATTTTGATAATAAAATTTACATCTTTATCAATATAAAATAAAGGTTCATATGTTGACAGTACTCATCCATTGAGATTGGTCATGTGTTGAACGAAATATTTTGATAATAAAATTTACATCTTTATCAATATAAAATAAAGGTTCATGTGTTGACAGTACTCATCCATTGAGATTGGTCATGTGTTGAACGAAATATTTTGATAATAACAACTATTTTGAAAAAGGAAATATTTGAAATAGAATATTTGAAAATAGAAATTTATGAAGCCGTGTTGATTAGATTGACGCCATTTTTACGTGAACGATATTTATATCGATTTTATTCATTTTGAAATGAATTGAATTGAAAACGATTTCGAAATGAATTGAATTGAAAACGATTTCGAAATGAATTGAATTGAAAACGATTTCGAAATGAATTGAATTGAAAACGATTTCGAAATGAATTGAATTGAAAACGATTTCGAAATGAATTGAATTAAAAACGATTTCGAAATGAATTGAATTAAAAACGATTTCGAAATGAATTGAATTGAAAACGATTTCGAAATGAAATGAATAGAAAACGATTTCGAAATGAAATGACTTTGAAAATGAATTGAATTGAAAACGAATTCAAATTGAATTGAAAGCCAATTGAAATGAATTCAAATTGAATTGAAATTTGAATTGAATAGAAATGAATTTTTAAAACGAATTTATAAAGAAGAATTCAATTTTGATTTGAAACGGAAGTTGAAATTGCTTTTGAAACGAATTTAAAACTATTTATATAATTCGTTTTAAATAGAAATCGACGAAGTATATATTATATATATTATATATATAATATAATGGCCTGAATAGAACGCGCCGCGCCGCGGCAGTTCGTGAATTTCGACCATTTATTTCAAACGGACATTACGGGAGATCCGACCGTCGGATTCTCCTAAAACCAGAACCGTTGGGTTCGTATCGAAAAGAGCTTTCTAACGAATATTAGAAATCTAACGGTTGGGTTTGGAATTATGTCCAAATCAAATTTGAAAAAGGTCGCTATAAGTGCAGTTCGATGGCCATGGATGGAAATCGACTGTACGGGCCTTGATAAAATTATTAAAAATAGTAATAATTTGTGTAAAATCATAAGAAATGATTTAGAAAGAATTGGGATGAAAAACTCCCTATTTGAAAAGATAAGAATAGATTTTTATCGAAATGAACTAGTTTTGAACTAGAATTATAATTCTATTTATTTTTAAATAAATAAATTGAATTTGAAATGGTTTTGAAAATAACCAAAATTTCCAATGATTGCATTGGAATGGATTTGAATCGAAATTGTCTTCGGAATATTTCGATGTTGGATTTCGTGATTATACAAATGTTGTTATGGAAATTTGAAAGATATATATATATATCGTTATTTCCAATGCGATATTTGTTAGTCGTAGAATTTGATATTGAATATAAGCCGGTATATTTTCTATTCAGAGCCTTGTATTGAATATCAAATGTGATTTGGGTTTGTCGTGAATGGTGTCTTCACTAACACTGTTCTTGAACCCAGTTGAGAAAAGATTAAATCTTTTTACTTAGATTTAATGAAGTGTACCAATTAAATAATATTTAATTGAATTGATATTGATTTTTGGGTTTATCGTGAACAGTGTTTTAAATAACACTCGTTCTTTAACCCGATAATTAATGGAATGTGATTTTGGGTTTATCGTGAACCGTGTTTTAAATGACACTGATTCTTTAACCCAGTTAAAGGTTAAAACTAAGTGGAGTTTTAATGAATCTTTAATTAGATTGAAATGATCGAAAATGGAGTATCACCAGTTTTGCTCCAGGCGATAGTTAAATCTTTAATTAGATTTGAACGTGAAATGGTAATTGAATTTACCGATAACACTGAGGTGTTAGATATGAAGTATTACCAGTTTTACTTCATGGGATAAATAGGTTGGGATTGGGAAATTAAAACAAATGATTACTTTGGTAAGTTTCGTTAATCCCGATTAATTGAATCGAAATTCAAAAGGATAGATTAAAGGATAAATATAAAGAATTTATCTTGGATAAAATTAATGGGAACCTTTCCCTATGAATGTGAAATTTAGAAACTAACTGTCGGTTAGCCAAGCAGAATGGTTTCCTGAATATTGATCTGATGTTGGTTTCGGCCTTCGGGGTTAATATTTGGGGAATTATTCTCTTGATTAATTTACGGTTAGTGACTAATGAATTGGAATGAGGCGTATGTTGTGTTTGTGTAACACTTATTTAAAATATACGCGAGTTATTCGGAAAGACCGGGTTTATCCCATTCTGAATAACTGATACGACGATAAGTCGAAGATGAAGACGGTGGTCGAAGACCAGAAGTCTTCACGTCGTTTGGGTAATTACTGATGATCTTGATTGGGCTGTACACCCAAGAAGATGGAAACAGTTAGTGATCGTCCAGACGTGCTTGGAGATCGATGGATATGCGGGGTACTAGGTGCCTCCGGTTTCGTTCAGACCCAGAACGGACTCATAAATGGACTGTGTGTCTGACATTGGATTTTAGTCCGTGTGATTGATCTCTATTAAATATATACCTGTTTGGCGGCGGAGAATTTATTCTCTTGCTTAACGCCCTTCTCTGAGACGTACGAGCTCAGGGGTTATATATTGATGGATGTCAATCGCATGGAGTGAATTGCCTGTGTGGCATGCCTAAGTGGCAAATGATCAAGGCTTCTGTTGAAAAGCAAAGTCTTGTGGTTGATGATCAAAGCACGGCCTTGTGTGGCGTAGCTTTGTGTAACGTTGATTCGCGAGTATCACACCCGGTATGGACCAAAAACGGGAGACGGACCTCAGGGAGGACTTGCGTTTCTTTCTAGTTAGAAGTGGCGTCAGTGGTTTTACACGCCCTGACGAGTTTGACTTATGTGGTTGTTGTTGTTGCGAGGCGCCTCGGATTGATCGGTCGTTCTCGAACCGATGGAGTCATTTAGTTGGCTCGTTTACGCCCCATAGGGCGGGGAAACGCATGTTCAGGATTTAAGTTTAATCCACATCGGTGGACTGGCCCTGATGATCCAAGGGTCGATGCGCTCTGACCCTGAGGCTCGGGCTAGACAGTCTCGAAGTCGGTGAGGACTATCTTTTGCCTCGGTTCATAGACGGAAATCCAATTTCCAAATACGTGACATTTGCGGTTTTATGTGTAAACCTATATATGGCGACATGATATATGGTAACCATGCCGCCTATGATTGATACTTATGATTTGAAGTTGTTTTATACACTATGCACTTATTATAGTATCAAATAATATGTTTTAAACGTATCAAGCATTCTTTGGCTGTTATAAGGGAAAACCCTATCCCCCGGCTTGCGTTGCATTGTGTGATAGGACCTGGGTCTTATAACAGCTTCATTTTTCTTTATTTAGCATTGCGCTGTTGGTTTTATGCACTGGTATTCTTGGGAGGAAACCCGTTCCATGTTATACGGCGTGGTCCCTTGATTTACCTAACTTTAAAATAAAGATTAACTGTTTTAGTTCTCACACCAGTCACATGACTGACCTGGAGTTTATTGTTTTAACCTAAACTCTGGGTGCCCTTATTTTCGACACGGGCAGCTAGTAGTTTTGGTTTTGCAGATTTATATTCACAGGATCCTAGTTTACAGCTGGAATGATATCCGGAAAGCTTTGTATCCGTATATCTCTTCTAGTTGTGTATTGTATTATTTTCCGCTGCTATGTATTTAAATGTAATTTAAAATCTCTGATATTTCTATGTAATATTTATTTGTTTATACTCTGTATATTCTTGTAATCTGATGCATTGTTGTAATATACAATGAAATGCTCTTTTATATGCGTTCTGTTGTGGCTTGTTCTCGAACTATCCGACACTTTCCTTTACGGGGAAGTTGCGGGTTTTCATAGTTGGTATCAGAGCTTTGGTTTGCAAAGCTCAGAGAACAAGACACATTAGAACCGTATGAAAGAATTCATCAGATATTGGATTAGCAATATCCAATTAGAATGACTCGTTAGAGATGGGATCAGTAGTATCCTAGAACGAGTGTGAAGAGTATATTTTTAGAATGAAAACAAATTTTGTTTTGAAAATTTAAAATCAATTATTCGTATTTGATTATTTAGTTTATATTGATTTGGACTGTCCAGTATATAAAGATTTTGCATATACGCCTTGCAAACGTATATTTGAAATTTTAATATACTGGATAGATATAGAATCACATTCTAGACACCCGAAGATGGTTCTGATGATCGATCGATCATCATCAGAATCTATGTTCGTGTTTTAAAGATGTGATATTTATATATTTCCTATTGACTGGTGTGAGAACCAAAAGTAGATAGGGCCTATTGTTGTGAATTGGCATCAAAAACATGATTTTTGTATATGTATCAAATTATGAATTTGAAACTCTAATTCACTAATTGATTGATGTTTGTGTTGTTTATTTAGTTGCTAATTCTTAGCCATTTAGCCTAATAGAACCAAATATTGAATTATATTGAAAATTGGTTGCGTTTGCTTGCATATACTTGCACTTACATTGAACAGGTCATGGCAAGGAGGCTAGAGCAGAGAATAAAATTTGTTTGCCCGACAAATAGGTACATGTTTACTACATAATTTACTGTTTTGTTTGGGTGATGATGATTTTATGAGCCTATTGGCTAGCCGCTTGGCTTTTTCTTTTTCTTTTTGAGATTAGAAGGACCGGGGAAGCTATTTGAAATTCCCCGATGCTCCCGGTGCAGGGGAGGTAATGGCGAAATTTTTCAAAAATTTAGGGTGTTAGCCAAATTTTTGAAAATTTGAAAATTCTTAGAAACTAAAGAGTTGGAGAATGCAAGCCAGATCGAACGTAGAGCTGAATAATCAAACCACTTTCGACTTTGTTCCTTTTCGGGGACGAAAAGTTTTAAGTGGGGGAGATTGTAACAACCCGAAAATCTGGGCCAGTTTAAAATTTTTATTTTGGCAATTTTAGCGAATTTTGATTATTTAAAATGAATTATTTTAAATAATATCGACGAAAATTTATTTTGAATATAGAATTAGAACGTATATATTATACGCGTCGTCGTTAGAATATAAATATTTATATATAATTATAAATAGAATTGAAAATGGCGCGGTAGTTCAATAATTCGATTTCAAACTTCAATTGAACATGCCGGGTGCAAAACAAGCCGGATTTTAGTGAAACCAAAAACAATAGGATCTACTTGGTGATATCTTTCCAACGAATCTGAAAAATCGAAATTTCATAGCGGGAATCAAAAGATATGTCCAGTTGAAAATTCTGAATAGTCGCTATGGAATTCAGGCCCTTAAAAATGAAAATTTTGCAAACGACCTCGGATTTCGACGAAACCACTTTCGTTGGATCCGTGATGTAAAGTTATTGCTAGATTCCGAATTTCATAATTTTTCGAATCAACATGTGAGCGTGGCAAAGGAAAACGCGTTTGACCAGTTTTAGTTGATTTTAATCGACTGGAAAATGGCCATTTTTCAAACGGCCTCAGAATTCGACGAAACTAGTTTTGTTAGGACCGTATCGTCAATACGAAGCTAGAAAATATTTTTCTGGAAATTTTCTAGTTAGTATGTGGCCCCGGTAATTTGAAATGTACGTTTAAAATTCAATATAGTGATTTAAATGTAAATTCAACGGAAACAGATCGAAACGATCGAATCAGCTTACGATACATATCCCATTGTGTTCGGAATGGGGGTAAAACGCTATGGACGACAGGCGGTGGGCCTCGTTTAGAGGTCGTATGTAAAAGTCAACTTTTTCAAAAATAAAATAATTAAATAAATAAAAAAAACCTTTTCTCTTCCCTTATATCAGGCCCCCCCCCCCAGTAAAAAGAAAACTGAAATCAGAAAAAAAAAGGAACAGCGGAGGACCGCCGCCCTCCCCACGACGCCGCTACCACCGCCTTCTTCCCCCCCTTTTCCGATTCGATCAGCGTGCCGCCCAGGAGGGGCCACCGCGTCCGATTCCTTCCGCCTCACACCCCAGACAGCCTCGCCGACCTCCACCGACGAGCGCCCTCCGTCCAAACCCCCTCCTCGCGCCGCCCCTCTTCTCCTCTTTCCCCTTTCCTTCTCGCGACAACAACCTCCGCCCCCTGCTTCCACCAGCGAACAACAAACCCCCCCTCCAGTAAACGAAATCGAAAAGGTATGCTTCTTTGTTTGTTTTTGTTTTGTTTTACATAGTTAAATTTATTTAAAAACCTGATTTTCTTAAATGCATAAAGCTGGAATTTTTGTCGTATGTTAGAATTATTTTTAGGAAAATAAAACTTAGATTTTTATGTTGAAAGAAACGATTGTTATCTTAGAAAAGAAACGATTTTTATTCATGTAAAAGGTTTGATTTTATTTGAATAAGGTTTAAATTTTAAAATAAAATAAAAACAAAAAAAAAGTAAAAGGAAGGATTACTATATAAAAAGGTATGCTTTTTCCTTATAGAAAAGTATGATTTTTCTTTATAGTAAAAATATGATTTTTATATTTTTAAAGTATTAAAAATATGATTTTTATATTTTTAAAGTATTAAAAATAAAATCTTTACTATATAGAAGATGTAAAAATATGATTTTTGGTTAGGTAGAGAATTAAAAATATAATTTTTACATGATAAGAATAATAAAAATATCATCTTTATATGTGTAGAAAAATAAAAATGAGATTTTTATAAAGATGAAATCTTTAAATTTGAAAAGGCGAAAACTTCATATTTGAAAAGGCGAAATCTTCATGTAAGGTATAGCGAAGTAAAAATTCGATTTTTAAAGGTATGAAGCAATAATAAAAATATGTTTTTTTAATTGAAAGTGAATAAATAAAAAATATGATTTTTATTTTAAAAACATCAAAATATAAAGATGAGTGGTTTTTATATATGTAGTGGCTACGGTCAACGAAGGAGACAAAAAGGCGAGAACGAAGAAGAGTCGAGATGGTTGGATAGCTTTCTGTGAGAACTTCTCACCTTTCAAATTCTTTTTCTAGTTATATATATATATACTAGGATGCAGACGGTGCTTAGTAGCACCCGACACAATCGTCCACAGACCATGGACTTGTTTGTTTGTTTGGTTACATAAATTAGTTAGATGATTCGATTGATATTGAATTGTTTGGTGAGATGAATGGATTTGATTGATGTGTGAATGGCGTGGGCCTTCACTAGACCGGGGATAAGGCTAGGCCTCGTCCCGTTTCTAGTATCGTGCCGTTATGCCGCCGAAATTTTCTAAAATAAGTTAGAAAAATAAAAATATCATTTTATTTAAAGAATGAACTGGATAGAAATTCAAGTGTTGAAATAAAATATTTTATCGTTAAAAATATAATTTTTAACGTGAAGTGAATAAAATAAAATATTCATTTACAAACCGGACGGTTTGTTTATGTACACTGATTTGACTGATATTGATTGGGTCGATAAATTTTACACATCGCCCAACTGCACAAATAAAATCTGTGTTTGATTGTTTGAAACCCTACACGGGTGTTGGGATGAAACTTGAAGTTCACTCATCCTGATTGATTAAATATGTCGATCGATTGATTGACAGGCTGCTATAAGCGTTAAATGTCTATATTTGATGCTTATACAGTGTAGTGCACTTTGGTTGATGGTTGATTATTTTTCAATGCTATTATATACATTTGTTGTATGAAAATCCATATAATTAACATTATATGGTGATTGATTGGGCCTCATTCCAATTTAGAAAATAAAGAATATTATAAAATAACGGTTCATGTGTTGACAGTACTCATCCATTGAGATTGGTCATGTGTTGAACGAAATATTTTGATAATAAAATTTACATCTTTATCAATATAAAATAAAGGTTCATGTGTTGACAGTACTCATCCATTGAGATTGGTCATGTGTTGAACGAAATATTTTGATAATAAAATTTACATCTTTATCAATATAAAATAAAGGTTCATGTGTTGACAGTACTCATCCATTGAGATTGGTCATGTGTTGAACGAAATATTTTGATAATAACAACTATTTTGAAAAAGGAAATATTTGAAATAGAATATTTGAAAATAGAAATTTATGAAGCCGTGTTGATTAGATTGACGCCATTTTTACGTGAACGATATTTATATCGATTTTATTCATTTTGAAATGAATTGAATTGAAAACGATTTCGAAATGAATTGAATTGAAAACGATTTCGAAATGAATTGAATTGAAAACGATTTCGAAATGAATTTAATTGAAAACGATTTCGAAATGAATTGAATTGAAAATGATTTCGAAATGAATTGAATTGAAAACGATTTCGAAATGAATTGAATTAAAAACGATTTCGAAATGAATTGAATTGAAAACGATTTCGAAATGAATTGAATTGAAAACGATTTCGAAATGAAATGAATAGAAAACGATTTCGAAATGAAATGACTTTGAAAATGAATTGCATTGAAAACGGATTCAAATTGAATTGAAAGCCAATTGAAATGAATTCAAATTGAATTGAAATTTGAATTGAATAGAAATGAATTTTTAAAACGAATTTATAAAGAAGAATTCAATTTTGATTTGAATTTGAAACGGAAGTTGAAATTGCTTTTGAAACGAATTTAAAACTATTTATATAATTCGTTTTAAATATAAATCGACGAATTATATATTATATATATTATATATATAATATAATGGCCTGAATAGAACGCGCCGCGCCGCGGCAGTTCGTGAATTTCGACCATTTATTTCAAACGGACATTACGGGAGATCCGACCGTCGGATTCTCCTAAAACCGGAACCGTTGGGTTCGTATCGAAAAGAGCTTTCTAACGAATATTAGAAATTAGAAATCTAACGGTTGGGTTTGGAATTATGTCCAAATCAAATTTGAAAAAGGTCGCTATATGTGCAGTTCGATGGCCATGGATGGAAATCGACCGTACGGGCCTTGATAAAATTATTAAAAATAGTAATAATTTGTGTAAAATCATAAGAAATGATTTAGAAAGAATTGGGATGAAAAACTCCCTATTTGAAAAGATAAGAATAGATTTTTATCGAAATGAACTAGTTTTGAACTAGAATTATAATTCTATTTATTTTTAAATAAATAAATTGAATTTGAAATGGTTTTGAAAATAACCAAAATTTCCAATGATTGCATTGGAATGGATTTGAATCGAAATTGTCTTCGGAACATTTCGATGTTGGATTTCGTGATTATACAAATGTTGTTATGGAAATTTGAAAGATATATATATATATATATATATCGTTATTTCCAATGCGATATTTGTTAGTCGTAGAATTTGATATTGAATATAAGTCGGTATATTTTCTATTCAGAGGCTTGTATTGAATATCAAATGTGATTTGGGTTTGTCGTGAATGGTGTCTTCACTAACACTGTTCTAGAACCCAGTTGAGAAAAGATTAAATCTTTTTACTTAGATTTAATGAAGTGTACCAATTAAATAATATTTAATTGAATTGATATTGATTTTTGGGTTTATCGTGAACAGTGTTTTAAATAACACTCGTTCTTTAACCCGATAATTAATGGAATGTGATTTTGGGTTTATCGTGAACCGTGTTTTAAATGACACTGATTCTTTAACCCAGTTAAAGGTTAAAACTAAGTGGAGTTTTAATGAATCTTTAATTAGATTGAAATGATCGAAAATGGAGTATCACCAGTTTTGCTCCAGGCGATAGTTAAATCTTTAATTAGATTTGAACGTGAAATGGTAATTGAATTTACCGATAACACTGAGGTGTTAGATATGAAGTATTACCAGTTTTACTTCATGGGATAAATAGGTTGGGATTGGGAAATTAAAACAAATGATTACTTCGGTAAGTTTCGTTAATCCCGATTAATTGAATCGAAATTCAAAAGGATAGATTAAAGGATAAATATAAAGAATTTATCTTGGATAAAATTAATGGGAACCTTTCCCTATGAATGTGAAATTTAGAAACTAACTGTCGGTTAGCCAAGCAGAATGGTTTCCTGAATATTGATCTGATGTTGGTTTCGGCCTTCGGGGTTAATATTTGGGGAATTATTCTCTTGATTAATTTACGGTTAGTGACTAATGAATTGGAATGAGGCGTATGTTGTGTTTGTGTAACACTTATTTAAAATATACGCGAGTTATTCGGAAAGACCGGGTTTATCCCATTCTGAATAACTGATACGACGATAAGTCGAAGATGAAGACGGTGGTCGAAGACCAGAAGTCTTCACGTCGTTTGGGTAATTACTGATGATCTTGATTGGGCTGTACACCCAAGAAGATGGAAACAGTTAGTGATCGTCCAGACGTGCTTGGAGATCGATGGATATGCGGGGTACTAGGTGCCTCCGGTTTCATTCAGACCCAGAACGGACTCGTAAATGGACTGTGTGTCTGACATTGGATTTTAGTCCGTGTGATTGATCTCTATTAAATATATACCTGTTTGGCGGCGGAGAATTTATTCTCTTGCTTAACGCCCTTCTCTGAGACGTACGAGCTCAGGGGTTATATATTGATGGATGTCAATCGCATGGAGTGAATTGCCTGTGTGGCATGCCTAAGTGGCAAATAATCAAGGCTTCTGTTGAAAAGCAAAGTCTTGTGGTTGATGATCAAAGCACGGCCTTGTGTGGCGTAGCTTTGTGTAACGTTGATTCGCGAGTATCACACCCGGTATGGACCAACAACGGGAGACGGACCTCAGGGAGGACTTGCATTTCTTTCTAGTTAGAAGTGGCGTCGGTGGTTTTACACGCCCTGACGAGTTTGACTTATGTGGTTGTTGCTGTTGCGAGGCGCCTCAGATTGATCGGTCGTTCTCGAACCGATGGAGTCATTTAATTGGCTCGTTTACACCCCATAGGGTGGGGAAACGCATGTTCAGGATTTAAGTTTAATCCACATCGGTGGACCGGCCCTGACGATCCAAGGGTCGATGCCCTCTGACCCTGAGGCTCGGGCTAGACAGTCTCGAAGTCGGTGAGGACTATCTTTTGCCTCGGTTCATAGACGGAAATCCAATTTCCAAATACGTGACATTTGTGGTTTTATGTGTAAACCTATATATGGCGACATGATATATGGTACCCATGCCGCCTATGATTGATACTTATGATTTGAAGTTGTTTTATACACTATGCACTTATTATAGTATCAAATAATCTGTTTTAAACGTATCAAGCATTCTTTGGCTGTTATAAGGGAAAACCCTATCCCCCGGCTTGCGTTGCATTGTGTGATAGGACCTGGGTCTTATAACAGCTTCATTTTACTTTATTTAGCATTGCGCTGTTGGTTTTATGCACTGGTATTCTTGGGAGGAAACCCGTTCCGTGTTATACGGCGTGGTCCCTTGATTTACCTAACTTTAAAATAAAGATTAACTGTTTTAGTTCTCACAACAGTCACATGACTGACCTGGAGTTTATTATTTTAACCTAAACTCTGGGTGCCCTTATTTTCGACACGGGCAGCTAGTAGTTTTGGTTTTGCAGATTTATATTCACAGGATCCTGGTTTACAGCTGGAATGATATCCGGAAAGCTTTGTATCCGTATATCTCTTCTAGTTGTGTATTGTTTTATTTTCCGCTGCTATGTATTTAAATGTAATTTAAAATCTCTGATATTTCTGTGTAATATTTATTTGTTTATACTCTGTATATTCTTGTAATCTGATGCATTGTTGTAATATACAATGAAATGCTCTTTTATTGCGTTCTGTTGTGGCTAGTTCTCGAACTATCCGACACTTTCCTTTACGGGGAAGTTGCGGGTTTTCACATTAATTGTGATAAATTTGTATGGAAAATGTAGGTTATAGAAATCATCAAACAAAGAGAAGTTGTGTTTAAAACCATATTTGGTAATGGTTAAATAAATTTACAGGCCATTGTTAAAAGTGAATTTTGCCAATAACAACGATATTTGTAGAATTCAGTATTGTTAGTAAAATAAGAAATATAAAATATTGATTTGAAATCAATATTTGTATGTCATATAATTTTTAACATGATTGTAGAAATCTTTTGTGTCAATATGGTTTGTACAATTTTTAGAATGAAAAAAGCATGTTTTTTTATAAAATAACAAAACGTACAATTTGAATCAAAATTGTGAATTTTTTAAGTTAACATGTTAAAATATGTGTTAAAGCTTGTTAAAAAGAATTTTAACATGTTATATAAATTTTAATATACTCAAAATATGGTTAAATGGTGTGTTTAGGCATTAAGAAAAATTAGTTTGTTTGTAAAACAAAGAGCTTATTTAAATAAACCTAGCCTAATTAATTAACTTTTAGGCTTAATTAAGGTATCTTTAGGCCTAAATGATGGTTTAGAGAAGGAGGAATGTAACAACCCGGAAAATCAGAACCAATTTAAAATTTTATTTTGGCTATTTCAATGAATTTTAAATAGTTAAAATAATTTATTTTAAATAATAGCAATTTAAAATTTATTCAAATCAAAGTTAGAACGAATATATTTATTTTAATTTTAAAAGGAATTAGAAATAGCATGGCAGTTTGAAAATTTGAACCTGAATTTTGACTGAATGTACAGGATTCAAAATAAATCAAATTTTAGTGAAACCAAAAATATTTAAATCTGTTTAAAAATATCTTTCCAACGGATCCAGAAAATCGAAATTTCATAACGGGAATAAAAAGTTATGGCCAGTTGAATATTCAGAATAGTCGTTATGGAATATAATATAATTTATAGCCCATATAAATGGCCATTATACAAACGACCTCTGTTTTCGACGAAACCATTTTTGTAGGATCCGGAATGTCAAATTATTGCTAAGTTTAATTTTACATAATTTTTGGAATTAATATGCGAGCGTAGTAAATTAAACCGTGATTCGATAATTTCTATTGAATTTAATCGACCGTTAAAAGGCCATTTTTCAAACGGTCTGCAAATTCGACGAAATTAATTTTGTTAGGACCGTATCGTCAAAACATAGCTAGATTTATTTTTCAGGAATTTTCGGAGTCCGTATGCGGCGCTGGTGAATTTAATTGTACGATTGAATTAATTAAATAAATGATTTAAATTTTAAATTAAAGAAAACAGGTTGAAATCGATCGTTTGGGAAGACGGGGCCTAGCCCATAGTGTCCAGAACGGGGGGCAGTTGGGTACGAGCAACTTTTGTTGGACTGAAATGGGTGCTACGGAGACTTAACGGATTTATTTGCAAAAACATGTAATTAAATAATATTTTATTATAAATATCATAACACAAACCCTAATCCTAACACTCTAGTAAAGCCGCCATCTCCATCGATTTCATGGCTGAAAAATTTCCACTTTCCCTCCTCTAATTCTCTCAATCCATTCACCAAAAACCACTCCTCCTTTTGACATTATCGTGGTGCTTCTCCTCCCCTTCCCATCCGTACGGATAACGCCACCTGAAACCGCACCATTCGATCACACCAACACCTTGAAGTGCCACGGGTTCGACCGCCGCCATGGCAAATAGCCCAGTTCGAGTTGGCTGAAGTAGGCCCCCCCAGGCGTGCCTCTTCTTCCTCTCCGGCGTGCCACCTTCTGATCGTCGCGAAGCTCCACCATTTTTTCGAAAACCCAAGCCCTAGGTTCGAACATTCACAGAAACATCACAGCCAAGTTCTGTAGAAGAAGAAGAGGTGGAATTAAATTATATTATTTATTTAATATAATTTCAAAACATAATTTATATAAATTAAATCGTAACTAATGCATACGAACTCGAAATTGAATGATTTCAGAACCGCTGCGATCGTGAGTCCGAGATCTACATTTCTAGACTGATTAGAACGGATTCAGAGTAGATCAGATTTTGGACAAATTTCAGATCTGAAACATTCAGAATTAAACCGATTGTGAGAATTCTATTTTATTTACTCTTTTTAAATAATTAGAAATAATCTTGATTGTATTATCACCAATCCGTAGTTAATTTCTATTTGTTATGATTCATGACTTGATCTGTGATAGATGTGGTAAGTAGATATGTTTATTTGGTGATATTGTTTTATGATCATATTGTTAAAACATATAGATCATTTTGTTGTAATAAAATGAGTGAGACAAAAATATATAATTTTTGTTTAGATAAAATTGTCAAATTAGAATCATTGGACAAAATTCATCATTTTGTTAATTGGAATAGTGGAACCAAGAATTATCATTTTTGGTTTATTAGAATAGTTGAATTAAAAGAATTATCATTTTCTTAATTAGAATGATTGGACAAAACTTATCATTTTTGTCAAATTAGAACAATTGGAAAAAAATTATCATTTTTGTCAAAATTTGAATAGTTGAATTGAAATTGTCATTTTTTTGTTGAAATAATATTTGCCAAAACAAAAATGAACATTTTTGTTCAAATAAAATTGTTAAAATGAAAAAAACATTTTGGTTGAAATAAAATAATCAAAACAAAAATGACATTTTTGTTAAGCAGATTTGTGTCAAAGCACAAATTACATTTTTGTCCACACAAAAATGAAAGAAACTTTATTTGTCATTTTGTTGAATTAGAATTTTTAACAAAAATGAAATATTAAATTTCGTCATTTTGTTGAATTAGGATTTTCAACAAAAATGAAAAGAATCGTTTTGTCATTTTGTTGAATTAGAATATTTCAACAACAAAAAAATAAAAAGAATCATTTTGACCATTTTGTTGAATTAAAATAGAAATTAGTGAAATGTTCATGTTTTAAAATTAAAACATGTTTACATTAAAAATTCCTTTTTTAATGTAATGTTTGAAATTTGTGAAATATTCATGTTTTAAAATAAAAACATGTTTACATTAAAAATTCATTTTTTAATGTAATGTTAGAAATTAGTGAAATGTTCATGTTTTAAAATAAAAACATGTTTACGTTAAAAATTCCTTTTTTAATGCAATGTTAGAAATAGTTAAATATTCATGTTTTAAAATAAAAACATGTTTACATTAAAAATTCATTTTTTAATGTAATGTTAGAAACAGTGAAATGTTCATGTTTTAAAATAAAAACATGTTTACATTAAAAATTCCCTTTTTAATGTAATGTTAGAAATAGTGAAATTTCTTGTTTTAAAATAAAAACATGTTTACATTAAAACACTACAAGAAAAATACCCTATTGCAACTAGTTATTTGCAACAGGCGATAAATGACAGTTGCAGTAAATGATATTTAGCAACTGACCTATTATAGCAGTTGCAATAGATAAGATTTAGCAACAAGCCTTTTTTTCTGTTGCGAAAAGCATATTTTTAGCAACTGCGCTTCCCTTCCTGTTTCAAAAACATACTTTTAGCAATTGTGCTTCCGTAACAGTTGCAACAAACATATTATTTGCAACTACACTTCCAAGCCAGTTGCGAATAAAAATCTTTAGCAACTGTTTTCGCCACTTGCAATAAATGTACTTTTTTACAACCAATAAAACCAGTTGCAAAAAACGGAATAAAAATAAGTATCAGCTTTTAATGATTAACTTTTATTAATTAATTTTAAATAGTTACTTTTAAATAGTAAACTATTAGTAATTATATAATGATTAAGATTAATATTCCATAATTATTAACTAAGAATAAAATTTAAGTATTACAAAGTGATATTTATAATTGATAATTAAATAATAATAATTAACAAATAATAATAAATAATAATGATTAAATAATAATAAATTAACAATAAAAAACTAATGGATAATAATTAATAATTATTTTGAAATATGAATATGTTTAAATATTAAATAACTAAATAATTAATAATTTCAAAATAAATAAATAAACGGTAATTGATTAATATTACTATTAAGGAGTAATTAATAGTTAATAATAATTTCTTATATGAATTAATTTATAATTTGTGCTTGATAGAGGTACTTTTATGAATTAATTAATAGTTTCAGGTTATCATTAATAATTATTTATATATTTCTAATATTATATTTTATTATTAGTGATCAGTAAATTGTGTTTTTTACAACTGGTAAAGCCAGTTGCGAAAAACAGTTTTTTAAATATTATTTTTTACCCCACCTTTGGTAAGCATAATTATTATTAAATACAAAAATAGGAAGTAATAGGTAATATATAGTTGTAATTTGATAAGTATCAAGTAATAATAATTAATTGAAATGAACTAATACTTTAATAATTTATTATGGTAAGTTATTAATAGTGTGTAAATTATATTTGTTAGACCCAAAAGTGGTTCTAACACCCAAATTGATTTGAAACAAGATAAAATAAGACAGAAATAAAAATGAACACACAAGATTTATAGTGGTTCGGCGAACAAATGCCTACGTCCACTTCTTCTTTACTATATTCAATAATTCAGTTGCAAATACAATGATAGATTCACTCACAACTCACTTTTGTTCACTCAATTGACTAAAACAAGAAATAAAAGATGATTTGGATTTTCCGGGTTTAATGGAGTTCGGATGTTGGAGGTGATTGAATTCTTCAAGTGCTGAAAAAGATCCTTCTCTTTGTCTCTAGATGGGGTATTTATAGGTGTGAATTTGCCTGAGATTCAATCCGGGTCGGAACACGTGTCATCCATCGCACTCTCTTCGGGTTCGGATGAACTATCAAGCTGACAACACATCGAAGAGATGGACGTTAGGGGTAGGAATCAGTCATAGCCGGTCCGGTTCTCCAGGCTATTTTATAGGAGATTAACCTGGATCATGGGTGCGGGTCGGAGGCGTGCAGGTTGGGGGTCGGATCGGAATACCCGATCCGAACCGGAGTGGCTTGGACGTCTCTCCTTCTCTAATCATACTCCGCTCCGCTGCAGCGTCGTGGCAAGCAAAAGGCTTTCCAATCCATTTGAGATTTATTGGCCTTCCGATCCGATCATATATGCTTTGCCAATTTACCCAGTAAGAGCCATCCGATCCGAACAGGGAACTCTATCCGATCCGAACCAATATGCTGCTATCAATCTGAATTGTGGTGTTTTCTTCCGATCCGAACCGAAGTCTTATAACCTAAAATACTCTTCAATGGTTGGTTTCTTGGCTTTGTGTTGCCTAGTTCACAAAGTAGGCTAACATTTTGCCCCCTCAAAGGATGCTTCTGTTGTACAAAGCGTGCTTTGACGTTGTTTAAATGCTAGTTCTTGAATCAGAACAGTTTGGAGTAATGCACAGATTTCCATTCGGTTCGGCGTCCGATCCGAAGCGTTCTCGTTGATTTAGCTCTTAGACATTGGGCCTTCAGAGAGAGTTGTGCTTCTGGGCCTTCATTCCGGTCCGAGCGGGTGAGACAAAATAGGAAGACGAGGAGTCAACACCATTCCTTTTATAAACTCACCACCGTCTTCATTCCTTCCTTCTTCTTTTTTGCTGCCGTTCCCAACCATAGCATTGAAAACTTTAAAAACTCCAAAACTCCGAAATCATTCCTTGTAGATTTCTCAAATCAAGCACATAGGTAGCTTTTTAATCTCGAATAACATCGTAGTAAACGTACTTGATTTCAATTTGCGGTCGATTGGAATGGTTTAGCCACAGAGCTTCGCTTGAACTCCACGTCGTTACTGGTGGATGCGCCATCACTTCGAGGCGTCGCGAGGCTGGAGAGGGCAAATATCTGCCCTTAACGATAGCTTTGGTGATAAAACGGACTCGTTTGTGAGTAGGGGGGAAAGAAGAAGAAGATGAGGAGCGTGGTGACCAACCGGAGTCGGTTCGGGTAGAAGACGGAGGACCAAAAAAGGAAGGAGAAGGAAAGGGGATCGGCTCGGATTGCACATTTTAGAAAGATGGAAAGGAAAGAAAAAGTCGGTTCGGGTCGGAAAAGTGAATGGGATAAGAGGTTGAAGTAAACGGACCGGTTAAGTGGTGCTGGTTCGGTTCGGATCGGGTTACCCGATCCGATCAGATCAGTCCTGCTTCCGAACCCGTTGCTTCCCTTGTCTTGAACTGACCATGCTTTAATGAGGCATCCGAACCGATCGTTATCCGCATTTGTATTGAGCCAGTTGTCATATGCATATCTGAACCGAACCGAACGTACCAAACTTGGCACATAAAGACTACCCAACTAATTCAACTAACACTTACTCTAGATGAATATGCTTCGCGGACAGTTAGGATAGTGCCTTGTGAACATAAACGAGAAATAAGAACAGCGCTGACTATCACCTTCTCTTCTAAAGCTTCGTCTTACATTGCTGTATTTTTATTTTGTATTTCCCACATTTGCTGCACACACTTTAGTTCACACACATACACAAAAAGGGGAACACGGGATAATTTACTCTAATCCGTGCTATTGCTTCTTCAATAGTTCCATGACAATGAGGCCCAGACGCTCTTCTCGTCTAGCTGAGAGGAAAGAAGCTCCGGAAACTTCCAACAAAACCACTCTCGAGGATATATCTTCTTCATCTGACCCAGAATGGGACAGTGAGGGTCCGGATTACGGAGTTGGTCATCGGGAAAGCGACGAAATGTCTTCAGAAAGCGAAGTTTCCCTAGGCTTTGAGGAGGAAGGAGGGATTGGTGACCCTCGGGCACCCGATGAATTTGACTCAGCCATTATATTGGAGTCACCTCCAGATTCCGTAGAATCGACAATTGACAATGACCGACTTGTGAGAATTTGCTTGAAGTATGGAATAATGAAGAGAGACACTTTAGTGCCCTCACGTTCTGACCATCCCCATAACCCTCCAGAAGGATATATGACGGTTACTCGACTGATGTGTATGGTTGGCGCCATTCCTCCATTCTCGCCTTTCATCGTTGACTTCTTAAGACAAATGCGGATTGCCCCCATGCAGTTGCATCCCAATTCATATGCCTATCTGCATACCTTATTCATAGCATATCGTGAAATTCTAGGCGTGGAGCTTACGTTTGACGATGTTCATTTCTTCTATAATTTCAAACATCGGACTAGAGAAACCCCTTCTTTCTGTTACTTTGAATCAGTCCCAAAGAGGAAGATAATCTCTACGCCGTTTAGCAGTAAAGCTGGAGATTCCAGACTAGAGTGGTTCTATATAAAGCAACAGTCTGGATGCGCCAGGAGATGGACAAAATCAAGTAAAGCACTGATCTTCTGAACCCGGACTCTATACACTTGAATCATCACTCTGACCTGTTTTCCTTTTTTGTTTGCAGTCGACAATCCAAAACAGATATCAGACCAAGTATTCTTTGATCGGATGCACCGTCTTCTCAATGGCGACCAAAAATTCCTGACTATTGACGAGGTCCTTAAAGATGAGTACCTTCATTTTCACGGGCTGCTATCCGTTTTCCGTAGCATCGGTCACGGGACGGTTCCCTATGCATATATTCCTCCAGTGGAAACAGTTCCAGAAATAGGAGAAGGCTCGGGAATTCCTGCAGCTCCTCTTCAAACTTCACCCTCTCCCTCTTCCACTCAAGATGATGAACTGGCTAATCTGGCCAAAAAACATCGTGAAGGGTATATTTCCCCCGAGGAAACTACCTCGCTAGACAAATCAAAATCTCCCCAAGGGTCGCCACTTCACGCTTCCGAAGGGGATGTTCCTAGCACCGACGAGCACATATTTCAGGGTTTGGGGGATCTCCCCTTACCCGAGACTATATATACTTCAGAAGATTTCAGAAAGGACCCTTTAGTCTTCACTTCTTCTGAAGAAACTACTCCTGCTAAGGCCAAAGAGCCTGCCCGCACCAGTCTAGCTTCAGACTCGGGTTGGTTGGGGGGACACACACACCACTTAGGGTGCACTTTACACCGTAGCACTAGCATTCATTGCACTTCTTTCTCCATGGATCCGTCGATTCTAAACTTCGTTTAATTTATCGTGCAGGTACAATGTCTCGATCCTCTTATGATATAAGAAAGCTTCGCCGCAGCATGTCCAATCCTCCTCAGGATGCCGAGTATAATCGCCGGGATGACCGTGGTAGGGAGGAAAGAAGACCCTATGATCCTTATCGATCTCGACCCTCGCGCTCCCGCTCACCAGTTCGACCGGAACAAGAGAAATACAAAAGCTATCAAGGTCGTAGGGAGGAGGATAGACCACAATCTAGGGATTCCACTTCCTCCCATGAAAAGCGGAGTAGAGAGAAAACTCCTCCAAAGGAAACTGGGTCTAGAAGTAAGCAAAAAGTCCCTGCTACTAAGCGACCTCGGACTGACAAGGGTTCTACAGAATCTTCTTCAGGAAGGGACACTGAACTAACAATCCTCGCCCCTCCTCCACCAGATGCGGGAACCGCAGTAAGGCTGGCATATTTAAAGGAGCAATTTCCCGAGCACTACTTCGAGACTCTGACCTTTCTACCTTCCCTTGAACCTATTTCTTCTAATTGGGCAGAGGAGGCCAGAGCAAAGATTGATTTGGTGGAAAAACAATATACCGAGATGTTCAAGTATTCCCGCACTCTTTCTAGAATCATCCGCACTCTAATGACAAATGCTGACTCAATGCAAAAGACCGCAGAGGAGGATGCTAAGGCCTTAAGAACCTTAGGAAAAAACTTAGAAGACACTCAAGCTCAACTAGCTGTCGCTCAGAAGAACGCTTCTAACTTCAAACAACAGTTTGAGGACATGCAAAAGCGCTATCATGATTTGCTTGAATCTCACACTCAGGAGCGTTCTGAGTTGACGAAGCAAGCTGACGAAGCCAAATCAGAGGCTGCTAAGACACGTCTTGCTTATGCTGAGCTTGAGCAGAAAAACGCCGAGTTAGCGAAAAGGAGTGCTGAGTTAGAAAAGAAAAACGCTGACTTGGCTTCAAAATTGTTAGAGGCGGAAAACAGGGCTGCTCTGGCTGAGGGCAATGTGGAATGCGCTATTAAATCTGCAGAGGAAACCCGCAAACAACTATCAGAGGCGGAGGCCGATATTCAGGGCTTCAGCGAGCTAATGATCGAATTCTTCGCGCACATTATTCGTCGTCGAAACATTTCCTGGATCGAGGACTATCCATCCACTTTGGTTCATGTGTGGAATCAAATCGTCGAGTGGGAAAAAGAAGAACTTAAGGTCGATTCCCTCGATGAAGATAAGCTGATGGAGAAATATTTGAGAGACGACGAACCGGAGCGCCTAGCTGAAGGGCGCCGTCTAATTGCTGAGGCCATGGAAGAAGAGAGGCGGAAGTCTAAACAGAAAGCCGTCCCTGAAGCTGGTTCTTCTTCTTCTGCTCCTGTAACTCCCGAAGTTGAGGGGTATGATCCCGAAAACCCGGGAATTCCCCGAACCACTTTGCTATCTCCTATTCCTGAAATAACTCCAGAGGTAGTAGTCACCCCCGCTGAAAAGTCTTCAGAAGGTATCCCTATCTTTTCTCCTCAATTTGTCAAGGCTACTACTACCTTTGGCTACATAACCGAACGTTCGATGAGAAATCCTTTGCTCTCGCCTGAGTTGATAACCAATGTTTCTCATTTTATAGGCGTTGAATCATCCACGAAGACAGATGTAGCTCAAGGAGCTACCGCTGGGACACAACCCGCTGATAGGGTCAAAGAAGGGGAAGACAAGGCTGCTTCAACAGACCTGGGGGAAAGAAGTGAGCCAACTAAGGTCACTACTCCCCATGATGAAGAAATGATTGCAGCTTTAAAAGACGACGGAGGAGACGAGGGGCATGATGAGGAACCGGAGGTTACAATAACCGGGGAGTCAAAAAGCGCCGATGACATTACCTTGGCGGCCATGAAGGCCGATCAAGACAAGCGCTTGCAATTAAAGGCTGAAGAATTAGACCCTGAGGTCCTCAAGCCCCTAGCAGTTGTGGATGCAGGTTCAAGGTTAGTTGTTAAGCTCTCAACTAGATCCATTACCGAAGAACTTGCTAAAAAATCTTCTCTTGATTCCAGTGCCCAGCCCTCCGGGAAGAAGTCTGCTGGCTCCAGTACTACACCTTCAGGGAAAAAGAAATCAAAGCGAATCTTGACTGAAGCCGAGAGGGAAGCAAAGGATGCGGAAAAAGCTGTCAAGAAATCGAAGGCTCATCCTAAACCTAAATAGTGGGTTCCCCTGTATCTTTTTAGCATCTTTGTAAACCAATAAGTGCTGCTACACCAGCAGCTTCCGTACTTTCTTTTTCAGTTATTTCCCTGTACAAATTTATTCATTTGTAAATAAAAGTAATTCACTTTTTGCAATGTTTATTTGTTAGCAGTTCTGCACTTATGTAAAAATGCATATCTATAGTTATGAAACAAAGTTGTGGAGAGGGGAGATATGTGTATGTATATGTGTCCCCAGTCAATCTCCATAAGTTATTCAGTGCTTAACCATGCAATCTGAATGCTCCCGATTCTCTAACGGGATAGCATTTCCTGTGTCATCAATACCTGTTGTTTTTCCTGGCATTTCTTTTATACTCTCTCTCATTCTCTTGAGAGTTAGAGTTCGAGTTCAGTTATTTGTTTATTCCCCGGTCGTTCAACGGGAAAAGATTTCTTTCTCGGCGCTCGGTCGGAGACGCCTTTATACTCTCTTTCTCTCTGGAAAGTTAGAGTTCGGAGTTGAACCTCTTTCTCAGCGCTCAGTCGGAGACGCTTTTATACTCTCTCTCTTTCTCTGGAGAGTTAGAGTTCAAAATAGAATTTCTTTCTCAGCGCTCAGTCTGAGACGCTTTTATACTCTCTCTCTTTCTCTGGAGAGTTAGAGTTCAGAATAGAATTTCTTTTTCAGCGCTCAGTCTGAGACGCTTTTATACTCTCTCTCTTTCTCTGGAGAGTTAGAGTTAGAATGTCGTTTTCTCATTCTTTTATGTCTTATTACACAAACAATCGTTGTGCTTCTTTTTACGTCCAAACTGTTTCAACCCTTTTTTAGGCTCTGAGTTATCCTGTGTTTTATAATCACAACAGAACAACTAATGAATGTAAATGCATAAAAGTAAATAACACACAATATTTTTATAGTGGTTCGGCTAAGTCATAGCCTACATCCGCTTTATAGTCCTTTATTCATATCGTCATATTTTCCCAAGGCAAGTCGTGCCTTATTACAGAGTTTACAGGAAGAACAGCAAAAAGTATAGCATTTCTAATCCAAATATCGCATTAAGTGTTGGGCATTCCATGCTCGAGGGACTTCTTCGCCATCTACGGTCGTTAACTTGAATGTTCCTTTATCAAGTTTCCGTTGGATGACAAAGGGTCCTTCCCATTTTGGGCCGAGGTGAGGAAGAGATGGAAAAACTCTCTTTAGTACCAAATCTCCTGGTTCAAAAGTTCTGAGGCGAACTTTTTTGTCATAATAGCGTGCCATCTGACGCCGATGTCTTGCTGCACGCAAGTCTGCTTCGTCCCTTTTCTCTTCGATTTCATCAAGAGACTCAAGTAAAAGTGCCCGATTCGTCATCGGGTCATAATACGTCACCCTGTGGGAAGGAACTTCCAGTTCAACTGGAATTACTGCTTCTGAGCCAAAGGAGAGAGAGAAAGGGGTATGACCGGTAGCTGTTTTGAACGTTGTTCGATATGCCCACAAGACTAGGGGCAATTCATCAACCCATTTTGCCTTTGCACGCTCTAACCGCTTCTTGAGGATGGACTTTATTACCTTGTTTATTGCCTCTACTTGCCCATTCGATTGTGGATAGGCAACTGCAGTATATCGTTTGTCTATCTTATATTTCTGGCAAAAATTTCTGAATTCAGTGCTATCAAATTGGGTCCCGTTGTCAGTAATAATCGTCCTTGGGATCCCGAATCGGCATATAATACTTCTGACCACAAAACTTATCACCGTTCTTGTGGTGATCTTAGTCAAGGGCTCAGCTTCCACCCACTTTGTGAAATAATCCACGGCTACTATGGCATACTTAGCCCCTCCTTTAGCAATTGGTAAAACTCCAATGATATCGATTCCCCATGTGGCAAATGGCCAAGGACTCACCATCGATTTAAGCTAGGTTGACGGTGCCCTGGGGATTTTGGCGAATCTCTGGCACTTATCGCAGCGTCGTGAATAATCAGCTGCATCTTTGTTGATCGTGGGCCAGAAGTATCCGTACCGCAATATTTTCTTTGCTAAAGTTTGACCTCCTATATGATCTCCACACTCACCTTCATGCACTTCTCTCAGTACACGCTTGATGTCGTCGTGCGCGATACATCTTAACAGGGGCATAGAAAATCCTTGTCTATAGAGAGTATCGTCTTGCATAACATATCTGGCAGCTTTGCGAACTACAGCTCTTTTCTCACTTTTCTTCGATGGGAGTGTCCCATTCTTAAGAAAACTCTTGATTGGAGTCATCCATGACTCCTTCTCTGGTTCCGCTTCAAGAACGGATTCAATTTCCATTGACTCAAAGCTTGGCGACTCCAACGTCTCAATTGGAATTACCTCAGTCTCTTCTGGATTGTCAGAACTAGCCAATTTTGCTAGTCTGTCCGCTTTCTGGTTTTCTACTCTGGGAATATGTGTTATGTTGTACCGCTCTAAGCTATTTAATAGCTCTTTCACTTTCTTGAGGTAAGCGACAAGTCGAGGTCCTCGAGCCGCGAATTCCTCTCGCACTTGACAAACAACAATCTTAGAGTCACAAAATATGTCCATCATTTTTACTCCGAGGTCTTTAGCGAGTTTCAGCCCGGCAATCAGGGCTTCATACTCAGAGTCATTGTTTGTTGCCGAAAATTCTAATCGCAGGGCGTAATATAACGACCGTCCCTCGGGAGTGACTAAGACAATTCCAGCTCCGGATCTTCGGTCGTTTTTAGCTCCATCTTTATATAATTTCCACGGATTCATCTCTAGCTTATCCTCAGATTTGACCACTCGGTCATTGATTATTTCTTCCTCTGGAATGGTGAACTCCGCAATAAAGTCTGCTAGAGCTTGCCCCCTGATTGACTTTCGTGGTTGAAAATTCAAATCAAACTGGCTTAGTTCTATGTTCCATTTAATCAACCTTCCCGACGCTTCGGGTCTCTGCAACACCTGTCTTAACGGCTGATCGGTGTATATGGTTATTGGATGGGCTTGGAAGTAATGACGAAGTTTTCGGGATGCAATCAGGAGGCTGTAAGCAAGCTTCTCAATCTTTGGGTAATTGCGCTCTGCCGCGGCTAATTTCTTACTCACATAGTATACTGACCTTTGTACTTTGTCTTCTTCTCGAACCAGAGCTGTGCTGACAGCGTGAGCTGAGACTGCTAGATAAACAAATAGTTCTTCGTGATCTACGGGCTTTGATAAGATTGGCGGTTTTTCTAACAGCTCTAATAGATTCTGAAAGGCCTCGACACAATCGGGAGTCCACTGGAAGTTCTTCTTTCCCCTTTTTATCAAATCAAAAAATGGAACACATTTATCGGTGGCTTTGGAGATGAATCTACTCAGCGCCGCTACCTTCCCTGCCAGACTTTGGACGTCTTTAATTCTCCTTGGTTCTTCGATATTTCTAATCGCCGCTATCTGGCTAGGGTTGATCTCAATTCCTCGGGAACTCACGATGAAGCCAAGGAACTTTCCCGACGCCACTCCAAATGAACATTTTAAAGGATTCAATTTCATACGGTATTTTCGCAAGATACCAAACATTTCTGCTAGGTCTTGCGTATGACTGGAAGACTGCTTTGATTTAACAAGCATATCATCCACATAAACTTCCATAGTTTTTCCTATTTGATCATAAAACATTCTATTTACCAACCGCTGATAAGTAGCTCCAGCGTTTTTTAATCCGAACGGCATTACAACATAACAATATAACCCCAAATTCGTAATGAAACTTGTATGCTCTTGGTCTGGTACATGCATAGGAATTTGATTGTATCCAGAGTATGCATCCATGAAAGAGAGAAGTTCATGACCTGCTGTCGAGTCTACAAGCTGGTCAATCCTGGGAAGTGGGAAACTATCTTTTGGGCAGGCCTTATTTAAATCTGAAAAGTCAATACAAGTTCGCCACTTTCCGTTTGGCTTCTTTACCAAAACGGGATTCGATATCCAGTTGGGATAAGTCGAATCTCGAATAAATCCATTTTGCTTCAATTTCTCTACTTCCTCTTTGAGAGCAGCCGACCTCTCTGGGCCCAGCATGCGTCTCTTTTGCTTCACAGGCGGATGTTTCGGATTTACCTTCAATTTGTGACTGATAATGGAAGGTGATATCCCACACATGTCAGCATGGGTCCAGGCGAACACATCTAAGTTTGCCTTCAAGAAGTCCGTCAGCTCTTCAGCACGACGTGGATCCAATTGGGAACCAATCTTCAAAACTTTCGTCGGATCAGCTTTATCAACAGGAATTTCCACTGTCGCTTCATTAGGAGTTGCATTCCTAGCCTCTGGTTCCTCGTCTTTTCTAGGATCCAGGTCTTCAGGTGTTCCTTTGGGCAACTCCTTTGGGGTCAATCTCTCTAATTGCTATGCCGAGTCCCCCTTTGAGGGAGATGAGGCATCCTTACTTTCAGCATTAACTCCTTTCATCAACATCTTCAGTTCGGCCACATAGCAGGCCCGTCCAGAAACCTGATCCCCTCTTATTACTCCAGTCCCGGCTTCGGTTGGGAACTTTAGTAACAAGCACCAAGGGGCGATACAAACTCTAAATTCAGCGAGGGCAGGTCTCCCTAAAAATGCGTTATATGGCGAATCTACGTCCAATACTACGAACTGAAGCATTCGCACTCTTCTACGTTCTCCTTGCCCTAAGGTCACGGGCAACTCTATATATCCCATGGGAGCTGTCGTCGCTCCGTTGAAGCCTCTAATCCATCCTTCACAAGGCTTCAGATCTTCGGGCTCAAGCTTCATCTGATCAAATGACTTCTTGAATAAAATATTAACAGAACTTCCGTTGTCTACTAATACCTTATGGACCAAGGCCGGCCCAATAGTGGTAGTGATAACCAACGGATCATTGGTGGGAGATTGTATCCCCGTGTTGTCTCGGCTGCGAAATACCACGTCATCGAACATGGTTTTTTGTTGTTTTATAGGGGTGACATCTTCCAAGTCGTCACCTTCATTCACATCTAGATGCTTGGCAGCATTCACATATTGGTCCATTGACCTAAAACTTCGGATTGCCGGGTGAGGTCCGCCTACTATGGAGTTGATGACGATCCCTTTACCTTTCTGCTGCATGGTAGGCTTAGGAGCAGGTAGGATCTGTTTCGGAGCCTGCTCTCCTTGCCCCCTGTCCCTCGGGGCAACCTTGTACTCATCCAACTTTCCTTCACGCAGCAGCTTTTCAATTACATCCCTCAAATGCCGACACTCATTGGTCGAATGTCCATGTGTTCCGTGAAACAAGCAAAATTTCCCTGTCGCCATTTCTTTCTCGGTCGAATCACGAGGTGGCGGTCTTTTGTACTGCAACACATTGTACGTATCCAGGTAAATATTTTCCAGGGTGTCATTCAATGGCGTATAGTTCTCGTAGTTCTGGAATCGGGGCCTTTTGTTAGGGTCGCTTCCCCTATTCCTGTTTCTCCTGTTACCGTTCGAATTACGGTTGTTGTTGTTTCCCCCATTTCCAGTATTGCTGTTTCCACCCTTGTTTCCTACATTTACTTCAACCTTGCCAGAACTTTCCCCAGACTGCTTCACGGCAATATTACTCTGCACATTCTCCTTTGAAGCTGTCTCAGACTTTCTCTTCCGGTTTGCCCTGGCCTCCTCTCGTCTTAAATAAATATCGGCTTTTTCGTAGAATATCGCCCTTGTGGGGGGTGTCTTCCCAGAAAGGTAGTCTCCAAACTCAGATTCAGGATCGACTCCTTCCTTCAATGCCATCAGAATAGTGGGCTCATGCGGGTCACTGACCTCAGTTACAGCTTGGTTAAAACGATCTAAATATGCCCTTAAAGACTCTCCTGGTGCCTGTTTGATCCTCGACAATTCAATAACGCTCTTGGACTTTCGGGCATGTAGTCGGAACTGGTTCATGAAACGCTCGCTTAGTTCTTTGTAATTAGAAATTGAACGAGGAGGAAGTCGGGTAAACCAGAATAATGCCACATCTTCTAGATAGATTGGGAATGCTTTGCACTTCACTTCGTCAGGGGCGGCAGCGGCGTTCATGAGCCACGAATACCGCATCAAATGCTATCCCGGATCAGTCCTTCCGTTATATTTGTCCATCTGTGGCAAGTTAAAGCGTCGGGGAAACTAGAAGTCTAGGATATCGTCAGTGAACGGAGTATGGCTTCGCTCAATGCCATAGTCTTCATTTGTATAATTCCGGCTCTCGGACATAATTCGGCGAACCATTGCCTGCACATCGGCACTAGTTAGGGGCTGCTCAGGTTCCGTGGCCCTAGTGTCCGAGTTCCTTCGGGGCTCTTGCTCAGGAGATGCCCTTCTTCTTCGAGCTGCCTCTACTCGATTCCTTTCCCTGTGTTCCCGGTCGATCTCGGGAAGAGGGGACTGGAGTCTTTGCCCCCGAGTGGGGCTATCGTTTCCTAATGCTCGTGCGATATCCTCGCGAGATCCCAAAGATCCAAACATTAGCTGCTCCACGTTCTGAGGTCGTTCGAGTGGCCTTCGTTCACGGGGCCTCTCTTCCTCGGAAGATGAAGATTGATCTACGGGTGTGTGACGAACCGGTGATGGAGTTCTCTGCCGACGGAGCTCATTGATCTCCCGACTCATGAGCCTCATATTTTCCTGCATCATGAGATTAGTGCGCTCATGAACTCTCATAGCTTCCCTCGTGCTCTCAAGCATATCAAGCAAGCGCGAAAAATCTCCTTGAGTGATGGGAGCAGATGGATTGACCTGATCTCCAACCCTGGCAGCTGGAATTGGAGCATTCGTGGGGACTCGAGTAGATGTTCCAGCTTCACCAAGCATCGGGTCGGATCGGAGGTAGGAAGCCGGGTCGGATCGGAGCTGGGGTGCCTGGTCGGATCGGTGTGCAGCGAGCAACTCGGGTCGGTTCAGATTGGGGGAGTGCACTGCTTCAGAATCTCCTACCCGGATCGGATCGGAGCTCTCCCCTTGCTGTCAGTTCGGATTTCCTGCATTGATTCTTCCTGCTGCTGAACTCTGCCCCCGAGACCTTGTTACAACAGCATGTTGCTGATCTTCGCCAGCTCCATTTCCTTGAACAGACTGAACTTCTTTGCCTTTTCCTTTGGCCATGAGTCTTTGACAATTACTTCAACGAATGTAAGAAAGCGGAGAGACTTAAGGATTCACTTCTTTGAACTCAACGGTCCAAAAAGTAGAAAGAGATCCCGGAAAATAAAGAATTTAGATGAGAGTTCTCAGTGAAAGCACCAAAATGTTAGACCCAAAAGTGGTTCTAACACCCAAATTGATTTGAAACAAGATAAAATAAGACAGAAATAAAAATGAACACACAAGATTTATAGTGGTTCGGCGAACAAATGCCTACGTCCACTTCTTCTTTACTATATTCAATAATTCAGTTGCAAATACAATGATAGATTCACTCACAACTCACTTTTGTTCACTCAATTGACTAAAACAAGAAATAAAAGATGATTTGGATTTTCCGGGTTTAATGGAGTTCGGATGTTGGAGGTGATTGAATTCTTCAAGTGCTGAAAAAGATCCTTCTCTTTGTCTCTAGATGGGGTATTTATAGGTGTGAATTTGCCTGAGATTCAATCCGGGTCGGAACACGTGTCATCCATCGCACTCTCTTCGGGTTCGGATGAACTATCAAGCTGACAACACATCGAAGAGATGGACGTTAGGGGTAGGAATCAGTCATAGCCGGTCCGGTTCTCCAGGCTATTTTATAGGAGATTAACCTGGATCATGGGTGCGGGTCGGAGGCGTGCAGGTTGGGGGTCGGATCGGAATACCCGATCCGAACCGGAGTGGCTTGGACGTCTCTCCTTCTCTAATCATACTCCGCTCCGCTGCAGCGTCGTGGCAAGCAAAAGGCTTTCCAATCCATTTGAGATTTATTGGCCTTCCGATCCGATCAGATATGCTTTGCCAATTTACCCAGTAAGAGCCATCCGATCCGAACAGGGAACTCTATCCGATCCGAACCAATATGCTGCTATCAATCTGAATTGTGGTGTTTTCTTCCGATCCGAACCGAAGTCTTATAACCTAAAATACTCTTCAATGGTTGGTTTCTTGGCTTTGTGTTGCCTAGTTCACAAAGTAGGCTAACAATATTTAACAATTATTAATTACATTTAATAATTAATAACTCTAATTAACAACAAATATTAAATAATTAATAAATATTCATCATATATTTAGATACAATATAATAAGTATTAATTGAAAAGCGCATTTTTAGCAATTACGTCAACTGCGTTTCCTTGCTAGTTGCAAAAACACACTTTTAGCAACCGCGCTTCCCTACCAGTTGCAACAAACATGTTATTTGCAACTGTCTTGTAATAACCCGAAAATCTGGGCCAGTTTAAAATTTTTATTTCGGCAATTTTAGTGAATTTTGAACATTTAAAATGAATTATTTTAAATAATATCGACGAGAAATTTATTTTGAATAGAATTCGACGTATATATTTATATACGTCGTCGATAGAATATAAATAATTATATATAATTATAAAGGGAATTGAAAATGGCGCGGTAGTTCGATAATTCGATTTCAAACTTCAATTGAATGTACGGGGTGCAAAACAATACGGATTTTAGTGAAACCAAAAACATTAGGATCTAATTGATGATATCTTTCCAACGAATCCGAAAAATCAAAATTTCATAGCGGGAATCAAAAGATATGTCCAGTTGAAAATTCTGAATAGTCGCTATGGAATTCAGGCCCTTAAAAATGGACATTTTGCAAATGACCTCGGATTTCGACGAAACCACTTTTGTTGGATCCGCAGTGTCAAATTATTGCTAGGTTTCAAATTTTAGAATTTTTCGAATCAATATGTGAGCGTGGCAAAGGAAAACACGTTTGACAAGTTTCAGTTGATTTTAATCGACTGGAAATTGGCCATTTTTCCAACGATCTCAGAATTCGATGAAACTAGTTTTGTTAGGACCGTATCTTCAATACGAAGCTAGAAAATATTTTTTTTGGAATTTTTCTAGTTAGTATGTGACCCCAGTGATTTGAAATGTACGTTTAAAATTCAATATAGCGATTTAAATGTAAATTCAACGGAAACTGATCAAAGCGATCGAATCAGCTTGCGATACATATCCCATTGTGTTCGGAATGGGGGTGAAACGCTATGGACGACAGGCGGTGGGCCTCGTTTCGAGGTCGTAAGTAAAAGTCAACTTTTTGAAAATAAATTAAATAAAATTTAAAATATATAAACCCCCCCTTCTCGTTTTCATTCAGAAGAAAGGAAAAAAGAAAAGAAAAAAAAAACAAATCGCTCCTCCTCGAGAAGCCGCCGCCTCCAGGCGTTCCCCGCCGCCACCAAGGGCGTCGCGCCGCCCTTGCTTCCCCTCCTCGACCTCGCGACAGCCTCCCCCCACTTCCCCTGACCTCGCGATGTCCTCCTCCCCCCTTCTCCGCTGCTCTTCCCCTTTTCTACCTCGCGAACCGCAAGCCGCCTCCCCCTTCGAAACCCCTGCTCCGCCCGCCTCCTTCTTCTTCCTGCTCTCCTCCTCCCTGACCCCATCTGCCGTGACCCAGACCCGACAGCCGACCCCACCCAGACCCGAACCCGCAAAACCCCCCCTTCTTCGGCAAATTGACTGTAAGTTTTTCATGTTAATTTTGTTTTTATTTATATACTTTATTTACTTTATTATTTATTTTTCAGATTAGGATTTTTAAAAGAAAGTATAGAAAAGTTTGATTTTAAGGCAAGATTTGATTTTTATTTGGTAAAAGGTATGATCTTTATATTTTTAAAGTAATAAAAATATGATTTTTATATTTTTAAAGTATTAAAAATATAGTCTTTACTATATAGCGATAATAAAAATATGATTTTTATATTTTTAAAGTATTAAAAATATAGTCTTTACTATATAGCGATTATAAAAATATGATTTTTAAATTGAAAGTGAATAAAAATGTGATTTTTATTTTAAAGACATCAAAATATAAAAATGTGTGATTTTTATATATGTAGTGGCTACGGGCAACAAAGGAGATGAAAAGGCGAGAACGACGAAGATCTCTACAATAGGAGTGTCGTGGTATTGGATAGCTTTCGGTGAGAACTTCTCACTCAAATTCTCTTTTTCTAGTTATATATATATATACTAGGATGCAGACGGTGCTTAGTAGCACCCGACACCCGTCATCCACAGACCATGGATGACTTGTCTGTTAAATTGATTGGTTGTGTAGTTAGTTAGTCTAATTGGTTTGAATTGAATTGTTTGGTGATACGAAATGGATTTGATTGATGTGTGAATGGCGTGGGCCTTCACTAGACTGGGGATAAGGCTAGGCCTCGTCCTGTGACGACCCAAACTTCCCCGTAAAGGAAAACCCGGATTGCTTTGAGAACAATACTCATCAGAACACAGAACAACAGAACATTTTCATTGCTATTACAACAATTACATCAGAGTACAAGAATATTCCAGAATACAAATGAATACTTTACATTTGATAAATACAATATCAGAGATTTTAATTACATTTAAATAGCAGCGGAAAAATAATACAAAATTACAACTAAAAGAGATACACGGATACAGAGCTTTCCGAATATCGCTTCAGCTGTAGACCAGGATCCTGTGAATATAATATCTGCAAAACCAAAACTACTAGCTGCCCGTGTGGAAAAATATGGGCACCCAGAGTTTAGGTTAGAACAATAAACTCCAGGTCAGTCATGGGACTGGTATGAGAACTCAAAACTAATTTAGCTAATAAGACAAATCCAAGGACCACGCCGCTAATGCGGAACGGGTTTTATTCCAATGGATTGTCGGTGCATAAATTAAAGTAAATCGTTAAACAACGCAATGATTTTTGTAAAAATGAAACCATTATAAGACCCAGGTCCCATCACACAATGCAACGCACACCAGAGGATAGGGTTTTACCTTATAATGATCAAAAGATGATAAATACGTTAAACCGATATTATTATTAGTGTGTATATGTTTTAAAAGCAATTCAAAATAAATGTATCAATCCTAGACGGCATGGGTACCATATATCATGTCGCCATACTAGTTATACAATCAAAACCGCAATGGTCGTATCGGAGATTTGAATTCCATCATGAGTCAAGGCTAGGGAGGAGCTCCTTACCGATTCGAGGCACTCTAGCGGATACCTCAGGATTCCCCGCAGTGAACCCTTGGATAGCTGCAGGGCCGGTCCCCGCCTATGGGCAGTGGATTAGTTATGCCTGAACACACGTTTCCCGGTCCCTTTGGACCTATAGTGTGACCACCAACGGCCTATAAAAATAACGAGGCGCCTCAAAATCCAATATCCACAATGAGTAAACTGTCAGCGCTGGTAGGTCCCTGACATCACTCTAGCTAGAAAGATAACGTGTGCACTCCCTGCGTTCCCTTCTCCCGTTTTTGACTCATACCGGGGTGTGAGGTTCGTGAAGTTACGTTATACCCACAAGGCCTGCTTTTCAACAAAAGCCTTGATCAATGCATCTTGGCGTGCCACATTGTCAGACCATACCATATCATTGATCATCTACCAATATATAACCGGGTGTTAAGCGAAGAATAAATTCTCCACCACCACACAGTTATACGTAAAACAGAGATCAACAAGTACAATATAAAGGAATACCATGTCAGACACGCAATCCATTTACTAGTCCGTTCTGGGTCTGAACGAAACTATATCCGGTAGAATTCCCAAATACGTCTGAATGATCACCAACTTTCCCTCATCTTGGGTGTACGGTCCAATCAAGATAGCAATAATCATTCATTCAATATGGAAATTTCCCGTTCTTCAATAACCGTCTTCATCGTCGATCTTCAATCATCGTATGAATTTATTCGGAATGGGTTGAACCCGGTCTTTCCGAATAATTCGCGCAATTTAAAAAACGTGTGTTAAAGTAACACAAACAACGTCTCATTCCAAATCAAGGATGTTAATTTATTTTTGTTTAAATCTAATTAAAGATTTATTTAAATCACATTTAAACTTACTTCTTTCATAAATCATTACTTAATGATTTAATTCACTTTAGGAAATCATTAATTCAAATTTACAACTCTGAATTAAGAAACTCCTCCTTTATTAAATCTCCATTAAATTCTAATTTAATACATTAAATTAGGAAACCTCATTTTTGGAAATATTCCCTTAAAAGATTAATGGATCCTGGATTCAAATTTCATTTTCAATATATTGTTCTTGACCCTTAACAATTTCGTGCATTTTAATAAATTCAGTTATTAAATGAAAATCACATCTTATACTTAATAAAAGAATGAACTTTTATTATCGTCTTATTATTCATTTCATAAAATAAAAGATATACTTTACATTACACGTTCATTCTTATTAAAAGAATAATTTACATTGCACGTTCATTCTTAATAAAAGAATAATTTACATTGCACGTTCATTCTTAATAAAAGAATAATTTACATTGCACGTTCATTCTCTAATAAAAGAATAATTTACATTGCACGTTCATTCTCTAATAAAAGAATAATTTACATTGCACGTTCATTCTTAATAAAAGAATAATTTACATTGCACGTTCATTCTTAATAAAAGAATAATTTACATTGCACGCTCATTCTCTAATAAAAGAATAATTTACATTGCACGTTCATTCTCTAATAAAAGAATAATTTACATTGCACGTTCATTCTTAATAAAAGAATAATTTACATTGCACGTTCATTCTCTAATAAAAGAATAATTTACATTGCACGTTCATTCTTAATAAAAGAATAATTTACATTGCACGTTCATTCTCTAATAAAAGAGTCTCTTTTATTTTCCACGTTTTATTTTTTAATAAAAGACTAACTTTTATTTTCCGCATAATTAAACCCAAAGTCATGTTTATATGAATAAATAACTATGTCATTTTAAGTAATACATTATTTTCTTTAATGTTTTTACATAAACAATAATAAACTTTATAAAAAAAAAAGTTTCTAAACTTTAATCCATTTTCAATGTATTGACATGTCGTTCAAAATATAATTTACTACACTGAAACAAGGTTCATATGTAAATCAAAAAGTATCATTTAATTCGACATTCATTCTTACCATATTCAAAATAAAGTTGTCAAAAGAAATACTTTTGAGATTCAATCTTTAATATTAATTCATAATTAATATTTCATTTATAATATTCAAAATAATATTAATTACTCCTTAATGTTAATCAATCATTAATATTGTATTTATTCTCAATAAATACCTCTTTTTGAAATTCAATTCTTAAATATTAATTAATAATTAATATTTCATCATTCTTAATAAAAAGAATAACCCTTATTATCAAAATATCTCTCACGTTCTTAATCTTAAAAAAAAAAAAACTTTTATTAACAAAATATCTTCAATGCCATAAATTTTAATAAAAGATTTACTTTTATTATTAAAACATATTTAATGTCATACCTAAATAAAAGGTTTACTTTTATTTTCAAAAACATTAACTTTTGAAATTTAACTTTCAGCATTTATCATTCATTAATGCTGCATTTATGTTTATACTATTAAAGGAAATATTAACTTTTCCAAAATATATATTTTGAATTTCAAATCTCCAACATTAATTAATTAATTCTGCATTAATTATTACATTTCCAAAATGTTACCTTTTGAATTTCAAAACTTCCTATATTAATTTCTTAATTAATTCTGCATTAACCTCTCACATTAGATATGTATTGTTGCGGTTGCTGGATATGCCGGGCGGGTCCGGGCAGTCTTATACCACAACTCAATCTAACCTCGGGTCAAGCAGAATCTATTTATTTAATTATATTAAAATAAATGTAAAATTGATAATTTTCAAATTTCAAAACTTAATTGATTAATATATAATCAATGAAATTCATGGTAATAACCATGAACGTAAAAATACCGCAAATTACCCTAACGGCTTAATTTACATTAAATTGCATTAAATGTTATCATAAAAATCAAAATTAATCTTCAATGGAAAAACCATTTTGAAAGTTTTCAAACCTTCCTTTTTTTTTTTTTTTGGAATGAGACCGACTCAATACAATTAAATAATGGGGTTCCAAACAATGTTCAATATTCAATGACATTCAATGACAGTCCAGTACAACATTCAATGACATTCAAATTACACAATAGCAATCGAACAACCAACATATCATATTCATACAACATTCAATGTATAATATATTAAATGTGCTTTTGAGTGACGTGTGAAAATATCAACCCAATCAACACATATGAGTCAGGTAACCCATATGTGGCACTGTAATATAATTGGAATTACCATAAGAAATAATAAATTAATCCCTAAGTTACAATATTCCAAATTTCAAACTTTTCATAGCAATCCCAACATCCATTCATAACCAAACATGCATAATATGGAATTAAATCACAAACAAATCATCTCAGGCATTAAAATATATTTATTTATAAAAATAAATAATTACTGAACATTAACAATGAGTGAGGAAAGAGTTCTCACATTGGTTCGATTAAAATAAAACTAATAAATGATATTTTTATTTTGGACAATTCTATTCTAACAAGATAAATAAACAGACACTTTTATTTTAACGATTCTACTTTAACAAAAACAATACGTTTGTTATGTCAATTCTAATTTAACAAAAATGACATATCTTAATCCCATTAGTACATCCTAACAGAAATGACATGACATGTTTTAATCTAATTAAAACATCCTAACACAATTGACATGTTTTAATCAAATTAACGCATTTTAACAAATAAGACACGTTTTCATTCTAATTAATGCATTTTAACAAATAAGACACATTTTCATTCTAATTAATGCATTTTGACAAATATGTTATGTTTTCATTTTCCATGTCATATTCGAGTTGCTACATGTGATATTGAATAATGTTTTGGTGTCCATAATGATGTCAACTACTCCTATCAATACATGTGATGACATATAACTTTGGTGTCAACATATGATATAAATTTCTACAATGCTAAATGTAACAATATTCTAAATTTTGATATCGACATTAATAACATAATTCAAATTAATACATAATAAAAGTTGAATCTTTATAATGAAAACAATCTTATGTAAACTATCAATATTAAAAATTGAATCTTTTTCATTAAAACAATTTTATGTAAACAATCAATATTAAAAATATTGGATCTTTTTGAAATAAACAATACCTAATTTAAACGGTGTTTATAGATCTAAACAAATACGAATTTTTATTGAATGACATAGATCTACACAATCATTGATATCCCAAATATCACAATACATACAACAACAAAATCCAAGCACAAGACATCGCAAATATGATCATAATCATAAATCCAATTGAACTTTGATTAATCAATAATTAATTAAACATTTGATTAATTTTTAAAACAAAATCTCATCTTTTAATTCTATTAACAATGAAAACAATATTCTGTGTCAAAACCTTATCTTCTAATTCTATAAAAAAAAAAGACCATAAAGTTCCATGTCCAAAATATCGCTTTTTAATTTGTATTAAAAATGTAAACAATATTGAAAGAGAATAACAGCGCGTATAATAACAATATTGAGAGAGAATAACAACGCGTGAAAGAGAATAACAGCGCGTATAATAATAATATTGAAAGAGAATAACAGCACGTATAATTAGATCTTTAAAAACAGATCTGGAAATAATAACTACATTTAATTGCGGATCAGAGATAATATCATTCGAATCACGAAAATAATTAATTTCAAATAAATTCGGTAAATAGGAGTTCTCACCTTGTTTTGGCTTCTGAATTTCGAATTCTGAAACGTTTAATTGAAGTTTTCGTCAAATCCGTGCGATGTTTGATGAAACCGACGACACCAGTAGCTTCGTATCGTCGATACCTTCATTTTGATATATAATTTGATATGTTTTGGTGAGGATTGGGAAAAATCATATGTTTTTTTTTTTTTGAGTGGAGGAAGAAGACACCATTGTTGAGAGATGAAGGTGTAGGCTGCTGTTATGTTTAGAGAAATGAATTAGGGTTGCTAAAGGCTGAGAAAAATGTATTAAATAGGTTGGGTTGTAATTTAGCTTGGGCCCAATACTTTTTACTTGTTTATTTATCCAATTCCTTGCATTTTTGACCGTTTAAAAATTTCTACGTTCACATACTAATTCCGAAATTAATGAAACTTTAAACATAAATAATATTTGATGTTACGAATCCAAAGAACCTAATTTCGTAATTTTCTGAGTCCGTATGAATTTATTATGAATTTTTAAAGTCTGAAAATTGACTGTTTTCCAATTAAAAATTAATACAGTCCACAGATTAACTCCGAAAATTATGAATTTTGGTTTTTTAACTATATTTAAATATCCTTGATCCATAGAGACTGGTTTCGTCGGATTTGGAGGTCGTTTGCAAAAATCCTATTTTTGGCGCGTATATATTTAATATTAAAAATAATTAAAATAATGAAATTTTTTCCGAAACTCAAAAACATAAGTCTTTATAGTCATTTTTATATGTAAACAACATTCTGAAACCAATGGAGGTGGTTTCGAGTCCTATTTCCTTATTCAGCAAAAATTTTGTGTTTCGGGCCTTTAATCTTATATATTCGAATTCCATAGCGTTTTTCTTAAAATTTAATTTTCTCATAACTTACAATTTATAAACTGGAATCTTAATTTCTGAAACTCTTTGGAAAGATATTTTCGATATGGTCCTAGCGTTTCTTGTTTCGTCCAATTCCGATTTATATTTTATTTTATATAATTTTTCAAAGTTGGAATTTCAAAACTGAAATTACCGCGCCATTTCAGGCTCGGAATAGAATTCATATAACTTTTAAGTTCGTTGTTGAAATAAAATAAGTTTATCATCCATATTATTTAAAATAAATAATATAATTATATTAAACTCATTAAAATTCATTAAAATAAATTTTAAAATTACCCCCAAAAATCAGGGTTGTTACAATATCCCCCCCTTAAAAACTTTTCGTCCTCGAAAAGGCACGAAGCTAGAATTATTTTAATAATCCAACCCATCTCTCATTATTTTTGTTACAGCTTAAGTCCCCAATTTTTCAATTAATAAATTTTTCCTAATTTTCCAAAAAAATTGGCTAACACTCTAAATCTTTGAAAAATTTCGCCACAACCTCCTTTGTACGGAGAATATCGTAAGAATGAAATTGGCATGAAAGGCTCTCATAAAACAAAAAGGAAAAAGAGAAAGAGAGGAGAGAAGAAAGAAAAAGCCAAGCAACGGCTAGCCAACGGCTAATAAAATCAAAAACCCAAACAACAAAGTAAATGTGTACCTATTGGTCGGGCAAATTATTTTATTCCTCTGCTTCTAGCCTCCTTGCTTGACCTGCTCAGTACATATATATATGCGTATGCAATTCCAAACAAATTTTACATTCATTCCAATATTATTGTTTGATTTGTCTTAACTTATAATTCATTCTACTTTGGTTTCATATTCCAATATTATTAATACATCAACAAACAACCAAACAACACATCCATCAATCAATTGAGTGATTAAATTATAAATGCATAACTTTATATATGTAAATATATACAAAAATCTTGTGTTTGGTGCCAAGTCACAACAAATCCTAAGGTTTGAGTCCTCATACTTGTAAATGTGGAAATATATATAGAAATCCCACTTTCACAACTCGAACATAAATACTGATGATGTCATGCTCATCATCAGAATCATTCCGGGCTACTAGAGTGTGATTCCTATATCTACCCAGTATATCGAGATTCCGTATACACGTTTGCAAGGCGTGTATGCAAAATCTACTAATACCTGATAGTCCAAAATACATTAAAATATAATATTCAAATAGGCTTAATAATTTAAAATTTTCAAAACCTATTTTTGTGTTTTTATTATATTTTTATAAAAAGAACTCTTTAAACTCATCCTAGGATACTGCTGATCCTATCTCTGACGAGTTATCCTTATAGGGTATTACTAATCCGATCTCTGATGAATTCTTTCGTTCGGTTCTAATGTGTCTTGTTCTCGAGCTCTGTAAACCAAAGCTCTGATACCAAATGTGACGACCCAAACTTCCCCGTAAAGGAAAACCCGGATTGCTTTGAGAACAATACTCATCAGAACACAGAACAACAGAACATTTTCATTGCTATTACAACAATTACATCAGAGTACAAGAATATTCCAGAATACAAATGAATACTTTACATTTGATAAATACAATATCAGAGATTTTAATTACATTTAAATAGCAGCGGAAAAATAATACAAAATTACAACTAAAAGAGATACACGGATACAGAGCTTTCCGAATATCGCTTCAGCTGTAGACCAGGATCCTGTGAATATAATATCTGCAAAACCAAAACTACTAGCTGCCCGTGTGGAAAAATATGGGCACCCAGAGTTTAGGTTAGAACAATAAACTCCAGGTCAGTCATGGGACTGGTATGAGAACTCAAAACTAATTTAGCTAATAAGACAAATCCAAGGACCACGCCGCTAATGCGGAACGGGTTTTATTCCAATGGATTGTCGGTGCATAAATTAAAGTAAATCGTTAAACAACGCAATGATTTTTGTAAAAATGAAACCATTATAAGACCCAGGTCCCATCACACAATGCAACGCACACCAGAGGATAGGGTTTTACCTTATAATGATCAAAAGATGATAAATACGTTAAACCGATATTATTATTAGTGTGTATATGTTTTAAAAGCAATTCAAAATAAATGTATCAATCCTAGACGGCATGGGTACCATATATCATGTCGCCATACTAGTTATACAATCAAAACCGCAATGGTCGTATCAGAGATTTGAATTCCATCATGAGTCAAGGCTAGGGAGGAGCTCCTTACCGATTCGAGGCACTCTAGCGGATACCTCAGGATTCCCCGCAGTGAACCCTTGGATAGCTGCAGGGCCGGTCCCCGCCTATGGGCAGTGGATTAGTTATTCTTGAACACACGTTTCCCGGTCCCTTTGGACCTATAGTGTGACCACCAACGGCCTATAAAAATAACGAGGCGCCTCAAAATCCAATATCCACAATGAGTAAACTGTCAGCGCTGGTAGGTCCCTGACATCGCTCTAGCTAGAAAGATAACGTGTGCACTCCCTGCGTTCCCTTCTCCCGTTTTTGACTCATACCGGGGTGTGAGGTTCGTGAAGTTACGTTATACCCACAAGGCCTGCTTTTCAACAAAAGCCTTGATCAATGCATCTTGGCGTGCCACATTGTCAGACCATACCATATCATTGATCATCTACCAATATATAACCGGGTGTTAAGCGAAGAATAAATTCTCCACCACCACACAGTTATACGTAAAACAGAGATCAACAAGTACAATATAAAGGAATACCATGTCAGACACGCAATCCATTTAATAGTCCGTTCTGGGTCTGAACGAAACTATATCCGGTAGAATTCCCAAATACGTCTGAATGATCACCAACTTTCCCTCATCTTGGGTGTACGGTCCAATCAAGATAGCAATAATCATTCATTCAATATGGAAATTTCCCGTTCTTCAATAACCGTCTTCATCGTCGATCTTCAATCATCGTATGAATTTATTCGGAATGGGTTGAACCCGGTCTTTCCGAATAATTCGCGCAATTTAAAAAACGTGTGTTAAAGTAACACAAACAACGTCTCATTCCAAATCAAGGATGTTAATTTATTTTTGTTTAAATCTAATTAAAGATTTATTTAAATCACATTTAAACTTACTTCTTTCATAAATCATTACTTAATGATTTAATTCACTTTAGGAAATCATTAATTCAAATTTACAACTCTGAATTAAGAAACTCCTCCTTTATTAAATCTCCATTAAATTCTAATTTAATACATTAAATTAGGAAACCTCATTTTTGGAAATATTCCCTTAAAAGATTAATGGATCCTGGATTCAAATTTCATTTTCAATATATTGTTCTTGACCCTTAACAATTTCGTGCATTTTAATAAATTCAGTTATTAAATGAAAATCACATCTTATACTTAATAAAAGAATGAACTTTTATTATCGTCTTATTATTCATTTCATAAAATAAAAGATATACTTTACATTACACGTTCATTCTTATTAAAAGAATAATTTACATTGCACGTTCATTCTTAATAAAAGAATAATTTACATTGCACGTTCATTCTTAATAAAAGAATAATTTACATTGCACGTTCATTCTCTAATAAAAGAATAATTTACATTGCACGTTCATTCTCTAATAAAAGAATAATTTACATTGCACGTTCATTCTTAATAAAAGAATAATTTACATTGCACGTTCATTCTTAATAAAAGAATAATTTACATTGCACGCTCATTCTCTAATAAAAGAATAATTTACATTGCACGTTCATTCTCTAATAAAAGAATAATTTACATTGCACGTTCATTCTTAATAAAAGAATAATTTACATTGCACGTTCATTCTCTAATAAAAGAATAATTTACATTGCACGTTCATTCTTAATAAAAGAATAATTTACATTGCACGTTCATTCTCTAATAAAAGAGTCTCTTTTATTTTCCACGTTTTATTTTTTAATAAAAGACTAACTTTTATTTTCCGCATAATTAAACCCAAAGTCATGTTTATATGAATAAATAACTATGTCATTTTAAGTAATACATTATTTTCTTTAATGTTTTTACATAAACAATAATAAACTTTATAAAAAAAAAGTTTCTAAACGTTAATCCATTTTCAATGTATTGACATGTCGTTCAAAATATAATTTACTACACTGAAACAAGGTTCATATGTAAATCAAAAAGTATCATTTAATTCAACATTCATTCTTACCATATTCAAAATAAAGTTGTCAAAAGAAATACTTTTGAGATTCAATCTTTAATATTAATTCATAATTAATATTTCATTTATAATATTCAAAATAATATTAATTACTCCTTAATGTTAATCAATCATTAATATTGTATTTATTCTCAATAAATACCTCTTTTTGAAATTCAATTCTTAAATATTAATTAATAATTAATATTTCATCATTCTTAATAAAAAGAATAACCCTTATTATCAAAATATCTCTCACGTTCTTAATCTTAAAAAAAAATAACTTTTATTAACAAAATATCTTCAATGCCATAAATTTTAATAAAAGATTTACTTTTATTATTAAAACATATTTAATGTCATACCTAAATAAAAGGTTTACTTTTATTTTCAAAAACATTAACTTTTGAAATTTAACTTTCAGCATTTATCATTCATTAATGCTGCATTTATGTTTATACTATTAAAGGAAATATTAACTTTTCCAAAATATATATTTTGAATTTCAAATCTCCAACATTAATTAATTAATTCTGCATTAATTATTACATTTCCAAAATGTTACCTTTTGAATTTCAAAACTTCCTATATTAATTTCTTAATTAATTCTGCATTAACCTCTCACATTAGATATGTATTGTTGCGGTTGCTGGATATGCCGGGCGGGTCCGGGCAGTCTTATACCACAACTCAATCTAACCTCGGGTCAAGCAGAATCTATTTATTTAATTATATTAAAATAAATGTAAAATTGATAATTTTCAAATTTGAAAACTTAATTGATTAATATATAATCAATGAAATTCATGGTAATAACCATGAACGTAAAAATACCGCAAATTACCCTAACGGCTTAATTTACATTAAATTGCATTAAATGTTATCATAAAAATCAAAATTAATCTTCAATGGAAAAACCATTTTGAAAGTTTTCAAACCTTCCTCTTTTTTTTTTTTTTTTTTTTTTTTTTTTTTTTTTTTGGAATGAGACCGACTCAATACAATTAAATAATGGGGTTCCAAACAATGTTCAATATTCAATGACATTCAATGACAGTCCAGTACAACATTCAATGACATTCAAATTACACAATAGCAATCGAACAACCAACATATCATATTCATACAACATTCAATGTATAATATATTAAATGTGCTTTTGAGTGACGTGTGAAAATATCAACCCAATCAACACATATGAGTCAGGTAACCCATATGTGGCAGTGTAATATAATTGGAATTACCATAAGAAATAATAAATTAATCCCTAAGTTACAATATTCCAAATTTCAAACTTTTCATAGCAATCCCAACATCCATTCATAACCAAACATGCATAATATGGAATTAAATCACAAACAAATCATCTCAGGCATTAAAATATATTTATTTATAAAAATAAATAATTATTGAACATTAACAATGAGTGAGGAAAGAGTTCTCACATTGGTTCGATTAAAATAAAACTAATAAATGATATTTTTATTTTGGACAATTCTATTCTAACAAGATAAATAAACAGACACTTTTATTTTAACGATTCTACTTTAACAAAAACAATACGTTTGTTATGTCAATTCTAATTTAACAAAAATGACATATCTTAATCCCATTAATACATCCTAACAGAAATGACATGACATGTTTTAATCTAATTAAAACATCCTAACACAATTGACATGTTTTAATCAAAATAACGCATTTTAACAAATAAGACACGTTTTCATTCTAATTAATGCATTTTAACAAATAAGACACCTTTTCATTCTAATTAATGCATTTTGACAAATATGTTATGTTTTCATTTTCCATGTCATATTCGAGTTGCTACATGTGATATTGAATAATGTTTTGGTGTCCATAATGATGTCAACTACTCCTATCAATACATGTGATGACATATAACTTTGGTGTCAACATATGATATAAATTTCTACAATGCTAAATGTAACAATATTCTAATTTTTGATATCGACATTAATAACATAATTCAAATTAATACATAATAAAAGTTGAATCTTTATAATGAAAACAATCTTATGTAAACTATCAATATTAAAAATTGAATCTTTTTCATTAAAACAATTTTATGTAAACAATCAATATTAAAAATATTGGATCTTTTTGAAATAAACAATACCTAATTTAAACGGTGTTTATAGATCTAAACAAACACGAATTTTTATTGAATGACATAGATCTACACAATCATTGATATCCCAAATATCACAATACATACAACAACAAAATCCAAGCACAAGACATCGCAAATATGATCATAATCATAAATCCAATTGAACTTTGATTAATCAATAATTAATTAAACATTTGATTAATTTTTAAAACAAAATCTCATCTTTTAATTCTATTAACAATGAAAACAATATTCTGTGTCAAAACCTTATCTTCTAATTCTATAAAAAAAAATGACCATAAAGTTCCATGTCCAAAATATCGCTTTTTAATTTGTATTAAAAATGTAAACAATATTGAAAGAGAATAACAGCGCGTATAATAACAATATTGAGAGAGAATAACAGCGCGTGAAAGAGAATAACAGCGCGTATAATAATAATATTGAAAGAGAATAACAGCACGTATAATTAGATCTTTAAAAACAGATCTGGAAATAATAACTACATTTAATTGCGGATCAGAGATAATATCATTCGAATCACGAAAATAATTAATTTCAAATAAATTCGGTAAATAGGAGTTCTCACCTTGTTTTGGCTTCTGAATTTCGAATTCTGAAACGTTTAATTGAAGTTTTCGTCAAATCCGTGCGATGTTTGATGAAACCGACGACACCAGTAGCTTCGTATCGTCGATACCTTCATTTTGATATATAATTTGATATGTTTTGGTGAGGATTGGGAAAAATCATATGTTTTTTTTTTTTTTTTTTTTTTTTTGAGTGGAGGAAGAAGACACCATTGTTGAGAGATGAAGGTGTAGGCTGCTGTTATGTTTAGAGAAATGAATTAGGGTTGCTAAAGGCTGAGAAAAATGTATTAAATAGGTTGGGTTGTAATTTAGCTTGGGCCCAATACTTTTTACTTGTTTATTTATCCAATTCCTTGCATTTTTGACCGTTTAAAAATTTCTACGTTCACATACTAATTCCGAAATTAATGAAACTTTAAACATAAATAATATTTGATGTTACGAATCCAAAGAACCTAATTTCGTAATTTTCTGAGTCCGTATGAATTTATTATGAATTTTTAAAGTCTGAAAATTGACTGTTTTCCAATTAAAAATTAATACAGTCCACAGATTAACTCCGAAAATTATGAATTTTGGTTTTTTAACTATATTTAAATATCCTTGATCCATAGAGACTGGTTTCGTCGGATTTGGAGGTCGTTTGCAAAAATCCTATTTTTGGCGCGTATATATTTAATATTAAAAATAATTAAAATAATGAAATTTTTTCCGAAACTCAAAAACATAAGTCTTTATAGTCATTTTTATATGTAAACAACATTCTGAAACCAATGGAGGTGGTTTCGATTCCTATTTCCTTATTCAGCAAAAATTTTGTGTTTCGGGCCTTTAATCTTATATATTCGAATTCCATAGCGTTTTTCTTAAAATTTAATTTTCTCATAACTTACAATTTATAATCTGGAATCTTAATTTCTGAAACTCTTTGGAAAGATATTTTCGATATGGTCCTAGCGTTTCTTGTTTCGTCCAATTCCGATTTATATTTTATTTTATATAATTTTTCAAAGTTGGAATTTCAAAACTGAAATTACCGCGCCATTTCAGGCTCGGAATAGAATTCATATAACTTTTAAGTTCGTTGTTGAAATAAAATAAGTTTATCATCCATATTATTTAAAATAAATAATATAATTATATTAAACTCATTAAAATTCATTAAAATAAATTTTAAAATTACCCCCAAAAATCAGGGTTGTTACACGTCCCGTTTCTAGTATCGTGCCGTTATGCCGCCGAATTTTTCTAAAATATGTTAGAAAAATAAAAATATCATTTTATTGAATAAATGATCTAATAGAAATTCATGTGTTAAAATAAAATGTTTATCGTTAAAAATATAATTTTTAACGTGAAAGTGGATAAATGAATATTTATAAACAAATCGGCCGATTTGTTTATATACACTGATTTGACTGATATCGATTGGGTCGATAAATTTTACACGTCGCCCAACTGCACAAATAAAATCTGTGTTTGATTGTTTGAAACCCCATACAGGTGTTGGGATGAAATTTGATGATCACTCATCCTGATTGATTAAATATGTCGATCGATCGATTGACAGGCTGTTATAAGCGTCAGATATCTATATTTGATGCTTATACAGTGTAGTGCACTTTGGTTGATGGTTGATTATTTTTCAATGCTATTTTATACATGTGTTGTATGGAATCCATATAATTAACATTATATGATGATTGATTGGGCCTCATTCCAATCGGGAAAATAATGAATATTATAAAAGAAAATTCATGTGTTGAATATAAAAATAGTCATGTGTTGACGATGATCATGTGTCGAAACTATTCATGTTGAGTAAAATATTTTAAATAAAATAAATTACATCTTTATCATATTTACAATTAGAATCTACTTCACGGTGGAGTCTAATTAAAATCGAACGATAGATACCATAGTTTTATAAAATATTTTACATAACAACAATAGTGATGTGTTGACAGCACTCATGTGTTGAGATTAGTCGTGTGTTGAAAGAAATATAGATTCATGTGTTGAATGGGAAAAATATTCATTTGTTGAATAGAATAAAGAAGTTGTGAAAAATATAAAGCCGTGTTGATTAGTTTTGCGCCATTTGGACGTGAACGATATTTATATCGATTTTATTCAAATTGAAATGAATATTATAGCAAATTCGAATTGAAAAGAAAACGAATTTGAATTGAATATAAAAGGACTTCGAATGGAATTGAATATAAAACAAATTCAAGTTGAATTGAAAACGAACTGAAATTTAATTGAATTCGAATCGAAATTAAATTGAAATCAATTTGAATTGAAACGAATTTGAATTTGAATTGAATTGAAACGAATTTGAATTCGAATTAAATAAAATTGAAATGAATTCGAATTGAATTGAAATCAAATCGATTTGAAATTGAATATAGTGTTGAAATGGTTTTGAAACCGAATTTAAAACGATTTATAAAATATGTTTTAAAAAGGAAATCGACGAAATATATAATATATATATATATATTATATATATATAATGGCTTGAATAGAACGCGCCGCGCCGCCGCAGTTCGTGAATTTTGACCATTGACTTCGAATTGACGTTGCGGGAGATCCGACCGTCGGATTCTCCTAAAACCAGAACCGTTGGGTTCGTATCGAAAAGAGCTTTCCAATGAATATTAGAAATTTGAAATCTAACGGTTGGATTTGGAATTATGTCCAAATCAATTTCAGAAAAGGTCGCTGTAAGTGCAGTTCGATGGCCGTTGATGGAAATCGACTGTACGGGCCTTGATAAAATTATTAAAAATATCTATAATTTGTGTAAAATTATAATATGTGAATTGGAAAGAATTGGGCTGGAAATTCCACATTTGAATAGATAAAAATAGATTTCTATCGAAATGAACTAGTTTTGAGCTAGAATTAAAATCAATTTATTTTTGAAATAAATAAATTGAATTTGAAAGTGATTTTAAAAATAATCGATATTTCCAATACGTGAATTGGACTGGAGTTGAATTGAAATTATCTTCGGAATATTTCGATGTTGGGTTTCGTGACTATACAATATTGTTATGGGGATTTGAAAGATATATTCATATCGTTATTTCCAATACGATATTTGTTGGTTTCAGAATTTGATATTGAATATAAGCCGATATATTTTCTATTCAGAGCCTTGTATTTAATATAAAATGTGATTTGGGTTTATCGTGAATCGTGTTTTAGATGACATTGGTTCTTTACCCCAGTTAAAGGCAAGATGTTGATTTTTGAAAAGATTAAAACTAAGTGGAGTTTTAATGAATCTTTAATTAGATTAAAATGTGAATTGATAATTTAAATTATAAAACCTGAAAAGTGATCGAGAGTGGAGTGTCACCAGTTTTGCTCCAAAGCGATAGTTAAATCTTTAATTAGATTTGAAAGTGAAATGGTAATTAATTTTACCGATAACACCGTGGTGTTAGATATGGAGTATTACCAGTTTTGCTCCATGGGATATATAGGTTGGGATTGGGAAATAAACTAAATAATCACTTCGGTGTGGTTCGTTAATCCCGACTAGTTTGAAATGATATCCAAAGGAAGATTAAAGAATAAATTTAGAAGAATTTATCTTTGATAAAATTAATGGGAACCTTTCCCTAAGAATGTGATTTTGTGAATAAAAGAATATTCTGAATTGGAATGAGGCGTTCATTGTGTTTGTGTAACATTTGTTAATTGTATACGTGGGTTATTCAGAAAGGCCGGGTTATACCCATTCTGAATAACCGATTCGACGAGATGTCGAAGATGAAGACGGTGGTTGAAGACCGGAAGTCTTCACATCGTTTGGGTGATTACTGATGATCTTGATTGGGCTGTACACCCGAGATGAGGGAATCAGTTGGTGATCGTCCAGACGTACTTGGAGATGGATGGATATGCGAGGAAAGTGCCTCCAGTTTCATTCAGACCCAGAACGAACTTGTAAATGGATTGTGTGTCTGACATTGGATTTTATTCTGTGTTGATTGATCTCTATTAAATATACATCTGTTTGGCGGCGGAGAATTTATTCTCTTGCTTAACGCCCTTCTCTGAGACGTACGAGCTCAGAGGTTGTATATTGATGGACATCAGTCGCATGGAGTGAATTGCCAATGTGGCACGCGTAAGTGGCAATTGATCAAGGCTTCTGTTGAAAAGCAAAGTCTTGTGGTTGATGATCAAAGCACGGTGTAACGACCCGGATTTTCGGCGACTTTGGTTATCGACATAAACACGATGTCGATAACCAAAACATCGAAAAATCCTGGTAATTAGTGAAAGAAATTAGAGGGTGAGAAAAGATAAGATAGAAACTTAGAATAGAAGAAGAAGAAGAACACAACATCAGAGTAACACGAATCTCACAGCGGAACGAATAAATATATTTCATAACATAACTTTGAAATACAAACTTGGTACTTGAATATACATATCATTATCAAAGTACAGCACTTACAACACAGCGGAAATAAACTATAGCTATATGATCCTGAAGCCTCCTGCTCCAAGCTCTTCCAGTATATCTATAAATTCCGACAACTTGACTGCCCGTACAAATTTAGGCACCCAAGAGTTTAGGGAAAACAACAAAGTAAACTCCGGGTCAGTCATGGGACTGGTGTGAGTAAAACAGTTAAAAACAGTTATACAGGTATATGATATCTCATAAGACCACGCCGCATAACGGAACGGGTTTTTCCCTTATGAGAATCCAAAATATCTTTATATCAAAAACCTTTTGATATTATAATAATGTCTATCAACCACAGCTATAATAATCATCTAGTAGAAACGCTTTCATCTCACGTTCTACATATATAGTATACAATCAAAACCGCAAGCACGTATTGGGTAATGGATTTCCAACTATGACAAGGTATGGAATCACCTTTCGCTCGTGTACCTCTAGAGAGGAATACACTGGGTTCAACAAGAGCATCTTGCAACCCGGCCACACATGACCGACCACTCATTTCGCTTGAGTGTATCGAATGTATATCACCAACAGTTGGGATCGGCAACCGTTTCCCGAATGGGACAACATCAACAATAGATTTTTAGAAGTAAATGAAACTCTAGATCAGGTGATTACACACCCTACTTCGGTGCGACCGACTTAGCCATGCTGCCTGCCCGATTTCTGTCATTTACCGGATGTGAGGCTAGAAGCTACGCTTTATCATCACGTCAGATTCACTTTGAATGTCACATCATCAAATCCATCCAATCACCGATTGACGTCCTCAACCATACATTATGTGTTAGCTAAAAGAAGTTTCCTTCTTCGCTTCCACTCTTGGTACAGTTGGAGAAATCAATATACGTGATCGTCTGGACATACTCTGTCAGACATCCGTCCATACTCGTCATCCAGGAACAGGATGAACCGAAGACACTATTCTGTAAACAGGATAGCCCTTGCATAACTCCGTCTTAAATTATCTTTTGGCATATATGATTCGCAACGGTTATGCCAATACAGAGTGGTTCTTCGGATAATAATCCAACCGGTCTCTCCATATTAACAACGTTGAAATGGTCAAAACTTCGATAGTCTGTGATTTAACTATCGAATAAAAACAGGTGTGCAAACAACGATATTATTTCCAAATGGAAATCATATTGATCAAACATCATTCAACATTTATCTCTTTAATTCATTAATTTTACTTATCTCCTGTTTCCCTATATTCAGTATTCCTTATTTTCTAAATTGGGAAAATATACGTTATTAACAAATGGAAAACATTTCCATTTCCTGTTTTCTTTATTAGAAAACATTCCTGGTTTCTTATTTGGAAAACATTCCCAAAGCTCCTTCATTGGACTTAGACAGATGTTTTAAACAAACCATCGTGATGCCAACTCAAACCCTTTACTACCGAACCTTAACTATTCCTTAGTTAAAAACGAAGCCAATCAAGTTGGGGTAGAACTACCTCTCAGACCTTAACTGAACAACATTTCTAACCTTGAAATAGACAAAGCTTACTTTATATCCCTTTACTAACTTCCTTACTTAACCGTCCTTCGAATAGCTATATTCGATTTACTCTTTTCACTTAACTCTATTCGATTATCCCTTATCAATTAACCCTATTGGACTAACACTATTTGACTAACGCTATTTATTTACTCATTTCAGTTAACTCCTTTTGAATAAACTATATTCGATAATTCCCTTTACTTTCTATTCGAATAACTATATTCGATTAACTCATTTGCTTCTATTCTAATCAATTAAACTAACATCGATTATCTCCTTTCAACTTTATTCTCTAATCGATTAACTAACATCGATTAACTTCTTTTTAACTTTATTCTCTAATCGATTAACTAACATCGATTAACTTCTTTTACTTTAACACTAATCGATTAACTAACATCGATTAGCTCCTTTTACTTTAACACTAATCGATTAACTAACATCGATTAACTTCTTTTACTTTAACACTAATCGATTAACTAACATCGATTAGCTCCTTTTTATAAACTACGTTTTCCATTACAACTATTTCCTGTTTATAACGTTTACTTACCGTTACAAATATATCATATTTATAACTTCTATTTACCGTTACAAATATTTCCTGTTTATAACTTCTATTTACCGTTACAAATATTTCCTGTTTATAACTTCTATTTACCGTTACAAATATTTCCTATTTATAACTTTTACTTACCGTTACAAATATTTCCTGTTTATAACTTCTATTTACCGTTACAAATATTTCCTATTTATAACTTCTATTTATCCTCTAAATAAATATTCCTTTTATAAAACCGTGTTCGTTTTATAAATAATTCCTTTTATAAAATCCTGTGATTTTATAAAATTCCTTTATTTCAATATACATTGAAATACTTCTTTTTACATCCCAGGGTCTTTTATGATATTTACAATATCGAATAAAAATGATCAACATAACTCCAACACCCATAATCCATAACAGATTATATAACACATCATATATCACAATATATGAAAACAGTAAAATAAATGTTGAGGAATCCAGTTGGATTCCTCCAACCTGTTTCCCTGCATCACAGATGTTAAACAATATAGATAACATCACTTTTCAGTTCCATATGATATATTCTGTTAAACAGAATCAATATAGAAATTTAACTAACTGACTAGCAGTTCAATCAAACGGTCAACACACAGTCAATCATCCAATATCTAACAGTTCTAAAAATACAACATGAAATTATAAACTGTTCAGAGTTAGTGAGGTTTACTCACATTTGCGCGTTAACCGTTAAATAACGGTTTGCGTTATTCGACTCAGTCGGACAATTTATTTCTCCATAAATTGTAACGAGCTCGGATTCACTCCCAGTCAGCTTCATTGTGAAGCTCTCGTCCATACGATCCCGACGCAACCAGTTTCGTTGAATTTCGTCTATGTATGCCAAAGTTATGATATTTAGAAATTAACTTATATTATAAAAGAATAAAACATGGATTTTATTTTATCAATGGGCCTTAACCTTTGTTTCTTCAGCCCATTCAAAAACAAACCCACCTGCATCCTTTGCTATAGTGATCTTCCCCGATTAAAGAAAATGTCGCACTCCAGAAAGCTTCACACCATTTCCAACCTCCTTCCTCAATCCAATTGCACCTAATTCTTTACGAAACCAAAAACCAGTGCCACCTTAATTCATCTCTTTCGCTTCTCTATCTGCTTATACAATTCAACCCCAATTCGACATCGTCAAACAGATCGCATTCTACTCTCTGTTCATACTAGTGCGACGTGGAACATCACCGGAACCAACCTAACTTTGAGCGCAGACTATAAACCCTACCCCGAACCCAAAAGCAATATCCGCTTCCATCGTTCAAGAAACTGAGACCACTAGTTTCGCCTGACTTCGTGGAACCTTGTCTCCACGTTCATCTGCAACTCATCACCTTCATCACTCAACAAAAATCACGAGACTCCAATCCCCTTCCTCGTGTAAAACTGTGACTCCTCCCTTACTGCATAAAACCATTAACTCAACTCCCTCCTCAGAAAATCTCGCCAGTCACCAAACACTCATTCCTAACCCATTTCGATCTATCTTCTCCTCCACCGTACACTGCTTCTTCCAACCATGAAACCATCGACCCGAACCCAAATATGGCACCGGGTTCCTCCCTTCATTTCCGTGCAACTTGCGACTTCTGGCCATGCTCACGCTACATCGGGCTTTGATATATATACATATGGGATTTAATAGTGGAGAGCTTTACGTGGGTTTCGGTTTTCAAAAGCTATTAAATAGTTCGGCCATTGAAACTTGCTGAACCTGAAAATGAATGAAAACCTGAGTTTCTTTCTCCTTGAAAGCAAAAGGAAACGAATGCTCAGTACTCTTGTATTTATAGAAGATGTATACTTGGTTGGTAAGAGTTGTGTTGCTGTGACTTCCACGTTGGGTTTTCTGAAAGGTAAAATTTTGGGGCATGTTACTGTTAAACTACCCACACAAATAACGAATGACGTGCACACATTCTTTACCTTTTCTTTATTTGTTTTGAAGATGTCCACGTTGCTTGCTGGGAAAAAGAATGGTGGAACCCTTTTCGACCGTGAAACATGAAAAAGAAAAATTTAGTTTTAATTTATAAACTTAGTGTACTTCGCTATTAAATATTTCATCTCCATACGAGTAGTTATGGACATATATAAAAATACCGTTGTGACCAGTGAGGTGTCACGATCCGAGATATATAATGATATCGGTAGGTGGACTCATATTTTGAAACTTCAAAATCTTGATTTCAGGGTGCGAAATACTTCAAATAAAAAGTTGCTTATTTAATTAATTAAAAATTACAGTAAAATTCTAAAAATTAAATTATCACTACTTCCCAAAAGAACCTTGTCTAAATTCAAACCCGATCTTTAGTTATATCGAATAAACCGTTAAGGTCGATAACGATTCTATAGCGACTATTTTAAAATTTGATTTCGACATATCACAAAATCTACACAATGAAATTTCCATTTTTCTCTTCCACTAGAAAGATATACTTCACCAGCTCCACACGTTTCTTGTTTCACAGAAATCCGGCTTAAAACGAATTATGTACATTCAGTTGAAGTTCGAATCGCCAATTTACGAACTGCAGCGCCATTTCGAGCTCGTTTATAATTATATTATAAACTATACGTTCAACTGTCGACGATTGAATATATTCGTTATTCAAATTCAATTCCAAGCTGCATTAAATATCACAGATGATCCAGTTCACACCATATCGTCATTTCAGCTAATTTTGATTATTTCAAAATTAAATATATTATTTTAATTAAATATTCATCATTATTAAATTCCATGACCATTTAATCCTCTAAACCACCATTGATATAATCAAATAAACTAATCATAATACCTCTGCCAATGCGGGTCATTACAATCTTCCCCACTTAAAATAATTTCGTCCTCGAAATTGCTAAAAGGTAGAGGACGACCCTATCGACTGGTTAGAACACATTTGTTCACTTCTTAACTTCAGTTTCAACTGAACCAAATTTTAATTTCAATTAAATTATTAATTAATTCTTACCAACGAAAATTTTCAAAAATCCTGAAAATTTTCTAACACCTTAACTCTTCGAAAAATTTCGCCAGCACCTCCTTTGTACTGGTCAATCGGTCAAACCACCACTCGCCTCTCTGGGCCATTTCCAACCCAAAAGAAAATCAAACAGCCAAGCGGCTTGCCAATTCGGCTCATCAAAATCACCAAACTCATATATAATATAAACTGGTACCTTTTTGTCGGGCATTCTACTCTGTCACTTCCATATGCTATCAACTCAGCATATACAAGAGTTACCCCAATCAAATCCAATCTGCTTTTATCAGTGACACAACCATTCGCTTATATCCAAGCCAAATCCCATTTCAACTCAAGTTCAATTCTTGATTTTCAATTCCTTAACTCCTCAATCCAATACCATTTTGGATTCTAATTTCACAAATCCAATCTTATTCGATTTCAATTCAACTTCAGTTACCACTTAACTGACTTTACTTTAATTCAAATCTGCTTTCACAAATTTCTGTTAAATTTGTCTTTAATTTAAACAGTCTTTCCCAGGGAGTTTTCAAACAATTTACTCTCTTCAAAAATCAAATTTTCCTTTTTGAAATTCAACTGAGCCCATAATTAATATTCCATTAGTTAAATCACTTCTCTATTTCTTTATCAATATTTGTTAACCAAATATTTTCAATAACCATATTGGCCTTTTACGTTATTTGGAAAACATTTCCGAATATCGCCTTTCTTTATTTTCTAAACTTTAGAAAATATATGCTATTTATAATTGGAAAATATTCCAATTACTTATCTCTTTTCCGATCTCGTTTACTTCTATACTTAGGAAATATTTATTATTCTATTTCCAAATTCACACTTATTTGGGTTAAAACGGATGTTGTGTAAAACATCGTTACTACAACCCAAATACTATATTCAACTAACTCTTATCCAACATTGATCTTCGAGCCTGGAATCTTACTATTTATTTGTTAATAATGAAATCAATCAAGTTGGGGTATAACTACCTCTCCGACCTTGACTGAATAACATTTATAACGTCAAAACAGATATGACTACTTACTCGAATAATCAATACCATACAACTACTTATTCACCTTTAAACATGTATACACTTTCTCTTTCTATTCTTACTAGATTTTATTCTTAGTCTTCCCTTTTGATTTTACTATTCTATTTCTAAGTTCATTTCGTTATCGACTTATATATATATATATCGATACGTTGATTTCTAACTATCAAATTATGTTAAAAATATTCTATCTCCTTAAATTCCCGGAGAAATTCGCCATAACCTCCTTTGTATCAGGAGCATCGGGAAAATCCCCAAACTGCCACACAGGCCTTCTCCAATCAAAAGAAAAAGAAAAGCCAAGCGGCTAGCCGATACGGCGCATAAAATCTCATATATGAATTAAATACATACCTTTTCCATACCTATCTCATGTATATCCATACATTTCTAATTCATTTCAACTTAATCCAATCGTTTTAACTTATTTTGTTAAGTGATTTTCAAATTACTGGTTTTCCCATTTCACCTTCATATTTGAGTATAACATGTTCAAATATAGGTTTAACCTGTTTATCAACTAATTGAATTCCATTTCAATTTTATGTTCTATATTCGATTTCGAATATCCATTTACAGATCCAATCCACCTTTCAAAGTTCAACTTCAAACTCGATTAACTAATTCCTCTCGACTTAGTTAATTCTATTCAATTTCTATATTTGAATTTCGTTTCAATTTCCTTATTCAAATTCTATATTTGAATTTCATTTCAATTCTATTTGAATCTTCTATATTCAAATTTCAAATTCAATTCTATTGGAATCTGCTTTATTCAAATTTCATTTGAATTTCTATATTCAAATCCCCTTTGAATTTCTATATTCAATTCCCCTTTGAATTTTCTTATTTGCATTCTATGTTTGAACTTCCTTTATTCAAATTCCTTTTCAAACTTTCTTTACTCATTCTTTATTATAAATCCCATTTGAAATTCAACACAACTTGTCTTTCCCAAAACAATTTCAAAACAGTATCTTTGGTAGTAATTCGTCACTTACAACTCGAAAATGAATACTGATGATGCAGCTGTCATCATTAGAATCTATTTTCCAGCGATCGAAGTGAGTTCAATACTATAAAACCATTTCTAAACATTTCCACTTTGAAATTCATTTCAAAATATAATTCACACTGCTTGTAAAACAATTTAAAATCTCCCAGGATCTTAAATTTTCCTTATTTTTAATCCAAATCTATTTACAAACACTTATCCAATTCTCCAGAGTTTTAATTCAATTTCTGGTTTAAATTTCAGATTCAACTCATCTGATTCACGCATTTCACTTATATGAATTCTGATTGGTTATTTACATAACCATTTAATTTATAATCTTACTCGATTATAACAACAACCAATATATATCAAAATATACTTTAGGTAAAATTATTTTCATTTACCCTCTTTTCAAAACATATCTTGATGACCCATCGTATTCGAGTGTTTAGTAACTCCTACCGATACAGTGGATCAAACTGATCGACCAGAACTCATAAACAACTCACCAATGAATCTCCACAATATAAAACCACTTTATATCAAATTACAAATACGCACTCGTATATATACACTCAAACTCAATCTAGGGTATTACTAACCCTATCTCTACCGAGTCACGCCACAGAGCCAAGTAATTCTTAACTTAAGCTCTGATACCAACTGTAACGACCCGGATTTTCGGCGACTTTGGTTATCGACATAAACACGATGTCGATAACCAAAACATCGAAAAATCCTGGTAATTAGTGAAAGAAATTAGAGGGTGAGAAAAGATAAGATAGAAACTTAGAATAGAAGAAGAAGAAGAACACAACATCAGAGTAACACAAATCTCACAGCGGAACGAATAAATATATTTCATAACATAACTTTGAAATACAAACTTGGTACTTGAATATACATATCATTATCAAAGTACAGCACTTACATCACAGCGGAAATAAACTATAGCTATATGATCCTGAAGCCTCCTGCTCCAAGCTCTTCCAGTATATCTATAAATTCCGACAACTTGACTGCCCGTACAAATTTAGGCACCCAAGAGTTTAGGGAAAACAACAAAGTAAACTCCGGGTCAGTCATGGGACTGGTGTGAGTAAAACAGTTAAAAACAGTTATACAGGTATATGATATCTCATAAGACCACGCCGCATAACGGAACGGGTTTTTCCCTTATGAGAATCCAAAATATCTTTATATCAAAAACCTTTTGATATTATAATAATGTCTATCAACCACAGCTATAATAATCATCTAGTAGAAACGCTTTCATCTCACGTTCTACATATATAGTATACAATCAAAACCGCAAGCACGTATTGGGTAATGGATTTCCAACTATGACAAGGTATGGAATCACCTTTCGCTCGTGTACCTCTAGAGAGGAATACACTGGGTTCAACAAGAGCATCTTGCAACCCGGCCACACATGACCGACCACTCATTTCGCTTGAGTGTATCGAATGTATATCACCAACAGTTGGGATCGGCAACCGTTTCCCGAATGGGACAGCATCAACAATAGATTTTTAGAAGTAAATGAAACTCTAGATCAGGTGATTATACACCCTACTTCGGTGCGACCGACTTAGCCATGCTGCCTGCCCGATTTCTGTCATTTACCGGATGTGAGGCTAGAAGCTACGCTTTATCATCACGTCAGATTCACTTTGAATGTCACATCATCAAATCCATCCAATCACCGATTGACGTCCTCAACCATACATTATGTGTTAGCTAAAAGAAGTTTCCTTCTTCGCTTCCACTCTTGGTACAGTTGGAGAAATCAATATACGTGATCGTCTGGACATACTCTGTCAGACATCCGTCCATACTCGTCATCCAGGAACAGGATGAACCGAAGGCACTATTCTGTAAACAGGATAGCCCTTGCATAACTCCGTCTTCAATTATCTTTTGGCATATATGATTCGCAACGGTTATGCCAATACAGAGTGGTTCTTCGGATAATAATCCAACCGGTCTCTCCATATTAACAACGTTGAAATGGTCAAAACTTCGATAGTCTGTGATTTAACTATCGAATAAAAACAGGTGTGCAAACAACGATATTATTTCCAAATGGAAATCATATCGATCAAACATCATTCAACATTTATCTCTTTAATTCATTAATTTTACTTATCTCCTGTTTCCCTATATTCAGTATTCCTTATTTTCTAAATTGGGAAAATATACGTTATTAACAAATGGAAAACATTTCCATTTCCTGTTTTCTTTATTAGAAAACATTCCTGGTTTCTTATTTGGAAAACATTCCCAAAGCTCCTTCATTGGACTTAGACAGATGTTTTAAACAAACCATCGTGATGCCAACTCAAACCCTTTCCTTTACTACCGAACCTTAACTATTCCTTAGTTAAAAACGAAGCCAATCAAGTTGGGGTAGAACTACCTCTCAGACCTTAACTGAACAACATTTCTAACCTTGAAATAGACAAAGCTTACTTTATATCCCTTTACTAACTTCCTTACTTAACCGTCCTTCGAATAGCTATATTCGATTTACTCTTTTCACTTAACTCTATTCGATTATCCCTTATCAATTAACCCTATTGGACTAACACTATTTGACTAACGCTATTTATTTACTCATTTCAGTTAACTCCTTTTGAATAAACTATATTCGATAATTCCCTTTACTTTCTATTCGAATAACTATATTCGATTAACTCATTTGCTTCTATTCTAATCAATTAAACTAACATCGATTATCTCCTTTCAACTTTATTCTCTAATCGATTAACTAACATCGATTAACTTCTTTTTAACTTTATTCTCTAATCGATTAACTAACATCGATTAACTTCTTTTACTTTAACACTAATCGATTAACTAACATCGATTAGCTCCTTTTACTTTAACACTAATCGATTAACTAACATCGATTAACTTCTTTTACTTTAACACTAATCGATTAACTAACATCGATTAGCTCCTTTTTATAAACTACGTTTTCCATTACAACTATTTCCTGTTTATAACGTTTACTTACCGTTACAAATATATCATATTTATAACTTCTATTTACCGTTACAAATATTTCCTGTTTATAACTTCTATTTACCGTTACAAATATTTCCTGTTTATAACTTCTATTTACCGTTACAAATATTTCCTATTTATAACTTTTACTTACCGTTACAAATATTTCCTGTTTATAACTTCTATTTACCGTTACAAATATTTCCTATTTATAACTTCTATTTATCCTCTAAATAAATATTCCTTTTATAAAACCGTGTTCGTTTTATAAATAATTCCTTTTATAAAATCCTGTGATTTTATAAAATTCCTTTATTTCAATATACATTGAAATACTTCTTTTTACATCCCAGGGTCTTTTATGATATTTACAATATCGAATAAAAATGATCAACATAACTCCAACACCCATAATCCATAACAGATTATATAACACATCATATATCACAATATATGAAAACAGTAAAATAAATGTTGAGGAATCCAGTTGGATTCCTCCAACCTGTTTCCCTGCATCACAGATGTTAAACAATATAGATAACATCACTTTTCAGTTCCATATGATATATTCTGTTAAACAGAATCAATATAGAAATTTAACTAACTGACTAGCAGTTCAATCAAACGGTCAACACACAGTCAATCATCCAATATCTAACAGTTCTAAAAATACAACATGAAATTATAAACTGTTCAGAGTTAGTGAGGTTTACTCACATTTGCGCGTTAACCGTTAAATAACGGTTTGCGTTATTCGACTCAGTCGGACAATTTATTTCTCCATAAATTGTAACGAGCTCGGATTCACTCCCAGTCAGCTTCATTGTGAAGCTCTCGTCCATACGATCCCGACGCAACCAGTTTCGTTGAATTTCGTCTACGTATGCCAAAGTTATGATATTTAGAAATTAACTTATATTATAAAAGAATAAAACATGGATTTTATTTTATCAATGGGCCTTAACCTTTGTTTCTTCAGCCCATTCAAAAACAAACCCACCTGCATCCTTTGCTATAGTGATCTTCCCCGATTAAAGAAAATGTCGCACTCCAGAAAGCTTCACACCATTTCCAACCTCCTTCCTCAATCCAATTGCACCTAATTCTTTACGAAACCAAAAACCAGTGCCACCTTAATTCATCTCTTTCGCTTCTCTATCTGCTTATACAATTCAACCCCAATTCGACATCGTCAAACAGATCGCATTCTACTCTCTGTTCATACTAGTGCGACGTGGAACATCACCGGAACCAACCAAACTTTGAGCGCAGACTATAAACCCTACCCCGAACCCAAAAGCAATATCCGCTTCCATCGTTCAAGAAACTGAGACCACTAGTTTCGCCTGACTTCGTGGAACCTTGTCTCCACGTTCATCTGCAACTCATCACCTTCATCACTCAACAAAAATCACGAGACTCCAATCCCCTTCCTCGTGTAAAACTGTGACTCCTCCCTTACTGCATAAAACCATTAACTCAACTCCCTCCTCAGAAAATCTCGCCAGTCACCAAACACTCATTCCTAACCCATTTCGATCTATCTTCTCCTCCACCGTACACTGCTTCTTCCAACCATGAAACCATCGACCCGGACCCAAATATGGCACCGGGTTCCTCCCTTCATTTCCGTGCAACTTGCGACTTCTGGCCATGCTCACGCTACATCGGGCTTTGATATATATACATATGGGATTTAATAGTGGAGAGCTTTACGTGGGTTTCGGTTTTCAAAAGCTATTAAATAGTTCGGCCATTGAAACTTGCTGAACCTGAAAATGAATGAAAACCTGAGTTTCTTTCTCCTTGAAAGCAAAAGGAAACGAATGCTCAGTACTCTTGTATTTATAGAAGATGTATACTTGGTTGGTAAGAGTTGTGTTGCTGTGACTTCCACGTTGGGTTTTCTGAAAGGTAAAATTTTGGGGCATGTTACTGTTAAACTACCCACACAAATAACGAATGACGTGCACACATTCTTTACCTTTTCTTTATTTGTTTTGAAGATGTCCACGTTGCTTGCTGGGAAAAAGAATGGTGGAACCCTTTTCGACCGTGAAACATGAAAAAGAAAAATTTAGTTTTAAGTTATAAACTTAGTGTACTTCGCTATTAAATATTTCATCTCCATACGAGTAGTTATGGACAGATATAAAAATACCGTTGTGACCAGTAAGGTGTCACGATCCGAGATATATAATGATATCGGTAGGTGGACTCATATTTTGAAACTTCAAAATCTTGATTTCAGGGTGCGAAATACTTCAAATAAAAAGTTGCTTATTTAATTAATTAAAAATTACAGTAAAATTCTAAAAATTAAATTATCACTACTTCCCAAAAGAACCTTGTCTAAATTCAAACCCGATCTTTAGTTATATCGAATAAACCGTTAAGGTCGATAACGATTCTATAGCGACTATTTTAAAATTTGATTTCGACATATCACAAAATCTACACAATGAAATTTCCATTTTTCTCTTCCACTAGAAAGATATACTTCACCAGCTCCACACGTTTCTTGTTTCACAGAAATCCGGCTTAAAACGAATTATCTACATTCAGTTGAAGTTCGAATCGCCAATTTACGAACTACAGCGCCATTTCGAGCTCGTTTATAATTATATTATAAACTATACGTTCAACTGTCGACGATTGAATATATTCGTTATTCAAATTCAATTCCAAGCTGCATTAAATATCACAGATGATCCAGTTCACACCATATCGTCATTTCAGCTAATTTTGATTATTTCAAAATTAAATATATTATTTTAATTAAATATTCATCATTATTAAATTCCATGACCATTTAATCCTCTAAACCACCATTGATATAATCAAATAAACTAATCATAATACCTCTGCCAATGCGGGTCATTACACACGGCCTGTGTGGCGTAGCTTTGTGTATAACGTGAATTCGCGAGCCTCACACCTCGGTATGAGTCAAAAACGGGATAGTGACTGCAGGGAGAGCACGACGTTTCTTTCTAGCTAAGGTGGTGTCAGTGACCTACCAGCCCTGACATTTATATACTTTTCACCTGTGTGGTTGTTGGATACGAGGCGCCTCGGATATAGGTCTGTAAGGACCGGGAAACGTGTGTTCAGGAATAACTAATCCTCAAAAGTAAGAGAGGACCGGCCCTGAAGATCCAAGGATCATAGTGGGGTCCTGAGGCATTTGCTAGAGTGTCTCGAATCGGAGAGGAGCTTGCCCCTTGCCTCGGCTCATGATGGAATCCAATTTCCAATACGTGTATTGCTGTTTTAATTGTAGAACTAGTATGGCGACATGATATATGGTACCCATGCCGTCTATGATTGATATTTATGATTTGAAATTGTTTTGACACTATATACACTTATTATAGTATCAAGTGATTTGTTTTTAAACGTACCAAGCATGTTTGGTTATTATAAGGGAAAACCCTATCCTCCGGCTTGCGTTGCATTGTGTGATGGGACCTGGGTCTTATAATAGCTTCATTTTTCCAAAGAGCATTGCGCTGTTTTGTTATATGCACTAGTATTCTTGGGAGGAAACCCGTTCCGTGTTATACGGCGTGGTCCCTTGAATTACTATCTTTAAAGTAAAGTTTTAAATAACTGTTTTAGTTCTCACACCAGTCCCATGACTGACCTGGAGTTTATTGTTTTAACCTAAACTCTGGGTGCCCCTATTTTCCGCACGGGCAGCTAGTAGTTTTGGTTTTGCAGATTTATATTCACAGGGTCCTGATTTACAGCTGGAACGATGCTCGGAAAGCTCTGTATCCGTGTATCACTTTCAGTTGTGTTTTGTATATTTTTCCGCTGCAATGTAATTTATTCTTTTATACTCTGTATATTCTTGTATCTGATGGAATTGTTGTAATAGCAATGAAATGTTCTTCTGTATGCGTTCTATTTTGTCTTGTCCTCAATTCTATCCGTGCTTTCCTTCACGGGGAAGTTCGGGTCGTCTCAGTTTGGTATCAGAGCTTTGGTTTACAGAGCTCGAGAATAAGACACATTAGAACCATACGAAAGAATTCATCAGATATTGGGTTAGTAATATCCAATTAGAATGACTCGTTAGAGATAGGATCAGTAGTATCCTAGAACGAGTGTGAAGAGTATATTTTTCAAAAGAAAACAATTTTGTTTTGAAATTTAAATCGTTTTATACGTATTTGAATATTTATTTATTTTGAATATGGACAATCGAGTATATAAAGATTTCGCGTATACGCGTCATGAACGTATATTCGAAGTTTTAATATACTGGATAGATATAGAATCACATTCTAGACATCCGGGGATGATTCTGATGATGGTGCATCATCATCAGTATTCATATTCGAATTTCGAAGGTGTGATTTCTATATATTTCCATTAGACTGGTGTGAGAACCAAAACTAATATAGCTAGAACACATTGTTGTGAATTGGCATCAAAACATGATTTTTTTTGTATATATATATCAAAATTATGAATTTGAAATTCTAATCCACTAATTGATTGATGTTTGTATTGTTTGCCTATTTGTTTGCTAATTTTTAACCATTATGCCTAATTGAACCGAATATTGAACTATATTGAAAATTGGTCGCATTTGCTTGCATATGCATATATTACATTGAACAGGTCATAGCAAGGAGGCTAGAGCCGAAGAATAAAATTTGTTTGCCCGACAAATAGGTACATGTTCACTACATAATTTACTGTTTTGTTTGGGTGATGATGATTTTATGAGCCTATTGGCTAGCCGCTTGGCTTTTTTTTTCTTTTTGAGATCTGAAGGACCGGGGAAGCTATTTGAAATTCCCCGATGCTCCCGGTGCAGGGGAGGTTATGGCGAAATTTTTCGAAAATTTAGGGTGTTAGCCAAATTTTTGAAAATTTGAAAATTCTCAGAAACTGAAGAGTTGGAGAATGCAAGCCAGATCGAACGTAGAGTTGATTAATCAAACCACTTTCGACTTTGTTCCTTTTCGGGGACGAAATGTTTTAAGTGGGAGAGATTGTAATAACCCGAAAATCTGGGCTAGTTTAAAATTTTTATTTCGGCAATTTTAGTGAATTTTGAACATTTAAAATGAATTATTTTAAATAATATCGACGAGAAATTTATTTTGAATAGAATTCGACGTATATATTTATATACATCGTCGATAGAATATAAATAATTATATATAATTATAAAGGGAATTGAAAATGGCGCGGTAGTTCGATAATTCGATTTCAAACTTCAATTGAATGTACGGGGTGCAAAACAATACGGATTTTAGTGAAACCAAAAACATTAGGATCTAATTGATGATATCTTTCCAACGAATCCGAAAAATCAAAATTTCATAGCGGGAATCAAAAGATATGTCCAGTTGAAAATTCTGAATAGTCGCTATGGAATTCAGGCCCTTAAAAATGGACATTTTGCAAATGACCTCGGATTTCGACGAAACCACTTTTGTTGGATCCGCAGTGTCAAATTATTGCTAGGTTTCAAATTTTAGAATTTTTCGAATCAATATGTGAGCGTGGCAAAGGAAAACGCGTTTGACCAGTTTCAGTTGATTTTAATCGACTGGAAATTGGCCATTTTTCCAACGATCTCAGAATTCGACGAAACTAGTTTTGTTAGGACCGTATCTTCAATACGAAGCTAGAAAATATTTTTCTGGAATTTTTCTAGTTAGTATGTGACCCCAGTGATTTGAAATGTACGTTTAAAATTCAATATAGCGATTTAAATGTAAATTCAACGGAAACTGATCAAAGCGATCGAATCAGCTTGCGATACATATCCCATTGTGTTCGGAATGGGGGTGAAACGCTATGGATGACAGGCGGTGGGCCTCGTTTCGAGGTCGTAAGTAAAAGTCAACTTTTTGAAAATTAAATTAAATAAAATTTAAAATACATAAACCCCCCCTTCTCGTTTTCATTCAGAAGAAAGGAAAAAAGAAAAGAAAAAAAAACAAATCGCTCCTCCTCGAGAAGCCGCCGCCTCCACCAAGGGCGTCGCGCCGCCCTTGCTTCCCCTCCTCGACCTCGCGACAACCTCCCCCCTCTTCCCCTGACCTCGCGATGTCCTCCTCCCCCCTTCTCCGCTGCTCTTCCCCTTTTCTACCTCGCGAACCGCAAGCCGCCTCCCCCTTCGAAACCCCTGCTCCGCCCGCCTCCTTCTTCTTCCTGCTCTCCTCCTCCCTGACCCCACCTGCCGTGACCTAGACCCGACAGCCGACCCCACCCAGACCCGAACCCGCAAAACCCCCCCTTCTTCGGCAAATTGACTGTAAGTTTTTCATGTTAATTTTGTTTTTATTTATATACTTTATTTACTTTATTATTTATTTTTCAGATTAGGATTTTTAAAAGAAAGTATAGAAAAGTTTGATTTTAAGGCAAGATTTGATTTTTATTTGGTAAAAGGTATGATCTTTATATTTTTAAAGTAATAAAAATATGATTTTTATATTTTTAAAGTATTAAATGAAACACCCCACCTCCGTTAGGGTCACTCTCAAAGGGAATGCCCTAATTTTGGTGGAGGTTTATAAGTACAAGTCACAGGTATACAAGACAGATATAAGAACACATATTTGTAAACAGCGGAAGAACAACAAACTTTATTTCATAAAGTCAAATACGTGTTACAACAACATCCTTTCCAAAAACATAACATAACATTTTCATAATCTGTCTTGAGTACATTATTTAAAGAAGCATAAAAAAAACTGCAAAAGCCCCATAGTGGATTGTCCAAAGCCATAGTTCAAAACAGGAAAGTCCAAGCAATACATTTCTCTTCTTCAAGCTGGATGTTGAGGTTGGTCAAGCTGCTGTGTTCCCTCCCTGAGGACCTGGGGGGGGGGGGGGAAACGGAAGAAAGAAGACGAAAGAAAAGTAGAGTCAGACATAAAGCCTGAGTAAGTCTAGTACTATTTTGTCTATGAATAAAGAACTGGGTATGATAAGTATAAACAAGAAGTGGGCAAGCACTATAAACTTGGTTAAGTTGTCTAGGGTCGGATATACTATCGCACCCCATGTTAATCTCTGAACCCATATACTAGTTTCCAATTTGCACCCCATAATCAGGGTGATGTGATCCATTCTATGATGATCGGCTCCTACTCGCATAGTTACATGTGTCTTACGGCCCCCGATGTCTGTAGTTACCTATGCTGGTCCCACCATGGGGTGTATCAAGTCCCATAGTGGCAACCCGACACAACCTTAGAGTGCACAGGTATGCTACTGGTGTCCAGTGCCTTATTTTTCTACGCCGGAGTGTGTGCACGCCCGCACTCCGTTAGAACCTACACTGCTACACCACCGCCGTCGCTTTGACCTCTTACAATCAGCCCAGTAATCGTGCCCCACCCTGCCTAGTTTCAGGGTATCCTGATACACCTTTTAGGGTTACTGCTGAAAAGGGTCCCCCGTTACTAGGTTTTCTATCTCTAGCCAACATGCTAAGTTGGTTAAGTGTTTTCTAACCTAACCCCCACCAGTCCGTTTAGTTTAGCATGTTCCATTTTAATTAAGTCTTTAGTTCACTTAATCCTAACAATCCCGACTCAGCCTTAATTGTCTTATTAAGGCCCTGACCTCTCACATTAGACAGGTATTGTTGTGGCTGCCTGTTGCCGGTTGGTTCCGGGCAGTCTTACGCCACAACTCAGTCTAACCTCGGGTCCTTATTGGGCTCCATGTTTAACCTCCCACATTGGATAGGTATTGTTGTGACTACTGGACAGCCGGGCGGTTCCGGGCAGGTTTACATCACAACTCAATCCAACCTCGGGTTAAACACATCGTATGTTCTACATTTACATATTTTGTCATTCCTCTTTATTTCTTATATGTAAATTTTTGCGGCCCATTATTAAGTAAGTGGTGTAAAGGTTACACCAATCATGGGCCCAACCCATCCTTGAATTTGGGCCCTTCTATTTTATATTTTCATTCATTAATTAATTTTTAACCCAACGTTATTTTCCCCCGTTTTACACGTCCGTTTATATATATATTGGGCTTAGCCTTTTAAAGCCCAATTTAGCCATGCGAAAAGGGGAGGCTTATGGCGTATACACAAAGAGGGGAATGTGAGCGCATGAACTTGCAATACGACGTTGGGAATACAAAATAGAAACTGGTGTACTTGCATAGTGGTAACATAGGTGACATGAATCAAAGCATGTGAACTTGCATAGGTTTAACTGCAACATGAACCTATATTCTTATTTATGCATAATGTCAAACATAAGCATGGCATAAATATTTCTAGCATAAGCATGGCATAATGTCAAACATAAGCATGGCATAAATATTTCTAGCATATGGCATAATGTCAAACATAAGCATGGCATAAATATTTCTAGCATAAACATGGCATAATGTCAAACATAAGCATGGCATAATAACAAACATAAGCATGGCATAAATATTTCTAGCATAAGCATGGCATAATGTCAAACATAAGCATGGCATAAATATTTCTAGCATAAACATGGCATAATGTCAAACATAAGCATGGCATAATAACAAACATAAGCATGGCATAAGTATAGTTAAATTTGTTCACCTAACCATGGCATAAATATTTCTAACATGAAATCATGATTCTTACTTTAGTCATGTAAACTTACAAAAAAGGGACTTTTTGAACCTAACCTAGCCATGTACCACATATGTCATCATATAATTCTTGTAAACAAGATAGACTTAATCATGGATTTCAATTATGCCAAATATCATTCATAGCCTAGCCATATTCATAAGTTTGCAAATAGGTTCTCTAGTACAAAAGGCATGGCTTAATACATGATGCCAAATTCTCAACATAATTTCATATGGATAATAACCAAACTTGTTCCAATTACTTACAAAATGATTTATGCACGAAAGTATACATCATGGTGGCATAGTAGCAAAACCCCAAACTTGCATGAATTTAAATCAACTACATACATGTAGCTTCAACATGGATTACATAATTTGCGAAATATTCCAAACGTATACTTGCATAGAACTACCACATGTAGTTCTTTATAACATGAATAACATAATTCAAGAATATCCAAACGTATATAATAATTCGAATTGATAAGAACGCACAAATATGAATAACTTTATTTGCCACAATTCAAGCATACAAACCAACACAATTGTTTATTCATACCAAAGTAATACTCTACTTACAATGGTTGATGAATTCTCTAATTTAGGGATTGAAGACGCAAATTCCTTTGTTGAATTGATTTGTTTAGGTTGCTTTAAGCTTTAGAATCTTCCTCCTAATCCTCTCTCCAATTTGGTGGCTACTCCTAGTCGTTCCTCAGCAACATGGCGGCTATGTTCTTATTTTGAATGAATAGATTAGGGTTTAGTCTAGGGTTGTTTATATAGAGGTTTGGAACTGATTAGGACCCTTGATGTTGCTTGGATTGATCGTAGCCATTCATTCGATAGAGAGACCAATTAAAACTTGCCACCTAGCCCTAATGACAAAGCAGACCACAGAAAATCGGCCAAACACAGACCTGGCCAGCCAGGTTGGCTGGGCTCGACCAGGTCAACACCCCTGTCGACAGGGCTGTCGACAGCCCTGTCGACATGGGTAGCCCAGGTCGACAGCCCAGTCGACCTGGGTGGCCTAGGCGGGTGTTTATCCGTCCTGGCCCACTGGGCCCGATTTTTAATTATTTTATTCTGTTTGAATTTTAAATTTAATTCAAAACTTCCGAAGGCCATATCTTCTTCATACAGACTCCGTTTTTCGAAAACTCGGACTCTATTTCGCGTATTTTTCCGAGACGAACGCAATGGCGTATCCCGTTTCCCTTAGTTCTTTGATTTCAAATTAATTATACTTTAATTTGCTAATTTCATAGTTATAGAATCTTCGGGGTGTTACATTCTCCCCCACTTTAAAGGATTTCGTCCCCGAAATCTTCAAGTTAGGAGGAATGTATATCCTAACATCCAATCATCCATCTACTCATCCATCAAACACGAGCATCCATTGTCCTTAAAAGACTTCTAATGCTTCATGATCATATGCGAAGTGTGTGTGTACATGAACTTATCTAATGCAAAATCAGGCGGTCTACTGATTCAGTTGACCTCCTTAATGCGAATTATGTAAGGGACATGAATCCATTATGTATGCAAATTTTCCTATTCATGATTCTACATGAGTGCACAATCATTCAATACAAATGCAGCATCCACATGACAACACATAAAAATTCGACCATATACGAATGCAAGCATATATGCATATGCAATATGAAGTGACTGAGCCGATCTAAAACCTAGATTGTGTGTGTATATGCAACCACGAGCAACCACTAGCAATCACTTGCAACCACTTGCAACCATCATCCATAACATGTTTCAACTACATGTTTCCATCCAAAAAGATTCTATCTAAAAGATACGGTCGAGGAAATATACCTAAAAAGATAGATAAAAGCGCAACTTAAGGAAAAGGAAAGATTAAGGATGTACCCTCGAACAGAAAAGGGTAGGCTGTACGGATTCTAGCTTCAGTTTCCCAAGTCGCGTCTTCCTCGGCGTCGCTCCACTGGACTTTGACGAGCTTGACTTCGCGGTTGCGTAGCTTCTTCACTTCCGTTCCTAAGATGCGGGTTGGAACTTTTCTTATGGTTGCTTCGCGCTCCACTTCGGCCTCTTCGAGGATATTTGGCTCTACCACTTCAGCTGACTCATGTAGACATTTTCGGAGATGTGAAACGTGAAAAACGTTGTGGACTCCAGCCAACTTCTCGGGTAGCTCTAATCTATAGGCCATTTTCCCAATCTTCTCGATGATAGGGAATGGACCTACGAACCTTGGCGCTAGTTTTCCTGTGGTTCCAAAACGAACAACGTTCCTTAGCGGTGATACCTTGAGAAAAACTCTGTCTCCAACCTCGAATTCAAGGTCGGTCCTCCTCTTGTCGGCGTAGGACTTTTGTCTGTCTTGGGCCGTCTTCATCCTTCTTCGTATTAAGTCTACTTTCTCTGAAGTCTCTCGGATCATGTCTGGTCCAAGTATGAGCTTATCCGTGGACTCCCACCAACAAGTGGGCGATCGGCACGGTCTTCCATATAAAGCTTCGAAGGGCGCCATTCCGATGGTTGCTTGATAGCTGTTGTTGTAGGCGAATTCTACCAAAGGAAGGTGGTCTTCCCATGTCCCTCCGAAGTCAAGGACGCATAGCCTTAAAAGGTCTTCCAAAACCCTGTTCACTCTCTCTGTTTGGCCGTCGGTTTGGGGATGATAGGCTGTGCTCAAGCATAACTGCGTTCCTACTGCTTCTTGCAGACTCCGCCAAAATTCGCTGGTGAAGATGGGGTCTCGATCACTAACAATGCTAGATGGTATCCCATGGAGTCGAACGATTTCCTTAAGGTAAAGTGATGCTAGGGATGAGGCAGTTCTTTTACTTTTGACAGGTAAAAAGTGGGCGCTTTTAGTAAGCCTATCCACTATTACCCAAATGCTAGTGTTGCCTCTCCTAGACCTAGGCAGCCCATCGATGAAGTCCATTGAGATGCTATCCCACTTCCACTGCGGGACCTCCAGAGGATGTAGCAGTCCGCCCGGCTTTTTCTGTTCTGCCTTAACCTGTTGGCACACCATACATTTAGAAACGAATTCTGCCACGTCCTTTTTCATGCCATTCCAAAAGAAAGTCCTTTTTATGTCTTTGTACATTTTATCCCCGCCTGGGTGTATCGTCATCTTGGAGTGATGTGCTTCCTCGAGAACCTTCTTTACTAAATCTTTTATCTGTGGGACGCATAGTCTTCCGTCTCGCCTTAGCAAACCCCTATCGTCGATGGAGTATCTGTTGAGGTGACTTGAAGTCTCACCCCTAATTAGCCTATCAATTATCTCCACAAGCTGAGGGTCTTCGCGTTGTGCTGCCCCTACTGAATCCACTAAAGTTGGGCGCACTTCGAGAGATGCTAGCAGGCCCGGTACGAAATCGGAGGAAGGCCTAAAGTCGAAACTGGCTATAAACTCTAGGCTTTGTCTTTCAACAAACAATGGGCTTAGGGTCAATTTCTTTCGGCTCATAGTGTTGTTCTTATATCTGTGACCATAACCCACAGGTCCCAGGATCGAAACCTGGGCTCTGATACCAAGTGAAACACCCCACCTCCGTTAGGGTCACTCTCAAAGGGAATGCCCTAATTTTGGTGGAGGTTTATAAGTACAAGTCATAGATATACAAGACAGATATAAGAACACATATTTGTAAACAGCGGAAGAACAACAAACTTTTATTTCATAAAGTCAAATACGTGTTACAACAACATTCTTTCCAAAAACATAACATAACACTTTCATAATCTGTCTTGAGTACATTATTTAAAGAAGCATAAATAAAACGTAGATAAACTGCAAAAGCCCCAAAGTGGATTGTCCAAAGCTATAGTTCAAAACAGGAAAGTCCAAGCAATACATTTCTCTTCTTCAAGCTGGATGTTGAGGTAGGTCAAGCTGCTGTGTTCCCTCCCTGAGGACCTGGGGGGGGGGGGAACGGAGAGCCTTCTTGTGCGGGGTGTTGACTAGGTCAAGCCCAAACCTAGCCAGCTCATCGAACTGATTCACATATTCTCTGACTGTCTGGTCCCCTTGTTTATGAAATAAGATTTTTTCCAACTGCAAACTTCTTTCCGCATCTGAGAGAAATTTGGTCTCAAACCTTGCCCTAAAGTCCTCCCATGTCTCCACTGGTCTTTCAGCATTAGTGACTTCCCACCAGTAGGAAGCCTCGCCCTTCAATAGCCACACTGCCAATTGTACTTTTATTGCCACAATTCAAGCATACACATCAATACAGTTGTTTATTCATACCAAAGTAATACTCTACTTACAATGGTTGCGGAGAATTCTCTAATTAAGAGATATGATTCCTTTGTTGAATTGATTGGCTTTAGGTTGCTTGAATTTCTTTAGGCTTTAGAACTTTCTTCCTAATCCTCTCTCTAGTTGGCGGCTATTCTTAGTCGTTCCTCAGCAACATGGCGGCTATGTTCTTAATTTTGAATGAATAGATTAGGGTTTAGTCTAGGGTTGTTTATATAGAGGTTAGGAATTGATTAGGACCATTGATGTTGCTAGGTTAGATCGTAGCCATTCATTAGATAGAGAGACCAATTAGAACCCGCCACCTAGCCCTAATGACAAAGCAGACCACAGAAATTCGACCAAACACAGACCTGGCCAGCCAGGTTGACTGGGCTCGACCAGGTCGATACCCCTGTCGACAGGGCTGTCGACAGCCCTGTCGACATGGGTAGCCCAGGTCGACAGCCCAGTCGACCTGGGTGGCCTAGGCGGGTGTTTATTCGCCCTGGCCCACAGGGCCCGATTTTTAATTATTTTATTCTGTTTGAATTTTAAATTTAATTCAAAACTTCCGAAGGCCATATCTTCTTCATACGGACTCTATTTCGCGTATTTTTCCGAGACGAACGCAATGGCGTATCCCGTTTCCCTTGGTTCTTTGATTTCAGATTAATTATACTTTAATTTGCTAATTTCATAGTTATAGAATTTTCGGGGTGATCATAAAGATAAACTACACTTTCTACAGAAGTATTTATACCTCGCTGTTGCAGAGGTGGCGCTTCTAGCACATGAACCTGTATTCTCATTTAGGCATAATGTCAAACATAAGCATGTCATAAATATTTCTAGCATAAGCATAGCATAATGTCAAACATAAGCATGGCATAAATACTTTTGGCATAAACATGGCATAAGTAAAGTTAAATTTGTTCATGGCATAAACATAAACAAGTCATGTTCATAAGGTTTCTACATGTTTACAAAGGGGATACTTTGTTACTAACACAAAAGCATAGTTCAACTTAATCATAATTTAAGTCTAATCACATAACGATGGTATAAACATACTTATGCATAAATATTCCTAATCATGGTGTTTGTTTTAAACTTGCAAAAAGGGATTTTTGAGTCTAACCTAGCCATGTTTCACATATGTCATCATATAATTCAAGATAGACTTAATCATGGATTTCAATTATGCCAAATATCATTCATAGCCTAGCCATATTCATAAGTTTGCAAAAACATGACTTAATACATGGAGTATGGTGTCAAAATTCCAACATAGTTTCATATGAGCTATAACAACCAAACTTGTTTCAATTACTTGCAAAATGATTTATGCACAAAAATATACATCATAGTGACATAATAACAAAGCCCCAAACTTGCATGGATGTCAATCAACTACATACATGTAGCCTCAACATAGATTATATAATTTGCGCAATATTCCAAACGTATACTTGCATAGAACTACCGCATGTAGTTCTTTATAATCGAATAACATAATTTTGCACAAATATGAATTACTTTGGTATGAATAAACAATTGTGTTGGTTTGTATGCTTGAATTGTGGCAAATAAAGTTATTCATATTTGTGCGTTCTTATCAATTCGAATTATTATATACGTTTGGATATTCTTGAATTATGTTATTCATGTTATAAAGAACTACATGCGGTAGTTCTATGCAAGTATACGTTTGGAATATTTCGCAAATTATGTAATCCATGTTGAAGCTACATGTATGTAGTTGATTTAAATTCATGCAAGTTTGGGGTTTTGCTACTATGCCACCATGATGTATACTTTCGTGCATAAATCATTTTGTAAGTAATTGGAACAAGTTTGGTTATTATCCATATGAAATTATGTTGAGAATTTGGCATCATGTATTAAGCCATGCCTTTTGTACTAGAGAACCTATTTGCAAACTTATGAATATGGCTAGGCTATGAATGATATTTGGCATAATTGAAATCCATGATTAAGTCTATCTTGTTTACAAGAATTATATGATGACATATGTGGTACATGGCTAGGTTAGGTTCAAAAAGACCCTTTTTTGTAAGTTTACATGACTAAAGTAAGAATCATGATTTCATGTTAGAAATATTTATGCCATGGTTAGGTGAACAAATTTAACTATACTTATGCCATGCTTATGTTTGTTATTATGCCATGCTTATGTTTGACATTATGCCATGTTTATGCTAGAAATATTTATGCCATGCTTATGTTTGACATTATGCCATGCTTATGCTAGAAATATTTATGCCATGCTTATGTTTGTTATTATGCCATGCTTATGTTTGACATTATGCCATGTTTATGCTAGAAATATTTATGCCATGCTTATGTTTGACATTATGCCATATGCTAGAAATATTTATGCCATGCTTATGTTTGACATTATGCCATGCTTATGCTAGAAATATTTATGCCATGCTTATGTTTGACATTATGCATAAATAAGAATATAGGTTCATGTTGCAGTTAAACCTATGCAAGTTCACATGCTTTGATTCATGTCACCTATGTTACCACTATGCAAGTACACCAGTTTCTATTTTGTATTTCCAACGTCGTATTGCAAGTTCATGCGCTCACATTCCCCTCTTTGTGTATACGCCATAAGCCTCCCCTTTTCGCATGGCTAAATTGGGCTTTAAAAGGCTAAGCCCAATATATATATATATATAAACGGACGTGTAAAACGGGGGAAAATAACGTTGGGTTAAAAATTAATTAACGAATGAAAATATAAAATAGAAGGGCCCAAATTCAAGGATGGGTTGGGCCCATGGTTGGTGTAACCTTTACACCACTTACTTAATAATGGGCCGCAAATATTTACATATAAGAAATAAAGAGGAATGACAAAATATGTAAATGTAGAACATACGATGTGTTTAACCCGAGGTTGGATTGAGTTGTGATGTAAACCTGCCCGGAACCGCCCGGCTGTCCAGTAGTCACAACAATACCTATCCAATGTGGGAGGTTAAACATGGAGCCCAATAAGGACCCGAGGTTAGACTGAGTTGTGGCGTAAGACTGCCCGGAACCAACCGGCAACAGGCAGCCACAACAATACCTGTCTAATGTGAGAGGTCAGGGCCTTAATAAGACAATTAAGGCTGAGTCAGGATTGTTAGGATTAAGTGAACTAAAGACTTAATCAAAATGGAACATGCTAAACTAAACGGACTGGTGGGGGTTAGGTAGGAAACACTTAACCAACTTAGCATGTTGGCTAGAGGTAGAAAACCTAGTAACGGGGGACCCTTTTCAGCAGTAACCCTAAAAGGTGTATCAGGATACCCTGAAACTAGGCAGGGTGGGGCACGATTACTGGGCTGATTGTAAGAGGTCAAAGCGACGGCGGTGGTGTAGCAGTGTAGGTCCTAACGGAGTGCGGGCGTGCACACACTCCGGCGCAGAAAAATAAGGCACTGGACACCAGTAGCATACCTGTGCACTCTAAGGTTGTGTCGGGTTGCCACTATGGGACTTGATACACCCCATGGTGGGACCAGCATAGGTAACTACAGACATCGGGGGCCGTAAGACACATGTAACTATGCGAGTAGAAGCCGATCATCATAGAATGGATCACATCACCCTGATTATGGGGTGCAAATTGGAAACTAGTATATGGGTTCAGAGATTAACATGGGGTGCGATAGTATATCCGACCCTAGACAACTTAACCAAGTTTATAGTGCTTGCCCACTTCTTGTTTATACTTATCATACCCAGTTCTTTATTCATAGACAAAATAGTACTAGACTTACTCAGGCTTTATGTCTGACTCTACTTTTCTTTCGTCTTCTTTCTTCCGTTTCCCCCCCCCCCCAGGTCCTCAGGGAGGGAACACAGCAGCTTGACCAACCTCAACATCCAGCTTGAAGAAGAGAAATGTATTGCTTGGACTTTCCTGTTTTGAACTATGGCTTTGGACAATCCACTATGGGGCTTTTGCAGTTTTTTTTATGCTTCTTTAAATAATGTACTCAAGACAGATTATGAAAATGTTATGTTATGTTTTTGGAAAGGATGTTGTGTAACACGTATTTGACTTTATGAAATAAAGTTTGTTGTTCTTCCGCTGTTTACAAATATGTGTTCTTATATCTGTCTTGTATATCTGTGACTTGTACTTATAAACCTCCACCAAAATTAGGGCATTCCCTTTGAGAGTATACAACCTCAAGACAGAAAAGAAGAAAGGAATATAGAACAGTCACAGAAAACAGATCTAACAGAAGAGAATACAACCTCAAACTCAGATTTAAATGCATATCAAAATTATAATTAACGTTTATAGCGGAAGCGTGGTGGGCCCATAACCCACAGGTCCCAGGATCGAAACCTGGCTCTGATACCAAGTGAAACACCCCACCTCCGTTAGGGTCACTCTCAAAGGGAATGCCCTAATTTTGGTGGAGGTTTATAAGTACAAGTCACAGATATACAAGACAGATATAAGAACACATATTTGTAAACAGCGGAAGAACAACAAACTTTATTTCAAAAAGTCAAGTACGTGTTACAACAACATCCTTTCCAAAAACATAACATAACACTTTCATAATCTGTCTTGAGTACATTATTTAAAGAAGCATAAATAAAACGTAGATAAACTGCAAAAGCCCCATAGTGGATTGTCCAAAGCCATAGTTCAAAACAGGAAAGTCCAAGCAATACATTTCTCTTCTTCAAGCTGGATGTTGAGGTTGGTCAAGCTGCTGTGTTCCCTCCCTGAGGACCTGGGGGGGGGGGGGGAAACGGAAGAAACAAGACGAAAGAAAAATAGAGTCAGACATAAAGCCTGAGTAAGTCTAGTACTATTTTGTCTATGAATAAAGAACTGGGTATGATAAGTATAAACAAGAAGTGGGCAAGCACAGTAAACTTGGTTATCGTACCCCATGTTAATCTCTGAACCCATATACTAGTTTCCAATTTGCACCCCATAATCAGGGTGATGTGATCCATTCTATGATGATCGGCTCCTACTCGCATAGTTACATGTGTCTTACGGCCCCCGATGTCTGTAGTTACCTATGCTGGTCCCACCATGGGGTGTATCAAGTCCCACAGTGGCAACCCGACACAACCTTAGAGTGCACAGGTATGCTACTGGTGTCCAGTGCCTTATTTTTCTGCGCCGGAGTGTGTGCACGCCCGCACTCCGTTAGAACCTACACTGCTACACCACCGCCGTCGCTTTGACCTCTTACAATCAGCCCAGTAATCGTGCCCCACCCTGCCTAGTTTCAGGGTATCCTGATACACCTTTTAGGGTTACTGCTGAAAAGGGTCCCCCGTTACTAGGTTTTCTATCTCTAGCCAACATGCTAAGTTGGTTAAGTGTTTTCTAACCTAACCCCCACCAGTCCGTTTAGTTTAGCATGTTCCATTTTGATCAAGTCTTTAGTTCACTTAATCCTAACAATCCCGACTCAGCCTTAATTGTCTTATTAAGGCCCTGACCTCTCACATTAGACAGGTATTGTTGTGGCTGCCTGTTGCCGGTTGGTTCCGGGCAGTCTTACGCCACAACTCAGTCTAACCTCGGGTCCTTGCTGGGCTCCATGTTTAACCTCCCACATTGGATAGGTATTGTTGTGACTACTGGACAGCCGGGCGGTTCCGGGCAGTCCTTTACTAAGTGCCCCACTTTGCCACAGAAATTACACTTCCTCTTCTCTTTGTTGCCTTTCCCGCCCTTCTTAAAGTCTGTCTTCTTGGGCTGCAAACCCTCTTTCTTCTTGCCTTTATCCTCTTCATTCAGCAATGCCATTTGCACCAATCTTTCATACGTGGCCCCCATGGGTATATGGGTCATGGCCAAACTGTGTAATGGCTCATTCAACCCTTTGACGAAACGGAGAGCCTTCTTGTGCGGGGTGTTGACTAGGTCAAGCCCAAACCTAGCCAGCTCATCGAACTGATTCACATATTCTCTGACTGTCTTGTCCCCTTGTTTAAGAAATAAGAATTTTTCCAACTGCAAACTTCTTTCCGCATCTGAGAGAAATTTGGTCTCAAACCTTGCCCTAAAGTCCTCCCATGTCTCCACTGGTCTTTCAGCATTAGTGACTTCCCACCAGTAGGAAGCCTCGCCCTTCAATAGCCACACTGCCAACTGTACTTTTTGTCTATCTTCTACCTCAAAGATGATGAATAGGTCCTCCGTTTCTTTCAGCCAATTTCTAGCTGCCACGAAGGACTCAGTTCCATGGAAATCCCTTCCTCCCATAGCTTTAAAATCTTTACATATCTTAGCAAACGTGTTTCCACGAGGAGGAGGTGGAGGAAAAGGTGCCGCTGCGGCTGGATGATTTCCTTCAGCTGGGGAGGAGGAATGGTAGGACCTGGCTGAGTGGCCCTTGCTTCTAAGAACCGTCTAAACCAACCAGGTATTGGTACCCCTTCCGGCAAGTTAAGTTCTTGGGACATGCTGAAACAAAAAGGATAGATTCAAAACGAAGGATAGAGATAGTTCCTATGGCTTTGGGGGGTGGACTTTGCCTTTTTAAAATAAAATAATATTTTTCTTTTAAAAATGCTTCTTTAAATTTCCTTTTTGAAAATAATTTTTCAAAACTTTTTATCTTATCTGGTAAACCTATGCTCTGATACCAAGTGAAACACCCCACCTTCGTTAGGGTCACTCTCAAAGGGAATGCCCTAATTTTGGTGGAGGTTTATAAGTACAAGTCACAGATATACAAGACAGATATAAGAACACATATTTGTAAACAGCGGAAGAACAACAAACTTTATTTCATAAAGTCAAATACGTGTTACAACAACATCCTTTCCAAAAACATAACATAACATTTTCATAATCTGTCTTGAGTACATTATTTAAAGAAGCATAAAAAAAACTGCAAAAGCCCCATAGTGGATTGTCCAAAGCCATAGTTCAAAACAGGAAAGTCCAAGCAATACATTTCTCTTCTTCAAGCTGGATGTTGAGGTTGGTCAAGCTGCTGTGTTCCCTCCCTGAGGACTTGGGGGGGGGGGGGGAAACGGAAGAAAGAAGACGAAAGAAAAGTAGAGTCAGACATAAAGCCTGAGTAAGTCTAGTACTATTTTGTCTATGAATAAAGAACTGGGTATGATAAGTATAAACAAGAAGTGGGCAAGCACTATAAACTTGGTTAAGTTGTCTAGGGTCGGATATACTATCGCACCCCATGTTAATCTCTGAACCCATATACTAGTTTCCAATTTGCACCCCATAATCAGGGTGATGTGATCCATTCTATGATGATCGGCTCCTACTCGCATAGTTACATGTGTCTTACGGCCCCCGATGTCTGTAGTTACCTATGCTGGTCCCACCATGGGGTGTATCAAGTCCCATAGTGGCAACCCGACACAACCTTAGAGTGCACAGGTATGCTACTGGTGTCCAGTGCCTTATTTTTCTGCGCCGGAGTGTGTGCACGCCCGCACTCCGTTAGAACCTACACTGCTACACCACCGCCGTCGCTTTGACCTCTTACAATCAGCCCAGTAATCGTGCCCTACACTGCCTAGTTTCAGGGTATCCTGATACACCTTTTAGGGTTACTGCTGAAAAGGGTCCCCCGTTACTAGGTTTTCTACCTCTAGCCAACATGCTAAGTTGGTTAAGTGTTTCCTACCTAACCCCCACCAGTCCGTTTAGTTTAGCATGTTCCATTTTGATTAAGTCTTTAGTTCACTTAATCCTAACAATCCTGACTCAGCCTTAATTGTCTTATTAAGGCCCTGACCTCTAACATTAGACAGGTATTGTTGTGGCTGCCTGTTGCCGGTTGGTTCCGGGCAGTCTTACGCCACAACTCAGTCTAACCTCGGGTCCTTATTGGGCTCCATGTTTAACCTCCCACATTGGATAGGTATTGTTGTGACTACTGGACAGCCGGGCGGTTCCGGGCAGGTTTACATCACAACTCAATCCAACCTCGGGTTAAACACATCGTATGTTCTACATTTACATATTTTGTCATTCCTCTTTATTTCTTATATGTAAATATTTGCGGCCCATTATTAAGTAAGTGGTGTAAAGGTTACACCAATCATGGGCCCAACCCATCCTTGAATTTGGGCCCTTCTATTTTATATTTTCATTCATTAATTAATTTTTAACCCAACGTTATTTTCACCCGTTTTACACGTCCGTTTATATATATATTGGGCTTAGCCTTTTAAAGCCCAATTTAGCCATGCGAAAAGGGGAGGCTTATGGCGTATACACAAAGAGGGGAATGTGAGCACATGAACTTGCAATACGACGTTGGGAATACAAAATAGAAACTGGTGTACTTGCTTAGTGGTAACATAGGTGACATGAATCAAAGCATGTGAACCTGCATAGGTTTAACTGCAACATGAACCTATATTCTTATTTATGCATAATGTCAAACATAAGCATGGCATAAATATTTCTAGCATAAGCATGGCATAATGTCAAACATAAGCATGGCATAAATATTTCTAGCATATGGCATAATGTCAAACATAAGCATGGCATAAATATTTCTAGCATAAACATGGCATAATGTCAAACATAAGCATGGCATAATAACAAACATAAGCATGGCATAAATATTTCTAGCATAAGCATGGCATAATGTCAAACATAAGCATGGCATAAATATTTATAGCATAAACATGGCATAATGTCAAACATAAGCATGGCATAATAACAAACATAAGCATGGCATAAGTATAGTTAAATTTGTTCACCTAACCATGGCATAAATATTTCTAACATGAAATCATGATTCTTACTTTAGTCATGTAAACTTACAAAAAAGGGACTTTTTGAACCTAACCTAGCCATGTACCACATATGTCATCATATAATTCTTGTAAACAAGATAGACTTAATCATGGATTTCAATTATGCCAAATATCATTCATAGCCTAGCCATATTCATAAGTTTGCAAATAGGTTCTCTAGTACAAAAGGCATGGCTTAATACATGATGCCAAATTCTCAACATAATTTCATATGGATAATAACCAAACTCGTTCCAATTACTTACAAAATGATTTATGCACGAAAGTATACATCATGGTGGCATAGTAGCAAAACCCCAAACTTGCATGAATTTAAATCAACTACATACATGTAGCTTCAACATGGATTACATAATTTGCGAAATATTCCAAACGTATACTTGCATAGAACTACCGCATGTAGTTCTTTATAACATGAATAACATAATTCAAGAATATCCAAACGTATATAATAATTCGAATTGATAAGAACGCACAAATATGAATAACTTTATTTTCCACAATTCAAGCATACAAACCAACACAATTGTTTATTCATACCAAAGTAATACTCTACTTACAATGGTTGATGAATTCTCTAATTTAGGGATTGAAGACGCAAATTCCTTTGTTGAATTGATTTGTTTAGGTTGCTTTAAGCTTTAGAATCTTCCTCCTAATCCTCTCTCCAATTTGGTGGCTACTCCTAGTCGTTCCTCAGCAACATGGCGGCTATGTTCTTATTTTGAATGAATAGATTAGGGTTTAGTCTAGGGTTGTTTATATAGAGGTTTGGAACTGATTAGGACCCTTGATGTTGCTTGGATTGATCGTAGCCATTCATTCGATAGAGAGACCAATTAAAACTTGCCACCTAGCCCTAATGACAAAGCAGACCACAGAAAATCGGCCAAACACAGACCTGGCCAGCCAGGTTGGCTGGGCTCGACCAGGTCGACACCCCTATCGACAGGGCTGTCGACAGCCCTATCGACATGGGTAGCCCAGGTCGACAGCCCAGTCAACCTGGGTGGCCTAGGCGGGTGTTTATCCGTCCTGGCCCACTGGGCCCGATTTTTAATTATTTTATTCTGTTTGAATTTTAAATTTAATTCAAAACTTCCGAAGGCCATATCTTCTTCATACGGACTCCGTTTTTCGAAAACTCGGACTCTATTTCGCGTATTTTTCCGAGACGAACGCAATGGCGTATCCCGTTTCCCTTAGTTCTTTGATTTCAAATTAATTATACTTTAATTTGCTAATTTCATAGTTATAGAATCTTCGGGGTGTTACATTAAAAATATAGTCTTTACTATATAGCGATAATAAAAATATGATTTTTATATTTTTAAAGTATTAAAAATATAGTCTTTACTATATAGCGATTATAAAAATATGATTTTTAAATTGAAAGTGAATAAAAATGTGATTTTTATTTTAAAGACATCAAAATATAAAAATGTGTGATTTTTATATATGTAGTGGCTACGGGCAACAAAGGAGATGAAAAGGCGAGAACGACGAAGATCTCTACAATAGGAGTGTCGTGGTATTGGATAGCTTTCGGTGAGAACTTCTCACTCAAATTCTCTTTTTCTAGTTATATATATATACTAGGATGCAGACGGTGCTTAGTAGCACCCGACACCCGTCATCCACAGACCATGGATGACTTGTTTGTTAAATTGATTGGTTGTGTAGTTAGTTAGTCTAATTGGTTTGAATTGAATTGTTTGGTGATACGGAATGGATTTGATTGATGTGTGAATGGCGTGGGCCTTCACTAGACCGGGGATAAGGCTAGGCCTCGTCCCGTTTCTAGTATCTTGCCGTTATGCCGCCGAATTTTTCTAAAATATGTTAGAAAAATAAAAATATCATTTTATTGAATAAATGAACTAATAGAAATTCATGTGTTAAAATAAAATGTTTATCGTTAAAAATATAATTTTTAACGTGAAAGTGGATAAATGAATATTTATAAACAAATCAGCCGATTTGTTTATATACACTGATTTGACTGATATCGATTGGGTCGATAAATTTTACACGTCGCCCAACTGCACAAATAAAATCTGTGTTTGATTGTTTGAAACCCCACACGGGTGTTTGGATGAAATTTGATGATCACTCATCCTGATTGATTAAATATGTCGATCGATCGATTGACAGGCTGTTATAAGCGTCAGATATCTATATTTGATGCTTATACAGTGTAGTGCACTTTGGTTGATGGTTGATTATTTTTCAATGCTATTTTATACATGTGTTGTGTGGAATCCATATAATTAACATTATATGGTGATTGATTGGGCCTCATTCCAATCGGGAAAATAATGAATATTATAAAAGAAAATTCATGTGTTGAATATAAAAATAGTCATGTGTTGACGATGATCATGTGTTGAAACTATTCATGTGTTGAGTAAAATATTTTAAATAAAATAAATTACATCTTTATCATATTTACAATTAGAATCTACTTCACAGTGGAGTCTAATTAAAATCGAACGATATATACCATAGTTTTATAAAATATTTTACATAACAACAATAGTGATGTGTTGACAGCACTCATGTGTTGAGATTAGTCGTGTGTTGAAAGAAATATAGATTCATGTGTTGAATGGGAAAACTATTCATTTGTTGAATAGAATAAAGAAGTTGTGAAAAATATAAAGCCGTGTTGATTAGTTTTGCGCCATTTGGACGTGAACGATATTTATATCGATTTTATTCAAATTGAAATGAATATTATAGCAAATTCGAATTGAAAAGAAAACGAATTTGAATTGAATATAAAAGGACTTCGAATGGAATTGAATATAAAACAAATTCAAGTTGAATTGAAAACGAACTGAAATTTAATTGAATTCGAATCGAAATTAAATTGAAATCAATTTGAATTGAAACGAATTTGAATTTGAATTGAATTGAAACGAATTTGAATTCGAATTAAATAAAATTGAAATGAATTCGAATTGAATTGAAATCAAATCGATTTGAAATTGAATATAGTGTTGAAATGGTTTTGAAACCGAATTTAAAACGATTTATAAAATACGTTTTAAAAAGGAAATCGACGAAATATATATAATATATATATATTATATATAAAGGCTTGAATAGAACGCGCCGCGCCGCCGCAGTTCGTGAATTTCGACCATTGACTTCGAATTGACGTTGCGGGAGATCCGACCATCGGATTCTCCTAAAACCAGAACCGTTGGGTTCGTATCGAAAAGAGCTTTCAAATGAATATTAGAAATTTGAAATCTAACGGTTGGATTTGGAATTATGTCCAAATCAATTTCAGAAAAGGTCGCTGTAAGTGCAGTTCGATGGCCGTTGATGGAAATCGACTGTACGGGCCTTGATAAAATTATTAAAAATATCTATAATTTGTGTAAAATTATAATATGTGAATTGGAAAGAATTGGGCTGGAAATTCCATATTTGAATAGATAAAAATAGATTTCTATCGAAATGAACTCGTTTTGAGCTAGAATTAAAATCAATTTATTTTTGAAATAAATAAATTGAATTTGAAAGTGATTTTAAAAATAATCGATATTTCCAATACGTGAATTGGACTGGAGTTGAATCGAAATTATCTTCGGAATATTTCGATGTTGGGTTTCGTGACTATACAATATTGTTATGGGGATTTGAAAGATATATTCATATCGTTATTTCCAATACGATATTTGTTGGTTTCAGAATTTGATATTGAATATAAGCCGATATATTTTCTATTCAGAGCCTTGTATTTAATATAAAATGTGATTTGGGTTTATCGTGAATCGTGTTTTAGATGACATTAGTTCTTTACCCCAGTTAAAGGCAAGATGTTGATTTTTGAAAAGATTAAAACTAAGTGGATTTTTAATGAATCTTTAATTAGATTAAAATGTGAATTGATAATTTAAATTATAAAACCTGAAAAGTGATCGAGAGTGGAGTATCACCAGTTTTGCTCCAAAGCGATAGTTAAATCTTTAATTAGATTTGAACGTGAAATGGTAATTAATTTTACCGATAACACCGTGGTGTTAGATATGGAGTATTACCAGTTTTTCTCCATGGGATATATAGGTTGGGATTGGGAAATAAACTAAATAATTACTTCGGTGTGGTTCGTTAATCCCGACTAGTTTGAAATGATATCCAAAGGAAGATTAAAGAATAAATTTAGAAGAATTTATCTTTGATAAAATTAATGGGAACCTTTCCCTAAGAATGTGATTTTGTGAATAAAAGAATATTCTGAATTGGAATGAGGCGTTCATTGTGTTTGTGTAACATTTGTTAATTATATACGTGGGTTATTCAGAAAGGCCGGGTTATACCCATTCTGAATAACCGATTCGACGAGATGTCGAAGATGAAGACGGTGGTTGAAGACCGGAAGTCTTCACATAGTTTGGGTGATTACTGATGATCTTGATTGGGCTGTACACCCGAGATGAGGGAATCAGTTGGTGATCGTCCAGACGTACTTGGAGATGGATGGATATGCGAGGAAAGTGCCTCCGGTTTCGTTCAGACCCAGAACGAACTTGTAAATGGATTGTGTGTCTGACATTGGATTTTATTCTGTGTTGATTGATCTCTATTAAATATATATCTGTTTGGCGGCGGAGAATTTATTCTCTTGCTTAACGCCCTTCTCTGAGACGTACGAGCTCAGAGGTTGTATATTGATGGACATCAGTCGCATGGAGTGAATTGCCAATGTGGCACGCGTAAGTGGCAATTGATCAAGGCTTCTGTTGAAAAGCAAAGTCTTGTGGTTGATGATCAAAGCACGGCCTGTGTGGCGTAGCTTTGTGTATAACGTGAATTCGCGAGCCTCACACCTCGGTATGAGTCAAAAACGGGATAGTGACTGCAGGGAGAGCACGACGTTTCTTTCTAGCTAAAGTGGTGTCAGTGACCTACCAGCCCTGACATTTATATACTTTTCACCTGTGTGGTTGTTGGATACGAGGCGCCTCGGATATAGGTCTGTAAGGACCGGGAAATGTGTGTTCAGGAATAACTAATCCTCAAAAGTAAGAGAGGACCGGCCCTGAAGATCCAAGGATCATAGTGGGGTCCTGAGGCATTTGCTAGAGTGTCTCGAATCGGAGGGGAGCTTGCCCCTTGCCTCGGCTCATGATGGAATCCAATTTCCAATACGTGTATTGCGGTTTTAATTGTAGAACTAGTATGGCGACATGATATATGGTACCCATGCCGTCTATGATTGATATTTATGATTTGAAATTGTTTTGACACTATATACACTTATTATAGTATCAAATGATTTGTTTTTAAACGTACCAAGCATGTTTGGCTATTATAAGGGAAAACCCTATCCTCCGGCTTGCGTTGCATTGTGTGATGGGACCTGGGTCTTATAATAGCTTCATTTTTCCAAAGAGCATTGCGCTGTTTTGTTATATGCACTAGTATTCTTGGGAGGAAACCCATTCCGTGTTATACGGTGTGGTCCCTTGAATTACTATCTTTAAAGTAAAGTTTTAAATAACTGTTTTAGTTCTCACACCAGTCCCATGACTGACCTGGAGTTTATTGTTTTAACCTAAACTCTGGGTGCCCCTATTTTCCGCACGGGCAGCTAGTAGTTTTGGTTTTGCCGATTTATATTCACAGGGTCCTGATTTACAGCTGGAACGATGCTCGGAAAGCTCTGTATCCGTGTATCACTTTCAGTTGTGTTTTGTATATTTTTCCGCTGCAATGTAATTTATTCTTTTATACTCTGTATATTCTTGTATCTGATGGAATTGTTGTAATAGCAATGAAATGTTCTTCTGTATGCGTTCTATTTTGTCTTGTCCTCAATTCTATCCGTGCTTTCCTTCACGGGGAAGTTCGGGTCGTCTCATGTCTTTTCAAACTTGTTGCAAAAAATATTTTTAACAATTATTTTTGGGGGATTTTTGCCACAAGGACAAAGTCATCAAAAAATTTGCCCAAAAGGCAAAAAACTTGCCCAAAAGGACAACTTTTAGTGCAAATGGTAAAATTCAGGGGGGTCCCATGTTTTTCCACTTTGCACTACAAATTGTCCTTTTGGACAAATTTTTTGCCTCTTGTCCTTTTAGGCAAATTTGTTGGTCTTTTTGTCCTTCACACTATATCCCTGTTGTTTTTGTCACTTGCAATAACTGTGTTTTTTTACAAGTGGTAAAGCCAGTTGCTAAAAACATACTTTTAAAAATTATTTTCCCATCACCTTTGGAAAATATAATTAATATTAAATACAAAAGTATGTTGCAATAAGCAATATTTAGTTATAATATAAAAAGTAGTAAGAAATAATAATTAGTAAATAAGGAGTTATATTTCAATAAATAATTGGTATTATCACACTACAAGAAATTGTATACTAATAATTAATAATTACTAAATAGTAAATAATTAATATTTGGTAAGTAATAATCAAAACTAATAATTGATATATTCAAAAATTAAAAAATAGTAATTTTTTTGATTTTTTTAAGTTTAAAAATAAATAGTAAGCGATAAATAGATTAGTTATTTAACACTTAATAATTAATAACCAATTATTTATAATTAACTTTTGTTAACTAATATTTAATTATTTATGTTAGTTATATGATAATATAGAATTACAATTAATAGTGCTAATTAATAATACACACACACATACATATACACACAAACATAATTAAACAAAATTTTCAAAAAATAAATAAATAAATATATATATATATATATGTATATAATTAAACATTTAACATTTAATGTTGCATTGTAATGAATAAGCAACAAGTAATATTAGATAATATACGATAAAATAAACAAGAAGAATAAATAAACTACCGTTTACATATTTGTAATGGCTATTTTCGTACTTATTTTTTTAGTAAATAAACTACCTTTGGCTTTTAACTTTAAACTAATTTTGGCTCCTTCACGTTTTGGCTCTAACTCCCCAATTCCATTGCCGCCATCTGAAAATTTTGGCTCCAAAACATATTATTTTCGCTCAACTGGTAAAGCAACCATGATACTTTCCCCAATTAACACAATCTCATTAATGGAAACTAGGGTTATTTTCCCGCCGCAGCAATCCTCTTTAGCATCTCTTTCTTCTGCTATCTGCTCTTCTTCACCGCTCTCACCTCACGTTACCCTAGATTTTTCCTGTTGCAGTTTTTCTATTTTAAGCTCCACACATAAATCCCCTTCGCGTCTTTCGTCAGATCTGATTTCGAATCCCTTTTGCCCTTTTTTATTTTCTCTAACGCAATTGAATCTTCTGATGTTTACCTCAATCTCGACATTTTGCCAGTCTCTTCCACTAAGCAGACTGCCCTTCTTGACTGTTTAATGCTGTAGTGGCATTTTTTCTGCTTTGGTTTGTCTTTTCTGGCTTCATTTTCAGCGTCCAGGGAGGTTTTTCAGGTTCAATCTCAGGTATTTTAGATAGATTTTGGTCAGTTTTTTTATTTTATTCTCTATCTTTGGGTTTATGGGTTGGGTCAGAGATTTTCTTCAAGGGTTTTTGTTTTTCTTTCATGGTAATGCACCTCCTCCTCTCCCTCTCTTCATTATGATAGCATTGCTATTGTGGGAAGCTGTTGATCTAGAGGTTTGGATGTGCTACTACTTTTCGTTTTCCCTCTTTTCCCTTTGCCAGTTTCGTATGTTAAAACAATACAGCTTGCTGTGTCTTTGTGTTGGCCTCAGTTTAAATATTTTGGTTGTGTTTTGTTTAGCTCAGTGCTCAACCTGTTAATGCTTCTCCTTGACGATTGCAATGCAACAGAGGATTACATCTTTTTCGGGCTGTCGAGCTGGGCGAAAACTGGCAACCTTTTTGAAGCAATATTAGCTGCTTATGTTCATCCAGTTGCCATGTTGTGGGATTTTCAAAAGGTATCTCTAATTTCTGTCATGTATTTTTTCTACGATGAAAGTGTACTAGAAGTTAGTTAATCTGGAGGTTATTGGCTATGTCATTGTTATTGTTGTAATGCTGATATGGAATGTGGAAGCTTGTATAGGGATGCTTCTTTGTATGGGCTTCTGCCATTAATGTTTAAGTTCGTTTTTTTATTAAAAAAATGATACTTTCCCAATTCCTCAGATCTGGAGGTTATTGTTTAAGTGTTTAAGCATCGTTACAATTCCTTAGATCTGGAGGTATCTTGATAGAGGTCATTAATTCGTTTTTTTACCCGAATACTTAATTTTAATTTAGCAAATTATTGTTACGCAATTATGACGTCTGTATACAATTCCAAAAGGATGCACCTAAGAATTTTGATGAAATAATACATTTCAGTAGCACATTTTTTATTTTGATTGTAAACATTAAAGATTAAACTTAACAATCAAAGATATAAACAGGCGGAAAGAAATATACCACCTATCAACTAATGATTTCGCAAACATTTCGAAACAGAGAAAAATTATCAACTTCATAATAAAAATATTTCAAAAGTAGTAACAACTGATTATAATATACGCAGTACATCCATCCCAACACAAATCTATAGGAAGTTATTTACCAATGAAGATATGACTGTTTATTTCACTTGATTTTCTACCACTTAAATATTCCATCCCCCTCCTATATAAACCTGGTCAGAAAACATAACTTTACATTGGAGTGTAAATTTTGTATTAAATTTCTATATCCATGTATTCATTAAATTTTTTTTGTTTTTTAATCCTCACTCTCGTTCGTAATCTACTTTGCTACGACTATGATATAGCGGGCACAAAGCCAGTTGTTAATGTATTAGATTTTGGTGCCAAAGGAGATGGAGTAACGCTAGACAATAAGGTAATTCTTCCCCAGTATATTAATTGCCAGCAACAAAATTGCTTTAGCTTGCATAGGAAAGGTGTTCAGCTCTTTCATTCGCGGATTAGCTTGAAATCTTAGGCTTAACAGAAGCTATGGCTCCCTCATGATTGATTTAGCCTTCCTAAGCAGAGCTCTATCATAGTATGCCGAACCTAATCCAATTAATATACTGGGGGCCTTACCGCTATACCACTAGCTATGAAAAGGTTAAACCTGGCTTCTGATTTCGCAATTATGAAATTTTCGGTGATGATGTTGTAATCGGGGATAGGGAAGTTGCCTTGGCCTATCGCGACATTCTGGATAAGTTGGGGGTCCACCCAATAGTCTAGCTATACATTTTTTGACATAGAATAAATGTAAGTATAAAAAATTAGTGCAGTATATATAATAAATATGTTATTTGCGATTTTTTTCCATTGTATCGAACGATACAATAGGGCTGTAAATCAGTTCCTAAGAAAAAATGTTGCTTTACATTTAGATATATATAGCTATAAACATATGTTAAAACCGGATTTAGAAGTTATTCATGCGCCTTGGATATGATTCTTGTACATTTCACTAGGTTATACTTTATGTGATTTCGTACCATAGGATTAGAGGAGGCCTAAAGGCCAGATTATTTGGTCAAATCAACTATGGTATCCATGGATCAGGAAAAATGCCAAATTTTAATGATATATTATTCATTTTTTAGAATATTACGAACAGGTTTAACTGGACATATGAAAGTATTGTTAGAATTTATGTATGCATCGCAAATAAATGATTATTACTCTTGTACACGTATATATATACTATAGATATATAGTACTATAAACAAAACACATATTGCTTATGACATATTTAGCACATGCTGTTACAGTCATTTGAAAACGGGTGGAATGAAATATTCTCATCAACTGAACCAAGAACATTCCAGGTGCCTGAAGGCAAAACCTACCTTCTCAAGCCAATTAAGTTTGTTGGTCCATGCAAATCTAATGTTACATTTCAGGTACTACGTTGCATAAATAAATAAATATATACATATATCATATATACTGAATACCAAACGTATACATATACAATAATCTTTACCAACTTTGTGTTAGATCATGGGTAAACTTGAAGCTCCTTCAGACCAATCTTACTGGATGAATGATAATAAAAAAACATGGATTGAGTTCAGTAGATTGAATCATTTTGTGGTAAATGGTGGAGAAGTTTATGGTAATGCACAAATTTGGTGTATACATGAACGGTGTATGAAAATTATACATCAATGGTGTATGAAAATGTAACGACCCGGGGAAAAACTCGACGCTCGAGTTTTCGACAATAATATATAAACCCATATTACTTGCCAAAAGCCCAAGTATCGAATGTAACAACCCGTATTATAACCATAAATCTAGGAAGAATTAAATTTTAAAATAAGAACCAAGGGAAACGGGTTGCGTCATTGCGTTCGTATCGGAATTCTACATGAAATCGAGTCCGAGTTTTCGAAAATCGGAGTCCGTATGACCAAGCTATGGCTCCCCAAGGTTTCAGAAATATTCAGAGTTCAAAACAGCTCGAATTCGAATTCAAAATTCGAATTTCAAACGCAGAACAGACTGGGCGGGAAATTTCCCGCCCAGACCCAGGTCGACTGGGGAGTCGACTGGGCAGTCGACACCCCCAGGACCAGGTCGACTGCGTAGTCGACTTGGGTGTCGACCTGGTCACCTAGCCTGTTTTTGAGACAGATGTATCTGGTCTCGTTGCTTGTCCAGATTCACTCTCTAAACACTATATAAACAACCCCTGACCCTAGACTTTTTATCACATTCTTGTCTGACCATATGCTACTGAAGTTCTGACTGGAAGATAGAGAATAAGGAGGCTATTCAGGACTTTGTTAGTGCTACGTTGGTTTGGGGATTTGCTAGATATTCTTCTTCTACTCTTTTTGCTTTCTCATTCCCTAGACTACGATCTGTAAGCCCTTTGTCACTCTTAGATTTAAACTGTAAATTTAACCTGAACATGTTGCAAACTGAAATTATGCCTAAACATGATAACTAAGTTGGATCTACTCTTGTATATCTTGGATCTATGACTATCACTTTTAAATCTGTTATTTTGAATCTAGTTTTGTACACCCCAGGTCTATTCATCTTAAATGTTGACTTGTGGAATATCAGTATGAACTTGATTTGGATATATTCATGTTTAATCTAAAACCCCTTTTACGATCTTTATCTTGCCATGCTTGCGATGTTGAATTTATTATTGGGGTTACTATCTTATCTCAATCCTTTACCATGTCTATCACCATATTTTGCCAAGTTGATGTTGAGACCCTATTTCATATGCCTGTAATGTTATAATCATCATGCTTAACTTGTGAACACCTTTTGCCATCCTATGACTATCCTTTTGTTACATCCCTATTTTGACATGTTGTATTAATGCGAATTCACGTAAGTTGGGGATACATTTTGGGGTAGATTAGACAAACTTGAAATTGGCTATGGAATTGACATGATATGACATGAAAATATGACATAGAAACTTGACATGAGAATAAGTTTGAAAATATGAATTTGGGACATGACAATTAGATAACTTGAAAGTGGACAACTCGAGGTTGGGTTGAATTTGCAACGTAAATCTGCCCAGAACCGCCCGACAAATCCAGTAGTTGCAAATAATAGGACCCAATGTGGGTAGTTGGTCATATAGCACTTTAAACCCGAGGTTTGACTAGGTTATGATGTAAATCTGCCCGGAACCGCCCGGCACATCCAGTAACCGTAACCAAGTCTAATGTGAGAGGTTGGGGTGCATTAAGTGAATTAATGCCACATGGTAAGGTTAAGTCATGGACCCCTTGAATATACTTAACCAATTTGACACGTCGATTTGATAGGGTTAAGTCATGACCTTTTTAATGACAATACTTAACCCATTAGAAATCCTAGCCACATGGTCCCTTTCAGTAGTAACCCACTTAGAAGTATCACGATACCTTGGGGACTAGGCAGGGTGGGGCACGATTACTGGGCTGATTGTAAGCGACCAAGAAGAACGGCTGAGTAAGGTGCGCCAGTGTAGGTTCAGGCGGACTAGGGTCGTGCACTTAGTCCGGAGTTGAAAAAGTAGGCATGGGCACCCGTAGTACTACATTGTGCGTGCTTGAATTGTGTCAGTGGTTGACACCCTAGGACCTGATACACCTTAGGGTGGACCTAGCACATGTGACTACATTCCGCGATTGGGCCATATGACACCGATACACGACGAGTAAAGCCGATCGATTAGGATGGACTGTTGGACCCCGTATTGGGTCATTTCATGTTATTGGGCCTAGGGATCATTTCTGGATTTATACTTGACATGGATTTGGACACTAGTATAGTTAGTGCAGTAAACCTTGTATATGTGATGCCACCCTTATCTTGTTACCTTTTATTGTCATGCCAGCCCAGTTATTATCTTTATGTTAATCTCAGTTTCTCTTGTCCACTTAACTTTATTAGTTTTTATGCTGATAGTCACTAGGGCTTACCAGTCTTTTTGACTGACCCGTTTTCTTCCACCTCCTTTTCTTTCGTCCCCCCCCCCCCCCAGGTTCTCAGGGAGGAAATCCTAGCTCTTAGCTTGGACTTTGCTTGCTTTCTGACAGCTCATGTACGGTTTGGTCTTCAGCTATGCTATGGCTGCACTCATGCTCATTTTGGGGAATAATATTGGACTTATGTTGTTTTAAGTACTTTGCTTCTTTATAACTTGATGTAATGAAATAATGACTTGGTATTTTGATGTAAGAGGTTTTGACTCTATTTTCCACGTAATGAGATTTGGTTAAATTTATATCCGCTGCTTTATATACTCTGTTTAATTTATGTTCTGTCTTGTGTTATCTCTGTGCCTGTTTACTAGATAATACCCCTCCAAAACTAGTGCATTCCCTTTGTGAGTGACCCTAGCAGAGGTGGGGTGTTACATTTGGTATCAGAGCAGAAGGTTACCAGACTGGGTAAAAGTTTTAAAAACTTTCTGAAAATTATTTTCAAAACCATTTATAAAGAAGCATTTTTCAAGAAAAGTTCTATTTTTAAGAAAAGGCTATTCCCCAAAAGCCATTAGCACTTTCCTTGTTTCCTCGTTTGAATCTTTTTCTTTTCGTTTTTCAACATGGTCGATCTTAACCTTCCCGAGGGAGTACCCATACCCGGATGGTTCCGAAGGTACTTGGAAGCTAGGGCCAACGATGCGGGCCCGACAGACATCCCTCCTCCTCCTCCACCAGTAGCCGCGGTTCCTCCTCCTCCTCCCGGCACCGCCTTTGCCAAAATATGCAAAGACTTTATAGGAATGGGCGGCAAGAGCTTCCTTGGAACTGATACCTTCGCTGAGGCACGAAACTGGTTAAAGGAGACTGAAGACCTGTTCGTTATCTTCGATATGGAGGATCATAGGAAAGTTCAGTTGGCAGCATGGTTGTTAAAAGAGGAAGCTGCATTTTGGTGGGAAGTCACCAACGCTACCAGACCAATTGAGACTTGGGCAGACTTTAGAGAGAGGTTTGGGCTTAAATTCTTATCATCAATAGAAGCGAACCTTCAGATGGAGAGGTTCCTGGCACTCAAGCAAGGGGACATGTCTGTTAGGGAGTACGTGAATAAGTTTAATCAGCTTGCTCGATTTGGTTTGGACTTAGTCAACATGGCTGAGAAGAAGGCTCTACGATTTGCTCGAGGATTGAGCGAGCCACTCCATACTATGGCCATGACTCATGTGCCCATGGGGAGACCTTTGAAAGCTTGGTGAATATGGCCCTACTTCATGAGGAAGACAAGGGTGACAAAAAGGAGGTTAAGTCTAATGAGACTCAGAACAAGAAGGTTGACTTCAAGAAGGGAGGCAACAAGATTAACAAGAATAACAAGGGCAACAACAACAATGCTAACAAGCCACGTGAGACGAGGAAGTACAACTTTTGTGGTATCACGGGACATATAGCTAAAGACTGTAGGAGGAAGAAAAGAAAGTTGGGTGAATGCTTTCACTGCGGGGATACTGGACACATCAGTAAGGATTGCCCTAAGAAGTAAGGACAGGGGCTAGGGCAGACACAGCGAGCAGGACCTTCTGGAGGGCAGTTGCAGGCTCTCAACACCACTCCAACTCTTGACCGAGGTAGTAATATTTCTGTAGAAAGCCTTGTTTACATTTCTAAATTTCCTGTTCGAACCTTATTTGACTCTGGCGCATCGCATACTTTTATCTCATCTGATATTGTTGAAAATATGCACTTAAGTACTAGTCTAGTTGATGATCCCGTTAGTGTTTCAAATCCGATTGGGGGCTCCGCCCATTTATCTATGATTTGTGTTGATTTGAGGATTTCCATCTTAAGCGTGGAATTCACGTGTAATGCTTATGTTCTCGGATTCATGGGATATGGTTTAATTCTAGACATGGATTGGTTGTCCAATTATGGAGCTATCCTTGATTGTGAATGAAGGGTAGTGAGGCTCATGACACGCCCTGGTAATACCCTTGAACTTTCTTGTAACCCGAAGTGTCCGGTCATGTTATGTTATCTTGAATCTCTCGACTCGTCCGTCGACAATCTTCAATCTGTGAGGGTGGTCCGAGAATATCATGATGTCTTTGATGAGGTGAAGGGGTTACCCCCTAAACGCGAGATAGACTTCCGTATTTATCTTGTTGATAATGCCAAGCCAGTCTCATTTCCCGTTATGCATATGGTCCCGCGAGAAAGAAGAGAGCTCAGTAAACAAATCAAGGAGTTGCTCAAGAAAAATTTCATAAGGCAAAGCATTTCTGAATGGGTTGTTCCGTTAGTATTCGCTACTAAGGCGGATGGTTCGCTTCGTCTGTGCGTAGATTATCGTGAGTTAAACAAGCTGACGAAGAAGAATAGGCACCCACTACCAAGAATCGATGATCTTTTTGACCAGCTTGTGGGAGCATCTGTTTTCTCTCAACTCGATCTAGCCACAGGATTCCGTCAACTTAGAGTGGCTGAGGATAGCATTGACAAAACTACGTTTAGAACTCCAGATGGGTTCTTCGAATGGCTCGTCATGCCGTTGGGTTAACAAATGCACCCGCGTACTTTGTAGACCTGATGAGTAGGGTGTTTCGGGAGTTCCTTAACAAGTTCGTGGTGGTTTTTGTGGATGATATTCTAATCTTCTCAAAGGATGAAGAAGAGCATGCTAGACACCTCAGGGAAGTCATGGATATGCTTAGAGCACACCAGTTAAAGGCTAAGTTCTCCAAATGCCATTTTTGGAGGGAGGAAGTTCAGTTTCTTGGGCACGTAGTTTCTAAGCAAGGATTAGCCGTGGACCCCGTAAGGGTAGTTGCGGTGCAGGACTGGAAAACTCCTAAGAACGCAACAGAGGTGAGAAGCTTTCTCGGTTTGGCGGGCTTTTATAGGAAGTTCATTAAGGACTTCGCTAAGATTTCAGCCCCTCTTACTAAGTTAACGAAGAAAAACCTAGCATTTGCATGGGACATAGAATGTGAGACTGCTTTCCAGAGACTCAAGAGAGCCCTCACCATAGCTCCAGTTTTAGCATTACCTGATGGAGGAAAAATGTTTATGGTGTACACAGATGCGTGCGGCTTGGGATTAGGCGCTGTCCTAATGCAAGAAGGAAGAGTGATATGCTATGGGGGTAGACAACTTAAAGTTCATGAGAAGAACTATCCCACGCATGACTTGGAGTTAGCCGCGATTGTTTTTGCACTTAAAGCTTGGCGCCATTATCTCCTAGGGGAGAAATTCGAGTTGTATACCGACCACAAATCACTTAAGTATCTCTTTTCGCAAAAAGATTTGAATCTGAGACAGCAGCGGTGGATGGAATTCTTGGCCTCATATGACTTCGATATAACTTATACCCCTGGCAAGGGTAACGTGGTGGCGGATGCGCTAAGTAGAAAAAGGTTGACTTTGAGCCCCTTATTTGTTGAAAGAAAAAGTCTAGATTGTATAGTGACCTTTGATTTTACGCATGCTGTTGAGTCATTGACTGGTACGTTAGCATCTCTTGAGCTGAGACCTACGCTTCTAGATCAAGTAGGGACTTCACAGAAAGAAGACCCACAGGTAGTCGAAATCATGAACAAGTTAATCAGTGGTGAGACGTCAAGTCACCTTGGTAGGTATGCCATTGGTGACAAAGGATGGCTAAGGCGCGATGGAAGGATATGTGTTCCACTAGTGGGAGACTTAGTAAATAAAGTTCTCGAAGAGGCGCATCACTCGAAGATGACTATACATCCCGGAGGGGATAAGATGTACAGAGATATGAAACACATTTTCTTTTGGGCTGGAATGAAAAAGGACATGGCAGAATTCGTCTCAAAGTGCATGGTGTGCCAACAAGTCAAGGCCGAATCTAAGAAGCCCGGTGGGATATTACATCCTTTGGAGGTCCCGCAATAGAAGTGGGAAAGTATCTCGATGGATTTCGTGGATGGATTGCCTAGGTCGAGGAAGGGGAATACTAGCATATGGGTCATTGTTGATAGACTAACGAAGAGTGCACACTTCATCCCGGTGAAAAGCAAAAGGACTGCATCAGAGTTAGCGTCTATCTACCTTCGAGAGATAGTACGGTTGCACGGGGTTCCTTCTATCATAGTCAGTGACCATGACCCAATTTTCACTAGCCAGTTTTGGAATAGTCTGCAAGAAGCAATGGGTACGCAACTTAATTTAAGTACATCCTATCACCCTCAGACGGATGGACATACCGAAAGGGTAAATAGGGTACTAGAGGATCTTTTGAGGCTATGCATTCTTGATTTTGGTGGTACTTGGGAAGACCATCTCCCTATCGTGGAGTTTGCTTATAATAATAGCTACCAAGCTAGCATAGGGATGGCACCGTTCGGAGCCCTGTATGGAAGACCGTGCAAGTCACCAACTTGTTGGTGGGAGACGACTGACAGACTTATACTTGGGCCCGACATGATACGAGACACTTCTGAGAAGGTGGAGTTGATACGAAGACGAATGAAAGCGGCCCAAGATAGACAGAAATCTTATGCGGACAAGAGAAGGACAGACCTAGAGTTCGAGGTCGGAGATATGGTTTTCATAAAAGTCTCTCCTTTGCGCAATGTGGTTCGTTTTGGAGCAATTGGAAAGCTAGCACCGAGATTCGTAGGACAGTTCCCTATCACTGAGAGGATTGGGCAGATGGCCTATAAGGTAGAGTTACCTGAGAGGCTGGCCGGAGTACACAATGTCTTTCACATCTCGCATCTCCGAAAGTGCCTACATGAATCAGCTGAGGTGGTTAATCCAAGCATCCTCGAAGGCGTAGAAGTGGAGAAAGAGGCAACGTTGAGGCGAGTTCCTATTCGTATCTTAGGGACGGAGATCAAGAAGCTAAGGAATCGCGAAGTCAAGCTAGTCAAAGTACAGTGGAGTGAAGCCCAAGAAGACGCAACTTGGGAAACCGAGGAGAAGATACGCGCGCTTTACCCATTTCTTTTTGAGGGTACTTTCTCGATATCTTTTCCTTTGAGCTTGTAAACCCTTCGTATCATGCTACCTATGTTTGTCTTGAGAACCTTAGAACCCTCTTTGGATGTAAACATGTATTTGAAACTGTTATGGTTGATGTTTGCAAATGGTTGTAGGTGATTTCTAGTGGATGCATGACACACATTAGGCACTAGATCGGCTCAGACACCTTTTCATGTTGCATTTGCATGGGTGCTTATACTTGTACATGGATGAACTTGTTATGCTATCATGTGGATGTTACATATGGATGATGTTTGTGCTCTCATGTAGAAATTTTAAGTTATGTTAGGAATTTGCATACATGTTGGACTCATTACACTAACATATCTTGCATTAAGGAGGTTTACTGAATCAGTAACCGTCTGATCTTTTGCATTAGATAAGTACATATACACACACATGCTGCATATGTTCATACAACATTAGAGATCTTTTTAAGGACAATGGTTGCTCGTGAATGATGTTGTGAGTATATGGATGTGGATGGTAGGATGCGTTCTTCCTAACTTAGAGATTTCGGGGACGAAATCCTTTAAGGAGGGGGGAATGTAACAACCCGTATTTTAATAACGTGTTATAACCATAAATCTAGGCAGAATTAAATTTTAAAATAAGAACCAATGGAAACGGGTTGCGCCATTACGTTCGTTTCGGAATTCTGCATGAAATCGAGTCTAAGTTTTCGAAAATCGGAGTCCGTATGACCAAGTTATGGCTCCCCAAAGTTTCAGAAATATTCAGAGTTCAATACATGTAATGACCCGTATTCTATGCATCGGAGGATCGTAGAATATTTATTTCTTTCCCATGTGAAGTCGTATGGTCATGTAACTTTGGGAAACATCCATTAGAGTCATTTCCCATGCTTATGATTTTGTCGATTTTTAAATGACCATTTTGCCCCTAGTTGGTACTGTTTTGGCCATAACTTTTGATTGAAAAGGAATTTGACCTGAAACCACTTCCATTTGATTCGTTTGATGGTTTACCTTTCCGTAGAGTGGTCATAACAGTCAAACGGACTTACCGTTTGGGAGATATGGCTGAAACAAGGTTTGGAGGGTGAAAAACTGCTTTACCGGGCCAAATCGGGTGATTAGTGAGTAGGCCCATAACCCATTTCGGGATTAGGGTTATGGGAGGGCTGAAATGAGATGGAGAATCATTCCATTTCAGTTTTCTAGCCTCCACTTATCACCAAGGAACCCTAAAAATGGCCTCCAATCTCTAAATCACCTCCAAATCATCTTTCGGTCAAGGATTTGGCTTAGCAACCCCTAATCAAGGAAGATCTTCACCAAATCAACATAGGAGCTGCTGTTGGCATTGAGATTCACGTCAAATCAGAGAATTATTTCAGATCTTAGTTTATTTTGTGGCTAAGGTGAGTGATTTGCATAGTTTTACAGTAGTTATGGCTAATTAGGGGTGATTAGTGCTAATTAGCGAATTTAAGCATGATAAAATTAGGGAAAAATGTTCATAAATTCCTAAATGAGGTTTTAGACCTCTGATATGAATTTGGGTTAATTTGGTTAAGTTTTGCTAATCCTATCATTAGTTTCACCTAAACATGCTTAGGGGGAAATATGGGATTTTGGGGTATGTTTGATCCATTTCAACCTATTATATTGATGTTTTGATGTTTGTGGTTGATCATGTATGTTGCTACGACTGTATGAAATGCTTTGTGATTGATTCCAATAGTTGGAATGGTCGAAAACATCGTCGAATGGCGTAAACACTTGCTGGAACAGTTGCAGAAAACAGTGCAGTGTTCGGATCGGATCGGATAAGGGGGCTCGGATCGGATATGTGGAACTGAGCAAAGGATCCGATCGGATCGGAACCCAACACTTGGGAAAAGTGGCAAAAAGGAAGGCCACGCTAGCTGAACTGCGATCGGATCGGATAAAGGAAGACGGATCAGATTGAGGAGGACGGATCGGAGCGGAAACACGAAGACGAATCAGAGCGGAAGCACGAAAGCAGATCGGATAGGAGCGTATGAAGGGAGCATGAAGACGGATCGAAAACACGAACCAAGAAGGGACACCCGACCCGAAGGGAAGCACCCGACCCGACCCGAAGAGAAGCATCTGATTTGGACCCAGAGGAATGCCCGACCCGAACCGCACCAGAAGGAGACCCGACCCGAACGGATGAAGGACGCCGACCCGAACCGATAACTTGAGGAGGAACCCGACCCGACCCAGTATTGACAAATAACCCGAGATGCAAAGGTAGTCCAATAGGGGAAGTTAGAGCTCAGGATCCAATTGGGAACCAAGGAGTTCACTTCATGGTTGGACTTTGCTGTGGGACGTGTGCTAAGGAGTTGCCGACGTTCATAACTTCGATTCACCACTAGAAATGAAGGATGGCTACTTATTAGTGCAGTAGGGTCATTATGACCTAAGGGGCAAAGTGATGGTAGCAAGACTACGTTATCAGTGCAGTAGGGTCATTATGACCAAAGGGGCAAGGTGATGCGTAGTAAGACTATGAGCCAGCGCAGATGGGGTGAATAACTCCATGGGGAAAGTGGACATAGTAAGGATGGGTAAGGCTATGAGCCAGTGCAGTGGGGTTCTTGTGACTCCATGGGGCTAAATGGACATAGCAAAGGATTTGTGGCTACGTTATCAGTGCAGTGAAGCCATTTATGAGTTCATGGGGCTAAGTGATCGTAGCAAGGTATGTTGGGTGATCGAAGTGGTGAATATCGTATGCTTTACGCACTGAGTGAGAGATGTGAGGATGGATGCTATGCTTGATTGTTTGCCATCATTATGATATGCACACCTCCCCCACCTCCGTATCTTTACCCTGTTTGATATGATACCTTAGAGTGTTGTACAGTATGTAGTGCTAACTCTTTGGTTGCAGGTCCAGGTTCAGGTATGTTTTAGTCTACCTGTTATTGTTCACTTTAGATGCTTATCGCTCATACCAGGCTTTATGTCTGACCCAGAGTTTTATGTCTCCTCTTATTACTCTGGGTGCTCACACGAGCAGACTAGAGACATGTTAGCTGGTGATGCGCGAGTAGCTGATTCGGAGGCGGGCAGGAGGCTTCCACGTATGATATATATATACACATTCTCCCTGTGTCGTTGGTGGTCGCTACTTGGGCATTAGTAGTGTACCTCATTTATCTTACTTTTGCTTTGAGACAGATTGAAAGTTGTAATAAGCTGTATTCTGAATTTCCGCTGCTATGATGTTTAGTTCTGATTTTCAGCTTATGCACTGTCTCTCCTGTCTTATGTCAAGTATGTTATTATTATATTTTGTTCTATGCGCTGTGAGACATTCTACAGGTTCCTTGATTAGTTCATTCTCTTCTTTTCTTTCCCCTGACGACCGTCCCGTGCTAGTCGGGCATGTGTACAGCGCACTTTTGGAGTAAATGCAGGCTGGTGCGGGGCGAGCCGTCACACTTGGTATCAGAGCTCTAGGTTGCGTAGTTAACCTAGGGAAAGACACCAGGGAGAGATAGTACGTATATGAGAGCGCGTATTTGTGATTATTTTGGTTTTCAAAAACTATGCATGTATATACTATTAGTAGTATAAAGATGAAGTCGCACTGCACTAGCACCACTATGGGGTCGTTAATCGTTTCCCTTTTTACAGATTAACGATGAGCCGAGACGCGAGAGGTGCTGGTAGAGGGACCAACCAAGGGAATGCCGCTGACATGAGGGCTATGTTTACTAACCTCATGAGAGACATGCTTAGAGAAGTGCAAGGGGCAACTCCCAATCCCGGAGTTGGTGTTGGCCCAGTAGTTCAGGCGCCTAGGGTCGATTTCGCCAAGTTGTGCAAAGATTACACTAATCTTGGTGGGAAGCCGTTCCACGGAACGGAGTCGGCCACGGATGTTCAGGACTGGATGGATAGCTGTGACCGTATCTTCGATGACTTGGGTCTTGAGGATGCGATGAAGAGAAGGCTAGCGTCTCGTCAGCTGCAAGGGCGAGCGATGAATTGGTGGAATGCTATTAGAACAGCTACTCCAGAGGACCAGGTTACTTGGGATCATTTCAAGGCTCGATTTAGCGAGAAGTTCATTCCAGCTGCCCAGAAGTCAGTGTTGTTTAAGAGGTTCTTGGAACTCAAGCAGAACGGAAGGGCAGTTTCTGATTATATTCCTGAGTTCGACACTTTGTCGAAGTATGGACTGTCTCTCATTGATACTCCTGAAAAGAAGAATGAGAAGTTCATTACTGGTTTGGATGGATACTTGGGGGAAAGGCTTATCAACCACATCGATGAGACTTTTGAATTGATTGTGGGGAAAGCTTTGAGATCCGAGAGTCTTTACCCCAAGTCAAAGACTGAGGCTGCATCTGCAGAAGGGCCAAAGCCGCAAGCAGGCGGTGGAGGCAAGAATAATTCTCAGAGTAAGAGGAAGCAGGACCAATCAAAGGGTGGTCAGAAAAAGAGCAAGAAGGATGTTGAGTGCTTCAGCTGTGGTAAGAAGGGCCATTATGCTAAGGAATGTCGGGCCAAGCCAGCAGAAAGGAAGTGCTACAACTGTGGTCAAGTGGGACATCAGAAAGATAAGTGTCCGCAACCCCCCAAAGAAAAGCAAATGGTGAAAGCATATGCCCTTAATGCTATTCCTTCTTCATCGAATGCCCCAACTGCGACGGAGAAAGGAAAGAATGTCGTCATTCAAGGTATGCTTTCTGTTTACGATGTTCCTGTTAGAGTTTTGTTTGATACCGGAGCTTCCAGTTCTTTCATATCTAGTGACCTGGTAGATAGTTTGGGATTGGAGCCCGAGATTGTCGATAGACCTTTAGTAGTGACGAACCCGATTGGTGGTTCTACTGGCCTTAGCATGATGATTCGTAATGTTGTCTTATCGAGTCATGGATGTATGTTTGTTTGTGATTGCTTTGTTTTGGGCTTTACTGGGTTTGGCATTATTTTGGGAGTAGATTGGCTCCGAAGATACGGGGTGGTGGTAGACTGTGAGGGCTTTTTGGTGACAGCTAGAGCGGATGATGGGCGGAGGATAGTGTTTGGTGGTCTACCCAGTGAGGGGGTATTGGCTAGTTTTCTAAACTCCCTTGACATTCCGCATAGTGAGTTGTCAGGTTTGCCCGTGGTTGGCCAGTATCCGGATGTTTTCGAAGAAGTAACCGGACTTCCACCACACCGAGAGATTGAGTTCCGTATTGATTTGGTAAAAGATGTCAGGCCTATAGTGATGCCACTTCGTCGTATGGCACCAAGGGAGCAGCGAGAGCTCGAGGTGCAAGTCAACGATCTTTTGAAGAAGGGATTTATCAGAAGGAGTGTTTCTGAATGGGGAGCACCAGTTGTGTTTGCTACCAATGCGGATGGTTCCCTTCGTTTGTGTGTAGACTACCGCGAGTTGAATAAAGTGACGAGGAAGAATAAGTATCCTCTACCGCGGATAGATGATTTGTTCGATCAGTTGAGTGGCGCGAGAATATTTTCTCAGTTGGATCTCGCGACAGGTTTTCATCAGCTTAGAGTGGAAGTTGAGAGTATAGCTAAAACGACATTTCGGACGCCGTCTGGATTTTATGAGTGGTTGGTCATGCCATTCGGGCTGACCAATGCCCCAGCATATTTTGTGGATCTTATGAATCAGGTATTCAGAGATCAGTTGAATAAGTTTGTCCTTGTATTCGTTGAAGATATTTTGGTCTATTCGAGGACAGAGGAAGAACACAAGGAACATTTAAGAATAGTGATGGAGGTGTTGAGAAAACACCAATTGAAAGCAAAGTTTTCTAAGTGTCACTTCTGGAAGAGGGAAGTGAGGTTCTTGGGCCATGTTGTATCAGAGAATGGTATTGCGGTGGACCCGGCAAAGGTGGCTACGGTACAAGATTGGCCTACGCCCAAGAATGCAACAGATATAAGAAGTTTCTTGGGATTAGCTGGATATTATCGTAAGTTTATCCAAGATTTCTCCAAGATAGCAGCACCATTGACCCAGTTGACCAAGAAGAATCAAGCTTTTGTCTAGGATGAAAGGTGCGAGGATGCATTCAAGAGTCTAAAGGACAAGTTGACAAGAGCACCAGTGTTAGTCATTCCTAAGGGGAATGAAGAGATGACGGTATACACGGATGCCTGTGGTACCGGACTGGGTGCTGTATTGATGCAAGGTGGTAGGGTTGTAGCTTATGCAAGTCGGCAATTGAAACCGCACGAGAGAAGATACCCTACCCATGATTTAGAATTGGCAGCGATCGTGTTCGCATTAAAGATGTGGAGACACTATCTCTTGGGAGAAAGATTTGAGCTGCTTACAGATCATAAGTCGTTGAAGTATCTCTTCTCTCAGAAAGACCTGAATCTCCGTCAACAGAGATGGTTAGAATTCTTGGCTTCCTATGATTTCGACATCGCATATACGCCAGGAAAGGGCAATGCGGTGGCTGATGCATTGAGTAGGAGACATGCCAATCTAGGGGCTATGTTTCTAGAATGGAAGCAACTGGAGTATATCGCGGGGTTTGATTTCAGACCCAAGTGCGAATTGAATCCAGAAATGTTAGCAAGTTTGACGATCAGACCCACTTTGATTGAGAGGATCGGCTCTAGTCAGAGGGACGATCCTAACCTATTGGAAATCATCTCCAAGTTAGAGATGGGTATCGATGAGGAGATGAACAAGTATGGGCTTGATCGAGATGGATGGCTTAGAAAGAATGGAAAGCTTGTTGTACCCAATGTCGATGGATTGAGGGATGAAGTACTGAGAGAGTGTCATCACTCAAAACTGACCATACACCCCGATGGTAACAAGATGTATCGAGATATGAGGCAGACCTACTACTGGGAAGGAATGAAAAGAGACATTGGGAAGTTTATATCCAAATGTATGAATTGCCAGCTAGTTAAAGCTGAGCAAAGAAGCCTAGTGGGTTGTTACAACCATTAGAAATTCCCGAATGGAAATGGGAGCAAGTCTCAATGGATTTCATCGATGGTTTACCGAGGACTAGATTGGGACATGATAGCATTTGGGTGATTGTAGACCGATTGACTAAGAGTGCAAGATTTATACTAGTCAAATCGACCAGAACTGCAGCTAAGTTAGCAGAATTGTATATGAAGTGGGTAGTGAGATTTCATGGAGTACCTAAAAGCATTGTGAGTGACCGAGACCCATTGTTCACTAGTGGGTTTTGGAACAACTTACAAGAGGCTTTAGGGTCAGAGTTACATCTCAGTACCGCATATCATCCTCAGACCGATGGTCAGACGGAGAGGGTGAATCGTATTTTGGAAGATCTCTTGAGAGCGTGTATATTGGATTTTGGTGGATCATGGGATGACCATTTGCATCTAGTGGAGTTTGCATATAATAATAGCTACCAATCCAGTATCGGTATGGTTCTGTTTGAAGCTTTGTACGGAAGACCATGTAACTCACCATCATGTCGGATAGAGACTGGCGAGAAGTTTATGCTTGGACCAGATGTGGTGAGGGAAACTTCCAATAAGATCAAGATCATTCAACAATGAATGAAAGCTGCTCAGGATAGGCAGAAGAGTTATGCTGATAAGAGGAGAAGAGATTTGAAATTCTCCGTTGGTGACTTGGTGTTTGTCAAGATCTCTCCGTTGAAGAGCGTGATTCGATTTGGCAGGAGAGGCAAGTTGGCAACAAGATTTGTTGGCCCATTCCCTGTTCTTGAACTAGTCAGGAATTTGGCATATAGAGTTGGCTTACCAGAGAAAATGGCGGGAGTTCACAATGTGTTTCATGTTTCCCAACTAAGGAAGTTTGTTCATGACTCAGATATGACTATTTCACCTGATCAGTTAAAGGACTTCGAAGTAAAACCCGAGGCGGTTGGGAACCGCAAGCCGATTCGTATTGTGGGGCATGATACGAAGCAACTTCGAAGGAAGGCGGTGAAGCTAGTCAAGGTTCAGTGGGGCGAGAACGAGAATGATTGTACTTGGGAGACAAAGGAGAGCATTAGGAAGGCATATCCAGAACTCTTCGCCTGGTAAGATTTACTTTGCGATTTAGTTATTCTGCATGCTAGGATAGACTTATTCACTTGTTTTGCATGTTTGATGGTTGTTTTATGGTTGATAGGCATGCGGGAACCTTTGTGTGTGTTTGGATTAGGGAATTTCGAGGGCGAAATTTCTTAAGGGGGGGAGAGTGTAATGACCCGTATTCTACGCATCGAAGGATCGTAGAATATTTATTTCTTTCCCATGTGAAGTCGTATGGTCATGTAACTTTGGGAAACATCCATTAGAGTCATTTCCCATGCTTATGATTTTGTCGATTTTTAAATGACCATTTTGCCCCTAGTTGGTACTGTTTTGGCCATAACTTTTGATTGGAAAGGAATTTTGACCTGAAACCACTTCCATTTGATTCGTTTGATGGTTTACCTTTCCGTAGAGTGGTCATAATAGTCAAACGGACTTACCGTTTGGGAGATATGGCTGAAACAAGGTTTGGAGGGTGAAAAACTGCTTTACCGGGCCAAATCGGGTGATTAGTGAGTAGGCCCATAACCCATTTCGGGATTAGGGTTATGGGAGGGCTGAAATGAGATGGAGAATCATTCCGTTTCAGTTTTCTAGCCTCCACTTATCACCAAGGAACCCTAAAAATGGCCTCCAATCTCTAAATCACCTCCAAATCATCTTTCGGTCAAGGATTTGGCTTAGCGACCCCTAATCAAGGAAGATCTTCACCAAATCAACATAGGAGCTGCTGTTGGCATTGAGATTCACGTCAAATCAGAGAATTATTTCAGATCTTAGTTTATTTTGTGGCTAAGGTGAGTGATTTGCATAGTTTTACACTAGTTATGGCTAATTAGGGGTGATTAGTGCTAATTAGCGAATTTAAGCATGATAAAATTCGGGAAAAATGTTCATAAATTCCTAAATGATGTTTTAGACCTCTGATATGAATTTGGGTTAATTTGGTTAAGTTTTGCTAATCCTATCATTAGTTTCACCTAAACATGCTTAGGGGGAAATATGGGATTTTGGGGTATGTTTGATCCATTTCAACCTATTATATTGATGTTTTGATGTTTGTGGTTGATCATGTATGTTGCTATGACTGTATGAAATGCTTTGTGATTGATTCCAATAGTTAGAATGGTCGAAAACGTCGTCGAATGACGTAAACACTTGCTGGAACAGTTGCAGAAAACAGTGCAGGGTTCGGATCGGATCGGATAAGGGGGCTCGGATCGGATATGTTGAAATGAGCAAAGGATCCGATCGGATCGGAACCCAACACTTGGGAAAAGTGGCAAAAAGGAAGGCTACGCTAGCTGAACTGGGATCGGATCGGATAAAGGAAGACGGATCGGATCGAGGAGGACGGATCGGAGCGGAAACACGAAGACGAATCAGAGCGGGAGCACGAAAGCGGATCGGATAGGAGCATATGAAGGGAGCATGAAGACGGATCGAAAACACGAACCAAGAAGGGACACCCGACCCGACCCGAAGGGAAGCACCCGACCCGACCCGAAGAGAAGCATCTGATTTGGACCCAGAGGAATGCCCGACCCGAACCGCACCAGAAGGAGACCCGACCCGAACGGATGAAGGACGCCGACCCGAACCGATAACTTGAGGAGGAACCCGACCCGACCCAGTATTGACAAATAACCCGAGATGCAAAGGTAGTCCAATAGGGGAAGTTAGAGCTCAGGATCCAATTGGGAACCAAGGAGTTCACTTCATGGCTGCACTTTGCTGCGGGACGTGTGCTAAGGAGTTGCCGACGTTCATAACTTCGATTCACCACTAGAAATGAAGGATGGCTACTTATCAGTGCAGTAGGGTCATTATGACCTGAGGGGCAAAGTGATGGTAGCAACACTACGTTATCAGTGCAGTAGGGTCATTATGACCTGAGGGGCAAGGTGATGCGTAGTAAGACTATGAGCCAGCTCAGATGGGGTGAATAACTCCATGGGGCAAGTGGACATAGTAAGGATGGGTAAGGCTATGAGCCATTGCAGTGGGGTTCTTGTGACTCCATGGGGCAAAGTGAACATAGCAAAGGATTTGTGGCTACGTTATCAGTGCAGTGAAGCCATTTATGACTTCATGGGGCAAAGTGATCGTAGCAAGGTATGTTGGGAGGTCGAAGTGGTGAATATCGTATGCTTTACGCACTGAGTGAGAGATGTGAGGATGGATGCTATGCTTGATTGTTTGCCATCATTATGATATGCACACCTCCCCCACCTCCGTATCTTTACCCTGTTTGATATGATACCTTAGAGTGTTGTACAGTATGTAGTGCTAACTCTTTGGTTGCAGGTCCAGGTTCAGGTATGTTTTAGTCTACCTGTTATTGTTCACTTTAGATGCTTATCGCTCATACTAGGCTATATGTCTGACCCAGAGTTTTATGTCTCCTCTTATTACTCTGGGTGCTCACACGAGCAGACTAGAGACAGGTTAGCTGGTGATGCGCGAGTAGCTGATTCGAAGGCGGGCATGAGGCTTCCACGTATGATATATATATATATACACACATTCTCCCTGTGTCGTTGGTGGTCGCTACTTGGGCATTAGTAGTGTACCTCATTTATCTTACTTTTGCTTTGAGACAGATTGAAAGTTGTAATAAGCTGTATTCTGAATTTCCGCTGCTATGATGTTTAGTTCTGATTTTCAGCTTATGCACTGTCTCTCCTGTCTTATGTCAAGTATGTTATTATTATATTTTGTTCTATGCGCTGTGAGACATTCTACAGGTTCCTTGTATGTTCATTTCCTTCTTCCCTTTTCTTCTGATGACCCGTTCCGTGCTAACTGGACATGTGTACAACGCACTTTTGGAGTAAATGTCGATCGGTGCGGGGCGGGCTGTCACAAAACAGCTCGAATTCAAATTCAAAATTCGAATTTCAAACGCAGAACAGACTGAGCGGGAAATTTCCCAACCAGACCCAGGTCGACTGGGGAGTCGACTGGGCAGTCGACACCCCCAGGACCAGGTCGACTGCGCAGTCGACTTGGGTGTCGACCTGGTCACCTAGCCTTTTTTTGAGCCAGATGTATCTGGTCTCGTTGCTTGTCCAGATTCACTCTCTAAACACTATATAAACAGCCCCTGACCCTAGACTTTCTATCACATTCTTGTCCAACCATATGCTGCTGAAGTTCTGACTGGAAGATAGAGAATAAGGAGGCTATTCAGGACTTTGTTAGTGCTATGTTGGTTTGAGGATTTGCTAGAGATTCTGTTTCTACTCTTTTTCCTTTCTCATTCTCTAGACTACGATCTGTAAGCCCTTTGTCACTCTTAGATTTAAACTGTAAATTTAACCTGAACATGATGTAAACTGAAATTATGCCTAAACATGATAACTAAGTTGGATCTACTCTTGTATATCTTGGATCTATGACTATCACTTTTAAATCTGTTATTTTGAATCTAGTTTTGTACACCCTAGATCTATTCATCTTAAATGTTGACTTGTGGAATATCAGTATGAACTTGATTTGGATATATTCATGTTTAATCTAAAACCCCTTTTACGATCTTTATCTTGCCATGCTTGCGATGTTGAATTTATTATTGGGGTTACTATCTTATCTCAATCCTTTACCATGTCTATCACCATATTTTGCCAAGTTGATGTTGAGACCATATTTCATATGCCTGTAATGTTATAATCATCATGCTTAACTTGTGAACACCTTTTTCCATCCTATGACTATCCTTTTGTTACATCCCTATTTTGACATGTTGTATTAATGCGAATTCACGTACGTTGGGGATACGTTTTGGGGTAGATTAGACAAACTTGAAATTGGCTATGGAATTGACATGATATGACATGAAAATATGACATGGAAACTTGACATGAGAATAAGCTTGAAAACATGAATTTGGGACATGACAATTAGATAACTTGAAAGTGGCCAACTCGAGGTTGGGTTGAATTTGCAATGTAAATCTGCCCGGAACCGCCCGGCAAATCCTGTAGTTGCAAATAATAGGACCCAATGTGGGTAGTTGGTCATATAGCACTTTAAACTCGAGGTTAGACTAGGTTATGGTGTAAATCTGCCCGGAACCGCCCGACACATCCAGTAACCGTAACCAAGTCTAATGTGAGAGGTTGGGGTGCGTTAAGTGAATTAATGCCACATGGTAAGGTTAAGTCATGGACCCCTTGAATATACTTAACCAATTTGACACGTCGATTTGATAGGGTTAAGTCATGACCTTTTTAATGACAATACTTAACCCATTAGAAATCCTAGCCATGTGGTCCCTTTCAGCAGTAACCCACTTAGAAGTATCACGATACCCTAGGGACTACGCAGGGTGGGGCATGATTACTGGGCTGATTGTAAGCGACCAAGAAGAACGACTGAGTAAGGTGCGCCAGTGTAGGTTCAGGCGGACTAGGGCCGTGCACTTAGTCCGGAGTTGAAAAAGTTGGCATGGGCACCCGTAGTACTACATTGTGCGTGCTTGAATTGTGTCAGTGGTTGACACCCTAGGACCTGATACACCCTAGGGTGGACCTAGCACATGTGACTACATTCCGCGATTGGGCCGTATGACACCGATACACGACGAGTAAAGTCGATCGATTAGGATGGACTGTTGGACCCCGTATTGGGTCATTTCATGTTATTGGGCCTAGGGATCATTTCTGGATTTATACTTGACATGGATTTGGACACTAGTACAGTTAGTGCAGTAAACCTTGTATATGCGATGCCACCCTTATATTGTTACCTTTTATTGTCATGCCAGCCCAGTTATTATCTTTATGTTTAATCTCAGCTTCTCATGTCCAGTTAACTTTATTAGTTTTTATGCTGATAGTCACTAGGGCTTACCAGTCTTTTTGACTGACCCTTTTTCTTCCACCTCATTTTCTTTCGTTCCCCCCCAGGTTCTCAGGGAGGAAACCCTAGCTCTTAGCTTGGACTTTGCTTGCTTTCTGATAGCTCATGTACGGTTTGGTCTTGAGCTATGCTATGGCTGCATTCATGCTCTTTTTGGGGAATAATATCGAACTTATGTTGTTTTAAGTAATTTGCTTCTTTAGAACTTGATGTAATGAAATAATGACTTTGGTATTTTGATGTAAGAGGTTTTGACTCTATTTTCCACGTAATGAGATTTGGTTAAATTTATATCTACTGATTTATATACTATGTTTAATTATTGTTCTGTCTTGTGTTATCTCTGTGCCTGTTTACTAGATAACACCCCTCCAAAACTAGTGCATTCCCTTTGTGAGTGACCCTAGCAGAGGTGGGGTGTTACATCGAACCCCAAATTGTCATGAGAAAGAATTTATAGGGTGAGAAAAGAAAGAAATAAATATTAGAACAGAAGAAAGAAGAAGAACACATCAGAATCACATAGTGGAACGGATAAAATATAATATCAAATCTCTTTGTACAAAAGAACTGTATATACATACCAATCATCAGAGTACAACATATATCAGTCACAGCGGAAAAATATTTGTATACAACTAACAGTGAAGCCTCCTGCTTCCAGCTCCTGAAACTCCAAGAGAACCTAACCTGGAACATACTCTGTCTGACCCAAGCACATTTGAAGCAAAGCAAAATACACCGGGTCAGTCTGGAATACTATCAGTGATAAATTCACGGAACACACAACTCGTTTAACTTTGAAAATTCTTTTCGAAACAAAAGGATAATAGTAAGACCAATCCATACATAAACACAGACGGTTCTTACCTTACTATAACCCAAAACATTTTTGAAATCATTGCTTATTCTGATATTATCATAATGTCTACATACAAATAATTAACAATCTAGTGGAACGTTTACATCTCATGCTCCACATATATAGTATACAATCGAAACCCATGGGCGCTTATTGGATATTGGATTCCAACCTTGACAAGGTATGGGACCACCTTCCGACTGTGTATCTTTAGAGGCGAATACACTGGGTTCAACAAGAACGTCTTGCAACCCGGCCCTCACACGACCGACCACTCATTTCGCTTGAGTGTATCAAATGTATATCACCGACGGTTGGGATCAGTAACCGTCTCCCGAAATGGGACAACATCGAATATAGATTTAAGAAACAAATGGAATTTCTCTAGATAGGTGATCATACACCCTAATGGGAGCGACCCACATAGCCATGCTGCCTGCCTGATTTTTGTCATTTCCCGGTTGATGAGGCTTTGAGGCTAGAATTCTACTTCTCGAATATCTGTCCCTCATTCACTTTGAATGCCACGTCGTCAGATCCTCTGGATATCACTAATTGACGTCCATAAAAATACTCTAGTTGGGAGCTAACCAACTATAATACGTTTGAAGAAATCAACGTACGTGGTCCTTTGGAAATACTCTGTCAAACATTCGTCCATACAAGTCATCCAGGAACAGGATGAACCGAAGGCACCCTCCTACTGCATCTCATATAGGAATCACCCCATGGATCAGTAGCGAGAAGTCCTTGCAACCCGTAGATTCCAACCACGACAGAATCACAGTTTATCTCTGTATTGCAACACAGAGGTTTTAAGAAATTCTTTCGCTTATGAAGATCACGGTCTTCAATGCTCCATCTCGATCATCTTCTGATCTCTTCACGTATTTGTTGGTCGGATTGGTTTTCGAAATTAAATTCGATCCCGGTCTTTCCATACCAACAATCGTATTGGTCTGGTTTGATAGTCGGTGATTTAACTATCAAATAATAATCGTGTCAATGATTTCACTGATTCTGTATTTGGCAATACTTGGCCTACTTAAAATATATATAACAAATTTGTTAATTAACCTCTAAATCTTCCAATGTATTGAAAACATTATATTTATTCTTATTTATAACAAAAACTATTTTAATTACTTCCGAGCGTATATACATACCCAGCTTTCCACTTCTTTTGGAACAACGATATATTTTCTTTAAAACCCTTTTTCATTTCCTTTATACTCGAGTATCTCGATATATACATACATACATATATATATATATATTGTACTTAATGGTATTAACCGTTTCCAATTCTTATAGGGTTAAAGCAAAGGACGACTTATAATTCAAAATCAAATATTCTTATTTTCATTGAAACTACATTGTAGTATCATTTAAATTTCAAAATCCTGCACCAGTATTCAATACCTCTTGTATGGAATATCACACCAATCACAACACCTTTAATTCGTTTCAACTAATACCATTCCTCGATAATTTCGAAGCCATTCAAGTTGGGGTATTTAGTTACCATTCAGACCTTGATCGACCCCGTTCTCATCTCATAATAAATATCAATTTGTCACTTAACACCTCATTACAATCTCCTTTACCATCACGATTTCAAACTGATTTCGTAAACCGTTTCTTACATTTGAAAATCCTTGCCAATAAAATCTATTTACTTAATTTGTTTGATTAAGTAAATATTAAATAAATGCCACTTTTAACTTGGAATTTGGTTCTAAGTATCCATTTACCAATATTCTAATACCATACTATTTCATGGATTTCCTTTTTGTTTGAAATCCTTTAGTTCAGTTACAATATTTGCTAAATTCAATTTCTTAACATTTAACTCATCAATTTTGATTTAAAACCCTTTTAACCTTGTCAGATTTGTTTCCAAATTGCTTACACTAACCTTCTTAACAACTCATAATATTTAGCTTAGAACTTAATCTGTTACCATATTTCGACTTATTGTCAATTTATAATCATTTCCCTTAAATAGTTCATTCCAATTGAATCCCTTTACCTAATTTCACCATTAAGTAAAATTCTTATTTGAATTCTCTGCATCCACTTACAAATATCATTTCCCAATCTACTTTGAAAACTTAAATTTTAAATCTCTTTATAAATACTTATTGCCCCTTTTATCCAACATGGTCGCCGCTTGAATCCAAACAAAAAATCTTTTCTTTATGTTATTATTAATTTAAAACAATAATTAACTTTAACATTAACTACTTTTGAAATAGTTAACTTCGCTCTTTACTAAAAATAAAGTCGTAATCATATTTGAAAATCTTATTAAATAGTAGTTAACTTCATTTATACTAGACAACTCGATAACTTCTTTAATTATAGTCAATCGGAGATTATCTAGTGTTTACACTATTCGTTAAACTTAACGAATATCGATTTATTCCATTATCCATTGTAATTACAACTGTTGATTTTGCCATCCGTTCTTATCAGTTAGCAGTCGACTGACTTCCATTTGTCAATTTCCCCTTTAAATTAATTAAATAACTTAATTAATCTAAAATCACTATTTACCTGTTTTAAAAATAATTATTCTGTTTTACCAACCCGTATGTAAATTCTTGACTTCTGCTTTTAAAACTGGTCTAAAACTTTTAAATGATTTCTTTCATAACCTTGATCAAAGATATATTTATAATTTTCTATTTTAATTACTTTTACAAAATAATTAAAACTCTAGTTCGGTTATAAAATAATTTATACCTTAAAACTACGTCGATCCACCTGACAGTAGGACGACATTTAAAACAATATATTTTAGGCCATTTTCTGCCAATTACCCAATCAGCACCGTCGATTAATCTTAATCACAACAATGATGAATATATATTCAACCATCAACATTCAAATAGGTTTTGGTGTCAGCCAGGGTGAACAATTCATATATATGCACAACAAACAAAAATACAGTTAATTTGAGGAATCCGGTTGGATCCCTCCAACCTGTCCTTCTCTGCATCACAGATACGGTTTGAAATAATATAAGAATAAAATAATTGACTAGATATAAATAACTGCAACCAATCAGACAATAAAACAAACAATTTGCATCCATCACATCAAATCAACCAATTTATACTGTTAACGGTGAATTATATTTTTCTATGAATTTAACACATCACGGGATTCCAGAAGGTGTGAGAATTAACTTACCAGATTATATTCTGGTTGACGGTTGATGCGTTTGTTTCACCTAATTTGAGACGAATGTTCGAAATTTGCTGAAATTTCAACTGCGTCAGATCAATGCCTAGTCAGTGCCATTGTCTAGGTCTCGTCCCTTAATAAACCGGTGCCACGTCATCATTAGTTAAAGTGAAATCGCGTTTTCTCCGAAATCATCTTCCAGGCCCCGACTTCCTCTTCTAACCCATTGCCTAAAGCCAAACATGATCGACTTGTAACCCCGTCGCACCTCCTTAGCGCCACCGGAAGACCTGCCGTTACCCCCATCTGAACCGTCACTCCACGCTCCTCCTTCACCAGAAACCGTACACCCCAATTCCCCTCCGTCGCACCTGAAAAACCCTCCTATCAGATCTCGTTCAACTTCCAAAACCTACCGCCACCGATAGCTATCCTCCACCGGACCACCTCCAATCGACGACCCACGCTCCCCCTACGACCGACAATCATCCACTACCCCTGACAACCACCACGACCACCAGGAAATGACCAAAACACTTTTCTGATTTCGAAAATACCCATCTCCGTTCATCTCTCCACCACGATCACCACAGACCTTCGTAAGACATGAGGCCGGTGCCAAATCAAAGCTAAAACTCTCCTCTTTCATTCCCCCAAGGTCTGAGCTCTTAAAATCAACCGCATCTCTCCAATTTTACCAAAGAACGAAACTGGTTCTCTTCGGTTTTGGTGAAATTTCGGCCACCACAGGTGACCGTTCGACCCCAACTTTTTACAGCAGCTCGGCATCGAGCCGATCTACAACTTTGCTTTGGATTGCCATAGCAAATTCTTGCCAGAATTGAAGAAATAAATTGTTTAATGAACAAGGGCCTTTTTGCAAATTTTCATGAATGATGGAAGTGTTTATGAGCTGAATTTATGATTTTAAATGTATATATAATTGTAAAAATTATTATTTTAACTTGATGTGACGAGCGATGCTGACTAACGATTTTTATTTCGTGTCTATCGCAATTTCTGAACGTTGTTTATTCGCTCTTGTGCTCACATACAAACCTCGTTCGCTGCGGGAATTGACACCATCATATAATTTGATGATACAGTCCTAATGAAACTTGTTTCGTCGAATTCCGAGTTCCTTTGCTCGAATGGCGCTCGTTCATGTTCAAATGGTCGTTTTTATTTACATTTTATTTTGCCACGATCACAAATTAACCCCGATTGATGCGCTACTTGAAATCTAGCAATAATTTACTACTGCGGTCCGAATAAAATTTATTTCGTCCAAAACTGAGGTCGTTTGAATAAAGGCCCTTTTATAACTGCCCAATTCAAATAAAATAAACCAATTTTAAAATACCTCAATATAATAATATTAAAATATTGAAATAGGCCATATACGACTAGAATATCGTACATTACCAAGATAAAATATCCCGGGTTGAGTTTGAAGCCAAATCGATATTATAAATATTTAAAAACCATTTAATTTATGTAAATAAATCTCTATAACATATAAAGGAATTCCATAGCGACCGTTTCAAAATTTGATTTGGACATAAAATAAAATCTACAACACGAAAACTCGATTTTTCTCTTTAATTAGAAAATATTATCCAACAGATTCAGACGTTTCTTGTTTCGAGAAAATCCGACTCATTTTGCGCCCTGTACGGCCGTTTATATAGTTCAAAACGCCAAATTACGAACTGCCGCGCCGCTGCAGCTCGTTTTATAATTAAATTATAAATTAAACATTATAACGTCGTTTTCTAAACGAAATTGCTAATACAATTCAATATAAATCACATTTTAAACCACTTTAAATCGCTTGATCACGTTATATGGCAAAATCAACATTTTCCCAAATTTGCCGAAAATAAAATATTATTATATTATTCAAAATAAATAAATATTCAAATTAAAATGGTTAAAATCAATTATTTAAATTCAAACCAATATTTTAAATAAATAAAATATTTCAAATAAATGGCCAGAAAATACGGGACGTTACATTCCTTCCCCCTTAAAATAATTTCGTCCTCGAAATTGCTAAGGTAGAAAGAACGTTACAATCCATTATCTTTATAAAAATATTTAATTTTAAAACTCGATTTATTTCCAAAATAAATCTAATTGGTCGTAAAACCAAATTAATTCAAATTAAAGAATTTTCCAAAAATCTTCAAAAAATTTCTAACACCTTAAATTTTGGATTTTTTTTGGCAGAGTCTCCCCTGTACGGAGGACATCTGCAAAATTGCAGGTTCAAGAAATACATATACATCGACTCTCATAGTCGGAAAAATCAAAATCCAAACTCAAAAACCAAACAAAAATCAAAATTTCATATTTGCGTAGGTGTACCTTTTCGCGGGCTTTATTATGCTATAAGAAATTTTTTATATTCGAGCTTGCTTAGTGATTTTGCAGCTCTATACTCAAACTGGATTCGATTAACTCCAGAATTTTCTCTTGGATGAAATTTTGAACTGAATTAGCTCGTCTGCACCTGTTCTCAACTCAAACAAATTCATTAGTCACTAAACAAATGTCAGTTATATTTCAAATATCCATATCATCCATATCAACCAATTATACACACAATTCAATCCATACGAGGTTATAATTATTTATAATCACTTCATTTATATCTTTAACTATCCATTCACATTTATTTATCTAGATTGATTTATACGAATTATTTATTTCATATTGGTTTTAACCAAATCAATTCATGTTTCAGGTTTATATCCATGAGAACGAGCACACCATCCAAACATATCATACAAATCAGCATTAACAAATCAATCGATTTCCCATACTATAACAACCTTTACTTTTATTTTATTATAAAATAAATTGGGCAAAAATAATTTCAAAAATAATTTTATATCAAATTACAAATACACGCTCTTGTATATATACTCAAACTCAATCTAGGGCATTACTAACCCCATCTCTATTGAGTCACACCACAGAGCCAAGGTTATCACTAAACCAATAGCTCTGATACCACTGTAATGACCTGGGGAAAAACTCGACGCTCGAGTTTTCGACAATAATATATAAACCCATATCACTTGCCAAAAGCCCAACTATCGAACCCCAGATTGTCATGAGAAAGAATTTAGAGGGTGAGAAAAGAAAGAAAGAAATATTTGAATAGAAGAAAGAAGAAGAACACATCAGAATCTCACAGCGGAACGAATAAAATATAATATAAAATCTCTTTATACAAAAGAACTGTATATACATACCAATCATCAGAGTACAACATATATCAGTCACAACGGAAAAATATTTGTATATAACTAACGATGAAGCCTCCTGCTTCCAGCTCCTGAAACACCAAGCGAACCTAACCTGGAACATACTCGGTCTGACCCGAGCATATTTGAAGCAAAGCAAAATACACCAGGTCAGTCTGGAATACTATCAGTGATAAATTCACGGAACACACAACTTGTTTAACTTTGAAAATTCTTTTCGAAACAAAAGGATAGTAGTAAGACTAGTCCACGCATAAACACGGAAGGTTTTTACCTTATTATAACCCAAAACATTTTTGAAATCATAGCTTATTCTGATATTATCATAATGTCTACATACAAATAATTAACAATCTAGTGGAACGCTTGCATCTCATGCTCCACATATATAGTATACAATCGAAACCCGTGGGCGCTTATTGGATATTGGATTCCAACCTTGACAAGGTATGGGACCACCTTCCGACTATGTATCTATAGAGGCGAATACACTGGGTTCAACAAGAACGTCTTGCAACCCGGCCCTCACATGACCGACCACTCATTTCTCTTGAGTGTATCGAATGTATATCACTGACGGTTGGGATCAGCAACCGTCTCCCGAAAAGGGACAGCATTGAATATAGATTTAAGAAGCAAATGGAATTTCTCTAGATAGGTGATCATACACCCTAATGGGAGCCACCCACATAGCCATGCTGCCTGCCTGATTTTTGTCATTTCCCGGTTGATGAGGCTTTGAGGCTAGAATTCTACTTCTCGAATATCTGTCCCTCATTCACTTTGAATGCCACATCGTCAGATCCTATGGATATCACTAATTGACGTCCACGAAAATATTCTAGTTGGGAGCTAACCAACTATAATACGTTTGAAGAAATCAATGTACGTGGTCCTTTGGAAATACTCTGTCAGACATTCGTCCATACAAGTCATCCAGGAACAGGATGAACCGAAGGCACCTTCCTACTGCATCTCATATAGGAATCACCCCATGGATCAGTAGCGAGAAGTCCTTGCAACCCGTAGATTCCAACCACGACAGAATCACAATTTATCTCTTTGTTGCAACACAGAGATTTTAAGCAATCTTTCGCTTATAAAGATCATGGTCTTCAATGCTCCATCTCGATCATCTTCTGATCTCTTCACGTATTTGTTGGTCGGAATGGTTTTCGAATATAAACTCGATCCCGGTCTTTCCGTACCAACAATCGTATTGGTCTGGTTTGATAGTCGGTGATTTAACTATCAAATAATAATCGTGTCAATGATTTCACTGATTCTGTATTTGGCATTACTTGGCCTACTTAAAATATATTTAACAAATTTGTTAATCAACCTCTAAATCTTCCAATGTATTGAAAACATTATATGTAACGACCCACATTCTACGAATCATAGGATCGTAGAATATTTATTTCTTTAACATACGAAGTCGTATGGTCATGTAACTTTGGCAGACGACTATTGGGATCATTTCCCATGTTCATGATTTTTTCTGATTTTTAAATGACCATTTTGCACCTAGCTAATCTTGTTTTGGCCATAACTTTTGACTGGAAAGGAGTTTTGACCTGAAACCACTTCCACTGACTCCGGATGATGGTTTACAATTCCGTAGAGTGGTCACGTTAGCCAAACGGACTCACCGTTTGGGAGATATGGCTGAAACAAGTTTCAAATAGTGAAAAACAGCTTAATTGGGCTTAATCGGGTGATTAACAGCTAGGCCCAATGGGGAATTTCGGGATTAGGATTATGAGGAGGATGAAATCAGTTAGAGAACGATCTTATCTTCATTTTTCAGCCGCCACTTTCATTCTTGAACCCTAACAATGGCCGCCAATGTAACACCCCGAAAACTCTATAACTGTGAAATTCATGAATTAAAGTATAATCAAATTCAAATCAAAGAACTAAGGGAAACGGGATACGCCATTGCGTTCGTCTCGGAAAAATACGCGAAATAGAGTCCGAGTTTTCGAAAAACGGAGTCCGTATGAAGAAGATATGGCCTTCGGAAGTTTTGAATTAAATTTAAAAATTCAAACAGAATAAAATAATTAAAAATCGGGCCCAGTGGGCCAGGGCGGATAAACACCCGCCTGGGCCACCCAGGTCGACTGGGTTGTCGACCTGGGCTACCCATGTCGACAGGGCTGTCGACAGCCCTGTCGACAGGGGTATCGACCTGGTCGAGCCCAGTCAACCTGGCTGGCCAGGTCGGTGTGTGGTCGAATTTCTGTGGTCTGCTTTGTCACTAGGGCTAGGTGGCAAGTTTTTATTGGTCTCTCTTCCTAATGAATGGCTATGATCTAACCTAGCAACATCAATGGTCCAAATCAATTCCTAACCTCTATATAAACAACCCTAGACTAAACCCTAATCTATTCATTCAAATTAAGAACATAGCCGCCATGTTGCTGAGGAACGACAAAGAGTAGCCGCCAACTAGAGAGGGAATTAGGAAGAAAGTTCTAAAGCCTAAAGCAATTCAAGCAACCTAAAGCCAATCAATTCAACAAAGGAATCATATCTCTTAATTAAAGAATTCGCCGCAACCATTGTAAGTAGAGTATTACTTTGGTATAAATAAACAACTGTGTTGATGTGTATGCTTGAATTATGGCAATGGAAGTAATTCATATTTGTGCAAAATTATGTTATTCATTATAAAGAACTACATGCGGTAGTTCTATGCAAATATACGTTTGGAATATTGCGCAAATTATGTAGTCTATGTTGATGCTACATGTATATAGTTGAGTGAAATTTATGCAAGTTTGGGCTTTGGTATTATGCCATCATGATGTATATTTTGTGCATAAATCATTTTGCAAGTAATTGAGACAAGTTTGGTTGTTATAGTTCATATGAAACTATGTTGGAATTTTGACACTATAATCCATGTATTAAGTCATGCTTTTGCAAAACTTATGAATATGGCTAGGCTATGAATTATATTTGGCATAATTGAAATCTATGATTAAGTCTATCTTGTTTAAAAGAATTATATGATGACATATGTGAGGCATGGCTAGGTTAGACTCAAAAATCCCTTTTTGCAAGTTTAAAGCAAACACCATGATTAGGAATATTTATGCATAAGTATATTTATACCATCGTTATATGATTAGACTTAAACCATGATTAAGTTGAACTATGCTTTTGTGTTAGTAACAAAGTATCCCCTTTGTAAACATGTAGAAACCTTATGAACATGACTTGTTTATGTTTATGCTATGAACAAAGTTAACTTTACTTATGCCATGCTTATGTTTGACATTATGCCATGTTTAGGCTAGAAGTATTTATGCCATGCTTATGTTTGACATTATGCTATGCTTATGCTAGGAATATTTATGACATGCTTATGTTTGACATTATGCCTACATAAGAATATAGGTTCATGTTTTAGTTAAACCTATGCAAGTTCACATGCTTTGATTCATGTCATCTATGTTACCACTATGCAAGTACACCAATTTTTATTTTGTATTTCCAACGTCGTATTGCAAGTTCATGCGCTCACCTTCCCCTCTTTGTGTATACGCCATAAGCCTCCCCTTTTCGCATGGTTAAATTGGGCTTTAAAAGGCTAAGCCCAATATATATAAACGGACGTGTAAAACGGGGGAAAACAACGTTGGGTTAAAATTAATTAATGAATGAAAATATAAAATAGAAGGGCCCAAGTTCAAGCATGGGTTGGGCCCATGATTGGTGTAACCTTTACACCATTAACTTAATAATGGGCCGCAAATATTTACATATAAGAAATAAAGAAGAATGACAAAATATGTAAATGTAGAACATACGATGTGTTTAACCCGAGGTTGGATTGAGTTGTGATGTAAACCTGCCCGGAACCGCCCGGCTGTCCAGTAGTCACAACAATACCTATCTAATGTGGGAGGTTAAACATGGAGCCCAATAAGGACCCGAGGTTAGACTGAGTTGTGGCGTAAGACTGCCCGGAACCAACCGGCAACAGGCAGCCACAACAATACCTGTCTAATGTGAGAGGTCAGGGCCTTAATAAGACAATTAAGGCTGAGTCAGGATTGTTAGGATTAAGTGAACTAAAGACTTAATCAAAATGGAACATGCTAAACTAAACGGACTGGTGGGGTTAGGTTAGGAAACACTTAACCAACTTAGCATGTTGGCTAGGGATAGAAAACCTAGTAACGGGGGACCCTTTTCAGCAGTAACCCTAAAAGGTGTATCAGGATACCCTGAAACTAGGCAGGGTGGGGCACGATTACTGGGCTGATTGTAAGAGGTCAAAGCGACGGCGGTGGTGTAGCAGTGTAGGTTCTAACGGAGTGCGGGCGTGCACACACTCCGGCGCAGAAAAATAAGGCACTGGACACCAGTAGCATACCTGTGCACTCTAAGGTTGTGTCGGGGTTGCCACTATGGGAGTTGATACACCCCATGGTGGGACCAGCATAGGTAACTACAGATATCGGGGGCCGTAAGACACATGTAACTATGCGAGTAGGAGCCGATCATCATTGAATGGATCACATCACCCTGATTATGGGGTGCCAATTGGAAGCTAGTTTATATGGGTTCAGAGATTAACATGGTGTGCGATAGTATATCCGACCCTAGACAACTTAACCAAGTTTATAGTACATGCCCACTTCTTGTTTATACTTATCATACCCAGTTCTTTATTCATAGACAAAATAGTACTAGACTTACTCAGGCTTTATGTCTGACTCTATTTTTCTTTTGTCTTCTTTCTTCCGTTCCCCCCCCCCCCCAGGTCCTCAGGGAGGGAACACAGCAGCTTGATCAGCCTTGACATCCAGCTTGAAGAAGAGAAATGTATTGCTTGGACTTTCCTGTTTTGAACTATGGCTTTGGACAATCCACTATGGGGCTTTTGCAGTTTATCTATGTTTTATTTATGCTTCTTTAAATAATGTACTCAAGACAGATTATGAAAGTGTTATGTTATGTTTTTGGAAAGGATGTTGTTGTAACACGTATTTTACTTTATGAAATAAAAGTTTGTTGTTCTTCCGTTGTTTACAAATATGTGTTCTTATATCTGTCTTGTACATCTGTGACTTGTACTTATAAACCTCCACCAAAATTAGGGCATTCCCTTTGAGAGTGACCCTAACGGAGGTGGGGTGTTTCACTTGGTATCAGAGCATAGGTTTACCAGATAAGATAAAAAAGTTTTGAAAAATTATTTTCAAAAAGGAAATTTAAAGAAGCATTTTTAAAAGAAAAATATTATTTTATTTTAAAAAGGCAAAGTCCACTCCCCAAAAGCCATAGGTATTATCTCTTATCCTTCGTTTTGAATCTATCCTTTTTGTTTCAGCATGTCCCAAGAACTTAACTTGCCAGAAGGGGTGCCAATACCTGGTTGGTTTAGACGGTTCTTAGAAGCAAGGGCCACTCAGCCAGGTCCTACCATTCCTCCTCCGCCAGCGGAAGGAAATCATCCAGCTGCAGCAGCACCTTTTCCTCCACCTCCTCCTCGGGGAAACACATTCGCTAAGATATGCAAAGATTTTAAAGCTATGGGAGGAAGGGATTTCCATGGAACTGAGTCCTTCGTGGCAGCTAGAAATTGGCTGAAAGAGACGGACGACCTATTCATCATCTTTGAGGTAGAGGATAGACAAAAAGTACAACTGGCGGTGTGGCTATTGAAGGGCGAGGCTTCCTACTGGTGGGAAGTCACTAATGCTGAAAGACCAGTGGAGACATGGGAGGACTTTAGGGCAAGGTTTGAGACCAAATTTCTCTCAGATGCGGAAAGAAGTTTGCAGTTAGAAAAATTCTTATTTCTTAAGCAAGGGGACAAGACAGTCAGAGAGTATGTGAATCAGTTCGATGAGCTGGCTAGGTTTGGGCTTGACCTAGTCAACACCCCGCACAAGAAGGCTCTCCGTTTCGTCAAAGGGTTAAATGAGCCATTACACAGTTTGGCCATGACCCATATACCCATGAGAGCCACGTATGAAAGATTGGTGCAAATGGCATTGCTGAATGAAGAGGACAAGGGCAAGAAGGAGACAAAGGCAGAAAGCTCTCAAGGGAAGAAAGAGGGTTTGCAGCCTAAGAAGACGGACTTTAAGAAAGGCGGGAAAGGCAACAAAGAGAAGAGGAAGTGCAATTTCTGTGGCAAAGTGGGGCACTTAGTAAAGGACTGCCGGAAAAAGAAGGCCAAGGAGAATGGTGGGTGCTTTTCTTGCGGTGAGACAGGCCATAGGGCTAAGGACTGCCCAAAGAAACGAGGACAGGGGCAGAGGACTGGATCCACCCCAGGGGCACAGGTCCATGTGCTAGAAGCGCCACCTCTGCAGCAGAGAGGTATAAATACTTCTGTAGAAAGCGTAGTTTATCTTTATGATCACCCCGTTCGCACTTTATTTGATTCTGGCGCATCACACTCCTTTATCTCGTCTGCTTTAGTAGAATCTCTGCACCTAAAAACTAGTATGGTAGAGGACCCATTAATTGTTTCAAACCCAATTGGGGGCCCAGCTCATTTGTCTATGATCTGTTTGGATTTGAAAATTTCTATCCTAAGTGTTGAATTTCAATGTAGTGCCTTTGTTTTGGGCTTTTCGGGGTATGGTTTGATTTTGGGTATGGATTGGCTATCCAGTAATGGGGCCATCCTTGATTGTGAGAAAAGGGTTGTTAGGCTCCTAACCCAGCTCGGTAATACTTTGGAAATTTCTTGTAATCCCTCGTATGCGGTTATGCTTAGTTATCTTGAATCGCTAGATGCCTCTGTTGAAAATTTGCAATCAGTTAGAGTGGTCCGAGAATATCCGGATGTCTTCGAAGAGGTGAAGGGCTTGCCTCCAAAGCGGGAAATAGACTTCCGCATATATCTAGTAGATAATGCAAAGCCCATTGCGTTGCCCGTTAGACATATGGCTCCACGAGAAAGGAAAGAGCTCAGTAAACAGATTAAAGAGCTTCTAGAAAAGGGGTTCATTAGGAGGAGCATTTCAGAATGGGGCGCTCCAGTGGTGTTCGCTACGAAGGCGGATGGTTCACTCCGTCTGTGTGTTGACTATAGGGAGCTCAACAAGCTAACGAAAAAGAATAGGCACCCTCTCCCTAGAATTGACGATTTATTTGACCAGCTTGTAGGAGCGTCTGTTTTCTCCCAACTCGATTTAGCAACCGGTTTTCATCAGCTAAGGGTGGCTGAAGATAGCATCGATAAAACGGCGTTCAGAACCCCAGACGGTTTCTTTGAATGGCTTGTCATACCTTTCGGCTTGACAAATGCACCTGAGTACTTCGTGGACCTAATGAGTAGGGTATTTAGAGATTTCCTCAACAAATTCGTAGTGGTCTTCGTAGATGATATCCTTATCTTCTCAAAGAGTGAAGAGGAATATGCTCAACACTTAAGGGCAATCATGGAAACTTTGCGAGTCCACCAACTAAAAGCCAAATTCTCCAAATGCCACTTTTGGAGGGAAGAGGTGAGGTTCCTTGGGCACATAGTATCTAAACAAGGGTTAGTAGTGGACCCCGCTAAGGTAGTGGCGGTACAAGATTGGAAAACACCAAGGAATGCAACTGAGGTCCGAAGCTTTCTAGGACTAGCAGGTTTCTATCGAAAATTTATAAGGGATTTTGCGAAAATCTCAGCTCCGCTCACGAAATTGACTAAGAAGAATCTAGTGTTCAATTGGGATTTGGATTGCGAATTTGCTTTCCAACGACTGAAAAGGGCTCTCACAACAGCCCCAGTTTTGACGCTGCCGGATGGGAGCAAGATGTTCACTGTTTATACGGATGCATGTGGGACAGGGCTAGGCGCCGTCTTAATGCAAGAAGGAAGGGTAGTAGCTTATGGCGGGAGGCAGTTGAAGGTGCACGAAAAGAACTACCCAACCCACGATCTTGAGTTAGCCGCCATCGTCTTTGCACTCAAGTCTTGGCGACACTATCTCCTAGGTGAGAAGTTCGAACTTTACACTGACCATAAATCGTTGAAATATCTTTTCTCGCAGAAGGATCTTAACTTGAGGCAACAAAGATGGATGGAGTTTCTTGCCTCGTACGATTTCGAAATCTCCTACACTCCGGGCAAAGGCAACGTAGTGGCAGACGCGTTGAGCCGAAAGAAATTGACCCTAAGCCCGTTGTTTGTTGAAAGACAAAGCCTAGAGTTTATAGCCAGTTTCGACTTTAGGCCTTCCTCCGATTTCGTACCAGGCTTGCTAGCATCTCTCGAAGTACGCCCAACTTTAGTAGATTCAGTAGGGGCAGCACAACGCGAAGACCCTCAGCTTGTGGAAACAATTGATAGGCTAATTAGGGGTGAGACTTCAAGTCACCTCAACCGATACTCCATTGACGATAAGGGTGTACTAAGGCGAGACGGAAGACTATGCGTCCCACAGATAAAAGATTTAATAAAGAAGGTTCTCGAGGAAGCACATCACTCCAAGATGACGATACACCCAGGCGGGGATAAAATGTACAAAGACATAAAAAGGACTTTCTTTTGGAACGGCATGAAAAAGGACATGGCAGAATTCGTTTCTAAATGTATGGTGTGCCAACAGGTTAAGGCGGAACAGAAAAAGCCTGGCGGACTACTACATCCTCTAGAGGTCCCGCAGTGGAAGTAGGATAGTATCTCAATGGACTTCATCGATGGGCTGCCTAGGTCTAGGAGAGGCAACACTAGTATTTGGGTAATAGTGGATAGGCTTACTAAAAGCGCCCACTTTTTACCTGTCAAAAGTAAAAGAACTGCCTCATCCCTAGCATCACTTTACCTTAAGGAAATCGTTCGACTCCATGGAATACCATCTAGCATTGTTAGTGACCGAGACCCCATTTTCACCAGCGAGTTTTGGCGGAGTCTGCAAGAAGCAGTAGGAACGCAGTTATGCTTGAGCACAGCCTATCATCCCCAAACCGACGGCCAAACGGAGAGAGTAAACAGAGTTTTGGAAGACCTTCTAAGACTATGCGTCCTTGACTTCGGAGGGACATGGGAAGACCACCTTCCTTTGGTGGAATTTGCCTACAACAACAGCTATCAAGCAACCATCGGAATGGCGCCCTTCGAAGCTTTATATGGAAGACCGTGCCGATCGCCCACTTGTTGGTGGGAGTCTACTGATAAGCTCATACTTGGACCAGATATGATCCGAGAGACCTCAGAGAAAGTAGACTTAATACGAAGAAGGATGAAGACGGCCCAAGACAGACAAAAGTCCTATGCCGACAAGAGGAGGACCGACCTTGAATTCGAGGTTGGAGACAGAGTTTTTCTCAAGGTATCACCGCTAAGGAACGTTGTTCGCTTTGGAACCACAGGAAAGCTTGCACCAAGGTTCGTAGGGCCATTCCCTATTATCGAGAAAATTGGGAAAATGGCTTATAGATTAGAGCTACCCGAGAAGTTGGCTGGAGTCCACAACGTTTTTCACGTTTCACATCTCCGAAAATGTCTGCATGAGTCAGCTGAAGTGGTAGAGCCTAATATCCTCGAAGAGGCCGAAGTGGAACGCGAAGCAACCATAAGAAAAGTTCCAACCCGCATCTTAGGAACGGAAGTGAAGAAGCTACGCAACCGCGAAGTCAAGCTCGTCAAAGTTCAGTGGAGCGACGCCGAGGGAGACGCGACTTGGGAAACTGAAGCTAGAATCCGTACAGCCTACCCTTTTCTGTTCGAGGGTACATCCTTGATCTTTCATTTTCCTTAAGTTGCGCTTTTATCTATCTTTTTAGGTATATTTCCTCGACCGTATCTTTTAGATAGAATCTTTTTGGATGGAAACATGTAGTTGAAACATGTTATGGATGATGGTTGCAAGTGGTTGCAAGTGATTGCTAGTGGTTGCTCGTGGTTGCATATACACACACAATCTAGGTTTTAGATCGGCTCAGTCACTTCATATTGCATATGCATATATGTTTGCTTTCGTATATGGTTGAACTGTAATGTGTTGTCATATGGATGTTGCATTTGTATTGAATGATTGTGCACTCATGTAGAATCAAGAATAGGAAAATTTGCATACATAATGGATTCATGGCACTTACATAACTCGCATTAAGGAGGTCAACTGAATCAGTAGACCGCCTGATTTTGCATTAGATAAGTTCATGTACACACACACTTCGCATATGATCATGAAGCATTAGAAATCTTTTAAGGACAACGGATGCTCGTGGTTGATGAATAAGTAGGTGGATGATTGGATGTTAGGATATACATTCCTCCTAACTTGAAGATTTCGGGGACGAAATTCTTTTAAGTGGGGGAGAATGTAACACCCCGAAAACTCTATAACTGTGAAATTCATGAATTAAAGTATAATCAAATTCAAATCAAAGAACTAAGGGAAACGGGATACGCCATTGCGTTCGTCTCGGAAAAATACGCGAAATAGAGTCCGGGTTTTCGAAAAACGGAGTCCGTATGAAGAAGATATGGCCTTCGGAAGTTTTGAATTAAATTTAAAAATTCAAACAGAATAAAATAATTAAAAATCGGGCCCAGTGGGCCAGGGCGGATAAACACCCGCCTGGGCCACCCAGGTCGACTGGGCTGTCGACCTGGGCTACCCATGTCGACAGGGCTGTCGACAGCCCTGTCGACAGGGGTATCGACCTGGTCGAGCCCAGTCAACCTGGCTGGCCAGGTCGGTGTGGTCGAATTTCTGTGGTCTGCTTTGTCACTAGGGCTAGGTGGCAAGTTTTTATTGGTCTCTCTTCCTAATGAATGGCTATGATCTAACCTAGCAACATCAATGGTCCAAATCAATTCCTAACCTCTATATAAACAACCCTAGACTAAACCCTAATCTATTCATTCAAATTAAGAACATAGCCGCCATGTTGCTGAGGAACGACAAAGAGTAGCCGCCAACTAGAGAGGGAATTAGGAAGAAAGTTCTAAAGCCTAAAGCAATTCAAGCAACCTAAAGCCAATCAATTCAACAAAGGAATCATATCTCTTAATTAAAGAATTCGCCGCAACCATTGTAAGTAGAGTATTACTTTGGTATAAATAAACAACTGTGTTGATGTGTATGCTTGAATTATGGCAATGGAAGTAATTCATATTTGTGCAAAATTATGTTATTCATTATAAAGAACTACATGCGGTAGTTCTATGCAAATATACGTTTGGAATATTGCGCAAATTATGTAGTCTATGTTGATGCTACATGTATATAGTTGAGTGAAATTTATGCAAGTTTGGGCTTTGGTATTATGCCATCATGATGTATATTTTGTGCATAAATCATTTTGCAAGTAATTGAGACAAGTTTGGTTGTTATAGTTCATATGAAACTATGTTGGAATTTTGACACTATAATCCATGTATTAAGTCATGCTTTTGCAAAACTTATGAATATGGCTAGGCTATGAATTATATTTGGCATAATTGAAATCTATGATTAAGTCTATCTTGTTTAAAAGAATTATATGATGACATATGTGAGGCATGGCTAGGTTAGACTCAAAAATCCCTTTTTGCAAGTTTAAAGCAAACACCATGATTAGGAATATTTATGCATAAGTATATTTATACCATCGTTATATGATTAGACTTAAACCATGATTAAGTTGAACTATGCTTTTGTGTTAGTAACAAAGTATCCCCTTTGTAAACATGTAGAAACCTTATGAACATGACTTGTTTATGTTTATGCTATGAACAAAGTTAACTTTACTTATGCCATGCTTATGTTTGACATTATGCCATGTTTAGGCTAGAAGTATTTATGCCATGCTTATGTTTGACATTATGCTATGCTTATGCTAGGAATATTTATGACATGCTTATGTTTGACATTATGCCTAAATAAGAATATAGGTTCATGTTGTAGTTAAACCTATGCAAGTTCACATGCTTTGATTCATGTCATCTATGTTACCACTATGCAAGTACACCAATTTTTATTTTGTATTTCCAACGTCGTATTGCAAGTTCATGCGCTCACCTTCCCCTCTTTGTGTATACGCCATAAGCCTCCCCTTTTCGCATGGTTAAATTGGGCTTTAAAAGGCTAAGCCCAATATATATAAACGGACATGTAAAACGGGGGAAAACAACGTTGGGTTAAAATTAATTAATGAATGAAAATATAAAATAGAAGGGCCCAAGTTCAAGCATGGGTTGGGCCCATGATTGGTGTAACCTTTACACCATTAACTTAATAATGGGCCGCAAATATTTACATATAAGAAATAAAGAAGAATGACAAAATATGTAAATGTAGAACATACGATGTGTTTAACCCGAGGTTGGATTGAGTTGTGATGTAAACCTGCCCGGAACCGCCCGGCTGTCCAGTAGTCACAACAATACCTATCTAATGTGGGAGGTTAAACATGGAGCCCAATAAGGACCCGAGGTTAGACTGAGTTGTGGCGTAAGAATGCCCGGAACCAACCGGCAACAGGCAGCCACAACAATACCTGTCTAATGTGAGAGGTCAGGGCCTTAATAAGACAATTAAGGCTGAGTCAGGATTGTTAGGATTAAGTGAACTAAAGACTTAATAAAAATGGAACATGCTAAACTAAACGGACTGGTGGGGTTAGGTTAGGAAACACTTAACCAACTTAGCATGTTGGCTAGGGATAGAAAACCTAGTAACGGGGGACCCTTTTCAGCAGTAACCCTAAAAGGTGTATCAGGATACCCTGAAACTAGGCAGGGTGGGGCACGATTACTGGGCTGATTGTAAGAGGTCAAAGCGACGGCGGTGGTGTAGCAGTGTAGGTTCTAACGGAGTGCGGGCGTGCACACACTCCGGCGCAGAAAAATAAGGCACTGGACACCAGTAGCATACCTGTGCACTCTAAGGTTGTGTCGGGGTTGCCACTATGGGACTTGATACACCCCATGGTGGGACCAGCATAGGTAACTACAGACATCGGGGGCCGTAAGACACATGTAACTATGCGAGTAGGAGCCGATCATCATTGAATGGATCACATCACCCTGATTATTGGGTGCCAATTGGAAGCTAGTTTATATGGGTTCAGAGATTAACATGGGGTGCGATAGTATATCCGACCCTAGACAACTTAACCAAGTTTATAGTACATGCCCACTTCTTGTTTATACTTATCATACCCAGTTCTTTATTCATAGACAAAATAGTACTAGACTTACTCAGGCTTTATGTCTGACTCTATTTTTCTTTCGTCTTCTTTCTTCCGTTTCCCCCCCAGGTCCTCAGGGAGGGAACACAGCAGCTTGATCAGCCTTGACATCCAGCTTGAAGAAGAGAAATGTATTGCTTGGACTTTCCTGTTTTGAACTATGGCTTTGGACAATCCACTATGGGGCTTTTGCAGTTTATCTATGTTTTATTTATGCTTCTTTAAATAATGTACTCAAGACAGATTATGAAAGTGTTATGTTATGTTTTTGGAAAGGATGTTGTTGTAACACGTATTTGACTTTATGAAATAAAAGTTTGTTGTTCTTCCGCTGTTTACAAATATGTGTTCTTATATCTGTCTTGTACATCTGTGACTTGTACTTATAAACCTCCACCAAAATTAGGGCATTCCCTTTGAGAGTGACCCTAACGGAGGTGGGGTGTTTCAGCCAACATCTAGAAACATCCCCAAATCACTTTCTAATCAAGGATTAAGCTTAGCAACATCAAATCAAGGAGAAATAGCACCAAATCAGTATTAGAGCTGCTGTTATACATCAGTATTCACCCAAATCAGCGAGGTTTCAGTTCTGAGAATTTTATTTGTGGCCAAGGTGAGTGATTTGTATAGTTTTGCACTAATTACGGTTAATTAAGGGTAATTAGTGAAGATTAGCGAATTTATACATTAATAAATTCTGGAAAAATGTTCAGAAATTCTTAAATAATATTTTATGCCTCTGTTAGAAATTTGGTTTGATTTGGTTAAGTTTTGTTAACCCTATGATTAGTTTTGCTTAAACATGCTTAAGGGAAAATATGGGATTTTGGGTACGTTTGATCCATTTTACATGCTGTAGTTATTGTTTTGATGTTTGTGGTTGATGTTACATGTTGCTATGACTGTATGACATGATTCGTGATTGTCTAGAAGTGTTAGATTGGTCGAAAATGCCGTCGAATGGCGTAAACAGTTGCAGGAATTTGGCCGATCCGGACCGGATCGGAGGGAGGAGTCCGAACCGAACCGACCAGGAGACCTCCCCACGAACCGATGTTCTGGAGTCATGTAGCCTCACGAGCTGAACGGAAGGAGCATATCCGAACTGAACCGACCTGGTGCTATGGAGCTAGAATTCCGACCCGACCCGATGGAGAAGCTTGAGAGACCGACCCGATCCGATTGCTTGGGGAGAAGGACCGAACCAGAGGAGTTTTCCATGAAGCCAGGAGGTGTGGACTCCGATCCGAACCGCTGGAGGAAGATCACCCCGATCCGACCCGAAGCAGAGAGGAAGGTTGAGCTGGAGATTCCGAACCGATCCGATTGCTTAGGTAGGAGTATTCCGATCCGAACCGAGGAGCTTATGACCACGACCTGAAGTAAAGTAAGGTGAAGAAATGAAGACCGGTCCGGAGAAGAAGGTGATGACCAGAACCCGAGATGCAAAGGAAGTCCAAGTGAGGAGCTTTGACTCAGGATCCAGTTGGGAACCAATGAGTGAGCTTCATGATTGGGCTTTGCTGCGGGACTGGTGCAAAGGGGTTGTCGATGTCTGTAGCTTTGAATCACTATGTGTAGGGAGTATGTAAACGGATTCAGGGGCACAGTGGCCTAGGTATGACTAAAGGGGCTATAGACCAATGAAGTGGGGTCATTGGTAAAGATTTGGTCATGACTCCATGTGGTAAGCTTCGTAGTAGCAGTAGTTGTACAAGTCGAACTCCGTCACTACTTCGATGGGTCTAGTGATTGACAGTGGTGGACATCGTATGCTTTACACACTGAGTGAGAGATGTGAGGATGGTTGCTATGCTTGATTTGTTTGCCATCATTATGACATGCACACCCCCACCCCCGTACTCTTCACACCATCTGTTTAGTGGCACCTTAGAGTATTGTACGGTATGTAGTGCTAACTCTTTGGTTGCAGGTCCAGGTTCAGGTATGGTTTAGTGTACCTGTTATTGTTCTGTTTAGATGCTTATCGCTCATACCAGATTTTTTATCTGACCCAGAGTTTTATGTCTCTTCTTATTACTCTGGGTGCTCACACGAGCAGACTAGAGACAGGTTAGCTGGTGATGCGCGAGTAGCTGATTCGGAGGCGAGCAGGAGGCATCCACGTATGATACATATAGTATTCTCCCTGTATTGTTGAAGATCACTGCTTGGGCATTAGTAGTGCACCTTCTACTTTAGCTTTCTTTTGTTTTAGAGACAGTAAATTTGGAAAGTTGTAATAAGCTGTATTGGGATTTCCGCTGCTCTGATGTTGATGTTGGTTTTAGTTATCAGCTTATGCACTGTCTCACTTGTTTTATGTCTAGTATATTATTATTATATTTTGTTCCATGTGCTATGAGACATTCTACAGGTTCCTTGTTAGTTCATTCTCTTCTTGCCTTTCTTTGGCGACCGTTCCATGCTAGTCGGGCATGTGTACAACGCACCTTCAGAGGAAATGCAGGCTGGTGCGGGGCGGGCCGTCACACTTGGTATCAGAGCTCTAGGTTGCGTAGTTAACCTAGGGAAGTCATCAAGGAGAGATAGTATACGTATATGAGAGTGCGTATTTGTGACTATTTTGGTTTTCAAAAGCTATATATATACTATTAGTATAGCTAAGGATGAAGTCGCACTGCATTAGCACCACCATAGAAATAGTTAATCGTTTCTCTTTACAGATTGAACGATGAGCCAGTACGCCAGAGGTCCCGGTAGAGGAGCCAATAATGGGAATGCTGCTGACATGAGGACGATGTTTACTGACCTCATGAGAGAGATGCTTAGGGATGTGCAGAGGGCAGATCCCAATGGTGATAATGGTGGTGGTCCAATAGTGCAGGCGCCTAGGACCAATTTCGCCAAGCTGAATAAGGATTATACTAGTCTTGGTAGGAAGCCGTTCCACGGAATGGAGTCGGCTACGGATGTTCAGGATTGGTTGGATAGTTCCGAACGTATCTTCGAGGATTTGGGTATCGAGGATACGATGAAGAGAAAGCTAGCGTCCCGTCAGCTGCAAGGGCGGGCAATGAATTGGTGGAATGCTATAAAGGCAGCTACTCCCGAGGATCAGATTTCTTGGGAGTAGTTTAAGGTTCGCTTTAGCGAGAAGTTCATTCCAGCTGCTCAGATGTCAGTGCTGTTTAAGAAATTCTTAGAGCTCAAGCAGAATGGCCGAGCTGTCTCAGAGTATATTGCCGAATTCGACACTTTGTCAAAGTATGGGCTATCTCTTATTAATACTGCCGAGAAGAAGAATGAGAAATTCATAACTGGTTTGGATCAGTACTTGGGGGAAAGGCTTATTAACCATATCGATGAGACATTTGAATCGATTGTGGGGAAAGCATTAAGGTCAGAGAGTATTTACCCTAAGCCGAAGACTGAGGTTGCATCTGCAGAGGAACCGAAACCGCAAGCAAGCGGTGGAGGTAAGAATGGTTCTCAGAATAAGAGGAAGCAGAGTCAGACTAAGGATGGCCAGAAGAAAAAGAATAAGCAAGATGTTGAGTGCTTCAGCTGTGGTAAGAAGGGCCATTATGCTAGTAATTGTCGGGCCAAGCCAGCGGATAGGAAGTGCTTCAACTGTGGCCAAATGGGACATCACAAGGACAAGTGTCCGCAACCCCCAAAAGAAAAGAAAATGGTGTAATCATATGCCCTTAATGCTATTCCTTCTTCGTCAAATGCCCCAACCGCGGCGGAGAAGGGAAAGAATGTCGTCATTCAAGGTATGCTTTCTGCTTATGATGTTCCTGTTAGAGTTTTATTTGATACCGGAGCTTCCAGTTCTTTCATATCTAGTGACCTGGTAGATAGGCTGGGATTGGATCCCAAGATTGTCGATAGACCTTTAGTAGTGACGAACCCGATTGGTGGTTCGACTAACCTTAGCATGATTTGTCGTAATGTGGTCTTATCGAGTCATGGATGCATGTTTGTTTGTGATTGCTTTGTTTTGGGTTTTACTGGGTTTGGTATTATTTTGGGAGTCGATTGGCTCCAATGATACGGGGTGGTGGTAGACTGTGAGGGCTTTTTGGTGACAGCTAGAGCGGGTGATGGGCAGAGGGTTGTGTTTGGTGGTCTACCTAGTGATGGGGTAATGGCTACTTTCTAAATTCCCTCGATATCCCGCATAGTGAGTTGTCAGGTTTGCCCGTGGTTGGCCAGTATCCGGATGTCTTCGAAGAAGTGACCGAGCTTCCACCACATCGAGAGATTGAGTTCCGTATTGATTTGGTGAAAGATGCCAGACCTATAGTGATGCCACTTCGTCGTATGGCACCAAGGGAGCAGTGAGAGCTCGGGGTGCAAGTCAGCGATCTTTTAAAGAAGGGATTTATCAGAAGGAGTGTTTCTGAATGGGGAGCACCAGTTGTGTTTGCTACCAAGGCAAATGGTTCCCTTCGTTTGTGTGTAGACTACCGCGAGTTGAACAAAGTGACGAGGAAGAACAAGTATCCTCTACCGCGGATAAATGATTTGTTCGATCAGTTGAGTGGCACGAGAGTATTTTCTCAGTTGGATCTCGCGACAGGTTTTCATCATCTTAGAGTGGAAGCTGAGAGTATAGCTAAAACGACATTTCGGACGCCGTCTGGATTTTATGAGTGGTTGGTCATGCCATTCGGGCTGACCAATGCCCCAGCATACTTTGTGGATCTTATGAATAGGGTATTCAGAGATCAGTTGAATAAGTTTGTTCTTGTGTTCGTGGAAGATATACTCGTTTACTCGAGGACAGAGGAAGAACACAAGGAGCATTTGAGGATAGTGATGGAGGTGTTGAGAAAACACCAATTGAAAGCAAAGTTTTCTAAGTGTCACTTCTGGAGGAGGGAAGTGAGGTTATTGGTCCATGTTGTTTCAGAGAATGGTATCACCGTGGATCCTGCGAAGGTGGCTACAGTACAAGATTGGTCTACGCCCAAGAATGCAACGGACATAAGAAGTTTCTTGGGGTTAGCTGGATACTATCGTAAGTTTATCCAAGACTTCTCCAAGATAGCAACACCGTTGACCCAGTTGACCAAGAAGAATCAAGCTTTTGTCTGGGACGAAAGATGCGAGAATGCATTCAAGAGTCTAAAAGAAAAGTTGACGCGCGCACCAGTGTTAGTCATTCCTAAGGGGAATGAAGAGATGACAGTATACACGGACGCATGTGGTACCGGACTAGGTGCTGTATTGATGCAGGGCGGTAGGGTTGTAGCTTATGCAAGTCGGCAATTGAAACCGCACGAGAGAAGATACCCTACCCATGATTTGGAATTGGCAGCGATCGTGTTCGCGTTGAAGATGTGGAGACACTATCTCTTGGGAGAAAGATTCGAGTTGTTTACAGATCATAAGTCGTTGAAGTATCTTTTCTCTCAGAAGGATCTAAATCTCCGACAGCAAAGATGGTTAGAATTCTTGGCTTCCTATGATTTTGACATCGCATATACACCAGGAAAGGGCAATGCGGTAGCCGATGCATTGAGTAGAAGACATGCTAGTTTAGGGGCTATGTTTCTAGAATGGAAGCAACGGGAGTACATCGCTGGGTATGATTTCAGACCAAAGTGTGAACTGGATCCAAAATGTTAGCAAGTTTGATGATCAAACCCACTTTGATTGAGCGGATTAGTTCCAATCAGAGGAACGATCCTAATCTTTTAGAAATCATCTCCAAGTTAGAGATGGGAAGAGATGAGGAGATGAACAGGTACGGGCTTGATCGAGATAGATGGCTTCGAAAGAATGGAAAGCTAGTTGTACCTAATGTCAATGGATTGAGAGATGAAGTGCTTAGAGAATGTCATCACTCAAAACTGAATTTACATCCCGGTGGTAACAAGATGTATCGAGACATGAAGCGGACATACTACTGGGAAGGGATGAAAAGAGACGTGGGAAAGTTTATATCCAAATGCATGAACTGCCAGCTAGTTAAAGTTGAGCAAAAGAAGCCTAGTGGTTTGTTACAACCATTGGAAATTGCATAATGGAAATAGGAACAAGTGTCAATGGATTTCATTGATGGGTTACCAAGGACTAGATCGGGCCATGATAGCATTTGGGTGATTGTGGACCGATTAACCAAAAGTGCAAAGTTTATACCCGTCAAGTCAAACAGGACGGCAGCTAAGTTAGCGGAACTGTATATAAAATGGGTAGTGAGGTTTCATGGAATACCCAAGGGCATTGCGAGTGACCGAGATCCGTTGTTCACTAGTGGATTTTGGAAGAGCTTACAAGAGGCGTTAGGATCAGAATTACATCTCAGTACCGCATATCATCCTCAAACCGATGGTCAAACAGAGAGGGTGAATCGTATATTGGAAGACCTCTTGAGAGCTTGTGTACTGGATTTTGGTGGATCATGGGATGACCATTTGCATCTAGTAGAGTTTGCATATAATAATAGCTACCAATCCAGTATCGGTATGGCTCCGTTTGAAGCTTTGTACGGAAGACCGTGCAACTCACCGTCATGTTGGGAAGAAACTGGCGAGAAGTTTGTGCTTGGACCCGATGTGATAAGAGAAACTTCAGCTAAGCTTAAGATTATCCAACAGCGAATGAAGGCTGCCCAAGATAGGTAGAAGAGTTATGCTGATAAGAGGAGAAGAGAATTAAAGTTCTCCATTGGCGACTTGGTATTTGTCAAGATTTCTCCGTTAAAGAGCGTAATACGTTTGATAAGGGAGGCAAGTTAGCACCAAGATTTGTTGGTCCTTTCCGAGTTCTTGAGCAAATTGGGAATTTGGCATATAAAGTTGAATTACCAGACAAGATGGCAGGAGTTCACAACGTATTTCATGTTTTCCAGTTAAGGAAATTCGTCCATGACCCAGATGTGACTATTTCACCTGATCAGTTGGATGATGTCGAAGTTGAACCCGAGACGATTGGGAACCGCAAGCCTATGTGTATTGTTGGGAATGATACGAAGCAACTTCGAAGGAAAGCGGTGAATCTAGTCAAAGTTCAGTGGGGCGAGAATGAGAATGACTGTACTTGGGAGACAGAGGAGAGCATTAGGATGACGTATCCAGAACTCTTCGCCTGGTAAGATTTTAACTTCGATTTAGTCTTCCCGCATGCTAGGATAGGCTTGTTTGCTTTTTTTGCATGTTTGATTGTTGTATGTGGCTGTTAGGCATGCGGAATCCTTTGTATGTTTTGGGTTAAGGAATTTCGAGGACGAAATTTCTTGGGGGGGGGGGGGGGGGGAGTGTAACGACCCGCATTCTATGCATCACAGGATCGTAGAATATTTATTTCTTTCACATACGAAGTCGTATGGTCATGTAACTTTGGGAGACGACTATAGGGGTCATTTCCCATGTTCATGATTTTTCCCGATTTTTAAATGACCATTTTCCCCTAGCTAATCTTGTTTTGGCCATAACTTTTGACTGGAAAGGAGTTTTGACTTGAAACCACTTCCATTGGCTCCAGATAATGGTTTACAATTCCGTAGAGTGGTCACATTAGCCAAACAGACTCACTGTTTGGGAGATATGGCTGAAACAAGGTTCAGATAGTGAAAAACAGCTTAATTGGGCTTAACCGGGTGATTAACAGCTAGGCCCAATGGGGAATATCGGGATTTGGGTTATGAGGAGGCTGAAATCAGTTAGAGAACGATCTTATCTTCATTTTTCAGCCGCCACTTTCATTCTTGAACCCTAACAATGGCCGCCAACATCTAGAAACATCCCCTAATCATTTTCTAATCAAGGATTAAGCTTAGCAACATCAAATCAAGGAGAAATAACACCAAATCAGTATTAGAGCTGTTGTTATACATTAGTATTCATCCAAATCAGCGAGGTTTCAGTTCTGAGAATTTTATTTATGGCCAAGGTGAGTGATTTGCATAGTTTTGCACTAATTACGGTTAATTAAGGGTAATTAGTGAAGATTAGCGAATTTATACATTAATAAATTGTGGAAAAATGTTTAGAAATTCTTAAATAATATTTTATGCATCTGTTAGAAATTTGGTTTGATTTGGTTAAGTTTTGTTAACCCTATGATTAGTTTTGCTTAAACATGCTTAAGTGAAAATATGGGATTTTGGGTACGTTTGATCCATTTTACATGCTGTAGTTATTGTTTTGATGTTTGTGGTTGATGTTACATGTTGCTATGACTGTATGACATGATTCGTGATTGTCTAGAAGTTTTAGATTGGTCGAAAACGCCGTCGAATGGCGTAAACAGTTGCAGGAATTTGGCCAATCCGGACCGGATCGGAGGGAGGAGTCCGAACCGAACCGACCAGGAGACCTCCCCACGAACCGATGTTCTGGAGTCATGTAGCCTCACGAGCTAAACGGAAGGAGCATATCCGAACTGAACCGACCTGGTACTATGGAGCTAGAATTCCGAGCCGACCCGATGGAGAAGCTTGAGAGACCCGACCCGATCCGATTGCTCGGGGAGAAGGACCGAACCAGAGGAGTTTTCCATGAAGCCAGGAGGTGTGGACTCCGATCCGAACCGCTGGAGGAAGATCACCCCGATTCGACCTGAAGCAGAGAGGAAGGTTGAGCTGGAGATTCCGAACCGATCCGATTGCTTAGGGAGGAGTATTTCGATCCGAACCGAGGAGCTTATGACCACGACCTGAAGTAAAGTAAGGTGAAGAAATGAAGACCGGTCCGGAGAAGAAGGTGATGACCAGAACCCGAGATGCAAAGGAAATCCAAATGAGGAGCTTTGACTCAGGATCCAGTTGGGAACCAATGAGTGAGCTTCATGATTGGGCTTTGCTGCGGGACGTGTGCAAAGGGGTTGTCGATGTCTGTAGCTTTGAATCACTATGTGTAGGGAGTATGTAAACGGATTTAGGGCCACACTGGCATAGGTATGACTAAAGGGGTTACAGACCAATGAAGTGGGGTCATTTGTAAAGATTTGGTCATGACTCCATGTGGTAAGCTTGGTAGTAGCAGTAGTTGTACAAGTCGAACTCCGTCACTACTTCAATGGGTCTAGTGATTGACAGTGGTGGACATCGTACGCTTTACGCACTGAGTGAGAGATGTGAGGATGGTTGCTATGCTTGATTTGTTTTCCATCATTATGACATGCACACCCCCACCCCCGTACTCTTCATACCATCTGTTTAGTGGCACCTTAGAGTATTGTACGGTATGTAGTGCTAACTCTTTGGTTGCAGGTCCAGGTATGGTTTAGTATACCTGTTATTGTTCTGTTTAGATGCTTATCGCTCATACCAGACTTTATGTCTCTTCTTATTACTCTGTGTGCTCACACGAGCAGACTAGAGACAAGTTAGCTGGTGATGCACGAGTAGCTGATTCGGAGGCGAGGAGGAGGCTTCCACGTATGATACATATTGTATTCTCCCTGTATTGTTGAAGATCACTGCTTGGGCATTAGTAGTGCATCTTCTACTTTAGCTTTCTATTGTTTTAGAGACAGTAAATTTGGAAAGTTGTAATAAGCTGCATTTGGATTTCCGCTGCTCGTATGTTGATGTTGGTTTTAGTTATCAGCTTATGCACTGTCTCAGCTGTTTTATGTCAAGTATATTATTATTATATTTTGTTCCATTCGCTGTGAGACATTATACAGGTTCCTTGTTAGTTCATTCTCTTCTTTCCTTTCTTTGGCGACCGTTCCGTGCTAGTCGGGCATGTGTACAGCGCACCTTCAGAGGAAATTCAGGCTGGTGCGGGGCGGGCCGTCACATTATATTTATTCTTATTTATAACAAAAACTATTTTAACTACTTCCGAGCGTATATACATACCCATCTTTCCACTTCTTTTGGAACATCGATATATTTTCTTTAAAACCCTTTTTCATTTCCTTTATATTCGAGTATCTCGATATATACATCTATATATATATATATATATATTGTACTTAATAGTATTAACCGTTTCCAATTCTAATAGGGTTAAGGCAAAGGCCGACTTATAATTCAAAATCAAATATTCTTATTTTCATTGAAACTACATTGTAGTATCATTTAAATTTCAAAATCCCACACCAGTATTCAATACCTCTCGTATGGGATATCACACCAATCACAACACCTTTAACTCATTTCAACTAATACAATTCCTCGATAATTGCGAAGCCATTCAAGTTGGGGTATTTAATTACCTTTCAGACCTTGATCGACCCCGTTCTTATCTCAGAATAAATATCAGTTTGTCACTTAACACCTCAATACAATCTCCGTTACCATCTCGATTTCAAACTGGTTTCGTAAACCGTTTCTTACATTTGAAAACCCTTGCCAATAAAATCTACTTACTTAATTTATTTGATTATGTAAATATCAAATAAACGCCACTTTTAACTTGGAATTTAGTTCCAAGTATCCATTTACCAATATTCTAATACCATACTATTTCATGGATTTCCTTTTTGTTTGAAATCCTTTAGTTCAGTTACAATATTTGCTAAATTCAATTTATTAACATTTAACTCATCAATTTTGATTTAAAACCCTTTTAACCTTGTTGGATTTGTTTCCAGATTTCTTACACTAATCTGCTTAACAACTCATAATACTTAGCTTAGAACTTAATCTATTACCATATTTCGACTTATTGTCAATTTATAATCATTTCCCTTAAATAGTTCATTCCAATTGAATCCCTTTACCTAATTTCACCATTAAGTAAAATTCTTATTTGAATTCTCTGCATCCACTTACAAATATCATTTCCCAATCTACTTTGAAAACTTAAATTTTAAATCTCTTTATAAACACTTATTGCCCCTTTTATCCAACATGGTCGCCACTTGAATCCAAATAAAAAATCTTTTCTTTATGTTATTATCAATTTAAAACAATAATTAACTTTAACATTAACTATATTAGAAATAGTTAACTTCTCTCTTTACTAAAAATAGAGTCGTTATCATATTTGAAAATCTTATTAAACAGTAGTTTACTTCATTTATACTAGACAACTCGATAACTTCTTTAATTATAGTCAATCGGAGATTATCTAGTGTTTACACTATTCATTAAACTTAACGAATATCGATTTATTCCATTATCCATTGTAATTACAATGGTTGATTTTTCCATCCGTACTTATCAGTTAGCAGTCAACTGACTTCCATTTGTCAATTTCCCCTTTAAATTAATTAAATAACTTAATTAATCTAAAATCATTATTTACCTGTTTTAAAAACAATTATTCTGTTTTACCAACCCGTATGTAAATTCTTGACTTCTGCTTTTAAAACTGGTCTAAACCTTTTAAATGATTTCTTTCATAACCTTGATCAAAGATATATTTATAATTTTCTATTTTAATTACTTTTACAAAATAACTAAAACTCTAGTTCGGTTATAAAATAATTTATACCTTAAAACTACGTTGATCCACCTGATAGTAGAACGACATTTAAAACAATATATTTTAGGCCATTTTCTGCCAATTACCCAATCAACACTGTCGATTAATCTTAATCACAACGATGATGAGTACATACTCAACCATCAACATTCAAACAGGTTTTGGTGTCAGTCAGGGTGAACAATTCATATATATGCACAACAAACAAAAGTACAGTTAATTTGAGGAATCCGGTTGGATCCCTCCAATCTGTCCTTCTCTGCATCACAGATACGGTTTGCAATAATATAAGAATAAAATAATTGACGAGATATAAATAACTGCAACTAATCAAACAATAAAACAAACAATTTCATCCATCGCATCCAATCAACCAATTTATAATGTTAACGGTGAATTATATTTTTCTATGAATTTAACACATCACAGGATTCTAGAAGGTGTGAGAATTAATTCACCAGATTATATTCTGGTTGACGGTTGACGCGTTTGTTGCATCTAATTTGAGACGAACGTTCAAAATTTGTTGAAATTTCAACTGCGTCAGATCAGTGCCTAGTCAGTGCCATTGTCTAGGTCTCGTCCCTTAATAAACTGGTGCCACGTCATCATTAGTTAAAGTGAAAACGCGTTTTCTCTTGAATCATCTTCCAGACCCCGACTTCCCCTTCCAACCCATTGCCTGAAGCCGAACACAATCGACTTGTACCCCGGTCGCACCTCCTTAGCGCAACCGGAAGACCTGCCGTTCCCCCCATCTGAACCGCCACTCCACGCTCCTCCTTCACTAGAAACCGTACGCCCCAATTCCCCTCCGTCACGCCTGAAAAACCCTCCGATCATATCTTGTTCAACTTCCAAAACCCACCGCCACCTATAGCCATCCTCCACCGGACCACCTCCAATCGACGACCCACGCTCCCCCCTACGATCGACAATCATCCACTACCCCTGACAACCACCACGACCACCAGGAAATGACTAAAACACTTTTCTGCTTTCGAAAATACCCATCTTCGTTCATCTCTCCACAACGATCACCACAGACCTTAATAAGACCTGAGGCCGGTGCCAAATCAAAGCTAAAACTCCCCTCTTTCTTTCCCCAAGGTCCGAGCTCTTAAAATCGACCGCATCTTTCCAATTTTACCAAAGAACGAAACTGGTTTTCTTCGGTTTTGGTGAAATTCCGGCCACCACAGGTGACCGTTCGAACCCAACTTTTGACATCAGCTCGGCATCGAGCCGATCTACAACTTTGCTTTGGATTGCCATAGCAAATTCTTGCCAGAATTGAAGAAATAAATTGTTTAATGAACAAGGGCCTTTTTGCAAATTATCATGAATGGTGGAAGTGTTTATGAGCTGAATTTCTGATTTTAGGTGTTTATATAATTGTAAAAATTATTATTTTAACTTGATGTGATGAGCGACGCTGACTAACGATTTTTATTTCGTGTCTGTCGCAATTTCTGAACGTTGTTTATTCACTCCTGTGCTCACATACAAAACCCGTTCGCTGCGGGAATTGACACCATCGTATAATTTGACGATACAGTCCTAATGAAATTTGTTTCGTCGAATTTCGAGTTCGTTTGTTCGAACGGCGCTCGTTCACGTTCAAATGGTCATTTTTATTTACAATCTATTTTACCATGCTCAAAAATTAACCCCGATTGACGCGGCACTTGAAATCTAGTAATAATTTACTGTTGCGGTCCCAATAAAATTTATTTCATCCAAAACTGAGGTCGTTTGAATAAAGGCCCTTTTATAACTGCTCAATTCAAATAAAATAAACCAATTTTAAAATACCTCAATATAATAATATTAAAATATTGAAATAGGCCATATACGACCACAATTTCGTACATTACCAAGATAAAATATCCCGGGTTGAGTTTGAAGCCAAATCGATATTATAAATATTTAAAAACCATTAATTTTATGTAAATAAATCGCTATAATATGTAAAGGAATTCCATAACGACCTTTTTGAAATTTGATTTGGACATAAAATAAAATCTACAACACGAAAACTCGATTTTTCTCTTTCATTAGAAAAATATTATCCAACAGATTCGGACGTTTCTTGTTTCGAGAAAATCCGACTCATTTTGGGCCCTGTACGGCCGTTTAAAGTTCTAAACGCCAAATTATGAACTACCGCACCGCTGCAGCTCGTTTTATAATTAAATTATAAATTAAACGTTATAACGTCGTTTTCTGAACGAAATCGCTAATATAATTCAATATAAATCACATTTTAAACCACTTTAAATCGCTCGATCACGTTATACGGCAAAATCAACATTTTCCCAAATTTGCCGAAAATAAAATATTATTATATTATTCAAAATAAATAAATATTCAAATTAAAATGGTTAAAATTGATTATTTAAATTCAAACCAATATTTTAAATAAATATAATATTTCAAATAAATGGCCAGAAAATACGGGACGTTACAGAAAATTATAGGAATTTTTGTTGTAATTGTTTGTACTATTAAAACATTGTTAAAATAAAATTTTATTTGTTTATTTCATTTTGTGATATGCACTATTATTAAAATGAATATATTTAATATTTAATATTTGTAAGCTGTAATTTTTTTTACAGGCATGTGAATCTATTGCAACGGGCATATACTGTTGCAAATTGATCTGTTGCAACAGCAAAAGCTTGTCTACTGTAACAGGAAATAACAGTTGCAAAAAGGGACCTACCTATTACAACTCCGACTATAGAGACGGGCGCTTTCCTGTTGCAATAGGCCTACTGCAACAGATTTTGCCTGTTGCGAAAACTATACTGCAACGTTTCATTGCAATGGGCAAAACCTGTTGCAGACTTTTTGCAACTTCGGCTGTACCAACGGGCGCAGGCCTGTTGCAATAGGTCTACCGCAACAAATATCGCCTATTGCGAAAAGTGTTTTTTGTTGTAGTGAAAATTCTTTTTTTAATGCAATGTTAGAAATAGTGAAATGTTCATGTTTCAAAATAAAAACATGTTTACATTAAAAATTCGCTTTTTAATGCAATGTTAGAAATAGTGAAATGTTCATGTTTTAAAAGCATGTTTACATTAAAAATTCATTTTTTAATGCAATGTTAGAAATAGTGAAATATTCATGTTTTAAAATAGAAACATATTTACAGTAAAAATTCATTTTTTAATGTAATGTTAGAAATAGTGAAATGTTCATGTTTTAAAATAAAAACATGTTTACATTTAAAAAAAAAATTCATTTTTAATGTAATGTTAGAAATAGAGAAATGTACATGTTTTAAAATAAAAACATGTTAACATTAAAATTTCACATTTTTGATGTAATGTAAGAAATTAGGAAAAATGTTCATGTTAAATATAGGAGCATGATATCATTAAAAACCTTATTTTTAATGTAATGAGTGAATCACTAGAAAATGTTCATTTTTAACATAAAAGCATGTTAACATTAAAATTCTAATTTTTGTAAAAAAAATTATTTATATGATAAATGTTCATTTTATGAGCAATGCATATATTAGAATTTATATGTATTGTTAAAATTACATTTTTATTTACAATGCATATATTAGAATTTATATGCATAGTTAAAACGACATTTTTATTTACAATGCATATATTAGAATTTATATGCATAGTGAAAATGACATTTTTATTTACAATGCATATATTAGAATTTATATGCATAGTCAAAATTACATTTTTATTTACAATGCATATATTAGAATTTATATGCATAGTTAAAATTACATTTTTATTTACAATGCATATATCAGAATTTATATGCATAGTTAAAACGAAAATTTTATTTACAATGCATATATTAGAATTTATATGCATAGTTAAAATTATATTTTTATTTACAATGCACATATTAGAATTTATATGCATAGTTAAAACGACATTTTTATTTACAATGCATATATTAGAATTTATATGCATAGTTAAAATGACATTTTTATTTACAATGCATATACTAGAATTTATATGCATAGTTAAAATGACAATTTTATTTACAATGCATATATTAGAATTTATATGCAAATTTAAAATATCATCTTATGAACAATGCATATATTAAAATTTATATGCAAAGTTAAAATATCATTTTATTGAAATTACGTACATTAGAATCTGTATGAATTATTTTATTGTAAAAACATCCACTGAAACTTTATACAAATAAAATATTCCCTTTTTATTTGTTAAGGTTAAAAATAGAAATACAAATAAAAATTAGCTTTTTATTTGTCAATGGCTCAATTGTCATGTAAATGAAATATATTTTGTTTGACATTATGAATATGTAGATATGATATGCCAATAAAAATATTCTTTTCCTTGGCATGTTAAACACGTTAGTGGAATCGTCAAACGGTTTATATTTATATATAGTTATATATATATATATATATATATATATATATATATATATAAATTAAATTAAACGAATCGCGCGCGGTAGTTCGTGTTTCGGAATCGTAACTTTAAACGATTATACCGAAAGATCCGACCGTCGGATTTTCCCAAAATTAGTATCGTTAGGACTGCTTTAGGAAGATCTTTCTACTGATATAAATTTTGTTAAAATCCAACGGTTAGATTTTGATAAAAGCGTAAACCAAATTTTGAAAAAAACAGCGCCAAGCCCGCCTATTGACCCGAAGCGTCGTTGAATTAAATTGAGCTATTTTTATATAAATAAAAATAGCGAATATTAACGATATGAAATGGTTTTAAATTATATATATGTGAGAATCATTTGAAAAGACCGAGTTCAATCTCATTTCAAATGATTATATGATGATTTAAATCGAAGATATTGAAGACGGTGATTGACCGACAATCTTCACATCGAATGGATAACTACTGATGCCCGACATTGGTTATCTCCCAGTAAAGGGTTAAAGTGGTAGTTATACGGACGTACTTGTTGATTGTCCAGATAAGCGAGCACCTCCCATCCATATTGGACATACAGAACGAGGAATAAGTGTCTCTGGTTTCGTTCAGACCCAGAACGGACTTGTAAATGGACGTGTGTCTGACATCAGATTTCATTCCATGTAAATTGATTTCTATTTAATATACATCTGTTAGTGGCGAAGAACTTATTCTCTTGCTTAACACCCCTCTCTGAGACGCATGAGCTCAGAGGTTATATATTGGTAGTTATCGATTGCATGGCGTAGATTGTCAATGTGGCATGCCGAAATGCAGATGATCAAGGCTTATTATTGAAAAGCAGAGCCTTGTAGTTGATGATCAAAGCATAGCCTATTTTCTCATAGCTTTGTGTATAGCGTTACCTCGCGAATCTCAAACCTTGGTAAGAGTCAGAAACAGGACAAGGGAACGCAGGGAGTGCACACGTTTCTTTCTAGCTAGAAGTGGTATTAGGGTTTTGCAAGCCCTGACATTTTACTTATGTGGTTGATGGATTATGAGGTACCTCGGTTTTATTGGTCGTTAGTGACCATATTATAGGTTCAATAGGACCGGTAAGCATTTGTTCAGGCATAACTAATCCACTAAAGTATTTGTGGACCGGCCCTGCAGGATCCAAGGGTTCGCCAGCGTCCGAATCCTGAGACATTACTATAGTGTCTCGAATCGGTAAGGAGATCGTCCCTAGCCTTGACTCATGACGAAAATCCAATTTCCAATATGACATTATGGTTATGGCGACATAGTAGGATGGGGCACTATGCCGTCTAGGATTGATACATTTACTTTGAAGTATTTTAAAACTGATTAGACACTAATAATAATATTAAAATATTATTTTCTACATATCAAGCATGTTTGATCATTATAAGGTAAAACTTTATCCTTTGGTTTGCTTTGCATTATGTGATGGGACTTGAGTCTTATAATGATTTCATTTTTCTAAAAAGCATTACGTTGTTTTTGAATAAAAATTTATTAAACTTATGCACTGGCAATCCAATGGAGTAAACCCGTTCCGCGTTAGCGGCATGGTCCTGCGATTAGCCATATTGTTAGATAAGTTAGGAAAGATTTCTCATACCAGTCCCATGACTGACTCGTAGTTTGTTTCACTTTGCAAACTCGGGTGCCCTCTTTTTCACATGGGCATCCAAGTGACAGGTTTAGGTTTTTATGCACATATGCTGGATTGGAGCATGCTTGTGGGCTAAAGATGAAGATCATTTTATCTTTTATTTCTGCTTTTGAAACATTTCGACATCCTTTATTTATGATGTACTTGATGGAGATTGGGGCTTATTTCTTTTTGCTGAGACTTCTATTTGCTAAGTGTGTCCTGTAACTGTGCTACTTTGATGTCTTTGATGTTTTGGTGTTGATGACATTCCTATTTCCACTGCAATGATTTATGTGTTATGATGTTATCTGAGATCTGCTATTGTTGTAGTTATGTTATATTACTATAATTATCCTTGCTTTCGTACTATGGAAGTTTGGGGTCGTCATAGTTGGTATCAGAGCTAAAGGTTAACCTTAGCTTCGAAGTATAACATACTTAAAACAATTCGCTTAGATAGAATCAGCAGTATTCTAAGGCGAGTAGCTCATTATAGATAGGATTAGTAATGTACTAGAATGAGCACAGCAGAATAGCACATATTAATCAGCCATTACATCATTATCATCTTTCCTTATGTCTCTGCTTTTAACCTTTTCTTTAAAATTATCATTTCTGTTAGTCTGACTCTTTCCTTGATGGCACAGAACTAATTAGAAAATGAGCACTAGAGCGAGAGCTAGAGCGAGAGGCAAAGGTGAGGCTAGAGGACCAGCAAGTGATGAGACTCCCACTGCTCAGGGGCAGCCCACTCCCGAGGCTGTAACACCACCACCTCCACCCAACAGCTGTTTGACTTAGACAAGGTGACTAAGAAGTTCAGGAATTTAGGGGGCGTATCATTCACCGGGCGAGAGACAGTAATGGTAGCACGGGCTTGGCTCAAAAATTGCGAGAAGATATTTGGAGGCCTGGTATTAGAAGACCACCACACGCGCTTTTTGGCATCATGGCTATTGAAAGTTGAGGCTGAAAACTGGTGGGATACTGTCATAATTGGCAATAATGAGGCCGACATGTCTTGGCCCAGATTCAAGGAACTCTTCAACGAGAAGTTTATTCCTCTACAGGAAGTAAAGTGCCTCCACGATCAATTTTCCAACTTGCAGCAAGGAGATATAACTGTTTCAGAATATGTGTGGAAGTTTGAAGATCTCTCACGCTATGCTCCAGAATTAATTCGTTACCCAGTCCAGAAGAACAAAAGATTCATTAATGGCCTCTCCAGGAAATATTTGAATAGAGTCACAACACACATTAAGCTCCCATTCAATGAGGTGATCGTGATGGATTGCCTCTGTGAGGACAATGATAGAAATTCGCAGCAAGATCGGGAGAAAAACCAGAAAAATAATAAAAGGAAGCAAGCAGATAAGAAACCAGAGGCGAACAGCTCTTCAGTCGCCAAGCCCCAGGGAAATAAAAATGACAAATCCAAGGTGAGATGCTTCAATTGTCAGAAGATGGGGAACTTTGACTATGAATGCCGGGCTCCAAAGAAACCAAGGAGAAATGAGTTAGGACCCAGCCAGAATTCTCGGGGCACCAGAGACTGGTTTAATTACCACAAGCAGGGCATCTTATCAAGAATTGTCCATTGCTAAAGAAAACTGAGGTGGCTCATGTCTATGATAGAGCGGCTGCATCAGCTTCTTCCGAGAGAGCAGGTAAACCCAATGTTTTAGGAGGTACTCTTAATATTAAGAGCATTCCTATTACAGTATTGTTTGACACTGGTGCATCGCGAAGTTTCATTTCTAGTGACACAATTAAAAAGCTAAAACTGAAACCAAAAATATTTAAAGAATTGATTAGAGCCCATAGTTCGATATGAGGTTCACTTATTCTCGATCAGTATTGTAAAGTGCCTGTTTCTTATTCCTATTTCCAGTTCCCTTTTAATTTGATCGTCGTGAATTTCTCCATGTATGATATCATACTTGGAATGGATTGGCTAGCAAAATATGAGGCTGAGTTACTATACGCTGAAAGAATAATCAAAATTAAAACCAAATTCGGAGATATTGTGGCTATACCATGTCACGGCTCAGCAACTGACAGGAAAGAATTCTGGTCTTCTCTAGAAGTTACTCCTGCTTCTATTGAGGATATTCCTGTTGTCAGAGATTATGCGGATGTATTTGAAGAAGTTGATAGCTTACCTCCACGCAGAGAAATCGACTTCAGGATTGACTTGGTTCCAATTGCAAGACCCGTTGTGCATCCTATTTGGAGAACGATACTGAAAAAAAGAGGAGCTGAGCAATCAAACTAAACATCTTTTGTGGAAGGGTCTGATCAGGCTTAGCTTCTCAAATTGGGGTGCAGTAGTTGTGTTTGTCCCGAAGTCAGACGGTACTCTCAGGCTATGTGTGGACTATCGTGACCTCAATAAGCAAACACTGAAAAATAAATATCCACTTCCACGTATTGATGATCTATTGGACCGCTTGAATGGAGCGCAAGTATTCTCTAGGATGGACCTAGCTACAGGTTTCCACCAATTACGCATTGTCGAAGAATGTGTTCCTTTGACAGCTTTCAGAGGGCCAGACTTATTCTATGAATGGCTAGTAATGCCCTTCGGCTTATGTAACACTCCAGCCCACTTTGTCGATCTGACGAACAGAGTATTCCGGGATGTCTTGAATAAATTCTTGCTGGTTTTCATCGATGATATCTTAATCTTTTCTAAATCCACTGCTGAGCATGAAAAGCATCTGAAAGAAGTTTTGGAGATTTTGAGAAAGAATGTGTTGAAAGCCAAATGCTCCAAATGTATATTTTGGCAAAAAGAGGTGAAATTCCTCGGCCATGTTGTATCAAAGAAAGGCATTTCAATAGACCCAGGCAAGATCTCAGCCATCCAAGATTGGAAGCAGCCTAGCACTCCTACAGAAGTCAAAAGTTTCTTAGGATTGGCTGGCTATTATCGGAAATTAATTAAGGATTTTTGAAGTTGTCCTGTCCATTGACGAAGCTGATTAAGAAGCATACAAAGTTCATTTGGACACCCGAATGCGAGGCAACTTTCCAAGAGCTGAAATTGAGGTTGACCACTGCTCCCGTGTTGACCATTATTGATGGCAACAAAGATTTGACGGTCTATACTGATGCTTCTATTGAAGGTTATTCCTTTTATCTAAACAAACATGTCAGGGATGACATTTTTAATGACAAATCTTATTTTAACATGTTATCCTTTTTATCTATTTAAGGTATTGGTGTGGTGTTAATGCAAAGGGGCAAAGTAATTGCTTATGCTAGCCGTCAGTTGAAACCGCATGAGAAGAAATACCCCACTCATTATCTTGAGATGATGGCCATCGTGTTTGCTCTAAAGATATGGAGGCACTATCTCTTCGGTGAGAAGTTCGAATTATATACTGATCACAAATCCTTGAAGTATTTATTCACCCAAAGAGACTTGAATTTGAGGCAGCAACGTTGGGTTGAATTTCTTGCGGCCTATGACCTGGACATCTTATATACTCCAGGAAAAGCCAATGCTGTAGCCGATGCGCTAAGTAGGAAGAATGCAGACAATGCCAATCTTATCATCGCCAGTCTTATCATTACGCCTACATTAATGGATAAGATCTATGTTCTTTAGAAAGATGATAAATTCATTCAGATGATTAGCGAGCGAGTTCGAAACGGAGAAGCGTCAAGCTTCCAAATAGACAGCAAGGGGACCCTTAGACTGCAAGGGCGAATATGTGTGCCAGATATTACTGAGCTAAAAAGAGAAGTTATGGATGAATGCCACAAATCTAAACTCAGCATCTATCCAGGAGTAAGCAAGATGTATCATGATCTTAAGCGCACCTTATGGTGGAAGGCGATGAAGAGAGACATTTCTGTATATGTTGCTAGATGTTCCACCTGTTAGCAAGTTAAAAGCGATCAACAGAAGCTTGCAGGATTGTTGCAACTGCTAGAGGTTCCAGGTTGGAAGTGGGACCAAATTTCTATAGACTTTATTGATGGCTTGCCCAGAACTAGAAGAGGCAATGACAATATATGGGTGATTGTAGATCGTTTCACGAAGACAACCCATTTCATCCCTATCAGATCTAATAGAACAGCTCGAAGTCTAGCGCAATTTTATTTTAGAGAGATTGTCAGACTACATGGAGTTCCCAGTAGCATCGTTAGTGATCGCGATCCTATATTTGCCAGTAAATTCTGGGAAGCTTTCCAAGAAGAGCTAGGGACAAAATTGAATCTGAGCACTGTATATCACCGTCAGACAGATGGCTAGACTAAGAGGGTGAACCGCATATTGGAAGACTTATTGCGAGCATGCATTCTTGATTTTGGCGGGTCTTAGGAAGATCACTTGCACTTGGTTGAGTTCTCTTATAATAACAGTTACCAAGCAAGCTTGTAGATGTCACCATTTGAGGCATTTTATGGCAGGCCATGCAGATCTTCCGTAAGTTGGGTGGAACCAGGAAATCGATTAGTATTGGGGCCCGACATGATTCGTGAAGCATCAGATAAAGTTGATTTTATTAAGAAGCGACTACTGGTTGCTCAAAGCTGACAGAAGAGCTATGCAGACTCACGAAGAAGGGATTTAGAGTTCTCTGTTGGCGATCATGTGTACTTGAGGGTTTCTCCATTGAGAGGCGTAATTCAATTTGGGAAGATTGGGAAGTTGGCGCGGAGATTCATTGGTCCATTTCCTATTCTCGAATGGATTGGAACTCTCGCTCATAGGGTGCAGTTACCTGACTGGTTTCTAGGGGTGCATGATGTATTCCATGTGTCCCAACTCCGAAAGCATGTACATGATCCAGACTTGATTGTGGAGGAAGCAGCACAACAAGAATTGGAGATTACCCCGAGCCTAGCAGTAAGGAGGGAGCCAGTGAAAATTTTGGGCAAAGAGACCCGAGTTCTAAGGAACAAGAGGATCCATTTAGTCAAAGTGCAGTGGAGCGGGGATCCTAGAGACTGTACATGGGCGATTGAGGATAGCATCAAACAGGCATATCCCAAGTGCAGAGTGGACATCTCCAAGTAACTCTTGTGCTGAGGTACATTTACTATATGTTACATTTTCCATTTTGATTCCTACTTTATTATTGTTTCCTTTTCAAGGACGAAAAGCTTTTAAGTGGTGGAGATTGTAACAACCCGGAAAATCAGAACAAATTTAAATTTTTTATTTTGGCTATTTCAATGAATTTTGAATAGTTAAAATAATTTATTTTAAATAATAACGATTTAAAATTTATTTAAATTGAAGTTAGAATGAATATATTTATTTTAATTCAAAAAGGAATTAGAAATAGCATAGTAGTTTGAAATTTTGAATCTGAACTTTGACTAAATGTACAGGATTCAAAATAAATCGGATTTTAGTGAAACCAAAAATATTTAAATCTATTTAAAAATATCTTTCCAACTGATCCAAAAAATCAAAATTTCATAGCGGGAATAAAAAGTTATGGCCAGTTGAATATTCAGAATAGTCGTTATGGAATATAGTATAATTTATAGCCCGTATGAATGGTCATTATACAAACGACCTCTGTTTTCGACGAAACCATTTTTGTCGGATCCGGAATGTCAAATTATTGCTTAGTTTAATTTCCCATAATTTTTGGAATTAATATGTGAGCATAGTAAATTAAACTGTGATTCGATAATTTCTATTGAATTTAATTGACCGTTAAAAAGGCCATTTTTCAAACAGTCTCCAAATTCGACGAAATTAATTTTGTTAGGACCGTATCATAAAAATATAGCTAGATTTATTTTTCGGAAATTTTCGGAGTCGTATGTGGCCCCGGTGAATTTAAATGTATGATCGAATTAATTAAATAAATGATTTAGATTTTAAATTAAAGAAAGAGGTTGAAAACGATCGTTTGGGCTGACGGGGCCTAGTCCATTATGTCCGGAATGGGGGCAATTGGGTAGGAATAACTTTTGTTGGACTGAAATTGGTGATACGGAGACTTAACGGATTTATTTGCAAAAACATGTAATTAAATAATGTTTTATTATAAATATCATACTACAAACCCTAATCCTAACACTCTAGTACAACCGCCATCTCCATCGATTTCATGGCTGAAAAGCTTCTACCTTCCCTCCTCTAATTCTCTCAATACATTCACCAAAAACCACTCCTTTTGATATTATCGTGGTGCTTCTCCTCCCCTTCCCATCCATACGGCTAACGCCACCTGAAACCACACCATTCGATCACACCAGCACCCCAAGTGCCAAGGGTTCGACCGCTGCCGTGCCAAATAGCCCAGTTCGAGTTGACCAAAGTGGGTCACCCCATGCGCGCCTCTTCTTCCTCTCCGGCGTGCCACCTTATGATCGTCGCAAACTCTACCGTTTGTTCGAAAACCCAAGCCCTAGGTTCGAACATTCACAGAAACATCACGGCCGAGTTCTGTAGAAGAAGAAGAGGTGGAATTAAATTATATTATTTATTTAATTTAATTTTAAAACATTGTTTATACAAATAAAATCGTAACTAATGCATACAAACTCGATATTAAATGATTTCAGAACCGCTGCGATCGTGAGTCCGAGATCTACATTTCTAGACTGGTTAGAACAGATTCAGAGCAAATCAAATTTTGGACAAATTTCAGATCTGAATCATTCAGAATTAAACCGAATGTGAGAATTCAATTTTATTTCTTCTTTTTAAATAATTAGAAATAATCCTGATTGCATTATCACCAATCTGTAGTTAATTTCTATTTGTTATGATTCATGACTTGATCTGTGATGGATGTGGTATGTAGATCTGTTTATTTGGTGATATTGTGTTATGATCATATTGTTAAAACATAAAGATCATTTTGTTGAAATAAAATGAGTGAGACAAAAATATATAATTTTTGCTTAGATAAAATTGTCAAATTAGAATCATTGGACAAAATTCATCATTTTGTTAATTGGAATAGTGGAACCAAGAATTATCATTTTTGGTTTATTAGAATAGTTGAATTAAAAGAATTACCATTTTGTTAATTAGAATAATTGAACAAAACTTATCATTTTTGTCAAATTAGAACAATTGGACAAAAAATATCATTTTTGTCAAAATTTGAATAGTTGAATTGGAATTGACATTTTTTTGTTTAAATAATATTTATAAAAATAAAAAAAACATTTTGGTTGTAATAAAATAATCAAAACAAAAATTACATTTTGTTAAGCAGATTTGTGTCAAAGCACAAATTACATTTTTGTCCACACAAAAATGAAACAACCTTTATTTGTCATTTTGTTGAATTAGAATTTTCAACAAAAATGAAATATCAAATTTCGTCATTTTGTTGAATTAGGACTTTCAACAAAAATGAAAAGAACTATTTTGTCATTTTGTTGAATTAGAATATTTCAACAAAAAAATGAAAAGAATCATTTTGACCATTTTTTGAATTAAAATGGAAATTAGCGAAATGTTCATGTTTTAAAATAAAAACATGTTTACAAGAAAAATTCCTTTTTTAATGTAATGTTAGAAATTAATGAAATATTCATGTTTTAAAATAAAAACATGTTTACATTAAAAATTCATTTTTTAATGTAATGTTAGAAATAGTGAAATGTTCATGTTTTAAAATAAAAACATGTTTACATTAAAAATTCCTTTTTAAATGCAATGTTAGAAAGTAGTGAAATGTTCATGTTTTAAAATAAAAACATTTATATATTAAAAATTCATTTTTTAATTCAATGTTAGAAATAGTGAAATATTCATATTTTAAAATAAAAACATGTTTATAATAAAAATTCATTTTTTAATGTAATGTTAGAAATAGTGAAATGTTCATGTTTTAAAATAAAAACATGTTTACATTAAAAATTCTCTTTTTAATGTAATGTTAGAAATAGTGAAATGTTCATGTTTTAAAATAAAAACATGTTTACATTAAAAAATCATTTTTTTAATGCAATGTTAGAAATAGCGAAATGTTAATGTTTTAAAATAAAAACATGTTTACATTAAAACTTAGTTTTTTAATGCAATGTTAGAAATAGTGAAATGTTCATGTTTTAAAATAAAAACATGTTTACATTAAAAATTAATGCAATGTTAGAAATAGTGAAATATTCATGTTTTAAAATAAAAACATGTTTACATTAAAAATTCATTTTTAATGTAATGTTAGAAATAGTGAAATTTTCATGTTTTAAAATAAAAACATGTTTAAATTAAAAATTCATTTTTTAATGCAATGTTAGAAATAGTGAAATATTCATGTTTTAAAATAAAAACATGTTTACATTAAAAAAATCCATTTTTAATGTAATGTTAGAAATAGGGAAATGTATATGTTTTAAAATAAAAACATGTTAACATTAAAATTTCACATTTTTGATGTAATGAAGAAATTAGGAAAAATGTTCATGTTAAATATGGGAACATGATAACATTAAAAACCATATTTTTAATGTAATGAATGAATCTCTAGAAAATGTTCATTTTTAACATAAAAGCATGTTTACATTAAAATTCTCATTTTTGTAAAAAAATAAATGATTAATATGAAAATTGTACATTTTATGAGCAATGCATATATTAGAATTTATATGTATAGTTAAAATTACATTTTTATTTACAATGTGTGAAAACCCGTAACTTCCCCGTAAAGGAAAGCGCGGATAGTTCGAGAACAAGCCACAGAATAACGCAGACAGAAGAACATTTCATTGCATATTACAACAATTCATCAGATTACAAGAATATACAGAGTATAAATGAATATTACACAGAAATATCAGAGATTTAAATTACACTTAAATACATCGCAGCGGAAAATAATACAATACACAACTAGAAGAGATATACGGATACAAAGCTTTCCGGATATCATTCCAGCTGTAAACCAGGATCCTGTGAATATAAATCTGCAAAACCAAAACTACTAGCTGCCCGTGTGGAAAATAGGGGCACCCAGAGTTTAGGTCAAAACAATAAACTCCAGGTCAGTCATGTGACTGGTGTGAGAACTAAAACAGTTATTAATCTTTATTTTTAAAGTTAGGTAAATCAAGGGACCACGCCGTATAACACGGAACGAGTTTCCTCCCAAGAACACCAGTGCATATAAGTAAACAGCGCAATGCTTTTCTAAAAATGAAGCTATTATAAGACCCAGGTCCCATCACACAATGCAACGCAGCCGGAGGATAGGGTTTTCCCTTATAATAGCCAAACATGCTTGGTACGTTTTAAAAAAATCAAATCATTTGATACTATAATAAGTGTATAGTGTCAAAACAATTTCAATCATAAATATCAATCATAGACGGCATGGGTACCATATATCATGTCGCCATACTAGTTCTACAATTAAAACCGCAATACACGTATTGGAAATTGGATTTCCATCATAGTGGCTCCTGATTCGAAAGATCGATCGCGTTGTGCAATTCACCACGGCTTACGTCCCAGTGAGAGAAAACACCGTCTGCACATCCGCACATTTGGGACCAGAGTATCACCGCGGCTTACGTCCCAGCGAGAGAAAACACCGCTTACTCTATATATCCCTGAGCACTAAGCTCATCTCGGTCGACCGAATCCACGACACCACTAAGGTGCCCATCCACTAAAAAGCATACTTATCAAACCATCAGTTTACCACCATACCGGGATGTGAGGCTCGCGAATCAACGCTATACACAAAGCCATGCTATATTAAAGCTGCACTTTGATCATCAACCACCAAACTTTGCTTTTCAACAAAAGTCTGGATCACTACATCTCAGCATGCCACACTATCAATCCATATCATACCACTGATTTCTGCCAATATATAACCTCTGAGCTCGTATGTCTCAGAGAAGGGCGTTAAGCAAGAGAATAAATTCTCCGCCGCCAAACATATATATATTTAGCAGAGATCAACGAATACAATATAAAGGAATACAATGTCAGACACACCATCCATTTACAAGTCCGTTCTAGGTCTGAATGAAACCAGAGGCACTTTCCTCGCATATCCATCCATCTCCAAGTACGTCTGGACGACCACCAACTATTTCAATCCTCTTGGGTGTACAGCCCAATCAGGATCGTCAGTAATTATCTAAACGATGAGAAGACTTCCGGTCTTCAATCACCGTCTTCATCTTCGACTTATCGTCGAATCGGTTATTCAGAATGGGTATAAACCCGGCCTTTCTGAACAACCCGCGTATATTAAAACAAATGTTACACAAACACAACATACGCCTCATTCCAATTCATTAGTCACTAACCGTAAATCAGCAAGAGAACAATTTCCCAAACATTAACCCTGAAGGCAGAAACCAACATCAGATCAATACCCAGGAAACCATTCTTCTTAGCTAACCTACAACTAGTTTCTAAATTTCAATTCTTAGGGAAAGGTTCCCATTAATTTTATCAAAGATAAATTCTTTAAAATTTATTCTTTAATCTTCCTTTGGATGTCCTTTCAAACCAAATTATGGTTTTCCAAACTAGTCGAGATTAGTGAACCATACTGAAGTAATTATTTAATTTATTTTCCAATCCCAACCTATTCATCCCCTGAAGCAAAACTGGTAATACTCCATATCTAATACCATGGTGTTATCGGTAAAATTAATTACCATTTCACGTTCAAATCTAATTAAATATTTAATTATCGCTTTGGAGCAAAACTGGCGATACTCCATTCTCGCTCATTTCAATCTAATTAAAGATTCATTAAAACTCCACTTAGTTTTAATCTTTAACTGGGTTAAAGAATCAGTGTCATTTCAAAACACGGTTCACTATAAACCCAAAATCACATTACATTTCAATCAGACCCTAACCATAAATTAGCAAGTGAGCAATTCCCTAAGTACTAACCCCGAAGGCCGAAACCAACATCAGATCAATACCCCAGAAACCATTCAGCTCAACTAATCTCCAGTTAGTTTCTGATTTTCTTAACTCCTTTGGATCTAAGAACAGTATTATTGAAGATACCGTTCACGACAACCCAAAATCACATTCTATTAATTATCGGGTTAAAGAACAAGTGTTATTTAAAACACTGTTCACGATAAACCCAAAAACCAATATCAATTCAATTCCAATCAAATATTACTTAATTGGTACACTTCATTAAATCCAAATAAAAAGATTTAATCTTTTCTCAACTGGGTTCAAGAACAGTGTTAATGAAGACACCATTCACGACAAACCCAAATCACATTTGATATTAAATACAAGGCTCTGAATAAAAACTATATCGGCTTATATTCAATATCAAATTCTATGACCAACAAATATCGTATTGGAAATAACGATATATATATATCTATATCTTTTAAATTTCCATAACAACATCTGTATAATCACGAAATCCAACATCGAAATATTCCGAAGACAATTTCGATTTAAATCCATTCCAATGAAATCATTGGAATTTCTGGTTATTTTCGAAACCATTCCAAATCAAATTTATTTATTTAAAAATAAATAGAATTTTAATTCTAGTTCAAAACTAGTTCATTTCGATAAAAATCTATTTTTATCTTTTCAAATATGGATTTTTTCATCCCAATTTTTCCCAAATCATTTCTTATGATTTTACACAAATTATTACTATTTTTAATAATTTTATCAAGGCCCGTACAGTCGATTTCCATCAATGGCCATCGAACTGCACTTACAGCGACCTTTTCCAAATTTGATTTGGACATAATTCCAAATCCAACCGTTAGATTTCAAATTTCTAATATTCATTAGAAAGCTCTTTTCGATACGAACCCAACGGTTCTGGTTTCAGGAGAATCTGACGGTCGGATCTCCCGTAATATCCATTCGAAGTTAATGGTCGAAATTCGCGAACTGCCGCGGCGCGGCGCGTTCTATTCAGGCCATTATATTATATATATAATATATATAATATATATTTCATCGATTACTATTTAAAACGAATTTTATAAATAGTTTTGAATTCGTTTCAAAAACAATTTCAACATTTATTTCAAATTCAAATCGAAATTGAATTTTCTATTATAAATCCTTTTTACTTTCATTTCTATTTGATTTTAATTCGATTCGAATTCATTTTCTTTTTAATTCAATTCGAATTCGTTTTCTATTCAATTCAAATTCAATTCATTTTCTATTCAATTCAAATTCAATTCATTTTCTATTCAATTCAAATTCGTTATATATTCAATTGAAATCAAATTCGTTATATATTCAATTGAAATCAAATTCGTTATATATTCAATTCGAATTCGTTTTCTATTCAATTTAATTAAAATTTCATTTCAAAATATTCGATTTCGAAATCACTTTTCAATATTCATTTTAAAATGAATAAAATCGATATAAATATCGTTCACGTCAAAATGGCGTCAATCTAATCAACACGGCTTCATATATTTCTATTTTCAAATATTCTATTTCAAATATTTCTTTTTCAAATATTTCCTTTTCAAATATTTCTATTTCAAATATTTCTTTTTCTATTTCAAATATTTCTATTTCAAATATTTCTATTATTAAAATATTTCGTTCAACACATGACTAATCTCAACGGATGAGTACTGTCAACACATGAACCTTTATTTTATATTATTCTTTATTTTCTAAATTGGAAGGAGGCCCAATCAATCACCATATAATGTTAATTATATGGATTTTCATACATCACACGTATATAATAGCATTGAAAAATAATCAACCATCAACCAAAGTGCACTACACTGTATAAGCATCAAATATAGATATCTAACGCTTATAACAGCCTGTCAACCAATCGATCGACATATTTAATCAATCAGGATGAGTGAACTTCAAATTTCATCCCAACACCCGTGTGGGGCTTCAAACAATCAAACACAGATTTTAGTTGTGCAGTTGGGCGATGTGTAAAATTTATCGACCCAATCAATATCAGTCAAATTAGTGTATATAAACAAATCGGCCGATTTGTTTATAAATATTTATTTATTCACTTTCACGTTAAAAATTATATTTTTAACGATAAAATATTTCATTCAACCTATGAAAATATTCTATTCAGTTCATTTATTAAATAAAATGATTTCTTTATTTTTCTAACTTATTTTAGAAATTTCGGCGGCATAACGACACGATACTAGAAACGGGACGAGGCCTAGCCTTATCCCCGGTCTAGTGAAGGCCCACGCCATTCACACATCAATCAAATCCATTCAATTCACCAAACAATTCAATTCAAACCAAATAATCTAACCAACTACACAACCAAACAAACAAGTCCATGGTCTGTGGACGATTGTGTCGGGTGCTACTAATCACCGTCTGCATCCTAGTATATATATATATAACTAGAAAAGAAATTGAAGAGTGAGAAATTCTCACCTTGAAGCTAAACTGAATGACGCAATTCTTCATGGGTAGGAAATCTTCACCGTGCTTTTCTTTTGTCTATTTCGTTGCCTGTATTCACTACATATATAAAAATCACATTTTTACTTCGCTATTCAATATATAAAAATCAAATTTTTACTTTGCTATTCAATATATGAAAATCGAATTTTTACTTTCTATAATATAAAAATCATATTTTTAATACTTTCTATAATATAAAAATCATATTTTTAATACTTTCTGTAATATAAAAATCATAGTTTTATACAATGCTCCATACATCACAAAGATTATATTTTTATTTACTATAATATGTATATAAATCATATTTTTATATTTTTAAATTCTGTCTCTTTCAAAACAAGGTATGATTTATTTTTCGAAACAGGGTTTTCTATAAAAATTTCATTTCTAAACACTACTCTAAAAAAAACTGATTTTATTTTAAAAGAACACATTTTTATTTCAAAGTTTTATATTATATATATATAATCATATTTTTACTTCATTAAAATCCTATCTTTTCAATTTTAAAAACACTGTATATTTATTTTTCAAAATTAAAACCATTTGTTTATTCTATTGTAAAATATAATTAAAAACAAAAAATAAATAAATTAATGCTATTCTTATATTTAAAATCAGATTTTAAACCACACTTTTCATGTTAAATACCAGGTTTATCATTATTAACTAAATTAAATAAATAAATATACTAATTGCTTAAGAATTAATTACCTATACTTAGGGGTCTAAGCCCTCTCCCTTTCATTCCCAGGCAACCAAGAAAGGCTCCCTCCTCTTCACCACTTGCGCAGGTCATGTCGAAGTGCCAAACGGAGAACGGAAGGCACCAAACGGTGCGCCCACGCGAGAGCCGCCAACAACAGGAGGCGCGACGAGCAAGGTGGACCAGATCAGTGGGAAAACCAGTGCGAAGGGTGCCCCTTCAACGCAGAAATTCAGGCGGAATACGAGATGAAAATTCCTCTGGCCAGTATCAACTTGAAGAGCTTGGAAAATTATTCGATCTTTGTTTTGGATTGAGGTTCTATTTCGTTTTGGATTAAGGGAGATCAAAAGGGGAAAGCGGGAACATTTTCACTGCTGATTTGAGGAAGAATGACGGCTCCTTCCTCCGTTGACCGCGAGAAAGATGTTGACCTAGGGTTTTGACTGATTCAAATGGTATATATAATATATATATTATTATTTAATTGCAAAAATACTTGTTTATCCATTCGGACTCAGAACCAAACCCAACGACTGTCGCCCCTAGCTAATTACCCCCATCCCGAACACAATGGGATATGTCACGCAGGCTAATTCGATCGTTTCGATCCGTTTTCATCAAAATCAAAATATAACTCTATATATTGAATTTGAACGCACATTTCAATTTACCGGGGCTACATACTAACTAGAAAAATTCCAGAAAAATATTTTCTAGCTTCGTATTGACAATACGGTCCTAACAAAACTAATTTCGTCGAATTCTGAGACCGTTTGAAAAATGGCCATTTTCCAGTCGATTAAAATCAACTAAAACTGGTCAAACGCATTTTCCTTTTCCACGCTCACATATTGATTCGAAAAATTATGAAATTTGAAACCTAGCAATAATTTGACATCACGGATCCAACAAAAGTGGTTTCGTCGAAATCCGAGGTCGTTTGCAAAATTTCCATTTTTAAGGGTCTGAATTTCATAGCGACTATCCAGAATTTTCAACTGGACATATCTTTTTATCCCCGCTATGAAATTTCGATTTTTCGGATTTGTTGGAAAGATATTCCCAATTAGATCCTAATGTTTTTGGTTTCACTGAAATCCGGTTTGTTTTGCACCCGGTATGTTCAATTGAAGTTTGAAATCGAATTATCGAACTACCGCGCCATTTTCAATTCCTTTTATAATTATATAAATTTTTATATTCTAACGTCGATCTATATAACTATATACGATTGAATTTCATTCAAAAGAAATTTTCTCGTCGATATTATTTAAAATAATTCATTTTAAATAATCAAAATTCGCTAAAATTGCCAAAATAAAAATTTTAAACTGGCCCAAATTTTCGGGTTGTTACACAATGCATATATTAAAATTTAAATGCATAGTTAAAACGACATTTTTATTTACAATGCATATATTAGAATTTATATGCATAGTTAAAATGACATTTTTATTTACAATGCATATATTAGAATTTATATGCATAGTTAAAATTACATTTTTATTTACAATGCATATATTAGAATTTATACGCATAGTTAAAATTACAGTTTTATTTACAATGCATATATTAGAATTTATATACATAGCTAAAATGACATTTTTATTTATAATGCATATATTAGAATTTATATGCATAGTTAAAATTACATTTTTATTTACAATGCATATATTAGAATTTATATGCATAGTTAAAACGATATTTATATTTACAATGCATATATTAGAATTTATATGCATAGTTAAATGACACTTTTATCTACAATGCATATACTAGAATTTATATGCAAATTTAAAATATCATTTTATGAACAATGCATATATTAGAATTTGTATGCAAAGTTAAAATATCATTTTATTGACAATACGTACATTAGAATCTGTATGAATTATTTCTATTGTAAAAATATCCACTGAAACTTTATACAAATAAAATATTCCCTTTTTATTTGTTAAAGTTAAAAATAGAAATAAAAATAAAAATTAGCTTTTTATTTGTCATTGGCTCAATTGTCATGTAAATGAAATATATTTTGTTTGACATGATGAATATGTAGATATGATATGCCAATAAAAACATTCATTTATTTGGCATGTTAAAAACGTTAGTGGAATCATCGAACGATTTATATTTATATATAGTTAATATATATAAATATAAATTAAAATTAAATGAATTGCGCACGGTAGTTCGCGTTTTGGAATCGTAACTTTAAACGAGTATACAGAAAGATTCGATCGTCGGATTTTCCCAAAACTAGAACCATTAGGACCGCTTTGGGAAGATCTTTCCAATGATATAAATTTTGTTAAAATCCAACGGTTAGATTTTGAGAAAAGTGTAAACCAAATTTTGATAAAAGCAGCGCCAAGGCCGCCTATTGACCCGAAGCATCGTTGAATTAAATTGAGCTATTTTTTTATATAAATAGAAATAGCGATAAATCGTTATTAAATAATATTAATGATATGAAATGGTTTTAAATTATATATATGCGAGAATCATTTGAAAAGACCGAGTTCAATCTCATTTCAAATGATTATACGATGATTTAAATCGAAGATATTGAAGACGACGATCTTAGACCGGCGATCTTCACATCGAATGGATAACTACTGATGCCCGACATTGGTTAGCCCCCAGTAAAGGGTTAAAGTGGTAGTTATCCAGACGTACTTGTTGATTGTCCGGATAAGCGAGCACCTCTCTTCCGTATTGGACATACGGGACGAGGAATAAGGTGTCTTCGGTTTCGCTCAGACCCAGAACGGACTTGTAAGTGGACGTGTATCCGACATTGGATTTCATTCCATGTAAATTGATTTCTATTTAATATATATCTGTTGGTGGTGGATAATTTATTCTCTTGCTTAACACCCCTCTTTGAGACGCATGAGCTTAGAGGTTATATATTGGTAGTTATCAGTTGCATGGCGTAGATTGTCAATGTGGCATGCCAAGATGCAGATGATCAAGGCTTATGGTTGAAAAGTGGAGCCTTGTGGTTGATGATCAAAACATAGCCTATTTCGGCATAGCTTTGTGTATAGCGTTACCTCGCGAACCTCACACCACGGTAAGAGTCAGAAACGGGACAAGGGAATGCAGGGAGTGCACACATTTCTTTCTAGCTAGAAGTGGTATCAGGGTTTTGCAAGCCCTGACATTTTACTTATGTGGTTGATGGATTATGAGGTACCTCGGTTTTATTGGTCGATAGTGTCCAAATTATAGGTTCAATAGGACCGGGAAGCGTGTGTTTAGGCATAACTAATCCACTAAAGTATTTGTGGACCGGCCCTGTAGGATCCAAGGGTTTTCCAGCGTCCGAATCCTGAGACATTGCTAGAGTGTCTTGAATCGGTAAGGAGATCGTCCCTAGCGTTGACTCATGACGCTATATATGGCGACATAGTAGGATGGGGTACTATGCCGTCTAGGATTGATAGATTTACTTTGAAGTATTTTAAAACTAATTAGACACTAATAATAATATTAAAATATTATTTTCCACGTATCAAGCATGTTTGATCATTATAAGGTAAAACTCTGTCCTCCGGTTTAAGTTGCGTTGTGTGACGGGACTTGAGTCTTATAATGATTTCATTTTTCTAAAAGACATTGCGTTGTTTTTGAATAAAAATTTATTAAACTTATGCACTGGCAATCCAATGGAGTAAACCCGCTCCGCGTTAGCGGCGTGGTCCTGCGATTAACTATATTGTTAGATAAGTTAAGAAAGATTTCTCATACCAGTCCCATGACTGACTCGTAGTTTGTTTCACTTTGCAAACTCGGGTGCCCTCTTTTTCACACGAGCAGCCAAGTGACAGGTTTAGGTATTTATGCACATATGCTGGATTGGAGCATGCTTGTGGGCTGAAGATGAACATCATTTTATCTTTTATTTCTGCTTTTGAAACATTTGGACATCCTTTATTTATGATGTAGTTAATGGAGATTGAGACTTATTTCTTTTTGCTGAGACTTCTATTTGCTAAGTGTATCCTGTAAATGTGCTACTCTGATGTCTTTGATGTTTTGGTGTTGATGACATTCCTATTTCCGCTGCAATGATTTATGTGTTACGATGTTATCTGAGATCTGCTATTGTTGTAATTATGTTATATTCTTATGATTATCCTTGCTTTCGTACTACAGAAGCTTGGGGTCGTCACAAGGAATCTAGAAGCATTCTTCCAGTACATACATCCTTTTTTCACTCATTTTCTTCCTTCATTGGAAAAGAAAGCTCCAACTGAAAGAAAATGGTCATTCTCCTTTTTCAAAGTATTAAAAAATATACCATTCTAATGCTGATTAAAAAGATGGAAATAGTCTCTAATCTCTATTCCCATAAGAAATTTCAATGGATGCAATCAACAAATTTGGATTTTGGGATAGAAAGATTCATTGTGTGTTCCACGAAATTTGCACATCATTGATTTTCAACTTATAGGCCTCAGAGTGTCAAAAAGCTTCAAAACTACAAGCTAATCCAAGCTAGATCATACTGAAATCCAATATCAAGTGAGTTGTTGTGACACCCCACTTCCGTCAATGTCACTCTTTAACAGAATGCATTAAGTTTCGTGAAGTGTTATAGGTAAACAGAAACATCACAAGATAGATATAAAATAACAATGGAATTTAAAACTTTATTTTCCAAATAGAAAACACTGTGGTCCAAAATCTAGTTACAACATAAGTCTAAAATACAGAAAACCCATTACATTAAATTAAAATATCTGTCCTATACTAAAATCATTAGATTATAGTAATGTAAAAGCATAGTCCCCAAAAAGTGTCATATCAGAGTAGACAGGTAATCAAAGCGGTACATCTAAGCCGCTCGAAGAAGAATGAATGAGAGAATCCTAATTAAGCCTGAGTATTCCCACCCTGAGAACCAGGGGGGAAGAGAAAGGAAGAGAGAGAAAAGGAAATAAAACAGGTCAGACATAAAATCTGGCGAGACAAGTTACTTTTAGCATATAAATAAGTAAAAGCATCATGAGAGGCATACAAACTAGATGAGAGAGGTAACGGTATCATAAGACGGGTATAACAGACCGAGAAGGATAAACAGAACATAATATATTGCACTTCTCAAGTACTTTTCTCTGCACCAATACTAGTATAACAGGAACAAAATGATCCAAACAGAAACAGATGATAGACTTGGTGTACTTATAGCGACGGGTTTTACCCCCAACAATAATAACAGGAAGCCCAATCAAAAATGGCAGGTGTTACCCCCAATGATAATAACGGGCTCCTAAACAAGCAAGACTAGATGTACCATAATTACTACCCCAATCGATTTGCTCCCTATCCTATAAATACCCCGTGCTGGCACCACAGTAGGATGTATCACTTCCTAAAGTGGCATCCCCATTTTTCGAGAGGCATAGCCATATCTACTGATGCCATAGCGTCTTATTATCCTAAGCAAGTGCATTCATGCACGCACATGAGTTCGTCAGGATGTGCCATCAGCACCCTCACTTAAATGAACCTCTTATAATCATTTCAGTAAGCGTGCCCTGACCCTTACCTAGTTCGGCGTCCTCCTTTTGATACCAAGATGGGTTACTAATTGATACGGATCCCACACAACAGATGATACAATCCACCCCCTAGGCTTAAATCCCCACTACTAGGATTTTGATAGGTTATGCCTAACAAATTAACAAGCCCGCATAACCCAACCATTTTGTCGGGTTTATATAACCCTTCACAAATTTAACAGGTTTACTTAACCCTTACACAATTTTGATAGGCTCATATAACCCCCACAGATTTAAACATGTTAAGTATTACAGGTTAATAGATTATTATCATTTCTCATTTATGCATGTTAATGCACTAAACCTCTCACATTAAGTCAACCACTTGTGGATGCTGGATATGCTGGGCGGTCCCAGGAAGACTTCTACCACAAGTCGGACTTAACCTCGTGTCTTAGCACCGTTATGTGTACATTTACGCACCAGACCCGTCACATTAGATTAACCACTTGTGGATGATAGATTTGCTGGGCGGTTCTGGGCTGACTTCTACCACAAATGTAATCTAACCTCATGTATAAGTGTGGTTACAGTTTCTATTTACTGTAAATTTAGGCATGTTCATTCTTAAACAATATTTCATGTTCATCAAAGGTTATGCCCTAAATCCCAGTCTGATTTACAATATAATTTATGCCCCAAATTAAAGTTTTAGATCAAGGTATAGGTTATTCCCCCAAATTTCAGTCATGTTTTACAATACAAGTTATGCCCTAATTTATCATTCCCAACCATTCCCAATGTCGGTCATTCGCATGTTTCAGCGATAGGCCTAGGCTCGAAGGTAGCCTGGCTATAAAAATAAAAAGGGAATGAGGGGGAGAAGAGAACTGAAATAGGCATACTAACAAAACAGGAATATGATGACAGAAATATGCATACTAACAGAATAGGCATATTGTGACAGAAATAGGCATAACGACAGAACAAGCATGCAAGGACTAAACAGAAGATCAGATGTACAAGTAATGGAAGATCTGTTTAGTTATGATTCAGGTTATTAATAGGCACAGGTTTAGATCTAACTTTTAAACATGTCAGGATTACTTATTAAATGTTTATATTTAAAAGCGACATAAACTCACACGGACTAGATCTAAAGAACTGAGAAAAGAGTGTTGATGTCGTAGCAGAGATTCTTGAATACGTATAAGTTGTTGCAGAAGAGTAGGCTAATTCAGTCTGAGTTGGGGCAGCACCTCGTTGTCTCCATTGTTTTTGTTGAATAAAACAATAAAAATGAGGTCCTATTTATAGCCTACCTTCAATGAATCTGGTCAAGAAACAAGTCCTGGTTCACAGAATGGATCTGCCCCAGATTTGGGTGGGGTCGACCCTAGGGTCGACACCCCCTTGTAGGGGTCAACCCATGGGTCGACACCCATAGGGCATGGGGTCGAGCCCTAACGGGGCGATTTCCCTCCCTTTCCCGCTCTTCGATTTTTGATTTTTCTGGTCTTGATTTTGTTTATATATATATATATATTACTTATATATATACAAACTTCACACCTTAATAACTTCTTCATACGATGTCCGTTTTACGCAAACTTGGAGTCTATCATAAGCAGAATTCCGAGATGAACGCAATGGTGCCATTCGTTTTACTTAATTCCCAATATTTAATTAAGTATCTTTAGTTTATCATTATAGTTGTAACAATCCGAAAAATCAGAACCAATTTAAATATTTATTTTAAGGAAATTTTGTTAGAAAATGCGTCAGAATTTAAAAATTCCATTATTAAATTAAATTATTGAATTTAAAAAAAGGTTTTTAAATAAAATTATGATGTTATTAATGAGATTTATTAATATATACTAATAGGTTGATTTAAAATAATATGTTGATTCTAAATGGAATAAATTATGACAACATACATGCGTATATCTTTAGCCATCCGCTTTAATACTTTCCTTGTTTATCCAAAGTGTAACGTTCGTTAATTAATTTATTCTAAATTGTGAATAGCTACATTTGTTTTAAGTGTCCTCCTTTCTTCATTAATATGCATTCGTTTCTTTCCTCCAGTTTAATAATTTCTTTCCCAACATTATATTTTCATGTATCTTCTTTCGTATATCTGTATGTATTTTCCTTATATTTTATATCATGTTGTTTATATTCAGAAGAAAAATAAAATACCATAAAACTTTTAACATTTATCTATAAAAAATGTTTAACACATGATATGTAATATTATGTGTTTGAAATTTCAAAAGTCACATACTTTCTAGCATTTAGTATTATACAATAAATTATGCATTCATTACTTTTCGTTTTTCTCTTTCCTTATGTAATTTTCTTTTGAATTTTGAATAAGAAATAATGTTGATTAGATTGACATGTCATGTCTAGTCAACTGGTTTATTATATTTGTAATCTACTACATATGTAGAGACACAAGTAAGGAATAAAAAAAGTTATTTCCTCCTACTATATAAGATCATAAACATTTCGAAATCCTAACCTAATTTCTTTCTCTGGTCAAAATAATAGATGTCGCCTTCTTCTTTCTTCAACGTGAAAAGATCCACTATCTTTCATTTTTTTTTAAAAATTACACAAGCCTCCTAAAATCATGAAACAAAATTCCTTGATGTCCTCTTATCTTAAGCTTCACATTGATATATATTTTTCTTCATTCGATGCTGCTTTTGGGGAGCTCGTCCCAATTTTTGGAAGAGGATAATGTCAGATCAATCGATCGTTTGGCGATATTTAGCAACAAACCAATCAAGGTGAGAAATCTTCTCACTCAAAATTATTTTATCATGTTATTATATTCATGTATAAAAATATATAAAATTGCCTGTTAGATTTCTAATTTTAAAATAAAATTAATTGTGTTTGCAATGTAAAATTTAAATATATACGCTATTAAAATTCATATATTAGGTGTATAAGATTAGAATTGATTGATTGTGGTTGTGATGAACTATTGGATGTAATTGTGTAACAAAATTTGTCATGTTGGAAATAAATTGTTTATACGATAAAAATTACTTTTTTTTATTGTATATATGAATCACAAAATTTGTCATGTTGGAAATAAATTGTTTATACAATAAAAATTACTTTTTTTTATTGTATACACGAATCACAAAATTTGTCATGTTGGAAATAAATTGTTTATACAATAAAAATTACTTTTTTATTGTATATATGAATCACAAAATTTGTCATGTTGGAAATAAATTGTTTATATAATAAAAATTACTTTTTTTTATTGTATTTATGGATCATAAAATTTGTCATGTTGAAATAAAATGTTTATACAATAAAAATTATATTTTTATTGTTTATGAATCACAAAATTTGTCATGTTTTAAATATCATGTTTAAACATTAACAATAACATTTTTAGTGTATGTTTGATTCATTAAAAAGAATCTTTAAATAAAATGTTTAACATTAAAAATAACATTTTTAGTGTATGTTTTATTCATTAAAAAGAATCATGTTTTAAATAAAAAGATTAGACATTAAAAATTATATTTTTATTGTATTATCGATTCATTAAAAAGAATCGTGTTTTAAAGAAAAATGATCATTTGTTAATACATGCTTTTTTTTATTAAAATGTAATCATTTACATGTTAGCGACAAAGAAAAATGATCACTTGTTAAAACATGCTTTGTTTATTAAAATGTAATCATTTACATGTTAGCGACAAAGAAACATGATCACTTGTTAATACATTCTTTGTTTATTAAAATGCAATCATTTACATGTTAGCGACAAAGAAAATTGATCACTTGTTAATACATGCTTTGTTTATTAAAACATTATTATTCGCATGTTAGCGAAGTAGAAAAACAATAATATGTATTGATTCATTAAAATCATGTCACTTACATGTTAGCGATGTTAATAGAAAAAATGTTCACTTGTTAAATATGTATTGATTAATTAGAATAATGCCATTTACATATTAGCGAAGTAAAAAGAAAAAATCATGTTAAACATGTTATGTCATTAAAAAAAAGGTCATTTTATCATGTTAGTTAGATAAAAAGAAATAAATATGTTAAACATGTTATGTCATTAAAAAAGGACATTTTATCAAATTAGTTAGATAAAAAGAAATAAATATGTTAAAAATGTTATGTCATTAAAAAAAGGACATTTTATCATGTTAGTTAGAGTAAAAGAAATAAATATGCTAAACATGTTATGTCATTAAAAAAAGGACATTTTATCATGTTAGTTAGAGTAAAAGAAATAAATATTTTAAACATGTTATGTCATTAAAAAAAAGGACATTTTATCATGTTAGATAAAAAGAAATAAATATGTTAAACATGTTATATCATTAAAAAAAGGACATTTTATCATGTTAGTTAGAGTAAAAGAAATAATTATGTTAAACATGTTATGTCATTAAAAAAAGGACGTTTTATCATGTTAGTTAGAGTAAAAGAAATAAATATGTTAAACTTGTTATGTCATTAAAAAAGGACATTTTATCATGTTGGTTAGATAAAAAGAAATAAACATGTTATGTCATTAAAAAAAAGGACATTTTATCATGTTAGTTAGATAAAAAGAAATAAACATGTTCAATATGTTTTGTCATTAAAAAGGACATTTTATCATGTTCAACATGTTTATCATGTTAGTTAGATAAAAATAAAAATATTATAAACATGTTTTATTATTAGAAGTGACATTTTCAACATGTTAGATTAGAATAAAATGAATTATATGTTAAACATGTAATGTCATTAGAAATGACATTTTATCATGTAAGCTGGAATAAAAAGAATGATATGTTAAACATGTTTTGTCATTTAAAATGACATTTTTAACATATTAAATTAGAATAAAAGAATCATATGTTAGAATATGATCTTGTTTGATTAAAACATTATTTTTAACATGTTAGTTAAAATCGTCAAAAAAATTATATATATATATAATATAAATATAAATAAAAGGAATCTCGCACGGTAGTTCGCGTTTTGGAATCATAAATTTAAGCGATTATACCGAGAGATCCGATCGTCGGATTTTTCCAAAACTGGAACCGTTGGGTTCGCTTTGGAAAGATCTTTCCAACGACATTAAATTTGTTAAGATCCAGTGGTTAGATTTCGAGAAATGTGTAATTCAAATTTGAATAAAAATAGCACCAGGGCCGCGTAATGATCTAAAACGTCGTTCGAATTAAATGGGCTATTTTTATATAAATAAAAATAGTGATAAATCATTATAAAATATTATAAACGATATGGAATGAAAATAAACCAATTCCCTTGGTTTATAAAGTAATATGGACGGTCAGATTTATTTAACATTAATTAATAGAATTAAGTTAAATTTAACCAAAGAAAGAAATGATTTTAGAGATTGAAACCAATTGGAGTTTAATAAATCTTTAATTAGATTGCGAATGCATAGATGGTAATTAAATTACCAAAACATGAAACATGATTGAACCAAATACACTTGGTTGCTGATATTGATCGTGATGGATTGACTATTTGGATTGTGCTCGACCAGTTTATGAGCAAAATATGCTAAAAATATCTATGTGCTAACAACTTTTGAAACACTTCACGATTTGACTATAAGGTGTTTAGCGATGTTGTTTATTTCAAAATTTAATCATTGATTTTGAAATGTTATTTCTTAAGTAAAAATAATACTATTCCCGATTTTGGACAGGGAATGTTTTATAAAAATGTTTTATAAAACAAAAAGGATTTCGAGGCCTAAACCCGATGATTTCAAAAATGATTTAGAAATGTATTATGTGTTACATTGTGGTTCAACACATAACCGATTAGTTTCTATTGATGATATATCTGTTTGGTGGTGGAGAATTTATTATCTTGCTTAACACCCTTCTTTGAGTCGTACGAGCTCAAGGTTATGTGATTAATAGTGACTGATCATATGTGTGAATTGCTGATGTGAAGTACTATAGTTTGAAATTACTTGTGATTATTATGTTGTGAAATGATTTTCCCCACTTCGGGATATAAAATGATTTAGTATGTGGCTAAAGATCATGTGACCTGAGAGCGACTAAAAGTGTGAGGGCGGTGTATGCTTTCCCCCAGAGTGTGGGATGGTGCATCGTCAGTGTAGCCGGCTCCATCGAGAAAGGTGCGCACACACACACACACACACACACATATATATATATATATCGAGTTGGTAAGGCACATACAACCTTGTTTGAGGGAACATGACCGATATATGGTTGCATACTTGTTTGTGTGCATTGTTATGTTTTAGAATTCATATTTCCAAAGATTTTGGTTTGAGATCCCGAATTGAAATATATTTTGATATAAAAGCTAGATATGTATTTAAAATGATTTGAAATAAGAATCGGGAAATAAAGTCCAAAGAAATAATTTCTGTAAAGTGAATTGGAATTGGAAAATCTAAGTGCGGGGATTAATCTAAATGGGTAGATTGGAAAATTTCATTTTTATTTATGCATTGTAGATCCATATGACTATTATTAGTTGTTGTTTATGTACTGGTATACTTGGGGGTAAACCCATCCCGTGTTATACGGCGTGGTCCCTTGATTTACCTTATTTTAAAGTAAAGTTTTAAATAACTATTTTGAGTTCTCACACCAGTCCCATGACTGACTCGGAGTTTATTGTTTTAATCTAAACTCTGGTGCCTATATTTTCCACACGGGCAGTCAGTAGTTTAGTTTTGCAGATTATTTATTTAGCAGGATTTTGGATCGAAGCGAAAAGCTGTGTCCAGAGTATTTATAGTCTTCCACTATATTATTTTATTTGTTTCCGTTGCATTGTATTACATTTATTGTAAATTAATCTTCCGCTGTATTATTATTTTTTGATGTACTCTTATATATTTTGTACTCTGATATAACATTATTATGATGTTTATAAAAATCTTTTGTTATTTGTTTTGGTGGGTTGTACGCCCAGAGTTAGCGTATACAGGCTTTGGACGGTCTTGGTCGATTTAGCGATCAATTAGATCCGAGCGAAATACGTATCATTATAGCTGGTATCAGAGCTTTGGTTAAGTCAAATCTTTGGGGTACAACTCGTTAGAACGGAACAAAAGACTCATTAGAGGTAGGATTAGATATATCCGATAAAAGAATACTCATTAGAGACAGGATCAGTAGTATCCTAGAATGATAAAACTCGTTAGAGATTGGGTTACTAATGCCTTAGAATGAGTGGAGAGTGACAAGTTTATAATTAACATATTTGTGATTATATATATAATCTGATCTTAGAAAACATGATTTTTGAATATATAAAAGTTATATATAATTGAAAAGCTAATCAACTAATTGATTGATGATTGTATTGTGTGATTATTGTTCAACTAATAAAATTATTGAAACCAATAAAAGAATGAAAGTTGAGTTGGTTAGTTAAATAACTTTCAGCTCCGTTCCTTTTCGAGGGCGAAAAGATTTTAAATGGGGGGAGATTCTAACAACCCGGAAAATCAGAACCAATTTAAATATTTACTTTAAGGAAATTTTGTTAGAAAATGCGTCAAAATTTAAAAATTTCATTATTAAATTAAATTATTGAATTAAAAAAAGGTTTTTAAATAAAATTATGATGTTATTAATGAAATTATGATGTTATTAATGAGATTTATTAATATATGCTAATAGGTTGATTTAAAATAATATGTAGATTCTAAATGAAATATATTATGACAACATACATGTGTATATCTTTAGCCATCCGCTTTAATACTTTGCTTGTCTATCCAAAGTGTAACGTTCATTAATTAATTTATTTTAAATTGTGAATAGCTACATTTGTTTTAAGTGTCCTCCTTTCTTCATTAATATGCATTCGCTTCTTTCCTCCAATTTAATAATTTCTTTCCCAACATTATATTTTCATGTATCTTCTTTCGTATATATGTATATATTTTCCTTATATTTTATATCATGTTGTTTATATTCAGAAGAAAAATAAAATACCATAAAACTGTTAACATTTATCTATACAAAATGTTTAACACATGATATGCAACATTATGTGTTCGAAATTTCAAAAGTCACATACTTTCTAGCATTTAGCATTAAACAATAAATTATGCATTCATTACTTTCCATTATTCTCTTTCCTTATGTAATTTTCTTTTGAATTTTGAATAAGAATAAAATGTTGATTGGATTGACATGTCATGTCTAGTCAACGAATTTATTTCATTTGTAACCAACTACATATGTAGAGACACAAGTGAGGAATAAAATTAAAAAAAAAGTTATTTCCTCTTACTATATAACATCCTAAACACTTCCAAATCCTAACCTAATTTCTTTCTTTGGTCAAAATAATGGCCGCCGCCTTCTTCTTTCTTCAACGTGAAAAGACCCACTATCTTTCCTTTTTTTTTTTTTAAATTACTCGAGCCTCCTAAAATCATGAAACAATATTCCTTAATGTCCTCTTATCTTAAGCTTCACATTGATATCTGTAACGACCCGGATTTTTGACCCATTTAATTCTAAATATTTAAATTGGTTTTAAATCTTATATTTGAAATATAAATCAATTTATTTCCTGAATCCTGAAAGGTTAATTCATATCTTCAATTGGTCAAAATAAGTGACTGCTAAACATCGGTTCCAATTCTGATATCATAACAAAGGGTTATACTCGAATTTGGTTTATACATATTATAAATAAATTAATCAGTTTCTTAATAACCTTATTTAATAGATTACTTGGTTAATATTGAAAATAGGCAAACGCTTCTTTGATTTAAAAGAGTTGGTCGGACTTGGTCTCTTTCTATTCAAAACTTCACGGATGCTCCATTCATACCGGTCGCGAATAAATATTATAGTTAACAATTTCTTAATAGTTGATGATTCCTTAATTAACTTTGATTTACTTAAGTTAATTATCTAACTTTATAATGGCCGAACTATTTCTCAACAAAACAACATATATTGATGTATGAGTCTACAAACAATCGATAACAGCAAATGAATATTGGTATATATAAAATCTCATACATGTACAATGTCACAGTTCAAAAATCTTCTAATGAAATAAATAATTCAGTAGGTAGGTATATATATACATAGACAAGGTGAAGAGACAATACAACAGAGAAAGAAAAAAAAAAATATATAGCAAAGGGAACAATATATATATATATATATGCAGGGTCTTGTCGCTCCAAAATCTCCATCCTGTTTAGTCACAGTTAGGACCTGAAAAGAAAAAAAAACAGAAAGCTATGAGTAGCTAGCTAATATAGATATAGAGTAGGGATGATTCCAAATAAAAAGAGAAAAAAAAATACCACATGTAAATCTGAAAAAGAAAAACTGAAATGAAAGATCAAACACTCACCTAAGAAATAGCTAGACAGCTATATATTTTTTTAACAGCTAAATGCACAGAAAAAGGAAAACAGATATGTATATACCTTGTTACATCAAATCTTTGAATCGAAAGTAAACAGCAAAATCTTTGGTTCTGATCAAAGAAGCTGTACAAACCATCCTGCCGTATCAAATCTATTAAAAAATCTTTTTTTTTAATTTAAATACAAAGCCATGTTCTTTCCTGAAATGAAAACAGTACAAAACCAAATCAAATCTACATATATATCCATATATATATTCAGAAAACCTTTTATACAAATCTATAAACAAATCTATAAACTATCCTGCTATATCCCAATGCAAATCTGAAAATGAAATAAACAAATTTAAAGCTTCATGACAACCCAAACAGACTATGTATAATAGCTGTATCTATACAAGGACTGTTCTGCCTTACCAATACATGCCACAAAATCTTATGAAAAATCCTAGCAAATCAAATCTGTAAAATTAACAGTTAAACATCACCAAATCAACTTGCACAGGGGATAGACCATGTGAGTGGACAAGGCATAGCCGTATGCCAAGCTATGTAAGGGACAGCTATAGGACAGTGAGGTTGTATAGTACAATGGGAGAGATGTATGAAATTTAATATATGAATATGTTCATATCAAATCTTCACTGACAATAAACATGGTGAATAAACAACTCAATGGTTTTATAGCTGTATAAATCTATAAAAACAGTTCGGTTCATGTGCATTCTGAACGCAGACAATACATAAAATCCAACACTGTTATCACGCAAACCATCACGAGCAAATCAAAGCAGGACTGTAAAGCACCTAGGGTTTAGGCAAGACTAATTCTAGACTAGGATGTAACAATTCATAAACCACTGTAATCGGTTGCTAGTATAAATACATAGACAATATGATGTAGTTGCCACAACAAATCAGGTCAACACAGCAAAGGTAAAACCGAATTCAAATCAGAAGGAAAAATCAAAAAAAAAAAAAATCAAAACAGAAATTAAATAGGGAAAAAATCACTTAGCTTTTTGGGCTTCGATCTGGACTGAGTTGACTGGAAGGAGGGCGGAGCAAGTGAGGCTGAGGCAAGGTGGTAGGAGCGGCGTCGCGGTCTGGAAGCGATGGAAGGAAGTAAGGGGGTTTCGGCATGGGAGGGTTTCCGGTTTCCTCCATTTTTGTGGCGGCGGAAGTTGAGGAAATGATCAGATGATTTGTGATTAAGGGATCCGAGGGTTTTTGTTTTAAGGGAGGGGTTGGATGCGGGTTTGGGCTCATTTGGGTTGGGCTGGACGGAGGAAGTAAGTAAAACCATTTTTATTTCCTTAATTTAGGGTTTAATTAGTTAAATAGTTTATAAAACTTCATATATTGATTTCAAGAGCTCACGTGGTCAGATTCTGACAAAACGGAAAACACCAGAACCCTGAAGACGAGCACTACGCAATGGTTGAGGTTTAAGAAGGACAGGCAGCAGTTGGTTTTTTTCAGATAAATGAAATGTCGTCCAATTCAACTGAAAACAAGCTGATTTATCGACAAATCAGATCAAAGGTGAGTTGAACTCACTCAGTTATTTTCCCGCTTATATTTTATAAGTTGGGTTTTTATTTCTGTGTGCTATGGTTGCTAGTGATCGGCTGATTGCTGATATATATTCAGTTATTGTTTGAACTGATGAGATTAAAACGTCGTTTAATTTCAATGAAATCCAAATCGTTATTTTTAACGATTGGTTCCAATTGTGGTAAGTTACCTCACTGGTCACGTTTATAAAAAAAAAACGTGTTTTAATAGATGAATTGTTTTGATTGACTGCTGTGATTGATATTGAATGGTCGTTATAGACTGTATGAGACCATTATTGAATTATTTTGATTGACCTGAAACTCACCATTTGTTTGATTTAAAACCAATGAGTATTATTGGTTGAGTGGTTGGCAGTACATGTTCTATGAATTAATCGTCTTGATAAATATCGATCTACCGTCAGGTAAATCGACGAGATGAAATTATAAAATTTATTTTATAATTGAAGACTGACTTTTAAATCTATGGTTTTGAATTAAAGCCTGTAATAAGGAAATAAATATTTATTATTTATTTATGGAGTTATAATTGATTTCAAATAAATTTATAAAGAAAATTACTGATATGTATTAGAATCATAAGTGAATAAACAAGGATTAACTTATTGTGGTAGATTCGAATAATAGTTTTGAGAGATAAAGAGAAAAAAAGAAGTATTTAAATTAATTAATTTAAATAAGGGATTATTTGAAACTAGTTAATGAGATAATTGTATTTTGGGTTGGCAAAGTCAATTTTTGGCTAAATTAAATTTTAGACCAACTGTTTGAATTAAATCCAATGAGATGGAACAACGAATAATGGTTAGTTAATAAGTTTTTAAAAAGGGAAATTATTATTTATTAGCAACAAATAAGAATGGCAAAGTGAATCATTGGTTTAAAGTTAGAGTTTACTACTTAAATAAGGAATGATTATGGAAGGTAATCAGAATTGAAATGAAATATGGTTTCATTGAGAAAAGTATTTATGAACAGGTTTATGTAAAACCCAAATCTGTATCACCAAAAGGGAAGAGAAAAACTTAAGCAAATATTTGTTTAACGTTTAAATTAAGGAAACAAGGGAAATGGAAAATAAAGGAGTATATTAAACAGTGATTATAAACAAAGTTTATAAGAAGGAGATAAGGCATGTTTGGATTTAGAATAAAGGTTGGGTTTTGGATTTACAACTGATGTCTACCCGAAGGTAGGACCGTTGTTGATCAAGGTCTGAGAGGTAAATAAATACCCCAACTTGAACGACCTCGGTATTATCTAAGGAGGATATTAGTTGTAATGTGAAAGGAGAGGAATTCTTTATTTTCCATAGGGGAAATAATAACGAAATGAAAGTAAAAGGGTCGAGAGTATATAAGGGAATCTTTTCCCAGTAACAGAAGTGAAAAGAATTTGATATTTATATAAATGTCAAAAGGTGAAATAAATGAAAAGAAAAGAGTGGGAAGTTAAAATGGTATTTCCGAAGATTAAAGGAAATTGAGAAAGTAAAGTTTAAGGATAATTTATCCTAAATGAATAATCGTTGATTATTTTTTTCAAGTGATAAAATAAAGGAGATTTCATAACATAGTTTTACCTGAAACAAGATAAGTCGTTTTCCAATATAGTTAATGAGGAAAAAAAAGTAAAAGGTTTTGAAATAATATGAAAGCGAGATAGTTTGAAATTGTAATCTTGCATCAAATAAGTTATATTTGAATAGTGAAATATTTAAGAGTTTAAGATTAACTATCGTTAATCGTTTTTAATTAAAGAGGCCATGTAGTGTTGGTACTGAACTGGTAACTCATGTCATTCACACAATTATTTATTTGATAGTTAAATCACCGACTATCAAACCTTACCCATACGATCGTTGGTACGGAAAGACCGGGATCGAATTTATATTCGAAAACCATTCCGACCAGCGAATACGTGAAAGAAGATTATTGAAGATGGAGAAAATTGAAGGCCGTTGATCTTCATAATCGGAAGAACTACTGATTGGATTACTCAGGTTTAGCGGCCGGGGATATTTCAACAGTGATTCTGTCGTGATGGGAATCTACGGATTGCAAGGACTTCTCGTTACTGATCTGTCGGGTGATTCCTAGGATGCAGTAGGAGGGTGCCTTCGGTTCATCCTGTTCCTGGGTGACTTGTATGGACGAGTGTCTGACAGAGTATTTCCTAAGAATCACGTACGTTGATTTTTACAAACATACTTCTGTTAGCTTCAGAATATTTTTGTGGACGTCAATTAGTGATTTGACGGATCTGACAATGTGGCATTCAAAGTGAATGATGGCCAGATGTTCGAAGAGATGAATTCTAGCCTCAAGCCTCATCAACCGGGAGATGACAAAAATCGGGCAGGCAGCATGGCTATGTGGGTCGCTCCCATTAGGGTGTATAATCACCTATCTAGAGAAATTCCTTTTGTTTCTTATTCTATCGATTCTGCCCATTCGGGAACGGTGGTTTGAGTCCAACCGTTGGTGATATACATTCGATACACTCAAGCGAAATGGGTGGTCGGTCATGTGAGGGCCGGGTTGCAAGACGTTCTTGTTGAACCCTGTGTATTCGCCTCTAGGGATACACGTGCGGAAGGTGGTCCCATACCTTGTCAAGTTGGAAATCCAATATCCAATAAGCGCCCACGGTTTTCGATTGTATACTATACACGGGGAGCGTGAGATGCAAGCGTTCCTCTAGATGTGTTAATTATTTGTATTTAGACATTATGATAATATCAGAAAAGATATTGGTTTCAAAACTGTTTTGGGTTATCGTAAGGTAAAAGCCGTCCGTGTTTATGTGTGGATTCGGTCTTACGATTATCCTTTTCTCTTGGAAGGATTTTGAACTTTAAAATCTGGATTGGATGATTTACCCTTAATACTGTGCGAGTTTATCTCACTCTGGTTCACCAGACTGACCCGGTGTTTTGTAAATGCTCGGGTTAGACCGGGTGTACAGGTTCAGGTCATCGAATCCCTGAAGAGGCGAGCTGGAAGAGTCCAGACGGATGATATTATATAGCTATTATTCCGCTGTGTTGTATCGGGGCAGATTATTATAACTGTCCAGATGTGTTGATATACTCTGATGATTGTAAGTTTATTTAAAGCTCTCAATAAAGATTTATTTCTATACTATGTTTTGTTCCGCTGCGATGTGAGACTCTGTGTTGTGTTCTTCTTCTTCTTCTTCTTCTTCTATTCTTATATTTCTTTCTTTCTTATCTCACCCTCTAATTTCTTTCATTAACAACCCGGTGTTCTCGGTGTTTGAAAGGTCGGCATGAGATACAGTAAAGGTATTTATGTCAATTTCCGACGCCGAAAACCCGGTGTCGTTACAGTTGGTATCAGAGCTGTTGGTTTAGTAATAACCTTGGCTCTGTGGCGTAACTCGATAGAGATGGGGTTAACAACACCCTAGATTGAGTTGAGTATATATATATGAGAGCGTAATTGTAAATTTTATATACAAATGTTTTGTATTGTGTTGTTTGATCAGTTCAAGTGTTGAAAAGCGTTGAATTGGTAATCGATACAATGTTGTTTTGTAAAGAGGGTAAATGAAATAATTTTGCCCGAAATTTATTTTTGTATGAGGAAAGAAATAATTTTCCCAAATTTCTTTTGATATGGTGTGTTGACTGATTCAAATCTAATTCAAAAATTGGTTAAAATTTTGGATTGGAACTCAATGGAGTTAAGTGAAATCGAATTAAATAATTAATTTCCATATTGAAATTAAATTAAGAGATAATGTGGTAATTAAATAAAGTTAATTCAAATTTGGAAATTTAATGAACAATATAATTAAATTGAATATAAATTGGTTGATATTCAAATATGTTGAATTAAATTGAATGTGAATTTAGCTGACCTGGTTGAGTTGTTGTGCCTTGATTTGTTGATTGATTGTTGGTTGCTTGTTAGATTGGTTGAACATAATTCATCCATGATTTAACGAAGAGTTAAATAAACCGAAACACAGAGAAAAGAATGAAGTGTTATTTAAATATATTTTTAAAATTAATAGAATTGCAACATTTTTCTTACCTTAGCAATTTCGAGGACGAAATTATTATTAAGGGGGAAGGAATGTAACGACCCGGATTTTTGACCCATTTAATTCAAAATATTTAAATTGGTTTTAAATCTTATATTTGAAATATAAATCAATTTATTTCTTGAATCCTGAAAGGTTAATTCATATCTTCAATTGGTCAAAATAAGTGACTGCTAAACATCGGTTCCAATTCTGATATCATAACAAAGGGTTATACTCGAATTTGGTTTATACATATTATAAATAAATTAATCAGTTTCTTAATAACCTTATTTAATAGATTACTTGGTTAATATTGAAAATAGGCAAACGCTTCTTTGATTTAAAAGAGTTGGTCGGACTTGGTCTCTTTCTATTCAAAACTTCACGGATGCTCCATTCATACCGGTCGCGATTAAATATTATAGTTAACAATTTCTTAATAGTTGATGATTCCTTAATTAACTTTGATTTACTTAAGTTAATTATCTAACTTTATAATGGCCGAACTATTTCTCAACAAAACAACATATATTGATGTATGAGTCTACAAACAATCGATAACAGCAAATGAATATTGGTATATATAAAATCTCATACATGTACAATGTCACAGTTCAAAAATCTTCTAATGAAATAAATAATTCAGTAGGTAGGTATATATATACATAGACAAGGTGAAGAGACAATACAACAGAGAAAGAAAAAAAAAATATATAGCAAAGGGAACAATATATATATATATGCAGGGTCTTGTCGCTCCAAAATCTCCATCCTGTTTAGTCACAGTTAGGACCTGAAAAGAAAAAAAAACAGAAAGCTATGAGTAGCTAGCTAATATAGATATAGAGTAGGGATGATTCCAAATAAAAAGAGAAAAAAAAATACCACATGTAAATCTGAAAAAGAAAAACTGAAATGAAAGATCAAACACTCACCTAAGAAATAGCTAGACAGCTATATATTTTTTAACAGCTAAATGCACAGAAAAAGGAAAACAGATATGTATATATCTTGTTACATCAAATCTTTGAATCGAAAGTAAACAGCAAAATCTTTGGTTCTGATCAAAGAAGCTGTACAAACCATCCTGCCGTATCAAATCTATTAAAAAATCTTTTTTTTTTTAATTTAAATACAAAGCCATGTTCTTTCTTGAAATGAAAACAGTACAAAACCAAATCAAATCTACATATATATCCATATATATATTCAGAAAACCTTTTATACAAATCTATAAACTGTCCTGCTATATCCCAATGCAAATCTGAAAATGAAATAAACAAATTTAAAGCTTCATGACAACCCAAACAGACTATGTATAATAGCTGTATCTATACAAGGACTGTTCTGCCTTACCAATACATGCCACAAAATCTTATGAAAAATCCTAGCAAATCAAATCTGTAAAATTAACAGTTAAACATCACCAAATCAACTTGCACAGGGGATAGACAATGTGAGTGGACAAGGCATAGCCGTATGCCAAGCTATGTAAGGGACAGCTATAGGACAGTGAGGTTGTATAGTACAATGGGAGAGATGTATGAAATTTAATATATGAATATGTTCATATCAAATCTTCACTGACAATAAACATGGTGAATAAACAACTCAATGGTTTTATAGCTGTATAAATCTATAAAAACAGTTCGGTTCATGTGCATTCTGAACGCAGACAATACATAAAATCCAACACTGTTATCACGCAAACCATCACGAGCAAATCAAAGCAGGACTGTAAAGCACCTAGGGTTTAGGCAAGACTAATTCTAGACTAGGATGTAACAATTCATAAACCATTGTAATTGGTTGCTAGTATAAATACATAGACAATATGATGTAGTTGCCACAACAAATCAGGTCAACACAGCAAAGGTAAAACCGAATTCAAATCAGAAGGAAAAATCAAAAAAAAAAAATCAAAACAGAAATTAAATAGGGAAAAAATCACTTAGCTTTTTGGGCTTCGATCTGGACTGAGTTGACTGGAAGGAGGGCGGAGCAAGTGAGGCTGAGGCAAGGTGGTAGGAGCGGCGTCGCGGTCTGGAAGCGATGGAAGGAAGTAAGGGGGTTTCGGCATGGGAGGGTTTCCGGTTTCCTCCATTTTTGTGGCGGCGGAAGTTTAGGAAATGATCGGATGATTTGTGATTAAGGGATCTGAGGGTTTTTGTTTTAAGGGAGGGGTTGGATGCGGGTTTGGGCTCATTTGGGTTGGGCTGGACGGAGGAAGTAAGTAAAACCATTTTTATTTCCTTAATTTAGGGTTTAATTAGTTAAATAGTTTATAAAACTTCATATATTGATTTCGAGAGCTCACGTGGTCAGATTCTGACAAAACGGAAAACACCAGAACCCTGAAGACGAGCACTACGCAATGGTTGAGGTTTAAGAAGGACAGGCAGCAGTTGGTTTTTTTCAGATAAATGAAATGTCGTCCAATTCAACTGAAAACAAGCTGATTTATCGACAAATCAGATCAAAGGTGAGTTGAACTCACTCAGTTATTTTCCCGCTTATATTTTATAAGTTGGGTTTTTATTTCTGTGTGTTATGGTTGCTAGTGATCGGCTGATTGCTGATATATATTCAGCTATTGTTTGAACTGATGAGATTAAAACGTCGTTTAATTTCAATGAAATCCAAATCGTTATTTTTAACGATTGGTTCCAATTGAGGTAAGTTACCTCATTGGTCACGTTTATTAAAAAAAAAAACGTGTTTTAATAGATGAATTGTTTTGATTGACTGCTGTGATTGATATTGAATGGTCGTTATAGACTGTATGAGACCATTATTGAATTATTTTGATTGACCTGAAACTCACCATTTGTTTGATTTAAAACCAATGAGTATTATTGGTTGAGTGGTTGGCAGTACATGGCCTATGAATTAATCGTCTTGATAAATATCGATCTACCGTCAGGTAAATCGACGAGATGAAATTATAAAATTTATTTTATAATTGAAGACTGACTTTTAAATCTATGGTTTTGAATTAAAGCCTGTAATAAGGAAATAAATATTTATTATTTATTTATGGAGTTATAATTGATTTCAAATAAATTTATAAAGAAAATTACTGATATGTATTAGAATCATAAGTGAATAAACAAGGATTAACTTATTGTGGTAGATTCGAATAATAGTTTTGAGAGATAAAGAGAAAAAAAGAAGTATTTAAATTAATTAATTTAAATAAGGGATTATTTGAAACTAGTTAATGAGATAATTGTATTTTGGGTTGGCAAAGTCAATTTTTGGCTAAATTAAATTTTAGACCAACTGTTTGAATTAAATCCAATGAGATGGAACAACGAATAATGGTTAGTTAATAAGTTTTTAAAAAGGGAAATTATTATTTATTAGCAACAAATAAGAATGGCAAAGTGAATCATTGGTTTAAAGTTAGAGTTTACAACTTAAATAAGGAATGATTATGGAAGGTAATCAGAATTGAAATGAAATATGGTTTCATTGAGAAAAGTATTTATGAACAGGTTTATGTAAAACCCAAATCTGTATCACCAAAAGGGAAGAGAAAAACTTAAGCAAATAATTGTTTAACGTTTAAATTAAGGAAACAAGGGAAATGGAAAATAAAGGAGTATATTAAACAGTGATTATAAACAAAGTTTATAAGAAGGAGATAAGGCATGTTTGGATTTAGAATAAAGGTTGGGTTTTGGATTTACAACTGATGTCTACCCGAAGGTAGGACCGTTGTTGATCAAGGTCTGAGAGGTAAATAAATACCCCAACTTGAACGACCTCGGTATTATCTAAGGAGGATATTAGTTGTAATGTGAAAGGAGAGGAATACATTATTTTCCATAGGGGAAATAATAACGAAATGAAAGTAAAAGGGTCGAGAGTATATAAGGGAATCTTTTCCCAGTAACAGAAGTGAAAAGAATTTGATATTTATATAAATGTCAAAAGGTGAAATAAATGAAAAGAAAAGAGTGGGAAGTTAAAATGGTATTTCCGAAGATTAAAGGAAATTGAGAAAGTAAAGTTTAAGGATAATTTATCCTAAATGAATAATCGTTGATTATTTTTTTCAAGTGATAAAATAAAGGAGATTTCGTAACATTGTTTTACCTGAAACAAGATAAGTCGTTTTCCAATATAGTTAATGAGGAAAAAAAAAAGTAAAAGGTTTTGAAATAATATGAAAGCGAGATAGTTTGAAATTGTAATCTTGCATCAAATAAGTTATATTTGAATAGTGAAATATTTAAGAGTTTAAGATTAACTATCGTTAATCGTTTTTAATTAAAGAGGCCATGTAGTGTTGGTACTGAACTGGTAACTCATGTCATTCACACAATTATTTATTTGATAGTTAAATCACCGACTATCAAACCTTACCCATACGATCGTTGGTACGGAAAGACCGGGATCGAATTTATATTCGAAAACCATTCCGACCAGCGAATACGTGAAAGAAGATTATTGAAGATGGAGAAAATTGAAGGCCGTTGATCTTCATAAGCGGAAGAACTACTGATTGAATTACTCAGGTTTAGCGGCCGGGGATATTTCAACAGTGATTCTGTCGTGATGGGAATCTACGGATTGCAAGGACTTCTCGTTACTGATCTGTCGGGTGATTCCTAGGATGCAGTAGGAGGGTGCCTTCGGTTCATCCTGTTCCTGGGTGACTTGTATGGACGAGTGTCTGACAGAGTATTTCCTAAGAATCACGTACGTTGATTTTTACAAACATACTTCTGTTAGCTGCAGAATATTTTTGTGGACGTCAATTAGTGATTTGACGGATCTGACAATGTGGCATTCAAAGTGAATGATGGCCAGATGTTCGAAGAGATGAAGTCTAGCCTCAAGCCTCATCAACCGGGAGATGACAAAAATCGGGCAGGCAGCATGGCTATGTGGGTCGCTCCCCTTAGGGTGTATAATCACCTATCTAGAGAAATTCCTTTTGTTTCTTATTCTATCGATTCTGCCCATTCGGGAACGGTGGTTTGAGTCCAACCGTTGGTGATATACATTCGATACACTCAAGCGAAATGAGTGGTCGGTCATGTGAGGGCCGGGTTGCAAGACGTTCTTGTTGAACCCTGTGTATTCGCCTCTAGGGATACACGTGCGGAAGGTGGTCCCATACCTTGTCAAGTTGGAAATCCATTATCCAATAAGCACCCACGGTTTTCGATTGTATACTATACACGGGGAGCGTGAGACGCAAGCGTTCCTCTAGATGTGTTAATTATTTGTATTTAGACATTATGATAATATCAGAAAAGATATTGGTTTCAAAACTGTTTTGGGTTATCGTAAGGTAAAAGCCCCCGTGTTTATGTGTGGATTCGGTCTTACGATTATCCTTTTCTCTTGGAAGGATTTTGAACTTTAAAATCTGGATTGGATGATTTACCCTTAATACTGTGCGAGTTTATCTCACTCTGGTTCACCAGACTGACCCGGTGTTTTGTAAATGCTCGGGTTAGACCGGGTGTACAGGTTCAGGTCATCGAATGCTGTGAAGAGGCGAGCTGGAAGACTCCAGACGGATGATATTATATAGCTATTATTCCGCTGTGTTGTATCGGGGCAGATTATTATAACTGTCCAGATGTGTTGATATACTCTGATGATTGTAAGTTTATTTAAAGCTCTCAATAAAGATTTATTTATATACTATGTTTTGTTCCGCTGCGATGTGAGACTCTGTGTTGTGTTCTTCTTCTTCTTCTTCTTCTTCTATTCTTATATTTCTTTCTTTCTTATCTCACCCTCTAATTTCTTTCATTAACAATCCGGTGTTCTCGGTGTTTGAAAGGTCGGCATGAGATACAGTAAAGGTATTTATGTCAATTTCCGACGCCGAAAACCCGGGGTCGTTACAATATCCTTTTTTCTTCATTCGATGCTACTTTTGGGGAGCTCGTCTCAATTTTCGGCAGAGGATGATGTCATATTCGATCAATCGATCGTTTGACGATATTTAGCAACAAACCAATCAAGGTGAGAAATCCTTCTCACCCGAAATTATTTTAATATGTTATTATATTCACGTATAAAAATATATATAATTGCCAGTGAGATTTCTTAATTTAAAATAAAATTAATTGTGATAGCAATGTGAAGTTTATATATATATATATATATACACGCTATTAAAATTCATATATGTGTTGTATGAAACTAGAATTGATTGATTGTGGTTGTGATGAACTGTTGGATTGAATTGTGTAATAAAATTTGTCATGTTGGAAATAAATTGTTTGTACAATAAAAATTACTTTTTTTATTGTATATGAATCAAAAAAATTGTCATGTTGGAAATAACTTGTTTATACGATAAAAATTACTTTTTTTATTGTATATACGAATCGCAAAATTTGTCATGTTGGAAATAAATTGTTTATACAATAAAAATTAATTTTTTATTGTATATATGAATCACAAAATTTGTCATGTTGGAAATAAATTGTTTATACAATAAAAATTACTTTTTTTATTGTATTTATGGATCACAAAATTTGTCATGGTTAAATAAAATGTTTATACAATAAACATTATATTTTTATTGTTTGTGAATCACAAATTTGTCATGTTTTAAATAAAATGTTCAAACACTAACAAAAACATTTTTAGTGTATGTTTGATTCATTAAAAAGAATCATGTTTTAAATAAAATGTTTAAACATTAATAATAACATTTTTAGTGTATGTTTGATTCATTAAAAAGTATCATGTTTTAAATAAAATGTTTAACATTAAAAATAACATTTTAGTGTATGTCTGATTCATTAAAAAGAATCATGTTTTAAATAAAAAGATTAGGCATTAAAAATTATATTTTTATTGTATTATTGATTCACTAAAAAGAATTATGTTTTAAAGAAAAATGATCACTCGTTAATACATGCTTTGTTTATTAAAATGTAATCATTTACATGTTAGCGACAAAGAAAAATGAACAATTGTTAATACATGCTTTTTTTATTAAAATGCAATTATTTACATGTTAGCGACAAAGAAAAATGATCACTTGTTAACATGTTTTGTTTATTAAAATGTAATCATTTACATGTTAACGACAAAGAAAAATGATCACTTGTTAATACATGCTTTGTTTATTAAAACATTATTATTTGCATGTTAGCGAAGTAGAAAAACAATAATATGTATTGATTCATTAAAATCGTGTCACTTACATGTTAGCAATGTTAATAGAAAAATGTTCATTTGTTAAATATGTATTGATTCATTAGAATAATGTCATTTACATATTAGCGAAGTACAAAAAAATAAATGTGAAAACCCGTAACTTCCCCGTAAAGGAAAGCGTCGGATAGTTCGAGAACAAACCACAACAGAACGCAGACAAAAGAACGTTTCATTGTATATTACAACAATGCATCAGATTACAAGAATATACAGAGTATAAATGAATATTACATTCGATAAATATCAGAGATTACAATACATTGTACAACAGCGGAAAATAATACAATACACAACTAGAAGGAGATATACGGATACAAAGCTTTCCGGATATCGTTCCAGCTGTAAACCAGGATCCTGTGAATAAAAATCTGCAAAACCAAAACTACTAGCTGCCCGTATCAAAATAAGGGCACCCAGAGTTTAGGTTAAAACAATAAACTCCAGGTCATTCATGGGACTGGTGTGAGAACTAAAACAGTTAATCTTTATTTTTAAAGCTAGGTAAATCAAGGGACCACGCCGTATAACACGGAACGGGTTTCCTCCCAAGAACACCAGTGCATATAAGTAAACAGCGCAATGCTTTTCTAAAAATGAAGCTATTATAAGACCCAGGTCCCATCACACAATGCAACGCAGCCGAGGATAGGGTTTTCCCTTATAATAGCCAAACATGCTTAGTACGTTTAAAACAAATCATTTGATACTACTATAAGTGCATAGTGTATAAAACAACTTCAAATCATAAGTATCAATCATAGGCGGCATGAATGCCCCATAACGCTATGTCACCATATATATAAGTTTACAATCAAAACCGCAAGACGTCGTATTGGAAGTTGGGTTATCATTTATGGTATGAACCGAGGCTAGGGGCAAGATCCTCACCGATTCGAGACTGCCTAGCCCGAGTCTCAGGCAAGCGCGTAGGCAAGCCTTGGAGCGACAGGGCCGGTCCACCGATGTGGATTATTATACCTGAGCACTACGTTTCGCCGCCCTTTGGGGCGTAAGCGAGCCAACTAAATGACTCCATCGGTTCGAGAACGACCGATCAATCCGAGGCGCCTCGCAACAACAACAACCACATAAGTCAAACTCGTCAGGGCGTGTAAAACCACTGACGCCACTTTTAGCTAGGAGGAAACGTAGGCCCTCCCTGAGGTCCGTCTCCCGTTTTTGGTTCATACCGGGTGTGAAACTCGCGAAGTAAACGTTACACAAAGCTACGCCACAAAGGCCTTGCTTTGATCAACACCACAAGACTTTGCTTTTCAACAGAAGCCTCGATCAATTGCCACTTAGGCATGCCACACAGGCAATTCACTCCATGCGATTGATATCCATCAATATATAACCCCTGAGCTCGTATGTCTCAGAGAAGGGCGTTAAGCAAGAGAATAAATTCTCCGCCGCCAAGCAGATATATATTTAATAGAGATCAATCATACGGACTAAAATCCAATGTCAGACACACGGTCCATTTACAAGTCCTTTCTGGGGCTGAACGAAACCGGAGGCACCTAGTACCCCGCATATCCATCGATCTCCAAGCACGTCTGGACGATCACTAACTGTTTCCATCTTCTTGGGTGTACAGCCCAATCAAGATCATCAGTAATTACCCAAACGACGTGAAGACTTCTGGTCTTCGACCACCGTCTTCATCTTCGACTTATCGTCGTATCAGTTATTCAGAATGGGATAAACCCGGTCTTTCCGAATAACTCGCGTATATTTTAAATAAGTTTTACACAAACACAACATACGCCTCATTCCAATTCATTAGTCACTAACCGTAAATTAATCAAGAGAATAATTCCCCAAATATTAACCCCGAAGGCCGAAACCAACATCAGATCAATATTCAGAAAACCATTCTGCTTGGCTAACCGACAGTTAGTTTCTAAATTTCACATTCATAGGGAAAGGTTCCCATTAATTTTATCCAAGATAAATTCCTTGAATTTATTCTATTTTTGAATCTCAATTCAAACTAGTCGGGATTAGCGAACCTTACCGAAGTAATTATTTATTTTAATTTCCCCATCCCAACCTATTCATCCCATGAAGTAAAACTGGTAATACTTCATATCTAACACCACAGTGTTATCGGTAAATTCAATTACCATTTCACATTCAAATCTAATTAAAGATTTAACTATCGCCTGGAGCAAAACTGGTGATACTCCATTTTCGATCATTTCAATCTAATTAAAGATTCATTAAAAATCCACTTAGTTTTAATCTTCGACTGGGTTAAAGAATCAGTGTCATTTAAAACACGGTTCACGATAAACCCAAAATCACATTCATTAATTATCGGGTTAAAGAACGAGTGTTATTTAAAACACTGTCCACGATAAACCCAAAAATCATTCCATTAATTATCGGGTTAAAGAACAAGTGTTATTTAAAACACTATTCACGATAAACCCAAAAATCATTCCATTAATTATCGGGTTAAAGAACAAGCGTTATTTAAAACACTGTTCACGATAAACCCAATAATCATTCCATTAATTATCGGGTTAAAGAACAAGTGTTATTTAAAACACTGTTCACGATAAACCCAAAAATCATTCCATTAATTATCGGGTTAAAGAACAAGTGTTATTTAAAACACTGTTCACGATAAACCCAAAAATCATTCCATTAATTATCGGGTTAAAGAACAAGTGTTATTTAAAACACTGTTCACGATAAACCCAATAATCATTCCATTAATTATCGGGTTAAAGAACAAGTGTTATTTAAAACACTGTTCACGATAAACCCAATAATCATTCCATTAATTATCGGGTTAAAGAACAAGTGTTATTTAAAACACTGTTCACGATAAACCCAATATCAATATCAATTCAATTCCAATTAAATATTATTGAATTGGTACACTTCATTAAATCTAAATAAAAAGATTTAATCTTTTCTCAACTGGGTTCAAGAACAGTGTTAGTGAAGACACCATTCACGACAAACCCAAATCACATTTGATATTCAATACAAGGCTCTGAATAGAAAATATACCGGCTTATATTCAATATCAAATTCTACGACTAACAAATATCGCATTGGAAATAACAATATATATATATATATATATCTTTCAAATTCCCATAACAATATCTGTATCATCACGAAATCCAACAACGAAATATTCCGAAGGCAATTTCGATTCAAATCCATTCCAATGCAATCATTGGAAATTCTGGTATTGTAATAACCCGCAAATTCTGGGCCAGTTAAAAATTTTTATTTTGGCAATTTTAGCGAATTTTGATTATTTAAAATGAATTATTTTAAATAATATCGAAGAGAAAATTTATTTTTAATATAATTCGACGTATATATTATGTACGCGTCGTCGTTAGAATATAAATAATTATATATAATTATAAATAGAATTGAAAATGGCGCGGTAGTTCGATAATTCGATTTCAAACTTCATTTGAATGTACCAGGTGCAAAACAATCCGGATTTTAGTGAAACCAAAACTAATGGAATCTAATAGTGAATATCTTTCCAACGAATCCGAAAAATCCAAAGTTCATAGCGGGGATCAAAAGATATGTCCAGTTGAAAATTCTGAATAGTCGCTATGGAATTCAGGCCCTTAAAAATGGACATTTTGCAAATGACCTCGGATTTCGACGAAACCAGTTTTGTTGGGTCCGTGATGTTAAGTTATTGCTAGATTCCAAATTTCATAATTTTTCGAATCAATATGTGAGCGTGGCAAAAGAAAACGCGTTTGACCAGTTTCAGTTGATTTTAATCGACTGGAAATTGGCCATTTTTCTAACGGTCTCAGAATTCGATGAAACTAGTTTTGTTAGGACCGTATCGTCAGTACGAAGCTAGAAAATATTTTTCAGGAATTTTTCTAGTTAGTATGTGACCCCGGTAATTGGAAATGTACGTTTAAAATTCAATATACTGATTTCAAAGTAAATTCAACGGAAACTTATTCAAACAGTCGAATCAGCTTACGGTACATATCCCATTGTGTTCGGAATGGGGGTAAAACGCTATGGACGACAGTCGGTGGGTCTCGTTTCGACTTCGAAAGAAAAGTCAACTAAGGAGATTAAAATAAAATAAAATAATAATAAAAAAAATATATATATATCTTCTCTCTCCCATATTATACGCTGCCCCCCCGTTCGAACTTCATAAATCAGAAAAAGAAAAAAAAATAAAAACCTAATCGCGCCCCCCCCCCCCCCCCCGACCTCGAAGCCGCCGACGAGCCTATCGCCCCCCCTAGCCATCGCCGCCTCATCCAAAACCCCCTCCCTCGCCAGATGCGACGCAGGCCCCTCCTCTTGCATCGAAGGACGCGCCGCCCGAACCCACCGCACCATCGCAGAACCCCTTCCACCTCGAATCAGCACCGCACCCCGAACCCCTCCCTAGCGCGCCACCCGGACGACCACCAAAACCCCCCTCCTTCGAAAACTGTCTGTAAGTCTTTTCTTTTATTTATTTTTTTATTTTATTTATTTTATTTTTATATACAGAGTTTTAAAAACTGATTTAAAAAAATGAGGTTAAAAATAGAATTTTTCTTATAAAGATTTAAAACTGTTTTTTTAAAGAATACATAAACTGATTTTTTTTAGAATTATAAAACTGATTTGTTTTTTTTAAGTATTGAAACTGATGTGCTTTTAAAGAAAAAACTGATTTTTATATAAAGTTAAAAACTAATTTTTATATAAAGTTAACACTGAATTATGTAAAAGTTAAAACTGATTTTTATAGGAAGTAAAACTGATTTTATTTTGAAAAGGAAAAATAGAATTTTTATATATTGAACTTCGATAGAAAAATAGAATTTTTATATATTGAACTTCGATAGAAAAATAGAATTTTTATATATTGAACTTCGATAGAAAAATAGAATTTTTATATATTGAACTTCGATAGAAAAATAGAATTTTTATATATTGAACTTCGATAGAAAAATATGTTTTTTTTTAAATATTGAATAGCGAAGTTAAAATTCGATTTTTATATATTGAATAACGAAATAAAAATTCGATTTTTATATATGTAGTGAATACGGGCAACGAAGATGACGAAGAGACGAGAACAGCGAAGACTTCTACATTAGGAGAATCGTGGAATCGGGATAGCTATTTGTGAGAACTTCTCACCTTTCAATTTAAATTTTTCTAGTTATATATATACTAGGATGCAGACGGTGTTTAGTAGCACCCGACACAATCGTCCACAGACCATGGACTTGTTTGTTTGACTGTTTGGTGATTGATTGCGATATTGGTTTGAATGTGGTTTGTGGTGTGAAAAATCGAATCGATAAATTGGTTAGGATTAGACGTGCGCCGTTATAAGGCGAAGGAGTAAGGCTAGGTTAGACTCTTACTCCAAATTTTGTGGTTTACATAACGAATTGATTTGATTGATGTGTGAATGGCGTGGGCCTTCACTAGACCGGGGATAAGGCTAGGCCTCGTCCCGTTTCTAGTATCGTGCCGTTATGCCGCCGAAATTTTCTAAAATATGTTAGAAAATAAAAATATCATTTTATTGTGTAAATGAATTGAATAGAAATTCATAGGTTGAAATAAAATGTTTTATCGTTAAAAATATAATTTTTAACGTGAATGTGAATAAATAAATATTCATTTACAAACCAGACGGTTTGTTTATGTACACTTATTTGAATGACATTGATTGGGACGATAAATTTTACACATCGCCCAACTGCACAAATAAAATCTGCGGTTGTTTGTTTGAAACCCCACACGGGTGTTGGGATGAAATATGAATTTCACTCATCCTGATTGATTAAATATGTCGATCGATCGATTGACAGGCTGTTATAAGCGTTAGATATTTATATTTGATGCTTATACAGTGTAGTGCACTTTGGTTGATGGTTGATTATTTTTCAAAGCTATTATATACATGTGTTGTAGAAATTCCATATAATTAACATTATATGGTAATTGATTGGGCCTCATTCCAGTTTAGAAAAAAAGAATATTTGAAATAGAATATTTGAAAATAGGAATATATGAAGCCGTGTTGATTAGATTGACGCCATTTTGACGTGAACGATATTTATATCGATTGAAAACGATTTCGAAATGAATTGAATTGAAAACGATTTCGAAATGAATTGAATTGAAAACGATTTCGAAATGAATTGAATTGAAAACGATTTCGAAATGAATTGAATTGAAAACGATTTCGAAATGAATTGAATTGAAAACGATTTCGAAATGAATTGAATTGAAAACGATTTCGAAATGAATTGAATTGAATTGAAAACGATTTCGAAATGAATTGAATTGAAAACGAATTCGAATTGAATTTAAAACGAATTGAAATGAATTCAAATTGAATTGAAATTTGAATTGAATAGAAATGAATTTTAAAACGAATTTATAAAGAAGAATTCAATTTTGATTTGAATTGAAAAGGAAGTTGAAATTGCTTTTGAAACGAATTTAAAACTATTTATATAATTCGTTTTAAATAGAAATCGACGAAATATATATTATATATATTATATATATATAATATAATGGCCTGAATAGAACGCGCCGCGCCGCGGCAGTTCGCGAATTTCGACCATTGATTTCAAACGGACATTACGGGAGATCCGACCGTCGGATTCTCCTAAAACCGGAACCGTTGGGTTCGTATCGAAAAGAGCTTTCTAATGAATATTAGAAATTTGAAATCTAACGGTTGGATTTGGAGTTAAGTCCAAATCAAATTCGAAAAAGGTCGCTGTAAGTGCAGTTCGATGGCCATTGATGGAAATCGACTGTACAGGCCTCGATAAAATCATTAAAAATAGTGGTAATTTATGTAAAATCATAAGAAATGATTTAGAAAGAATTGGGATGAAAAACTCCATATTTGAAAAGATAAAAATAGATTTTTATCGAAATGAACTAGTTTTGAACTAGAATTATAATTCTATTTATTTTTAAATAAATAAATTGAATTGGAAATGGTTTTGAAAATTACCAAAATTTCCAATGATTGCATTGGAATGGACTTGAATCGAAATTGTCTTCGGAATATTTCGATGTTGGAATTCGTGATTATACAGTTGTTGTTATGGAAATTTGAAAGATATATATTTATATCGTTATTTCCAATACGACATTTGTTAGTCGTAGAATTTGATATTGAATATAAGCCGATATATTTTCTATTCAGAGCCTTGTATTGAATATCAAATGTGATTTGGGTTTGTCGTGAATGGTGTCTTCACTAACACTGTTCTTGAACCCAGTTGAGAAAAGATTAAATCTTTTTATTTAGATTTAATGAAGTGTACCAATTAAATAATATTTAATTGGAATTGAATGGATATTGATTTTTGGGTTTATCGTGGACAGTGTTTTTAAAAAACAACACTCGTTCTTTAACCCGATAATTAATGGAATGTGATTTTGGGTTTATCGTGAACTGTGTTTTAAATGACACTGATTCTTTAACCCAGTTAACGATTAAAACTAAGTGGAGTTTTAATGAATCTTTAATTAGATTGAAAAGATCGAAAATGGAGTATCACCAGTTTTGCTCCAGGCGATAGTTAAATCTTTAATTAGATTTGAACGTGAAATGGTAATTGAATTTACCGATAACACTGTGGTGTTAGATATGAAGTATTACCAGTTTTACTTCATGGGATGAATAGGTTGGGATTGGGAAATTAAAACAAATGATTACTTCGGTAAGTTTCGTTAATCCCGACTAGTTTGAATCGAAATTCAAAAGAAGATCAAAGAATAAATTCAAGGAATTTATCTTGGATAAAATTAATGGGAACGTTTCCCTATGAAGGTGAAATTTAGAAACTAACTGTCGGTTAGCCAAGTAGAATGGTTTTCTGAATACTGATCTGATGTTGGTTTCGGCCTTCGGGGTTAGTATTTGGGGAATTATTCTCTTGATTAATTTACGGTTAGTGACTGATGAATTGGAATGAGGCGTATGTTGTATTTGTGTAACACTTATTTAAAATATACGCGAGTTATTCGGAAAGACCGGGTTTATCCCATTCTGAATAACTGATACGACGACAAGTCGAAGATGAAGACGGTGGTCGAAGACCGGAAGTCTTCACGTCGTTTGGGTGATAACTGATGATCTTGATTGGGCTGTACACCCAAGAAGATGGAAACAGTTGGTGATCGTCCAGACGTACTTGGAGATCGATGGATATGCGGGTTACTAGGTGCCTCCGGTTTCGTTCAGACCCAGAACGGACTTGTAAATGGACTGTGTGTCTGACATCGGATTTCATTCTGTGTGACTGATATCGGTTGCATAGGATGGTTTGCCTGTGTGGCATGCTAAGATGCAAATGATCAAGGCTTCTGTTGAAAAGCAAAGTCTTGTAGTGATGATCAAAGCACGGCCTTTGTGGCGTAGCTTTGTGTAACGTTTACCTCGCGTGTTTCACACCCGGTATGAACCAAAAACGGGAGAAAGGACCTCAGGGAGGGCCTGCGTTTCCTCCTAGCTAGAAGTGGCGTCAGTGGTTTTACACGCCCTGACGAGTTTGACTTATGTGGTTGTTGCTGTTGCGAGGCGCCTCGGATTGATCGGTCGTTCTCGAACCGATGGAGTCATTTAGTTGGCTCATTTACGCCCCAAAGGGCGGCGAAACGCAGTGCTCAGGCATTTTAATCCACATCGGTGGACCGGCCCTGTCGCTCCTAGGGTCACTCGAGCTCTGATCCTGAGACTCGGGCTAGGCAGTCTCGAATCGGTTGAGGACTATCTTTTGCCTCGGTTCATAGATGGAAATCCAATTTCCAAATACGTGACATTTGCGGTTTTAGTTGTAATCCTATATATGGCGACATAGTGGGATGGGGCGCTTATGCCGCCTATGATTGATACTTATGATTTGAAGTTGTTTTATACACTATGCACTTATAATAGTATCAAATGATTTGTTTTAAACGTATCAAGCATTCTTTGGCTGTTATAAGGGAAAGCCCTATCCTCGGCTGCGTTGCATTGTGTGATGGGACCTGGGTCTTATAACAGCTTCATTTTTCTTTATTTAGCATTGCGCTGTTTGTTTTATGCACTGGTATTCTTGGGAGGAAGCCCGTTCCGTGTAATACGGCGTGGTCCCTTGATTTACCTAACTTTAAAATAAAGATTAACTGTTTTAGTTCTCACACCAGTCACATGACTGACCTGGAGTTTATTGTTTTAACCTAAACTCTGGGTGCCCTTATTTTGACACGGGCAGCTAGTAGTTTTGGTTTTGCAGATTTATATTCACAGGATCCTGGTTTACAGCTGGAACGATATCCGGAAAGCTTTGTATCCGTATATCTCTTCTAGTTGTGTATTGTATTATTTTCCGCTGCTATGTATTTAAATGTAATTTAAATCTCTGATAGTTCTGTGTAATATTCATTCATACTCTGTATATTCTGGTAATCTGATGCATTGTTGTAAATATACAGTGAAATGTTCTTTTGTATGCGTTCTACTTTGTCGTGTTCTCAAACGATAGGGCGTTTCGAACGGTCTGGGTCGGTTTAGCGACTGGTTCGGACCGAGCGAAATTCCTTGCCGTCACAGTTGGTATCAGAGCTTTGGTTTACAAAGCAGAGAACAAGGCACATTAGAACCATATGAAAGAATTCATCAGATATTGGGTTAGTAAAATCCAATGGGAATGACTCGTTAGAGATGGGATCAGTAGTATCCTAAAACGAGTGTGAAGAGTAAATTTTTAAAGTGAAAACAAATTTTTGTTTTGAAAATTTAAATCAATTATTCGTATTTGATTATCTATTTATATTGAGTTGGACAGTCCAGTATATAAAGATTTTGCATATACGTCTTGCAAACGTGTATTTGAAATTTTAATATACTGCATAGATATAGAATCACATTCTAGACACCCGGAGATGGTTCTGATGATTGATCGATCATCATCAGAATCTATGTTCGTGTTTTGAAGATGTGATATTTATATATTTCCTATTTATTGGTGTGAGAACCAAAATTAGATAGGGCTTATTGTTGTGATTTGGCATCAAGAATCTGATTTTTGTATATGTATCAAAATTACGAATTTGAAACTCTAATTCACTAATTGATTGATGTTTGGGTTGTTTGTTTATTTGTTTGCTAATTTTTAGCCATTTAGCCTAATAGAATCAAATATTGAATTGTATTAAAAATTGGTCGCATTTGCTTGCGTATACATATACTTACATTGAACAGGTCATAGCAAGGAGGCTAGAGCAGAGAATAAAATTTGTTTGCCCGACAAATAGGTACATGTTTACTACATAATTTCCTGTTTTTGGGTGATGATGATTTTGTGAGCCTATTGGCTAGCCGCTTGGCTTTTTCTTTTTCTTTTTGAGATCTGAAGGACCGGGGAAGCTATTTGAAATTCCCCGATGCTCCCGGTGCAGGGGAGGTTATGGCGAAATTTTTCAAAAATTTAGGGTGTTAGCCAAATTTTTGAAATTTTAGAAAATTCTCAGAAACTGAAAAGTTAGAGAATGGAAGCCTGATCGAGCGTAGAGTTGATTGATCAAACCACTTTCGACTTTGTTCCTTTTCGGGGGCGAAAAGTTTTAAGTGGGGGAGATTGTAATAACCCGCAAATTCTGGGCCAGTTTAAAATTTTTATTTTGGCAATTTTAGCGAATTTTGATTATTTAAAATGAATTATTTTAAATAATATCACGAGAAAATTTATTTTTAATATAATTCGACGTATATATTATGTACGCGTCGTCGTTAGAATATAAATAATTATATATAATTATAAATAGAATTGAAAATGGCGTGGTAGTTCGATAATTCGATTTCAAACTTCATTTGAATGTACCAGGTGCAAAACAATCCGGATTTTAGTGAAACCAAAAATAATGGAATCTAATAGTGAATATCTTTCCAACGAATCCGAAAAATCCAAAGTTCATAGCGGGGATCAAAAGATATGTCCAGTTGAAAATTCTGAATAGTCGCTATGGAATTCAGGCCCTTAAAAATGGACATTTTGCAAATGACCTCGGATTTCGACGAAACCAGTTTTGTTGGGTCCGTGATGTTAAGTTATTGCTAGATTCCAAATTTCATAATTTTTCGAATCAATATGTGAGCGTGGCAAAAGAAAACGCGTTTGACCAGTTTCAGTTGATTTTAATCGACTGGAAATTGGCCATTTTTCTAACGGTCTCAGAATTCGATGAAACTAGTTTTGTTAGGACCGTATCGTCAGTACGATGCTAGAAAATATTTTTCAGGAATTTTTCTAGTTAGTATGTGACCCCGGTAATTAGAAATGTACGTTTAAAATTCAATATACTGATTTCAAAGTAAATTCAACGGAAATTGATTCAAACAGTCGAATCAGCTTACGGTACATATCCCATTGTGTTCGGAATGGGGGTAAAACGCTATGGACGACAGTCGGTGGGTCTCGTTTCGACTTCGAAAGAAAAGTCAACTAAGGAGATTAAAATAAAATAAAATAATAAAATATATATATATATATATCTTCTCTCTCCCATATTATACGCTGCCCCCCCCGTTCGAACTTCATAAATCAGAAAAATAAAAAAAAATAAAAACCTAATCGCGCCGCCCCCCCCCCCCCCCCCCCGACCTCGAAGCCGCCGACGAGCCTATCGCCCCCCCTAGCCATCGCCGCCTCATCCAAAACCCCCTCCCTCGCCAGATGCGACGCAGGCCCCTCCTCTTGCATCGAAGGACGCGCCGCCCGAACCCACCGCACCATCGCAGAACCCCTTCCACCTCGAATCAGCACCGCACCCCGAACCCCTCCCTAGCGCGCCACCCGGACGACCACCAAAACCCCCCTCCTTCGAAAACTGTCTGTAAGTCTTTTCTTTTATTTATTTATTTATTTTATTTATTTTATTTTTATATACAGAGTTTTAAAAACTTATTTAAAAAATGAGGTTAAAAACAGAATTTTTCTTATAAAGATTTAAAACTGTTTTTTTAAAGAATACATAAACTGATTTTTTTTAGAATTATAAAACTGATTTGTTTTTTTTAAGTATTGAAACTGATGTGCTTTTAAAGAAAAAACTGATTTTTATATAAAGTTAAAAACTAATTTTTATATAAAGTTAACACTGAATTATGTAAAAGTTAAAACTGATTTTTATAGGAAGTAAAACTGATTTTATTTTGAAAAGGAAAAATAGAATTTTTATATATTGAACTTCGATAAAAAAATAGAATTTTTATATATTGAACTTCGATAGAAAAATAGAATTTTTATATATTGAACTTCGATAGAAAAATAGAATTTTTATATATTGAACTTCGATAGAAAAATAGAATTTTTATATATTGAACTTCGATAGAAAAATAGAATTTTTATATATTGAACTTCGATAGAAAAATAGAATTTTTATATATTGAACTTCGATAGAAAAATAGAATTTTTATATATTGAACTTCGATAGAAAAATATGATTTTTTTTAAATATTGAATAGCGAAGTAAAAATTCGATTTTTATATATTGAATAACGAAATAAAAATTCGATTTTTGTATATGTAGTGAATACGGGCAACGAAGATGACGAAGAGATGAGAACAGCGAAGACTTCTACATTAGGAGAATCGTGGAATCGGGATAGCTATTTGTGAGAACTTCTCACCTTTCAATTTAAATTTTTCTAGTTATATATATACTAGGATGCAGACGGTGTTTAGTAGCACCCGACACAATCGTCCACAGACCATGGACTTGTTTGTTTGACTGTTTGGTGATTGATTGCGATATTGGTTTGAATGTGGTTTGTGGTGTGAAAAATCGAATCGATAAATTGGTTAGGATTAGACGTGCGCCGTTATAAGGCGAAGGAGTAAGGCTAGGTTAGACTCTTACTCCAAATTTTGTGGTTTACATAACGAATTGATTTGATTGATGTGTGAATGGCGTGGGCCTTCACTAGACCGGGGATAAGGCTAGGCCTCGTCCCGTTTCTAGTATCGTGCCGTTATGCCGCCGAAATTTTCTAAAATATGTTAGAAAATAAAAATATCATTTTATTGTGTAAATGAATTGAATAGAAATTCATAGGTTGAAATAAAATGTTTTATCGTTAAAAATATAATTTTTAACGTGAATGTGAATAAATAAATATTCATTTACAAACCAGACGGTTTGTTTATGTACACTTATTTGAATGACATTGATTGGGACGATAAATTTTACACATCGCCCAACTGCACAAATAAAATCTGCGGTTGTTTGTTTGAAACCCCACACGGGTGTTGGGATGAAATATGAATTTCACTCATCCTGATTGATTAAATATGTCGATCGATCGATTGACAGGCTGTTATAAGCGTTAGATATTTATATTTGATGCTTATACAGTGTAGTGCACTTTGGTTGATGGTTGATTATTTTTCAAAGCTATTATATACATATGTTGTAGAAATTCCATATAATTAACATTATATGGTAATTGATTGGGCCTCATTCCAGTTTAGAAAAAAAGAATATTTGAAATAGAATATTTGAAAATAGGAATATATGAAGCCGTGTTGATTAGATTGACGCCATTTTGACGTGAACGATATTTATATCGATTGAAAACGATTTCGAAATGAATTGAATTGAAAACGATTTTGAAATGAATTGAATTGAAAACGATTTCGAAATGAATTGAATTGAAAACGATTTCGAAATGAATTGAATTGAAAACGATTTCGAAATGAATTGAATTGAAAACGATTTCGAAATGAATTGAATTGAAAACGATTTCGAAATGAATTGAATTGAAAACGATTTCGAAATGAATTGAATTGAAAACGAATTCGAATTGAATTTAAAACGAATTGAAATGAATTCAAATTGAATTGAAATTTGAATTGAATAGAAATGAATTTTAAAACGAATTTATAAAGAAGAATTCAATTTTGATTTGAATTGAAAAGGAAGTTGAAATTGCTTTTGAAACGAATTTAAAACTATTTATATAATTCGTTTTAAATAGAAATCGACGAAATATATATTATATATATTATATATATATAATATAATGGCCTGAATAGAACGCGCCGCGCCGCGGCAGTTCGCGAATTTCGACCATTGATTTCAAACGGACATTACGGGAGATCCGACCGTCGGATTCTCCTAAAACCGGAACCGTTGGGTTCGTATCGAAAAGAGCTTTCTAATGAATATTAGAAATTTGAAATCTAACGGTTGGATTTGGAGTTAAGTCCAAATCAAATTCGAAAAAGGTCGCTGTAAGTGCAGTTCGATGGCCATTGATGGAAATCGACTGTACAGGCCTCGATAAAATCATTAAAAATAGTGGTAATTTATGTAAAATCATAAGAAATGATTTAGAAAGAATTGGGATGAAAAACTCCATATTTGAAAAGATAAAAATAGATTTTTATCGAAATGAACTAGTTTTGAACTAGAATTATAATTCTATTTATTTTTAAATAAATATATTGAATTGGAAATGGTTTTGAAAATAACCAAAATTTCCAATGATTGCATTGGAATGGACTTGAATCGAAATTGTCTTCGGAATATTTCGATGTTGGAATTCGTGATTATACAGGTGTTGTTATGGAAATTTGAAAGATATATATTTATATCGTTATTTCCAATACGACATTTGTTAGTCGTAGAATTTGATATTGAATATAAGCCGATATATTTTCTATTCAGAGCCTTGTATTGAATATCAAATGTGATTTGGGTTTGTCGTGAATGGTGTCTTCACTAACACTGTTCTTGAACCCAGTTGAGAAAAGATTAAATCTTTTTATTTAGATTTAATGAAGTGTACCAATTAAATAATATTTAATTGGAATTGAATGGATATTGATTTTTGGGTTTATCGTGGACAGTGTTTTTAAAAAACAACACTCGTTCTTTAACCCGATAATTAATGGAATGTGATTTTGGGTTTATCGTGAACTGTGTTTTAAATGACACTGATTCTTTAACCCAGTTAACGATTAAAACTAAGTGGAGTTTTAATGAATCTTTAATTAGATTGAAAAGATCGAAAATGGAGTATCACCAGTTTTGCTCCAGGCGATAGTTAAATCTTTAATTAGATTTGAACGTGAAATGGTAATTGAATTTACCGATAACACTGTGGTGTTAGATATGAAGTATTACCAGTTTTACTTCATGGGATGAATAGGTTGGGATTGGGAAATTAAAACAAATGATTACTTCGGTAAGTTTCGTTAATCTCGACTAGTTTGAATCGAAATTCAAAAGAAGATCAAAGAATAAATTCAAGGAATTTATCTTGGATAAAATTAATGGGAACGTTTCCCTATGAAGGTGAAATTTAGAAACTAACTGTCGGTTAGCCAAGTAGAATGGTTTTCTGAATATTGATCTGATGTTGGTTTCGGCCTTCGGGGTTAGTATTTGGGGAATTATTCTCTTGATTAATTTACGGTTAGTGACTGATGAATTGGAATGAGGCATATGTTGTGTTTGTGTAACACTTATTTAAAATATACGCGAGTTATTCGGAAAGACCGGGTTTATCCCATTCTGAATAACTGATACGACGACAAGTCGAAGATGAAGACGGTGGTCGAAGACCGGAAGTCTTCACGTCGTTTGGGTGATAACTGATGATCTTGATTGGGCTGTACACCCAAGAAGATGGAAACAGTTGGTGATCGTCCAGACGTACTTGGAGATCGATGGATATGCGGGGTACTAGGTGCCTCCGGTTTCGTTCAGACCCAGAACGGACTTGTAAATGGACTGTGTGTCTGACATCGGATTTCATTCTGTGTGACTGATATCGGTTGCATAGGATGGTTTGCCTGTGTGGCATGCTAAGATGCAAATGATCAAGGCTTCTGTTGAAAAGCAAAGTCTTGTAGTGATGATCAAAGCACGACCTTTGTGGCGTAGCTTTGTGTAACGTTTACCTCGCGTGTTTCACACCCGGTATGAACCAAAAACGGGAGAAAGGACCTCAGGGAGGGCCTGCGTTTCCTCCTAGCTAGAAGTGGCGTCAGTGGTTTTACACGCCCTGACGAGTTTGACTTATGTGGTTGTTGCTGTTGCGAGGCGCCTCGGATTGATCGGTCGTTCTCGAACCGATGGAGTCATTTAGTTGGCTCATTTACGCCCCAAAGGGCGGCGAAACGCAGTGCTCAGGCATTTTAATCCACATCGGTGGACCGGCCCTGTCGCTCCTAGGGTCACTCGAGCTCTGATCCTGAGACTCGGGCTAGGCAGTCTCGAATCGGTTGAGGACTATCTTTTGCCTCGGTTCATAGATGGAAATCCAATTTCCAAATACGTGACATTTGCGGTTTTAGTTGTAATCCTATATATGGCGACATAGTGGGATGGGGCGCTTATGCCGCCTATGATTGATACTTATGATTTGAAGTTGTTTTATACACTATGCACTTATAATAGTATCAAATGATTTGTTTTAAACGTATCAAGCATTCTTTGGCTGTTATAAGGGAAAGCCCTATCCTCGGCTGCGTTGCATTGTGTGATGGGACCTGGGTCTTATAACAGCTTCATTTTTCTTTATTTAGCATTGCGCTGTTTGTTTTATGCACTGGTATTCTTGGGAGGAAGCCCGTTCCGTGTAATACGGCGTGGTCCCTTGATTTACCTAACTTTAAAATAAAGATTAACTGTTTTAGTTCTCACACCAGTCACATGACTGACCTGGAGTTTATTGTTTTAACCTAAACTCTGGGTGCCCTTATTTTGACACGGGCAGCTAGTAGTTTTGGTTTTGCAGATTTATATTCACAGGATCCTGGTTTACAGCTGGAACGATATCCGGAAAGCTTTGTATCCGTATATCTCTTCTAGTTGTGTATTGTATTATTTTCCGCTGCTATGTATTTAAATGTAATTTAAATCTCTGATAGTTCTATGTAATATTCATTCATACTCTGTATATTCTGGTAATCTGATGCATTGTTGTAAATATACAGTGAAATGTTCTTTTGTATGCGTTCTACTTTGTCGTGTTCTCAAACGATAGGGCGTTTCGAACGGTCTGGGTCGGTTTAGCGACTGGTTCGGACCGAGCGAAATTCCTTGCCGTCACAGGTTATTTTCAAAACCCTTTTCAAATTCAATTTATTTATTTAAACATAAATAGAATTGTAATTCTAGTTCAAAACTAGTTCATTTCGATAAAAAACTATTTTTATCTTTTCAAATATGGAGTTTTTCATCCCAATTCTTTCTAAATCATTTCTTATGATTTTACACAAATTATTACTATTTTTAATAATTTTATCAAGGCCCGTACAGTCGATTTCCATCAACGGCCATCGAACTGCACTTACAGCGACCTTTTTCAAATTTGATTTGGACGTAACTCCAAATCCAACCGTTAGATTTCAAATTTCTAATATTCGTTAGAAAGCTCTTTTCGATACGAACCCAACGGTTCCGGTTTTAGGAGAATCCGACGGTCGGATCTCCCGTAATGTCCGTTTGAAATAAATGGTTGAAATTCACGAACTGCCGCGGCGCGGCGCGTTCTATTCAGGCCATTATATTATATATATAATATATATAATATATACTTCGTCGATTTCTATTTAAAACGAATTATATAAATAGTTTTAAAATCGTTTCAAAAGCAATTTCAACTTTCTTTTCAATTCAAATCAAAATTGAATTCTTCTTCATAAATTCGTTTTAAAATTCATTTCTATTCAATTCAAATTTCAATTCAATTTGAATTCATTTCAATTCACTTTCAATTCAATTTGAATTCGTTTTCAATTCAATTCATTTCGAAATCGTTTTCAATTCAATTCATTTCGAAATCGTTTTCAATTCTATTCATTTCGAAATCGTTTTCAATTTAATTCATTTCGAAATCGTTATATATTCATTTCATTTCGAAATCGTTATATATTCAATTCATTTCGAAATCGTTATATATTCAATTCATTTCGAAATCGTTTTCAATTCAATTCATTTCGAAATCGTTTTCAATTCAATTCATTTCGAAATCGTTATAGATTCAATTCATTTCGAAATCGTTATATATTCAATTCATTTCGAAATCGTTATATATTCAATTCATTTCGAAATCGTTTAAAATCGATATAAATATCGTTCACGTCAAAATGGTGTCAATCTAATAAACACGACTTCATATATTCCTTTATTCTATTCGACAAATGAATATTTATTTTTGTCAACACACGACTAATCTCAACGAATGAGTACTGTCCACGTATGACTATATTTGTTAAATTATTTCGTTCAACACATGACCAATCTCAATGGATGAGTATTGTCAACACATGAACCTTTATTTTATAATATTCTTTATTTTTCAAATTGGAATGAGGCCCAATCAATCACCATATAATGTTAATTATATGGATTTTCATACAACACATGTATATAATAGCATTGAAAAATAATCAACCATCAACCAAAGTGCACTACACTGTATAAGCATCAAATATAGATATCTAACGCTTATAACAGCCTGTCAATCGATCGATCGACATATTTAATCAATCAGGATGAGTGAACTTCAAATTTCATCCTAACACCCGTGTGGGGTTTCAAACAATCAAACACAGATTTTAGTTGTGCAGTTGGGCGATGTGTAAAATTTATCGACCCAATCAATGTCCTTCAAATAGGTGTACATAAACAAACCGTTCGGTTTGTAAATGAATATTTTATTTTATTCACTTCACGTTAAAAATTATATTTTTAACGATAAAAACATTTTTATTTCAACATATGAATTTCTATTCAGTTCATTTATTCAATAAAATGATATTTTTATTTTTCTAACATATTTTAGAAAATTTCGGCGGCATAACGGCACGATATTAGAAACGGGACAAGGCCTAGCCTTATCCCCGGTCTAGTGAAGGCCCACGCCATTCACACATCAATCAAATCCATTCATCTCACCAAACAATTCAATTTCAATCAAATAATCTAACTTATTTTTACAATCAAACAAACAAGTCCATGGTCTGTGGACGATTGTGTCGGGTGCTACTAAGCACCGTCTGCATCCTAGTATATATATATAACTAGAAAAGAAATTGAAAGGTGAGAAATTCTCACCAATAGATATCCAAACTCCATGGCACTACTAATGCAGGAAATCTTCACTGACCTCGTCGATAACACTTTCTTTGCCCGTAGCCACTACATATGTAAAAATCACATTTTTACTTCGTTGTTCAATATATAAAAATCATATTTTTATCGCTAACTTCATATTGTGAAAATAGAATTTTCATCGCTATTTCTATAATGTAAAAATAGAAATTTCCTCGCTATTTCATATTTGTAAAAATAGAATTTTCATCGCTATTTCATATTTGTAAAAATAGAATTTTCATCGCTATTTCTATAGAGAAAAATTCTTTCTTTGTACCGTTACTATCTATATAAAGATTATACCCTTTTAATTATAGAAATCATATTTTTCTATTCAACTTCGTATAATGAAAAATCATATTTTTACTTTACTTTTTAATATAAAAAAATCGAATTTTTACTTCGCTATTCAATATATACAAATCGAATTTTTACTTTTCTTTCATATATATAAAAAAAGTTTGATTTTTATTCTTCTTAAAATCGGCTTTCTATACTAAAAAAAAATCGTATTTCTATTCATGTAAAAATCGTATTTCTATACTTCTAAAAATCAAACCTTTCCTTTGTTTTTATAAAAAAACAAATTTCAGTTTTAAAGCAAAACAAATTTCAGTTTTAAAGCAAAACAGATTTCAGTTTTAAAGCAAAACAGATTTCAGTTTTAAAGCAAAACAGATTTCAGTTTTAAAGCAAAACAGATTTCAGTTTTAAAGCAAAACAGATTTCAGTTCTAAAGCAAAACAGATTTCAGTTTTAAAGCAAAACAGATTTCAGTTTTAAAGCAAAACAGATTTCAGTTTTAAAGCTAAACAACTAAATGAATAAAAATAAATAAAAATAAAGAAACTTACCACGTGAGAGAGAGGGAGGAAGAAATCGCGGCGCTGGTGGTGGGGGTCTGACCTATGGTGGAGTGGTGGATGATGGGCGGAGTAACGCGGGGAGGAGGCAATCGAGGTGGAGGCGAAGCGGAAGCGGACATCTTTGGTGATGGCGGTGGGAGGGTTTTCTCGATCGGAGGAAGTTAGTTTGGGGGAGAACGGATGGTGGCGCGCAAGACTGAACGGGGAAGGAGGTTAGTGGAGAGAGAGAGGGAGTGTGACGCGGCCTAGGTGGTGGCGATTCGGAGCAGAGGGCGGCGACGATGGCCCCTGGACAACGGCGGAAACCAGATCGACGTTCTCTTTTTTTTTTCGATCTGAAATCGTAATGAAGGGGGGGGGGGGGGCAGAGCGGGTTTAAGGGGAGAGATATATATATTTTTTTTTATTAATTATTTTAATTTGCAAAAAGTTGACTTTTACATACGACCCCTGAACGAGGTCCACCGCCTGTCGTCCATAGCGTTTTACCCCTGTTCCGAACACAATGGGATATGTATCGCAAGCTGATTTGACCGTTTCGATTGGTTTCCGTTGAACTTACATTTAAATTACTATATTGAATTTTAAACGTACATTTCAAATTACCGGGGTCACATACTAACTCTAAAAATTCCAGAAAAATATTTTCTAGCTTCGTATTGATGATACGGTCCTAATAAAACTAGTTTCGTCGAATTCTGAGATCGTTTGAAAAATAACCATTTTCCAGTCGATTAAAATCAACTGAAACTGGTCAAACGCGTTTTCCTTTGCCACGCTCACATATTGATTCGAAAAATTATGAAATTTGGAATCTAGCAATTATTTGACATCACGGATCCAACAAAAGTGGTTTCGTCGAAATCCGAGGTCATTTGCAAAATGTCCATTTTTAAGGGCCTGAATTCCATAGCGACTATTCAGAATTTTCAGCTGGGCATAACTTTTGATTCCCGCTATGAAATTTTGATTTTTCGGATTTGTTGGAAAGATGTCATCAATAGATCCTAATGTTTTTGGTTTCACTAAAATCCGGATTGTTTTGCATCCGGTACATTCAACTGAAGTTTGAAATCGAATTATCGAACTACCGCGCCATTTTCAATTCCATTTATAATTATATATAAATATTTATATTCTAACAACGACGTATATAATATATACGTTCGAATTATATTCAAAATAAATTTCTCATCGATTTTATTTAAAATAATTCATTTTAAATAATCAAAATTTGCTAAAATTGCCAAAATAAAAATTTTAAACTGGCCCAGAATTTTCGGGTTATTACAATCTCCCCCACTTAAAACTTTTCGTCCCCGAAAAGGAACAAAGTTGAAAGTGGTTTGATTAATCAACTCTACGTTCGATCTGGCTTCCATTCTCTAACTTTTCAGTTTCTGAGAATTTTCAAATTTTCAAAAATTTGGCTAACACCCTAAATTTTCGAAAAATTTCGCCATAACCTCCCCTGCACCGGGAGCATCGGGGAATTTCAAATAGCTTCCCCGGTCCTTCAGATCTCAAAAAGAAAAAGAAAAAGCCAAGCGGCTAGCCAATAGGCTCATAAAATCATCATCACCCAAACAAAACAGTAAATTATGCTAAACATGTACCTATTTGTCGGGCAAACAAATTTTATTCTTCGGCTCTAGCCTCCTTGCTATGACCTGTTCAATGTAAGTACAAGTATATGCAAGCAAACGCAACCAATTTTCAATATAATTCAATATTTGATTCAATTAGGCTAAATGGTTCAAAATTATCAAACAATTAAACAAGCAACACAAACATCAATCAATTAGTGGATTAACGTTTCAAATTCATAATTTTGATATATATAAAGAAAATCATCTTTTGATGCCAAATCACAACAATGTATTCTAGCTATATTAGTTTTGGTTCTCACACCAGTCTAATGGAAATATATAGAAAATCACACCTTCGAAACTCGAACATAAATGTTGATGATGCGATCGCTATCATCAATAATATCTCCGGGCGACTAGAGCGTGATGCTATATCTATCCAATATATTAAAACTTTGAATATACGTTTGCAAGGCGTATATGCAAATTCTTTATATACTGAATTGTCCAAAATCAATATAAACAAATAATCAAATACGAACAGTTGATTTAAATTTGCAAAACAAAATTTGTTTTCATTTGAAAAATATACTCTTCACACTCGTTCTAGGATACTACTGATCCTATCTCTAACGAGTTATTCTAATTGGATATTACTAATCCAATATCTGATGAATTCTTTCGTACGTTTCTAATGTGCCTTGTTCTCTGAGCTTTGTAAACCAAAGCTCTGATACCAACTGTGAAAACCCGTAACTTCCCCGTAAAGGAAAGCGTCGGATAGTTCGAGAACAAACCACAACAGAACGCAGACAAAAGAACGTTTCATTGTATATTACAACAATGCATCAGATTACAAGAATATACAGAGTATAAATGAATATTACATTCGATAAATATCAGAGATTACAATACATTGTACAGCAGCGGAAAATAATACAATACACAACTAGAAGGAGATATACGGATACAAAGCTTTCCGGATATCGTTCCAGCTGTAAACCAGGATCCTGTGAATAAAAATCTGCAAAACCAAAACTACTAGCTGCCCGTGTCAAAATAAGGGCACCCAGAGTTTAGGTTAAAACAATAAACTCCAGGTCAGTCATGGGACTGGCGTGAGAACTAAAACAGTTAATCTTTATTTTTAAAGCTAGGTAAATCAAGGGACCACGTCGTATAACACGGAACGGGTTTCCTCCCAAGAACACCAGTGCATATAAGTAAACAGCGCAATGCTTTTCTAAAAATGAAGCTATTATAAGACCCAGGTCCCATCACACAATGCAACGCAGCCGAGGATAGGGTTTTCCCTTATAATAGCCAAACATGCTTAGTACGTTTAAAACAAATCATTTGATACTACTATAAGTGCATAGTGTATAAAATAACTTCAAATCATAAGTATCAATCATAGGCGGCATGAATGCCCCATAACACTATGTCTCCATATATATAAGTTTACAATCAAAACCGCAAGACGTCGTATTGGAAGTTGGGTTATCATTTATGGTATGAACCGAGGCTAGGGGCAAGATCCTCACCGATTCGAGACTGCCTAGCCCGAGTCTCAGGCAAGCGCGTAGGCAAGCCTTGGAGCGACAGGGCCGGTCCACCGATGTGGATTATTATACCTGAGCACTACGTTTCGCCGCCCTTTGGGGCGTAAGCGAGCCAACTAAATGACTCCATCGGTTCGAGAACGACCGATCAATCCGAGGCGCCTCGCAACAACAACAACCACATAAGTCAAACTCGTCAGGGCGTGTAAAACCACTGACGCCACTTTTAGCTAGGAGGAAACGTAGGCCCTCCCTGAGGTCCGTCTCCCGTTTTTGGTTCATACCGGGTGTGAAACTCGCGAAGTAAACGTTACACAAAGCTACGCCACAAAGGCCTTGCTTTGATCAACACCACAAGACTTTGCTTTTCAACAGAAGCCTCGATCAATTGCCACTTAGGCATGCCACACAGGCAATTCACTCCATGCGATTGATATCCATCAATATATAACCCCTGAGCTCGTATGTCTCAGAGAAGGGCGTTAAGCAAGAGAATAAATTCTCCGCCGCCAAGCAGATATATATTTAATAGAGATCAATCACACGGACTAAAATCCAATGTCAGACACACAGTCCATTTACAAGTCCTTTCTGGGGCTGAACGAAACCGGAGGCACCTAGTACCCCGCATATCCATCGATCTCCAAGCACGTCTGGACGATCACTAACTGTTTCCATCTTCTTGGGTGTACAGCCCAATCAAGATCATCAGTAATTACCCAAACGACGTGAAGACTTCTGGTCTTCGACCACCGTCTTCATCTTTGACTTATCGTCGTATCAGTTATTCAGAATGGGATAAACCCGGTCTTTCCGAATAACTCGCGTATATTTTAAATAAGTGTTACACAAACACAACATACGCCTCATTCCAATTCATTAGTCACTAACCGTAAATTAATCAAGAGAATAATTCCCCAAATATTAACCCCGAAGGCCGAAACCAACATCAGATCAATATTCAGAAAACCATTCTGCTTGGCTAACCGACAGTTAGTTTCTAAATTTCACATTCATAGGGAAAGGTTCCCATTAATTTTATCCAAGATAAATTCCTTGAATTTATTCTTTATTCTATTTTTGAATCTCAATTCAAACTAGTCGGGATTAGCGAACCTTACCGAAGTAATTATTTATTTTAATTTCCCCATCCCAACCTATTCATCCCATGAAGTAAAACTGGTAATACTTCATATCTAACACCACAGTGTTATCGGTAAATTCAATTACCATTTCACGTTCAAATCTAATTAAAGATTTAACTATCGCCTGGAGAAAAACTGGTGATACTCCATTTTCGATCATTTCAATCTAATTAAAGATTCATTAAAACTCCACTTAGTTTTAATCTTCGACTGGGTTAAAGAATCGGTGTCATTTAAAACACGGTTCACGATAAACCCAAAATCACATTCATTAATTATCGGGTTAAAGAACGAGTGTTATTTAAAACACTGTTCACGATAAACCCAAAAATCATTCCATTAATTATCGGGTTAAAGAACAAGTGTTATTTAAAACACTGTTCACGATAAACACAAAAATCATTCCATTAATTATCGGGTTAAAGAACAAGTGTTATTTAAAACACTGTTCACGAAAACCCAATAATCATTCCATTAATTATCGGGTTAAAGAACAAGTGTTATTTAAAACACTGTTCACGATAAACCCAAAAATCATTCCATTAATTATCGGGTTAAAGAACAAGTGTTATTTAAAACACTGTTCACGATAAACTCGAAAATCATTCCATTAATTATCGGGTTAAAGAACAAGTGTTATTTAAAACACTGTTCACGATAAACCCAATAATCATTCCATTAATTATCGGGTTAAAGAACAAGTGTTATTTAAAACACTGTTCACGATAAACCCAATAATCATTCCATTAATTATCGGGTTAAAGAATAAGTGTTATTTAAAACACTGTTCACGATAAACCCAATATCAATATCAATTCAATTCCAATTAAATATTATTGAATTGGTACACTTCATTAAATCTAAATAAAAAGATTTAATCTTTTCTCAACTGGGTTCAAGAACAGTGTTAGTGAAGACACCATTCACGACAAACCCAAATCACATTTGATATTCAATACAAGGCTCTGAATAGAAAATATACCGGCTTGTATTCAATATCAAATTCTACGACTAACAAATATCGCATTGGAAATAACAGTATATATATATATATCTTTCAAATTCCCATAACAATATCTGTATCATCACGAAATCCAACATCGAAATATTCCGAAGGCAATTTCGATTCAAATCCATTCCAATGCAATCATTGGAAATTCTGGTTATTTTCAAAACTCTTTTCAAATTCAATTTATTTATTTAAAAATAAATAGAATTGTAATTCTAGTTCAAAACTAGTTCATTTCGATAAAAATCTATTTTTATATTTTCAAATATGGAGTTTTTCATCCCAATTCTTTCTAAATCATTTCTTATGATTTTACACAAATTATTACTATTTTTAATAATTTTATCAAGGCCCGTACAGTCGATTTCCATCAACGGCCATCGAACTGCACTTACAACGACCTTTTTCAAATTTGATTTGGACGTAACTCCAAATCCAACCGTTAGATTTCAAATTTCTAATATTCGTTAGAAAGCTCTTTTTGATACGAACCCAACGGTTCCGGTTTTAGGAGAATCCGACGGTCGGATCTCCCGTAATGTCCGTTTGAAATAAATGGTCGAAATTCACGAACTGCCGCGGCGCGGCGCGTTCTATTCAGGCCATTATATTATATATATAATATATATAATATATACTTCGTCGATTTCTATTTAAAACGAATTATATAAATAGTTTTAAAATCGTTTCAAAAGCAATTTCAACTTTCTTTTCAATTCAAATCAAAATTGAATTCTTCTTCATAAATTCGTTTTAAAATTCATTTCTATTCAATTCAAATTTCAATTCAATTTGAATTCATTTCAATTCACTTTCAATTCAATTTGAATTCGTTTTCAATTCAATTCATTTCGAAATCGTTTTCAATTCAATTCATTTCGAAATCGTTTTCAATTCTATTCATTTCGAAATCGTTTTCAATTCAATTCATTTCGAAATCGTTATATATTCAATTCATTTCGAAATCGTTATATATTCAATTCATTTCGAAATCGTTATATATTCAATTCTTTTCGAAATCGTTTTCAATTCAATTCATTTCGAAATCGTTTTCAATTCAATTCATTTCGAAATCGTTTTCAATTCATTTCATTTCGAAATCGATATATATTCAATTCATTTCGAAATCGTTATATATTCAATTCATTTCGAAATCGTTATATATTCAATTCATTTCGAAATCGTTTAAAATCGATATAAATATCGTTCACGTCAAAATGGCGTCAATCTAATAAACACGGCTTCGTATATTCCTTTATTCTATTCGACAAATCGAATGTTTATTTTTGTCAACACACGGCTAATCTCAACGAATGAGTAATGTCCACGTGTGACTATATTTGTTAAATTATTTCGTTCAACACATGACCAATCTCAATGGATGAGTATTGTCAACACATGAACCTTTATTTTATAATATTCTTTATTTTTCAAATTGGAATGAGGCCCAATCAATCACCATATAATGTTAATTATATGGATTTTCATACAACACATGTATATAATAGCATTGAAAAATAATCAACCATCAACCAAAGTGCACTACACTGTATAAGCATCAAATATAGATATCTAACGCTTATAACAACCTGTCAATCGATCGATCGACATATTTAATCAATCAGGATGAGTGAACTTCAAATTTCATCCTAACACCCGTGTGGGGTTTCAAACAATCAAACACAGATTTTAGTTGTGCAGTTGGGCGATGTGTAAAATTTATCGACCCAATCAATGTCCTTCAAATAGGTGTACATAAACAAACTGTTCGGTTTGTAAATGAATATTTTATTTTATTCACTTCACGTTAAAAATTTTATTTTTAACGATAAAAACATTTTTATTTCAACATATGAATTTCTATTCAGTTCATTTATTCAATAAAATGATATTTTTATTTTTCTAACATATTTTAGAAAATTTCGGCGGCATAACGGCACGATATTAGAAACGGGACAAGGCCTAGCCTTATCCCCGGTCTAGTGAAGGCCCACGCCATTCACACATCAATCAAATCCATTCATCTCACCAAACAATTCAATTTCAATCAAATAATCTAACTTATTTTTGCAATCAAACAAACAAGTCCATGGTCTGTGGACGATTGTGTCGGGTGCTACTAAGCACCGTCTGCATCCTAGTATATATATATATAACTAGAAAAGAAATTGAAAGGTGAGAAATTCTCACCAATAGCTATCCAAACTCCACGGCACTACTAATGCAGGAAATCTTCACTGACCTCGTCGATGACACTTTCTTTGCCCGTAGCCACTACATATGTAAAAATCACATTTTTACTTCGTTGTTCAATATATAAAAATCATATTTTTATCGCTAACTTCATATTGTGAAAATAGAATTTTCATCGCTATTTCTATAATGTAAAAATAGAAATTTCCTCGCTATTTCATATTTGTAAAAATAGAATTTTCATCGCTATTTCATATTTGTAAAAATAGAATTTTCATCACTATTTCTATAGAGAAAAATTCTATTTTTATACCGTTACTATCTATATAAAGATTATACCCTTTTAATTATAGAAACCATATTTTTCTATTCAACTTCGTATAATGAAAAATCATATTTTTACTTTACTTTTTAATATAGAAAAATCGAATTTTTACTTCGCTATTCAATATATACAAATCGAATTTTTACTTTTCTTTCATATATATAAAAAAAAAATTGATTTTTATTCTTCTTAAAATCGGCTTTCTATACTAAAAAAAAATCGTATTTCTATTCATGTAAAAATCGTATTTCTATACTTCTAAAAATCAAACCTTTCCTTTGTTTTTATAAAAAAACAAATTTCAGTTTTAAAGCAAAACAAATTTCAGTTTTAAAGCAAAACAGATTTCAGTTTTAAAGCAAAACAGATTTCAGTTTTAAAGCAAAACAGATTTCAGTTTTAAAGCAAAACAGATTTCAGTTTTAAAGCAAAACAGATTTCAGTTTTAAAGCAAAACAGATTTCAGTTTTAAAGCAAAACAGATTTCAGTTTTAAAGCTAAACAACTAAATGAATAAAAATAAATAAAAATAAAGAAACTTACCACGTGAGAGAGAGGGAGGAAGAAATCGCGGCGCTGGTGGTGGGGGTCTGACCTATGGTAGAGTGGTGGATGATGGGCGGAGTAACGCGGGGAGGAGGCAATCAAGGTGGAGGCGAAGCGGAGGCGGACATCTTCGGTGATGGCGGTGGGAGGGTTTTCTCGATCGGAGGAAGTTAGTTTGGGGGAGAACGGATGGTGGCGCGCAAGACTGAACGGGGAAGGAGGTTAGTGGAGAGAGAGAGAGATTGACGCGGCCTAGGTGGTGGCGATTCGGAGCAGAGGGCGGCGACGATGGCCCCTGGACAGCGGCGGAAACCAGATCGACGTTCTCTTTTTTTTTTCGATCTGAAATCGTAATGAAGGGGAGGGGGGCAGAGCGGGTTTAAGGGGAGAGATATTTTTTTTATTAATTATTTTAATTTGCAAAAAGTTGACTTTTACATACGACCCCTGAACGAGGTCCACCGCCTGTCGTCCATAGCGTTTTACCCTTGTTCCGAACACAATGGGATATGCATCGCAAGCTGATTTGACCGTTTCGATTGGTTTCCGTTGAACTTACATTTAAATTACTATATTGAATTTTAAACGTACATTTCAAATTACCGGGGTCACATACTAACTCTAAAAATTCCAGAAAAATATTTTCTAGCTTCATATTGATGATACGGTCCTAATAAAACTAGTTTCGTCGAATTCTGAGATCGTTTGAAAAATAACCATTTTCCAGTCAATTAAAATCAACTAAAACTGGTCAAACGAGTTTTCCTTTGCCACGCTCACATATTGATTCGAAAAATTATGAAATTTGGAATCTAGCAATTATTTGACATCACGGATCCAACAAAATTGGTTTCGTCGAAATCCGAGGTCATTTGCAAAATGTCCATTTTTAAGGGCCTGAATTCCATAGCGACTATTCAGAATTTTCAGCTGGGCATAACTTTTGATTCCCGCTATGAAATTTTGATTTTTCGGATTCGTTGGAAAGATGTCATCAAATAGATCCTAATGTTTTTGGTTTCACTAAAATCCGGATTGTTTTGCACCAGGTACATTCTACTGAAGTTTGAAATCGAATTATCGAACTACCGCGCCATTTTCAATTCTATTTATAATTATATATAAATATTTATATTCTAACGACGACGTATATAATATATACGTTCGAATTATATTCAAAATAAATTTCTCGTCGATTTTATTTAAAATAATTCATTTTAAATAATCAAAATTCGCTAAAATTGCCAAAATAAAAATTTTAAACTGGCCCAGAATTTCCGGGTTATTACAATAAACATGTTATGTCATTAAAAAAAAGACATTTTATCATGTTAGTCAGATAAAAAGAAATACATATGTTAAACACGTTATGTTATTAAAAAAAGGACATTTTATCTTGTTACTTAGATAAAAAGAAATAGATATGTTATGTCATTAAAAAAGGGCATTTTATCATGTTAGTTAGAGTAAAAGAAATAAATATGTTAAACATGTTTTATCATTAAAAAAAAGGATGTTTTATCATGTTAGTTAGAGTAAAAGAAATAAATACGTTAAACATGTTATGTCATTAAAATAGGACATTTTATCATGTGGGTTAGATAAAAAGAAATAAACATGTTAAACATGTTATGTCATTACAAAAAAATTACATTTTATCATGTTAGTTAGATAAAAAGGAATAAACATGTTAAACATGTTTTGTCATTAAAAAGGACATTTTATCATGTTAGTTAGACAAAAAGAAAAATATGTTAAACATGTTTTGTTATTAGAAATGACATTTCAACATGTTAGATTAGAATAAAAAGAATTATATGTTAAACAAGTAACGTCATTAGAAATGACATTTCTATCATGCAAGCTAGATTAAATAGAATGATATGGTAAACATGTTTTGTCATTAAAAATAACATTTTTAACATATTAAATTAGAATAAAAGAATCATATGTTTGAATATGATCTTGTTTGATTAAAACATTATTTTTAACATGTTAGTTAAAATCGTCAAACGAATTATTTATATATATATAATATATAAATATAAATAAAAGGAATCGCGCATGGTAGCTCGCGTTTTGGAATCATAACATTAAATGATTATACCGAGAGATCTTATCGTCGGATTTTTCCAAAACTGGAACCGTTGGGTTCGCTTTGGAAAGATCTTTCCAACGATATTAAATTTGTTAAGATCCAATGGTTGGATTTCGAGAAATGTGTAATTCAAATCTGAATAAAATTAGCGCCCGGGCCGCGTAATGACCTAAAACGTCGTTCGAATTAAATGGACTATTTTTATATAAATAAAATAGTGATAAATCGTTATAAAATATTATAAATGATATGGAATGAAAATAATCCAATTTCCCTTGGTTTATAAAGTAATATGGACGGTTAGATTTATTTGACATTAATCTATAGAATTGAATTAATTTAACTAAAGAAAGAAATGATTTTAGAGATTGAAACCAATTGGAGTTTAATAAATCTTTAATTAGATTGTGAATGTATAGATGGTAATTAGATTACCAAAACATAAAACGTGATTGAACCAAATACACTTGGTTGCTGATATTGATTTTGATGGATTAACTGTTTGGATTGTGCTCGACCAGTTTATGAGCAAAATATGCTTTTACATTTTGCATTGGGTAGGGTAAAAATATCTATGTGCTAACACCTTGTGAAACACTTCACGATTTGACTATAAGGTGTTTAGCGATGTTGTTTATTTCAAAATTTAATCAACGATTTTGAAATGTGATTTCTTAAGTAAAAAGAATAGTATTCCGGATTTTGGATAGAGAATGTTTTAGAAAAATGTTTTATAAAACAGAAACGATTTCAAGGCCTAAACCCGATGATTTGTAAAATGATTTAGAAATGTATTATGTGTTACATTGTAGTTCAACACATAACTGATTAGTTGCTATTGATGATGTATCTGTTTGGTGGCGGAGAATTTATTCTCTTACTTAACACCCTTCTTTGAGACGTACGAGCTCAAAGGTTGTGTGATTAATAGTGATAGATCATATGTGTGAATTGTTGATGTGAAGTACTATATTTTGAAATTACTTGTGATTTTTATGTTGTGAAATGATTTTCTCCACTTCGGGATATAAAATGATTTAGTATGTGGCTAAAGATCATGTGACCCGAGAGCGACTAAAAGTGTGAGGGCGGTGTATGCTTTCCCCCAGAGTGTGGGATGGTGCATCGTCAGTGTAGCCTGCTCCATCGAGGTAGGTGCACATATATATATCGAGTTGGTAAGGCGCATACAGCCTTGTTTGAGGGAACATGACCGATATTTGGTTGCATACTTGTTTGTATGCATTGTTATGTTTTAGAATTCATATTTCCAAAGATTTTGGTTTGAGATCCCGAAGTGAAATCTATTTTGATATAAAAGCTAGATATGTATTTCAAATGATTTGAAATAAGAATCGGAAAATAAAGTCCAAAGAAATAATTTCTGTAAAGTGAATTGGAATTGGAAAATCTAAGTGTGGGGATTAATCTAAATGGGTAGATTGGAAAATTGTAGGTTGATTGATGCATTGTAGATCCATATGACGATTATTAGTTGTTTATGAACTGGTATTCTTGGGAGTAAACCTGTTCCGTGTTATACGTCGTGGTCCCTTGATTTACCTTATTTTAAAGTAAAGTTTTAAATAACCATTTTGAGTTTTCACACCAGTCCCATGACTAACTTGGAGTTTATTATTTTAACCTAAACTCTGTTGCCTATATTTTCCACACGGGCAGTCAGTAATTTAGTTTTGTAGATTATTTCATTTAGCGGTATTCTGGATCGAAGTGAAAAGCTGTATCCAGAGTATTGATAGTTGTCCGCTGTGTTATTTTATTTGTTTCCACTGCATTGTATTACATTTATTGTAAATTAATCTTCCGCTGTATTTTTTTTGATGTACTCTGATATATTCTGTACTCTGATGTAACATTATTATGATGTTTATAAAAGTGTTCTGTTATTTGTTTTGATGTGTTGTATGCCCAGAGTTAGCGTATCCGGGCTTCGAACGGTGTTGGTCGATTTAGCGATCGATTAGGTCCGAGCGAAATCCGTATCATTACAGCTGGTATCAGAGCTTTGGTTAACTCAAATCTTTGGCGTACAACTCATTAGAACGGAACCAAAGGCTCGTCAGAGATAGGATTAGAAATATCCTATAAAAGAATACTCATTAGAGATAAGATCAATAGTACCCTAGAATGAGAAAACTCGTTAGAGATGGGGTTAGTAATGCCTTAGAATGTGTAACGACCCACATTCTACATATGGAAGGATCGTAGAATATTTATTTCTTTTTCATATAAGGTCGTATAGTCCTGTAACTTTGAGGAACGACTATTGGGGTCATTTCCCATGTTCACGATTTTTGCCGATTTTTAAATGACCGTTTTGCCCATAACTGATCTTGTTTCGGCCATAACTTTTGATTGGTAAGGAGTATTGACCTAAAAACACTTCCATTGGATTCAGATGTTGTTTACAGTTCCGTAGAGTGGTCACATTAGCCAAACGGACTCACCATTTGGGAGATATGGCTGAAACAAGGTTTAGAAGGTGAAAAACAGCTTAACCGGGCCTAATTAGGGTGATTAGCAAGAGGGCCCATAATCCCTTTCGGGATTAGGGTTATGGGGAGGCTGAGAACAGTTAGGAAATGATCTATTTTCATTTTTCAGCTGCCTAAAACACTTCCCTAACCCTAGCAATGGCCTCCAACACCCAAATCAGCTTCTAATCATCATTTAGTCATGTTTTAGCCTAATCTACATCAAATCAAGGCAAATTAACATCAAGTTAGGGATATAGCTGCTGGAACACACAGAGATTCGATCTATATCAGAGATACTTTCAGATCTATAAGTAATTTGTGGCTAACGTGAGTGATTTGCGTTGTTTTTCACTAATTATGACTAATTAGGGTTGATTAGCGATAATTAGTGAAATTATATCTCAGAAAAATATGGAAAAATTTGTAAAATTCTAAAGTATTATTTTAGGGCTCTGAAACAAATTTGGGTTAATTTGGTTAAGTTTTGCTAATCCCAAGGTTAGTTATGTTTACACATGATTGTGGGAAAAGCAAGGGTTTTTGGGTATGTTTGATCTATATTATCACGATTATTTGTTGTTTTAGTGTTTTTGTATGACTATACATGTTGCTATGATTGTTTGGAATGTTTTGTAATTGTTAAGAATAGTTAGAATGGTCGAAAACCCCGTCGTGTTGCGTAAAAACAGTCGTTGGAAGTTGCAGGAAAAATATGCAGGAGCCGGACCGGATCGGATCGCCCCTACCCGAACCGAGCCATTCATGGAGCGCCCCTCCTCCGACCCGAACCGTGGCCCATCCCCCTTCGAACCATGAAGTTGTTGAACTGATGTCTGGACACGAACTGATGAAAGAGCTCACAAGCCGCTGATGTAATCATGGATCGACCCGATGTTGGAGAGGAGGACCGAACCGGAGCTTGGCATCATGAACCAAAAGAAGGAGCCTGGAATCTGAAGCATGCAATCACGACCATATCTGGAGGACAACAAGACTCACGAACCGAACCGGAAGGTGTTCCCACGTGCTGTGGACCACGACCTGAACCAGATGGGTAGCCACGAGCACAAACCGAGAATGCACTGAACCGAACCAAGGATGGCTGGAGCATTTATCACGACCAAACCGATCCGAAGAAGACCAAAACCCGAGATGCAAAGGTAGCCTAAATGGGAGGTTTGTACTCAGGATCCAGTTGGGAACCAATGAGTCAACTTCATGAGTTGGGCTTTGCTGCGTGACGTGTGCATAGGGGTTATCGACGTCCATAACTTTGATTCACCACCAAGACAGATGTTAGGATACGGATCAGTGCAGTGGGTAGTTATTACTCCATGGGGCAGAGTAATCACAGCATGGCTATGAGCCAGTGCAGTGGAGTCGTCATAACTTCATGAGGCAGAGCGGACACAGCAAGGACCAGTGGCTATGGATCAGTGCAGTGGAGCCATCATGACTCCATGAGGTAGAGTGATCATAGCAAGGATGTGGGTGATCAAAGCGGTGGATATCGTATGCTTTACGCACTAAGTGAGAGATGTGAGGATGGTTGCTATGCTTGATTATTTTCCATCATTATGACATGCACACCCTCACCCTCGTATATTTACACCATATGTTAGTGTCACCTTAGAGTATTGTACATCCTCTGTGCTAACTCTTTTGTTGCAGGTCCAGGTTCGGGTATGGTTTAGTATACCTATTATCGTTCTGTTTTGCTGCTTATCGCTCATACCAGACTTTTGTCTGACCCAGAGTTTTATGTCTCTTCTTATTACTCTAGGTTCTCTTAAACGGGCAGACTAGATACAAGTTAGCTGGTTATGCACGAGTAGCTGATCCAGAGACGAGCAGGAGGCTCCCATGTATGATACACACATACACACACACACACACACACATATATATATATATATATATATATATATGTATTCTCCCTGTGTCGCTGATGGTCACTACTTTTGGCATTAGCAGTGTACTCTTCCTTTACTTTGCTTTAGAGACAGTTTGAAAAGTTGTAATAAAGATGATGTGAAACATAAGCTGTATTTGAATTTTCCGCTACTATTATGGTTTAGTTTTTAGCTTATGCACTGTCTCGCCTGTTTTATGTCAAGTATGCTATTATTATATTTTATCCCATGTTCTGTGAGACATTCTACAAGTTCCTTATTAGTTCAAATTCCTTCTTTTCCTTTCTTCGGCTACTGTCCCATGCTAGTCGGGCATTGGCACAACGCACTTTCATTGGAAACGTCGGCTGGTGCGGGGCGGGTCGTCACGGTTGGTATCAGAGCTCTAGGTTTCACAGTAAACCAAGGGAAAAACACCGGGGAGAGACAGTATGTATATGAGAGCGCACATTTGTGGTATTTTGGTTTTCAAAAGATATGTATATATGTACTATTAGTATATTTAAGGATGGGGTTGCACTGCACAGGCACCACTTAAGAGATGGTTAATCGTTTTCTCCTTACAGATTGAACGATGAGCCGACATACAAGGGATACTTGTAGAGGAGCTAATAATGGGAATGCTCCTGATATGAGGACGATGTTCACTGATTTCATGAGAGAGATGCTTAGAGATGTGCAAGGAGTAGTTCCTAATGCTGCTAATGGTGGTGGTGCAGCGGTGCAGGCGCCAAGGGCCGATTTCGCTAAGCTTTGTAAGGACTACACTAGTCTTGGTGGGAAGCCGTTCCACAGAACGGAATCAGCTACAGAAGTTCAGGATTGGCTTGATAGTTGTGAGCGCATCTTCAAGGACTTAGGGATCGATGATGCGATGAAAAGGAAGCTAGCATCCCGTCAGCTGCAAGGACGTCCTATGAATTGGTGGAATGCTATTAAGGCAGCTACCCCTGAGGATCAAGTTACTTAGGATCAATTCAAACTTAGGATCAATTCAAGGCCCGATTCAGTGATAAGTTTATCCCAGCTGCTCAAAAGTCAGAATTGTTTAGGAAGTTCTTGGAGCTTAAGCAGAACGGAAGGGCAGTCTCGGAATATATTGCTGAGTTCGATACTTTATCCAAGTATGGATTATCCCTTATCGATACTCCCGAGAAGAAGAATGAGAAGTTCATAACTGGTTTGTATTAGTACTTGGGAGAAAGGCTTATAAACCATATTGATGAGACTTTTGAATCGATTGTTGGAAAAGCACTGAGATCAGAGATCCTTTATCCTAAGCCCAAGACTGAAGTCGCTGTTGCATCTGTAGCAAGGCCAAAGCCGTAAGAAAGCGGTGGAGGCAAGAATAATTCTCAGAACAAAAGTAATCAGAACCAAGCTAAGGAATTTCAGAAAAAGAGCAAGAAAGATGTTGAGTGCTTTAGCTGTGGCAAGAAGGGCCATTATGCTAAAGAATGTCGAGCAAAGCCAACGGACAGGAAGTGCTTCAACTGTGGCCAAGTGGGACATCACAAGGATAAATGTTCGCAACCCCCTAAAGAGAAGCAGATTGTGAAAGCATATGCTATCAATGTTATTCCTTCTTCGTCGAATGCCCCAACTGCGGCGGAGAAAGGAAAGAATGTTGTCATTCAAGGTATGCTTTCTATTTATGATGTTCCTGTTCAAGTACTGTTTGATACTGGGGCTTCCCGTTCCTTCATATCTAGTGACCTGGTAGATAGGTTGGGATTGGAACCCAAAATAGTTGATAGACCTTTAGCGGTGGTGAACTCGATTGGCGGTTCGACTAGCCTTAGTATGATTTGTCGTAATGTGGTCTTATCGGGTTATGGATGTATGTTTGCTTGTGATTGCTTTGTTTGGTGCTTTATTGGGTTTGGCATTATTTTGGGAGTCGATTGGCTCCAAAGCTATGGGGTGGTGGTAGACCGTGAGAGCTTTTTGGTGACAGTTAGAGCGAATGATGGGCGGAGGGTAGTGTTTGGTGGTCTATCTAGTGATGGGGTAATGGCTAGTTTTCTAAATTCCCTCGACATCTCGCATGATGAGTTATCATATGTGCCCGTGGCTGGCCAGTATTCGAACGTTTTCGAGGAAGTGACCGGACTTCCACCACACCGAGAGATTGAGTTCCGTATTGATTTAGTGAAAGATGTCAGACCTATAGTGATGCCACTTCGTCGTATGGCAACAAGGGAGCAGCGAGAGCTCGGGGTGCAAGTAAGCAATCTTTTGAGGAAGGGATTTATCAAAAGAAATATTTCTGAGTGGGGAGCACCAGTTGTGTTTGTTACCGAGGCAGATGGTTCCCTTTGATTGTGTGTGGACTACCGCGAGTTGAATAAGGTGACGAGGAAGAATAAGTATCCTCTACCGCGGATAGATGATTTGTTTGATCAGTTGAGTGATGCGAGAGTGTTCTCCCAGTTGGATCTCGCGATAGGTTTTCATCAGCTTAGGTTGGAAGCTGAGAACATAGCTAAAACGGCCTTTCGGACGCCGTCTGGATTCTATGAGTGGTTGGTCATGTCATTCGGGTTGACCAATGCACTAGCATATTTTGTGGATCTTATGAATAAGGTATTCAAAGATCAATTGAATAAGTTTGTTCTTGTGTTCGTAGACGATATATTGGCTTATTCGAGGACAGAAGAAGAACACTAGGAACATTTGAGAGTAGTGATGGAGGTGTTGAGAAAACACCAATTGAAAGCAAAGTTTTCTAAGTGTCACTTCTGGAGGAGGGAAGTGAGAATCTTGGGCCATGTTGTTTCAGAGAATGGTATAGCTGTGGATCCTGCAAAAGTGGCTATGGTACAAGATTGGTCTACGCCCAAGAATGGCACAGACGTAAGAAGTTTCTTGGGATTAGCTGGATATTATCGGAAGTTTATCCAAGACTTCTCCAAGATAGCGGCACCGTTAACTCAGTTGACCAGGAAGAATCAAGCTTACGTCTGGGACGAAAAGTGCGAGAATGCATTCAAGAGTTTAAAGGAAAGTTGACATGTGCACCAGTGTTAGTCATTCCTAAGGGGAATGAAGAGATGACAGTATATACAGATGCATGTGGTATCGGACTAGGTGTTGTATTGATGCAAGGAGGTAGGGTTGTAGCTTATGCTAGTCGACAGCTGAAACCGCATGAGAAAAATATTCTACCCATGATTTGGAATTGGCAACAATCGTGTTCGCATTGAAGATGTGGAGACATTATCTCTTGGGAGAAAGATTCGAGTTGTTTACCAATCATAAATCGTTAAAATATCTCTTCCCTCATAAGGATCTAAATCTCCGACAACAAAGATGGTTAGAATTCTTGGCTTTCTATGATTTCGATATCGCATATACACCAGGAAAGGGCAATGCGGTGGCTGATGTACTGAGAAGAAGACATGCCAATTTAGGGGCTATGTTTATTGAATGGAAGCAACTGGAGTACATTGCTGGGTATGATTTCAGACCAAAGTGCGAATTGGATCCAGAGTTGTTAGCAAGTTTGATGATCAGACCCACTTTGATTGAGCGGATTGGTTCCAGTCAATAGGACAATCCTAACTTATTGGAAATCATCCCCAAATTAGAGATGGGTATCGATGAGGAGATGAAAAGTACGGGCTTGATCGAGATGGATGGCTTAGAAAGAATGGGAGACTAGTTGTGCCCGATGTAAGTGGATTGAGAGATGAAGTACTTAGAGAATGCCATCACTCAAAACTGACTATACATCCCGGTGGTAATAAAATGTATCGAGACATGAAGCAGACCTACTATTAGGAAGGGATGAAAAGAGACGTTGGGAAGTTTATATCCAAATGCATGAACTGCCAGTTAGTTAAAGCTGAGCAAAAGAAACCTAATTGTTTGTTGCAACCATTAGAAATCCCAGAATGGAAATGGGAACAAGTCTCAATGGATTTCATTGATGGGTTACCAAGGACTAGATCGAGCCATGATAGCATTTGGGTGATTGTGGACCGATTGACCAAGAGTGCAAGGTTTATACCCGTCAAGTCGACTAGAACGACTGCAAAGTTAGCTGAACTATATATGAAATGGGCGGTGAGATTTCATGGAGTACCCAAAGGCATTGTAAGTGACCGAGATTCGTTGTTCACTACTGGATTTTGGAAGAGCTTACAAGAGGCATTAGGATCATAATTACATCTCAGTACCGCGTACCATCCTCAAACCGACGGTCAGACAGAGAGGGTGAATCGAGTATTAGAAGATCTCTTGAGAGCTTGCATATTAAATTTTGGTAGATTATGGGATGACCATTTGCATCTAGTGGAGTTTGCATATAATAATATTTATCAATACAGTATTGGTATGGCTCCATTTGAAGCTTTGTATGGAAGACCATGCAACTCACCGTCATGTTGGTTAGAAACTGGTGAGAAATTTGTTCTTGGGCCAGATGTGATAAGAGAAACATCAGATAAGATAAAGGTTATCTGACAACGAATGAAGGCTGCCCAAGATAGGTAGAAGTGTTATGCCATTAAGAGGAGAAGAGATTTAAAATTCTCCATTGGCGACTTAGTATTTGTCAAGATTTCTCCATTAAAGAGCATGATATGATTTGGTAGGAGAGGCAAGTTGACACCAAGATTTGTTGGTCCATTCCCAGTTCTCGAACAAGCTGGGAATTTGGCATATAAAATTGGATTTCTTGACAAGATGGCGGGAGTTCACAACGTATTTCATGTTTCCCAGTAAAGGAAATTTGTGCACGACCCCGATGTGGCTATTTCACCTAATCAGTTGGATGATATCGAAGTAGAACCCGAGGCGGTTAGGAACCGCAAGCCGATTCGTATCGTCGAGCATGATACGAAGCAACTTCGAAGGAAAGCGGTGAATCTAGTCAAGGTTCAGTGGGGCGAGGATGAGAATGACTATACTTGGGAGACAGAGAAGAGCATTAGGAAGACGTATCCAGAGCTCTTTGCCTGGTAAGGTTTTCATTTCGATTTAGCCTTTCTGCATGCTAGGATAGATTTGTTTTGTTTGTTTTGCATGTTTGATTGTTGTATATGGCTGATAGGCATGCGGGATCCATTGTTTGTTTCTTAGTTGAGGAATTTCGGGGGCGAAATTTCTTAAGAGGGGGAGAGTGTAACGACCCGCATTCTACGAATCGAAGGATCGTAGAATATTTATTTCTTTTTCATGTGAGGTCGTATAGACGTGTAACTTTGGGAAACGACTATTTGGGTCATTTCCCATGTTCACGATTTTTGCCGATTTTTAAATGACCGTTTTGCCCCTAGTTGATCTTGTTTCAGCCATAACTTTTGATCAGTAAGGAGTTTTGAACTAAAACCACCTCCATTGGATTCGGATGATGGTTTACAATTTCGTAGAGTGGTCAAATTAGCCAAACGGACTCACCGTTTGGGAGATATGGCTGAAACAAAGTTTAGAAGGTGAAAACAGCTTAATCGGGCCTAATTAGGGTGATTAGCAAGAGGGCCCATAACCCATTTCGGGATTAGGGTTATGAGGAGGCTGAGAACAGTTAGGAAACGATTTTTATTTCATTTTTCAGCCGCCTAAAACACTTCCCTAACCCTAGCAATGGCCTCCAATACCCAAATCACCTTCTAATCCTCATTTAATCAAGTTTTAGCCTAATCTACATCAAATCAAGGAAAATTAACATCAAGTTTGGGATAGAGCTGCTGCAACACACAAATATTCGACCTCTATCAGAGATACTTTCAGATCTATAAGTAATTTGTGGCTAAGGTGAGTGATTTGCATTGTTTTTCACTAATTATGGCTAATTGGGGGTGATTAGTGATAATTAGCGAAATTATAACTTAGAAAAATATGAAATTTTTTGTAAAATTCTAAAATATTATTTTAGGGCTCTGATAAAAATTTGGGTTAGTTTGGTAAAGTTTTGCTAATCCTAAGGCTAGTTATGTTTAAACATGATTATGGGGAAAGCATGGGTCTTTAGGTATGTTTGATCTATATTATCATGATTATTTGTTGTTTTAGTGTTTTTGGATGGCTATACATGTTGCTATGACTATTTGGAATGTTTTGTAATTGTTTAGAATAGTTAGAATGGTCGAAAACGCCGTCATGTGGCGTAAAAAAAGTCGCTGGAAGTTGCAGGAGCCGGACCGGATCGGATCGCCCCTACCCGAACCGAACCGTTCGTGGCCCTCCTCTAACCTAAACTGTGGCCCATCCCCCTTCGAACTGTGAAGTTGTTGAACTGATGTCTAGACCATGAACTGATGAGAGAGCTCACGAGCCGCTGATGTAATCATGGACTGACCCGATGTTGGAGAGGAGGACCGAACCAGAGTTTGGCATCACGAACCAAATGAAGGAGCCTGGAATCCGAAGCATTCAATCACGACCCGATCCGGAGGACAATATGACTGACGAACCGAACCGGATGGTGTTCCCACAAACTGTGGACTACGACCCAAACCCGATGGGTAGCCACGAGCATGAAACGAGAATGCACTGAACCGAACCAAGGATGGCTGGAGCATTTATCATGACCGAAACGATCCGAAGAAGACCAAAACCCGAGATGCAAGGGTAGCCTAAATGGGAGGTTTGTACTCAAGATCTAGTTAGGAACCAACGAGTCAACTTAATAAATTAGGCTTTTCTGTGGGATATGTGCAAAGGGGTTATCGACGTCCATAACTTTGATTCACCACCAAGACGGATATTAGCTACGGATCAGTGCAGTGGGGTAGTTATTACTCCATGGGGCAGAGTGATCGTAGCATGGCTATGAGCCAGTGCAGTGGAGTCGTCATGACTTCATGGGGGCAGAGTGGACATAGCAAGGACTAGTGGCTATGGATTAGTGCAGTGGAGCCATCATGACTCCATGGGGCAGAGTGATCATAGCAAGGATTTGGGTGATCAAAGCGGTGGATATCGTATGCTTTACGCACTGAGTGAGAGATGTGAGGATGGTTGCTATGCTTGATTTTTTGCCATCATTATGACATGCACACCCCCACCCCCATATCTTTACACCATGTGTTAGTATTACCTTAGAGTATTGTACATCCTATGCGCTAACTCTTTGGTTGCAGGTCCAGGTTCAGGTTTGATTTAGTATACCTGTTATTGTTCTGTTTTGCTGCTTATCGCTCATACCATACTTTTGTCTGACCCAGAGTTTTATGTCTCTTTTTATTACTCTAGGTATTCTTAAATGGGCAGACTAGAGACAGGTTAGCTGGTTATGCACGAGTAGCTGATCCGGAGACGAGCAGGAGGCTCCCACGTACGATATATATATGTATTCTCCCTGTGTCGCTGATGGTCACTACTTTGGGCATTAGTAGTGTACTCTTCCTTTACTTTGCTTTAGAGATAGTTTGAAAAGTTGTAATAATGATGATGTGGAACATAAGCTGTATTTGAATTTTCTGCTGCTATTGTGGTTTAGTTTTCAGTTTATGCACTGTCTCGCCTGTTTTATGTCAAGTATGTTATTATTATATTTTATCCCATGCGTTGTGAGACATTCTACAGGTTCCTTGTTAGTTCAAATTCCTTCTTTTCCTTTGTCGGCTATGATTGACATAGAAATGTGTTTATTTTATGATCTTATATCTTATCTTTTGTATATAAATAAATATTACTTGGGTATTGTTTTGTTACTTTTACAGATATTCCAACCTAGCCCACATGCAACCAGAAATGGAGATCAGATTGGTATATATTTACATTTTGAAGAATTGTAGATGAAGATCTCACATCTAGTTGCTGTTGGACAAAAAAATGATTGGTAGAGAGACCAAGAATTTCTCAAATCAAGGGAAGCTTGTCAAAAACCAAGAGGAAAAGAAGAAAGGCCAAAAATTTAATAGATTTAACTAAGGCCCATTTGAAATTCTCATTGTAAACTCTTTTGTGAATTACCTAAGGCCCATCTATCATTGTATTAGGGTTAGGGTTAAGGTTTGGCTATCTATCCTATAAATACCCTTGTAATTTCATTGTAGCCACCATCTCATTTCTGTATTCCATTACTCTAATAAAAAAATTTCTTCTTCTTTTATTTTCTAGTATTTTTTAGCAACTAGTGTCATCTACCCGATTAGATTCGGTAGAGTACTAGTTGTATTTTACATTTGTTTCATTAGTGATTAGTCGTTTGATTAGTTTCGACGACAATCCTAATTTTATTTTTTTGTTGTTCTTCTTATTCTGCACTTTTATTTTCTGCATTGTTGTTCTTGTTTTGCAATTTACTTTCCTTAGTGATTAATCGTTGATTAGATTCAATGATAATCCTAAGTTTGCAATTTCAATTTGTTTTTATTTCAAAAAAATCTCCATGCTTCGTCTAACTCGCCCAAGAGATTAGATAAATAATTTGATTTTAATTTACCTCCCTGTGTTCGACCTGTATGCTACACACCTGTGCGCTTGCAGAATTTTATTACAAATATCGCGCTTTTCTAGCGTCGATCAAGTTTTTGGCGCCGTTGTCGGGGACGTAACAATTGAATTTTATTATTTATTTAAATTTCCGATTCGTGTTAGTTTTTTTTCTTTTTGTAAAAAAAAAAATCTTGCCAAATTTTCTTTTATTTTCCTATTGTTTTCTTGTAGATATATATAGATAAAAATCTTGATTAGTTGATTGTGTATCACATATTGATATCATAATCTCTAAGACAAGGAAAAAAATCTTGCCACTTTTTCTTTTAATTTTCCTTCTTTTTTTTTCATTTATTTCTTTCCTTTTTTTTATTTTGCATTTCTTCCAATCTAATTCCTTCAAGAAGAAAAATATATATACAAAAAAAGAAAGTTGCTAATTTTTCTTCAATTTCTTTCCATCTTTCTACCACCTTGCTGATTTTCACATTTTTCTTTTCCCTTTCCTTTTCTTTTTATTTGTTTCCATCTTTTGTCTACTTCTAAAAAAATAAACTTTTGCAATTTCTTCTCTGTCTACTTTGATTTCTTTCTTGTTTTTGTCTGCTTTTATTTCTTTCCTCAATTTCTTCTACCCTTCCTCTCTACTCAAAAAACCTTGCTTTTTTTCTCTTATTTCCTTCCACTTTTAATTTTTTTTCCTTTTTTGTTTGGGTTTTTACCATTCATTTCTTTCCCTTTCTTCTTGTTCAAATTTTCATAAAAAAAAACTTGCATTTTTTTTTCTTTCCAATTGCATTTCTCATTCACCTCCTACAATCTCTCTTTCCATTTTTTTCATTTATTTCTTTCCGGCTCTCTCCTTCATTGAAAAAAAAAACAACTTTCAATTTTCATTTATTCTTTCCATCTTTCCACTTTCTTTCCAATTCATCTACATTCTTTTTCTTTTTACAAATTTCAAAAAAAAAAAAAAAGATTCCTCTTTTGCAATTTTTTTCCTTTCTTCTTTTGTCTTTCTTGTTCTCAATACATTTGATTTCTTTTCTTCTCTTACAAATTTCCTTTCTTTTCAAAAAAAAAAATCCACTTTTGATTTCTTTCCTCTTTATTCCTCCTTTCCAATTTTCAATACAATTACTTCTCATTCTTCTTTTACAAGTTCAAAAAAAAAATCTTGCCATTTTTCTTTTATTTCTTCCCTGTTTTCAACTTCTTTCTCCTTTCTTTCATTTGTTTCCCCTCTTACTAATATCTCGCATCCTTTCTTCTTTTACAATTTGCTGAAGAAAAAAATTCCTTATATAAATTTCTCTTCTCTGCCTTGTAATTAATTTTCTTTCCTTTCTCCATTTATTTCTTTCCCTTTTCAAGTTTTTCCTTTTTCATTTTTTCTGTCTCTTCTAATTTTACAACAATAAACAAAAGAAAAAAAAATTCTTTCTGTTTTTGTCTTCTCTTTTTTTTTTGCTTTTTCTTCTCAATTTCCTTTCCAAATCTTTTACAATTACTTTCCTTTCTTCCTTTACAATTCTCTTTCTTTCCTAAAATCTCTGTTCCCATTTTTTTTTGTCATTTGTTTCTTTCCTATTTGTCCACTTTTTCAACAATAATAAAAAAATGGGGAGGTCATAAAAAGATTTTTTTTTTCAATTATTTTTCCCTGCTTCATTTCTTCCCTCTGATCAAATACCCCTCCCTCTCACATAATCTCATTTCACCACTGTTTTTTTTTTCAATCCACACTTCAGCACCATCTTTTCCAAAAAATTAGCTTTTCTTTTGTTAATTCCTTTTTCTTTTTCTTGTGCTTTTTTTGTTATTCAATTCATTCAAAAAAAAACCAAAAAAAAGGGAAAAAAAAAGAAAAAGAAAAGAGTAAATTCATATCAAGGTCAAGGAACATCGTCAAGCAAAGCAAACACGGAACTAGAGGTCAAGTTGATTATAAATGGTGGAGTTTGAAACATGAGCACTACTCAAATTTTCTGGACGGACTGCCATACCCCACTGTAATAATTTTTGAACTCTACAGGTGCTCTGCTGCTTTGAAAAATATAGAAATTGCTTGTAAAAATCTTCTGCAGGGGTAGCGGCTTGCTTGAACAATATTTTATTTTTCTGTTATTATTCTGTGACTGTTCTGTGACTGAAATTTCCGAATACATTTGGTGAGGAACGAATTTCTATAATTACAGCCACCACTCTAATCGTTTTTCAACAATAAAATTTTGATTTTTCAAAATAATATAATTGAAAAGTTGTGCATTGTGAAGTTGATTGTCTCGTATAATTGGATCTCGGATATATAGTAGTTCAATTTATTGAACTATTAGCAAAAGAGGTTGCATACTACCCGTAAAACATTGGTCGTATCCCTTAGTATTTATACTATACGTGAACGACCATAAGACCCTCTTCCCCCTTCTAATTGAGTCAGTTAATTAATAGAGCACAACTCATTCTTTTATACTATTTTGAAGTGAGAATAATTTCTGTTTTGTTGTGACTTCTTTAAAATGCCTGATTCAAAAAAATCATTGAGAGAAATGTGGGATAATAATCGGAGTAGACGTCCTCTTGAAGAGTATGAGTATGAATTACAACTCATGAGGCAAAATTTTCCAAAATTTTGTGAGCCAAATGTCAACAATTTTCAAAATGACCAACATTTTCAAAGTTATGATCGAAATGGCGACTTCCATTCAAATTTCAATAATTTCGATTATGGGCCACATCAACATAAAAATAGCTTCGAAACCCAAGATAGCTTTGATTAATATCAATATGGGGTTGTAAACCAAAATTTACAAAGTTATAGCCCATATCAACATCTTGAAAACAACCAAAATTGCAATTTTCCATCGAATTTCAACAGCTTTGGTTACGAACATAATTTTTATGATCAAAATGATTTCCAATATCATTTCCATTTTTCTGAAAATTCAAACAACCACCTCATTGAAAATAATTTTGATCGTGAAGTTGATGTGGACTATAATTTTGATAATCAAGAAATCGAAAATGAGAGCTCTCAAATAAACGACTCTGAAGAATGTCATTTTGATGAGAGGGCGGAAAGGCTAAATAAAAAGATGGATGAACTTCTTTGTTTAATGGCGTCTTATAAAGAACAACAAGAACAACAAAATCAAATTCAAATAAGCGATGAATCAGAAAATAATTCAACTCTTACTGACATTGAAAATTTTCAAATAACGACTTTGGAAATTGAGAATAATCATATTGATGAAGTTTTTCAAAATTTAACAAACGATTTGGACTTCAACTCTTTTCAGAAAAAAGATTTAAGCTTGGATTTTGATCTTTCTCTTTCAAACTACGAGAAACCTGAAAATTTTGAAAGTGAACAAAATGAAAATGTTGAATTTTTCAAAAACTCAGAAGTGGAAATGGATTTGGACGAACATGAATTCTTTGGATTGTACGAGGATGAGTTGCCAAATGAGGAAGAAGTAGATTTACGTCACAAGTTCAAAAATTTTAACTTTGAGAAAATTTCAAACGAACTTGAAATTGTCATTGTCGAAAATACGTTGTCAATTAATAAAACTGAGAAATGTGATCACATAGCCTTGAACAACACCCAGAATTCAAATTTCACTGAATTTGTATACGAACACAACTTTTTGAAAAATTACACTGATAAATTTGTTGAGTACATGAATTATTTTTGGAATGTTAGCTTGATTGAAAAACTTCATGTTAGGACGACCCTGGATATTTATCTACTGGACTATAAATCTAGGTATAAAGATGAGATGGTTTTCAAAAACCTTTGCTTATTAGAAAACATGGCTAGACATAGTCGGAATGGAATTCACCGGGCTAGAACCAAGTGTGGGGGAAACAGGTAGTGGCATTCTTTGCATCGCATACATCGCAAACACATATATCATTGTACATATGATCCATTCTTACATATAGTTAGACTGCATTTCATTTTAAAAATCATTTTACATTTAATCCATCTTTGGATACGATCATTCAAATTTAGGAAACGTTTACAGTGTGGACACTGTTTAGTTCTAGTGTGGAGGGAGTCTGCATTTCATTCAATTTCGTTTTTTTATTTTTCTTTCTTTTTCAATTTCAGCCATTTAAATAGGACCATCATGCATTTTAGATTGTACGGACATACCATAATTATTATTTTTGAAAAACGACTCAATTTAGATTGATACAACAAAATAAGTTAAGGATTTTTAGTCAGTTGATAGTATTTTTTTTCTCTCAACTTAGATCAAATAAGAAATATAATGAAAAGTTTAATTTTGAGGGATAATAGTGTAACCGGTACATAGGGAGATTCTTAGGTGATGGCCATGAAATCTATTCTATGTTGTAGACTTTGTTTAAATAAGTGGAGGACTTAAAATACTTATATTAACTTGTCAAATCTTTAAAACTAAGTTGTGTTAAGTTTAATTCGCGTAACTCTCTTTTGTGCTTATAATTTCAATAATAATAATAGTAATCCAAGGGTATCCAATATTGCTTGTATATCAAGGGTTGGTGTGCAAACCCGCCAAGCTCTATCCGACATGTTGTTGACAAAGTCAGCGTTGGAATATCTTGGTCTCATTTTATGAGATTGGACACCTAAGGATTACCGACACGTTGTTGACAAAGTCAAAGTCGGCTTGCACAATCCGCCAAGCTCTTTACTCACTCTCCGTTAGTCCGCGAGGCAGTGCATGGGTGGTAATCCTTGGTCTTCTAAGTTAGGTGTATGTACTTAATCATAAATTTTAATTTTTAAAGGAATAAAGAATAAGCGATGATGCCCAAACACTTCTTGACCTTATTGATTTGACTAGCCATACATGAGAAAATAATAATACCACTTTGCAAACTGTGCCAAGCAAACTAAGAATCTATTTCATGGCTGCACTATGTTATCAACCGAACTAACTGGCCAAACTGGAATTTAACATTTGAAAACTTGATTTATATTGAGATTTTGTAACAAGTTGAGATATTTAAAGTACAATCAACTGATTAGAAACTGTTAACTTAATTTATTGTACCACTTCAGAAACAAGTCTTGTTTTCATTTTTGCTTTTATTTTGCATATGTCCATTGCATTCATGTAGTTTCATTAGAATCATAGCATACTGCATTTGGATTTTGTGGGTAGTATCCGCTGAAAACCCTCAAGAGACACCACTCGTCCTACTAGGGACACCTAGAGGTTTAATGGCTTGTTGCAAACGCTCAATGCAATCGTGTTTCCTACGAAAGTGTAACCTATCTAGTTTAGTTTTTTATTTCTTGTTTTACTCGAGGACGAGTAAAAGATAAGTGTGGGGGTATTTGATTGACATAGAAATGTGTTTATTTTATGCTCTTATATCTTATCTTTTGTATATAAATAAATATTACTTGGGTATTGTTTTGTCACTTTTACAGATATTCCAACCTAGCCCACATGTAACCAGAAATGGAGATCAGATTGGTATATAATTACATTTTGAAGAATTGTAGATGAAGATCTCACATCTAGTTGCTATTGGACAAGAAAATGATTGGTAGAAAGACCAAGAATTTCTCAAATCAAGGGAAGCTTGTCAAAGAACCAAGAGGAATAGAAGAAAGGCCAAAAATTTAATAGATTTAACTAAGGCCCATTTGAAACTCTCATTGTAAACTCTTTTGTGAATTCCCTAAGGCCCATTTATCATTGTATTAGGGTTAGGGTTTGGCTATCTATCCTATAAATACCCTTGTAATGTCATTGTAGCCACCATCTCATTTCTGTATTCCATTACTCTAATAAAAATTCTTCTTCTTCTTCTTCTTCTTCTTCTTTTATTTTCTAATATTTTTTAGCAACTAGTGTCATTTACCCGATTAGATTCGGTAGAGTACTAGTTGTATTTTACATTTGTTTCATTAGTGATTAGTCGTTTGATTAGTTTCAACGACAATCCTAATTTTATTTTTTTATTGTTCTTCTTATTCTGCACTTTTATTTTCTGCATTGTTGTTCTTGTTTTGCAATTTACTTTCTTTAGTGATTAATCGTTGATTAGATTCAACGATAATCCTAAGTTTGCAATTTCAATTTGTTTTTATTTCAACAAAATCTCCAGGCTTTGTCTAACTCGCCCAAGAGATTAGATAAATAATTTGATTTTAATTTACCGCCTTGTGTTCGACCTGTATGCTACACACCTGTGCGCTTGCAGAATTTTATTACAAATATCGCGCTTTTCTAGCATCGATCAGGCTACCGTCCCATGCTAGTCGGGCATTGGCACAACGCACTTTCATTGGAAATGTCGGCTGGTGCGGGGCGGGCCGTCACAGAATGAGTTGAGAGTAACAAGTTTATAATTAACATATTTGTGATTATATATATAATCCGATCTTCGAAAACATGATTTTTGAATATATAAAAGTTATATATATATTTGAAAAGCTAATCAACTAATTGATTGATGATTGTGTTGTGTGATTATTAGTTCAACTAATAAAATTATTTAAACCAATAAAAGAATGAAAGTTGAGTTGGTTAGTTAAACAACTTTCAGCATCGTTCCTTCTCGAGGACGAAAAGATTTTAAGTGGAGGAGATTTTAACAACCTGGAAAATCAGAACCAATTTAAATATTCATTTTAAGGAAATTTTGTTAGAAAATGCATCAAAATTTAAAAATTTCATTATTAAATTAAATTATTGGATTAAAAAAAGGTTTTTAAATAATATTATGATGTTATTAATGAGATTTATTAATATATGCTGATAGGTTGATTTAAAATAATATGTAGATTCTAAATGAAATAAATTATGACAACATATGTGTGTATATCGTTAGCCATCCGCTTTAATACTTTCCTTGTCTATCCAAAGTGTAACGTTCGTTAATTAATTTATTTTAAATTGTGAATATCTACATTTGTTTTAAGTGACCTCCATTCTTCATTAATATGCATTTGTTTCTTTCCTCCAATTTAATAATTTCTTTCCCAACATTATATTTTCATGTATCTTCTTTCATATATATGTATGTATTTTCCTTATATTTTGTATCGTGTTGTTTATATTCAGAAGAAAAATAAAATACCATAAAACTTTTAACATTTATCTATAAAAAATGTTTAACACATAATATGTAACATTATGTGTTTGAAATTTCAAAAGTCACATACTTTCTAGCATTTAGCATTAAACAATAAATTATGCATTCATTACTTTCCGTTATTCTCTTTCCTTACGTAATTTTCTTCTGAATTTTGATTAAGAAATAAATGTTGATTTGGTTGACATGTCCTTTCTAGGCAACAAATTTATTTCATTTGTAACCTACTACATATGTAGAGACACAAGTGAGGAATAAAAAAAATTAAAAAAAAATTATTTACTCCTACTATATAACATGCTAAACACTTCCAAATCCTAACCTAATTTCTTTCTCTGGTCAAAATAATGGTCGCCGCCTTCTTCTTTCTTCAACGTGAAAAGACCCACTATCTTTCATATTTTTTAAAATTGCACAAGCCTCCTAAAATCATGAAACAATTCCTTGATGCCTTCTTATCTTAAGCTTCACATTGATATCCATTTTTCTTCATTCGATGCTGCTTTTAGGGAGCTTGTCTCAATTTTTGGTACAGGATGATGTCATATTCGATAAATCGATCGTTTGACGATATTTAGCAACAAACCAATCAAGGTGAGAAATCGTTCTCACTCAAAATTATTTTATCATGTTATTATAATCATGTATAAAAATATATAAAATTGGCAGTGAGATTTCTTAATTTAAAATGAAATTAACTGTGATTGCGATGTGAAATTTATATATATACGCTATTAAAATTCGCATATGTGTTGTATGAAATTAGAATTGATTGATTGTGGTTGCGATGAACTGTTGGATTGAATTGTGTAACAAAATTTGTCATGTCGGAAATAAATTGTTTGTACAATAAAAATTACTTTTTTTATTGTATATATTAATCACAAAATTTGCCATGTTGGAAATAAATTGTTTATACAATAAAAATTACTTTTTTATTGTATATATGAATCACAAAATTTGCCATGTTCGAAATAAGTTGTTTATACAATAAAAATTACTTTTTTATTGCATATATGAATCACAAAATTTGTCATGTTGGAAATAAATTGTTAATACAATAAAAATTACTTTATTTTTCATTATATGTATGGATCACAAAATTTGTCATGTTGAAATAAAATGTTTATACAATAAAAATTATATTTTTATTGTTCATGAATCACAAATTTGTCATGTTTTAAACAAAATGTTTAAACATTAGCAATAACATTTTTAGTGTATGTTTGAGTCATTAAAAAAATCATGTTTTAAATAAAATGTTTAAACATTAAAAATAACATTTTTAGTGCATGTTTGATTCATTAAAAAGAATCATATTTTAAATAAAATGTTTAAACATTAAAAATAACATTTTTAGTGTATGTTTGATTCATTAAAAAGAATCATGTTTTAAATAAAAAGATTAAACATTAAAAATTATATTTTTATTGTATTATTGATTCATTAAAAAGAATCATGTTTTAAAGAAAAATGATCACTTGTTAATACATGCTTTGTTTATTAAAATGTAATCATTTACATGTTAGCGACAAAGAAAAATGATCAATTGTTAATACATGCTTTGTTTATTAAAATGCAATTATTTACATGTTAACGACAAAGAAAAATGATCACTTTTTAATACTTGCTTTGTTTATTAAAATGTAATCATTTACATGTTAGCGACAAAGAAAAATGATCACTTGTTAATACATGCTTTGTTTATTAAAACATTATTATTTGCATGTTAGGGAAGTAGAAAAACAATAATATGTACTGATTCAATAAAATCGTGTCACTTACATGTTAGCGATGTTAATAGAAAAATGTTCATTTGTTAAATATGTATTGTGTAACGACCCGGAAATTCTGAGCCAATTTAAAATTTTTATTTTGGCAATTTTAATGAATTTTGAATATTTAAAATGAATTATTTTAAATAATAGCGACGAGAAATTTAATTTGAATAGAATTCGAACGTATATATTTATATACGTCATCGTTAGAGTATATATATTTATTTCGAATTATATAAGGAATTGAAAATGGAGCGGTAGTTCGATAATTCGATTTCAAAGTTCAAATGAATGTACCGGGTGCAAAATAAACCGGATTTTAGTGAAACCAAAAACATCAGAATCTAATAGAGAATATCTTTCCAACGAATCCGAAAAATTGAAATTTCATAGCGGGGATAAAAAGTTATGTCCAGTTGAAATTTCAGAATAGTCGCTATGGAATTTCGGCCCTTAAAAATAGCCATTTTGCCAATGACCTCGGTTGTCGATGAAACCACTTTTGTTGGATCCGCGATGTCAAATTATTGCTAAGTTTCAAATTTCATAATGTTTCGAATCAATATGTGAGCATGGCAAAGGAAAATGCGTTTGACCATTTTCAGTTGATTTTAATCGACTGGAAATTGGCCATTTTTCAAACGATCTCAAAATTCGATGAAATTAGTTTTGTTAGGACCGTATCGTCAATACAAAGCTAGAAAATATTTTTCTGGAATTTTTCGAGTTAGTATGTGGCCCCGACAAATTGAAATGCGCGTTCAAATTCAATATATAGAGTTATATTTTGATTTTGGCGGAAACTAATCGAAACGATCGAATCAGCTTACGATACATATCCTATTATGTTTGGAATGGGGGTAATTAGCTAGGGACGACATGCGGTGGGTCTCGTTTCGAGTTCGAAATAAAAAGTTACTTTATAGTGGGAAAATTAAATAAAATATAAATAAATAAACATTTGTATAAAACCCCTACTCCATCTTTTTCTCCCTCATTCCCTCCCCGCTCAGAAAAAAGAAAAAAAAGAAAAAAACAACGGAAGAACCCGTGGATCTCGCCCACCCTCCTCCTCCTCCACCGATTGCCGCCGCCGCTTCTTCTTCTTCCCCCTCCCCCGCCACTACCTCCCTCCCTCCTCCACACGAACCACGAGACCCAAACCCACCTGAAACCCGCACCGCAACCCACTCCCCCAAATCAGCGACGCCCAGACCACTCCACATCCGCGAGACCGGCGTACCCCGTGCCACCCCTCGCCTGCGACCCCCCCTCTGACCTGCTGAAGCCGGCGCCCTTCCCCTTTGTACCCCATAAGTTTTTACTTTATTTTATTTTCTTTGTTCAGTTAATAAAATCGGTTTTATTATATGATTGGAAAAAAAAATAGATAAAAGATACGATTTTTAATAGATAAAAGGTCGAATTTTGAGGTAGAAAGATTCGATATTTTTTTATTTGTTAAATATTGAATTTTTATAATGTTAAAGATTGATTTTTTATAATGTTAAGGGCGATATTTTTATTATATGTAAAACAATATAAAAATTGAATTTTTATATATGTAGAAGAAGAATAAAAATCGAATTTTTATATATGTAAAGAGAAAACAAAGGTTTGATTTTTATAAAGTAAAAGTAATAAAAATAGAATTTTTATCTATATAATAGCGGTGTAAAAATAGAATTTTTATCTATATAGTAGCGATATAAAATTAGAATTTTTATCTATATAGTAGCGATATAAAAATTGAATTTTTATCTATATATTAGCGATATAAAAATATAATTATTATCTATATAGAAGCGGTGTAAAAATAGAATTTTTATCTATATAATAGCGGTATAAAAATGTGATTTTTATATATGTAGTAAAAGCGAGCAACAAAAGTGACAAAAGGCGAGAACAACGATGACTTCTACATAAGAAGAGTCGAGGCGTTTGGATTAGCTAGTCGATGAGAACTTCTCACCTTCTAATTTTACTTTCTAGTTAAAAATATATACCAGGATGTAGACGGTGTTTAGTAGCATCTGACACCCATCATCCACAGACCATGGATGGCTTATACGTTTGATTGTTTAATGCGGTGAAAATTTTATTGTGTGTTGTGAGATGAAATAAAATATTTATATAGTTAAAAATATTTTATCGTTAAAAATATAATTTTTAACGGGTATGTAAATAAATAAAAATCTGTGTTTGTTGATTTGAAACCCCATAACGGTATTGGGATAAAATATGGCATACACTAATCCCAATAATTTGTTGTATGTCGATCGATTGATTAACAGGCTGTTATAAGCGTTAGATATCTATATTTGATGCTTATACAGTGTAGTGCACTTTGTATGATGGTTGATTACTTGTTAGTGCTATTATATACATGTGTTGTTTGGAATCCATATAATTAACATTATATGGTAATTGATTGGGCCTCATTCCAATTGGGAAATAAAGAATATTATAAATATAAATAGTCATGTGTTGACGATATTCATGTGTTGAATAAAATATATATTTATGTGTTGAAGAAAATATTCATTTGTTGAATAGAATAACGAATTTATTGAAATATATATAAAGCCGTGTTGATTAGAGATGCGCCATTTTGACGTGAACGATATTTATATCGATTATATTCGTTTTTATAATGAATATTGAAAAGAGATTTAAAAATCGAATATTTAGAAAATGAATTCGAATTGAATTTAATAGAAAAGAAATTCGAATCGAATTGAATGAATTCGAATTGAATGAATTAGAAATTGAAATTGAATTGAAATCGATTTGAATTGAAATCAAATAGAAATGAAAGTGAAAAGAATTTATAATGGAAAATTCAATTTTGATTTGAATTTGAAATGAAAGTTGAGATTGTTTTTGAAACAAATTTGAAACGATTTATAAAATTCGTTTTAAAAGGAAATCGACAAAATATATATATATATTATATATATAATGTCCTGAATAGAACGCGCCGCGCTGCGGCAGTTCGTGAATTTTGACCATTGACTTCGAATTGATGTTGCGGGAGATCCGGCTGTTGGATTCTCCTAAAACCGGAATCGTTGGGTTCGTATCGAAAAGAGCTTTCCAATGAATATTAGAAATTTGAAATCTAATAGTTGGATTTGTAAATATGTCCAAATCAAATTTGGAAAAGGTCGCTGTAAGTGCAGTTCGATGGCCGTTAATGGAAATCGACTGTACGGGCCTTGATAAAATTATTAAAAATATCAATAATTTGTGTATAATCATAAGAAATGGTTTGTGAAAAACTGGGATGAAAAATTCCACATTTGAAAAGATAAAAATAGATTTTTATCAAAATGAACTAGTTTTGAACTAGAATTAAAATCAATTTATTTTTGAAATAAATAAATTGAATTTGAAAGTGGTTTTAAAAATAATCAGAATTTCCAATAATTGAAGTGGAAATGGATTTGAATCGAAATTGTCTTTGGAATATTTCGATGATGGATTTCGTGATTATACAGATATTGTTATGGGAATTTGAAAGATATATTTATATCGTTATTTCCAATACGATATTTGTTGGTTTCAGAATTTGATATTGAATATAAGCCGATATATTTTCTATTCAGAGCCTTGTATTTAATATCAAATGTGATTTGGGTTTGTCGTGAATGGTGTCTTCATTAACACTGTTCTTAAGCCCAATGGAGAAAAAGATTAAATCTTTTTATTTAGATTTAATGAAGTGTACCAATTAAATAATGTTTAATTGGAATTGAATTTGAATGTGATTTTGGGTTTATCGTGAATCGTGTTTTAGATGACACTGGTCCTTTAACCCAGTTAAAGGCAGGATATTGATTTGTGGGAAGATTAAAACTAAGTGGAGTTTTAATGAATCTTTAATTAGATTGAAAGTGAGTTGATTGTTTAAATTATCAAAATTGGAAAGTGATCGAGAATGGAGTATCACCAGTTTTTCTCCAAAGCGATAGTTAAATCTTTAATTAGATTTGAATGTGAAATGGTAATTAACTTTACCGATAACACCGTGGTGTTAGATAAGGAGTATTACCAGTTCTGCTCTAGGGGATGAATAGGTTGGGATTGGGAAATAAAATAAATAATTACTTCGGTGTGGTTCGCTAATCCCGACTAGTTTGAAAAACCATAATATGGTTTGAAATGACATCCAAAGGAAAATTAAAGAATAAATTTAGAAGAATTTATCTTTGATAAAATTAATGGGAACCTTTCCCTAAGAGTGTGAAAATTTGAATAAAAGAATATTCTGAATTGGAATGAGGCGTATGTTGTGTTTGTGTAACACGTGTTTATTATATACGCGGGTTATTCTGAAAGGCCGGGTTTATACCCATTCTGAATAACCGATTCGACGATAAGTCGAAGACGAAGACGGTGGTTGAAGACCGGAAGTCTTCACATCGTTTGGGTGATTACTGATGATCTTGATTGGGATGTACACCCAAGATGAGGGAATCAGTTGGTGATCGTCCAGACGTACTTGGAGATCGATGGATATGCAAGGAAAGTGCCTACGGTTTTGTTCAGACCCAGAACAAACTTGTAAATGGACTGTGTGTCTGACATTGGATTTTATTCTGTGTGGATTGATCTCTATTAAATATACATCTGTTTGGCGGCGGAGAATTTATTCTCTTGCTTAACGCCCTTCTCTGAGACGTACGAGCTCAGAGGTTGTATATCGATGGACATCAGTCGCATGGAGTGAATTGCCAGTGTGACACGCGTAAGTGGCAATTGATCAAGGCTTCTATTGAAAAGCAAAGTCTTGTGGTTGATGATCAAAGCACAGCCTGTGTGGCGCAACTTTGTGTATAACGTGAATTCGCGAGCGTCACACCTCGATATGAGTCAAAAACGGGATACGGACCGTTGGGAGAACACTACGTTTCTTTCTAGCTATGGGTGATGTCAGTGACCTACCAGCCCTGACATTTATATACTTTTTACCTGTGTGGATGTTGGAATGCGAGGCGCCTCAGATATAGGTCTGTTAGGACCGGGAAACGTGTGTTCAAGAATAACTAATCCTCCAAAGTTAGGTGAGGACCGGCCCAACCTATTCCAAGGATCATAGTGGGGTCCTGGGACATTTGCTAGAGTGTCTCGAACGGAGAGGAGCTTGCCCCTTGCCTCGACTCATGACGGAAATCCAATTTCCAATACGTGACTTGCGGTTTTATTTGTAGAACCTAGTATGGCGACATAGTGGTATGGGTCATTCATGCCGCCTATGGTTGATATTTATGATTGAAATTGTTTTGACACTATACACTTATTGTAATATCAAAATAATGTGTTTTAAACGTATCAAGCATGTTGTGGCTATTATAAGGTAAAAACCCTATCCTCCGGCTTGCGTTGCATTGTGTGATGGGACCTGGGTCTTATAATAGCTTCATTTTTCTTTATTTAGCATTGTGCTGTTTGTTTTATGCACTGGTATTCCTGGGAGGAAACCCGTTCCGTGTTATACGGCGTGGTCGCTTGATTTACCGAACTTTAAAATAAAGATTAATAACTGTTTTAGTTCTCACACCAGTCACATGACTGACCTGGAGTTTATTGTTTCAACCTAAACTCTGGGTGCCCCTATTTTCCACATGGGCAGCTAGTAGTTTTGGTTTTGTAGATTTATATTCAGGATCCTGATTTACAGCTGGAACGATGCTCGGAAAGCTCTGTATTCGTGTGTTACTTTCAGTTGTGTTTTGTAATATTTTCCGCTGCTATGTAATTTATTGTAATCTCTGATAATTGTCGAATGTATTTTATTTATTCATACTCTGTATATTCTTGTATCTGATGGAATTATTGTAATTAACAATGAAATGTTCTCCTGTTCGCGTTCCGATGTGTGTTGTTCTCATCTCAATCCGGGCTTTCCTTACCGGGGGAGTTCGGGTCGTTATAGTTTGGTATCAGAGCTTTGGTTTGCAGAGCTCGAGAACAAGACACATTAGAACCTTACGAAAGAATTCATCAGATATTGGATTAGTAATATCCAATTAGAATAACTCGTTAGAGATAGGATCAGTAATATCCTAGAACGAGTGTGAAGAGTATGTTTTTCAAATGAAAACAATTCTGTTTTGAAATTTAAACCATTTTATACGTATTTGAATATTTATATATATTGATTTGGACAATCGAGTATATAAAGGTTTTGCATATATGCGTCATGAACGTATATTCGAAGTTTTAATATACTGGATAGATATAGAATCACACTCTAGTTGCCCGGAGATGATGTTGATAATGACCATGGCATCATCAATATTTATGTTCGTGTTTCGAAGGAGTGATATCTATATATTTCCATTAGACTGGTGCGAGAACCAAAACTAGATAGGTTCATTGTTATGATTTGGCATCAAAAACATGATTTTCTATATATATGTATATATATATGTATATATCAAAATTATGAATTTGAAACGATAATCCACTAATTGATTGATGGTTGTGTTGTTTGTTTATTTGTTTGATAATTTTGAACCATTTAGCCTAATTGAACCGAATTTTGAACTGTATTTAAAATTTGTTAGAATTTCATGTATATACATGTACTTTCATTGAACAGGTCATAGCAAGGAGGCTAGAGCAGAAGAATAAAATTGTTTGCCTGACAAATAGGTACATGTTTACCATAATTTACTGTTTTGTTTGGGTGATGATGATTTTATGAGTCGATTGTCTAGCCGCTTGGCTTTTTCTTTTTCTTTTGAATTGAAGAAGGCCATGGGAGGCTATATGAAATATCCCGAAGTCCCCGGTGCAGGGGAGGTTATGGCGAAATTTTTCGAAAATTTAGGGTGTTAGCCAAATTTTTGAAAAATTTGAAAAGTTCTTAGAAACTGAAAAGTTGAAGAACTTAAGCCGTAATGAAAATAATGGAAGTTGAGCTGATTAGTTAAACAACTTTCGGCTTTGTTCCTTTTCGAGGACGAAAAGTTTTAAGTGAGGAGAATGTAACGACCCGGAAATTCTGAGCCAATTTAAAATTTTTATTTTGGCAATTTTAATGAATTTTGAATATTTAAAATGAATTATTTTAAATAATAGCGACGAGAAATTTAATTTGAATAGAATTCGAATGTATATATTTATATACGTCGTCGTTAGAGTATATATTTATTTTAAATTATATAAGGAATTGAAAATGGAGTGGTAGTTCGATAATTCGATTTCAAAGTTCAAATGAATGTACCGGGTGCAAAACAAACCAAATTTTAGTGAAACCAAAAATATTAGAATCTAATAGAGAATATGTTTCCAACGAATCCGAAAAATCGAAATTTCATAGCGGGGATAAAAAGTTATGTCCAGTTGAAATTTCAGAATAGTCGCTATGGAATTTCGGCCCTTAAAAATAGCCATTTTGCAAACGACCTCGGTTGTCGACGAAACCACTTTTGTTGGATCAGCGATGTCAAATTATTGCTAGGTTTCAAATTTCATAATTTTTCGAATCAATATGTGAGCGTGGCAAAGGAAAACACGTTTGACCATTTTCAATTGATTTTAATCAACTGGAAATTGGCCATTTTTCAAACGAACTCAGAATTCAACGAAATTAGTTTTGTTAGGACCGTATCGTCAATACAAAGCTTGAAAATATTTTTCTGGAATTTTTCGAGTTAGTATGTGGCCCCGACAAATTGAAATGCGCGTTCAAATTCAATATATAGAGTTATATTTTGATTTTGGCGGAAACTGATCGGAACGATTGAATCGGCTTACGATACATATCCCATTGTGTTTGGAATGGGGGTAATTAACTAGGGACGACAGGCGGTGGGTCTCGTTTCGAGTTCGAAATAAAAAGTTACTTTATAGTGGGAAAAATAATAAAATATAAATAAATAAACATTTGCATAAAACCCCCTCCTCCATCTTTTTCTCCCTCATTCCCTCCCCGCTCAGAAAAATGAAAAAAAAGAAAAAAAAAAGAAAAAAAAACGACGGAAGAACCCGTCGATCTCGCCCACCCTCATCCTCCTCCACCGATCGCTGCCGCCGCTTCTTCTTCTTCCCCCTCCCCCGCCGCTACCTCCCTCTCTCCTCCACACGAACCACGAGACCCAAACCCACCTGAAACTCGCGCCGCAACCCCCTCCCCCAAATCAGCGACGCCCAGACCACCCCACACCCGCGAGACCGCCGTACCCCGCGCCACCCCTCGCCTGCGACCCCCCTCTAACCTGCTGAAGCTGGCGCCCTTCCCCTTTGTACCCCGTATGTTTTTTACTTTATTTTATTTTCTTTATTTAGTTAATAAAATCAGATTTATTATATGATTGGAAAAAAAATATAGATAAAAGATACGATTTTTAATAGATAAAAGGTCGAATTTTGCGGTAGAAAGATTCGATTTTTTTTATTTGTTAAAGATTGAATTTTTATAATGTTAAAGATTGAATTTTTATAATGTTAAGGGCGATATTTTTATTATATGTAAAACAATATAAAAATCGAATTTTTATATATGTAGAAGAAGAATAAAAATCGAATTTTTATATATGTAAAGAGAAAACAAAGATTTGGTTTTTATAAAGTAGAAGTAATAAAAATAGAATTTTTATCTATATAGTGGCGGTGTAAAAATAGAATTTTTATCTGTATAGTAGCGATATAAAAATAGAATTTTTATCTATATAGTAGAGATATAAAAATAGAATTTTTATCTATATAGTAGCGATATAAAAATAGAATTTTTATCTATATAGTAGCGGTGCAAAAATAGAATTTTTATCTATATAATAGCGGTATAAAAATGTGATTTTTATATATGTAGTGAAAGCGGGCAACGAAAGTGACAATAGGCGAGAACATCGATGACTTCTACATAAGAAGAGTCGAGGCGTTTCGATTAGCTAGTCGGTGAGAACTTCTCACCTTCTAATTTTACTTTCTAGTTAAAAATATATACTAGGATGTAGACGGTGTTTAGTAGCACCAGACACCCGTCATCCACAGACCATGGATGGCTTGTATGTTTGATTGTTTGTTGTTGTGAAAATTTTATTGTGTGTTGTGAGATGAAATAAAATATTTATATAGTTAAAAATATTTTATCGTTAAAAATATAATTTTTAACGGGTATGTGAATAAATAGAAATCTGTGTTTGTTGATTTGAAACCCTACACGAGTATTAGGATAAAATACGATATACACTAATCCCAATAATTAGTTGTATGTCGATCGATTGATTGACAGGCTGTTATAAGCGTTAGATATCTATATTTGATGCTTATACAGTGTAGTGCACTTTGGATGATAATTGATTATTTGTTAGTGCTATTATATACATGTCTTGTGTGGAATCCATATAATTAACATTATATGGTAATTTATTGGGCCTCATTCCAATTGGGAAATAAAGAATATTATAAAATATAAATAGTCATGTGTTGACGATATTCGTGTGTTGAATAAAATATATATTCATGTGTTGAAGAAAATATTCATTTGTTGAATAGAATAACGAATTTATTGAAATATATATAAAGCCGTGTTGATTAGAGATGCGCCATTTTGACATGGACGATATTTATATCGATTATATTCGTTTTTATAATGAACATTGAAAAGAGATTTTAAAATCGAATATTTAGAAAATGAATTCGAATTGAATTGAATAGAAAAGAAATTCGAATCGAATTGAATGAATTCGAATTGAATGAATTAGAAAGTGAAATTGAATTGAAATCGATTTGAATTGAAATCAAATAGAAATGAAAGTGAAAAGAATTTATAATGGAAAAATCAATTTTGATTAGAATTTGAAATGAAAGTTGAGATTGTTTTTGAAACAAATTTGAAACGGTTTATAAAATTCGTTTTAAAAGGAAATCGACGAAATATATATATATATATATATATATATTATATATGTAATGGCCTGAATAGAACGCGCCGCGCTGCGGTAGTTCGTGAATTTCGACCATTGACTTCGAATTGATGTTGCATGAGATCCGACTGTCGGATTCTCCTAAAACCGGAACCGTTGGGTTCGTATCGAAAAGAGCTTTCCAATGAATATTAGAAATTTGAAATCTAATAGTTGGATTTGTAAATATGTCCAAATCAAATTTGGAAAAGGTCGCTGTAAGTGCAGTTCGATGGCCGTTGATGGAAATCGACTGTACGGGCCTTGATAAAATTATTAAAAATATCAATAATTTGTGTATAATCATAAGAAATGGTTTGTGAAAAACTGGGATGAAAAATTCCACATTTAAAAGATAAAAATAGATTTTTATCAAAATGAACTAGTTTTGAACTAGAATTAAAATCAATTTATTTTTGAAATAAATAAACTGAATTTGAAAGTGATTTTAAAAATAATCAGAATTTCCAATAATTGAAGTGGAAATGGATTTGAATCGAAATTGTCTTTGGAATATTTCAATGTTGTATTTCGTGATTATTCAGATATTGTTGTGGGAATTTGAAAGATATATTTATATCGTTATTTCCAATACGATATTGTTGGTTTCTGAATTTGATATTGAATATAAGCCGATATATTTTCTATTCAGAGCCTTGTATTTAATATCAAATGTGATTTGGGTTTGTCGTGAATGGTGTCTTCATTAACACTGTTCTTAAGCCTAATGGATAAAAAGATTAAATCTTTCTATTTAGATTTAATGAAGTGTACCAATTAAATAATGTTTAATTGGAATTGAATTTGAATGTGATTTTGGGTTTATCGTGAATCGTGTTTTAGATGACATTGGTCCTTTAATCCAGTTAAAGGCAGGATATTGATTTGTGGGAAGATTAAAACTAAGTGGAGTTTTAATGAATCTTTAATTAGATTGAAAGTGAATTGATTATTTAAATTATCAAAATTGGAAAGTGATCGAGAATGGAGTATCACCAGTTTTGCTCCAAAGCGATAGTTAAATCTTTAATTAGATTTGAACGTTAAATAGTAATTAACTTTACCGATAACACTGTGGTGTTAGATATGGAGTATTACGAGTTTTGCTCCAGGGGATGAATAGGTTGGGATTGGGAAATAAAATAAATAATTACTTCGGTGTGCTTCGCTAATCCCGACTAGTTTGGAAAACCATAATATGGTTTGAAATGATATCCAAATGAAGATTAAAGAATAAATTTAGAAGAATTTATCTTTGATAAAATTAATGGGAACCTTTCCCTAAGAGTGTGAAAATTTGAATAAAAATATATTCTGAATTGGAATGAGGCGTATGTTGTGTTTGTGTAACACGTATTTATTATATACGCGGGTTATTCGGAAAGGCCGGGTTTATACCCATTCTGAATAACCAATTCGACGATAAGTCAAAGATGAAGACGGTGGTTGAAGACCGGAAGTCTTCACCTCGTTTGGGTGATTACTGATGATCTTGATTGGGTTGTACACCCAAGATGAAGGAATCAGTTAGTGATCGTCCAGACGTACTTGGAGATGGATGGATATGCGAAGAAAGTGCCTCCGGTTTCGTTCAGACCCAGAACGAACTTGTAAATGGACTGTGTGTCTGACGTTGGATTTTATTCTGTGTGGATTGATCTCTATTAAATATACATCTGTTTGGCGGCGGAGAATTTATTCTCTTGCTTAACGCCCTTCTCTGAGACGTACGAGCTCAGAGGTTGTATATCGATGGACATCAGTCGCATGGAGTGAATTGCCAGTGTGGCACGCGTAAGTGGCAATTGATCAAGGCTTCTGTTGAAAAGCAAAGTCTTGTGGTTGATGATCAAAGCATGGCCTGTGTGGCGCAGCTTTGTGTGTAACATGAATTCGCGAGCCTCACACCTCGATATGAGTCAAAAACGGGATACGGACCGTTGGGAGAACACGGCGTTTCTTTCTAGCTATGGGTGATGTCAGTGACCTACCAACCCTGACATTTATTTACTTTTTACCTGTGTGGATGTTGGAATGCGAGGCGCCTCAGATATAGGTCTGTTAGGACCGGGAAACGTGTGTTCAGGAATAATTAATCCTCCAAAGTTTGGTGAGGACCGGCCCAACCGATTCCAAGGATCATAGTGGGGTCCTGGGACATTTGCTAGAGTGTCTCGAACGGAGAGGAGCTTGCTCCTTGCCTCGACTCGTGACGGAAATCCAATTTCCAATACGTGACTTGCGGTTTTATTTGTAGAACGTAGTATGGCGACATAGTGGTATGGGTCATTCATGCCGCCTATGATTGATATTTATGATTGAAATTGTTTTGACACTATACACTTATTGTAATATCAAAATAATGTGTTTTAAACGTATCAAGCATTCTTTGGCTATTATAAGGTAAAAACCCTATCCTCCGGCTAGCGTTGCATTGTGTGATGGGACCTGGGTCTTATAATAGCTTCATTTTTCTTTATTTAGCATTGCGCTGTTTGTTTTATGCACTGGTATTCCTAGGAGGAAACCCGTTCCATGTTATACGGCGTGGTCCCTTGATTTACCGAACTTTAAAATAAAGATTAATAACTGTTTTAGTTCTCACACCAGTCCCATGACTGACCTAGAGTTTATTGTTTCAACCTAAACTCTGGGTGCCCCTATTTTCCACACAGGCAGCTAGTAGTTTTGGTTTTGCAGATTTATATTCAGGATCCTGATTTACAGCTGGAACGATGCTCGGAAAGCTCTGTATCCGTGTGTTACTTTCAGTTGTGTTTTGTATTATTTTCCGCTGCTATGTAATTTATTGTAATCTCTGATAATTGTCGAATGTATTTTATTTATTCATACTCTGTATATTCTTGTATCTGATGGAATTGTTGTAATTAACAATGAAATGTTCATCTGTTTGCGTTCTGCTTTGTCGTGTTCTCGAGGTAATCCATTCTTCTCTTCACGGGGAAGTACGGGTTGTCACATATTGATTCATTAAAATAATGTCATTTACATATTAGCGAATTAAAAAGAAATAAACATGTTAAACATGTTATGTCATTAAAAAAAGGACATTTTTTCATGTTAGTTAGATAAAAAGAAATACATATGTTAAACATGTTATGTTATTAAAAAAAGGACATTTTGTCTTGTTAGTTAGATAAAAAGAAATAAATATGTTAAACATGTTATGTCATTATAAAAAAGGACGTTTTATCATGTGAGTTAGAGTAAAAGAAATAAATATGTTAAACATGTTATGCAATTAAAAAAAGGACATTTTATCATGTTAGTTACAGTAAAAGAAATAAATAAGTTAAACATGTTATGTCATTAAAAAAGGACATTTTGCCATGTTAGTTAAATAAAAAGAAATAAATATATTGAACATGTTATGTCATTAAAAAAAGGACATTTTATCATATTAGTTAAAGTAAAAGAAATAAATATGTTAAACATGTTTTGTCATTAAAAAAAGGACATTTTATCATGTTAGTTAGAGTAAATGAAATAAATATGTTAAACAAGTTATGTCATTAAAAAAAGGACATTTTATCATGTTGGTTAGATAACAAGTAATAAACATGTTAAACATGTTATGTCATTAAAAAAAGGACATTTTATCATGTTAGTTAGACAAAAAGAAATAAACATGTTAAACATGTTTTCTCATTAAAAAGGGCATTTTATCGTGTTAGTTAGATAAAATAATAATAATATGATAACATGTTTTGTTATTAGAAATGATATTTTCAACATGTTAGATTAGAATAAAAAGATTTATATGTTGAACATGTAATGTCATTAAAAATGACATTTTTATCATGTAAGTTAGAATAAATAGAATGATGTGTTAAACATGTTTTGTCATTAAAAATGACATTTATAACATGTTAAATTAGAATAAAAGAATCATATGTTAGAATATGATCTTGTTTGATTAAAACATTATTTTTAACATGTTATTTAAAATCGTCGAACGAACTACATTTGTGTGTATATATATATATAATATGTATATATATAAATCTAAATAAAACGAATCGTGCACGGTAGTTTGCGTTTTGGAATCGTAACTTTAAACGATTATACCGAGAGATCCGACCGTCGGATTTTCCTAAAACTGGAACCGTTGGGTTCTCTTTGGAAAGATCTTTCCAACGATATTAAATTTGTTAAGATCCAACGGTTATATTTCGAGAAATATGTAAGTCAAATCTAAAAAAAAAACTGCGTCAAGGCCGCGTAATGACCTAAAACGTCATTCGAATTAAATGGGCTATTTTTATATAAATAAAAATAGCGATAAATCGTTATAAAATATTATAAATGATATGGAATGAAAGTAAACCAATTTCCATTGGTTTATAAAGTAATATGGACGGTTAGATTTATTTGACATTAATCTATAGAATTGAATTAAATTTAACCAAAGAAAGTAATGATTTTAGAGATTGAAACCAATTGGAGTTTAATAAATCTTTAATTAGATTGTGAATGTATAGATGGTAATTAAATTACCAAAACATGAAACGTGATTGAACCAAATACACTTGGTTGCTGATATTGATTGTGATGGATTGACTGTTTGGATTGTGCTCGACCAGTTTATGAGCAAAATATGCTTTTACATTTAGCATTGGGTTGGGTAAAAATATCTATGTGCTAACACCTTGTGAAACACTTCACGATTTGACTATAAGGTGTTTAGCGATGTCATTTATTTCAAAATTTAATCAATGATTTTCAAATATGATTTCTTAAGTAAAAAGAATAGTACTCCCGATTTTGGACAGGGAATGTTTTATAAAAATGTTTTATAAAAGAGAAAGGATTTCGAGGCCTAAACCCGATGATTTCTAAAATGATTTAGAAATGTACTATGTGTTACATTGTAGTTCAACACATAACCGATTAGTTGCTATTGATGATATATCTGTTTGGTGGCGGAGAATTTATTCTCTTGCTTAACACCCTTCTTTGATACGTATGAGCTCAAAGGTTATGTGATTAATAGTGATTGCTCATATGTGTGAATTGCTGACGTGAAGTACTATAGTTTGAAATTACTTGTGATTATTATGTTGTGAAATGATTTTCCCCACTTCAGGATATAAAATGATTTAGTATGTGGCTAAAGATCGAGTGACCCGAGAGCGACTAAAAGTGTGAGGGCGGTGTATGCTTTCCCCTAGATTGTGGTATGGTGCATCGTCAGTGTATCCTGCTCCATCGAGGGAGGTGCACATATATATATCGAGTTGGTAAGGCGCATACAACCTTGTTTGAGGGTACATGACCGATATTTGGTTGCATACTTGTTTGTATGCATTGTTATGTTTTAGAATTCATATTTCCAAAGATTTTTGTTCGAGATGCCAAAGTGAAATCTATATTGATATAAAAGCTAGATTTGTATTTTAAACGATTTGAAATAAGAATCGAGAAATAAAGTCCAAAGAAATAATTTTTGTAAAGTGAAATGGATTTGGAAAATCTAAGTGTGGGGATTAATCTAAATGGGTAGATTGGAAAATTGCATGTTGATTGATGCAATGTAGATCCATATGACTATTATTGGTTGTTGTTTACTGGTATTCTTGGGGGTAAACCTGTTCCATGTTATACGGCCCGGTCCTTTGATTTACCTTATTTTAAAGTAAAGTTTTAAATAACTGTTTTGAGTTCTCACACTAGTCCCATGACTGACTCGGAGTTTATTGTTTTAACCTAAACTATGTGTGCCCATATTTTCCACATGGGCAGTCAGTAGTTTAGTTTTGCAGATTATTTCATTTAGCAAGATTCTAGATCAAAGCGAAAAGCTATGTCCAAAGTATTGATAGTATTCCGTTGTGTTATTTTATTTTTTTCCACTGAATTGTATTACATTTATTGTAAATTAATCTTCCGCTGTATTGTTATTTTTCGATGTACTTTGATATATTTTGTAGTCTGATGTAACATTATTATGATGTTTATAAAAGTCTTCTGTTATTTGTTCTGATGTGTTGTATGCCCAGAGTTAGCATATCCAAGCTTCGAACGGTCTTTGTCGATTTAGCGATCGATTAGGTCCGAGCGAAATCCATATTGTTACAATAGTTTTCTTTAAAATTATGGGGTGTTACAGTCACACGATCTATTTTAAACTTATATCTAGGTTAGATCTGTATTTCTATGAATTAAAGTTCAGTTACCGTAACTTTTTATAAGTAATTTGAGTTTGGTAAAATCAGTGTCTGGAACCAACTTATAGACTGTATAACTTCTTTGACACTAGCCGCATTTTGATGAAAACTTTTCCAATTGACAACCATATAGCTCTACTTTTGTGCATGTAAAATTTTAGACCATTTTGAGTTGTATATGTCGAGCTAAATCTATGCAAAATTGAATATAAGGCTAAAAATCAGCCTGTTCCATGAGTAGGTTCGACCCACCCTCACCATGGGTTGCCACAAACCACTCATGGGTCGACCATACACATTAGAGGTCGAGTCAAATCATTCAATTTATCGTGCCTTGCTTTAAATATTAAATTGCTCAATGGACTTAAATTTTGACGCTTGGTGAAAACAATGACCAGGTCCAGCTTTAGGGAACTGTATATCCTACAATATTGGTATGGTTTGCATATGTCTTTAGCCATTATAAAGTAAGAATGTTATTATCTGTGCTATAAATTTTCAGACCATTCTGAAGTCATTTAAATTTTCAAATCAAGTCTGAAAATTGAACCTGGAGAAGATTTATGACTTGGCCAAAATTCAACGTGGCCTGAGTCCAAGTTTGAGATTCCATATCTTTTTCACGTCATATTGAAATTCAGTGATACTGTTTCCAATTTATAGATGTGTTATTCTACTTTGGGCATACCAATTTATAGACCATTCCGAGGTGGTTTGATCAATCAAAACTAACACGCAAGGTTCAAACAAAGTTATTTTCTAAGTACTTTTCATGGCTTTGGTGCTTGTCTTAGGAATTTTTTTTAAGTATTTCACGCCTCTTTTAATCTGGTTTTAAGCCATGATTCTTGTGTTTCACTTTAGCCTACTTCTACAATGGATAAAACTAAATTGTCATCAATCTACTGTTTTAGTTTGGTGAATTTCCAAATTGATTTCTATGAGTTTTTCTCATATTTCTTTGTACATTTGCACGTATTTCATAATGGCTTTATAAAAGTTTTAAATATAAATAAGTATTGACTTAATAAAATATTTTTCTATATTATAAAGGTTTTTATATCATTAAGTTTTACAATATAAAGTGATATTTCTGAATAAGTGGTTTTCAAATATTTTCTGGAATCATTTATAAAACCCGATTTCTAAATTGTATTTTCTCCTATATAAACCCACATGTTTTTGCACCCTTTGAGAAGGTGAGATTGTGATTAAACGATATGGTAAACCTAATTTTGTGGGACATGATGATATATTATATTGATTAATTTCAGACTCGTCGACTAAAGTTATGGTTGTTTTTCAATGTAAAGTAGACTGACTTATAGTAAACCGAATAGTGAAACTTGCGATATGAGACGCATTATTTTCACTTTATGAGTTACTATTGGGAAGTCTATGGCACATTCTTGTGGTTCCAATACTTGATTCGAAGTGAAGCAAGACCTGGTGGAGTCTTTGTATGTATACATATTCACTTGACTGAAGTAGTCAAGTGAACTCGACCGATGCAGGCTATGGTGAAATTGTGCTCGATCGAGATGGGTCATAGTAAAAATATTCACTGAGATGGGTCATACTCAGGTTATAGTTGACCGAGATGGGTCCAATAAGATTACACTCGACTGAGGCGGGGCCTAGCGAAGTTGCACTTGGCCGAAATGGGTCATAGTGAAGTTATACTAGATCGAGACGGGTCACAGTAATAGATGCTGAATATGTATATATTACTTGGAAAAAATAGCTTTCATTTATTGATGCACATGCCAAAAATTGTGTTTTGGATCCAATCTGAATCTTTTATGATTTGTTTGATTCTTATGATTTCTGTGATTCTAGCGATTTCGTTGTTCTTATGATTTCTGTGATTTCTGGGTCTTCCATCTTGTGTTATGTGATTCCAAGTGTACACCATCACAATCATAGAATTTGGGTAATTTATGGTAAGGGAAATATCCGAGTTTTTGTTTGTATTTCTCCCAAGTGGCCACATATTAACCTTGTGGACTTATATATAGAGAAATCTATTATCCTAAGTGTATAAAATTCCTTTCTGCTGGAAAGGAATCACTGCATCTACATTTAAGTAAATATGTGAATATGAGGTTCCTTTTCTTATGAAAAGGATATAGTGTCTATTTTATTTTTTATTTCACCTATCATATTGCTTCTTATATCTTTAAGTTAGACTGACCTATGTATTTACACTTGGGTTAAACCGAGTTGTCTCTGGTATACAGCTTGTTGTTGATTTGTGTTTGGCTAATTCACTTTGGACTACCTCTCTTGAAGCTATTACCTAAGCTATGTAGTTTTATATTCATATCAAATGTATATTCATTCTTTTAAAGTATGTTGTAGATGTATATGGTATGTGAAACCATTCGAGTATGTAGCACATGTATATGTTGTAATCTGTGGTTGTATCTATTTGTATTCTATCCTATGATCTGCTATCTGTGATATACTGTAATTTATTCTGAATATGATACTTAGCCATTGTAGTTTTATTTAGATAATTTGAGTATGTCGATCCAATTGAGGTAAAAAAAAATATTATACACTGTATCAACATACTTGGTAATTTATTAGTACAAGATTATAGACGATTACTCCTAACTAGCCCCATTCTTTGCTCTAATAATTAGTATTACTCAATAATGCTCTTTATTATTATGGGCCTAAGGGTAGGGAGTCACATTTACAGTGATCAATATTTACGTAGACTAAATGAGTCTAATATCGCAAGGCTAATGGATATGCATAGTATTCGAGGATTACCTGGAGTGTTTGCTGGTATAAACTGTATGCATTGGAAGCGGAAGATTTGTCCGAAGACCTATGCTGGAACTTAACAAGGTAAGTCTCATGGTTTTACTATTGTTCTAGAAGAGGTAGCATTGAATGAATTATGGATATGACATTCTTTTTCAAAATGTCGGGTCCTAATAATGATCGTAACATAGTGGAACAATCTAATTGTTTAACGATTTAGCAAATGGCAAATCTACTTCATGTACCTTGAGTTTTCGAGGTGACACATACGATCAAGGATATTATCTTAGCGATGGTATGTAACAACCCAATATTTTTAAGACATAATAATCAATTAAATAATAAATAAGCTTTTAAATTATTAGAATTTAGCTACGGAAATTACACCATTGTGTCCATTTTTTGATCAGTTTAGACTCCAAGTTTGCAGAAATCGGGTTAAAATGACAAAGATATGAAATAAACAAGAATAAAGAAAAAATTACATTATGTGTGTTGACACAACCCATAAGTGTGTCGACACACATGTCAACACACTTCATGGGTGTGTCACATACATCTGAACCTAGACGATAATTCATCCAGATATTTTTCGATGATGTTGGTTCTATAATTATAGCTAATGCAACAACTACCTATTGGTCCAATTTTGAAATGTCGAGCTCTGATTTGTCACCATACATGGTTGACATAGATTCAATCTGTAAATCTAACAGTTCTAAATTCCTAATTGAAAAATGTAAGAAGAACCTAAATCCTACCTCTCAAATCACATCAACTCTTCTCCCTAGGATTTACCCTTCATTGAGAAGAACCTTTACCTTAAAATAAACTTTTCTGGAGAGAAGAAAAATAATATATATATATATATATATATATATATATATGTATATGTATGTGTGTGTGTGTATGTATATATATAGAGAGAGATTCTATTGCAGCCATGGATTTTCAAGCTAAGGGCAAGGTGAGTGTCTTAATTAATTTAAAATTTAGTAGATTAAAGTACCTAGATTTTTAATATTTTTTTATTTGCAGCTTTCTACAGTTTTTCTTTTCAGTTCTAGTTTTGTTTCAATATTTAGCTGCATTCCAATATTTTATTTCTATAGTTAAATTTTCTTTTTTTTCCTTACCATCTTTTATTTTATTCTATAATCTAATTTTATTTAGTCTTTTTCCTTAATAATACTTTTTTAGTATTTCTGCATTTATTTCTTTTCCTCAGTTATTGTAATTTCTAATTTAAGTATAGTTCTCTCTCTTTTATGTGCTCAAAATTAGAACAATTGCACAAAAATTGCAAATATGTGATTAATAAAGTTATTATTAAAATTACAATAGAAATAGCATATTTATAGAAAAATGGAAAAAAGATTAAAAATAGAAGAATTACATTAAAAATAAAATAGTCTAAAACTAGCAGATCAACCGGGTTTCATAATCTATTAGAAACAACAGATTTATTATGATAAATAAAATGAACACAAAATCATAATAATAAGAAAACAATATAACGTATTATGATACTAAAAATATCATACTCAGTCAAGAAATGGGTAGATAGGTTTAGGCCCAAATTTCCAGATTAGGCTAAAAGGAAAATATAGACATTTAGAACCCATCCGACCACCGTCATACCAGATTGGTTTTCTGATTGTCCTTGCTTTATCGGGCACGTTTAGGCGTAACACTAGTGTTAGTGGTCATTGGAAAAAAAAAGATTGGGTTTTAGGCACAACTTAACTTTCTTTGATAGGACTAGTCTAACAACCTCCTTTTCAGACCAGCTTTCTGATGATCACATGCATGCTTAGGTGGACTTGCAGTGTTAGAGGTCACATTTAATTGAATAGTAAGGCATATGATATCTTTTAAATGTGCAAATTTTGATCTGGGATTACTAAGACATGTGCTTGAGAGCATACCTTTTCTTTTCTAGTTAGAGGACCATCTAGTGGTTCATAGACCCCCACTTTGCATATGGACCTAGGCTTTGGGCCGTAGCTTAGGTTAAGAGCTGATCGAGGGATAATTACAAACCATATAATTTACATTTCCTCTATTAACATTTGAGAACGTACACAAAACTATTATCAAGTTTAATTCCTTTTCTCTATGTAATATGATAGTAATTATCTCACTCACCAGACTTAAAAGCCTGACCCAATCCTCTTTCTCCATTTTTCCCCATTAGGTTCACATGCTTGATTTGGACCGTCTTTGCCTTATTCTTGGAGCATCTCTTAGAGTTCAGATCTAATGCATTCCTTATATTCTTTTTTATTTCATGTTGATTGGATTTTATCTACATTTGAGAGGTGTACCGTTATGCGTTTACTCTGATATTAGTGAGATCGAGAGATATGTACTTTGTATTTGGTGATTTGAGACGTATAGTGGTGATTTTATAGTATTTTCTAAAATGAAATATTTTTTTTTATGAATTTCCAATATTTTTCCGTTTTGTAATATTTTATGTTTTTTCCATATCTTGTACACATAGTCCTTGTGAATTGTTTTCTGACCAGCAATGCTCTTCAAGCATTGGTACTTTATTTTGGAATGCTAAGAGATACAGGGTGTTACATTTGGTATTAGAGCCCAATGTTACAAGATTCTAAAAACTAGTTTTCAAAAGGTTAAAATTATTTTTTAAAATTAAAATATTTCCAAATAAGATGCTTTATTTTTAAAAATATATTTTGAAAGATAGTTTGAAAAATTAATAATATATCCCCTCAATTCAGTAAAACCTTTATTTTGACTCCTTCAAATTTAAATCTTTACCACTTTTCTCTTTTGTAGTATGGAAGATTCCTCGAATCTCCCCGATGGCTTACTAATGGCTGCTTGATTCTGTAGATACTTATAGGCAACGACACCAAATATGCAAGCGATAGTTCCAACACCAGCTGGGGGAGCCTTCGCTTAACCACCAGCGGTAGCAGATTTTCCCCATCTGCGTAAGGACTTCTCTAGCCTAGGTGGTAAGCCATTCCAAAGCACAGAGATATTCCTAGAAGGTAGAACACGGTTGCGCTTATGACATTGGAAGATAGAGATAGAGTTCATCTTGTCGCACGACAGCTGAAAGGGGAGGCTTCCTTCTGGTGGGAGGTTATGGAAGCGAAGATTGGATTCATGTGTTGGGATCGCTGTAGGAAAGATCTGAGAGATTTTTTTGTCTCAAGCTAAGGAAGGGGAGAAAATGAGAAATTCATAAAGCTTAAGCTGCAAGATTTGTCTATTAGAGAATACATAAATCGGTTCAATGAGCTATCTCTGTATGGTTTGGATTTGATAAACACACCTCATAATAAAGCAGTCAAATTTGCGAAGGGCTTGAACTAACCCTTCCAAGGGTTGGTCTGACTTATGTGCCCATAAGGGCCACTTAAGAACTTTAGTTGAGATGGCAACGATGTCGACCGATGGTAGTGAGGCAACCAATGAGGTGAAAGAAGTTCCCAAGGCATTTGAGAATAAGAAGCGGTGGTGGAAGAACAAGGGAAATAATAAGAAGAAGTTTGAACATCCGTAGAAAGGCCAAATTTAGAAAGAATTGAAGTACAACATTTATGGGTTGATAGGATGTTATAACCATAATTGCAAGCAGGATAGCATGAGAGGAAAATGCTACAATTGTGGACAAGCTGGACACCTCGGTAGAGTTTTCCCTCAGGAAGGAAATGGAGCTCAGAGATCTACAACATAAGTAGCACACATTCAAGCAGTTCAGGCATCACCTTCGGGCAGTGGTCAGGAACGAAGTAGGAAAGTTTGAGTCGAAGGTTTGATAACTCTTTCCGATTTTCCTGTTAGATCACTTTTTGATTCGGGAGATACCCACTCTTTTATCTCGAGTTACTTTGTTAATCACTTACACTTGAGCGTATCACTTGTTTCCGATCTCAAACCCCATAAATGGATTGGCCTATATGTTCGTGGTTTGTAGAGGTTTGAGAATTCATATTTTAGGCATAGAGTATGATTGTGACACCTTTGTTCTTGGATTTTTTTGGGTATAGCATGGTTCCTGGCATGGATTGACTAGCTTTGTATGAAGTGATACTTGTCTACGAGAGGAGAGTCGTCCGATTAGATACTAGTAGTGGTTGAACTCTCGGGATTTCTTATGACTCGGCGGGGTTGGTCTTGCATTGTTTCTATATTCCCTTGATTCGTCCTGAGACATAATTTACTTCCAGTAGTTAGTAGATTCTCGGACTTTTTCAAGGAGTCTAGGGTTTACCCCCTAAGAAATTAATTAATTTCACAATTTAGCTTAGAGATAATGCTAAACCTGCATTTTTTCCAGTTCGTCATACGACTCGTAAGGAGAGGAAGGTATTGAGAAAGCAGGTTAGAAAACTACTAGGGAAAGGTTTCATATGATGTAGTATCTCAGAGTGCGGGGAACCAGTCATCTTCTATACAAATGTAGATTGTAACACGCCACGCCCGCTATGGTCACTCACTAAGGGAATGCCATAGCATCGGTGGAGTATTTTAGTGAATATAGAACAGAAAAATTACAACAAGACAGATATAAATAGTACTTGAAATTTTAAAACATCATCTCATAACAGCGGAAATAAACATGTCTGGTTACATCATAAAACCACGATAAAAGTCAAGTACAATATCCATCAAAATAAAGAAGTACATAATCCCACTCTCTCATACAATAGCCAGGAAAGATAATTGGATAACTGGAGCTTTACATCTACCCAAGCTCCTAAAGACTGGGACAGCAATCCGATCAAGCTCTACTACTGCTAGGATCCACCGTAGGACCTGAGGGTTGGGAAAAAGATAAAAACAACGGGGTCAGACATAAGTCTGAGTGAGCCCTATAACTTTAACAATACAATCACTAAAGTAACCAGAGAAGACATAAACTTGACCTACGGTAATATCTGGGGATGAATGGCTATACTAAGCAGCTTGGTAAATTTAGGATAAACTAGGATAAACGTAAGGACGCATCTACCGACCCAAGGATAATTACTAACTGCACCACACCAGTCATTCCTACTTAAAGGTTGATCCCTTCCAAGGACTTAGAAAATTTCCCCAGTAGTTTCATGTACTCCTAGCCCACTACATAGGTGCCGTCTGCCCCTATCTCCACTAGGTGTACTCAGTAATTCTTACCCAGTATTTTCGTGTACCCCTACATAGGTGCCGTCTGCCCCTATCTCCACTAGGTGTACCCACTACTCCCCATCGATCGGCTCCCTACCGTAGATACCCGTGCTGGTCCCACGATTGGGGTGTATCATTCCCCTAAAGTGGCTACCAGATAATATCAACAGTACACGGCTTTATATCTACACGATGCAACAACGACTTACCAACCAGCCCGGGTCCACACACGCATATGAAACCCGTTGGTCCCGCGTTGCCACCGCTAACCCGGTTTGGCCTCTTACAGTCAAGCCCAATATGCGTGTCCCGTCACCCGACTAGAGTCAAGCCCACAAAGATACGTTTGGGATATTGGTTGAAATGGGCCCCCACAAGCTACTACTTAAGCTTGCTACTTTTATCTAGTGCATCCCACTTAACCCCTTATATAGTCATGCCCACTTACATGTTAAGATTTGGTTAAGTCATCAATCATATTTCAATTGCCACTTAGGGCACCCACTAGATTTCCACATGCCACCCAAAGCACTTACTTAACCCTTCACCCATGTTTTAATTACATGCTCCACTTTGGTTAAGTATTCTAATCGTATTTTCACATGCCACCCATGGCACTTACTTAACCCTTTAATCATGTTTTAATTACATGCTCCACTTTGGTTAAGTATTCTAATCGTATTTTCACATGCCACCCATGGCAACCCACTAGTCTCATCATGCCACCCCAAGGCACCCACTTAACCCCTCATGTCCCTCTACATGCTAATATGGTTAAGTGTTTCTTAATTCATTAATTAAGATCATGACCTCATAAAGACCTCTCACATTAGACCGTCTTTTATGACTGCTGGATATGCCGGTTGGTTCCGGGTAGACTTCTGTCATCAAAAGGGTCTAACCTCGTGTCTTTACTTTAATCATGTATTTAATTTATGACTAAGACCTCTCACATTGGGCCAATCATTTGTAGCCGCTGGATGGCCGGTCGGTTCCGGGCAGACTTCCGCTACAAAAGGGTCCAACCTCGTGTCTTAGTTGATTAATTACACCTAATTAATCACCCCCATATTAATTATCCCTAATTAATATCAAATTTTCCATAACATGGGTAGACCTAACTCAATAGGTAAATTCCCATGGGGTAGACCTAACTCAATAGGTAAATTCCCACTTATGGTAATTTATTTTTATGGCATGCTTAATCATACCCAATCATATTTTTATTAACATATTTACCAACCCCATCGTTCCCCACGTAAATCGTTCTCTTTTCATGACATAAATAAGGGGAAGATCATCACAAATATCATGAGTTTAGCATACAACTTTGTCATGGGTTAAGAGGATGTCAACTTGCATATATGAGCATATATTAACCCAACTACATTTAACCCAAACTTGCATATTATCATACACATGATTTGCATAACATGTTGCATATGAGCTTGCATATTATCATACACATATCTTGCATAACATGTTGAACTTGCATATAGGCATTCTCATAACTTGCATAACATGTTAAACATGCATTTAAGCATACACATAACTTGCATAAGCATTCACATACTTGCATAAGCATTCACATACTTGCATAAACATGCATAACTTGCATATCATGTCATTTAAGCATATACATATCTTGCATAAGCATTCATATACTCGCATAAGCATGCATAACTTGCATATCACATAAATCTTGCATTTAAACATATACATGACTTGCATAAGCATCCATATACTTGCATATTAACTCTTAAACTTGCATAATGTGTCATCATGAACTTGCATATTAACAAACATGTAACTTGCATAGCATATCTTGCATATTAACATACATGTAACTTTCATAGCACATCTTGCATATTACATACATGTAACTTTCATAGCATATCTTGCATATTAACATACATGTAACTTGCATAGCATATCTTCATGAACTTGAATAACATGTATATGATCACATAGTCCACAACTTGCATATTTAGCATCATGTAAACATAACATACATCATACTAAACTTGCATAAACTTACATACTCAACATGCATAAACCCACTTGTTAAACATGCATAAACCAACTTATTAATCATGCATAAATCCACTTATCAAGTATGCATAAACCAACTTATTAAATATACATAAACCAACTTATTCAATATGCATAAACATAGAAAAACATAGAATAACATATCATTACAAATGATTCAAACTCACTAATCCGCATTCAAGACCATAAGTCTCATTACACCTAATCTACTTACTTTAACAATTGATGTTAAAGTGATAGAAACTCACCAAACTCAAGATTAGCAACCTTATGAAGTAGAATTAGTTGCTAACTATGAAGATAATGATGATTAGAGAATGATTTGAGAGGGATTAGCTTGAAACTTCCTTCTTAGATTAGTGGAGGCTCCTCTTAGGATTTAATTTGGCGGCATGAGGCCATCATTTCTATTTTTGGTAAGGATTAAGGGGGGGGTTTAGGGTGTATTTATAGATTAGGTGAGTGTTTTAGGCCCTTAGATTAACCCTAGATTAGATTAGGACCCTTAGATTTAGGAAATCTCTAGAACCAGCCCTCCTAGCCAGCCTAGAACCCAACCTGGTGCACCCAGGTTCACTGGACGGCTCGACCCTGTCGACAGGCCAGTCGACAGGCAAGTCGACACCCCTGTCGACAGGCCTGTCGACATGGGTATGCGGGAATTTCCCCGCCTGACCCTGCCTGTTTCATTTTAAAATCTGAATTTAAAATTTTTAAATCTATTTTTAGTTTTGAATTTTCTGCAACCTTCATCGGGCCATAACTGGGCCATACGGACTCCGATTTTCGAAAACTCGGACTCTATTTCGCGTATTTTTCCGAGACGAACGCAATAACGCAGCCCGTTACCCCCAATTCCCACCTCTGAGATTATTTATCCTGTAATTAGTGAATTTTAGTATTAACTAAAATTCGGGGTGTTACATTCTCCCCTCCTTAAAGGATTTCGTCCCCGAAATCTCTTAAGCTAAGGAGAATGCATATCCTACCATCCAAACAACCATCTACTCAATCCATCAAACACAGGCATCCATTGTCCTTAAAACAATTTCTAATGATGTATGAGCATATGCAAAAAGTGTGTGTATATGTTCCCTATCTAATGTATGAACATATGCAAACCATGATAGTGCCATGCATCCATGATGTATGCGAGAGAACCCTATAGACCCATACAATATCTATATGAGTGCACAATCATTCACCAAAATGCATCATCCATATGATAACACAATCATTAAACATCCATAAATATAGCTTCCTACACACAATTTTATGCAATATGCAATATGAAGTGATTGAGCCGATCTAGTGCCTAGAGTGTGTATATGCATCCACGAGCAACCACTAGCAAACACTTGCATCCACTTGCATCCATCATACATAACATGTCTCAAACACATGTTTCAACCATAGGACTATCCTGTCTGAAGGTCAAAGGTACTAACGAGAGGACATACTAAGGATAAGATAAGCACAAGATATGTGATGAAGGAGAAGCAAAAGGACATACCCTCCGAAAGAAAAAAGGTACCTCGAACGCATCTTCGCTTCCGTCTCCCAGGTAGCGTCACTCTCTTCATCTCCCCGTTGTACTTTGACTAGTTGAACCTCTCTGTTTTCTCAGCTTCCAAATCTCTGACCCAAGGATGCACGTAGGAGCTCGTCGAATCTTCGCATCACACTCTATTTCCACTTCTCTAAGCAAACTCGGCTCTACCACCTCTGCGGTCTCATGTAGGCACTTCCTCCTATGGAATACATCATGTACACTACTAAGTCTATCGGATAACTCCACCAATGGAAGATGCTCCTCCCGTGTACCTCCAAAATCCAAGATACATAGCCTCAAAAAGGTCTTCTAAAATATGATTCACCCTCTCGGTCTGGCCGTCTATCTGAGGATGATATGCGGTACTCAATTACAACTGAGTCCCTACCGCCTCTTGGAAACTCTTCCAAAACTCTCTAGTGAAGATGGGATCTCGATCACTCACCATACTGGAGGGTACACCATGCAATCTAATAATCTTTCGAATATAAACTGAAGCTAGACATGGAATAGTGCTCTTGCTCTTCCCGGGTATGAAATGGGCACACTTAGTAAGTTTATCAACCATAAGCCCAATCCCCGTATTACCCTTCCTTGATTTTGGTAATCCATCGAGACACTATCCCACTTCCTATTACGGAACTCCCAACGGGTGAAGCAACCCTCCGGGTTTCCTTTACTTTGCTTCCACTTGTTAGCACACCAAGCATCGAGCGACATACTCGGCCACATCTTTCTTCATACCGGTCCAGAAGAAAACCTTCTTCATGTCTTGGTACATCTTGTCCCCACCGGGATGAATGGTCATCCTAGAACGGTGTGCATCATCCAGAATAACCTTCCTCAAACCCTCGTCTTGCGGTACACAAAGTCTACCGTCTCTACGCAAGCACCCCTTATCGTCTAGGGTGTACCTACTCAAATGGCTGGACGACTCCCCCCCCTTATGAGCTTCTCTACCAACTCAACCAACTGTGGGTCGTCCCTCTGTGCTTCTCCAATCCGCCCCAAAAGAGTAGGCCTAACCTTCAAGGAGGCTAGTAAACCGGGTACAAAGTCAACGGAAGGTCTAAAGTCAAACATAGAAATAAACTCTAAGCCCCGTCGTTCAACGAACCACAAACTCGAGGACAACCTTTTCTACTTAAGGCGTCCGCTACCATGTTATCCTTACCATGGGTGTACGCTATCTCGAACTCATAGGATGCTAAGAATCCCATCCACTTTTTTTTAAGACTATGCGTCTGGAGAGTCCCCAATACTTCCCTAAGATATAGGGCAGGTTCTTCTCCACTCCTAGAGAAAATCAGGATATTCTCCCATGCAAAATCGTCACAACTATCCATCTCTCACGCAGACCACCCTAGTCGAGCTCGATGTCCCCCAAACGCAAGCCCCAAAGGCCTAAACCAATATCAGACAAACACCCAAGGGATATCTCCTTTGAGTTCAGGCGACCTACGTGAGATGATACTAGTAAAAATGGCCAAACAATTAAGCCCTTGTCCAACTCTGGATGTCCTCGCCAGTCTCGCTCCAAAACCACCGTTTATCCCATAACTGGCTTGGCTCATCCTATTGAGCACACACGAAAACTTATTCCGCTCCTTGAAAAGACCAAGATGTCATTTACAAAGACCATCACGAACTTATTTAGGTACTCCCTGAACACCCTTCTCATCATATGCGGGGGCGTTCGTCAAACCAAATGGCATCTCCAGCCACTCATAAAAAAAACCATTCGGAGTCCTAAAGGTAGTCTTCTCTATACTATCCTCGGTCATTCCCAACTGACGAAACCTCGTGGTTAAGTCCAACTGCGAAAATACTGAGGCGCCCACTAACTGATCAAAGAGATCATCTGTCCTCGGCAATGGGTATCTATTCTTCTTTGTGAGTTTATTAAGTTCTCCTACACAAAATCTGAGGGACCCATCCGCCTTCGTAACAAAAACTACTGGAGCGCCCCACTCCGATATACTTCGTCTTATGAACCCCTTCTTAAGCAAATCGCCTACTTACTTGTGGAGTTCCCTCCTCTCACGAGGAGCCACGTGGCACATTGGCCAAAGCACTGGTTTGGCTTTGTCTACCAGATATATTTGGAAGTCAATTTCCCGCTCCGGAGGTAAGCCCTTCACCTCCTCCAAACACATCCGAGTATTCCCGGACCACTCTATAAATTGCAAACTCTCGACCGACGTGTCAAGCGATTCTAGATAACTTAGCATAACAGATTCTATGGGATTACAAGAGATCTCAAGAGTGTCACCTAAGCGGCCCATAAGCCTAACAACTCTCCCCTCAAAATCAAGAACGGCACCCCTACTGGATAATCAGTCCATGCCCACTAACCCATAGCCCGTGAAGCCCAACAAGCATCACATCTAAACCCAACACTAAGTATAGAAACTTTCAAACCCAAACACATCATGGAGCTCAATTGGGTTTGAAACAACTAAGGGATCATCTACCAACTGGTGTCTCAGTGCAGTGACTCTACTAGTAATGATGAGATAAACGAACTCAATGCGTCAAAATCAAATAAAGTACGGACAGGATGATCGATCAGAAAAACTAGACTTTCAACAGAAGTAGTTCTACCTCTTTCCCGAATCGCGAGAGCCTGTACTTGCCCCCTAGCCTGACCTGGTGCCACATGAGCTTGCACCTGTCCTCCTGAGGTAGACCCCGTCCTTTGCTCCTTCTTTGGACAGTCTTTCATCAGATGCCCTGCTTCGCCATAGTGGAAGCAGCAAGTCTTAGTCTTCTTGCGACAATCTTTGTTTAGGTGGCCTAGTGTCCCACAATTGAAGCACCTCTTCTTTCCCTTGCCACCGTTGCCTTTCCCACCCTTGTTTTGTTGTTGCTGTTGAGGTCTCTTCTGATCTCCTTTCATTAACCAAGCGGCCAACCTGACTTTCTTTCCCTCTTCTACTTCCAAGATTTCCATCAATTCTTCCGTCTCATTAAGCCAATCCCCAGCTCCCACAAAAGGTTTTCCTCCCATAGCCTTAAACTTCCTACAAGTCATAGCAAAAGTATCCGCGCGAGGAGAAACGAGTGCAACGGGTGGAGGAGGAACATTTGCTGGACCTACAGCGGCGGCCCTAGCCTCTAACAACCTCCTATACCATACTGGTACCGCTACACTATCCGGAAGATAAAGATCTTCAGCCATGCTGAGACGAAAAAGGGAAAGATTCAAAACGGAGAATTCGAGAGATAAAGATACGGCTATCGGGGATTATGCTTTTCTTTCAAAAACTTTTCTCTTAAAAGACATGTTTTTGAAAATATTTCCTCCAAAAATGTTTTTAGAAAAATAATTTTCTAAAACTTTTATCTGTTCTGGTAACCTTTGCTCTGATACCACGTGTAACACGCCACGCCCGCTATGGTCACTCACTAAGGGAATGCCATAGCATCGGTGGAGTATTTTAGTGAATATAGAACAGAAAAATTACAACAAGACAGATATAAATAGTACTTGAAATTTTAAAACATCATCTCATAACAGCGGAAATAAACATGTCTGGTTACATCATAAAACCACGATAAAAGTCAAGTACAATATCCATCAAAATAAAGAAGTACATAATCCCACTCTCTCATACAATAGCCAGGAAAGATAATTGGATAACTGGAGCTTTACATCTACCCAAGCTCCTAAAGACTGGGACAGCAATCCGATCAAGCTCTACTACTGCTAGGATCCACCGTAGGACCTGAGGGTTGGGAAAAAGATAAAAACAACGGGGTCAGACATAAGTCTGAGTGAGCCCTATAACTTTAACAATACAATCACTAAAGTAACCAGAGAAGACATAAACTTGACCTACGGTAATATCTGGGGATGAATGGCTACACTAAGCAGCTTGGTAAATTTAGGATAAACTAGGATAAACGTAAGGACGCATCTACCCACCCAAGGATAATTACTAACTGCACCACACCAGTCATTCCTACTTAAAGGTTGATCCCTTCCAAGGACTTAGAAAATTTCCCCAGTAGTTTCATGTACTCCTAGCCCACTACATAGGTGCTGTCTGCCCCTATCTCCACTAGGTGTACTCAGTAATTCTTACCCAGTATTTTCGTGTACCCCTACATAGGTGCCGTCTGCCCCTATCTCCCCTAGGTGTACCCACTACTCCCCATCGATCGGCTCCCTACCGTAGATACCCGTGCTGGTCCCACGATTGGGGTGTATCATTCCCCTAAAGTGGCTACCAGATAATATCAACAGTGCACGGCTTTATATCTACACGATGCAACAACGACTTACCAACCAGCCCGGGTCCACACACGCATATGAAACCCGTTGGTCCCGCGTTGCCACCGCTAACCCGGTTTGGCCTCTTACAGTCAAGCCCAATATGCGTGTCCCGTCACCCGACTAGAGTCAAGCCCACAAAGATACGTTTGGGATATTGGTTGAAATGGGCCCCCACAAGCTACTACTTAAGCTTGCTACTTTTATCTAGTGCATCCCACTTAACCTCTTATATAGTCATGCCCACTTACATGTTAAGATTTGGTTAAGTCATCAATCATATTTCAATTGCCACTTAGGGCACCCACTAGATTTCCACATGCCACCCAAAGCACTTACTTAACCCTTCACCCATGTTTTAATTACATGCTCCACTTTGGTTAAGTATTCTAATCGTATTTTCACATGCCACCCATGGCACTTACTTAACCCTTTAATCATGTTTTAATTACATGCTCCACTTTGGTTAAGTATTCTAATCGTATTTTCACATGCCACCCATGGCAACCCACTAGTCTCATCATGCCACCACAAGGCACCCACTTAACCCCTCATGTCCCTCTACATGCTAATATGTTTAAGTGTTTCTTAATTCATTAATTAAGATCATGACCTCATAAAGACCTCTCACATTAGACCGTCTTTTATGACTGCTGGATATGCCGGTTGGTTCCGGGCAGACTTCTGTCATCAAAAGGGTCTAACCTCGTGTCTTTACTTTAATCATGTATTTAATTTATGACTAAGACCTCTCACATTGGGCCAATCATTTGTAGCCGCTGGATGGCCGGTCGGTTCCGGGCAGACTTCCGCTACAAAAGGGTCCAACCTCGTGTCTTAGTTGATTAATTACACCTAATTAATCACCCCCATATTAATTATCCCTAATTAATATCAAATTTTCCATAACATGGGTAGACCTAACTCAATAGGTAAATTCCCATGGGGTAGACCTAACTCAATAGGTAAATTCCCACTTATTGTAATTTATTTTTATGGCATGCTTAATCATACCCAATCATATTTTTATTAACGTATTTACCAACCCCATCGTTCCAAACGTAAATCGTTCTCTTTTCATGACATAAATAAGGGGAAGATCATCACAAATATCATGAGTTTAGCATACAACTTTATCATGGGTTAAGAGGATGTCAACTTGCATATATGAGCATATATTAACCCAACTACATTTAACCCAAACTTGCATATTATCATACACATGATTTGCATAACATGTTGCATATGAGCTTGCATATTATCATACACATATCTTGCATAACATGTTGAACTTGCATATAGGCATTCTCATAACTTGCATAACATGTTAAACATGCATTTAAGCATACACATAACTTGCATAAGCATTCACATACTTGCATAAGCATTCACATACTTGCATAAACATGCATAACTTGCATATCATGTCATTTAAGCATATACATATCTTGCATAAGCATTCATATACTCGCATAAGCATGCATAACTTGCATATCACATAAATCTTGCATTTAAACATATACATGACTTGCATAAGCATCCATATACTTGCATATTAACTCTTAAACTTGCATAATGTGTCATCATGAACTTGCATATTAACAAACATGTAACTTGCATAGCATATCTTGCATATTAACATACATGTAACTTTCATAGCACATCTTGCATATTAACATACATGTAACTTTCATAGCATATCTTGCATATTAACATACATGTAACTTGCATAGCATATCTTCATGAACTTGCATAACATGTATATGATCACATAGTCCACAACTTGCATATTTAGCATCATGTAAACATAACATACATCATACTAAACTTGCATAAACTTACATACTCAACATGCATAAACCCACTTGTTAAACATGCATAAACCAACTTATTAATCATGCATAAATCCGCTTATCAAGTATGCATAAACCAACTTATTAAATATACATAAACCAACTTATTCAATATGCATAAACACAGAAAAACATAGAATAACATATCATTACAAATGATTCAAACTCACTAATCCGCATTCAAGACCATAAGTCTCATTACACCTAATCTACTTACTTTAACAATTGATGTTAAAGTGATAGAAACTCACCAAACTCAAGATTAGCAACCTTACGAAGTAGAATTAGTTGCTAACTATGAAGATAATGATGATTAGAGAATGATTTGAGAGGGATTAGCTTGAAACTTCCTTCTTAGATTAGTGGAGGCTCCTCTTAGGATTTAATTTGGCGGCATGAGGCCATCATTTCTATTTTTGGTAAGGATTAAGGGGGGGTTTAGGGTGTATTTATAGATTAGGTGAGTGTTTTAGGCCCTTAGATTAACCCTAGATTAGATTAGGACCCTTAGATTTAGGAAATCTCTAGAACCAGCCCTCCTAGCCAGCCTAGAACCCAACCTGGTGCACCCAGGTTCACTGGACGGCTCGACCCTGTCGACAGGCCAGTCGACAGGCAAGTCGACACCCCTGTCGACAGGCCTGTCGACAGCCCTGTCGACATGGGTAGGCGGTAATTTCCCCGCCTGACCCTGCCTGTTTCATTTTAAAATCTGAATTTAAAATTTTTAAATCTATTTTTAGTTTTGAATTTTCTGCAACCTTCATCGGGCCATAACTGGGCCATACGGACTCCGATTTTCGAAAACTCGGACTCTATTTCGCGTATTTTTCCGAGACGAACGCAATAACGCAGCCCGTTACCCCCAATTCCCACATCTGAGATTATTTATCCTGTAATTAGTGAATTTTAGTATTAACTAAAATTCGGGGTGTTACATAGATGGTTCCCTCAGACTTTGCATCGACTATAGAGAATTAAACAAGATTGCCAAGAAGAATAGATGTATGCTCCCTATGATTGACAACCTTTTTGATAGTTTGTCAACGCATCTGTATTTCCATAGTTATATCTTGCCATGGGGTTTCATCAACTTTCAGTCATAGAAAATAGTATTGATAAGACCTCATTTAGAACTTTAGATGGGTTTTTCGAGTGATTGGTCATGCCTTTTGGGTTGACCAATACTGCAGCTTATTTCATCGATTTGATGAGCCGAGTATTCCGAGATGTGCTGAAAAAGTTCACGGTAGTATTCATCTACAACATCCTACTATTCTTGAAGAGAAAAGTATAGCATGAAATTTATTTTAGAGAAGTTCTTAGCACCCTAAAGAAGCATAAGTTAAATTCTAAGTTCTCCAAGTTCCACTTATAGAGAGAGGAGGTTCGCTTCTTGGGGTACATGGTTCTGAAGGAAGGACTAGCAGTGGATCCCGCTAAAGTTGTAGCTATGCAAAATTGGAAAGGCCCCAGGAATGTTACTGAAGTTAGGAGCCTTTTAGGGCTAGCTGGATATAAAAGAAAGTTTATAAAGGACTTTGCCAATATTTCAACGTCACTCGCTCATTTAACTAAGAAGAACCTAGCTTTTTTGTAGGATGAAGTTTATGAGGATTCCTTCATGAGGATTAAACAGGCTTAGACTGTGTGCCGGTATTATTGTTACCTGACAGACCTAATCCTTTCACGGTATTTACTAATGCAAGCGTTACTAGCCGAGGAGCAGTATTAATACAGGAAGGGGGTAGTGTGCTACGGTAGCAGACAACTGAAGACCCATGGAAAGAACCACCCTACCTATGACCCTAATTTAGCTTCCATAGTTTTTGCATTGAAGTCTTGAAGGCACTGTTTGTTGGGAGAGTGGTTCAAGCTTTACACAGGCCTCAAGTCGTTGAAGTATCTCTTTTCGTAGAAGATCTTAATCTCTAACATCAAAGTAGGTGGAGTTCCTTATGTCATATGATTTTGAGATTACTTATATCCTTGGAAAGGGTAGCGTTGTAGAAATGCCTTAAGTAGGAAGTGAGCTGACCTAAGCCCATTATTATGGATTGGAGGAACTTAGAATTCATCTCGACTTTTGATTTTAAATCTTCTGTGAACTTCACGCTAAGATTTTAACATCCCTTGAAGTTTAGCCAACTCTTTTAGATCGAACAGCCTCGAGGCAGCATGAGGATAAGGAGCTAGTAGATATTCTTGAGAGGATTGACCAAGGAGAGACCTTAGGAAATCTCCTATGCTATTTTGTAGATGATAAGGGATGACATAAAAGGGATAGTAGGCTTTGTGTCCCCCACATTAGAGATTTGGTGAGTGTGGTATTAGCCACGGCACATCATTCTCGGATGACTATCCATACAGGTGGTGACAAGATGTATAGGGACACTAAGCGAGTATCCTAGTAGACCGACATGAAGAAGGATATTGCTGAGTATACGTATATGGTCAGATGTATGGTTTATCAGAGTGTTAAGGTGGAACAATGGAAACATAACGGGTTTCTCCATCTCTTTGATGTGCCATAATGGAAATGAGGGAGTGTAACACCCTGCATTTTTATTTAAATAACGAGGTTGACCATTGATACATAGTCCGTAATTTTTATTTATTACTTACTTAATAAAATAAAATTTGGTCATGAAATTAACGCCATTGCATCCGTGGCAATTTTATGATCAATTTAGACCTATGGTTACAGAAAACAGATTTAAGATGAAAAAATATCTTTTAATAAAATATTACAGCAAACATGAAAAGAAGATATAAGAAGGACACTAAAAAGAACAATGACCACCATTGTTTTTAGTTTTGTTAACAAAAGCTTACGTAGACCAGTTGGTAGAGGTATGTCTCTCCCAAGTGAGTGGTGCAAGTTCGAGTCCCATTGGCATTATATTTTATTTTAGAGGGACGGTTAAATTAATGCATATTCTAAGAGAAAAATATGTATAAATGCACATATAAAGAAAATTATACATAAAGGTGAGTATAAAAATATATGTATACATGCATATGTAAATTGACCTCTATAAATTTAGGAGGAGTCACAACCCTTGTATTATGGGTATCTTAGAAAATAAAATGAGTAGCGACAACATCAATTTCTTTTCCAATAATCTGGGAGATGAGTAGGAGGTAGTGCACAATAACAATATAGGTACCAAAGGTCGTATAATGCTTACATGGTGCAAAACGGTCTGGAGTGTTTGTGTATTTGACATGAATGATCAACAAATTATGGTTAAACCTACCAACGTTGGCGAGTTTGTTATTTTTATAACTATGGTCTATGCTAGTAATTTGGCTAGTTACAGAGTTAATTTATGGGAAAAATTGAAAGAATTAGACACAAAAATTGATTCCCCTTGGCTGGTAATAGGGGATTTTAATGTTGTGCTGAAAGTTGAAGAGAAACAAGGTGGTAGTACCTTAAGAGTTACACAATTGTCAGAATTCAACAACTGCTTAGTTGCAGCTGGACTTATTCAACCAGTCCATGGAGGCCTGTAATTTACATAGAAGAGTAAGGAGGTTAAGAAAATCATGAGCACACTCGATAGGGCATTGGTTAATGCCATGTGCATGAACACTCTAGCTGACTTTAAGGTTACTGTTCTTCCTAACTCCACCAGTGATCACTGTCCACTTCACATTCTTCTTAAAGAAAGTGACAGAACTGCAAAGGGTAAACCCTTCAAATATGCTAATGATTGGCAACATTACGAGGGTTACTTAGACGTAGCTGATTTAAATGACATTCAACCAATAGACAATTCACACTTATATAACGTGGTGAAGTACATAAAACGTGTTAAAGACAGACTGAAACAATGGAACAAAGTTCAGCCAAAGCAACACGAAGCCATTCAATAACTTCAGAAATGCAATGAGGAACATCTTAAAATCGATCAAGGGCATACTACCGAAGACACGCGGAGATAATATTATGAAGCTCAAAGCAAACTTAAATAGATGCTCCACATTAAATTGAAAGAATTGAAGCAGAAAGTCAAAGAGAAGTGGATGGCTGAGGGTGATGAATGGACAAAGTTTTTTTACACTAAAATGTAATTTAGGAAAAATACTAGTTATAATTTTCAAACTTATGATCAGGATGGCAATTGCTTGGTGGACTTAGCAAAGTTTGAAGTGGAGGCTATACAATACTTCAATCAATTATACAATGGCATAACAATTGAAGACCTACCCTACATTACTACTTGCAGATTTGTCAGCTCCAGCGGTATGAATTTGCTGCTGCGCAGAGTCACTGAAGGGGAAATTTGAGACGCTATTAAGACGATCAATCTGGATTTCTCCCCTGGGCTCGATGGCCTCAGCTCCGGCTTCTTTAGAACCCACTGGGACCACCTGAAAGGCAATGTCACATCAACAGTTCAAGAGTCATTTGAATCAGGGAAAATTCTGAAAGAAATCAACTATACTTTTATTTGTCTTATTGTAAAAACTAAAAAACCTACTACAATCGCTGATTACAGGACTATTGCTTGCTGTAATGTCAATTTTTAGTAAAGTGGTGTGCAACAGAATGAAGATGATGCTGCCTGATCTAATAGCTGAGTGTCAAAGTACATTCATTAGTAGGAGAAGCATTTCTGAAAACTCACTGTTGGCACGTGAGCTTATCATAAATTTTAACAGGTAAGGCGCAAATAAGTTATGTTTGAAAGTGGACTTACATAAAGCTTACGACAAAATCAACAGAAACTTCATATTACATATGTTACTATGTATGGGGTTCCCTCAAAAATTTGTTAATTTGATTTCTGAATGTATACACTTCCCCACATTTTCTTTCCTAATAAATGGGGTACCAAAGAGGTTTATCAGCAATAACAGAGGCATTAGGAAAGGAGACCCTCTCTCCCCATACTCATTTGTTGTTGCTATGGAATATATCACTCTGCAGATGGAAATTGCTTGCCATGAAAATAATATTCAAGTAATTCATAGTTTTCTACCCAGTGTTAACCATTTACTATATGCAGATAATCTCCTAATATGTATTTGATCAAACAGCAAGGCTGCAGACAAAATCAAAGCAATATTTGGTGATATGGAGCTACATTGTGTTTTGAAAGTCAATGAAATGAAAAAAAATGCTACATTAGTGAATTTTGCAGAGAAAAGACTAGCATTTTTTGGATTTTGAATGTGCAGGAAGGGGAGTTGCCTGTCAAATATCTTGGGGTGCCATTATCATCTAGCAAGATAATAAATAGAGAGCGTGCAATTTTAATTAGTAAAGCAGAGAAAAACTCTATGGGTAGAGCTCAAGACTTCTATCATTTGTTAGTCAAATAGAACTAGTGCATACAGTCATGCATGCAAAGGTTAACTTTTGGCTGCAGACCTTTCAATTTCCTGATGCTTCACTAGAAAAAATTGAAAAGGTTTGTGAAGATCTTATTTGGAAAGGAGGGTTACACAAAATCAAATTTTCAGACTTATGTAGACCCAAAGAGGAAAGGGGAGTGGGACCCAGAGACATCAAATGTGACGACTGCCCCGAATCAGCCGACATTTCCCTGAAATGCGCTGTGCCAATGCCCGACTAGCACGGGACAGTCGTCAAAAGAAAATGGTTTGAAACAATGAATTGCCAAAGAACCTGTAGTATATCTCACAGCGCATGGAATAAAATATAATAATAACATAACTTGACATAAAACAGGTGAGACAGTGCTTAAGCAGAAAACTAAACCATCATAGCAGCGGAATCCAAATACAGCTTATGATCCAAACCATCATTAATACAATCTCAAAATACTTTCTCTAAACGCAAAGTAGAAAAGGTACGTTACTAATGCCCAAAGTAGTGACCAGCAACAACACAGGGAGAATATAGGTAAATAGTACATGGAAGCCTCCTGCTCGTCTCCGGACTGCTACTTGTGCATAACCACCTAACCTGTCTCTAGTCTGCTCGTTTAGGAGCATCCGGAGTAATAAGAAGATACATAAAACTCTAGGTCAGAAAAAAGTCTGGGATGAGCGATAGCAGCAAAACAAAACAATAACAGGTATAAATAATCATACCTGAACCTGGACCTGCAACCAAAGAGTTAGCACAACAAGATGTACAATACTCTAAGGTAAAACTAACATAAAGTGTAAAGTGAAAGTGTCCTGTCATGGTGATAGCAAACATCAAACATAGCAATCATCCTCACATCTCTCACTCAGTGCGTAAAGCGTAGATATCCACCACTTTGATCACCCAATCCTTTGCTACGATCACTTTGCCCTTGGAAGTCACAATGACCCCATTGCACTGATCCATGGCCCATAATCCGTCTCTCAGTGGTGAACCAAAATTATGGATATCGATAACCCCTTTGCACATGTCCCTCAGCAAAGCCCAACTCTAAAAGTTAACTCATTGATTCCTATGTGGATCCTAAGTAATAACTTCTTATTTGGACTTCCTTTGCATCTCGGGTTTTGGTTGAATTGTAGTTAATCTTCAGAAGAGTTTACATTTGTCATCGTGTGGCAGAAGTTTGAATCTGGTTCAATTTGGAATCATCATCTTGGTTTGGGTTGTGGTCGGGGTCCTCGTCAGGGTCGGTTCCTGGCTCGTAACCCCCCGGTTCGTGACCACCCCCCGGTTCGTGACCCCGGTTTGTGAGTCCTCATACTGGAGAGGTTCGTGACCATCATCTTGGAGCGGTTCGTGAGACATACCCCCTTCAGGAATCGTGAGCCCCTTCAGGAATCGTGAGCATACTCCCTTCAGGAATTGTGAGTATACCCCCTTTAGGAATCGTGAGCATGCCCCCTTCAGGAATCGTGAGCATGCCCCCTTCAGGAATCGTGAGCATGCCCCCTTCAGGAATCATGAGCATTCCCCCTTCAGGAATCGTGAGCATACCCCCTTCAGGAATCGTGAGCACACCCCCTTCAGGAATTGTGAGCATAACCCCCTTCAAGAATCAGTTTTCTGTAGTTTTTTCAGCAAGCTAATTTCGCCAAACGATGGCATTTTCAACCATTCTAACCTTACTATGAAGTCACAAAACATACCAAACATCAGTAGTAACATGTAGAATCAACCAAAAACACCAAAATATCAATCACATGAAAATATTTTAGATCAGACATACCCAAAAAGCATGATTTCCCCCTTAATCCCCTTAAGCATGTTTTAACTATAAGATTAGCAAACTTAATCCAAATTAACCCAAAATTCTCACCAGTGATATAAAATAATATTTTATAATTTCTAAATATTTTTCTAGAATTTTGTGATGCATAATATCGCTAATTATCACTAATCACCCATAATTAGCCATAATTAGTGAATAAAAGTGCAAATCACTCACCTTAGTCACAAATAAATTTCAAATCTAAAACTTTACTGTTATGGCACAGATCTCTATGTATTGCAGCAAACCCAACTCTGATTTGGTGCCAATTTGACTTGATTTGGTGTAGTTTTGGCGAATTAGTGGTTAAAAAGCGATTTGGAAGCGATTAGAATGAGATTCGGAAGATGGAGGCCATTGGCAGGTTTCAAGGAATGTTAGTGGCGGCTGAGAAAATGAAAGGGAATGTTTTTCCAAAACCTTTCAGCCCTCCCATAACCCTAATCCCGAAATGGGTTATGGGCTTGCTACTAATCACCCCGTTAAGCCCAATTATGCCGCTTTTCATCTTGCAAACCTTATTTCAGCCATATCTCCCAAACGGTAAGTCCGTTTGATTAATGTGACCACTCTACGGAAAGGTAAACCGTCATCCGAATCCAAGGAAGTGGTGTTAGGTCAAAACTCTTTACCAATCAAAAGTTATAGGCGAAACAAGATTCGCCAGGGGTAAACGATCATTTAAAATTCGGCAAAAATCGTGAACGAGGGAAATGACCCCAATAGTCGTTTCCCAAAGTTACACGACCATATGACTTCGTATATGAATGAAATAAATATTCTACGCTCCTCCTATGCATAGAATGCGGGTCGTTACACTCTCCCCCCTTAAGAAATTTCGCCCCCGAAATTCCTTTACTAAGGAAACAACAAAGGTTCCCGCATGCCTATCAACCATTTACAATCAAACAAACATACATGATATCACAACAAGCCTATCCTAACATGCGGTTTACTAACAAGGGAATGACTATCATTATTAAAATCTTACTAGGCAAAAAGCTTTGGATATGACTTCCTTATGTTCTTCTCGGTTTCACAAGTATAGTCATTCTCATTATCACACCATCGATATTCATCTCTTCCTTGGAGATGATTTCTATTAGGTTAGGATCGTCCCTCTAAGTGGAACCAATCCGTTCAATCAAAGTCAGTCTAATCATCAAACTTGCTAACATCTCTGGGCCCAATCCACACTTAGGTCTGAAATCATATCCTGGATATACTCCAGTTGCTTCCATTCAAGATACATAGCATCTAAACTGGCATGTCTCCTACTCAATGCATCAACTACCACATTTAGTCCGGTACCACATGCATCATTTATACCGTCATCTCTTCATTTCCCATTGCCAGAATCCTACAGGTGATAGCCTACTCAAGAGAAGAAAATAGGAACAACCATAGCAACCATAACATCCATCAAACAATTCCTATCTATCACCTGCTAAAGCCATGAATACGTCAATACCTATATGACTGGTCCAACCACTATCAAGGGCCAATGGAAGCCCCGTCTCCAAACGGACTACTGCACGTCCAACGTACGTTTATCCTCCAGAGATAAATATATCACGTCCAACGGATCCAAGGTAAATGGGCGTCCCCGGTACCCCTGCTACGAGTCCGCCTAGAACACTCCAAACTATCAACGATTCCTTGGCACCCCATCAAAAGAGCTATCCACAACTCCATCTTTAACTTGAGTCCAGCCCAAGTCATTCCATTATCTTGCAGCCTTCTCGAGTCCCACTCTAGTCATCTCATAGCCCTATCGAGTCCAACTCGGGGCAGTCCACATCATCGATCAGTCTTATCATGTCACGGCTGCCCATCACTCCTCGAGTAAACCAAGACATCATTCAGTGGTAATCAAAACAACTACTTATATTTCACGCAAACCATCCTTTTCGAACTCAACATTCCCCAAGCACAAGCCCTAAAGGCCTAAACCAATATTAGACAAGCACTCAAGGAACATCTCCTCCGAATCCAGACAATCTATGTGAGATGATATGAACAAAGCAACCAAACAATCTAGCAATCATAACTAACTATGGCTATCCTCGCCAATCCTGCTTCGAAATTATCGTTGATCGCATGATGGCCCATGCCATATGTCAAGGGTAAATAGCAATCCCAGTTCTAACCAGACTACTGCATGTCCAACGTACATTTGCCTCCCAGAGACTACCAGAACTTACGACAACGATAATCTCTTTATAACTCTAGTCGGCATCGCCAGCGACTATCCACAAACTCAAACCCAGTCTCGAGTATCCATTACCCACAAACTCAAGTCCAACATGAGTTGTCTCCCTACTCATTGCATCTCCAAGATTAACGAACAACCATTGTTTACGAGTTCAAGTCCAACTTGAATCGTCCTAACCTTCGTTGCATCCCCACGATCAACGAACACATCTTATTACTTATAGATTTCCCCATTGACTTTACTCTGAAGTTATTACCATTCTTTAACCAAAGAGAACATCAACATAGAGTCCTAAACAATCCATAGCAATCACTCATTTACTACGGAATACCACAACGCTCATGCTATTCACCACATCGTTTAAAAATGCTTCCAAATGCCCTTCCTTCACGAGTCATAGCCGACCCGAATCTCTTTGTTCCCCTAGTTCCAGTTATTATTTCCATCACTAGTTAGGTACCCAATACTATCCACCCTTGGAGCCAATCGACACCCAAAATAATGCCAAACCCAGTAAAGCCCAAACAAAGCAACCACAAGCAAACATAAATTCATGACTCGATAAGACCATATTACAACAAATCATACTAAGGCTAGTCGAACCACCAATCAGGTTCGTCACAACTAAAGGTCTATCGATAATCTCGGGTTCCAATTCCAACCTATCTACCAGGTCACTAGATATGAAGGAATGGGAAGCCCAAGTATCAAACAACACTCGAACTGGAACATCATAATAGGAAACATACCTTGAATAATGACACCCTTTCTCTTCTGCGCCATAGTTGGGGCATTCGATGAAGAAGGAACAGCGTTGATAGCTTATGCTTTCACAATCTGCTTCTCTTTAGAAGGTTGCGGAAATCTATCCTTGTAATGTCCAGCTTAGCCCCAATTGAAGCACTTCCTTTCCCTAGGCTTTTCCTGACAATCTCTGGCATAGTGGCCCTTCTTTCCACAACTAAAGCACTCGCCATCTTTCTTATTCTTATTATTCTGACCACCCTTAGTTTGGTCTTATTTCCTTTTATTTTGGGAATTATTCTTGCCTCAACCGCTTGCATGCGGCTTTGGCTCCTCTGCAGATGTTATAGCAGCACCGGTCTTCGACTTAGGGTAAAGGCTCTTAGATCTCAATGCCTTTCCCATAATAGATTCGAAAGTCTCATCGATATGGTTTATGAGTCTCTCCCCCAAATACTCATCTAGGCCGATTACGAACTTCTCGTTGTTCTTCTCGACCGTATCGATAAGGGACAATCCATACTTCGATAAGGTATCAAGTTCAGCAATATACTCCGAGACTGCCCTACCATTCTGCTTAAGCTCCAAGAATTTCCTAAACAATTCTGATTTCTGAGCGGCTGGAATAAACTTTCAATGAATCAGGCCTTAAACTGATTCCAAATAACTTGATCCTCAAGAGTAGCTGCTTTAATAGCATTCCACCAATTCATCACCCGTCCTAGAAGCTGACGCAATGTTAGCTTTCTCTTCATTGCATCGTCGATTCCCAGATCCTCAAAGATGCGCTCACAACTATCAAGCCAATCTAGAACCTCTATAGCCGATTCTGTTCCGTGGAATAGCTTCCCACCAAGACTAGTATAATCCTTCCATAGCTTAGCGAAATCGGCTCTAGGCGCCTACACCACTGCACCACCACCGTTACCAGCATTAGGAACTGTCCCTGAGCATCCCCAAGCATCTCTCTCATGAAGGCAGTAAACATCTTCCTTATATCAGGGACATTCCTATTATTGGTCCCTGAACCGGTACTCCTTATATATTGGCTCATCGTTCAATCTGTAAAGAGAAAATGATTAACCATCCCCTTAGTGGTGCCAGTGTAGTGCGACTTCATTCTTAGATATACTAATATTATATATATATAGCTTTTGAATACCAAAATATCACAAATACGCGCTCTCATATACATGTACTATCTCTCCTTGATGTCTTCCCCTAGGTTGACTACGCAACCTAGGCTCTGATACCAAGTGTGATGGCCTGCCCCGAACCAGCCGACATTTCCCTAAAATGCGCTATGCCAATTCCTGACTAGCACGGAACGGTCGTCAAAAGAAAACGGTTTGAAACTATGAATCACCAAATAATCTATAGTATATCTCACAGCTTATGGAATAAATTATAATAATAACATAACTTGACATAAAACAGGCGAGACATTGCTTAAGCTGAAAACTAAACCATCATAGCAGCGGAATCCAAATACAGCTTGTAATCCAAACCATCATTATTACAATCTCAAAACACTGTCTCTAAGCAAAGTAGAAAAGGTACACTACTAATGCTCAAAGTAGTGACCAACAACAACACAGGGAGAATATATGTAAATAGTACTTTTGCCTCTGGACAACTACTCGTGCATAACCACCTAACTTGTCTCTAGTCTGCTCATTTAACAACATCCATAGTAATAAGAAGAGACATAAAACTCTGGGTCAGACAAAAGTCTGGTCTAACGATAATATCAAAACAAAACAATAACAGGTACAAATAATCATACCTGAACCTGGACCTGCAACCAAAGAGTTAGCACAACAAGATGTACAATACTCTAAGGTAACACTAACATAAAGAGTAAAGTGGAAGTGTTCATGTCATGGTGATAGCAAACATCAAACATAGAAATCATCCTCACATCTCTCACTCAGTGCATAAAGCATACGATATCCACCACTTTGATCACCCAATCCTTTGCTACGATCACTTTGCCCTTGGAAGTCACAATGACCCCATTGCACTGATCCATAGCCCATAATCTGTCTCTCAGTGGTGAACCAAAATTATGGATATCGATAACCCCTTTGCACACGTCCCGCAACAAAGCCCAACTCTAAATGTTAACTCATTGATTCCCATCTGGATCCTGAGTAATAACTTCTCATTTGGACTTCCTTTGCATCTTGAGTTTTGGTTGAATTGTAGTTAATCTTCAGAAGAGTTCACAGTTGTCGTTGCGTGGCAGAAGTTTGATTCTGGTACGGTTTGGAGTCATCATCTAGGTTTGGGTCGGGGTCCTCGTTAAGGTCGGTTCGTGACCAACCCCTCGGTTCGTGACCCCGGTTCGTGAGTACTCATATTGGAGCGGTTCGTGAGACATACCCCTTCAAGAATCGTGAGCATACCCCATTCAAGAATCGTGAGCATACCCACTTCAGGAATCGTGCGTATACCCCCCTTCAGGAATCATGAGCATACCCTCTTCAGGAATCGTGAGCGTACCGCCTTCAGGAATCGTGAGCATCTCGTCTTCAAGAACTGTGAGCATGCCCCCTTCAGGAATCGTGAGCATACCCCATTCAGGAATCCTGAGCATACCCCCCTTCAGGAGTCGTGAGCATACCCCCTTCAGGAATCGTGAGCATACCCCCCTTCGGGAATCATGAGCATACCCCCTTCCCTTCAGGAATCGTGAGCGTACCCCCCTTCAGGAATCGATTTTCTGTAGTTTTTCCAACAAGCTAATTTCGCCAAATGACGGCGTTTTCAACTATTCTAACCTTACTATGAAGTCACAAAACATACCAAACAACAGTAGTAACATGTAGAATCAACCAATAATACCAAAATATCAATCACATGAAATATTTTAGTTCAAACATACCCAAAAGCATGATTTCCCCCTTAATCCCCTTAAGCATGTTTTAACTATAAGATTAGCAAACTTAACCCAAATTCTCACCAGTGACATAAAATAATATTTTAGAATTTCTAAATATTTTTCTAGATTTTTATGATGCATAATATCGCTAATTATCAGTAATCACCCCTAATTATTGAATAAAAGTGCAAATCACTCACCTTAGCCACAAATAAATTTCAGATCTAAAACTTTACTGTTATGGCACAGATCTCTATGTATTGCAGCAGCCCCAACTCTGATTTGGTGCCAATTTGACTTGATATTGTGTAGTTTTTGTGAATTAATGGTTAAAAAGCGATTAGAAAGTGATTAGAATCAGATTTGGAAGATGGAGGGCATTGACAGGGTTCAAGGAATGTTTGTGGCAGCTGAGAAATTGAAATGGAATGTTTTTTACAACCCTTTTAGCCCTACCATAACCCTAATCCCGAAATGGTTTATGAGCTTAGCTGCTAATCACCCCATTAAGCCCAATTATGACGTTTTTCATCTTCCAAACTTTATTTCAGCCATATCTCCCAAATGGTAAGCCCGTTTGATTAATGTGACCACTCTACGGAAAGGTAAACCATCATCCGAATCCAATAGAAATGGTTTCAAATCAAAACTCTTTACTGATCAAAATTTATAGGCAAAACAAAATTCGCGAGGGGCAAAACAGTCAGTTAAAATTCAGCAAAAATCGTGAACATGGGAAATGACCCCAATAGTCGTTTCCCAAAGTTACACAACCATATGACTTCGTATGTGAATGAAATAAAATTCTACGATCCTCCGATACATAGAATGCAGGTCATTACATCAAAGTAATGAGACAAGCTTTCATAGTAAAACAAGCTTAGAAAGTTCTTAATAATTCAGGTCAATAGGCTAGATGGATGAATAAGAGATATGTGTGTGACAATTTATGGACTATGGCTATTGATAATAATGCTTCGTCGACATGGAAGGCCATACTTAATTCCAAGAAGATTATAGCTGAAAATTGCTGGAAAAACATAGCTAATGGCAAAGACACAAATTTATGGAAAGACCCTTGGTTTGAAGGGGGTTCTCTTATTGACACACTTGGATGGGATACTTTTTCTGATTTTGGTTGCCCTAATGCGACAGCGCATACCATAATTCAAAACAACCAATTGCATTTTGTTTTGCCATGCAGCCAGAATCAGAAAAAGAACATTGAAAGCATGCATATTAATACTAGCAATACATTTAACACATGGACTTGGGCTAATCATGATTTCAACTTGAAACAAGTGTTGGAGGATTTCAGACCTAAAGGAAGACAAATGAAGTGGCACGAACTATTAGAGTTTATGCCCTAGAGACAATCCATTTGATGTGATTAATAACACTGTTGATGTTATTATTTTATTTGGAATAAAAATATTCTGTTATGTTATATTTACTACGTAATAGTAAATTTTACAATAACATAAGTCCTTGGAATAATAATACGGAATTATATAGTTCGAGTAAGACTTGAACTTGAGATTATATAATATATTGAGTATTATAATTCTTAAATGTCCCTAGTCAAATTTTACTGTTTATATAAGACAACAATAAAACATTGAGACTAGTATGTTGATTGACTGATGATCACATCTCATTGATCATTAATATACGTGATATTAATGTCAAGACATAAATACGCATTAGAGAATAACATATTGGGCTGACCCGCCATGAGATAACTACATGGAATATAATTAATAGTATCATAAGTTACTCTCATAGTGACAGCGATGTAATGGTCCTCAGACCTAATCAAAATAATTTTATTCAAAGATATTTGTGTTTTGATATCATCCAAAGTTACTTGTAACATAGTAGATGATGACGGTGATTATTGGATACATCTCGAATCGAATGAAAATTATGAATGATCCAGATAGAATTTAACCCTACGATATATCTGTAGTGATATCCATTAGCCTCTTGATTGAATGAGACTATGAAATGCACGGTCGTGCTCAAATATTGATTTGTTTTAAATAGCCTACTCATCGATCAAGATAAACGGATTAAATTATAAAGAGGGTGATACATTCCATGCATCGAGTTTAATTTTGGATATATTGGTTAAAAGAATTATATTACATTGATACAATGATCACAGAAAAGATTGTATTGAATCATTGATCTTATTATAACTTGGGTGGCAGCGACATATTTCTAGATGCCAATCACTGTTTATGATTTTAAATACTATTTAAAATCATTGCCAACTTTATAATAACCTATAGGGCCACACCATAGAATGTTATAAAGGTGAAATTTTTTTGGGATAAATAAAATATCAATTTGTTGATATTTTATTTAAAGTTGGAATTAGTATTCGGGCCGGTTCCTATATTTATGGTTAACGTTTAATTTTAAAAGAGATATTAAATTTTATCCCTTTTAAAATTACACGGCAAAACCAATATAAAATAGATTCATCCGATTAGAAAGTGATGTACAACTCGAATACCCCTTTTTCCAAAAACCTAGAAATGGCGGCGGCTAGTAACGCCATCTTCTAATCTTCTTCAATTCGATCGTTGAAGATAAAAGTTTGGGTGGATATCTGTAGGGGCTCGACATTTGAAGGGCTCGATTCGAATCAACAGCTTCTAATCTCGTAGGTGCTCATCAGTCGCAAATTTATTTGTTCATCCATGGAATCATGATGAAAGGTATAAACCCTAAACTACTATAAATGTCTGGTTTATTATTTTAGAATAGATCCTAGAATTTTAATTGTTAAAATTATTAAAACCTAGAACCCGATTGGATCGATGATCCTAACAGTGGTATCAGAGCGAGGTTTTGCTAGAAATAGTAGACTAAACTATGTTTTTTCTTAACTCGTGTTTGATTCCTATTTTGGCCGATAACATCTAATGCAGATGTGATATTATTATTGATAAGAACATTCGGATTGAAGTACATGTAAAAGTTTGATTTTGAAATGAAAATTGTTTTGTTTGAGTATGAATTAATATCAGTATTAGTTCTGCTAATTGGATTTTAAATGATTAAAACTTAAGGATGTAGTTTTAATGTTGAAATAAAATTGTTTTATGCATATGCGAATTAATATCAAATATTAATTCTGTTTTCTAGTTTTATATTTATGAACCATAAGCATATGTGTGTCCAAATTATTGATTAAACAGTACCAAACTTGTAATCGAAATGTTCAATGGATAAGTATTTGTGTCATGACATTATAATTCTATTTTTTTGATTAAAATTATGTTTTACTGATTGGCAAATCAGTAAGGTGTTTTTCAAATTGTTTTGTAATAATGAAATCTTTTATATGTAAATCTGTTGAGACTAATTTTAGCTTGAAATCTTTTTCAAATTGATTTACGGATATTAAAATCCTGACTCTATTATATGGCATATATATACATAAATATCCATACCTGATTTTATCAAAAGGGGTTAATTCTGATTGTTGATCAATTAGTTGAATAATAGATTCAAAATAAAGTACCTTTTGATTTTGCATCTTCATGATAATGATCATGAATACTTGATGACCTTCAGGTCATCATATATATATATATATATATAATTTTAATCCTAATTTTGATTTATGTATGTAAATCAAAAACTTATGTAAAGATTTGAAATCAAGTATAATTGATCAATTTTGTAATGTAGACTGAATACATGTTCAAATTGTGTGTTGAATTTCAATTTGAGATATATGTATATCCACAGCAGTTTCTAATGACCTATCCTAAAATGTTTAGGAGTGTTTAAACTAAATTATTTTGAGAAAGCACATGTTAGTTGAATTTTATAACAGTATATGTATATATATATATGTGATACTCTTATAAAATGCATATTCAAAAATGGACTACTACACTGTATAACTGATCTAGATATTTATTGAGTTTGAAAATTGAATTGCTATGAATTGTTCATATCAATCATTATATATTACTGTTATACATAAATAAATATGTGATGATACATGTTTAATATGAATGTGATTTGATCCTTACAATAAATATATAATCTAATAATTTATTACATGTTTTTTTATATCTAAAAGAGAAAATTAGATCACAAACATGATTTGTCATTAAATGTATGTATTGCTGCTTCGACTCTCTCACACATACACATTTATGATACATATGACTTATATATATGTATAAATATATCTATATCTTGTTGAATATAGATAAAACTAGGAGTTAAGATACACCTGGACATATGTATAACTGATATACATATATAAATTGAAATCCCCTTTTCAGATTATAAATTTATAATAAGATAAAAGGTTGTTTTATTTGAAAACAACATTCATATTATTATTAAAAGATTAATTGAATTGATCTCATAGTTCATACATCATCTTATACACTCATGACATGAGTAATGATTTGATGATATCTAAATACTTAATACATGTCAAATGCCTTACTTGCTGTATTGTTTTCAGAAGCATGGTCTAGAATAATGTCGTGATACATTTTGATGTATCAATGTTTTACAAGTTTGACTTACAATTACATTATTTTGGTGTTTGCTAATATACTTGCACAAGTTATTACCTAATACATATATGTAAATGTTACAATATTGAATAGGAATAAATATTCCCTATATATATATTATGGTACATTCATACAAATTGTTTAACATGTGTATGAGTACATTAAGCAGTCAATTTGGGTATTAACATAGTTATAACCTTGATGGTTATGAGCCATCCTCACAGTGATTCCAATTTTGATCATTTCATAAACTAATATTGCAAATATGATTTGCAATAACACATATACCTATGATGTGTAAATCTAGATATTTAAATATCCTTAAAATCCTTTTGTACTTGTACATGCCTGATAGGACTTATATATGGGTTTGAAAATATTACACAACATCATATGCAAATTTACCTGCATTGGATGCCACCCTAAAATGTCTGCATAGATTAGATACAGGCAACATTATAATTTATGATCCATGAAAGGCACATGATTTTTTGTTGCTTAACTCATTGTTGATGATACATACCTTTTTTTCTTCTTTTGCAAACTGATTACATTTGGAACATGGCACTGTATCTTTTATTATCATCTATTAAAAATTGAAAATATGCATATGAGTTTTATTACAGACTATATATTTATAGTTTATGGATAAATCTCAAAGCCATGGGTAGATGCATTAAATATAAAACTGATACGAAAATTATTTCAACCAGTTTTATATATATGTGTATATATCATAAAAGAACATTCACCCATCAATCAATGGGCACCTGCAACACGTACTTATCTACAAGCATGCAATATCTGATTGTACTGTTTTACACACACACACACACACACACACACACATATATATATATATATATATTTGATATATATGTATAGTTGAATTTAAAAAATGATATATATGTATATACACACAGCATAATGATGCTATGTTTAAATTTAGGTGAATAATCATCTGCATTTATTTGTACTAATAAATCCCGGCAGATTTATTCATATGGCATTATCAGTTTGACTAAGCAATTATGCGAGAAAGAATGCTCATGTTGTTGAAGAAGACAGAGGATCTATTGAAGCTAATATGGTTATAAATATTTTTGAAGAATAACCACGTATTAAAATTGTGTATATGCATTCAGGTGTATCATCTAAAATATGAACATATTTGTATGTTTACTTTACATTTGCTGGTTAATATTGATTAGCGAATCATGTAACTATATTTGAAAGGGGTCTGACTCTATATTTGATTATAGTTATCATATTCTGTTTACAATATTTTTTTTTAATATTAAATCTATTGTATATCAGATTCATTTACCTATAGATGATTAGCATCATGTTTTTAAATGGGATACGGTCTTGTTATAAATGTTTAGTTTTAGTGGGCTTGAACTCTTATTAGGTACGACAATGAAAAATTAGCTTAACATGATTGGTTAATATGTTTTACGCTGAAACCAGAATTGTTTATAACCTGGGTATTTATATGTAAATATAAAATTAAGCCCACGAATTATATATATGTATCAATGTTTTATATATATAAAATTTGCGAATTACTAAACATCTAGACTCTTATATGATTGGTAGATAGTGGGCATATGTGTGTGTGTATATATATATATATATATGTATGTATATATTATTTTAAACATTCAATATTTATCAAACGATATTTAAATAAATTTTTTAACATTTATATGCTATTATATTATGAATATAAAATACATATATTTTGATATACGTAAATAACTCTAATATTGTTCGCCACTATGAATTATAAATCCCCTTTAAAGAAAATTTTGTTATATTAAATCATGTTGAAGTCTTCCAATAGTACACCCATCAATGCCAATCTCATTGGATGTAACTAACGCCAAAGCGTTGTGCACCTTTTATTTTGGTTATATGCGGTAGGAGTAATTGTGGTGCTTCGACTGTATTATTGGGTCTGATTTAACTAAGGCTGCGTAATAGGATTATGGCCTTAGAGACAATAGCATGAATTATTCTATATTTTGAGCATATGAATAATACTGAACAAAGTGTTCATCATGAGTTACATACACGATATATTTGACATAAGATGTCTACCTAAAAGGTTATGTTTTGGATTATTAGCCAAAGCTAGGTCAAGGCATGACTACATATGGATCTTGGAACACCATTATATATATATATAAACAAAGGGATTTTAATTTGAGTGGGAGCATATTTTAGTTTAAATTAGACATTTACATTAATATAAATTTTGATTATCAAAAATTTATATTAAATAAATATTAAAGAATCAATTATTATTTATTATCTACTGTATATATTAAATAACAAATAATTCTTATAATTTGAATTAATCCTTGAGATGGATAAATTGAATTAAATCAATTTCCGTGACTAACATTGAAATTTGAGGATTGTCCTCAAATAAATCAAACGTAAATGTTTTAGAAACATAGAAAAGATCTAAAAGTGAGTTGAAATATGACTCGAATAGAATAAGATATAAATGTTATTACAATTTACTTACACATCTCTTGTGATGGCCCGCCCCGCACCAGCCGACATTTCCAATGAAAGTGCGTTGTGCCAATGCCCGACTAGCATGAGACGGTCGACAAAGAAAGGAAAAGAAAGGAATTTGAACTAATAAGGAACCTGTAGAATGTCTCACAACGCATGGAATAAAATATAATAATAATAATAATAATATACTTGACATAAAGCAGGCGAGACAGTGCATAAGCTAAAAACTAAACCATAATCATCATAGCAGCGGAAATTCAAAATACAGCTTATTACAACTCTAACATACTGTCACTAAAGCAAAAGAAAGGAAAGGTACACTACTAATGTCCAAGCAGTGACCAGCAAAAACACAGGGATAATATATGTAGATAATACGTGAGAGCCTCCAGCTCGTCTCCGGATCAGCTACTCGTGCATAACCAGCTAACCTATCTCTAGTTTGCCCGTTTAAGAGCACCCAGGGTAATAAGAAGAGGCATAAAACTCTGGGTCAGACAAAAGTTTGGTATGAGCGATAAGCAGCAAAAACAGAACAATAACAGGTATACTAAACCATTCCTGAACCTGGACCTGCAACCAAAGAGTTAGCACAATAGGATGTATATTACTCTAAGGTAACACTAGCATAAGATATAAAGATAACGGGGGTGGGGGTGTTCATGTCATAATGATGGCAAACAATCAAGCATAGCAACCATCCTCACATCTCTCACTCAGTGCGTAAAGCATACGATATCCACCGCTTTGATCACCCAAATTCTTGCTATGATCACTTTGCCCCATGGAGTCATGGAGACTCCACTGCACTGATCCATAGCCACTAGTCCTTGCTATGTCCACTCTACCCCATGGAGTCATGGCGACTCCATTGCACTGATCCATAGCCACTAGTCCTTGCTATGTCCACTCTGCCCCATGAAGTCGTGACAACTTCACTGCACTGGCTCATAGCCATGCTACGATCACTCTGCCCCATGGAGTAATAACTACCCCACTGCACTGATCCATAACCTAATATTCGTCTCTTGGTGGTGAATCAAAGCTATGGACGTCGATAACTCCTTAGCACACGTCCCGCAACAAAGCCAAATCATGAACTTAACTCGTTGGCTCCTATCTGGATCCTGAGTCGCAACTTCTCATTTGGACTACCTTTGCATCTCGGGTTTAGGTCTCCTCCCGGATCGGTTCAGTATTTTCTCCTCACCTTGCCTCGGATCAATTCGTGAGTCATGTTGTTTCCCGGTTCAGTTCGGTCTCTTCCACTAATGGTCAAGCTCCAGGCCATGGTCCATATCCCCTGGCGGTTCGGTTTGTGACGAGCTCCTCCAGTTCGGTCCTCCTCCCCAAGCACTCCGGGTCGGGTCGAGTTCCTCAAATCCATTCGTGGTACATCTGTTCGGGTCGTGGCTCCATCATCAGTTCGTGGAAGGGGTTCGAGTCGGGAGTTCAACTCGTGACTCTCTGGTTGGTTCGTGGCGTATAATCCAAGCCAAGTCAGGGTACCAAAATCTCGAGTTGTTCGGTTCGGTGCCACCAGTCACGAGCGGGTCAGTTCGGTGGGAAGGGGTGATCCGATCCGGTCCCTGTACAGTTTTCCTGTAACTCTTCCAGCGACTGTTTTTACGCCATACGACGGCGTTTTCAACTATTCTAACTGTTCTAATCAATCACAAAGCTTACCATATAGTCATAGCAATATATAGAATTGACCACAAACACCAAACAACAATTTGATATGTCAAAACGGATCAAACATACCCAAAACCCATATTTTCCCCTTAAGCATGTTTAAGCAAATCTAACGATAGGATTAGCAAAACTTAACCAAACTAACCCAAATTTCTAATAGAGCCCTAAAATAATATTTTATAATTTTACAAAATTTTCCAGATTTTTATGAGCCATAATTTCTCTAATTATCACTAATCACTGCTAATTAGCCGTAATTAGTGAAAAACAAGGCAAATCACTCACCTTAGCCACAAATAAAACTTAGATCTGAAACTAGAAGGTGGAGGCGATGGCTAGGGTTAGAGAAACATTTTAGGCGGCTGAGAAAATGAAAATAGATCGTTTCCTAACTGATTTCAGCCTCCCCATAACCCTAATCCCGAAATGGGTTATCAGCCTAGCTGCTAATCACCCCAATTAGGCCCGATTAAGCTGTTTTTCACCTTCTAAACCTTTTTTCAGCCATATCTCCCATGGGTGAGTCCGTTTGGCTAATGTGACCACTCTACGAAATTGTAAACCATCATCTGAATCCAATGGAAGTGGTTTCAGGTCAAAACTCCTTACCATTCAAAAGTTATGGTCGGAACAAGATATGCTAGGGGCAAAATGGTCATTTAAAAATTGGCAAAAATCGTGAACATGGGAAATGACCCCAATAGTTGCTCCCCAATGTTACACGACTATACGACCTCGTATGAAATTGAAATAAATATTCTACGAACCTTCGATACGTAGAATGCGGGTTGTTACACTCTCCCCCTTAAGAAATTTCGTCCCTGAAACTCCATAACCAAGAACATACATAGGTGTTCTGCATGCCTATCAGTCATTCACAAACAATCAAACATACACAATAAGCACAACAAGCCTACCCTAGCATGTGGAAAGACTAAATCGAAAGGAAAACCTTACCAGGCAAAGAGTTCTGGATACGTCTTCCTAATGCTCTCCTCTATCTCCTAAGTAAAGTCATTCTCATCCTCGCCCCTCTGAACCTTGACTAGATTCACCGCTTTCCTTTGAAGTTTCTTCGTATTTCACTTGACAATACGAATCTTCTTGCGGTTCCCAACCTCCTTGGGTTCTACTTCGACATCATCCAACTGATCAAGTGAAATAGTTATATCGGGGTCGTGCATGAATTTCCTTAACTGGGAAACATGAAATACGTTATGAACTCCCGCCATCTTGTCCGGCAACTCAACTTTATATGCCAAATTCCCAACTTGTTCGAGAACCGGGAATGGACCAACAAATCTTGGTGTTAACTTGCCTCTCCTACCAAATTGAATCACGCTCTTTAACGGAGAAATCTTGACAAACACCAAGTCACCAATGGAGAATTTTAAATCTCTTCTCCTCTTATCGGCATAACTCTTCTGCCTATCTTGGGCAGCCTTCATCCGTTGTCGGATAACTTTGATCTTATCTGAGGTTTCTCTTATCACATCTGGCCCAAGCACAAATTTCTCACTGGTTTCTAACCAACATGACGGTGAGTTGCACGGTCTTCTGTACAAAGCTTCAAATGGAGCCACACCAATACTGGACTGATAACTATTATTATATGCGAATTCAATCAGATGCAAATGGTCATCCCATGATCCACCAAAATCCAATATACAAGCTCTCAAGAGATCTTCTAATATACGATTCACCCTCTCTATCTGACCGTCGGTTTGAGGATGATATGCGGTACTGAGATGCAATTCTGATCCTAAAGCCTCTTGTAAGATCTTCCAAAATCCACTATTAAACAACAGATCTCGGTCACTCACAATGCCTTTGGGTACTCCATGAAATCTCACTACCCACTTCATATACAATTCCGCTAACTTAGATGCAGTTCTATTCAATTTGACGGGTATAAACCTCACACTCTTGGTCAATCGGTCCACAATCACCCAAATGCTATCATGGCCCGATCTAGTCCTTGGTAACCCATCAATGAAATCCATTGAGACTTGTTCCCATTTCCATTCTGGAATTTCCAATGGTTACAACGAACCACTAGGTTTCTTTTGCTCAGCTTTAACTAGCTGGCAGTTCATGCATTTGGATATAAACTTCCCAACGTCTCTTTTCATCCCTTCCCTGTAGTAGGTCTGCTTCATGTCTCGATACATTTTCTTACCACGGGGATGTATAGTCAATTTTGAGTGATGACATTCTCTAAGCACTTCATCTCTCAATCCATTAACATTGGGTACAATTATTCTCCCATTCTTTTTAAGCCATCCATCTCGATCAAGCCCATACTTATTCATCTTCTCGTCGATACCCATCTCTAACTTGGAGATGCTTTCCAATAGGTTAGGATCGTCCTTCAGACTGGAACCAATCCGCTCAATCAAAGTGGGTCTGATCGTCAAACTTGCTAATATTTCTGGCTAATTTGCACTAAGGTCTGAAACCATATCCTATGATATATTCTAATTGCTTCCACTCAAGAAACATACCCCCTAAACTGGCATGTCTCCTACTCAATGCATCAGCTACCGCATTGCCTTTTCCTGGTGTATACGCAATATCGAAATCATAGGAAGCTAAGAATTCTAAACATCTTTGTTGTCGAAGATTTAGATTCTTCTGAGAGAAAAGATACTTTAACGATTTATGATCAGTAAACAACTCGAATCTTTCTCCCAAGAGATAATGTCACCACATCTTCAACGCGAACACGATCGCTGCTAATTCCAAATCATGGGTAGGATATCTTTTCTCATGCGGTTTCAGTTGCCGACTAGCATAAGCTACAACCCTACCTCCTTGCATTAATACAACACCTAGTCTGCTACCACATGCATTCGTGTACACTGTCATTTCTTCATTCCCTTTAGGAATGACTAACACTGATGCACGCATCAACTTTTCCTTCGGGCTCTTAAATGCATTTTCACACCTTTCGTCTCAAACGAAAGCTTGATTCTTCTTGGTCAACTGAGTTAACGGTGTCGCTATCTTGGAGAAGTCTTGGATAAACTTACGATAATATCCAGCTAATCCCAAGGAACTTCTTATGTATGTTGCATTATTGGGCATAGACCAATCTTGTACCGTAGCCACCTTCGCAGGATCCACGGCAATACCATTCTCTGAAACAACATGGCCCAAGAATCTCAGTTCCCTCCTCTAGAAGTGACACTTAGAGAACTTTTCTTTCAAGTTGGTGCTTCCTGAACACCTCCATCACTATCCTTAAATGTTTCCTTGTGTTATTCTTCTATCCTCGAATAAACCAAGATATCGTCTACGAACACAAGAACAAACTTATTCAATTGATATCGGAATACTCTATTATAAGATCCACAAAACATGTAGGTGCATTGGTCAACCCGAATGGCATGACCAACCACTCATAGAATCCAGACGGCGTCCGAAAGGCCGTTTTAGCTATACTCTCAGCTTCCACCCTAAGCTGATGAAAACCTGTCGCGAGATCCAATTGGGAGAACACTCTTGCGCCACTCAATTGATCAAACAAATCATCTATCCATGGTAGAGGATACTTATTCTTCCTCGTCACCTTATTCAATTTGCGGTAGTCCACACACAATCGAAGGGAACCATCTGCCTTGGTAGCAAACACAGCTGGTGATCCCCACTCGGAGACACATCTTCTAATAAATCCCTTCTTCAAAAGATCGCTTACTTGCAACCCGAGCTCTCGCTGCTCCCTTGGTGCCATACGACGAAGTGGCATCACTATAGGTCTGGGATCTTTCAATAAATCAATACGAAACTCAATCTCTCGATGTGGTGGAAGTCTAGTCCCTTCCTCGAAGATGTCCAGATACTGGCCAGCCACGGGCACATCTGACAACTCATCATGTGGGATGTCGAGGGAATTTAGAAAACTAGCCATTACCCCATCACTAGGTAGACCACCAAACAATACCCTCCGCCCATCATCCGCTCTAACTGTCACTAAAAATCCCTCACAGTCTACCACAACCACGTACCTTTAGAGCCAATCGACTCCTAAAATAATGCCAAACCCAGTAAAGCCCAAAACAAAGCAATCACAAGAAACATACATCCATGACTCGATAAGACCACATTACGTCAAATCATACTAAGGCTAGTCGAACCGCCAATCGGGTTCGCCATCGCTAAAGGTCTATTGACTATTTTGGGTTCCAATCCTAACCTATCTAACAGGTCACTAGATATGAAGGAACGGGAAGCCCCAGTATCAAATAATACTCGAACAGGAACATCATAAACAGAAAGCATAACTTGAATGATGACATTCTTTCCTTTCTTCGCCGCAGTTGGGGCATTCGACGAAGATGGAACAACATTAAGAGCATATGCTTTCACAATTTGCTTCTCTTCAGGGGGTTGCAGACATTTATCCCTGTGATGTCCCACTTGGCCACAGTTGAAGCACTTCCCGTCCGTAGGCTTTGCTCGACATTCTTTAGCATAATGGCCCTTCTTGCCACAGATAAAGCACTCAACATGTTTTTTTACTCTTTTTCTGACCATCCTTAGTTTGGTTCTGCTTCCTCTTATTCTGAGAATTATTCTTGCCTCCACTACTTGCTTACGGCTTTAGCCCATCCGCAAATACAACAACGACTTTAATCTTGGGCTTAGGATAAAGGCTCTCTGACCTTAATGCTTTCCCAACAATTGATTCAGAAGTCTCATAAATATGATTTATAAGCCTTTCTCCCAAGTAATGATCTAAACCAGTTATGAACTTCTCATTCTTCTTCTCGAGAGTGTCAATAACGGATAATCCATACTTTGATAAATTATCGAACTCAGCAATGCTCCATAAATTTCCTAAACAATTCTGATTTCTGAGCAACTGGGATAAACTTATCACTGAATCGGGCCTTAAACTGATCCCAAGTAACTTGATCTTCAGGGGTAGCTGCCTTAATAGCATTCCACCAATTCATAGCCCGTCCTTGCAGCAGACGGGATGCTAGCTTCCTCTTCATCACGCCTTCATTTCCCAGATCCTCGAAGATACGCTCACAATTATCAAGCCAATCCTGAACTTCTGTAGCCGATTCCATTCCGTGGAACGGCTTCCTAACAAGACTAGTGTACTCCTTACAAAGCTTGGCGAAATCGGCTTTAGGAGCCTGCACCGCTGTACCACCACCATTTGTAGCATTAGAAGCTGTCCTATGAACATCCCTAAGCACCTCTCTCATGAAGTCAGTGAACATCATCCTCATATCAGGAGCAAACCCATTGTTAGCTCCTCTACCAGTACCCCTCGTATGTCGGCTCATCATTCAATCTGTAAGGAGAAACGATTAACCATCTCTTCAGTGGTGCCAGTGCAGTGCAACTCCATCCTTAAATATACTAATAATATATATATATATATATTTGAAAACCAAAATATCAAAAATACGCGCTCTCATATACGTACTATCTCTCCCTGGTGTCTTTCCCTAGGTTAACTACGCAACCTAGAGCTCTGATACCAAGTGTGACAACCTGCCCCGCATCAGTCGATATTTCCAACGAAAGTGCATTGTGCCAATGCTGGACTAGCACGAGACGGTTGCCAAAGAAAGGAAAAGAAAGGAATTTGAACTAACAAGGAACCTGTAGAATGACTCACAGCGCATGGAATAAAATATAATAATAATATACTTGACAAAAAGTAGGCGAGACAGTGCATAAGCTGAAAACTAAACCATAATCATCATAGCAGAGGAAATTCAAAATACAGCTTATTACAACTCCAACACACTGTCTATAAAGCAAAAGAAAGGAAAGGTACACTACTAATGCCAAGCAGTGACCAGTAACAACACAGGGAGAATATATGTAGATAATACGTGAGAGACTCCTGCTCGTCTCCGGATCAGCTACTCGGGCATAACCAGCTAACATGTCTCTAGTCTGCCCGTTTAAGAGCACCCAGAGTAATAAGAAGAGACATAAAACTCTGGGTCAGACAAAAGTCTGGTATAAGCGATAAGCAGCAAAAACAGAACAATAATAGGTATACTAAACCATACCTGAACCTGGACCTGGAACCAAAGAGTTAGCACAACAGGATGTACAGTACTCTATGGTACCACTAGCATAAGGTATAAAGATAACGGGGGTGGGGGTGTGCATGTCATAATGATGGCAAACAATCAAGCATAGCAACCATCCTAACATCTCTCACTCAGTGCGTAAAGCATACGATATCCACCACTTTGATCACCCAAATCCTTGCTATGATCACTCTGCCCCATGGAGTCATGACGACTCCACTGCACTGATCCATAACCACTAGTCCTTGCTATGTCCACTCTGCCTCAGGAAATCGTGACGACTTCACTGCACTGGCTCATAGCCATGCGACAATCACTCTGCCCCATGGAGTAATAACTACCCCCACTACACTAATCCATAGCCTAGCATTCATCTCTCGGTGGTGAATCAAAGCTATGGACGTCGACAACTCCTTAGCACACGTCCCGCAGCAAAGCCCAATCATGAAGTTAACTCGTTGGCTCCCATCTGGATCCTGAGTCGCAACTTCTCATTTGGACAACCTTTGCATCTCGGGTTTAGGTCTCCTCCCGGATCGATTTAGTATTTTCTCCTCACCTTGCCTCGGATCGATTCGTGAGTCATGCTGTTCCCCGGTTCGATTCCGTCTTCTTCCACACATGGTCAAGCTCCAGGTTGTGGTCCACATCCCCTGGCAGTTCGGTTCGTGACAAGCTCCTCCGGTTTGGTCCTCCTCCCCAAGCACTCCGGGTCGGGTCGAGTTCCTCAAATCCATTCGTGGTACATTTGTTTGGGTCGTGGCTCCATCAACAGTTCGTGGAAGGCGTTCGGGTCGGGAGTTCAGCTCGTGAGTCTCCGGTTGGTTCGTGGCGTATAATCCAAGCCAAGTCACGGTACCAAAATCTCGAGTGGGTTAGTTCGGTGCCACCAGTCACGAGCGGGTCGGTTCGGTGGGAAGGGGCGATCTGATCCGGTCCCTGTACATTTTTCCTGCAACTCTTCCAACGACTATTTTTATGCCATACGATGGCGTTTTCAACTATTCTAACTATTCTAATCAATCACGAAGCATATCATATAGTCATAACAACATATAGAATTGACCACAAACACAAAAACAACAATTTGATATGTCAAAACGGATCAAACATACCCAAAACCCATATTTTCCCCTTAAGCATATTTAAGCAAATCTAATGATAGGATTATCAAAACTTAACCAAATTAACCCAGATTTCCAACAGAGCCCTAAAATAATATTTTAGAATTTTACAAATTTTTCCAGGTTTTTTTAGCCATAATTTTGCTAATTATCACTAATCACCCCTAATTAGTCGTAATTAGTGAAAAACAAGGCAAATCACTCACCTTAGCCACAAATAAAACTTAGATATGAAACTATCTCTGATTTGGGTCGAATATTTATGCAACACAACAGCTCCAACTCTGATTTGGTGCTCTTTCTCCTTGATTTGACGTAGATTAGCTTAATTCGTGATTAAAGAGCGATTTTGGATGAAATTAGTAGGTGGAGACCATGGCCAGGGTTACAGAAACGTTTTAGGCAACTGAGAAAATGAAAATAGATCATTTCCTAAATGATTTCAGCTTCCCCATAACCCTAATTCCGAAATGGGTTACGGGCCTAGCTGCTAATCACCCCAATTAGGCCCGGCTAAGCTGTTTTTTCACCTTCTAAACCTTGTTTCAGCCATATCTCCCAAACGGTGAGTCCGTTTGGCTAGTGTGACCACTCTACGGAATTGTAAACCATCATCCGAATTCAATGGAAGTGGTTTTAGGTCAAAACTCCTTATAAATCAAAAGTTATTGCCAGAACAAGATATGCTAGTGGCAAAACGGTCATTTAAAAATCGGCAAAAAGCGTTAACATGGGGAATGACCCCAGTAGTTGTTCCCCAAAGTTACACGACTATACGACATCGTATGAAAATGAAATAAATATTCTACGATCCTTTGATATGTAGAATGCAGGTCGTTACATCTCTAGTATTATATGCTAGATACGAATCACATAGATGTACGTGAATTTACAGAAATTTCAAAATAACTAGAAAATTAACGAAAGGACAAGTGGACTTACGACTGGAAATGAAGCAATTGTTGCTGGATTATCCATAGGAAGTTGGTTCTTTTTCTATATATTGTCCTAATTAAATAAAATAATTGTTATTATGAAATTCCATATAAAAAAAAAGTTATTATGTATCTTGTTTAAACAAGTTTGAATTTTATTTGTAATAAAAGGAATAGTTATTATTCATTTTATTTAAATGAAATATCTATGGAATTTCATAAATAGTTAATGAACTTTATAAATCGTTAACAATAATGTACTTGACATAAATAATAAGTGGATTAAATTTAGTGATTTAAATCCAACATACCTTAGTATTATTTAGCCCATATAAACAAGAAAGCTTGCCAAAACTCCATAACGATGGAATTTTGAGGTCATTTGATTTTGAATCATATGAAGAATACAAATCTTGTTTATTAGGCAAAATAGTCGAATCACCTTTCACTTGACACAGTGAATGAGTGATAAGTATTGGGTCTTGTACATAATGATGTATACGGAGTAATGAATACATAATCTAGAGGCATATTTTATTATTTCATTACATTTATTGATGATATTAGTAAATCATTTGATTTTGAATCATATGAAGAATACAAATCTTGTTTATTAGGCAAAATAACTGAATCACCTTTCACTTGACACAGTGAATGAGTGATAAGTATTAGGTCTTGTACATAATGATGTATATGGAGCAATGAATACATAATCTATAGAGAGGTTTTATTATTTCGTTACATTTACTGATGATATCAGTAGATATGAATACGTGTATCTTACGAAACACATATCAGAATCCTTTGAAAAGTTCAAGGAATTCAAAATGAAATTAAAAACTAATTTTAATAGAAAATAAATACTTTTTGAACAGATCAAAAGAGAATATTTAATCCAATTATTTAATGACTATCTAGAGTAGATATGGATACGTGTATCTTCCGAAACACATATCAGAATCCTTTGAAAAGTTCAAAGAATTCAAAATGAAATTAAAAAACTAATTTAGTAGAAAATAAATACTTTTTGAACAGATCGAAAGAGAATATTTAAGCCAATTATTTAATGACTATCTAGACGAGTTTGAAATTGTTTCACAACTCACTTCATCTAGAACACCATATTGGAATGGTGTGTCAGAAGAAGAATCACACTTTATAAGATATAGTACGATTACTGATAAGTCATATAGATCTTTCAATAAACTAAATTTAGAAAAATTGTATTAAATCCCACTAAAACAATATTGAAGACGCGATATAAGGTATGTACTAGGAAATATCCTAGTATGTCTAACATGAAGATTTGGGACGTAATACGTTTATTAAACGTCCTTCCTCTGATAAGATTGGACCCAAATTAGATAACTATGTTATGGAATATCCAAAAGAAACAAATGGATATTATTTATATAAATCCTCTGAGGATAAAACGTTTATTGCTCAAATTGTTATCCATTTAAAGGAGTGCCAGTCTCTAAGATACCGATGGGAATGAAATAGAATTTGAAATGTCTCAAATCTTGTATATGCAAGAAATTGAGTGGGAATAACACAATAATTCTAATGTTATTTTATAACACATTAATTATTGTAAATAACATTAGTTTTAAAACAAGAAAAAGAAACTGATTCTAAGAAAGAAAATGTTTGGTATAAGATGTTCATAATTGAACTTAATTCATTATTGATTCAATGATATACATTGCAATAACAATGTGGCTATTGCTCAGGCCTAAAATGTTAAACTCATTATCAATCCAAACATATATTTAAGAATTATAATTCTTATGTGAAATTGTTCACAGAAGAAATGAACATATCTGCAAAGTTACAAAAGATGTAATGTTGCAAACCTACAGAATTAAACTCTGTCGCAGCAGAAGTTTAATGGTCACACTAGTTTCATGAGTATATGATACATGAATGATTAACTCTAGAGCAAGTGGGAGATTGTTAGAGTTTATACCCGAGAGCCAATCCATTTGATGTGATTAATAACATTGTTGATGTTATTATTTTATTTGGAATAAAAATATTGTGTTATGTTATATTTACTGCATAATATAAAATATTAACATAACTAAAGTCCTTGGAATAATAATACAGAATTATATAGTTTGAGTAAGACTTGAACTTGAGATTATATAATATATTGAGTATTATAATTCTTAAATGTCCCTAGTCAAGTTTTATTATTTATATAGGACAACAATAAAACATTGAGACTAGTATATTGATTGACTAATGATCACATCTCATTGATCATTAATATATGTGATATTAATGTCAAGACATAAATACGTATTGGAGAATAGCGTATTGGGATGACCCACTGTCAGATAACTACATGGAATACAATTAACAGTATCATAAGTTATTCTCATAGTGACAGTGATGTAATGGTCCTCAGACCTGAAATCATTATAATTTTATTTGAGGATATTTGTGTTTTAAAATCATCTGAAGTTACTTGTAACGGAGTAGAACATAATGGTGATTATTGGATACATCTTGAATAAAATGAAAATTATGAATGATCTAGATGGAATTTAACCCTATGATATATTTGTATTGATATCCATGGGCCTCTTGATTGAGTGAGACTGTGAAATGCATGACCATTCTCAAATATTGATATGTTTTAAACAGTCTACTCATCGATCAAGATGAATGGATTAAATTACAAAGAGGGTGATACATTCCATGCCTCGAGTTTAATTCTGGATATATTGGTTAAAAGGATTATATTACACTGATACACCGGTTATAGAAAAGGTTGTATCGAATCAATGATCTTATTATAACTTGTGTAGCAGCGACGTATTACTAGATGCCAATCAACGTTTATAATCTTAAATATGATTTAAAGTCATTGCCAACGTTATAATAACCTATAGGGTCACACCATAGATCGTTATAAAGGAGAAAAATTTTCGAGATAAATAAAATATCAATTTGTTGAAATTTTATTTAAAGTTGGAATTAGTGTTCAGGCCAGTTCCTATATTTTTGGTTAATGTTTAATTTTCAAAAAGAGATATTAAATTTTATCAATTTTAAAATTACACGGCAAAACCAATATAAAATAGATTCATTTGATTAGAAAGAGATATGCAACTCAAATACCATTTTTTCCAAAAACCCTAGAAATGGCGGTGGCTAGTAACGTCATCTTCTAATCTTCTTCGATTCGATCGTTGAAGATAAACATTTAGGTGGATATCTGTAGAGGCTCGACATTTGAAGGGCTCGATTCGAATCAACAGCTTCTAATCTCGCAGGTGCTCATCAATCACAAATCGATCTATTTCTCCATGGAATCATAATGAAAGGTATAAACCCTAAACTACTGTAAATGTTTGGTTTATTATTTTAGCATAGATCCTAGAATTTTAATTGTTAAAATTATTAAAACATGGAACCCGATTAGATCGATGATCCTAACACAAACTCATATGGAGTAAGGCTAGTGTTCCAAAACTGGCATGCAGTGCGTATAAAGCATTGATGAATAGACTACCCACGAAAGACAGATTACTCAAATAAGGGGGGTGGCATGCCCTTTTCGCGTGAAGTATGGAGAAACTGTTGCACAAAAAGTAAAATTCAACTAAATGGGTATAATTTACATCAAATTATCACCGACTTGGAAATGATCGAGCAACGCATAAGTTTGGAAACAGAAATTAAGTATATCACTCTGGCAGTTGCTATTTGGATGATATGGAAGGAGAGGAACACCAGAATTTACAAGAAAAAGAAGAAGACAGTGGAGCTCATCAGTAATTTGGCAATTATAGACATGGAAATTGCAACGAAGAGGAGAAAGAAGCTTACCACACGAAGGGAACCTGAAGCAGTAGATACTTGAAGCGTGGATCCGTCGCAGTTATGGATTGCGAACCAAGATACAAGCAGCTCATGCTCCTACTTCCACTTCTAGTTCCAGCCTCCATGAAGATTTCGTAGGGTTTCAGAGTTTTTTTTAGACCTGAAATAATTTTTTTGGTAGAATGTCGGTTCTTTGTAAAGTTTATTCTAGTTTTTGATGTACCTGTTACTTTCGGTCGTGGGCCGAATGTAACGACCCAGGGATTTTCGGTCCCTAAAATCGACATAAATACCTTTACCATGACTTATGCCGATCCTCCAAACACTGAAAACACTAGAGCGTTTAGAAAGAAGTTAGAGGGTGAGATAAGAAAGAAAGAAATTGTAACGACCCAGAAAATCTGAACCAATTTAAAATTTTTAAATTGGCTAAAATAATGGATTTTAAATATTTAAAATAAATATTTTAAATAATGGCGATGAAAACTGAGTTTGAATCGACATTTGAAAACGAATATAATTAATTATAATTATATATAGAATTGAAAATGGCGCGGTAGTTCGATAATTCGATTTCAAACTTCAATTGAATATACCGGGTGCAAAATAATCCGGATTTTAGTGAAACCAAAAATAATGGAATCTAATTGATGATATCTTTCCAATGAATCTGACCAATCGAAATTTGATAGCGGGAATCAAAAGATATGTCCAGTTGAAAATTCTGAATAGTCGCTATGGAATTCAGGCCCTTAAAAATGGACATTTTGCAAACGACCTCGGATTTCGACGAAACCACTTTTGTTGGGTCCGGGATGTCAGGTTATTGCTAGGTTTCAAATTACATAATTTTTCGAATCAATATGTGGGCGTGGCAAAAGAAAACGCGTTTGACCAGTTTCAGTTGATTTTAATCGACTGGAAATTGGCCATTTTTCAAACGGTCTCGGAATTCGACGAAACTAGTTTTGTTAGGACCGTATCGTCAATACGAAGCTAGAAAATATTTTTCTGGAATTTTTCTAGTTAGTGTGTGACCCCGGTAATTTGAAATGTGCATTTAAAATTCAATATAATGATTTAAATGAAAATTCAAAAGGAAACTGATTGTAACGATCAAATCAGCTTGCGATACATATCCCATTGTGTTCGGAATGGGGGTTAAACGCTATGGACGACAGGCGGTGGGCCTCGTTTCGAGGTCGTGGGTAAAAGTCAACTTTATGCAATTAATTTAATTAATAAAAAAAATATAAAATAATATTTCCCTCTCTTTACTTTCTTTCTGGCCCCCCCCCCCCGATTTCATAAAATCGAAAACACAAAAACAAAAAAAAAACAAAAAAAGGAAAAGAAGAAAGCAGTAGCAGCCGCCAGCGCCACGACCGCCTCCACCAAGCTCCACCGCGCCTCCGATCTTCTTCCCCCCCCCCTCTTCCTTGCACCCGCTCCCTCCTCCTCCTTCAATCCGACCCCCTCCCCCCCCCCCCCCCAAAGCCGTTCGAAACCCTAGAGCAGCCCCCCCTGGAAGCCAGCGCCGCCTTGCCGCCGACGAAGACGAGTCGCCCCCCCCCCCCCCCTTCGCAGGTAAAGGTACGTTATTTATTTTATTTCATCTTTATTTTTAATCTAAAAATTTTAATTTTTAAAAGTATAAAACTGAAATTTTTAAAAGAATAAAAACTGAAATTTTTAAAAGAATAAAAACTGAAATTTTTAAAAGAATAAAAACTGAAATTTTTAAAAGTATAAAACTGATTTATTTATAAAGTAAAAACTGATTTATTTATAAAGTAAAAACTGATTTTATAAAGTATTTAGAAACTGATTTTTTTTTTTCTAAAGAATAAAAACAGATTTTTTTTAGAAAAGGGAAAACCTGATTTTTAAAAAGGCAATAAAAAAAACCTGATTTTTAAAAAGGAAATAAAAACTGATTTTCAAAAGCATATAAAAACTGATTGTTTGAAAAAGGTTTAAACTTCAAAAAGAAAAAGGTTTTAATTTCAAAGAGAAAAAGATTTGAACTTTAAAAAGAAAAATCAGATTTTTATATATTGAAAGTCGAAGTCAAAATTCGATTTTTATATATTGAATAACATAGTAAAAATTCGATTTTTACATATGTAGAGAATAAAGGCAACGAAGCGACGGAGTCGTAAAGGCGAAGATTTCTCTAAGTGAAGTTGGATAGCTATTGTGTGAGATTTCTGATTTAAAAATATTTTATGTGTGTGAAATGAAAGTGAATTGCTATCTATAAATATATATATATATATATATATATATATATATATACGCCCCCTCGTCCACAAACCATGGACGATATTTATTGATTGAAATTGGTGTGAAAATTGATTGATAGCGAATGGTTGTTTGGGATTGTTTGTGATTGATATTGGTTGATTGTGGTTGAAAAATACCCATTTGTGGTTGTGAAATATTTGGTTGAAACCACATAGGATTAGTTTGTGGAAATGAAATAAATATATACATGCCGCCTGCGTGCGAACTAGATGCATGATCCCCATTGTCAAAAACCGCGAGGTTTTAAGGTAGAGCGAGGAGCCGTACTAGGGACGGTGCCGGTGTAACTACCCTGCCGTTATGCTGCCGAAATTTTGAATAATATTCGTGTGTTTGAATTATTTTCATATGCTTAAACTATATTTATTCATTGAATAGAAAACATTCATGTGTTGAATTGATATTCATTCGTTGTTTAGAAATTCATGTGTTGAATGGTATTCATATTTTGAAATAAATTGTTCGATAATAAAAATCACATTTTTTATCTATATATAGAAACTATAGAAAACATTCATGTGTTGAATTGATATTCATTCGTTGTTTAGAAATTCATGTGTTGAATGGTATTCATATTTTGAAATAAATCGTTTGATAATAAAAATCACATTTTTATCTATATATAGAAACTATAGAAAACATTCATGTGTTGAATTGATATTCATTCGTTGTTTAGAAATTCATGTGTTGAATGGTATTCATATTTTGAAATAAATTGTTTGATAATAAAAATCACCTTTTATCGACTATATGAACTATATAGAAAAATAGGGTTTTGAAATGAATCGTTTTACAATAAAAATCGCATTTTTATTATATGCATAAATCGTTGAAATGTGAAGTGTTAAAAATAGCCACTTGTTCAAAGTAAACATATATGAGATGAAATATTCATTAATTAGCTAATGAAATGATTTGCACCTATTTATGTAACATTAGAATGAATGGAGTTTTTAAACCAAATAGAAATCAAATATGAAGTCGAATAGAAATTGATAAATGATAAGAACTGTATATATATGTACATGAAATATTCATTGAACAGGTTATAGCAAAGGGGCTAGAGAAGAGGAATAAAATTCTGTGCCCGACAAATAGGTACACATTTACTGATTTGTTTGGGTGATGATTTTGAGCCTGTTGGCTAGCCGCTTGGCTTTTTCTTTTTCTTTTTGAGATTAGAAGGACCGGGAACGCTATTTGCAATTTCCCGATGCTCCCGGTGCAGGGGAGGTTATGGCGAAATTTTTCCAAAATTTAAGGTGTTAGAAAAATATTTGAAGTGAAAACGATATTGAAATTGTTGAATGAACTATATTTATATAAATATAAATAAAATTAAAACGAAACGAAGCCGTGCAGTTCGTATTTTGAAACCGTGATTTCAAACGACTAGTGCGGGAAATCCGACCATTGGATTTTCCCGAAACCTCAACCGTCGGGTTCGCCTTGGAAATATCTTCCCAACGGCACCAACTTTGTAAAAATCCAACGGTTGGATTGTCTGGAATGTTTAATTCAAATTTGAAGAAAAACAGCGCCAGAATCGATTATATTTATATATATATAAATATAATTATATTTAATCGAATAACGACGCTGCAGTTCGTATTTTGAAATCGAAACTTCAAACGATTGTACCGGGAGATCCGACCGTCGGATTTTCCCGAAACTGGAACCGTTGGATTCGTTTTGAAAAGACCTTTCTAATGATGTAAATTTTGTGAAGATCCAACGGTTAGATTTTCAGATATGTGTAAATAAAATCTGAAGAAAAACAGCGCCACGGCCGCGTTATGGCCCGAAGCGTCGTTTTGAATATATTAGCTATTTTAAAATAAATAAAAATAGCGATAAATAGTTATAAAATATCATAGGCGATATGGAATGGAAATAAACTGAAATTTGCTTGATTTGTGTGGCTTTTGATGGTTGAATGTGTTTGGTGTGAAAATTACATTAAAGAACACAATTGGTGTTGTCGAATAATTTAACCATTGAAATAAATCGATTTGAAATTCTAAATATACGTGAATTATTTGGAAAGGCTGAGTTAATTCTCATTTCGAATAATTGATCGACGATTGAAAGTCGAAGATGAAGACGATGGTCGAAGACCGGAGATCTTCACCTCGTTTGGATGGTAACCGAGGTCCTGATAGGGAGGCATCCCGAAATATGGATAATGAGTGGTGATCGTCCAGACGTACGTGGTGATCGAAGGGTTTGCGAGGTATTTAGTGCCTTCGGTTTCGTTCAGACCCAGAACGGACTTGTAAATGGACTGTGTGTCTGACATTGGAGTTTATTCTGTGTTGATTGATTTCTGTTAAATATACATCTGTTTGGCGGCGGAGAATTTATTCTTTTGCTTAACGCCCTTCTCTGAGACGTACGAGCTCAGAGGTTGTATATCGATGGACATCAATCGCATGGCGTGAATTGCCTGTGTGGCATGCTAAGATGCAGTGATCGGGGCTTCTGTTGAAAAGCAAAGTCTTGTGGTGATGATCAAAGCCCCGCCTGTGTGGCATAGCTTTGTGTATAACGTGAATTCGCGAGCCTCACACCCCGGTATGAACCTAAAACGGGAGAAGGACCTCAGGGAGGGCATGCGTTTCTTTCTAGCTAGGGTGGTGTCAGTGACCTACCAGCCCTGACATTTATATAATTTTCACCTATGTGGTTGTTGCTGTTGCGAGGCGCCTCGGTTTGATTGGACGATCCGGGTCCGATGGAGTCATTCGTTGGCTCGTTTACGCCCCAAAGGGCGGGGAAACGTAGTGTTCAGGCATTTTAATCCACATCGGTGGACCGGCCATGTCGCTCCGAAGGCTTGACTGAGTACTTGCCTGTGGCTCGGGCTAGAGAGTCACGAATTCGGTAAGGACTATCTTTTGCCTTGGTTCATGACGGAAAACCAATTTCCAAATACGTGACTGTGCGGTTTTGATTGTATACCTATATATGGCGACATAGTGGTATGGGGCATTAATGCCGTCTATGATTGATAGTTATGATTTGAAATTGTTTTCAAAACATATAAACACTAGCAATAATATCAAATGCCTTTGTTTTATTCGTATCAAGCATATTTGGCCGTAATAAGGTAAAAACTCTATCCTCCGGTTCGTGTTGCATTGTGTGATGGGAACTGAGTCTTATAACGGTTTCATTTTTATAAAAAGCATAGCGATGTTTAAAAGAAAAATTTGTTTTAAAGCACTGGCAATCCAATGGAGTAAACCCGTTCCACGAAAGTGGCGTGCTCCTGTGATTGGCCAATTATATATGTGTTGAGTGGATTTCTCATACCAGTCCCATGACTGACTCGTAGTTTGTTTCACTTTCAAACTCGGGTGCCCCTTTTTCTACACGGGCAGCCTTGTATTCAGGTTTAGCTGGTTCTTTTTCTGGATAGCTGGAGCTGAAGATGGATTCTATCATTTATTCTTTTTATGCTGTTCAGCTCCTATTGTACATATTTTGTTTATTTCCGCTGTAGACATTTATGTATAGCTGAACTGTATTTGTACTAAGTAAGATCCTGTATACTGTGTAACTCTGATGATTACTTTTATCCAGTATATTTTGTTGTTCATTCTGGTGTATTTATTTAATTCTGTTCTGCTATTATCTGTTTCTGTGTTATATTCCAAAGATAACCTTGTTTCCGTGAGAACGGGAAATCGGGTCGTCTCAGAAATATTAGAATAGAAGAAGAAGAAGTATCAACACAACACAGAGTCTCACATCGCAGCTGAACAAAATATAATACAGAAATAACTTTACTGAGAGTCTTTTAAAATACTTACAAGCATCAGAGTACCTCAACATCTCTGGACAGTTATAATAATCTGTCCTCATATACACAGCGGAATATTAATCATATCGCACATCTGAACACCTTCAGCTTGTCACTGGCCTTCACGGTATCTGAGAACCTAAACCTGTACATCCCGGGCTAACCCGAGCATTTACAAAACACCAGGTCAGTCTGGTGAACCAGAGTGAGAAAAACTCGCATAGCATTAATGGTATCACACAACTTGATTTTAGAGTTAAAATCCTTTCGAAAGAAAAAATAATCGTAAGACCAAATCCACACATAAATACGGACGGTTTTTACCTTACGATAACCCAAAACAATTTTTGAAATCAATATCTTGTCTGATATTATAATAGTGTCTAAATACAAGTAAATATCAATCTAGTAGAACGCTTGCATCTCACGCTCTACGTATATATATACAATCAAAAACCGCGGGCGCTTATTGGAGATTGGATTCCAACCATGACAAGGTATGGGACCACCTGCCGCTCGTGTATCTCTAGAGGCGAATACACTGTGTTCAACAAGAACGTCTTGCAACCCGTCCCTCACATGACCGACTACTCATTTCGCTTGAGTGTATCGAATGTATATCACCGACGGTTGGGGTCAAACCACTGTCTCCCGATAAGGGACAGCATCTAACAGAGATTAAGAAGCAATAGGAATTTCTCTAGATAGGTGATCATACATCCTAATGGGAGCGACCCACATAGCCATGGTGCCTGCCAGATTTTTGTCATTTCCCGGTTGATGAGGCTTGAGGTCAGAACACATCTGGTCATCATATACTTTGAATGCCACATCGTCAGATCCGCCAGATCACACTTGATTGACGTCCACAAACATACTCTAGCTATCTGGCTAGAGAATAACCTTTTCTCCGCCATCAACTATAGTATGTTTGGAGAAATCAACGCGTATAAACCCTTTTGGAAATACTCTGTCAGACATTCGTCCATACAAGTTATCCAGGAACAGGATAAACCGAAGGAACTCTCCTACTGCATCCAATATAGGAATCACCCCATGGATCAGTAGCGAGAAGTCCTTGCAACCTGCAGATTCCAATCACGACAGAACCACAGCTTGTCTTTGACCGCGATCCAGAGATTATTGGCGGTCCTTCCGTTTATGAAAATCCACTGTCTTCACTGCTCCATCTCGATCATCTTCGATCTCTTCACGTATTTGTTGGTTGGAATGGTTTTCGAATATAATTCGATCCCGGTCTTTCCATACCAACAATCGTATTGGCCAATTTCGATAGTCGGTGATTTAACTATCGAATAACAATAGTGTGAACACAACACTTGGCACAACTCGACCACTTTAAAATATACTTAACGATATATAACAATTTTTCTCTGATTAACTCTACTTGAATTACTTTGATTGGTTAACTTTACTTAACTCACTCGACTTATTCAACTTGATTAACTTGACGTGATTACTCTTATTCGATTCATCTATATTTGACTTATCTCCATTTGCTCGACTCTAGATCGCAGTGATCACAATGGTTACGCCTGATTCCCTCAGGAAACATCCGACCGTTGTAGGCTATCTACAGCCCTGCGAATTACGCTAGCAGTCGTACGCAATGTAAACTTCCCTAGTTAACTTTGTTTGGCTATTTCTAACTATATTTGATCAGTTCTAATTGACTAACCGATGTTACTATAATTTAAAACAACATGCTTATTTCCTTTGAACCCATATCATACTATTATTTAATTTCCAAACCCTTGCATCAGAGTTTGATATCCTAGTATAGGATAAAACCAATTTCAACACTTCACTCGATCTAAACTAATACTATTCCTTGATAATAGTGAAGCCAACCAAGTTGGGGTATTTTAGTTATCTCTCAGACCTTGATCGACAACCTTCTTACCTCAGAAAAATATTAGTTCGACCACTAATCATCAAAATCCCATTTCCCCTTCTGATCCAAGTCTGGTTTTTATAAAACCGTTCTTATACTTGAAATCCTCATGTACAGTCTTCTTAATTTATAAACATCCATTAAAACACCACTTTAACTCCAAGTGACCTTTCCCTTATAATTCTTAGATTTATAATACAAATCCCTCGACCAATAATTTGATCTCCATCCATTTACCTTCTATAATAAACTTTTATCGCCTCTTTTCTAGACCTCCTCGTCAATTACTCACTGACTAAATTGAATTTCCTTTTTATCAAACTTATTTGAAACTTGGATTTAAAAATCCCTTTAATAAAATTCTTACTTGGCATTAAATTGAACTCACTACTTTAAATCATTTTTAATTAAAGAATAATTTGCTTTAACATCTACTATAATTAAATATAGTTAACTTTGATCTCAACCCAAAAATAGCATTTATTATCATATTTACATGCTTACTCGATAAGAATCAAGGTTATTAACAATAACCAATTTAATTACCCCCTTTAGATTATAGTTAATCGAAGATTAACTAATATCTAACACTATTTGTTAAACTCTAACGAATGTTTAAACCAATATTTATCTCCTTTGTCCATTCTACTCAAATGGAGGATTTTACCAACCATACACATCAGTTAACTATTAACTGAATTCCAATTTGTCGTTCCCCTTTCTTAAATTAATTAATTAGCTTAATTAATTTATGTCACTTTTTAATTGTTTGAAACAATTATTTCCTTTTTACTAACCCATGGAAAATTCTTGATTTCTGCTTCCCAACTGGGCTAAACTATTTAACTCAATTCCATACTATCTTGATTAAAAATATTTATTTGTGAAATTTCCAATTTTAAATCCTGTACAAAATAATTTGAAACTTGAATTCAGTTATAAATGAATTTATAACTTTTAAAAAAATACGTCACTTCACCTGTCGGGTCGAATGACGTTAAAACCTCACATTTGTCCATTTACTGCCAATTATCAAATCAACTAACATCCAATTCAAACAAATCCAATAATTCCAAACACGTTTATAAACGTGATCAACCCAAGGAGTTACTTTGTTATGGGTCATCCCCAATAGTTAAATTTAAACGATTGATGATCAACAGTACGTATATACCTAACAGTCAACTACTAACAACCAGAATACTCAAAAATAAAATTCCCAGTTTATATAAAATATAAACGAGGAGGCTGAGTGAGTTTAACTCACCTGTATTTAAATCCGTTGATGAATAGTCTGTTTTGGTCCAATTTGACTGACGTTTAATTCAACTAAAAATTCTAGATACTCCAGATCCGGACTGCGCCTGTTCCATCTTGAAGTTCGCGTCTCCACGGTCCCAACGCACCTGACCGCGCTTGAATCTGATAATGTATGAACCCGAAATCGTTCAAACAAGTTTTATAAATAATTTAAATTAATCATGGATTTTATTTTGTAATTAAAGGTTGGGCTTTTACCTCATCAACCGGCCCAAACAAATGAAACCCGACCCGTTCCTTAATTAAAACCCTCACTCCTTCGATCCTCCTCATTATTCAGTCGCCTCATAAAATTGATCCCCAAACCCGAAAATTAAAAACCCTAGCCCCTCTTTTAATTTCAACATCAAATCCGAGATTCTGTTGCGTCGCTCTCTCCTCCGCCCCTCGATCTGCCACCAAAGCCTCGCGGTCAGCCCCCTGGACTTCCCCGACATACGTTCGAAGACCAACCCTAACCCCCAAGACGTGCGGCCGCTCCCTTCCCCTGTTGATCTAAGTTTCTTTTTCTCGATTTCTTTATTTGCTGCATCTACTTTGGTTTGGTTTTTCTGATTCTCGAATTGGTTTGTTTTTGAATGGAATTTCTCTTCTTTGGTTTACTGTGGTTGTTTGCGTGGTTTGGGATGAATGAAACATCACGGCTTGAACATCTATTTATAGTAGAGTTTTGATTTAGATAGAAACCCTGTCTATCAATCGATCACGAATTGTTATGTCACTCTAGTTCGAATTTGTACTTGGATTTTGCGTTTGTATTTTGGTATAGGATTCTCTATAGTTAAAATATATGGTACCATATCTAGCTCGCAGGTTGTAGGTTAGGTACTGGATATGAATTGTTGATTCAAATCAGTATTTGAAAACTGGAATATAGATTTTTGGTTAGGATCTTCCCTTTTTTTATTTTTTTATTATGAAACTATCCTGATATATACATTCGGCTTTGAATATATATATATATATATATATATATATGTAAGTTGATTGATTTTTCTTGTGCCTGTTTGTTCCTATGTAAATACTATTTTGAACTGCCCAATAGATAGATCTTTGATCTGTATATTGCTTTAGTATCCAGACAACAGTATATATGAATTTACACGAAATCCACTGCATGTATGAACATATCCAGTAGTTCATTGTACTGTATTGATTTATATATACATAAATGTTCACTTGTCTTGTTTAATTAATTGTTTGAATTGATGTATAAATATATTCATTTATTTGGGGTTTTTCTTAGTTGTCCCTTTCACTTTCATTAGTTGTTCTAGTATAGCTTCTAGCTATACATAGCTGTTCCAATTCTAAATTTGAGCTGTTTACTTTCCTTCTCTTAGCTGCTCCTACCCCCTAAATTCTTTAACTGTTCACCCATGTGATCCTACTGTTTGATAAAGATTTGGAAAAATATACCTGTCAGGCCTTCTTAGCTGTACATGAGATGTTCTCTGTATTGCTCAATCAACCCTTATGCATATATCTTGTCCATCAATTTATTTATGGATGTTCATACTACATATATAGCTGTACAGCTATATTTTCAGATTTCAGATTTTCTTAGATCTGTTTTTCCTAGCTATTCCTATTTATTACATTCCACTGTTTTTTTTTATTTTATTGCCTTGTGAAGATTTTTCTTGCTTTTCTCCTGTGTTTTGTCTACGTTTGCAACTGATGTATCCCTATGTACATATCTTCACTTTAGCTATTCATGATATGTTCCCATTGTTCATGATTTCATTTATTTCTTTTATACAGTTTATACTATTATGAGATTATCCCATTTAATGGGTTTTCTTTTCTTTTTCTTTTTTTCGCAGATCGAAGTTGATGGGAAGGATTCGAATTCCTTATCTTGGGAAGGAACGAGCATGCAAAGATTAATTTATAGGAATTGTTCTGTCCAACTTTGCTTTGCATTGTACATTGTAAAGTATATATATATCAATTAGTACATACTGTTGTATTGTCATATTCAGATCATGACTTTTGCTTTTAGCTGTTCATATCTTTCTCTGTTTGGATTTTTATGATCCCATACTTTGTTGAACATAGATCTTTGTTCAAGATTTTGTATAAATTCTCTTAGCTGTATTTTATTCTCCATTGTCTAGTCTGGGTTTAAAAATGTGATTTGCAGATTGATGTAGGCGCTGGGCAATTGCAACAGGAAGAAGTATTGTTGAAATTTAGCTTGTCAGGGTAGTTTAACAAAGTGATATTTTACTTCAATGATCAACTAAGAATTAAATCTGTTAAATCGTATGCTAAAACATTGATAACAATTGAATGTATGAACATATTTGGATGAAACCACCTCCGTTAGGATTACGACAACGAAATCCACATTTGCAGGTCAATTTAGATATGTAATCCGATTTCATATGTTTTCGTCAAACCAAGTGGGAACTTAAATGAATACATACGTATATATTAAATTTAAGAAACCAAATTTAACGAAAATAATTTAATAAATGTCATCATATTTTATTATATTCAACTTCAACGGGTATAGAATTCAAATTTTTAACATTGAAATTCTGACCTAGAATAATATTCCATAAAAACTCTTTAATATAAATTAACGTTCTGACGCCGTTTTAAATAACTAATATATTTATTTAAATAAATGTAAACAATATATTTAAACCCCTTTAAATCACTCGTTTAAGTTATATCGCAAATTCATCATTTTCCCAATATTCCCAAAATAAAATATTATTAATATAATTTAAGTATTCATTTTAAAATGATCAAATCCCATTATAAAAATTCAATTCAATATTTTAAATAATTAAAATATTTCAAATAAATGGCCAGAAAAATCTGGGACATTACATTCTTCCCCCCTTAAATTAATTTCGTCCTCCAAATTGTAAAGTAAGAAGAATGTTTCGAATCCTATCATTTTTAAAATGATTACTGTTTGAATTCAAACAAATTCGGAACTCTAAATTTTTTTGATAATTTCGCCAGCGCATCTCCTGCTTGGCTTGATCGGTACGAGTACCACCACCACTTTGGGCCTCTATTTCTTTGAAAAGAAATTCAAATTTTGAATGGAAATTCACGTTATTTGAATTCCAATCTATTTATCCATTGGATTTTTAAACCCCAATTCGATTTAATTCATTTTCAAATTAATTTTACTTAACCATGCTCGATTTCACTTCCATACCTGAATTGATTTCAAATAAGTTCATCTTTATTTAAAAATTCAAATTTGATTTCAAATCAAATCAATCAAAACAAACAAACACCCAACATCACTATAATATAGAAAATTAATCCTTTTTCCCAATATAAAAATATATATCTTGGGTGAAATTATTTCATTTAACCTTTTTCAAAACATACTGCGTCGGTTTATCATACTTGAGTGTTTAGAAATCCCTATCGATACAATGGATCAAACTGATCGACCAGAACTTATAAACAACCTAACCAACAAATCTCCACAATATAAAACAATTTTTTATAAAATCTACAAATATGTTTTCTCGTATATATATACTCACACTCAATCTAGGGTATTGCTAACCCCATCTCTATTGAGTCACACAACAGAGCCAAGGTTATCTCTAAACCAATAGCTCTGATACCACTGTAACGACCCAGGGATTTTCGGTCCCTAAAATCGACATAAATACCTTTACCATGACTTATGCCGATCCTCCAAACACCGAAAACACTGGAGCGTTTAGAAAGAAGTTAGAGGGTGAGATAAGAAAGAAAGAAATATTAGAATAGAAGAAGAAGAAGTATCAACACAACACAGAGTCTCACATCGCAGCGGAACAAAATATAATACAGAAATAACTTTACTGAGAGTCTTTTAAAATACTTACAAGCATCAGAGTACCTAAACATCTCTGGACAGTTATAATAATCTGTCCTCATATACACAGCGGAATATTAATCATATCGCACATCTGAACACCTTCAGCTTGTCACCGGCCTTCACGGTATCTGAGAACCTAAACCTGTACATCCCGGGCTAACCCGAGCATTTACAAAACACCGGGTCAGTCTAGTGAACCAGAGTGAGAAAAACTCGCATAGCATTAATGGTATCACACAGCTTGATTTTAGAGTTAAAATCCTTTCGAAAGAAAAAATAATCGTAAGACCAAATCCACACATAAATACGAACGGTTTTTACCTTACGATAACCCAAAACAGTTTTTGAAATCAATATCTTGTCTGATATTATAATACTGTCTAAATACAGGTAAATATCACTCTAGTAGAACGCTTGCATCTCACGCTCTACGTATATATATACAATCAAAAACCGCGGGCGCTTATTGGAGTTTGGATTCCAACCATGACAGGGTATGGGACCACCTGCCGCTCGTGTATCTCTAGAGGCGAATACACTGGGTTCAACAAGAACGTCTTGCAACCCGGCCCTCACATGACCGGCCACTCATTTCGCTTGAGTGTATCGAATGTATATCACCGACGGTTGGGCTCAAACCACCGTCTCCCGATAAGGGATAGCATCGAACATAGATTAAGAAGCAATAGGAATTTCTCTAGATAGGTGATCGTACATCCTAATGGGAGCGACCCACATAGCCATGCTGCCTGCCCGATTTTTGTCATTTCCCGGTTGATGAGGCTTGAGGTCAGAACACATCTGGTCATCATATACTTTGAATGCCACATAGTCAGATCCGCCAGATCACACTTGATTGACGTCCACAAACATACTCTAGCTATCTGTCTAGAGAATAACCTTTTCTCCGCCATCAACTATAGTATGTTTGGAGAAATCAACGCGTATAAACCCTTTTGGAAATACTCTGTCAGACATCCGTCCATACAAGTTATCCAGGAACAGGATTAACCGAAGGAACTCTCCTACTGCATCCAATATAGGAATCACCCCATGGATCAGTAGCGAGAAGTCCTTGCAACCTGCAGATTCCAATCACGACAGAACCACAGCTTATCTCTGACCGCGATCCAGAGATTATTGGCGGTCCTTCCGTTTATGAAAATCCACAGTCTTCACTGCTCCATCTCGATCATCTTCGATCTCTTCACGTATTTGTTGGTCGGAATGGTTTTCGAATATAATTCGATCCCGGTCTTTCCATACCAACAATCGTATTGGCCAATTTCGATAGTCGGTGATTTAACTATCGAATAACAAAAGTGTGAACACAACACTTGGCACAACTCGACCACTTTAAAATATACTTAACGATATATAACAATTTTTCTCTGATTAACTCTTCTTGAATTACTTTGATTGGTTAACTTTACTTAACTCACTCGACTTATTTAACTTGATTAACTTGACGTGATTACTCTTATTTGATTCATCTATATTTGACTTATCTCCATTTGCTCGACTCTAGATCGCAGCGATCAAAATGGTTACGCCTGATTCCCTCAGGAAACATCCGACCGCTGTAGGCTATCTACAGCCCTGCGAATTATGCTAGCAGTCGTACGCAATGGAAACTTCCCTAGATAACTTTGTTTGGCTATTTCTAACTATATTTGATTTGTTCTAATTGACTAACCGATGTTACTATAATTTGAAAACAACATGCTTATTTCCTTTGAACACATATCGTACTATTATTTAATTTCCAAACCCTTGCATCAGAGTTTGATATTCTAGTATAGGATAAAACCAATTTCAACACTTCACTCGATCTAAACTAATACTATTCCTTGATAATAGAGAAGCCAACCAAGTTGGGGTATTTTAGTTACCTCTTAGACCTCGACCGACAACCTTCTTACCTCAGAAAAATATTAGTTCGACCACTAATCATCAAAATCCCATTTCCCCTTCTGATCCAAGTCTAATTTTTATAAAACCGTTCTTATACTTGAAATCCTCATGTACAGTCTTCTTAATTTATAAACATCCATTAAAACACCACTTTAACTCCAAGTGACCTTTCCCTTATAATTCTTTGATTTATAATATAAATCCCTTGACCAATAATTTGATCTCCATCCATTTACCTTCTATAATAAACTTTTATCGCCTCTTTTCTAGACCTCCTCGTCAATTACTCACTGGTTAATTGAATTTCCTTTTTATCAAACTTATTTGAAACTTGGATTTAAAAATCCCTTTAATAAAATTCTTACTTGGCATTAAATTGAACTTACTACTTTAAATCATTTTTAATTAAAGAATAATTTGCTTTAACATCTACTATAATTAAATATAGTTAACTTTGATCTTAACCCAAAAATAGCATTTATTATCATATTTACATGCTTACTCGATAAGAATCAAGGTTATTAACAATAACCAATTTAATCACCCCCTTTAGATTATAGTTAATCGAAGATTAACTAATATCTAACACTATTTGTTAAACTCTAACGAATGTTTAAACCAATATTTATCTCCTCTGTCCATTCTACTCAAATGGAGGATTTTACCAACCATACACATCAGTTAACTATTAACTGAATTCCAATTTGTCGTTCCCCTTTCTTAAATTAATTAATTAACTTAATTAATTTAAGTCACTTTTTAATTGTTTGAAACAATTATTTCCTTTTTACTAACCCATGGAAAATTCTTGATTTCTGCTTCCCAACTGGGCTAAACTATTTAACTCAATTCCTTACTATCTCGATTAAAAATATTTATTTGTGAAATTTCCAATTTTAAATCCTGTACAAAATAATTTGAAACTTGAATTCAGTTATAAATGAATTTATAACTTTTAAAAAAATACGTCACTTCACCTATCGGGTCGAATGACGTTAAAACCTCACATTTGTCCATTTACTGCCAATTATCAAATCAACTAACATCCAATTCAAACAAATCCAATAATTCCAAACACGTTTATAAACGTGATCAAACCAAGGAGTTACTTTGTTATGGGTCGTCCCCAACAGTTAAATTTAAACGATTGATGATCAATAGTACGTATATACCTAACAGTCAACTACTAACAACCAGAACACTCAAAATAAAATTCCCAGTTTATGTAAAATATAAACGAGGAGGCTGAGTGAGTTTAACTCACCTGTATTTAAATCCGTTGATGAATAGTCTGTTTTGGTCCAATTTGACTGACGTTTAATTCAACTAAAAATTCCAGATACTCTAGATCCGGACTGCGCCTGCTCCATCTCGATGTACGCGTCTCCACGGTCCCAACGCACCTGACCGCGCTTGAATCTGATAACGTATGAACCCGAAATCGTTCAAACAAGTTTTATAAATAATTTAAATTAATCATGGATTTTCTTTTGTAATTAAAGGTTGGGCTTTTACCTCATCAACCGGCCCAAACAAATGAAACCCGACCCGTTCCTTAATTAAAACCCTCACTCCATCGATCCCCCTCCTCATTATTTAGCCGCCTCATAAAATTGATCCCCAAACCCGAAAATTAAAAACCCTAGCCCCTCTTTTAATTTCAACATCAAATCCGAGATTCTGTTGCGTCGCTCTCTCCTCCACCCCTCGATCTGCCACCAAAGCCTCGCGATCAGCCCCTTGGACTTCCCCGACATACGTTCGAAGACCAACCATAATCCCCAAGACGTGCGGCGGCTCCCTTCCCCGGTTGAGCTAAGTTTCTTTTTCTCGATTTCTTTATTTGCTGCATCTACTTTGGTTTGGTTTTTCTGATTCTCGAATTGGTTTGTTTTCGAATGGAATTTCTCTTCTTTGGTTTACTGTGGTTGCTTGCATGGTTTGGGATGAATGAAACATCACGGCTTGAACATCCATTTATTGTAGAGTTTTGATTTAGATAGAAACCCTGTCTATCAATCGATCACGAATTGTTATGTCACTCTAGTTCGAATTTGTACTTCGATTTTGCGTTTGTATTTTGGTATAGGATTCTCTGTAGTTAAAATATATGGTACCATATCTAGCTCGCAGGTTGTAGGTTAGGTACTGGATATGAATTGTTGATTCAAATCAGTATTTGAAAACTGGAATATAGATTTTTGGTTAGGATCTTCCCTTTTTTTTATATGAAACAGTCCTGATATATACATTTGGCTTTGAATATATATATATATATATATATATATATATATATATATATTTGTAAGTTGATTGATTTTTCTTGTACCTGTTTGTTCCTATGTAAATACTATTTTGAACTGTCCAATAGATAGATCTTTGATCTGTATATTGCTTTAGTATCCAGACAATAGTATATATGAATTTACACGAAATCCACTGCATGTATGAACATATCCAGTAGTTCATTGTACTGTATAGATTAATATATACATAAATGTTCACTTGTCTTGTTTAATTAATTGTTCGAATTGATGTATAAATATATTCATATATTTGGGTTTTTTCTTAGTTGTCCCTTTCACTTTCATTAGCTGTTCTAGTATAGCTTCTAGCTATACGTAGCTGTTCCAATTCTAAATTTGAGCTGTTTACTTTCCTTCTCTTAGCTGCTCCTACCCCCTAAATTCTTTAATTGTTCACCCATGTGATCCTACTGTTTGATAAAGATTTGGAAAAATATACTTGTCAGGCCTTCTTAGCTGTACATGAGATGTTCTCTGTATTGCTCAATCAACCCTTCTGCATATATCTTGTCCATCAATTTATTTATGGATGTTCATACTACATATATAGCTGTACAGCTATATTTTCAGATTTCAGATTTTCTTAGATCTGTTTTTCCTAGCTATTCCTATTTATTACATTCCACTATATTTTTTTTGATTTTATTGCCTTGTGAAGATTTTTCTTGCTTTTCTCTTGTGTTCTGTCTATGTTTGCAACTATTGTATCCCTATGTACATATCTTCACTTTAGCTATTCATGATATGTTCCCACTGTTCATGATTTTATTTATTTCTTTTATACAGTTTATACTATTACGAGATTATCCCATTTAATGGGTTTTTTTTTTGTCGCAGATCGAAGTTGATGGGAAGGATTCGAATTCCTTATCTTGGGAAGGAACGAGCATGCAAAGATTAATTTATAGGAATTGTTCTGTCCAACTTTGCTTTGCATTGTACATTGTAAAGTATATATATATCAATTCGTACATACTGTTGTATTGTCATATTCAGATCATGACTTTTGCTTTTAGCTATTCATATCTTTCTCTGTTTGGATTTTTATGATCCCATACTTTGTTGAACATACGATCTTTGTTCAAGATTTTGTATTAACTCTCTTAGCTGTATTTTATTCTCCATTGTCTAGTCTAGGTTTAAAAATGTGATTTGCAGATTGATGTAGGCGCTGGGCTATTGCAACAGGAAGAAGTATTGTTGAAATTTAGCTTGTCAGGGTAGTTTAACAAAGTGATATTTTACTTCAATGATCAACTAAGAATTAAATCTGTTAAATCGTATGCTAAAACATTGATAACAATTGAATGTATGAACATATTTGGATGAAACCACCTCCGTTAGGACTACGACAACGAAATCCACATTTGCAGGTCAATTTAGATATGTAATCCGATTTCATATGTTTTCGTCAAACCAAGTGGGAACTTAAATGAATACATACGTATATATTAAATTTAATAAACCAAATTTAACGAAAATAATTTAATAAATGTCATCATATTTTATTATATTCAACTTCAACGGGTATAGAATTCAAATTTTTAACATTGAAATTAAGACCTAAAATAATATTCCATTAAAACTCTTTAATATAAATTAACGTTCTGACGCCGTTTTAAATAACTAATATATTTATTTAAATAAATGTAAACAATATATTTAAACCCTTTAAATCACTCATTTAAGTTAGATCGCAAATTCATCATTTTCCCAATATTCCCAAAATAAAATATTATTAATATAATTTAAGTATTCATTTTAAAATGGTCAAATCCTATTATAAAAATTCAAATCAATATTTTAAATAATTAAAATATTTCAAATAAATGGCTAGAAAAATCCGGGACATTACACCGAAGGTCATCGTTTGGGCTTAAATGCCTTCAATAAAGCTTAAACCTAATTTCAATATATATATATATATATATATATATATATATATATGAAGGAGAAATCCAAAATAGACCTGCAATCAGTGAAAATAGGTAAGAAATAAATGATGGCCTAATGACGTTTGAATTTAGATAAAGAAATAAAGATTGCACGTATATATACACATGCATATATTCAAAAGTTGAGATAAAAAGTGCAAATTAAGAGCAAAAAGCAATAAATGCATAATAAAGGAAAAATGGACAAGAAATTAGCTGCCTTTGGAATTATAATGCATTAAAAGGAATAAAACAACTAATTGATAGCGTTATTAATTGCATTAATTAAGAAACTATTAACGGACAAGGAATTGAAAGGTTGTATGACATATACATGCGTAAATTATGAATTCAAAGTTAAAGATATGTTATATGTAACAACCCAAAAATTTAGGCCAGTTAATTTTTTTTCTTCTTTTTGGCAATTTTAGCGAATTTTCTATATTTAAAATAGGTTATTTTAAATAATATCGACAAGAAATTTATTTTGAATATAAATAGCATGTATATATTATATACGTCGTCGTTAGAATATAAATAATTGTTTATAATTATAAATAGAATTGGAAATGGCGCGGTAGTTCGATAATTCAATTTCAAACTTCAATTGAACATACCGGGTGCAAAACAAACCGGATTTTAGTGAAACCAAAAATAATGGAATCTATTTGAGAATATCTTTCTAATGAATCCGAAAAATCGAAATTTCATAGCGGGAATCAAAAGATATGTCCAGTTGAAAATTCTGAATAGTCGCTATGGATTCAGGCCCTTAAAAATAGACATTTTGCAAACGACCTCGGATTTCGACGAAACCACTTTTGTTGGATCCGTGATGTCAAATTATTTCGAGGTTTCAAATTTCATAATTTTTCGAATTAGTATGTGAGCGTGACAAAGGAAAATGCGTTTACCAGTTTCAGTTGATTTTAATCGACTGGAAAATGGCCATTTTTCCAACAGTCTCAGAATTCGACGAAACTAGTTTTTTTAGGACCGTATCGTCAATAAGAAGCTAGAAAATATTTTTCTGGAATTTTTCGAGTTAGTATGTGACCTCGGTAAATTGAAATGCGCGTTCAAATTCAATATATAGAGTTATATGTTGATTTTGATGGAAACTGATCGTAACGATCGAATTGGCCTACGTGACATATCCTAGTGTGTTCGGAACGGGGATATAACGCTAGGGGTGACAGTCGGTGGGTCTCGTTTCGAGTTGAAAATAAAAAGTTGCTTTTTAGAAATTTAAAATAAAATAATAACATAATTTCCTTTATATATACACCTCACCCTCTCTCAGCCCCTTTCTTCAAACCTAATTTAAAAATAAAAACCCGCCGCCTTCATCAACCCGTCGCCCCCTCCGATTCTGCGTCGCCACCGCCTCTAGGGGCGCCACCGCTCCCCTGATGCCTCCAATCTGCTTCTTCCTTCCCTCTCCTCTCCACGTCGTTTCACGTGAAGGCCATGACCCCAAACCACCAAGAAACCGACGCGCCGCCTTTGCTAGCCCCGCCACTATCAGACCAGGACCGGCGCCTCCCCCAGCAGGTACTCCTCCACCTTGCCCTTCGTTCTTCTCACCTTCAAAACCCCCAAAACAGTTAGGCCTAGCCCAAGACAGCCCCTCGCCGCCACTGGATCTTCTCCGCCACTTCCGAGCTCAGACCGGCGACAGCTACACCCTCCCCTGACCTCCAACGCAGCGCTAGACCCCCTCCCTCGATGAAAACTTGTAAGCTTTTAAATTTTTATTTATTTCTTTTATAATATTTGTTAAATGATTTTCAGTTTTATGCTAATATAATATCATGTTAAGATCTGAATCTTTATATATATTATAGTTATAAAAAGGGTAGATCTTTGTTTAGAGAAAGATAGATTTTTAATATAGATAAAATTCGGATTTATAATGAGGAAAAGGGCTTTATTATACTTGAAAGGACGAAATCTTTATATTTGAAAAGGCGAAATCTTTATGTGTAAAATAGCGTGATAAAATATAATCTTTATTATATGAACATCGATGTCAAAATAGAATTTTTATCTATGTAATAGCGGTGTAAAAATAGAATTTTTATCTATATACTAGCGATGTAAAAATAGAATTTTTATCTATATAGTAGCGGTGTAAAAATAGAATTTTTATCTATATACTAGCGATGTAAAAATAGAATTTTTATCTATATAGTAGCGATGTAAAAATAGAATTTTATCCATATGGAGTGATTATAAAAATATGATTATTATATACATGGATATAATATAAAAAATGTGATTTTTATATATGTAGTGAATACGGGCAACGAAAGTGACAAAAGGCGAGAACGACGAAGATTTTCTACATTTGAAGTGTCGTGGAATTGGGATAGCTTTGGTGGGAACTCCTCACTTTAAATTTCTTTTTCTAGTTATATATATATACTAGGATGCAGACGGTGCTCAGCAGCACCCGACACCCGTCATCCACAGACCATGGATGGCTTGTTTGTTTGATTGATGTGTTGTGAAAATTGTTGTGATGTTGATGTGAAATGTGTTGAAATAAAATATTTTATCGTTAAAAATATAATTTTTAACGTGAATATGAATATCGTGAAAGTGAATAAATAAATATTTATAAACAAATCAGCCGATTTGTTTATATACACTGATTTGACTGATATTGATTGGGTCGATAAATTTTAAACATCACCCAACTGCACAAATAATATTCAGTGTTTGTTGTTTTGAAACCCCACACGTGTGTTGGTATGATATTTGGGTACACTAATCCCAATTATTTAATTACATGTCGATCGATTGGTCGACAGACTGTGTAAGCGTCGATTATTTATATTTGATGCTTATGCAGTTGTGTGGTGCACCTTGGATGATGGTTGATTGTTTATCATTGCTATTATATACATGTGTTGTATGGAATCCATATAATTAACATTATATGGTGATTGATTGGGCCTCATTCCAATCAGGAAAATAATGAATATTATAAAAGAAAATTCATGAGTTGAATATAAAAATAGTCAGGTGTTGATGATGTTCATGTGTTGAAACTATTCATGTGTTGAGTAAAATATTTTAAATAATAAAAATTACATCTTTATCATATTTACAATTAGAATCTACTTCACGGTGGAGTCTAATTAAAATCAAACGATAGATACCATAGTTTTATAAAATATCTTACATAACAAAAATAGTCGTGTATTGACAGTACTCATGTGTTGAGATTAGTCGTGTGTCGAAAGAAATATAGATTCATGTGTTGAATAGAATATATATTCATTTGTGGAATAGAATAACGAATTTATGGAAATATATAAAGCCGTGTCGATTAGAGTTGCGCTATTTTTACGTGAACGATATTTATATCGGTTATATTCGTTTTTATAATGAATATTGAAAAGGTAGTGATTTCAAAATATAACGTTTTGAAAATATTATCATTTATATAGTAATGATACGAAATATTCAATTTTGATTTGAAATTGAATATAGAGTTGAAATGGTTTTGAAAACGAATTTAAAACGATTTATAAAATACGTTTTAAAAAAAGGAAATCGACGAAATATATATAATATATATATTATATACATAATGGCCTGAATTTCGACCATTGACTTCGAATTGACGTTGCGGGAGATCCGACCGTCGGATTCTCCTAAAACCGGAACCATTGGGTTCGTATCGAAAAGGGATTTCCAGTGAATATTAGAAATTTGAAATCCAATGGTTGGATTTGGAATTATGTCCAAATCAAATTTGAAAAAGGTCGCTGTAAGTGCAGTTCAATGGCCGTTGATGGAAATCGACTGTACGGGCCTTGATAAAATTATTAAAAATATTAATAATTTGTGTAAAATCATAATATGTGAATTGGAAAGAACTGGGATGAAAAACTCCATATTTGAAAGGATAAAAATAGATTTTTATCGAAATGAACTGTTTTGAACTAGAACTAAAACCAATTTATTTTTGAAATGAATAAATTGAATTTGAATCGGTTTTGAAAATAACCAGAATTTCCAATATATATAAAGTGGAAGTGGATCTGAATCGAAATTGTCTTTGGAATATTTCGATATTGGATTTCGTGACTATACGGATATTGTTATGGGAATTTGAAAGATATATTTTATATCGTTATTTCCAATACGATATTTGTTGGTTTCAGAATTTGATATTGAATATAAGCCGGTATATTTTCTATTCAGAGCCTTGTATTTAAAATCAAATGTGATTTGGGTTTATCGTGAATCGTGTTTTAGATGACATTGGTTCTTTAACCCAGTTAGAGGCAGGATGTTGATTTTTGAAAAGATTAAAACTAAGTGGAGTTTTAATGAATCTTTAATTAGATTGAAATGTGAATTGATAATTTAAATTATCAAATCTGAAAGGTGATCGAGGATGGAGTACCACCAGTTTTGCTCCAAAGCGATAGTTAAATCTTTAATTAGATTTAAACGTGAAATGGTAATTAATTTTACAGATAACACCGTGGTGTTAGACATGGAGTATTACCAGTTTCGCTCCATGGGATAAATAGGTTGGGATTGGGAAATAAAACAAATAATTACTTCAGTGTGATTCGCTAATCCCGACTAGTTTGAAATGACATCCGAAGGAAGATTAAAGAATAAATTTAGAAGAATTTATCTTGGATAAAATTAATGGGAACCTTTCCCTAAGAATGTGATTTTGTGAATAAAATAATATTCTAAATTGGAATGAGGCGTTTGTTGTGTTTGTGTAACATTTGTTTATCATATACGTGGGTTATTCAGAAAGGCCGGGTTTATACCCATTCTGAATAACCGATTCGAAGAGATGTCGAAGATGAAGACGGTGGTTGAAGACCGGAAGTCTTCACATCGTTTGGGTTATTACTGATGATCTCGATTGGGTTGTACACCCAAGATGAGGGAAACAGTTGGTGATCGTCCAGGCGTACCTGGAGATCGATGGATATGCGAGGAAAGTGCCTCCGGTTTCGTTCAGACCTAGAACGAAATTGTAAATGGATTGTGTGTATGACATTGGACTTTATTCTATGTTAATTGATCTCTATTAAATATACATCTGTTTGGCGACGGAGAATTTATTCACTTTCTTAACGCCCTTCTCTGAGACGTACAAGCTCAGAGGTTGTATATCGATGGACATCAGTCGCATGGAGTGAATTGCCAGTGTAGCACGCGTAAGTGGCAATTGATCAAGGCTTTTGTTGAAAAGCAAAGTCTTATGGTTGATGATCAAAGCACGGCCTGTGTGGCATAACTTTGTGTATAAAGTGAATTCGCGAGCCTCACACCTCGGTATGTGTCAAAAACGGGATACGGACCCAAGGAGTGCACGACGTTTCTTTCTAGCTATGGTGGAGTTAGTGACCGACCAGCCCTGACATTTATATACTTTTCACCTGTGTGGTTGTTGGATACGAGGCGCCTCGGATATAGGTCTGTAAGGACCGGGAAACGTGTGTTCAGGAATAACTAATCCTCAAAATTAAGAGAGGACCGGCCTTGGAGGTTCCAAAGGATCAGAGTGGGGTCCTGAGGCATTGCTAGAGTGTCTCGAACGCAGAGAGGAGCTTGCCCCTTGCCTCGACTCATGACGGAAATCCAATTTCCAATACGTGGTATTGCGGTTTTAATTGTAGAACTAGTATGGCGACATGATATATGGTACCCGTGCCGTCTATGATTGATATTTATGATTGAGATTGTTTTGACACTATACACTTATAATAGTATCAAATGATTTGTTTTAAACGTATCAAGCATTATTTGGCTATTATAAGGGAAAACCCTATCCTCGGGCTTGCGTTGCATTATGTCATGGGACCTGGGTCTTATAATAGCTTTATTTTTCCAAAGAGCATTGCGCTGATTTGTTATATGCACTGGTATTCTTGGGAGGAAACCCATTCCGTGTTATACGGCGTGGTCCCTTGTTTTACCTAACTTTAAAAATAAAGATTAATAACTGTTTTAGTTCTCACACCAGTCATATGACTGACCTGGAGTTTATTGTTTTAACCTAAACTCTGGGTGACCCTATTTTCCACACGAGCAGCTAGTAGTTTTGGTTTTGCAGATTTATATTCACAGGGTCCTGATTTACAGCTGGAACGATGCTCGGAAAGCTCTGTATTCGTGCATTACTTCTAGTTGTACTTTTGTATTATTTTCCGCTACGATGTATTTAAATGTAATTTAAGTCTCTGATATTTATCGAATGTAATTTATTCATTTATACTCTGTATATTCTTGTATCTGATGGAATTGTTGTAATTAACAATGAAATGTTCTTCTGTCTATGTTCCGATGTGTGTTGTTCTCAAAGTATCCGCTCTTTCCTTCACGGGGAAGTTACGGGTCTCTACAGTGGTATCAGAGTTTTGGTTTACAGAGCTCGAGAACAAGACACCTTAGAACCACACGAAAGAACTCATCAGATATTGGATTAGTAATATCCAATTAGAATAACTCGTTAGAGATAGGATCAGTAGTATCCTAGAACGAGCGTGAAGAGTATATTTTTTCAAATGAAACTAATTTTGTTTTGAAATTTAAATCGTTTTATACGTATTTGAATATTTATTTATTTTGAATTTGGACAATCGAGTATATAAAGATTTCGCGTATACACGTCATGAACGTATATTCGAAGTTTTAATATACTGGATAGATATAGTGTGACGCCCCAAACTTCCCCGTAAAGGAAAGCATGGGCTGCTTTGAGAACAACTCACATCAGAACACAAACTGAAGAACATTTTTATTGCTGATTACAACAATACATCAGAGTACAAGAATATTCCAGAGTATAAATAATATACATTTGAAATACAATATCAGAGTTTAAATTACATTTAAATAGCAGCGGAAAAATAACACAAATGTACAACTGAAAAGAAATAAACGGGTACAGAGCTTCCCGAATACCGCTTCAGCTGTAGACCAGGATCCTGTAAATAAATCTGCAAAAGCTACTCGACTACCCGTGTGAAAAATATGGGCACCAGAGTTTGCCAGAGCAACAAACTACAGGTCAGTCATGGGACTGGTATGAGAAATATTAACTAGACTTATCTAATAATAAGGCGAATCACAGGACCACGCCGCTAACGCGGAACGGGTTTACTCCATTGGATTGTCAGTGCATAAAATAAGGTAAATCGTTAAACAACGCAATGCATTTTAGAAAAATGAAACCATTATAAGACCCAGGTCCCAACATACAATGCAACGCACACCATAGGATAGGGTTTTACCTTATAATGGTCAAAAGATGCTTGATACGTAAAAACGATATTATTATTAGTGTGTATATGTATATAAAACATTCAAATATAATATCAATCCTAGACGGCATAAGTACCATATACTATGTCGCCGTACTAGTTCTACAATCAAAACCGCAAGGGCGTATTGGGAATTGGGTTTTCATCATGAGTCGAGGCTAGGGGAAAGCTCCTCTCCGATTCGAGACACTCTAGCAAATGCCTCAGGATCCCCCGCAGTGAACCCTTGGATCTTCAGGGCCGGTCCCTGCCTGTCGGCAGTGGATTAGTTATGCCTGAACACACGCTTCCCGGTTCCTTTGAACCTATAGTATGACCACCAACGGCCTATAAAACACGAGGTACCTCAAAATCCATCATCCACATAAGTAAAATGTCAGCGCTGGTAGGTCCCTGACATCACTCTAGCTAGAAAGAAACGTGTGCACTCCCTGCAGTCCGTATCCCGTTTTTGACTCATACCGGGGTGTGAGGCTCGCGAAGTCATGCTATACACAAAGCTACGCCTAAACAAACCGTGCTTTGATCATCGACCACAAGGCCTGCTTTTCAACAAAAGCCTTGATTCATGCATCTTGGCATGCCACATTGTCAATCCATACCACACCACTGATTTCTACCAATATATAACCTCTAAGCTCGTACGTCTCAGAGAAGGGCGTTAACCACCAAACAGATACATATTAACAGAGATCAACGAATGTAGTATAAAGGACTACAACGTCAGACATACATTCCATTTATAAACTTATGCTCTGGGTCTGAGCGAAAGTCAAATCCGTATAAATCAACACTACGTCCGAACGGCCACCACTGAACCCCTTTCAAGGTAGCTACTCCTCTCATGGGTCTCAGTAGCAACACATCCATTCGATGTGAAGATCGTCGGTCTTCAATCACCATCTCCAACTCTTCGACTTAGATCGTCGTATAATCATTTGAAATGAGATTGAACCCGGACTTTTCAAATGATTCTCGCATATATATAAAACTTGAAATCATTTCATATCGTTATTAGTATTTAATAACGACCTATTTCTATTTTTATTTAAATAAAAATAGCTTAAATTAATATAACGACGCTTCGGGTCAATGGGCGACTCTGGCGCTGTTTTCAACCAAATTTGATTTACACTTATCTCGAAAACTAACCATTGGATTTTGATGAAGTTTATATCGTTGGAAAGATCTTCCCAAAGCGGTCCTAACGGTTCTAGTTTTGGGAAAATCTGATGGTCGGATCTTTCGGTATAACTAGATTGTCGATACGCGAACTGTCGCGCGCGTGTCATTAAGTTTATAATTTATATTTATATATATATAAATATAAATCATTTGGCGATTTTAATTATAAAAATTTATTCTTTTTATCGCATATAAAATGACGATAAAATTATCACCTTTATTATCTCTGTTTTATTTACACTAAATGTAAATAAATTATTCTTTTCTACCATTTGCTTTATTTACTCTAAATGTAAATAAATTATACTTCTCTATCTTCTGGATTTATTTACACTAAATGTAAATAAATTATTCTTTCCTATCATTTATTTATTTACCTAGATATACATAAATGTTTTCATTTTCCTTTTCTTATTTATTTACCTAAATAAATGTTTTTACTTTTCTTTTCCTATCCTAAATGTAAATAAATATATTCTTATCCTTTTGTTATTTATTTACCTAAATATAAATAAATGGTTTCATCTTCTTTTTCTTCCTTATTTACACTATTTGTAAATAAAGGGTTTTAATTTCTTGTTCTTATTTATTTACGTAATTCCTTTTATTTATTTTAAAATAAATAAACCATTTATTCTGATCAAAATATCGTTTCTCATATTAAAACATTATTTTCAAAATATTAGTTTTGAAATTAACTCTTTTAATATTCATTATAAAATGGATAATATAAGTTAATAAACTTATTCAGGTTAAAATGATGTTTTTATTCACAATGGATTAAATAATCCAATTCGTTATATTATCCATTTATGTTTTATAATGGGCCAGACTTCTCACATTATGCCTACAACTTGTGGATGCTGGATATGCCGGTTGGTTCCGGGCAGACTTATTCCACAGTTGGGCTTAACCTCGAGTCAAAACCCAATTTGTATTCATGTACTTGGACCTCTCACATTAGGCCTAACATTTATGGCTGCTGGATATGCCGGTTGGTTCCGGGCAGACTTCCGCCATAAACGCGACCTAACCTCGTGTCCAAGAACAATTATAATTATAATTATTTCCTAAAAATGTTATTTTAAAATATTTCATATTTTAAAAATATTTAACTTCTGAAATATCATATTTCCCGAAGTATAACTTTACATTGAAATATTCCTTATATTGCATACAATTCTATTTCAACAGCGAATGAAAAATAATAACTTTGTCTTTGTTGACAACTTCCATTTGTAAATTCTAATTCGACAAAAAGGGTTATTTTTATCCTAATGTATATTTTCTAACAAGAATGCCCTTTCTATTCTAATTTACATTTTCTAACAAAAATTTGTCCTTTTTATTCACAATAACAAAATGTTAAAAAAATGTCATGTTATTGTAAACAAGTTTCTATGTTATTAAATTGACAATTAAATGGTCATTTATTTGTAATCACTTTCTATGAATCTTTAATGACACATAAATGCACCTATATATATAAACAATTTCCTATGAATCTTAATGGCACATAAAAGAGTATTTGACATATTCACATTTTTCTATGGTTTCTAATAATATAAAAAAAAGAGCAAATCTTATTTGCATACAAATTCCAAGTTTCCTAATGACAAATAAAAAGTGAATTCTATTTGTATGTCAAATTTTAAGTTTCCAATGACAATAAAAGTAAATTTTATTTGTCAAAACAAACTCTAAGTCTCTAATCAAATCTTAACAAGTAAAAATGGCATTTTTACTTATTTACGAATTCTAATGACAAAACGACAATTTTGCATTGACATAAATGCCATAATTTATATTGTGAATTTTGATTCATATGAATGATATGCTTATACACTTATTTGCTAATTCTACTCCATATGAATGATATGCTTATTTGGTAAATTTTGATTCATTACATAACGTGACGGTGAAGTTTGGCATCATCTCAACTAAATCAACGCGCAATGTAAATTTGTGTTATTACTACAATATTAATACGATGATGTAATTTGCGTCATCACAATAATGTTAACGCAACATATAAATTGGTGTCATCACAATAAGATTAACACAACATATAAATTTGTGTCGTCACAATAAAGTTAACACAACATATAAATTTGTGTCGTCACAATAAAGTTAACACAACATATAAATTTGTGTCATTTGATGCATCACAATAAAAGCCTCATCTTTATTTGTAAAGGAAAATAAGATTAAAACTTACATTTTATAATATAAAGATTAAACTTACACCTTATCATGTTCATAAAATAAGGGTAAAAATTTGGTGAACAAAATTTATGTAAAAACCTTGTCTTTTATTTTGTTAACCAAATTTATGTAAAACTTTGTCCTTTTTATTCTATTCACAAAATTAATGTTAAAAGTTTGTGTTTTATTTGTAAACAAAATTATATGTTAAAATAGTCTTTTTATTATGTAAACAAAAATTTGTCTTTTTCTTATGTAAACAAGATAACATAAAATAATCCTTTTTTTTATGTTTACAAAATAAACATAAAATAATCCTCTTTATTATGTTTACAAATTAAACATAAAATAAATTGGTATTTTATTTTCTTTGTCCACATAAAAATAAAAATTGTCATTTTATTATGTTTACAAAAAGAAGAGTAACATTTGTCACTTTATCTAGTTTACAAAATAAAGGTAAAAATTGGTGTTTCTTTCGTTAACAAAATTAGAGTAAAAATTGCTTTTATTTTGTAACAAGAATAAACAAAATAAAGATTTAATGTTTTTATTTTTATGTAAGAAATAAAAATAAAAACAATAACGATGAGGATTCTATTGGGAATACAACAAGGAGTACAGATCTAAACAACAGGCCATAACATGATATCATACATCATCACAATCATATAGACATATAATAAATCTCAATCACCACATCGCAGATTACATACAGGTATTCACATAACAATTATAATTAAATTTTTAAATATTAAAAATTAGATATCTCACCGTCGTTCGCGATTTTAGTCAAAATTCAAATAGCTCGGAATCACTCCTTTCCATCTAGAATTGTTGAACTCGTCTCTACGATTGCAACCCTTCAAAAATCGTTAAATTCAGATTTCCTTCTTCACGCTATTATCTGAAAACCGAGAAATCCAACTTCAACTTGAACCTCCTCCCATCGTACCGCCACTCGAGGCCTTGATAAGAATCTCCAGTTCTATATATAACCATCCTCCAATTTTTGTTTTGTACAAACATAAATCTTAGAACTCCAACTTTTTTTTTAGAAGTTTTACATAATGGAGGCGGAGAATAGGGAATGGAGTTGTGAGATTTGGTGTTGGATAGAAAGTGTATTCATAAGGGAGGTAGAGTAATTTATGCCCTTAAATTTTAGATTTTTTTTTAAAAATATATTGATTGGCTGATGTGTCAATCAATGCCTAACTAATTTCTAAACGTGCGTAATTAATGGTATATGAACCTAAAGACTTCTCTTTATATGCACATAGTTAGGGAAATTCAAAATCATGTTAATTAATTACTAGAATGTGCTTACTATATATATAAAAAAAATATAGAAACCTTTAAATGTCTAATAAACCAAAACTTTAAATATAGAATTTGAACATTAATTGTATTTTGTCAAAAAGACATATCGTCAATGCATAATTAATACACACACGCGCGCACACACACATATATACCTATCATACATATATATATATATATATGCATATATATCTAGAATTTGAAAACCATGTTAATTAGTGGGCAATTAACCCATGCAATTATATTCCTTGTTTGCTCACACGGTTAAGGGAACAAAAGTTAAATTTCTTCTTATTTGTTTATTTATTTATTTCTTTTGTTTATTATTATACGGTCTAAATTGGTGTTCACACTGTAAATTTTCTACCGTTACTTCATGGTTCAAATTTGCGTTAATTATTTATTTTCTTCCTTATTTGGCTAACACGGTTAAAGGAATAAAAATTAATTCTTTATCATTTATTATTTTTGATTATTTATTCGTATGAACAGACAACGCAGCGAACGTGCGAACGCTAATTCGTTTTACGCACATTTTAACTACACGCGCTACGTTTATGCAACGCTAAATAGACTAATGCAAAATATTGGACGATAAATTCAGAAATTTAATTAAAGAAAATTTTTATTTAAAAATTTAAAATTTTACTAAATTTGTGAAATTGTCACTAGTGAACGGCACATGACGATATTGGACACATTGTTTACTTGTCTTGAACATGTCATGAATTCCAAAATTTATTAACAATGAAATAATTTAATCTCTTCGTTTTGTCAACCGACCATATACTGAAATCTTAAATTTATATTTACCAAATTAATATCAAATCCATATTAAAATAAATTAGCTTCTTTAATTGTAAACAACTTGAAATAGTATTCAAAATAAATTACATTGCGAAACAAATCTCTTAACACTTTGCTTTCAAACAAACTTTAAAATAAGTTAGCTTCTTTAAATTTGTAAATATATATCAATATATACTTTTCGAAGAAATTCAATTAATTAACAGCAGTAGTAACGCTGGTTTCTATAACATTCATATCAACACAACAAAAGGATTACAACATTCCATCTTAGTTAATAATGTAAATCACGCTTGCTTGATCAGCATTCCTTTATTATCAACAGTCAAAAGTTAATTATTACAAATATACAATAATTTCCATTGTTATAAATCAACGTTTATCTAATTACAAATTTCCTCCATAAATAACATCATAAAATTTATTTTAAGAAAACCCCGTTAAATTTAATAATTTAATTTAAAAAAAGAAAATTTTAAATTCTGACGCATTTCCTAAAAAAAATACATATATATTAAAATTGGTTCCAAAATTCCGGGTTGTTACAATCGCCCCCACTTAAAATCTTTTCGTCCTCGAAAAGGAACGTGTTATATATATAACTGTTATATTTTATTTATTTATTGGTTTAATTAATTATCATTCTAATATTTTAATTAGTGAAACTAATAATCAAACATCACAACCAGCAGTCAATTAGGTGATTAACTTTTTAAATATATATAACTGTTATATATAGTCAAAAATCATATTTTTAGTGCAAATCACAGCAATGTGTCCTAACTAAGTGTTGGTTCTCATACCAGTCAATGGAAATATATAGAAATCCCACTTTCGAGACTCGAACATAAATACTGGTGATGGTCGACATATCACCAGAATTATCTCCGGGCGACTAGAGTGTGATTCTATATCTATCCAGTATATTAAAACTTCGAATATCCGTTAATTACTCGTATATTCGAAATCTTTATATACTCGATTGTCCACATTAAAATATAATATACTCAAATACGTATTTTAAGATAAAATTTTCAAAACTAAATTTTGTTTTCATTTTAATATTTTTAATTTTAAAGAAAATAATACTCTTCACACTCGTTCTAGAATACTACTGATCCCATCTCTAACGAGTTATTCTTATTGGATATTACTAATCCAATCTCTGACGAATTCTTTCGTTCGGCTCTAATGTGCCTTGTTCTCGAGCTCTGTAAACCAAAGCTCTGATACCACCTGTGACGCCCCAAACTTCCCCGTAAAGGAAAGCATGGGCTGCTTTGAGAACAACTCACATTAGAACACAAACTGAAGAACATTTTTATTGCTGATTACAACAATACATCAGAGTACAAGAATATTCCAGAGTATAAATAATATACATTTGAAATACAATATCAGAGTTTAAATTACATTTAAATAGCAGCGGAAAAATAACACAAATGTACAACTGAAAAGAAATAAACGGGTACAGAGCTTCCCGAATACCGCTTCAGCTGTAGACCAGGATCCTGTAAATAAATCTGCAAAAGCTACTCGACTGCCCGTGTGAAAAATATGGGCACCCGAGTTTGCCAGAGCAACAAACTACAGGTCAGTCATGGGACTGGTATGAGAAATATTAACTAGACTTATCTAATAATAAGGCGAATCACAGGACCACGCCGCTAACGCGGAACGGGTTTACTCCATTGGATTGCCAGTGCATAAAATAAGGTAAATCGTCAAACAACGCAGTGCTTTTTAGAAAAATGAAACCATTATAAGACCCAGGTCCCAACACACAATGCAACGCACACCAAAGGATAGGGTTTTACCTTATAATGGTCAAAAGATGCTTGATACGTAAAAACGATATTATTATTAGTGTGTATATGTATATAAAACATTCAAATATAATATCAATCCTAGACGGCATAGGTACCATATACTATGTCGCCGTACTAGTTCTATAATCAAAACCGCAAGGGCGTATTGGGAATTGGGTTTCCATCATGAGTCGAGGCTAGGGGCAAGCTCCTCTCCGATTCGAGACAGTCTAACAAATGCCTCAGGATCCCCCGCAGTGAACCCTTGGATCTTCAGGGCCGGTCCCAGCCTATCGGCAGTGGATTAGTTATGCCTGAACACACGCTTCCCGGTTCCTTTGAACCTATAGTATGACCACCAACGGCCTATAAAACACGAGGTACCTCAAAATCCATCATCCACATAAGTAAAATGTCAGCGCTGGTAGGTCCCTGACATCACTCTAGCAAGAAAGAAACGTGTGCACTCCCTGCAGTCCGTATCCCGTTTTGGACTCATACCGGGGTGTGAGGCTTGCGAAGTCACGCTATACACAAAGCTACGCCTAAACAGACCTGCTTTGATCATCGACCACAAGGCCTGCTTTTCAACAAAAGCCTTGATTCATGCATCTTGGCATGCCATATTGTCAATCCATACCACACCATTGATTTCTACCAATATATAACCTCTAAGCTCGTACGTCTCAGAGAAGGGCGTTAACCACCAAACAGATACATATTAACAGAGATCAACGAATGTAGTATAAAGGACTACAACGTCAGACATACATTCCATTTATAAACTTATGCTCTGGGTCTGAGCGAAAGTCAAATCCGTATAAATCAACACTACGTCCGAACGGCCACCACTGAACCCCTTTCAAGGTAGCTACTCCTCTCATGGGTCTCAGTAGCAACACATCCATTCGATGTGAAGATCATCGGTCTTCAATCACCATCTCCAACTCTTCGACTTAGATCGTCGTATAATCATTTGAAATGAGATTGAAACCGGACTTTTCAATTGATTCTCGCATATATATATAATTTGAAATCATTTCATATCGTTATTGGTATTTAATAACGACCTATTTCTATTTTTATTTAAATAAAAATAGCTTAAATTAATATAACGACGCTTCGGGTCAATGGGCGACCCTGGCGCTGTTTTCAACCAAATTTGATTTACACTTATCTCGAAAACTAACCATTGGATTTTGATGAAGTTTATATCATTGGAAAGATCTTCCCAAAGCGGTCCTAACAGTTCTAGTTTTGGGAAAATCCGATGGTCGGATCTTTCGGTATAACTAGATTGTCGATACGCGAACTGTCGCGCGCGTGTCATTAAGTTTATAATTTATATTTATATATATATAAATATAAATCATTTGGCGATTTTAATTATAAAAATTTATTCTTTTTATCGCATATAAAATGACGATAAAAATATCACCTTTATTATCTCTGTTTTATTTACACTAAATGTAAATAAATTATTCTTTTCTACCATTTGCTTTATTTACTCTAAATGTAAATAAATTATACTTCTCTATCTTCTGGCTTTATTTACCCTAAATGTAAATAAGTTATTCTTTCCTATCATTTATTTATTTACCTAGATATACATAAATGTTTTCATTTTCCTTTTCTTATTTATTTACCTAAATAAATGTTTTTACTTTTCTTTTCCTATCCTAAATGTAAATAAATATATTCGTATCCTTTTGTTATTTATTTACCTAAATATAAATAAATGGTTTCATCTTCTTTTTCTTCCTTATTTACACTATTTGTAAATAAAGGGTTTTAATTTCTTGTTCTTATTTATTTACGTAATTCCTTTTATTTATTTTAAAATAAATAAACCATTTATTCTGATCAAAATATCGTTTCTCATATTAAAACATTATTTTCAAAATATTAGTTTTGAAATTAACTCTTTTAATATTCATTATAAAATAGATAATATAAGTTAATAAACTTATTCAGGTTAAAATGATGTTTTTATTCACAATGGATTAAATAATCCAATTCGTTATATTATCCATTTATGTTTTATAATGGGCCAGACTTCTCACATTAGGCCTACAACTTGTGGATGCTGGATATGCCGGTTGGTTCCGGGCAGACTTATTCCACAGTTGGGCTTAACCTCGAGTCAAAACCCAATTTGTATTCGTGTACTTGGACCTCTCACATTAGGCCCAACATTTATGGCTGCTGGATATGCCGGTTGGTTCCGGGCAGACTTCCGCCATAAACGTGACCTAACCTCGTGTCCAAGAACAATTATAATTATAATTATAATTATTTCCTAAAAATATTATTTTAAAATATTTCATATTTTAAAAATATTTAACTTCTGAAATATCATATTTCCCAAAGTATAACTTTACATTGAAATATTCCTTATATTGCATACAATTCTATTTCAACAACGAATGAAAAATAATAACTTTGTCTTTGTTGACAACTTCCATTTGTAAATTCTAATTCGACAAAAAGGGTTATTTTTATCCTAATGTATATTTTCTAACAAGAATGCCCTTTCTATTCTAATTTACATTTTCTAACGAAAATTTGTCCTTTTTATTCACAATAACAAAATGTTTAAAAAAATGTCATGTTATTGTAAACAAGTTTCTATGTTATTCAAATGACAATTAAATGGTCATTTATTTGTAATCACTTTCTATGAATCTTTAATGACACATAAATGCACCTATATATATAAACAATTTCCTATGAATCTTAATGGCACATAAAAGAGTATTTGACATATTCACATTTTTCTATGGTTTCTATTAATATAAAAAAAGAGCAAATCTTATTTGCATACAAATTCCAAGTTTCCTAATGACAAATAAAAAGTGAATTTTATTTGTTTGTCAAATTTTAAGTTTCCAACGACAATAAAAGTAAATTTTATTTGTCAAAACAAACTCTAAGTTTCTAATCAAATCTTAACAAGTAAAAATGGCATTTTTACTTATTTACGAATTCTAATGACAAAACGACAATTTTGCATTGACATAAATGCCATAATTTATATTGTCAATTTTGATTCATATGAATGATATGCTTATATACTTATTTACTAATTCTACTCCATATGAATGATATGCTTATTTGGTAAATTTTGATTCATTACATAACGTGACGGTGAAGTTTGGCGTCATCTCAACTAAATCAACGCGCAATGTAAATTTGTGTTATTACTACAATATTAATACGATGATGTAATTTACGTCATCACAATAATGTTAACGCAACATATAAATTGGTGTCATCACAATAAGGTTAACACAACATATAAATTTGTGTCGTCACAATAAAGTTAACACAACATATAAATTTGTGTCGTCACAATAAAGTTAACACAACATATAAATTTGTGTCATTTGATGCATCACAATAAAAGCCTCATCTTTATTTGTAAAGGAAAATAAGATTAAAACTTACATTTTATAATATAAAGATTAAACTTACACCTTATCATGTTCATAAAATAAGGGTAAAAATTTGGTGAACAAAATTTATGTAAAAACCTTGTCTTTTATTTTGTTAACCAAATTTATGTAAAACTTTGTCCTTTTTATTCTATTCACAAAATTAATGTTAAAAGTTTGTGTTTTATTTGTAAACAAAATTATATGTTAAAATTGTCTTTTTATTATGTAAACAAAAATTTGTCTTTTTCTTATGTAAACAAGATAACATAAAATAATCCTTTTTTTTATGTTTACAAAATAAACATAAAATAATCCTCTTTATTATGTTTACAAATTAAACATAAAATAAATTGGTATTTTATTTTCTTTGTCCACATAAAAATAAAAATTGTCATTTTATTATGTTTACAAAAAGAAGAGTAACATTTGTCACTTTATCTAGTTTACAAAATAAAGGTAAAAATTGGTGTTTCTTTCGTTAACAAAATTAGAGTAAAAATTGCTTTTATTTTGTAACAAGAATAAACAAAATAAAGATTTAATGTTTTTATTTTTATGTAAGAAATAAAAATAAAAATAAAAACAATAACGATGAGGATTCTATTGGGAATACTACAAGGAGTACAGATCTAAACAACAGGCCATAACATGATATCATACATCATCACAATCATATAGACATATAATAAATCTCAATCACCACATCGCAGATTACATACAGGTATTCACATAACAATTATAATTAAAATTTTAAATATTAAAAATTAGATATCTCACCGTCCGTCGCGATTTTAGTCAAAATTCAAATAGCTCGGAATCACTCCTTTCCGTCTAGAATTGTTGAACTCGTCTCTACGATTGCAACGCTTCAAAAATCGTTAAATTCAGATTTCCTTCTTCACGCTATTATCTGGAAACCGAGAAATCCAACTTCAACTTGAACCTCCTCCCATCGTACCGCCTCCCGAGGCCTTGATAAGAATCTCCAGTTCTATATATAACCATCCTCCAATTTTTGTTTTGTACAAACATAAATCTTAGAGCTCCAACTTTTTTTTTATAGAAGTTTTACAAAATGGAGGCGGAGAATAGGGAATGGAGTTGTGAGATTTGGTGTTGGATAGAAAGTGTATTCATAAGGGAGGCAGAGTAATTTTTGCCCTTAAATTTTAGATTTTTTATTTATTTATTTATTTTAAATATATTGATTGGCTGATGTGTCAATCAATGCCTAACTAATTTCTAAACGTGCGTAATTAATGGTATATGAACCTAAAGACTTCTCTTTATATGCACATAGTTAGGGAAATTCAAAATCATGTTAATTAATTACTAGAATGTGCTTACTATATATATATAAAAAAAATATAGAAACCTTTAAATGTCTAATAAACCAAAACTTTAAATATAGAATTTGAACATTAATTGTATTTTGTCAAAAAGACATATCGTCAATGCATAATTAATACACACACGCGCGCACACACACATATATACCTATCATACATATATATATGCATATATATCTAGAATTTGAAAACCATGTTAATTAGTGGGCAATTAACCCGTGCAATTATATTCCTTGTTTGCTCACACGGTTAAGGGAACAAAAGTTAAATTTCTTCTTATTTGTTTATTTATTTATTTCTTTTGTTTATTATTATACGGTCTAAATTGGTGTTCACGTTGTAAATTTTCTACCGTTACTTCATGGTTCAAATTTGCGTTAATTATTTATTTTCTTCCTTATTTGGCTAACACGGTTAAAGGAATAAAAATTAATTCTTTCTCATTTATTATTTTTGATTATTTATTCGTATGAACAGACAACGCAGCGAACGTGCGAACGCTAATTCGTTTTACGCACATTTTAACTACGCGCGCTACATTTATGCAACGCTAAATAGACTAATGCAAAATATTGGACGATAAATTCAGAAATTTAATTAAAGAAAATTTTTATTTAAAAATTTTAAATTTTACTAAATTTGTGAAATTGTCACTAGTGAACGGCACATGACGATATTGGACACATTGTTTACTTGTCTTGAACATGTCATGAATTCCAAAATTTATTAACAATGAAATAATTTAATCTCTTCGTTTTGTCAACCGACCATATATTGAAATCTTAAATTTATATTTACCAAATTAATATCAAATCCATATTAAAATAAATTAGCTTCTTTAATTGTAAACAACTTGAAATAGTATTCAAAATAAATTACATTGCGAAACAAATCTCTTAACACTTTGCTTTCAAACAAACTTTAAAATAAGTTAGCTTCTTTAAATTTGTAAATATATATAAATATATACTTTTCGAAGAAATTCAATTAATTAACAGCAGTAGTAACGCTAGTTTCTATAACATTCATATCAATACAACAAAAGGATTACAACATTCCATCTTAGTTAATAATGTAAATCACGCTTGCTTGATCAACATTCCTTTATTATCAATAGTCAAAAGTTAATTATTACAAATATACAATAATTTCCATTGTTATAAATCAACGTTTATCTAATTACAAATTTCCTCCACAAATAACATCATAAAATTTATTTTAAGAAAACCCCGTTAAATTTAATAATTTAATTTATAAAAAGAAAATTTTAAATTCTGACGCATTTTCTAAAAAAAATACATATATATTAAAATTGGTTCCAAAATTATGGGTTGTTACATATAGAGTCACATTCTAGACATTCGGGGATGATTCTGATGATGGTGCATCATCATCAGTATTCATATTCGAGTTTCGAAGGTGTGATTTCTATATATTTCCATTAGACTGGTGTGAGAACCAAAACTTATATAGATAGATTTATTTGTTGTGATTTGGCATCAAAAACATGATTTTCTGTATATATATCAAATTATGAATTTGAAACTCTAATTCACTAATTGATTGATGTTTGTGTTGTTTGTTTATTTGTTTGATAATTTTGAATCATTTAGCCTAATTGAATCAAATATTGAACTGTATTGAAAATATGTCGCATTTGCTTGCATATACATGTACTTACATTGAACAGGTCATAGCCAAGAGGCTAGAGAAGAAGAATAAAATTTGTTTGCCCGACAAATAGGTACATGTTTACTATAATTTACCGTTTTATTTGGGTGATGATGGTTTTATGAGCCGATTGGCCTTTTCTTTTTCTTTTTGAGATCAGAAGGCCTATATGGCAATTTCGAAATTTTCCCGTGCTCCCGGTGCAGGGGAGGTTATGGCGAAATTTTTCGAAAATTTAGGGTGTTAGCCAAATTTTTGAAAAATTTGAAAAGTTCTTAGAAACTAAAAAGTTGAAGAACTTAAGCCGTAGTCAAAATAATGGAAGTTGAGTTGATTTGTTAAACAACTTTCGGCTTCATTCCTTTTCGGCTTCCATTGTTATGTTCCTTTTCGGCCTTTGATTTAGAGAAGAGTAGAATATCATCAATAAAAACCAGAACAAATTTATTCAATTAAATCACACATTGAACTAATTAGAAAATAGTTTGAAATATATACTTGTGCATTATATATGTATGAACAGGAAATTGGATAGCTGTTGAGTAAAGATTTTATTTGCGTGCCCGACAAATAGGTAAACCTTAATGAGTTGGATGTGCACTTTTATTATTATATCAACTCCTGTGAATGCCATTGGATGCGGAGTGCTGGTTATTCTGTGTGAAATAATAAACATCGCCATAGGATAGCAACAATTAATTTTGAACTACATTACATGGCATACTTCTGGAAGATAGGCATACTTCATCATATACCACATAAGCATTTGGAGCTTGTGTGACGAGGTGGAAGATTTACCATACGAGCGAAAGGCTTGTATGGCGATGATTATATTTTACAGGTTGAACTAATGACTGATATGGACTATTTAAATTGTAACGATAAAATTGCCAGATTAATAAAAACCCCACACGGGTCTAGAGTTGACAATAATCATGTCTCTCTAGTTATTAGATACGGCACATGGACTATTTATTTCCCACACGGGACGAGGTGATGTGGATTTATCCTCTGGAGCATTTAAAATACACACTCCCTCAGGCTTTGATAGGGTGACGAGAATTTATTCTCTGGAGTTATTATCAATACACGCTCCCCTGTAAACACCAGAATATATCACTATAAATATGTGTATGCTTATTAGGATTTATTGGGTACCTAATATGGCCCAATAAATTTCCAAACCCCTCCCCGTACAAAGGAGGTTATGGCGAAATTTTTTGAAAATTCCGGGTGTTAGCCAAATTTTTGAAGAATTTGAAAATTCTCAGAAACTGAAAAGTTGGAGAATGGAAGCCAGATCGAGAGTAGAGTTAATCAGACCACTTTCGACTTTGTTCCTTTTCGGGGACGAAAAGTTTTAAGTGGGGGAGATTGTAACAACCCGAAAATCTGGGCCAGTTTTTTTTTTTTTTTTTTTTGGCAATTTTAGCGAATTTTCTATATTTAAAATAGGTTATTTTAAATAATATCGACGAGAAATTTATTTTGAATATAAATAGAACGTATATATTATATACGTCGTCGTTAGAATATGAATAATTATTTATAATTATAAATAGAATTGGAAATGGCGCGGTAGTTCGATAATTCGATTTCAAACTTCAATTGAACATACCGGGTGCAAAACAAACCGGATTTTAGTGAAACCAAAAATAATGGAATCTATTTGAGAATATCTTTCCAATGAATCCGAAAAATAAAAATTTCATAACGGGAATCAAAAGATATGTCCAGTTGAAAATTCTGAATAGTCGCTATGGATTCAGGCCCTTAAAAATAGACATTTTGCCAACGACCTCGGATTTCGACGAAACCACTTTTGTTGGATCCGTGATGTCAAATTATTGCTAGGTTATAAATTTCATAATTTTTCGAATCAGTATGTGAGCGAGGCAAAGGAAAACGCGTTTGACCAGTTTCAGTTGATTTTAATCGACTGGAAAATGGCCATTTTTCCAACGGTCTCATAATTCGACGAAACTAGTTTTGTTAGGACCGTATCGTCAATTCAAAGCTAGAAAATATTTTTCTGGAATTTTTCGAGTTAGTATGTGACCTCGGTAACTTGAAATGCGCGTTCAAATTCAATATATAGAGTTATATGTTGATTTTGACAGAAACTGATCGTAACGATCAAATTGGCCTACGTGACATATCCTAGTGTGTTCGGAACGGGGGTAAAACGCTAGGGGCGACAGTCGGTGGGTCTCGTTTCGAGTTGAAAATAAAAAGTTGCTTTTTAGAAATTTAAAATAATAAAATAATATAATTTCCTTTATATATATACCTCACCCTCTCTCAGCCCCTTTCTTCAAATCTAATTTAAAAATAAAAACCCGCCGCCTTCATCAACCCGTCGCCGCCTCCGATTCTGCGTCGCCACCGCCTCTAGGGGCACCACCGCTCCCCTGATGCCTCCGATCTTCTTCTGCCTTCCCTCTCATCTCCACGTCGTTTCACGTGAAGGCCATGACCCCAAACCACCAAGAAACCGACGCGCCGCCTTTGCCAGCCCCGCCACCGTCAGACCAGGACCGGCGCCTCCCCCAGCAGGTACTCCTCCACCTCGCCCTCCGTTCCTCTCACCTTCAAAACCCCCAAAACCGTTAGCCCTAGCCCAAGACAGCCCCTCGCCGCCACTGGATCTGCTCCGCCACTTCCGAGCTCAGACCGGCGACCGCTACACCCTCCCCTGACCTCCAATGCAACGCTAGACCCCCTCCCTCGATGAAAACTTGTAAGCTTTTTAATTTTTATTTATTTCTTTTATAATATTTGTTAAATGATTTTCAGTTTTATGCTAATATAATATCATGTTAAGATCTGAATCTTTATATATATTATAGTTATAAAAAGGGCTAGATCTTTGTTTAGAGAAAGATAGATTTTTAATATAGATAAAATTCGGATTTTTAATGAGGAAAAGGGCTTTATTATATTTGAAAGGGCGAAATCTTTATATTTGAAAAGGCTAAATCTTTATATTTGAAAAGGCAAAATCTTTATGTGTAAAATAGCGTGATAAAAATATAATCTTTATTATATGAACATCGATGCAAAAATAGAATTTTTATCTATATAGTAGCGGTGTAAAAATAGAATTTTTATCTATATACTAGCGATGTAAAAATAGAATTTTTATCTATATAGTAGCGGTGTAAAAATAGAATTTTTATCTATATACTAGCGATGTAAAAATTAATTTTTTATCTATATAGTAGCGGTGTAAAAATAGAATTTTTATCTATATACTAGCGATGTAAAAATAGAATTTTTATCTATATAGTAACGATGTAAAAATAGAATTTTATCCATATGGAGTGATTATAAAAATATGATTTTTATAAACATGGAAATAATATAAAAAATGTGATTTTTATATATGTAGTGAATACGGGCAACGAAAGTGACAAAAGGCGAGAACGATGAAGATTTTCTACATTTGAAGTGTCGTGGAATTGGGATAGCTTTGGTGAGAACTCCTCACTTTAAATTTATTTTTCTAGTTATATATATATATACTAGGATGCAGACGGTGCTTAGCAGCACCCGACACCCGTCATCCACAGACCATGGATGTCTTGTTTGTTTTATTGATGTGTTGTGAAAATTGTTTGTGATGTTGATGTGAAATGTGTTGAAATAAAATATTTTATCGTAAAAAATATAATTTTTAACGTGAATATGAATATCGTGAAAGTGAATAAATAAATATTTATAAACAAATCAGCCGATTTGTTTATATACACTGATTTGACTGATATTGATTGGGTCGATAAATTTTACACATCACCCAACTGCACAAATAATATTCAGTGTTTGTTGTTTTGAAACCCCACACGGGTGTTGGGATGATATTTGGGTACACTAATCCCAATTATTTAATTACATGTCGATCGATTGGTCGACAGACTGTGTAAGCGTCGATTATTTATATTTGATGCTTATGCAGTTGTGTGGTGCACCTTGGATGATGGTTGATTGTTTATCATTGCTATTATATACATGTGTTGTATGGAATCCATATAATTAACATTATATGGTGATTGATTGGGCCTCATTCCAATCGGGAAAATAATGAATATTATAAAAGAAAATTCATGTGTTGAATATAAAAATAGTCATGTGTTGACGATGTTCATGTGTTGAAACTATTCATGTGTTGAGTAAAATATTTTAAATAATAAAAATTACATCTTTATCATATTTACAATTAGAATCTACCTCACGGTGGAGTCTAATTAAAATCAAACGATAGATACCATAGTTTTATAAAATATCTTACACAACAAAAATAGTCGTGTATTGACAGTACTCATGTGTTGAGATTAGTCGTGTGTTGAAAGAACTATAGATTCATGTGTTGAATAGAATATATATTCATTTGTGGAATAGAATAACGAATTTATGGAAATATATATAGCCGTGTCGATTAGAGTTGCGCTATTTTGACATGAACGATATTTATATCGATTATATTCGTTTTTATAATGAATATTTAAATGGTAGTGATTTCAAAATATAACGTTTTGAAAATATTATCATTTATATAGTAATGATACGAAATATTCAATTTTGATTTGAAATTGAATATAGAGTTGAAATGATTTTGAAAACGAATTTAAAACGATTTATAAAATACGTTTTAAAAAAAGGAAATCGACGAAATATATATATATATATATATTATATACACAATGGCCTGAATAGAACGCGCCGCGCCGCGGCAGTTCGTGAATTTCGACCATTGACTTCGAATTGACGTTGCGGGAGATCCGACTGTCGGATTCTCGTAAAACCGGAACCGTTGGGTTCGTATCGAAAAGAGATTTCCAGTGAATATTAGAAATTTGAAATCCAACAGTTGGATTTGGAATTATGTCCAAATCAAATTTGAAAAAGGTCGTTGTAAGTGCAGTTCGATGGCCTTTGATGGAAATCGACTGTACGGGCCTTGATAAAATTATTAAAAATATTAATAATTTGTGTAAAATCATAATATGTGAATTGGAAAGAACTGGGATGAAAAACTCCATATTTGAAAGGATAAAAATAGATATTTATCAAAATGAACTGTTTTGAACTAGAACTAAAACCAATTTATTTTTGAAATGAATAAATTGAATTTGAATCGGTTTTGAAAATAACCAGAATTTCCAATATATATAAAGTGGAAGTGGATCTGAATCAAAATTGTCTTTGGAATATTTCGATATTGGATTTCGTGACTATACGGATATTGTTACGGGAATTTGAAAGATATATTTTATATCGTTATTTCCAATACGATATTTGTTGGTTTCAGAATTTGATATTGAATATAAGCCGGTATATTTTCTATTCAGAGCCTTGTATTTAATATCAAATGTGATTTGGGTTTATCGTGAATCGTGTTTTAGATGACATTGGTTCTTTAACCCAGTTAGAGGAAGGATGTTGATTTTTGAAAAGATTAAAACTAAGTGGAATTTTAATGAATCTTTAATTAGATTGAAATGTGAATTGATAATTTAAATTATCAAATCTGAAAGGTGATCGAGGATGGAGTACCACCGGTTTTGCTCCAAAGCGATAGTTAAATCTTTAATTAGATTTAAACGTGAAATGGTAATTAATTTTACCGATAACACCATGGTGTTAGACATGGAGTATTACCAGTTTCGCTCCATGGGATAAATAGGTTGGGATTGGGAAATAAAACAAATAATTACTTCAGTGTGGTTCACTAATCCCGACTAGTTTGAAATGACATCCGAAGGAAGATTAAAGAATAAATTTAGAAGAATTTATCTTGGATAAAATTAATGGGAACCTTTCCCTAAGAATGTGATTTTGTGAATAAAAGAATATTCTAAATTGGAATGAGGCGTTTGTTGTGTTTGTGTAACATTTGTTTATCATATACGTGGGTTATTCAGAAAGGCCGGGTTTATACCCATTCTGAATAACCGATTCGACGAGATGTCGAAGATGAAGATGGTGGTTGAAGACCGTAAGTCTTCACATCGTTTGGGTGATTACTGATGATCTCGATTGGGCTGTACACCCAAGATGAGGGAAACAGTTGGTGGTCGTCCAGGCGTACCTGGAGATCGATGGATATGCGAAGAAAGTGCCTCCGGTTTCGTTCAGACCCAGAACGAACTTGTAAATGGATTTTGTGTCTGACATTGGACTTTATTCTGTGTTGATTGATCTCTATTAAATATACATCTGTTTGGCGGCGGAGAATTTATTCTCTTGCTTAACGCCCTTCTCTGAGACGTACAAGCTCAGAGGTTGTATAACGATTGACATCAGTCGCATGGAGTGAATTGCCAGTGTGGCACGCATAAGTGGCAATTGATCAAGGCTTCTGTTGAAAAGCAAAGTCTTGTGGTTGATGAGCAAAGCACGGCCTGTGTGGCGTAGCTTTGTGTATAACGTGAATTCACGAGCCTCACACCTCGGTATGAGTCAAAAACGGGATACGGACCTAAGGAGTGCACGACGTTTCTTTCTAGCTATGGTGGTGTCAGTGACCTACCAGCCCTGACATTTATATACTTTTCACCTGTGTGGTTGTTGGATACGAGGCGCCTCAGATATAGGTCTGTAAGGACCAGGAAACGTGTGTTTAGGAATAACTAATCCTCAAAAGTAAGAGAGGACCGGCCTTGGAGGTTCCAAAGGATCAGAGTGGGGTCCTGAGGCATTGCTAGAGCGTCTCGAACGCGGAGAGGAGCTTGCCCCTTGCCTCGACTCATGACGGAAATCCAATTTCCAATACGTGATATTGTGGTTTTAATTGTAGAACTAGTATGGCGACATGATATATGGTACCCATGCCGTCTATGATTGATATTTATGATTGAGATTGTTTTGACACTATACACTTATTATAGTATCAAATGATTTGTTTTAAACGTATCAAGCATTATTTGGCTATTATAAGGGAAAACCCTATCCTCCGGTTTGCGTTGCATTGTGTGATGGGACCTGGGTCTTATAATAGCTTCATTTTCCAATGAGCATTGCGCTGATTTGTTATATGCACCGGTATTCTTGGGAGGAAACCCGTTCCGTGTTATACGGCGTGGTACCTTGTTTTACCTAACTTTAAAAATAAATATTAATAACTGTTTTATTTCTCACACCAGTCACATGACCGACCTGGAGTTTATTGTTTTAACCTAAACTCTGGGTGCCCCTATTTTCCACACGGGCAGCTAGTAGTTTTGGTTTGCAGATTTATATTCACAGGGTCCTGATTTACAGCTGGAACGATGCTCAGAAAGCTCTGTATCCGTGCATTACTTCTAGTTGTGCTTTTGTATTATTTTCCGCTGTGATGTATTTAAATGTAATTTAAATCTCTGATATTTATCGAATGTAATTTATTCATTTATACTCTGTAAATTCTTGTATCTGATGGAATTGTTGTAATTAACAATGAAATGTTCTTCTGTCTGTGTTCCGATCTGTGTTGTTCTCAAAGTATCCACTCTTTCCTTCACGGGGAAGTTACGGGTTCCTACATTATAACTTAAATATTATAATTCAGATATGATATATTAAGTAAGAAATAAAATGTTATTAATCAACGATAAGAAAAATTTAAGCGAGGCAGAAAATACACGTTCAGACCCAGTATGGGTCGTCCCAGGCCTCACATGGGTCGACCCATGTGTCAACCTATTGGTCGACCCACCTCTAAGGTGGGTTGACACAGGTGTCGACACACTCAAGGTTAGATCTATGTGGTTGGTGACGTGTATTTCTGAATTATACGGTTAAGATTTCATGTTGTTAAATCCGACGGACCATACTTTCTTATACACCTATAAATAAAATAGCAGGGCCAAGCTTTAAACTCATACTTTCTGAGACGATATTAAGGCTCTGCCATTTTCTTTCCTCTTAAAATCTTTTAGAAATTATCTTCATTTCTTGAACCTTATTTATTTAGGTTTCTTTTCTTCTTTCCCTCTTCTTTATTATCAGATTTGTTAATCCATGGTTGTTTAATATAAGATTATGCTAAGAAGTCCACTAAATCATAGATCTGAATCAGATTCAAAGATTAGAAAGCTGTCAGGTGAGCGAATTCAAAATTATACCATTTGGATAACGGTATATTTACTGTTTACATTCCCCATTACTCTTAACATGTTAAATAACAGTAAATTATGGTAATTGCAATATGATTTATTTTCTAGAATGTTAAGAATATACTATTGTACAAATCTATTATCTTAATCTTCTGTTTAGATTAAAAATTACTATAATACTAAAATTGTGGGATTTATAATAAAAGTGAATATGTTCCCGAAAATGTTGTTTAATGGCAAATTGGATATATTGTAAATCAAATTACAGTGAAATTGGGAATAATGGGAAAAGAATAGATGTGCCTAAATTTGCAAGGAAAATTTACAGTAATTTGAAAATTGTAAATAACATCTAACTCAAAAAATAAAAAGGGATAATTTGTAGTGGACTGAGTTAGATGAATTTGGGAAATATTGATACATTTCCATGATGGTAAAATTACTAAAGACGTAGTTGCAAGAAAAGAAAGCGAAAAAGGGATTAGTGTGAAATAAGGATTTTTTTACCATATTGCACACTAATCAAATAAAAAGATATAAGTATGTCCAGAACAAGAGTAAAAGAAATAGCTTGCAACTACAGATCTTGATTTATATGCGTTATCGAAATGGATCTTTATATCTTTCCACTAATAAATCTAATGAGGTGTGTGAAATGTTTTCCTAAAAGAATGGGAATACGCAAGATGACAAATAAATGGATGTTACAACAATAAAAGTTTGGCTAATGTTAAAGAACCATGGGAATTGTGAGGAATGGGGAATATAACCTATTATAATTAATTATATTAATGAGAATATAATATAATATAATAAGTAGGCTTGTCCTAGGGACAAGTGGAATTTAAACATGTGTTATTATAAATGGAAAGAGAACTTGTTAATAAACCTTAGTCAGGCGAACTAAGTTAATAAATAACAACAACATGTTGTGATGACTATGTAAGATGAGGTTATGATTAATGAAGTGAGTCATTATGAGGATTTATTCATTTCGTTAGTGACTCTGTTTTTTTTTTGGTTTGTGGGCTTCGTGAGATTTTGTCAAGGGCAATATACGGAGACGGACGTTTTGGATTAGCGGTATTTCTGTTGCAGACACATACTAGACCATATTTTGGTCCACTATACGTGTTGCTAGGAATATAATCAACCTAATTGGACATCTCTGTATGGCCTCGTTTGAGGTTGGATTATGGAACTATATCTACGTTTCTGGGCTATTAATCTAGTGATAGCTCCGCTTTGTAAAAGTTGATACAGGAACTAGTGGTACATTTCTTGACATACGCTACATTTTCGATTGGTTTTTCTATTACTCCGCTGTGTACTTTCCAGCCCGTTGTTGTACCCACACTTTTGGTCCAGTGTCCTCTACCCTTTGTTTGTCTCCACTTCTTGGTAAGGCAAAGATAGCGATGATTAATGATCGCCTATCTCGTCTTACTAAGAACTCTTATCCAACTAGGTCTAGCGTTGTAGTTTCTGTTCCGGACTGCGAGGTTAGTCATGTGCATTGGTTTTCTACTTCGTGCGAGTCTCGGATTAGGCCGGCTTCTCGTGCCATACGTCGTTGTCTGCGTCCAGTTCCTCACACCCCCCACACCATTCGCATACGCTCTATAACGGCGTCCGAGTAGATCATTAGATCTACTCAATACACTCTATATCTTATCTGAGCTAGGCGGTTAGCTTTCTTTCTATCACCTAGTTTCTATGTGTTTTTCTGTTTTATTTTGTCTTGATGGCGAACTTTCTTTCTGGAACGTTTGGGGTACTGGTAATGATACGTCAGTAGCTAGACTCAAGCGTGTTGTTAAGAAGAACTCCATCTACTTGGTAGAGCTTCAGGAACCACTAGTGGGTGCTGACGCTATCACCTCTTCTGTCCTTTCTCTTGGCTTTGGTGGTGCCTTAGCCAATGTGTCCAACAAGATTTGGATCATTTGGTCCAAAGGCGTTGTCTTCCACCTTATTTTCGAATCGGACCAGCTGTTATCGGTGAGTTGTTCGAATCCCTTATTCTCCTCATCTTTTTTGTTCTCCACGGTTCAAGCTAAGTGCGACAAGATTAAGAGTCTAGCCCTATGGTCTGATATTCTTTCGCTTTCCAACTTGGGTTTTTCTGTTTCTGTTCTGGGTGGAGACTTCAGTATTGTCGCCAGCCAAGCAAAAAAACGTGGGGGCAATGCCATTAACTGTTTGGTGATTGCAGATTTTAATGCTTTCATTGTCAGCTCAGGTCTTTCTGAAGTTTCTTTTATCGCACCAGCCTTTACTTGGCGTAACAACCAAGAAGGTCCTAACCGGATTCTCTCTAGGCTAGACAAAGTCTTCTCTTCTAAAGGGTGGTTCAACTTACCTTTTTGGTTAACTATTTCCCGTCTGCATCATACCTTCTCCGATCATGCTCCTATGATTCTTAGCTGTTCTCCCCGTTCCCTCTATGGTCCTTCCTCCTTTCGTTTCTAGAGTTTGTGGAGATCAAACCATTCCTTCCATGATGTAATGGAAGAGTCTTGGAACTCCCTTGTGAGTGGTCCCCCGTGTGTGGTGTTTTCTCCTAAGCTAAAGTGTCTTAAGACTTGTGTTAAGGCATGGAATCTTCTTGTTTTCATGAATATCTTTGACCTGTTCGTGCGGCTGAGGAAACTCTTGTTCTAGTAGAGGCATCTTTTGATGAGGAACCCTCTACTGCCAACAAGGAGGCATGGGCCTTAGCCCAACTTTCCTTCTCCTCGGAACTTTGTATTGAACAAGACCATCTTCGCCAGAAAGCAAGGATCGAATGGGTATTTGGAGGAGACACGAATTCTGGGTTTTTTCACTCGTCTATTCGTAAGAAGAATAGTCTTCTCAACATTCTTCAGATCCAGCTCCCTGATCTATCCTTGGCTTATAACCCGGATGAAGTCAAAGATACTATTCTGTCCCACTTTCGGTCCTTCCTTACTTCTCCCTCGGTCTCTGACCCGTCCCTTCTTGCTTTTATCCCTAGACCGATCCTCCCTTCGAATAACATTGACCTTGCCACACTGCCATTCTCGAATGAAGTACGTGCGTGCGTATTCTCTTTAAGTAAGGACAGTGTGAGTGGTCCGGATGGTTTCAACGATTTTTTTATAGGAGTGTGTGGCCAATTATTCAAGCAGACTTTTGCCTCGCCATTCGGTCCTTCTTCTCTGGCAGAGATCTCCCTGCTGGTTGGTCCTCCACCAACTTGGTCTTAATCCCTAAATGCGACCATCCAAGCACTTGTGCAGATTTTCGTCCAATCAGCTTGTGTAATTTCTCTAACAAGGTCATCTCTAAGGTTCTAAACTTTAGGCTAGCACCGTTTCACGAGCGTCTTATTTCTTCTTCGCTGGCTGGGTTTGTATAAGGATGTTTGATCACCGATAACGTCCTTTTATCCCAGGAGCTGATTTCTCAGATCGATAAGAAGGTATGTGGCTCTAATGTCATCATCAAGCTGATATGACTAAGGTTTACGACCACATGTCGTGGTTCTTCATCATCAAGGTTTTGAGAGCTTTTGGCTTTCCAGAACCCCTTATCGATGATGTTTGGAGGCTTATCTCCAACTGTTGGTTTTCCATTCTCATCAACGGATTGGCCAACGGTTATTTTAGGTCTGCGAGAGGTCTTCGACAAGTAAACCCCCTTTCTCCTTCTTTGTTCGACATTGCGGCCGAGGCTTTTGTTCGAGGTCTACACTCTCAATCGATAACTGGGCAAATTCATAGATTCAGTATCTCCCAGGGTTACCCTCTTATCTCTTCCTTATCTTTCCCATATGACATCATCATTTTTACTAATGGTAGCCGTCGTTCTATTCATAACTTATTGGGTCTTATTCGGCAATATGAGAGATGCTCGGGGTAACTCGTTAACTCTGGAAAAAGCTGCTTCGTGCCTGCGAAAGACATGTCTTCGGTTAGATCTTCCTGGATCGAGACATCCACTGGTTTCAAGGTGGCCACGCTTCTGCTTTCTCACCTTGGTATAATATTATATTAAGGCAGGAATCTCAATGCCGTATTCGACCCCCTAATTGTCAAAGTCAGGGGCAAGATTATTCATTGGAATGCTACCCTCCTATCTCAGGATAACAAACTAGTTCTCATTAAGTCTGTCCTTGACACCATGGGATCTCATATCTTTGCAGCTATGACTCCGACTACTTCCTTCTTCTGATCTTACCGATCCTTGGCTTCTTCCTTTTTCTGGGGTACCAGGATAATGCTTCTCATCACCACTAGATCTCTTGGAACTCCATTTGTCGTCCCAAAAGCGAGGGAGACCTGACCTTCGTAACCCTAAGGGCATTTGTTCGGCCTTTGCTTGCAAGCTATGGGTGAGGTTTTGAGCGAACACCTCCTTTTGGGTGGAGTTTCTCCATGCAAAGTACCACAGGCCGGCTGGTACGAATTACACCAGTGTCCTGTCCTATGCTAGTGAGACATGGAAACATATGCAATCCGTGAAGGCCTTAACGAATGCTCACAGGGGTGGAATCATTTGGAATGGCAGTCCTTTCTCGCTTAAAGCAACATAGAATTCAGTTCAGTCTCCTGGTCTACGTCTCCATCTTTTCTCTTTCGTTTGGGATGTCCATATTCCCCTGAAGGGCTCTTTGTTCATGTGGAAAACCTTGCATAACAGTTTACCAATAGATGAGAACCTTCAGAGAATCGGCATCATTCGTGTCCAGGTGCAGGTTCTGCAATTTTGGATGTTCCGAATCCTCTTTTCATTTGTTATTCTCTGGGAATTATGCCAGGTCTGTCTGTAATTACTTCGGGAATCTGATGGATTGCTGAGGTAATGCCACCTTGCTTGAAGGATTACTGAGATTCTGGTGGTCCACTATCTCAGACAAATCTTTGGATTCGATTCTCCTTCGTCTGATTCCTTGTTTAATATTTTGGCACATCCGGTGCTCGCGGAATAAGGCAACATTTGATTAAGTGCCTATGGACCCTCCTACCAATATCTGAAAAGTCAGGAACGATGTGTTCCTTGCGTTTCGAGGAAGGCCCTTGAGGGGCGTCTTGGGCTCCCACTCAACGAGATTGGCTGTTACCTTTGATGTTTCATCGGAAGCGGCCACTCCAAGGGTAGGTATTGGTTGATTTTAATTTTTTTGTTTATATGTTCTGCAACTTTTAACACTTTCGTACACTCCCCCTAATAGATCTTATGTCGTTTTCTAGTTGTGTAGATCCTGGTTTTTAGGTGTTGGATAGGGGCAGCATGGAGCAGGTTGGCGATTTCGGTACTTCATCTTAGATGGGTTTACAGGAGCAAGTGAAGACAGAGTTAGTAATGAGCAGGAGTTCTCATGCTTTTTCCTAGTATCGCATGCCAGCTTAGATACGATGGTGCTTATAGAACCCGTGGTTCCGGAGGTTAGGGACGTTAGTTTGGACGTACTTGCCTTTGCTAGTCATCTTTCTTAGAGGTTCATCTGTTGCTCTAGCTATATGTATGTCTAATGTGGAGATTGGAGTTTTCATCGCCGCTCTCCGTTTGTTTTCCGTATACCGTGGTCTCTTCTGCCTTGACTGCTTAATTGCTTGTCCTTGATTTTATTCCGCCTATTGGTTTTTGAGTTGTTTTTTCTTCTTTCATCTTTTTAGTGTAGGTGCATGGTTTCTGTTGTCTGTAGAAACCATTTTTGTGGGCCTTTGGAGAATGGCTAGATTCTCCCTTTTGTTATATTATATACTCCTTTTTCAAACAAAAAATCATATGATTAAAGAAGAAAGTAGACTTATGAAAAGAAATAAGTTGTACTTAATTATTAAGAAGACATGTTATATGAAAATATGAGAATAGGTGAAGGGTATACTTTATTATACATTAAGTAAAACATATTATTAAACTTGTAAACATGTAATTGACAATAAATGACATGGTAATAAAACGGGTTATAGATTACTTTCGTTAATTACAATCTGAGATAAAAGATTGTAGATTACTATCGTTAAATGAAGCGCACGATTAAAAGATTAGATGTTGGGTCTATAACACATTTGAGTGACGCGCTTGGACCAGTCTGCACGTACGAAGGTGAAGATCCCTACGAGGGTAGATCATCGCAGTGTCTGGAGACAAGAGAGGAGCACGTCCATCTGATTATATTGCTTAATATTATGCTTGTTGGCTCTGCGGGACTGGAGGGAAGCACATGGCTTCCGAGGGACTGGTAGGGTACTCCGTGGTGGTCCTCTATTGCGGTATATGCTTAGGATGTACTCGCAGAGGTGGGAGTCTGCACGATACCACCTAGTGGGTACACCTTGACTATAACTATAGACTTGACAGTCAGAAGGCTGCGGCGGATGGCTTTGAGTGATTCGACGATTGGCCTCGGGTGAGGTTGGTCAGGAACAAATTAAGGATAGTAATCATTGGATACCTGTCATTGGCACTTAATAGGATGCAGAATGACTAGAGTTAAACCAAGAGACCATCGATCTTTCACTATCGAGATGTTGGTTGAGTGACACACCAAATTGGATGTTAGATTGGTTGCTAGGGGCATGTCACTTAGCTCTTGATGTAGTCTTTCACTAATTGAGGGAGGGGCCTAGGTTGGGCTATAGCCACCTTAAAAAGGAGACCATACTTGGATATCTGCACTATAAGTCCTTTAAGAGAACCTATACAAATATGAAAAGCTCCCGACGACTTCCATGCATTGGATACAGCCCTATTAAGGGACTCAGGGTACAGTAGATAGTACATACGTATGAGGGTCTAGATACACACACCAGGTGGTGTATCATAGACATTAGCGAATTAATCCGTGTTAAGGCTTGATTCCACTAAGGAGTTGGATATGACGATCCTTACGCCTTCGTGGCATAGCGATGATGGTTATGTGCGGTAAGGTGGCATAATGATTTGGATTTCCGTACGTCGTTCGGCGTAGAATATGCTTTCATGGCATGATGGTGGAGACCATGTGAGGAGGGTATTATGGGGAGTACCTTGATACATTGTGGGTAGCTACATATATACTATATTAGGTTAATCTACTGGGAAGTAGATGAGTACGATGTGAGTATAGTGCCTTGAGTGTTGTTAACCCAAATAACCTAATAAATAAGAGAACTTAACTGAACGGTATATGTAGGGTTATTTTAGAATGTATAATTTGTCCATTCATTAAAACTTTGTGTTTTGACCCCCTCCTCATAACATACCCACATGTTAAGTTTGTGGTAGAGATATGATAGCTTTAGATACTGGTTAGACAGTATTATTACTTCGATAAGGCTATATTTGATTATATTATATTTTATCCATTCTGTTGTAAGATGTTTACTGAGCTCTGATATATTTATTATCTCTGTCTTTTCTACAGAATACCAGACAAGCCGACTGGAGATTCGATAGATTAGGATTTTTGAAAAAAAAAATCGATCTATCGAAATTTGGGTTGTTACATCTGGTATCAGAGCATAGGTTTAGGATTCCTGTATAGGTAGTGAGTGAACGTATTTGTATTTCTAAAGAAATATAAATATATTATATATAAACCCAGATCCATAAAGGAGTCCACTAAATAGTAAGTGCGACTATAGAAAGAGTTGGGATATCAGTTATGTACATTAAAGGAATAAATATGGAAATTTGAGAATAAAAGAGCCTTAGGAGGTTTAGGTGAAAAGTGTACAATGTTTTTTGTAATAAAGAAAGATGGATCTCATATGTTAGTATTTGAAATGTTAATATTTCAGATTAGTAGGTTTAGCAGTTGAGCCTTACAGATGGAGAAAGTGGAAAATGGATTAAGAATATATATATATATATATATATATATATATTTGAGGAAAATGACTTTGTGAGAATATATAGGAAAATTAGAAACCCACTTTGAGTCTAGTCCCATTGTTAACTTTTAAGAACTTGAAAATATGAAAGCTTCTGGATGGTAGTTTATGGTGTTTTCAAGTTTGGACCTTAAAGGTTTGCGTTTTTAAAGTGTGAACTGGTTAAATTGTGTAGAAACAATTTTTGAAACAAAAAGAGATATTTTTTACATTTAAAAAAAACGAAAGTAACATATTTGAAAGGTACATATTGGGTTTTGGGGAAAACAGGGTATATTTTGGAAATGGTGATTTCTTATGATTTTTTTTTGCCAAAATTCAATTCTTTCATAAAAATGTGTACATTAATGAGAATGTATAGCTTGCTAGTTTTAAAGTATGAAGAATTAAATAATAAAACATAGAAAAGACTGCATTTTGTCTAAAACTAAAATTTTCGCTCAGGAAAATTTTAGTTATCTCTATTCTTTTGACAATAATTTTTTTAAATTAATTTGGCATCAAGTTTGGTAGGTAAAAAAAAATAAGTTGTGAAAAATTAGAATATAGTAGATATTTTCACCTAACTGTGATTAATTAAACTAGTGTAGTAAAAATGGATGGTTGTGAAATTAATTGAGAAATAGTTGTCCTTGTCTACTACAGTTTTTATCATTTGACAAAAATAGTTGCGTTTTTTTATGAGATGTCATTTTTATGGTTTAGCAAAAGTAAGTTTTAATGGAAAAGAAGAAAAGTTTTGAAACTTTTATTTTTGAGAGGAAAATGAAATGATGAGGCCAAACCATGTTTTTAAATCATGGAGTAGGTAAAGATTAGTACCTAGGAAAGGTAGGGTATATTTTAAGGCTATAAAGTTGATAGCAAGAATTGTTTTGGAATAACAATGAATTCCCGTAGAGTGCATAAGCAATATAGAGCCTAAGTTGTTTCTTGGAAAAGACAGTTAGTACACAACAAGGACTAGTTTTGACAAGTAAATGGTAGTTGGCAAGCAAGTTGTTTAGATCCTGTGGTTTGGACTTTTCTTTGTCAACGGGAACATAGTCCTATGATTATTAGCCTTTGGTAGTAGCCGTGTAGTGTGCTTGTTTTCCTATTTTAGTTTTAAAAGAACTAGAAGACTTAAACAAAATCAAACTTAGAATGGTGGATTAAGTTAAATAAGCTAAGGAAAAAGGTGATGACATAACAAAAAGAAAACAAATAATGATGACAACTGCAAAAGCAAAGAAACAAATACGACAATTAAGAAAAATGGAAAAATTTCATGAAATAGAAAAAGATGGATTTTTCCAAACTGACTTGGAAAAGAACATTTATAACAAATAAATTTTTCTTATGTAAATTGTGCTTAGGTATGGAGATGAATTTTTCCATCTTTTTTATAATATAAGAAATCAAATTAAGAAAATTAGACATTTCTATAATTAGAGAATTTAAAGTTGTTTGGTAGGGTTTCAATGCAAAAATTGGATGAACTACATTCTTGCTCTATAAGAGTGTAGGAAAAATTGGTTGAAAAAGTATTTTGATTTTTAAAATATTGCATCATATAGAAATTTCCAGTATAAGTAGGATGTATGCGTCATATTTTCGAAAAGATTTTCAAGAAAATTTGCATTCATATAGGACGCACTACTTAGGCATTCATTTCATTCATGTATTATTATGTTGTATTACACTTTGCACAAGTGCACAAATGGTTGCAAAATTTATGTACACATGATGGTTATAAATTATGCACAGAATTACTTGATTTTACCCTTACCAAATTTTGGGGACGAAATTTCCTAAGGGTAAGGGAATGTAACACTCCGCATTCTAATTAAATATAAAATAAAATTTGAAATGCTTTTAGAATTTACTCACGATTAACAACATTATGTCCATCGGGATTTTCTGATCAATTTAGACCTATGGTTTGTAGAAAATGGATTTTAGGCGAAAAAAATATCTTTTAATGAAATATTACAACAAACATGAAAATATATATATAAGAAGAACACTAAAAAGAACAATGACCACCATTGTTTTTAGTGTTGTTAACAAAAGTTTATGTAGTCCAGTTGGTAGGGTTATGTCTTCCCAAGTGAGTGGTGCAAGTTCGAGTCCCACTGGCATCATATTTTTAATTTTAGAGGGACCGTTAAAGAAATGCATATTCTAAGAGGAAAATATGTATAAATATGCATAGAAGGAAAATTATACATATAGGTGAGTAAAAAAAAATATGTATACATGCATATGTAGATATATGTGTATGTGTGTGCATATATATACATATGTGTGTGTGTATGTATGTATATATATATATATATATATATATATATATATATATGAAAGAGAAATCCAAAATAAACCTGCAATCAATGAAAATAGGTAAGAAATAAATGACGGCATAACGACGTTTGAATTTAGAAAAAGAAATAAAGATTGCGTGTATATATACGTATAAATTCAAATATTGAGATAAAAAGGGCAAGTTAAGAGCAAAAAGTAATAAATGCATAATAAAGGGAAAATGGACAAGAAATTAGCTGCCTTTGAAATTAAAATGCATTAAAAGGAATAAAACAACTAATTAATAGCGTTATTAATTGCATTGATTAAGCAGCTATTAATGGACAAGGAATTGAAAGGTTGTATGCGTATAAACATACTTAAATTCAAAATTCAAACCTAAAGATAAGTTATAACTGAAATATTATAATTCAGATATGCTATATTAATTAAGAAGTAAAATATTATTAATTAACGATAAGCATAATTTAAGCGAGGCAGAAAATACATGTTCAGACCAAGGTTGAATCGACCCAGGCCTCATATGGGTTGACCCATATGTCGACCTATGGGTCAACCCACTCTGGGTCAGATCTGCATTGCTGGTGACACGTTTTTCTGAATTATACGGTTTAGATTTTATGTTGTTAAATCCGATGGACCAGACTTTCTTGTACACCTATAAATAGACCTACTCTTATCGAACGGATTGGCGAGAGCCAAAAGCAAGATGTAAAGCTCGTCGAGTTTATCCAGAAATTAGAACTAGAGAATGATTAGCTCGAAGTCTATCAAGAAGTCAATCCAGAAATTATACGGTTGGCTTTGAAAGCAAGGACGACTAATTGTTCCTAATGACGACGGATTGAGAGATGAGGTTCTAAGGGAATGTCATCACTCAAAGATGAAGATTCATCCTGGTGGTAATAAGATGTGTAAGGACATGAAGTGAATCTACTATTGGGAAGGGGTGAAAAGAGATATTGGAAAGTTCATTTCCAAGTGTATGAACTGTCAGTTGGTGAAAGATGAATAGAAAAAGCGAGTGGGTTGCTTCAGCCATTTGAAGTTTCTACGTGGAAGTAGGAGCAAATTTCGATGGATTTTATCGATGGATTACCTAGAACCAGGGCAGGAAACAAAGTAATTTGGGTCAACGTGGATAGCTTGACCAAAAATGCAAGGTTCATTCCTATCAAATCAACTGGGACGACATCGAAGTTGGCTGAGGTTTATGTGAAATGAATAGTTCGATTCCATGGTATCCTGAAGATATAGTAAGTGATCGAGATCCATTGTTTACGAGTGGAATATGGAAGAGTTTGCAAGAAGCTTTAGGAACTGAGTTGTGTTTGAGTACAGCTTATCATTCCTAGACTGATGGCCAAACCGAGAGGGTTAACCAGGTTTTGGAAGATCTCCTAAGAGCTTGTGCGTTGGATTTTGGGGGATCGTGGGAAGACCATCTACATCTAGTTGAGTTTGCTTATAATAGCAGCTACCACTCGAGCATTGGGATGGCACCGTACGAGGCGTTGTATGGTAGACCATGTAATTCTCCAGCATGTTGGTTAGAAAATGGAGATAAGTTGATACTTGGCCTGAAATGATAAGAGAAACCTCGAATTGTATCGAGATTGTTCGGCCACGAATGAAGGCAGCCCAAGATCGTCAGAAGAGTTATACCGATAAGCGTCGGAAAGATTTGGAATTCGACGTTAGCGATATGGTTTTCATGAATATTTTGTTATTGAAGCATGTGGTTCGATTTGGAAACAAGGGAAAGTTTGCTCCAATATTTGTTGGGCCATTTCCGATAGTCGAGCGAATTGGAAAGCTCGTATATAGTTTGGAGTTAACCGGGAAGATGTCAAGTGAGCATAATGTTTTCCACGTGTCATTTCTACAGAAGTTCGTGCATGATTCGAATGTGTGATATCTCCAGAGCAGTACGAAGACCTAGAAGTAGAGGCCGTAGTTGCGAGACCTCGTAAGCCGCTTCATGCTGTGGGAAATGACACGAAACAACTTAGGGAGAAGACGATTAAGCTAGTTAAGGTACAATGGAGTGAGGATGGCGACGATTGTACATGAGAGATGGAAGAAAGCATGAAGGTGACCCATCCAAAACTCTTTGTCGGTATGACCCATTGATATCGTGTCACCATTATAGCACTGTAACTTGTACTATGGTTGTTTTTAGAATTTCGCATGCTAGGATAAGGCTATGGATGCATGGCTTGATGGCTGCTAGTTTGAGTGATAGAATTGGCTGCTCATGAATGACAGGCATGCGTAATTGTTGTGGTTGCTTGTGTTTGTTGGGATTTCAGGGCGAAATTCCTAGGGGGGATGTAACAACCCGCATTTTACATATCGAAGGATCGTAAAATTTTTATTTTTTATTTTTTGAGGGTTGGATCATTCTCATATTTTAATATGTTGCTTATGGGGATGTGAGACATGTCCATTATTTTTACCAATTTTGTTTATGACCATTTTGCCTCTGTCAGTCTTGTACATGGAATAACTTTTGACTCGGATCGAAGCAGGTGTTGAGACCTATGCTATTGGAAAGGAAATGATGTTTCCCTTTCCATAAAGTGGTCACATTTAAGATTTGGTTCAGTGGTTTGGTAGGAATTGTTGTTTTAAGGTTTCACAGTTGGCTATTCAGGTTTGGTAAGCCATAATGGGTTGATTTGGAGAGGCCCATTAGTGGGCTGGTGGAAGGCTATAAATAGGGGGTAGGAGACATAGAGAATAGTTTACTTTTTCCATCCTTCATTTGGAAGAGCTAGAGTTCCTCCATTCCTCCATCCTCTACACCTTTCCACCATTAAAGCTAAGAGAATCGAAGATCTACATCGTTTAAAGCTAGATCTATGCCATTCCAATAGAGAATTCATTGAGTTGAACAGTTTGGATCAAATTCTTCGCTGTCTGTATCTAGATCTAAGTGTTTTTGGGTTATTTTGGAAAATTTATGAGTGATATGCATCTCTCACATGGATTCAAGAAAGTAAATGAGTTGTATGCACATATTTTCATCATTTTAAATCGATTTCTCCTAGATCTACATCACGGTAAGTCTATTTTCGTATGAATCGCCATAGGATCTAATTTAGCAATTTAAAACTGGTAATTACAATGCTATTTCATATGTTTATGCAAATTAGATGCATAATTTAGTTCATATGTTCATTTATCATGATTTTGGCGAAATTGCATAATTTTGGTGAAAATCGTCATATTCATGTTGTTAGTGATTTCATAACATGCTTATGGTTGTATTGGAGGAATTGGATGAGTAGATTTCGTCGATATTCTTGTTTGGCGAAGTTTTGGTCGAAATTGGACTTAAATTGGGGATGTACAGGCCATGAGTCGAGCGTATAACACAAGGTGTAGTACAAAGTAGTAAAGGTAAGGGGTCGGTCGAGCAGAACAGGGTCGGTCGTGCACCTGGAGTGGTCGGGTCGAGCAGAGAATGGGGTCAGTCGAGCAGGGTTCGGGTTGGTCGAGCACTAGAGTCGGGTCGGTCATGGTTTTGGTGCATGGGTTCGGTCATATTCATGAGGAGGGGTCAGTCACTAGTTGGGTGCTCGGTCGGTCATTGAGTATAACATGAGGTCGGTCAGGGTGGTTCGGGTTGAGCTAGTGAAGGGTCGGTTGAGCAAATTGAAGGGTCCTTCGACTAAAGTGAAGGGTCGGTCTCTGGTCGGTCGCACCAGGGGGTCGATCGCACCCAGAAGACATAGGGTCATTTCTGGAGAAAAAAAATCGGGTACGACCCAGATTTGAACAAAAGGGCCTGAAAAAATATTTTTCAGGTACAACCAAGATTTGAGAAAATGCCATGGTTGATGCTAGAAATGCTATGTCTTGTTTCCGTAGCGACTTGTTGAATGCTATGAATGGATAGTGGATCTTATGTTGATTCAGTGATGTGATGACTTCGAAGTGAATTCAATGGGGAATGTCGAAGTGATGTGATGTGTTCGTTGTAAGTTGTAATACAACGAGTGTGGTTACAACTCTAAAGTGTTCTAAGTTTGTTGATAATGGTTTGATGGTTTCCATCGATGACGACTAGAGATACCGAAGGCCGAGGAATTATCGTTATCATAGGTTCTAGCGGGCTCAAAGCAGAGGTTACATGCTTTCTTCATATGGTCGAGTACCCTGGGTGTCGTGTATGGCCTAGACACGTTTGGTTGTATGGCGTGTGGGGTTTTAGCTAGAACCGGGGTTTACCATTGGCCCTTGACAATTGATGGAAAATTTTTCCGCCAGTCATACGATCAATGATGGTTTCGAAGCAGGATTGGCGGTGATAGCCAGAGTTTGTCATGCAGGCTAGATGTTTTGATTGTACCATCTCACATAGATTATCCAACGTCGAAGGAGATGTTCCTTGGGTGCTTGTTTGATATTGGTTTAGGCCTCTAAGGCTCGTGCTTGAGGGATGTTGAATTCGATTAGGATGGTTTATGTGAGATCTATAATCTGGATGTTATGAATGCTATTGATGGTTGTTCCTGATTGCCATGAATAAATGGTTGTTCTGGTTTTCATGAATGAATGGTTGAAATGTTTGATTTAAAGGCTATCACTGTCCGATGTGGGAAAACGGGAGTTGAGTTCTTCTCTAGTGTTGTGGGTAGATTAGTTCCTTTATTTACCTATTCTCATAAACTTTATTGATGATGTAAAGGCTGTCACTGTCCAATGTAGGGAAGATGGGAGTTGACTCAAGGTTTTATATTTCCCTCTTATTACCCCGAGCTGTCCATCTGATTGTTGGATGGGCAGACTAGGTAGCAGGTGACATGTGATATCTTAGTGAGGACGATGTTGCAGTTCAGAGGCGAGTAGGAGGCTGAGGTATTATCTTACCTACTATATAGTATTTGGATTTCCGCTATTTGTTATTCTTCTCTAAGTGTTGTAATGAGGCAAAGTTGTATAAACATTATTGTTATTATCCACGTGCATGGATATTACTTTCTAGTTGTTATAGAAGTTTGGTGTTTTCTGCTTCACTATTAATACCTGTTGTATATGTTCTATTATATTTTATCCTTTCGCTGTGAGTTACGAGAGGTTCCGATTGTGTTATCATACCTTGATAATCGTCCATAGCTGCTTAGCACACCTTTCAACGCATTATTCTTCTTGTTTAGTGCAAGGTTTATGGGTGGTCGTCACAACATAGGTGTTCAGAATTTTGATCAACATTAAGTTCTTGAATCTGATTTTTCTAGATTTCTTTTCTTCTTTCCCTCTTCTTTTAGTATAAAATCGTAAATCCATTTTTGTTTAATATTAGATTCAGTAAGGAAGACTACATAATCACAGATCTGAATCAGATTCAAGGATTGGAAAGCTGTCAGGTTAGTAAAATTTAGAATTATACCTTTTAGATAACGATATATTTACCATTTACATTCCCCGTTATTCTTAACATGTTAAATAATAGTAAATTGTGGTAACTGCGATATGATTTATTTTCTAGAATGTTAAGAAAATACCGTTGTACAAATCTATTCTGTTAATCTTCCGTTTGTACAAAAATCAATGTAATATTGAAATTGTGGGATTTACAATAAATGTGAATATGTTACTGAAAATGTTTTTTAATGGAAAATTAGATATATTGTAAATCAAATTACAGTGAAATTGGGAATAATGGGAAAAGAATAAATGCGAATAATTTGCATGGAAAGTTATAGTAATTTTGAAATTGTAAATAACATCTAACTCATAAAATATAAAGGGAAAATTTGTAGTGGACCGAGTTAGATGGATTTGGGATAGATTGATACATTTCCATGACGATAAAATTATTAAGAACGTAGTTGCAACAAAAGAAAGGAACAAAGGGATTAGTGTGAAATACAGATTCTTTTACTGTATTGCACACTAATCAAATAAAAAGATATAAGTGTGTCCACAACAAGAGTAAAAGAACTATCTTGCAACTACAGATCATTATTTATGTGCTTTATGGAAATGGATCTTTATATCTTTCCGCTAATCAATTTAATAAGGTGTGTGAAATGTTTTCCTAAAATAATGGGAATATGCAAGATGGTCAATAAATGGACGTAAAAAAGGAAAAATTTGGTTAATGTTAAAGAAACAAGGGGAATGTGAGGAACGGGGAATATATCCTATTATATTTAATTATATGAATGAGAATGTAATATAATAGGTAGGCTTGTCCTAGGGACAAGTTGAATTATAACATGGATTATAGTAAATGGAAAGAGAACTTACTAATAAACCTTAGTTAGGAGAACTAAGTTAATAATTAACAACAACAACATGTTGTGATGATAGTGAAAGACGAGATTATGATTAAAGAAGAAAGAATAAAGTAGACTTATGAAGACCTAGCAATGGCGGTGGCGACAATTCATTCATCTTCTCCTTTCTCTACCTCATTTGCCACCAATGCCTTTCCACCTCTTCCACCTCGCCCTCCACCCCCCAAACCCCCTGATCCACCACCTCCCTTTGGAAATCCCTCTTCTTCGATGGATGCTAATCCAGGTCTAGCTATTCCATAGCAACCATCCTTTCCAGTGAAATTTGATTACGCATCTCTATTTAGATCTTTTCCAAGGAAAGCAGGATCGTACAAGCCACTCCATTTTGATATACCGAGAGATGGAAAGAAGCATATGATACCAGATCTTATCAAGCAACAAGGTCTTAATTACTGGAGTAATTTCCTGATCGGATTTTTCCTCAATGGCACGTTATCGTTTCACGTTGTATCTAATTATTTACATAGGCATTGGAAGTTTGATGGTGAGGTTGATATTATATCCGATGGGTCTCACTTTTACTTTAAATTCTCCAATGATTCTGATAGGGAAAAAATTCTCAGATCCGATCCCATCTTCATGCATGGTAGGATGTTTATCATATCTGTTTTGGATCCAACCATAGGATGTGCCCAATCTCAAATAAAAATGTCCTTGTTTGGATCCATTTATATAGGATACCCATGGTTTTATGGACTCTAATAGGCATTAATTGGCTTGTGAGTCATGTTGGTACATTGATTTGTTATGATGTTAGTACTGAAAGGTTAGATAGGTTCAGATATGCAAAGGCATTGGTCGAAGTATCACCTGAATTTGAGCTACCAAATGCTATTGAGATTGATGGTTTGGGAGATGCTTGTCCTATTGTAAAGGTTAGCTATGACTGGAAACCAAAGATTTGTGTCAATTGTAGGGTATTTGGACATGATTCATCCCACTGTGAATTACACGCCAATAACAATAAGGGTAATCAGAATCGGGTAATGCTAATGGGAGGGATTATTGTCCAGCTGAGAATGTGCAAGTTCAAAAGACACATATTAAAATACATGCGAATGGTAATTAGGACAAATGGATAAATGTTTACAACAGCAAAAGGAAGTATTAGAAGAGAAAGGAGGTAGATACAAATAAGGGTACGGCAGATTCTGCAGTTGCTACTGGCAACGAAAATGGTAACTCTTTTGCATGCTTAGCTACTGATGATACTGTGCAGAATGTTGATATTAATGCTACTGAGCAGAATGTTGATATTGACGGTCATGGTCCTGATGAGCCTAATGTTTTCCAATCTAATCCGGTTACCAATGCTCATTTAGACTACACAGCTAACGCTGAGATGCAAACCATGTTTGGCAATCTGTTTGATGATACAAGAGAACATTTAGAAACTTCAAATAAGGCTACAGGTAATGGAACTATTTCTTTTATTGATTTCTTGGGAACTAGTTCATCTTTTAGTGCCACTATTGTTGCTCCTTGTTCGTCTCTTTCTGGTTCTATGTCATGTTCATCAACTTATAGTAAGAGTTCTTCTGCTTCTTCTTGTATGAATTTTACTTAGGCTTTGATTGGAACTTCTTCTTCCAGTGCCAAGAAATATGCTTCCCTAGATGCTAATTTAAAGCCACTGACCATTTAATTCTTCCTCCTCCAGCAATTGAATCTTCCATGTTATCCTCTGCAGTTTCAATCAGTGCTTATCCATCTACAATATTCAAAGGCAAGAAACTTGAAGGAAAATTTTGGGTTGATAATAACCTTGATAAGGGACATGAGATCACACTTGAAGACATACTACCCGCTGGTAGCAAGGTGATGTCGCAGAAACGACACACAAGGCGCAATCCTGCCCCTTTTTTTTGATAAATTCTACACGTGAGTTTTGACTTGTGTCTTGTGTCAGAACCGAGGGAATATGGTGCGTGCAAGCTTGTCATGGAATGTTTTTTAACCGGATGTGTTAGGAGAAAGAGAAACTTGAATGTAATTTTTATTATCGGAGATTCTTTTTGTAATCACTTGTGGTAGCGAGTGAGTATTAGTGATTTTGAACGGTATAGAGAAGGATGGTTATATATTATAGCATACTTGTATATGCTGATATATGTAATGTAAATATTTTGGTGATTAATAAAATTTGCGCTTAACTTTCAAAAAAAAAGTAGACTTATGAATAGAAATAAGTTGTACTTAATTATTAAGTAGACATGTCATATGAAAACATGAGAATTGGGGAAGGGTATACTTATTATACATTAAGTAAAACATGTTATTGAACTTGTATTTGACAATAAATGACATGGTAATAAAAGGGGTTGTAGATTACTTTCATTAATTACAATTTGGGGTAAAAGGTTGTATATTACTATCGGTAAAGGAAGCGTACGATTAAAACATTAGACATGGGGTCTAATAACACGTTTGCGTGACGTGCTTAGAACAATCTGCACGTACAACGGTGAAGAACCCAACGGGGAGAATCATCGTGGTGTCTGGAGACACGAGAGGAGCAGTCAGAAGGCTATGGCGGATGGCTTTGGATGATTCGACGATTGGCTTTTGGAGAGGTTGGTCAGGCCCAAATTAAGGATAGTAATCATTGGGTATCTATCATCGGTAGTCATTCGGATGCGGAAAGACAAGAGCTAAACCAAGCTACCATCGATCTTTTAGTATCGAGACATTGGTTGAGGGATATGCCAAATTGGATGTTAGATTGGTTGCTAGGGGCACGTCACTTAGCTCTTGATGTAGTCTTTCACTGGTTGAGGGAGGGGCCTGGGTGGGCCCATAACCACCGTAAAAAGCAAACTATACTTTGATATCTTTACTATAGGTCCTTTCAGCGGACCTATACAAATATGAAAAGATCCCAACCGAGTTCCAAGCATTGGATGCAGACCTACTTTCGGACTCGTGGTACAGTAGACAGTACGTACTTGTGAGGGTCTAGATACTTGCACCGGATGGTGTATCATAAACATTAGGACATCACTCCATGTTGAGGCTTGATTTGACCGATGAGTTGGATATGAAGATCCGTATGCTTGCATGACATAGCGATGATGGTTCTGTGCGGTAACGTGGCGTAATGATTTGGATTTCCGTACATTGTTCGGCGTAGGATACACTTCCGTGGCATGACGGTGGAGACCGTGTGAGGAGGGTACTATGGGGAGTACCTTGATATGTAGGGGGTAGCTACATATATATATATACACTATATAGGTTAATCTATTGGGAAGTAGATGGGTACGATGTTGTGTAACGACCCGGATTTTTCGGTCAATTGAATTCGAATATTTAAATTTGTTTTAAATATTTTATTAGAAATATTATTGGATTTTATTATTGAATTTCATTTATAAAAGATGATTAAATGTTTATATTTATATTTATTATAAAACGAACTCGAAACGGCACGGTAGTTGGTAATATTGAGTTTTGAACTTCAATTGGATATAAATAATCCGTTTTAAGTCGAAATTCCGTGAAACGAGTAATGACTGAATCTACTTGATTATAATTTTCTAATGAAAGAGAAAAATTGAGATTTTATCATATATATGGTAAGTTATGTACAAATCAAAATTTAAAATAGTCGCTATGGAAATCGTTAATAAACAATAACGTTTATTTAATAAATTTAATAAGGATTTCTATATAATTTGAATATCGTTTAATTTGAAATATTAACATTGAGTTTTAATTTCATATTGGTTTATTTGGATAAATATATATACACAATAATAATAATTTATTATTATTTATTATTATTTATTTTAAATGTTTTATAATTAATATATATCATATCGATATCATATGTGTTAGAAATAGTTGTTTTTCAAACGATCTCCGTTTTCGATGATATAAATTTTATTGGAATACATATAGCTAATTATTGCTAGATTTCTAGTTTGGAGCCAATCGGAGTTGTTTTATCTGTGCGTGCAATTTAAAGGTGAACCAATAAACAAATTGGAATTAAAATGACGTTGTTGTGCAAACGGTAAAATTGAATTACGGTGCAACTCTTTAATGTTCAACGAATTATGGTGAATACCGGTAGAATTGAGTAACAATTGATTATACCGGACTAAAGAAAATATAAAATAAATAAATATATAGCTATCATACCCAATCCTTTCTAACTGCTTACAACCTGGTATTTCTTTTCCTACCCTAGTTTATACATCGTCGCAGGCTAAGATAAGAAAAACTGCACATCTAAATGTTCGTTTAACATGCCTAAGTGTTTATCCATCAAAAGATAAACACAAGTTAATAGATTAAATCCTTAAAAATCAATGGATTAAGCATCATAGAAGGGGTCGGGGATAATAAGGGCTCGAGCGACACAAGAGATCAGGCATTGGTGAAATTTGGTCAATCATTAGGGGTCAGTCACACATCCTAGAATCGTTCACACATCATTGGGTCGGTCGATCAATGGTTCAGCCGAGATTATAGATTGGTCGCTCGAACACCAGGGAACTCGGGTGCAACATGACTCATGCAATTTGGAAGGCCGCTCGTTCACCCTAATTGCGCATCTGAAGGTCGCTCGCACGAGGTAGCTGGATACCACTGTCAACAGTTGGCTACAACCAGGCGGTGGCATTTTCGCAATTAAAGGAACGAGCGACTGGTACCCTGTACATAAGAATTTCAGCCTTTCTCCTCATTGACTCTCCACTAATAAATAGGCCATGGCTTCCACCATTAAAGGGATCGATTCCTTGCCACCACGAAGTGCTGCCGAGTCCTTTCTACCGCCATTCCTAAGTAATCCTACCTTTATTTGTCATCTCCATTCGAAGATCTACCATCGAGTCGGCCATAACATCCATCGAGATTGCCTAAGTGACTAATAGATTGAAGATCCTCCTTCATCCTCCTTGCATTCGAAGATATCTCACCATTCCTCTGCCGATCTCACATTTCTCTGCCGATCTCACATTTCTCTGCCGATCTCACCATTTCTCCATTGATCCTACCATTTCTCCATTAATTTGCATAGATCTTAGCAAGATTTACTTGTAATAAGAGAAGATGAATGTACAAAGAGAGATTTCATGCCTTGTAAAAATTGATGTCATAATAAAATCCTTGCCAAAGTGGATGTAGTTCTACCTTAGATCGAACCACTATAAATTCTCTTGTCTTTTATTTTTCTTTTTAGTGATTGTGGCTCTACTATTTTAAATCTAATCGTTTGGTGAAGTGCTTCGAAAGCACCCTTGGTGTTTGAGCCAATTTTGACTCAAACATTTGGCGCTCACCGTAGGGCCGCTTTCACTTTCAATGAGGTCCATAGCCTTGGTTGTGTATTGAAGTATTTTGTGGAATCTGCTTGCTACGATAAGCTCCCAAAGCCTAAAAAGTGGGCCCATCGAAGAATTTGCTTCAAAGTTCAAAAAGTTGTCAGAAATCATGGTCGCTTCAAGGAAAAACAACAAATCTGCTAGAGCTACTACGAGTAATGAAAATGCTCATAATAACGAATTTACACCAAAAACTTTGAATCGAGAAGTAGGAGAATCCTAGAGGCTAGCTGTAACTCGAGAGGAATTAAACGTGGTGGTAACTGGCTTGAATGAAAGAATGGGTGCTACGATCAAAATGATATGGGAAAAACTTGATGCTTTGCTTAATGCTCAAGCCAATCCCTCGCCTCCAAAGGTCATGGTCAATGTTGACGAAAAAAGGACTCTTCTGTCTCAGACCGTAGTCGATCCCACTTCTTAGTGGAAGACAAGGGGGAGCCTGGCGTTGAGGACTCTAAAGTCGAAGCACTACAGCGTGTCGAGAAACGTGCAACTTGGAGCACCACTATCCCGCCAAAGGGCAACTCCCAAGGGAGGTACAGGGCATTGGAACTTGAACCGTAATCATTCCGATAAAAGGCCTTATGCCAGCTCCATGGAACGAACTAGCGACGAGGAGCGCATCTTAGATATGATCTAATGAATAATGAAAGAAAACATGGCTCGTCAAGACAACAAGAGGGAATGGGAATTCTCGCCCAGCAAGAATCCGTTCATCGAAAGAATTCATTAAGCAAAGTTCCCTAAGAAGTTTACACCCCTGACAATAGCACCTTACGGTGGGACTGGAGATACAAACATCTTCATGTTTAAGTATGATCAACACATGAATGGATCTAGAGCCACTGATGAGATAAAGTGCTTGTATTTCCCTATGTGCCTGGAAGGGGTGCTTCACTATGGTTCAATAGACTACCGCCAAAATGTGTCGATCAATTTGTTGATTTGGCAAGAAGGTTCCATGACCATTTCCGACTACAAACTACCAAAGTAAGTGACGTAATGTCTCTTAGAAAAATGGAGCAAATGCCTAAAGAAATGATCAAGGCTTTTCTTACATGGTTTCACGACGCGACAACTGAAGTTATGGATCTAGAACCTTGGTACTTATTGGCAGCACTGAAGGGTGCTATTGATAAGAAGTCAGGATTTGGGAGGTGGATTAAGATGAAGAAACCCAAAACTTTGAAGAAGTTCTATAAAAAAGCCGAAGAATACATAAGTGTCGAAGATGATTCTCCTATTGTTCGAAATGTTGCAGAAAGTAGCACTACCGGTGAGAGGAAAGGTAGTGAGGTCCGAGCTGAGCAAAAGAATAATTTGAGGCAGAAAAGGGGGAATGAGGAAAAGGATAACAAATCTTATCAGAAGACGCAGTTCTTCAAGCATTCAGAATTGACTCCCTTGAATGAAACCCCGGAGAAGATCTACTCTGCCACGACGAACTCGGGCATTTTTCCTCAAGTAAAGTCACAAAAAATTACGGAGCAGCAAGCCAACTACGGTAAATTCTATCTTTTTCACAACCAACCGGGGCATAATACCAACGAGTGTCAGCACTTGAAGAGCTTGATATAGGAAATCATTAGAAAGAATCAACTTCAACAGTATGTGAGAAATCCTCAAAATACCCAGACTGCTCAGGGGCAGAGTTGTGCTCCCAGTCAACCTGGCTTTAGTGGAAAAGCTTAAGCTTCGGTTGACTCAAGACCAATAATCAACACGATTTCTGGAGGACCCCACCCGACTGGGAGAAGCTGGGGGGACATGGAAAAGTATGCTAACAAGCTGAAAGGTGCAGAAGAAGAGAGATGCCTAATCTTGAGCAACGAGCTTCCAATGAAGATGCCTAATCTTGAGCAACGAGCTTCCAATGAAGATGCCTAAAACTTCAGCTGAAGATGTGATATTCAGAGATAGAGATTCTGATGGACTACTTATGCCAATTGTTGATCCCATTGTGATCATAGTATGCTTTGGCCCTACAATTGTGAAAAGAGTCCTAGTAGATACGGGAGCCTCTGTTAATGTGCTTTTCATAAATGCCTTCCAGAAAATGAGTCTCTCAGTGACGGATGTGAAGGCATGTGCGATTAAAATTCATGGGTTCATTGGACAACCTACACAAACTATTGGTGTAATCGATTTACTCATAGAATTGGCAGATGAAGAACGTAGGGTGTCTATATGATGCAGATTTTTGTCCTAGTAGATGAGCTCTCCGCTTACAATGCCTTCCTCGGGAGATCAACACTGACAGGCTTCAAAGTCACACTAGCTCCATGGTGCCTGACCATGAAATTTCCAATCGAGAATGGAGTTGGCATAGTTAAGGGTGATCAGACCACTGCTAGAGACTGCTATATGACAGATCTACGTGAGGCTAGGAAGAAATACATAGTAAGAATGAGGAGGCTCCGCTCCGCATTTGGGACCTTCCCTTATAGCGATTAAAGAGGGGTCCCTGCACTGGCGGGCACAGTGGAGCGCGAAAAGAAATTGATCCTAGAAAAGTCAGTGTAGGAGATGGAAGAGCAGCTCCAACTGAGATCATAATTCCATTGCTATTAATCCAAAAAACCATGTGCTAAATATAGGATCTCAGTTGAGCCTAGAATTGAAGAGTTGGTTGATTGTCTTTTTGAAGGCTAACTTAGATGTGTTCGCGTGGAGCCACTCTGACATGCATGGCATATCTCCGGATGTCATAGTCCATAAGCTCAACATTGATCCACATGTTCCATTTGTCAAGCATAAAAGGAGAACCCAAGGGCCAGAAAGGTCAAGATCTCTAAAAGAGGAAGTCGACAGGTTAATGGAAAACGACTTCATCAGGAAGTCCACCTATCCAAACAGGGTCTCCAACCCCGTACTTGTGAAGAAAGCAAATGGAAAATGGCGAGTTTGCATAGACTACCCAGATCTTAACAAAGCCTGTCCAAAAGATAGCTTCCCTCTCCCAAGAATAGATTAGTTTATGGATTCTACAGCTGGCCATGAGTTATTGTTTTTTATGGATGCATATTCATGCTACAATCAGATCACAATGTATGGACCAGATTAAGAAGGCACGAGCTTTACCACTGATCTTGGCCTATACTGCTACAAAGTGATGCCATTCGATCTCAAAAATGCGGGGGCAACTTACCAATGGCTTGTAAACGCCATGTTTAAAGCACAAATCGGTAGGACAATGGAGGCTTATATTGATGATATGCTAGTAAAGTCAAAAGAGCTGCTAATCATTTGGAGAATCTAGACCAGATATTTGATATTTTGTGTTGTATGGTATGAAGTTAAATCCTCTGAAGTGCTCTTTTGGAGTCGCTTCAGGCAAATTCCTGGGATTCATGGTCAATGCCCTGGGAATAGAGGACAACCTAGCTCAAATATCAACTTTGAGGAAGATGCGCACTCCAAGGACCAAGAGGGAACTCCAATGCTTAAATGGAAAAATTGTAGCTTTTAATCGCTTCATATCAAGGGCGACAGATAGGTGCCTTCATTTTTTCGATGCCCTCAGAAAAGACTAGAAAGACATTTAGTGGACTCCAGAATGCCAGCAAGATTTTGAGGAGCTGATCCAGCACATGGCGACACCTCCAATGATTTCCAATCCCAGTGACGGAGAGGACTTGTTCTTATTCTTGGCAGTGTCTGCTCATGCTCTGAGTGCATCTTTGATGAAAGAGGATGCGAAAGTTCAAAGGCCCGTCTATTACATTAGCAAAAGGTTAACTGGGGGAGAGTTGAACTACCCGAAACTGGAAAAGCTCGCATATTTCTTAATTATTTCTTCAAGAAGCCCTGTCCATACTTCCAAGCTCATCCTATCAAGGTCCTCACCGATCATCCTTCGAAGCAGGTCTTGTTCCGCCCAGAAACTTCCGGGAGATAGCTGAAATGGAATATTGAGCTCAGTCAGTATGATGTTATGTACCATCCCAGAGAGCAATTAACGTACAAGCAATTGTTCAAGGGCAGGAGTGATCCTGGAAACTCCTAAGGGAAGATATTTCTACTATGCGCTAAGGCTAGAATTTCCATCAACAAATAATGTCGAATACGAAGCCCTCATTTCAGGAATAAGGTTGGCTAGGGAATTGCAGAAAAAGGTCCTGCAAATCTTAAGTGATTCGCAATTGGTGGTATGTCAAGTTCAGAAAATGTTCCAGGCCAAAATGGGCAACTTGCCAGCTTATCTGTCCAAGGCTTTGGAACTACTAGAGAGCTTCGAATATTACAATATAACTCACATTCCTAGAAAAGAGAACACCAAAGCGGATTCACTAGCAAAGTATGCAAGCACATGGAATGCAAAACTGATGGGATTAGTTCCAGTAGAGGCCCTCTCCAGTCCTAGCATAGAACATGTTGATATGGATTGGGTTATGGAGGCGGCTGATGAGCCCGACTCATGAATTACACTAATTAGAGAATATCTCATGACCGGTGCAATCCCGATAGAAGCTAAACAGCGAAGGAAGAATTTACAAAAAGCTCTTATGTATCTCATTCAAAATGGGCGGCTATACAGGTGAGGATTTTCTATGCCTCTGCTTTGATGTGTTACAAAGAAGAAATCAAAAGCAATTATGATGGAATTGCATAAGGGTGAATGCGGAGGTCATACTAGTGGTCAGACATTGGCCAAGAAAATTCTGCGATACGGTTACTTATGGCCAGGTGTAAATCAAGACTCCGTGGCATGCACTAGATAGTGCAACAAATGTCAAAGATTTGCAAAGATTCTGAGAGCGCCATCCAAAGTCATAACTCAAATGGTCAGTCCATGGCCATGTGTCGTCTGGGGCATTGATCTAATATGAGCACTTCCCACAGCAAAATCTGGCTTCAAATATGTCATTATTGCCATTAGTTACTTCTCCAAATGGGCTAAAGTGGAACAATTGGCAAACATAACTTAAAAGAAAGTTATTAACTTTGTCTTGAAAAACATCATTTGCAGGATTGGAGTGCCGCAGAAGATAATCGCAGACAATGGAACCCAGTTTGAAAGTGAAGAATTCCAGAGCTTCTGTGCCAAATATAAGATCCAGAAGATCTTCTCAGTAGTGGCCCATCCGCAGGCAAACGGGTAAGTGGAAGCAGTAAATAAGATCATAAAATCAACCATCAAGAAGTTCTTATAGAAATCTAAAGGTGGTTGGGTAGATGAGCTTCCGCTAGCACTATGGGCATACCGCACAACTCATAAGACTGCGACTAGGCATACTCCCTTTTCCTTGGCCTTTGGTTCTAAAGCTATGATTCCTATAGAGCTGGAAGTTCCAACTCATAGAAGGATTCACTTCAATCAAGAGGGAAATAAGAAGTTGCAACATGAAGCTGTCGATCAGCTCGAGGAGAAAAGAAATGAGGCAGAACTCAGGGTTGCTGCACATCAGAGAAGGGTGGCCGGACATTTCAATTCAAAAGTCAGACATAGGACTTTCGAGATCAGAGACCTTATGCTGAAAAAAGTAATGACCGGAACTGGGGTTTTCGGGCAAAATTGGGAAGGTCCTTATGTTATAAGCCAGAAACTCCGAGATGGTACCTTCAAATTGTCCACTACCGATGGAATCCAGATTCCTCGAGCTTGGAATAGCGAGCATCTCCGTCGCTACGTTCTATAATACATTGTTCAAATCTATTGCAAAAAGTTGTAAATATTTGCAAGCATTACATTTGAGCTATGTACATATGAAAAGTGTTGAATGAGAAAGTCTATTTGCTTGCATGAATCACGCAAATGCAAGCAACATAAGATCAACAACTCATTCAAAATACAATCTGACCTGGAAGCTTCCTAAGCATATCCCGATTGGGACAGCTCAAGCGTTGGGTGCCAAAAGCATCATGCAAACTAAACAAGATGATGAAACGCACAACCTTGCAAATCTTAAAGGAACAAGCTATCTAGAGTCAAATGGTGAAAAGCGCAACAAATGTGCACCAAGTCAGAAAGCTGCACCTTTCATCATAGAAAACACTTCCTAAAAAGGAGATTTAAAATGCCAAATCCTTGACTATGATCGCCTATAAGATAAGCGTCCAGCAGAAGGATTGGTATAAAACTCAAAAAACGATGCAAAGGTAGGTGCAGCACAACCAGGCCAACAAACAAGGGATTACATGTCTCACCGTAGAGGAACCTTCTTAGATGAAAGGTTTAGGACCTCAGTCCTACAAATCGTGATAACTCGCGATAATAGGACTAGCATCCGCCTCTTGGAACAATGCAACACCCAAGCTGGAAGGACTAGTAACATGTCGGAAGGACCAACAAAACCCAGGCTGGAAGTACCAGTCCTAGGCCGGAAGGACCGGCAACTAGCTCGAAGGACCAGAACCATGTCGGAAGGACGGACAAACCTAGGCTGAAAGTACCAGTCCTAGGCCGGAAGGACCAGCAACAAGATGGAAGGACCAACATTAACATAAATCTCAACCGAAAGGAGGTATCCAATATAATCTTTCCAACTCTAAATTAATCATAATGGAAAAGATAGAAATTGGATTAAAAAACTTAAACTCGTGACCTCTTCGGGGGCACCCAATCCTAAGCCAGATCTTCCAAATTCAAATATCTACGTAGCATCTGGTTATCTTGGATGTGAACGATATTGAGTAAAAGATCAAAGGTCGTTCAATCATCTGCGTAACATCTGGTCATCCCAGTTGTGAAAGATATTGAGTAAAAAAAAAACCAAGACCTCCCTGGGGCATGTATTCAAATCCAATCTCCAAAGTGTCTGGACTACCAGGTTAACGAGAAATAGGGTTGAATACATTATAAACATAAGACCTCTCAAGTAGGGACACATGAAAAAATGACATGAATCAACCAAATAAACTGAATTTCATCACTAAGCAAGCCAGGAAACTCAAAATCCGATAACAAGGTCAAAAAGCCTTAATTAATGGAACAAGAGCTTCCAGCATCTTAGCTATAACTAAGGGAATTCAGAAAAGTTGGTTGTTTTTAGCTTATTGAGACTGTAGCGACCTTCGATATGGGGGCATAACCATAGCATCAAAAGAAAACCAACGATGCTAGCTTTACATAACATAAGTTTGTTACAACCGCATAGTCGACAAAGTGTTTGTGATAAAGTGTATTGTGATACAAGTATGATATGCTAGTGCAGTGTGCAGTGTGGAGATAAAAAGTACGACAAAGCTGAATAAAAGGTTGTAGTACAATAAACAAAAACATTGTCCCATGCAACAAAATATAGCATGATTTCATCACAGAATCACAAGTCAATCACAGAGTCACAAGTCAATCGCAGAGTCATAAAGTCACAAAGTCAACAACAAAAGCATAAAGTATTAAGCGAGGGCCGGCACTCGCATATACAACCGGTCTAAATGTATCACAAGAAGGGAAACAGACTGAAATAAAAGCGTAAAAATCACAAATACTACTTCTTCTTCTTCCCATCACTAGACCTTAAAGACCGCTTGATGGAGGAAGGGGAAGATGTATCAGTTGCCTGGTTTCCGTCTTTCGCTTCTTTTTCTACGCAAGGACTCTCAAGAGAAGACATATTGATAATTCCTGATTTACTCACAATGCACTTCGTCCTGCGTTTCAAAGTAGACAGAGCCTTAATATCCCAAGTCTCGTCCTCATCATTACTATAATCGTAATCAACAGCTTCCAGATCCTATGCAGTAAGTAATGATGTATCACCTGGTAGAGGAGTAATATGCGGACCGGTGCTAGTTGACACTAAGATCAAATAAGTAGCAGTAGTCTGAGCGGTGGTAGCGCTAGTAGGAAGAAGAGGCGATGAGGGTAAACCTAGAACAAATGAATAGTGAGCACGAAATTCAGCAACCCAGGTGAAGAAATAAGATAATCCAAATCTGGTACGGGTTGATGAATATCATTTTTACCTGGGATTGTTGGTTTACGAGATCAACTTCATAGTCATTTACATTCAAAGGGTAGTCGTCATTTTCTTTGCCATTCCCTGCACATTCCTGAACAACAGGCTCCTTAGCAATAGGAACTTCGGTAACACTTTTGTCAGTCTGAGTAACAGGAGCGTCTGTAGGAGGAGTTTGAGAACCTGAAGCCTCGGCATCGCCAGGGGGGTGGAGCACAAATAGCGGTAGCATCCGAGGTTTCCTACCCAAGGGACTGAGCTCGCTTATTTATTAGTATCTTCCTGCCCTTAGCCAAAGCATCATAGTCTTCTGCTTCTAGGAGAGTCTCCTGAACATCATCATCATCCACATCATCAGAGTATGTAAGCACTTGTTCCCAAACAAGAGCAAGGGTTCGTGGAAAGTCATCTTGTAGATAACTTAAGCTTTCGTGATTCATAATGTTATAGACATAGAACTGGAACAAAGTTTCATTAGTTTTAACCTTGTCCTGTTCAAGAGCACTAGTCAGTTTGGTTCTATCTTCTTCCAAGGATTTAAGAGCTTTGCTCTTGGAAATAATCTAGTCCTAAAGAACTGCCTTTTTTTGTTGATAAGAAGCCGAAGCTCGCTTTTGCAAAGCCAATTGAGATTCAACAAGTTCTTGGGCAGATTGAGCTTCTTGAACTTATTTTCTTGCAACTTCAAGCTCTCTTTTAAGTTTTTCTTTCTCGGCTTCCAAGCTATTTACCCTGGTATTTCCGCCTTTTATGGATGCAATTTCAAATTCTAGGGACTTGATCATGCATATCAGTCCAGCCTTGTCATTCTCCAAAGTTTCAATATGCTCAAGATGTCGATTGTTTATCCTTTGAAACTTGTAGCCAAATTTGTTCCACGACTCTAATTGTTTATCAGCATTGCTTATGACCATATCCAACCATGTTTCAAGTTGGCTCTTGGTAGTATCAAGTTGGGTAATCATGTAGTGCTCAGCTCCTCGACAGCATCCCGCCTGTCATTCGAATGTAAATCCAAATCGAAAAACATTCCTCCATGGTCCCAACCTCCAAATCGATCCCTAATCTTCAAATTTTCTGGTGGAATTTTATAGGGAGGTTTGTCAAGGATCATCTGGATCTAACTTGAAGTCGGGGCAATAGATTGAGAAATGGTAAAGAGTTGCTTCGGAAGAATGAGGATATCAGGATCTGAAAATTCAGTGGATTTGTGACATTTCAGAATCACATCCTCACCTCGTTCATCTCTACATCTCATCCTTTCATCTACATGATAGGGCTTTCCCTTCTTTCAATGGTCAACTAGTGAGAGCCAGGAAGTGTGCTGAGGCTGGGGATCTGAAGATGATTGAGAACGCTTTGAGTGATGGGAAAGGCGAGACCGTAAAAGGCTTTGTGGGTTAACAGAACTAGCTTGTCGAGAAAAGCTGTCCGACACCGAATGCTTCATTCCTATATCTAAAAAAGGGAACAAAGCAAAGTTTTAGCACTTAAGTTGAAAGATGTATAGATAAACTATAAGATTTACGGAAAAACATAAAGAGCTTATGGTATCTATGTTTTCTAATGCACGTATAATAGCGAACCAATCTCAAGAGGCTCATCTAAGAAAAGTCCTACTTCAGTAGCCTTTTTCCAGGAGTGGGACTTCGAGAAGAATATCTTTAGGTCCCGGTCTTCATAACTGGTACTCCTGGCTCTGAGGTTAAAGTATCCCCTGGGATGAGATCTTTAGCTGAACTAAGGTCACCAAGATCCTTAAAAGTTTCTGAAACACCTTCTACTTGACTATCCCGAATCATCAACTGCCTCGGCATCCAAAATTTCCTTAGAAGTTACTCCGGCCTCATTAGACTGCTCATTCTCTGTCATTGGATCTGAAATAGTTTTTGAAATAGTTTCATCTACCTCATCCTGTCCGGTTTCTTCCTCGGGATCCGGGACATTGCCTTCATTCTCAATTTGGTCAGATGAAGCCATAACACTTTTTGCCTTATGCTGTTTGGGTCCTCTTTCCTCAGTAGAAACTAATTTGGATTCAGGTGGAGTTTTACTACTTCCCATAGGATCAGAGCACTTCTTTAGTGGAGCCTTCTTGGCTGGGGACTTGCCGGTTGTATCTTTCTTGTCAGCTGGATCTACTGTCAGAGTTCGTGAGGGAGGAAGCATATCACATCGACGAAAAAACTCTTCTGTAATCAATAACTTTATGCTTCTCTCACTCTCACTAACGGCTACCAAAGAATTGTAGAGAACTCGATCGAAAGCATTACCTTCTCGGAAGGAATTTCTGTAATGTAATTAAAGATTTAAATAGTGGATTAAGGAGGAAAGAAATAAAGTGTTGTAAAGTAACTATATTCACCTCCTTCCATCCAAAAATAGTAGAATTTTGGAGGACACCAGACAAAGAAATATTGCTTTGGAAATCCTCAAACACTTTCTACTAGGTCAGTAATAATTTTGAAGCCTCGGCTTTCAATAAAAATAAATGAGGGTCGATCCTTCTTCCTCCTTTTTAAAGAACATAAAGAACATATATCTTTAAATGTTGGCGTGAGCTATTTGACCCTTATAAAAAGAACATAAAGGCCCATTAAAATGGCATAGCCATTTGGGTGTAATTGATATATGGCAATAACTAGATGCTGGAGGATCAATTCTAGATAAGGATTGATAGGAGGAATCACTCCACTCATTAATATATCATAGTTAACTGCAACGTACCAAACAGGGGGGATATCGGCAAATTCATCCTTTTTGGGAAATTTAGCCTCATCTTTTTCTGAAATCCCAAATTGTTTATATAATTGCAAATATGAGCTATATGAGAGAGCTGTTTCATTCCTTTTAAGAGGAATACTGGAAAGTGCTCAGGGTTTAGGAAAACTCCGACTGACATTTTCTGATGTAGTTCCAGTAACCTGCCCCGAACTCGCAGCTTCACCAGACATAATTCCTTCCTTAGGATTCTGACGTAACTGTTGTAGAGTTAACATTTTTACACGAACGATTATGTTTCAAAATACATCACAAGTACGTGTTTCCTCATTCTTAAGGAATGTTATTCTGAAAGTGAGGCTTGGAACTTATAATCGGCATGAACCGGTTATCTAATTCCAAGTATCATTACGAATGAATGACTGTATTCACATAGAGAGTGTTTCTAAGTAATTGTACCTCTGTGCAAATACATCGTTAAGTTCAAACCATATTACATTTCCTAATCTTTCTACACTAACTTGCTAATGGTGTGAGCATCCAATAACAGAATTATAGTTTAAAACACGCAAGTATCTTAGTTAATACAGGTTTAATGGAGCAAAAGGAATTCTGCAGTCAAGAATGGCCATAACACAAAGAAAATATCTGAATAGTGAAAACATGTCGACCCAAAATAGATCAAACGTGCTCAAGCCCAAGCCAGTCGAGCATGATCGACCATGCAAGGATCGAGCACGCTCAGATCTACCTGGGTCGAGCATAGCCAATCCATGTGGGCCGACGGTGCTCAAGCCCAAGCCGGTCGAGCATGATCGACCACACAAGAATCATGCATGCTCAGATCGTCCTGGGTCGAGCATGGCTAGTTCGTGTGGGTCTAACGTGCTCAAGCCCAAGCCGGTTGAGCATGATCGACCGCACAAGGATCGTGCACACTCAGATTGCCCTAAGTCGAGCATGGCCAGTCCATGTGGATCAAACATGCTCGATCCCAAGCCGGTCGAGCATGATCGCCCGAACAAGGATTTTGCATGCTCGGATCGTCCAGGGTCGAGTACGGCTAGTATATGTAGCTGATCGACCAGATCGGGGTCGAACGGGTTCAATGATTTTCCAAGTAATCAAAGCTATTCAACTGAGTCCAAATGCAAAGTTGAATGTAACAAGGCGCAACACAATAAAGGACAATGTTGTACATAGCAATGTCGTGCAAGAATAACTCACTTTAGGGTCACATGCACTCGAACATGGCAGGGTCGCACGTGACCGATCCCGTTTGGGGATCGAGCAGGAATGACCCATACCAGCTCGAGCAAGACGAACCCATAGCGAGTTAAGAATACATATGAAGTTGTCACAGGTTTGGCACTATAAAAGCTACTCCAACTCAAGTTTGCAGATAACAATATACCAACGTCAATCATAGTATGGAATTACAACAACAATTTCAGGTTCATACAATGTTCTACGGTACGGGCATTTCATCAAGCATCGTATTTGTACTCATTCGAGCACAAAACGCTTGGTTCAAACCACTCACGTATGATCAAAAGATCAATACCTATATTAACAAAAGCATGATTATACAAGTATGAACTAAAAGATTGTTTAAGGCATCAGCAAACAACACACAGGCATTTTATTAACAACAAGATTCAAGGAGCACAGATCAGTCTGAATCAACCAATTACAAATATTCAATCCTAAAAACCAGTTCATTTACATTCACTCCAACCGTTACCGAATCCAGTTACGTCTTAGACGCCTCAAAACAACTCTAAACCTAAGCCACATGTTGCCAATTCGAATCAAAAAGTTTTCAGAGGAATTTCAATACCTGCGGATGTAGCGAGAAATCGAGTTTGAATGAAGACATTGTTGGGATTCAACTGCATCAAGCTATCTCTGGTTGGAGAATTCAATTCCAGATAAAGGTGGTCGATTTGCGGGCAGAGGTGCAATCGGGTTTGAGAAATTGAAAGTGTTGAAATCAGATTCGTTTTCACAAAGCCGCTGCCATTAAAATGCTTCTTTCCACTAAAATGAACGAATGATAAAATGAAGTTTTAAAAAGAAATATATAGCCAGGAAGACAAATAGACAGTCTCGACCCGAATGGGCTCGTTCAATTCCAAGTGGTAGACTAGGCTCTCTCATTTGAGCCCAGATCGATCACTTGGCCCAATTTGTCAACTCGAGCCCAGAGAGGGCGCTCGAGCCTGTATGGTTGCTCACCCTAACAAGTCCTCTCGAACCATTAAATTTGTTCGATCCATGAAATCATGAACATGCTCGGTCATGCACATTGTGTACGACCCACCCAGAAGAATATGAGTTTACCTATCAAGTTGTGCCATATTTCATAGTATCGAAGCTTGTAAATTTTTCAAACCACAAATTACAAACTTCAAGGGGAAAATGTTTATCCATTAAAAGATAAGCACAAGTTAATAGATTAAATCTTAAAAATCAATGGATTAAGCATCATAGATGGGGTCGAGCATAACAAGGGCTCGAGCATAACAAGGTCTTGAGTGACATAAGAGATAGGGCATTGGTGAAATTTGGTCAAGCATTAGGAGTCGGTCACACATCCTAGAATCGTTCGCACATCATTGGGTCGGTCGCTCAATGGTTCAGCCGAGATTATGGATCGGTCGCTCGAACACCAGGGAATTCAGGTGCAACATGACTCATGAAATTTGGGCCGCTCGTTCATCCTGCCCGCGCATCTGAAGGTCGCTCGTTCACCCTGATTGCGCATTAGAAGGTCGCTCGCACGAGACAACTGGATACAGCTGTCGAAAGTTGGCTACAACCAGGCGGTGGCATTTTCATAATTAAAGGAACGAGCGACCCGTACCCTATACATAATAATTCTAGCCATTCTCCTCATTGCCTCTCCACCTATAAATAGGTCATGGCTTCCACCATTAAAGGGATCAATTCCTTGCCACCATGAAGTGCAGCCGAATCCTTTCTACCGCCATTCCTAAGTAATCCTACCTTCGTTTGTCATCTCCATTCAAAGATCTACCATCGAATCGGCCATGGCTTCCATCGAGATTGCCTAAGTGACCAAGAGATTGAAGATCCTCCTTCATCCTCCTTGCATTTGAAGATATCTCTCCATTCCTCCACCGATCTCACCATTTCTCCACTGATCCTACCATTTCTCCATCAATTTGCATAGATCTAAGCGATATTTACTTGTAATAAGAGAAGATGAATGTACAAAGAGATATTTCATGCCTTGTAAACATTGATGTCATAATAAAATCCTTGCCAAAGTGGATGTACATCTACCTTAGATCGAACCACTATAAATTCTATTGTATTTTCTTTTCTTTTTAGTGATTGTGGCTCAACTATCTTAAATCTAACCGTTTGGTGAAGTGGTTCCAAAGCACCCTTGGTGTTTGATCCAATTTTGACTAAAACACTAAGCCTACCACGTGTTCCCTACATCTTGCAATCCTCCCCTACAACATTACTTCTACCTTCAACTTCGCACATGCACTGCCTCCTCTAACTTCTAAAAACGCACAGTTTGTGGCCTCACAGATTACCCGAGCAGTGTGTTTTCAAATCAAAGAAATCAGCTATCCTAATGTCTATCCACCATATACTGTGACTTCTAAGGCTTCAACACCGTGTTCACCAAACTAGCTGAGCCGTGATGACCAAGGTATCCTGCCTATATAAGCAAGGTTGTGTCTTCTTTATTTTTAAACAAGATCGAACAACAGAAAAGAAAAAATGACTGCCAAAACTTAGAAAATCCAATTTGATCTATACATACAATGTTAATTCATGAAACAAACTTCAGTGGCACCCTAAAATCATATGCTGCGAGTCTATCTTCTCATATTTTCAAATTATGAAATTAAACAATGAAGTCGTGATTTAGGTTAGGGATTAAATCGAGATATAGTGATGTATTCACGGATTCAAGGGTGGAAATGTAACCAGCAGCGTAGCATGAGCTCAAGGGTATTTTTCTACAAGATTTAGGAACGAAACGGTTCGCACCTAGGTGGCTTGGCTCGACGTTATTCGGCGCAGCAGCCTGCCGGAGGGTGAGGTGATGGGCTAGGCAAGTCGAGCGCGGTGAGTGATGTTGAATGGCGTTGTTTTTATGATGGTTTGGGGGTATGATGCGTAATATCACATTTATACGTTTACAGGAGGAAACGAATGAAGCTTTCAGTGACTCATCAGAGAAGAAGGAGCCACCGTGAGAAATAGTGCAAGGGGGTCATGGGCTAAGTTGCGTAACATGCTTTGGGCTAGGGTTTCATGAAAGAAAAAAGAGAGGTAGTGTTCGAAAGTTGTAGGTAATGAAAAGAAGGGAGTGTGGCATTCGAGAGTAAGGAAAACGGGATGGGGAACAAATAAGCAGTGGGAAGAAACGTTGTTTTGAAGTAGTGGAACTGAGTGAACATGGAGGTGTGTACTGGTGCGCGTGCCACTCTTTTTACATGAAGGCTAGCATAGGAATGGTGTCGTGGGACGGCATGAGATCAAGGCAGTGTGGTATTTTGTAATTAAGGCAATAACGTTTTATTTTATTTTAAGTAATAAAATTATAATTAATTAATTAAACATTAGTTTATTTAAGTAAAAAATTATGCTAATAAAATGTATAACTTATGCTTGTGTTATCAGAATCGAACCAAATGAGATACACTGAACCATATCAATGAGCACGACGTGATGGAGCTGATTGGGTCAAAAATGAACGCTATTGGAATGTTTAATAAAATTAAACGCTTGTTTAATTCTATCAAAATGACTCAATTAATCGACAAAATATATCAAGGTGAGTTAAACTCACTAAGTTGCCCCACTTGTAATTATTATAAGTTGGGTTTAATGTTTGTTTGCTATGTTTGCTAATTGTTGGTTGAATTGATGATTGTATAAATATTTGTTAAATATGTTATACGTATTATTTAAATTAAACGTTTGTTTAATTTAAATGAAATGACATCGTTATTTTTAACGATGATTTCCAAACAAGGTAACTTACCTTGTTGGTAATGTTTATAACAATATAAACGTATTTAAACTAAATTAGATGCTTGAATTATTATTATTGGTTGACCACTGTCAGTTCAATTGATTATCTATTTGCATATGATCATTATATGAACTGTTTAACCAACATGATTGGATTATTGACTTGATGGTTGTTTGTTGAATCTAAATTCAACATTTTTTTGTTATTAACCAATGGGCGGTATTAGTTGAGAAACTAATAAAAGATGGCCAAATATACACTATTTTATAAAGACCGATTTACCTCAGGTAAATCAATAGAAACGAAGTTATAAAAATTTATTTTATAACTGAAAATCGATTTTTAAATTTATTATTTTAAATGGAAGTTTATAAAAGGAATTAAATATTTATTATTTATTGATTTAGTTTATAAGTGATTTTTAAATGATTTTATTAAGTTGATTTTTATATTTATAAAATTGATAAGCAAGTGAGCGGGAATTTACGTGACGATTAATATCCGAGATTAATTGTTTTTAAGAAACAATTAAAATAGGATTATATTGGAATTAATTATTAATTTAATAATACTCAAGGTGGATGTAATTATTTTAATTAATTATGTTAATAATTAATTTAAAATGGAAAGGGCTAAGTGGAAATTATTAACGAATAAATCACGTTTAGAGGCTGCATTAACTAAGATTTATTTTGTTAAATAAGTTTATTAATTTAATGGAGGTAGTTAATGGTAAGGTAAACCAAGCTTTATTTTTAATAAATGTTGATACTAGATTATTAGTTATTTAATAATCGAAATGATAAATCTGGCATTATAAAAATTAGTAATGGAAGTTTGTAAAGTTCTAAAATCCTTGTTTATAGTTTAAAGAATATTTAACCGATTTGAGGTTTATAATAAAATAAGTTATGTTTAAATTGAAGTTTTAATTTGAATTCTTGTTGATGTATATTTGATTGGATTTTATGAAATCCAAGTTAGACGAAGTTAAAAAACTCAAGTTTTTATTGAATATATTAATGGATGAGTTATTAAAATGGCATTTGACAGAAATATAAGCCATGATATGAAATTAAAGAATTAGAACTTAACCGGAGATCGGGTGAGATCAATGATTTTCTAAGTATCGATCTGATGTTGATTTCGACCTCCTAGGTTAATATTTGGGAAATTATTTTCTGATTGATTTACGGTTAGGAACTAATGGAGATATGAAATGGAAATCAAACGAAAACCTAAGTTTGAATAAAAGTGGTTAGGCGAGTTGGATTATAAAGATGCGATTTAAATTCGCTATATTAAATAAGAAATGAGGATTAATAGAGATATAATTTAAATGGGATAGTTTGGATATTGTTAAATATCGGTTTTGGGTATTACAACCGACTTCTATCTTAAGATAAGAACGTTGTTGATCAAGGTCTGAGAGTTAATTTAAATACCCCAACTTGAACAACTTCTGCATTATGGAAGGATGGTATTAGTTGTAATGGGGGAAATGTTTTGAGCAATAATAAAATAACGTTATTTGAAAATGTTGGAAATATATTGTGAAACCTCACGTTTGTTAATGTCACTCTATATAGAATGCATTAAGTTTCGTGAAGCGTTATAGGTAAATAAGAACATAATATCACAAGACAGACATGTAAAATAGCAGCGGAATTAAAAAACTTTATCTAAATCAAAACATCATGGTCCCAAATACCAAGTTTACATCATAAGTTGAAATAACCAGTTACATTAATAATCTGTCTTGCCAAAAATATCAGAGTACAAAAGCATAAAACCATATTTCCTGTGCGAAGCCATAAGAGAGTTGACAAGAAGTCAAAGCGGTACATCAATATCCAAAATCCAAGCTAAGCAGAAATAATCCAAATCAACTCTAAGCACTCCCACCCTGAGAACTTGGGGTGAGGGAGAAGGAAACGGAAGAGAGAGAAGAGGAAACAAAAAGGGTCAGACATAAAGTCTGGCTAGTCCAGTTACTTTTAAATATAATTAAATAAAAGTATCATGGCAGGTATATAAAAACTGGAAGAACAAGATAACAATAACAAGGACAAGTGTGAACTGAGAAAGATAAGTTTGAACAGAATATATTGCGCTTCTTAAATACGTTTTGCTGCACAGCACCAATACTAGTATATCAGAAACAGAATGATCCCTACAAATACCGTTCCATTACATTTTCTTGACTGTTAGGTTACTTGGTTTAACAGCACTCAATGCTTATACACACGTCGTACCCATTTACTTCCCAGTGGATTAACCTAATACAATATATGTAGCTACCACTCAATGTTGAGATGCACCCCATAGTACCCTACTCGTACGGTCTCCACCGTAATGCCATAGAAATGAACACAGTCCCTCATCCTATGCCGGAATGACGTACGGATCTCTATAAAAATGTACGTTCCGCATATATATGTCATTACTATGATATGTAATCGTACGGACTACCACCTTAAATCGAATCGGATTTCACACCAGAGTAATGCCCTCAAGTCTACGATACACCAACCAGAGCAGATATGCATGTATCTAGACTTTCCCACATACGTATCATTAATTGTACCTCAATGCCTCAACCGCACGTTCTCTAATGTGCACTGAGTTCTGTGGCAGGGCGATACAAGAAACAAGGAACACTGTCAGGAGCTTTTCCATACCTGTACAGGCCTGCCTTTAAGAGCTTCAAAATACAGACATTCCTAGGTCTTGTTTTTCATGGTGGTTATGGCCTACCTCAGCCCTTCCTCAACTAGTAAAGACTACAAGAGCTAAACAACTTCCCCGGATAACAAACAATCTAAACATTCATTTGGCTTCTTCCCTCAACCACTGTAAACCTATGGTGAAAAGTGAATGGTCTATTGGTTTTAGCTCTAGTCTTTTCGCATCCCATTAGATGCCGATGATGGGTATCCGACGATCTACTATCCTTGTTGGTCATGACCCTTTGCCTCCTCGTAGAGGCAACCGCCGAATCACCCGTGTCACCGCGTCACAACATTGACTGCAAAGCTACATTTGAAGTCAAGGCCCACCCACCTGGTAGTTTCGCACAGACCCAACCTCTGCGAGCATAGCCTAAACATCTGCCACCACACAAGGGACTACCAGTAGCACCTTACGTATCTCAGGAAGCCTCGTGCTTCTCCTTCCAGTCCTTCGGAGGCGATATAATAATCAAATAAAAGTGCGCTCCGCTCATGCCTTATAACACCATGTTGATCTACCCCGTTGGGTTATTCACCCTCAACCGTGCGGACTGGTCGAAGCACCTCACTTTAGTATGTTGTTAGACCCTATGTCTAAACATTCTTTTACGCGCTTTCCTTACCTCATCAGGTTTTCATTTAACTTGGTTATTTTCATTCATATTTGTTCTTAATCAAGTTACCAAGTTCCTCTTGCTTATTAATTTTGGTTATATAACTTTACCCCTTTAAGTTTATTAATAAGCCCAAAACATGTTATTCTCTAGATTGTGGCCCAAGGTCTGTATTCCACAATCCCTTTATATTTTCATCGTCCGATTCCATAGTTACAGTAACATGTTCTTACTTAATGTGTAATTAAGTACGTCTCATTTTACATGTTTCCATTTAGCATATCATTTGTCATTTATGATTAAATATAACATATGTCATTTCATAAGTTTTCCTCTTTCTTTCTCATTTAATCATAATTCCATCTTATCATTGTTTACTTATTAACTTAGTTATTTTAACTAAGGTTTACTAATAAGTTACCTTTCCAAAAATATAACTTATGTTGTCCTCATCTGTAGATTTCAGATTCTTGTTCTTGTAAATAACTTAATTTACAATTAAATACAGCTTATCCCCTTACATAAGTTATTCTATTTGCCCTTTCATTTATTATAACCTAAGTTATAATTTCCACTTGTCCCTAGGACAAGCCTAAACATTTTATCTTTTCTGTTTATACCCATTAATGCCCCAGACCTCTCACATTAAGTCAACCACTTGTGGATGCTGGATATGCCGGGTGGTTCCGGGCAGACTTAATCCACAAGTTTAGACTTAACCTCATGTCATGGTGTTGCTATACATTAGACCCCTCACATTAGATTAACCACTTGTGGTCGCTAGATATGCCAGGAGGCTCCGGGCAGACTTATACCACAAGTGCAATCTAACCTCGTGTCTAAGCATTACTACGGTTCCAATATTTTAGGCATATTCATGTTAATAAATTTTCCTATTTCAAATATAGATTTTCATGCCCCTTTTTAATTCATATTTCATTATGCACAATATGCCCTTTTTCCCAAGTCATAAATCAAGGTGTATATATTATGCCCAAATCCGTATTCGCATTTTGCTAATTTATGTCCCTAGTTCAAATTCACATATTTCAGTACAAGTTATGCCGAAATTCATATTCTCATATATTCAAATTTATGCCTAAATCATATTTTACATATGTTCCAATTTACACCCAAATCATATTTTCCATATGTCCTAATTTATTCCAAATCATATTTTACATATGTTCCAATTTACGCCCAAATCATATTTTCCAATATATGCCTAAATTCATATTCACATTATCCAACATGATATATGCTTCCAAATCCATATTCGTGTATTTCCAAATTTTATACCCAAATTTATATTCATATTTTCCAATACCGATTATGCCCCAAATTATGTCTTTCCCAATCATTCCCAATTTTGCACGTTCGCATGTTTCAGAATTAGGCCTAGGCTTAAAGGTAGCCTGACTATATAAAAATAAAAGGGAAAAAGAGAGAGAGAAGAGAATCAAGAATAGGCATAATAGCGAATCAATAATAAACCGATAGAAATAGGCATAAAAACTGAATAAGCATATTATGACAAGATTTGACATGGTGATGCTATGAACATATAAAGGAAGATCTGATAATTATTTCATAACAGAACTTTATTCTTTTGGCATTGTGCAAGATGAAGAATGTGTGCTCTGTCATCATGAGGCTGAATCCAATGTCCACTTATTTTTTGAATGTTCTTTTGTGCATCGGATTGGGAAAAGGCTACTGGCGATAGGCGGCTTTCATCAACCATCCACTGCAAGTCAAATTGAATGGTACAATATCTTCAAGGCGACTAGATGGAGAAATAAGAAGACATGTGTTTTGCTAAGGCTGCTAAAGAAATATGTAGTGGGCGTATGGATGGAAAGGAATAATCTCATATTTCGTATTAGAATCAACACGGCTGACCAGTTATGCACTATTATATTAAAGAGTTTGCTTAAGAAGATCAACACGTAAATGCAATTTTGTTTTTGTCTTTTTTGCATGTTTGCATGCAATAAACTTATGTGATTCTTAGTATGTAAATAATAAAGTTCCACTTGCCTTTCAAAAAAAAAGAACTTGTTTCGGCATAGATCCAATATCCAATTTTTATATACATTTTATGATTACCAATTAAATATTTAGTTCTAAAAATAACATGAACTCACAGTGAATAGATCTAAGGAAATGGATCCAAATTACTGCGAGGAACACGTTGGATTTGTTGTTGTAGCAATCGTTGAATTTGTATAATCTTTGCTGAATTGGATTTGGAGAAGGAAAGGCCATTCAATTTATGTTGCAACAGAGCTCCGCCGTCGCCACCATTTTTTTAGATGAGTAAAACCTAGGGTTAGGGTTCCTTTTATAGCCTAGAAGCAACGAACCGGGTCAAGAAAAGAGTCCAAGTTCAGAAAGAGTGAATCTGCCCGGATCTGTAGGGGGGTTGACCCCTCTTCATAGGTGTCGAGCCCGGGGTCGACCTAGCAGGGTCTCGGGTCGGCCCTTTCCCTTTTTGGTGCGTCGATTTGGTATTTTTATGTTTTTTTTTGAATTTCTTTGAATTATATATATATATATATATATATATTCCTTATATGCATACAAACTTCAATCCTTAATAACTTCTTCATACGGAATCCTCTTACGCAAACTTGGTGTCTATCTTGACCAGAATTTCGAGACGGACGCAATAGCATGGTCCTTTTACTTAATTCTGAATATTTAATTAAGTTTTCCTTAATTTATTGTTAACAACTTATTTTAAATTAATTATTCTTTAATTTATCAACTTTAGTGTCGTTAAAATTTCGGGGTGTTATAGTCTCCCCTACTCAAAGGATTTCGTTCTCAAAATCTCTAAGTTAAGAAGAACGTATATCCTAACATCCAACAATCGTACATTCATATAGCAATCACAGGCATCCATTATCCTTAAGTAATTTCTAATTATTTTATTGAACATATGCAATCGTGTGTGTATATGTCCGTAAACTAATGCGAAAGATCAGGTGGTCTATTGATTCAGTTGACCTCCTTAATGCAATGTATGTTTGTGCCATGTAACTAAAATGTATGCAAATTATCTTAATACAAGTAAGTTCTATATGCGTGCACAATCATCCATCCAAATGCAAACATCAATGTAACGATACACCCATTTTCATCCATAAAAAAATAAAATGTACACACATCCATATGCAATATGTAAGTGATTGAGTTGATCTAGTGCCTATTGTGTATGTATATGCATCCACGAGCAATCACTAGTAAACACTTGCATCCATCAAACATAACATGTCTCAAACACATGTTTACATTCATTAGTTTTCTACCTAAATACTCGATTGATAGAAGATATTCAAACGATAAATACAAGTACTAATTCGAAGCTTGGAAAAAGAAGTTAAAAACATATTCTCGAAAAGGAAGGGATATGAAGCGCGAATCTTGTCTCTAGCCTCCCAAGTAGCATCTTCGCGGTCCTCTCTCAATTGCACTTTTACTAGCTGCACTTCTTTGTTGCACAACTTCTTAACCTCCAATCCAAGTATGCAAGTCGAAACTCGTCCAATCATTGATTCCTTCTCTACTTTCACTTCCTCTCGCAAGTTTAGCTCCACTACTTTGAACTCTATACATTTTATCGCCGCTTGGATGAATAGTCATCTTAGAATGATGGGCTTCCTCAAGGACTGTCTTCAATAGGTTTCCCATCCCGATATGATTTACCTATCAAACCTCTTATCAAGTAGCTCCCCTACTTGCTTACAAAGTTCTCTCTTTTCTTTTAAGAGTCACATGTCACACAGGAAATGCAACTGGCTTTGAAATTTCCACCAAGTATATGCGGAAACCAATCTCGTGCCTCGGGTGTAAACCCCGAACCTCATCAAAACATCAGGATACTCACAATTATTGGTGCATATCGCAAATCATCGATAGATATATCAAGAGGTTCTAGGAGACTAAGAATGACAGACCCTTTTGGTGTCATAAGAAATCTCGAGAGTCTTTCCATGGCAAGTCAGAAGTCTAGACCCTCCTCTCACAATCTAGAATGGCTCCATATATGGTCAACCAATCCATCCCTAGAATCAAACCGTATCTTATGAAATCAAGAACATATGCGTCGCAATCAAACTCAACACCTAACACAGAAATTCTCAAACCCCGACAAATCAATGATAAATGAGCCATACCTCCAATGGGGTTTGAGATAATAACGGGATCCAAAACCATACTACTATCTAGGTGAAGAGTCTCAACTAAAGGATTAGATATAAAAGAATGCAAAGCTCTAGAAAAGGAATCCCAACAGGATGATCAGAAATAGAAATCAACCCTTCGATGGAAACTTTCCTACCTCTATCATGTCCTCCAGCTATGAGAACATTAGCTTTCCCTCTAGAAGTTCCTGCCCTTTGGCCTTGTCCTTATCTCTTTAGGACTCCTTAATAAGGTGTCCCGCCTTACCAAAGTGGTAACAAACGTCTTTCCTCTTTGTGCAATCCTTTTTCAGATGACCCACCGTTCCGAAATTATGGTATTTCGTCTTTTCTTCTTTCATGTATATTCCCTTCTTAAGCCACCATTTTCTTTCATCTTTGGGCTGTGCTCCTGAGCCCTAACTCCCTTATTCTCCTTTTTACTATCCTTATGCAACATTCTAACAAGTCTCTTGAAAGCTGCCTCTATCGCATGGAAATCCTTACGAGGCCTAAGAGAAAATAAGCTGCAGGTGAAACTACTGCGGCTCCAGATGGAGGTTGGGCACTTCTTTGCCCTTCGACTTGTACCATAGTTTTAACATGGCTACGGAACCATGCCGAAATGGGGATACCCTTTCGGGAAGAAACGGTTCCCCGAACAAAAAGGAATCAAAAGGAGAATCGAGAAGATATTTATGGCTTTGGGAAATATGCTTTTCAAAAACAGACTTTTTATTTTAAAATACTTTGTTTTTGAGACCTTCTTGAAAACCATTTTCAAATGTTTTATCCGATCTTATAACTATATTGTCTTCTACCAAATGTGACACCCCACGTCCGTTAATGTCACTCTGTATAGAATGCATTGAGTTTCGTGAAGCGTTATAGGTAAATAAGAACATAATATCACAAGACAGACATGTAAAATAGCAGCGGAATTAAAAAAACTTTATTTAAATCGAAACATCATGGTCCCAAATACCGAGTTTACATCATAAGTTGAAATAACCAATTATATTAATAATCTGTCTTGCCAAAAATATCAGAGTACAAAAGCATAAAACCAGATTTCCCATGCGCAGCCATAAGTGAGTTGACAAGAAGTCAAAGCGGTACGTCAATACCCAAAATCCAAGCTAAGCTGAAAGAATCCAAATCAACTCTAAGCACTCCCGCCCTGAGAACCTGGAGGGGATGGGAAACGGTAGGGGGAGAAGAGGAAACAAAAAGGGTCAGACATAAAGTCTGGCGAGTCCAGTTACTTTTAAATATAAATAAATAAAAGTATCATGGCAAGTACATAAAATCTGGAAGAACAAGATAACAATAACAAGGACAAGGGTGAACTAAGCAAGATAAGTTTGAACAAAATATATTGCACTTCTTAAATACGTTTCTCTGCACTGCACCAGTACTAGTATATCAGAAACAGAATGATCCCTACAAATATCGTTCCATTACATTTTCTTGATTGTTAGGTTACTTGGGTTAATAATACTCAACACTTATACACACGTCGTACCCATTTACTTCCCAGTGGATTACCTAATACAATATATGTAGCTACCACTCAATGTTGAGATGCACCCCATGGTACGCCACTCGCACAATCTCCACCGTAATGCCACATAAATGAACGCAGTCCCTCATCCTATGCTGGAGTGACGTATGGATCTCTATAAAAATGTTATGTTCTGCATATATCTTTCGTTACTATGCTACGTAATCGTACGGACTGCCACCTTAAATCGAATCAGATTCCACACCAGAGTAATGACTACAAATCTTGTTAACATGTTAATTTGGGACAAGTGTTTTCTTAGTTACTTAACCCCTACAAATCTTGTCTTGTTACGATGTTAAGTTTGGTTAAGTGTTCCTATGGACTTAACCCTCCCATTCTAGCTAAAGTGTGTTAAGTGTCTGTATGAACCTAACCCCACCCATCGGTTTGGTTATCGTGTTGAATTGGTTAAGTGTTTTAGTTAACTTAACCCTACCATTCTTGTTCTAGCTTTAACTAAATAAATTAAAGCCACGACCACTCACAGTAGACAGATATCGTTGCGATTACTGGATGTGCCGGTTGGTTCCGGGCAGGTTTACATCACAACTCAGTCTAACCTCGGGTTAGGCATATTCGTGTTTTCTAAGTTCAAAGGGTTTTGATAAATTTTCAAATCAGGTTTTGAAAGTAACCATTCCATCCGTAGGATCAGTTAGGGATAGCCAGGGAGAGCAGGAAACTTGTATTTTCCAAACCCAAGCCTAGACACTATCCTCTCTGTCACCCTAGAACTTTCTGGTGTGTTATTAAAAGAGATGTCGTTAATAAACCTTTAATTTGTCTAAACTACATTTTCTCATTTAGGACAAATTCTATAAGTAAATTATTCCTAATTTACTTATTTCATAATTACTCTTTTAATGTAAATTGTCAACATTTATTATGGCCCATTTTCCCCTCTATATCATATTTATGCTTTTTGGTATGTAAACTATACCAAATTAAGTGTCACTAACCATGATTTTGCTAAACATGACAATTACTCACAATTATGGCCAATTTCAAATTTATGCCAATATACTTATTATGCTAAATTAGCTAATCCAATTCTGATTTAACATTCTAATTAAACTAGACTTATTATTCTAGTTCACAGTTCATGTAAATGCTAGATTTACAAGTCAATACTAGATTCAAATTAGACATCCTATAATTCATGTCAAATTTATCCAATTTGCATTTTTATAAACATGCCATAATACATGTTCCCAATTTATGCCAATTTCCAAGTTTATAACTACGTTTTAGTAAATTTCATATTTTGCCCAAATCGTATTCCCATTGTTCGTATAATCGCGATTCAATCTAGATTATAGATAAATCTAGATTCGTAGAAAATAGGGAATGAACCAAAGATGCTATGAAAAAGATAGACATAATAACTGGCATAAAATGATAATTTACTAATTACAGACCTAACGAATTACACTGAAATTGATCTAAAACATCGAAGGTCTGAAAATCTTATGACATAAAAAGGGTTGAATAACGACGTAGGTTCAAGAACATGGGTAGACCTAACTTAATAGGTAAATTCCCAAGATCAAAAACCAAAGAAAACCAAGAATAGACAGAATCAATAATCAGGTTTAGACCCAATTTCACAGTCACAAAACTTAAGCAACACTTTCCTAGTTATGAAACATAGGTGTTTAATCGTAGTTGACCTTGTTATGTCATAGGCAATAGTTTGTGTTTCCTAATCAAAGGCATAGGCTTGTGTTCATAGTCAAAGGAAAACAATTCTCACAATCATGAGTCACAGTCATAGGCAATGTTCATAGTCAAAGAGGCATATGGTTTTAAGGTCCATAGTCACAGTCTTATTGGTCATCGAATCATAACAGTTCTTAATTAGGTCCAAAGATACAAGCACTGATTCGAATAGAAAGATTTGGCATATTCTTTTATTCCTTTAATTTCATGTAACGAATGGAGAAAACGTTAAAATCTAAAAAGTAACCGACTTACAGAGATTATATTTGATTCATAGAAAAACAGTCATTGAAGTCGCTTGAATCTTCACTTGAATCCTAGCTTGTTTTGAATCTCCTCTTGAAAGTCTCGAGCAGCATTTCCTCGCCTTGATTTATTTTACATATTATTTTATTTATTTATACTTTTTCTCAGAGGTAGCGTAAGGATAGAATGAAATGGTGTAGAGAGAAGGAGGCTAGGATGCTGTTTATATAGGATTAGAGTCATGAATCTGGTCAGAAAACGAGACCAGATACATAAGAATGCACCCAGCCGAAACCCGGTTCGGGGACCAGGTCGACTGCGCAGTTGACTTGGTCGGGGGGGGGGGGGGGGTCGACTCCCCAATCGACCTGGTCGGGGGGGGGGGGGGTCGACTGCCCAGTCGACCTGGGAGCCTGCTTCTGGTTTTGAATTCGAATTTCGAGCTGTTTTCTGTTCTGAAAAATTTCTGAAACTTCGGAGAGTCATAACTTCTTCATACGGACTCCTATTTACGCAAACTAGAACTCGTTTTCAAGCAGAATTTCTAGACAAATGCAATGGCGCCACCCGTTTCCCTTAATTCTTTCATTTTGAATTAATTATACCTTGATTTGTGAATCTTAGTGTTACAGAATTATGGGGTGTTACATTCTCCCCGACTTAAAAGGATTTCGTCCCCGAAATCTTCAAGTTAGGAAGAATGTGTCCTACCATCCAATCACCCATCTACTCAACCATTCAATCACAGGCATTCATTTTCCTTAAAAGATTTCTAATGCTTTCATGTTTATATGCATAGTGTGTGTAAATGTCTTTATCTAGTGCAAAATCAGGCGGTCTACTGATTCAGTTGACCTCCTTAATGCGAATCATGTCAGTGCCATGCGTCCAATCATGTATGCAAGCATCCCTAATTATGTAAATACTGCATGTGTGCATAGCCATTCATCCATATGCAATATCCATATGATAACATATCAAATTCAACTTACAAACAAATACATATCTGTAAGCAATATGAAAGCGTCCGAACTGATCTAGTGCCTAATACATATTCACGAGCGACCATTAGCAACCACTCGCAACCATCAACCATAACATGTTTCAAATATATGTTTACACCCAAAAGAGTTTCTACCTAAGGATCAAAGATACGACCTAGAGGATATACTTTGGAAAGAGAGAAACAATTATGCGTAAAGCTCCTACAAAAAAAGAAATCAAGGATGCACCCTTAAGGAAAAGGGTATGATGCTAGTATCTAGCCTTCTTGAGCTTTACTCCACCGTATCTTAAATAATTTAACTTCACGATTGTGAAGTTTCTGACCTCCATTTCCAAAATAAACAGATGTCAATTACGGTACCAAGTGTATGTACTAAGATGATTAGAGGTCTCCCTCTTATCCACCATGCCATAACTATAAGGGTCAAAAGGTCACTACGTGCTTTTTTTAGAGTGCCTGCCACAAGTATTCATCTCTCACGCAAACCACCCTAGTCAAACTCGACATTCCTCAAGTACAAGCCCCAAAGGACTAAACCAATATCAGACAAGCACCCAAGGAATATCCCCTCCGAATTTAGACGATCTACGTGAGATGATATAAGCAAACTCGATAGCTATTCTCAAATCCCTACTAACCAAAAATAAACTGGTCGGACCACCAATTGGATTTTGAGACTCTAGTAGGATATTTCTACTATACAAGTACTATGGTGCAGAGACTCAACTATGGAAGTGGATATTAACAAATGCGAAGCGCTAAAACCAAAGGAGAGAGTACGAATAGCAAAACTAGACTCTTCCAACATAACTTTACAACCTTTCTCCTAGGTACGCTTGGTGGCGAAAGTAGGTACTTGCCCTTCTGAAAATCTTGTCCTTTGCCCTTAATTACATGCCCTATTACACCATAGTAAAGATACTTCCTCTTGTCTTAGGGTTTATAATTCCTTCCTCCTTTGTGAGATAAATCTACCTCCATGAATTCCTCATCCTCTTCCATGTGTAGTCATGTTGACAAATCTCTCGAAAGTTGCTTCCATCGTACAGAAAACCCTATAAGCTTGAAAAAAAACTGGCCGTAGTTGAAACAACTATGGCTATGGATGGACGCCAGGCACGACTTCGCCCTTCGATGAGGTTACCTCCCAGAAAGCCAGGAGCCCCAGAGACTCAAGAAAGAAGGAGACAACAATTCAAACAGAGGACGAGAAGATAGTGCGTATGGCTTTGGGGAATATGCCTTTTAAACAAATCTGTTCTCTTGAAAATGCTTCTTTTAAAACCGTTTTGAAAATAATTTTTCAATTCCTTTATCTGATCTGGTAACCTTCAGATCTGATACCACGTGTAACACCCCACATCCGTTAGTGTCACTCACAAAGGGAATGCACTAAGTTCTGTGGAGCATTTTAAGGTAAAAGATGCAGATAAATTACAATACAGACAAAAATTAAAACAGCGGAAAATAAAACTTTGCTCTATTGATAAAATAGTTTGTACAACGATTTCTTTACAATATCAGAGTATCATCTGTCTTACAAAATAAAGAAGCATAAAACAACATTTATATTCCCCAATGTAGCAAGAGCCAGCCATAGCATCCGAAAAGAGAATCCAAGCAAAACTTCGAAAAACCTCCAAGCTGGGAAAGAGTGACAGTCCAACTTAACCTGAGCTATAATATTCCCTCCTTTACTACCTGGGGGGGGGGAACGGAAGAAAAGAAGGCGAAAGAAAAACAGAGTCAGACATAAAGCCTGAGTAAGTTCAGTTACTTCTAGCATGTGAACATGGAAAAGCAAAACGACATGAATTAACTGAATACAAGATAACACCATGATGATAGGGTCAGCAAGATTAGACAAGATTAACACAAGATATGCTAAGATAAGATAAACTGGATATGCTCTAATACCTCCGCCACTTCGCTATTTCCTTGTTATACGGGTTTCTATATCTCTGCACCACCAAACTAGTGTCCCAACTAGTAACGATAACGTGATCCCAATCCCTGTAGTTTCCATTGCCTTCATGCATACTTTTATCATTCATTACCTAGATCTAATCTGGGGTTTTCTATCAAGTGCTTTCTAGATTCAACTAGAGTTTACGTTATCTGCTGAACGCTTCTCGGATTCAGGGTTTATGCCACCTAGTCCAACTAGGGATTATGCTACCTGTCGAACGATGCCCCCAAGTCTAGGACACACTACTTAGAGTGGTATATGTTCCTAGACTTCCCCTCGCATGTATCGCGATTCGTTATCGCTTGTCTAGATGCACATGTCCTGTAATGTGCGGCCCGAGTCATGTGGTAGGGAAAATCAAGAAACACAGAACTCGGTCGGGAGCTTTCAGATATCTGTCGATGTAGATGCTAAGGTCTGTTTTTATTCCAATGGCTATGGTCCCACTTGACCCCTCCCTCAACTAACGAAAGGCACACCTTGAAAAATGAGAACTATACGCAGGCCCCCTATGCCCCACTAACCTATGGCCATCCTCACCCATAACTAGATAGCAAGTATATGGTCTTTTGGAGTTCTCCGCCTTTCCGCTTCACGTATCTCGATTGACTCAAGATGGATGGTAGACGACGAGTTGCTATCACAGGGCTACCGGTTTCTCGCCGAATCACGCTGGTTCATCCTAGTCTTTAGGTTGCCATATTTTGCAACCAAGGCATACCCTTGGTTCTTCTACCACAGACCTTAACCTCTGTGAGTCCAGGAGGATCATCTGCAGCCTCACAAAGGGATACCAAGCGTACCCTCACGTCCCCTCGAAGCCTCGGCCTTCGTAACCCAATTCGTTGGAGCCTTTGTTTTAATCAGACGGACGTTCGCTCCTTCCCGTGTTGTACTAAGAATTACTACTTAGTTTTTCTAACTAAGGTTTACCACTTAGTTTCCAGAATCATTGTTTTCTTAACTAAGGTTTACTACTTAGTTCTCTTTCTCATCAATTTGGATTGGTTAAGTGTCATTAGTCAATTCAAGCTAACTTAACCCTCTTCATTTATCCTGATAAACTGGTTAAGTGTTATCAGTAATTTATGTTGACTTAACCCTACCACAAACCAAGTTATATTGGTTAAGTATTTCTTGTTACTTAACCCTATTCATTCATCCTGTATTGGTTAAGTGTTCCTTTTTAACTTAACCTTGCCTATCTGTTTTTAACTAACATTTTATTAATGGTTAAGTATTGTCCCTTCATGTTTTAGACTTAACCCTATTCCTTTATCACAATCTGATGGTTAAGTGTTCAAGTTTACTTAACCCTACGGTCTAGTCCAGCTAACATATCAATTTGGCTAACTGTATTAAATTTTACTTAGCCCCAACCTCTAGTCTAGTTAACATGTTAATTTAGCTAAGTGTATTAACTTTACTTAACCCCACCTTCTAGTCTAGTTAACATGTTAATTTGGGATAAGTGTTTTCTTAGTTACTTAACCCCTACAAATCTTGTCTTGTTACGATGTTAAGTTTGGTTAAGTGTTCCTATGGACTTAACCCTCCCATTCTAGCTTAACTGTGTTAAGTGTCTGTATGAACCTAACCCCACCCATCGGTTTGGTTATCATGTTGAATTGGTTAAGTGTCTTAGTTAACTTAACCCTACCATTCTTGTTCTAGCTTTAACTAAATAAATTAAAGCCACGACCGTTCACATTAGACAGATATTGTTGCGATTACTAGATGTGCCAGTTGGTTCCGGGCAGGTTTACATCGCAACTCGGTCTAACCTCGGGTTAGGCATATTCGTGTTTTCTAAGTTCAAAGGGTTTTGATAAATTTTCAAATCAGGTTTTGAAAGTAACCATTCCGTCCGTCGGATCAGTTAGGGATAGCCAGGGAGAGAAGGAAACTTGTATTTTCCAAACCCAAGCCTAGACACTATCCTCTCTGTCACCCTAGAACTTTCTGGTGTGGTATTAAAAGAGATGTCATTAATAAACCTTTAATTTGTCTAAACTTACATTTTCTCATTTAGGACAAATTCTATAAGTAAATTATTCCTAATTTACTTATTTCATAATTACTCTTTTAATGTAAATTGTCAACATTTATTATGGCCCATTTTCCCCTCTATATCATATTTATGCTTTTTGGTATGTAAACTATACCAAATTAAGTGTCACTAACCATGATTTTGCTAAACATGACAATTACTCACAATTATGGCCAATTTCAAATTTATGCCAATATACTTATTATGCCAAATTAGCTAATCCAATTCTGATTTAACATTCTAATTAAACTAGACTTATTATTCTAGTTCACAGTTCATGTAAATGCTAGATTTACAAGTCAATACTAGATTCAAATTACACATTCTATAATTCATGTCAAATTTATCCAATTTGCATTTTTATAAACATGCCATAATACATGTTCCCAATTTATGCCAATTTCCAAGTTTATAACTACGTTTTAGTAAATTTCATATTTTGCCCAAATCGTATTCCCATCGTTCGTATAATCGCAATTCAATCTAGATTATAGATAAATCTAGATTCGTAGAAAATAGGGAATGAACCAAAGATGCTATGAAAAAGATAGACATAATAACTGGCATAAAATGATAATTTACTAATTACAGACCTAACGAATTACACTGAAATTGATCTAAAACATCGAAGGTCTGAAAATCTTATGACATAAAAAGGGTTGAATAACGACGTAGGTTCAAGAACATGGGTAGACCTAACTTAATAGGTAAATTCCCAAGATGAAAAACCAAAGAAAACCAAGAATAGACAGAATCAATAATCAGGTTTAGACCCAATTTCACAGTCACAAAACTTAAGCAACACTTTCCTAGTTATGAATCATAGGTGTTTAATCACAGTTGTCCTTGTTATGTCATAGGCAATAGTTTATGTTTCCTAATCAAAGGTATAGGCTTGTGTTCATAGTCAAAGGAAAACAATTCTCACAGTCATGAGTCACAGTCATAGGCAATGTTCATAGTCAAAGAGGCATATGGTTTTAAGGTCCATAGTCACAGTCTTATTGGTCATCGAATCATAACAGTTCTTAATTAGGTCCAAAGATACAAGCACTGATTCGAATAGAAAGATTTGGCATATTCTTTTATTCCTTTAATTTCATGTCACGAATAGAGAAAACGTTCAAATCTAAAAAGTAACCGACTTACAGAGATTATGTTTGATTCGTAGAAAAACTATCGTTGAAGTTTCTTGAATCTTCACTTGAATCCTAGCTTGTCTTGAAAGTCTTGAGCAGCATTTCCTCGTCTTGATTTATTTTACATATTATTTTATTTATTTATACATTTTCTCAGAGGCAGCGTAAGGATAGAATGAAATGGTGTAGAGAGAAGGAGGTTGTTTATATAGGATTAGAGTCATGAATCTGGTCAGAAAACGAGACCAGATACAAAAGAATGCACCCAGCCCAAAACCAGGTTCGGGGACCAGGTCGACCCCCAGGTCGACTGCGCAGTCGACCTGGTCGGGGGGGTCGACTGCCCGGTCGACTCCCCAGTCGACCTGGTCGGGAGGGGGGGTCGACTGCCCAGTTGACTCCCCAGTCGACCTGGGAGCCCACTTCTGGGTTTGAATTCGAATTTTGAATTTGAATTTCGAGCTGTTTTCTGTTCTGAAAATTCTTGAAACTTCGGAGAGTCATAACTTCTTCATACGGACTCCGATTTACGCAAGCTCGAACTCGTTTTCAAGCAGAATTTCGAGAAGAACGCAATGGTGCCACGCGTTTCCCTTAATTCTTTCATTTTGAATTAATTATACCTTGATTTGTGAATCTTAGTGTTACAGAATTACGGGGTGTAACACCAAGTTTCTCTTGCTTATTAATTTTGGTTATATAACTTAACCCCTTTAAGTTTATTAATAAGCCCAAAACATGTTATTCTCTAGATTGTGGCCCAAGGTCTGTAATCCACAGCCCCTTTATATTTTCATCGTCCTATTCCATAGTTACAACAATATGTTCTTACTTAATGTGTAAATAAGTACGTCTCATTTTACATGTTTCCTTTTTAGCATATCATTTATCATTTATGATTAAATATATTTTATGTCATTTCATAAGTTTTCCTCACTCTTTCTCATTTAATCATAATTCCATCTTATCATTGTTTACTTATTAACTTAGTTTTTTAATTAATGTTTACTAATAGGTTTCCTTTGCAAAAATATAACTTATGTTGTCCTCATCCGTAGATTTCAGATTCTTATTCTTGTAAATAACTTAATTTATAATTAAATACAGCTTATCTCCTTACATAAGTTATTTTATTCCCTGTTTCATTTATTATAACCTAAGTTATAATTTCCACTTGTTCCTAGGACAAGCCTAAACATCTTATCTATTCCGTTCATAACTGTTAATGCCCCAGACCTCTCACATTAAGTCAACCACTTGTGAATGCTGGATATGCTGGGTGGCTTCGGGCAGACTTAAACCACAAGTTTAGAATTATCCTCGTGTCATGGTGTTGTTGTGCATTAGACCCCTCACATTAGATTAACCACTTTTGGTCGCTAGATATGTCGGGCGGCTCCAGGCAGACTTATACCACAAGTGCAATCTAACCTCGTGTCTGAGCGTTACTACGGTTCCATTATTTTAGTCATATTCATATTAATAAATTTTCCTATTCAAAATATTGATTTTCATGCCCCGTTTTAATTCATATTTCATTCTACACAATGTGCCCTTTTTCCCAAGTCATAAATCAAGGTATATATATTAAGCCCAAATCCATATTCACATATTTGCTAATTTGTGTCCCTAGTTCATATTCACATATTTCAGTACAAGTTATGCCCAAATTCATATTTGCATATATTCCAATTTACGCCCAAATTATATTTTACATATGTTCCAATTTACGCCCAAATCATATTTTACATATGTCCCAATTTATACCATATTTTATATATGTTCCAATTCACACCCAAATCATATTTTCTAATGTTTGCCTAAATTCATATTCACATTATCCAACACGATATATGCCTCCAAATTCATATTCGTTATTTCCAAATTTTATGCCCAAATTTATATTCATATTTTCCAATATCAATCATGCCCTGAATTATGTCTTCCCCAATCGTTCCCAATTTCGCACATTCACATATTTCAGCGTTAGGCCTTGGCTCGAAGGTAGCCTAGCTATATAAAAATGAAAAGGAAGAAGAGGGAGAGAAGAGAATAAAGAACAGGCATAATAGCGAATCAATAATAAACTGACAGAAATAGGCATAAAAATTGAATAAGCATATTATGACAAGATTTGACCTGGTGACGCTATGAACATATAAAGGCAGATCTGATAATTATGTCAAAACAGAACTTATTTAGGCATAGATCTAATATCCAATTTTTATATACATTTTATGATTACCAATTAAATATTTAGATCTAAAAATACCATGAACACACGGTGACAGATCTAAGGAAATGGTTCCAAATTACTACGAAAAACACGTTGGATTTGTTGTTGTGGCAATCGTTGAATTTGTATAATCTATGCTGAATTGGATTTGAAGAAGAAAAGGCCATTCAGTTTGAGTTACAGCAAAGCTCCGCCATCGCCACCATTTTTTTAGATGAATAAAACCTAGGTTTAGGGTCACTTTTATAGCCTAGAAGCAACGAACCGGGTCAAGAAAAGAGTCCAAGTTCAGAAAGAGTGAATCTGCCTAGATTTGTTGGGGGCTCGACCTCCCTTCATGGGTGTCGACCACGAAGAGCCTGGGTCGACCCTGGGGTCGGCCCAGCAGGGTCTCGGGTCGATCCCAAAGGGTCGTCCCTTTCCCTATTTGGTGTGTTAATTTCGTATTTTTCTCATTTTTTGAATTTCTTTGAATTATATATATATATATTCCTTATATTTATGCAAACTTCTAACCTTACTAACTTCTTCATATAGAGTTTGTTTTACACAAACTTGGTGTTTATCTTGACTAGAATTCCGAGATGGACGCGATGGCATGGTCCATTTTACTTAATTCTGGATATTTAATTAATTTTCCCTTAATTTATTGTTAACAACTTATTTCAAATTAATTATTCTTTAATTTATCATCTTTAGTGTCGATAAATTTTGGGGTTTTACATGTATATAATGAGATTCCCAAAATTAAAGGAAATTAAAAAGGGAATTGAGAATATGATTATATTTCCATGATAAAATAAATAAAAAGAGATTGTGAAAATATAATGATATTTTCAAAGAAAATAGATGAGATTTAAAATAATTTTATCCTAAAAGGGTAAGTGACGAATATGGTGTTCAAATAACGAAAACAAAGGAGATTTTATAACGAGTGCTTTACGATGATAAATTAAATCGATTTCGCAATTATAGACAATAACTGATGTTATAGAAAATGTTTTGGAATGGTAGTTAACGAGAATATGGATATGGTTTTAAGGTATTTTTCCAAGTATATAAATAATATGATTTGAGTGTATTAATTTACTAAAACTTATATATTATTTTTGGTATTTCAGTTGATATATTATTTTAAAAGCCAATTGATGATATATACTAAAACAGTGGATTTATTTTACTTTTATGATTGTTTATTTGGATAGTTAAATAAACGACTATCAAAAATCTGACCTTACGCGTGTTAGTACGGAAAGACCAGGATCGAGTTTATGTCTTAAACCATTCCAAACAATAAATACAAATACGTCGAAGATGATTATCGAGATGGAGCAATTGAAGACCGTAGATCTTCATAAAATAAAAGAATTATATATGTAAAATCTCCGGTTGATCCTTAGAGATATACTGTGATTCTATCATGGTTGAAATCTACAGATTTGCAAGGACTACTCGCTACTGATCCATGGGGTGATTCTATATTGGATGCAATAGGAGAGTACCTTCGGTTCATCCTGTTCCTGGATGACTTGCATGGATGAATGTTTGATAGAGTATTTCCTAAAATCCATGTACATTGATTTTTATTAATATATCGAGTGTGTGGAAAAGACGTGCACTTCTTTTATAACCAGAGTATATTTGTGGACGTCAATTAGTGATTTGACGGATCTGACAATGTGGCATTCAAAGTGAATGGTGGCCAGATGTTCAAAAAGGAAATTATAACCTCAAGCCTCGCAATCGGGAAATGACGGAAATCAGGCAGGCAACATGGCCAAGTGGGTCGCTCCCATTGGGGTGTATTATCACCTATATAGATAAAATTTATCTTCTTCTTTATTCTATTCGATGTTGTCCCTTTCGGGAAACTGTGATTTGAGCCCAACCGTTGGTGATATACATTCGATACACTCAGGCGAAATGAGTGGTTGGTCATGTGTGGCCGGGTTGCAAGATGTTCTTGTTGAACCTAGTGTATTCACCTCTAGAGGTACAGTATCGGCAGGTGGTTCTGTACCTTGTCATAGTTGGAATCTAATCTCCAATAAGTGCCCGCGGTTTTGATTGTGTACTATATATATGGAGCGTGACATGCAAGCGTTCCACTAGATTGATATTTATTTGTGTTTAGACATTATTATGATATTAGAATAAGATATGATTTCAAAATGTTTTAGGTTATCATAAGGTAAAAATCGTCCGTATTTATGTGTGGATTTGGTCTTAGGGTTATCCTTTTCTTTCGGAAAGGTTTTAACTTTAAGATCTAGTTGGATGATATTATAAACTTAGCAAGTTTTTCTCACTTTGGTTCACCAGACTAACCCAATGTTTGTAATACTCGGGTTAGACCTGGTTGTACAGGTTCAGGTTATCGGGTGTTGTGAAGTCCAAAGATGAGCTGAAGGAGTTCAGACGTATGATGTTACATCGTTGTTATTCCGCTGTGTATCATGTATATGAGGACAGGCTATTATAACTGTCCAGATGTATTGATGTACTCTGATGTTGAAAGTATTATTTTAAGCTCTCAATAAAAGTTATTTCTATATTATATTTTGTTCCGCTGCGATGTGAGACTCTGTGATGTATTAGTTCTTCTTCTTATTCTTTTTTCTTAACTTTCTTTCTTATCTCACCCTTTTATTTCCTTCTATTAGCTTTCTGGGTTTTGATACTTGAGTTTGGATACGGGATGAGTTAGCGTCTAGATTCAAGTGTCGAAATTCCCGGATCGCTACAACGTGAGTATAGAGCCTTGAGTGTTGTTAACCCAAATAACCTAATAAATAAGAGAACTTAACTGAACAGTATATGTACGGTTATTTCAGAATGTATAATTTGTCCAGTTACCATAACTTTGTGTTCTGACCCCCCCTCCTTTTAACACACTCGTAGGTTAGGTTTGTGGCAGAGATATGATTATTTTAGGTACTGGTTAAACAATATCATTACTTCGTTAAGGCTCTATTTGATTATATTATATTATATTTTATCCATTCCACTGTGAGATGTTTACCGAGATCTGGTATATTCACTATCTTCGTCTTTCCTATAGGATACCAGACAAGCCGACTCGAGCTTCGATTGATTAGGTATTTTAAAAAAAAGGTTTGTCGAAATTCAGGTTGTTATAGAGAGCATATCCATGGAATTTATGAATCGGTTGCCGCAACCTTAAAAGGGCAACAATAGTACTTGGTTATAGTAAACTAATTGACGAAGAGTTCCCATTTCGTACCTGTTAAGAGTAAGAGGACGAATATTGGCTAGCATCGTTTATAAATTAAGGAAATTGTTTAACTCCATTGTATACCTACCGGCATAGTGAGTGACTAGGATCCATTTTTCACCAGTGAGTTTTGGAGGAGCTTGCAAGAGACTCTAGGAACAAAGCTTCGGTTATGTACGACCTACCACTGTAACAACCCGTATTTTGAAAAACATGTTATAACATAAATCGAGGCAGAATTAAATGATAAAATCTGAATCAAGGGAAACGGGCTGTGCCATTGCGTTCGTCTCGGAAAAATACGCGAAATAGAGTCCGAAATTTTGTAAATCGGAGTCCGTATGACCAAGAAAAAGCCCGAAGAAGTTTTCAGAATTTCAAGGCCCGAAAACAGTTCAAATTCGGATTCAGATTCGAATTCAAACCAAAACAGATAGGTGGGATTTTTCCCGCCTAGGAAGGGTCGACATAGGGGTCGACACCAGTGTCGACCCCCCTAATGGGTTGACACCCATGTCGACCCAGGGGTCGACCCCTTCCCCCGGGTGGCCGAGTGGCCTGGTGCGCCTACTTTGAGTTTGGGTCGGGTCTGGTGGCTAATGACGGGATTGGATGGCTCGGATTGGATCTAGGGTTAATCCTATGTCTAATACTATCCTAATCTTCTATAAAAAGACCCCTAAACCTAGCCTAAATCACCATTATTCAACCCTACAACTAAACTGTGCCAAATTTGTTCCACTCATGGCCTCCACTCTCATGCTAAAATTTCTAAGCTTATTTATATGAGAACTTTTGAAGTCATACAAGAGTTTTCAAGCTTGTATGAGTGTTCTTAGTTTGCATTCAAGTCAAGTTGCAACATTTCTATTACAAAGCAAGGGTTTTTATTGATTTGGCTCAAGGGTTTTTCATTTGGAGCTTTCATATTTGGGTGATTGCATAAGGGCTTCGTCTCAATCTTTATAATAAATATTCATTTGTGTCTACATAGCATTGTAAGCCCTTTTCTACTTTCATTTTGAACTATAAAGTTAAATGAATGATGCAAGTTTGGGTTGATCATTATGATATGCAAGTTTGGTTGATCATTATGTTATGCAAGTTGGTCTAATCATTATGTATGACACATGTTGCTATGTTATGCAAGTTTGGGTTGATCATTATACTCATGTTATCATGTTATGCAAGTTAAACTTGAGTTTGTGAGCTTAAAACTTCAAGCTTTATATTAAATGTTGCATTTTGGCAACATGGAAGTTATCATATCCCTTATGATAACTTGCATGTGAGGCTAAATGCGAACTTCTAGCAACTTCTACATGTCATTTATCACCATGTATCACTTATATGCTAAGTTTGGTTTTATGCATACTTTTGAAGCCTAATAATGCAATATGCAAGTATATGAACATATGTACATTTCATATGCCACCATGTTTACTTGTGGCTTCAACACCTTTTTGTCATGATTATGCCAAGTTCTCTATTTTATCCTTTATGCGTTGTTGCGATTATGTAAACGATGGGATTACGTTGGGGTTGGGTAACACTATGACATGAACATGGTTTCTATAACATGACGTGATATGTTAGCTTGTAATTATGTTTTGGAAACATAATGGACATGACACTTAGAAAATATAAGTGTGGCCAACTCGAGGTTGGGTTGAGTTTGTAGCATAAATCTACCCGGACCCGCCCGGCTTAACTAGTGGCTACAAACAATTGGACCCAATGTGAGAAGTTGGTCATGTTGTGCTCGAACCCGAGGTTAGACCAAGTTGTGGTGTAAAGCTACCCGGACCCGCCCGGCTTAACTAGTAACCACAACAAGGTCTAATGTGAGAAGTTAAAGCACATTAAATTAATTAATGCCACCTGATTAGGGTTAAGTCATGGTCCACTTAATACTTAACCAATTTGGGCTTGATGGGTTAATCGGGGTTAAGTCATGAACCTTGGGTACACTTAACCAATTTAATCCACGTTTGGATCGGGTTAACCACATTTAACCCGTTAAGAAACCCTAGTTGCGTGGTCCTTTTCAGCAGTAACCCTCTTGATAGTATCATGATACCCTAGGGACTAGGCTAGGGTGGGGCACGATTACTAGGCTGACATGTAAGCGACCAAAACGACGGCTGAGTAGGTACGCCGGTGTGGGTCCAGGCGGACTATGGTCGTGCACATAGTCCGGAGTTGGAAAATCAGGCACGGGTACCAGTAGATCTAGACTGTGCATGCTTGATTTGTGTCCGAGGTTGACACCATAGGACTTGATACACCCTAGGGTGGACCTAGCGCAGTTTAACTACATTTCATGTTTGGGCCGTATGACATCGACACTTGACGAGTTAGGCTTATAGGGAGCCGATCAACTAGACCGTGTAGTTGGACCTTGATTTAGGTCACCTCATGATATTGGGCCAAGCTTGGGCCAAGGGATCAATTCTTGTTTTTACTTGACATGCTAGAATGCTAGTACACCCGTGGTGCAAAACATAACCTTGATTATGCGATGACACCTTTATCTATCTTGTTAGTTAATCATCGTGTCAGTATGTTGTTATCCTTATGTTCATCTCAGCTTCTCATGCCAGTTAACTTTACTAGTTCATGGACTGATAGTAGTTAGGGCTTACCAGTCTTTTTGACTGACCTGTTTTCTTTCGCCTCTTTTCTTCCGTTCCCCGCCCCCCTCAGTTCCTCAGGGTGGGAACATTGGAGCTTAGCTTGGATCTTTATAGCTTGCTTACTGGATTTGCTCATGTACGGTTTTGGACATTGAGCTAGCTATGGTTTATCACTTCACTTTGGGGATAGTACTTTATGTATTTCAGTTTTTCAGTTTATGCTTTTCTCTAGACTTTGTTTGTTGGAAAATAATTTTGTAACTTGACTATGGTTTTGAAATGCTAGTTTGACCCGCTGCTTTATTTACTCTGTTTTACTTACATGTTCTGTCTTGTGATATCTGCATGCATGTTTACCTCATTTAACGCCACTCCAAAGCTAGTGTCCTTGCTAGAGTGGCATTAGCGGAGGTGGGGTGTTACATTTGGTATCAGAGCATAAGGTTTACAAGATTTGAGCAAAAGTTTTTTAAAACTTACTTTTTTAAAAACTATTTTCAAAAACCAATTAAGTATTTTCCAAGAAAAGTCTAGTATTTTAAAAGACTATTCCCCAAAAGCCATTAGCACTATCCTTCGTTTCCTCGTTCTAAACCTATCTTTTCCTTTTTCAGCATGGCCGATCTTAACCTTCCCGAGGGAGTGACCATTCCCGGATGGTTCCGGAGGTACTTGGAAGCTAGGGCCAACAATGTAGGCCCGGCAACAACCCCCACCGTAACTGAGGTTCCTCCTCCTCCTCCCCCTCCTCAGAATCCACAAGCGGATTTCGCAAAAGTTTGCAAGGACTTTAAGGCGATGGGTGGCAAGAATTTCATTGGGACGGAGACTTTTGTGGAGGCGCGAAATTGGTTGAAAGAAACTGAAGATATTTTCGCTATCTTTGATGTGGAAGACCATAGAAAGATTTTATTAGCGGCATGGCTATTAAAAGAAGAAGCTGCTTATTGGTGGGAGGTCACCAATGCTACTAGACCTATAGAGACTTGGGCCGACTTTAGGACGAGGTTTGGGCTTAAGTTTCTATCATCAGCTGAGGCAAATCTGCAATTGGAGAAGTTTATATCTTTGAAGCAAGGGGACACGACAGTGAGGGAGTATGTGAATGAGTTTAACCAGCTCGCCCGATTCGGTTTGGACATGATTAATACTCCCTAGAAGAAGGCTTTGCGCTATGCACGAGGGTTGAACGAGCCATTACAAGGTTTAGCCCTATCTTATATACCCATGGGGGCCACTTTTGAAGGCCTAGTGGACATGGCATTGCTTCAAGGAGACGATAAGAAAGGCAAGAAAGAAGTCAAGCCTAATGAGACTCAAGCCAAGAAGACAGACTCCAAGTGGGGAGGAAATTAGAGCAATCAGAACAACAAGAATAACATGAACAACAAGGGCAACAAGACCAAGGCAAAGGACCCAAGAAAATGCAACTACTGTGGGATTGTTGGGCACATAGCTAAAGACTGTAGGAAGAAGAAGAGGAAGTTGGGCGAATGCTTTCATTGTGGACAGACCTGACATTTTAGCAAGGATTGCCCCAAGAAGTAAGGGCAGAATCAGCGTGCAGGACCTTCTGGAGGGCAAGTGCATGCTCTTAACGCTGCTCCAGTTCAGGACCGAGGTAGTATTTCTGTAGAGAGTCTTGTTTATATTTCTGATTACCCTGTTCGCACCTTATTCGATTCTGGTGCATCGTATAGTTTTATTTCTTCTTACATTGTTGAAAGTTTGCACCTAAGTACTAGTCTAGTTGAGGATCCCGTTTGTGTTTCAAATCCAATTGGGGGTTCCGCCCATCTATCTATGATTTTTGTGGATTTGAAGATTTCTATCTTGACCGTAGAATTCACGTGTAATGCTTATGTTCTCGGATTCACGGGATACGGGTTGATCTTGGGCATGGATTGGTTGTCCAGTTATGGAGCCATTCTCGATTGTGAGTATAGGGTGGTGAGGCTCATGACTCGCCTCGGTAATACCCTAGAAATTTCTTGTAACCCTAGAGGTCCCGTCATGTTATGTTATCTTGAATCTCTTGACTCGTCCATCGACGATCTGCAATCTGTAAGGGTGGTCCGAGACTATCCTGATGTCTTTGAACAAGTTAAGGTGTTACCCCCTAAACGAGAGATAGATTTCCGCATTTATCTAGTCGATAATGCCAAGCCAGTATCATTGCCCGTTAGGCACATGGCCCCACGAGAAAGAAGAGAGCTCAGTAAGCAAATTAAGGAGCTGCTTGAGAAAATTTTTATTAGGCGAAGCATTTCTGAATGGGGTGCTCCGGTGGTATTCTCTACTAAGGCGGATGGCTCGCTTCGTCTATGTGTTGATTATCGAGAGTTGAACAAGCTGACAAAGAAGAATAGGCACCCGTTACCAAGGATCGATGATCTCTTTGACCAGCTTGTAGGTGCTTCTGTTTTCTCTCAGCTTGATCTAGCCACCGGATTCCATCAGCTTAGAGTGGCCGAGGATAATATTGATAAGACTGCGTTTAGGACTCTAGATGGATTCTTTGAATGGCTTGTCATGCCATTCGGTTTGACTAATGCACCCGCATACTTCGTGGACTTGATGAGTAGGGTGTTCAGGGAGTTCCTTAACAAGTTTGTTGTTGTCTTCGTGGATGATATTCTGATCTTCTCAAAGGATGAGGAAGAACATGCTAGGCATCTCAAGGAGGTGATGGATACGCTTAGAGCTCATCAGTTGAAAGCCAAGTTCTCCAAATGCCATTTTTGGAGAAAGGAAGTTCGGTTTCTTGGACATATAATTTCTAAGCAAGGCATAGCGGTGGATCCTGCGAAAGTGGTTGCAGTTCAAGACTAGAAGACTCCTAAGAATGCGACCGAAGTTAGAAGCTTTCTCGGTCTGGCAGGCTACTATAGGAAGTTCATTAAGGACTTCGCTAAGATATCAGCCCCTCTTACTAAGTTGACGAAGAAGAACTTAGTCTTTGCATGGGACTTAGAGTGTGAGCTTGCTTTTCAAAGGCTCAAGAGAACCCTCACCACAGCTCCAGTTTTGGCTTTACCCGATGGTGGTAAGATGTTTACCGTGTACACCGATGCGTGTGGCACGGGTTTAGGCGCAGTTCTGATGCAAGAAGGAAGAGTGATATGCTATGGGGGTAGGCAACTTAAAGTTCACGAGAAGAACTATCCCACGCATGATTTGGAGTTGGCGGCGATTGTCTTTGCACTTAAGTCGTGGCGCCATTATCTTCTAGGCGAGAGGTTCGAGTTGTATACTGATCATAAGTCTCTGAAGTATCTCTTTTCGCAAAAGGATTTGAATCTAAGGCAACAGAGATGGATGGAATTCTTGGCATCTTATGACTTTGATATAGCTTATACCCCTGGCAAGGGTAATGTTGTGGCAGATGCGCTAAGTAGGAAAAGGTTGACTTTGAGCCCTTCGTTTGTTGAGATGAAGAATCTGGAGTTCTTGGCAACCTTTGATTTCGCACTTGCTATTGAGTCGATGACTGGCACGTTAGCATCTCTCGAGCTTAGACCTACACTTATTAATCAAGTTGGGACTTCGCAGAAGGAAGACCCGCAGATAGTCGAGATCATGGACAAGTTGATTCGTGGCGAGACGTCTAGTCACCTGGCCAGATATGCTATAGATGACAAGGGGTGGCTAAGGCGTGATGGGAGATTATGTGTTCCTCGAGTGGGAGATTTAGTCCATAAAGTTCTTGAAGAAGCGCATCACTCGAAGATGACTATACATCCTGGAGGGGACAAGATGTATAGGGATATGAAGAGCATTTTCTTTTGGGATGGAATGAAGAAGGAAGTGGCAGAGTATGTTTCAAGGTGCATGGTGTGCCAACAAGTGAAAGCCGAGTCAAAGAAACCAGGTGGGCTATTACATCCATTGGAGGTCCCGCAATGGAAGTGGGAGAGTATTTCTATGGATTTTGTAGATGGATTGCCTAGGTCAAGGAAAGGGAACACGAGCATATGGGTCATAGTTGATAGACTTACAAAGAGCGCTCATTTCATTCCTGTAAAGAGCAAGAGGACCGCATCATGGCTAAAATCTATTTATCTTCGGGAGATAGTGCGGTTGCATGGGGTTCCTTCTAGCATAGTTAGCGATCGTGACCCAATTTTCACTAGTCAGTTCTGGAACAGTTTGCAAGAAGCGATGGGTACACGATTGAATCTGAGTACAGCCTATCACCCCCAGACAGATGGCCAAACCGAAAGGGTGAATAGAGTGCTAGAAGATCTTTTGAGTCTTTGTGTCCTTGACTTTGGTGGTACTTGGGAAGACCACCTTCCTCTTGTAGAGTTTGCTTATAATAATAGCTATCAAGCCAGCATAGGGATGGCACCATTTGAAGCTTTGTATGAGAGGCCGTGTAGGTCACCATCTTGTTGGTGGTAGACAACGGATAGGCTTATACTTGGGCCCGATATGATACGGGACACATCCGAGAAAGTTGAATTGGTGAGAAGACGGATGAAAGCGGCCCAAGACAGACAGAAATCCTATGCTGACAAGCGAAGGGCAGATTTGGAATTCGAAGTGGGAGACATGGTTTTCGTGAAGGTTTCTCCTTTGCGTAATGTGGTACGTTTTGGAGCAGTAGGGAAGCTGGCACCAAGGTTCGTAGGACCCTTCCCTATCATAGAGAGAATTTGAAAGATGTCCTATAAGGTGGAATTGCCCAAGAAGCTGGCCGGAGTGCATAATTTCTTTCATGTCTCGCATCTTCGGAAGTGTCTACATGAGTCAGCCGAAGTGGTTGAACCTAGCATTCTTGAAGACTTGGAGGTAGAGAAAAAAGCAACCTTGAGAAAAGCTCCGATTCGTATCTTGGGAACGGAGATCAAGAAGCTAAGGAATCGAGAAGTCAAGTTGGTAAAGGTTCAGTGGGGTGAAGCCGAAGAGGACGCAACTTGGGAAACCGAGGAGAAGATGCGTGGGCTTTATCCATTTTTTTTGAGGGTACATTCTCGATCTCTTTTCCTATCTTTCTTTTGCCATCCATGTATACCTTGTTAGTCTAGTTATCTTGTTAATCTTGTCATGAGAACCTTAGGTAGAAAACCCTTTGGATGAAACATGTGTTTGAAACATGTTATGCTTGATGGTTGCAAGTGGTTTCAAGTGTTTGCAAGTGGGTACTCGTGGATGCATGATACACATTAGGCACTAAGATCGGCTCACACACTTTCATATTGCATATGCATGAGTGCTTACACTTATTCATGGTTGAAACTTGTTGTGCTATCACATGGATGTTGCATATGGATGAATGTTATGTGCACTCATATAGATATTATGAATTATGTTAGGAAATTGCATACATATGGATTCATTTCACTAACACACATATGCATTAAGGAGGTGTAACGACCCAGATTTTTGACCGTTTAAATCGACAATAAACCACACATGTCGACCCAAACAAATCGCCAACCCAGATAGTTATTGGGGAAAAATAAGAAAAAGAAAGAGAAGAAGAAAACAATCACAGAATCTCACAGCGGAAGGATCACATATAATAGACAAATAAATATTCAAAAGCATTTAAACGTATACATTCGAGTTACAACATTTAAATCAATCAGAGTTATACACTTACATACACATAATGCAGCGGAAAATAGAATGTAGTGGATACATGTATATCAAACTCCGTCTTCGATCTCCAAGGCAAGACAATCTTCATTAACTGCAACATCTGCTGACCCGAGCGTATTGCATAAAAAGAAAAACACAACAAACACTCGGATCAGCACTAAATCATCTCATATTAGTCAAATTAAAATACGAAATAATATCAGTGTCATGGTGCAGTAACTCAAGAGATGTTACGGGATTTTTCCATCTCTCAAGGATCCGTTAAACTAATACATACATAGTATAATACGCTATTACAATAGTGTTTATTCAGTAAAGTATAATATATCGAAAATAGCGTAAGCAGGATTCCATGGTCCCCTTACACCGTTTATACCATTGCCGTACAGTTTGCATATAACACACCAGTACGTCGGTGGATAGGGATGCGCCGTGATACGACAATGTTAAATCAAAATCGTAGGGGTTCGATCAGGATAATATGACAAGGCACTGAGGAAATACCCCGGTAGGATTCTACCGAATTGCGGACCCAGGCCGGTGGTAACGCATAGCCGCAACTACCGCCCACCTCGAACGACATTCCCATATTCAAAGGTGCACCCGAATCAATCACAACAGTAAAAGAGATGGTTTCGAAGGAGCGCGTTCGATCAGAGATGCGATCTCATTAACCTGGGTATGGCTCCTGTTTTAGTCATTTCAATTATGACCCGAAGGTCAAGGCTAATCCATCATCGTTCTCTTTCTTCAAATCCAGTAATCGCCTCCATACCATCCTTCTTCGGTTCTGGAACTTCCACCGCGTGCACAGTTGTCAAAGTGGTATCGACACTGACAGAGAGTATGCCTTATGTCGACTCCGGTCTCCTTGACAACCGAACGTTTACATTTTTCACACCGGTCAGTGTTTTTACTTTCAAAGGAGTTCGTATTTCATATCGAAAATATCATGTTCAAAAATCATTTTCATATTCTAAACAGAATATTATTCAAATGGGATTTTCCATTTATTCATAACAACTCGATCTAATTTCCAACTTAAATAAAATTTGAATATCAAAATAATTAACAATATATTTAAATAGTTTAAAGGTATAATTGAAATAATTTGAGATAATAGTTTGTAATAAAAATAGAGTCTGACAAAATAATTAGAACATTAAAATAATTCATAAAATAAATAATTAATAATTATAAAGTATTTTATTTAACTAACTTATAAAATAAATAGTTATAAGGAAATTTAATTTATTATCAACATAGTTTGAAAAAATAGTTTTGACATACTATAGTTGGAATTTAGCATCGTTTCGACCAGATTTCGTTTACACTTGCAGTTGTATTTCAACTTCAAGTACATTAATTCAAATTCACAATCCCAATCAAATTTCATTTCAAATTTTCATTCATTTCAAATTCGCCAATTCCGTTCAGACGGTTAAACTCTAACCCGTATCCCATTCCAACAATCTCAATTTATTTCGAATAAACCGAATTCGATTTCAATCATTTCAATTTGTTAAAATTTCCACTTCCATACTTATTAAATTTCAATCCATTGAATCCCAAAACAACATTTGATTTCGAATCATATTCCCATTTCGAATATTCAATTTATAACAAAAATTGAATTTGCAGTTCATTTTCATCGTTTCAAAGGTTTAAACTTTCAACACATATCGAGTTTACAATTTCACCTTTAATTCAAATCAAGGTTGATTTAAAGTAAATCTCAAATCAGACACCACAGTTCAATTTCAATACATTCGATTTAAATAAATTCCCCCCTCGATTTAACTATAATTTCAACACAAATTCATTTCCCTTTTTATTTGTATTTCTAATTTCAAATTCAAAGGAAAATAAATTATAAAACATCGCTTATTGTCGTTAAACAATAAATTTCAAAATTCACAATTTCATTTAACCGACCGGTGTCCGTATATAATTTGCTATCCTATGGCCAAGTGAATAAATTTAATTTCTCGATATTCCGGGATGGATCTATCATTTCAATCCAAATCAGGGTCACAGAGATGTATCATTTCACTCTGTGTTCTTAATTCATTTTATCGATAAATCCCGGGTTTATTCGATGCCCGTAACATCAAGGGTGAATGGGATTTATCATCAAATGGCACACAACATCATATACTGCATAACAGAACAGTCCAAGCAATATTCATCCAGAAATCAAATCAATCAGGGCAGCCATCACATCGTTTATTCAACAGTAAATTGAATCATTTTTACTATTTATCAAGTGTCGGAATTCTAACTAGAAATTTAAATTAAATTTAAATAACCAATTATCGACCTTTATTGCATGTAACAGACTGGCATGTCAAATTCAAGCAATCATTCACCAAATCAAACACAAACATGCAACCAATTCATTTCATACTTTAATTCGATAAATATGGGATCAATTTAGTATTTCGTGAGCGATGAAACACTCACCTTTGGGTTCCAATTCGGATCGAACGTCCAGAAAGCCCCAAAATTCGACAGTCTCCAAATGCTGCGACATTAGTGTCAAAACGTCCGCAACTCCGCCACGATCCCAACGCAACAAACCGTTCGTCAATCCGAGTCAATATGAACAAGTTATAAACGTTTTAGTGATTGGAATTAAAATATATAAAATTTTATTTAAAAATCCTCACCCAACCAACAATTGCCACGTCAGCCTGGCCTCCTCCCGCTCCTTCTTCCTATTCGCTACAGGAAACCGACGGAAAAACCCATTCGTGCGTCCACCTTTGACCGACGAGAACTCCCGGCTCCGGCCACCTGGAGCCTTGAACCCACCACCATCGGAAAGCCCAGCCCGAGCCGCTTCTCCTCACGCCGGACCCGCCACCTCCGGTGATCCTTCTTGCCGCCGGCGATCCCCCAACCGAAACCCCTTTTTGAACTTCAACGACGAAATTCCGGCGCTACACGCCCTTCCAGACCCAGCAACGACCATCTACAGACTCCCTACGACAAGATCTACAAAACCCATGTCTTAGATTCTTCGATTAAGCCTCCAATCGAAAAGCCCTAATTTGATGATTTAGGGTTACGAAAAAACCCAACTTTGACCAAGATTTTCCGGCAGTACAAGCACTGCATGTCGAAACAGATTATAGATCTAGGATCTACTCATCGAGGGCTTCGAAATGACATATAATTCTATAGGTTTTGAAGAGATTTTATTTTGAGGTGAATTTTTGTTTTAAAATCTAGGGTTTGATTTTTTTTCAGCCATGAAAATGAAGTTTGATGGAGAAGGAAGTAACGTAAAATGAAAATGGCTGATGTGTGAAGGAGGGGGAATTTTTATTTATATAATTATAAGGCCCAATATGATAAACACCCTATTATCCAATTCCACTGCTCTCGTTCACATTTTCTCTCCTACGATCAAACGGTAAATCCGAAAATTCTAAAAATTGGAATCCTGCAATAATTCACCGTTCCGGATCCAATGGCGCCGGTTTCGTCGAATTCCGAGACAGTCGCCAAAACAGCTAATTTCACAGTTAAATAAATTAATAAAATATTCAAAATTCAATTAACTGATTAAATTCAAATTTAAATATTTATAAATTCATATTTAAATCAAATTTACAATTTAGATAAATTTACAAATTTATTTCACATATATTTTATTCCATATTTAATTATTTTCAAATTTCAAACTTGAATTTCAAATTAAATATAAACAAATAAAATTCCAAATTTAACTTAACTTTCAACTTAAATACCCTTAAAAATTCAATTTAAATCAATTTGAAATCTAAATAAAATTTTATAAATCAAACCCATATATTTTATATTCCATATATAATTATTTAAAATTTAACAAATCCGGAATTCAAATTTTTGAACCTCAACGCTTATAATTGCTTTACATAAATTCCATAGCGACCTTTCGAAATTTTGATTTAGTCATAACTTGCAATTTATTCAGCGAAATTTCAATTTCTTAAATTCTCTGGAAAGATATGATTAATTCGATTCTAACGTTTCCAGTTTTACCCAATTCTGACTTAAAATGAATTTTATATAATTTTCCAAAGTTTGAAATCGAATTTTCAAACTACCGCGCCATTTCAGGCTCGTTATAAAATAAAAATAAATTTATTCATTCTTTTTTTCTTCGATTAAAATAATTTTTCCGTCGTTATTATTTAAAATAATTCACTTTTAATATTCAAAATTCTCCGAATTAGCCATAATGACATTTTTAAATTGGTTCGAATTTTCAGGTCGTTACATTCTCCCCCACTTAAAATCTTTTCGTCCTCGAAAAGAGAACGAAACGATATCAAGCGCATATCAATTCAAATTCATATTTAAAAACAATATTTCCAAACAAGTATAGTCGTAAAATCCGTAAATTTTTCTAACTCGCGAAATCACGAAAAATTTCGGCAGCATCTCCTTTGTACGGAGAGGTCCGGGAAAAAAAATCCCAATATATATATATAACCCAAAATACATCTCATCCAACGATGAGGCATCCCAAAAGTGGGGAAAAACAAAATATAAAACCCTCAAAACCATATACCACAAGTACGTACCTCCTTTAGCGTTATATTGCATTTTTATTTACCTTAGCATTTAGCATTTAAGCGCAAGCGAGCTTTGAGACGAAATGCGACTTCTTACACCTGCCAAATACTTACACATACATGAAAATAAAACATATATAAAATATATAACAAATGTATACAACATACATATCAAGATTTCATCGTTTCAATTGCAAAACTATAATATCCGCTATAGGTCAGCGAACAAATCGCTGATTATCTCGTATTAAAAGTTTGAATTTGGCAAAAACATACTAGGCAAAAGTTGTTGCTCTCGTTTCAGGCTTTCCGAAATGTCCGGACTCATCGAATTCGGATAATCGGTTTAAAAGTTATGGCTGTTTTACTGAAGGTGAACGCTTCAGCCCGAGCACTGAAAAAATGCAGGTCTGAATGTTCAGGTCAGTTTTCAGCCCTTTAAACCTTAAAATTTTACTTAGCACATTAAGAAAAAGTTTTAGCTTACACTCTGGCCTTTCCGAATTGTACTCGCACACTAAAATCCGACGTTTCGTTTGGGAGTTATGATCAAAACCATATCGATGTACACCTCTGTTTTTAATTTTCTGTACATACGACTATGTGTAAAACTTGAATTTCAGCATAGTAAACATGAGAATTTCAACGGGCTCTATTAACGAAAGTTTTAACTCAATTTCTAAGGTTTCCAAAAAGTCCGGAGTTGTCAGATTCCGATCAGCCCATCAAAAGTTATAGCCATTTTAATTTCAGCTTATCGACTATTTTGGATTTTCTCATACCGTTGGTTTATTTCTATTTGAAATTTCAACCTTTCAATTCCAATACTTTTGCAAATCCTTAACACTTAACGTTGTTATCTCCTTATTTTCAATAATTGGATCTCCATTCAATTGCTTACTTTATATTCGATATTCTTTCTATTCAATTTCCGGTTTTGTTTCAAGTGTTATATTCCGATTAAACTTGAATTCTCTTTAAATTTTCGACGAACTGGATTCACTTGACCCCTATTCCATTAATCAAAATTTATCTATTCGACAAAATCGAGATTTGAATTAACGACTGTTCACGACTCAATTTCATACTTAATTCTCAAACTATTATTTTTCGATTCCTTCTACTAAAATAAAGCTATACTTCATCTGATAGAATATTTTACAATCCAAATTCAAGAGTTCCGTGACGACCCCTCATTTTTTTAAGTCCATTTCAAAATTCGAAGTCTAAAATTTTCAACAAAACATGCATATTAACTTTGAATTGATGTCGTTAATCAGGACGAACTTAAGTGGCTTGATTCCGGTTTTTTTTTTTTTTTTTTTTTTTTTTTTTTTATCCTAAGTTCAAAATAACTTGTATATTTATACTATTTTACAGAAGACATGACATATAAAATTTTAAACCCAAATCTTTAATTACCAAACATATAAAAAATTTTCAAAATATGTTTACCATAAATTTCAACTTTAAATAACATATTCTAATTCCTTTATCAACATTCATAACATATGAACTTAAAATTTATATCATATGGGATTTAAATCCAAATCCTTTACTTAACGATTTATAATAACATTTGAGCAGTCTCCCTCACTTAAACTCTTCAGAATACACATCGATAATGCGTGCACTCATTACCGAAGTCGTTTCTAAGGTCTAAGAAGGGATTACACTCATTTCGTTTTAAAACCCTTCAAAACTATTTCCAAAACTATTCTATAAAAATAATAGTATTTCAAAACTTTGGTAAATTATTATCAAAGCCCGGAATCAAATTTCAAGTTCATTTCCACATTATCATAAACTGTTTTACAACCAATTATACCCACTGGTATTTTTCGATTTTTTCATATTTCTTCATTCATTAATTTTTTTTTTTTTATTTAATTTACGATTTAATCAACCATAATGGGTAATTACTTTATATTATCACCCACTAAAACAAATACATACATATTTGAACCATAATATATATTTAATATATTTTAAAATATAATCGAAAACCATATTATGTTAAGTCATTCTGTCCGAGCATTTAGAAATTTCTATCGATTCTATGGCGTCCCATATATCGACCAGAATCTATAAATATTCAACAGAACAATTAACACAACATAAAATCATTTTTATATTCAAAATACAAATACGCTCTCTCATATATTCACTCGAACTCATTCTAGGGCGTTACTAACCCCATCTCTAATGAGTTAATTTCCAAACAGAGCCAAGGTTATCGCTAACCATCGCTCTGATACCAACTGTAACGACCCAGATTTTTGACCGTTTAAATCGACAATAAACCACACATGTCGACCCAAACAAATCGCCAACCCAGATAGTTATTGGGGAAAAATAAGAAAAAGAAAGAGAAGAAGAAAACAATCACAGAATCTCACAGCGGAAGGATCACATATAATAGACAAATAAATATTCAAAAGCATTTAAACGTATACATTCGAGTTACAACATTTAAATCAATCAGAGTTATACACTTACATACACATAATGCAGCGGAAAATAGAATGTAGTGGATACATGTATATCAAACTCCGTCTTCGATCTCCAAGGCAAGACAATCTTCATTAACTGCAACATCTGCTGACCCGAGCGTATTGCATAAAAAGAAAAACACAACAAACACTCGGATCAGCACTAAATCATCTCATATTAGTCAAATTAAAATACGAAATAATATCAGTGTCATGGTGCAGTAACTCAAGAGATGTTACGGGATTTTTCCATCTCTCAAGGATCCGTTAAACTAATACATACATAGTATAATACGCTATTACAATAGTGTTTATTCAGTAAAGTATAATATATCGAAAATAGCGTAAGCAGGATTCCATGGTCCCCTTACACCGTTTATACCATTGCCGTACAGTTTGCATATAACACACCAGTACGTCGGTGGATAGGGATGCGCCGTGATACGACAATGTTAAATCAAAATCGTAGGGGTTCGATCAGGATAATATGACAAGGCACTGAGGAAATACCCCGGTAGGATTCTACCGAATTGCGGACCCAGGCCGGTGGTAACGCATAGCCGCAACTACCGCCCACCTCGAACGACATTCCCATATTCAAAGGTGCACCCGAATCAATCACAACAGTAAAAGAGATGGTTTCGAAGGAGCGCGTTCGATCAGAGATGCGATCTCATTAACCTGGGTATGGCTCCTGTTTTAGTCATTTCAATTATGACCCGAAGGTCAAGGCTAATCCATCATCGTTCTCTTTCTTCAAATCCAGTAATCGCCTCCATACCATCCTTCTTCGGTTCTGGAACTTCCACCGCGTGCACAGTTGTCAAAGTGGTATCGACACTGACAGAGAGTATGCCTTATGTCGACTCCGGTCTCCTTGACAACCGAACGTTTACATTTTTCACACCGGTCAGTGTTTTTACTTTCAAAGGAGTTCGTATTTCATATCGAAAATATCATGTTCAAAAATCATTTTCATATTCTAAACAGAATATTATTCAAATGGGATTTTCCATTTATTCATAACAACTCGATCTAATTTCCAACTTAAATAAAATTTGAATATCAAAATAATTAACAATATATTTAAATAGTTTAAAGGTATAATTGAAATAATTTGAGATAATAGTTTGTAATAAAAATAGAGTCTGACAAAATAATTAGAACATTAAAATAATTCATAAAATAAATAATTAATAATTATAAAGTATTTTATTTAACTAACTTATAAAATAAATAGTTATAAGGAAATTTAATTTATTATCAACATAGTTTGAAAAAATAGTTTTGACATACTATAGTTGGAATTTAGCATCGTTTCGACCAGATTTCGTTTACACTTGCAGTTGTATTTCAACTTCAAGTACATTAATTCAAATTCACAATCCCAATCAAATTTCATTTCAAATTTTCATTCATTTCAAATTCGCCAATTCCGTTCAGACGGTTAAACTCTAACCCGTATCCCATTCCAACAATCTCAATTTATTTCGAATAAACCGAATTCGATTTCAATCATTTCAATTTGTTAAAATTTCCACTTCCATACTTATTAAATTTCAATCCATTGAATCCCAAAACAACATTTGATTTCGAATCATATTCCCATTTCGAATATTCAATTTATAACAAAAATTGAATTTGCAGTTCATTTTCATCGTTTCAAAGGTTTAAACTTTCAACACATATCGAGTTTACAATTTCACCTTTAATTCAAATCAAGGTTGATTTAAAGTAAATCTCAAATCAGACACCACAGTTCAATTTCAATACATTCGATTTAAATAAATTCCCCCTCGATTTAACTATAATTTCAACACAAATTCATTTCCCTTTTTATTTGTATTTCTAATTTCAAATTCAAAGGAAAATAAATTATAAAACATCGCTTATTGTCGTTAAACAATAAATTTCAAAATTCACAATTTCATTTAACCGACCGGTGTCCGTATATAATTTGCTATCCTATGGCCAAGTGAATAAATTTAATTTCTCGATATTCCGGGATGGATCTATCATTTCAATCCAAATCAGGGTCACAGAGATGTATCATTTCACTCTGTGTTCTTAATTCATTTTATCGATAAATCCCGGGTTTATTCGATGCCCGTAACATCAAGGGTGAATGGGATTTATCATCAAATGGCACACAACATCATATACTGCATAACAGAACAGTCCAAGCAATATTCATCCAGAAATCAAATCAATCAGGGCAGCCATCACATCGTTTATTCAACAGTAAATTGAATCATTTTTACTATTTATCAAGTGTCGGAATTCTAACTAGAAATTTAAATTAAATTTAAATAACCAATTATCGACCTTTATTGCATGTAACAGACTGGCATGTCAAATTCAAGCAATCATTCACCAAATCAAACACAAACATGCAACCAATTCATTTCATACTTTAATTCGATAAATATGGGATCAATTTAGTATTTCGTGAGCGATGAAACACTCACCTTTGGGTTCCAATTCGGATCGAACGTCCAGAAAGCCCCAAAATTCGACAGTCTCCAAATGCTGCGACATTAGTGTCAAAACGTCCGCAACTCCGCCACGATCCCAACGCAACAAACCGTTCGTCAATCCGAGTCAATATGAACAAGTTATAAACGTTTTAGTGATTGGAATTAAAATATATAAAATTTTATTTGAAAATCCTCACCCAACCAACAATTGCCACGTCAGCCTGGCCTCCTCCCGCTCCTTCTTCCTATTCGCTACAGGAAACCGACGGAAAAACCCATTCGTGCGTCCACCTTTGACCGACGAGAACTCCCGGCTCCGGCCACCTGGAGCCTTGAACCCACCACCATCGGAAAGCCCAGCCCGAGCCGCTTCTCCTCACGCCGGACCCGCCACCTCCGGTGATCCTTCTTGCCGCCGGCGATCCCCCAACCGAAACCCCTTTTTGAACTTCAACGACGAAATTCCGGCGCTACACGCCCTTCCAGACCCAGCAACGACCATCTACAGACTCCCTACGACAAGATCTACAAAACCCATGTCTTAGATTCTTCGATTAAGCCTCCAATCGAAAAGCCCTAATTTGATGATTTAGGGTTACGAAAAAACCCAACTTTGACCAAGATTTTCCGGCAGTACAAGCACTGCATGTCGAAACAGATTATAGATCTAGGATCTACTCATCGAGGGCTTCGAAATGACATATAATTCTATAGGTTTTGAAGAGATTTTATTTTGAGGTGAATTTTTGTTTTAAAATCTAGGGTTTGATTTTTTTTCAGCCATGAAAATGAAGTTTGATGGAGAAGGAAGTAACGTAAAATGAAAATGGCTGATGTGTGAAGGAGGGGGAATTTTTATTTATATAATTATAAGGCCCAATATGATAAACACCCTATTATCCAATTCCACTGCTCTCGTTCACATTTTCTCTCCTACGATCAAACGGTAAATCCGAAAATTCTAAAAATTGGAATCCTGCAATAATTCACCGTTCCGGATCCAATGGCGCCGGTTTCGTCGAATTCCGAGACAGTCGCCAAAACAGCTAATTTCACAGTTAAATAAATTAATAAAATATTCAAAATTCAATTAACTGATTAAATTCAAATTTAAATATTTATAAATTCATATTTAAATCAAATTTACAATTTAGATAAATTTACAAATTTATTTCACATATATTTTATTCCATATTTAATTATTTTCAAATTTCAAACTTGAATTTCAAATTAAATATAAACAAATAAAATTCCAAATTTAACTTAACTTTCAACTTAAATACCCTTAAAAATTCAATTTAAATCAATTTGAAATCTAAATAAAATTTTATAAATCAAACCCATATATTTTATATTCCATATATAATTATTTAAAATTTAACAAATCCGGAATTCAAATTTTTGAACCTCAACGCTTATAATTGCTTTACATAAATTCCATAGCGACCTTTCGAAATTTTGATTTAGTCATAACTTGCAATTTATTCAGCGAAATTTCAATTTCTTAAATTCTCTGGAAAGATATGATTAATTCGATTCTAACGTTTCCAGTTTTACCCAATTCTGACTTAAAATGAATTTTATATAATTTTCCAAAGTTTGAAATCGAATTTTCAAACTACCGCGCCATTTCAGGCTCGTTATAAAATAAAAATAAATTTATTCATTCTTTTTTTCTTCGATTAAAATAATTTTTCCGTCGTTATTATTTAAAATAATTCACTTTTAATATTCAAAATTCTCCGAATTAGCCATAATGACATTTTTAAATTGGTTTGAATTTTCAGGTCGTTACAGGAGGTTTACTGTATCAGTAACCGCCTGATTTTCGCATTGGATAAGTACATATACACACACCTTTGCATATGTTCATACAGCATTTAGAATCCTTTAAGGACAATGATTGCTCGTGGATGATGACGTGAGTAGATGGACGATGGATGGTAGGATACGTTCTTCCTAACTTGAAGATTTCGGGAACGAAATCCTTTAAGGAGGGGAGAATGTAACAACCCGTATTTTGAATAACATGTTATAACATAAATCGAGGCAGAATTAAATGATAAAATCTGAATCAAGGGAAACGGGCTGTGCCATTGCGTTTGTCTCGGAAAAATACGCGAAATAGAGTCCGAAATTTTGTAAATCGGAGTCCATATGACCAAGAAAAAGCCCGAAGAAGTTTTCAGAATTTCAAGGCCCGAAAACAGTTCAAATTCGGATTCAGATTCGAATTCAAACCAAAACAGATAGGCGGGATTTTTCCCGCTTAGGAAGGGTCGACACAGGGGTCGAGACCAGTGTCGACCCCCCCAATGGGTCGACACCCATGTCGAACCATGGGTCGACCCCTTCCCCCGGGTGGCCGAGTGGCCTTGTGCGCCTACATTGAGTTTGGGTCAGGTCTGGTGGCTAATGACGGGATTGAATGGCTCGGATTGGATCTAGGGTTAATCCTATGGCTAATACTATCCTAATCTTCTATAAAAAGACCCCTAAACCTAGCCTAAATCACCATTATTCAACCCTACAACTAAACTATGCCAAATTTGTTCCTCTCATGGCCTCCACTCTCATGCTAAAATTTCTAAGCTTATTTATATGAGAAATTTTGAAGTCATACAAGAGTTTTCAAGCTTGTATGAGTGTTCTTAGTTTGCATTCAAGTCAAGTTGCAACATTTCTATTACAAAGCAAGGGTTTTTATTGATTTGGCTCAAGGGTTTTTCATTTGGAGCTTTCATATTTGGGTGATTGCATAAGGGCTTCGTCTCAATCTTTATAATAAATATTCATTTGTGTCTACATAGCATTATAAGCCCTTTTCTACTTTCTTTTTGAACTATAAAGTTAAATGAGTGATGCAAGTTTGGGTTGATCATTATGATATGCAAGTTTGGTTGATCATTATGTTATGCAAGTTGGTTTAATCATTATGTATGACACATGTTGCTATGTTATGCAAGTTTGGGTTGATCATTATACTCATGTTATCATGTTATGCAAGTTAAACTTGAGTTTGTGAGCTTAAAACTTCAAGCTTTATATTAAAGGTTGCATTTTGGCAACATGGAAGTTATCATATCCCTTGTGATAACTTGCATGTGAGGCTAAATGCGAACTTCTAGCAACTTCTACATGTCATTTATCACCATGTATCACTTATATGCTAAGATTGGTTTTATGCATACTTTTGAAGCCTAATAATGCAATACGCAAGTATATGAACATATGTACATTTCATATGCCACCATGTTAACTTGTGGCTTCAACACCTTTTTGTCATGATTATGCCAAGTTCCCTTTTTTATCCTTTATGCGTTGTTGCGATTATGTAAACGATGGGATTACGATGGGGTTGGGTAACACTATGACATGAACATGGTTTTTATAACATGACGTGATATGTTAGCTTGTAATTATGTTTTGGAAACATAATAGACATGACACTTAGAAAATATAAGTGTGGCCAACTCGAGGTTGGGTTGAGTTTGTAGCATAAATCTACCCGGACCCGCCCGGCTTAACTAGTGGCTACAAACAATAGGACCCAATGTGAGAAGTTGGTCATGTTGTGCTCGAACCCGAGGTTAGACCAAGTTGTGGTGTAAAGCTAACCGGACCCGCCCGGCTTAACTAGTAACCACAACAAGGTCTAATGTGAGAGGTTAAAGCACATTAAGTTAATTAATGCCACCTGATTAGGGTTAAGTCATGGTCCACTTAATACTTAACCAATTTGGGCTTGATGGGTTAATCGGGGTTAAGTCATGAACCTTGGGTACACTTAACCAATTTAATCCACGTTTGGATCGGGTTAACCACATTTAACCCGTTAAGAAACCCTAGTTATGTGGTCTTTTTCAGCAGTAACCCTCTTGATAGTATCATGATACCCTAGGGACTAGGCTAGGGTGGGGCACGATTACTAGGCTGACATGTAAGCGACCAAAACGACGGCTGAGTAGGTACGCCGGTGTGGGTCCAGGCAGACTATGGTCGTGCACATAGTCCGGAGTGGGAAAATCAGGCACGGGTACCAGTAGATCTAGACTGTGCATGCTTGATTTGTGTCCGAGGTTGACACCATAGGACTTGATACACCCTAGGGTGGACCTAGCGCAGTTTAACTACATTTCATGTTTGGGCCGTATGACACCGACACTTGACAAGTTAGGCTTATAGGGAGCCAATCAACTAGACCGTGTAGTTGGACCTTGATTTAGGTCACCTCATGATATTGGGCCAAGCTTGGGCCAAGGGATCAATTCTTGTTTTTACTTGACATGTTAGAATGCTAGTACACCCGTGGTGCAAAACTTAACCTTGATTATGCGATGACACCTTTATCTATCTTGTTAGTTAATCATCATGCCATCATGTTGTTATCCTTATGTTCATCTCAGCTTCTCATGCCAGTTAACTTTACTAGTTCATGGACTGATAGTAGTTAGGGCTTACCAGTCTTTTTGACTGACCTGTTTTCTTTCGCCTCTTTTCTTCCGTTCCCCCCCCCCCCCCGGGTCCTCAGGGTGGGAACATTGGAGCTTAGCTTGGATCTTTATAGCTTGCTTACTGGATTTGCTCATGTACGGTTTTGGACATTGAGCTAGCAATGGTTTATCACTTCACTTTGGGGATAGTACTTTATGTATTTCAGTTTTTCAGTTTATGCTTTTCTCTAGACTTTGTTTGTTGGAAAATAATTTTGTAACTTGACTATGGTTTTGAAATGCTAGTTTGATCCGCTGCTTTATTTACTCTGTTTTACTTACATGTTCTGTCTTGTGATATCTGCATGCATGTTTACCTCGTTTAACGCCCCTCCAAAGCTAGTGTCCTTGCTAGAGTGGCATTGGCGGAGGTGGGGTGTTACAACCACACTCAGATAAATAAACAAACTGATAGGGTAAATGAGAATCTTGAGGATTTATTCAGGCTGTGTATCCTAGACTTTTGATGGACGTAGGAAGAGAATTTCCATTGGTAAAGTTTCCATATAAGAATAGCTTTAAGACCAGCATAGTAATGAATCTCTTTGAGGCATTATATGGATGACCTTGTCGATTACCCTCCTCTTGGTGGGAGACGACAAATAAACTATGTCTTAGACCAAATATGGTGAGAGACACTATCGAGAAGAATGACCTGGATGAAGGCGGCCTAAGATTGGCAAAAGTATTATGTCGATAAGAGGAGGATATATTTTGAGTTTAGAGTTGGAGGCCGGGTTTTTGTGAAAGTATTACCACTTAGGAACATAGTGACATTTACCTCGGTGTGGAAGCTTGCCCCAAGGTTCATTGGCCTATTCCCGGTAATAGAGACAATTGGAAAGATGGCAGAAAGGGTTAAGCTACCATAGAAGCTTTTCGGTGTCCATGATGTGTTTAATGTTTCACACTTGGAAAGTGCTTACATGACTCAGCTATGGTAGTTGAGCTTGATGAGCTCAAGGAAGTTGAAGTGGAGTTAGAGACATCGGTTCACCGTATTCCTATGAAGATTATTAGACATAAAGGTAAGAGATTGAGAAATAAAGAAGTTCGACTAGTGAAGGTTCAATGGAGTAACAATGAGGATGAGGCGATGTAGGAAGTGGAAAAGAGGATGCATATCACTTATCCTTTTCTATTTGAACATATGCTATAAATCATTCTATTGTTATCAATTTGCCTGAATAGGTTTCTTCTTTACCCTTAGTTAATCTTAGGACAAGCTCATGGATGTTAGGAATGACTGTGAGCATGTTAATAGAATATGTTATTTGTGATGTATGTTAGTGGTTTCAAGTGGTTGCTAGTGGATGCAATGGATGCATAACACTCACTAAGCACTTGAAAAGATTGGCTAACTAAGACACCTTCATATTGCATATGAAGGTGTGCACTTTTTGTTTATTTAAAATCAACAGTTATATAAATGGATGAATATGGATAATGTTTGCAGCACCCATGTTGAATTATCAATATCATTAGGGACTTGCATTCATATTGGATCAGTAGACCGCCTAGTCTTTGCATTAGTTAGGGACAAATACACTACACTATTGAGTAATTTCATAAATTGCGTTAGAAAAATTAAGGATAAAGGATTCCAGTGGATGATGATTGGGTAGTTTGGATGTAGGTATTGGATGAAAATACTTATATCATTCTTCTATCCTTGGAGATTTCGGAGATGAAATCCTTTACAGGGGAGAATGTAATAACCCGAATTTTTAAGACACAATAATTAATTAAATAATAAATAATTTTATTAAATTATTAGAAATTGACTACAAAATTATAACATTGTGTGTATGGTGATATTCTGATCTGTATAGATTTCAAGTTTGCAAAAATCGGAGTTAAAATGACCAAGCTACAAAAAAATACACTATGTTTGTTGACAAAACCCAGGACACATGTGTCGACACACTTTATGGGTGTGTCGACACACATCTGAACCAAGATGATAATTCATCTAAGTATTTTTTGGTGATGTTGGTTTTATAATTACAGCTGACTTGCCAACTCCCTATTGGTCCAATTTTGAAATACTGAGATTTGATTGACCAAATACATAGGTGACACAGATTCAATCTAAAATTTAATCGCTCCACATTCCCAACTAAAATTATAAATAAACCCTAAATCCTAACTCTCAAATCCCACAGAACACTTCTCCCTAGGGTTTACTATGTATTGAGAAGAACTTTAAAATAATTTTTTTTGGAGAAGAGGAAAATTATATATATGTATAATATATATATATATTGGGGTTCTTTTGCAGTTGCCGATTTTATTTTCAATTTTTTACTATTTTTCTTTTCAATTTTATTTTTATTTCATTATTTAGCAGTAGTTCCAGTATTTTATCTATGTAGTTAAATTTTCATTTTCCTTGCAGTCTTCAATTTTGCTCTATAAGTTAGTTTTATTTAGTCTTTTTTCTTAGTAATATTTTTCTTTTATTTCAGCATTTATTTCTTTTCCATGATTGCTACAATTCCTAATTTAAGCACAACTCTTGTCTCTCTTTTATGTGTTTAATATTAAAACAATTGCGCAAGAATTGCAAATATGTAATTAATAAGGTTAGTATTAAAATTATAGTAAAAATTGCTGCATTTCAGAAAAAGGGAATAAGTTTAAGAATTGGAAAATTACATCAAAAAGGAATAGACTAAAATTTGCAAATAAGCAGCAGTTTATGACTAGCTTTCATAAACTATTAGAAACAACATAAGTATTATGATAAATAAAAGGATCATAGAATCATAATAATAACAAAATATAGACATTTAGGACCCGTTGGACCACCTCTCATATCAGAACAGATTTCTGATGGTCCTAGCTTGACCGGGCACGCTTAGGTGGAACAACGGTGTAAGTGGTAAGAAAGAAGATTGGGTTTGGGGTGCCACTTAGCTTATTTTGATAGGACCCGTATGACCACCTACCTTTTAGACCAACTTTTTGATGATCACAGGATGATGATCACAGAATTATTACAAGCACGCTTAGGTTGACTAGCAATGTCAGACGTCATATTTAGTTGATTAGTAAGACAAATGATTCTTCTGAGCATGAAGATTTCGATCACGGATTACTATGACATGCGTTTTAGAATGTATCTTTTTTTGCTAGTAGACAGGATATTCTAGTGGCATGTAGATGCCCAGTTTAGGTCTGGCCTCCAACTTTGGGTCATGGTATGGGTTAAGAGCTGACAGAAGGGTAGACTTAGGGAACTAATCCCAAGAATAAAAATTCAGAATAAAAGAATAACTCCGATAAGTAATTACAAATCAGATAATTTACATTTATTCTAATCACATTTGGGCACGTACACAAAACTATTATCAAGTTTAATTCCTTTTCTTTGTCTAACATGCCGGCAATCATCTCACTCACTAAACTTAAAAGTTTGGTCTATTCCTGTTTCTTCATTTTTCCCTCTTTAGGTTCACAAGCTTGATTTGGACCATCTTTTCCTTCTTCTTGGAGCAACTCCTAGAGCTCGGAATTGATGTATTTCTTCCATTTTTTTCTGTTTCATGTTGGTTGGATTTTATCTGCATTTGAGAGGGATATTATTGTACTTTACTCTGATGTTGGCGAGATCGAGAGATGCACACTTTGTTTTTGCTGATTTGAGACATGTGGTGATGATTTGACAGTATTTTCCGAAATGAAATAATTTGTGTTTTGAATTTCCAATATTTTTTCGCTATGTAATGTTTTATATTTTTTTTTACATATCTTAACGCTTAGTCTCTGTGAATTGTTTTAAGTTTTACCAACAACTCCCTTCAAATCTTTGTACCCCTATTTTGGGATGCTAAGGGGTGCTAGGTTGTAATGACCTTCCACTTTGACTGCTCCAAGTCGGTAATTAAACCAACTCGAAATGTTCAAAATAGGAAATTGTTATTTAGCTTACAAGGTTTAATCAAAAAATATACACAAAATCACAGACAGAAAAGATAACAATATCTCACAACAGAAATTTTATACATAAATATCAGAGTTTACAAATTTTTTATATACAGCGGAATATTTAATTAATACATATAGTTTTCAATTAAAATAAAACGGAAGAACGAGCCAAAGCGAGTGCCTCTTCACGTGCTTCAAGCTTCGATAACTGAAATCTCTAAAATCTACAACACTCGTATCTGACGTGAGCGTTTCATGCAAGATATTTAATACTCGAGCCAGGATTAAACTTATTTCAAATAAGTCAACTTCAATAAGTACTGAAATAAATAGTTTGTAATATCCACATATTTAATTCTAAACCACAATAAGTGTCTTACACGTGAATTCATAGTTGGTGTATAACTTAAGCATATCACCGGGAAACATAGCAAGGCACGACAATGTCTTTTTTTCTTCTTCTTTAAAGCAAGGGTACATATCTATGATGGCAAATTCTATTTCAACCCACCATTTTAGGTAGTAGCCCCCCAAAATCATGAAATAATCAGTAAACCCACAAATTTAGTTAGTAGCCCCCCGTTCTTTTAAAAAAAACCAAAAATACCCTTCCACGTAGGGGGACTACGTGGTTTTTCACTGTACCTCGTAGTTGCCCTACGTGGTTCATCAAAGTACCACGTAGATGATCTCCGTGGTTCATTCATGGACCACGTAGACATACTACGAGGTACACCAAAAAACCACGTAATGCAACTACGAGGTGTTCAAAAAACTGGAAAAAAAATATAACAGTAAAAGGGTAGTTTGGTCATCGTATTTTTTTGATAAAATGGGGGGCTACTAACTAATTTCGTGGGTTGAAATAGAATTTGCCATCTATGATATTTAATTCTAGTTCTAAGTAAACGATTCCTCGCAAGGTGCGGAAACAATAATTAAAAACAAGACATGTTGTATTTTGCAAAAGTGCCAGAATAAACAAATACAACAATATACATTTAAATACTTATAGACCAATATGCAGTACATATGCCACGAGCCAAACCTGTGTAGGCAGTTCGATTAACATGCATAGATATATCCACATTTACAAACCAAATAAGGGTATGCAATCATACACTACAATATAAATCTAAACTGATTCACATGCAACAAGATTGGCCTTTCATGTGCGTGCATGCACGTTCCACTTCTAAACTAAGGCAACAAGTGTATATGTGTATACATAATCAGTAAAGTGCCATAACTTCGCATATGTCCAAATTACCAGAAGTGTACTTCATAAACTAGGTGTTATTATTTTAGTTAAACCATGACAAAGAAAAAGCAAAATGGAGTCATTAACAATTACATTAGCAAGGATAAGTAAAGCCCGTCATAAACATTACAGGTATTCAAAAATGCAAACAAGATTACATAACTGTGCAATAACTAAATACGGACAGAAATGAAGCATCAGTGTACCACTTCTAGATTATAGGTCCAACGGAAATATGTATATACGATCTGGTTCACACTGGGTAAGGATGAGCAAGGCCAGTCTCAATTGGTCACAAGAAATTTACCATACATTAAGGTGCATATGGCATAACAGTCTCGAAGTAGGCAAAAATTATCATACCAAATGGATACATACACACATGGTGCAGTGCTCAAGACCGAGAATACAATGTTAGGGGCAACATAAGCATGGAAAGGGGAACATGACGTGATGTCCAATGCAGTAAGCAACAAAATTAGCAACAATCACCAACACACTCAACAATAATCAAACCCAAGTTTCTATTTATATTCAGTATCATGTTGATGTTAAGATATTTGAAATTAATCTAATCGTAAGGTAACTTACCTTAAATACAGTAGTGAAATGGGGAAAGCAATGAGCTATACTTACTCAATCATGGCTTCGATGGTGGACTGACCATAGTCGGAGATGCTCTCGGGAAGGTGGAAGCGAAGCGTTAGTTTCGTCCTGAGATGATCGGTGCAGAGTTTTTCGTTGCAGCTACAATGTGGGTGGAGAGAAGAAGTTGAAGGGTCTGTGAGTCGACTTCCAATTGTTCGGAAATGGCTCCTGGTGGTGATTTAATCGACTTTAGCACCACGAAGAAAGGCGGAGTGGTGCGTGATGGATGACGTGATATTTGGGTGGCAGTTTGACCTCCAGATGGTGGACGTGTTGACCAAATCGGGTGAGGAAAAACAATTTAGGGAAGATCGATTTTTTTAGGATAGAAGCCATTTCCATTTAGGGGAAAGTTGCGATTTTTATTTTGCTGAGGAAATGAAAAAGGAAGAAGGGCCGGTGGAAAAACTAAGGGGAATAAGGATGGTATAACAAAAGAAAGGGGACACATGTTGTGATATAAAACAAAAATAAAAGACAGGTGTTATTCCATTGACCGCAGAAAAAAACAAGTGTCCCATATATATTAAATTAATTACTAAGTGTCTCATTAGAACAAAATTTCGATTTTAATTAATTAACTTCAAATTTAAACTAATTTAAAATGAAATCATATAGATAAAATGGTTAACTACAGAAATCCAAAGTTCAGTAAAATTCACTAAGATTCAGACGTTATAATACTCAATATTCAATTACACAAGTTGTAAATAATTCATCGGTGTTCATATTTCAGACAAGTATTTGTATTATCGAATTTATTCTGAGTTCAATTCTGTATCAAATGAATTAAATTTAAATTCTAAAGTTACATTTTCTTAGTACATTTTGAGACAACTTCAATTATTCAAATAAGTAAATCTACAATAGTTTTCAATATACAACATTCGACCAAAGTAATTTATTATTTCAGACTTTGATATTTTTGAGTCATTACAATCTCCCCCAATCAAAGCTTTTCGTCCTCGAAAAGGAAAGTTATTAAAATTATACTTATGTATGTAACAATTTATTTATTTTATAAGCTCATATATAGTTTTTAAACTTGTAAGAAAATGTAAGTTACTTTTCAACTTCAAAAATTTCCTGATGCCCAGATTTACGGAAAATTTCGGTAGCATCTCCCCTGCATGGTTCTATCGAAAAATTTCCCATACGCAAAACAACAAAAGTACAAAATATATATCTCATCTACACGATGAGACATCCCTAAACAAGGGAAACAATAATATAAACCCAAATACCATATTTAATTTGAAATGCGTACCTTTTAATTAGCAACCTAAGTATATTTTCTTATAATTTAGTGATGAGTGCAACAACAAGCTCCAAATTGAAGCGCATGCCATTGCAACCTACTAAAATACTTATAAACAAGTAAGAATCAAGTATATATAAGCAACAAACTTATATATATATATATATATATATATATATATATATATATATATATCGTAAACAATAAATACATGGCACAACCGACAAATACGAAAGTAAACTTGACTTGACAGTAACCAAAGGATGCTTAAAGCAAAATTTGTTCATAAAATCAAATGCTACATACAAATAGACAAAATTTTCTGCATTCACATTCAATTTACTTGTCTTTTATGTTATACAAATCTACTTTACTTAAATGTAAATTAAATCCATGTACACATTTATTACAAGAGTTCATTTTGTTATATTCATTCTACGTAATGTTTCATTTTGTTTACATTTTTCTTCACGTTCATATACTCTATTTATTTTTATTCAACGTTCATTTACCTTCGACAACTTTTTATTTAAATCAACTCAATTCATGGATTCCATTTTAGTTCATCTATTTTCTTTCATTTAATGGTCATTCATATTATCCATTTAAAATTTTACTTGCATTAAGTTGGTTCACGTACAACTCATCTAATTTCCATTTATTATTGAAATGTCTCATTTATCGTTTTTATATGAATCTAAATTTTACAAGGCTCATTTATTATTCAACTTTACTCATTAGGTTTATTTACAATAAAGTCTATTTATTGAATTTAAAAGTTTTATTTAATCCTTTTTGTTAACTTAAGTTTCTCATATCCAAACTTTAATTATTATAACAGAACTTAAATTTGAAAATACAATTCTCGAATCTAAAAATAATTATAAAATCAAAAACATATATTTAAATTCAAAATTGTTGTTATCTTAGAGCAATTAAAATTTTTATTTCTTATTTTATTATGTTGAAGTTGTATAAATTTAATTTCAAATTATTGATTTGTTATTTCAAGTTTGAGAATACATAATCACTTGCAGTTTGACAAGTCTATTTTTGTCCTCATAGAAATTTTGATTATGCGTGGTACTGACGCATGATCAAAACGTCTCTAAGAACGCAATATACTTGCTTCAACTCCGATACATAATGGTTACATCTAGTTCCCCCAGATAACATATGTACCCTTAAGCAATCACTACCTTACGAATTACACCATGACACACAACACAACCATAGATCGTAGATACAAAATGGTTTCGTCTAGATCCTCCAAAAAACATCTGTACCTTTGAGCGATCCCTGCTCTACGAATTACGCTATGAAAACCCAACTCATGGATAAAAGTCTACTTATAGTAACACTGGTGGTTACGTCGTTATCACTCATAGATCTTAAGCAATCACTGCCTGTTGAATTAGGCCATGTGGACTGCAGATACACAATGGTTATGCCTAGATCCTTGGGAAACAACCCAATCAGGGATCAAAGTTTACTTATAGTAACACTGGTGGTTACTTCGCTATCACTCATAGACCTTAAGCAATCACTACCTGTCGAATTACACTACGCTGACCGCAGATACACAATGGTTATGCCTAGATCCCGGGGAAACATCTTTACCTCAAGGCAATCACTACCCAGGTGGATTATGCCATAAACGACCATAGATCGCAACTACACAATGGTTTCGCTTGGGTCCCCAAAGAAACATCTGCAACCATAAGCTTTCACAGCCCTGTGAATTTTGCTATGAAGTCGAGTTCACAAGACCATGGGTTACTTCGTGGAATTCAAAGAACTACTCGAGTATTATATCAAGCAGAATGTACTTTCCATGTCATTAGTTCAAAAACATGTGTACTACACATATAGTACTTCACTTCAAATCACATTTATATAAATACCCTTCTACATAAATTTTCCAAATCTCATTTCAAATATATCATTCTCATGTAAATCGATTATATAAGATTATCAATTTCACGTCAATTATATTCCAAATCAATAGTCTTCGTATCTCATACTTATATAATTCATATACAAGTTTCCAAAATTTCATATCAAAATATTCGTATATCGATAATCTTCACAATTTCCATTTCAAGATCAAATTAAATTGATTTCAAAACAATTCGAGTATTCAATATCATTTCAAATTTTAAATCCACATCTACAAGTTGATTTATTATCGACATTCATATTCAATTGGATTTCACATTACGATTATCGATATTCAATCGAGTCTTTACATTCAATCATTTTGGGTCTTAAATTGTTCGAATCGGATATATATACTTTTATCAAAATAATTAAGTTACATAAAAATAATTTTTGGATAATAATAGGTTAATATAAAATAGATTTAAATAAATAGAACCTTGGAAAATAAGCTAAATAATTACATAGGTTTGAAAATGTTTTGAATAAAATAAACGGGTTTTGCAAAACAATAAGCTTGATATAAATGAATATGATAAAATAAACCAATTTGTAAAATAAGTTTGAATACATAAAATATGGTTTGGAAAAATATTTTTAAGAAAATTTGTTTGAAAACAAAGTGTAACGTCCCGCATTTTTATCGGTTTGTGTTTGATTATTTAAATCAGTTTAAATATTGAATTCGTAATATAAGAGGATTTATATATTAATTAAAATGAAGTTGAACGTATAAAAATATATATTAAATATAATCGAGCTCATAACAATGCTGCAGTTCGTAATTTAACATTCTGAAATTCAACTGAGTGTACATGACCCGTTATTAGTCGGATTTCTTCGAAACAAGAAGCGTTGGAATCTGTTGAACAGGATTTTTCTAACAGAAGTGAAAAATCAAGATTTCACGTTATAGCTTGTGAATTTTATCCAAATCAAATATTTCGAAAGTCGCTATAAAATCGTTTATCGACCGTAACAGTTTATTTGATATGACGGCATACTGGATTCGAATTTAGACAAGGTCCTTTTGAGGCGTAGTGATAATCTAATTTTTAGAATTTTACTGTAATTTTTAATTAATCAAATAAGCAACTTTTTATTTGGAGTATTTTGCACCCTGTATCAATATTTTGGAGTTTCAAAATATGAGTTAACCTACCGATATTTTTATATTTTTGGGATCATGGTACCTCGTTGGGCACGACTATATTTTTATTCTTGTCCATAGCGGATTGTATTGAACGAAGTTCTTACGGATACACAAAGAATTTTATACGCATGATACCCCTGTCATACTACCTTTCCATTCATTCAACTTTTAGTTATTTCACATGCCATTTCAAACTAATGCAGACATTATATAAATCCCACACAAGCCTAACATGTAGACCAAAGACCATGAAGTGATGTAAAGTGAAAACTCAGCTTACTTTTCCCCTCCAAATTTCATGACACAGTAACGGCAACCATATCCATTTATGATCCTATACACAGACCAAAGCATGTGTTTTCTTTTCCTACGCAATTGTAGCTTCACCCCAGACAACCTATGTTGTACCTCAACTTCGTGTATGGTACACCATGATTTGCGCCATATCTACCCCAAGACTTAATACTTAAGTTTTCATACATTTTAAATATTTATAAACATTTAATGAAAAACACTCTTTGTACTGTAAGAATCACACTGCGCCATACCCTTGAAAGGAAAATACATGGCAGTGACATATCAAGCCTACCCTAAGCTGAAAGCATCACATTCAAATGTAAGCTATCTAAATAAAATCACGTGAGCCGTGTAAACAAAGGAAGCTATCAAGCCTACCCTTTTCTAAACCACAGACCCTCACCTGACTAGTTAAATCAAATAGACTACTCGAAACATTGAATGAAATGTACAAGTAGGTACAGGCTACCAATGGAAAACGTAAGCTACATTAACCCTACACTGTAAAATCCATGAATATATTATACACCTTAACTCTTAAACAATAGCAAATAGCATGAATAGTTAAATCAAAATGCTGCAAACCTAACTATGCTGAAGGGTGTACGTCGTACTATTGCTATTCCTTGGCACCCAAGGACAACTCGTCTATAAATACATAGGGCCTCACATATTTTCTTCACACATAAACAAAAATGAAAAGAAAACTGGACCGAAAAACAGAATGGTAGCAGGTGAGAGAAAATAGAGAGGCTATGAGCATCGAGGGATGGACTGAAGCTTGGCGACGCTGCATAACGCTGGAGAGTGAAGAAAGGTCTGAAGTGTGAGCAGACGGGGTACTTTGGTTAGATGAAATGAGTTGGTGGTGTTGTGTTAGGAGTGGCATACATGGCTGTTATGAGAGGGACGTGGCGTGAATGGACATAAGGGACTGGCGTATATGTGTGGTATCATGAAGGGACGGGTGGCACGAGTTAGCTACAGGGCCGCAAAGATGAAGGTCTAATGATTTCCATGCATTCGTGAAGGAGAATATTGTGCTGGAGGAGGGGTTCAATACAAGCAAAAGGGGACTGGACGTGAGTCATTGGACTGTAGTAGGTGATGAAGTTATTGTGTTAAGGGTTCCAACTACTAAAGTGTGCGGAGATGTTGTGTATGGCACGCTCCGAGAGGCCGACGTTAAAGCTGGACTGTGCTTGGGGGTAGTGCTGTTGGAAGAGCAGCAATACGAGGTGCAAAGCATACATGAGCAAGTTTTGTGGGGAAATTATTATATAATAATATAAATAGTATAACGTGATGTGGCATTGGAAGATTTCATGCTTTTGGGACATGCGTTTGAAAAGGGAAAAGATACAGGAGGAACGTTCTTTTTCTTCAATTGGAGGAGACAGGAAGGACACACAAATTATGGGTTTTAACAATGAAGTTTTGGGCCTGATTATGACGCAAGTCCAGTCCTTTTCTAGGAAGAAAATGCATGATCAATGTGAATGAAGAAGTCAATGGTTAGCAGCCTTTTGTTGAGAAGGATGGTTTACTGGCGGTTCATGGTGTACCGAAGGGAGTGATGACTGATAGGGGTTTGCGCGGTCTGGTTAGCAGGAGCGTGTTGTGTACGTAACACAGGTGGAGCCGGTTATTTCGTAGGGAAGATTGACTTTTCAGGTGGATTAGTATGGAAAGGGATGAGAGGTTCATGAAGTAGGAAGATTTTAAATGAAGTATTCAAAGAAAAAGGTAGTTCCGACGGTGGATCGGATGTTTGCCTTGGAAGAAGTATTTGCGGAAAATGGTAAGTAAGAGAGATGTGATTAAACGGCTAAACCAGGGTAAATAAGAATTGAACACCGTCTGGCACGTTGGAATCATATGAGCAAAGGCTACACCACAAAGTTGATTTGGAGCAATCCGGAGCTCGTGGGATTTAGGGCAGAACTGAACGCCTGGTTTAATCGACCGACGCAAATCGTTATTTAACGGTTAACGCGCAAAGGTGAGTAAATTCACTAACTCTGATAAAATTTAAAATATTATAATTATATTTTAAATATTGGTTGATTGTTGTGTGATGGTCGTTTAGATAAATTACAGTTAAATTGGTTGAAATATATAGTCATAATGGCGTCTGTATCTTCTTCTTTCTTGCCGAATAATTCTCAAGCTAATCCGCCGTTTCCCCATTCATCTTTGGGCAAATCAAATACGGCGACGGTATCTTCTTCCCATTTCTTGTTGAATAATTCTCAAACTAATCCGCCGATTCCCCATTCATTTTTTGGCAAATCAAATATGGCGACGAGTAATCGTGGTGGATGTTTTCGATGCGGAGATGACAATCATTTTGCGAGAGATTGTAGAAATCAAATCAGATGCTTTAATTGTGGAAAATTGGGACATCGAATGGACAATTGTTTGGAATCTGTAAGAGGGACTTCTTCTTGGCAAGAGCAGACAAAATCCAAAGAAACACATCACCATATTGTAAACTCTGGTATGATCTTATTAAAGAATTTCTTGAGCCTTAATGAACAGGTGCAAATCGTCAATAGATGTCAAGAATTTGGCTTGGGAAACGGGGGTTTCTATAGACCATGCTTTGAGAATGGTGCTATGTTAAATCTGCATATGATGTGTTTAGGTAAGAACTGGAATCCACAGTCCATATTATACGAAGATAGGCGGTTATTTGATGGTGTTATCCCTCCTGTAATTCCATCAGAATTCATAAAGATGGTCAGTGATACCATGATAATTGCGAATAGAGAACTTGCAGACAAGGTTGGAAAGGCCGAAGTTTTACCTTCTATACATCCTGACGTCTGTATTGTCAACTACTATAATATTGGGGGGAAGCTAGGACCGCATCAGGACAAAGATGAAAGTCATGAAAGTCTCTCTCGTGGTCTTCCAGTAGTCTCTATCTCTATAGGAGATTCGGCTTAGTTTGTATACAAGGTTGAGGGATTCAAAGGAGTAGACAGGAATATTATACTTGAATCGGGAGATGTTCTTATATTTGGTGGAAAATCAAGGGGAATTGTTCACGGCATCTCAGGTATTCTCAAGGATACTGCTCCGTCATTGATTAGAGAAAGGACCAATTTGAAGATGGGTAGGTTGAATTTAACTTTCAGGCAATGTGAGGTTCCAAACATAGTGGAGAGTGGTAATGCTGTTAATTATTTGCGGATGAATCGGTTAAATTGCTCGTATGCAAATATAGTTAGGCAATCTCAGTCGTATATGCCTAGTTGGAACCTAACTTTGCCTAAAGGTGGCCGTTCTAGAAAAAACTTGGGTGCTCATTGTTGCTTTCGTTGTGGTGACTCCTCCCATTTAGCAAAAGATTGTCGGAATGGTACACGTTGTTTTTACTGTGGCGGGGTGGTCATCGCAAGAAAGGCTATCCACAAAAATTCACAGGCAAGTCAGTCAGGGAATTATTGCAATACAACTGTTTGAGGATATGTCTGAAAATAACTGAAATACTGGACTTGTATGTAAGAGACTTCTCCAGTGGTGAAAACGAAGGCGCTTATCTGATTTTGTTGTTGGGGTGGAATCTAGAAGGGATGGTTGATGGGATCCTTTGGAGGAAGTGTGTTGAGTCAGCAAATGTATATCCTCCACTGCCTAAGCCATTATCAAGGAAGGATCATGCATTTTCTTTCTTTTTAAATCTCATCAAGCTGAGAAGGATGTACGTTGATTCAAACGTCAGTAATATGAAGGCTGTTATTCGACTGTTGGATATGATTCTAGCGCACTTTGATGTTTTAAATACAGCCATAAACTATGATCACAGCGAAGATAGCCTTCAGTTCCAGACTGAAAGTGCTCCACAGCGTACTGATGTAATGGGAAATAGGGTCCAGATGGGGGAGGACATGGATGTTAACTCAGTTGTAAACATTGCTTGCGATGCCTTTCTGGAACAAGATTTAATGGATGAGGTGAGTGGAGTTTGGCCGTTGTTTAATGATCCATTGTTTTATGATCCGTGTGTTATGAAATGTAGGGGAATTTATGTTGATGGTTGTTTTAATGATGGTCTGTTTGGCGACGAGTTCATCAATAATGGGTTGGGAAGAGAAGTTATGACAGGGGTGGATGAGGAGGACATGGGTGATTATGCTGTTTATACCACTGAGATTGAGCATGTCAGTGGGTCTAGCATGGGGGATGAGTTGGACTGGAATGTGCCTAACAATGTTGAGCTCTCGAACAGGTTTGCTTTGTTGGGTGAATATGAGGACAATTTGGATTTGAGGAGGGAAGAGTTAGGTGGTCAGAAAATGGTTTCTACAGTTTTGCCTGCTATGAAGTCTGGCAACATGTTGAAGAAGGGTTTCAAAGTTGGTAAGATAAAATGTGGTAGGCTTTTTCAAATGCATGTGTTGAAAATACCCAGAACTGTGTGTGCAGCTGAAGGAATGAACAGCCACGTAAGTAAAGCTGCAGGTACAGGTTGTGATGTTGATTCAGTTTGTTTAGATAAGTTACAGAAGTCAATGCAAATGAATCGTGCTAGTAATGTTAGTGAAGAGGTCATGGAACAATATAATACTTCAGTATTCAGAGATGGTGAACTAGTGTCTTTCAGTGAGGATATGGTCGTCGAGGATAAGGGTTTAATAAGTTTGAAATCTTGTCATTCGTCTACTATCTCATGCACATGGGACAGGGGTTCATGTACTGTGTTGGTAAACATGAAGTTCATGAAACTTTTCTCCTTATTTGCGAGACCAAATTATAATGTGCCTATCTGGGTGGATGATTTACTTCGTTCGGAGTTTATCACTGGAGTTGCTTCGAGGCCCTTAAACAGTGGAAGAGTTTCGGAGTCTAGTGAGGTTCCTTTATAGTGTAGGGATGTTTCCTCTTCATCGGCTAGAAGGGGAAGGCGTAGGAGAGTAATACCTAGTACTGGAGTGATTCGTCGTAGTGCTAGGATCAGATCTAGTTCCTCTCCTTTTCAAGGTAGGTCCCAGAATTCGAATGCTTCAAGTAGCAATTCGGTTATGGGCTCAGGTATGACTTCTACTTATGGTAGTGATTATTCTCCCTATGCTTTGAGTAGTTTATCGACTGGTCAGCTGATTCAGCTCGCCAATGATACATCCTTTATTTTTTCTGATGCTGAGTTAGATGCTGACTTCATTAGGAGTAGGGAATTAGAGAGAGTTTCATCATTGAGTAGATGAGGATAGTTAGCTGGAATATTAGGGGTTTAAACGAACCTAAAAAATGTGCTAAAGTTAGGAATTTTTTGATAGATTATCATATTGACATTGCATTGATCCAAGAGACTAAATTTGAAAATCCGGACTTCAGTTTTTACGCTAGATTAGGAGGATCTCATTTACGCGATTGGGTCTGTCTACCATCTATTGGTAGTGCAGGTGGGCTTATGATTGGTTGGAAAGACAACCAGTATATACTTATACAGGAATTTTCTAAGTTACATTCGCTTCACATTACATTATCTTCACTCAGTGACAATACTTTATTGAGCATTTCGAATGTGTATGGCCCTCACACTAAGATTGAGAGGAGACGTTTGTGGGAGGAAGATTCTGAATTTAGAAATCTTGCCCCAAATCTTTGGATTGTAGGGGGGATTTTAATGTTACAAGGTTCTTAGGTGAGAGATGTCCTAGAGAAGGTGATTTTTCCGACATGGAGGAATTTAATGATTTCATTCTTGATAATAATTTGATTGAGATCCCGCTTAGCAATAGATCTTTTACTTGGTCTAGCTCTAATATTAGTGACAGACCGTCTTTTGCCTTATTAGATAGATTTCTTATAAGTACGGAGGTTGATGAAAGATTTCCAATTTGTAAAGTAAAAGGGTTACCATTTTTATATTCATATCATTTCCCTTTAATCCTTTCATGTGAATCGAACGTGTTAATTAGTAACAATTTCAAATTTGAAAAGATGTGGTTACTTGACATCAGTTTTATTAAACTTGTTACTGTTAAGTGGAATTCGCTATTCTATTTTAATAATTTATACAATGGCAATTCGGCTAAGATTTTTGAGTCAAAACTTGGTAAATTAATATTTTTTTCTTAAGAGGTGGAATAAATTTGTTTTTGGTAGTGCTAGAATTAAAAAATACAAGATTTTATGTGAGATGTTAGACTTAGATAAATTAAGTGAATCTAGGACTCTTAATCTAGGTGAGAGAGATAGGCTTTACAATCTTAGAAATGACCTCAAACTGATATTGGAAAAGGAAGAAGTAATGTGGAAGCAAAGATCACGCATTCAATGGATTAAGGAAGGAGATAACAACAATTTTTTTTTTCATAGTATGGCTAATAAGAGGAGACGCGATAATTTAATTCATTCTATTTTCTTAAATAATGAGGAATTGACAGTTCAGCGTGATTTAAATGAAGCTTTCACCAGTTATTACAAACAAAATTTTGGGACTAGGATAAAGAGAAGAATTAATGTTAATTGGAAGGACATTTACCCTAATGAAGTTAGGGGAGAGTTATTAGACTTAGATAAACCTTTTTCAGAACAGGAGATTTGGAAGGCAATTTGTGACATGCCTAGAGACAAAGCTCCGGGGCCTGATGGTTTTTCTGTTCTGTTTTACAAACAGTTTTGGGAGGTTTTGAAATCTGACGTAGTGAATTTATTTAATGATTTTTATAGCGGGGATTTATGTCTAGGTAGCTTTAATTTTGCTAATGTTATACTTATTAAGAAGAGAGAGGATGCTAAATTTTTAAAGGATTTTAGACCTATCTCTTTGATAAATGTGTCTGATAAGATCATTTTTAAAGTTCTTGCTAATAGGCTAAGTGGGAAGATGAATGATCTTATAGATCATTCACAAACTGCTTTTATTAAAGGTAGGCAAATAGTAGATGGAGTGGTAGCAGTACAGGAATACATTAATGTGTGTGTTAAAAATAATTTTTCATGCGCTATTTTGAAATTATATTTTGAGAAAGCTTTTGATTCTATTGACTGGGATTATATATGTGAAGTATGTCTAGCTAGAGGCTTTAGTGTTAGGTGGACTAACTGGGTAATGCTTTTAATTAGGTCGTGTAGTTCTAATATTGTCGTAAATGGGATTGTGGGAAAGAAGATCCAATCTAAGAGGGGTCTTAGATAGGGGGATCCCCTGTCACCTTTATTATTTAATCTAGCGGTTGATGTTTTTTCTAAAATCATTAAGAGAGCGGGGAGATTAGGTGTTTTGGGTTATGTGGGTAATGATGAATTTAATAATGAATTATCTGTTCTCCAATTTGCGGATGATACCCTATTATTTTCTTCTCATCTACCAAAACAAATTATTGCTCTTAAGTTTATACTTTATTGTTTTGAGATGTTATCAGGTCTTAAAATCAATTTTGATAAGAGTTCGGTAATGGTCATTAATGATTTTGATAATGTTGAGTCTATGGTTTCTAACACCTTAAACTGTTCTGTTATGAAATTTCCTTTTGATTATCTAGGTTTTAAGATTAGGCCGTCAAAATTAAAAAAGGAGGATTGGTTAGTCATAATTGATAAGATTAATAATAGACTATCAAGTTGGAACAATAGATTCATGTCTAGAGCAGGTAGATTAGTTTTGGTTAATTCAGTACTATCGGCTATCCCTACGTATTGGATGTCAGTACACAGATTTCCTCAATGGGTTATCGATAAGATTGATAGAATAAGACGTAATTATCTATGGGGTGGGGGTAGAGATCCTATTTGTATGGGTGTCAAATGTTTAGTAAATTGGGAGGTGTGTTGTAAGGCCAAGAAAGATGGGGGTTTGGGGATAATTAGTCTATCTAATTTTAACTCTTCCTTATTAGCTAAATGGTTGTGGAAATTTAGGTCTTCTGTAGTATCTACAACGTGGAAAGTTATTATATCTAAATCTTACTATTTAGGAGGAGAATTCATTGTTGGAGCTAGTGGTAGTTGGTATAATAAATTATCTTACTTTTGGAAGTCTGTATTAAAGTGTTTTGACTTTTTTAACTTAGGTTATAAGGTGATTGTTCATTCTGGTAATACGACTTACTTTTGGCATGATAGTTGGATTTCCCGTTTACCTCTTAAAATTGAATTTAGGGAACTCTTTATTAATTGTAACTTTAAAAATGCATTGATAAAAGAAATATTTAGAAGAGAATTGGATCCCCCATGGGAGTTTTCTTTTGACAAAATATTAGAAGGGGAAATGTTAAGAAAATTATCTCTTCTTTATGCTAAGTTATCATTATATCACCTTGATGAGTGTAAGGACTCTATTAGTTGGGGTATGGATAAAAGTCTAGTCTGTTCGGTTAATTCTATGTACAACTTTATAAATTTTTCGGGAATCTCATTTCGGCCTTTTAAGTTCATTTGGAAATCTAATTCTCCTCCTAAAGCTAAATTTCTAATGTGGTTAATCACTCATAAGAAACTTAATACGATTGAGTTTCTTAAGAGGAAGAATATCATTTTTGACGTTAAGTGTTATTTTTGTAATATTATGAATGAGGATGTTGATCATTTATTTTTCTCTTGCAATATCACAAAATATATACTTAGTATGGTTTTAAGGTTATTTTTTTTTTGATTGTCATTATTCCTTCAATAGTTGTGATAATTATTGGGATTTGTATAGATTTGTTCATAATGCTAGTAACAGATACATTTTAGATTCTTTAGTTACTATTGTATGTTGGTTCATTTGGTCTGAGAGAAATCAGAGATCTTTCCATTCAAATTCTGTTTCGATGGATAACTTAATCATTAAAATAGTTTATTTTTGCTTGAATTGGATGTCTAATTCACATTACAAGCTATTTGGGAAATCGGGATTTCAGAATTTATTAAGTGAGGTTAGATTGAATTTATTTCTATTTATTAGAATCAACAGTTTTTTTCATAATAGATATCGTATTGGGTGTTAATATATTTTATTAGTTTTTCATCGTATTTTTTTCTACACATATATGTATGGTAAATAAATATGTATGAATATATATATACACACTTTTAATATATATATATATATATATTCAGATATATAATTTACCATATATATATGTGTGACAAAATACTAATAGTTTGTTGAGATTTTCGTAGATTCAGGTTGTTGATTTAGAGGTGGTGCTTTGTGGATAGTTGGATGGATTGGTAACAGTTATTTATCTTTGAGGATTGCTTCTTGGATTGATGTTTCGTATTTTGGGCTTATTGTTAGAGAGTCTCTTTGATGTTGTACCTCATTATTTTTTGATTTTACACAGAGAGTATGGGTTATTGTATTGGAGTAGATATACTTCAATATCGGGTGGTGACCTTGCCGGAATTCGATATTGGAGTAGATGGGCGGTGGTTTATCCGGAGCTCATCTATCTACGATCCTTACATCCCTAGAGTGTTGTTAGGTTTTATCTGTTATTCTCTTGTTCTATATTCGGACTCTATACCTTGGTTTTTATTATATATATATATATATATATATATATATATATATATATATATATCTGTGTGTGTGCTCTCTTCTCTTCAGAAGATCACACATTTTTGTTTTTTTCAAAATATGTACACATCATTGGTTGGATACTGATTTGACTAACACCTGTGCATGTAGGAAACCGTTTAGGAGAATCCAACCGGATTCCTTAATCTTATATGTACGGTTTGTTTTAGATATGCACTGTTTGAACCATGTTGAATGGAAATTCAACATTTGTTTTCATTTAATCAATAAATGATATCGATTTAGAAAGTGGCAACAGTCGAACATAAACCCATCGTTTTGTTAAGAGGTTGATTGGTCGTTAGGAAAATCCACGAAGTTAATTATAAAAAATTATATTTTTATAATTAAAGCAAAGTCCTAGATTATAATATAAGTTCTATTATAAACATTTTGTAGTTAACTTTTATTAAGAAATTATAAGCGATTATTTTTAATAATCAAGTGAAGCTATAAATTTGCCCTATAAGGATAATCGTTTTAAGACAAAAAGGATTAAACAATATTTTAGATTTAATGACGAGGTAAACTGTTTACCAATGATGAAGTAAATTTGTATTTAATTATTTTAATTAAATAATTTTTTTATTAAATGGATCCCATTTAAGATGTTATCGAGTTGGAAAAGAGATGTCAAGATTTTTGTAATGAAAAGAGATGTCAATATTTTTGTAACGAAAAGAGATGTCAAGGTTTTTGTAACGGAAAGAGATGTCAAGTGGCATATGGTAGAGTATTGCAAGTCTTAGAACTATAGCGATAAAATAACGCTGTTGACTAGGCTTAAGCATTACGATTATGTCAAGATTATTTATAAAAGAGGATATTACAGCGTACAACAAGTTTTTGAACTATAACGAAAAATTAGCGTTGTTGACCAAGCTTAAGTGTGATTTTTATATAGCACCACTCCCTAGGAAATGAAAAACAGTTTGTTTTGAAATCCACTTATTCTAAAGTAATAAGTAACGACGTTTTTCCAAAGGAATATAAGAACGAATGTTAAATAAAAGTGCTCGTGATTGTGTGATGTTAGATATGAATGTTTGTTTTTACTTCGATAGTTAAATAACCGACTATCGAAGTGCTTTGATTATCGTTGTCAATACGGAGAGACCGGTTGGATTTATTATCCGAAACCACTCCGTATAGGCATAAGCGCAGCGAATTAGATTATGCTGAAAATAATTGAAGACGGAGTGGAATGCATGGGTCGTCCTGTTTCAGAATGGTGTTTTCTGTTTGTCCAGTCCCAGGACAACTTGTATGGACGATTGTCTGACAGTATTCCTAATGGTCACATAAGACGATCTTGTCAAGATATTACATCTGGTGGCGGAGAAATTCGTTTCTCTTAGCTTTTAATACCCGTAATATTTTTGGGGAGATCAACTAGTGATTTGATGGGTTTGACGATGTGGCATTCAAAGTGTATAGGGGCCAGATGTCTAAAAAATAGACGTAGCCTCAAGCTTCACAACCGGGAAATGACAAAAATCGGGCAGGCAGCATGGCTATGTGGGTCGCTCCCATTTGGGTGTATAATCACTTATCTAGAGAAATTCCTTTTACTTCTTTTATCTATTTCGATGCCGTCCCTTTTCGGGAAACGGTGGTTTGAGTCCAACCGTTGGTGATATACATTCGATACACTCAAGCGAAATGAGTGGTCAGTCATGTGTGGGCCGGGTTGCAAGACGTTCTTGTTGAACCCTGTATTCGCCTCTAGAGATACATTATCGGCAGGTGGTCCCATACCTTGTCATAGTTGGAATCCAATTCCCAATAAGCGCCCTGCGGTTTTTGATTTTATACTATGTATGTAGAGCGTGAGATGTGAGACGACCCGATTTCCCGTTTTCACGGAAACAAGGTTATCTTTTGGAATATAACACAGAAACATATAATAGCAGAACAGAATTAAATAAATACACCAGAATGAACAACAAAATATACTGGATAAAAGTAATCATCAGAGTTACACAGTATACAGGATCTTACTTAGTACAAATACAGTTCAGCTATACATAAATGTCTACAGCGGAAATAAACAAAATATGTACAATAGGAGCTGAACAGCATAAAAAGAAATAAATGATAGAATCCATCTTCAGCTCCAGCTATCCAGAAAGAACCAGCTAAACCTGAATACAAGGCTGCCCGTGTAGAAAAAGGGGCACCCGAGTTTGAAAGTGAAACAAACTACGAGTCAGTCATGGGACTGGTATGAGAAATCCACTCAACACATATATAATTGGCTAATCACAGGACCACGCCACTTTCGTGGAACGGGTTTACTCCATTGGATTGCCAGTGCTTTAAAACAAATCTTTCTTTTTAACATCGATATGCTTTTTATAAAAATGAAACCGTTATAAGACTCAGTTCCCATCACACAATGCAACGCAAGCCGGAGGATAGAGTTTTACCTTATAACGGTCAAAATATGATTGATACGAATAAAACAAAGGCATTTGATATTATTACTAGTGTTTATATGTTTTGAAAACAATTTCAAATCATAACTATCAATCATAGACGGCATGGGTACCATATATCATGTCGCCATATATATATACAATCAAAACCGCACGATCACGTATTTGGAAATTGGATTTCCGTCATGAACCAAGGCAAAAGATAGTCCTTACCGAATTCGTGACTCTCTAGCCCGAGCCACAGGCAAGTACTCAGTCAAGCCTTCGGAGCGACAGGGCCGGTCCACCGATGTGGATTAAAATGCCTGAACACTACGTTTCCCCGCCCTTTGGGGCGTAAACGAGCCAACAAATGACTCCATCGGACCCGGATCGTCCGATCAAACCGAGGCGCCTCGCAACAGCAACAACCACATAGGTGAAAAGTATATAAATGTCAGGGCTGGTAGGTCACTGACACCACCCTAGCTAGAAAGAAACGCATGCCCTCCCTGAGGTCCTTCCTCCCGTTTTAGGTTCCTACCGGGGTGTGAGGCTCGCGAATTCACGTTATACACAAAGCTACGCCACACAGGCGGTGCTTTGATCATCACCACAAGACTTTGCTTTTCAACAGAAGCCCTGATCACTGCATCTTAGCATGCCACACAGAATAAATCCTATGTCAGACACACAGTCCATTTACAAGTCCGTTCTGGGTCTGAACGAAACCGGAGGCACTAAATACCTCGCAAACCCTTTGATCAACACGTACGTCTGAACGATCACCACTCATTATCCTTATTTCGGGATGCCTCCCAATCAGGACCTCGGTTACCATCCAAACGAGGTGAAGATCTCCGGTCTTCGACCATCGTCTTCATCTTCGAATTTCAATCGTCGGTCGATTATTCGAAATGAGAATTAACTCGGCCTTTTCAAATAATTCACGTATATTTAGAATTTCAAATCGATTTATTTCAATGGTTAAATTATTCGACAAAACCAATTGTGTTCTTTATATAGTTTTCACACCAAACACATACAACCATCAAACATCACATAAATCAAGCAAATTCAGTTTATTTCCGTTCCATATTGCTTATGATATTTTATAACTATTTATCGCTATTTTTATTTATTTTAAAATAGCCATTTTATTCAAAACGACGCTTCGGGCCATAAGGCGGCCGTGGCGCTGTTTTTCTTCAGATTTGATTTACACATATCTGAAAATCTAACCGTTGGATCTTCACAAAATTTACATCATTAGAAAGGTCTTTTCAAAACGAACCCAACGGTTCCAGTTTCGGGAAAATCCGACGGTCGGATCTCCCGGTACAATCGTTTGAATTTTCGATTTCAAAATACGAACTGCAGCGTCGTTATTCGATTAAATATAATTTTATTTATATATATAAATAAATATAATCGTTTCTGGCGCTGTTTTTCTTCAGATTTGAATTAAACATTCCAGACAATCCAACCGTTGGATTTTTACAAGGTTGGTGCCGTTGGAAAGATTATTCCAAGGCGAACCCAACGGTTGAGGTTTTGGGAAAATCCAATGGTCGGATTTCCCGTACTAGTCGTTTGAAATCACGGTTTCAAAATACGAACTGCACGGCTTCGTTTCGTTTTAATTTTATTTATATTTATATATTTATATAAATATAGTTCATTCAACGATTTTCATATCGTTTTCAATTCAAATATTTTTCTAACACCTTAAATTTTGGAAAAATTTCGCCATAACCTCCCCTGCACCGGGAGCGTCGGGAAATCGCAAATAGCGTCCCGGTCCTTCTAGTCTCAAAAAGAAAAAGAAGAAGCCAAGCGGCTAGCCAATAGGCTCAAAATCATCACCCAAACAAATCAGTAAATGTGTACCTATTTGTCGGGCACAAAATTTTATTCCTCTTCTCTAGCCCCTTTGCTATAACCTGTTCAAAGAATATTGCATGTACATATGTATACAGTTCATATCATTTTTCATTTTCTATTCGATTTCATATTCGATTTCTATTTGGTTTAAAAACACCATTCATTCTAATGTTACATAAATAGGTGCAAATCACTTCATTAGCTAATTAATGAATATTTCAACTCATATATGTTTATTTTGAACAAGTGGCTATTTTCAACATTTCACATTTCAACGATTTATGCATACAATAAAAATGTGATTTTTATTGTAAAACGATTTATTTCAAAACACTATTCTTCTATATAGTTCAAGTTGGTGATAGAAATGAAATTTTTATCATAAAACAATTTCTTTTAAATTGAGGTTATTTTACATAGTTCATATAGTCGATAAAAGGTGATTTTTATCATCAAACAGTTTATTTCAAAATATGAATACCATTCAACACATGAATTTCTAAACAACGAATGAATATCAATTCAACACATGAATGTTATCTATTGTTTTTATATATAGATAAAAAATGTGATTTTTATTATCTAACAGTTTATTTCAAAATATGAATACCATTCAACACATGAATTTCTAAACAACGAATGAATATCAATTCAACACATGAATGTTTTCTATATAAGGAATAAATATAGTTTAAGCATATGAAAATAATTCAAACACACAAATATTATTCAAAATTTCGGCAGCATAACGGCAGGGTAGTTACACCGGCACCGTCCCTAGTACGGCTCCTCGCTCTACCTTAAAACCTCGCGGTTTTTGACAATGGGAATCATGCATCTAGTTCGCACGCAGGCGGCATGTATATATATTTATTTCATTTCCACAAACTAATCCTATGTGGTTTCAACCAAATATTTCACAACCACCAATGGGTATTTTTCAACCACAATCAACCAATATCAATCACAAACAATCCCAAACAAATCATTCGTCATCAACCAATTATCACAACAATTTCAATCAATAAATATCGTCCATGGTTTGTGGACGAGGGGCGTATATATATATATATATATATATATAAATATATAGCAATTCACTTTCATATTCACACACATATATTTATATTTTTAAATCAGAAATCTCACCAATAGCTATCCAACTTCAAGACTCTTCTTAATAGAAATCTCCGCCTATTTGTCGCTTTCACCCGTATTCTCTGCATATGTAAAAATAGAATTTTTTTACTATGCTATTCAATATATAAAAATATGATTTTTACTTTCGCTTTCAACATATAAAAATATGATTTTTACTTTTGCTTTCACATATAAAAACATAATTTTTACTTTTGCTTTCACATATAAAAACATAATTTTTTTACTTTTGCTTTCACATATAAAAATATGTTTTCTATTTTTGCTTTCACATATAAAAATATGTTTTCTATTTTTGCTTTCACATATAAAAATATGTTTTCTATTTTTGCTTTCAACATATAAAAATATGTTTTCTATTTTTGCTTTCACATATAAAAATAAGTTTTCTATTTTTGCTTTTAACATATAAAAATATTTTTTTTTTACTTTTGCTTTCACATATAAAAATATGTTTTCTATTTTTGCTTTCAACATATAAAAATATGTTTTCTATTTTTGCTTTTAACATATAAAAATATATTTTTTTTTTTTTTGCTTTCACATATAAAAATATGTTTTCTATTTTTGCTTTCAACATATAAAAATATGTTTTCTATTTTTGCTTTCAACATATAAAAATATGTTTTCTATTTTTGCTTTCACATATAAAAATATGTTTTCTATTTTTGCTTTCACATATAAAAATATGTTTTTTACTTTTGCTTTTAACATATAAAAAATATTTTTTTTACTTTTGCTTTTAAAATCAGTTTTTCCTTGTTTTTTTTCTTTCTTTAAAAACAAAATCAGATTTTATTTTAAAAACAAAATCAGTTTTTATACTTTATTTCAAAAACAGTTTTAATCTTTTAACAAAATCAGTTTTTAAACTTTTTAACAAAAATCTGTTTTTACTTTAAACAAAACAGTTTTTATACTTTTTTAAAAAGAACAGTTTTAATACTTTTAAACAGAACAGTTTTAAAATTCTTTTTAAAAAATTTCAGTTTCAAAAATGCCTTTTTTTAAAAATTACTGTTTCAAAATCTATTTAAAAATTACTGTTTTAAAATCTTAAGAAAATAAAATAACAAAGCTAATAAAAATAAAAATAAAAACTTACAAAAGGGGGGGGGTGGCGCTGCGTCTTCGCGGGCTTCGAGGGGGGGTGGCTCTGCGTCTTCGCGAGCTTCGAGGGGGGGGGTGGGGATTGAAGGAGGAGGAGGGCGGTCGGATTGAAGGAGGAGGAGGGCGGCTTCGTGGGTGCGATCGATGGAGGCGGTGATGATTCGATTTAGGGTTTTTTTTTTTTCTTTCTCTGGTTTTAATCGAATGAGGGGGGGGGGGGGCATAACGAAGGATAAGGGGAGGGAAGGGAAATTAAAAATTATATTTTTTTTTATTATTTTATTATTTAAATTTGCAAAAGGGGTGACTTTTACTCACGACCTCGAAACGAGGCCCACCGCCTGTCGTCCATAGCGTTTTACCCCCATTCCGAACACAATGGGATATGTATCGCTAGCTGGTTTGATCGTTACAATCGGTTTCCTTTCGAATTTCCATTTAAATCACTATATTGAATTTTAAACGTACATTTCAAATTACCGGGGCCACATACTGACTAGAAAAATTCCAGAAAAATATTTTCTAGCTTCGTATTGACGATACGGTCCTAACAAAACTAGTTTCGTCGAATTCTGAGACCGTTTGAAAAATGGCCAATTTCCAGTCGATTAAAATCAACTAAAACTGGTCAAACGCGTTTTCCTTTGCCACGCTCACATATTGATTCGAAAAATTATGAAATTTGAAATCTAGCAATAACTTAACATCACGGACCCAACAAAACTGGTTTCGTCGAAATCCGAGGTCGTTTGCAAAATTGCTATTTTTAAGGGCCTTATATATATAAATTCCACAGCGACTATTTCTAATTTCAATCTGGACATATCTTATCATTCCTAAGATGAAATCTCAGTTTGTTAACTTCGTTATAAAGATATAGTTATACAGATTCAAATATTTCTTGTTTCGTTCAATTCTGACTTATATTGAATTCTGTATATTCATTTGAAATTAGAAATCGAATTTTCGAACTACCGCGCTATTTTCAATTCTATATATAATTATATTTAATTATATTGGTTTTCAAATGTCGATTCAACTCAGTTTTCATCGCCATTACTTAAAATATTTATTTTAAATATTTAAAATCCATTATTTTAGCCAATTTAAAATTTTTAAATTGGTTCAGATTTTCTGGGTCGTTACAAGATGCAAGCGTTCTGCTATTTGGTTATTTACTTGATTAGACATTACTATAATATCACTGGATTTGATATCAAAGTGTTTTGGGTTATAGTAAGGTAAAAACCGTCCATGTTTATGTGTGGGCTGGTCTTACTATTTTCTTTTTGGTTTCAAAAGGAGTTTCAAAGTTAAAATATATGGTTGGAATTTACTCACACCAGTCCCATGACTGACCCAGAGTTTATTTTGTTTGTTTTCCCCTAAACTCTTGGGTGCCTAAATTTGAATGGACAGTCAAGTGTTTCAGGATTTTACAGATACACTTGGAGGAGCTTGAAGCAGGAGTCTTCAGTGTTAGTTATTTGGAGTTATTCCCGCTGTATTAAATGTTATGTTGTACTCTAAAATGGTATGTGTATACATTACAGTTTTGTATTTCAAAGTTATGTTATATAATATATTTTATTCGTTCCGTTGTGAGATTCGTGTTTACTCTGATTCTGCTCAGTTGTGTTCTTCTTCTTCTTCTATTCTATTAGTTCTATCTTATCTTTCTCATCCTCTTATTTCTTTCTATTAATGATCTGAATTTTCGTGCACTTTGAGTTGAATGTGTAGGATATTTATCAGCTCAAATTGGTACGGATTCCCGGGTCGTTACACAAAGATAAATTAAGCTCATAGACAAAACAATTTAAATAAAGAGATAAATATAATACCATAATTTCAAATAAAATAATTATAAAATAACAATACAAATTTCCAAATAATCCAATCTAACTAAATTATCCAAACTTTATAATTTTAGTTTTTGTCGGTTCTACTTTCAAGGATAAACTCAATTTAACTTCAGATTCAATCAAGTTACATTTCTAGTAGGACCCAAGGTTCAAATTAGCTCATTACTTGGGTTTCCATTTACATTTTCAATTTCAATTAAGTTCGAAACTTAAATCTCAATTTCAATTATATTCCAAAATGAACTAATTATTAAAATTCACATTCATATTCAATTTCTTTTAAGCTTATAAAGATATAACTCAAAATTTTAAACCTTACTTGAAATAATTAAATTTATTCAACAAGTCGAAAATCGATCTTCTACTCAATTCATTGGAAATTGAAATTCGATTGTTTTCTTAGATGTAATAACCCGGAAATCAGAACCAATTTAAAAATTTTATTTAGGCAATTTTAATGAATTTTGAATATCTAAAATGCTTTATTTTAAATAATAGCGATGAGAAATTTATTTTGAATTGAATTAGAACGTATATATTTATTTGAATCGTAGTTAGAATATAAATAATTATTTATAATTATAAAAGGAATTGAAAATGGCGCGGTAGTTTGAAAATCGATTTCAAATTTGAAACGAATGTACAAGATTCAAAATAAACTGGATTTTAGCAAAACCAAAAATATTAGAATCTATTAGAGAATATCTTTCCGAAGAATCTGAAAAATTGAAATTTCATAGCGGGAATAAGAAGTTATGCCCAGTTGAAAATTCAGAATAGTCACAATGGAATTTTGGCCCTTAAAAATGAAAATTTTGCAAACGACCTTCGTTTTCGATGAAACCACTTTTGTTGGATCCGTGATGTCAAGTTATTGCTAGATTACAAAATTCATAACTTTCTGAATCAATATGTGAGCGTGGCAGAAGAAAACGTGTTTTGACAGTTTCAGTCAATTTGGATCAACCAGAAAAGGACCATTTTCAAACGGTCTCAGAATTTGACGAAATTAGTTTTGTTAGGACCGTATCATCAATACGAAGCTAGAAATAATTTTTCGGGAATTTTTAGAGTTAGTACGTTGCCCCGGTAATTAAAATATACATTTAATTCAATATATATTGATTTATACTTTAATTTTGATGAAAAATGATCAAGACGTTAGAATTGGCTTACGAAACATATCCCATTGTGTTTGGAATGGGTGTATTTGGCTAGGGGTGAAAATCGTTGGGTCTCGTTTGGAGTTCAAAATTAAAAGTCAACTCTTCAGAATAAAATATTAATTAATTAAATTATTTATATAATAGGCCTCCTTACCTTCCCCCTTCCCCGTCGATTTGCCAAATCAGAAACAAAAAAAAGAGAGGAAACCTAACCGCGCTGCCTCCAGGCGACGTCAGCCACCGCCGTGCGCTGCCAAAGCCCAGCGCCTCCCCAGTGCCGCCTCCCTCTCTCTCTCCTCTCATCCCTCTTCTAATCCACGAACACAGCCCCTCAAACCTATAACCGTGCCACCGCTCGCAACCAGCGGTCTGCCCAGCCACCTCCGATGACCGCATCTCGCCCACGACCACCCTGACCTCCGGCAGCGGCCCCCTCTCCCCCATTTTAGCCTGTAAGTTTTTTTTCTTTGATAGTTTTTATTTATTTACCCTTATTTATTTAATGTAATCAGTTTTAAGTTAAACAAAAATCAGTTCTTGAGTAGAACATCATTGTTAAGATCTGGAATTTTTAATTTATAAAAGACGAGATTTTATATATGATAAAGACGATATTTTTTATACAATAAAGACGAGATTTTTATAGTAAAGATTGGATTTTTCATGAAGTAAAGTTTAGATTTTTAAACAAGAAAAGAATAGATTTTTAAATATAAAGATTTGATCTTTAGAAGTATATAAATATGATTTTTATTATATATATAGCGATATAAAAATATAATTTTTATATATGAAGCGTTGTCATAAAAATGTGATTTCTTATGTAAATGGCTTTATATAAAGATTCGATTTTTAATTATATAAAAATTCGATTTTTATAAGGAAGTAGCGGTATAAAAATAGCGATTTTTAAATATATAAACATCATCTTAAAAATGTGATTTTTAATATGAACAGCGTAGAGAAGACTGTGTTGGAATGTCAGGCAAATCCCGACTGTTCTGAAGTACAGAAATAAAACTGGCGGAGTGGAAACCAAAGGTGAGAACTTCTCACTTTTAATTAATTTTCTAGTTAAAATGTATACTAGGATGCAGACGGTACTTAGCAGCACCCGACACCCATCGTCCACAGACCATGGATGACTTGTTTGTTTAATTGGTGTGTTGTGAAATTTTATTGTGTGATGTGGAATTAATAAATATTTTATAGTTAAAAATATAATTTTTAACGTGTATATGAAATAAATATTTATAAACAAATCGGACGATTTGTTTATGTACACACATTTGACTGATATGGATTGGGGAGATAAATTTTACACATCGCCCAACTATACAAATAAAATCTGTGTTTGTTGTTTGAAAACCCCACACGGGTATTGGGATGAAATTGGACATACACTAGTCCCAATAATTAGTTGTATATCGATTGATTGATTAACAAGCTGTTATAAGCGTTAATTATTTATATTTGATACTTATACAGTGTATAATGCATTCTGGATGATGGATTGCTGTTTTCATTGTAGTTATACAAATTTGTTGTGTGAAATCCATATAATCAAATTATATGGTAATTGACTGTGTCTGATTCCAGTTTAAAAAGAATGATTATTTGAAAATAACGAATATTTGAAAATAACGAATATTTTAGAATAATATTCAGTAAAAGATCAAAATCTAATTTTGATGTCCGATTTGGGATGGACACGATTATATTTAAATATATAAAGCCATGTCGATTAGATTGACGCCATTTTGGTGTGAACGATATTTATATCGATTTTATACATTTTTATAATGAATGTCGAAGAGGAAATGATTTCAAAATATAATGTTTTGAAAATATTATCATTTATATATCGATGATATGGAATATTCAATTTTAATTATAAATTGAATATGAACTTGAAATCATTTTGAAAACGAATTTAAAACGATTTATAAAATACATTTATGTGGAAATCAACGAAATATATAATATATATATAATGGCCTGAATAGAACGCGCCGCGATGCGGTAGTTCGCGAATTTCGACCATTGACTTCGAACGGACATTACGGGAGATCCGACCGTCGGATTCTCCTAAAACTAGAACCGTTGGGTTCGTATCGAAAAGAGATTTCCAACGAATATTAGAGATTTGAAATCCAACGGTCAGATTTGGAATTATGTCCAAATCAAATTTGGAAAAGGTCACTGTAAGTGCAGTTCGATGGCCGTTTATGGAAATCGACTATACGGGCGTTGATAAAATTATTAAAAATATCAATAATTAGTGTATAATCATAAGAAATGATTTGGAAAGAATTGGGATGAAAAATTCCATACTTGAAAAGATAAAAATAGATTTTTATCGAAATAAACTAGTTTTGAACTAGAATTATAATCCATTTATTTTTAAAATAAATAAATTGGATTTGAAATAGTTTTAAAAATAACCAGAATTTCCAATATATAAATTGGAATGGATTTGAATCGAAATTGTCTTCGGAATATTTCGATGTTGGATTTCGTGATTATACAGATTTTGTTATGGAAATTTGAAAGATATATTTATATCGTTATTTCCAATACGATATTTGTTGGTCGTAGAATTTGATATTGAATATAAGCCGATATATTTTCTATTCAGAGCCTTGTATTTAATATAAAATGGGATTTGGGTTTGTCGTGAAAGGTGTCTTCATTAACACTGTTCTTAAACCTAGTTGAGAAAAAGATTAAATCTTTTTATTTAGATTTAATGAAGTATACCAATTAAATAATATTTAATTGGAATTGAATTGGAATTGATTTTTGGGTTTATCGTGAACGGTGTTTTAAATAACACTTGTTCTTTAACCCGATAATTAATGGAATGTGAATGGGGTTTGTTGTGAACTGTGTTTTAACGACATTCGTTCTTTAACCCGATTTACAGTGAAATGAGATTTGGAATTTATAAATCTTTTTGATAAGATTTAAAGGAGATTTTCCAAAGTAAAGTTTCCCAATTTAATAAAATAAATTGGAATGGAGTTCGATTTGGTAATAATCGAAGTGAATTTCTGTGGAGGAAAACTGCTAATATATATGAAATTTAAAAGGCTTTGCCGTTATTCCATTTATATTATCAGTCAGATATGGAAGTTTATATCAATTATATATATTGATCTATTTTCCGTGAAAATTCCATTGTTAATGGAATGTGATTTTGGGTTTATCGTGAGCTGTGTTTTGAATGACATTAGTTCTTTAACCCAGTTAAAGACAGGATTTATTTCCTGGATTTGAATAATCATTAAGTAATGATTTTTGGAAATTATAACTGAATTAGAGTTTTAATGAATCTTTAATTAGATTGAAAAGTGAATTTGATAACTAAAGTTATCAAATTCAAGAAATGATCGAGAATGGAGTATCACCAGTTTTACTCCAGCCGATAGTTAAATCTTTAATTAGATTTGAATGTAAAATGGTAATTGAATTTACCGATAACACCATGGTATTAGATATGAAGTATTACCAGTTTTACTTCATGGGATGAATAGGTTGGGGCTAGGAAATTTAACAAATGATTACTTCGGTAAGGTTCGCTAATCCCGACTAGTTTGGACAAACCATAATTTGGTTTGAATTGATATTCAAAAGAAGATTAAAGAATAAATTTAAAGAATTTATCTTTGATAAAATTAATGGGAACCTTTCCCAAAATATAAGAATATTTGAATAAAGGAATATTCTGGATTGGAATGAGGCGTATGTTGTGTTTTGTAACACTTGTTTATTATATACGCGAGTTATTCGGAAAGGTCGGGTTTATACCCATTCTGAATAACTGAATCGACGATAAGTCGATGATGAAAACGGTGGTTAAAGACCGGAGGTCTTCACATCGTTTGGAAAATTACTGTTGATCTTGATTGGGATGTACACCCAAGAGGAGGGAATCTGTTGGTGATCGTCCAGACGTACTTGGAGATCGATGGATATGCGAGGAATAAGGTTCCTCCGGTTTCGTTCAAACCCAGAACGGACTTGTAAATGGATTGTGTCTGACATGTGATTTTATTCTGTGTTGATTGATTTCTATTAAATATATATCTGTTTGGCGGCGGAGAAATTATTCTCTTGCTTAACGCCCTTCTCTGAGACATACGAGCTCAGAGGTAATATATCGATAGATATCAGTCGCATGGCATGAATTGCCTATGTGGCATGTTGAGATGCAAATGATCAAGGCTTCTATTGAAAAGCAGAGTCTTGTGGTTGATGATCAAAGCACGGCCTTTGTGCCGTTGCTTTGTGTAGCGTTAATTTGTAAGCCTCACACCCGTTGTGAACCAGAAACAGGAGAGGACATTAGGGAGGGCCTGCGTTTCTTTCTAGCTAGGAGTGGTGTCAGCGTTTTGCACGCCTTGGCATTTTACTTATGTGGATGATGGATAGGAGGCGCCTCGGTTATATCGGTCGATCCAGGACCGATGGAGTCATTTGGCTCATTTATGCCCCATGGGGGGGAGGGGGGAGAAACGTAGTGTTCAGGCATTTTAATCCACATCGAGTGGACCATCCCTGACTATCCAAAGGCTTGACAGAGTACTTGCCTAAGGCTCGGGCTAGAGAGTCTCGAAGCGGTGAGGACGATCCCTTGCCTCGGTTCACAGATGGAAATCCAACTTCCTATACATGACATTTCGGTTTTAGTTGTAATCCTATATATGGCGACATAGTGGGATGGGGCACTCATGCCGTCTATGATTGATACATATGATTGAAATTGTTTTGACACTATACACTTATAGTAATAATAAAAGATGAAATTTCATGCACTAAGCATTTTTGGCTATTATAAGGTAAAAACTCTGTCCTCCGGCTTGCATTGCAATGTGTGATGGGACCTGAGTCTTATAATAGCTTCATTGTTCTTTATTTAGCATTGCGTTGTTGTTTTATGCACTGGTATTCTTAGGAGAAACCCGTTCCGTGTTATACAGCGTGGTCCCTTGATTTAACTTACTTTAAAATAAAGATTAATAACTGTTTTAGTTCTCACACCAGTCACATGACTGACCTGGAGTTTATTGTTTTGACCTAAACTCTGGGTGCCCTATTTTCGACACGGGCAACTAGTAATTTTGGTTATGCAGATTTATATTCACAAGATCCTGGCTTACAGCTGGAGGGATATTCGGAAAGCTCTGTACCCGTATATTCTTTTCAGTTGTGTTTTGTATTATTTTTCCGCTGTAGTAATGTAATTTAAATCTCTGATATTTATCGAATGTGTAATATTTATTCATACTCTGTAATATTCTTGTATTTTGATGGAATTGTTGTAATAAGCAATGAAATGTTCTTCTGTTTGTGTTCCGATGTGGCTTGTACTCAACCCAATCCGGGCTTTCCTTCGCGGGGAAGTTCGGGTCGTAACATTATGGTATCAGAGCTCTGGTTTACATAGCTCGAGAACAAGGCACATTAGAATCAAACGAAAGAATTCATCAGAGATTGGATTAGCAATATCCAATGAGAATGACTCGTTAGAGATAGGATCAGTCGTATCCTAGAACGAGTGTGAAGAGTGTTGTTTTTAAAAATAAAAATGAAAACAATTTTTGTTTCGAAAATTCAATTCAATTATTCGGATTTGAATATTATTTTTATATTGATTTGGACAATCAAGTATATAGAGATTTTAATATGCGTCTGATCCACGTGTATTTGAAGCCTCAAATATATTCGATAGATATAGAATCAAACTCTAGTCGCCCGGGCATGATTCTGATGATAGCGATCGCATCATCAGTATTTGTGTTCAAGTTTCGAAAGTGGGATATCTATATATTTCCAATTGACTAGTGTGAGAACCAAAATATAGTTAGAATATATTGTTGTGATTTGGCATCAAAAATCTGATTTTTGGAATATATATATCAAAATTATGAATTTTAAATGTTAATTCACTAATTGATTGATGAATGTGCTGTGTGATTATTCATTTAAACCATTATGTGAATGTAAGGTAAATTTAGCCAGTTTGAACCAAATATTGAACTATACTGAAAATTATTTGAAAATGCATGCATATACATGTGTATCCATTGAACAGGTTATTGCAAAGAGGCAAGAGCAGAGGAACAAAATTGTTTGCTCGATAAATAGGTACATGTTTATTGTATTTCTTGGGTTTGGGATGATTTTATGAGCCGATTGGCTGATTCTTTTTCTTTTTGGATTGGAGAGGCCTGTATGGCAATTTCGGGATTTTCCTGGTGCTCCCGTGCAGGGGAGGTTATGGCAAAATTTTTCAAAAATTTAGGGTGTTAGCCAAATTTTTGAAAAGTTCTTAGAAACTGAAAAGTTGAAGAACTTAAGCCATAATGAAAGTTGAGTTGGTTTGTAAAAAAACTTTCAGCTTCGTTCCTTTTCGGGGACAAAATTTTTTAATAGGGGAGATTGTAATAACCCGGAAATCAGAACCAATTTAAAATTTTTATTTAGGCAATTTTAATGAATTTTGAATATTTAAATGCTTTATTTTCAATAATAGCGATGAGAAATTTATTTTGAATTGAATTAGAAAGTATATATTTATTCGAATCGTCGTTAGAATATAAATAATTATTTATAATTATAAAAGGAATTGAAAATGGCGAGGTAGTTTGAAAATTCGATTTCAAATTTCAAATGAATGTACAGGATTCAAAATAAACCGGATTTTAGCGAAACCAAAAATATTAGAATCTATTAGAGAATATCTTTCCAATAAATCCGAAAAATTGAAATTTCATAGCGGGAATAAGAAGTTATGCCCAGTTGAAAATTCAGAATAGTCGCTATGGAATTTTGGCCCTTAAAAATGGAAATTTTGCAAACGACCTTCGTTTTCGATGAAACAACTTTTGTTGGATCCGTGATGTCAAGTTATTGCTAGATTCCAAAATTCATAATTTTCTGAATCAGTATGTGAGCGTGCAAAAGAAAACATGTTTTGACAGTTTAAGTCAATTTGGATCGACCAGAGAATGACCATTTTTCAAACAGTCTCAGAATTTGATGAAATTAGTTTTCTTAGGACCATATCGTCAATACAAAGCTATAAATAATTTTTCGGGAATTTTTAGAGTTAGTATGTGGCCCCAGTAAATTAAAATGTACGTTTAGATTCAATATATATTGATTTATACTTTAATTTTGATGAAAACTAATCAAGACGTTAGAATTGGCTTATGAAACATATCCCATTGTGTACGGAATGGGGATAATTTGGCTAGGGGTGACAGTTGTTGTGTCTTGTTTAGAGTTCAAAATCAAAAGTCAACTCTTAAGAATAAAATATTAATTAATTAAATTATTTATATAATAGGCCTCCTTACCTTCCCCCTTCCCCGTCGATTTGCCAAATCAGAAACAAAAAAAAGAAGAAGAGGAAACCTAGTCGTGTCGCCTCCAGGCGACGTCAGCCACCGCCGTGCGCTGCCACAGCCCGACCCCTCCCCAGTGCCGCATCCGTCTGTCGCACCCTCTCTCTCTCCTCTCATCCCTCTTCTAATCCGCGAACACAGCCCCTCAAAGCCATAACCGTGCCACCTCTCGCCACCAGCGGTCTGCCCAGCCACCTCCGACCACCGCATCTCGTCCACGACCCCCCTGACCTCCGGTAGTGCCCCACTCTCCCCCATTTTAGCCTGTAAGTTTTTCTTTTCTTTGATATTTTTTATTTATTTGCCCTTATTTATTTAATGTAATCAGTTTTAAGTTAAACAAAAATCAGTTCTTGTGTAGAACATCATTGTTAAGATCTAGAATTTTTATTTTATAAAAGACGAGATTTTATATATGATAAAGACGAGATTTTTTATATAATAAAGACGATATTTTTATATAGCAAAGATTGGATTTTTCATGAAGTAAAGTTTAGATTTTTAAACAAGAAAAGAACAGATTTTTAAATATAAAGATTTGATCTTTAGAAGTATAAAAATACGATTTTTATTATATATATAGCGATATAAAAATATAGTTTTTGTATATGAAGCGTTATCATAAAAATGTGATTTCTTATGTTAATGGCTTTATATAAAGATTCGATTTTTAGTTATATAAAAATTCGATTTTTACAAGGAAGTAGCGGCATAAAAATAGCGATTTTTAAATATATAAACATCATCTTAAAAATGTGATTTTTAATATGAATAACGTAGAGAAGACTGTGTTGGAGTGTCAGACAAATCCCGACTGTTCTGAAACACAGAAATAAAACTGGCGGAGTGGAAACCAAAGGTGAGAACTTCTCACTTTTAATTTTTTTTCTAGTTAAAATGTATACTAGGATGCAGACGGTGCTTAGCAGCACCCGACACCCGTCGTCCATAGACCATGGATGAGTTGTTTGTTTAATTGGTGTGTTGTGAAATTTTATTGTGTGATGTGGAATTAATAAATATTTTATAGTTAAAAATATAATTTTTAACGTGTATATAAAAGAAATATTTACAAACAAATTGGATGATTTGATTATGTACACACATTTGACTGATATGGATTGGGACGATAAATTTTAAACATCGCCCAACTACACAAATAAAATATGTGTTTGTTGTTTGAAAACTCCACACGGGTATTGGGATGAAATTGGACATACACTAGTCCCAATAATTAGTTGTATGTCGATCGATTGATTGACAAGCTGTTATAAGCATTAAATATTTATATTTGATGCTTATACAGTGTAGAATGCACTCTGGATGATGAATTGCTGTTTTCATTGTGGTTATAAACATTTGTTTTGTGAAATCCATATAATCAAATTATATGGTAATTGACTGTGTCTGATTCCAGTTCAGAAAGAATGAATATTTGAAAATAACGGATATTTGAAAATAACGAATATTTTAGAATAATATTCAGTAAAAGATCAAAATCTAATTTTGATGTCCGATTTGGGATGGACACGATTATATTTATATATATAAAGCCGTGTCGATTAGATTGACGCCATTTTGACGTGAACGATATTTATATCGATTTTATTCACTTTTATAATGGATGTCGAAAAGGAAATGATTTCAAAATATAATCTTTTGAAAATATTATCATTTATATATCGATGATATGGAATATTCAATTTTTATTAGAAATTGAATATGAAGTTGAAATCGTTTTGAAAATGAATTTAAAACAATTTATAAAATACGTTTTAAATGGAAATCAATGAAATATATATTATATATATATATATATATATATATATATATATATATATATATATATAATGGCCTGAATAGAACGCGCCGCGCTGCAACAGTTCGTGAATTTTAACCATTGACTTCGAACGAACATTACGGAAGATCCGACCGTCGGATTCTCCTAACATCGGAACCATTGGGTTCGTATCAAAAAGAGCTTTCCAAGGTATATTAGAGATTTGAAATCTAACGGTCGTATTTGGAATTATGTCCAAATCAAATTTGGAAAAGGTCGCTGTAAGTGTAGTTCGATGGCCGTTTATGGAAATCGACTGCACGGGCGTTGATAAAATTATTAAAAATATCAATAATTTGTGTAATATCATAACAAATGATTTGGAAAGAATTTGGATGAAAAATTCCATACTTGAAAAGATAAAAATAGATTTTTATCGAAATGAACTAGTTTTGAACTAGAATTATAATCCATTTATTTTTAAAATAAATAAATTGGATTTGAAATGGTTTTAAAAATAACCAGAATTTCCAATATATGAATTGGAATGGATTTGAATCGAAATTGTCTTCAGAATATTTCGATGTTGGATTTCGTGATTATACAGATTTTGTTATGGAAATTTGAAAGATATATTTATATCGTTATTTCCAATACGATATTTGTTGGTCGTACAATTTGATATTGAATACAAGCCGATATATTTTCTATTCAGAGCCTTGTATTTAATATCAAATGGGATTTGGGTTTGTCGCGAATGGTGCCTTCATTAACACTGTTCTTAAACCCAGTTGAGAAAAAGATTAAATCTTTTTATTTAGATTTAATGAAGTATACCAATAAAATAATATTTAGTTGGAATTGAATTGGAATTGATTTTTGGGTTTATCGTGAATGGTGTTTTAAATAACACTTGTTCTTTAACTCGATAATTAATGGAATGTGAATGGGGTTTGTTGTGTACTGTGTTTTAACGACGTTTATTCTTTAACCCGATTTACATTGAAATGAGATTTGGAATTTATAAATCTTTTTGATAAGATTTAAAGGAGATTTTCCAAAGTAAAGTTTTCCAATTTAATAAAATAAATTGGAATGGAGTTCGATTTGGTAATAATCGAAGTGAATTTCTGTGGAGGAAGACTGCTAATATATATACGAAATTTAAAAGGCTTTGCCGTTATTCCATTTAAACTACCAGTCGGATATGGAAGTTTATATCGATTATATATATTGATATGTTTTCCGTGAAAATTCCATTGTTAATGGAATGTGATTTTGGGTTTATCGCGAGCTGTGTTTTGAATGACATTAGATCTTTAACCCAGTTAAAGACAGGATTTATTTCCTGGATTTGAATAATCATTAAGTAATGATTTTTGGAAATTAAAACTGAATTAGAGTTTTAATGAATCTTTAATTAGATTTAAAAGTGAATTTGATAACTAAAGTTATCAAATTCAAGAAATGATCGAGAATGGAGTATCACCAGTTTTACTCCAGACGATAGTTAAATCTTTAATTAGATTTGAATGTGAAATGGTAATTGAATTTACCGATAACACCGTGGTATTAGATATGAAGTATTACCAGTTTTACTTCATGGGATGAATAGGTTGGAGTAGGGAAATTTAACAAATGATTACTTCGGTAAGATTCGCTAATCCCGACTAGTTTGGATAAACCATAATTTGGTTTGAATTGATATTCAAAAGAAGATTAAAGAATAAATTTAAAGAATTTATCTTTGATAAAATTAATGGGAACCTTTCCCAAAAAATAAGAATATTTGAATAAAGGAATATTCTGGATTGGAATGAGGCATATGTTGTGTTTTATAACACTTGTTTATTATATACGCGAGTTATTCGGGAAGGCCGGGTTTATACCCATTCTGAATAACTGAATCGACGATAAGTCGACGATGAAAACGGTGGTTAAAGACCGGAGGTCTTCACATTGTTTGGATAATTACTGATGATCTTGATTGGGCTGTACACCAAGAGGAGGGAATCAGTTGGTGATCGTCCAGACGTATTTGGAGATCGATGGATATGCGAGGAATAAGGTTCCTCCGGTTTCGTTCAGACCCAGAACGGACTTGGAAATGGATTGTGTCTGACATGGGATTTTTTCTCTGTTGATTGATTTCTATTAAATATATATCTGTTCGGCGGCAGAGAATTTATTCTCTTTCTTAACGCCCTTCTCTGAGACGTACGAGCTCAGAGGTTATATATCGATAGATGCCAGTCGCATGGCATGAATTGCCTATATGGCATGCTGAGATGCAAATGATCAAGGCTTCTGTTGAAAAGCAGAGTCTTGTGGTTGATGATAAAAGTACGGCCTTTGTGGCATAGCTTTGTGTAGCATTAATTCGCGAGCCTCACACCTCGGTGTGAACCAGAAATGGAAGAGGACATCAGGGAGGGCCTACGTTTCTTTCTAGCTAGGAGTGGTGTCAGCTTTTTGCATGCCCTAGCATTTTACTTATGTGGATGATGGATAGGAGGCACCTCGGTTATATTGGTCGATCCGGGACCGATGGAGTCATTTGGCTCATTTACGCCCCATAGGGTGGGGAAACGCAGTGTTCAGGCATTTTAATCCACATCGAATGGATTGGCCCTGACGATCCAAAGGCTTGACAGAGTACTTGCCTGAGGCTCGGGCTAGAGAGTCTCGAAGCGGTGAGGACGATCCCTTGCCTTGGTTCACAGATAGAAATCCAACTTCCAATACGTGACATTTCGGTTCTAGTTGTAATCCTATCTATGGCGAAATAGTGGGATGGGGCACTAATGCTGTCTATGATTGAAACTTATGATTGAAATTGTTTTGACACTATACACTTATAGTAATAATAAAAGATGAAATTTCACGTACCAAGCATTTTTGGCTATTATAAGGTAAAAACTCTATCCTTCGGCTTGCATTGCATTGTGTGATGGGACCTGAGTCTTATAATAGCTTCATTGTCTTTTTTTAGCATTGCGCTATTGTTTTATGCACTGGTATTCTTAGGAGGAAACCCGTTCGTGTTATACGGCGTGGTCCCTCGATTTACCTAACTTTAAAATAAAGATTAATAACTGTTTTAGTTCTCACACCAGTCACATGACTGACCTAGAGTTTATTGTTTTAACCTAAACTCTGGGTGCCCCTATTTTTGACACGAGCAACTAGTAGTTTTGGTTTTGTCAGATTTATATTCACAGGATCCTGGTTTACAGCTAGAATGATATTCGGAAAGCTCTATATCCGTATATTCTTTTCAGTTGTATTTTGTATTATTTTTCCGCTGCAATAATGTAATTTATATCTCTGATATTTATTGAATGTATAATATTTATTCATACTCTATAATATTCTTGTATTCTGATGGAATTGTTGTAATAAGCAATGAAATGTTCTTCTGTTTGTGTTCCGATATGGCTTGTTCTCAACTCAATCCGGGCTTTCCTTCGTGGGGAAGTTCGGGTCGTAACATTAGAGATATTCATTCGAGGTATACATATTATATTATCCTAACACAATAGGATTATATTATTCAACTCACACTCGAGAATCAATTCCGGACTATTTTTTCTTCCAATCATTCCAAATATATATATTTATATATTCAAAAATATTTCATAATCGAATACTCATTTTATCAAAACAAACTAATAGAAATGCTACTATAATGGTCTCCCCCACTCCGAAACTTGATAAAAAAATCTTGACGACGTAAAGTTATCATCGAAACTATTATCTAGCTAAAAAGTGGGTTCGCCATTCAATATTTCCTTTGAAATTATTTTTAAAATCACTCGACGTATTTTTACTCGAAAATAGTTATATAAACTAGTATATTAAATCACTTGCCACATTTTTATTTCCAAAATATTTGAAATAAATTTTCAAAATTTTCGGAATTGAATTTTTCACTTGTAGTCAAACAATTCTTTTAGTCATAACCAAGTCAATATATCAATTTCATGTTTTCTCAATGGTTTAACATTATTCAATTTATTTATCGACTTTTAGTTGTCATTCATTAATATATTTAAGTATAAAATAATCGAGGACGAAAGCCGATTTTACCAATTCATAGCTTCAACATTTTTCTCGGTTAAATCTAGAATTGATTCAAGATAAAAGCCGAGGAACACTATCGAAATAAAGCCAATCAAAGATACAGATTCGAAGAGTGGGGACTTCAAAAGGATTTTTAATTCCAAATAAACTATGTTTAAAAGTTGTTTTTATTCTTGTTTCATGTTAAATATCAATTAGTGGTACATATTCTTATATTACAAAGCAATTTTCAAATATAGTAATACTTATTATTTAGATTCCATTCAAATTCCTAAAATATTATTTATTAATTATTCAAATTAATTTCAAACTATTACTTATTATAGTTTCGAAAATTTCCAAATACCTTATTTAATTTCAAATCAATTTACATCCAAAAATCAACTTTTGTTCGAACACTTTATATTCTTAGATTAATTTATATTCCTAAAATACTTTTTATTTCAAATCTCTTTAGTTTCAATATGCTTTTATACACCACTACGTTTCCGCTGCGCTACTCTAATAAAATATTAGTTTCAAAACAATTACATTTCAAAAGTACTTTACATTCTCAAATTAACCCATATTTTAGAATATTATATTTTCTTTAAATCAATTTATGTTCAAAAATTCTTTATATTTCATTTTAAAAATATTTTTCAAATAAATTTATATTCAAAGTGCTTTAAATTTCAAAATATACCTTATCTTCCAAATCAACTAATATTTCCATAAGAGTTTACATTTCAAAGACACATTATAATTTCAATTTCAAAATATATCATTTTTGTAACACCCCACGTCCATTAATGTCACTCACAAAGGGAATGCATTAACTTCTATGGAGGTTTTAGGTGAATATAGAACAGTAAAATTTCAACAAGACAGATATAAAATAGTACTTGGAAATTTAAAAACTTTATTTCAATTGCAGCAGAAGTCAAAACATGTTTGATTACATCATAACACCATAATCAAAGTCAAGTACAATATCTATCTTGATAAAAAAAGTACATAATCCCATTACATAAATAGCCATTAAAAAGAAAGATAACAAGCTGGACTTTACTTCAGCAGTCCAAGCTTTCCAAGAGATAAGCAATCCAATCAGACTCCACTGGAACTTGGCCCAACCTGAGGACCTGAAGGGAGAAAAGGATGAAAAAGAGGGGGGTCAAACATAAAGTCTGGCGAGTATGATAATTCTACAATACTATTATCAAAATAACTGGACTAAGGCATAAGCTGGAAAACAAGGAAATGTCTATGAAAGAGCAGATTAAGGACATAGACAGTCGCTAAAGGAAACGTTATAGGCGCTCCTAAATACTAAAGGATAAACACTATACTGCACCACACCAGTCACCCTAAAGATTGATTCCACTTAGCTTCACTCAGAAATTTTCTTAATGGCTTTACGTACTCCTAGCTGACTACATAGGTGCCGCCTGCCGCTATCTCCACTAGGTGTACCCCACTTTCTATTTTTCGATCGGCTCCCTACTCGTAGATACCCGTGTTGACCCCACAGTGGGGTGTATCATTCCCCTAAAGTGGCAACCCGATATAACGGAGATGCACGGCTTATACCTACACGATGCAACAACGTCTTACCTACCAGCCCGGGTCCACACACGCATATGAAACCCGTTGGACTTGCGTTGCCACCGCTCCCTGTTTTGGCCTCTTATAGTCAAACCCAGTATGCGTGTCCCGTCCTCGACTTGGGTCGATCCCACAAAGATACGTTTTGGGATACTGGTTGAAATGGGCCCCCATTATTTCCCACAAGCATTCCACCTAAGCTTGTCCCCTTAGTCAATCCCACTTAACCCACTTATTCATGTTCGTTACATGTGTGCTTGGTTAAGTCTAATCGTATTTCAAATGCCTCTAAAGGCAACCACTAGATTCCTCATGCCACCCAAGGCACCTACTTAACCCCCATGTCCCACCTTACATGATTATCTGGTTAAATATTTCTTAATTTATTAAGGCCATAACCTCATAAAGACCTCTCACATTAGACTGACATTTATGGCAGCTGGATTTTCCGGGCGGGTCCGGGCAGTCTTACACCATAAAAGAGTCTAACCTCGTGTCTTAAAACTGTTATGCTTTAGTTTGGGCCTAGGATCTCTCACATTGGGCCGACATTTGTGACTACTGGATTTGCCGGGCGGGTCCGGGCAGGTTTACGTCACAAACGGGTCCAACCTCGTGTCCTAAGCATTGATTATTATTAATAATCCACTTTCCCCAATTTTAATAATTCCCTATTTGAATTATTAATTAAATCCAAATTTAGCAATGTCCATAATTGACTCAGTTATGGACATCCATTTAAGGCATGCAAAATCATATCAATTGCACCCCAATTTATTAATTTCCTAATATTAACCCTTACCCCACGTTTGAACGTTTATTCGCAAAATGTATGCTAGACCCGATTAGTCTAACTCATAGCATAAAAGAAAATATTCACAACAACAACATATATATGTGACTAAATGAATACTAACAAGGGGTGAAGCTTGCATATATCAAAATTACAACTTGCATAAGGTTATACATGTCATGGGTCTAAGGGTGTCAACTTATTCATAATTCACATAATATGATTTTGGTCAAGTTCCATAAACTTGTATTGGACATGTGTGAATCAACATCATTAACAATATGGTTTTATATGGGTACACCTAACTCAATAGGCAAATTCCCAAAAATCAAAATTCATTTAATCATAGATTCATGTATATGGGTACACCTAACTTAATAGGCAAATTCCCATATTCAAGATCCAATTAATTTGTAGATTCATGTATATGGGTACACCTAACTCAATAGGCAAATTCCCATAATCAAGATCTATTTAAAAAAAACATAAAATTTAAACATGATCCAATTCGCATAAATAATAACATCATGATTTTACAACTTGCATGATTCAACACAACTTAACATGACACCATTATCATATAACATAAGTATTTCAACATATATGATAATATGAGATCTACAACATATGTAAGATTTACAACATAGCATACCATAATTTGCAACATAGCTTGATATGATTTACAACATAGCATAGCATGATTTACAACATGGCATAACATGGTTTATAACATAGCATAGCATGATTAATCACATATGACATAGCATAGGATTATTTACAACATAATCACTACAACATAACAACATATTTATGATAACCTAATAGCATAAGAGATCCACAACATAATTTACAAATACATAACAATTCATATCACTTTCTTGTGATCCAATTTATAACTTAATCGAATTATTTTATAATAACATTGTGAGAATCAGCATACTCACAATTCTAAAGAAGAGAAATAGAAAGAGTCTTTGATTTAATTTGTTTGTTGAGTAGATTTAGTTGTAGGCTAGGCTTTCTCCTTCTTCTTTAGTTTGTGACGGCTACGCTGAACTCCATGGCAACGGCATGTCGGTAGCTCTCCAATTTTTCATATGAATTAGAATGAGAGACTACCCACATATTTATAGAATTTAGGATTCATTTAGGCCATTAGATTTAACCTAGAAATAACCGCAGCCGTTCAGACAAGATGGGGTTTATCTTATTGACTCGGCAATGAGTCAGAAGTGACTCAGCAAACACTCAGCAAATTAATAAACCTCTATTCATGTTTACATTAACTGCCCATATATATATAAATATATATATATACACACGCACCTATTCATAAATTCAAATTAATCCATAATTAACTTATGACCATTTCTACACATTAACTTTCCAATTAATGTCTTAATTCCATTTTTCGCTTTTTAAGGCAATTCACATATCTCAAATTTGTTATATGCCTTTTTAAGGCTATTTCGTGCAAATTCTCAATATTAATTCTTTTAATTTGTGAATATTAGTTTTAACAGAAATACGGGGTGTTACATTCTCCCCTCCTTAAGGGATTTCGACCCTGAAATCTTCAAGTTTATATCCTATCATCAACCATCTGCTCAATCAACAAACACTGGCATCCATTGTCCTTATAGACTTCTAATGCTTTTATGTTTAAATGCACAGTGTGTGTCTATGTCCGTATCTAATGCAAAATCAGGCGGTCCACTGATTCAGTTGACCTCCTTGATGCAATTCATGATAGTGCCATGCGTCCATTATGTATGCAAAAGATCCTAATTGCTTACATGCTACTTCTATATGCGTGCACATCCATTCAACCGAATGCAGCATCTATATGATGGTACAACCATTATACATCCATTATACTAAATACATTCATTTATGCAATATGCAATATGTAGTGACTGAGTCGATCTAGTGCCTAAAGTGTGTGTATATATGCATCCACGAGCAACCACTAGCAACCACTTGCATTCATTTTGCATCCATCATACATAACATGTCTCAAACACATGTTTCAACCATAGGATTATCCTAACTAAAGGTCAAAGATACTAATGAGAGGACATACTAAAGATAAGATAAGATAAGCTAAGCTAAGCGATAAAGGAGAAATTAAAAGACATACCCTCAAAAAGAAAAGGGTGTAGCGAACGCATCTTCTCTTCTGTCTCCCAAGTAGCATTGCTCTCATCATCTCCCCATTGCACCTTAACTAGTCTGACCTCTCGATTCCTCAACTTTTTGATCTCCGACCCAAGAATGCATGTAGGAGCTCGTCTAATTGTTGCATCACGCTCTATTTCCACCTCTTTAAGCAAGCCCGGCTCTACCACCTCCGCGGTCTTGTGCAAACACTTCCTCAAATGTGATACATGGAATACGTCGTGTACTCCACTAAGTTTCTCAGGCAACTCCACCCTATACGCCATCTTCCCAATCCTTTCTTTTATAGGAAACAGCCCTACAAACCTTGGCGCTAATTTCCCTACGGACCCAGAGCGAACAACATTCCGTAACGGAGATACTTTGATAAAAACCATGTCCCCAATGTCAAACTCCAGATCTGTCCTCCTCTTATCAACATACGATTTCTGCATATCTTGTGCTGCTTTCATCCTCCTTCGAATCAAATCAATCTTCTTCGAGGTTTCCCTAACCATATCGGGCCCAAGTAGGATTTTATCGGTAGATTCCCACCAACATGTAGGCGAACGGCATGGCCTTCCATAAAGAGCTACGAAAGGTGCCATGCCAATACTAGACTGAAAGCTATTATTATATGCGAATTCTACCAACGGAAGGTGCTCTTCCCATGTACCCCCAAAGTCTAGGATACAAAGCCTTAAAAGGTCCTCTAGAATACGATTCACCCTCTCGGTCTGGCCGTCCGTCTGAGGATGATATGCGGTGCTCAAACATAGCTGAGTCCCTACCGCCTCTTGTAAACTCTTCCAAAATTCGCTAGTGAAGATGGGATCACGGTCGCTTACTATACTAGAAGGAATACCGTGTAAACGAACTATTTCTTTAATGTACACAGAAGCCAACCACGGAGCAGTCCTCTTACTTTTCACGGGAATAAAATGGGCGCTCTTAGTTAGTCTATCTACTATAACCCAAATCCCCGTATTACCCTTCCTTGATCTTGGTAATCCATCCACAAAATCCATCGAGACGCTTTCCCATTTCCATAGTGGAACTTCCAATGGGTGAATCAACCCACCGGGTTTCCTTTGTTCCGCTTTTACTCGTTGGCACACCAAGCATCTAGCGACGTACTCGGCCACATCCTTCTTCATACCGGCCCAAAAGAAAACTCGCTTCATATCTTTGTACATCTTGTCTCCGCCGGGATGAATGGTCATCTTTGAGCGATGCGCATCATCAAGAATGGCCTTCCTTAAGTCTTCGTCTTGTGGTACACAAAGTCTATTATCCCTTCGTAACAAACCCTTATCGTCTAGGGTATACCTACGAAGATGGCTAGACGACTCCCCTCCTTTGAGTTTTTCTACTATCTCAACCAACTGTGGGTCGTCTTGCTGTGCCTCACCAACTCGTAGAAGTGTAGGTCTAACCTCCAAGGATGCTAACAAACCAGGTACTAGGTCAACGGAGGGTCTAAAGTCAAACATGGAGATGAATTCTAAGCTTCGTCGTTCAACAAACAACGGACTCAAGGACAACCTTTTCCTACTTAAGGCGTCTGCTACCACGTTACCCTTGCCCGGGGTATATGCTATTTCAAAATCGTAGGAGGCTAAGAATTCCATCCACCGTTGCTGCCTTAAATTCAAATCCTTCTGAGAGAATAAGTATTTTAATGATTTGTGGTCAGTGAACAGTTCGAATTTCTCACCAAGAAGATATTGACGCCAGGACTTAAACGTGAAAACAATTGCGGCTAACTCAAGGTCATGCGTAGGGTAATTCTTTTCATGAACCCTCAACTGCCTTCCACCATAGGCTATTACTCTTCCCTCTTGCATGAGGACCGCGCCAAGTCCCGTCCCACAAGCATCAGTATAGACGGTAAACGGTTTATTCCCGTCTGGCAGCACTAAGACTGGGGCTGAAGTTAAGGCTCTCTTTAAACGTTGGAACGCATCATCACAATCTTCGTCCCACGTAAAGACCAGGTTCTTCTTCGTTAACCGTGTTAATGGAGCTGATATTTTTGCGAAGTCTTTGATAAACTTCCTATAATAGCCAGCCAACCCCAAGAAACTTCTTACTTCGGTTGCATTTTTAGGGACCTTCCAATCTTGGATGGCCACCACCTTTGCGGGATCCACTGCTATCCCTTCTTTGGAAACCACGTGCCCTAAGAACCGTACTTCTTTCCTCCAGAAGTGACACTTAGAAAATTTTGCCTTAAGGTTATGCGCTCGAAGGGTTTCCAACACTTCCCTAAGATGTAGGGCATGCTCTTCTTCATCCTTAGAAAAGACTAAGATGTCATCCACAAAGACTACCACGAATTTGTTAAGGTACTCCCTAAACACCCTACTCATCAAATCAACAAAATATGCGGGGGCGTTTGTCAAACCAAAGGGCATCACTAGCCATTCATAGAATCCGTCATGAGTCCTAAAAGTAGTCTTATCTATACTATCCTCAGCCACTCTCAGTTGATGAAAGCCAGTGGCTAAATCCAACTGCGAAAACACTGAGGCGCCAACTAACTGATCAAAGAGATCGTCAACCCTCGGTAGTGGGTGTCGGTTCTTTTTAGTAAGCTTGTTTAGTTCTCTATAGTCCACACAAAGTCTAAGGGACCCATCCGCCTTTGTGGCAAATACTACTGGTGTAACGACCCGCCTTTTTGCCCGGTTCTTGTCGGTAATTAAACCAACTTAAACCGTTCAGAAAGACGAATTGTTATGGGTACATACATACATTGAACAAAAATAACAGAACCTTTCATTGAATAATTCAATATTACATCAGAGTTACATAAATATCAGAGCAACAACATAAATGTACACAGCGGAAGAAAGAAAATATACTCTTAGTGGAAGATCAAAATGATACAGCGGAAGCTTCAACTCTATCGTGGATTCCAGCTCTAAAAGGCTTCGAATCCTGCTCCAATGACCTGTAACTGCAAAACTAAACACTAGCTGCCCATGGAAATTAATGGGCACCCAGAGTTTAGAAATGAACAATAAACTCCAGGTCAGTCGTGGGACTGGTGTGAGAATTCAAAACAGTTTTTATTAGGATTCATTCTAAAGTTGGGAAATTCACCAGACCATGCCACAAATGCGGAACGGGTTTTCTCCATGTGAATGCCCGTGCACATAAATTCGCAATGACTATTATAAAATGAGGTTATCATAAGCTCGTCCCACATCACACAATGCAAGCGCACACCAAATGGGCGAGTTTTACCTTATGATAATCAAACATGCTTTCATACGAAATATCCTCTTCAATACCATAATATATATATATAGTGTGGAAACACTTTGCAAGTAAATGTATTAAACCTAGACAGCATATACCCCATAATATATGTTGCCATATATATATACAATCAAAATCGTATGGCTCGCATAAGGAAATTTGGGTTTCCAACTTGATGATTCCTGGCACGAAAGATCAATCAGGGATACAAAACGAAGTGCCTCAACGGCTTTTTCGACCATACGCGGACACCGACTACACATCGTCAGGGCAGATCAACGGTTTTCGACCAGACGCGGCCCCCCGAACATACCCAACTTCCCCAAGTTCATAAGTGGTTTCCCACTACTGTACAGTTTCCTCATCAACTCGTATATAAGTATAATCCTAACCGCCAGTTTCTCATCAATCCGGGGTGTGAGGTTTGTCGACGTCACGTCATACACAAAGCGATGCTTCGATAAGCCATTCTTTGATCATCCCTAGCTCGTTTCATAACTCGGGTATGCCACATTGACAACTCACTACATATCACTGATTTAAATCAATGCATACCCTCTAAGTTCATATGACTTAGAGACGGGAATAATATATTGCCACAAATCCGATATACATCAATGAAAATCAGTGCTAGGCAGTCAATTTCACTGTCAGACACACCATCTAAACAAGTCCGTCCTGGGTCTGAACGGAACGAAAGTTCTGCCCATACGTTCGTACTTTCTGCCACTTCGATACTAGGGGCATCTCTCTACTGTAGCTAGCAGTAAAGAAACCAATCAGCAGACAGCCCGTTCGATTGTGAAGAACCACGGTCTTCATTCGTCGATTCCAAGTCTTGGATATGCTTCATGCGTCGTATTATTACTTGGAATGGTTTTCGGACTTAAATCCGATCCCGGTCTTTCGAAGTAATAAGCGTATTTATAAAACAATAGTCATGGACCACACAGGGTTACAATTTCAAATCTCCTTTCCAAATATTGTCTCTTTACTTCGAATTAAGGTTAGATCCAAATTCTCGTAAACTCGTTATCATCTTAACCCTTATTCTCAAAAGTTCAACATTCAAATTCCAACCTTATTTTTCAAAACAACTTCATTTATTCATTGTTATCGCGAAACTACCAAATCTTTATTTGGGGCTAAACAAATTTGTTTTCAAATATAAGTTTAAATAGAATCTTATCGACTTATATTTGATATTGATTCACCAACTCAGGCAACACAATCAGAATCTGGATATGGATATGTTTTTGGATAGTTCTGATCGTATTTGTCTGCTCCGGTAACTCCATATCGAATATCCGACGACCAATTCTATCCAAAACGCATTCACTCTTCAATTCGAATCTTATTTAAATTCCATATCATATATTTAAATTCTTTTATATCTTCATTCTCATTCCAGATACATCATGTTTGCAAAGTTCACATTTTCCTATCGACGGGAAAAAATCTCTTGTAACCTTTTATTCAAAATACCACCACGCTTCTGCTACGCACTCTGATTTGGCGTATCTAAGTTTCAAACAGTATTGTTTCCAATATTACATTAGAATGTATTTCAAATTCTTGAAACCAAATTCTCAAGTATTCAAATTCCAAATCTTCTTGCATACGATGGATTCAATATTTAACTACTATGTAGATTCATTTAACAAATGTAACATAGTATTAAAGACCAAAAATCAAACTTGAGAGTTTATTTGGAAAAATCTTTCCAAATTATAATTTGATTTCCAATTCCAAAATATTTTCTCATTACTATGTTAGTTCATAAATCATTTCCCATTACCAAATTTTCATTTCAAATGAATAGGAATCTTTATGCTTTCCAAAACTCGTTCCATTGCTTACTAATAATCAAATGAAATGCCTTTATCGATTAAATTTCCAACTTATTAAAATTAAATTAGGCCATAAGAAATGGGAATTATTCCCATAACACTTTTATTTGAAATTAAAAATTTAAATTCATGAATGGTCATTTGAGATTAAAAAAATTGATATCATCGAAGTTTCCATTTCAAATCAAATACTAATGAGAAAACAATATTATCATCTAATCAAACACGTTCGATTACTATTCAAAGTTCTTATGCAATCGAATATTCATATAAAATCCATTTATTCCAATTCGCCAAATTCTTCATATCTCATTAAATATAAATGATTATTCCAAACTTGTTAAATCCATTTCCAACATAAACATTCCAAAATGATCACATTAAATTGAATATTATATGGTCTCGTTCAACCTTTTCAAAACAACCAAAGTTGTCATAACAAATTTCACGCTTTTGATATTTATCAAAACTCGATTAATCGTTTACAATCGACTGTTCACATTGTATATCCAATCAATGTTGAATATCATTTCCCAAACCTTATCAAATATCTAAATAACACATGAACGGTCTAAATTATGTAAAACCATTTCGTTCCATTCGATTTTTTTTTTTTACTCAATTCAATTCTAAATATATATATATATATATATATATATTTATAATGGAAAGGAGATTTAAATTAATCACACGTGTGGTTCCACCACTATGGTGTATGTGATTTTCTCAATCAGATCTAATCAACAAACCTGATCACGTCTACAGTCATGAATCCATTCATCAACATAATTTACACAACCAAATAACGGTGCGCAAAGCGTTACTGCGAATAACGCTTGGTGTATAAAGTGTTACGACTGCATAACATCCATCAACAACACAACAACTAAATAATTAATTAACTGTGCTCAGAGCGTTACAGTCCATAACGCTCAGTGTTTATAGTGTTTCAACCGCATAACATTCATCGACAATCAGTGGCAATCATCCATAACAAGTCATGATCAATAACAAATTATACTTAACACTAATAACTTTAGTGACTAATTTAAATAAATTTAAATTAGAATTCTCACTGAAAGAGCTTCCAAATCTTCATTGTCTTAGTCCCCTTATGAACAAGCCAATGGACGAATGCTACCGCTACACCACGTATTACTTCCAATCCAACGTGACAAACGATATCCGACATAGATCGCAACCAAAGCTTCCTCTTATATCCATCACAATCCCACCTCAAACTGCCCTTTCATTATCACCAACAACCCCCAAGAATCAACTTTAACTCAACTAAAACTCTATTTTATGTCACCAAGGCAATCAAGCAACAAATTTCCGTCCCCTTCTACGTACACATTCTCGGAATCCCACATATAACTCCACACAACCACTTACAAAGCCAAGCAAGCAAATGCGCATGCATGCTTCACCCAAATAAACAACGTCTTCGTCCCTTTATTTATTTATTTTTTTATTTTTTTTATAATTGGAAACTTGCGCATGCAGGTGGAACGAGGAAAGAATGGTGCAATGTGCCATGCTGAATGCTTGCGTGCGAAGGTGAATGGCTGCGTTTGTTGGTGAGGGCGGTGTGGTGTACTGAAGACGGCGAAGGGGAGAGGCTTCGGCTGAAGCGGGTGCTGCTGTGTGGAGCCGATATGGAGGAGGAAGGAAGTGAGAAGAGGGAGGCCGCAAGCTTATAAAAGGAGAAAGAGAAGAAGAGAGGGGAGATGGGCGGACGTTAGTGTGGAGGAGGATGGGAAGACCGACTGTGCTTTAAGGGAGAGTGGATGCTGCTGTTAAGGGGAGGAGAGAGGAAGCGAAGGGGAAAGCTTGCGGTGGACTGGAAAGAAAAAGGACGAGCGAGAAGGAGAATTATAATGACAGTGGAAGGGGAACACCCGAGAAGAAGATGAAGAATACACGGAGAGTGGAAGACAGAAATGGTGTGCTTATATAAGTGAAAGTGGGGGTAGATTTGTCTATTAAAAACCGGTACACATGTCCCTTCATAAAACTTCACCTACATGCATTAATCCACCTAATAAGACACATGGCTCCTCATGAATTTCCTTTCACGCATGAAGGACAAATAAGAACCAATAGTTTATATAAAAAAAAATCCAATTTAAGGTAACAACATAGTAACATATATATGTGTAACTCATTTCTCCATATAGGTATGATTATAATGCAAAATGACATCACACTTCACATGTAACACATATAAAATATTTTTATATAATTTAAATAGATTCTTAAAAATGTACCAAATTATACGCTAAAATGGTATTTGTCAAAATCGAATTTTATAAAATAGTCAAATAGAAATGAAATGTTTATAATAGATTTTTATAAAAGTTATGTCTTGAAAATAAAATTATAAAATAAGAATTTAAATTTATACGAATTCTCATGTTATAAATAACATTAAAAAAAATGAATCTTACTTTATAAATATATTAATATCACTAAATGTTATCGAATCTAAATTTCTTAACAAATATAGATATTAAATAAAATAACTATCTTTTTAAATATATTACTGTATGTTATTATTACTCATAAACTTACATATAACTTTAAAAATAACTTTGCATTTCATAATCTCTTTCAAATATACGAAACTCATAAACATTATATATCAAAAATAATATTACTTAAAAATATGAAAAATCGTTATATCTTTAAATATAGATTTTAAATACTCAAAAGATGTTTGTACAAATACTATGTGCTATAAAATAACATTTTTTTTATATAAAAATCAAAATAAAGTAATAGTACTTATGAAATCTTAAAAATATCTTTTAAAATAAATTTTAAATAAAATAAGTTTATTAAAAATCAATATTTAAACCTTATTAATTCAAAATACATATAGAAAATTCAAATAAATCTTTAGTAAAATATTGGGTTGTTACATTCACCCCCCCTTAAGACTTTTCGTCCTCGAAAAGGGAAAGAGTAAATTTTAAACTCCTATATAAACCATAAATCAACTTCTCTATATGGTTTTGGAACAGATTTTATAAATATTCAAACCAACAGACTTAAATTAAAAGTGGAACTCACATATCATAGTCAATCCAAAATATCATGTCATACAGATCATTCAGGTCAGCATACGAAATGTAACTATCCCTACCTAAGTGCGTACTGTGTACTAGGGTTAGTCCAAAATTCCATCACCAAAAGGGTACATAGCAATCTGTTACTAGTCCCTCAAAACCGTTCTAGCCTAAAACATCTAAGCACTTGAGATAACATATATACACTATACACAAGGTCCAGACTCATCCCGCACTACTCATCTAATGCATCTGATCCATCGTCGGATGGACCAGACAACTAATCACTTCGGGCTCCTTATCAGTGAACGGCTCCTCATCGTCTGCCATAAATCCATCATCATCTACTCCCACGGTAAATCTATCCTTGTCTGCTATAAATCCATTATTCTCATTGCCTATAAATCTGTTCTCATCAGCCATGTCCAGGGGCTGCTCTATCTCCTCCAATTCATCATTTTCCCCCTCTGGAAGTGGTTCATCCTCGAATATAGGCTGCTCAACTTATGTAACAACACATCATACTGCTCAACTAGTGTTGGGTCCAAATCTAAGCCAGGGTCCTCTGGTACTGGGACCTGTTTTAATAACTTCTGGTCTCTCTCATCAAGGACCTATTGCCATAAAACCTTTAATGTATCCTCATCTATCTCTAAGGAAACCTCAATCCCAAAAACAGGATACTGCCTTAGCCCATGTCATTAAGTTTAACAATCATGGGTCCTGGGACATACTTATATATCTCACAGGGTCGCCTACTGTGGGGTTAGGTCTACTCTTAACATATCAAGATAAGGGTCAGAACTACTGTCCATGTCACTATCAGGGTACTCGGTCTGATCCTCAATCGGGGTGGAATCTCAATTTCCCTAATGGTTACTCGAGTTATTGAAAATATATATATTTGATTTCTCTATTACTGCTGCCCAAGGAAGAGACTAAGCAAGATATTGTCGTACCCTTAGCTATTTACTACCCTAAAATTAAAATTTTAAAGCTTATAGGTCATCCAAATCTACTATTTAAACTCATCACTAACTTAACCAAAATGATTCAAGTTAAGTGTTTATACCCAAATTCTTTTCCTAAAGTTTTCAAAGATTCGTTAAGGGTTTATTTATCAAACCAAAAATCATATACATGGTTAAAGGTCCTAATCGGGTCATCCTAATTTCTAACAAACCAATCCAGAAATCATTCTTATACAAAGTGGTTAATAAACTTTACTTAAGTTTTAATGCAATTCCCATAACTACCATTTAAATAATCTTATACTTAAGTAATTCATCCAATTTCATTCATACCAACAAATATTAATACTTAGGATTTTAAGTTCACAAATTTTATTAAAACACGTTGATTTAATACGGAAAGACGCTTTCTCAACGTAATACTCCGGAGTCTCATTCTAGGGTATTTCTAACCCTATCTCTAATGAGATATTGTAATCTCTGATGAGTTCTATCTTCTTGTTCAAATATGTCGTATCCCATAGCTTTGTATAAACCAAAGCTCTGATACCACTGTAACGACCCGCCTTTTTGCCCGGTTCTTGTCGGTAATTAAACCAACTTAAACCGTTCAGAAAGACGAATTGTTATGGGTACATACATACATTGAACAAAAATAACAGAACCTTTCATTGAATAATTCAATATTACATCAGAGTTACATAAATATCAGAGCAACAACATAAATGTACACAGCGGAAGAAAGAAAATATACTCTTAGTGGAAGATCAAAATGATACAGCGGAAGCTTCAACTCTATCGTGGATTCCAGCTCTAAAAGGCTTCAAATCCTGCTCTAATGACCTGTAACTGCAAAACTAAACACTAGCTGCCCATGGAAATTAATGGGCACCCAGAGTTTAGAAATGAACAATAAACTCCAGGTCAGTCGTGGGACTGGTGTGAGAATTCAAAACAGTTTTTATTAGGATTCATTCTAAAGTTGGGAAATTCACCAGACCATGCCACAAATGCGGAACGGGTTTTCTCCATGTGAATGCCCGTGCACATAAATTCGCAATGACTATTATAAAATGAGGTTATCATAAGCTCGTCCCACATCACACAATGCAAGCGCACACCAAATGGGCGAGTTTTACCTTATGATAATCAAACATGCTTTCATACGAAAAATCCTCTTCAATACCATAATATATATATATATATATATATAGTGTGGAAACACTTTGCAAGTAAATGTATTAATCCTAGACAGCATATACCCCATAATATATGTTGCCATATATATATACAATCAAAATCGTATGGCTCGCATAAGGAAATTTGGGTTTCCAACTTGATGATTCCTGGCACGAAAGATCAATCAGGGATACAAAACGAAGTGCCTCAACGGCTTTTTCGACCATACGCGGACACCGACTACACATCGTCAGGGCAGATCAACGGTTTTCGACCAGACGCGGCCCCCCGAACATACCCAACTTCCCCAAGTTCATAAGTGGTTTCCCACTACTGTACAGTTTCCTCATCAACTCGTATATAAGTATAATCCTAACCGCCAGTTTCTCATCAATCCGGGGTGTGAGGTTTGTCGACGTCACGTCATACACAAAGCGATGCTTCGATAAGCCATTCTTTGATCATCCCTAGCTCGTTTCATAACTCGGGTATGCCACATTGACAACTCACTACATATCACTGATTTAAATCAATGCATACCCTCTAAGTTCATATGACTTAGACACGGGAATAATATATTGCCACAAATCCGATATACATCAATGAAAATCAGTGCTAGGCAGTCAATTTCACTGTCAGACACACCATCTATACAAGTCCGTCCTGGGTCTGAACGGAACGAAAGTTCTGCCCATACGTTCGTACTTTCTGCCACTTCGATACTAGGGGCATCTCTCTACTGTAGCTAGCAGTAAAGAAACCAATCAGCAGACAGCCCGTTCGATGGTGAAGAACCACGGTCTTCATTCGTCGATTCCAAGTCTTGGATATGCTTCATGCGTCGTATTATTACTTGGAATGGTTTTCGGACTTAAATCCGATCCCGGTCTTTCGAAGTAATAAGCGTATTTATAAAACAATAGTCATGGACCACACAGGGTTACAATTTCAAATCTCCTTTCCAAATATTGTCTCTTTACTTCGAATTAAGGTTAGATCCAAATTCTCGTAAACTCGTTATCATCTTAACCCTTATTCTCAAAAGTTCAACATTCAAATTCCAACCTTATTTTTCAAAACAACTTCATTTATTCGTTGTTATCGCGAAACTACCAAATCTTTATTTGGGGTTAAACAAATTTGTTTTCAAATATAAGTTTAAATAGAATCTTATCGACTTATATTTGATATTGATTCACCAACTCAGGCAACACAATCAGAATCTGGATATGGATATGTTTTTGGATAGTTCTGATCGTATTTGTCTGCTCCGGTAACTCCATATCGAATATCCGACGACCAATTCTATCCAAAACGCATTCACTCTTCAATTCGAATCTTATTTAAATTCCATATCATATATTTAAATTCTTTTATATCTTCATTCTCATTCCAGATACATCATGTTTGCAAAGTTCACATTTTCCTATCGACGGGAAAAAATCTCTTGTAACCTTTTATTCAAAATACCACCACGCTTCTGCTACGCACTCTGATTTGGCGTATCTAAGTTTCAAACAGTATTGTTTCCAATATTACATTAGAATGTATTTCAAATTCTTGAAACCAAATTCTCAAGTATTCAAATTCCAAATCTTCTTGCATACGATGGATTCAATATTTAACTACTATGTAGATTCATTTAACAAATGTAACATAGTATTGAAGACCAAAAATCAAACTTGAGAGTTTATTTGGAAAAATCTTTCCAAATTATAATTTGATTTCCAATTCCAAAATATTTTCTCATTACTATGTTAGTTCATAAATCATTTCCCATTACCAAATTTTCATTTCAAATGAATAGGAATCTTTATGCTTTCCAAAACTCGTTCCATTGCTTACTAATAATCAAATGAAATGCCTTTATCGATTAAATTTCCAACTTATTAAAATTAAATTAGGCCATAAGAAATGGGAATTATTCCCATAACACTTTTATTTGAAATTAAAAATTTAAATTCATGAATGGTCATTTGAGATTAAAAAAATTGATATCATCGAAGTTTCCATTTCAAATCAAATACTAATGAGAAAACAATATTATCATCTAATCAAACACGTTCGATTACTATTCAAAGTTCTTATGCAATCGAATATTCATATAAAATCCATTTATTCCAATTCGCCAAATTCTTCATATCTCATTAAATATAAATGATTATTCCAAACTTGTTAAATCCATTTCCAACATAAACATTCCAAAATGATCACATTAAATTGAATATTATATGGTCTCGTTCAACCTTTTCAAAACAACCAAAGTTGTCATAACAAATTTCACGCTTTTGATATTTATCAAAACTCGATTAATCGTTTACAATCGACTGTTCACATTGTATATCCAATCAATGTTGAATATCATTTCCCAAACCTTATCAAATTTCTAAATAACACATGAACGGTCTAAATTATGTAAAACCATTTCGTTCCATTCGATTTTTTTTTTTTTTACTCAATTCAATTCTAAATATATATATATATATATTTATAATGGAAAGGAGATTTAAATTAATCACACGTGCGGTTCCACCACTACGGTGTATGTGATTTTCTCAATCAGATCTAATCAACAAACCTGATCACGTCTACAGTCATGAATCCATTCATCAACATAATTTACACAACCAAATAACGGTGCGCAAAGCGTTACTGCGAATAACGCTTGGTGTATAAAGTGTTACGACTGCATAACATCCATCAACAACACAACAACTAAATAATTAATTAACTGTGCTCAGAGCGTTACAGTCCATAACGCTCAGTGTTTATAGTGTTTCAACCGCATAACATTCATCGACAATCAGTGGCAATCATCCATAACAAGTCATGATCAATAACAAATTATACTTAACACTAATAACTGTAGTGACTAATTTAAATAAATTTAAATTAGAATTCTCACCGAAAGAGCTTCCAAATCTTCATTGTCTTAGTCCCCTTATGAACAAGCCAACGGACGAATGCTACCGCTACACCACGTATTACTTCCAATCCAACGTGACAAACGATATCCGACATAGATCGCAACCAAAGCTTCCTCTTATATCCATCACAATCCCACCTTAAACTGCCCTTTCATTATCACCAACAACCCCCAAGAATCAACTTTAACTCAACTAAAACTCTATTTTATGTCACCAACGCAATCAAGCAACAAATTTCCGTCCCCTTCTACGTACACATTCTCGGAATCCCACATATAACTCCACACAACCACTTACAAAGCCAAGCAAGCAAATGCGCATGCATGCTTCACCCAAATAAACAACGTCTTCGTCCCTTTATTTTTTTTTATTTTTATAATTGGAAACCTGCGCATGCAGGTGGAACGAGGAAAGAATGGTGCAATGTGCCATGCTGAATGCTTGCGTGCGAAGGTGAATGGCTGCGTTTGTTGGTGAGGGTGGTGTGGTGTACTGAAGACGGCGAAGGGGAGAGGCTTCGGCTGAAGCGGGTGCTGCTGTGTGGAGCCGATATGGAGGAGGAAGGAAGTGAGAAGAGGGAGGCCGCAAGCTTATAAAAGGAGAAAGAGAAGAAGAGAGGGGAGACGGGCGGACGTTAGTGTGGAGGAGGATGGGAAGACCGACTGTGCTTTAAGGGAGAGTGGATGCTGCTGTTAAGGGGAGGAGAGAGGAAGCGAAGGGGAAAGCTTGCGGTGGACTGGAAAGAAAAAGGATGAGCGAGAAGGAGAATTATAATAACAGTGGAAGGGGAACACCCGAGAAGAAGATGAAGAATACATGGAGAGTGGAAGACAGAAATGGTGTGTTTATATAAGTGAAAGTGGGGGTAGATTTGTCTATTAAAAACTGGTACACATGTCCCTTCATAAAACTTCACCTACATGCATTAATCCACCTAATAAGACACATGGCTCCTCATGAATTTCCTTTCACGCATGAAGGACAAATAAGAACCAATAGTTTATATAAAAAAAAATCCAATTTAAGGTAACAACATAGTAACATATATATATGTGTAACTCATTTCTCCATATAGGTATGATTATAATGCAAAATGACATCACACTTCACATGTAACACATATAAAATATTTTTATATAATTTAAATAGATTCTTAAAAATGTACCAAATTATACGCTAAAATGGTATTTGTCAAAATCGAATTTTATAAAATAGTCAAATAGAAATGAAATGTTTATAATAGATTTTTATAAAAGTTATGTCTTGAAAATAAAATTATAAAATAAGAATTTAAATTTATACGAATTCTCATGTTATAAATAACATTAAAAAAAAAGAATCTTACTTTATAAATATATTAATATCACTAAATGTTATCGAATCTAAATTTCATAACAAATATAGATATTAAATAAAATAACTATCTTTTTAAATATATTACTGTATGTTATTATTACTCATAAACTTACATATAACTTTAAAAATAACTTTGCATTTCATAATCTCTTTCAAATAGACGAAACTCATAAACATTATATATCAAAAATAATATTACTTAAAAATATGAGAAATCGTTATATCTTTAAATATAGATTTTAAATACTCAAAAGATGTTTGTACAAATACTATGTGCTATAAAATAACATTTTTTTTATATAAAAATCAAAATAAAGTAATAGTACTTATGAAATCTTAAAAATATCTTTTAAAATAAATTTTAAATAAAATAAGTTTATTAAAAATCAATATTTAAACCTTATTAATTCAAAATACATATAGAAAATTCAAATAAATCTTTAGTAAAATATTGGGTTGTTACAACTGGAGCACCCCACTCTGATATACTATGTCTTATGAACCCCTTCTCAAGCGACTCCTTCACTTGCTTATTGAGTTCCCTCCTTTCACGAGGAGCCATGTGGCGCACTGGCAAAGATACGGGTTTAGCATTATCCACGAGATAAATTCGAAATTCTATCTCCCGCTTTGGAGGTAAGCCCTTCACCTCCTCAAACACATCCGGATATTCCCGGACCACCTCTACCGATCGCAGATTCTCTACAGACGCGTCAAGCGATTCAAGATAACTTAGCATAACGGAATTTATGGGATTACAAAAGATGTCGAGAGCATTACCAAGGCGAGTCACAAGCCTAACTACTCTCCTTTCACAATCAAGAATGGCCCCATTTCTTGATAACCAATCCATTCCTAAAATTAGCCCATAGCCCGTGAAGCCCAATACATAAGCATCACATCTAAATTCAACGCTAAGTATAGAGATTTTCAAATCCAAACATATCATGGTCAAATGAGCCGAACCCCCAATTGGATTTGAAACAACCAAGGGATCCTCTACTAAACTGGTGTTCAAGTGCAGTAATTCAACTAATGATGCAGAGATAAACGAATGAGATGCGCCAGAATCGAATAAGGTACGGACAGGATGATCAAACAGAAAAACTAAGCTTTCAACAGAAATTGTTCTACCTCTTTCTTGCAGCGGTGGGGCCGCAATAGCCTGAACTTGCCCCCTTGCCTGCCCTGGTGCCATAAGAGCCTGCACCTGTCCTCCCGAGGTAGACCCTGCCCTCTGCCCCTTCTTTGGGCAGTCCTTCACCAAATGTCCCGCATCTCCACAATGAAAACAACCAGTCTTCTTTTTCTTTCTACAATCTTTGCTGAGATGGCCAGGCATCCCACAATTGAAGCATCTCTTCTTCCCTTTGCCATTATTGTTTTTACCACCCTTCTTATTTTGCTGTTGGGGTTTCTTCTGATCCCCCTTCTTTTCTACTGCCTTATCCTCATGCATAAGTGCCATTTCTACTAGCCTTTCGAAGGTGGCTCCCATAGGGATGTGGGTCATAGCCAACCCTTGCAACGGTTCATTCAAGCCTCTAACGAACCTCAAAGCTTTCTTCTCTGGCGTGTTCACCAACTCCAAGCCAAACGTTGCTAACTGATTAAATTTATTGACATATTCCTTCACTGATAAGCTCCCTTGCTTTAATGCCAGGAATTTTTCCATATTTAAATTCTCCTCTGCCCTTGAAAGAAACTTTGCCTCAAACCTTCGTCTGAAATCCGCCCATGAATCAAGTGGACGTTCCCCGTTAGTGACCTCCCACCAAAACGAGGCCTCTCCCTTCATTAACCAAGCAGCTAAACGGACTTTCCTCCCATCTTCCACTTCAAAGATATCCAACAATTCCTCAGTCTCCTTAAGCCAGTCTCTGGCCTCCACAAACGTCTCAGTCCCTTGAAAAGTTTTTCCTCCCATAGCCTTAAATTCCTTGCACGTCTTTGCAAAAGTGTCAACACGAGGAGGAGGAGGAGGAATGGGTGCAACTGGGGGTGGAGGAACATCTGCTGGGCCTGCAGTGGTGGCCCTAGCCTCCAAATATCTCCTAAACCACCCTGGAACCATCACACCTTCTGGGAGATTAATATCTTCAGCCATACTGAAACGAAAAAGGAAAGATTCAAAATGGAGAATTCGAAAGATAAAGATAAGGATATGGCTATTTGGTATTATGTTTTTCATAAAAACTCTCTTTAAATAACATGTTTTTGAAAGCACTTCTTCCAAAAATACTTTAGAAAATAATTTTCTAAAAATTTTATCTGTTCTAGTAACCTTATGCTCTGATACCACGTGCAACACCCCACATCCATTAATGTCACTCACAAAGGGAATGCATTAACATCTATGGAGGTTTTAGGTGAATATAGAACAGTAAAATTTCAACAAGACAGATATAAAATAGTACTTGGAAATTTAAAAACTTTATTTCAATTGCAGCAGAAGTCAAAACATGTTTGATTACATCATAACACCATAATCAAAGTCAAGTACAATATCTATCTTGATAAAACAAGTACATAATCCCATTACATAAATAGTCATTAAAAAGAAAGATAACAAGCTGGACTTTACTTCAGCAGTCCAAGCTTTCCAAGAGATAAGCAATCCAATCAGACTCCACTGGAACTTGGCCCAACCTGAGGACCTGAAGGGAGAAAAGGATGAAAAAGAGGGGGGTCAGACATAAAGTCTGGCGAGTATGATAATTCTACAATACTATTATCAAAATAACTGGACTAAGGCATAAGCTGGAAAACAAGGAAATGTCTATGAAAGAGCAGATTAAGGACATAGACAGTCGCTAAAGGAAACGTTATAGGCGCTCCTAAATACTAAAGGACAAACACTATACTGCACCACACCAGTCACCCTAAAGATTGATTCCACTTAGCTTCACTTAGAAATTTTCTTAATGGCTTTACGTACTCCTAGCTGACTACATAGGTGCCGCCTGCCCCTATCTCCACTAGGTGTACCCCACTTTCTATTTTTCGATCGGCTCCCTACTCGTAGATACCCGTGCTGGCCCCACAGTGGGGTGTATCATTCCCCTAAAGTGGCAACCCGATATAACGGAGATGCATGGCTTATACCTACACGATGCAACAACGTCTTACCTACCAGCTCGGGTCCACACACGCATATGAAACCCGTTGGACTTGCTTTGCCACCGCTCCCTGTTTTGGCCTCTTATAGTCAAACCCAGTATGCGTGTCCCGTCCTCGACTTGGGTCGATCCCATAAAGATACGTTTTGGGATACTGGTTGAAATGGGCCCCCATTATTTCCCACAAGCATTCCACCTAAGCTTGTCCCCTTAGTCAATCCCACTTAACCCACTTATTCATGTTCGTTACATGTGTGCTTGGTTAAGTCTAATCGTATTTCAAATGCCTCTAAAGGCAACCACTAGATTCCTCATGCCACCCAAGGCACCTACTTAACCCCCATGTCCCACCTTACATGATTATCTGGTTAAGTATTTCTTAATTTATTAAGGCCATAACCTCATAAAGACCTCTCACATTAGACTGGCATTTATGGCAGCTGGATTTGCCGGGCGGGTCCGGGCAGTCTTACACCATAAAAGAGTCTAATCTCGTGTCTTTACAACTGTTATGCTTTAGTTTAGGCCTAGGACCTCTCACATTGGGCCGACATTTGTGACTACTGGATTTGCCGAGCGGGTCCGGGCAGGTTTACATCACAAATGGGTCCAACCTCGTGTCCTAAGCATTGATTATTATTAATAATCCACTTTCCCCAATTTTAATAATTCCCTATTTGAATTATTAATTAATTCCAAATTTAGCAATGTCCATAATTGACTCAATTATGGACATCCATTTAAGGCATGCAAAATCATATCAATTGCACCCCAATTTATTAATTTCCTAATATTACCCCTACCCCACGTTTGAACGTTTATTCGCAAAATGTATGCTAGACCCGATTAGTCTAACTCATAGCATAAAAGAAAATATTCACAACAACAACATATATATGTGACTAAATGAATACTAACAAGGGGTGAAGCTTGCATTCATCAAAATTACAATTTGCATAAGGTTATACATGTCATGGGTCTAAGGGTGTCAACTTATTCATAATTCACATAATATGATTTTGGTCAAGTTCCATAAACTTGTATTGGACATGTGTGAATCAACATCATTAACAATATGGTTTTATATGGGTACACCTAACTCAATAGGCAAATTCCCAAAAATCAAAATTCATTTAATCATAGATTCATGTATATGGGTACACCTAACTTAATAGGCAAATTCCCATATTCAAGATCCAATTAATTTGTAGATTCATGTATATGGGTACACCTAACTCAATAGGCAAATTCCCATAATCAAGATCTATTTAAAAAAAACATAAACTTTAAACATGATCCAATTCGCATAAATAATAACATCATGATTTTACAACTTGCACGATTCAACACAACTTAACATGACATCATTATCATATAACATAAGTATTTCAACATATATGATAATATGAGATCTACAACATATGTAAGATTTACAACATAGCATATCATAATTTGCAACATAGCTTGATATGATTTACAACATAGCATAGCATGATTTACAACATGGCATAACATGGTTTATAACATAGCATAGCATGATTAATCACATATGACATAGCATAGGATTATTTACAACATAATCACTACAACATAACAACATATATATGATAACATAATAGCATAAGAGATCCACAACATAGTTTACAAATACATAACAATTCATATCACTTTCTTGTGATCCAATTTATAACTTAATCGAATTATTTTATAATAACATTGTGAGAATCAGCATACTCACAATTCTAAAGAAGAGAAATAGAAAGAGTCTTTGATTTAATTTGTTTTTTGAGTAGATTTAGTTGTAGGCTAGGCTTTCTCCTTCTTCTTTAGTTTGTGACGGCTACGCTGAACTCCATGGCAACGGCATGTCGGTAGCTCTCCAATTTTTCATATGAATTAGAATGAGAGACTACCACTTATTTATAGAATTTAGGATTCATTTAGGCCATTAGATTTAACCTAGAAATAACCGCAGCCGTTCAGACAAGATGGGGTTTATCTTATTGACTCAGCAATGAGTCAGAAGTGACTCAGCAAACACTCAGCAAATTAATAAACTTCTATTCATGTTTACATTAACTGCCCATATATATATATAAATATATATATATATACACACACGCACCTATTCATGAATTCAAATTAATCCATAATTAACTTATGACCATTTCTACACATTAATTTTCCAATTAATGTCTTAATTCCATTTTTCTCCTTTTAAGGCAATTCACATATCTCAAATTTGTTATACGCCTTTTTAGGGCTATTTCGTGCAAATTCTCAATATTAATTCTTTTAATTTGTGAATATTAGTTTTAACAGAAATACGGGGTGTTACATTCTCCCCTCTTTTGATCGCTCTAAGTCGGTAATTAAACCAACTTGAAACGTTCAAAACGACAAATTGTTATTTAGCTTATAGGGTTTAATCAGAAAATACACACAAAATCACAGACATAAAAGATAACAATATCTCATAATGGAAATTTTATACATAAATATCAGAGTTTAAAAATAAATTATATAAAGCGGAAGATTTAATTAATACATATTGTTTTCAATTAAAATAAAATGAGAGAATGAACCAAAGCGAGCACGTCTTCACATGCTTCAAGCTTTGATAGCTAAAATCTCTAAAATCTGCAATACTCGTATATGGCTCCAAGCGTTCCATGTAAAACATAAAACACTCAAGTCGGGATTAAACTTATTTCAAATAAGTCAACTTTAATTAGTACTGAAATAAATAGTTAATCCTATCTTCATATTTAATTATAAACCACAAAGTGTCTCACACATGAAATTATAGTCGTGTATAAATTAAGCATATCACTGGGCAATATAGCAAGGCACATCAATGTCTTTTTTTAAGCAAGGATACTCATCTAATGTAACATCCCATATTTTTGGTAGACAAGTTTTTTAATATATTTTATTAATTTAAATATCGATTTGTAATTTTAAATGAATTTATAATATATAATTCGTTTATATATTGAATTTAAACGTATAATTTATATATAATATAAAACGAACTCGAAACATCGCGGTAGTTCGTAATTTACAATTTGGACTTCAATTGAATATACAGAATCCGATATAAGTCGGAATTCTGTGAAACAAGAAACGTTTGGATTCATTTAATTTTAATTTTCTAATAAAAGAGAAAATGGAGATTTCATATTTCAAATTGTGAGTTATGTCCAATTCAAATTTTCAAATAGCCAATATGGAATTCGTTAACAAACAATAATGTTTATTTAATAAAATATCAAGGGTTTATATATATATATATATATATATATATATATGAATATCATTTAGCCCAGGATTGTAAATACTGAATTTAGAATATATACCGGTTTATCTTGAAGCTGTATAATATATCATTTAGGGAGGTATGATGATGATAATTTATTTTTATTTAAATTAAATTGTTTTAGATTTAATTATATTTTATCGATATTATATAAGCTTTAAAAATATAATTATTTACAAACGACCTCCATTTTCGATGAAACGAATTTTATCGGAATACGTATAGCCAGTTATTGCTAGATTTCCCATTTGGATCCAATCAAAGTTGTTTTATCCAATTTAAAGCTGAACCGATAAATAAAAATAATGATGTTGTGCAAACGGAGTCGGTTTTTAATGAAATTAATTTCATTGGGTTCATAACGTTAAGACATAGTGGTACATCCATTTTCGTTGCGTTCGTGCGTGTCTGTGCGAGTTTAACGGTCTATGTTAAATAATGATATCATATCTGATAAAGATCACATAAGTGTATCACTCTTAGCAGAATCCGAATGAGGATAGAACACTACGGAAATTGGGGACTCTACCACCGGGACTTTTAACATTTTTTAAATATACCTTCGCTTGAACCATTCATGGCAAGATTTGGGTCTCGGCTATGGTCCTAACGTAAGCCAAAGATACATTGAACGTGCATCAGTTATAAACTACAATGGAAACATGAAACCATGGCTAGCGAATGGAATGCCCAAGCGTCGAAACTTATGGTTTAAATATGTCAGCTACAAGTAGGTCTATCTTTAGGAATGCAACATCACTACGTAGATGGTAGCTACCCTCTTCATTTCCATTGTCAACTAGCTAGCCTTTACAGTGGTATATCACTTGACATGAAAACTCATGCACCCTCACAGCTACACCCTAATTCACATAGCTATCCTGTACCATTTGAAATGGACATCACATTTTTTCTCTATTGTTTGATTTCAATCTCAAGTCTCTCATTAGTTCAATGATCAAACGTATAACCATGCAAATGGTCACTTGACTGAGCCCTACCAAATGCATTCTGTTTGTTACTTTAAATAAAAGGAAAAGCTGCCTTTTAGTCTCGTATCTTAATCTAACTTTTTCTCTTAAATCCTATTTTAACAATCCACAATTATCCTATATATGTAAATTGAACACGCTACAAAAGCTAGAAACCCAGCTACTATGTATCTACAAAAACTATACGTATATTTTCAGCATCACAATGTAAACCACTGAAATGAAAACACAATGCCAACCTATCCTCCTATGCTGTAGCTACCAATCTAAGAGCCTTGGCACCCAAGGAGTCTCTCTTATAAATACACAACATTGTAGTGTTTATTTTACCAGATCAAATGGAAACCAAATCCAGCAAAGTGAAAAAACCACAAACCAATTTTCAACTAACTACATTAAACAAAAATTATGTCGCAAGCTTTAGTAAGTGGTTTTCGAATTATATAAAATGGACGGAGGCATTGTCGAGCTCAGAACACACTAGAAGTCAAGCCCACTCGTTATTTTGGACGAAGGGCGGGAGTCGGACATTATAAAGCTTTGAATGATTTGGGGTTATGCCAGGACCAATAGGTGGCGGGGTGATGCACTGTGCAGCGGTGAGTTGGTGACATGGGAGAATGAAACCGTGTTGTAGGGGATGGTTTGCATATGGGTTGATGGGCCTGGGTAGAAAAGTGAGTAGGCGCATGCAGGAAATAATAACATGAAGTATGGTTTAATGTGAAAAAGCAGTGAGGGAGGAGATGTAGGGTGTGCTCTGGTGGCAACGTGTATGGGGAGGAGCTGAAAGGAGAAAGAGACGCGATCAGGTCAGAGCGCGACTGGAAAGGTGGGGATGTGAAGGAGGTTCCGGTGTGTGGGGCAATCATGCGCCATGTTTTACCGTGCTCGAGTTCAGAGGAACTAAAGCTCACCAAGCTTTGCAGAATAGTAGTATAAAAGGAAGGTGAACAGTAACGGTTTAGTGAAGGAGAAGATATAGTAAATTTTTGAAACGTGCCTAATTATAATTTTATAATGCCTAAACATAATTACAGAAATGGGTTTTCCACCCTGATAAACTTAGAACGTGGACTGGCATGTTGTGTTGAAATTAAAGTATGCCTAATCATGAGATTTAATAAACGAAATATGATTTAGGTGAATTGGTTATTAAAACATAAGTAAGGTTTACAATATAATTTATTAGTTATGTATTAATAATATATAATTATTAAAGTGAATACCGTTTTAAAATTATAACTTTGTCATACAGTGATGGGGTTAAATGAAACAAGTTGCGTTATATCCGTATCGATGAGCATGGCAGATAAAACTAGTTTGTATATAGTTGACAGCTATTGGGATTTTTAATTAAATTAAACTTCAGTTTAATTTAGTTAGAATGAACTATTTCAACGTTAAACGAATCAAGGTGGATTCAACTCACTCAGTTTTATCCCACTTATATTTTATATAAGTCAGGTTTAACATTTGTGTGCTATGGTTGTTTGTTATTGGATGATTACTTATATATGTTGACTGAACTGATTAAATTAAACGTTTGTTTAATTTAATTTAAACCAAATCGTTATTTTTAACGATTAGTACGAAATGAGGTAACTTACCTCGTTGGTTACGTTTATAATAATATAAACGTATTAAATTGAAATATGGACATTCTGGATTGCTGTTATTATTTGATTATTGAATATTATATCTGTTATTGAAATAGATGATGTTATTTGAGGTAACATATTTGGATGCAGGGAAAACAGGTTGGAGGGATCCAACTGGATTCCTCAAATATATTAAATGTTATTTATTTCATATTATCATTATATGAACTGTTTAGATTGGATTATTGATTCGGTTGTTGATCGCTGACTGAAATTCAACTTTGTTTTGTTTTAAACCAATAGGCAGTATTGGTTGAGTAATTGGCAGCATATCGCCTATAAATAAATCGTTTTATAAATATTGATTCACCATTAGGTGAATTGATAGAAATAAAGTTATAAAATATATTTTATAACTGAAATTAGATTTTAAATCTAATATTTTGAATAAAGGTTTATAAAAAGGAAACAAATATTTATTATTTAAGCTTAAAAATTATTAAATGGTGTTGTAAGGTAAATATAGATGTTAATAAGATTTTATAGGAAAATGAGCATAAATTAACCTAACAGTTAAGAGTTGGATTAATTGTTCTAAGGAACAATGAATGAAATTATTTAAATTAATTATATTATTAATTAATTTAAAGGAGGAATTAATTAAGATTGATTAAAGAAATAACAATGTTTTTGAGTTTACTAAGTCAACCATTTTAACTATGGTTGATTATTTGATTAGTTTGTTTTCAATTAACCAAATGAAATGGTTAACGAATAATTGTTTTAATAAGATTTTAAAAAGAAGTTTAATATTTATTTTCAGTTAATAAGTAAGTAAATTATTATTTGAAATTGATAATAATTTAAGTGAATACTTCTTTAATGAAATTCATTTAAGTAAGAAATTGAGTTGTAATGATATAGAGTTATATTGTGAAAAGAATTTATGATCGGGTTTATACGAAAACCCTGATTTTATGAATGAGGTTATGAAAGAGACCGTTAGTGAATACGATGGTTTAAAATATATGTTTACTTAATATTTTAAATTAAGTAAGAAGGAATCGAGATACAAAGCGTTTATGTTGAACTCGAATTTATAAATAAGGGTTATAAAGGAAGTGTGAAGTTAAAATGTTGTTTTTAGGTTGGTGATACATAATAATGATATTAAGTGAGATAGATGGGATTGGAACGAGAATTTCAAAGCAAGAAATGGTTGAATAACTTTAAAATGGAATAATATGGGATGATAAGGAGTTAAGATAAGAATTAGAACCTAACTGGAGATTGGTTGAGTTGAGTGATTTTCTGAGTATTAATCTGATGTTGGTTTCGGCCTTCGGGGTTGATACTTAGGAAATTGTTCTCTTACCAATTTACGGTCAAGGATTAATGAATGTTAAAGTAATGGGAATAAAATGGATTAGAGAATATAAAATAGTATTTCCAAAGTAACGGAAATAGAAAAGAGATTTTATGAAAATATAACTATATTTTCGAGATTTAAGGAATTAACGAGATGAGTTTGAATAAAGGGAAGTGTGTGTTAGTATTTTCAAAAAGAGCAATGGAAGAGATTTTGTAATAATGTTTTTATGTGAAATTTATGAAAAACAAATTTGGGAATATCAATATATGATTTAATTCTAAATGTATGTAAATGATTTTAAGAAGTGGAAAGCTATATTCGTATTATTGAAGGATTAAAGAGTTTTTAAATTAACCCACATTAATTATTTAAATAAAAAGGCCAAGTGTTTTTGAGTACTGAATCAATGAACTCATATTTATTTTCATGATTTAATGATTGTTTATTTGATAGTTAAATAACTGACAATCAAACCTGACCTATACGATTGCTGGGACAGAAAGACTGGGATTGAATTTATATTCGAAACCATTTCGGACCAGCAAATACGAAATCGTCGAAGATACTAATGGAAGATGGTGCAATTGAAGACCGTAGATCTTCATAAGCGGAAGGACTACTTATCGAATTTCTATGGCATGCAAAAAGAGTTATTTGATTTGAAATTTTGATGTGATTAAAGTCTACAGATTTGCAAGAACTACTCGCTACCGATCTATAGGGTGATTCCTAGGATATGGTAGGAGGGTGCCTTCGGTTTCGTTCAGTCCAAGAACGAACTTGTATGGATGGATGTCTGACAAAGCATTTCTTAAGAGTCACATACATTGATTTTTACAAACGTACTTCTATTGGTGGCATTAACACCCGGAATATTTTTGTGGACGTCAGTTAGTTGTTTGGCGGATCTGACAATGTGGCATTCAAAGTGAATGGTGATATGTTATTTAAAAGGTAATTCAAACCTCAAGCCTTACAACCGGCAAATAGCAGAAATCAGGCAGGCAACATGGCTAAGTGGGTCGCTCCTAAGTAGGGTGTATAATCACCTGTCAAGAGAAATTCATTTCCTTCTTTATTCTATTTGATGTTGTCCCTTTCAGGAAATGGTTTCTGATCCCAACCGTTGGTGATATACATTCGATACACTCAAGCAAAATGAGTGGTCGGTCATGTGTGGCCGGGTTGCAAGATGTTCTTGTTGAACCCAGTGTATTCCCCTCTAGAGATACACTATCGGCAAGTGGTTGCATACCTTGTCATAGTTGGAAATTCAATCTCCAATAAGTGCCCGCGGTTTTGATTGTATACTATATACGTGGAGCGTGAGATGCAAGCGTTCTTCTAGATTCATATTTATTTGTATTTCGACATTATAATAATATCAGAATAAGATATTGATTTCAAAATGTTTTGGGTTATCATAAGGTAAAAGTCGTCTGTGTTTATGTGCGGATTTGGTCTAACGATTATCCTTTCTTTCAAAAAAAGAATTTTTAACTTTAAAAATCAAGTTGGATGTTGTTTGTAAACTTAGTGGGTTTCTCACTCTGCTTCACCAAACTGATTAGGCGTTTGTAAATGCTCGGGTTAGGTCGGGTTTTACAGGTTTAGGTTATTGGATGCTGCAAAGTTCAGAAGACGTACTGGAGGAGTTTAAACATATTAGTTACTATTCCTCTTTGTGTGTTGTATATGAGGACATGATATTATAACTGTCCAGATGTAATGTATTCTGATGATTTGTAAGTTTTCAAGCTCTCAATAAAGATTATTTCTATATTATATTTTGATCCGCTGCGATGTGAGACTCTGTGTTGTGTTAGTTCTTCTTTAACTTCTATTCTAATATTTCTTTCTTTCTTATCTCACCCTCTAATTTCTTTCTATTAACTATCTGGTGATTTTGATACTTGGGTTTTGGCAAGTGATACAGGTTTTATGTGTTATGTCGAAATTCGGGCCTCGAATCCGTTGTGTCGTTATAGTGGTATCAGAGCGAGGTTTAGTTATAACCTTGGTTTTTTCGCATAACTCGGTAGAAATAGGATTAATAATACCCAAGATTGAGTTGAGTGTATATATATATAATGAGGGCGTATTCGTATATTTTATAAAAATGTTTTGTATTGTGTTGTTTGATCGGTTCAAGTGTTGAGAAGCATTTGAACTGGCAACTGACACGATATTGTTTTGTAAATCAGGGTAAATGAAATAATTTAACCCAAACGTTATTTTTATATAGAAATTAAATAATTTTATCAAATTATTTAGATATTAATGTATTTGATTGATTTGAGTAGAATTCAAATTATATTATATATTGGAATGGTTTAATATAAGCAGGATATTTTATACATGAAATTTGAAAAAGAAAATGAATGATTTTTGAAATAAAATCAGAATTTGAATTTGAAATGGAGGTGAATAACTTAGAAAATTAAATAGTTAATTAGATATGGATTTGGAACTTAACGTGGTTAGGTCAAGTTGATTTAAGAATGGATATTGGAGTTAAAATAGATTTTTGAGTTAAATAAAATTAGTTTGGAATTCAGAAACTAGGTAAAATATAAATTGATTGGTTTAGTTAAGTTGGTTGCGTATTGATTATGATTTTGCTTTGATTGTTGATTGTTAGATGGATTTACTAGAATTCATAAATGGTTTAATAACAGAATTGAAGGAATTGAAAAATAAATTCCTGTATAATAAATTTAAATAAAATCAAATATGAAATAAAATTGAATAACCCTGTATTATTACTTGCATTGTAAATGAGTTAAATACGGGTTGGAAGTGGATGAGCTGATCAGTGCTATGCTTCAGAATTAGAGTTTGGTTGCCCGAGAAATAGGTAAACCTTAATTATGTTGATTTGTGATTGGTTTTATAACCCTGAATAGGGTAGCTGTTTGGTTTTGTTTTCTTTTGAGATGTGTGAGGCCCAGAGTGGTGTTTGTAGTCGTTCTGATCAAGCAATGCCATGGAGATGCTGACGAATTTTTCATAAATTTGTATAACCTAGATATTTTTGATGATAATTCTATAATAATTATTTTAAAAATAATTGGGATTAGAACATTCTTCTTAATTAAGTAATTTCGGGGACGAAATTCTTTTAAGGTGGGAAGAAATGTAATGCCCCATATTTTTGGTTGTTAATTTTTTTTTTGAAAGGCAAGGGGAACTATATTATTTACACACAAAGAATTTACAGAAGTTTATAACATATTGTCATGCAAACAAAGATGGAAAACATATATCTAAACAAAATTGCATTTACATGTTAATCTCTTTAAGCATACTATTATGAATAATAGTGCATAACTGATTAGCCGTGTTGCATCCAATGCCAAAAATCCGATTGTTTTATTTCTCTTCATACTCCAGCAGTAAATTTCTTTTGTAGCTGCAGCAGTACACATGTCTTCTTGTTTCTCCATCTTGTCGCCTTAAAGATATTAAACCATTCGATTTGACTTGAAGTAGATGGACGATGGAAGCCACTAATTGCCAATAACCTCTTCCAAATCTGATGCACATACGAGCATTTAAAGAATAGATGGACATTGGATTCTGCCGCATCATGACAGAGCACACAATCTTCATCTTGCACAATGCCAAAAGAGTATAACTTATTCTTGGTGTTGATAGCATCCGCCATAATCTTCCAAAGAAGGAGATTATCTTTAGCAAAGCTTCCACATTTCCAAATCCTTGAATACCAAGGAAACGCATCTCTAGTAGGGCTCATCAGATTATATACAGCGTGGATTGAATGCGGCTTACCCATCCAAAGATTTGAATGATCATTGGGAATGTTAAAATGTTGAGCAACTTCATTCCAAAGTTCTCGCAAGTATGTCGAACTGCTATATGGAAAATTAATCGTTCCATCCTGTATATAATCATTAAATTTTGCAGAGTGGTATACCTGAGTTGTACATCACATTTTGATCCATGATATCACTTAGAATCAGTCCAGTTCTAGCCTAAGGGTTATGCCAGAAAGATAAGTTTGGAGTGGTACGATAATTACATTGAATATACTGTCTGAAGGTACCACGCAACTTCAGTATAGCCCTCCAACTCCAACTGCATACTTGAGGAATGTTCATTGTCTAGAAATTCTCTACGGCAATTAAATTTGCATGTACCCATGTGGCCCATAAGTTTTTATCAACAACAAATAATTTCTCAAAGTAATTTGATATAGCCACCTTGTTCCATTGATAAAGGTTTGCAATTCCAAGGGCACCATACTTCTTACCGTCATAAAGCTTATGAAAAGCAAAGGTTATCAACTTTTTTGAGTATGGGTCACCATGCCATAAGAACCTGTTCATAGCACTTGAAATCATATTAATCAATTTTGTAGGAAGAATGAAATGCCGCATCTAGTATGTTGTCATGGAGCAACAACAGATTGAATGATGGTAAATCTTCCAGCTTGCGATATCTTATAATCAATCCATTGCCGAAGCTTGAAGATGATCTTTTCATACAAAGGAGGGCACTTCTCTTTAGTGATCCTTGAGGAAATAAGTGGTAAACCCAGGTAATAAGCATTCATTGGCATTTCAACTAGTCTAGAACAATTGATGATGTCCAGATTCTTATTTATATGCAAGCCAACAATAAGGATATGTGATTTACTGATATTGATTTGAAGTCCAGTTATATTATAAAAACATTCAAGGGTACTGAAAATGCATTGGATATTATGTATAGATGTCTTAGTAAAAATGATTAAGTCGTCAGCGAATAGAAGATGAGTTATAAGAGGGTTTTTGCACTTTGGATGTAATTCAAATGAACCTCTATGTACTTGCTCAATTAATAGGCAGTTAAACAATTCCATAGTGATGATAAAAAGATGTGCTGAGACAGGATCTCCTTGCCTTACCCCTCTAGTACCCTAAAGTAACCATGTCATGTGCCATTTCTTATGTAACGACCCGCATTCTACGTATTGAAGGATCGTAGAATGTTTATTTCTTTTTCCTATGAGGTCGTATAGTCATGTAACTTTGGGGAACAACTATTGGGGTCATTTCCCATGTTCACGATTTTTACTGATTTTTAATTGACCATTTTGCCTCTAGCGAATCTTGTTTTGCCTGTAACTTTTGATTGGCAAGGAGTTTTGACCTGAAACCACTTCCATTAAATCCAGATGATGGTTTACCTTTCCGTAAAGTGGCCATACTTGTTAAACGGACTAACCGTTTGGGAGATATGGCTGAATTAAGGTTTATAAGGCGAAAAACAACTTAACCGGGCCTAACTAGGGTGATTAGCAGCTAGGCCCATAACCCTTTTCGGGACTAGGGTTATGGGGAGGTTGAAATCAGCTAGGATATGATCTATCTTCATTTTCTTGGTCGCCCAAAACATTTCTCTAACCCTAGCCATGGCCTCCACCTTCTAAAATCATCCCAAATCACCTTCTAATCACTAATTAAAAGGATCTACATCAAATCAAGGCAAGTCAGCACCAAAACAGAGTTGGAACTACTTTGTTGCATAGAGATTCGATCCAAATCAGAGATAGTTTCAGATCTAAGTTTTATTTGTGGCCAATGTGAGTGATTTGTTTTGTTTTTCACTGATAACGGCTAATTAGGGGTGATTAGTGATAATTAGCGAAATTATAACTCAGAAAAATTTGTAAAATTCTAAAATATTATTTTAGGGCTCTGATAAAAATTTGGGTTAATTTGGTTAAGTTTTGCTAATCTTAAGGTTAGTTATGCTTAAACATGATTATGGGGAAAACAATGGTTTTTGGGTATGTTTGATCTATATTATCATGATTATTTGTTGTTTTAGTGTTTTTGGATGACCATACATGTTGCTATGACTGTTTGGAATATTTTGTAATTGCTTAGAATTGTTAGGATAGTCGAAAACGTCGTCGTGTGGCGTAAAACAGTTGCTGGAAAAGTTGCTGTAAGTGGTGTACAGACCGGATCGGGGTAGGGAGACCGGGTCGGGTCGTGTAGCCCACCTACAAACCACCTCCTGTATCCGAACCGAAGTATCCTTTCCAAAAACATGAGCTGGTGTACCACCGAGTCGCTTAGATGAAGCTGCCACGAACCGCCTGTGATCACGAACCGGGGAGCTACACCCGAACCGAACCGTGATGCCTCCTCTGAACCCAGAAGGTGTCCACAAACCAGTGTGCCCCGAACCGCCTGGATGTTGCCATGAGCCAAAGTGCCATCCACAAACCGAAGAGATGACACACCATGAGCATAGGGAGACCGAACCGGACGGAAGAAGCAGTCTGACTCATGAACCGAACCGGATTGGTAACCATGAGCACGAACCGATGATGCACCGAACTGAACCGATAATAGCTGCAACATTAGTCATGACCGGACCGAACTAATCCGAATGGAGGAAGAAGATGAGCCGATCCCAAGGATCATGAACCGAGATGATGACCATAACCCGAGATGCAAAGGTAGTACAAATGGGAAGCTTATACTCAGGATCCAGTTGGGAACCAACAAGTTAACTTCATGATTAGACTTTGCTGTGGGACGTGTGCTAAGGGGTTGTCGACGTCCATAACTTTGATTCACACCAAGGCGGACGTTAGGCTACGGATCAGTGCAGTGGGGTAGTTATTACTCCATGGAGCAGAGTGATCATAGCATGGCAATGAGCCAGTGCAGTGAAGTCGTCATGGCTTCATGGGGCAGAGTGGACATAGCAAGGACAGTGGCTATGTATCAGTGCAGTGGAGTCGCCATGACTCCATGGGGCAGAGTGATCATAGCAAGTATTTGGGTGATCAAAGCGAATATATCACATGCTTTACGCACTGAGTGAGAGATGTGTGGATGTTTGCTATGCTTGATTGTTTGATATCACTATGACATGCACACTCCCACCCCTATATCTTTACACCATATGTTTGTGTCACCTTAGAGTATTGTATATCTTGTTGTGCTAACTCTTTGGTTGCAGGTCCAAGTTCAGGTATAGTTTAGTATACTTGTTATTGTTCTATTTTGCTGCTTATCTCTCGTACCATACTTTTGTCTGACCCAGAGTTTTATGTCTCTTTTTATTACTCTGGGTGCTCTTAAACGGGCAGACTAGAAACAGTGTAATAACCCGGAAATTCTGAACTAGTTTAAAAATTTTATTTTGGCAATTTCAGCGAATTTTGAATATTTAAAATAATTTATTTTAAATAAAATCGACGAGAAATTTATTTTGAATATAACTCGACGTATATATTATACGCGTCGTCGTTAGAATATAAATATTTATATATAATTATAAATAGAATTGAAAATGGCGCGGTAGTTCGATAATTCGATTTCAAACTTCAATTGAATGTACCGGGTGCAAAACAATCCGGATTTTAGTGAAACCAAAAACATTAGGATCTATTTGATGATATCTTTCCAACGAATCCGGAATGTCAAAATTTCATAGCAGGAATCAAAAGATATGTCCAGTTGAAAATTCTGAATAGTCGCTATGGAATTCAGGCCCTTAAAAAATGAGAATTTTGCAAATGACCTCGGATTTCGATGAAACCACTTTTGTTGGGTCCGCGATGTCAAATTATTGCTAGATTCCAAATTTCATAATTATTCGAATCAATATGTGAGCGTGGAAAAGGAAAACGCATTTGACCAGTTTTAGTTGATTTTAATCGACTAGAAATTGGCCATTTTTCCAACGGTCTCAGAATTCGACGAAACTAGTTTTGTTAGGACCGTATCGTCAATACGAAGCTAGAAAATATTTTTCTAGTTAGCAGGTGACCCCGGTAATTTGAAATGTACGTTTAAAATTCAATATAATGATTTAAATGTAAATTCAGCGGAAATTGATCGAAAAGATCGAATCAACCTGTGATACATATCCCATTGTGTTCGGAATGGGGGTAAAACGCTATGGACGACAGGCGGTGGGCCTCGTTTAGAGGTCGTATGTAAAAGTCAACTTTTGCAAAATAAAATAATTAATAATTAAAAAAATCCCTTCTCTCCTTTATTTCCTCTGCCCCCCCATCCTCTTCATTTCGATTTCAGATCGAAGAAAATGAAAAAAAAACCGATCCAATCGCGTCGCCCACCTCCTGGCCAGCCACCGCTCCGCCACCGACAATCTCGTACCCCACCTCGCCGCCGCCTCGAAGAGACCCCCCTCCCTCTGCCTCTAGCCTCCAGCCTCCTCCCGATCTTCTCCCTCCTCTGGATTCAAGGCGCGAGCCCACACCCCCAAAGGACCCGACGCCCCTCTTTCACCCAGAATCCCCTAACCCTACCCAAAACCGCCGTGCTCCACCTCACCCTCCCTCTCCTACCGACGCGAATTCCCCCCCCCCCCCCCACTTCAGCCAACGACAACCAGCAATCTCCGTCCCTCCACCTTAGACGCGCGATACCCCCTCCTCCAGACCAAGAAATGTGAGTTCTTTATTTTTAGTTTTTAAAAACTGGTTTCTTTGTTAGGTGAAACCGATTTCTTTGTTAGTTAAAAACTGATTTTTTTTTAAATAGAAAAGGTTATATTTTTAAATAGGAATAAATTATATTTTTAGATAGAGAAGAAAGGTATCTTTATAGATTTATTTCTTTAGGATACATTTTAGAAAGAAAATATACTTTGATTTGAAAAACATAGAATCAAAAATCTACTTTGTTTTAGGGAAAATATAATTTTTATTAATGTAGTAAGTTAAAAATACAATTTTTATATCATATGAATAATAAAAATTTGATTTTTAGTTAAGGAAGTAAAGATTTTTATATAAGCAGGAAGTTGAAAATATAATTTTTATATTATAGAAAGGCAAATCTTTATTTTTGAAAAGGCGAAATCTTTATATAGGGAATAGCGTGATAAAAATAGAATTTTTTTTCTATATAGCACCGTAGTAAAAATAGAATTTTTATCCATATGGAGCAATTATAAAAATAGGATTTTCAAATGCATAGCGGCGAATTAAAAATTTGATTTTTATATATTGAATAGCGAAGTAAAAATTCGATTTTTATATATTGAATAGCGAAGTAAAAATTCGATTTTTATATATTGAATAGCGAAGTAAAAATTCGATTTTTATATATTGAATAGCATAGTAAAAATTCAATTTTTACACATGTAGAGGATACGGGCAACGAAAGCAATAAGAGGCGAGAAAGACGAAGATTTCTATTAATGAAGTGTCGTGAAATTGGATATCTATTGGTGAGAATTTCTCGCCTTTCAATTTCTTTTTCTAGTTATATATATATATATATATATATATATATATATATATATATATATATATATATATATATATACTAGGATGCAGACGGTGCTTAGTAGCACCCGACACAATCGTCCACATACCATGGACTTGTTTGTTTGGTTGCATAAATTAGTTAGATGATTTGATTTGAATTTGGTTGTTTGGTGAATTTGATTGATGTGTGAATGGCGTGGGCCTTCACTAGACTGGGGATAAGGCTAGGCCTCGTCCCGTTTCTAGTATCGTGCCGTTATGCCGCCGAAATTTTCTAAAATATGTTAGAAAAATAAAAATATCATTTTCATTGTGTAAATAAGCTGAATAAAAATTCATGTGTTGAAATAAAATATTTTATCGTTAAAAATATAATTTTTAACGTGAAGTGAACAAGATAAAATATTCATTTACAAACCGGACGGTTTGTTTATGTACACTGATTTGACTGACATTGATTGGGTCGATAAATTTTACACATCGCCTAACTGCACAAATAAAATCTGTGTTTGATTGTTTGAAACCCCACACAGGTGTTGGGATGAAATTTGAAGTTCACTCATCCTGATTGATTAAATATGTCGATCGATTGATTGACAGGCTGTTATAAGCGTTAGATATCTCTATTTGATGCTTATACAGTGTAGTGCACTTTGGTTGATGGTTGATTATTTTTCAATGCTATTATATGCATGTGTGGTATGGAATCCATATAGTTAACGCTATATGGTAATTGATTGGGCCTTATTCCAATTTAGAAAATAAAGAATATTATAATATAAAGGTTCATGTGTTGACTGTACTCATTTGTGAGATTAGTCATGTGTTGAACGTAATATTTTAACAATAAATTTTATATCTTTATCACTATTAAATAAAGGTTCATGTGTTGACTGTACTCATCCGTTGAGATTAGTCATGTGTTGAACGAAATATTTTAAAAATAGAAATATTTGAAATAGAATATTTGGAAATAGAAATATATGAAGCCGTGTTGATTAGATTGATGCCATTTTGACGTGAACGATATTTATATCAATTTTATTCATTTTAAAATGAATATTGAAAAGTAATTTTGAAATCGAATATTTTGAAATAAAATGAATTGAATTGAAAACGATTTCAAAATGAATTGAATATATAACGATTTCGAAATGAATTGAATATATAACGATTTCGAAATGAATTGAATATATAACGATTTCGAAATGAATTGAATATAAAACGATTTCGAAATGAATTAATATATAACGATTTCGAAATGAATTGAATATATAACAATTTCGAAATGAATTGAATTGAAAACGATTTCAAAATGAATTGAATATATAACGATTTCGAAATGAATTGAATATATAACGATTTCGAAATGAATTGAATATATAACAATTTCGAAATGAATTGAATATAAAACGATTTCGAAATAAATTGAATACAAAACCAATTCGAATTGAATTGAAAACGAATTCGAATTGAATTGGAAACAAATTGAAACGAATTCAAATTGATTTGAATAGGAATGAATTTTAAAACAAATTTATAAGGAAGAATTCAATTTTGATTTGAAATGAAATGGAAGTTGAAATTGTTTTCGAAACGAATTCAAAACTATTTTTAAAACTTTGTTTTAAATAGAAATCAACGAAATATATATTATATATATTATATATATAATATAATGGCCTGAATAGAACGCGCCGCGCCGCGACAGTTCGTGAATTTCGACCATTTATTTCAAACGGACATTACGGGAGATCCGACCGTCGGATTCTCCTAAAACCGGAACCATTGGGTTCGTATCAAAAAGTGCTTTCTAAAGAATATTAGAATTTTGAAATCTAACGGTTGGATTTAGAGATACGTCCAAATCAAATTCGAAAAAGGTCGTTGTAAGTGCAGTTCGATGGCCGTTGATGGAAATCGACTGTACGGGCTTTGATAAAATTACTAAAAATATCAATATTTTGTGTAAAATCATAAGAAATGATTTGGGAAAATTTGGGATGAAAAACTCCATATTTGAAAAGATAAAAATAGATTTTTATCAAAATGAACTAGTTTGAACTAAATTTAAAACCCGATTTGTTTTTAAATAAATTAGATTAAAAAGGGGTTTTAAATAATCGGAATTCCTAATATATTTGAATTAAATTGAACTAGAATTGATTTGTGGGTTTATTGTGAACTGTGTTTTAAACAACACTAGTTCTTTAACCCGACGATAAATAGAATGTGATTTGGGTTTGTCGTGAACTGTGTTTTAAATTACACCTAGTTCTTTAACCCAGTAAAAGGAGTTTTAATGAATCTGTAATTAGATTGAAATGTAAATCTATAATCTAAATTATCAAATTTAGAAATGAGCGAGAATGGAGTATCGCCAGTTTTGCTCCAAAGCGATAGTAAAATCTTTAATTAGATTTGAACGTGAAATGGTAATTAAATTTACCGATAACACCACGGTGTTAGATATGGAGTACTACCAGTTTTGCTTCATGGGATGAATAGGTTGGGATTGGGAAATAAAATAAATAATTACTTCGTTACGGTTCGCTAATCTCGACTAGTTTAGAAAACCATAATTTGGTTTGAACGACATCCAAAGGAAGATTAAAGGATAAATTTTAAAGAATTTATCTTTGATAAAATTAATGGGAACCTTTCCCTAAGAAGTGATTTCGTGAATAAAAAGGATATTATGCATTGGAATGAGGCGTATGTCGTGTTTGTGTAACATTTGTTTTTAATATACGCGGGTTGTTCGGAAAGGCCGGGTTTATACCCATTCTGAATAACCGATTCGACGATTAATCGAAGATGAAGACGGTGGACGAAGACCGGAAGTCTTCACATCATTTGGATAATTACTGACGATCCTGATTGGGCTGTACACCCAAGAGGATGGAAATAGTTGGTGGTCGTCCAGACGTACCTGGAGATGGATGGATATGCGAGGAAAGTGCCTCCGATTTCGTTCAGACCCAGAACGGACTTGTAAATGGATTGTGTGTCTGACATTGGATTTTATTCTGTGTTGATTGATTTCTGTTAAATATATATCTGTTTGGCGGCGGAGAATTTATTCTTTTGCTTAACGCCCTTCTCTGAGACGTATGAACTTAGAGGTTATATATCGATAGATATCAATCGCACGGCATGAATTGCCTGTGTGGCACGCTGAGATGCAATGATCAAGGCTTCTGTTGAAAAGCAAAGTCTTGTGGTTGATGATCAAAGCACAACCTACGTGGCAGCTTTGTGTATAACGTCAATTCGCGAGCCTCACACCTCGGTATGAGTTAAAAACGGGATACGGACTGTAGGGAGAGCACGACGTTTCTTTCTAGCTTTAGTGGTGTCAGTGACTTACCAGCCCTGACATTTATATACTTTTCACCTTTGTGGTTGTTGGATGAGGCGCCTCGATTATAGGTCTGTAAGGACCGGGAAACGTGTGTTCAGGAATTGCCAATCCTCTAACGTAAGTGAGGACCGGCCCTGAAGCATCCAAGGGTTGCCCAGAGTGCGTAGCCCTGGGACATTTGCTAGAGTGTCTCGAACGTGGAGAGGAGCTTGCCCCTTGCCTCGACTCATGATGGAAATCCAATTGCCAATACATGTATTTCAGCTTTATTTGTAGAGCCTAGTATGGCGACATAGTGGGATGGGGCACTCATGTCGTCTATGATTTATATTTATGATTGAAATTGTTTTGACACTATACACTTATTATAGTATCAAATGATTTGTTTTAAACGTACCGAGCATGTTTGGCTGTTATAAGGTAAAACCCTATCCTCCGACTTGCGTTGCATTGTGTGATGGGACCTGGGTCTTATAATAGCTTCATTTTTCGAAAAAGCATTGCGTTGTTTATTCTATGCACTGGTATTCTTGGGAGGAAACCCGTTCCGTGTTATACGGCGTGGTCCCTTGAATTACTCTCTTTTAAAAATAAAGTTTTAATAACTGTTTTAGTTCTCACGCCAGTCACATGACTGACCTAGAGTTTATTGTTTTAACCTAAACTCTGGGTGCCCCTATTTTCCGCACGGGCAGCTAGTAGTTTTGGTTTTGCAGATTTATATTCACAGGATCCTGGTTTACAGCTGGAATGATATCCGGAAAGCTCTGTATCCGTATATCACCTTCAGTTGTGCTTTGTATTATTTTCCGCTGCTATGTAATTTATTGTAATCTCTGATAATTTTCGAATGTAATTTATTCATTTATGCTCTATATATTCTTGTATTCTGATGGAATTGTTGTAATAGCAATGAAATGTTCTTCCGTCTGCGTTCTGATTTGTCCTGTTCTCAAAACGATCATGGGTTTCGAACGGTCTAGATCGGTTTAACGACTGATTCGGATCGACTGAAATTCCATGCCGTCACATTTGGTATCAGAGCTTTGGTTTACAGAGCTCGAGAACAAGGCACGTTAGAACCATACGAAAGAATTCATCGGATATTGGATTAGCAATATCCAATTAGAATGACTCGTTAGAGATAGGATCAGTAGTATCCTAGAACGAGTGTGAAGAGTATATTTTCAAATGAAAACAATTTTTGTTTTGAAAATTTAAATCACTTCTACGTATTTGATTATTTATTTATTTTGAATATGGACAATCCGATATATAAAGGTTTTGCATATACGCGTCATGAACGTATATTCGAAGTTTTAATATATTAGATAGATATAGAGTCACACTCTAGTCGCCCGGAGATGATTCTACTGATGACTATATAGCATCAGTAGTGTGTGTTCGAGTTTCGAAGGTGTGATTTTCTATATATTTCCATTAGACCGGTGTGAGAACCAAAACTTATATAGCTAGAACACATTGTTGTGAATTGGCATCAAAAACAAGATTTTTTGTATATATATCAAAATTATGAATTTGAAACTTTAATTCACTAATTGATTGATGTTTGTGTTGTTTGTTTATTTGTTTGATAATTTTGAACCATTATGCCTAATTGACATCAAAAATTGAATTGTCTTGAAAATTGGTCGCATTTGCTTGCATATACATATACTTACATTGAACAGGTCATAGCAAGGAGGCTAGAGCAGAGAATAAAATTTGTTTGCCCGACAAATAGGTACATGTTTACTACATAATTTACTGTTTTGTTTGGGTGATGATGATTTTATGAGCCTATTGGCTAGCCGCTTGGCTTTTTCTTTTTCTATTTGAGATCAGAAGGTCTTTATGGCAATTTCGGGATTTTCCCGTGGCTCCCGGTGCAGGGGAGGTTATGGCGAAATTTTTCGAAAATTTAGGGTGTTAGCCAAATTTTTGAAAATTTGGAAATTCTCAGAAACTGAAAAGTTGGAGAATGGAAGCCAGAATGAACGTAGAAGTGATTGATCAAACCACTTTCAACCCTGTTCCTTTTCGGGGACGAAAAGTTTTAAGTGGGGGAGATTGTAATAACCCGGAAATTCTGAACCAGTTTAAAATTTTTATTTTGGCAATTTTAGCGAATTTTGAATATTTAAAATAATTTATTTTAAATAAAATCGACGAGAAATTTATTTTGAATATAACTCGACGTATATATTATACGCATCGTCTTTAGAATATAAATATTTATATATAATTATAAATAGAATTGAAAATGGCGTGGTAGTTCGATAATTCGATTTCAAACTTCAATTGAATGTACCGGGTGCAAAACAATCCGGATTTTAGTGAAACCAAAAACATTAGGATCTATTTGATGATATCTTTCCAACGAATCCGGAAAATCAAAATTTCATAGCGGGAATCAAAAGATATGTCCAGTTGAAAATTCTGAATAGTCACTATGGAATTCAGGCCCTTAAAAAATGAGAATTTTGCAAACGACCTCGGATTTCGACGAAACAACTTTTGTTGGGTCCGCGATGTCAAATTATTGCTAGATTCCAAATTTCATAATTTTTCGAATCAATATGTGAGCGTGGCAAAGGAAAACGCGTTTGACCAGTTTTGGTTGATTTCAATCGACTAGAAATTAGCCATTTTTCCAACGGTCTCAGAATTCGACGAAACTAGTTTTGTTAGGACCGTATCGTCAATACAAAGCTAGAAAATATTTTTCTGGAATTTTTCTACTTAGTAGGTGACCCCGGGAATTTGAAATGTACGTTTAAAATTCAATATAATGATTTAAATGTAAATTCAGCGGAAATTGATCGAAAAGATCGAATCAACCTGCGATACATATCCCATTGTGTTCGGAATGGGGGTAAAACGCTATGGACGACAGGCGGTGGGCCTCGTTTAGAGGTCGTATGTAAAAGTCAACTTTTGCAAAATAAAATAATTAATAATAATAAAAAATCCCTTCTCTCCTTTATTTCCTCTGCCCCCCCCCCCTCTTCATTTCGATTTCAGATCGAAGTAAATGAAAAAAAAAAACAAGAACCCCGATCCAATCGCGTCGCCCACCTCCTGGCCTGCCACCGCTCCGCCACCGACGATCTCGTACCCCACCTCGCCGCCGCCTCGAAGAGACCCCCCTCCCTCCGCCTCTAGCCTCTAGCCTCTAGCCTCCTCCCGATCTTCTCCCTCATCTGGATTCAAGGCGCGAGCCCGCACCCCCAAAGGACCCGACGCCCCTCTTTCACCCAGAATCCCCTAACCCTACCCAAAACCGCCGCGCTCCACCTCACCCTCCCTCTCCTACCGACGCGAATTTCCCCCCCTTCAGCCAACGACGACCAGCAATCTCCATCCCTCCGCCTTAGACGCGCGATACCCCCTCCTCCAGACCAAGAAATGTGAGTTCTTTATTTTTAGTTTTTAAAAACTGGTTTCTTTGTTAGGTGAAACTGATTTCTTTGTTAGTTAAAAACTGATTTTTTATTTGGTTATATAAAACTGATTTTTTTTAAATAGAAAAGGTTATATTTTTAAATAGGAATAAATTATATTTTTAGATAGAGAAGAAAGGTATCTTTATAGATTTATTTCTTTAGGATACATTTTAGAAAGAAAATATACTTTGATTTGAAAAACATAGAATCAAAAATCTACTTTGTTTTAGGGAAAATATAATTTTTATTAATGTAGTAAGTTAAAAATACAATTTTTATATCATATGAATAATAAAAATTTGATTTTTAGTTAAGGAAGTAAAGATTTTTATATAAGCAGGAAGTTAAAAATATAATTTTTATATTATAGAAAGGCAAATCTTTATTTTTGAAAAGGCGAAATCTTTATATAGGGAATAGCGTGATAAAAATAGATTTTTTTTTCTATATAGCACTGTAGTAAAAATAGAATTTTTATCCATATGGAGCAATTATAAAAATAGGATTTTTAAATGCATAGCGGCGAATTAAAAATTCGATTTTTATATATTGAATAGCGAAGTAAAAATTCGATTTTTATATATTGAATAGCGAAGTAAAAATTCGATTTTTATATATTGAATAGCAAAGTAAAAATTCGATTTTTATATATTGAATAGCGAAGTAAAAATTCGATTTTTATATATTGAATAGCATAGTAAAAATTCAATTTTTACACATGTAGAGGATACGGGCAACGAAAGCAATAAGAGGCGAGAAAGACGAAGATTTCTATTAATGAAGTGTCGTGAAGTTGGATAGCTATTGGTGAGAATTTCTCACCTTTCAATTTCTTTTTCTAGTTATATATATATATATATATATATATATATATATATATACTAGGATGCAGACGGTGGTTAGTAGCACCCGACACAATCGTCCACAGACCATGGACTTGTTTGTTTGGTCGCATAAATTAGTTAGATGATTTGATTTGAATTTGGTTGTTTGGTGAATTTGATTGATGTGTGAATGGCGTGGGCCTTCACTAGACCGGGGATAAGACTAGGCCTCGTCCCGTTTCTAGTATCGTGCCGTTATGCCGCCGAAATTTTCTAAAATATGTTAGAAAAATAAAAATATCATTTTCATTGTGTAAATAAGCCGAATAAAAATTCATGTGTTGAAATAAAATATTTTATCGTTAAAAATATAATTTTTAACGTGAAGTGAACAAGATAAAATATTCATTTACAAACCGGACGGTTTGTTTATGTACACTGATTTGACTGACATTGATTGGGTCGATAAATTTTACACATCGCCCAACTGCACAAATAAAATCTGTGTTTGATTGTTTGAAACCCCACACGGGTGTTGGGATGAAATTTGAAGTTCACTCATCCTGATTGATTAAATATGTCGATCGATTGATTGACAGGCTGTTATAAGCATTAGATATCTATATTTGATGCTTATACAGTGTAGTGCACTTTGGTTGATGGTTGATTATTTTTCAATGCTATTATATGCATGTGTGGTATGGAATCCATATAGTTAACGCTATATGGTAATTGATTGGGCCTTATTCCAATTTAGAAAATAAAGAATATTATAATATAAAGGTTCATGTGTTGACTGTACTCATTCGTGAGATTAATCATGTGTTGAACGTAATATTTTAACAATAAATTTTATATCTTTATCACTATTAAATAAAGGTTCATGTGTTGACTGTACTCATCCGTTGAGATTAGTCATGTGTTGAACGAAATATTTTAAAAATAGAAATATTTGAAATAGAATATTTGGAAATAGAAATATATGAAGCCGTGTTGATTAGATTGACGCCATTTTGACGTGAACGATATTTATATCAATTTTATTCATTTTAAAATGAATATTGAAAAGTAATTTTGAAATCGAATATTTTGAAATAAAATGAATTGAATTGAAAACGATTTCAAAATGAATTGAATATATAACGATTTCGAAATGAATTGAATATATAACGATTTCGAAATGAATTGAATATATAACGATTTCGAAATGAATTGAATATAAAACGATTTCAAAAATGAATTGAATATATAATGATTTCGAAATGAATTGAATATATAACGATTTCGAAATGAATTGAATTGAAAACGATTTCAAAATGAATTGAATATATAACGATTTCGAAATGAATTGAATATATAACGATTTCGAAATGAATTGAATATATAACGATTTCGAAATGAATTGAATATAAAACGATTTCGAAATGAATTGAATATAAAACCAATTCGAATTGAATTGAAAACGAATTCGAATTGAATTGGAAACAAATTGAAACGAATTCAAATTGAATTGAATAGGAATGAATTTTAAAACGAATTTATAAGGAAGAATTCAATTTTGATTTGAAATGAAATGGAAGTTGAAATTGTTTTTGAAACGAATTCAAAACTATTTTTAAAACTTTGTTTTAAATAGAAATCGACGAAATATATATTATATATATTATATATATAATATAATGGCCTGAATAGAATGCGCCGCGCTGCGGCAGTTCGTGAATTTCGACCATTTATTTCAAACCGACATTACGGGAGATCCGACCGTCGGGTTCTCCTAAAACCGGAACCGTTGGGTTCGTATCGAAAAGAGCTTTCTAACGAATATTAGAAGTTTGAAATATAACGGTTGGATTTGGAGATACGTCCAAATCAAATTCGAAAAAGGTCGCTGTAAGTGCAGTTCGATGGCCGTTGATGGAAATCGACTGTACGGGCTTTGATAAAATTATTAAAAATATCAATATTTTGTGTAAAATCATAAGAAATGATTTGGGAAAATTTGGGATGAAAAACTCCATATTTGAAAAGATAAAAATAGATTTTTATCAAAATGAACTAGTTTGAACTAAATTTAAAACCCAATTTGTTTTTAAATAAATAAATTAGATTTAAAAAGGGGTTTTAAATAATCGGAATTCCTAATATATTTGAATTAAATTGAACTATAATTTATTTGTGGGTTCATTGTGAACTATGTTTTAAACAACACTAGTTCTTTAACCCGACGATAAATAGAATGTGATTTGGGTTTGTCGTGAACTGTGTTTTAAATTACACCTAGTTCTTTAACCCAGTAAAAGGAGTTTTAATGAATCTGTAATTAGATTGAAATGTAAATCTATAATCTAAATTATCAAATTTAGAAATGAGCGAGAATGGAGTATCGCCAGTTTTGCTCCAAAGCATAGTAAAATCTTTAATTAGATTTGAACGTGAAATGGTAATTAAATTTACCGATAACACCACGGTGTTAGATATGGAGTACTACCAGTTTTGCTTCATGGGATGATTAGGTTGGGATTGGGAAATAAAATAAATAATTACTTCGTTACGGTTCGCTAATCTCGACTAGTTTAGAAAACCATAATTTGGTTTGAACGACATCCAAAGGGAGATTAAAGGATAAATTTTAAAGAATTTATCTTTGATAAAATTAATGGGAACCTTTCCCTAAGAAGTGATTTCGTGAATAAAAAGGATATTCTGCATTGGAATGAGGCGTATGTCGTGTTTGTGTAACATTTGTTTTTAATATACGCGGGTTGTTCGGAAAGGTCGGGTTTATACCCATTTTGAATAACCGATTCGACGATTAATCGAAGATGAAGACGGTGGTCGAAGACCGGAAGTCTTCACATCGTTTGGATAATTACTGACGATCCTGATTGGGTTGTACACCCAAGAGGATGGAAATAGTTGGTGGTCGTCCAGACGTACCTGGAGATGGATGGATATGCGAGGAAAGTGCCTCTGGTTTCGTTCAGACCCAGAACGGACTTGTAAATGGATTGTGTGTCTGACATTAGATTTTATTCTGTGTTGATTGATTTCTGTTAAATACATATCTGTTTGGCGGTGGAGAATTTATTCTTTTGCTTAACGCCCTTCTCTGAGACGTACGAGCTTAGAGGTTATATATCGATAGATATCAATCGCACGGCATGAATTGCCTGTGTGGCACGCTGAGATGCAATGATCAAGGCTTCTGTTGAAAAGCAAAGTCTTGTGGTTGATGATCAAAGCACAACCTACGTGGCAGCTTTGTGTATAACGTGAATTCGCGAGCCTCACACCTCGGTATGAGTTAAAAACGGGATACGGACTGCAGGGAGAGCACGACGTTTCTTTCTAGCTTTGGTGGTGTCAGTGACTTACCAGCCCTGACATTTATATACTTTTCACCTTTGTGGTTGTTGGATGAGGCGCCTCGATTATAGGTCTGTAAGGACCGGGAAACGTGTGTTCAGGAATTGCCAATCCTCTAACGTAAGTGAGGACCGGCCCTGAAGCATCCAAGGGTTGCCCAGAGTGCGTAGCCCTGGGACATTTGCTAGAGTGTCTCCAACGCGGAGAGGAGCTTGCCCCTTGCCTCGACTCATGACGGAAATCCAATTTCCAATACGTGTATTTCGGCTTTATTTGTAGAGCCTAGTATGGCGACATAGTGGGATGGGGCACTCATGTCGTCTGTGATTTATATTTATGATTGAAATTGTTTTGACACTATACACTTATTATAGTATCAAATGATTTGTTTTATACGTACCAAGCATGTTTGGCTGTTATAAGGTAAAACCCTATCCTCCGGCTTGCGTTGCATTGTGTGATAGGACCTGGGTCTTATAATAGCTTCATTTTTCGAAAAAGCATTGCGTTGTTTATTCTATGCACTGGTATTCTTGGGAGGAAACCCGTTCCGTGTTATACGGCGTGGTCCCTTGAATTACTCTCTTTTAAAAATAAAGTTTTAATAACTGTTTTAGTTCTCACACCAGTCACATGACTGACCTGGAGTTTATTGTTTTAACCTAAACTCTGGGTGCCCCTATTTTCCGCACGGGCAGCTAGTAGTTTTGGTTTTGCAGATTTATATTCACAGGATCCTGGTTTACAACTGGAATGATATCCGGAAAGCTCTGTATCCGTATATCACCTTCAGTTGTGCTTTGTATTATTTTCCGCTGCTATGTAATTTATTGTAATCTCTGATAATTTTCGAATGTAATTTATTCATTTATACTCTGTATATTCTTGTATTCTGATGGAATTGTTGTAATAGCAATGAAATGTTCTTCCGCCTGCGTTCTGATTTGTCCTGTTCTCAAAACGATCAGGGGTTTCGAACGGTCTAGATCGGTTTAACGACTGATTCGAATCGAGCGAAATTCCTTGCCGTCACAAGCAGGTTAGGTGGTATGCACGAGTAGCTGTACCGAAGACGAGCAGGAGGCTAAACCATAAGCTGCTGGTCACTACTTTGGCCATTAGTAGTGTACCTTTCTTATTTTTCTTTGGAGACAGTTTTAAAAGTTGTAATAATGATGATGTGGAATATAGGTTGTATTTTGGATTTTCCGCTGCTATGATGGTTAGTTTTCAGCTTATGCACTGTCTCACCTACTTTATGTCAAAGATATGTTATTATTATATTTTATTCCATGAGTCGTGAGATATACTATAGATTCCTTGCTAGTTCAAATTCCTTTCTTTTCGTTTCTTTGGCGACCGTCCCGTGCTAGTCGAGAATTAGCACAGCGCACTTTCATTGGAAATGTCGGCTGGTGCGGGGCGGGCCGTCACACTTTGTATCAGAGCTCTAGGTTGCGCAGTTAACCTAGGGAAAGACACCAAGGAGAGATAGTATACGTATATAAGAGCACGTATTTGTGATATTTTGGTTCTCAAAAGCTATATATATACTATTAGTATAATTGAGGATGAAGTCGCACTGCACAGGCACCATTGAAGAGATGGTTAATCGTTTTCTCCTTACAGATTGAATGATGAGCCGATATACTAGGGGTACTGGTAGAGGATCTAATAATGGGAATGCTCCTGATATGAGGACGATGTTCTAGATGTTCAGAGGGTAGTTCCTAATGCTGCAAATGGTGGTGGTGTAGCGGTGCAGGTGCCTAGGGCCGATTTCGCCAAGCTTTGCAAAGATTACACTAGTCTTGGTGGGAAGCCGTTCCATGGAACGAAGTCAGCTACAAAAGTTCAGGATTGGCTTGATAGTTGTGAGTGTATCTTCGAGGATCTGGGAATTGAAAACGCTATGAAGAGGAAGCTAGCATCCCGTCAGCTACAAGGACGGGCTATGAATTGGTGAAATGCTATTAAGGCAGCTACCCCTGAGGATCAAGTTACTTGGGATCAATTTAAGGCCCGATTCAGTGATAAGTTTATCCCAGCTGCTCAGAAATCAGAATTGCTTAGGAAATTTCTAGAGCTTAAGCTGAATGGTAGGGCAGTCTTGGAGTATATTGTTGAGTTCGATACTTTATCAAAGTACGGATTATCCCTTATTGACACTTCCGAGAAGAAGAACGAGAAGTTCATAACTAGTTTAGATTAGTATTTGGGAGAAAGGCTTATAAACCATATTGATGAGACTTTTGAATCGATTTTTGGGAAAGCATTGAGGTCAGAGAGCCTTTATCCTAAGCCCAAGACATAAGTCGTTGTTGCATCTGCAGAGGGGCTAAAGCAGCAAGCAAGCGGTGGAGGCAAGAATAATTCTCAGAATAAGAGGAAGCAGAACCAAGCTAAGGATGGTCAGAAGAAGAGTAAGAAAGATGTTGAGTGCTTTAGCTGTGGCAAGAAGGGCCATTATGATAAAGAATGTCGAGCAAAGCCTGCGAACAGGAAGTGCTTCAACTGTGGCCAAGTGGGACATCACAAGGATAAATGTCCACAACCCCTAAAGAGAAGCAGATTGTGAAAGCATACACTCTTAATTCTGTTCCTTCTTCGTCGAATGCCCCAACTGCGGAGGAGAAAGGAAAGAATGTCGTCATTCAAGGTATGCTTTCTGTTTATGATGTTCCTGTTCAAGTATTGTTCGATATCGGAGCTTCCCGTTCCTTCATATCTAGTGAACTGGTTGATAGGTTGGGATTGGAACCCGAGATAGTCGATAGACCTTTAGCAGTGATGAACCCGATTGGTGGTTTAACTAGCCTTAGTATGATTTGTCGTAATGTGGTCTTATCGAGCCATGGATGTTTGTTTGTGATTGCTTTGTTTTGGGCTTTACTGGGTTTGGAATTATTTTGGGAGTCAATTGGCTCCAAAGGTACGGGGTGGTGGCAGACTGTGAGGGCTTTTTGGTGACAGTTATAGCGGATGATGGGCGGAGGGTAGTGTTTGGTGGTCTACCTAGTGATGGGGTAATGGATAGTTTTCTAAATTCCCTCGACATCCCGCATGATAAGTTGTCAGATGTTCCCGTGGCTGGCCAGTACCCGGACGTCTTCGAGGAAGTGACCAGACATCCACCACACCGAGAGATTGAGTTTCGTACTGATTTAGTGAAAGATGCCAGACCTGTAGTGATGCCACTTCATCATATGGCACCAAGGAAGCATAGAGAGATCGGGGTGCAAGTGAGCGAACTTTTGAAGAAGGGATTTATCAGAAGAAGTGTTTCTGAGTGGGGAGCACCAGTTGTGTTAGCTACCAAGGCAGACGGTTCCCTTCGATTGTGTATGGACTACCGCGAGTTGAATAAGGTGACGAGGAAAAATAGTATCCTTTACCGCGGATAGATGATTTGTTTGATCAGTTGAGTGGCGCGAGAGTGTTCTCCCAATTGGATCTCGCGACAGGTTTTCATCAGCTTAGGGTGGAAGCTGAGAGTATAGCTAAAACGGCCTTTCGGACCCCGTCTGGATTTTATGAGTGGTTAGTCATGCCATTCGGGTTGACCAATGTACCAGCATATTTTGTGGACCTTATGAATAGGGTGTTCAGAGATCAGTTGAATAAGTTTGTTCTTGGGTTCGTGGTTGATATCTTGGTTTACTCGAAGACAGAAGAAGAACACAAGGAACATTTAAGGATAGTGATGGAGGTGTTGAGATAACACCAATTGAAAGCAAAGTTTTCTAAGTGTCATTTCTTGAGGAGGAAAGTGAGATTCTCGGGTCATGTTGTTTCAGAGAATGGTATTGCCGTGGACCCTGCGAAGGTGGCTACGGTACAAGATTGGTCTATGCCGAAGAATGCAACAGACGTAAGAAGTTTCTTGGGATTATCTGGATATTATCGTAAGTTTATCTAAGACTTCTCCAAGATAGCGGCACCGTTAACTCAGTTGACCAAGAAGAATCAAGCTTTCTTTGGGATGAAAGGTATGAAAATGCGTTTAAGAGCTTAAAGGAAAAGTTAACGTGTGCACCAGTGTTAGTCATTCCTAAAGGGAATGAAGAGATGACAGTATACATGGATGCATATGGTATCGGGATAGGTGCTGTATTGATGCAAGGAGGTAGGGTTATAGCTTACGCTAGTCAGCAACTGAAACCGCATGAGAAAAGATACCTTACCCATGATTTGGAATTAGCAGCGACCGTGTTCGCGTTGAAGATATCGAGACATTATCTCTTTGGAGAAAGATTCGAGTTGTTTACCGATCATTAATCGTTAAAGCATCTCTTCTCTCAGAAGGATCTAAATCTCCGACAGCAAAGATGGTTAGATTTCTTAGCTTCCTATGATTTCAATATCGCATATACACCTGGAAAGGGCAATGTAGTAGCTGATGCATTGAGTAGGAGACATGCCAGTTTAGGGGCTATGTTTCTTGAATGGAAGCAACTAGAGTATATCGCAGGGTACGATTTCAGACCAAAGTGCGAATTGAATCCAGAAATGTTAGCAAGCTTGACGATCAGACCCACTTTGATTGAGAAGATTGGTTCCAGTCAGAGGGACGACCCTAACCTATTGGAAATCATCTCCAAGTTAGAGATGGGAATCGACGAGGAGATGAACAAGTATAGGCTTGATCGAGATGGATGGCTTAGAAAGAATGGGAGATTAGTTGTACCCAATGTCAATGGATTGAGAGATGAAGTGCTTAGAGAATGTCATCACTCTTAACTGACTATACACCCCGGTGGTAACAAATGTATTGAGACATGAAGCGGACCTACTACTGGGAAGGGATGAAAAGAGACGTCGGGAAGTTTATATCAAAGTGCATGAACTGCCAGCTAGTTAAAGCTGAGCAAAAGAAGCCTAGTGGTTTGTTGCAACCATTAGAAATTCCAGAATGGAAATGGGAACAAGTCTCAATGGATTTCATTGATGGGTTACCAAGGACTAGATCGGGCCATGATAGCATTTGGGTGATTGTGGACCGATTGACCAAGAGTGCAAGGTTTATACCCGTCAAGTCAAATAGAACAACAGCTAAATTAGAAGAGCTATATATGAAGTGGGTAGTGAGATTTCATGGAATACCCCAAGGCATTGTGAGTGAGCAAGATCCGTTGTTTACTAGTGGATTTTGGAAGAGCTTACAAGAGGCGTTATGATCAGAATTACATCTCAGTACCGCGTACCATCCTCGAACCGACGGTCAAACAGAGAGAGTGAATCGAGTATTAGAAGATCCCTTAAGAGCTTGCATATTAGATTTTGGCGGATCATGGGATGACCATTTGCATCTAGTGGAGTTCACATATAATAATAGTTATCAGTCCAGTATTGGTATGGCTCCATTTGAAGCTTTGTACGGAAGACCGTGCAACTCACCGTCATGTTTGTTAGAAACCGGTGAGAAATTTGTGCTTGGGCCAGACGTGATAAGAGAAACCTCAGATAAGATCAAAGTTATCTGATAACGGATGAAGGCTGCCTAAGATAGGCAAAAGAGTTATGCCGATAAGAAGGAGAAGAGATTTAAAATTCTCCATTGAAGACTTGGTGTTTGTCAAGATTTTTCCGTTAAAGAGCGTGATACGATTTTGTAGGAGAGGCAAGTTAACACCAACATTTGTTGGTCCATTCCCAGTTCTCGAACAAGTTAGGAATTTGGCATATAAAGTTGAGTTGCCGGACAAGATGGCGGGAGTTCATAACGTATTTCATGTTTCCCAGTTCAGGAAATTCGTGCACGACCCCGATGTGGCTACTTCACCTGATCACTTGGATGATATCGAAGTAGAACCCGAGGCGGTTGGGAACTGCAAGCCGATTCGTATTGTCGATCACGATACGAAGAAACTTCGATGGAAAGCTGTAACACCCCACGTCCATTAAGGTCACTCACAAAGGGAATGCCTTAACTTTGATGGAGCATTTTAGTAAACAGAACAGAATATTACAAGACAGATATAAAAATAATACTTGAAAAGCTTTATAACTTTATTGCAGCGGACAGAAATCAGTTTGGTTACAACTTTACCAAAAACTCAAGTACATATATATCAGCCTTGTTCAAAAGCCATCAGAGTACAAAACTTTAAAATCATAATCCCCACCGAAGATGCCAGAAAAAGACAAGCCATACTTTAAGCACTTCAAGCACTCCAAGTAGGAAGAAAGATCCGGATCAAGCTAGAGTATTCCCTCCTTGAAAACCTGGGGGGGGGGGGGGGAGAACGGAAGAAAAGAGGCGAAACAACAAGGGTCAGACATAAAGTCTGGCAAGTCCAGTGACTTTCATTTATGAACAGATAATAATGTCATGGCATGCAAATAAAACTGGATGAGAGATAACAGGAATAACAGATATACTTAGGTTAAACAGAAGAAACAGGATGATATTACTTTTCACTTCTCTGCACTAATACTAATATAACAGGATTAGGTGTTACCCTAATGTCTAAACAGAAACAGAATAATGGGCCTTTGCCACCCTAACAGAAGGTACAGAAACATAATGCTAATAATGGGCCTTTACCACCCGAACAGAAAGTACAGAAACAGAATGCTAGTAATGGGCCTTTACCACTCGAATAGAGACAGAAACGGAAACAGAATAATCCCTACGGAAACAGAATGTTAGAATTAGGTGTACACTAGTAAATGGGCCTTTACCACCCCAACAAACGGTACCATGCAGAAACAGACAGGTGTTACCACCAAACAAAAACAGACGGTACCCCACAGAACAGAAAAAACTAAGTGTACCCAAAATCCTACCCCACGCGATCGGCTCCCTAATACATAAATAACCTGTGCCAGCCCCACAAAAGGGTGTATCATTCTCTAAAGTGGCAACCTTTGAATGACACAGACTTATTTATAGATGTCACGGCATCTTACATCCTCAGAGGCAGACCGGGATCCATGCACGCACATGACCTGGTTGGAACACACCATCAACACCCCTCGCCATTATCAGAATGAACCGCTTATAATTAGTTAAGCAAGCATGCCCGGACCCTACCTACTGTTGGGTCATAGTTTTGATACCAGAAAGGGTTACTGACTAATATGGGTCCCACACAACAGATGACATAAGTAATTACCCATCCTAACCTTGTGTCCCCAGACTAATAGATTTTAGATTAACTTGTTTACAAGTTTCAGACATACAGAGTTCAGATTTACTAGTTCACATATCAGACAATCAAGTTAATAAGTTTTCATACTAACGGATCAGATGTACAGTTTTAATAGACTTACAGATTGTCTAACTTTTTATTGTGCCTACAGATTCACGAAATGGGTTTGTTAAATTCATCAGTCCAGTTGGTTTAACCCTATCCACCCAACACGTTTTAGACATCATATTTATCTCAGGTTTGCATTAATTAAATATTAATGCACAGACCTCTCACATTAGGTCGGTAGCTTATGGCCGCTGGATTTGCCGGGCGGTTCCGGGCAGACTTCTGCCACAAGCCAGACCTAACCTCGTGTCTAAGCATATTTTAGTTATGCCTATGACCTCTCACATTAGACTGACAGTTTGCGGTCGCTGGTTAAGCCGGTTGGTTCCGGGCAGGCTTCTACCGCAAATGGAGTCTAACCTCGTGTCATAGCCACTTTATTCCATTACAGTAAATATCAGACTAATTATGTCCATTTAACAGATTTGACTTCTTTTCAAGTCGCAGCAGATTAAACAAATTAACATGTTTTACACAAATTACAATCATTCACCTTTTCAACAGATTTAACAAATTTAGCAGCTCAGGCGGTTCAACTGATTTATCAGATTAGGCAACTCGACAGATTTGGCAGATTAGGCAAAATTAGCATATTATGTGATTCAACATATGTAACAGTTTAGGCAATTCAACGGATTAAATAGGTAACAGGTTTAGCAGATTTGGCAAAATTTAACATAATAAGCAGATAACATTTTTAGCCGATTTAAACATTCCTTAAAGTCGTATTCACATATCTTGCCTAATTTATATGGTAAGCCTAAACTTATATGCCCAAATTATGGTCAGAATCCACCATATAACATATGTCCCAATTTTTATTTAAACTTGCATAGTTCAGAATATTCTCCAAAAACCTTACATATAAATTATGCCAAATATAGCCATTGATTACAATGCATGTGACATATCAAAAACCCCCCTTACTGAGGTGTACTCACACTTAATAATTATCCAATCTTAATATGGATCTTTACACCTAAGTTAAATGCAAATTAATTCTCTTTTTTCCAAATTTCAGACTATAATATATATAGTATGTCCAGATCTAGATCTTGAATTACAACTTGTACTATGCATCCAAATCAATTACATGTTCACAGTTAAACTTTACGCCCCAAATCCCAAGACATATGTTAAATACACCTTATGTTTTAAATACAGCATGCCCAATTATATATCTCAGATTTATGTTCTAAGTTCAACCATGTTCTTTATGTTCTAAGTCACAATAATCCTCTCCTTCCAAGTCATAGATCGTCTTATACAATATGCCTCAAATTTATGTCCAGAATTACAACATGCGTTGTATCCTCAAACTAGTTACGAATCAATTATTCCCAAATATGCCTCAGTCAATATTCTTCCCAAATTTAGTGTTTATGCGTTCATCTCTTATGAGATCTGGCTCAGGCTCGTGGTAGCCTGGCTATCAAACAAAAAGAAAGAAAGGAGGAAGAAATACAGAACAAACAGAATAATAAAACAGAGGAACAGATCTGATAAATAGAAAAAAGGGCATAATCTCAGATTCAGTTGTATAATTATGTCAAGATCATGATTAAAATTCATATCGGAAAATAACCGTACTTGCCTTGGTTGGATTCTAGAAGAAGAGTTGCAGTTGTTCTATTTTAATCTATATCAGAATTGGAAGAAGAAGAAGAAGCACAATTCTTAGCTTAGGTTTCAGCAGAGCAGAGACGCCATTAATTTATTTTAATTAAGGTAGAGGCAGCATAACATTGCAATGGTTTGGTGTGGAGATAAAGCTAGGTTTAGGGGTGTTTAAATAGGAGAATAGGGTAATTTATAGCCTTCAGATCAGTCCAGAAGTCATCAGAACCACCCAGTTCGAAGACAGGTCATCCAGCCACTCAGAAGAAGACACGTCATCATAGAACACTCTAGAATTCTGTGTTGGATCGGTATGGGCGCACTTGGCAGGTGTGCCAGTGTATTTTTGTATTGACGCACTTCACAAGTGCGCCAGTGTATTCTGGCCTGTTTCCGGTTTTTCTGCCTAACTTCGTTCGTCCATATGTTCTTCATACGCTGCCCGTTTTACGCAAACTCGGACTCTATCTCAAGCAGAATTTCGAGACGAACGCAATGGCGCAACCCGTTTCCCTTAATTATTCTCCTAAAAATTAAGCATACTTTAATTTGTTACTTATACGTTCATAGAAAATACGGGGTGTTACATTCTCCCCTCCTTAAAGGATTTCGTCCCCGAAATCTTCAAGTTAAGAAGAATGTGTCCTACCATCCAATCATCCATCTACTCAACCATCATCCACAAGCATCCATTTTCCTTAGAAAACTTCTAATGTTGTATGAACATATGCAAAAGTGTGTGTATATGTCTCTTATCTAATCCAAAGATCAGGCGGTCTACTGATTCAGTTGACCTCCTCAATGCGAACCATGTTGGTGCCATGAGTCCAATTATGTATGCAAGAAATCCAATTTGATACACATCATTTCTATATGTGTGCATAACCAATCATCCAAATGCAACATCCATGTGATGAGTCAATCATTTTTCATCCACAAAAATTGAAAAATGCGCACACATCCATATGCAGTATGAGAGTGTTTTTGAGCCGATCTAGTACCTAGTGTGTATATGCATCCACGAGCAACCATTAGCAACTACTTGCATCCACTTGCAACCATCAAACATAACATGTCTCAAACACATGCTTACACCCATTAGTTTCTACCTAAAGGTCGAAGACTCGATTGATAGGATACAAGTGAGTGATAGAAGCAAGTACGATTAAAACAAGAGCTCTGTTCCTATTAGACATCGGTTAATAAAATAATTCCCTAAGTATCAACTCCGAAGACCGAAATCAACATCAAATTGACACCCAGTGAATTACTCCCATTAAACAATGCCAAACTGGAAATCTACTTCACGCTTCGAGTAAAAATCCCTAACCTTTTCTGAAATATCCAGATACTTACAGACTACTGGTACAAATCAGATTATCAAATGATTTTTAGGAAACTAAGCTTGAGAAAGCCTAACCATATCCCAAAAAAACCCGAAATGTATGTGTCACAGTCATCTTAACGCCTAACACAAATGTCCTCAAAACCCAACCTATCACAAACAGATGAGTCGTAACCCTTATGGGGTTTGAGACTATAGCGGGATTAGAAACAAGACTAGTATTAAAGTGCAGATACTTAACTACAGAATCAAAATGCTAAAATCAGAAAGAGTTCTTCTACCTAATCAGATAAGGAAGTTAAACCTTCTCAGAAATTTTCCTACGTCAAAGGTACCAACAAGTCCTCCCCTTCCTTCTAGTTATGATAATCATCTCAATCCCATGAAGCGATTTTCCGCCCATGGAACGGAAGTTCTTACGTATCTTAGAAAAAAGCATCTATACGCGGAAGAAGAAATTAAAAAGGGAAAGAGGAAGGGATTCGAAACAAAGAATCGGAAGAACGATATCTGGCTTTTAGGGATTATGTTTTTCAAAATAAACTTTACTTTTGAAAATACTTCCTTTTAAAACCTTTTTGAAAATAGTTTTCAAAAACTTCTATCTAATCTGGTAACCTTCAGCTCTGATACCAAGTGTAACACCCCACGTCCGTTAAGGTCACTCACAAAGGGAATGCCTTAACATTGATGGAGCATTTCAGTAAACAGAACAGAATATTACAAGACAGATATAAAAATAATACTTGAAAAACTTTATAACTTTATTGCAGCGGACAGAAATCAGTTTGGTTACAACTTTACCAAAAACTCAAGTACATATATATCAGCCTTGTTCAAAAGCCATCAGAGTACAAAACTTTAAAATCATAATCCCCACCGAAGATGCCAGAAAAAGACAAGCCATACTTTAAGCACTTCAAGCACTCCAAGTAGGAAGAAAGATCCGGATCAAGCTAGAGTATTCCCTCCTTGAAAACCTGGGGAGGGGGGGGGGGAACGGAAGAAAAGAGGCGAAACAACAAGGGTTAGACATAAAGTCTGGCAAGTCCAGTGACTTTCAGTTATGACCAGATAGTAATGTCATGGCATGCAAATAAAATTGGATGAGAGATAACAGGAATAACGGATATACTTAGGTTAAACAGAAGAAACAGGATGATATTACTTTTCACTTCTCTGCACTAATACTAGTATAACAGGATTAGGTGTTACCTAATGTCTAAACATAAACAGAAACAGAATAAGGGGCCTTTACCACCCTAACAGAAGGTCCATAAACATAATGCTAATAATGGGCCTTTACCACCCGAACAGAAAGTACAGAAACAGAATGCTAATAATGGGCCTTTACCACCCGAACAGAGACAGAAATGGAAACAGAATAATCCCTACGGAAACAGAATGTTAGAATTAGGTGTACACTAGTAAATGGACCTTTACCACCCCAACAGACGTTACCACGCAGAAACAGATAGGTGTTACCACCCAACAAAAACAGACGGTACCCCACAGAATAAACAAAACTAAGTGTACCCTAAATCTTACCCCACGCGATCGGCTCCCTAATACATAAATACCCTGTGCCAGCCCCACAAAAGGGTGTATCATTCTCTAAAGTGGCAACCTTTGAATGACACAGACCTATTTATAGATGTCACGGCGTCTTACATCCTCAGAGGCAGACCGGGATCCATGCACGCACATGACCTGGTTGGAACGCACCATCAACACCCCTCGCCATTATCAGAATGAACCGCTTATAATTAGTTAAGTAAGCATGCCCGGACCCTACCTACTGTTGGGTCATAGTTTTGATACCAGAAAGGGTTACTGACTAATATTGGTCCCACACAACAGATGACATAAGTAATTACCCATCCTAACCTTGTGTCCCCAGACTAATAGATTTTAGATTAACTTGTTTACAAGTTTCAGACATACAGAGTTCAGATTTACTAGTTCACAGATCAGACAATCAAGTTAATATGTTTTCAGACTAACGGATCAGATGTACTGTTTTAACAGACTTACAGATTGTCTAACTTTGTATTGAGCCTACAGATTCACGAAATGGGTTTGTTAAATTCATCAGTCCAGTTGGTTTAACCCTATCCACCCAACACATTTTAGACATCATATTTATCTCAGGTTTGCATTAATTAAATATTAATGCACAAACCTCTCACATTAGGTCGGTAGCTTGTGGCCGCTGGATATGCCGGGCGGTTCCGGGCAGACTTCTGCCACAAGCCAGACCTAACCTCGTGTCTAAGCATATTTTAGTTATGCCTATGACCTCTCACATTAGACTGACAGTTTGTGGTCGCTGGTTAAGCCGGTTGGTTCCGGGCAGGCTTCTACCGCAAATGGAGTCTAACCTCGTGTCATAGCCACTTTATTCCATTATAGAAATTATCAGACTAATTATGTCCATTTAACAGATTTGGCTTCTTTTCAAGTCGCAGCAGATTAAACAAATTAACATGTTTTACACAAATTACAATCATTCACCTTTTCAACAGATTTAACAGATTTAGCAGCTCAGGCGGTTCAACAGATTTAACAGATTAGGCAACTCAACAGATTTGGCAGATTAGGCAAAATTAGCAGATTAGGCGATTCAACATATGTAACAGTATAGGCAATTCAACAGATTTAATAGGTAACAGGTTTAGCATATTTGGAAAATTTTAACATAATAAGCAGATAACAGTTTTAGCCGATTTAAACATTCCTAAAAGTCCTATTCACATATCTTGCCTAATTCATAAGGTAAGCCTAAACTTATATGCCCAAATTATGGTAATAATCCACCATATAACATATGTCCTAATTTTTAGTTAAACTTGCATAGTTCAGAATATTCTCCAAAAACCTTACATATAAATTATGCCAAATATAGCCATTGATTACAATGCATGTCACATATCCAAAACCCCCCCTTACTTAGGTGTACTCACACTTAATAATTATCCAATCTTAATATGGATCTTTACAACTAAGTTAAACGCAAATTAATTCTCTTTTTTCCAAATTTCAGACTATAATATATATATATATATATATATAGTATGTCCAGATCTAGATCTTGAATTACAAATTGTACTATGCATCCAAATCAATTACATGTTCACAGTTAAACTTTACGCCACAAATCCCAAGTCATATGTTAAATACACCTTACGTTTTAAATACAGCATGCCTAATTATATATCTCAGATTTATGTTCTAAGTTCAACCTATGTTCTTTATGTTCTAAGTCACAATAATCCTCTCCTTCCAGGTCATAGATCGTTTTATACAATATGCCTCAAATTTTTGTCCAGAATTACAACATGCGTTGTATCCTCAAATTAGTTACAAATCAATTATTCCCAAATATGCCTCATTCAATATTCTTCCCAAATTTAGTGTTTATGCGTTCATCTCTTATTAGATCTGGCTTAGGCTCGTGGTAGCCTGGCTATCAAACAAAAAGAAGGAAAGGAGGAAGAAATACAGAACAAACAGAATAATAAAACAGAGGAACAGATCTGATAAATAGAAAAAGGGCATAATCTCAGATTCAGTTTTATAATTATGTCAAGATCATGATTAAAATTCATATCGGAAGATAACTGTACTTGCCTTGGTTGGATTCTAGAAGAAGAGTTGCAGTTGTTCTATTTTAATCTAAATCAGAATTGGAAGAAGAAGAAGAAGCACAAGTCTTAGCTTAGGTTTCAGCAGAGCAGAGACGCCATTAATTTATTTTAATTAAGGTGGAAGCAACATAACATTGCAATGGTTTGGTGTGGAGAGAAAACTAGGTTTAGGGGTGTTTAAATAGGAGAATAGGGTAATTTAGAGCCTTCAGATCAGTCCAGAAGTCATCAGAACCACCCAGCTTGAAGACAGGTCATCCAGCCACTCAGAAGAAGACACGTCATCACAGAACACTCCAGAATTCTGTGCTGGATCGGTATGGGCGCACTTGGCAGGTGCACCAGTGTATTGTTGTACTGACGCACTTCACAAGTGTGCCAGTGTATTCTGGCCTGTTTCCGGTTTTTCTGCCTAACTTCGTTCGTCCATATCTTCTTCATACGATATCCGTTTTACGCAAACTCGGACTCTATCTCAAGCAGAATTTCGAGACAAACGCAATGGCATAACCCATTTCCCTTAATTATTCTCCTAAAAATTAAGTATACTTTAATTTGTTACTTATACGTTCATAGAAAATACGGGGTGTTACAAAAGCAGTGAATCTAGTCAAGGTTCAGTGGGGAAAGGATAAGAATGACTGTACTTGGGAGACAGAGGAGAGCATTAGGAAGACGTATCCAGAACTCTTTGCCTGGTAAGATTTTAAATTGCGATTTAGTTATTCCGCATGCTAGGATAGACTTGATGTAGTTGTTTTGTGTGTTTGATTGTCTATGAATGGCTGATAAGCATGCAGAACACCTTTGTATGTTTTTGGTTGAGGAATTTCGAAGGAGAAATTTCTTAGGAGGGGGAGAGTGTAACGACCCACATTCTACATATCGAAGGATCGTAGAATATTTATTTATTTTTCCTATGAGGTCGTATAGTCGTGTAACTTTGGGGAACGACTATTGAGGTGATTTCCCATGTTCATCATTTTTGCAGATTTTTAATTGACCATTTTTCCCCTAATGAATATTGTTTTGCCTATAACTTTTGATTATTAAGGAGTTTTGAACTGAAACCACTTCCATTAGATCCAAATGATGGTTTACCTTTCAATAGAGTGGTCACACTTGTCAAACGGACTTACCGTTTGGGAGATATGGCTGAATTAATGTTTAGAAGGCTACAGCTTAACCGGGCCTAATTAGGGTGATTAGCAGCTAGGCCCATAACCCATTTCGGGATTAGGGTTATGGGGAGGGTGAAATCAGCTAGGAAACGATCTATTTTCATTTTCTCAGCCGCCTAAAGCATTTCTCTAACCCTAGCCATGGCCTCCACCTTCTAAAATCATCCCAAATCACCTTCTAATCACTAATTAAGAAGATCTACATCAAATCAAGGCAAATCAACACCAAATCTGAGTTGGAGCTGATGTGTTGCATAGAGATTCGGCCCAAATCAGAGATTGTTTCAGATCTAAGTTTTATTTGTGGCCAAGGTGAGTGATTTGCATTGTTTTTCACTAATTACGGCTAATTAAGGGTGATTAGTGATAATTAGCGAAATTATAACTCAGAAAAATCTGGAAAAATAGGTGAAATTCTAAAATATTATTTTGGGGCTCTGATAAAAATTTGGGTTAATTTGGTTAAGTTTTGCTAATCCTAAGGTTAGTTATGCTTAAACATGATTATGGGGAAAACAAGGGTTTTTGGGTATTTTTGATTTATATTATCATGATTATTTGTTGTTTTAGTGTTTTTGGATGACCATACATGTTGCTATGACTGTTTGGAATGTTTTGTAATTGCTTAGAAAAATTAGGATAGTCGAAAACGCCGTCGTGTGGTGTAAAACAGTCGCTGGAAAAGTTGTCGGAAGTAGTGCAGAGACTGGATCGGATCGGGGTAGTGGGACCGGGTCGTGTAGCCTACCCACAAACCACCTCATGTATCCGAACCGAAGTATCCTCTCCAAACCCATGAGCTGGTGTACTACCGAGTCGCTTGGATGAAGCTGCCACGAAACAGGAAGCTACACCCGAACCGAACCGTGACGCCTCCTCCGAACCCAGAAGGTGTCCACGAACCAGTGTGCCCCGAACCGCCTGGATGTTGCCACGAGCCGGAGTGCCATCTACGAACCGAAGCGATGACACACCATGAGCAGAGGGAGACTGAACCAGACCGGAGAAGCAAAATGACTTACTAACCGAACCAGATTGGTAACCATGAGCACGAATCGATGATGCACCGAACCGAACCGATAATATTTCGAACATTAGTCATGACCGGACCGAACCGATCCAAATGGAGGAAGAAGACGAGCCGAACCCAAGGATCACGACCCGAGATGATGACCATAACCCGAGATGCAAAATTAGTCCAAATGGGAAGCTTATACTCAGGATCCAGTTGGGAACCAACGAGTTAACTTCATGATTGGAATTTGCTGCGGGACATGTGCTAAGGGGTTATCGACGTCCATAACTTTGATTCACCACGAAGACGGATGTTAGGCTACGGATCAGTGCAGTGGGGTAGTTATTACTCCATGGGGCAGAGTGATCGTAGCATGGCTATGAGCCAGTGCAGTGAAGTCGTCATGGCTTCATGGGGGCAGAGTGGACATTGCAAGGACTAGTGACTATGGATTAGTGCAGTGGAGTCGCCATGACCCCATGAGGAAAAATGATCATAGCAAGGATTTGGGTGATCAAAGCGGTGGATATCACATGCTTTATGCACTGAGTGAGAGATGTGAGGATGTTTGCTATGCTTGATTGTTTGATATCACTATGACATGCACACCCCCACCCCCGTATCGTTACACCATATGTTTGTGTCACCTTAAAGTATTGTACATCTTGTTGTGCTAACTCTTTGATTGCAGCTCCAGTTTCAGGTATGGTTTAGTATACCTATTATTGTTCTATTTTGTTGCTTATCGCTCATACCAAACTCTTGTCTGACCCAGAGTTTTATTTCTCTTCTTATTCCTCTTGGTGATCTTAAATGGGCAGACTAGAGACAGGTTAGGTGGTATGCACGAGTAGCTGTACCGGAGACGAGCAGGAGGCTTCTACGTATGATATATATATATATATAATCTCCCTGTGTCGCTGTTGGTCACTACTTTGGGCATTAGTAGTGTACCTTCCTTATTTTGCTTTGGAGATAGTTTTAAAAGTTGTAATAATGATGATGTGGAACATAAGTTGTATTTTGGATTTTCTGATGCTATGATGGATTAGTTTTCAGCTTATGCACTGTCTCACCTGCTTTATGTCAAAGTTATGTTTTTATTATATTTTGTTCCATGCGTCGTGAGATATACTACAGGTTCCTTGCTAGTTAAAATTCCTTTCTTTTCCTTTCTTTGGCGACCGTCCCGTGCTAGTTGGGCATTGGCACAGCGCACTTTCATTCGAAATGTCGGCTGGTGCGGGGCGGGCCGTCACATCTTAAAACTGAGTAATGAGGAGAGGTAATACATGTATGTATCCATGCAAGAAAAGGCAGTGAAAAATTCATACGTGACATGATTGCCAAAATAGAATTCCATGAGACTAAATCAAAAGCTTCCTTTATCTCAAGCTTGAGCATACATCTAGGTAAAATGCTTTCCCTATTATAACCATATAAAAGCTCCTGGGTTATCAAGATATTATCATTTATGCTTCTCCCCTTGATGTATGCAGAATGGTTTTCAGAAATGATTGTTGGCAGTAACATTTTGTAATCTATTAGCTAAATTTTTAGAAATGATTTTGTAAAAGATTTTACAGCAATATATTGGCCTAAAATCTGAAAATAAAACTGGTTTTTCAATTTTAGGAATCAGTGCAATATCTGTAGTTGAGAAGTTAGTAGGTAAATGATTATGCATGAAGAAAAATTTAATAGGACATATGATATCATCACCTATTGTTGGCCAACATTGCTGAATGAATAATGCATTGAAACCTTCTGGTCCTCCGCAATTGCCAGCATCAAGACTAAACATTGCTTCCTTGATCTCTACACTTGAAATTTCTCTAATAATATTTGCAGACTGATCAGCCGAAAGAAAAGGAAAGCTAACATTGAACAGTGGCTGCACACCAAACCTTGTCGATACTGGAGAAGCAAGAATAGATTTAAAGTAATCCACAAAAGCATTTAATATATTTAAATGAATTTAAGCATTAAACCTTGTCAAATATTTAATATATTTTATTATTTTAAATATTGATTTGGAATTTTAAATGAATTTATAATATATATAATTTGTTTATATATTGAAGTTTAAACGTATTATTTATATATAATTATAAAACAAACTCGAAACAACGCGGCAATTCATAATTTACGATTTGAACTTCAATTGAATATACCGAATCCGATATTCTGTGAAACGTGAAACGTTTGAATTTATTTAATTATAATTTTCTAATGAAAGAGAGAAATGGAGATTTGATATTTTAAATTGTGAGTTATGTCCAATTCAAATTTTCAAATAGTCGCAGTGGAATTTGTTAATAAATGATAATTTTTATTTTATAAAATATTAAGGGTTTATATATATATATATATATATATATATATATATTTGAATATCGTTTAGCCTAGGATTGTAAATACTAAGTTTAAAATATATATTGGTTTTTGTTGAAGCTGTATAATATATCAGTTGGAGAGATACGATGATAATAATTTTTTTATTTAAATTAAACTGTTTTATATTTAATTATATTTTATCGATATTATATAAGCTTTAAAAATAGCTTTCTTTTCAAACAAACTCCGTATTCGACGAAACGAATTTTATCGAAATACGTATAGCCAATTATTGCTCAATTTCCTATTTAGAGCCAATCGGAGTTGTTTTATGTATGCATGCAAATTAAAGTTGAACCGGTAAATAAAAATAACGACGTTGTGCAAATGGAGTCGGTTTTTAACGAAATTAATTTCATTGGGTTCAGAATGTTAAGACATAGTCGTGCATCCATTTTCGTTGCGCTCCAGTGTGTTAGTGTGAATTTAACGATCTATGTTAAATGATGATATTGTATCAGATAAAGATCACAGAAGTGTATCACTCTTGGTAGAATATGAATGAGGATAGAACACTATGAAAACTGGGGACTTTGCCACCGGGACTTATAACATTTTGGAACTATATCTTCGTATTGAACCGTTTATGGCATGAATTGGGTCTCGGCTATGGTCCTAACGTAAGCCAAAGAGACATTGAATGTGCATCAGTTATAAACTACAATGGAAACATGAAACCATGGACAGTGAATGGAATGCCCAAGCATTGGAACTTGTGGTCTAAATATGTCAGCAACGAGTAGGTCTATCTTCAGGAATGCAACATCACTCCGTAGATGGTACCTACCCTCTTCATTTCCATTGTCAGTTAGCTAGCCTTTACAGCGATATATCACTTGACATAAAAACTCAAGTAGCATCACAGCTACACCCTAATTCACACAGCTATCGTGTACCATTTGAAATGGATATCACATGTTTTCTCTATTGTTTGGTTTCAATCTCAAGTCTCTCATTAGTTAAATGATCAAATGTATAACCATGCAAATGGTTACTTGTGTAACACCCCGAATTTCAGTTAATATTAAAATTCACAAATTAAAGAATAACTAATCCCAGATGTGGGAATTAAGGGAAATGGGTTGCTCCATTGCGTTCATCTCGGAAAAATACGCGAGATAGAGTCCGAGTTTGCGTGATTTGGAGTCCGTATGACCCAGTTATGGCCCATGTAAGTTTTAAGAAAAATTCAAGTTCAAAAACTAAAGCAAAATTCGAAATTCAACACACAGGGGGCAAGGCGGGAAAATCCCGCGCAGGCCAAGTCGACAGGGTTGTCGACTGCCCAGTCGACACCGCCCCAACCCATGTCGACTGCCCAGTCGACACGGTTGTCGACCTGGGGGCTCGGCCAGGTTGGCCTGGGTGCAGTGAAGGGGTTTGGGCTATGTTTTGGGGCTTGTGACGAAATCTGATGGCTCTAACCTAATCTAGGGTTAATCTAAGGGCCTAAACTACATCCTAAATCTATAAATACACCCTAAGACTACCCTAATCCATATTAAAAATAGATACAACGTCGTCATGCCGTCAAAATGCAATTAGAAGGAGCCTCCATCAAATTTTAGAAGAAGATAGCTTCTCAAATCAACTTCTAATCAACTCTAGCAACTTAATCTTCTTCATAGGAGTGCTAATCAACAAGTTGTGAGTTTCTATGCCTTTAGCAAGCAATTTCTAAGCTAATTATGATAGGATGTAATGAGGTTATGGTTATGAATGTGGATCAATGCAAGTTATGTTATCATATGCTATGTGCTCATGATGTTAGTTATGCAAGTTTTATGCTATATGTCAACGATGCTAGTTATGCAAGTTTTATGCTATATGTTCATGATGCTAGTTATGCAAATCACTATGATAAACATTGATCCATTATGACACCATGTTATGCAAGTTTGGTGTTTGATTATATGCAAGTTCATATATGACATGTTATGCAAGTTTGGTGTTTGATTATATGCAAGTTCATATATGACATGTTATGCAAGTTTGGTGTTTGATTATATGCAAGTAACATGTGCAAGTTTACACCTTTGTATGATATGCATACATGTGCAAGTTTACCCCTCTGTATGTCATGCATATGTATGCATGTTTACCCCTTTTTATGATATGAGTAACATATGCAAGTTCATCCCTTTATAGACCTATGACATGTATGCAAGTTTATCCCTTTATGATAGGTCTATGACATGAACATCTATGCAAGTTACCCTCTTTATGACATATGTGATTCATGCAAGTTTGGGTTGATTATTTATGCTAGTTGGGTTTGATGCTATGGTCATATATGCAAGTTGACACCTTTAAAACTCATGTTGATGCTAATGTTATGCTAAGTTGAACCCATTGTATTTGTGATGAATCTTCCCTTTTAAGTATGTCATGTTAGCGTATTACGTGGGGAACGATGGGGTTAATATTCATGTTAACAAAATTGTGATGAAATTGGTATGATGTTGCATACCATAAGTGGATGGACATAATTGAGTCAATTATGTACATCATTAAATTGGAATTAATTAGGGAAAATTAATTCAAAATATGGGGGTGATTAATTAGGTGTAATTAATCGACTAAGACACGAGGTTGGACCCTTTTGTAGCATAAGACTGCCCGGACCCGACCGGCAAATCCAGCGGCTACAAATGATTGGCCCAATGTGAGAGGTCTTAGGCATAAACTAAATACGTGACAAGTGTAAAGACACGAGGTTAGAATCGGTTATGGCGTAAGGCTGCCCGGACCCGACCGGCAAATCCAGCTGCCATAAAAGATAGTCTAATGTGAGAGGTCTTTGCAAAGGTTACGGTCTTAATCAATTAAGAAACACTTAACCAGATAAGCATGTAGTGGGGCATGAGGGGTTAACTGGGTGCCTTGGGTGGCATGTGGAAATCTAGTGGTTGCCTTGGGTGGCAAGAGAAAATACGATTAGAATACTTAACCAAAGTGGAAACATGTAATTAAACATGATTAAAGGGTTAAGTGGGATACACTAGAGGGAGCAAGCTTAGGTAGGTAGCTTGTGGGGGCCCATTTGATCCAGTAACCCATATGTATCTTTGTGGGCTCGACCCATGTCGAGGACGGGACACGCGTACTGGGCTTGACTATAAAAGGCCAAAACGGGTTAGCGGTGGCAACGCAAGTCCAACGGGTTTCATATGCGCGTGTGGACCCGGGCCGGTAGGTAAGACGTTGTTGCATCGTGTAGGTATAAGCCGTGCATCAGTATTGGTATCGGGTTGCCACCTTGGGGAATGATACACCCCACTGTGGGGCCAGCACGGGTATCTACGTTAGGGAGCCGATCGCTTGGGGAGTAGTGGGTACACCTAGCGGAGATAGGGGCAGACGGCACCTATGTGGTCAACTAGGGGTACACGAAACTACTAGTTTAATTTTCTAAGTCCTTGGGTGGGATCAACCTTTAAGTTAGGAATGACTGGTGTGGTGCAGTGTAGTAATTATCCTTGGGTGGGTAGATGCGTCTTTACCGTTATCTTGGTTCTTCCTATGTCTAGTTGGCTGCTTAGTGTAGTCATTTATCCCCAGTCGTTACCGTACCAAGTTTATATCATACCCTAATTACTTTAATGATTGTATTGTTAAAGTTATAGGACTCGCTCAGACTTATGTCTGACCCCGTTGTTTTTATCTTTTTCCCCCTCAGGTCCTCAGGTTGGGCCTAGCACTAGTGGGCTTTGATCAGATTGCTTTATCTATCTTTTGGAGCTTGGACCGTTGATGTAAAGCTCATCTTATCTTTTCTATTATGGCTATTAGTATGTAGTAGGATTATGTACTTATGTTTTTATCAAGATGGATGTTTTGTACTTGACTCTTGTTGGTTTTTGATATGTAACCAAACATGTTTACCTTCTGCTGCAATGAAATGATGTTTTAAATTTCAAGTATTACTTATATCTGTCTTGTTGTAATTTTTCTGTTCTATATTCACTTAAAATACTCCACCGAAGTTAAGGCATTCCCTTAGTGAGTGACCTTAGCGGGTGTGGGGTGTTACACGTGGTATCAGAGCTGAAGGTTACCAAAACAGATAATTTTTTTAGAAAAACTATTTTTCTAAAAACATTTTTGGAAGAAGTATTTTCAAAAACATGTCTTTTAAGAGAAAAGTTTTTGAAAGAAAAGCATAATCCCCAATAGCCATATCTTTATCTTTCGAATTCTCCATTTTGAATCTTTCCTTTTTCGTTTCAGCATGGCTGAAGATCTTAACTTTCCGGAGGGTGTGACGATTCCAGTATGGTATAGGAGATTGATGGAGGCTAGGGCCGCCGCTGCGGGTCCAGCAAATGTTCCTCTACCACCAGTTGCACCCGATCTTCCTCCCCCTCCCCCTCCTCGCGCGGATACTTTTGCTAAGACTTGCAAGGAATTTAAGGCTATGGGAGGGAAACGTTTTCAAGGATCAGAAACTTTTGTGGAAGCTAGGGATTGGCTTAAGGAGACGGAAGAGTTGATAGACATCTTTGAGATCGAAGAAGGAAAGAAAGTCAAGTTAGCTGCTTGGTTAATGAAGGGAGAGGCCTTGTTCAGGTGGGAGTTCTCTAATGGAGAGCACCCTGTTGACTCTTGGGCGGATTTCAGACAAAGGTTTGTGGCAAAGTTTCTCTCAAGGGCGGAAGAAAATCTGTATATGGAAAGGTTCTTGACTCTAAAGCAAGGAAACTTATCATTGAAGGAATATGTCAACAAGTTTAATCAGTTGGCAAGGTTTGGCATAGACATGGTGAATACACCGGAGAAGAAGGCTTTGAGGTTCGTCAAAGGCTTGAATGAACCGATGCATGGATTGGCTATGACTCACATCCCTATGGGGGCCACCTTTGAGAAGCTAGTAGACAAGGCACTAATGCATGAGGAAGAGAAGGGTCCCAATGCTAATAAGGCACCCGAGAAGAAAGGAGATCAGAAGAGACCTCAACAGCAACAGCAAAACAAGGGTGGGAAAGGCAACAGTGGCAAGGGAAAGAAGAAATGCTTCAATTGTGGGACACCAGGCCACCTAAGAAAAGATTGTCGGAAGAAGAAGAAGACTGGCTGCTTCCACTGTGGCGAAGCAGGGAATCTAGTGAAGGACTGCCCTAAGAAGGGGCAGAGGACGGGATCTACCTCAGGAGTACAGGTGCAAGCTCTTATGGCACCAGGTTAGGCAAGGGGGCAAGTTCAGGCTCTCGCGGTTCCACCGATTCAGGAAAGAGGTAGAACTATTTCCGTTGAAAGTCTGATTTTTCTGTTTGATCATCCTGTCCGTACTTTATTCGACTCTGGCGCATCGCATTCGTTTATCTCATCATCATTAGTTGAGTCACTGCACTTAGGCACCAGTCTAGTAGATGATCCCTTGGTTGTTTCAAACCCAATTGGGGGCTCCACTTATTTGTCCATGATATGTTTGGGTTTGAAGATTTCTATACTTAGCGTTGAGTTTAGATGTGATGCTTTTGTTTTGGGCTTCACGGGCTATGGGTTAATTTTGGGCATGGACTAGTTATCCAGTAATGGTGCCGTTCTTGATTGCGAAAGGAGAGTTGTTAGGCTCATGACCCGCTTGGGGAACACTCTCGAGATCTCTTATAATCCCATGAATTCTGTTATGCTAAGTTATCTTGAATCGCTTGGCGCTTCGGTCGAGAGTTTGCGATCTGTTAGAGTGGTCCGGGAATACTCGGATGTGTTTGAGGAGGTGAAGGGTTTACCTCCGAAGCGGGAGATCGACTTCCGAATATATCTGGTGGACAATGCTAAACCAGTATCTTTGTCAGTGCGCCACATGGCTCCTCGTGAGAGGAGGGAACTCCATAAGCAAGTAGGTGAGTTGCTTGAGAAGGGGTTCATAAGACGAAGTATATCGGAGTGGGGTGCTCTAGTAGTTTTTTCCACGAAGGCGGATGGGTCCCTCAGACTTTGTGTAGACTATAGAGAACTCAACAAACTTACAAAGAAGAATAGACACCCATTGCCGAGGATTGATGATCTCTTTGATCAGTTGGTTGGCGCCTCAGTGTTTTCGCAGTTGGACTTAGCCATGGGGTTTCATCAGTTGAGAGTGGCTGAGGATAGTATAGAGAAGACTGCCTTTAGGACTCCGGATGGTTTCTATGAGTGGCTGGTGATGCCCTTTGGTTTGACGAACGCCCATGCATACTTTGTTGATTTGATGAGTAGGGTGTTCAGGGAGTACCACAATAAGTTCGTGGTGGTCTTTGTGGATGACATCTTGGTCTTTTCTAAGAGTGAAGAAGAGCATGCCCTATGTAACACCCCGTAATTTGAACATAAAAATTCACAAATTAAAGTATACTTAATTAAGTGAAATGGGTTGCGCAGAGAAATATATATATTGATATATATATATAATTGAAAATTAAATAAATAAATATGCAAAAATGTTCAAAACAGCGAATTGGGAGAGGGGAATAACCGAACCAGCCGATTTTTGAGGTCGACCCAAGCTCGCTGGGTCGACAAGGGGTTAATCCAGGGTGTTCGGCTGTCAACCCGTGGGCCGATTCGCTCAAATGCAGATTTTGCATTTGAATGGTTCTCATGGTTCAGCTTTAATCTAAAGGCCCTAGATGGTTCCTACACTTGACTTCTTCCCCAAGACATGCTTTGATGGCTTGGATTGAATCTAGGGTTAATCCTATGGCTAATACTATCCTAATCCTCTATAAAAAGACCCCTAAACCTAGCCTAAATCACCATTATTCAATCCTACAACTAAACTATGCCAAAATGATTCCTCATCATGGCCTCCACTTCAACCCATGGCCTCCATCTTCTTCTTCATGATAGCTTAAGTGTTCTAAGCTAGTTTCAAAGTAAAGGAGCCTCTTTTCTTCATTCATGAGAGATTCTATGATCATTTGAGTGATTTCTTGTTTGTATGAGAGTTCATAAGTTGCATTCTAGCCAAAGTTGCAACCTTTTCTTGACCAAAAAGCAAGGATCTTGCATGAGAGCTCATAAGCTTCATTCAAAGCCAAAGTTGAAACCTTTCTTCTTCAAAGCAAGGATTTTTTATTGATATTTGCTCAAGGGTTTCATTTGGAGCTTGTTCTTTTGGGGTTTTTGGGTGATAGCATGAATGGCTTCGTCTCAAGCTTTGTTTTATATGTTGATTTGTGCCTTCATAGCATTGTAAGCCCCCTCCTACTCTTAGATATTAACTATAAAGTTAAATGAATGTTGCAAGTTTGTGTTTGATCACTAAGTATGATACATGCTATCATGTTATGCAAGTCTATAAAGTCATTACCTTGATCTTGTGGGTTAAAAGCTATAACCTTTATGTTGAAATGTTGCATTATGCAACATGAGAACCCTCATAACCTTTAGGTTAACTTGCATATGAAGTCATAACCCTTATGTGATGTTATATGCGAGTTACTTGTCATCATTTCATGTCATCTATGACCATGTATCACCTATTTGCCAAGTTTGAATGTTATGCATGTTTTTGAGGCTTGACAATGTAACATGCAAGTTTGTGAGCACATTTATGCCTCATTTCCACCATGTTTAACTTGTGGCCTTATACCCCTTTTTTTTCATGCCTTTGCCAAGTTCCTTCTTTTAAAATATTATACGTTGTTGCGAATGTATATGCGAGTTTAAAAGCGTTGGGGTTATGTTATGGGTAAACTTTAATGACATGAAACATGATTTGGGTAAATTGGTATAAACGTGACAACATGTAACTTTGGCTATGAGCGTGGGACTTGGAAACTTGACACGTATGGGCTGTAAGTGTAACAAGACACTAGACCAAACATGAAAATGGCCAACTCGAGGTTGGGTTGAGTTTGTAGCATAAATCTACCCGGACCTGCCCGGCTTAACTAGTGGCTACAAACAATAGGATCCAATCTGAGAAGTTGGTCATGTCGCGCTTAAGACCCGAGGTTAGACTAGGTTGTGGTGTAAAACTACCCGGACCCGCCCGGCTTAACTAGTAACCACAACAAGGTCTAATGTGAGAGGTTAAGAGTGCATTAATTAAATTAATGCCACATGATAAGGTTAAGTAAATTTGACTAATGAAACTTAACCGATATGACACGAATGGGTAGGTTAAGTGGGACCAGACTTGATTTCTTAATGACACTTAACCATACAAGACGATTAGGGGATGGGGTTAAGTAATTTACGCTTAACTAATCCGACTGGGTAATTAGATGGGGTTAAGTAATCCACACTTAACTAATCTAAACACGGTAATTAGATGGGGTTAAGTAACTTAGACTTAACTAATCTAAACACGGTAATTAGATGGGGTTAAGTAACTTAGACTTAACTAATCTAAACACGGTAATTAGATGGGGTTAAGTAACCTTCACTTAACTAATCTAAACACGGTAATTCGGTGGGGTCAAGTTAAACACTTAACCAATCTAAATGCGTTAATTCAATGAGGTTAAGTAACCAATACTTAACCAATTTAACACGGTAATTTAATGGGGTTAAGTAACTTATACTTAACCAATTATACGTGATGATTTGATGAGGTTAAGTAACCTATACTTAACCAATCTAATAGGTGGACCTGATAGGGTTAAGTCACAAGACTTTTAAAAGTAGGCTTAACCATTGTAATTCGATTAGTGGATGGGGTTAAGCTAACCCATGCTTAACCAATCCGACTCGATAATCCGATGGGATTAAGATAATCTATGCTTAATCAATCTAACATGATAATCTGATAGGGTTAAGACAAATAAATACTTAACCAATTTGACTTGATAAGGTTAAGTCATGAGCTTCTTGGTACACTTAACCAACCTGTAGGGCTAAGCCTTGAACTTGAGTACTTAGCCAATCTTGACATGATTCGTAGGCGGGTTAAGTCATGAACTTGGATAACAACACTTAACCCATTTGACAAAACCCTAGCTCAGGGGACTAGGTTGGAAATCCTAGTTAACAAGGATAGTGGAAAGAGGGGCTAAGTGGTAAACCTTAGTTAAGGGTAACTAAGTAATAATTCTTAGCTAAGGACATGGACTAGTTCATAAGAGATGAGTAACCTGGTACGGTAGGTCATCGCTTAGTATACGAGGAGGAGCAAGTTATCTGACTTGGATAAAAGCTCCAGCGAACTGGGTGACGAAGCGGAAGCTTCGGGGAACGTGAGGGTACTCTTGGTATCCCTCTGTGAGGTGGCGTGTGGTCCATGAAACCCGCCTCACAGAGGTTAAGGTCTGCGGTAGAAGAGCCAAGATTATGCCTTGGTTGCTATGCGAGCGACCTAAAGACTAGGATGGATTAGCGTGGAGTCGACGATACTTGATTTTGCCCCGGGATAGCATGTCGCCGACTACCTACCATCTTTAGACAATCGTGTACGTACGGAAAGGCAGGGAACTCCCAAAAGACCATATACTAGCTATCAAGTTATGGGTGAGGTTGGCTATCTGGAAGTGGGCATCGATGGGCCTTAGTGTAGTTCTCATACATGATTTTTCTTGGATTGCCTTTCAGTAGTTGAGGGAGGGGTCACATGGGACCATAGCCACGGGTACAAAAACAGACCTTGATATCTGCATCAGCAGGCGACTTAAAGCTCCCGACCGAGTTCCGTATTTCTTGATTTGCCCTGGCACGAAACTCGGATGGCACATTGGGGAACATGTGCATCTAGACATGGAAAACGATTCACGATACATACGTGGGATAAAGGGCGCGGTTGACGGGTGGCATAATCCCTAGTGGCCCTAGGTGGCTGAACCCAAACCGAGACACGGAAACCTTCATTAGGTAGCATAATCCCTAGTGGTCCTTGGTGGCATAAATCCTAAGTGGACACACGATAGTTCATGGTAAGGAAACATAACTGGATCGAGGGTAGCAGTCCAAAATAACTTCAAGGACAAAACGTTTACATGGGAAAGCCCGTATGGCCTACGGCAAAGGACTGAACTTATACATGGAAGGAAACATACGAGTTGGAAAAACCTACATATGCTATATATATTAGGGTGACCTGGACCATTACATGACATTGGGCAAGGGACATTCATAGTTGACACATGACACGGGTTGGGATACTAGTACGAGGGGTGCAGAGCAAATATACATGATACATACCTTAGGATGTTATACATGGTAGATACCTTGGGATAGTATACTTGATAGAAACCTGACGATGTGGTACCTTGATTTATCTTGACACCGTAGTTTATCATGACACACTCATTTATCTTGGTACAGTAGTTCATCCTGTTATTTTGGTTTAGCTTATCTATCTTGTCATCATACTTATGTTCATCTCAGTTCCTCATGCCAGTTAACTTTACTAGTTTATATACTGATCGTAGATAGGGCTTACCAGTCTTTATGACTAACCCTGTTTTCTTTCGCCTCTTGTCTTCCGTTTCCCCCCCAGGTTACAGGGAGGAAATGCTATTGTTAGTTTGGACTTCTTCTGTTTGAAGGTCATCACGCATGGCTTGGACTTCTCTTGGCTATGGCTACTTTACTGTTTTACTTGGGGAATAATTTATGAAATGGCTTTATGCTTCTTTATTATTGCAAGATAGGTTTTGATGTATTTTGATGTAAAAGGCTTTAGACCTTATTTTACAAGGTAATGAAATTTGTTTTACTTCCGCTGTTTTATATATATATGTTCTATCGTGTAATATTTCTGTACATGTTTACCAATAATACCCCTCTAAAGCTAGTGCATTCCTTTGCGAGTGACCCTAGCGGATGTTGGGTGTTACATTTGGTATCAGAGCAGAAGGTTACCAGACTGGGCAAAAGTTTTTAAAACCTTCTGAAAACTATTTGAGAAACCGTTTTACAAAGAAGCATTTTTCTAGAAAAGTTTGTTTTAAAAGGCTATTCCCCAAAGGCCATTAGCATTATCCTTTGATTCCTTGATTGAATCTCCTTTCTTTTCTTTCCTCCATCTGTGGTCGCAGTTGTTCTAACTGTGACTAATCTTTGTCTAGCCACGTAGGTGTTTTCCCGTACGATGGAGGTGGTTCTCGAGAGACCTGTTGCCGTGGTACAAGGAAGGATAAGAAGAGTAAGGATAAAGGACGAGAGCTTAAGGATAAGCAACTGTTGCTATGGCTTAGTCCATCAAGGAGGACAAGGACAAGATCATCGGAGAGGGCAATTGTACGCTCCCATTTCTAGGGTACCTAAAAGAAATGGTACCGTTTCTGGTAAAGGTTTAGTCGTTCTTTTCTATCATCCCGTCCAGACTTTGTCTTGATCATCGTATCATTTAAGTCTGCTTGGATAGTTGAGTCTCTGCACCTTAGTACTAGCATGGTAGAGGATCCCAGTTTTTGTCCCAAAATCTGGTTGGAGAGTCGGTCCATTTATTCATGACTTGTTGGATTTGAGAACGTCTATGCCAAGTGTTGAGATTAGAAGCAATACTTCTATTGTTGAGCCATGGATGGATTCTAGGGGTAAAGTGGTTATCCAGTAAGGAATACCATTCTCGGTTTTTGAAAAGAGGGTAGTCTGACTCTTGGCTTGCTTTGGTAATACCTTCGAAGTCTCGTGTAACCTTTTGGGTTCTGTCTTGGTTGGTTAACTAGAATCTCTTGATGCATTTATCGGAATCTCTGATCCAATCGAGTAACGTCCGCCAATAAGACGGATGGTTCATTCCGCTTAAGCACGGGTTATAGGAATCACCCTAGTAAGTGCATGTGGTAACATGGATTGGCATCGGTGAACGAGATCCAAAATTCACTAGTGAATTTTGGAGAGCTTGCATGAGTACGTAGATATGGTTGAGCCAAGTATACTAGGGAAAGAATAAATGAAAGTGGAACGAGAGGCGACAGTGAAAAGAGTTCCGACTCATACCTTGGAAATAGGAATCAACGAACTACGAAATCATAAAGTCAAAGGCAGTCAAGGCACACTGGAATTAGGCTCAAGGAAATGCGGATTAGACGCGCGCATCGTGTCTCTTTTTAAGAGTATGTCTTTGATCCTTGGTTCACCTGTAGAGCTTTCTTGCATGCTATCGCTTAGTTGATATCCTCTCGGTCCTGTTTCTGTTACAAACCCCGTAAGGAGTTTGTCTTGTTTATCTCCTCGATCTTATCTTGGGAACCTTAGATAGAACTCTATGGATGTAAACATGTATTTGAAACATGTTATGATTGATATGGTTGCAAATGGTTGCAAGTGGTTGCTCGTGGATGCGCGAATACACATTAGATACTAGATTGACGCGGTCACGTTTCATGTTGCATATGCACGAGTATTTATACTTGTTTATGGATGAAATTGAATGTGTTATCATGCGGATGTTGCATATGAATGAATGTTTGTGCACGCATATAGTACTTATATGACTAGGACTATTTGCATACATGTTGGACTCATGGCACTAAACATATTATGCATTAGAAAGATCATTCAGGCCTGATCATTAGCATTAGCTAAGGAGCATATACACACACGTTCTGCATATGTTCATATGGCATTAGAAATCGTCTAAGGACAATGGTTGCCTGTGGATGATGTTTTGAGTAGATGGATGATGGATAGTAGGATACGTTCTTCCTAACTTGGAGATTTCGGGGACGAAATCCTTTAAGGAGGGGAGAATGTAACACCCCGTAATTTGAACATAAAAATTCACAAATTAAAGTATACTTAATTAAGTGAAATGGGTTGCGCAGAGAAATATATATATATATTGATATATATATATATATATATATATAATTGAAAATTAAATAAATAAATATGCAAAAATGTTCAAAACAGCGAATTGGGAGAGGGGAATAACCGAACCAGCCGATTTTTGAGGTCGACCCGAGCTCGCTGGGTCGACTAGGGGTTAATCCAGGGTGTTTGGCTGTCAACCCGTGGGCCGATTCGCTCAAATGCAGATTATGCATTTGAATGGTTCTCATGGTTCAGCTTTAATCTAAAGGCCCTAGATGGTTCCTACACTTGACTTCTTCCCCAAGACATGCTTTGATGGCTTGGATTGAATCTAGGGTTAATCCTATGGCTAATACTATCCTAATCCTCTATAAAAAGACCCCTAAACCTAGCCTAAATCACCATTATTCAATCCTACAACAAAACTATGCCAAAATGATTCCTCATCATGGCCTCCACTTCAACCCATGGCCTCCATCTTCTTCTTCATGATAGCTTAAGTGTTCTAAGCTAGTTTCAAAGTAAAGGAGCCTCTTTTCTTCATTCATGAGAGATTCTATGATCATTTGAGTGATTTCGTGTTTGTATGAGAGTTCATAAGTTGCATTCTAGCCAAAGTTGCAACCTTTTCTTGACCAAAAAGCAAGGATCTTGCATGAGAGCTCATAAGCTTCATTCAAAGCCAAAGTTGAAACCTTTCTTCTTCAAAGCAAGGATTTTTATTGATATTTGCTCAAGGGTTTCATTTGGAGCTTGTTCTTTTGGGGTTTTTGGGTGATAGCATGAATGGCTTCGTCTCAAGCTTTGTTTTATATGTTGATTTGTGCCTTCATAGCATTGTAAGCCCCCTCCTACTCTTAGATATTAACTATAAAGTTAAATGAATGTTGCAAGTTTGGGTTTGATCATTAAGTATGATACATGCTATCATGTTATGCAAGTCTATAAAGTCATTACCTTGATCTTGTGGGTTAAAAGCTATAACCTTTATGTTGAAATGTTGCATTATGCAACATGAGAACCCTCATAACCTTTAGGTTAACTTGCATATGAAGTCATAACCCTTATGTGATGTTATATGCGAGTTACTTGTCATCATTTCATGTCATCTATGACCATGTATCACCTACTTGCCAAGTTTGAATGTTATGCATGTTTTTGAGGCTTGACAATGTAACATGCAAGTTTGTGAGCACATTTATGCCTCATTTCCACCATGTTTAACTTGTGGCCTTATACACCTTTTTTTTTCATGCCTTTGCCAAGTTCCTTCTTTTAAAACATTATACGTTGTTGCGAATGTATATGCGAGTTTAAAAGCATTGGGGTTATGTTATGGGTAAACTTTAATGACATGAAACACGATTTGGGTAAATTGGTATAAACGTGACAACATGTAACTTTGGCTATGAGCGTGGGACTTGGAAACTTGACACGTATGGGTTGTAAGTGTAACAAGACACTAGACCAAACATGAAAATGGCCAACTCGAGGTTGGGTTGAGTTTGTAGCATAAATCTACCCGGACCCGCCCGGCTTAACTAGTGGCTACAAACAATAGGATCCAATGTGAGAAGTTGGTCATGTCGCGCTTAAGACCCGAGGTTAGACTAGGTTGTGGTGTAAAACTACCCGGACCCGCCCGGCTTAACTAGTAACCACAACAAGGTCTAATGTGAGAGGTTAAGAGTGCATTAATTAAATTAATGCCACATGATAAGGTTAAGTAAATTTGACTAATGACAATTAACCGATATGACACGAATGGGTAGGTTAAGTGGGACCGGGCTTGATTTCTTAATGACACTTAACCGTACAAGACGATTAGGGGATGGGGTTAAGTAATTTACGCTTAACTAATCCGACTGGGTAATTAGATGGGGTTAAGTAATCCACACTTAACTAATCTAAACACGGTAATTAGATGGGGTTAAGTAACTTAGACTTAACTAATCTAAACACGGTAATTAGATGGGGTTAAGTAACTTAGACTTAACTAATCTAAACACGGTAATTAGATGGGGTTAAGTAACCTTCACTTAACTAATCTAAACACGGTAATTCGGTGGGGTCAAGTTAAACACTTAACCAATCTAAATGCGTTAATTCAATGAGGTTAAGTAACCAATACTTAACCAATTTAACACGGTAATTTAATGGGGTTAAGTAACTTATACTTAACCAATTATACGTGATGATTTGATGAGGTTAAGTAACCTATACTTAACCAATCTAATAGGTGGACCTGATAGGGTTAAGTCACAAGACTTTTAAAAGTAGGCTTAACCATTGTAATTCGATTAGTGGATGGGGTTAAGCTAACCCATGCTTAACCAATCCGACTCGATAATCCGATGGGATTAAGATAATCTATGCTTAATCAATCTAACATGATAATCTGATAGGGTTAAGACAAATAAATACTTAACCAATTTGACTTGATAAGGTTAAGTCATGAGCTTCTTGGTACACTTAACCAACCTGTAGGGCTAAGCCTTGAACTTGAGTACTTAGCCAATCCTGACATGATTCGTAGGCGGGTTAAGTCATGAACTTGGATAACAACACTTAACCCATTTGACAAAACCCTGGCTCAGGGGACTAGGTTGGAAATCGTAGTTAACAAGGATAGTGGAAAGAGGGGCTAAGTGGTAAACCTTAGTTAAGGGTAACTAAGTAATAATTCTTAGCTAAGGACATGGACTAGTTCATAAAGAGATGAGTAACCTGGTACGGTAGGTCATCGCTTAGTATACGAGGAGGAGCAAGTTATCTGACTTGGATAAAAGCTCCAGCGAACTGGGTGACGAAGCGGAAGCTTCAGGGAACGTGAGGGTACTCTTGGTATCCCTTTGTGAGGTGGCGTGTGGTCCATGAAACCCGGCCTCACAGAGGTTAAGGTCTGCGGTAGAAGAGCCAAGAGTATGCCTTGGTTGCTATGCGAGCGACCTAAAGACTAGGATGGATTAGCGTGGAGTCGACGATACTTGATTTTGCCCCGGGATAGCATGTCGCCGACTACCTACCATCTTTAGTCAATCGTGTACGTACGGAAAGGCAGGGAACTCCCAAAAGACCATATACTAGCTATCAAGTTATGGGTGAGGTTGGCAATCTAGAAGTGGGCATTGATGGGCCTTAGTGTAGTTCTCATACATGATTTTTTCTTGGATTGCCTTTCAGTAGTTGAGGGGGGGGTCTCGTGGGACCATAGCCACGGGTACAAAAACAGACCTTGATATCTGCATCAGCAGACGACTTAAAGCTCCCGACCGAGTTCCGTATTTCTTGATTTGCCATGGCACGGAACTCGGATGGCACATTGGGGAACATGTGCATCTAGACATGGAAAACGATTCACGATACATACGTGGGATAAAGGGCGCGGTTGACGGGTGGCATAATCCCTAGTGGCCCTAGGTGGCTGAACCCAAACCGAGACACAGAAACGTTCATTAGGTAGCATAATCCCTAGTGGTCCTAGGTGGCATAAATCCTAAGTGGACACGCGATAGTTCATGGTAAGGAAACATAACTAGATCGAGGGTAGCAGTCCAAAATAACTTCAAGGATAAAACGTTTACATGGGAAAGCCCGTATGGCCTACGGCAAAGGACTGAACTTATACATGGAAGGAAACATACGATTTGGAAAAACCTACATATGCTATATATATTAGGGGGACATGGACCATTACATGACATTTGGCAAGGGACATTCATTGTTGACACATGACACGGGTTGGGATACTAGTACGAGGGGTGCAGAGCAAATATACATGATACATACCTTAGGATGTTATACATGGTAGATACCTTGGGATAGTATACTTGATAGAAACCTGACGATGTGGTACCTTGATTTATCTTGACACCGTAGTTTATCATGACACACTCATTTATCTTGGTACAGTAGTTCATCCTGTTATTTTGGTTTAGCTTATCTATCTTGTCATCATACTTATGTTCATCTCAGTTCCTCATGCCAGTTAACTTTACTAGTTTATATACTGATAGTAGATAGGGCTTACCAGTCTTTATGACTGAACCTGTTTTCTTTCGCCTCTTGTCTTCCGTTCCCCCCCCCCCAGGTTACAGGGAGGAAATGCTATTGTTAGTTTGGACTTCTTCTGTTTGAAGGTCATCACGCATGGCTTGGACTTCTCTTGGCTATGGCTACTTTACTGTTTTACTTGGGGAATAATTTATGAAATGGCTTTATGCTTCTTTATTATTGCAAGACAGGTATTGATGTATTTTGATGTAAAAGGCTTTAGACCTTATTTTACAAGGTAATGAAATTTGTTTTACTTCCGCTGTTTTATATATATATGTTCTGTCTTGTAATATTTCTGTACATGTTTACCAATAATACCCCTCTAAAGCTAGTGCATTCCTTTGCGAGTGACCCTAGCGGAGGTGGGGTGTTACACCCTACATCTTAGGGAAGTGTTGGAGACTCTTCGAGTGCATAGCCTTAAGGCTAAATTCTCTAAATGTCACTTTTGGAGGAAGGAAGTGCGGTTCTTAGGGAACGTGGTCTCCAAAGAAGGGATAGCTGTGGATCCTGCGAAGGTAGTATCCATCCAAGATTGGAAGGTTCCGAAGAATGCTACCGAGGTGAGGAGTTTCTTGGGGTTGGCTGGCTACTATAGGAAGTTTATCAAGGACTTCGCAAAGATATCAGCCCCATTAACCCGCTTGACGAAGAAGAATCTAGTCTTCACATGGGACGTAGATTGTGATGATGCGTTCCAACGGCTAAAGAGAGCTTTAACCACAGCTCCAGTCTTAGTGTTGCCAGATGGGAGTAAGCCATTTGTTGTTTATACCGATGCTTGTGGGATAGGACTAGGCACAGTCTTAATGCAAGAGGGAAGGGTAATAGCCTATGGGGTAAGGCAGTTGAGAGCGCATGAGAAAAATTACCCTACACATGATCTAGAGTTGGCCGCTATTGTTTTTGCGCTTAAGTCTTGGCGCCATTATCTTCTTGGCGAGAGGTTCGAATTGTTCACGGACCATAAATCTTTGAAGTATTTGTTTTCTCAAAAGGATTTGAACTTAAGACAGCAAAGGTGGATGGAGTTCTTAGCATCCTATGATTTTGAGATAGCGTATACCCCTGGCAAGGGTAACATGGTGGCAGACACCTTAAGAAGAAAAAGGTTGTCCTTGAGTCCATTGTTCGTGGAACGACGAAGCCTGGAATTTATCTCGATGTTTGACTTCAGACCTTCCGTTGACTTTGTACCCGGTTTGCTAGCATCCTTAGAGGCCAGACCTACTCTTTTGGGACAGATTGGCGAGGCACAACGGGACGACCCACAGTTGATTGAGTTAGTAGAGAAGCTCATAAGGGGGAAGTCGTCCAGCCATTTGAGTAGGTACACCCTAGATGATAAGGGGTGGTTGCGTAGAGACGGTAGACTTTGTGTACCGCGAGACGAGGGTTTGAAGAAGGCTGTTCTTGATGATGCACATCGTTCGAAGATGACCATTCATCCCGGTGGGGACAAGATGTACCAAGACATGAAGCGAGTTTTCTTTTGGGTCGGTATGAAGAAAGATGTGGCCGAGTATGTCGCTAGATGTTTGGTGTGCCAACAAGTGAAGGCGGAGCAAAAGAAACCTGGTGGGTTGCTTCACCCATTGGAAGCTTCGCAATGGAAGTGGGATAGCGTCTCGATGGATTTTATCGATGGATTACCGAGGTCGAGGAAGGGTAATACGGGAATTTGGGTTGTGGTAGACAGACTTACTAAGAGCGCCCATTTCATACCCGTGAAGAGTAAGAGGACTGCTCCATGGCTAGCTTCAGTTTACCTTCGAGAGATAGTTCGATTACATGGAGTACCTTCGAGCATAGTGAGCGATCGAGATCCTATCTTCACTAGCGAGTTTTGGAAAAGTTTGCAAGAGGCGGTAGGGACTCAGTTGTGTTTGAGCACCGCATATCATCCTCAGACGGACGGCCAGACCGAGAGGGTGAACCGTATTCTAGAAGACCTTTTGAGGTTATGTATCTTGGATTTTGGAGGTACATGGGAAGAGCATCTTCCATTGGTAGAGTTCGCGTATAATAATAGCTTTCAGTCTAGTATTGGCATGGCTCCTTTCGAAGCTCTTTATGGAAGGCCTTGTCGATTACCTACATGTTGGTGGGAGTCTACAGATAAGATCTTGCTTGGGCCCGATATGGTTAGAGAAACTTCGGAAAAGATTGATTTGATTCGAAGAAGGATGAAAGCGGCGCAAGACAGACAGAAATCTTATGCGGATAAGAGGAGAACAGATCTTGAGTTTGATGTTGGGGACATGGTCTTTGTCAAAGTATCTCCATTAGGGAATGTTGTTCGCTTTGGCCCCTTGGGAAGTTAGCACCAAGGTTTGTAGTACCGTTTCCTATTAAGGAAAGGATTGGACAGATGGCATATAGACTGGATTTGCCCGAGAGACTTAGTGGTGTACATGACGTATTCCATGTGTCACATTTGAGGAAGTGCCTACATGAGACCGCAGAGGTGGTAGAGCCGAGCTTGCTTAGAGAAGTGGAGGTAGAGCGTGATGCGACGATTCGACGAGCTCCTACTCGCATCCTTGGGTTAGAGATTAGGAAGTTGAGAAACAGAGAGGTTCAACTAGTCAAAGTGCAATAGGGAGATGATGAGAGCAACGCTACTTGGGAGACAGAAGCGAAGATGCGTTCACTGTACCCATTCCTTTTTGAGGGTATGTCTTTTAATTTCTCCTTTATCGTTTGTCTACTTCTTATCTTATCTTTAGTATGTCCTCTCATTAGTACCTTTGACCTTTAGATAGGGTAAACCTATGGTTGAAACATGTGTTTGAGACATGTTATGATTGATGGATGCGTGTGAATGCAAGTGTTTGCTAGTGGTTGCTCGTGGATGCATATACACACACTTTAGACACTAGATCGGCTCAGTCACTTCATATTGCATATAATTGTGTGTAGGTAGCTATATTAATGGATGTATAAAGGTTGTGTTATCATATGGATGATGCATTTTGGTGTATGGTTGTGCACACATGTAGAAATAGTATGTGTCGATAATGTTCTTTTGCATACATATTGGATGCATGGCACTATCATGGTTTGCATTAAGGAGGTCAACTAAATCAGTAGACCGCCTGATTTTGCATTAGGCAAGGAACATATACACACACTTTTTGCATACGTTCAAACGTCATTAGAAATTTTAAGGACAATGGATGCCAGTGTTTGATGGTTTAGCAGATGGTTGTTTGGTTGGTAGGATACGTTCTTCTTGACTTAGAGATTTCGGGGACGAAATGCTTTAAATAGGGGAGAATGTAATACCCCGAATTTCAGTTAATATTAACATTCACAAATTAAAGAATAACTAATCGCAGATGTGGGAATTAAGGGAAACGGGTTGCGCCATTGCGTTCGTCTCGGAAAAATACGCGAGATAGAGTCCGAGTTTGCGTGATTTGGAGTTCGTATGACCCAGTTATGGCCCATGTAAGTTTTCAGAAAAATTCAAGTTCAAAAACTAGAGAAAATTCGAAATTCAACACACGGGGGCAAGGCGGGAAATTTCCCGCGCAGGCCAAGTCGACAGGGGTGTCGACTGCCCAGTCGACACCGCCCCAACCCATGTCGACTGCCCAGTCGACACGGGTGTCGACCTGGGGGCTCGGCCAGGTTGGCCTGGGTGCAGTCTGAAGGGGTTTGGGCTGTGTTTTGGGGCTTTGCGACGAAATCTGACGGCTCTAACCTAATCTAGGTTTAATCTAAGGGCCTAAACTATATCCTAAATCAATAAATACACCCTAAGACTACCCTAATCCATACTAAAAATAGATACAACATCGTCATGCCGTCAAAATGCAATTAGAAGGAGCCTCCATCAAATTTTATAAGAAGATAGCTTCTCAAATCAACTTCTAATCAACTCTAGAAACTTAATCTTCTTCATAGGAGTGCTAATCAACAAGTTGTGAGTTTCTATGCCTTTAGCAAGCAATTTCTAAACTAATTATGATAGGATGTAATGAGGTTATGGTTATGAATGTGGATCAATGCAAGTTATGTTATCATATGCTATGTGCTCATGATGTTAGTTATGCAAGTTTTATGCTATATGTCCACGATGCTAGTTATGCAAGTTTTATGCTATATGTTCATGATGCTAGTTATGCAAATCACTATGATAAACATTGATCCATTATGACACCATGTTATGCAAGTTTGGTGTTTGATTATATGCAAGTTCATATATGACATGTTATGCAAGTTTGGTGTTTGATTATATGCAAGTTCATATATGACATGTTATGCAAGTTTGGTGTTTGATTATATGCAAGTTCATATATGACATGTTATGCAAGTTTGGTGTTTGATTATATGCAAGTAACATGTGCAAGTTTACACCTTTGTATGATATGCATACATATGCAAGTTTACCCCTTTGTATGTCATGCATATATATGCATGTTTATCCCTTTTTATGATATGAGTAACATATGCAAGTTCATCCCTTTTTAGACCTATGACATGTATGCAAGTTTATCCCTTTATGTTAGGTCTATGACATGAACATCTATGCAAGTTACCCTCTTTATGACATATGTGATTCATGCAAGTTTGGGTTGATTATTTATGCTAGTTGGGTTTGATGCTATGGTCATATATGCAAGTTGATACCTTTAAAACCCATGTTGATGCTAATGTTATGCTAATTTGAACCCATTGTATATGTGATGAATCTTCCCTTTTAAGTATGTCATGTTAGCGTATTACGTAGGGAACGATGGGGTTAATATTCATGTTAACAAAATTGTGATGAAATTGGTATGATGTTGCATACCATAAGTGGATGGACATAATTGAGTCAATTATGTACATCATTAAATTGGAATTAATTAGGGAAAATTAATTCAAAATATGGGGGTGATTAATTAGGTGTAATTAATCGACTAAGACACGAGGTTGGACCCTTTTGTAGCATAAGACTGCCCGGACCCGACCGGCAAATCCAGCGGCTACAAATGATTGGCCCAATGTGAGAGGTCTTAGGCATAAACTAAATACGTGACAAGTGTAAAGACACGAGGTTAGACTCGGTTATGGCGTAAGGCTGCCCGGACCCGACCGGCAAATCCAGCTGCCATAAAAGATAGTCTAATGTGAGAGGTCTTTGCAAAGGTTACAGTCTTAATCAATTAAGAAACACTTAACCAGATAAGCATGCAGTGGGGCATGAGGGGTTAAGTGGGTGCCTTGGGTGGCATGTGGAAATCTAGTGGTTGCCTTGGGTGGAAATAGAAAATACGATTAGAATAATTAACCAAAGTGGAAACATGTAATTAAACATGATTAAAGGGTTAAGTGGAATACACTAGAGGGAGCAAGCTTTGGTGGGTAGCTTGTGGGGGCCCATTTCAACCAGTAACCCATATGTATCTTTGTGGGCTCGACCCATGTCGAGGACGGGACATGCGTACTGGGATTGACTATAAGAGGCCAAAACGGATTAGCGGTGGCAACGCAAGTCCAACGGGTTTCATATGCGTGTGTGGACCCGGGCTGATAGGTAAGACGTTGTTGCATCGTGTAGGTATAAGCCATGCATCAGTGTTGGTATCGGGTTGCCACCTTGGGGAATGATACACCCCACTGTGGGGCCAGCACGGGTATCTACGTTAGGGAGCCGATCGCTTGGGGAGTAGTGGGTACATCTAGTGGAGATAGGGGCAGACAACACCTATGTGGTCAGCTAGGGGTACACAAAACTACTAGTTAAATTTTCTAAGTCCTTGGGTGGGATCAACCTTTAAGTTCAGAATGACTAGTGTGGTGCAGTGTAGTAATTATCCTTGGGTGGGTAGATGCGTCTTTACCGTTATCTTGGTTCTTCCTATGTCTAGTTGGCTGCTTATTGTAGTCATTTATCCCCAGTCGTTACCGTACCAAGTTTATATCATACCCTAATTACTTTAATGATTGTATTGTTAAAGTTATAGGACTCGCTCAGACTTATGTCTGACCCCGTTGTTTTTATCTTTTTCCCCCCTCAGGTCCTAAGGTTGGGCCTAGCACTAGTGGGCTTTGATCAGATTGCTTTATCTATCTTTTGGAGCTTGGACCGTTGATGTAAAGCTCAGCTTATCTTTTCTATTATGGCTATTAGTATATAGTGGGATTATGTTCTTATGTTTTTATCAAGATGGATATTTTGTACTTGACTCTTGTTGGTTTTTGATATGTAACAAAACATGTTTACCTTCTACTGCAATGAAATGATGTTTTAAATTTCAAGTATTACTTATATCTGTCTTGTTGTAATTTTTCTGTTCTATATTCACTTAAAATACTCCACCGAAGTTAAGGCATTCCCTGAGTGAGTGACCTTAGCGGGTGTGGGGTGTTACAACTTGATTGAGCCCTATCAAATGCATTATGTTTGTTACTTTAAATAAAAGGAAAAGCTGCCTTTTTACTCTCGTATCTTAATCTAACTTTTTCTCTTAAATCCTATTTTGACAATCCACAGCTATCCTATATATGTGAATAGAACATGCTGCAAAAGCAAGAAACCCAGCTATTATGTATCTACAACAAATGTACATATATTGTCAACATCACAATGTAAACTCCTGATGTGACGATTTGCCCCGCACCAGCCGACATTTCCCTGAAATGCGCTGTACAGATGTCCAACCAGCATGGGACGATCGCCAAAGAAAGGAAAAAAAAAGGGAATTTGAACTAACAAGGAACTTGTAGAATGTCTCACAGCGCATGGGATAAAATATAATAATAACATAACTTTGACATAAAACAGGCGAGACAGCGCATAAGCTGAAAACTAAACCATCATAGCAGCGGAAATTCAAAATACAACTTATCATCCAAACCAACATTATTACAACTTTGAGATACTGTCTCTACAGAAAAAGGAAGAGGTACACTACTAATGCCCAAAGCAGTGACCAGCAACAACATAGGGAGAATATATGTAGATATTATGTGGGAGCCTCCTGCTCGTCTATGGATCAGCTACTCGTGCATAACCAGCTAACCTGTCTCTAGTCTGCTCGTTTAGGAGCACCCAGAGTAATAAGAAGAGACATAAAACTCTAGGTTAGACAAAAGTCGGGTATGAGCGAGAAGCAGCAAAAAAAAAAAAAAAGAACAATAACAGGTATATATAAAAATACCTGAACCTAGACCTGCAACCAAAGAGTTAGCACAACAGGATGTACAATACTCTAAGGTGACACTAACACATGATGTGAAAATAATGGGGAGGGGGTGTTCATGTCATGGTGATAACAAACATCAAACATAGCAGTCATCCTCACATCTCTCACTCAATGCGTAAAGTATACGATATCTACCACTTTGGTCACCCAATTCCTTGCTATGATCACTCTGCCCCATGGAGTCATAATGGCTCCACTGCACTGATCCATAGCCACTAATCCTTTGCTATGTCCACTCTGCCCCATGGAGTCATAACAGCTCCACTACACTGGCTCATAGCCCTTGCTACGATCACTTGCACTTGGGAGTCTTAACAGTCCCATTGCGCTGATCCATAGCCAATATCCGTCTCTCAGTGTTGAGTACCCCTTTGCACACGTCCCGCAACAAAGTCCAACTTATGAAGTTAACTCTTTGGTTCCCATCTTGATCCTGAGTGATAAGTTCTCATTTGGAATTCCTTTGCATCTCGGGTTTTAGTCTCCTTCAGTCCGGTTTGTCACATTCAGTTTGTTAGTCTCCTTTCGTGGTGTGCAATCGATTCTTGGTGCAAAATTCATGGTCAAGCTCTCCCGGTCGTGACCTTCCATAGGGGTCGGGTCGTGATCTTCCATAAGGGTTGGGTCATGATCCTCCATAGGGGTCGGGTCGTGATCCTCCATAGGGGTCGGGTCGTGATCCTTCATAGTGGTCAGGTCGTGATCCCTACCCCCTTCAGGAACCGAATTTATGTAGTTTTTCTTGTGAGCTAATTTCGCCAAACGATAGCGTTTTCAACCGTTTTAACTTTTCTATGAAATAAAAACACTCCAAACAGTCATAGAAACATATAGAATCGACCGTAAACACTAAAACAACAATTTAACATGTATATATGGATCAAACATACCCAAAACCCATGTTTTCCCCTTAATCCCCTTATTCATGAATTAACCATACGATTAGCAAAACATATCCAAATTAGCCCAAATTTTTATCGAAGCCCTAAAATAATATTTTAGAATTTTACAAATTTTTCTAGATTTTTCTGAGCCATAATTTCATTAATTATCTGTAATCACTCCTAATTAGCCGTAACTAGTGAAAAACAATGCATATCACTCACCTTAGCCAAAAATAAAATATCAAATCTGAAAACTCCACTATCTAGGTTGAATTCTAATGCCTAGCAGCAGCTCCAACTCTAATTTGGTGCTATTTCTCCTTGATTTGACGTAGATTAGCTTAATCCTTGATTAGAGAGCGATTTGGGATGAAATTAGAAGGTGGAGGCCATTGTTAGTGTTTCTAAGAGGTAAATAGCGGCTAGAAAACTGAAATAGAATGAAAACCTAACTCAATTAAGCCTCCCCATAACCATTATCCCGAAATGGGTTATGGGCCCATTTTCTAATTACCCTAATCAGCCCACTTAAGCAGTTTTTCATCGTCTAAACCTTAATTCAGCCATATCTTCCTAATGGTAAGTCCGTTTGATTAATGTGACCACTCTACGGAAAGGTAAACCATCATCCGGACCTAATCACAGCGGTTTCAGGTCAAAACTCCTTACCAGTTGAAAGTTATAGGCGAAACAAAATTCGTCAGGGGCAAAACGGTCATTTAAAAAGTGGCAAAAATCGTGAACATGGAAAATGACCCCAATAGTTGTTCCCCAAAGTTACACGACCATACGACTTCATATGGAAAAAAAAATCTACGATCCTTCGATACATAGAATGCGGGACGTTACACTCTTCCCCCTTTATAAAATTTCACCCCCAAAATTCCTTAACCAAAAATATACAAAGGTGTTCCGCGTGCCTATGTGTAACACCCCGTATTTTCTGTGAATATTAAAATAAAAAAATTAAGAACACTTAATTTTTAGAAGAGGAATTAAAGAAAACGGATTACGTCATTGCGTTCGTCTTGGAATTCTGCTTGAGACAGAGTTCGAGTTTGCGTGAATCGGACTTTGTATGAAGAAGTTATGGAGGTTAGAAGATTTCTTGTGTAAGCAGAAAATAAATTAAAAATAATAATTAAATAATCAATTCAGTTCAAAATTCAAAAACTCAGAAATCGGCTAAGCGGGAAATCTCCTGCTCAGGGGTGTCGACATGGGAGTCGACCCCCCCCCCCCCCCCCCCGCCGTAGGGGTCGACCCCTACCAACTGTGCTGGACAGTGATGATTTTCTAAGTCATAGGGCTACTTGGCGACTTCTAATTTGCCTGATGATGCATTTTCCAGGACTAGATGGCTCTGATGACTCCTAGGTTGATCTAAAGGCCCATATTAATCCTAAACTTCTATATAATCACCCCAAACCTCAACCCTAGACCTCTATCTATGAAGCCGTCATGATGTCCATGTTTAAGCTAGCCTAGCCTTCATCTTCTCCAAACTAGAAATCAAGTTAGAAAGCTCCAAACCAAATCCAAACTAGAGAATCAAACGTTTCCATCAAGGGTTAAGCTTAGCAAATTCAGAAACCAGATCCCAGAGTATAAGATCCGTTCTTTTTCTGTAAGTTCAGTTATTATACCTATTTGAACACCTAAATAGAAATCATGACTATAATAATCGGATCTAGAACCATGCCTAATTCTGATTCGTGCTTATCCTTTTGTCAAATCTAATTTGCCTATGCCTATGAGACTATTGTGATTGACGTAATGAAATCGATCTTGCCTATGGGACTGTTGTGATTGACATAATGAAACCTATCTTGCCTACGGGATACCCTCTAGCATAGTAAGTGATCGAGATCCTATCTTTACGAGCGAGATTTGGAAAAGTTTGCAAGATGCTGTAGGCACACAACTATGCTTAAGCACTGCCTATCACCCTCAAACCGATGGTCAGACGGAAAGGGTGAACAGAGTATTAGAAGATCTTTTGAGATTGAGCATTCTTGATTTTTGAGGAACATGGGAGGATCATCTTCCTTTGGTGGAGTTCGCCTACAACAATAGCTATCAAGCCACCGTAGGCATGGCACCCTCTGAGGCTTTATATGGAAGACCATGCCGATCACCAACTTGTTGGTGGGAGTCTACAGACAACTCGTACTTGGGCCTGACATGATCATAGAAACTTCAAAAAAGGTGGACTTGATACGAAGAAGAATGAAGACCGCACAAGATAGACAGAAGTCCTACGCTGATAAAAGAAGGACCGGCCTTAAGTTTGTGGTTGGAGACAAAGTTTTTCTTAAAGTATCTCCTTTGAAGAATGTCGTTCGCTTTGGGTCCGTAGGAAAATTGCACCAAGATTTATGGGGCCATTTCCTAATCATTGAGAGGATTGGGAAGATGGCTTATAAAGTAGAGCTGCCCGAAAGATTGGCTGGAGAATGTTTTTCACGTCTCTCATCTACGGAAGTGCTTACATGAGTCCACAGAAGTTTTGGAGCCGAGCATACTAGAGGAAGTAGAAGTGGAGCGAGAAGCGACGGTGAGAAGAGTTCCAACTCGTATCTTGGGTACAGAAGTTAAAAAGCTATGCAATCGTGAGGTTAAGCTAGTTAAAGTACAGTGGAGTGACGCTAAAGGAGACGCGACTTGGGAGACTGATGACAAGATACGCGCATCCTACCCTCTTTTTGAGGGTACATTCTTAATCTCTTTTTCTATAAGTTTATGCATGCTTGTATCTATCTCTTAAGTATATCTCTTTGGTCCTATTCTTAATCCTTAGGTAGAAACCAATGGATGTAAAAATGTATTTGAAACGAGTTATGATTGATGGTTGCAAGTGGTTACAAGTGGTTGCTCGTGGATGCATATACACACACATTAAATACTAGATCGGCTCAGTCACTTTTATATTGCATATGCATATATGTATTTGTATGTGGATTGAAACTTGATGTGCTATCATATGGATGTTGCATTTGTATGAATGATTGTGCACTCATGTAGAAATTACAAAATATGATTAGGAATAATTGCATACATGATGGACTCATAGCACTGACATGATTCACATCAAGGAGGTCAACTGAATCAATAGACCGCCTGATTTTGCATTAGATAAGTACATGTACACACACTATGCATATGATCATGAAAGCATTAGAAATCTTTTTAAGAACAATGGATGCCTGTGATTGATGGTTGAGTAGATGGATGTTGGATGTTAGGATACATTCTTCTTAACTTAGAGATTACGGGGATGAAATCTTTTAAGGAGGGGAGAATGTAACACCCCGTATTTTCCATGAATATTAAAATAACAAAATTAAGAACACTTAATTTTTAGAAGAGGAATTAAGGAAAACGGGTTATGCAATTGCGTTCGTCTCGGAATTCTTCTTGAGATGGAGTCCGAGTTTGCATGAATCGGACTCCGTATGAAAAAGTTACAGAGGTTAGAAGATTTCTAGTGTAAGCAGAAAATAAATTAAAAATAGTAATTAAATAATCAATTCAGTTCGAAATTCAAAAACTCAGAAATCAGCTGAATGGGAAATCTCCCGCTCAGGGGTGTCGACCCCCCCCCCCCTGTAGGGGTCGACCCTTGCCAACTGTGCTGGACAGTGACGATTTTCTATGTCATAGGGCTACTTGGCGACTTCTGATTTTCCCGATGGCACATTTTCTTGGACTAGACGGCTCTGATGACTCCTAGGTTGATCTAAAGGCCCATATTAATTCTAAACTTCTATATAATCACCCCAAACCTCAACCCTAGACCTCATTCTATGAAGCCGTCATGCTATCCATGTCTAAGCTAGCCTAGCCTTCATTTCTCCAAACTAGAAATCAAGTAAGAAAGCTCCAAACCAAATCCAAACTAGAGAATCAAACGTCTACATCAAGGGTTAAGCTTAGCAAATTCAGAAATCAGATCCCGAATACAAGATCCGTTCTTTTTCTGTAAGTTCAGTTATTATTCCGATTTGAACACCTAAATAGAAATCATGACTGTAATAATTGGATCTAGAACTATGCCTAATTCTGATTCGTGCTTATCCTTTTGTCAAACTGAATTGCCTATGCCTATGAGACTGTTGTGATTGACGTAATGAAACCTATCTTGCCTATGGGACTGTTGTGATTGACATAATGAAACCTATCTTGCCTGTGGGATTGTTGTGATTGACATAATGAAACCTGTCTTGCCTATGAGACTGTTGTGATTGACATAATGGAACCTATCATGCCTATGCGACTGTTGTGATTGATATGATGGAACCTGTCATGTTGTACATCCTATGCCTATGAGACTATTGTGATTGATAATGGAACTTATCATGTTGTACATTAAAATTAATGATTCTCTTATGTCCAATTCTGTCTAATCTTTATACCTATGGTGTTAATTTCTTAGCTTGCCCGCACTTATTGTTAATGTATAGCATGCCTATTGGAAATATGATTCTTGAATTGGGTACACCTCCACATGCCTATTTTTCCTTATGTCAATTCTTATGCTCCTTCTCTATTTTTTTCCCTTTTTATTTTCTTTTATGAATAGTAGGTTCATTCAAAACTTAGATTGAATCTCGTTGTACGTGCGATTATAACGCGGGAAAATTGGCATAATTTAATTAAGTAAATTTTGGGCATATTAATTGAATGTGGCATAAAACTTGTACTGACTACACTTGGAGAATATTGACATAAAAAGACCAAAACTTGGACACATATGACAAATATGTAAATTGGCTAAAGATGAACATGCCTAACCCGAGGTTAGATTGAGTTGCGGTGTAAGACTGCCCGGAACCGCCCGGCACATCCAGCGACCGCAACAATATAGATATAATGTGAGAGGTTAGCGCATTAAGCCCAAAAACCAGAGGTTAGATTGAGTTGCGGTGTAAGACTGTCCGGAACCGCCCGGCACGTCCAGCAACCGCAACAATATAGATCTAATGTGAGAGGTTGGTGCTTTAATGAATAAATTAAAGCTAAGGGACGGACATGCTAAGAATGGTAAGGTTAAGTTAATTAAGGCAACACTTAACCAATACAACATGTTAATTAAACAGATGGGTGGGGTAAGGTTAATTTGAGAACACTTAACCGTTATAACATGTTGATTAGGAAACCCTAGTAATGGGGACTCGTTTCAGAAGTAACCCACATAGATGTATCACGGTACCCTGAACTAGGCAGGGTGGGGCACGATTACTGGGCTGATTATAAACGGTCAAAATAGTGGTGGGTTGTACAGCAGTTAGGTTCAGGTGGAGTATGGGCATGCACGTACTCCGGAGTGGAAATAGCAGGCACTGGGCATCCATAGTATACACTGTGCGTCTTGAATTTGTGTCGGCTTGCCACCATAGAAATTAATACACCCCATAGTGGGACTAGCACAGGTATCTACAATCAAGCGGGGCCGAATGACACAAGAAATAAATGCATGCGAGTAGAAGCCGATCGGAAAAGGGATCACTTTTTTATGAGCACATGATGGTAGTTGAAACATTCGTTAGTAGGTGCAGATAAATGGAAATGAGTGTGATAGTATATTCAGTTTATCTTGCCTTATCTTATGTTATCTTATTGCTACGGTATTGTCCTATGCTCAGTTTATTCATGTCATAGTCCTTTTACCTGTTTACATGCTGAATAATCACTGGACTTACCAGGCTTATGTCTGACCCATTTTCTTTCACCTTCTTTTCTTGCGTTCCCCCCCCCCCTCCAGGTCCGCAGGGAGGGAATACTTCAGCTTAGTGCAGACCTTTTCCAGCTTGAAGAGAGTAGATGTATTGCTTGGATTCCCTTTTCTTGGGATATGGCTGTGGTTACACTTTTATTGGGGATTTATGCTGCTTCACTACTATTTTATGCTTCTTTAGTACTTGGAGTTTTAAATCAAGACAGATTTTTTATTGTAATAATTTAGAAGTTGGGTTTTGAGACAATGCTTGTAATGTTTTGACTGAACCACGTTATTTATGAAATGATTGCAGTTTTCCACTGTTTATATGTCTGTCTTGTAAATTATCTATGCCTTTTACCTAAAATGCTTCACCAAAGTTAATGCATTCCCTTTGTGAGTGACCTTAATGGAGGTGGGGTGTTTCACTATCAGTCATTCACAAACAATCAAACATACACAATAAGCACAACAAGCCTACCCTAGCATGCGGTCTACTAACAAGGGAAGAAACTACCACTATTAAAATCTTACCAGGGAAAGAGCTCAGGATGCGATTCCCTTATGCTCTCCTCTGTTTCCTAAGTACAGTCACTCTCATTCTCGCCCCACTGAATCTTGACCAGTTTCACCGCCTTCCTTCGAAGTTGCTTCATATCACTCTCGACAATACGGATCCGCTTGCGGTTCACCACCGTCTCGGGTTCTACTTCGATGTCATCCAACTGATCCAGTGAAATAGTCATATCGGGGTCATGCACGAAGTTCCTTAACTGGGAAACATGAAACACATTATGAACTCCTGCCATCTTGTTTGGTAACTCAACTTTATATGCCAAATTCCCAACTTGCTCGAGAACTGGGAATGGGCCAATAAATCTTGGTGCTTACTTGCCTTTCCTACCAAATCGAATCAAGCTCTTTAATGGAGATATCTTGACAAACACCAAGTCGCCATTGGAGAATTTTAGATCTCTTCTCCTCTTATCAGCATAACTCTTCTGCCTATCTTAAGCAGCCTTCATTTGCTGTTGGATAACCCTGATCCTGTCTGAAGTTTCTCTTATCACATCTAGCCCAAGCTTAAACTTCTCACCGGTTTCTAACCAACATGATGGTGAGTTGCATGGTCTTCCGTACAAAGCTTCAAATGGAGTCATACCAATACTGGATTGATAACTATTATTATATGCGAACTCCACTAGATGCAAATGGTCATCCCATGATCCACCAAAATCCAATACACAAGCTCTTAAGAGATCCTCCAATATACGATTCATCCTCTCTGTCTGACTGTCGGTTTGAGGATGGTACGTGATACTGAGATGTAATTATGACCCTAAAGCCTCTTGTAAGCTCTTCCAAAATCCACTAGTAAACAACGGAACTCGGTCGCTCAAAATGCCTTTGGGTACTCCATGAAATCTGGCTACCCACTTCATATACAGTTCTGCTAACTTAGTCGTTGTTCTATTCGACTTGACGGGTATAAACCTTGCACTTTTGGTCAACCTGTCCACAATTACCCAAATGCTATCATGCCCTGATCTAGTCCTTGGTAACCCATCTATGAAATCCATTGAGACTTGTTCCCATTTCCATTCTGGAATTTCTAATGGTTGCAACAAACCACTAGGTTTCTTTTGCTCAGCTTTAACTAGCTGGTAGTTCATGCATTTGGATATAAACTTCCCAACATCTCTTTTCATCCCTTCCCGGTAGTAGGTCTGCTTCACGTCTCGATACATTTTATTACCACCGAGATGTATAGTCAGTTTTGAGTGATGACATTCTCTAAGAACTTCATCCCTTAATCCATTGATATTAGGTACAACCAGTCTTCCATTTTTTCAAAGCCATCCATCTCAATCAAGCCCATACTTGTTCATCTCCTCGTCGATTCCCATTTCTAACTTGGAGATGATTTCTAATAGACTAGGATCGTCCCTCAGACTGGAACCAATCCGCTCAATCAAAGTGGGTCTGACCGTCAAACTTGCTAGCATTTCTGGATCAAATTCGCACTTTGATCTGAAATTATACACTGCGATATATTCCAGTTGCTTCCATTCAAGAAACATAGCCCCTAAACTGGCATGTCTTCTACTCAATGCATCAGCTACTACATTGCCCTTTCCTGGTGTATATGCGATATCGAAATCATAGGAAGCCAAGAATTCTAACCATGTCTGCTGACGGAGATTTAAATCCTTCTGAGAGAAAAGATACTTCAATGATTTATGATCAATAAACAACTCAAATCTTTCTCCCAAGAGATAATGTCTCGACATCTTCAATGCGAACACGTTCGCTGCCAATTCCAAATCATGGGTAGGATATCTTTTCTCATGCGGTTTCAGTTGTCGACTAGCATAAGCTACAATCCTACATTCTTGCATCAGTACAGCACCTAGTCCGGTACCACAGGCATTCATGTGTACTGTCATCTCTTCATTCCCCTTGGGAGTAACTAACACTGGCGCACACGTCAACTTTTCCTTTAGACTCTTAAATGCATTCTCGCACCCTTCGTCCCAGACGAAAGCTTGATTCTTCTTAGTCAACTGAGTTAACGGTGCCGCTCTCTTGGAGAAGTCTTGGATAAACTTATGATAATATCCAGCTAATCCCAAGAAACTTCTTACGTCGGTTGCATTCTTGGGCGTAGACCAATCCTGTACCGTAGCCACCTTTGCAGGGTCCATGGCAATACCATTATCTGAAACAACATGGCCCAAGAATCTCACTTCCCTCTTCCAGAAGTGACACTTAGAAAATTTCGCTTTCAGTGGGTGTTTTCTCGACACCTCCATCACTATCCTCAAATGTTCCTCGTGTTCTTCCTCTGTCCTCAAGTAAACCAAGATACCATCCACGAACACAAGAACAAACTTATTCAACTCATCTCTGAAACTCTATTCATAAGATCCACAAAATATGCTGGTGCATTGGTCAACCCGAATGGCATGACCAACCACTCATAGAATCCAGACGGCGTCCGAAATGCCGTTTTTGGAACACTCTCAGCTGCTACTCGGAGCTGATGAAATCCTGTCGCGAGGTCCAACTGGGAGAATACCCTTTCTCCTTCCAGCTGATCAAACAAATCGTCTATCCGTGGAAGAGGGTAATTATTCTTCCTAGTCACTTTATTCAACTCGCAGTAGTCTACACATAAACGAAGTGAACCATCTGGCTTAGTGGCAAATACAACTGGTGCTCCCCACTCAGAAATATTTCTTTTGATAAATCCCTTCTTCAAAAGATTGCTTACTTGCACCTCGAGCTCTCGCTGCTTCCTTGTTGCCATACGACGAAGTGCCATCACTATAGGTTTGGCATCTTTCACTAAATCAATACGGAACTCAATCTCTCGGTGTACTGGAAGTCCGGTCACTTCCTCAAAGATATCCGAGTACTGGCCAGCAATGGGAACCCCTGTTAACTCGTCCTGCGGAATGTCGAGGAAATTTAGAAAATAGCCATCACCTCATCACTGGGTAGGCCACCAAACACTAACCTCTTCCCATCATCCGCCCTAATAGTCACTGAAAATCGCTCACAGTCAATCACCACACCGTACCTTTGGAGCCAATCGACTCCCAAAATAATGTCATATCCAGTAAAGCCCAAAACAAAGCAATCACAAGCAAACATACATCCATGACTCGATAAGACCAAATTACGACAAATCATACTAAGGCTAGTCGAACCACCGATCGGGTTCGTCACAAGTAACGGCCTATCGACTATCTCGGGTTCCAATCCCAACCTATCTACCAGGTCACTAGATATGAAGGAACAAGAAGCTCCGGTATCAAACAATAATCGAACATGAACGTCATAAATAGAAACCATACCTTGAATGATGACATTCTTTCCTTTCTCCAACGCAGTTGGGGCATTCAACGAAGATGGAACAACACTGATAGCATATGCTTTCACAGTTTGCTTCTCTTTAAGAGGTTGTGAACATTTATCCTTATGATGTCCAACTTGGCCACAGTTGAAGCACTTCCTGTATGCTAGCTTGGCCCTACAATCTTTGGCATATTGACCCTTCTTGCTACAGCTAAAGCACTCAACATCTTTCTTGTCTTTCTTTTTCTGACCATCCTTGGTCTAGTTCTGCTTCCTTTTATTCTGAGAATTATTCTTTCCTCCACCGTTTGCCTGCGGCTTTGGCCCCTCTGCAGATGCAACAGCGACTCCAGTCTTGGGCTTAGGAAAAAGGCTCTCTGATCTCAATGCTTTCACAACAATCGATTCAGAAGTCTCATCAATATGGTTTATAAGCCTTTCCCCCAAGTACTGATCTAAACCTGTTATGAACTTCTCATTCCTCTTCTCGGCAGTGTCGATAAGAGATATTCCATACTTCGATAAAGTATTGAACTCAGCAATATATTCTGAGACTGCTCTACGATTATATTTAAGATCCAAGAATTTCCTAAACAATTCTGACTTCTGAGCAGCCTGGGATAAAATTATCACTGAACCAGGTCTTAAACTGATCTTAAGTAACTTGATCCTTGGGAGTAGCTGCTTTAATAGCATTCCACTAATTCATACCCCGTCCTTGCAGCAGATGGGATGCTAGCTTCCTCTTCATTGCATCTTCGATTCCTAAATCTTCAAAGATGCGCTCACAACAATCTAGCCAATCTTGAACTTCCATAGACGATTCCGTTCCGTGGAATGGCTTCCCACCAAGACTAGTGTAGTCCTTACAGAGTTTGGCGAAATCGGCCCTATGCGCCTGCACCGCTACACCACCACCATTTGCAGCATTAGGAGCTGCCCTATGAACATCCCTAAGCATCTCTCTCATGAAGTCAGTGAACATCATCCACATATCAGGAGCATTTCTATTATTGGCCCCTAAACCAGTACCCCTCATATATTGGCTCATCGTTCAATCTGTAAAGAGAAAACGATTAACCATCTCTTTAGTCGTGCCAGTACAGTGCGACTCCATCCTTAGATATACTAATAGTATATATATGTATATAGCTTTTAAAAACCAAAATATTACAACTCTTATATACGTACTATCTCTCCCTAGTTTCTTCCCCTAGGTTAACTACGCAACCTAGAGCTCTGATACCAAGTGTGATGACTCGCCCCGCACCAGCCGACATTTCTCTGAAATGCGCTGTACAGATGTCCAACCAGCACGGGACAGTCACCAAAGAAAGGAAAATAAAGGAATTTGAACTAACAAGGAACCTGTAGAATGTCTCACAGCGCATGGGATAAAATATAATAATAACATAACTTTGACATAAAATAGACGAGACAGTGCATAAGCTGAAATCTAAACCATCATAGCAGCGGAAATCCAAAATAGAACTTATCATCCAAACCAACATTATTACAACTTTGAAATACTGTCTCTAAATAAAAAGGAAGAGGTACACTACTAATACCCAAAGCAGTGACCAGCAGCAAAACAGGGAGAATATATGTAGATAATATGTGGGAGCCTCCTGCTCGTCTCCGGAACAACTACTCGTGCATAACAAGCTAACCTGCCTCTAGTCTTCCCGTTTAGGAGCATCCAGAGCAATAAGAAGAGACATAAAACTCTAGGTCAGACAAAAGTTTGGTATGAGCGATAAGCAGTAAAAAATAGAATAATAACATGTATACATAACCATACCTGAACCTGGACCTGCAACCAAAGTGTTAGCACAACAGGATGTACAATACTCTAAGGTGACACTAACACATGGCGTGAAATAATGGGGAGGGGGTGTGCATGTCATGGTGATAGAAAACATCAAACATAGAAATCATCCTCACATCTCTCACTCAGTGCGTAAAGTATACGATATCTACCACTTTGGTCACCCAATTGGTTGCTATGATCATTCTGCCCCATGGAGTCATAACGACTCTACTGCACTGATCCATAGCCACTAATCCTTTGCTATGTCTACTCTGCCCCATGGAGTCATAACGGCTCCACTGCACTGGTTCATAGCCCTTGCTACGATCACTTGCCCTTGGGAGTCCTAACGGTCCCATTGCGTTGATCCATAGCCAATATCCGTCTCTCAGTAGTAAGTCAAAGCTATAGACATCGATAACCCCTTTGCACACGTCCTGCAGCAAAGTCCAACTTATGAAGTTAACTCGTTGGTTCCCATCTGGATCCTGAGTGATAACTTCTCATTTGGTCTTCCTTTGCATCTCGGGTTTTGGTCTCCTTCAGTCCGGTTCGCCACATTCAGTCCGTTAGTCTTCGTTCGTGGTGTGCAATCGATTCTTGGTGCAAAATTCGTGGTCAAGCTCTCCGGGTCATGACCTTGCTTTCCACTCGTGACCTTCCATAGGGGTCAGGTCATGATCCTCTATAGGGGTCGGGTCGTGATCCCTAAACCCTTCAGGAACCGAATTTCTGTAGTTTTTCTATGAGCTAATTTCACTAAACGACGGCGTTTTCGACCATTCTAACTTTTCTATGAAATCACAAAACACTCCAAACAGCCATAACAACATATGGAATCGACCATAAACACCAAATTAACATGTTTATATGGATCAAACATACCCAAAACCCATGTTTTCCCCTTAATCCCCTTAATCATTAATTAACCGTACAATTAGCAAAACATATCCAAATTAGCCCAAATTTTTATCAGAGCCCCAAAATAATACTTTAGAATTTTACAAATTTTTCCATATTTTTCTGAGCCATAATTTCGTTAATTATCACTAATCACCACTAATTAGTCGTAATTAGTGAAAAACAATGCAAATCACTCACCTTAGCCACAAGTAAAATATCAAATCTGAAAACTCCGTTGTTTGGGTCGAATTCTAATGCCTAGTAGCAGCTCCAACTCTGATTTGGTGCTATTTCTCCTTGATTTGACGTAGATTAGCTTAATCCTTGATTAGAGAGCGATTTGAGATGAAATTAGAAGGTAGAGGCCATTGTTAGGGTTTTTAAGAGGTAAATGGCAGCTAGAAAACTGAAATCGAATGAAAACCTAACTCATTTCAACCTCCCCATAACCCTAATCCCAAAACGGGTTATGGGCCCATTTGCTAATTACCCTGATCAGCCCACTTGAGCAGTTTTTCATCTTATAAACTTTAATTCAGCCATATCTCCCAAACGGTAAGTCCGTTTGATTAATGTGACCACTCTACGGAAAGTTAAACCATTAATCAGACCTAATGGAAGTGGCTTCAGGTCAAAACTCCTTACCAATCAAAAGTTATAGGTGAAACAAGATTCACCAGTGGCAAAACGGTCACTTAAAAATAAGCAAAAATCGATGGAAAATGACCCCAATAGTCGTTCCCCAAAGTTACACGACCATACGACATCATATGGAAAAGAAATAAATATTCTACGATTCTTCGATACGTAGAATGCGGGTCGTTACACTTGAAAATAAAACACAACGCCAACCTATCCTCCTATTCTGCAGCTACCAATCTAAGAGCCTTGGAACCCAAGGAGTTTCCCTTATAAATACACAACATCGTAGTGTTTATTTCAACAGAGCAAATGGAAACCAAATCTAGCAAGTGAAAAAAACCGCAAACCAATTTTCAACTATGTATATTAAACAAAAACAAAATGTCGCAAGCTTTAGTAAGGGATTTTTGAATTATATAAAATGGACGGAGGCACTGTCCAGCTCAGCACGCATAGGAAGTCATGCCTACTCGTTATTTTGGATGAAGGGTAGGAGTCGGACATTATAAAGCTTTGAATGATTTGGGGTTAGGCCAGAACCAGAAGGTGGTGGGGTGATGCAGTGTGCAGCGGTGAGTCGGTGACGTGGAACTACACAACCTTGTTGTGGGGGATGGGTTGTGTATGAGATGAGGCCTGGGAAGAAAAGTGAGTGGGCACACGAAGGAAATAATAACATAAAGTATGGTTTAATGCGAAGAATCAATGGGGGAGGAGAAGTAGGGTGCGCTCTGGTGGCATCGTGTATGGGGAGAAGCTAAAAGGAGAGAGAGAGACGCGGTCAGGTAGGAGCACGACTAGAGAGGTGGCGGTGTCAAGGAGGTTCCGGTGTGTGGGGGAATCATGCGCCATGTTTTACTGTGCTCGATTTCAGAGGAACTAAAGCTCATCAAGCTTTGCAGAAAAGTAGTATAAAAGGAAGGTGAACAGTAACGGTTTGGTGAAGGAGAAGATACAATAAGTTTTCGAAACATTTCCTAATTATAATTTTATAATGCCTAAACGTAATTACACAAATGGGTTTTCCGCCCTGATAAACTTAGAACGTGGACTGGCAAGTCGTGTTGAAATTAGAGTATGCCTAATCACGAGATTGAATAAACGAAATAAGATTTAGGTGAACAGGTTATTAAAACGTAAGTAAGGTTTCCAATATAATTTATTACTTAAGTATTAATAATATATAATTATTTAAGTGAATACCATATTAAAATTATAACTTTGTCATACAGTGATGGGTGAAACAAGTGGCGTCATATCCGTATCGACGAGCACCACAGATGAAACTGGTTTGGATAGAGTTGATAGCTATTGGGGTTTTTAATTAAATTAAACACGAGTTTAATTTAGTTAGAACGAACTATTTCAGCGTTAAACGAATCAAGGTGAGTTCAACTCACACAGTTTTATCCCATTTATATTTTATATAAGTCGGGTTTAATATTTGAGTGCTATGGTTGTTTGTTATTGGACGATTAATTATATATGTTGACTGAACTGATTAAATTAAACATTTGATAAATTAATTTAAGCCAAATCGTTATTTTTAATGATTAGTACGAAATGAGGTAACTTACCTCGTTGGTTACGTTTATAATAATATAAATGTATTAAATTGAAATATGGACATTTTGGATTATTGTTATTATTTTACTATTGATTATTATATCTATTATTGAAATAGATGATGTTATATGAGGTAACATATTTGGATGCAGGGAAAATAGGTTGGAAGGATCCAACTGTATTCCTCAAATATATTAAACGTTATTTATTTCATATTATCATTATATGTACTGTTCTGATTGGATCATCGATTCGGTTGTTGATCATTGACTGAAATTCATGTTTGTTTTATTTCATTGGTTGAGTAATTGGCAGTATATGGCCTATAAATCAATCATTTTATAAATATTGATTCACAGTCAGGTGAATCGACATAAACAATGTTATAAAATATATTTTACAACTAAAATTATTTTTTAAAACTAATATTTTGAATAAAGGTTTATAAAAAGGAAACAAATATTTATTAATTATTATTTAAGTTTAAAAATTATTAAATGGCTTTGTAAGGTAAATACATATGTTAATAAGATTTTATACGCAAATGAGCATAAATTAACCTAACGGTTAAGAGTTGGATTAATTATTCTAAGAAACAATTACATGAAATTATTTATATTATTAATTAATTTAAAGGAGTAATTAATTAAGATTGACTAAAGAAATAACCATGTTTTTGTGTTGACTAAGACAACCGTTTTAACTGTGATTGATTATTTGATTAGTTTGTTTTCAATTAACCAAATGAAATGATTAACGAATAATTGTTTGAATAAGATTTTAAAAAGAAGTTTAATATTTATTTTCAGTTAATAAGAAAGTAAATTATTATTTTAAATTGATAATAATTTAAGTGAATACTTCTTAAATGAAAATCATTTAAGTTAGAAATCGAGTTGTAATGAAATAGAGTTATATTGTGAAAAGAGTTTATGATCGGGTTTATACGAAAGCCCTGATTTTATGAATGAGGTTATAAAAGAGATTGTTAGTTAATACGATGGTTTAAAATATATGTTTACTTAATATTTAAAATTAAGTAAGAAGGAACCGAGATACAAAGAGTTTATATCGAACTCGAATTTATAAATATGGGTTATAAAAGAAGTGTGAAGTTAAAATGTTGTTTTTAGGTTGGTGATACATAATAATGATATTAAATGAGATGGATGGGACTGGAACAAGAATTTCATAGCAAGAAATAGTTTAATGACTTAAAATGGAATAATATGGGTTGATAAGGAGTTAAGATAAGAATTAGAACCTAACCGGAGATTGGTTAAGTTGAGTGATTTTCTGAGTAATAATCTGATGCTGATTTCGGCTTTTGGGTTGATACTTAGGAAATTGTTTGCTTACCAATTTACGGTCAAGGACTAATGAATGTTAAAGTAATGGGAATAAAATGGATTGGAGAATATAAAATAGTATTTCCAAAGTAACGGAAATACAAAAGAGATTTTGTGAAAATATAACTATATTTTCAGGATTTAAGGAATTAACGAGATGAGTTTGAATAAAGGGAAGTGTGTGTTAGTATTTTCAAAAAGAGCAACGGAAGAGATTTCGTAATGATGTTTTTACGTGAAATTTATGAAAACCAGATTTGGGAATATCTATATATGATTTAATTCTAAAAATATGTAAATGATTTTAAGAAGTGGAAAGATATATTCGTAATATTGAAGGATTTAAGAGTTTTTAAATTAACCCTCATTAATTTTTTAAATAAAAAGGAAAAGTGTTGTTGAGTACTGAATCGGTGAACTCATATTTATTTTCATGATTTAATGATTGTTCATTTGATAGCTAAATAACTGACTATCAAACCTGACCTACACGATTGCTGGTGGAAAGACTGGGATTGAATTTATATTCGAAAACCATTCCGGACTAGCAAGTACGAAATCGTCGAAGATACTGATTGAAGATGGAGCAATTAAAGGCTATATATTTTCATAAGCGAAAGGACTACTTATTGAATTTCTCTGGCATGCAACCAGAGTTATTTGATTTGAAATTTTGATGTGACTGAAAACTATGGATTTGCAAGGACTACTAGCTACTGATCTATAAGGTGATTCTTAGGATGTGGTAGAGGGTGCCTTCGGTTTCGTTCAGTACCAGAACGAACTTGTATGGACATATGTTTGATAAAATATTTCTTAAGAGTTACATACATTGATTTTTACAAATATACTTCTGTTGGTGGCATTAACACCTAGAATATTTTTGTCGACGTCAATTAGTGGTTTGGAGGATCTAACAATGTGGCATTCAAAGTGAATGGTGATAGGTTATTCAATAGGTAATTCAAACCTAAAGCCACCCAATAGGGGAATGGCATAAATCGGGCAGGCAGCATGGCTAAGTGGGTCGCTCCCAAGTAGGGTGTATAATCACCTATCTAGAGAAATTCATTTCCTTCTTTATTCTATTTGATCCTGTCCCTTTCGAGAAATGGTTGCTGATCCCAACTGTTGGTGATATAGATTCGATACACTCAAGAAAAATGAGTGGTCGGTCATGTGCGGCCGGGTTGCAAGATGTTCTTGTTGAACCCAATGTATTACCCTCCAGAGATACACTATCGGCAGGTGGTTCCATACCTTGTCATAGTTGGAAATTAAATCTCAAATAAGCACCCGCGATTTTGATTGTAAACTATAGACGTGGAACGTGAGATGTAAGCATTCCTCTAGATTCCTATTTATTTATATTTAGACATTATTATAATACCAGAATAAGATATTGATTTCAGAATATTTTGGGTTATCGTAAGGTAAAAGTCGTTCGTGTTTATGTGTGGATTTGGTCTTACGATTATCCTTTCTTTCAATTTTTTTTAACTTTGAAAATCAAGTTGGATGTTGTTTGTAAACTTTGTGGGTTTCTCATTCTTGTTCACCAGATTGATCAGGCGTTTGTAAATGCTCGGGTTAGACCGGGTTTTACAGGTTCAGGTTATTGGATGCTACAAAGTTCAAAAGACGTGCTTGAGGAGTTCAGACGTATTAGTTACTATTCCGCTGTGTGTGTTATATATGAGGACAGGATATTATAACTGTTCAGATGTAATGATGTATTCTGATGATTTGTAAGTTTTCAAGCTCTCAATAAAGATTATTTCTATATTATATTTTGTTTCGCTGCTATGTGAGACTCTGTGTTGTGTTGGTTCTTCTTCATCTTGTATTCTAATATTTCTTTCTTTCTTATCTCACCCTCTAATTTCTTTCTATTAACTATCTGGTGATTTCGATACTTGGGCTTTGGCAAGTGATACGGGCTTTATGTATTATTGTCGAAATTCGGGCCTCGGATCCGCTGGGTCATTGCATCTAAGATATTTGATTTCAGTTCTAAGTAAATGATTCCTCGCAAGGTGTAGAAACAATATTTAAAGTACGACAGGTTGTATTTTGCAAAAGTGCCAAATTAAACAAATACGGTAGTACACATATAAATACCTTTAGACCAATAGGCAGTACATATGCATGAGTCAAACCTATGTAGGCAGTTCGCTTAATATGGAAAGATATATCTATATTTACAAACCAAATAAGGGTATGCAATCATACACTACAATATAAATCTAAACTATTTCACATGCAATAGGGCAGGATTTTCATGTGCATGCATGCGTGTTGCACTTCTAAACTAAGGCAGTAGATGTATATGTGTACACATAAGCATTAAATTGCCATAAATTCGCATATGTCCTACCAGAAGTGTTTTTCACAAACTAAGTGTTTTATTTTAGTTAAACCATGACCAAGCAAAGGCAAAATGGAGTCATCAACAACTACATCAGCAAGGATAAGCAAAGCCCATTATAAAAATAACAGGTATTCAAATATGCAAACAAGGTGATAGAAGTGTGCAGTAACTAAATACGGATAGAAATGAAGCATCAGTGTACCACTTCTAGCTTGTAAGTCCAACAGAAATATGTATATACAATCCGGTTTACACTGGGTAAGGATGAGCAAGGTCAATCTCAATTGGTCACAAGAAATTTATCATACGTTAAGGTGTATATGGCACAACAGTCTTGAAATGGGCAAAAATTATCATATCAAATGGATACATACACATATGGTGTAGTGCTCAAGACAAGGAATACAACGTCAGGGGCAACATAAGCATTATAAGTGGAAAAGGACGTGATGTGCAATGCAGTGAGCAACAAAATTAGTAAAATCACCAACACAGTCAACAACAATCAAACCCAAGTTTCTATTTATATTTACTATCATGTTGATGTCAAGATATTTGAAATGAATCTCATCGTAAGGTAAGTTACCTTAAATGCAGTGGTGAAACGGGGCACGGACTGAGCTGTCCTGACTTGAACATGGCTTCGATGGTCGACTGACCGTAGTCGGAGGTGCTCTCAGGAAGGTGGCAGCGAAGCGTTGGGCCTGAGATGATCGATGCAGAGTTTGTCGTGGCGGCTACAATGTGGGTGCAGAGCAGAAGTTGAAGGGTCTGTGTGTCGGCTTCCGAATGTTTGGAGATGGCTCCTGGTGCTGATTTAATCATCTTTGGCACTACGTAGGTAAAGCGGAGTGGTGCATGATGGATGGTGTGATATTTGGGTGGCGATTTGACCTCCGAGTAGCAGACGCGCTAAACAAATCGAGGTGAGGAAAAACAATTTGGGGAAGTTCGATTTTTTTAGGGTGGAAGCCATTTTTAATCTAGGGGAAAACTGCAATTTTTATTTTGCCGAGGAAATGAAAAGGGAAGAAGGGCCAGTGGAAAAACTAAAGGGAATACAGACACAGTAAAACAAAAGAAAGCGAACACGTGTTGTGATATATGACAAAAATAAAAGACAAGTGTTATTCCATTGACCTTAAACAAAAACAAGTGTCCATATATATTAAATTAATCACTAAGCGTCTCATTAGAACAAAATGTCCATTTTAATTAATCAATTTTAAATTTAAATTAATTTAAACCGAAATCATATGGATAGAATGGTTAACTACGAAAATCCAGAGTTCAGTAAAATTAGCTAAGATTGAGATGGTATAATACTCAATATTCAATCACATAAGTTGTAAATAATTCATCTATGTTCATATTTCAGACAAATATTTGTATTACCAAATTTATTATGAGTTCAAGTATGTATCAAATGAATCAAATTTAAATTCTAAAGTTGCATTTTTTATTACATTTTGAAATAATTTCAATTATTCAAATAAATTAAATCTACAGTAGTTAAAATTTCAATATACAACATTCGATTAAACAAATTTTTTATTTCAAACTTCAAAATTTTTGAGTTGTTACCAAGGTGTTACATTGTATATATCCTAAATGAAGTACCATTGCGAAGACAGTTTGTAACCAAAATAATAATAATAAATAATCAAAGTTTTCAATAAGGCATGAAGACTAAAGAAAGGATGTTGAAAGAGAATTTGGGGTCCTTTAGTCAAGATTTGTCACACTCAGTAATCCTTGTAGGCTTTGGTCACTGAACAAAATAACAAAAATAATGTACACTTATGTTATTTACATAATATGATTTTAGAGGATGAACGTGACATGGAAGAAGATTATGTATACGAGGGTGCTCCAACACCACCAAATGTTTGGCGCAACGATAGGATCGGAAGCGCACTAGAACTCAAAGTTTCACGTAGACAGCCAAATGTCGTACCATAACGTACAACTTCACCATAGATTCATAGGTGATCTAATCACTATTTCAGATATCGAAAATAACATCTGAGATCTTTGTGATTACCGCCCATAACTACCATGTTGGATCTAGATTAACCCTAGAGGGGGCAGAATAGGGTTTATTACAATTTATTGCTGAGTTCAAGTCTTACGGGATACTAAAATAATAATCAGAACAGATAGCAGCACAGAATATAAGTGCAGAAAGTAAATGACACACAGATATTGTAATGTCCCGTATTTTTGGTAGTTGAATATTTAATTTAATTTATTATTTTAAATATTATATTTGGAATATTAATGGATTTAATATTGAATTCGTTTATTTAAAACGAAGTTTGAATGTTAAATTTATATATAATATAAATCGAGCTCGTAATGGTGCAGTAGTTCGTAATATTGATTTTTGAACTTCAATTGAATATACAGGATCCGATATAAGTCGAATTTCTATGAAACAAGAAAAGTTGGAATCTTGCTGATTATAATTTTCTACTAAAAGAGAAAAAACCAAATTTCGTGTTATAGATTGTTAGTTATGTCCAAATCAAATTTTAAAATAGTCGCTATGGAAATCGTTATTAAAATATAACGTTTGTTTAATATATTTAAAAAAGTTTTAATATAATTTGGACATCGTTTAACTCGAAATTGATGACATTGAGTTGTATAATTTATATTTGAAGTTATATGATATTTCCATTTGGGTATCTATGATAATAATAATTTATTATTATTTTATTTGATTATTCTGGAATTTAATAATATATTATTAAATATTATTATAGGTCTTTAAAATAGCGATTTTGCAAACGGTTTTAGTTTTCGATGAAATTAGTTTCATTGGAACCGTACCGTCAAATTATTGGTTAAAAATATCAAATTTTATGGCAAACGGATGTCGTTTGTGACTTCGGTGGCCAGAAACGTCTCTGTTTCTATATAGTTGTTTAGAAAATTTAGACAGGGGTAACTTTAAATGAATAGACGACTGGCCAAACGAATTCCAAATTTAACGAAACCAGATTCATTGGATCCGTTAGGAAGAGTTCTAGTAAAATATCAAGGTTTCAATTTTTTTTAGATTTTTTTGTAATTATAGGAATTTTAAACACTTGATTTTTCATTAATTATTACAAAGGACATTTCACAAACGACCTCGAAATTCAACGAAGCCTGTCCCATTGGGTCTAAATAATTTTTTTATGCTAGGATTAGCATTGTTATTAAAAAACAGAAGTCGCTTGTGGTGGTTTAAAACGATAATCATCGTTAAGTTTCATATGTAATATAATATTATTAAAAATTTTCCAAACGTTATAATACACATAATAATACACCACGTAACCTTTATTTCGAATTGCCAAAATACACTGGATAATGCCACATTCTCCGCTAATCCTTACTCTTTAAGCATATTGTAACACCCCGAAATTTTAACAACATTAAAATGGATAAATTAAAGAATAATTAGTTTAATATTAAGAATTCACTACAACAAAAACACCATAATACAACTTTAATTTTACAACTGTGCGAAAAGCACTGTTGTAATAAATGCTTTTTTACAACAGTGCAGAACGCATTGTTGTAATAAATGTTTTTTTACAACTGTGATAAATTCATTGTTGTAATAAACATATATATCACCACTTTTCATTTTATTCATTGTAATAGAGATGCCCAGTACAAACTTCATGTTTATAATATCTATATTTAATAACTAATTATATTGATATTTAATAATAATATTTAATAATAATAATTAATAATAAACTTGAGAATCAATAATATTTGTCAATTATTATTAAATAATTAATAGTTAATAAGTAGTAATTTATTTTTAATAGTTAATGTATGTTAACTACTTATTAATTAATAGTTAGTAATATTATTATTATTTTCGCATAGAAAAAGAAAAGCGTTTTTATGCAGAAAGGTGGAAAAGTGGCGGTCTATCAAAACGATGAAACTCAAGGTGGTAAAGCTGAAATTTTGGCTCCGAAATAATTCGTGTCTTGTTGTATTTCAAGAGCCTTTGATGGGTTGACCTCTCGTGTTCTCTTCAAAAAACTTGCGCCTCCTCAAAAAATCGATCCCCAATTCCTCAAAAAACTTTTCCTCCCTCAACATTTTCTTCCAGTCTAAATTCTTTTTCCCCAATTTGATTGATGGCCTCCAACCGTAACCCTCCTTCACCAACATCATCTCAGCCACCGCTCAGTCTTTGCACATTCATCCTTCACCTCCGCTCACCTTGCCGTCGTTCGAAAGTCATCGCCGTTCACTAACACCAGCTTGCCACCAAACGCTCCGCCATGTTGCCAATGCCAAATGGAATTCCGCCCTGAAATCGAAGGCCGTACCTCCTTTAGCCGCAACCGGAGGCGCCACCTAAACTGCAGCGACTGCCACGCCTAGGTCCAGCCGGCCTTGACAACCTATTTTCGCCTTTTTGCTCCATCCTTCAACCCTGCAATTTTCGATCAACCGCCCAACGCCTACCCCTTCTATCCGACAACGCACCATCACCAAGGTTCATAGCGTCGTCTGCGAGCCATCGTTGTTGCTTCTCTATTGGCTGGGTTACTTCACGCTGTTATGGTGAGTATTTTTCTCACGATTGCTTATGGTTTCAAGTAGTTTAATTTCTTTTTGAACTAGAATACAATAGTAGAAAATTGTCGGTTAGCTCACATTGGGTAAATCTTGTTTACTTTGGACTGGCATGTGTTTGGGTGTTGACTGCCATGTCTTATGTATTTTGCAGTTATATTTTGAACTGGTATATGCCCATTGTGCTCTACTTTGAAACTACATGTATGATGCCAGATCAAATTTTCCATGAAACATTGTTCCTAACTAGAGCACATTTGCGCACTTATTTCATTTATTACATTGTTTTGGCTTAACTAGGCTAGTCTGGTATGTTGTACCTTATTTTTTCCACCATGCAGATATTTAGTTTGAATAGAAACATACATATATGCCAAGCCACTTATTAATTAAATTGTATACATATATTTCATGTATGGCATACACACATGCATCCATAAGCATATTTCATATTATGGATGAACCGTACAGTTTGTAGTTGCTTTGGCTTTTGTGTATATATATTTTTCTTGACATTCCCTTTGCCTCACCTACTAGTTCAAGACTTATTTGGTTTACTATGGTTTCGTTTGTCAGACTTGAAATATCTTGGCTTTTGGTAACTTGTCAGTTGCCTACACTGCTTTGTTTATAGACCAAAAATTTCATTGCTAAGTGGGCTGATAGCGGTTATTTTAATTTGGCACTTATTCTAAGTTTTATTTGCTGCCTCATTGATTTACATACTAAATCTTACTACACTACATGACACATGTTTTCCTTCTACTGGTCTGTTTTGTTTTAAAAATTCGGAGGCACACCAACCACATTTATATGATATACTAGTATTCCTAAACTTTTTCTTTTAATTCACAAGTCCAAAGCTTAGATGTTCAATTTATTTTGACAAAATTCATGAATTTCAATTGAAAGTGTATTTTAAAGAAAAATAATAATAGTTAATTCATATGTTGGACCTTAAAATGCCAGTTTGCGCTTGTGCAAGGACCGTCAAATGATTTAAAAGTTGTTATTCAACAAGCTTATAAATCCAAAACAATGAATTAGTTTATATCCAAAGACTATAAACATGCAGAAAATTTTAGCTTCTATGTAAATATTTTTGTCTTGATCAGATTCCCATATGGACCCATTAATTCGAGCAAGGTTGAAACAAAAGATCGGGCTTTTACCAGCATCGTTCGAGAGAGGTATGCTTATTTTATATGTTTTTGTAGTACTACTTGTTGTTCTGTATTTTCCATAATAATTCCTTTCAATTATGCTTGGGCATGGTATTTTATTGTGAAATATAGTGCAATACTTAGAGAATTTTCTCTTGTTTTAACCTAATTGTCTGACTATGCATCATCTGTAGTGTCATGCGGTAAATTACGATCATTTATTTTTTTAATGCCTCTAAAACTTATCATATGTAGTGATAAGAATTACCATTTGTTTGGCATAAAAGTCATAAGAACCTACGAAGGCATCGAGTCTTTGGCTATAAATGAATTCATTGTTTTGTATATATAGACAGTATTAAAATATTTATGCAGAAGCTTGTGCAAGAACCTTAGAATGCCAGTTTAAGGTTATGTTTATATATATGCATGTTTTGTGAAAGTGAAGGTGGTGTCTTGTGGTGCTGGGGATGTTGAGGAAGTGAAAGGATGAAACAGACTGATAGTTGAAGTAGAGTTTTTGGAGGAGTTGTCGATGCAGTAGGGAATAGGAGGACAAAGGAAGTGGAAAAACACTTATTCTTTTTTCTAACAACAGACGTATTTTTATGCAACAGGTTTGAACTTGCACCAAAAAGATAAATGGCCTAAAGATTTCGTTGTCTTCGATTAGTGTACTCTTGTAGGATATGCAATTTTTTAGGGATAACTTGTGCTTGTACTAAGTTGCTTTGTAACGGTCAAGTAAGTAATAATGCTCGAAATGTTTTCTAAAACTTATTGTTTGTAATATTGAAAATTTGAGTTTTTTTAGTAAATTAGTTTGCAAATATCTGAAATATATGTTTTGCTTTATGGAGTATTGCTATATTTAGCGTAATGTTCATTTCAGTTGAAAAAGATGTCTATTTTTTTTAAATGCAATCGTCAATCACAACGGTGCATAAAAGTTGTAGTTGATATTATAACAACCATGCATAACTGTTGTAATAAAGTTTATTACAACGGTGGAAAACAGTTGTAAAATATACATATCACAATGGTGTCGCAACGGTGCAGAAACGTTGTAAAAGATATAAGTATATTACAACTCCTTAATACACGATGGTGGCTCCACCGTTGTAAAAACTTTTTACAACATTTTTTCACCGTTGTAATATGATATATTTTTTGTAGTGATTAGAGGAAACGGACTGCACCATTGTGTTCATCCCAAAATTCTAGTCAGGACAGACATTTGGTTTGCATAAAACGGACATTGTATGAGGAAGTTATGAGGGTTTTAATTTTGTATACGCGCAGAAAGATTATATATATACGCATGAGTTAGAATTTTATCCAGAAATGTTCGAATTTGAAAATTCGTTAGAGCGGCAAAATTCCCGCTCTAGAGGTTCGACCCCCCTAGAGGGTTGTCGACCTAGGGGTCGACCGACCTTAAGGGGTGTCGACCTATGGGTCGACCCACCCACAGGGGTGTCAACACCCCTAGGGATGAGGTGGCAGTCGGTTTCAGAGAGTTCTACAGCTATAAATATGTGTCCAAATCTCCTATTTATTCATTGGAAATTATAGGAGCCATATGCTGTTAGGATACGAACTGAAACAGAACCGTTTTCTACAACAACATACTTTGCAAATCAAATTCAGAAATTCAAGATCCGTTCTCTCTCTATTCTCTAAACCTAACGCTGTGAGTTTCTAGTTATTTTTAGGTTTAAATGAATAGAAGTAAATTATGAAAGACTTTGATTTGTATACGTTGTAAACCTTGAATCTATGCTATTGTTAGATCTGATAATATGTTATGATAGATCTACTTCTTTAGATCTAATGCAATTCTGGTTATTATATTATATTGCCTATGCGGATCTTGACTTGTAACCATGTTGTAGTGAACGTAAATCTTTTTATTTTGGCAGTTATATCATTGGATAGATCTAATCATTTATGTAAATCATGAACATATGTCACCTTGAATTGGTTAGGATTGGATCTAAATCTTTGTCTTAATTGTAACTTCTATGACATGATATGATGTGGATTTGTGTAGATCTATTTCTAAACTAGTAGATCTAATTTATGTGGACATTGAAATTATTAGTCAGGTCTAGATTATCACTTTGTGTTTATCATGTTAGATCTATTCTAACCTCTAGATCTGAGTTATGTGATCTAATTTATCACCTTGTGTTATCATGTTGGATCAATTCTAACCTATAGATCTGAATTATGTGATCTAATTTATCACCTAGTGTTATCATGTTAGATCTAAACCAATTGGACATCCAAATTGCTAATTTAGATCTTACTATGTTTATTGTGACATCATAGTTATATTAAAATCAATTGAATGCCAACAGTTCATCAGTTTTATGTCCACCTTGTTATGATGACAATTTCATGTCCATGCCAGTATGTATGTTCACCTTATTATCATGCTCGTTTATGTTTATGCCAAGATGATCACTTTGGTTATATTCCGATTATTTTCCCTATTATCGTTTATGATTAGGCTGTTGTCTAGCCTAGGCATGCTGCCAATTTTGTGAGGGAACTAGTTAAGTAATGGGGAAAAAAGGGTTAAAAATGGCATAATTTGAATATGAACATTTTTGGACACATTATTCAAATTATTAGGTAAAATGGGTTTTAACACCTAAAAAAGTAAAGGATTAATTAATTGATTAATTAATTATTAATTTAATGTTTAGTAATTACAATTATGAAATGTAATTGTACTTATGACACGTGGTTAGGTTGCATTAGTGGTGGAAGTCTTCCCGGACCTGACCGACATATCCAACAACCACTAATGTTGAACCTAATATGGGTGGTCTAAGAACGTAAATACAAATCGGGCTATGACACGAGGTTAGGCCCAACAATGGAATAAGTCTGCCCGGACCCGACCGACATATCCAGCATCCACATGTTGTAGGCCTAATGTGGGAGGTTTAGCCTATTATAAACCATAAATGGACATGGCAATGAATTGGACTACTTAACCTAAGTTAATTCATAGGGATTGTATGAACTTAAATTTAAGTTGGGGGTTTAGTAAACTTGGTTAAACAAAAGGGGTGGGTTAAGTAAATCTAGGGGGAGGGGGTGGGTAATATTCACATATAGACCCACAAACTTAACCCATTAAGTTTATGTAATTAAAGATACCTAATGGTATACATAACCGGAGGAAATAATAAAGTTATGTAATTAAAGACACCCTTTAGGGTATGCATAACTGGTAGAAATAAATAGGTATCAAACAGGTACTCCGAACTAGGTCAGAGTAGGGCACGCTTACTGAACTGACTGTAAGAGATCCAAATGTGGAGGACGGTGTCATGACGGCGCGTTCCAACGGGGTCATGTGCGTGCATGATTCTTCCTGCTTGGGAAAACAAGACGCTGTGGCATCAGTAGATATGGTTGTGCACATCCGGATAATGAAGGGTTGCCACTTTAGGGAGTGGTACACCCTATTGTGGTGCCAGCACAGGGTATCTTCGGAGTAGGGAGACGATCAACTAGGGTAGTAAATTGGGTACATCTAGTCATGTCTGTTTCTGTGGGGTACCTGTGTCTTTGTTGGGGTTAACACCCGTTATTCCTATTTAGGTACCAGCTAATTCTGTTTGGCTTAAAACCCGTTGCTAGTGTACACCTAAATCTACCATTATATTTCTGTTGGGATCATCCTGTTTCTGTTAAGCAATTAGGGAGTATGTAATCCTGTTACGTACTCGTTATACTAGTATTAGTGCAGATAATAAGCAGAGTAATCATTAGAAGCATATACACCTTATCCCATCTACCTTGTCACACCTGCCATTTATGTAGTGATCTTCCTTATCCACTTTATATGACAATCATGTTACTTTTATTTATTTACTAGCTAAAAGTAACTAGACTCGCCAGACTTTATGTCTGACCCTTTTGTTTCTCCTCCTTTTTTCCGTTTCCCCCATGTTCTCAGGAAGGAAACACAAAGGCTTAGTCAAGATTCAGATATCATCTTGCTAGTAGCTACTTCTGAAGTATGGCTCATTCTTGTCGCTACTAAGGCTTAACTTTTCAATTGGGGAATTATGCTTTTGTATTCTTATGTATTCTGATGATGCAAGACAGAAGTTATTTTATTGTAATGGTTTTTGTGACTTATGGTATTGTGGACCACGATATTATGATTTATGTTGAAATAAAAATTTAAATTTCCACTGCTATCTTATTTATATCTGTCTTGTAATTACTCGGTATCTGTTTACCTATAATGCTTCACGAAACTTAATGCATTCCCTTAGTGAGTGACATTAACAGACGTAGGGTGTCACACTTGGTATCAGAGCTAAAGGTTACCAGATTAGATAAAAGTTTTTGAAAATTGTTTTTCAAAAGGGTTTTAAAAGAAAGTATTTTCAAAAAGAAACGTCTATTTTGAAAAAAAAAATCCCCAAAAAGTCATATGTAATATCCTTCGGTCCATTGTCTAAATCTCTTTCTTTTTCTTTTCAGCATGTTTGGGGAACAAAACATTCCTAATATCCCAACGGTCGTCACAATACCCGGATGGTTTCGTAGGTATTCGGAGGCCACGGCACCTGCCGAAGGCCAAAGAGAACTTCCTCCCCCAGCTGCACCAATCATTCCTCCTCCTCCTCAAAGGGCAGATAACTTCGCCGAGATCTGCAAAGACTTCTGTGTTATGGGAGGGAAGCCATTCCATGGGAACGAGACATTCGTAGAAGCTCGGAATTGGCTTAAGCACACCGAGGACTTATTCATAATCTTTGAAGTAGAGGATAGAAGGAAGATTCAGTTAGCCGCCTGGCTACTGAAGGACGAAGCCTCATTTTGGTGGGAAGTCACTCAAGCTAGACGTCCGGTGGAAACTTGGGAAGATTATAGACAAAGATTTGAAATGAAATTTCTTTCCCAAGCCGAGAAATGCATTTAGATGGAGAGGTTTTTAGCACTCAAACAAGGAAACTTGACGGTGAAAAAATATGTGAACAAATTCAACCAACTAGCAAGGTTCAGGTTAGAGTTGGTGGATACGCCGCACAAAAAGGCTTTGCGGTTTGCTAAAGGGCTGAATGAACCCCTTCATGGGTTAGCCATGTCCCATATTCCAATGGGGGCCACTTTTGAAAAGCTTGTCGATATGGCCCTGATGCATAAGGAGGACAAGGGAGAAAAGAAGGAGCTAAAGGATGAGGAAGCAACGCAAAATGAGAAGGTATGGCCTAAGAAGGGACAATAGCAACAACAACAACAGAAGAAGAAAGGAGAAAAGAATGACAAGGTTAAAGATAAGAGGAAGTGCCATAGTTATGGGTGAGAGGGTCACTTAGACAAGGACTACAGGAAAAGGAAGAATGCCTGCTTCGCTTGTGGAGAGGTCAGGCATCTTATTAAGGATTGCCCGAAGAAACAAGGACAAGGTCAAAGGGCAGGAACTTCTGCAGGGCAGGTGCATGCTCTCGCGATCGGTGCTCCTGATACAAATAGAAAAATTTCTGTGGAAGGTTTAATTTCTCTTAGAACACTATTTGATTCTGGCGCTTCTTACTCATTTATATCTAGTTCTGTGATAGAATCTCTGCACTTAATTACTAGTATGGTAGTGTATCGCGTAGTTGTCTCAAACCCCATTGGTGGTTGGACTCATTTATCGATGATTTGTCGAGGTTTGAAAATATTTGTGTTAGGCATTGAGTTTGAGTGCGACGCTTATGTGCTCGGGTTTATGGGCTATGGGTTGATTCTAGGAATGGATTGGCTTACCATGTATGGGGCCATTCTGGATTGTGAGAGGAGGGTTGTTAGACTCATGACTTGTCATGGGAAGACCCTTGAAGTTTCTTGTGACCCCCAAGGGTCTGTTATTCTTAGCTTCTTAGAGTCTCTAGATGCATCCATAGATGATTTGAAATCTGTTCCAGTGGTCCGAGATTATTCCGATGTTTTTGATAAGGTACGGGTTTTACCTGTAAGGCGCGAGATCGACTTCCGCATATACCTGGTGGACAATGCAAAGCCAGTTGCATTACCTGTGCATCATATGGCTCCTGAAAGAAGAGAGGGAACTTGATAAGCAAGTGGGGGAACTACTTGAGAAAAGGTTTGATAGGTGAATCATATCAGGATGGAAAACCTATTGAAGACAATTCTTGAGGAAGCCCACCATTCTAAGATGACTATTCATCCAAGCGACGATAAAATGTATAGAGTTCGAGGTAGTGGAGCCAAACTTGTGAAAGGAAGTGAAAGTATAGAAGGAAGCAATGATTGGATGAGTTTCGACTTGCATACTTGGATCAGAGGTTAAGAAACCGGGCAACGGAAAGGTTAGGTTAACAAAAGTGCAATAGGGAGAAGACAGCGAAGATGCGACTTGGGAGACTGAAAACAAAGATCATGCTTCATACCCGTTCCTTTTTAGGACTATATTCTTAACGTCTTTTTCCAAAACTTTTTATTCGTACTTGTTTCTATCATTCATTTATATCCTATCGATCGAATCTTCGACCTTTAGGTAGGGAACCCATGGATGTAAACATGTGTTTGAGACATGTTGTGTTTGATGGATGCAATTGGATGCAAGTGTTTGCTAGTGGTTTCTTATGGATGCAAATACACACACATTAGGCACTAGATCGACTCAATCACTCTCATACTGCATATGGATGTGTGTACATTTTCTTTTCTTTTGTGGATGGAAATGGATGAACTATCATATGGATGTTGCATTTGGATGAATGAGTGTGCACACATATAGAGCTTACATGTTATAATAGGATTATTTGCATACATATTGGATTCGTGGCACTAACGTACATTGCATTAAGGAGGTCAACTAAATCAGTAGACCACCTGATCTTCATATTAGTATTGGGACATATACACACACCTTTGCATATACCCATATAAGAATTAGAAATCTTTAAGGATAATGGATGCCTGTGATTGGTGGATGAGTAAATGGATGATGGATGGTAGGATACATTCTTCTTAACTTGAAGATTTGGGGACAAAATCCTTTGAGTAGGGGAGAATGTAACAACCCGATATTTTAACAACATTAAAGTGGGTAAATTAAAGAATAGTTAATTTCGTATTCAGAATTAGAGGAAACGGACTGCACCATTGCGTTCTTCTCAAAATTCTGGTTAGGACAGACATTTGATTTGCGTAAAACGGACACCGTATGAAAAAGTTATGAGGGTTTTAAGTTTGTATACGCGTAGAAAGATTATATATATATATATATATATATGCATGAGTCAGATATAAGTCAGAATTTTATCAAGAACAGCTCGAATTTGAAAATTCGTTAGAGCGGCAAAATTCCCGCTCTAAGGGGTCGACCCCCTTGAGGGTTATCGACCTAGGGGTCAACCCCCCTTAAGGGATGTCGACCTATGGGTCGACCCATCCACAGGGGTGTCGACATCTCTAGGGCTGAGGTGGCAGTCAGTTTCAGTGGGTTCTGCAGCTATAAATATGTGTCCAAATCTGCTATTTCTTCATTTGAAATTATGGGAGCCATATGCTGCTGGGATACGAACTGAGACGGAACCGTTTTCTACAACAATGTACTTTGCAAATCAAATTCTGAAATTCAAGATCCGTTCTTTCTCTATTCTCTAAACATAACGCTGTGAGTTTCTAGTTATTTTTAGGTTTAAATGAGCATAAGTAAATTATGAAAGACTGTGATTTGGATACGTTATAAACCTTGAATCTATGCTATTGTTAGATCTGATAATATGTCATGATAGATCTAATTCTTTAGATCTAATGCAATTGTGGTTATTATATTATATTGCCTATGTGATCTTCACTTGTAACTATGTTGTGGTGAATGTAAATCTATTTATTTTGGCAGTTATATCATTGGATAGATCTAATCATTTATGTAAATCATGAACATGTGTCACCTTGAATTGGTTAGGATTGGATCTAGATCTTTGTCTTAACTGTAACTTCTATGACATGCTATGATGTGGATTTGTGTAGATCTATTTCTAAACTAGTAGATCTAATTTATGTGGAAATTGAAACTATTAGTCAGATCTAGATTATCACTTTATGTTTATCGTGTTAGATCTATTCTAAACTCTATATCTGAATTATGTGATGTAATTTATCACCTTGTGTTATCATGTTGGATCTATTCTAACCTCTTGACGTGAATTATGTGATCTAATTTATCACCTTGTGTTATCATGTTAGATCTAAACCAATTGGACATCTAAATTGCTAATTTAGATCTTATTATGTTTATTGTGACATCATAGTTATGATAGAATCAATTGAATGCCAACAGTTCATCAGTTTTATGTCTACCTTGTTATGATGACAATTTCATGTCAATGCCAGTATGTATGTTCACCTTATTATCATGTTAGTTTATGTTTATGCCAAGATGATCACTTTGGTTATATTCCCATTATTTTCCCTATTATCGTTTATGACTAGGCTGTTGTCTAGCCTAGGCATGCTGCCAATTTTGTGAGGGCGCTAGTTAAGGAACAGGGAAAAGGGTTAAAAATGACATAATTTGAATATGAACATTTTGGACATATAATTCAAATTATTGGGTAAAATGAGTATTAACACCTAAAAAAGGAAATCATTAATTAATTGGTTAATTAATTAAAAATTGAATGTTTAGTAATTACAATTAGGATATGTAATTGTACTTATGACACGAGGTTAGGTTGCATTAGTGGTGGAAGTTTGCCCGGACCCGACCGGCGTATCTAGCAGCCACTAATGTTGAACCTAATGTGGGAGGTCTAAGTAAGTAAATACGAATCGGGCTATGACACGAGGTTAGGCCCAACTGTGGAATAAGTCTGCCCGGACACGACCGGCATATCCAGCATTCACATGTTGTAGGCCTAATGTGGGAGGTCTAGCCCATTATAAACCATAAATGGACATGGTAATGAATTGGACTACTTAACCTAAGTTAATTCATAGGGATTCTATAAACTTATATTTAAGTTGAGGGTTACAAGACAAAGGGGAGAGCTTGTATCATCTTGTTTGGGGCCCATTTCAGTTAGTAACCCTTAAATAGGTATCAAACGGGTTCTTCGAACTAGGTCAGAGTGGGGGCAGGCGTACTGAACTGATTGTAAGAGATCCAAACGTGGAGGACGGTGTCATAATGGCGTCTTCCAACGGGGTCATGTGCATGCATGACTCTGCCTGCTCGGGAAAATAAGACACTATGGCATCAGTAGATATGGTTGTGCACATCCGGGTAATGAAGGGTTGCCACTTTAGGGAGTGACACACCCAACATGGGGCCAGCACAGGGTATCTACGGAGTAGGGAGCCAATCGAATAGGATAGTAAATAGGGTACATCTAGTCCTGTCTTTTTCTGTAGGGTACCTGTGTTTCTATTGGGGTTAACACCCATTATTCATGTTTAGGTACTAGCTAATTCTGTTTGGGTTAAAACCTGTTACTAGAGTACACCTAAAACTACCATTATATTTCTGTTGGGATCATCCTATTTCTATTAAGAAATTAGGGAGTATGTAATCCTGTTACGTACTTGTTATACTAGTATTGGTGCAGAGAATAAGCAAAGTAATCATTAGAAACATATACACCTTATCCTGCCGACCTTATCACATGAGCCATTTATGTTGTGATCTTTCTTATCCACTTTATATGCCTATCATGTCACTTTTATTTATTTACTGGCTAAAATTAACAAGACTCACCCAACTTTGTGTATGACCCTTTTGTTTCTCCTCCTTTCTTCCGTCCCCCCTCCCCCCCCCCCCCCAGGTTCACAGGGAGGAAACACTCAGGCTTAGTCAGGACTCAGTTATCATCTTGCTAGGAGCTACTTCTGGAATATGGCTCAAGTCCTTGTCTCTACTATAGCTTAACTTTTTCAATTAGGGAATTATGTTTTTATATTCTTATGTATTCTGATGATGCAAGACAAAAGTTATTTTATTGTAATGGTTTTTGTGACTTATGGTAATATGGACCACGGTACTATGATTTATGTTGAAGTAAAAATTTAAATTTCCGCTACTATCTTATTTATATCTGTCTTGTAATTATTCTGTGTCTGTTTACCTATAACACTTCACGAAACTTAATTCATTCCCTTAGTGAGTGACATTAACGGACGTGGGATGTCACACATACAGTCTGCTTTTACCTATCACTTCAGATGCACAGCTATCCTACAACTTTACACAGACATAAATGGTACTGATCGAAGCGACTTTGTTTCTGTCCAATAATTCATTCATCTATATATATATATATACATAACTGTGTCTCCTTCATTCCGTTTCTTCCCAACAACGAAGTGAAACCGCCATTTCCATTCCAAAACAAAAAATTAAAACCAATCCTCTCTACCATTATAAAAGCGTAGTCAGTCTCCAATAATAGTATAAATATAGGACTGAAACTCTCCTGGTCTCCTCTCTTAAAATCAAAACGCATACATTTGTTTCAGCAAACAAAAAGAGAGAACTGGGAAGAGTATGGAGGGAGGATGGAATATGGTGTGTGTATGGAGTGAAGTAGAGAGGTCTTGCGATCTTCGCCGGAGCTATGGTGACCGCGGCGTTAGTAACAAGGAAGCAAAGCTTTGATGGGCGGAAAAGTGAGGTGATATGGAAGCATAGGGTGGATTATTTTCGAAACAAACTAGTAGCAGTACTCTTAATATAAAAAAGCAGAAGGATTCAAAGGAAGGGATGAAGCAGTATGAAGACTGGGAGGAGAAAAGAATCGGCCCCATGCACTTTTGAATCAACGAAACAGAAGTTTTGGCTTGGAACGGTGCTAATGCTCGCCTGTGCAAACGCGAAGACAAGGCTACCTGGATCAAACGAAGAAATCGGAAAGAAATAAGGATGGATGGAAACAGTATTTTGTTTTCAAAGGGAACAGTAAATGGAACTGTTCGGCTAAATATATATGCCTAACTATATTAAAGTTGATAAATTGGATTATATAATAACAGGGGTGGGTGGACTTATACATATAGTGGCAATTTATTTTGTTTATATATGTGGAATTTTAGTCTAAGCTGCAGAAAGAACAAAGAGTCACATGTCTTTAATCCTATATATGTTGCTAAGTATTATTAAAGTTGAGTAATCATTTATATAATCAATGTAACCTAGTTTTCTAAAATGTATTTAGCATGTTTTTCTCAAATGAAATGAACGTGAAAATTAGGAATTTATTTAAAGATTTAATTTAATTTGGAAATGTTTTTACATAACAATGTTCAAAATGAAATGATCTCTTTGCGGATTAGTATTAGATTGAATATAATTGAAGATATCCGTATGAAACCTTGATTTGGGATAACTTAAAACATAGACTAGCACTAGAATAAACAAATTAGTTGGCACTATTAAAAATACTGAATTTGGTTACAAATTTGTATTTTTAACTAAGCATGCTTATATGTTACCAGAATTCCATAAGATGAGAACGTTGAGACCGTATGGACAAGCATGACACTATAGAGCTGTTTTGGACAGAAATGGATACTGCTGAAATTTATTGTTAAATTAAACACTTTTTAATTTAGCAGGAAACCGCTTAAACGACTTATGGAAATTCAGTGAGTTAAACTCACTCAGATTTTTTTTTCCACTTATATTTTATATAAGTTGGGTCTTTATTTCGTGTGCTATGGTTGCTCATGATCGATTGTTTGTTAAATATATCTGTTTATATACTAATTGAACCGTTGAAATTAAACGTTGTTTAATTTTAGTGAAAAACCAAATCGTTATTTTATCAATTGGACCCAATGAAGGTAACTTCCCTTGTTGGTCATGTTTATAAAATAAGCGTGTTAAATTATTTGAATTGTTGGTTAATTGGTTGGTGTTAAATAGATTTTATTTACTATTATAGAAATTATCAGTTAAATTGAATCAAAATGAATTTATGTGAGATAGTCTATTTTAATACATGGAAGAACAGGTTGGAGGGATCCAACGTGATTCCTCAAATATATTCAATGATATTTATTTTCATATTATCATTATATGAACTGTCCTGATTAGATGATTGATTTGGTTATCGACCATTGAACTGAAATTCAACGTTTGTTTTGTTTTAACCAATGGGCAGTATTGGTTGAGTAATTGGCAGTATATGGCTTATAAATCAGTCGTTTTTCTAAATATTGATTTATCATCAGGTAAATTGATAAAAGTGAATGTAATAACCCGCAAAATCTGGGCCAGTTTAAAATTTTTATTTTGGCCATTTTAGCGAATTTTGAATATTTAAAATAGATTATTTTAAATAATGGCGACGGAAAATTTATTTTCAATATAGAATCGACGTATATATTATATACGTCGTCGTTAGAATATAAATAATTATATATAATTATAAATAGAAAAGAAAATGGCGCGGTAGTTCGAAAATTCGATTTCTAATTTCAAATGAATATACAGAATTCAATATAAGTCAGAATTGAACGAAACAAGAAATATTTGAATCTGTATAACTATATCTTTGTAACGAAGTTAACAAACTGAGATTTCATTTTAGAAATGATGAGATATGTCCAGTTGAAAATTAGAAATAGTCGCTGTGGAATTTATATATATTTTAATATAATATATAGCCCTTAAAAATAGCCATTTTGCAAATGACCTCGGATTTCGACGAAACCACTTTTGTTGGATCCGTGATGTCAAATTATTGCTAGATTCCAAATTTCATAATTTTTCGAATCAATATGTGAGCGTGGCAAAGGAAAACGCGTTTGACCAGTTTCAGTTGATTTTAATCGACTGGAAATTGGCCATTTTTCTAACGGTCTCAGAATTCGACGAAACTAGTTTTGTTAGGACCGTATCGTCAATACGAAGCTAGAAAATATTTTTCTGGAATTTTTCGAGTTAGTTTGTGCCCCCGGTAATTTGAAATATACGTTTAAAATTCAATATAGTGATTTAAAAGTAAATTCAAGGGAAACTGACTGTAACAATCGAATCAGCTTGCGATACATGTTTCATTGTGTTCGGAATGGGGGTGAAACGCTATGGACGACAGGCGGTGGGTCTCGTTTTGAGGTCGAAAATAAAAGTTGCTTTTTGAAAGTAATTAAATAATTAAATATATATATATTTTTCATATAAACCCCCCCCCTCTCGTTTTCATTCTAAAAACAGAAATCAAATAAATAAAAAAAAAAAAAAAAAAAAAAAAGAAAAACCCCCAATCGCGATCGCCCCCCCCAGGATCCGTCGCCAGAGCCACCCAACGCCGCCTCTTCGCCAGCTCCGACCACCGCCCCTCCCCAGATGCATCGCCGCCCTTTCCCCTTCTTCTTCGATGATCCCCGAACCCCAAACCCGTCGCCCCATCGTACGCCATCGCCAATAGCGATCCACGCCACCGCAGTCCCCCCCCCTGTCGATGACCGCTTCCCCTCCCCTGTCGATGGTCGCGCCCCACTCGCGAAGTCCAGTACCCTCCTGCCGCCGACGAAGATGAAGCGAAGCCCCCCCCCCCCGACAAAGCCGACAGCGCCCCAGGTAGTTTTTTTATTTTATTTTATTTATTTTTACTTTTATATTGATTTTATAAAAAAAAAAACTGTTTTAAAAAGAATTTTTAAACTGTTTTTTTTAGAAATCAAAACTGAGATTTTTAAAAGTATTTTAAAAACTGATTTTTAATTTATTTTTAAAACTGAATTTTTAAATATAGAAAACTGTTTTTATTTTTAAGATTCAAAACTGAGATTTTTAAAAGTTTGAAAAACTGATTTTATTTTAAGATTTAAAATAGAAAAGGTTTAAACTTTAAAAAGAAAATGGTTTGAACTTTAAAAAGATTTGATCTTTAAAATAGGAAATTCAAAAAGGCGTAATCTTTAAATTCAAAAAGGCGTAATCTTTAAATTCAAAAAGGCGTAATCTTTAAATTCAAAAAGGCGTAATCTTTAAATTCAAAAAGGCGTAATCTTTAAATTCAAAAAGGCGTAATCTTTAAAGTAGAAAAGGCGAAATATTTGAAAAGACGAGATCTTTATATAGTAAACTTCGAAGTAAAATAAAAATTCGATTTTTATATATAGAACTTTGAAATAAAAATTCGATTTTTATATATTGAACTCTGAACTAAAAATTTGATTTTTATATATGGACCTTCGAAATAAAAATATGATTTTTAAATATTGAATAGCAAGGTAAAAATTCGATTTTTATATATGTAGTGGCTACGGACGACGAAGCTGACGAAAATGCCATAGCGATGAAGATTTCTATCAAAGAAGAGCCGTGGAGCTAGGATAGCTATAAGTGAGAATTTCTCACCCTTTCAATTTTATTTCTAGTTATATTTATATATATATATACTAGGATGCAGACGGTGTTTAGTAGCACCCGACACAACCGTCCACATACCATGGACTTGTTTGTTTGGATGTTTGGTGATTGATTGAGATATTGATTTGAATGTGGTTTGTGGTGTGAAAAATCGAATCGATAAATTGGTTAGGATTAGACGTGCGCCGTTATAAGGCGAAGGAGTAAGGCTAGGTTAGACCCTTACTCCAAATTTTGTGGCTTGCATAACGAAAGTGAATTTGATTGATGTGTGAATGGCGTGGGCCTTCACTAGACCGGGGATAAGGCTAGGCCTTGTCCCGTTTCTAGTATCGTGCCGTTATGCCGCCGAAATTTTCTAAAACATGTTAGAAAAATAAAAATAACATTTTATTTAAAGAATGAACTGAATAGATATTCATATGTCGAAATAAAATATTTTATCGTTAAAAATATAATTTTTAACGTGAATATGAATATAGTGAAAGTGAATAAAATAAATATTCATTTACAAACCGGACGGTTTGTTTATGTACACCTATTTGATTGATATTGATTGGGTCGATAAATTTTACACATCGCCCAACTGCACAAATAAAATCTGTGCTTGATTGTTTGAAACCCTACACGGGTGTTGGGATGAAATATGAAGTCCACTCATCCTGATTGATTAAATATGTCGATCGATTGATTGACAGGCTGTTATAAGCGTTAGATATCTATATTTGATGCTTATACAGTGTAGTGCACTTTGGTTGATGGTTGATTATTTTTCAATACTATTATATACATGTGATGTATGAAAATCCATATAATTAATTTTATATGGTGATTGATTGGGCCTCATTCCAATTTGAAAAATAAAGAATATATAAAATAAAGGTTCATGTGTTGACTATACTCATCCGTTGGGAATAGTCATGTGTTGAACGAATTATTTTTATAATAAAATTTACATCTTTATCAATATAATATAAAGGTTCATGTGTTGACTATACTCATCCGTTGGGAATAGCCATGTGTTGAACGAATTATTTTTATAATAAAATTTACATCTTTATCAATATAAAATAAAGGTTCATGTGTTGACGGTACTCATTCGTTGAGATTAGTCATGTGTTGAACGAAATAATTTAACCAAAAATAGTCACACATGGACGGTACTCATTCGTTGAGATTAGTCGTGTGTTGACAAAAAGAAATATTTGAAATAGAATATATAAAGCCGTGTTGAATAGTGATGCGCCATTTTGACGCGAACGATATATATAACGATTTCGAAATGAATTGAATATATAACGATTTCGAAATGAATTGAATATATAACGATTTCGAAATGAATTGAATATATAACGATTTCGAAATGAATTGAATATATAACGATTTCGAAATGAATTGAATATATAACGATTTCGAAATGAATTGAATATATAACGATTTCGATTTGAATTGAATATAAAACGATTTCGATTTGAATGGAATAGAAAACCAATTTGATTTCAAATTGAATATATAATGAACTTGATTCAAATAGAAAACGAAACGAATTAATTTGAATAGAAAATGAATTTGAATCGAATAGAAAATCAATTTGAATTGAATTGATTTGAATTGAATTGAAAAACGAATTCGAATTGAATTTAAAATGAAGTGAAATGAATTCAAATTAAATTGAAATTTGAATTGAATAGAAATGAATTTTAAAACGAATTTATAAAGAAGAATTCAATTTTGATTTGAATTGAAATAGAAGTTGACTTCGTTTTTGAAACGAATTCAAAACTAAATATATAATTCGTTTTAAATAGAAATCGACGAAATATATATTATATATATTATATATATAATATAATGGCCTGAATAGAACGCGCCGCGCCGCGGCAGTTCGTAAATTTCGACCATTTATTTCAAACGGACATTACGGGAGATCCGACCGTCGGATTCTCCTAAAACCGGAACCGTTGGGTTCGTATCGAAAAGAGCTTTCTAACGAATATTAGAAATTCAAAATCTAACGGTTGGATTTGGAGATACGTCCAAATCAAATTCGAAAAAGGTCGCTGTAAGTGCAGTTCGATGGCCATCGTTGGAAATCGACTGTACGGGCCTTGATAAAATTATTAAAAATATCAATAATTTGTGTAAAATCATAAGAAATGATTTGGGAAAAATTGGGGTGAAAAACTCCATATTTGAAAAGATAAAAATAGATTTTTATCAAAATGAACTAGTTTTGAACTAAATTTAAAACCCAATCATTTTTAAAATAAATGAATTAGATTTAAAAAGGGGTTTTAAATAATCGAATTTCTAATATGTTTGATTAAGTTTGAGATGGGTTTATCGTGAACAGTGTTTTAAATAACACTAGTTCTTTAACCCGATAACAAATAGAATGTGATTTGGGTTTGTTGTGAACTGTGTTTTAAATAACACCTAGTTCTTTAACCCAGTAAAAGGAGTTTTATTGAATCTGCAATTAGATTGAAATTCGAACTGATAATCTAAATTATCAAATTTAGAAATGAGCGAGAATGGAGTATCACCAGTTTTGCTCCAAAGCGATAGTTAAATCTTTAATTAGATTTGAACGTGAAATGGTAATTAATTTTACCGATAACACCACGGTGTTAGATATGGAGTATTACCAGTTTTGCTTCATGGGATGAATAGGTTGGGATTGGGAAATAAAATAAATAATTACTTCGTTGTGGTTCGCTAATCTCGACTAGTTGGAAAACCATAATTTGGTTTTAAATGACATCCAAAGGAAGATTTCAGGATAAATTTTAAAGAATTTATCTTGGATAAAATTAATGGGAACTTTTCCCTAAGAATGTGGAATTTAGAAACTAGCTGTAGGTTGGCTATGAAGAATGGTTTCCTGGGTATTGATCTGATGTTGGTTTCGGCCTTCGGGGTTAATGTTCGGGAAATTGTTCTCTTGCTAATTTGCGGTTAGTGACTAATGAATTAGAATGAGGCGTATGTTGTGTTTGTGTAACATTTGTTTTCAATATACGCGGGTTGTTCGGAAAGTCCGGGTTTATACCCATTCTGAATAACCGATTCGACGATATGTCGAAGATGAAGACGGTGGTTGAAGACCGGAAGTCTTCACATCGTAGGGATAATTACTGACGATCCTGATTGGGCTGTACACCCAAGAGGATGGAAATAGTTAGTGGTCGTCCAGACGTACTTGGAGATGGATGGATATGCGAGGAAAGTGCCTCCGGTTTCGTTCAGACCCAGAACGGACTTGTAAATGGATTGTGTGCCTGACATTGGATTTTATTCTGTGTTGATTGATTTCTATTAAATATATATCTGCTTGGCGGCGGAGAATTTATTCTCTTGCTTAACGCCCTTCTCTGAGACGTACGAGCTTAGAGGTTATATATCGATAGATATCAATCGCATGGCATGAATTGCCTGTGTGGCATGCTGAGTTGCATGGATCAAGGCTTTTGTTGAAAAGCAAAGTCTTGTGGTTGATGATCAAAGCACGCCTACGTGGCAGCTTTGTGTATAGCGTGTATTCGCAAGCCTCACACCTCGGTATGAGTTAAAAACGGGATACGGACCGCTGGGAGAGCGCACGTTTCTTTCTAGCTTTGGTGGTGTCAGTGACTTACCAGCCCTGACATATATATACTTTTCACCTTTGTGGTTGTTGGAATGAGGCGCCTCGATTATAGGTCTGTAAGGACCGGGAAACGTGTGTTCAGGCATAATTAATCCTCTAACGTAAGTGAGGACCGGCCCAGCCGCATCCAGGGGTTACCCAGTGTGCGTAATCCCGGGGACATTTGCTAGAGTGTCTCGAACGCGGAGAGGAGCTTGCCCCTTGCCTCGACTCATGACGGAAATCCAATTTCCAATACGTGTATCGCGGTTTTAATTGTAGAACTAGTATGGCGACATGATATATGGTACCCATGCCGTCTATGATTTATACTTATGATTGAAATGTTTTGACACTATACACTTATTATAGTATCAAATGATTTGTTTTAAAACGTATCAAGCATGTTTGGCTATTATAAGGGAAAACCCTATCCCCCGGCTTGCGTTGCATTGTATGATAGGACCTGGGTCTTATAATAGCTTCATTTTTCGAAAAAGCATTGCGTTGTTTATTCTATGCACTGGTATTCTTGGGAGGAAACCCGTTCCGTGTTATACGGCGTGGTCCCTTGAATTACTCTCTTTTAAAGTAAAGTTTTAAATAACTGTTTTAGTTCTCACACCAGTCACATGACTGACCTGGAGTTTATTGTTTTAACCTAAACTCTGGGTGCCCCTATTTTCCGCACGGGCAGCTAGTAGTTTTGGTTTTGCAGATTTATATTCACAGGATCCTGGTTTACAGCTGGAATGATATCCGGAAAGCTCTGTATCCGTATATCACCTTCAGTTGTGCTTTATATTATTTTTCCGCTGCTATGTATTTAAATGTAATTTAAATCTCTGATATTTCTGTGTAATATTTATTCATTTATACTCTGTATATTCTTGTATCTGATGGAATTGTTGTAATATACAATGAAATGTTCTTCTGTTTGTGTTCTGGTTTGTCATGTTCTCAACGTTCAGGGGTTTCGAACGGTTTAGATCGGTTTAACGACTGATTCAGATCGAGCGAAATTCCTTGCCGTCACATTTGGTATCAGAGCTTTGGTTTACAGAGCTCGAGAACAAGACACATTAGAACCATACGAAAGAATTCATCAGATATTGGATTAGTAATATCCAATTAGAATGACTCGTTAGAGATAGGATCAGTAGTATCCTAGAACGAGTGTGAAGAGTATATTTTTCAAATGAAAACAATTTTGTTTTGAAAATTTAAATCATGCTATACGTATTTGAATATTTATTTATTTTGAATGTGGACAATCTAGTATATAAAGGTTTTGCATATACGCGTCATGAACGTATATCCGAAGTTTTAATATATTAGATAGATATAGAGTCACACTCTAGGCACCCGGACATGGTCCTGATGATGAAGTATACCATCACCAGTATTTATTTTCGAGTGACGAAGGCGTGATTTTCTATATATTTCCATTAGGCTGGTGTGAGAACCCAAAACTTATATAGTTAGAACACATTGTTGTGAATTGGCATCAAAAACATGATTTTCTTTATATATATCAAAATTTATGAATTTGAAACTCTAATCCACTAATTGATTGATGTTTGTGTTGTTTGTTTAATTGTTTGCTGATTTTTAACCATTTATGCCTAATATAATCAAATATTGAATTGTATTGAAAATTGGTCGCGTTTGCTTGCATATATATATATATATATATATATATCATTGAACAGGTCATAGCAAGGAGGCTAGAGCCGAGAATAGAATTTGTTTGCCCGACAAATAGGTACATGTTTATTACATAATTTACTGTTTTGTTTGGGTGATGATGATTTTGTGAGCCTATTGGCTAGCCGCTTGGCTTTTTCTTTTTCTTTTTGAGATCTGAAGGACCGGGAACGCTATTTGCAATTTCCCGATGCTCCCGGTGCAGGGGAGGTTATGGCGAAATTTTTCGAAAATTTAGGGTGTTAGCCAAATTTTTGAAGTTTTGGAAATTCTCAGAAACTAAAGAGTTGGAGAATGGAAGCCAGAACGAACATAGAGTTGAATAATCAAACCACTTTCGACTTTGTTCCTTTTCGGGGACGAAAAGTTTTAAGTGGGGGAGATTGTAATAACCCGCAAAATCTGGGCCAGTTTAAAATTTTTATTTTGGCCATTTTAGCGAATTTTGAATATTTAAAATAGATTATTTTAAATAATGGCGACGGAAAATTTATTTTCAATATAGAATCGACGTATATATTATATACGTCGTCGTTAGAATATAAATAATTATATATAATTATAAATAGAAAAGAAAATGGCGCGGTAGTTCGAAAATTCGATTTCTAATTTCAAATGAATATACAGAATTCAATATAAGTCAGAATTGAACGAAACAAGAAATATTTGAATCTGTATAACTATATCTTTGTAACGAAGTTAACAAACTGAGATTTCATTTTAGAAATGATGAGATATGTCCAGTTGAAAATTAGAAATAGTCGCTGTGGAATTTATATATATTTTAATATAATATATAGCCCTTAAAAATAGCCATTTTGCAAATGACCTCGGATTTCGACGAAACCACTTTTGTTGGATCCGTGATGTCAAATTATTGCTAGATTCCAAATTTCATAATTTTTCGAATCAATATGTGAGCGTGGCAAAGGAAAACGCGTTTGACCAGTTTCAGTTGATTTTAATCGACTGGAAATTGGCCATTTTTCTAACGGTCTCAGAATTCGACGAAACTAGTTTTGTTAGGACCGTATCGTCAATACGAAGCTAGAAAATATTTTTCTGGAATTTTTCGAGTTAGTTTGTGCCCCCGGTAATTTGAAATATACGTTTAAAATTCAATATAGTGATTTAAAAGTAAATTCAAGGGAAACTGACTGTAACAATCGAATCAGCTTGCGATACATGTTTCATTGTGTTCGGAATGGGGGTGAAACGCTATGGACGACAGGCGGTGGGTCTCGTTTTGAGGTCGAAAATAAAAGTTGCTTTTTGAAAGTAATTAAATAATTAAATATATATATATTTTTCATATAAACCCCCCCCCTCTCGTTTTCATTCTAAAAACAGAAATCAAATAAATAAAAAAAAAAAAAAAAAAAAAAAAGAAAAACCCCCAATCGCGATCGCCCCCCCCAGGATCCGTCGCCAGAGCCACCCAACGCCGCCTCTTCGCCAGCTCCGACCACCGCCCCTCCCCAGATGCATCGCCGCCCTTTCCCCTTCTTCTTCGATGATCCCCGAACCCCAAACCCGTCGCCCCATCGTACGCCATCGCCAATAGCGATCCACGCCACCGCAGTCCCCCCCCCTGTCGATGACCGCTTCCCCTCCCCTGTCGATGGTCGCGCCCCACTCGCGAAGTCCAGTACCCTCCTGCCGCCGACGAAGATGAAGCGAAGCCCCCCCCCCCCGACAAAGCCGACAGCGCCCCAGGTAGTTTTTTTATTTTATTTTATTTATTTTTACTTTTATATTGATTTTATAAAAAAAAAAACTGTTTTAAAAAGAATTTTTAAACTGTTTTTTTTAGAAATCAAAACTGAGATTTTTAAAAGTATTTTAAAAACTGATTTTTAATTTATTTTTAAAACTGAATTTTTAAATATAGAAAACTGTTTTTATTTTTAAGATTCAAAACTGAGATTTTTAAAAGTTTGAAAAACTGATTTTATTTTAAGATTTAAAATAGAAAAGGTTTAAACTTTAAAAAGAAAATGGTTTGAACTTTAAAAAGATTTGATCTTTAAAATAGGAAATTCAAAAAGGCGTAATCTTTAAATTCAAAAAGGCGTAATCTTTAAATTCAAAAAGGCGTAATCTTTAAATTCAAAAAGGCGTAATCTTTAAATTCAAAAAGGCGTAATCTTTAAATTCAAAAAGGCGTAATCTTTAAAGTAGAAAAGGCGAAATATTTGAAAAGACGAGATCTTTATATAGTAAACTTCGAAGTAAAATAAAAATTCGATTTTTATATATAGAACTTTGAAATAAAAATTCGATTTTTATATATTGAACTCTGAACTAAAAATTTGATTTTTATATATGGACCTTCGAAATAAAAATATGATTTTTAAATATTGAATAGCAAGGTAAAAATTCGATTTTTATATATGTAGTGGCTACGGACGACGAAGCTGACGAAAATGCCATAGCGATGAAGATTTCTATCAAAGAAGAGCCGTGGAGCTAGGATAGCTATAAGTGAGAATTTCTCACCCTTTCAATTTTATTTCTAGTTATATTTATATATATATATACTAGGATGCAGACGGTGTTTAGTAGCACCCGACACAACCGTCCACATACCATGGACTTGTTTGTTTGGATGTTTGGTGATTGATTGAGATATTGATTTGAATGTGGTTTGTGGTGTGAAAAATCGAATCGATAAATTGGTTAGGATTAGACGTGCGCCGTTATAAGGCGAAGGAGTAAGGCTAGGTTAGACCCTTACTCCAAATTTTGTGGCTTGCATAACGAAAGTGAATTTGATTGATGTGTGAATGGCGTGGGCCTTCACTAGACCGGGGATAAGGCTAGGCCTTGTCCCGTTTCTAGTATCGTGCCGTTATGCCGCCGAAATTTTCTAAAACATGTTAGAAAAATAAAAATAACATTTTATTTAAAGAATGAACTGAATAGATATTCATATGTCGAAATAAAATATTTTATCGTTAAAAATATAATTTTTAACGTGAATATGAATATAGTGAAAGTGAATAAAATAAATATTCATTTACAAACCGGACGGTTTGTTTATGTACACCTATTTGATTGATATTGATTGGGTCGATAAATTTTACACATCGCCCAACTGCACAAATAAAATCTGTGCTTGATTGTTTGAAACCCTACACGGGTGTTGGGATGAAATATGAAGTCCACTCATCCTGATTGATTAAATATGTCGATCGATTGATTGACAGGCTGTTATAAGCGTTAGATATCTATATTTGATGCTTATACAGTGTAGTGCACTTTGGTTGATGGTTGATTATTTTTCAATACTATTATATACATGTGATGTATGAAAATCCATATAATTAATTTTATATGGTGATTGATTGGGCCTCATTCCAATTTGAAAAATAAAGAATATATAAAATAAAGGTTCATGTGTTGACTATACTCATCCGTTGGGAATAGTCATGTGTTGAACGAATTATTTTTATAATAAAATTTACATCTTTATCAATATAATATAAAGGTTCATGTGTTGACTATACTCATCCGTTGGGAATAGCCATGTGTTGAACGAATTATTTTTATAATAAAATTTACATCTTTATCAATATAAAATAAAGGTTCATGTGTTGACGGTACTCATTCGTTGAGATTAGTCATGTGTTGAACGAAATAATTTAACCAAAAATAGTCACACATGGACGGTACTCATTCGTTGAGATTAGTCGTGTGTTGACAAAAAGAAATATTTGAAATAGAATATATAAAGCCGTGTTGAATAGTGATGCGCCATTTTGACGCGAACGATATATATAACGATTTCGAAATGAATTGAATATATAACGATTTCGAAATGAATTGAATATATAACGATTTCGAAATGAATTGAATATATAACGATTTCGAAATGAATTGAATATATAACGATTTCGAAATGAATTGAATATATAACGATTTCGAAATGAATTGAATATATAACGATTTCGATTTGAATTGAATATAAAACGATTTCGATTTGAATGGAATAGAAAACCAATTTGATTTCAAATTGAATATATAATGAACTTGATTCAAATAGAAAACGAAACGAATTAATTTGAATAGAAAATGAATTTGAATCGAATAGAAAATCAATTTGAATTGAATTGATTTGAATTGAATTGAAAAACGAATTCGAATTGAATTTAAAATGAAGTGAAATGAATTCAAATTAAATTGAAATTTGAATTGAATAGAAATGAATTTTAAAACGAATTTATAAAGAAGAATTCAATTTTGATTTGAATTGAAATAGAAGTTGACTTCGTTTTTGAAACGAATTCAAAACTAAATATATAATTCGTTTTAAATAGAAATCGACGAAATATATATTATATATATTATATATATAATATAATGGCCTGAATAGAACGCGCCGCGCCGCGGCAGTTCGTAAATTTCGACCATTTATTTCAAACGGACATTACGGGAGATCCGACCGTCGGATTCTCCTAAAACCGGAACCGTTGGGTTCGTATCGAAAAGAGCTTTCTAACGAATATTAGAAATTCAAAATCTAACGGTTGGATTTGGAGATACGTCCAAATCAAATTCGAAAAAGGTCGCTGTAAGTGCAGTTCGATGGCCATCGTTGGAAATCGACTGTACGGGCCTTGATAAAATTATTAAAAATATCAATAATTTGTGTAAAATCATAAGAAATGATTTGGGAAAAATTGGGGTGAAAAACTCCATATTTGAAAAGATAAAAATAGATTTTTATCAAAATGAACTAGTTTTGAACTAAATTTAAAACCCAATCATTTTTAAAATAAATGAATTAGATTTAAAAAGGGGTTTTAAATAATCGAATTTCTAATATGTTTGATTAAGTTTGAGATGGGTTTATCGTGAACAGTGTTTTAAATAACACTAGTTCTTTAACCCGATAACAAATAGAATGTGATTTGGGTTTGTTGTGAACTGTGTTTTAAATAACACCTAGTTCTTTAACCCAGTAAAAGGAGTTTTATTGAATCTGCAATTAGATTGAAATTCGAACTGATAATCTAAATTATCAAATTTAGAAATGAGCGAGAATGGAGTATCACCAGTTTTGCTCCAAAGCGATAGTTAAATCTTTAATTAGATTTGAACGTGAAATGGTAATTAATTTTACCGATAACACCACGGTGTTAGATATGGAGTATTACCAGTTTTGCTTCATGGGATGAATAGGTTGGGATTGGGAAATAAAATAAATAATTACTTCGTTGTGGTTCGCTAATCTCGACTAGTTGGAAAACCATAATTTGGTTTTAAATGACATCCAAAGGAAGATTTCAGGATAAATTTTAAAGAATTTATCTTGGATAAAATTAATGGGAACTTTTCCCTAAGAATGTGGAATTTAGAAACTAGCTGTAGGTTGGCTATGAAGAATGGTTTCCTGGGTATTGATCTGATGTTGGTTTCGGCCTTCGGGGTTAATGTTCGGGAAATTGTTCTCTTGCTAATTTGCGGTTAGTGACTAATGAATTAGAATGAGGCGTATGTTGTGTTTGTGTAACATTTGTTTTCAATATACGCGGGTTGTTCGGAAAGTCCGGGTTTATACCCATTCTGAATAACCGATTCGACGATATGTCGAAGATGAAGACGGTGGTTGAAGACCGGAAGTCTTCACATCGTAGGGATAATTACTGACGATCCTGATTGGGCTGTACACCCAAGAGGATGGAAATAGTTAGTGGTCGTCCAGACGTACTTGGAGATGGATGGATATGCGAGGAAAGTGCCTCCGGTTTCGTTCAGACCCAGAACGGACTTGTAAATGGATTGTGTGCCTGACATTGGATTTTATTCTGTGTTGATTGATTTCTATTAAATATATATCTGCTTGGCGGCGGAGAATTTATTCTCTTGCTTAACGCCCTTCTCTGAGACGTACGAGCTTAGAGGTTATATATCGATAGATATCAATCGCATGGCATGAATTGCCTGTGTGGCATGCTGAGTTGCATGGATCAAGGCTTTTGTTGAAAAGCAAAGTCTTGTGGTTGATGATCAAAGCACGCCTACGTGGCAGCTTTGTGTATAGCGTGTATTCGCAAGCCTCACACCTCGGTATGAGTTAAAAACGGGATACGGACCGCTGGGAGAGCGCACGTTTCTTTCTAGCTTTGGTGGTGTCAGTGACTTACCAGCCCTGACATATATATACTTTTCACCTTTGTGGTTGTTGGAATGAGGCGCCTCGATTATAGGTCTGTAAGGACCGGGAAACGTGTGTTCAGGCATAATTAATCCTCTAACGTAAGTGAGGACCGGCCCAGCCGCATCCAGGGGTTACCCAGTGTGCGTAATCCCGGGGACATTTGCTAGAGTGTCTCGAACGCGGAGAGGAGCTTGCCCCTTGCCTCGACTCATGACGGAAATCCAATTTCCAATACGTGTATCGCGGTTTTAATTGTAGAACTAGTATGGCGACATGATATATGGTACCCATGCCGTCTATGATTTATACTTATGATTGAAATGTTTTGACACTATACACTTATTATAGTATCAAATGATTTGTTTTAAAACGTATCAAGCATGTTTGGCTATTATAAGGGAAAACCCTATCCCCCGGCTTGCGTTGCATTGTATGATAGGACCTGGGTCTTATAATAGCTTCATTTTTCGAAAAAGCATTGCGTTGTTTATTCTATGCACTGGTATTCTTGGGAGGAAACCCGTTCCGTGTTATACGGCGTGGTCCCTTGAATTACTCTCTTTTAAAGTAAAGTTTTAAATAACTGTTTTAGTTCTCACACCAGTCACATGACTGACCTGGAGTTTATTGTTTTAACCTAAACTCTGGGTGCCCCTATTTTCCGCACGGGCAGCTAGTAGTTTTGGTTTTGCAGATTTATATTCACAGGATCCTGGTTTACAGCTGGAATGATATCCGGAAAGCTCTGTATCCGTATATCACCTTCAGTTGTGCTTTATATTATTTTTCCGCTGCTATGTATTTAAATGTAATTTAAATCTCTGATATTTCTGTGTAATATTTATTCATTTATACTCTGTATATTCTTGTATCTGATGGAATTGTTGTAATATACAATGAAATGTTCTTCTGTTTGTGTTCTGGTTTGTCATGTTCTCAACGTTCAGGGGTTTCGAACGGTTTAGATCGGTTTAACGACTGATTCAGATCGAGCGAAATTCCTTGCCGTCACAGTGAAGTTATAAAATTTATTTTATAATTGAAGATAGATTTTTAGATCAATTATATTGAATAAACGTTGAGAAAAATGAAATGAATATTCATTATTTATTATTTAAATTTATAAGCCAATATTAAATGATTTTATAGGGTAAATGCTTATGTTAATCAGATTTATTAGCAAATGAAATGAAATTAACCTAACGGTTAAGAATTGGATAATTATTGTTTTTTAAGAAATAATTAAATGGAATTATTTAAATTAATTATTAATTAATTTAAAGGAATGACCAATTTAAATTGGTTAACGAATTAATCATGTATTGAGTTGACTAAATCAACTGTTCTTAACTGAGAAAAATTGTAAAATTAATTTATTTGAATTAATTTAATAAAATAGATTAATGAATAATTGTTTTAATTTAATAAGATTTAAAAAAAACTTGCCATTTATTTTAGTTAATTAAGGAATTAACTACTGCTACGATAGTTAATGATTGAAGTAAATTATTATTTTAATTATTAATAATTATGGAGATTACTTTTTAATTCATTTACAAAGTGATCAAAGTTGAAAAGAAATCGAATTGAAATGTGAAAGGAGTTAATGGGTTTTATATTAAAACCGAGTTTTATAACGAAGTTTTAAAAAGGATTTTTAAGAGAATATGATAGCTTAAATTAAATACTTATCTAATATTTGAAATTAGGAAAAGGAAATTAAGAAGTGAGGAAATGGTATGAAATGATTAATGAAGTGAGATTTATTGCGAGGTTTGGAATGTGATATTCCAAAGTTCGAAATGGGTAACGAAGTGCGATTTATTCCGATGATCGCAATGTGATATTCCAAAGTTCGGAATGTAAAGCAAAGGCGAGAATATAAGTTAAGTAAAAGATTTCAGAAATGTAATTGAATAATAAGTTGTCGTAAATGATTTACAAACAATTGGTAAATGGAAGTTGAGAGTTTGGAAATCTAATAGAAATATTAGTTATCGATAATAACTTACAAATGGGATTTGTAAATCAAGTAAGAGTTTAAAAAAATGAATTTGTAACAATTGTTACAAATAATAAATTAAACTATTTGATTTATGACTGCAGATCCTTAAAAGATCATTATGAGATTTTCGACAATACATAAGTTGTCGTAATGATTTGAAAAGAGTAATAATAAGGAAATAAAAGTTTTGCAATGGAATCTGTAACAGTTATTACAGATGATAAATTGAATCGTTTTGGTAAAAATGAATATAAAGATTTATACAAAATGCCAATATATAAGTTGTAAAAGATATAAAGGTAAGATATTTATATAAGATTATAAAGATATTTATATTAGATTTGTTAATGATAGTTATATATGATTTTAAAAACCAATATAGTACTGATGTTGCAAACAGGTTGAAGAATATTTTTAAAGAGATGTGGAGGAAATTTTATAAAGTATTCTATTTATAATGGAATCAAAACTCGAGTATAATATTAGAGAGGATTATCAAAGACTAATAGAGAAGTATATAATTGTTTATTTAATAATTAATTAAATTAACATTGTTGAGATTCAAATAAGGAAACGTGTGGTTAATAAACTTCTATCTATTCTGAAGATATGAATGTTGATTGGTCAAGGTCCAAGAGGCAAATAAAATACCCCAACTTGAACGACTTCACGATTATCCAAGAATGGTAATAGTTTATGAATGGGAGCAATTGAGGGAAACATAAGTTATGATTTCCATAAATAATATTATAAGCTGTGTTCGAAAAGTTTATCAGTGAATGAAATGATTTTTAAGAATATTCTTATTTACAATAAGAAGTAAAAGATAAATTCCAATTATTGGAGGATTTAAAGAATATGATTAACAAATGTTTAATTAAAGAGGCCAAGTAATGCTGGGTACTGAATTAGTAAACTCATTTTACTCTCATGATTAGTTATTTGATAGTAATACAATCGACTATTAAATCTGCCCAATACGATTGCTGGTACGGAAAGACCGGGATCGAATTACATTCGAAAATCATTCCGACTAGCAAATACATGGAAGATGTTGATTGAATATGAAGCATTGAAGACCGTGGATCTTCATAAATGGAAGAACCACTGGTTGAATTTCTATGGTTTAGCGGCCAGAGATATTTCGGCAGTGATTCTATCATGATTGGAATCTACGGATTGCAAGGACTACTCGCTGCTGATCCTTGGGGTGATGCCTATATAGGATGTGGTCGGAGGATGCCTTCAGTTCATCCTGTTCCTGGATGACTTGTATGGATGAATGTCTGGCAGAATACTTCTTAAGAATCATGCACACTGATTTTTACAAACGAACTTCTTTTGTGGAAAGCTAACACTCATAGTATTTTTGTGGGCGTCAATTAGTGATTTGATGGATTTGACGATGTGGCATTCAAAGTGAATGAAGATGTGTTGTTCTAAAGGATAAGCTTAACCTCTAGCCTCATCAACCGGGAAATGGCATAAAATAGGTTAGGTTACATGGCTATGTGGGTCGCACACATCAAAAGGCTGTATAATTATCTAATCTGGTGAAATCAAATTCCTTCAGTTGTCCCATTTAAATTTTTGTATGTATGCTATCAGTTCGGTTGGCTGGCCCTCAACCGTGGTGATGATATATTCGATACTCTCAAGCGAAATGAGGGGTCAGCCATGTTTAGCCTAAGTTGTAAGATGTTCTTGTTCAACCCAATGTATTCATCTCCAGAGGTACATTGTAGGGAAGGTGGTCCTATACCTTGCAATGGAAATCCATTCTCCAATAAGAGCCCGCGGTTTTGATTGTATACTATGTATGTGGAGCGTGAGAGGCAAGCTTTTCGGTAGATTGATATTTATTTGTATTTAGACACAATTATAATATCAGAAAAGATATTGATTTCAAAAAAGTTTTGGGTTATCGTAAGGTAAGAACCGTCCGTATTTTTGTGTGGGTTTGGTCTTACGATTACACTTTTTTAAAAAAGATTATGACTTTAAAATCAAGTTGGATGTTTGTAACGGCTCGCAAATCCGTAATAAAAGAGTTGACTACATACACAATACATCCAACCCAAATATCACGAAAATACGAATCATTTTTTTAGAAGAAAAAGGTAGAAGAAGAACAGTAACAACAACACAGAGTCTCACATCGGCAGAATAAAATATAATATATCATAACTTTTGAAATACAAAATTTTAACTGTATAACATATCATTATCAGAGTATCACTATCAGAGTACAACTTACAACACAACGCAAATAACAATAACTAGATAACGTTGAAGCCTTCTGCTCCAAGCTTCTTCAGATAAATCTGTAAATCCTGAACTACTTGACTGCCCGTACAAATTTAGGCACCCAAGAGTTTAGGTAAAACAAAATAAATTCCGAGTCAGTCATGGGACTGGTATGAGTAAACAATTTAAAACAGGTTGAGAGATTAAACGATATCTCATAAGACCACGCCGTATAACACGGAAAGGATTTTTCCCTTATGAGAATCTCAAACACTTGATTTAACTTTCAAATCCTTTTGAAAGAAAAGGATAAACTTTATATCAAAACTCTTTTGATATTATAATAGTGTCTAAATCAAGTAAATAACAATCTAGTGGAACGTTTGCATCTCACGTTCCACATATATAATATACAATCAAAACCGCAGGCACTTATTGGATATTTGATTTCTAACTATGACAGGGTATGGAACCACCTGCCACTGGTGTATCCATAGAGGAGAATACACCGAGTTCAACAAGAACATCTAGCAACTCAGCCACACTTGACCGACCACTCATTTCGCTTGAGTGTATCGAATGTATATCACCAACGGTTGGGATCAACAACCGTTTCCCGAATGGGACAACATCGAATAGAATAAGGAATTAAATGAATCTCTAGATAGGTGATAATAGACCCTAATAGGAGCTAACCACATATCCATGCTGCCTGCCTGATTTTTGTCATTTCCCGGTTGTTGAGGCGTGAGGCTACGATTACTTTCCATTCATTTATAACATGATCACTTTGAATGCTACATTATCAGATCCGTTAATCATTAATTGAATTGCACAAATATTCTAGATATTATGCTAAGTGAATAAATCCGTTGCCACCATATATATATTTATACAGACCAACCCATTCGATCATTGGAAATACTTTGTCAGACATTCGTCCATATACGTTAGTTCTGGGACTGAACAAAACCGAAGGCACTATTCAGTACATCCAACCTAGGCAATCTCTACCTACGACTTATACAACATCCCTTGCACTTTAATCTGTCTTCAATATATTCAGCACAGTTAGTTCGCAACGCTTATGCCAATACGAAGTGGTTCTTCGGATAATAATCCAACCGGTCTCTCCATATTAACAACGTTAAAATGGTCAAAGCTTTGATAGTCGATGATTTAACTATCAAATGAAAAATGTCCGTGTACACACAGCGATCTTATTTCCAAATGGAATTATCGATCAAATCATCAAACATATATATATATATATATATATATTCATATTTCCTTATTTTCTATATTAAGAAAATATATGTTATTAACTCTGGAAAACATTCCCAATGCATATCTACATATCACTATTCTTCCACATCTATCAGACTCTAACTGTAAACTAGTAAGAGAACAACTTCCTAAGTATAAACCCCGAAGGCCGAACCCAACATTAGATCGATACTCAAAAGGTCGTCCAACTCAACTAATTTCCAGTCAATTTCTAATTCTGCTTAACTCTATTTCTTTAACTCCATTTGATAAACTTCTTATCAACATGATCATTTTAAATTTGCAAATCATTTTCTTTTAAATAATCGTTCACTTTAAAACGTATATCTCCCAGGATTTTATTTATAAAATTCCTTTCCGTTTATAATATTCTATTTTAAGTTCGTTTCATTATCGAATTCTATATATATCGATATATCAATTCCTAGTTTACCAAATCTTCTTAAAAATATTCTAACTCCTTAAATTCCTCGAAAAATTCGCCATAACCTCCTTTGTACCGGGAGCATCGGGAAAATCACCAAACCGCCACGCAGGCCCTCCCCAATCAAAAAGAAAAAGGAAAAGCCAAGAGGCTAGCCGATACGGCACATAAAATCTCATATTCAATTTAAATACGTACCTTTTTGTCGAGCATTATATTTATATCTCTTCTAATACTTTATTCCAAACCTGTCTCATGTATATTCATACATTTCTAATTCATTTCAACTTAATCCAATTGTTTTAACTTAATTCGTTAATTGATTTGCTAATTAACTGTTTTGCCTATTTCACCTTTTTATTTGAATATAACGTGTTCAAATATATTCCTAACTTGCTTGTCAACTAATTTAATTATAGTTTCATTTTAAGTTTCATATTTGATTTCAATTATAAATTTACAAATCCCATTTTCTTATCTTACTAAATTTATAAACCCTTTTATAAATTAACTTCCTTGTTTTCAAATTTTACGACAAGTTTCATTTCAAAAATCTATTTGCACTCAATTCATTTTACATTATGAATTCCAGAATAAAAACAGTTATTCCCTTTTTGAAACAATTCAAATTCTATTTTAGATCCATACCTAGATTCAAAAATACCAAATTTATCTCATGATAATTCATTTATAGTATTTATAAATCTTATTTACAAATTTACTTGTTTTATATAATAAAACAAGTTCTATTCAAATCTATTTGAAATAAATCTTTTCTACTTTGGAAAAATAAATTTCCCTTTTGCAAATTCACACTTGTATTTATTTTCCTGAATTATCCAATGCTAATTCAATTTACTTCATTGATAAACTTTGTTTATAAATGAACTATTTATAAACTTCGTTTATCAAGGAACTACTTGTTTTATTTTTCAAAACAAGTTTATATTTCAAATCTATTTATAAATTCAAATTCTATTTTAGAAAGATAGAATTTCCCTTTTAAATCTCAAATATCCCTTTCAGGATATTTTTATAAATTAACACTTAGGCCCAGTGATTTCTAAACACCAAATAACCAATTATTTATTTCAGGTTTTCTAACACATCATATATGACAGTATATATGCAAATAAATAAACAAATAGATAATATATTTTTGAGTAATCTAGTTGGATCCCTCGAACCTGTTTTCCTGCATCCACAGATGTTAGCACATAAATAATACCATCCTGCTTCGAGGCAGGATATCATAGTATAGAAGGTCATCCACTAATAAATTTTTGGGGCGCATAGGGAAATCATCCGTTATGAAACTGCGGGCATCCGCTAATGAGACTGTGGGAACAATCCAATCATCAACCCAATATATATATATATATAATAGTCAAGCCTAAATAACTAATTTATAATCAACACAAAAATATTTAAATGCATCCAAGCAACAATCAATTATTTTTAACAACTAAAAATAATTATAATTAAATGGTGAGTGAGATTTACTCACCGAGATTTATTTATTGCGATCCGTTCCAATTTGAATCGAATGTATACTTTTTTTTGAATTGTTGCTAACTCCAGAAAATCCAAACAGCCTCCGACTTATCTATTTTGCAACTAGAACCCCACTATAACTCGTTTCAAATTTCCATGGACCTCAATTTTTTTATAAGTTAATAATATTTTTAATCTTTATTACACTTGAATGATATTTCTATTATATACCTTGCTGGAAAAATGACCATATGAACCCTTTTGCCTTCCCTTACATCAACAATATTGCCTTCATCCCTAACTTTGAATTCCACCAGATGATTTCATCGACTCGGAATTCCTACTGTGGCACCCTTAATTTCAACCTCACCCTCCTGCAAGCTGCGAACAAAAGATGACAGAGCCCCATCCCTTCTCTAACCCCTCAACCACCCATTTCGACATTGAACTCCTGCCTCGCACCCTTCGAGCGCCTTCCCAGCAAATCTCGGTCACCTCCCCAGTTTAAACACCAGCATCGCTCGATCACTGCAAGTCCCAAAACACCTTCACACAACGTTCTAGTCTCGATGTCGAGGAACAGACAGTCCTTGATTTTGATTCCCGTTTCCAACCTCCAAATCGCGATGGACCCTAATCGTGAGCGCATCCAGATTGTTATCGAGCTTCAAGGCCTCGGCTTTTTCTTTAATCAATCGAATTGATTTGGGTTTTAAATCGTTGGATTCGGCTTTCATTGAGAGGAAGAACACGGATCGATTTTAAGGGGAATGGGAAAATGAGATCGCTGTGGTTTTAAAGTGGAAGGGTGTGGCTTTAGTGTGAACTGCGTGTTTTCCTTTCAGCCAAGTAAAGGGTGCGGTTTTAAATCAACTACGTGGAATTCTTTGGATATCTCCTTGGTGTTTCTTTTAGGTCCACAAAAAGAGATATTTACCTTATGAATTTATGTTTTATTTTATTTAATTTAAAACCCGTATCCTTTAATTAAAATACACCCTGATTCTGAACTCCTTTCTGAACCCAACAACTGACAATTTTAGGGTAATACCCCTATTTCGGACACACTGGGATAGGTCACGAAGTCCAATTCGATCATCTGTAGAAGATATTAATTTAAATCAATAAATTCAAGTCAATTCAAAACAATTTATTTTTTGATAATAAATTTCTATTATTACCGTTATAAATTCAAATAGAATTTCGTATAAATTTTCTGAACTGTTTTCAATTCAAATTAAATTTTGAATTCAACTAAATCCATTTTCGTATTCCGATAATTTAATATATTCAATATTAAATCGAAATTGATTTTAAAATTGATAACTCAAATAAAAAATTCTATTTATATTATCAACTCAATATTTAAATCCATATTAAATATTTAAAATTAACCGACGAAATATCCGGGTCATTACATTATTCCCCCCTAAAAGAATTTCGTCCCCGAAATTACTAAGGTAGGAAAATGCTACAAGCCCATTAACTCTTTCAAAATTCACTTATGTTTAAACTCTACACTTCTGTGACGACCCCAAAACCCGGTACGACGGTGTTAAGGGTAATCTTTGGAATATAACACATATACAGATAATAGCAGAACAGAAATAAATAAATACACCAGATAATGAACAAATAATACACTGGATAAACGAAATCATCAGAGTTACACAACATACAGAATCGTACTTAGTACAAATACAGTTCAGCTATACATAAATGTCTATAGCGGAAAACAAACATAATATGTACAATAGGAGCTGAATATCATAAAAAGAGATAAATGATAGAATCCGTCTACAGCTCCAGCTATCCAGAAAGAGCCAACTAAAATCCTGAATACAAGGCTGCCCGTGTAGAAAAAGGGGCACCCAAGTTTGGAAGTGAAACAAACTACGAGTCAGTCATGGGACTGGTATGAGAAATCTACTTAACACATTATATAATTTGGCTAATCACAGGACCACGCCACTTTCGCGGAATGGGTTTACTCCATCGGATTGTCAGTGCTTTAAAATAAATCTTTCTTTTAAACATCGCAATGCTTTTTATAAAAATGAAACCATTATAAGACTCAGTTCCCATCACACAATGCAACGCAAATCGGAGGATAGAGTTTTACCTTATAATGGCCAAAATATGCTTGATACGAATAAAACAAAAGAATTTGATATTATTACTAGTGTTTATATGTTTCAAAAACAACTTCGAATCATAAGTATTAATCATAGACGGCATTAATGCCCCATACCACTATGTCGCCATATATAGGTATACAATCAAAACCGCACAGTCATGTATTTGGAAATTGGATTTCCGTAATGAACCAAGGCAAAAGATAGTCCTTACCGAATTCGAGACGCTCTATCCCGTGTCTCAGGATTAGAACGCATCTACCCTTGGAGCGACAGGGCCGGTCCACCGATGTGGATTAAAATGCCTAAAAACTGCGTTTCCCCGCCCTTTAGGGCGTCAATGAGCCAACGAATGGCTCAATCGGCTTCACATAGTCACCGATATATCCAAGGCGCCTCGCAACAGCAACAACCACATAGGTGAAAATAATATAAATGTCAGCCAGTTTAAGCACTAACACCACCTCTAGCTAGAAGGAAACGCATGCCCTCCCTGAGGTCCTCTCCCGTTTCTGGTTCATACCGGGGTGTGATGCTAGCGAATTTACGTTATACACAAAGCTACGCCACACAGGCGGCGCTTTGATCATCAACCACAAGATTTTTCTATTCAACAGAAGCCTTGATCACTGCATCTTAGCGTGCCACACAGGCAATTCACACCATGTAACTGATGGCTATCAATCACATAGAATGAATTCCAATGTCAGACACACAGTCCATTTACAAGTCCGTTCTGGGTCGGAACGAAACCGGAGGCACTATATACCTCGCACACCCACCAATCTCCACGTACGTCTGGACGATCACCACTCATTATCCATATTTCGGGATGCCTCCCAATCAGGACATCAGTTACCATCCAAACGAGGTGAAGATCTCCGGTCTTCGACCACCGTCTTCATCTTCGATTTCTTATCATCGATTCATTTATTTAGAATGGGATAAACCCGGTCTTTCTGAGCAATTCGCATATATAATAAACAAGTGCTACACAAACACAACATACGCCTTATTCCAATTCATTAGTCACTAACCGTAAATCAGTAAGAGAACGATTCCCCAAATATTAACCCCGAAGGCCGAAACCAACATCAGATCAAAATCCAGGAAACCATTCGACTTAGCTAACCTTTAGTTAGATTCTAAATTTCACATTCCATATCGTTTATAATATTTAATAACGATTTATCGCTATTTTTATTTATTTAAAAATAGCCAATTTATTTAAACGACGCTTCAAGCCATAACGCGGCCATGGCGCTGTTTTTCTTCAGATTTGATTTATACATATCTGAAAATCTTACCGTTAGATCTTCACAAAATTTATATCATTAGAAAGATCTTTTCAAAACGAATCCAACGGTTCCAGTTTTGGGAAAATCCGACGGTCGGATCTCCCGGTACATTCGTTTGAAGTTTCGATTTCAAAATACGAACTGCATCGTCGTTATTCGATTTAATTATATATATAATCGATTCTGGCGCTGTTTTTCTTCAGATTTGAATTAAACATTCCAGACAATCCAACCGTTGGATCTTTACAAAGTTGGTGTCATTGGAAAGATATTTCCAAAGCGAACCCAACGGTTTCGGTTTCGAGAAAATCCGATGGTCGGATCTCCCGCACTAATCGTTTAAATCACGGTTTCAAAACACGAACTGCAGCTTCGTTATTCGATTCGTTAAAATTATATTTATATATATACATAAATATAATCTATTCTTCGATTTCAAAACCATATTCTTTTCATACCTTTGATAAAAATGATATTTTTATAAAACTGACATTTATTTCAACACTTCACTATTTTTAACAATTCATATATATGATAAAAATGTGATTTTTATTGTAAAACAATTTATTTCAAAACACGACTATTTTATATAGTTCATATAGATGATAAAAATATGATTTTTATTATAAAACAATTTATTTCAAAACACGACTACTTTATATAGTTCATATAGATGATAAAAATATGATTTTTATTATAAAACAATTTATTTAATACACGAATACCATTCACCACATGAATTTCTATTCAACGGATGAATTTCTATTCAACACATGAAGGTTTTCTATAGTTTATATATATAAATAAAAAGGTTATTTTTATATTTAAAACAATTTATTAAAAACACGAATACCATTCAACACATGAATTTCTATACAACGAATGAATTTCTATTCAACACATGAATGTTTTCTATAGTTTTTATATATAAGTAAAAAGGTGATTTTTATATTTAAAACAATTTATTTAAAACACGAATACCATTCTACACATGAATTTCTATTCAACGGATGAATTTCTATTCAACACATGAAGGTTTTCTATAGTTTATATATATAAATAAAAAGGTGATTTTTATATTTCAAACAATTTTTTAAAACACGAATACCATTCAACACATGAATTTCTATTCAACGAATGAATTTCTATTCAACACATGAATGTTTTCTATAGTTTATATATATAAATAAAAAGGTGATTTTTATATTTAAAACAATTTATTTAAAATACGAATACCATTCAACACATGAATTTCTATTCAACGAATGAATTTCTATTCAACACATGAAGGTTTTCTATAGTTTATATATATAAATAAAAAGGTGATTTTTATTGCAAAACAATTTATTTCAAAACACGACTACTTTATATAGTTCATATAGATGATAAAAATATGATTTTTATTATGAAACAATTTATTTCATAACATGAATGTCGTTCAATACATGAATTTCTATTCAACACATAAATATAGTTTCAACACATGAAAATAATTCTAACACATGAATATTATTCAAAATTTCGGCAGCATAACGGCAAGGTAGTTAAAACCGGGACCGTCCCTAGTACGGCTCCTCGCTCTACCTTAAAGCCTCCCAGCTTTTGACAATGGGGATTTCATGCATCTAGTTCGCACGCAGGCGGCATGTATATTTTTTTCTTTTCCACAAACTAATCCTATGTGGTTTCAACCAAATAATTCTCAACCACAAACGGGTATTTTTCAACCATAATCAATCAATTTCAACCACAAACAATTCTAATCAACCATTCTCTATCAACCAATTTTCACACCAATCACAACCAATAAATATCGTCCATGGTTTGTGGACGAGTGGCGTATATATATATATATATATATATATATATATATATATATATATATATATATATATATATATATATATATATATATATATTATATAAGCATTTCACTTCTATTCAACACATATATAATTTTTGCAATGCATATATAACTTATATATCGAACGTATACCTCCTTTGTACGGGGAGGGGTTTGGAAATTTATTGGGCTGTATTAGGTACCCAATAAATTCTATAAAACATACACATATTTATAGTGATATATTCTGGTGTTTACAGGGGAGCGTGTATAGATAATAACTCCGGAGAATAAATTCTTGTCACCCTGTCTAAGTCTCAGGGAGTGTGTATTTTTAATTACTCCAGAGAATAAATTCTCGTCACCTCGTCCCGTGTGGGAAATAAATAATCCATGTGTCGTATCTAATAACTAGAGAGACGTGATTATTGTTAACTCCAGACCCATATGGGGTTTTTATTATTCTGGCAATTTACCATTACATTTTATATGGTCCATATCAGTCATCAGTTCAACCTGTAATACATAGTCATCGCCATACAAGTGTAACGACCCAGAAAATCTGAACCAATTTAAAAATTTTAAATTGGCTAAAATAATGGATTTTAAATATTTAAAATAAATATTTTAAATAATGGCGATGAAAACTGAGTTTGAATCGACATTTGAAAACGAATATAATTAATTATAATTATATATAGAATTGAAAATAGCGCGGTAGTTCGATAATTCGATTTCAAACATCAATTGAATGTACCGGGTGCAAAACAATCCGGATTTTAGTGAAACAAAAAATAATGGAATATAATTGATAATATCTTTCTAACGAATCTGACCAATCGAAATTTGATAGCGGGAATCAAAAGATATGTCCAGTTGAAAATTCTTAATAGTAGCTATGGAATTCAGGCCCTTAAAAATGGACATTTTGCAAATGACCTCGGATTTCGACGAAACTACTTTTGTTGGATCCGCAGGGTCAAGCTATTGTTAGGTTTCAAATTTCATAATTTTTCGAATCAATATGTGAGCGTTGCAAAGGAAAACGCGTTTGACCGGTTTTAGTTGATTTTAATCGACTGGAAATTGGCCATTTTTCAAACGGTCTCAGAATTCAACGAAACTAGTTTTGTTAGGACCGTATCGTCAATACGAAGCTAGAAAATATTTTTCTGGAATTTTTCTAGTTAGTATGTGACCCCGGTAATTTGAAACGTGCGTTTAAAATTCAATATAGTGATTTAAATGAAAATTCAAAAGGAAACTGATTGTAACGATCAAATCAGCTTGCGATATATATCCCATTGTGTTCGGAATGGGGGTAAAACGCTATGGACGACAGGCGGTGGGCCTCGTTTCGAGGTCGTATGTAAAAGTCAACCTTTTTGCAAAATATAAATAATTAAATAAAATAAAAAATATAATCTCCCCCCTTTATCTTCGTTCTGCCCCCCCCCCCCCCCCCGTTCATTTCGATTCAGTTAAACAGAAATAAAAAAAAACAAAAAAAAAAGAAAAAACCCTAAAACTATCGCGAGCTCCGCCCAGTTCGACGCCGCCGATCCAACGCCCTCCTCCTCCTTCAATCCGACCGTCCCCCTCGAAGCCATCGCCCCCCCCCCCCGTCGAATCAAATCGCGAGCTCCGCCCAGTTCGACGCCGCCGATCCACCGCCCTCCTCCTCCTTCAATCCGACCGTCCCCCCCGAAGCCATCGCCCCCCCTTCGCAGATTACAGTAAGCATTTAATCTTATTTTTATTTTTATTTTAATACTGTAAATTTCGTTTTTTATTATTTCTGGAAAACTGATTTTTTTTTTCAAAAGAATAAAAACTGATTTGTTTAAAGATTAAAAACTGATTTGTTTAAAGAATAAAAACTGATTTTTTAAAAGAATAAAAACTGATTTTTTAAAAGAATAAAAACTGATTTGTTTAAAGAATAAAAACTGATTTTTTAAAAGAATAAAAACTGATTTGTTTAAAGAATAAAAACTGATTTTTTAAAAGAATAAAAACTGATTTTTAATAGATTTAGAAACTGATTTTTTATTTTAAACTTTAAAAAGAAAAACTGATTTTAAGAAAGGTTTTAAAACTGAATTTTTAAAGAATTTTAAACTGATTTTTAAAGGATTTTTAAAACTGAATTTTAAAAGGAAATAAAAACCTGATTTTTAAAAAGGTTTAAACTTTAAAAAAAGAAAAAGGCTTGGACTTTAAATAGAAAAGATCTGAACTTGGATAATAAAGATCATATTTTTAAAATGGAAAAAAGACGGAATTTTATTAAGTAGAAGAAGTAAGTTATGATTTTTATATTTTTAAAGAAATAAAAATATAATTTTTAAATCATAGGAATATTAAAAATATAATCTTTATATATTGAATAGCGAAGTCAAAATATAATTTTTATATATTGAATAACATAGTAAAAATTCGATTTTTACATATGTAGAGAATACAGGCAACGAAGCGAAAAAAGGCGAGATTGGCGAAGATTTCTATAAAGGAAGAGTCGTAGTATTGGATAGCTATTGGTGAGAATTTCTCACTCTTCAATTTCTTTTTCTATATATATATATATATATATATATATATATATATATATGTGTGTGTTGAAATTAAAGTGAATTGCTATATATAAATATATATATATACGCCCCTCGTCCACAAACCATGGACGATATTTATTGGTTGAAATTGTTGTGAAATTTGATTGATAGCGAATGATTGTTTGGGATTGTTTGTGATTGATATTGGTTGATTGTGGTTGAAAAATACCCAATTGTGGTTGTGAAATATTTGGTTGAAACCACATAGGATTAGTTTGTGGAAAAGAAATAAATATATACATGCCGCCTGCGTGCGAACTAGATGCATGATCCCCATTGTCAAAAACCGCGAGGTTTTAAGGTAGAGCGAGGAGCCGTACTAGGGACGGTCCCGGTTTAACTACCCTGCCGTTATGCTGCCGAAATTTTGAATAATATTCGTGTGTTCGAATTATTTTCATATTCTTAAACTATATTTATTCATTGAATAGAAAACCTTCATGTGTTGAATTGATATTCATTCGTTGATTAGAAATTCATGTGTTGAATGGTATTCGCGTTTTAAAATATAAAAATCACATTTTTATCTATATATAGAAACTATAGAAAACATTCATGTGTTGAATTGATATTCATTCGTTGATTAGAAATTCATGTGTTGAATGGTATTCATATTTTGAAATAAATCGTTTGATAATACAAATCACATTTTTATCTATATATAGAAACTATAGAAAACATTCATGTGTTGAATTGATATTCATTCGTTGATTAGAAATTCATGTGTTGAATGGTATTCGCGTTTTAAAATATAAAAATCACATTTTTATCTATATATAGAAACTATAGAAAACATTCATGTGTTGAATTGATATTCATTCGTTGATTAGAAATTCATGTGTTGAATGGTATTCATATTTTGAAATAATTCGTTTGATAATAAAAATCACATTTTTATCTATATATAGAAACTATAGAAAACATTCATGTGTTGAATTGATATTCATTCGTTGATTAGAAATTCATGTGTTGAATGGTATTCATATTTTGAAATAAATCGTTTGATAATAAAAATCACATTTTTATCTATATATAGAAACTATAGAAAACATTCATGTGTTGAATTGATATTCATTCGTTGATTAGAAATTCATGTGTTGAATGGTATTCATATTTTGAAATAAATCGTTTGATAATAAAAATCACCTTTTATCGACTATATGAACTGTGTAAAATAATCTCGTTTTAAAGAAATTGTTTTATGATAAAAATCCCATTTTTATCACCAACTTGAACTATATAGAAAAATAGTGTTTTGAAATGAATCGTTTTACAATAAAAATCACATTTTTATTGTATGCAGAAATCGTTGAAATGTGAAGTGTTAAAAATAGCCACTTGTTCAAAATAAACATATATGAGTTGAAATATTCATTAATTAGCTAATGAAATGATTTGCACCTATTTATGTAACATTAGAATGAATGGTGTTTTTAAACCAAATAGAAATCAAATATGAAGTTGAATAGAAAATGATAAATGATAAGAACTGTATATATATATGTACATGCATATTCGTTGAACAGGTTATAGCAAAGGGGCTAGAGAAGAGGAATAAAATTTTGTGCCCGACAAATAGGTACACATTTACTGATTTGTTTGGGTGATGATTTTGAGCCTGTTGGCTAGCCGCTTGGCTTTTTCTTTTTGAGATTAGAAGGACCTGGAAAGCTATTTGCGATTTCCCGATTCTCCCGGTGCAGGGGAGGTTATGGCGAAATTTTTCCAAAATTTAAGGCGTTAGAAAAATATTTGAAGTTAAAACGATATGGAAATCATTGAATGAACTATATTTATATAAATATATAAATATAAATAAAATTAAAACGAAACGAAGCCGTGCAGTTCGTGTTTTGAAACCATGATTTCAAACGACTAGTGCGCGAAATTCGACCATCGGATTTTCCCGAAATCTCAACCGTCGGGTTCGCCTTGGAATAATCTTTCCAACGGCACCAACCTTGTAAAAATCCAACGGTTGGATTGTCTAGAATGTTTAATTCAAATCTGAAGGAAAACAGCGCCAGAAACGATTATATTTATATATATATATATATATATATATATATAATTCTATTTAATCGAATAACGACGCTGCAGTTCGTGTTTTGAAATCGAAACTTCAAACGATTGTACCGGGAGATCCGACCGTCGGATTTTCCCAAAACTGGAACCGTTGGATTCGTTTTGAAAAGACCTTTCTAATGATGTAAATTTTGTGAAGATCCAACGCTTAGATTTTCAGATATGTGTAAATCAAATCTGAAGGAAAACAGCGCCACGGCCGCTTTATGGCCCGAAGCGTCGTTTTGAATAAATTAGCTATTTTAAAATAAATAAAAATAGCGATAAATAGTTATAAAATATCATAAGCGATATGGAATGGAAATAAACTGAATTTGCTTGATTTATGTGATATTTGATGGTTGAATGTGTTTGGTGTGAAAATTACATTAAAGAACAAAATTGGTGTTGTCGAATAATTTAACCATTGAAATAAATCGAATTGAAATTCTAAATATACGTGAATTATTTGAGAAGGCCAAGTTAATTCTCATTTCAAATAATTGACCGACGATTGAAAGTCGAAGATAAAGACGGTGGTCGAAGACCGGAGATCTTCACCTCGTTTGGATGGTAACCGAGGTCCTGATTGGGAGGCATCCCGAAATATGGATAATGAGTGGTGATCGTCCAAACGTACGTGGTGATCGAAGGGTTTGCGAGGTATTTAGTGCCTCCAGTTTCGTTCAGACCCAGAACGGACTTGTAAATGGACTGTGTGTCTGACATTGGATTTTATTCTGTGTTGATTGATCTCTGTTAAATATACATCTGTTTGGCGGCGGAGAATTTATTCTTTTGCTTAACGCCCTTCTCTGAGACGCACGAGCTCAGAGGTTGTATATCGATGGACATCAGTCGCATGGTATGAATTGCCTATGTGGCATGCTAAGATGCAGTGATCAGGGCTTCTGTTGAAAAGCAAAGTCTTGTGGTGATGATCAATGTATAACGTGAATTCGCGAGCCTCACACCCTGGTAGGAACCTAAAACGGGAGGAAGGACCTCAGGGAGGGCATGCGTTTCTTTCTAGCTAGGGTGGTGTCAGTGACCTACCAGCCCTGACATTTATATACTTTTCACCTATGTGGTTGTTGCTGTTGCGAGGCGCCTCGGTTTGATCGGACGATCCGGGTCCGATGGAGTCATTCGTTGGCTCGTTTGCGCCCCAAAGGGCGGGGAAACGTATTGCTCAGGCATTTTAATCCACATTGGTGGACCGGCCCTGTCGCTCCTAGGGTCACTCGAGCTCTGATCCTGAGACATGGTAGGCTAGATTGTCTCGAATTCGGTAAGGACTATCTTTTGCCTTGGTTCATGATGGAAATCCAATTTCCAAATACGACATCGTGCGGTTTTGATTGTATATATATATGGCGACATGATATATGGTACCCATGCCGTCTATGATTGATAGTTATGATTTGAAATTGTTTTCAAAACATATAAACACTAGCAATAATATCAAATGCCTTTGTTTTATTCGTATCAAGCATATTTGGCCGTTATAAGGTAAAAACTCTATCCTCCGGTTTGCGTTGCATTGTGTGATGGGAACTGAGTCTTATAACGGCTTCATTTTTATAAAAAGCATAGCGATGTTTAAAAGAAAGATTTGTTTTAAAGCACTGGCAATCCAATGGAGTAAACCCGTTCCACGAAAGTGGCGTGGTCCTGTGATTAGCCAATTATATATGTGTTGAGTGGATTTCTCATACCAGTCCCATGACTGACTCGTAGTTTGTTTCACTTTCAAGCTCGGGTGCCCCTTTTTCTACACGGGCAGCCTTGTATTCAGGTTTAGCTGGTTCTTTCTGGATAGCTGGAGCTGAAGGTGGATTCTATCATTTATTTCTTTTTATGCTGTTCAGCTCCTATTGTACATACTTTGTTTATTTCCGCTGTAGACATTTATGTATAGCTGAACTGTATTTGTACTAAGTAAGATCCTGTATACTGTGTAACTCTGATGATTACTTTTATCCAGTATATTTTATTGTTCATTATCTGGTGTATTTATTTAATTCTGTTCTGCTATTATATGTTTCTGTGTTATATTCCTAAGATAACCCTTGTTTCCTGAAAACGGGAATTCGGGTCGTCTCAACAAGCCTCTTGCTAGTATGGTAAATCTTCAACCTCGTCACACAAGCTCCAAATGCTTATGTAGTATATGATGAAGTATGCCTATCTTCAAGAAGTATGCCATGTAGTGTAGTTCAAAATTAATTGTTACTATACTATGGCGACGTTTATTATTACACACAGAACAACCAGCACTCCGCATCCAATGGCATTCACAGGAGTTGATATAATAAAATTTCGCATCCAACTCATTAAGGTTTACCTATTTGTCGGGCACGCAAATAAATTCTTTACTCAACAGCTAATCCATTTACCTGTTCAAGCATATATAATGCATATGTATATATTTCTATCTATTTTTAAATCAGTTCAATGTGTGATTTAATCGAATAAATTCTACCATTCGTTCTCTTATTGATAAAATTAACTATCATTCTAATAATTTAATTAATCAAATCTACTATCACACAATGCAAACAACAAGCAATTTGTTTTTAACTTTTCAAAATCATACAAATTAATTCATACACTCTTTTTAAATTAATCAGACTATAGAATTACAAGTGCACATCCATGGAAAGAAAATAACAACAAAGTAGAGAACAAAATGATAATGCAAAGTATGGTAAATGTACCTTGCACCGGAGTCAATCGGAGATATCTACTCGACACTTAGGGTAGGCTTTCTAAATGCTCTCCTCGGTTTCCCAAGTACAATCTCTTCGATCTCCACTCCATTGCACTTTGACTAAGTGAACCTTCTTGTTCCTCGGCTCTTTGGTTTCTTTGCCAATGATCTTTAGCAGCTCTCTTCTCACAGCCAATTATGGAGTAATTTCAATATCCTGTTGCGCTGCTTCTTCCACGATCAACTCTGGATCATGAACGTGCTTTCGAAGTTGAGATATGTGGAATACATCATGCACTCCAGGCAACCAATCCGGCAATTGAATTCTATAAGCGAGAGTTCCAATATGTTCAAGAATAGGAAACGGACCAATGAATTTGGGCGCAAATTTCCCTGTTTTACCGAACCGGATAACTCCTCTCATCGGCGATACTTTCAAATATACATAGTCGCCAACAACAAATGATATATCTCTTCTTCTCTTATCAGCATAGCTCTTCTGTCGGCTTTGAGCGGCGAGTATTCGTTTCTTAACGAAATCGACTTTGTCGGCAGCTTCACGGATCATATCAGGTCCCAATACAAGTCTATTACCGGGTTCGACCCAACAAGCAGGAGATCGGCACGGTCTACCATACAATGCTTCGAATGGCGACATTGTCAGGCTTGCTTGGTAGTTATTGTTGTATGAGAACTCTGCCAAATGTAAAATGTCTTCCCATGATCCACCAAAATCTAGAACATAAGCCCACAATAAATCTTCTAGTATACGATTCACCCTCTCAGTTTGACCATCTGTTTGAGGATGATACGCGGTGCTTAGATTCAGCTTTGTCCCCAGTTCTACTTGAAATGCCTCCCAGAATTTGCTAGTGAATATTAGATCTCTATCACTAACTGTACTGATCGGCACTCCGTGTAGTCTAACAATTTCCTTGAAATATATCTGCGCCAGACTCTGAGCAGTTCTGTTTGATCTGACAGGATGAAATGGGCGGTCTTCGTGAAGCGATCTACGATCACCCAAATACTGTCATTTCCTTTTCTGGTTCTGGGCAAACCATCTATGAAGTCCATGGAAATATGTTCCCACTTCCAACTTGGAACGTCCAGCGGTTGCAACAATCCAGCCAGTTTCTGTTGGTTGCTTTTGACTAGTTGGCAAGTAGGGCATCGGCTAACATATATTGAAACGTCCCATTTCATAGCCTTCCACCAGAATGTTTGCTTGAGATCGTTATACATTTTGGCCACACCTGGATGGATACTCAGCTTGGACTTGTGACACTTGTCTAACACTTCCCTTTTTAGCTCTGGGATGTCGGGAACACAAATCCTTCCTCTCAATCTCAGGATTCCATCGTTATCTATTTGAAAACACGAGGGTTCGCCTTTCTGAATCCTTTTGATCATATCCTTAATAAAATTATCATCCTTCTGAAGAATAAATATTTTGTCAATCAAGGAAGTCATAATAATAAAGCTGTCGATCATTACATTATTTCGACTTAGCGCATAGGCCAGGACATTGGCTTTCCTTGGAGTGTATAGAATCTCAAAATCGTATGCTGCAAGGAACTCTTGCCAACGTTGCTGCCTCAGATTCAAGTCCTTCTGGGTGAACAGATACTTTAATGACTGGTGATCTGTAAACAGTTTGAATTTCTCACCTAGAAGATAGTGTCCCCAGATTTACAAAGCAAATACTATAGCCAACAACTCAAGATCATGAGTGACGTAGTTCTTTTCATGTGGCTTCAGCTGGCGGCTAGCATAAGCAAAATCTTGACCTCTTTGCATTAATACTGCTCCAAGGCCTTCTCTAGAGGCATCTGTTCAGACTTTTAAATCCTGATTGCCGTCGATAATGGTTAACACTAGAGCAGTTGTTAATCTTAACTTTAGCTCCTCAAAAGCCTCCTCACATTCTGGTGTCCACTTGAATTTTGAGTGCTTCTTTGTAAGCTTTATTAAGTGACTAGATATCTTCGAAAAATCTTTAATGAACTTCCGGTAATAACTAGCCAATCCAAGAAAACTTCGAACTTCTATGGGAGTACTGGGCTGTTTCCAATTTTGAATAGCTGTGATTTTATTTGGATCCATAACAATTCCCTCTTTTGATACGACGTGGCCAAGAAACTTTACTTCATCTTGCCAGAATATACATTTGGACAGTTTGGCTTTTAATACATTCTTTCTCGGAATTTCTAGAACTTGTTCCAAATGTTTTTCATGTTCGGCCTTTGACTTAGAGAAGATTAGAATATCATCAATAAAAACCAGAACAAACTTATTCAAGACTCCTCTGAACACTCGATTCATCAAATCGACGAAGTAAGCTGGAGCGTTACATAAGCCGAACGGCATTAATAACCACTCGTAGAATAAATCTGGACCTCTGAATGCTGTCATAGGAACACACTCTTTGGCAATACGTAGCTGATGGAAACCTGTAGCTAGGTCCATCCTTGAAAATACTTGTGTTCCATTTAGACAATCTAATAAATCATTGATTCACGGCAATGGATATTTATTCTTTATTGTTTGTTTGTTCAAATTACGATAATCCACACATAGTCGAAGAGTACCGTCTGACTTTGGGACAAACACCACTGCTGCTCCCCAATCAGAGAAACTAGGCCTGATCAGACCCTTCCATACAAGCTATCGAGTTTGATTTTCTAGTTCTTCTTTCTCCTTTAGAGTCATTCTCTGAATAGCGTGCACTACTGGCCTTGCGTTCAGAATTAAAGTGATCTTGAAATCAATTTCTCTCTGCGGAGGTAGGCTAACCACTTCTTCGAACACATCCGCATAATTCTTAATGACAGGAATATCTTTTATGAGGTCGGGAACATTCTCTGTGACTACAGGGATATTTTCTATTTGAGCAGAAGAAACATCCAAAGCTGACCAAAAGTCTTTTCTATTTGAATTCGGACCTTCGCAGGGTATGGTTATATAATTCCCTGATTGGGCCTTTGCCTTAACAACTCTCTCGGCGCATCTAACCTCTGCCTCATATTTGGTTAACCAATCCAATCCCAAAATCAGATCGAATTCAGTAAAATTCATGACAATAGAGATAATAGGGAATTTATAATAGGAAAAAGAGACAGGCACCGCACAAATCTAGCTAAGATCGAGAGAACTTCCAACCGGATTATGGACAATGATGGGTTTTTTGAGCCTCTTCAAATTCATATCTAGCTTTTTAACTGCGTTCTTTGCAATAAAGCTTCGCGACACGCCTGTATCAAACAACACTTTAACTGGAATGTTTTTGACATTGAGCGTGCCTTCTAAAACATCAGACATTTCCTGAGCAGAAGAAGATGCAACCACTTCTGCCACTTCATTTACATGCACTACTTTGGATCTCTTAAATTGCCTGCAATCCTTTTCAAGATGACCAGTCCGATGGCATTGACTGCATTTTCTAATCTCTAGAAACTTGTCCTTGGATTTAAATTTATCCTTCTTTCATTTCTTCAAGGGTCCACAGTTTATCGACAAATGCCCTTTCTGATGGCAGTTATTGCATACAGCGGTCGTTACTGGTTCCTTCTCAGATTTAACCCTTTTCCTCTTGGCTTTGGGCTTCTTACTGGCCTCAGGACAATCAGTCACCGACTCCAATTTGTTACTTGAACTGACTTCCTCTTCGTCGCGCAACATACCTTTCTTATGGAGATCTTCATATTGATAAGCCATGTATATCATTTCTGAAAAAGGAAGCTTCACATGCCCCATTACTTTATTCTGGTATTTTCTTTGAAGCCCGTTAATAAATCTCAGATTCTTTCTCTTCGTATTTTGAATTAGATGAGGAGCAAAGTGAGAAAGTTCGTTGAATTTCTTATGTTATTCTGGAATGGTCATATCTCCTTGTATCAGATAAGAGAATTCATCACATAGCCGCTCAGTTGCTTCAGGAGTAGTAAATCTTTCTAGGAAAATCTCTTTGAATCTATCCCAGGTGATATCACCTTCTGGATTATCTTTGATGATTATTTCCCACCAGATTAAAGCTTCTTCTTTGAGCGCCCAAGATGCTACTAATCTTTTCTGATCATCTCTCAACTGGATACATTCAAAAATTCTTTCAACAGAACTCATCCAAGCTTGAGTTTGAATTATAGATTCATTGCCCGAATTGTGCTCCGCCCAGATTTCGATATCTCTTTAATAGAGCCTCTAGATCGGGTTCTGCATTTCTCCTGTTTCTGACACTCATTTTCTAGTACTTCTGCAAATAGCAGATCAAGTGTCAGGTCATAGAAAAGGTATTTCAAAACATAGAAACATATACTTGAATGTGAATGTGTCTATCGGGGTGCATTTCATTCTGCTTTAGTCATACAAGGATATTGTTGATCCTATCTATAATGAGTTATTCGTCCTAGAACACTACTGGTTCTACTGCTGACGATTTCGTTAATATGTTATATTCCAGCACTAAGCTTAACCAAAGCTCTGATACCAAGTTGTGACGACCCCAAAACCCCGTACGACGGTGTTAAGGGTAATCTTTGGAATATAACACATAAATAGATAATAGCAGATCAGAAATAAATAAATACACCAGATAATGAACAAAGAATACACTGGATAAACGAAATCATCAGAGTTACACAGCATACAGGATCATACTTAGTACAAATACAGTTCAGCTATACATAAATGTCTACAGTGGAAAACAAACATAATATGTACAATAGGAGCTGAACAGTATAAAAAGAGATAAATGATAGAATCCGTCTTCAGCTCCAGCTATCCAGAAAGAGCCAGCTAAAAACCTGAATACAAGGCTGCCCGTGTAGAAAAAGGGGCACCCGAGTTTGCAAGTGAAACAAACTATGAGTCAGTCATGGGACTGGTATGAGAAATCTACTTAACACATTATATAATTTGGCTAATCACAGGACCATGCCACTTTCGCGGAATGGGTTTACTCCATCAGATTGCCAGTGCTTTAAAACAAATCATTCTTTTAAACATCGCAATGCTTTTTATAAAAATGAAGCCATTATAAGACTCAGTTCCCATCACACAATGCAACGCAAACCGAAGGATAGAGTCTTTCCTCATAATGGCCAAAATATGCTTGATACAAATAAAACAAAAGAATTTGATATTATTACTATTGTTTATATGTTTCAAAAACAACTTTGAATCATAAGTATTAATCATAGACGACATTAATGCCCCATACCACTATGTCGCCATATATAGGTATACAATCAAAACCGCACAGTCACGTATTTTGGAAATTGGATTTCCGTAATGAACCAAGGCAAAAGATAGTCCTTACCGAATTCGAGACGCTCTAGCCCATGTCTCAGGATCAGAACACATTGACCCTTGGAGCGACAGGGCCGGTCCACCGATGTGGATTAAAATGCCTGAATACTGTGTTTCCCCGCCCTTTGGGGCGTCAATGAGCCAACGAATGGCTCCATCAGCTTCACATAGTCACCAATATATCCGAGGCGCCTCGCAACAACAACAACCACATAGGTGAAAATAATATAAATGTCAGCCAGTTTAAGCACTGACACCACCTCTAGCTAGAAGGAAACGCATGCCCTCCCTGAGGTCCTCTCCCGTTTCTGGTTCATACTGGGGTGTGAGGCTCGCGAATTTACGTTATACACAAAGCTACGCCACACAGGCGGTGCTTTGATCATCAACCATAAGACTTTTCTTTTCAACAGAAGCCTTGATCACTGCATCTTTGTAACGACCCGGAAAATCCGAACCAATTTAAAAATTTTATTTTAAATTAGGGGGGGGGGGGGAATGTGGCAGAAATGAAAAAATTGCATCTTTAAATAATATTAAAGCCAGTGAAAATAGTCAATTTTCAAACGATCTCTGTTTTCGACGAAACCAATTTCATTAGAACCAGAATATCATATTTTTGCTAGGTTTCAAATTTTAGAATTTTCCGAATTTATATGTGAGCATGGCAATGGAAAATGTGTTTTGTTCATTTCAGTCAAATTTAATCGACTGAAAAATATCCATTTTTCAGACAGTCTCAGAATTAGACGAAATTAATTTTGTTAGGACCGTAACGTCATAACGAAGCCAAATATATTTTTTTCTGGATTTTTCTGAGTCCGTATGCGACCTCGGTGAATTTATTTGTACAACAGAATTTAAATCATAAAGGAATTAAATATTAATTTAAATTATACAGGCCACAGACAGCCGTTTGGGCTGACGGGACCTGGTCCATTGGGTCCGGGACATAGGCTTTTGGCTAGGGTCAACTTGGTTTGGGCCGGAATCAACACAGTTTGAAAGGATTGGACTTAAATGTAAAATTACATATTAATTTATATAAAAATAAGCCTAAACCCTAAATCAATTATACTGTTCATCGTTTAGAACACAGGCCGCCGCCCCTTTCTTCCAGTTCGATCCTTCCTCTCCCTTTTTCTCCCTCCTCTCCTCGAATTAATACCCAACGAGACCCCCATTCCGAAGAGCTTTCTTTCCCCTTTCCACCCATACCCTAGTCGGCCTTCCTCGTTGCACGAAACTCGAGCACCAAGGCTCCGAAGTCAACCCGCGCCGACCGCCCTGTAGGCCGCCTAAGGCCACCGAGCTGCTCCCCTTCGCCGGAGTAGGTGCGTCGCCCGTAGCCCAACGTTGTGGGGCCCTCTGATCGAACTCCAGCTTCTCGGATCAACCGTGAAATCGAACCCTAGGTTGGAGCAAACCCTGAAACTCACGGCCGAAGTTCTGAACAGAGGAAAAAGGTTTAATTTCCTAATTAATTATTTATTTAATTAATATAAATTGTTTTAATACTTAGATAGACCATAACTAATTCATGTCAAACCGGAATTCGATGATTTCAGAGGCGTTCCGATCGTATTGACGAGATCTGCAATTCTGAACTGAAAAGAAGTGACTCTGAACAGTTTAAAATTTCGGCAAAAACCCACAACAAATGTGAGATCTCTAGTTTATTTAATAATTAATAAAATTAATTAAAATGCTGTGGTCATGATTGTGTATTGTTGTTTTCTGATCTGCGATGTGTTGACATGTATATGTGATTATTGTATGTGATGATGCCATGAAATAGCTGTGTTAATTAGATCTGCAATTTTGATAGAATCAAAATGAGATTCTCTTCTTTATCATTTCTATATTTTTTATCAAATAAAAAGAGACAATTTTATGTTGATTTTGTTAATCAAATAAAAAGAGACAATTTTATGTTGATTTTGTTAATCAAATAAAAAGAGACAATTTTATGTTGATTTTGTTAATCAAATAAAAAGAGACAATTTTATGTTGATTTTGTTAATCAAAAAAAGAGAGACAATTTTATGTTGATGTTGTTAATCAAATAAAAAGAGATAATTTTATGTTGATTTTGTTAATCAAATAAAAAGAGACAATTTTATGTTGATTTTTTTAATCAAATAAAAAGAGTCAATTTTATGTTGATTTTGTTAATCAAATAAAAAGACAAATTTTATGTGATTTTGTTAACAGATAAGAAGAGACAATTTTTATGTTAATTTTGTTAACATAGTAAAAAGTAAAAATTTTATGTTAATTTTGTTAACATAGTAAAGGAACAATTTTTGCGCTCATTCTATTAACAAAATAAAAGAACAATTTTAGTACTCATTTTGTTAACATAAATACAAGGACAATTTTTTGGGTCCGTTTTGTCAAAACAAATAAAAGGACAATTTTCACCTTTGTCTTGTCTATAAATTAAAATACCCATTTTTATCTTTATTTTATAAATGCAATTTGAACCCTTATTTATAAAACAAGATGTAAGTTTTAATCTTTATTTTTATCTACAAATAAAAATAAAGATGAGGTCCTTAATTTGATTCATCAAAGTTGCACCAAATCATATCTATGTTAGTATAGATGAGATGACACCCAAACCTACATCATTGTGTTAACTGTATTATGACAACACCAATTTATATGTTGTGTTAATTGTATTGTGACAACACCATTTTATACATTGTGTTAACTTTGTTGTAATGACGCCAAAGGTATACACCAAACTATATGCTGTGTATTATCGGTATGGTTAGACAAAAACCATATTATTGTGTGTTGACATGAAATTGACACTAAATTATAGAGTGCCACCTTTGGATTTGACATGAAATAGATTGTTTTATGTATTGAGATATCACATTGAACATATACGTTGACATCAAAAATTTCATAGTCAAGTTAGTATAGTTGAAATGGATCAAATCTTCATCGTCATGATAATATAGTTAAAATGAATTCAATATTGACATTAGAAAATACACATATATTGGTATTAGAAATGTTGATGCTAGAGAAGTTGGTTTCAGAAAATAAGATTTAAAAGTTGCATTTTCTTATGTAAAAGAATAAAAGACATTTATTTCAATGTAAAAGAATAAAAGGCATTTTCTTATGTAAAAGAATAAAAGACATTTGTTTCAATGTAAAAGAATAAAAGACATTTGTTTCAATGTAAAAGAATAAAAGACATTTGTTTCAATGTAAAAGAATAAAAGACATTTACATTTGTTTCAATGTATAAGAAATAAACTAAAAAGTTATATTTTCCTAATGTAAAGAAGAATAAAATAAAAAGTTACATTTTTCTAATGTAACGTAAAATAAAATAAAAAGATATCTTTCTAATGTAAAATAAAATAAACTAAAGTGTTACATTTTTCTAATGTAAAATAAAATAAAGAGTTACAATTTGTTAATGTAAAGAAAAAGAGTCATATTATTTCTCAATGAAAAAGAAAATAAAAGTAACATTTACATTTTCTATGTAAAAAGTAAAATAAAAATATATTTACATTTTCTATGTAAATGTAAAATAAAAGAGAACATTTGCATTTTCTATGTAAAATACAAATAAAAAGAGAATTTTACATTTTCAATGTAGAGAGAATAAAATGACATTTACAGTGTATATGGAAATAAAAGAATAAGGGAAAATATTATTTTTATTTAATATAGAAATATACATAGTTAAAATTAAGGATTTTTTTTTTTTGGCGCATTAGAATTGGCGGACAAAAATATCATGTTATAAATAAAAGAATGGATTTTAAATAGTAGGAATCGCCAAAGGATTTTTATATATATTTATATATATAATATAAGCTAAAATAAAACGAATCGCGCGCGGCAGTTCGCATATCGCCAATCGTAACTTCAAACGGTTGTACCGAAAGATCCGACTGTCGGATTTTCCCAAAACTGGAACCGTTAGGACCGTTTTGGGAAGATCTTCTCGACGATATGAATTTCTTCAAAATCCAACGGTTAGATTTCAAAATATGTGTAAATCAAATTTTGGTAAAAACAGCGCCAGGGTCGTCTATCGACCCGAAGCGTCGTTTAACTAATTCTCACTATTTTTAAATAAATAAAAATAGCAGTAAATCGTTATAAATGGATATAAACGACGTGAAATGATTTAAATGATAATTACGCGATGATTATTTGAAAAGGCAGAGTTTAACTCATTTCAAATAATCAAACGACGATTTAAATCGAAATAATAGAAGACGATGTTGAAGACCGGCGATCTTCACGTCGAACGGGCAACGATTATTGAGACCTTGGACTGATTTGCTCCCAGAAAGGGGTTGATGTAGTAGTTGGCCGGTCGTATGTGTTGATCGCCCGGATAAGCGAGAACCTCTCCGGTATCTCCGGTTTCATTCAAACCCAGAACGGACTTGTATGGACGTGCGTCTGACGTTGGAATTCGTTTCGTGTAACTAAATCAATTTTTATTAATGTATGCTTGTTTGGTGGTAGAGAATTTATTCTCTGCTTAACACCCTGGTATATGTTAGTAGTTATCGATAGCATGACGCGAATTGTCAATGTGGCATGCTAAGATGCATTGATCAAGGCTTTTGTTGAAAAGCAGGCCTTGTGGTTGATGATCCAAGCACGGCCTGTTTAGGCATAGCTTTGTGTATAGCGTGACTTCGCGAGCCTCACACCCCGGTATGAGTCAAAAACGGGATACGGACTGCAGGTCGTGCACACGTTTCTTTCTAGCTAGAGTGATGTCAGGGACCTACCAGCGCTGACATTTTACTTATGTGGATGATGGATTTTGAGGCGCCTCGTGTTTTATAGGCCGTTGGTGGTCATATTATAGGTCCAAAGGGACCGGGAAGCGTGTGTTCAGGCATAACTAATCCACTGCCCATAGGCGGGGACCGGCCCTGAAGATCCAAGGGTTCACTACGGGGAATCCTGAGGCATTTGCTAGAGTGTCTCGAATCGGAGAGGAGCTTGCCCCTAGCCTCGACTCATGACGGAAACCAATTCTCCAATACGCCATTACGATTTTTAATTGTAAACTTATATACGGCGACATAGTAGGATGGGGTACTATGCCGTCTAGGATTAATACATTTATATTGAAATGATTTATGAAAACATATACACACTAGTAGTAATGCGTTTGACGTATTTATCATCTTTTGATCGTTATAAAGAAAAACCCTTTCCTCTGGTGTGCGTTGCATTGTGTAATGGGACTTGGGTCTTATAACGATCTCATTTTTCTTTAAATGCATAGCGTTATTTAAACGACTTACTTAATTATGCACTGGCAATCCAATGGAGTAAACCCGTTCCGCCTTAGCGGCGTGGTCCTGTGATTCACCGTATGATTAGTTAGTATAGAAAGATTTCTCATACCAGTCCCACGGCTGACTCGAATTTTGTTTCACTTTGCAATTTCGGGTGCCCTCTTTCCACACGGGTAGCCAATTGACAGGTTGTTAGTTTGCTTCCTTGGAGTTGCTGATCTTGGAGCTTGCTTATTTGCTTTGGTGCTGCTGCTTATCGAGGTGCTTTGCTGGACTATGCAGACCCTCATCTTTATCTTTGTTTCTGCTTAGACTTTGAGACATTCTGATCGTATTCCATTTCATTTCAAACTGTATTTTTGACATTCTATACTTGTTTTCCTTTTGTTGGGATTTTGATGTAATAAGTAGGACTCTGTGACTGAGATTCTGTGTTATGATAACATCCATATTCCGCTGCAATGTTGATGTTGTTATTTTATAGTTTCTTATATTTATGCTGTTATCTGTGTTATGTGTTGCTATATTTATGTTGTATTCCAATGATCATCTCAGCTTTCGTTCTACGGAAGTTTGGGGTTATCACAGTTAATGTATTTTAAGAAAATTTCATACGAACACGGATTTTTAATGAATTTTTCCAATGTGTAACTTCCAATGTGTAACTTATAAATAATTTCATACGAACACGGATTTCATACCAGTCCCATGACTGACCTGTAGTTTGTTTCACTGGCAAACTCGGGTGCCCATATTTTTCCACACGGGCAGTCGAGTTGCTTGTTTTGCAGATATCTATTCTTTTAGCAGGATCCTGGATCGAAGCCTAAAGCTGTGTCCAGAGCTTAGTAGTCTTCCGCTGTTTACTGTATTTTATTTAATGTATTAAATCTTTTGTAGTTTATCTTCCGCTGTAATTTTATTGCAATGTACTCTGATATATTCTGTACTCTGATGTAACATTATTATGATGTAATAAAAGTCTGCTGTTATTGTTCTGATGTATTGTATTCCCAAAGTTAAAGTATTCGAAGATTTCCAACCTTTGGGTCAGACCTGTGTGGTTTATGGTCGATTCAAAGAGCGGGAATTTCCGGGTCTTTACAATCTTAGCATGCCACACAGACAATTCACACCATGTAACTGATGGCTATCAATCACACAGAATGAATTCCAATGTCTGACACACAGTCCATTTACAAATCTGTTCTGGGTCGGAACGAAACCGGAGGCACTATATACCTCGCATACCCATCGATCTCCACGTACGTCTGGACGATCACCACTCATTATCCATATTTCGGGATGCCTCCCAATCAGGACATCAGTTACCATCCAAACGAGGTGAAGATCTCCGGTCTTCGACCACCGTCTTCATCTTCGATTTCTTATCGTCGATTCAGTTATTTAGAATGGGATAAACCCGGTCTTTCTGAGCAACTCGCGTATATAATAAACAAGTGTTACACAAACACAACATACGCCTTATTCCAATTTATTAGTCACTAACCGTAAATCAATAAGAGAACGATTCCCCAAATATTAACCCCGAAGGCCGAAACCAACATCAGATCAAAATCCAGGAAGCCATTCGACTTAGCTAACCTTCAGTTAGTTTCTAAATTTCACATTCCATATCGTTTATAATATTTTATAACGATTTATCGCTATTTTTATTCATTTAAAAATAGCCAATTTATTTAAACGACACTTCAGGCCATAACGCGGCCATGGCGCTGTTTTTCTTCAGATTTGATTTACACATATCTGAAAATCTAACCGTTGGATCTTCACAAAATTTATATCATTAGAAAGATCTTTTCAAAACGAATCCAACGGTTCCAGTTTTGGGAAAATCCGATGGTCGGATCTCTTGGTACAATCGTTTGAAGTTTCGATTTCAAAATACCAACTGCAATGTCGTTATTCGATTTAATTTAATTATATATATATATATATATATAAATATAATCGATTCTGGCGATGTTTTTCTTTAGATTTGAATTAAACATTCCAGACAATCCAGCCGTTGGATCTTTACAGAGTTGGTGTCATTGGAAAGATATTTCCAAAGCGAACCCAACGGTTTCGGTTTCGGGAAAATCCGATGGTCGGATCTCCCGCACTAATCGTTTGAAATCACGGTTTCAAAACACGAACTGCGGCTTCCTTATTCGATTCGTTTAAATTATATTTAAATATATATACATAAATATAATCTTTTCTTCTATTTCAAAACCATATTCTTTTCATACCTTTGATAAAAATGATATTTTTATCCAACTAACATTTATTTCAACACTTCGCTATTTTTAACAATTCATGTATATGATAAAAATGTGATTTTTATTGTAAAACAATTAATTTCAAAACACGACTATTTTATATAGTTCATATAAATGATTAAAATATGATTTTTATTATAAAACAATTTATTTCAAAACAGGACTATTTTATATAGTTCATATAGATGATAAAAATATGATTTTTATTATAAAACAATTTATTTAAAACACGAATACCATTCAACACATGAATTTCTATTCAACGAATGAATTTCTATTCAACACTTGAAGGTTTTCTATAGTTTATATATATAAATAAAAAGGTGATTTTTATATTTAAAATAATTTATTTAAAACACGAATACCATTCAACACATGAATTTCTATTCAACGAATGAATTTCTATTCAACACATGAATATATTCTATAGTTTATATATATAAATAAAAAGGTGATTTTTACATTTAAAACAATTTATTTAAAACACGAATACCATTCAACACATGAATTTCTATTCAACGAATGAATTTCTATTCAACAAATGAAGGTTTTCTATAGTTTTTATATATAAATAAAAAGGTGATTTTTATATTTAAAACAATTTATTTAAAACACGAATACCATTCAACACATGAATTTCTATTCAACGAATGAATTTCTATTCAACACATGAATGTTTTCTATAGTTTATATATATAAATAAAAAGGTGATTTTTATATTTAAAACAATTTATTTAAAACACGAATACCATTCAACACATGAATTTCTATTCAACGAATGAATTTCTATTCAACACATGAAGGTTTTCTGTAGTTTATATATATAAATAAAAAGGTGATTTTTATTGCAAAACAATTTATTTCAAAACACGACTACTTTATATAGTTCATATAGATGATAAAAATATATTTTTTATTATGAAACAATTTATTTCAAAACATGAATGTCGATCAATACATGAATTTCTATTCAATACACGAATATAGTTTCAACACATGAAAATAATTCTAACACATGAATATTATTCAAAATTTCGGTAGCATAACGGCAGGGTAGTTAAAACCGGGACCGTCCCTAGTACGGCTCCTCACTCTACCTTAAAGCCTCGCAGCTTTTGACAATGGGGATTTCATGCATCTAGTTCGCATGCAGGCGGCATGTATATTTTTTTTCTTTTCCACAAACTAATCCTATGTGATTTCAACCAAATAATTCTCAACCACAAACGGGTATTTTTCAACCACAATCAATCAATTTCAACCACAAACAATTCTAAACAACCATTCGCTATCAACCTGTTTTCACACCAATCACAACCAATAAATATCGTCCATGGTTTGTGGACGAGGGGCGTATATATATATATATATATATATATATATATATATATATATATATATATATATATAAGCATTTCACTTCTATTCAACACATATATAATTTTTAAAATGCATATATAACTTATATATCGAACGTACAACTTATACAATGCTTATACAAGAGGTGTACAACGCTTATATAACTCATACATCGACTATATAATTTATACATCGTCGTTTTCCATATCGTTTATAATTTAGAAATCTCAAATTGGGTTCCACTCCACCAAAAATAACAGAAGGCTCAGAAAAATATGCGGTCTCTTCTAGAATGTAGAAGACGTCCACACGAGTCCACTATCTCTAGTTTCACTGAATTTTATCAAAAACGAAAAAGATATGATTTTTACAGTGAAATCAAAAACCGTAGCGCTTTAAACTGCTATAATATAGTTTAAAATTAAATCAGCCGTACCCCAGCAGTTTCGTTCAAAACTAGGTTTCGATTTTACTCGAAATCTGTGAAGCTTGAAGAGGATCGGGCTACGCAGTGTCGAAGGGGGAGGAGAGGCGCTCAGGCGCCGGGGGAAGTGGGCCTACTCGGTGGCGCCAGCTGTCGGCGGCGGCGGCTGAAAGCCCCGAACTTCCCGAGCTCGATTCGAGCTCTACAGGCCACGAAAAAATCCAAACTTCATATGGATGTGAAGCTCGTTGATAGCGCTACAAAAATCCCCAAAGGAGCATGGTGTTTTATTTCGTGTAGGAGGAGGAATCGGAGTGGGAAGTTTTGAGGGGTTTCCGCCTGATATTCGACATCGGGGAGAGAGAAAATTTGAGGTGGACGAATGAGGATTTTTTTTTTATATATATTTTTAAATTTCGAAAATACACTCTTTCACCCACGAACCCCAATTCAAGCCCAATGACTGTCGTTTCTACCGAAATACCCCCATTCTGAACGCAATGGGATATGTTTTGTAGGCCCATTCGACTGTTTCAGTCAGTCTTTCTTCAAATTAAAATATTAAACATTCAATATTTGATTTGAACTTACATTTCAATTTGCCGGGGCCACATACTGATTCTAAAAATTCCCGAAAAATAAATCTAGCTATGTTTTGACGATACAGTCCCAAAAAAACTAGTTTCGTCGAATTCTGAGATCGTTTGAAAAATGGCCATTTTCTGGTCGATCCAATTTAACATAAATCGACCAAACACATTTTCCTTTGCCACGCTCACATACTAGCTTCAAAAATTATGAAATTTGAAACCTAGCAATCATTTGACATCCCAGATCCAACAAAAGTGGTTTCGTCGAATTCCGAGGTCGTTTGCAAAATGGCCATTTTCACGGGCTATATAAACTCTATAGCGACCTTTCTGAAAATTCGTTTGGCCATAACTTTTGCTTCCTTCTATGAAACTTCAATTTTTCAGATTCGTTAGAAAGATATTCACTAACAGATTTAAATATTTTTGGTTTCACTAAAATCTGTTTTGTTTTGCACCCGGTACAGTCAGTCAAAGTTTGAATTCAAATTTTGAAACTACCGCGCCATTTCAGGCCTTGTTTATAATTAGAATTAATTATATTTATTTTCAAACGTCGATTCAAACTCATTTTTCGTTGTTATTATTTAAAATATTCATTTTAAATATTCTAAATTCACCAAATTAGCCAATTTAAAAATTTTAAATTTGTTCAGATTTTTCGGGTTGTTTCAACTTCATTCTTCTACAATTTCAGTCCTACCAAAACTTTTGGTTCTTGTTTATATTACACATCATTTATACTCACATTCATTTATTCTGAATGATTTATCACCAATTCATATTCCATTCAAATTGATTCTGATCAATTTATTTACTTCGATTTATTTAACTTTCTTAAGTTAAATTTTAAATTCCAGAATTCAAATACCCGGGTTTCCATTTCAAATCCTTTGAAATAACATAAATATATACATATATTTATAATCTTCTCAAATTCAAAACATTTGAATTTTCCAACTAAACTTGTTTTCTTTCAAACAAATTTCCATCAAAAAACTTTTCTAAGGCAGTAATCCTTCACTTAGAAACTCGAAAATGAACACTGATGATGTTGCAATTATCATCAGAATTATTTTCCAGCCACTGAAGTGAGTTCAGTGTTTTGTCACTTTCAAAATCCATTCAAAACGATTTCTATTCACAAATCCTTTCAAAACAAAGCACTATTGCTTTAATATACTTTGGAAAATATTTTCCTAACTTCCCATGATTTTAAATTCTGAATTCTGGTTAGAATTCAATTTCAATTTATCACATTTGTATATTTTATTTCTGTACAAATTCTACTTGGTTATATATAACCATTTAATTTCTTATAATCTTAGTTGATTATAATAACAACCAACACATCCATGTATTATAATAATTTCAGAAAATTATTCCTTCTATATCAAAAATAGAATTTTGGGTAAAATTATTTCATTTACCCATTTAAAAACAATATCGTGTTCAATCTTCTATTCGAGTATTTACAAACTCTTATCGACATCGTGGCGTCCCACGATTCGACCAGAATTCATAAACCACTCAACTGACAAGTCAACACAATATAAAACAACTTTTATATCAATTAATAAATATATGCTCTCGTATATATATACACACACTTAACTCATTCTAGGGTACTACTGACCCTATCTCTAATGAGCACAATACACACAAGCCTAAGTATTCTCTCAACCTAAGCTCTGATACCAAGTGTAACGGCCCGCAAATCCATAATATAAGAGTTGAGTACATACACCATACATCCAACCCAAATCTCACGAAAATACGAATCATTTTTTTTAGAAGAAGAAGGTAGAAGAAGAACAGAAACAACAACACAGAATCTCACATCACAGCAGAATAAAATATAATATATCATAACTTTTGAAATACAAAATTTTAACTGTATAACATATCATTGTCAGAGTATCACTATCAGAGTACAACTTACAACACAGCGGAAATAACAATAACTAGAAAACGCTGAATGTAATAACCCGAAAATGCGAGCCAGTTTGAAATTTTTATTTTGGCAATTTTAGTGAATTTTGAATATTTAAAATGGATTATTTTAAATAATATCGACGAGAAAATTTATTTTGAATATAATTCGACGTATATATTTATACGTCGTCGTTAGAATATAAATAATTATATATAATTATAAATAGAATTGAAAATGGCGCGGTAGTTCGATAATTCGATTTCAAACTTCAATTGAATGTACCGGGTGCAAAACAATCTGGATTTTAGTGAAACCAAAAATAATGGGATCTAATTGATAATATCTTTCCAACGAATCCGCATAATCGAGATTTCATAGCAGGAATCAAAAGATATGTCCAGTTGAAAATTCTGAATAGTCGCTATGGAATTCAGGCCCTTAAAAATGGACATTTTGCAAATGACCTCGGATTTCGACGAAACCACTTTTGTTGGGTCCGTGATGTCAAACTATTGCTAGGTTTCAAATTTCATAATTTTTCGAATCAATATGTGAGCGTGGTAAAGGAAAACGCGTTTGACCATTTCAGTTGATTTTAATCGACTGGAAATTGGCCATTTTTAAAACGGTCTCAGAATTCGACGAAACTAGTTTTGTTAGGACCGTATCGTCAATACGAAGCTAGAAAATATTTTTCCGCAATTTATAGAGTTAGTATGTGACCCCGGTAATTCGAAATGTACGTTTAAAATTCAATATAGTGATTTAAATGTAAATTCAACGGAAACTGATTCAAACGATCGATTCAGCCTACGATACATATCCCATTGTGTTCGGAATGGGGGTGAAACGCTATAGACGACAGGCGGTGGACCTCGTTTCGAGTTCGTTTGTAAAAGTCAACTTTTTAAATTAATTAAATATAAAAATAAAAATAAAAATATAATCCTTTCTCCCCTATACGTTCTGGCCCCCCCCCAATTTATTTTCAGAATAGAATTTTAAATAAAAAAAAAAGAAGAAGAAAAAAAAAAAAAAAACCCCCTCGATCCCGCCGCACGCCACCGCCGCCCCCCTACGACTCCGCCTCCTCCCTGGCCAGCCGCCCTTCCCACGACGCCCTTCCCTCTTCCTCCTTCTCCGCTTCCATTTCTCCAGCACCCCATCGACGAAACCCAGCCCCTGCCTGAAGCCGCCGACCACCGCTCCCTGCGCCATCGCCCCCCCCCCCCCTCCGACGATCCTCTCGCCTAACTCGAGATCCCAGAAACCCCAATCGACAGAGCGACGCCCCCTTTCCTCGATCGACGCGTCGAAGCCCTACTCCCGAAGCCGACTGTTGCACCACCTCCTCCGATCGAAGTAAGTGTTAATTACTAGTCTAAATTTATTTTCAGTTTTAATTAAAATTAGCAAAGGAAAAAGAATGATTTTTCATATGTTTAAGCATTAGGAAAGAAGTCCGAGATTTTTACTTAAGCAAAGGAGCGGTTTTGATTAGTATGAAGAAGCAAATATGATTTTTATATTTTTAAAGTATTAAAAATATAATATTTATAGGATAGAGAACATAAAAATATCATCTTTGTATATGTAGCAAAATAAAAATCTGATTTTTATTTTATATACGTTGAAATCAGGTGAAATCTTTAAATTTAAAAAGGTGAAATCTTTAAACTTAAAAAGGTGAAATCTTTAAATTTAAAAAGGTGAAATCTTTAAATTTAAAAAGGTGAAATCTTTAAATTTAAAAAGGTGAAATCTTTAAATTTAAAAAGGTGAAATCTTTAAACTTAAAAAGGTGAAATCTTTAAACTTAAAAAGGTGAAATCTTTAAATTTATAAAGGCGAAATCTTTATATAGAAAATAGCGTGATAAAAATATAATTTTTATCTATATAACATAATAGCAAAAATTCGATTTTTATATATTGAACTTTGAAATAAAAATTCGATTTTTATATATTGAACTTTGAACTAAAAAATTCGATTTTTAACATATGAAGTGATTATAAAAATATGATTTTTAAATTGAAAACGAACAAATAAAAATGTGATTTTTATTTTAAAAACATCAGAATATAAAAATGTGTGATTTTTATATATATATATAGTGACTACGGGCAGCGAAGATGACGAAGACGGGATAACGAAGAAGATTTCTATCAATGAAGTGCCGTGGAGCTTGGATAGCTTTCGGTGAGAACTTCTCACTCTTAATTCTCTTTTTCTAGATATATATATATACTAGGATGCAGACGGTGCTTATTAGAAGCACCCGACACCCGTCCACATACCATGGACTTGTTTGTTTGGATGTTTGGTGATTGATTGAGATATTGGTTTGAATGTGGTTTGTGGTGTGAAAAATCGAATCGATAAATTGGTTAGGATTAGACGTGCGCCGTTATAAGGCGAAGGAGTAAGACTAGGTTAGACTCTCACTCCAAATTTTGTGGTTTGCATAACGAAAGTGATTTGATTGATGTGTGAATGGCGTGGGCCTTCACTAGACCGGGGATAAGGCTAGGCCTTGTCCCGTTTCTAGTATCGTGCCGTTATGCCGCCGAAATTTTCTAAAATATGTTAGAAAAATAAAAATATCATTTTTATTGTGTAAATGAAATGAATAGAAATTCAAGTGTTGAAATAGAATATTTTATCGTTAAAAATAATTTTTAACGTGAAAGTGAATAAATAAAATATTTATAAACAAATCGGCCGATTTGTTTATATACACTGATTTGACTGATATTGATTGGGTTGATAAATTTTACACATCGCCCAACTGCACAAATAAAATCTGTGTTTGATTGTTTGAAACCCCACACGGGTGTTGGGATGAAATTTGAAGTTCACTCATCCTGATTGATCAAATATGTCGATCGATCGATTGACAGGCTGTTATAAGCGTTAGATATCGATATTTGATGCTTATGCGGTGTAGTGCACTTTGGTTGATGGTTGATTATTTTTCGACGCTATTATATACATGTGTGGTATGGAATCCATATAATTAACGTTATATGGTGATTGATTGGGCCTCATTCCAATTGGGAAAATAAGGAATATTATAAAAGAAAATTCATGTGTTGAATATAAAAATAGTCATGTGTTGACAATGTTCATGTGTTGAGTGAAATATTTTAAATAAAATAAATTACATCTTTATCACATTTAAAATTAGAACTACTTCCCAGTAGAAGTCTAATTGAAAATCAAACGATAGATACCATAGTTTTATAAAATATTTCACATAATAAAAATAGTGATGTGTTGACAGTACTCATGTGTTGAGATTAGTCGTGTGTTGAAAGAAATATAGGTTCATGTGTTGAATTGAATAGAAGTTTTTGAAATATATAAAGCCGTATGGATTAGAGATGCGCTATTTTGACGTGAACGATATTTATATCGATTTTATTCGTTTTACAACGAATATTGAAAAGTGATTTCAAAACTAAATATTTTGAAATGAAATTCAATTGAATTAGATTAAAATTCGAATTGAATAGGAAGTGAATTTGAATTTGAATAAAATAGAAATGAATTGAATTGAAAACGATTTCGAAATGAATTGAATTGAAAACGATTTCGAAATGAATTGAATTGAAAACGATTTCGAAATGAATGGAATTGAAAACGAATTCAAATTGAATTGAAAGTGAATTGAAATGAATTCAAATTGAATTAAAATTTGAATTGAATAGAAATGAATTTTAAAACGAATTTATAAAGAAAAATTCAATTTTGGCTTTGAATGGAAATAGTGTTGAAAGGATTTTGAAAACGAATTTAAAACGATTTATAAAATTCGTTTTAAAAGGAAATCGACGAAATATATAATATATATATATTATATATATATAATGGCCTGAATAGAACGCGCCGCGCCGCGGCAGTTCGTGAATTTCGACCATTTATTTCAAACGGACATTGCGGGAGATCCGACCGTCGGATTCTCCTAAAACCGGAACCGTTGGGTTCGTATCGAAAAGAACTTTCCAATGAATATTAGAAATTTGAAATCTAACGGTTGGATTTGGAATTATGTCCAAATCAAATTCGAAAAAGGTCGTTGTAAGTGCAGTTCGATGGCCGTTGTTGGAAATCGACTGTACGGGCCTTGATAAAATTATTAAAAATATCTATAATTTGTGTAAAATTATAATATGTGAATTGGAAAGAATTGGGCTGGAAAATTCCACATTTGAATAGGTAAAAATAGATTTTTATCGAAATGAACTAGTTTTGAACTAGAATTGAAATCAATTTATTTTTAAAATAAATAAATTGAATTTGAAAGTGATTTTGAGAATAATCGATAATTTCCAATACGTGGATTGGACTGGAGCTAAATCGAAATTATCTTCGGGATATTTCGATGTTGGATTTCGTGACTATACAAATATTGTTATGGGGATTTGAAAGATATATTTTATATCGTTATTTCCAATACGATATTTGTTGGTTTCAGAATTTGGTATTGAATATAAGTCGATATATTTTCTATTCAGAGCCTTGTATTTAATATCAAATGTGATTTGGGTTTGTCGTGGATCGTGTTTTGATGACATTGGTTCTTTAACCCAGTTAAAGGCAGGATATTGATTTTTGAAAAGATTAAAACTAAGTAGAGTTTTAATGAATCTTTAATTAGATTAAAATGTGAATTGATAATTTAAATTATCAAATCTGAAAAGTGATCGAGAGTGGAGTACCACCAGTTTTGCTCCAAAGCGATAGTTAAATCTTTAATTAGATTTGAACGTGAAATGGTAATTAATTTTACCGATAACACCGTGGTGTTAGATGTGGGGTATTACCAGTTTTCTCCATGGGATATATAGGTTGGGATTGGGAAATAAAATAAATAATTACTTCGGTGTGGTTCGTTAATCCCGACTAGTTTGAAGTGATATCCAAAGGAAGATTATAAGATACATTTAGAAGAATTTATCTTGGATAAAATTAATGGGAACATTTCCCTAAGAATGTGATATTGTGAATAAAAGAATATTCTGAATTGGGATGAGGCGTTTGTTGTGTTTGTGTAACATTCGTTATTATATACGTGGGTTATTCAGAAAGGCCGGGTTTATACCCATTCTGAATAATCGATTCGACGAGATGTCGAAGATGAAGACGGTGGTTGAAGACCGGAAGTCTTCACATCGTTTGGGTGATTACTGATGATCTTGATTGGGCTGTACACCCAGGATGAGGGAATCAGTTGGTGATCGTCCAGACGTACCTGGAGATGGATGGATATGCGAGGAAAGTGCCTCCGGTTTCGTTCAGACCCAGAACGGACTTGTAAATGGACTGTGTGTCTGACATTGGATTTTAGTCCGTGTGATTGATCTCTATTAAATATATATCTGTTTGGCGGCGGAGAATTTATTCTCTTGCTTAACGCCCTTCTCTGAGACGTACGAGCTTAGGGGTTATATATTGATGGATATCAAACGCATGGAGTGAATTGCCTGTGTGGCATGCGTAAGTGGCAATTGATCAAGGCTTCTGTTGAAAAGCAAAGTCTTGTGGTGGTGATCAAAGCACGGCCTGTGTGGCGTAGCTTTGTGTATAACGTGAATTCGCGAGCCTCACACCTCGGTATGAGTCAAAAACGGGATAGTGACTACAGGGAGAGCACGACGTTTCTTTCTAGCTAGGGTGGTGTCAGTGACCTACCAGCCCTGACATTTATATACTTTTCACCTGTGTGGTTGTTGGAATGCGAGGCGCCTCGGATATAGGTCTGTAAGGACCGGGAAACGTGTGTTCAGGAATTGCCAATCCTCAAAAGTAAGAGAGGACCGGCCCTGAAGATCCAAGGATCATAGTGGGGTCCTGGGACATTTGCTAGAGTGTCTCGAACGCGGAGAGGAGCTTGCCCCTTGCCTCGGCTCATGACGGAATCCAATTTCCAATACGTGATATTGCGGTTTTAATTGTAGAACTAGTATGGCGACATGATATATGGTACCCATGCCGCCTATGATTGATACTTATGATTGAAATTGTTTTGGCACTATACACTTATTATAGTATCAAATAATGTGTTTTAAACGTATCAAGCATGCTTTGGCTGTTATAAGGTAAAAACCCTATCCTCCGGCTTGCGTTGCATTGTGTGATGGGACCTGGGTCTTATAACAGCTTCATTCTTCTTTATTTAGCATTGCGCTGTTTGTTTTATGCACTGGTATTCTTGGGAGGAAACCCGTTCCGTGTTATACGGCGTGGTCCCTTGATTTACCGAACTTTAAAATAAAGAATTATAACTGTTTTAGTTCTCACACCAGTCACATGACTGACCTGGAGTTTATTGTTTTAACCTAAACTCTGGGTGCCCCTATTTTCCGCACGGGCAGCTAGTAGTTTTGGTTTTGCAGATTTATATTCACAGGTTCCTGATATACAGCTGGAAAGATGCTCGGAAAGCTCTGTATCCGTGCATCACTTCTAGTTGTGATTTTGTATTATTTTCCGCTGCTATGTAATTTAATGTAATCTCTGATATTTATCGAATGTAATTTATTCATTTATACTCTGTATATTCTTGTATCTGATGGAATTGTTGTAATAACAATGAAATGTTCTTCCGTATGCGTCCTTTTGTGTATTGTTCTCAAAGTATTCGTGCTTTCCTTCACGGGGAAGTTACGGGTCCTTACAGTGGTATCAGAGCTTTGGTTTACAGAGCTCGAGAACAAGACACATTAGAACCATACGAAAGAATTCATCAGATATTGGATTAGTAATATCCAATTAGAATGACTCGTTAGAGATAGGATCAGTAGTATCCTAGAACGAGTGTGAAGAGTATATTTTTCAAATGAAAACAATTTTGTTTTGAAAATTTAAATCGTTTTAAACGTATTTGAATATTTATTTATTTTGAATATGGGCAATCGAGTATATATAGATTTCGCGTATACGCGTCATGAACGTATATTCGAAATTTTAATATACTGGGTAGATATGGAATCACATTCCAGATATCCGGGGATGATTCTGATGATGGTGCATCATCATCAGTATTCATATTCGAATTTCGAAGGTGTGATATCTATATATTTCCATTAGACTGGTGTGAGAACCAAAACTTATATAGTTAGAATACATTGTTGTGAATTGGCATCAAAAACATGATTTTCTGTATATGTATCAAATTATGAATTTGAAACTCTAATTCACTAATTGATTGATGTTTGTGTTGTTTGTTTAATTGTTTGCTAATTTTAAACCATTTTGCCTAATTTGATCAAATATTGAATTGTATTGAAAATTGGTCGCATTTGCTTGCATATACATATACTTACTTTGAACAGGTCATAGCAAGGAGGCTAGAGCAGAGAATAAAATTTGTTTGCCCGACAAATAGGTACATGTTTACTACATAATTTCCTGTTTTGTTTGGGTGATGATGATTTTGTGAGCCTATTGGCTAGCCGCTTGGCTTTTTCTTTTTCTTTTTGAGATCTGAAGGACCGGGGAAGCTATTTGAAATTCCCCGATGCTCCCGGTGCAGGGGAGGTTATGGCGAAATTTTTCGAAAATTTAGGGTGTTAGCCAAATTTTTGAAATTTTGAAAATTCTCAGAAACTAAAAAGTTGGAGAATGGAAGCCAGATCGAACGTAGCGTTGAATAATCAAACCACTTTCGACTTTGTTCCTTTTCGGGGACGAATAGTTTTAAGTGGGGGAGATTGTAATAACCCGAAAATGCGAGCCAGTTTGAAATTTTTATTTTGGCAATTTTAGTGAATTTTGAATATTTAAAATGGATTATTTTAAATAATATCGACGAGAAAATTTATTTTGAATATAATTCGACGTATATATTTATACGTCGTCGTTAGAATATAAATAATTATATATAATTATAAATAGAATTGAAAATGGCGCGGTAGTTCGATAATTCGATTTCAAACTTCAATTGAATGTACCGGGTGCAAAACAATCTGGATTTTAGTGAAACCAAAAATAATGGGATCTAATTGATAATATCTTTCCAACGAATCCGCATAATCGAGATTTCATAGCAGGAATCAAAAGATATGTCCAGTTGAAAATTCTGAATAGTCGCTATGGAATTCAGGCCCTTAAAAATGGACATTTTGCAAATGACCTGGGATTTCGACGAAACCACTTTTGTTGGGTCCGTGATGTCAAACTATTGCTAGGTTTCAAATTTCATAATTTTTCGAATCAATATGTGAGCGTGGTAAAGGAAAACGCGTTTGACCATTTCAGTTGATTTTAATCGACTGGAAATTGGCCATTTTTAAAACGGTCTCAGAATTCGACGAAACTAGTTTTGTTAGGACCGTATCGTCAATACGAAGCTAGAAAATATTTTTCCGCAATTTATAGAGTTAGTATGTGACCCCGGTAATTCGAAATGTACGTTTAAAATTCAATATAGTGATTTAAATGTAAATTCAACGGAAACTGATTCAAACGATCGATTCAGCCTACGATACATATCCCATTGTGTTCGGAATGGGGGTGAAACGCTATAGACGACAGGCGGTGGACCTCGTTTCGAGTTCGTTTGTAAAAGTCAACTTTTTAAATTAATTAAATATAAAAAAAAAAAATATAATCCTTTCTCCCCTATACGTTCTGCCCCCCCCCCCCCCCAATTTATTTTCAGAATAGAATTTTAAATAAAAAAAAAAGAAGAAGAAAAAAAAAAAAAAAAAAAACCCCTCGATCCCGCCGCACGCCACCGCCGCCCCCCTACGACTCCGCCTCCTCCCTGGCCAGCCGCCCTTCCCACGACGCCCTTCCCTCTTCCTCCTTCTCCGCTTCCATTTCTCCAGCACCCCATCGACGAAACCCAGCGCCTGCCTGAAGCCGCCGACCACCGCTCCCTGCGCCATCGCCCCCCCCCCCCTCCGACGATCCTCTCGCCTAACTCGAGATCCCAGAAACCCCAATCGACAGAGCGACGCCCCCTTTCCTCGATCGACGCGTCGAAGCCCTACTCCCGAAGCCGACTGTTGCACCACCTCCTCCGATCGAAGTAAGTGTTAATTACTAGTCTAAATTTATTTTCAGTTTTAATTAAAATTAGCAAAGGAAAAAGAATGATTTTTCATATGTTTAAGCATTAGGAAAGAAGTCCGAGATTTTTACTTAAGCAAAGGAGCGGTTTTGATTAGTATGAAGAAGCAAATATGATTTTTATATTTTTAAAGTATTAAAAATATAATATTTATAGGATAGAGAACATAAAAATATCATCTTTGTATATGTAGCAAAATAAAAATCTGATTTTTATTTTATATACGTTGAAATCAGGTGAAATCTTTAAATTTAAAAAGGTGAAATCTTTAAACTTAAAAAGGTGAAATCTTTAAATTTAAAAAGGTGAAATCTTTAAATTTAAAAAGGTGAAATCTTTAAATTTAAAAAGGTGAAATCTTTAAATTTAAAAAGGTGAAATCTTTAAATTTAAAAAGGTGAAATCTTTAAACTTAAAAAGGTGAAATCTTTAAACTTAAAAAGGTGAAATCTTTAAATTTATAAAGGCGAAATCTTTATATAGAAAATAGCGTGATAAAAATATAATTTTTATCTATATAACATAATAGCAAAAATTCGATTTTTATATATTGAACTTTGAAATAAAAATTCGATTTTTATATATTGAACTTTGAACTAAAAAATTCGATTTTTAACATATGAAGTGATTATAAAAATATGATTTTTAAATTGAAAACGAACAAATAAAAATGTGATTTTTATTTTAAAAACATCAGAATATAAAAATGTGTGATTTTTATATATATATAGTGACTACGGGCAGCGAAGATGACGAAGACGGGATAACGAAGAAGATTTCTATCAATGAAGTGCCGTGGAGCTTGGATAGCTTTCGGTGAGAACTTCTCACTCTTAATTCTCTTTTTCTAGATATATATATATATATACTAGGATGCAGACGGTGCTTATTAGAAGCACCCGACACCCGTCCACATACCATGGACTTGTTTGTTTGGATGTTTGGTGATTGATTGAGATATTGGTTTGAATGTGGTTTGTGGTGTGAAAAATCGAATCGATAAATTGGTTAGGATTAGACGTGCGCCGTTATAAGGCGAAGGAGTAAGACTAGGTTAGACTCTCACTCCAAATTTTGTGGTTTGCATAACGAAAGTGATTTGATTGATGTGTGAATGGCGTGGGCCTTCACTAGACCGGGGATAAGGCTAGGCCTTGTCCCGTTTCTAGTATCGTGCCGTTATGCCGCCGAAATTTTCTAAAATATGTTAGAAAAATAAAAATATCATTTTTATTGTGTAAATGAAATGAATAGAAATTCAAGTGTTGAAATAGAATATTTTATCGTTAAAAATAATTTTTAACGTGAAAGTGAATAAATAAAATATTTATAAACAAATCGGCCGATTTGTTTATATACACTGATTTGACTGATATTGATTGGGTTGATAAATTTTACACATCGCCCAACTGCACAAATAAAATCTGTGTTTGATTGTTTGAAACCCCACACGGGTGTTGGGATGAAATTTGAAGTTCACTCATCCTGATTGATCAAATATGTCGATCGATCGATTGACAGGCTGTTATAAGCGTTAGATATCGATATTTGATGCTTATGCGGTGTAGTGCACTTTGGTTGATGGTTGATTATTTTTCGACGCTATTATATACATGTGTGGTATGGAATCCATATAATTAACGTTATATGGTGATTGATTGGGCCTCATTCCAATTGGGAAAATAAGGAATATTATAAAAGAAAATTCATGTGTTGAATATAAAAATAGTCATGTGTTGACAATGTTCATGTGTTGAGTGAAATATTTTAAATAAAATAAATTACATCTTTATCACATTTAAAATTAGAACTACTTCCCAGTAGAAGTCTAATTGAAAATCAAACGATAGATACCATAGTTTTATAAAATATTTCACATAATAAAAATAGTGATGTGTTGACAGTACTCATGTGTTGAGATTAGTCGTGTGTTGAAAGAAATATAGGTTCATGTGTTGAATTGAATAGAAGTTTTTGAAATATATAAAGCCGTATGGATTAGAGATGCGCTATTTTGACGTGAACGATATTTATATCGATTTTATTCGTTTTACAACGAATATTGAAAAGTGATTTCAAAACTAAATATTTTGAAATGAAATTCAATTGAATTAGATTAAAATTCGAATTGAATAGGAAGTGAATTTGAATTTGAATAAAATAGAAATGAATTGAATTGAAAACGATTTCGAAATGAATTGAATTGAAAACGATTTCGAAATGAATTGAATTGAAAACGATTTCGAAATGAATGGAATTGAAAACGAATTCAAATTGAATTGAAAGTGAATTGAAATGAATTCAAATTGAATTAAAATTTGAATTGAATAGAAATGAATTTTAAAACGAATTTATAAAGAAAAATTCAATTTTGGCTTTGAATGGAAATAGTGTTGAAAGGATTTTGAAAACGAATTTAAAACGATTTATAAAATTCGTTTTAAAAGGAAATCGACGAAATATATAATATATATATATTATATATATATAATGGCCTGAATAGAACGCACCGCGCCGGGGCAGTTCGTGAATTTCGACCATTTATTTCAAACGGACATTGCGGGAGATCCGACCGTCGGATTCTCCTAAAACCGGAACCGTTGGGTTCGTATCGAAAAGAACTTTCCAATGAATATTAGAAATTTGAAATCTAACGGTTGGATTTGGAATTATGTCCAAATCAAATTCGAAAAAGGTCGCTGTAAGTGCAGTTCGATGGCCGTTGTTGGAAATCGACTGTACGGGCCTTGATAAAATTATTAAAAATATCTATAATTTGTGTAAAATTATAATATGTGAATTGGAAAGAATTGGGCTGGAAAATTCCACATTTGAATAGGTAAAAATAGATTTTTATCGAAATGAACTAGTTTTGAACTAGAATTGAAATCAATTTATTTTTAAAATAAATAAATTGAATTTGAAAGTGATTTTGAGAATAATCGATAATTTCCAATACGTGGATTGGACTGGAGCTAAATCGAAATTATCTTCGGGATATTTCGATGTTGGATTTCGTGACTATACAAATATTGTTATGGGGATTTGAAAGATATATTTTATATCGTTATTTCCAATACGATATTTGTTGGTTTCAGAATTTGGTATTGAATATAAGTCGATATATTTTCTATTCAGAGCCTTGTATTTAATATCAAATGTGATTTGGGTTTGTCGTGGATCGTGTTTTGATGACATTGGTTCTTTAACCCAGTTAAAGGCAGGATATTGATTTTTGAAAAGATTAAAACTAAGTAGAGTTTTAATGAATCTTTAATTAGATTAAAATGTGAATTGATAATTTAAATTATCAAATCTGAAAAGTGATCGAGAGTGGAGTACCACCAGTTTTGCTCCAAAGCGATAGTTAAATCTTTAATTAGATTTGAACGTGAAATGGTAATTAATTTTACCGATAACACCGTGGTGTTAGATGTGGGGTATTACCAGTTTTCTCCATGGGATATATAGGTTGGGATTGGGAAATAAAATAAATAATTACTTCGGTGTGGTTCGTTAATCCCGACTAGTTTGAAGTGATATCCAAAGGAAGATTATAAGATAAATTTAGAAGAATTTATCTTGGATAAAATTAATGGGAACATTTCCCTAAGAATGTGATATTGTGAATAAAAGAATATTCTGAATTGGGATGAGGCGTTTGTTGTGTTTGTGTAACATTCGTTATTATATACGTGGGTTATTCAGAAAGGCCGGGTTTATACCCATTCTGAATAATCGATTCGACGAGATGTCGAAGATGAAGACGGTGGTTGAAGACCGGAAGTCTTCACATCGTTTGGGTGATTACTGATGATCTTGATTGGGCTGTACACCCAGGATGAGGGAATCAGTTGGTGATCGTCCAGACGTACCTGGAGATGGATGGATATGCGAGGAAAGTGCCTCCGGTTTCGTTCAGACCCAGAACGGACTTGTAAATGGACTGTGTGTCTGACATTGGATTTTAGTCCGTGTGATTGATCTCTATTAAATATATATCTGTTTGGCGGCGGAGAATTTATTCTCTTGCTTAACGCCCTTCTCTGAGACGTACGAGCTCAGGGGTTATATATTGATGGATATCAAACGCATGGAGTGAATTGCCTGTGTGGCATGCGTAAGTGGCAATTGATCAAGGCTTCTGTTGAAAAGCAAAGTCTTGTGGTGGTGATCAAAGCACGGCCTGTGTGGCGTAGCTTTGTGTATAACGTGAATTCGCGAGCCTCACACCTCGGTATGAGTCAAAAACGGGATAGTGACTGCAGGGAGAGCACGACGTTTCTTTCTAGCTAGGGTGGTGTCAGTGACCTACCAGCCCTGACATTTATATACTTTTCACCTGTGTGGTTGTTGGAATGCGAGGCGCCTCGGATATAGGTCTGTAAGGACCGGGAAACGTGTGTTCAGGAATTGCCAATCCTCAAAAGTAAGAGAGGATCGGCCCTGAAGATCCAAGGATCATAGTGGGGTCCTGGGACATTTGCTAGAGTGTCTCGAACGCGGAGAGGAGCTTGCCCCTTGCCTCGGCTCATGACGGAATCCAATTTCCAATACGTGATATTGCGGTTTTAATTGTAGAACTAGTATGGCGACATGATATATGGTACCCATGCCGCCTATGATTGATACTTATGATTGAAATTGTTTTGGCACTATACACTTATTATAGTATCAAATAATGTGTTTTAAACGTATCAAGCATGCTTTGGCTGTTATAAGGTAAAAACCCTATCCTCCGGCTTGCGTTGCATTGTGTGATGGGACCTGGGTCTTATAACAGCTTCATTCTTCTTTATTTAGCATTGCGCTGTTTGTTTTATGCACTGGTATTCTTGGGAGGAAACCCGTTCCGTGTTATACGGCGTGGTCCCTTGATTTACCGAACTTTAAAATAAAGAATTATAACTGTTTTAGTTCTCACACCAGTCACATGACTGACCTGGAGTTTATTGTTTTAACCTAAACTCTGGGTGCCCCTATTTTCCGCACGGGCAGCTAGTAGTTTTGGTTTTGCAGATTTATATTCACAGGTTCCTGATATACAGCTGGAAAGATGCTCGGAAAGCTCTGTATCCGTGCATCACTTCTAGTTGTGATTTTGTATTATTTTCCGCTGCTATGTAATTTAATGTAATCTCTGATATTTATCGAATGTAATTTATTCATTTATACTCTGTATATTCTTGTATCTGATGGAATTGTTGTAATAACAATGAAATGTTCTTCCGTATGCGTCCTTTTGTGTATTGTTCTCAAAGTATTCGTGCTTTCCTTCACGGGGAAGTTACGGGTCCTTACACTGAAGCCTCCTGCACCAAGCTCCTTCAGATAAATCTTTAAAATCCTGAACCACTTGACTGCCCGTACAAATTTAGGCACCCAAGAGTTTAGGTAAAACAAAACAAAATTAACTCCGGGTCAGTCATGGGACTGGTATGAGTAAACAAATTAAAACAGTTTGAGAGATTAAATAATATCTCATAAGACCACGCCGTATAACACGGAACGGGTTTTTCCCTTATGAGAATCTCAAACACTTGATTTAACTTTCAAATCCTTTTGAAAGAAAAGGATAAACTTTATATCAAAACTCTTTTGATATTATAATAGTGTCTAAATCAAGTAAATAACAATCTAGTGGAACGTTTGCAATTCACGTTCCACATATATAATATACAATCAAAACCGCGGGAACTTATTGGATATTTGATTTCTAACTATGACAAGGTATGGAACCACCTACCGCTTGTGTATCTCTAGAGGAGAATACACCGAGTTCAACAAGAACATCTTGCAACTCAGCCACACATGACTGACCATTCATTTCGCTGGAGTGTATCGAATGTATATCACCAACGGTTTGGATCAGCAACCGTTTCCGGAATGGGACAGCATCGAATAGAATAAGGAATTAAATGAATCTCTAGATAGGTGATAATACACCCTAATGGGAGCTAACCACATAGCCATGCTGCCTGCCCGATTTTTGTCATTTCCCGGTTGTTGAGGCCTGAGGCTACGATTACTTTCCATTCATTTATAACACGATCACTTTGAATGCCACATTATCAGATCCGTTAATCATTAATTGATTTGCACAAATATTCCAGATATTATGCTAAGGGAATAAATCTGTTGCCACTATATATATTTATACAGGCCAACCCATTCGATTATTGGAAATACTTTGTCAGACATTCGTCAATATATGTTCGTTCTGGGACTGAACGAAACCGAAGGCACTATTCAGTACATCCATCCTAGGCAATCTCTACCTATGACTTATACAAGATCCCTTGCACTTTACTCCGTCTTCAATATATTCAGCATACTTGGTTCGCAACGCTTATGCCAATACGGAGTGGTTCTTCAGATAATAATCCAACCGGTCTCTCCATACTAACAATGTTAAAATGGTCAAAGCTTTGATAGTCGGTGATTTAACTATCAAATGAAAAATGTCTGTGTACACACAACGATCTTATTTCCAAATGGAATTATCGATCAAATCATCAAACATATATATATATATATTCATATTTCCTTATTTTCTATATTAAGAAAATATATGTTATTAACTCTGGAAAACATTCACATTGCATATTTACATATCACTATTCTTCCACATCTATCAGACTCTAACTGTAAACTAGTAAGAGAACAACTTCCTAAGTATAAACCCCGAAGGCCGAAACCAACATCAGATCAATATTCAAAAAGTCGTTCAACTTAACTAATTTCCAGTCAGTTTCTAATTCTGTTTAACTCTATTTATTTAACTCCATTTGATTAACTACTTATCAACACGATCATTTTAAATTTGCAAATCATTTGCTTTAAATCATCGTTCATTTTAAAACGTATATCTCCCAGGATTTTATTTATAAAATTCCTTTTCGTTTATAATATTCTATTTTAAGTTCGTTTCATTGTTGAATTCTATATATATCGATTCCTAGTTTACCAAATCTTATTAAAAATATTCTTTCTCCTTAAATTCCCGGAAAAAATTGCTATAACCTCCTTCGTACCGGGAGCATCGGGAAAATCCCCAAACCGCCACACAGGCCCTCTCCAACCAAAAAGAAAAAGGAAAAGCCAAGCTGCTTGCCGAACGACGCATAAAATCTCATATTCAATTTAAATACGTACCTTTTTGTCGAGCATTATATTTATATCTCTTCTAATACTTTATTCCAAACCTGTCTCATGTATATTCATACATTTCTAATTCATTTCAACTTAATCCAATCGTGTTAACTTAATTCGTTAATTGATTTGCTAATTAACTGTTTTGCCTATTTCACCTTTTTATTTGAATATAACATGTTCAAATATATTCCTAACTTGCATGTCAACTAATTTAATTCTAGTTTCATTTCAAGTTTCATATTTGATTTCAATTATAAATTTACAAATCCCATTTTCTTATCTTACTAAATTTATAAACCCTTTTATAAATTAACTTCCTTGTTTTCAAATTTTACAACAAGTTTCATTTCAAAAATCTATTTGCACTCAATTCATTTTACATTATGAATTCTAGAATAAAAAAAATTATTCCCTTTTTGAAACAATTCAAATTCTATTTTAGATCCATACATGGATTCAAAAATACCAAATTTATCTCATGATATTTCATTTATAGTATTTATAAACCTTATTTACAAATTTACTTGTTTTATATAATAAAACAAGTTCTATTCAAATCTATTTGAAATAAATCTTTTTTACTTTGGAAAAATAAATTTCCCTTTTGCAAATTCACACTTGTATTTATTTTCCTGAATTATCCAAAGCTAATTCAATTTACTTCATTGATAAACTTTGTTTATAAATGAACTATTTATAAACTTCGTTTATCAAGGAACTACTTATTTTATTTTTCAAAACAAGTTTATATTTCAAATCTATTTAAAAATGCAAACTCTATTTTAGAAAAATATCATTTCCCTTTTAAATCTCAAATATCCCTTTCAGGATATTTTTATAAATTAACACTTAGGCCTAGTGATTTCTAAACACCAAACAACCAATTATTTATTTCAGGTTTTCTAACACATCATATATGACAGTATATATGCAAACAAATAAACAAATAGATAATATATTTTTGAGGAATCCAGTTGGATCCCTCCAACCTGTTTTCCTACATCTACAGACGTTAACACATAAATAATACCATCCTACTTCGAGGTAGGATATCGCAGTATAGAAGGTCATCCACTAATATATTTGTGGGGCGCATAGGGAAATCATCCGCTATAAAACTACGGACATCCGCTAATGAGACTGCGAGAACAATCCAATCATCAACCCAATATATATATATAATAGTCAAACCTAAATAACTAATATATAATCAACACAAAAATATTTAAACGCATCCAAGCAACAATCAATTCTTTTTAACAATTAAAAATAATTCTAATTAAATGGTGAGTGAGATTTACTCACCGAGATTTATTTATTGCGATCCGTTCCAATTTAAATCGAATGTATAATTTTTTTTGAATTGTTGCTAACTCCAGAAAATCCAAACAGCCTCCGACTTATCTACTTTGCAACTAGAACCCCACTATAACTCGTTTCAAATTTCCATGGACCTCGCAAAAAAATAATTTTTTTTATAAGTTAATAATATTTTTAATCTTTACTGCACTTGAATGAAATTTCAATTATATACCTTGCTGGAAAAATGACCATATGAACCCTTCTGCCTTCCCTTACATCAACAATATTGCCTTCATCCCTAACTTTGAATTCCACCTGATGATTTCAACGACTCGGAATTCCTACTGTGGCGCCCTTAATTTCAACCTCACCCTCCTGCAAGCCGCGAACAAAAGATGACAGAGCCCCATCCCTTCTGTAACCCCTCAATCACCCATTTCAACATTGAACTCCTGCATCGTACCCTTCGAGCGCCTTCCTAGCAAATCTCGGTGACCTCCCCAGTTCAAATACCAGCATCGCTCGATCACTGCAAGTCCCAAAACCCCATCACGCAACGTTCTAGTCTCGATGTCGAGGAACAGGGAAACGACAGTCCTTGATTTTGATTCCCATTTCCAACCTCCAAATCGCGTTGGACCCTAATCGCGAGCGCCTCCAGATTGTTATCGAGCTTCAAGGCCTCAGCTTTTTCTTTAATCGATCAAATTGATTTTGGTTTTAAATTTGTGGATTCGGTTTTCATTGAGAGGAAGAACACGGATCGATTTTATGAGGAATGGGAAAACGAGATGGCTGTGGTTTTAAAGAGGAAGGGTGTGGCTTTAGTGTGAACTGCGTGTTTTCCTTTCAGCCATGTAAAGGGTGCGGTTTTAAATCAACTGCGTGGCCTTCTTTGGATATCTTCTTGGTGTTTCTTTTAGGTCCACAAAAAGAGATATTTACCTTATAAATTTATATTTTATTTTAATTAATTTAAAACCCGTATCCTTTAATTAAAATACACCCTGATTCTGTAACACCCCACCTCCGCCAGGGTGGCTCTTGCAAGCACTCTGACTTTGGAGGGGCGTTTGAATCAGGTAAACATGCATAATGATATATCAAGGCAGAACAAGAACATATGTATATATGTAAACAGAGTAAATAAGATAAGTAAAACAGCGGAAGATTTCAAACCATTTCAAAAAAAGTCTGGTACATCATAATGTCAACTTTCCAAATACACAAGTCTAGTTAAAAACAACATCACTGGAAAAACTGAAATACATAAGTACTATCCCCAAAATAAGTGATAACCATAGCTAGATTCATGTCAAGACCGTACATGAGCTACAGTCCCACAAGCAAGCGATCAGAAATCCAAGCTAAGCTCCAATATTCCCTCCCTGAGAACCTGGGGGGGGGGGGGGGGAACGGAAGAAAAGAGGCGAAAGAAAAACAGGTCAGTCAAAAAGACTGAGTAAGCCCTACTGCAATCAATGTAAACTGATAAAGTAAACTGGCATGATGAAAGCTGAGATGAACATAAGGATAACTACATACTAGCATGATGATTAACTAACAAGGTAGATAAAGGTGTCATCGCATAATCAGGTTTAAGGTTTTTGCACCACAGGTGTACTAGCAAACTAACATGACTTGAATAAACAAGTATTGATCCCTTGGCCCAATAACATGAAGTGACCCTAATACGCGGTCCAACCAAACGGTCTAGTCGATCGACTCCCTATAAGCCTAACTCGTCACGTGTTGGTGTCAATGCGGCCCAAACATAATTGTATTCAGACTGTGCAGGGTCTCCCGTCGGGTGTATCAAGCCCTAGGGTGTCAACCCCTGGACACCATAAACATAAGTGCACAGTCTCGATCTACTGGTACCCGTGCATGTTTTCCCCGGCTTCGGACTATGTGCACGACCAAAAGTCCGCCCGGAACTACACTGGCGTACCACTCTGCCGTCGCTTTTGGTCTCTTACCTCAAGTCCAGTAATTGTGCCACCCACCCTAGCCTAGACCCTAGAGTCTTAATGATACGAACTTGGGATTACTGCTGGAGTGGACCCCCATTGCTAGGATTTTCTAGTGGGTTAAGTACGGTTTAACCCTTTTGCTAATCATGGATTAACTTGGTTAAGTGTAACGATGAGTTCACGACTTAACCCTGATTAATCTACCAAGCCCAAATTGGTTAAGTATTAAGTGGACCATGACTTAACCCTAATCATGAGGCATTAATTAATTAATGCGCCTTAACCTCTCACATTAGACTTTGTTGCGGTTACTAGTTAAGCCGGTCGGTTCCGGGTAGCTTTACACCACAACTTGGTCTGACCTCGAGTTCAAGGTACAACATGACCAACTTCTCACATTGGGTCCTATTGTTTGTAGCAACTAGTTAAGCCGGTCGGTTCCAGGTAGGTTTACGCCACAAACTCAACCCAACCTCGAGTTGGTTACACTTATATTTTCTAAGTGTCATGTCCATTATGTTTCCAAAACATATTACAAGTTTTCAAGCATTTGGGTAGACCTAACTTAATAGGTAAATTCCCAATGGGTAGACCTAACTTAATAGGTAAATTCCCAATCTTATGTTTTTATGTCTTTTAAGTTTACCCAACCCCAAACGCAATCCCATCGCTTACATATCGCAATAGCGCATAAAGGATAGAAAGAGGGAACTTGGCATAATCATGACATAAAGGTGTTGAAGCCACAAGTTTGACATGGTGGCATATGAAATGTACATATGTTCATATACTTGCATATTGCATCATTAGGCCTCAAAAACATGCATAAAACCAAACTTAGCATATTGGTGATACATGGTGATAAATGACATGTAGAAATTGCCATAAGTTCGCATTTAGCCTCACATGCAAGTTATCATAAGAGATATGATAACTTACATGTTGCCAAAATGCAACCTTTAGCATAAAGCTTGAAGCTTTAAGCTCATAAACCCAAGATAAGCTTGCATAACATGATAACAAGAACAAAATGATCGACCCAAACTTGCATAACATAACTTGCATATCATATGACAAACTTGCATATCAAACTTGCATAACATAACATGATAAACTTGCATATCACAACATGGCAAACTTTCATAGCATAACATGGTAAACTTGCATATCATAGCATGGCATACTTGCATAACATAACATGATAAACTTGCATATCGTAACATGGCATACTTGCATAACATAATATGATAAACTTGCATATCATAACATGGCAAACTTGCATAGCATAACATATCAAACTTGCATAACATGACATAGTAAACTTGCATCATTCATTTAACTTTAGAGTTTAAATATGAAAGTAGAAAAGGGCTTACAATGCTTATGAAGACACAAAAATATGACAAAGCCCTTAAGCAATCAATTAGACCCAAAATGCAAGCTCTAATAGAAAAACCCTTGAGCCAAAATGATCAAAACCCTTGCTTTATGATGTAAATATGGAAACTTGACTTGAATGCAAGCTAATGATGCTCATACAAGCTTGAAAACACTTGTATGCACGGAAAATCTCATAGAAATTTATTTAGGAATTTTATGAAGAGAGTGGAGGCCATGAGAGGAATGATTTTGCCATAGTTTAGTTAATTGAATGAATAATGATGATTTAGGGTTAGGTTAGGGGCTTATTTATAGAGATTAAGATTAGTTTCAACCTTAGGATTAAACCCTAGTTCCAATCTCAGCCCTCAAAACCAAATCTGGCCCCCAAACTCAACACAAACCCAAAATGGTGCACCAGGCAAAACTGCCCGGCTGAGCCAAGTCGACAGCCAAGTCGATAGGGCTGTCGACTTGGGTCCAACCAAGTCGACTCCCAAGTCGACAGGGTTGTCGACTTGGGTGCTCTGGCGGGAATTTTCCCGCCTGGCCCAATCTGCCCTAATTTCCAAATTCAAACTTGAATTTGAAATCTGTTTTTACTTTGAATTTTTCTGAAAACTTCGTTGGGCCTTAATCGGGTCATAAGGACTCCGATTTTCGAAAACTCGGACTCTATTTCGTGTATTTTTCCGAGACGAACGTAATGGCATAGCCCGTTTCCCTTGATTCAGATTTTAGAATTAAATTCTTCCTCGATTTGCGTTATAACAGGTTATTAAAAATACGGGTTGTTACATTCTCCCCTCCTTAAAGGATTTCGTCCCCGAAATCTTCAAGCTAGGAAGAACATATCCTACCATCCAACATCCATCTACTCAAAACATCATCCACGAGCAATCATTGTCCTTACAAGATTCTAAATGTTGTATGAAAATATGCAAAGGTGTGTGTATATGTACTTATCTAATGCAAATATCATCAATGCAAATTATGTTAGTGAAATGAATCCATATGTATGCAATTCCTAACATAATGTATAACATCTATATGTGTGCACATAACATACATCCATATGCGACATCCATGTGATAACACAAAAATTTTCATCCATGAATAAGCATAAACACTCATGCATATGCAATATGAGGTGTGTGAGCCGATCTAGTGCCTAATGTGTATAATGCATCCACGAGTAACCACTTGCAAACACTTGCAACCACTTGCAAACATCAAGCATAACATGTTTCAAACACATGTTTCATCCAAAGGGTTTCTACCTAAGGTTCTCATGACAAGATTAACACGATATAGATAGCAAAAGAAAGATATGCTACAAAGAGATAGGGAAGATAAGCAAGATATACTCTTTTCGGATTACAAGAAATCCCTTCCTAACCCAACCCATATTCTATAAAAGCCCAAAAGGTTTAGTCAACCTAACGGACCCCTCCAAACCCTGACATGTATTACTAACCGATGAGTCATACCCCCTTATGGAGTTTACAACAGAAATGGGATCGAGAATGGGACCGAGAGGATATACGTAAAAAGATAACATACGAGTAAGTTCCCCCGGAAAACAAGGATCAAGGATATACTCTTAGAAAGAGATATGATGCGCGTATCTAGCATTCAGTCTTCTAAGTCACGTTTCCTTGAGTTTAACTCCACTGGGCTTTGATCGTCTTTTACTTCATGATTCCTTGGCTTCTTAACTCTTATTTCGAAATATGAGTTGGAACCCATTTCATTGTCGCCTCTCGTCTTCCTCTTTTACTTACTCTTCTATCATTCTTGGCTTAAACATAACTATGACCACATGGTTTCATGCAAGCTCTCCAAAATTCACCAGTGAATCCTGGATCTCGTTTACTTACTATAAAGTATTCCACGCAGCAGAACTTTTCTTGAAAATACCAATCCACGTTGCCAATTGCTCTTACTAACGTGATTTTCTATAACTCATGGTTGAACGAAATGAACCATCCGCCCGTGAATGATAGGCCGTACTTAGATTTAGTTGCTTGCCCATGACTTCCCGTAGACTATCCCAAGACTGGCTGAGTCATGGTTACTAACTGTCCTTTAGGGAACCTCGTGCAACCGCTTTATTTCTTGAAAATAAACTGTCGCTAGCTATGATGCAGTCCTTTTGCTCTTTACCAGAGTGAAATGAGCACTCTTCGTGAGTCTACCTACTATGACCCACATGCTCGTATTCTCTTTCCTTGACCTTGGTAATCCATAGATAAAATCCATGGGAATACTCTTCCACTTCCATAGTGGAACGTCTAGAGGATGCAATAGCCCACCGGGCTTCTTCGACTCGGCCTTAACTTGCTGGCAAAACATGCACCTTGGGACAAACTCGGCCACCTCCTCGGGTGATGTGCATCTTCAAGAACCTTCTTTCTCTCATCGCGTCTTAGCCATCCCTTGTCATTTATAGCGAGGTGACTTACCATCTCGCCTCGAATCAACTTGTCCATGATCTCGACTAACTGCGGGTCTTCCCTCTGTGAAGTCCCTACTTGATCCAGAAGGGTAGGTCTAAGCTCAAGGGACGCTAACTAACAAATTAAACTGAGAGAACTTCTTACTTCAATTGTCCTCGTCGGAGCTTTTCGGCTTTGAACCGCGACCACTTTAGCAGGATCCACCACTAAGCCTTGCTTAGAAACTATGTGCCCAAGAAATCTAACTTCTTTTCTCCAAAATGACATTTGGAGGACTTGGCTTTCAACTGATGCGCTCTAAGCGTATCCATCACCTCCTTGAGATGTCTAGCATGTTCTTCCTCGTTCTTTAAGAAAGTCAGGATATCTTCTACAAAGATTACCACAAACTTGTTCAGGAACTCCCTAGGCACCCTACACATCAGGTCCACGAAGTAGGCGGGTGCATTAGTAAAACCGAATGGCATGACCAGCCATTCTAAGAATCCATCTGGAGTTCTGAACGTAGTTTTGTCTATACTATCCTCAGCTACTCTGAGCTGATGGAATCCAGTAGCAAGATCAAGAGAAAGCAGATGTTCCTACAAGCTGATCAAACAAATCATCGATCCTTGGTAATGGTTGTCTATTCTTCTTGTTCTACTCACGATAATCAACACAAAGTCGAAGAGAACCATCTGCCTTGGTAGTAAATACTACAGGCGCTCCCCATTCAGATATACTTCGTCTAATGAAGTTCTTCTCAAGCAACTCCTTGACTTGCTTTCTTAACTCTCATCTTGCGGGGCCATGTGCCTAACCGGCCACGAAACTATCTTGGCATTATCAACCAGATAAATGCGGAAATCTATCTCTCGTTTAGGGGTAACCCCCTTCACTTCCCCCAAGATATCAGGATATTCTCGGACCACCCTCACCGATTGCAAACTATCGATAGACGAGTTGAGGGATTCAAGATAACACAACATGACGGGACTCGTAGGGTTACTAGAAATTTTTAGGGTATTACCAAGGCGAGTCATGAGCCTCACAACCCTATGCTCAAAAATCAAGAATGGCTCCAAAACTGGACAACCAATCCATGCCCAAAATCAACCCATACCCCATGAATCCGAGAATATAAGCATCACACGAGAACTCTACACTAAGATAGAGATTTTCAAATCCACTTAGATAATAGACAAATGGGCGGAAACCCCAATTGGATTTGAAACACACACGGGATCATTAACTAGACTAGTACTTAGGTGCAAACTTTCAACTAGATCAGATGAAACAACTATGCGATGCGCTAGAATCAAACAAAGTACGAACAGGAAAATCAGAAATGTAAACAAGACTTCCAACAGAAACACTACCTCGATCATGAGCTGAAAGAACGATGTTGAGGGGATGAACTTGCCCTCTAGATGGTCTTGCACACTGAGTCTGACCTTGCCCTTGCTTCTTCGGGCAATCTTTACTGAAATGTCCAAACTCACCACAACGATAGCATTCACCACTCTTCCTTTTCCTCTTCTTACAATCCTTAATAAGAAGCCCAACTGAACCGCAATAATGGCACTTCCCCTTTTTGTTATTGCCCTTGTTGTTGTTCCCCTTGTTGCCTTGACTCTTGTTCTTGTTCTGATTGCCTTGACTGCTCTGACCACTTGGATTACCCTGATTTCCTTTCCACTGGGAATCAGTCTTCTTGGCTTGAGTATCATTCCTCTTGATCTCCTTCTTGTCACTCCTATTCTCTTCATTGAGTAGGGCCATATTCACCAAACTCTCAAAAGTTGCCCCCAAGGGTATATGAGACATGGCTAAACCATGTAATGGCTCGTTTAATCCTAGAGCAAAGTATAGGGCCTTCTTCTGAGCTGTGTTAACCAAGTCTAAACCGACCCGAGCTAGTTGATTAAACTTATCTATGTATTCCCTAATAGTCATGTCCCCTTGTTTCAGTGATAGGAACCTTAGTCCAAATTTTCCCCGAAAGTCATCCCAAGTCCCAATTGGCCTAGTAGCGGTGGTGACCACCCACCAACGTGCAGCTTCTTCCTTTAGCAACCACACTGCCAATAAAACCTCCCTACGGTCATCTATATCAAAGAAGGCAAAAGGATCTTCGGTTTCTTTCAACCAATTCCTTGCCTCTACAAAAGTCTCGGTTCCAATGAAATTCTTGCAACCCATTGCTTTGAAATCTTTGCAAGTCTTTGCGAAGTCAACTTGAGGATGCTGAGGGGGAGGAGGAAGAGGAACCTCAGTGACAGGAGGAGGAGGAACATTAACTACTGGAGGAGGAGGAGGAGGAGGAACATCTGCGGGGCCGGCTTCGGTCGCCCTAGCCTCCAAAAGTCTCCTATACCAAACAGATACGTACACTCCCTCCGGAATAGTAAAGTTATCGGCCATACTGAAAACGAAGAAAAAGATAGATTCAGAATGGAGAAAAACGAAGGAATTTTGCTAATGGCTTTTTGGGGAATAGCCTTTAAAATAAACTAGACTTTTCTTTGGAAAATACTTTATACTTGGTTTTGAAAATAGTTTTCCAAAAGTTTTAAAAACCTTTTTTGTTCCTTCTCGTAAACCATATGCTCTGATACCAAATGTAACACCCCACCTCCGCCAGGGTGGCTCTTGCAAGCACTCTGACTTTGGAGGGGCGTTTGAATCAGGTAAACATGCATAATGATATATCAAGGCAGAACAAGAACATATGTATATATGTAAACAGAGTAAATAAGATAAGTAAAACAGTGGAAGATTTCAAACCATTTCAAAACAAGTCTGGTACATCATAATGTCAACTTTCCAAATACACAAGTCTAGTTAAAAACAACATCACTGGAAAAACTGAAATACATAAGTACTATCCCCAAAATAAGTGATAACCATAGCTAGCTTCATGTCAAGACCGTACATGAGCTACAGTCCCACAAGCAAGCGATCAGAAATCCAAGCTAAGCTCCAATATTCCTTCCCTGAGAACCTGGGGGGGGGGGAGGATGGAAGAAAAGAGGCGAAAGAAAAACTGGTCAGTCAAAAAGACTGAGTAAGCCCTACTGCAATCAATGTAAACTGATAAAGTTAACTGGCATGATGAAAGCTGAGATGAACATAAGGATAACTACATACTAGCATGATGATTAACTAACAAGGTAGATAAAGGTGTCATCGCATAATCAGGTTTAAGGTTTTTGCACCATAGGTGTACTAGCAAACTAACATGACTTGAATAAACAAATATTGATCCCTTGGCCCAAGCTTTGGCCCAATAACATGAAGTGACCCTAATACGCGGTCCAACCAAACGGTCTAGTCGATCGGCTCCCTATAAGCCTAACTCGTCACGTGTTGGTGTCAATGCGGCCCAAACATAATTGTAGTCAGACTGTGCAGGGTCTCCCGTCGGGTGTATCAAGCCCTAGGGTGTCAACCCCTGGACACCATAAACATACGTGCACAGTCTCGATCTACTGGTACCCGTGCATGTTTTCCCCGGCTTCGGACTATGTGCACGACCAAAAGTCCGCCCGGAACTACACCGGCGTACCACTCTGCCGTCGCTTTTGGTCTCTTAACTCAAGTCCAGTAATTGTGCCCCCCACCCTAGCCTAGACCCTAGGGTCTTAATGATACGAACTTGGGATTACTGCTGGAGTGAACCCCCATTGCTAGGATTTTCTAGTGGGTTAAGTACGGTTTAACCCTTTTGCTAATCATGGATTAACTTGGTTAAGTGTAACGATGAGTTCACGACTTAACCCTGATTAATCTACCAAGCCCAAATTGGTTAAGTATTAATGGGACCATGACTTAACCCTAATCATGAGGCATTAATTAATGCGCCTTAACCTCTCACATTAGACTTTGTTGCGGTTACTAGTTAAGTCGGTCGGTTCCGGGTAGCTTTACACCACAACTTGGTCTAACCTCGGGTTCAAGGTACAACATGACCAACTTCTCACATTGGGTCCTATTGTTTGTAGCAACTAGTTAAGCCGGTCGGTTCCGGGTAGGTTTACGCCACAAACTCAACCCAACCTCGAGTTGGTTACACTTATATTTTCTAAGTGTCATGTCCATTATGTTTCCAAAACATATTACAAGTTTTCAAGCATTTGGGTAGACATAACTTAATAGGTAAATTCCCAATGGGTAGACCTAACTTAATAGGTAAATTCCCAATCTTATGTTTTTATGTCTTTTAAGTTTACCCAACCCCAAACGCAATCCCATCGCTTACATATCACAATAGCGCATAAAGGATAGAAAGAGGGAACCTGGCATAATCATGACATAAAGGTGTTGAAGCCACAAGTTTAACATGGTGGCATATGAAATGTACATATGTTCATATACTTGCATATTGCATCATTAGGCCTCAAAAACATGCATAAAACCAAACTTAGCATATTGGTGATACATGGTGATAAATGACATGTAGAAATTGCCATAAGTTCGCATTTAGCCTCACATGCAAGTTATCATAAGAGATATGATAACTTACATGTTGCCAAAATGCAACCTTTAGCATAAAGCTTGAAGCTTTAAGCTCATAAACCCAAGATAAGCTTGCATAACATGATAACATGAACAAAATGATCAACCCAAACTTGCATAACATAACTTGCATATCATATGACAAACTTGCATATCAAACTTGCATAACATAACATGATAAATTTGCATATCACAACATGGCAAACTTGCATAGCATAACATGGTAAACTTGCATATCATAGCATGGCATACTTGCATAACATAACATGATAAACTTGCATATCGTAACATGGCATACTTGCATAACATAATATGATAAACTTGCATATCATAACATGGAAAACTTGCATAGCATAACATATCAAACTTGCATAACATGACATAGTAAACTTGCATCATTCATTTAACTTTAGAGTTTAAATATGAAAGTAGAAAAGGGCTTACAATGCTTATGAAGACACAAAAATGTGACAAAGCCCTTAAGCAATCAATTAGACCCAAAATGCAAGCTCTAATAGAAAAACCCTTGAGCCAAAATGATCAAAACCCTTGCTTTATGATGTAAATATGGAAACTTGACTTGAATGCAAGCTAATGATGCTCATACAAGCTTGAAAACACTTGTATACATGGAAACTCTCATAGAAATTTATTTAGGAATTTTACGAAGAGAGTGGAGGCCATGAGAGGAATGATTTTGCCATAGTTTAGTTACTTGAATGAATAATGATGATTTAGGGTTAGGTTAGGGGCTTATTTATAGAGATTAGGATTAGTTTCAACCTTAGGATTAAACCCTAGTTCCAATCTCAGCCATCAAAACCGAATCTGGCCCCCAAACTCAACACAAACCCAAAATGGTGCACCAGGCAAAATTGCCCGGCTGAGCCAAGTCGACAGCCAAGTCGACAGGGCTGTCGACTTGGGTCCAACCAAGTCGACTCCCAAGTCGACAGGGCTGTCGACTTGGGTGCTCTGGCGGGAATTTTCCCGCCTGGCCCAATCTGCCCTAATTTCCAAATTCAAACTTGAATTTGAAATCTGTTTTTACTTTGAATTTTTCTGAAAACTTCGTTGGGCCTTAATCGGGTCATACGGACTCCGATTTTCGAAAAGACGGACTCTATTTCGCGTATTTTTCCGAGACGAACGCAATGGCATAGCCCGTTTCCCTTGATTCAGATTTTAGAATTAAATTCTGCCTCGATTTACGTTATAACAGGTTATTAAAAATATGGGATTCCGAACTCCTTTCTGAACCCAACAACCGACAATTTTAGGGTGATTCCCCTATTATGGACACACTGGGATAGGTCACGAAGTCCAATTCGATCATTTGTAGAAGATATTAATTTAAATCAATAAATTAAAATCAATTCAGAACAATTTACTTTTTCGATAATAAAATTCTATTACTACCGTTATAAATTCAAATAAAATTTCATATAAATTTTCTGAACTGTTTTCAATTCAAATTAAATTCTGAATTCAACTAAATCCATTTTTGTATTCCGATAATTTAATATATTCAATATTAAATCAAAATTGATTTTAAAATCGATAACTCAAATAAAAAATTCCATTTATATAATCAACTCAATATTTAAATCCGTATTAAATATTTAAAATTAACCGACGAAATAGACCGAGTTGTACTGGTTTAGGTTATCGGATGCTGTGAAGAGACGAGCTGGAGAAGTCCAGACGTATGATATGTGATTGTTATTCCACTGTGTGTTGTATATGAGGACAGGGTATTATAATTGTCCAGATATGTTGATGTACTCTGATGATTGTAAGTTTTATTTAATGCTCTCTATAAAGATTTATTCCTATATTATATTTTGTCTGCTGCGATGTGAGACTATGTGTTGTTATGGTTCTTCTTCTTCTACTACTCTAGTATTTCTTTCTTTCTTATCTCACCCTCTAATTTCTTTCTTATAATGTTCCTGTGTTTTCAATGCTTGAATAGTCGACATGATGTTTTTGTGTCGATTTTCGGGGTCGAAAATCCTCGGGCTGTTATAATGGTATCAGAGCTATTGGTTTAGTAATAACCTTGGCTCTATGGCATAACTCGATAGAGGTAGAGTTAGTAATAACCTAGATTGAGTTAAGTGTGTACATATGAGAGCGTATTTGTAGATTTTATATACAAATGTTTTGTATTGTGTTATTTGATCGGTTCAAGTGTTGAGAAGCGTTGAACTGGTATTGGATACAATAGTTTTTGTAAAGAGGGTAAATGAAATAATTTTATCCGAAATATTTTTTTGCATAGAAAACTAATAATTTTATTATATTATTGAAGTACTTGATGTGTTTGATTGATTTGAATAAAAATTAAAAATGGGATTGGAAAATTTGAACTGGAACTTAACCTAGTTAAGTTAAATAAATAAGGATATGGAAATTAAAATAGATTTTGAATGTGGAAATTTAATAATAATAATTAAATGGAAACCAATCGCATGTTAGTCGATTGCTAATTGAAATATAGTTAACCCAAATAAAGTTAAGAAAATAAATATTAAAATTGAATGTAAATTCAATTGATTTAATTAATTTGGTTGTGCATTAGTTGTTGATTGTGAATTGTTTGTTATTGGATGGTAGACTGTTTGAATATAAATTAATTATCAACAATTTAATGGAGCTAAATTAATTATAAACTAAAGAAATAAATTCCAGTATATTTAAATTGGAATACCTATGAATTGAAATTTATGATTTAACCCTGTGTTTGGAAATGAATCGATGCTGTCTGTTTGATTTTGGAATTGGGTTAGTGATATTTGATGATTAGTGAAGTGTTATTGTGACGACCCCAAACCCCCATTCCATGGTGGCAAGGGTAATCTTTGGAATATAACACATAATAGATAACAACAGAACAGAAATATATCACTACACCAGATAATGTACAATAAATACACTGGATAAACATAATCATCAGAGTTACACAGTATACAAGATCATACTTAGCACAAAAATACAGTTCAGCTTTATATAAAATGTCTACAGCGGAATCAAACATAATATTCATAACAGGAGATGCACTGTAACAACCCGCATTCTACGCATCGGAGGATCGTAGAGTATTTATTTCTTTCACATACGGAGTCTTATGGTCATGTAACTTTGGGAGACGACCATTGGGGTCATTTCCCATGTTCATGATTTTTGCTGATTTTTAAATGACCGTTTTGCCCCTTGCTGATACTGTTTTGGCCATAACTTTTGACAGGAAAGGAATTTTGACCTGAAACCACTTCCATTAGATTCGTTTGATGGTTTAAAATTCCGTAGAGTGGTCACATTAGCCAAACGGACTCACTGTTTGGGAGATATGGCTGAAACAAGTTTCAGATAGTGAAAAACAGCTTAATTGTGCTTAACCGAGTGATTAACAGCTAGGCCCAATGGGGGATTTCGGGATTAGAGGTATTTGAGGGCTGCTAGGGTTAGGATTTCGGTTTTTCACTCATTTTCCAACCGCCACAAACTCTCTCTTCAACCTAACAATGGCCGCCAACATCTAGAAACATCCCCAAATCACTTTCTAATCAGGGATTAAGCTTTGCAACATCAAATCAAGGAGAAATAGCACCAAATTAGTATTAAAGCTGCTGTTAGACACCAATATTCGCCCAAATCAGTGAGGTTTCAGTTCAGAGAATTTTATTTATGGCCAAGGTGAGTGATTTGCATAATTTTGCACTAGTTACGGTTAATTAAGGGTAATTAGTGAAGATTAGCGAATTTATATATTAATAAATTCTAGAAAAATGTTTAGAAATTCTTAAATAATATTTTATGCCTCTGTTAGAAATTTGGTTTGATTTGGTTTAGTTTTGTTAATCCTATGATTAGTTTTGCTTAAACATGCTTAAGGGAAAATATGGGATTTTGGGTATGTTTGATCCATTTTACATGCTATAGTGGTTGTTTTGGTGTTTGTGGTCACTTCTATTTGTTGCTATGACTGTATGGTATGCTTTGTGATTGTCTAGAAGTGATAGGTTGGTCGAAAATGCCGATGAATGGCGTAAAATAGTCGCTGGAATGAGTTACAGGAATTTGGCCGATCCGGATCGGATCGGAGGAGGGAGTCAAAACTGAACCGACCAGGAGACCTCCCCACGAACCGATGTTCTGGAGTCAGATAGCCTCACGAGCTGAACTAAAGGAGTGTATCTGAACCGATCTGTGGCTATGGAGCTGGAATCCCGAGCCGATCCGAGTAGATGAAGGAACTCAACCCTGATCCGACCCGCCAGGAGGTGACGATGACCGACCCGATCCGCCAGGAGGTGACGATGACCGACCCAACCCGCCAGGAGGTGATGATGACCGACCCGATCCGCCAGGATGTGATGATGACCGACCCGACCCGCCAAGAGGTGATGATGACCGATCCGATCCGTTAGGAGGTGATGATGACCGACCCGACCCGCCAGGAGGTGATGATGACCAAACCGATCCGCCAGGAGGTGATGATGACCGACTCGATCCGCCAGGAGGTGATGATGATCGACCCGAACAGCCACAAGATGGGGACCCCGACCCGATCCGATGGGGGTAGCTCGACCGATCCGAACCAAGATGCTTGGACTTGAGGCGCGAATCACGATCCGACTTTGAAGTATAGACAAAATTGAAGAACCGATCCGGAGAAGACCAATAACCCGAGATGCAAAGGTAGTCCAAATGGGAAGTTTGTACTCAGGATCTAGTTGGGAACCAATGAGTTCACTTCATGATTGGGCTTTGCTGCGGGACATGTGCAAAGGGGTTGTCGGTATTCATAACTTTGGTTCACCACCAAGAGACAGATTAGGGGCTTATAGTGATAGTTGTACGGGATTGGATTCCGTCATGGCCAAAGAGTTAGGTGACAAAAGTAACGAGTATCGTATGCTTTACGCACTGAGTAAGAGATGTGAGGATGGTTGCTATGCTTGATTGTTTGCCACCATTATGACATGCACACCCCCACCCACGGTATTCTTTACACCATATGTTAGTGGCACCTTAGAGTATTGTACGGTATGCAGTGCTAACTCTTTGGTTGCAGGTCCAGGTTCAGGTATGGTTTTTTATACCTGTTATTGTTCTGTTTAGCTGCTTATCGCTCATACCAGACTTTTTGTCTGACCCAGAGTTTTATGTCTCTTCTTATTACTCTGGGTGCTCTCACGAGCAGACTAGAGATAGGTTAGCTGTGTATGCACGAGTAGCTGATCTGGAGACGAGCAGGAGGCTCCCACGTATGATATATAGATATTCTCCCTGTGTTGTTGATGATCACTGCTTGGGCATTAGTAATGCATCTTCTACTATTAGCTTTCTTTTGTTTAGAGACAGTGATTTGGAAAGTTGTAATAAGCTGTATTTTGGATTTCCGCTGCTATGATGTTGATATTGGTTCTAGTTTTCAGCTTATGCACTGTCTCGCCTGTTTTATGTCAAGTATGTTACTATTATATTTTATCCCATGCGCTGTGAGACATTCTACAAGTTTCTTTGTTAGTTTTTTCATCTTATTTCCTTTCTTTGGCGACCGTTCCGTGCTAGTCGGGCATGTGTACAGCGCACCTTCGGAGGAAATGCAGGCTGGTGCGGGGCGGGCGGTCACATTTGGTATCAGAGCTCTAGGTTGCGTAGTTAACCTAGGGAAGGACACAGGGAGAGATAGTATACATATATGAGAGCGCGTATTTGTGATTATTTTGATTTTCAAAAGCTATGTATATATACTATTAGTATAGTTAAGGATGAAGTCGCACTGCACTGACACCACAAAGAGTATGGTTAATCGTTTTCTCTGTGCAGATTAAGCGATGAGCCGATACGCAAGGTGTACCGGTAGAGGAGCCAATAATGGGAATGTTGCTGACATAAGGACGATTTTTACTGACCTAATGAGGGAGATGCTTAGGGATGTGCAGAGGGCAGCTCCCAATGGTGGTGGTCCAATAGTGCAGGCACCTAGGGCCGACTTCGCCAAGCCGAATAAGGATTATACTAGTCTTGGTGGGAAGCCGTTCCACGGAACGGAGTCTGTAACACCCCGAATTTCAGTTAACACTGATATTCACTAATTACAGAATTAATAATCTCAGATGTGAGAATCAGGTGAAACGGGTTACGTCATTGTGTTCGTCTCGGAAAAATACGCGAAATAGAGTCCGAAATTTTGTAAATCGGAGTCCGTATGACCTGGTTAAGGCCCAAAGAAGTTTTCGGGAAATTTGAATTTCGAAACATGCAGAAATGGGGCCAGGCGGGAAAACTCCCGCCCAGCCAAGTCGACTTGGCTGTCGACAGGGCTATCGACTTGCCTGTCGACATGCCTGTCGACTTGGCAGTCGACAGGGCTGTCGACTTGCTCTGTCGGCTGATTCTGGCCTGGGTGCACCAGTTTGAGTTTTGGGCTGTGTTTTGGAGGGCTGGACGAAATCTGATGGCTCTAAATAGAATTAGGGTTAATCTAAGGGTTAGAAACACATCCTAATCCTATAAATAAGACCCTAAGCTAGCCCTAAATGACCATAATCCTATCCTCTAACTAAACTATGCCAAAATTTTCTATGATCATGGCCTCCACTCAAAATCCTAGCCTCCATCCTCTTTCTAAACTATTTTTATGAAGGCTTTCATGTTCATACAAGCATTTTTAAGTTGTATGAGTGATCATTAGCTTGCATTCATCATCAAGTTGCAAGCTTTATTTTCAAGGCTAGAGTTTTTGGGTGATTTTTGGTAAGGGTTTGCTTATTGGAGTTTAGTGGTGAGTTTCTATAGCCTTAATAATCAATTGTTAAATTTATTATGATAGGATATGATAAGATATGGCTATGTTTGTGGATCAATGTGTTTATGCAAGTTTAGTATAGTGTATGTTGTGTGTTTTGCGAGTTTTATGCTATATGTTATGCAAGAATAATGCTATGTTTTATGATGCTCATTATGCAAAACACTATGTGGAACATTGATTCATATGTAACATGTTATGCAAGCTATATGTGAGATTATATGCAAGTTCATATGTAACATGTTATGCAAGCTATATGTGAGATTATATGCAAGTTTATATGTAATATGTAATGCAAGTTATGTGCATGATTATATGCACGTTCATATGTAACATGTTATGCAAGTTATGTGTTTGGTTATATGCAAGTTATGTGCATGATTATATGCAAGTTCATATGTAACATGTTATGCAAGTTATGTGTTTGGTTATATGCAAGTTATGTGCATGATTATATGCAAGTTCATATGTAACATGTTATGCAAGTTATGTGTTTGGTTATATGCAAGTTAACATGTGACATGCTATGCAAGTTCACACCATTGTATGACATAAGAATCATATGCAAGTTACCCCCTTTGTGACATATGTGCTTCATGCAAGTTTGGGTTAAATGCTAGTTGGGTTTAATGTATGCTCCTATATGCAAGTTGACACCTTTTAAACCCATGATAAAGTTATATGCTATGTTGGTTAAACTCATGACATTTGTGATGAATCTTCCCTTTATTATGTCATGTTATGAGAACGAATTATGTGGGGAACGATGGGATTAATATGCATGTTAATAAAATGGTGTGAAATGGGTATGCTTAAGCATAACATAAAGTGAGTGGACATAATTGGGAATTTACCTATTAAGTTAGGTCTACCCATATTATGGAATTGGGAATTTACCTATTAAGTTAGGTCTACCCATATTATGGAATTGGGAATTTACCTATTGAGTTAGGTCTACCCATATTCTTGAAATTTGTAATTAATTAGGGATAATTAATACAAATTATGGGGGTGATTAATTAGGTGTAATTAATCGACTAAGACACGAGGTTGGACCCTTTTGTAGCATAAGACTGCCCGGAACCGACCGGCAAATCCAGCGGCTACAAATGATTGGTCCAATGTGAGAGGTCTTAGTCATAAACTAAATACGTGACAAGTGTAAAGACACGAGGTTAGACTCTGTTATGGTGTAAGGCTGCCCGGAACCAACCGGCATATCCAGCTGCCATAAAAGACAGTCTAATGTGAGAGGTCTTTACAAAGGTTACGATCTTAATTAATTAAGAAACACTTAACCAAATTAGCATGTAGTGAGGCATGAGGGGTTAAGTGGGTGCATTGGGTAGCATGTAATAACTAGTGGGGGTGCCTTGGGTGGCATAAGGAAACTAGTGGGTTGCCTTGGGTGGCAATAGAAAATACGATTAGAATACTTAACCAAAGTGGAACATGTAATTAAACATGATTAAAGGGTTAAGTAAGTGCCTTGGGTGACATGTGGGAATAAAGTAAGTGCCTTGGGTGGCATGTGGAAATCTAGTGGGTGCCTTAAGTAAGATTAAATGACAAGCTTAAGTAGTAGCTTGTGGGGGCCTTAAGTGGCAATTGAAATATGATTAAATAACAAGCTTAAGTAGTAGCTTGTGGGGGCCTTAAGTGGCAATTGAAATATGATTAAATGACAAGCTTAAGTAGTAGCTTGTGGGGGGGCCTTGAGTGGCAATTGAAATATGATTAGATGACTTAACCAAACCTTAACATATAAGTGGGCATGATTTTAAAAAGGGGTTAAGTGGGATGCACTAGATAAAATGACAAGCTTAAGTAGTAGCTTGTGGGGGCCCATTTCAATCAATATCCCAAACGTATCTTTGTGGGCTCGACCCAAGTCGAGGACGGGACACGCATATTGGGCTTGACTGTAAGAGGCCAAAACGGGGTAGCGGTGGCAACGCAAGTCCAACGGGTTTCATATGCGTGTGTGGACCCGGGCTGGTAAATAAGACGTTGTTGCATCGTGTAGGTATAAGCCGTGCACCGTTGATATTATCAGGTTGCCACTTTGGGGAATGATACACCCCACTGTGGGGCCAGCACGGGTATCTACGTTAGGGAGCCGATCGCTTGGGGAGTAGTGGGTACACCTAGTGGAGATAGGGGCAGACGACACCTATGTAGTCAGCTAGAGGTACACGAAACTACTATTAAAAATTACTAAGTACACTTAGTGGGATCAACCTTAAGTAGGAATTACCCTTGGGTGGGTAGAACTGGTGTGGTGCAGTGTAGGAATTACCCTTGGGTGGGTAGATCTGGGATGGTGCAGTATAGTAATTATCCTTGGGTGGGTAAATGCATCTTTTCGGTTATCTTAGTACATCCTGTGTTTAGTTGGCTACTTAGTGTAGTCATTATCCCTAGAGGTACCGTACCTTGTTTATATCATACCCTAATTACTTTAATGATTGTATTGTTAAGGTTATAGGACTCGCTCAGACTTATGTCTGACCCCGTTGTTTTTTTATCTTTTTTCCCAATCCTCAGGTTTTCAGAGTGGGCCTAGCACTAGTGGGCTTTGATCAGACTGCTTTATCTATCTTTTGGGACTTGGACCGTGGATGTAAAGCTCAGTTTATCTTTTCTATTATGGCTATTAAGTTATGTAGTGGGATTATGTACTTTTGTTTTATCAGGATGGATATTATGTACTTGACTCTTGTTTATGGTTTTGGTGTAACCAAACATGTTTTACTTTCCGCTGCAATGAAATGATGTTTTAAATTCTCAAGTATTAATTATATCTGTCTTGTTGTAATTTTTTTGTTCTATATTCACTTAAAATACTCCACTGATGTTATGGCATTCCCTTATGAGTGACCGTAGCGGGTGTGGGGTGTTACAGAGTCGGTTACGGATGTTCAGGATTGGTTGGATAGTTGCGAACATATCTTCGAGGATTTGGGTATCGAGGATGCGATGAAGAGAAAGCTAGCATCCCGTCAGCTGCAAGGGTGGGCAATGAATTGGTGGAATGCTATAAAGGCAGCTACTCCCGAGGATCAGATTACTTGGGATCAGTTTAAGGCTCGCTTTAGCGATAAGTTCATTCCAGCTGCTTAGAAATCAGTGCTGTTTAAGAAGTTCTTGGAGCTTAAGCAAAATGACAGAGCTGTCTCGGAGTATATTGCTGAATTCGACACTTTGTCGAAATATGAGTTATCCCTAATTGATACTACCGAGAAGAAGAACGAGAAGTATATAACAGGTTTGGATCAGTACTTGGGGGAAAAGCTTATTAACCACATCGACGAGACGTTTGAATCGATTATGGGGAAAGCATTGAGGTCAGAAAGTCTTTACCCTAAGTCAAAGACTGAGGTTGCATCTGCAGAGGTGCCAAAGCCGCAAGCAAGCGGAGGAGGCAAGAATAATTCACAGAATAAGAGGAAACAAGACCAAACCATGGATGGTCAGAATAAGAAAAATAAGAAATATGGCGAGTGCTTTAGCTGTGGCAAGAAGGGCCACTATGCCAGAGATTGTCGGGAAAAGCCTGGGGAAAGGAAGTGCTTTAATTACGACCAAGCGGGACATCACAAGAATGAATGTCCACAATCTCCTAGGGAGAAGCAGATCGTGAAAGCATTGCTATCAATGCTGTTCCTTCTTCGTCGAATGCCCCAACTGCGGGGAAAAAGGTGTCGTTATTCGAGGTATGCTTTCTATTTAAGATATTTCTGTTCGAGTATTGTTTGACAAACCCGAAATAGTCGATAGACCTTTAGTAGTGACGAGACCGGTTGGTGGTTCGACTAGCCTTAGTGTGATTTGCCGTAACGTGGTCTTATCGAGTCATGGATGTATGTTTGTTTGTGATTACTTTGTTTTGGGCTTTACTGGGTTTAGCATTATTTTGGGGAGTCGATCTACTCAAAAGGAATAGGGTGGTATTAGGTACTTACTTAGTGATGGTGATAGTAACTGGAGTTAAGGAAGCTGAGAGGTTATTGTTGTAATAAGTTCTAGTTGTCTCTGGGAGGCAAATGAGTGCTCAATGCTTAGTTGTTTTGCTAGTATCACTTCACGTGGGTTGTCCGAATTCGGAGGAGATGTTCCTTGGGTGCTTGTCTGATATTGGTTTAGGCCTTTGGGGCTTGTGCTTGGGGAATGTCGAGTTCGACTAGGATGGTTTGCGTGAGAGATAAATAGTTGTTGCGATTCTTCATTGGATGATATCTTGGTTTACTCAAGGAATGATGGGCAGCCGTGACATGATAAGACTGTTCAATGGTATAGACTGCCCCGAGTTAGACTCGATAGGGTTGTGAGATGGCTCGACTGGGACTCGGGAATGATGCAAAGTAATGGATTGTTTAGGACCCTATGTTGATGTTCTCTTTGGATAGTAGAACTTTGAAGAAAATAGGTATTCGTTGATTTTGGAGCTTCAATGAATAGGGAGACGACTCATGTTGGACTAGGGTTTGTAGGTAATGGATACTCAAAACTGGGTCTGAGTTTATGGGTAATAGATCGACTCGAGTTGGACTCGAGAAGGCTGCAAGGAATTGGATTGGGTCGAGTTGGATTCGAGAGGGCAGCAAGATAATGGATAGACTTGGGTGGGACTCGAGTGTTTCAGGCGGACTAAAAGCAGGGGTATCTGGGGATGCCCGTTACCTTGGATCCGTTGGACGTGATCTAGTTATCCTTACAGGATAAATGTACGTTGGACGTATGGTAGTCCGTTTGGAGGCAGAGTTTCCATTAGTTATTGATGTTGGTTGGACCAGACATACAGGTATCGACATATTCATGACTTTAACAATGATAGATAGGATCTGTTTGATGGATGCTATGGCTGTTGTGTTTGTTCCTACCTTTCTTCTCTTGAGTGTCACCTTTAGGACCCTGTTGAATAGAAATAGGAAAAGTTCGTTGATCATGGTGATATGACGGGTGTAAGATACTCTACGTTAGACTTAAAGTTTGTTTATGCATTGTGGAGCATCCGTTGTCTTGGAGATTCAACGGATATAGGAGTTTCAGTTGGACTTGGACTCGTAGGTAGAGTACCTAGATTCATTGGATGAGTCAAGTTCACCTTTAGAAGGTGAATGTACGTTAGACGTACAGTACAAATATAGGTGTAGTACCTAGGGTCATTGGATGGGTCTAGTTTGCCTCTAGGAGGTGAATGTACGTTGGACGTGCAGTACGAATGTAGGAAGGACTCAAGTTAGACTTGAAAGGACATTTGGAATGTAGTTGCAAATTTGGCGTATAGGGTTGATTACCTAAGAAGATAACAGTATAGACGGATGCCACAGTACCGGACTGGGTGCGGTAGCTGATGCATTGGGTAGGAGACATGCCATCTTAGAGGCTATTTTTCTGGGATGGAAGCAACTAGAGTATATCACGGGATATGACTTCAGACCTAAGTGTGAATTGGATTCAGAAACGCTAGTAAGCTTGACGATTAGATCGATCTAGATTAAGTGGATCGGTTCCAGTCAGAGGGACGATCCCAACCTATTGGAAATTACCTCTAGGATAGAGATGGGAATCGATGGCAAGAGAACGACTATATTTGGGAAGTAAAGGATGACATAAGAGAGTCGTATCCAAAGCTCTTTGCCAGGTAAGATTTTAGCGGCAATGATTCTTCCCTTGTTAGTAAACCGCATGCTAGGACAGATTGGTCCTGTTTGTTTTGCATGTTTGATTGTTGTATATGGCTGGTAGGCATGCGGGATCCTTTGTGTGTTTAGGGTCAAGGAATTTCGGGGACGAAATTTCTTAAGGGGGGGAGAATGTAACAGCCCGCATTCTACGCATCGGAGGATCGTAGAATATTTATGTCTTTCATATATGGAGTCGTATGGTCATGTAACTTTGGGAGACGACCATTGGGGTCATTTCCCATGTTCATGATTTTTGCTGATTTTTAAATTACCGTTTTGCCCCTTGCTGATACTTTTTTGGCTATAACTTTTGACTGAAAGGAATTTTGACCTGAAACCACTTCCATTAGATTCGTTTGGTGGTTTACAATTCCGTAGAGTGGTCACAATAGCCAAATGGACTCACCGTTTGGGAGATATGGCTGAAACAAGTTTCAGATAGTGAAAACAGCTTAATTGGGCTTAACCGGGTGATTAACAGCTAGGGCCAATGGGGGATTTCGGGATTAGATGTATTTGAGGGCTGCTAGGGTTAGGATTTCGGTTTTTCACTCATTTTCCAGCCGCCACAAACTCTCTCTTCAACCTAACAATGGCCGCCAACATCTATAAACATCCCCAAATCACTTTCTAATCAGGGATTAAGCTTAGCAACATCAAATCAAGGAGAAATAGCACCAAATCAGTATTAAAGCTGCTGTTAGACACCAGTATTCGCCCAAATTAGCGAGGTTTCAGTTCAGAGAATTCTATTTGTGGCCAAGGTGAGTGATTTGCATAGTTTAGCACTAATTACGGTTAATTAAGGGTAATTAGTGAAGATTAGCGAATTTATACATCAATAAATTCTGGAAAAATGTTTAGAAATTCTTAAATAATATTTTATGCCTCTGTTAGAAATTTGGTTTGGTTTGGTTAAGTTTTGTTAATCTTATGATTAGTTTTGCTTAAACATGCTTAAGGGAAAATATGGGATTTTGGGTATGTTTGATCCATTTTACATGCTATAGTGGTCGTTTTGGTGTTTGTGGTCACTTCTATTTGTTGCTATGACTGTATGGTATGTTTTGTGATTGTCTAGAAGTGGTAGATTGGTCGAAAACGCCGACGAATGGTGTAAAACAGTCGCTGGAATGAGTTACAGGAATTTGGCCGATCCGGATCGGATCGGAGGAGGGAGTCAAAACCGAACCGACCAGGAGACCTCCCCACGAACCGATGTTCTAGAGTCAGATAGCCTCACGAGCTGAACTGAAGGAGTGTATCTGAACCGATCTGTGGCTATGGAGCTGGAATCCCGAGCCGATCCGAGTAGATGAAGGAACTCAACCCTGATCCGACCCGCCAGGAGGTGATGATGACGGACCCTATCCGCCAGGAGGTGATGATGACCGACCCGACCCGCCACGAGGTGATGATGACCGACCCGATCCGCCAGGAGGTGATGATGACCGACCCGACCCGCCAAGAGGTGATGATGACCGACCCGATCCGTTAGGAGGTGATGATGACCGACCCGACCCACCAGGAGGTGATGATGACCGACCCGATCCGTCAGGAGATGAGGACCCCGACCCAATCCGATGGGGGTAGCTCGACCGATCCGAACCAAGAAGCTTGGACTTGAGGCGCGAATCACGATCCGACTTTGAAGTATAGACTAAAGTGAAGAACCGATCCAGAGAAGACCAATAACCCGAGATGCAAAGGTAGTCCAAATGGGAAGTTTGTACTCAGGATCCAGTTGAGAACCAATGAGTTCACTTCATGATTGGGCTTTGCTGCGGGACGTGTGCAAAGGGGTTGTCGGTATTCATAACTTTGGTTCACCACTAAGAGACATATTAGGAGCTTATAGTGATAGTTGTACTGGATTGGATTCCGTCATGGCCAAAGAGTTAGGTGACCAAAGTTACGGGTATTGTATGCTTTACGCACTGAGTAAGAGATGTGAGGATGGTTGCTATGCTTTATTGTTTACCACCATTATGACATGCACACCTCCACCCCCGGTATTCTTTACACCATATGTTAGTGGCACCTTAGAGTATTGTATGGTATGTAGTGCTAACTCTTTGGTTGCAGGTCCAGGTTCAGGTATGGTTTAGTATACCTATTATTGTTCTGTTTAGCTGCTTATCGCTCATACCAGACTGTTTGTCTGACCCAGAGTTTTATGTCTCTTCCTATTACTTTGGGTTCTCTCACGAGCAGACTAGAGACAGGTTAGCTGGGTATGCACGAGTAGCTGATCTGGAGACGAGTAGGAGGCTTCCACGTATGATATATAGATATTCTCCCTGTGTTGTTGAAGATCACTGCTTGGGCATTAGTAGTGCATCTTATACTATTAGCTTTCTTTTGTTTAGAGATAGTAATTTGGAAAGTTGTAATAAGCTGTATTTTGGATTTCCGCTGCTATGATGTTGATATTGATTCTAGTTTTCAGCTTATGCACTGTCTCGCCTGTTTTATGTCAAGTATGTTACTATTATATTTTATCCCATGCGCTGTGAGACATTCTACAGGTTTCTTTGTTAGTTCTTTCATATTATTTCCTTTCTTTGGCGACCGTTCCGTGCTAGTCGGGCATGTGTACAGCGCACCTTCGGAGGAAACGCAGGCTGGTGCGGGGCGGGCCGTCACATGAACAACATAAAAAGAAGAGATAGAATCCATCTTCGGCTCCATAGCTATCCAGATAAAGCCTGCTAAAACCTGAATACAAGGATGCCCATATGGAAAATAGGGCACCTGAGTTTGCAAGTGAAACAAACTACGAGTCAGACATGGGACTGGTATGAGTATAATAAGGCCAACCACAGGACCACGCCGCTAACGCGGAACGGGTTTACTCCATTGGATTGGCAGTGCTCAAAACAAGTAAATCATTTAAACATCGCAATGCTTTTTATAAAAATGAAGCCATTATAAGACTCAGTTCCCATCACACAATGCAACGCAAACCGGAGGTAGAGTTTTACCTTATAATGGCCAAAATATGCTTGATATGTATAAAAAAAGTATTTGATGTTACTACGAATGTTTATATGTTTCAAAACCAATTCCAATCATAAGTATCAATCATAGACGGCATAAGTGCCCCATACCACTATATCGCCATATATAGGTTTATAATTAAAACCGCACGATGTCATATTTGGAAATTGGATTTCTGTTATGAACCAAGGCAAGGGATTGTCCTTACGGCTTTGAGACTCTCTAGCACGAGCCTCAGGCAAGTACTCAGTCAAGCCTTGGATCGTCAGGGCCGGTCCACATGCAGTGGATTAAAATGCCTGAACAATGCGTTTCCCCGCCCCATGGGGCGTAAACTGGTCATATCCCGACCAAGCTATTGGCCCTGGTACGACCAATATAACCGAGGCGCCTCGCTATCCATCATCCACATAAGTAAAACGTCAGGACTTGCAAAATGCTGACACCACTCCTAGATAGAAGGAAACGCATGTCCTCCCTGATGTCCTCTCTCGTTTCTGGTTCACACCGGGGTGTGAGGCCCGCGAATCAAAGCTATACACAAAGCTATGCTATTTAAAGCCGTGCTTTGATCATCAAGCACAAGGCTCTGCTTTTCAACAAAAGCCTTTATCACTGCATCTCAGCATGCCACACAAGCATGAATTGCCATGCAACTGACGTATATCAATCACACAGAATGAAATCAAATGTCGGACACACAGTCCATTTACAAGTCCGTTGCGGGTCTGAATGAAACCGGAGACACCTTATTCCTCATCCCATATGTCCAATACAGGAGAGAGGTCCTCGCACATCTGAACGATCAACAAGTACGTCCGGACAACCTCCATTGTAACCCCTTCAGGGCAGCAGCTCCCATCAAAGGAATCAGTAGCCATCCATTTGATGCGAAGATCATCGGTCTTGCACTGTCTTCGTATCTTTGACTTCTACTCGTCGACCAATTATTTGAAATGAGATTTAACTCGGCATTTTCAAATAATTCACGTATAATTAGAATTCAAATCAATTCATTTCCATGGTTAAATTATTTGACATCCATAATTCAGTTTGTTAATGTAATTTTCAGGTCAAACACATTCAACCATCAAATATCCGATAAATCGAGTAAATTCGGTTTATTTCCATTCCATATCGTTCATAATATTTTATAATGATTTATCGCTATTTTTATTTATTTAAAAATAACCCATTTATTCAAACGACGCTTCAGACCATAACGCGGCCATGGCGCTGTTTTTCTCCAGATTTGATTTACACATATCTAAAAATCTAACTGTTGGATCTTTACAAATTTTATATCATTGGAAAGATCTTTTCAAAACGGACCCAACGGTTCCAGTTTTGGGAAAATCCGATGGTCACATCTCCCAGTATAATCGTTTAAATTTACAATTTCAAAATACGAACTACAGCGTTGTTATTCGTTTTATTTTAATTATATATATAATCCGTTCTGGCGCTGTTTTCATTCAAATTTGAATTAAACATTTCTCATAATCTAACTGTTGGATCTTTACAAATTTGATATCGTTGGAAAGATATTTTCAAAGCAAACCCAACGGTTTTGGTTTCGGGAAAATCCGACGGTCGGATCTCCTGCAATAATCGTTTAAAATCACAATTTCAAAATATGAACTGCAGCATTGTTATTCGTTTTATTTTAATTATATTTATATATATAAATATAATCTGTTCTTCGATTTCCAAACCATTTTCATTTCATATATGTGGTGAAAATAATATTTTTACCCAACAAATATTCATTCCAACACATGACTATTTTTAACGCTTCATATATATATAATAAAAATGTGATTTTTATTGTTTTAAACGGTTTATTTCAAAACAAGAATATTTTTAGCGATTCATATATATAATAAAAATGTGATATTTATTGTTAAAACAATTTATTTCAAACATGAATATTTTATATACTTCATGTACATGATAAAAATGTGATTTTTATCTTTCAAACAAATTATTCGTCATATGAATATTTTTCCAGCACATGAATATATTTCAACACATGAATATTTCAGAAAATTTTGGCAGCATAACAGCAGGGGTTTAAAACCAGCACCGTCCCGAGTACGGCTCCTCGCACTACTTTACGCCTCGTGGCGTTCCATAAGGGGCTTATCCTTATAATCTAAATATTTCGATTCATTTTCATATTACAATGGATTTTTCCACAAACAATTCCAATGTTGTTTCATAAACAAACAATCATTATCAACCATTCGCATTTATCAACCAAATTACACATCAACCAAAATTCAAACAATCACAACCAATATATATCGTCCATGGTCTGTGGGCGAGGGGATTATATATAGATATATGTATATAAATATATTTCCATTTCATTTCAACTCCATTCAACACACATATGATTTTTACAACGTATATATAACTTATACATCACACATATAATTTATACAATGCTTATACATGAGGTGTACAATGCTTATATAACTTATACATCGATTATATAATTTATACATCGCCATTCCATATCGTTTTGAATTTAGAAATCTCACATTGGGTTCCACTCCTCCAAAAATCGTAGGAAGCTCCAAAAATTCTCCGGTCTCTTCTAGAATGTAGAAGACGTCGCCACGAGTCCAATATCTCTTGTTTCACTGGATTTCGACCACATAGCAAAAGGATATGATTTTTATAAGTTTTCAACGCTTTTATTTGTCGAAATCAGTTTAAATAAACAAAAACCGTACCTCAGCCAATTCGTTCAAAACTAGGTTTTGAATTTTTGTGCAAACAGTGAAGTGGTTGGACGATTGGCCTTCGCAGCGACGAAGAGGGAGGAGGGACGCACTGGCTTCGGGGGTAGGGTACACTTCGATCAACCAGGGGAGGGGTGGTGGGTTAAAGTCTCTGACTTCCCGAGCTCGATTCGAACGATACGGGGCACGAAAAAAAAATCCAATTCTTATATGGATGTGAAGCTCGTGAGGAACACTACAAAATCCTCAACTGTGGCATTTGATTTTACTGAGCGGATTGGAAGAAAAATAGGAGAGAAGGACGGTTCTTTTTCTTCCGCCGCGATCTGAAGGGGAGTCGGGGAGAGAGAAAATAATGGTGAATTCTGATTGGCCCGGCCCTTTTATATTTATTTTAAAATCCAAAAATACCCATTTATCCTTACGAACTCCAATTCAAACCCAACGACTGTCGTCCCAAGCTAAATACCCTCATTCCAAACACAATGGAATATATTTCGTAGGCCCATTCGACTATTTCAGTCAGTTTTTCTTTAAATTAAAATATTAAACATTCAAATATGGATTTGAACATACATTTTAATTTGCCAGGGCCACATACTGATTCCAAAAATTCCAGAAAAATAAATCTAGCTATGTTTGGATGATACAGTCCCAACAAAACTAGTTTCGTCGAATTTGGAGACCGTTTGAAAAATGGCCATTTTCTGGTCGATCCAAATTGACTGAAATTAACCAAAAACATTTTCTTTTGCCACGCTCACATATTAACTCCAAAAATTATGAAACTTGGAATCTACCAATAATTTGACATTCTGGATCCAACAAAAGTGGTTTCGTCAAAAACGGAGGTCGTTTGCAAAATGTCTATTTTCAAGGGCTATATTAATTCCATAGCGACCTTTCTGAAAATTCATTTGGCCATAACTTTTGATTCCTGCTATGAAATTTCGATTTTTCAGATTCGTTAGATAGATATTCTTAAACAGATTTAAACATTTTGGTTTTCACTAAAATCCGTTTTATTTTTCATCCTGTACATTGAGTCAAATTTCGAATTCAAATTTTCTAACTACTACGCCATTTTAGGCCTTGTTTTATAATTGAAATAAATATATTCGTTATAACTTCAATCCAAATAGATTTCTAGTCGTTATTATTTAAAATAATTTATTTTATATATTCAAAATCCACTAAAAATAGCCAAATTAAAAATTTTAAATTGGTTCTGATTTTCCGGGTTGTTACAATCTCCCCCACTTAAAAAATTTTCGTCCCCGAAAAGGAACGAAGCTGAAAGTTGTCTAACTAACTAACTTAACTTTCATTCGGGCTTCCATTCTTCAACTTTTCAGTTTCTAAGAATTTTCTAATTCTTCAAAAATTTGGCTATCACCCTAAATTTTTGAAAAATTTCGCCATAACCTCCTTTGTACGGGGAGGGGTTTGGAAATTTATTGGGCCGTATCAGGTACCCAATAAATCCTAAAAAGCATACACATATTTATAGTGATATATTCCAATGTCCACAGGGGAGTGTGCATAGATCATAACTCCAGAGAATAAATTCTCGTCACCCTATAAGTGGTTTTTGTGCCTTAATGACCAGAGAGACGTGTTTATTGTCATCTCCAGACCTATGTGGGGTTTTTATTAATCTGGCAATTTTCCGTTACATTTTATATAGTCCATATCAGTCTTTAGTTCAACCTGTAATATAGTCATTGCCATACAAGCCTCTCGCTGGTATGGTAAATCTTCAACCTCGTCACACAAGCTCCAAATGCTTATGTGGTATATGATAAAGTATGCTATCTTCAAGAAGTATGCCATGTAGTGTAGTTCAAAATTAATTGTTACTATCCTATGGCGATGTTTATTATTACACACAGAACAACCAGCACTTCGCATCCAATGGCATTCACAGGAGTTGTTATATAAATAAAATTGCGCATCCAACTCATTATGGTTTACCTATTTGTCGGGCACGCAAATAAATTCTTTACTCAACAACAAATCCATTTACCTGTTCAAACATATATAATGTACATGCATGTATTTCCATCAATTTCAAATCAGTTCAATATTTGATTTAATTTGCATAAATTTACCCTTCACTTTCCTATTGATCAGATTAATTATCTTTCCAATATTTTGATTAATCAAATTCATAATCACCCAACACAAACAACAATCAATTTGTTGATTAACCTTTCAAAAATAGACTAATTAATTCATATGCTCTTTTAAAATCATTCAGACTATATAATTAAAAAAATTACATCCATGAAAAGGAAACAACAACAAGTAGAAAACAATATGGAAATGCAAAATATGGTAAATGTACCTTGCACCGGAGTTAATCAGAGATATCCACCCTGCAATTGGGATAAGGCTTTCTTAATGCTCTCCTCATTTTCCCAAGTACAGTCTCGCAGATCTCCACTCAATTGCACTTTAACTAAGTGAACCTTCTTTTTCCTTAGCTCTTTAATTTCTTTGCCAATAATCTTTATTGGCTCTCTCCTCACTGCCAATGCTGGAGTAATTTCCAAGTCTTGTTGCGTGGCTTCTTCCACGACCAAGTCTGGATCATGTACATGCTTTCGAAGTTGAGATACGTGAAATACATCATTTACTCCAGGCAACCAGCCAGGCAATTGAACCCTATAAGCGAGAGTTCCAATCCGTTTAAGTATAGGAAATGGACCAATAAATCTAGGCGCCAATTTCCCTGTTTTGCCAAATTGGACTACTCCTCTCATCGGAGAAACTCGTAGATACACATAGTCGGCAATGGAAAATGCTAAATCTCTTCTTCTCGAGTCTGCATAACTCTTCTGTCGGCTTTGAGCCATTTGCAATCGTTTCTTAATGAAATCGACTTTGTCTGAAGCCTAGCGAATCATATCGGGTCCCAATACGAGTCTATTGCCAGGTTCTACCCAACATGCGGGAGATCTGCACGGTCTACCATACAATGCTTCGAATGGTGACATTTTCAGGCTCGCTTGGTAGTTGTTGTTGTATGAGAACACAACCAAATGCAAGTGGTCTTCCCATGATCTGCCAAAATCAATAACACAAGCCCGCAATAAATCTTCAAGAATACGATTCACCCTCTCAGTTTGGCCATCTATTTGAGGATGATAAGAGGTGCTCAAGTTCATCTTTGTTCCCAATTCTGCTTGGAATGCTTCCCAGAATTTACTAGCAAATATCAGATCACGATCACTAACGATACTCATGGGAACACCATGATGTTTAACAATTTCTTTGAAATAAATCTGCGCCAGACTCTGAGCGGTTCTATTCGACTTGACAGGTATAAAATGGGCGGTCTTCGTGAAACGATCTACGATCACCCATATATTGTCATTTCCTTTCCTAGTTCTAGGAAAACCATCTATGAGATCCATAGAAATTTGTTCCCACTTCCAACCTGGAATTTCTAATGGTTGCAACAATCCGGCTGATCGCTTTTGACTTGTTGACTGGTGGAACATCGGCTAACATATAAGGAGATGTCTCTTTTCATAGATCTCCACCGGAAAGTGCATTTGATATCATTATACATTTTACTCACTCCTAGATGGATGTTAAGTTTGGATCTGTGACATTCATCCAGCACATCTTTCTGGAGCTCAGAAATGTTTGGAACACAAATCCGACCTTTTAACCTCAGAATCCCATCGTTATCAACCTGAAAACTCAAGGGCTCGCCTTTCTGAATTCACTCTGATTTTCTAAATGAAGTGATCATCCTTCTGAAGAGCAAATATGTTATCAATCAATGAAGGAATGATTATAAGATTGGAGATGATTACATTCTTTCTGCTGAGCGCATCATCCACAACGTTGGCTTTCCCCGGAGCATACAAAATATCAAGATCATATGCCGCGAGAAATTCTAGCCAACGCTGCAGCCTCATATTCAGATCGTTCTGGGTGAATAAATACTTCAATGATTGATAATCAGTATATAATTCCAATTTCTCACCCAATAGATAATGCCTCCAATTTTTCATAGTAAACACGTTGGCTAACAATTCAAGATCGTGAGTTTCATAATTCTTCTCATGTGGCTTCAACTGACGGCTAGCATAAGTGACTACTTGGCCTCTTTGCATTAGCACTGCACCAAGACCTTCTTTGGAAGCATCTGTCCAGACTTTCAAGTCCTGACTGCCATCAATAATTGTTAACACTGGAGCAGTTGTCATCCTTAACTTCAGTTCTTGGAAAGTTGTCTCACATTCTGGAGTCCAATTGAATCTTGTGTGCTTCTTAGTAAGCTTTGTTAAGGAACTAGGTATCTTCGAAAAATCTTTAACGAACTTCCAATAATAACTAGCCAATCCAAGAAAACTTTGGACTTCTCTGGGTGTAGTTGGCTGTTTCCAATCTTGAATAGCTGTGATTTTACCGGGATCCACAGAAATTCCTTCTTTTGATACAGCGTGGCCAAAAAACTTGACTTCTTCTTACCAGAATATACATTTGGAAAATTTTCCCTTTAAAACATTCTTTCTCAGAATCTCTAACACTTGTTCCAAATGTTTCACGTGCTTGCTCTCTGATTAGAGAAGATCAATATGTCATCAATGAAAACCAGTACGAATTTATTCAATACTTCTCTAAATACTCTGTTCATTCGATCGACAAAATAAGCTGGAGCATTACATAAGCCGAACGGCATTACTAACCACTCGTAGAATAAATCTGGACTTCTTCCTTTTTTAGTTTCTTAGATCACAAAAGACAAGAATTTTTCGATATTCATTATTTGATTTTCTTGTTAATAGATGCTCTATAGGAATAAATCGTTATTCTTTTCCGATACATATAATATATATATATATATATAATATTGAAAAATGAATGAATGTTGTCAAAGGAACACATTCTTCGGCAATACGAAGCTGATGGAAACCTATAGCTAGGTCCATTCGTGAAAATACTTATGTGCCATTCATACAATCCAACAAATCATCAATTCGCGGCAATGGATATTTATTCTTTAATGTCTTCTTATTCAAGTCACAATAATCTACACATAGTCTGATAGTGCCGTCTGACTTTGGGACAAACACCACTGCTGCTCCCTAATCAGAGAAACTAGGCCTGATCAGACCCTTCCATACAAGCTGTCGAGTTTGATTGTCTAACTCTTCTTTTTTCCTTCAAGGACATTCTTTGAATAGCATGAACTACTGGCCTTGCATTCGGAATTAAAGAGATTTTGAAATCAATTTCTCTACGCGGAGGTAAGCTAACAATTTCTTCAAACACAACCGCATAATTCTTGACGACAGGAATCTTTTCTACGTCGACCGGAGTATTCTCTGTAACGATAGGAATATTTTCTATTTGAGCAGGAGAAACATCCAGGGCTACCCAAAAGTCTTTTCTATCTGAATTCGGACCTTCACATGGAATGGTTACATGATTCCCTGATTTAATCTTCGCTCTAACGACTCTATCGGCGCATTTAACTTTAGCTTCATACTTGGTTAACCAATCCAACCCCAAAATAAAATCAAACTATGTAAAATTCATGACGATTGAGATGGTAGGGAACCGATAACAGGAAAAAGAAACAGGCACCCCACAAATTCAACTAAGATTGAGGGAACCCCCGACCGGATTATGGACAGTCATGGGTGTTTTGAGCTTTTTCAGTTTCAAATCCAGTTTCTTAACCGCATTACTTGTAATAAAGCTTCGTGACGCGCCTGTATCAAACAGTACTTTAATTGGAATATTTTTGACAGTAAGCGTGCCTTCCAAAATATCTATCCTCGCTTGATTGGATGAGGATGCAGGAACTTCTGCAACTTCATTTACCTGTACTACTTCGGATCTCCCTGATAGCAGGCAATTTCTAGCAAGATGACCTGTCCGGTGACACTTGTAGCATTCCCTTGTACCATGAGATTACTTTTGCTTCTTATCAGTTTAGACCCACTTTTTATTTGTTTCTTCAAAGATCTGCAACTTATCAAAAAATGTCCTTGCTAGTTGCAGTTGGTGCATATAGCAGTCGTTACTAGTCCTTTCTCAGACTTAACCCTTTTTCTATTGAATCTAGGCCTCTTACTGAACTCAGACTTCGTACTTTCCTCTGGCTGTGTACTTGTCTTCGGGATATATGTTTCAAATTTCCTTTTGATGCTAGAACTACATTCTTCTTTGTCGCCCAAAAGACCTTGCTTATCCAGATCATCATACTGGTAAGCCATGTATATCATTTCAGAAAAAGGAAGTTGCATATGTGTAGTTACACTATTTGATACTTTCTTTGAAGCCCGTTAATAAACCTCAGATTCTTCCTCTTAGGATCTTGAATTAGATGCAGGGCAAAACGAGAAAGTTCATTGAATTTCTTATGATATTGCAGAATGGTCATATCTCCTTGAATCAGATAGTAGAATTCACCACTTAACTGCTCAGTTGCTTCTGGAGGAATAAATCTTTCATTGAAATTTTCTTTAAATCTATCCCAGGTAATATTACCTTCTAGATTATCTTTAATAACGGTCTCCCACTAGATTAAAGCTTTGTCTTTGAGTGCCCAAGATGCCAGTAATCTCTTCTGATCATCTCTCAGCTTTGAACCTTCAAAAAATTTCTCAGCAGAACACATCCATGCTTGTGTTCGAATAATGGATTCATTGCCCGAGGACGGTACTCCACCCAGATTTCGATACTTCTTTAATAGAGCTTCAATATCTAGTTCTGACCTACCTCTTCTACTACACTCAATCTAGGATATTACTGATCCTATCTGAAATGAGTAATTCGTCTTATAACACTACTGGTTCTATTTTTGACGGGTTCGTTAATATGTTATATTCCAGAACTAAGCTTAACCAAAGCTCTGATACCACGTGTGACGACCCCAAACCCCCGTTCCCACTACAGCATATATGCTGATTAGGTTGTGTTTTTAGTCGTATCTAAAGTCATTGGGCATGGTAAAAAGCCGTATCAAAAAGTGGCGCGTCTAATTTTTAGATACGGCTACCAACCGTATCTCAATATATTATCATACGGCTTTTAGCCGTATCTAAAGTCTAATAAGACACGGTCTTTGACCATGTCTAATTATATGTGTGTGTGCATATATATATACCCATGTATATATATATATATCATATATGTGTATATTTACAAAACAGAAACTGTATCGCATATGTTTCATAACATAGAGCATACATACCACAAAGTATACACAGGAATAACACAATTTATATATACTTAAATCTTTACAAGGTTTGTCATATAACACGATGTACATACAAACATATACAATAAAAGGAAACTATCAAAGATTTTCATCACATTACGTAGTAACAAAAATGAGGTAAAAAGATAACAGCATGATAAAACTCCAGTCGAAGCCGGGAAGATTGAGCGCTATAGTCAGCGGCCTGGAGTTCAAGTTTCCTTAGGCAGCAAAACTGAATCGTGATATATAGCCTCCAGCCTGAGTTCTAGCAACACAAAAGCACCATACTCTCCAGCATGACTGCCTATAAAATACAAGAAACAAGTTACAAATAGTTCACAGCTGGACAGTAGATCGACATTGTAACTCACTATGACTGAGATGCAAACATGAATAAAGAGCGAAGTACTGTATGTTAATACAGATATAAAATAAAACTAATTGAGTTTTGTTTTCCAAAGATTTATCCTGCTATATAATCAGTCCAAAAATACAAGAACTCTTCTTTACAAGGACTCTTCTTTACAAGATCTGTATTCAGCAGAGTACGTTTAGAATGCGCCATTGAATGTTAATTCTGGTAGAAAAAGTGATAACAACAATGGTAACCAAAAATCAATGTCGCAGGTCCAGACTTCATGTCGATGGTTTGATCTCGATTAGTAGACTAGTCGACGACTAGTCCAGCGTCGTCCATGTGTTTGTGTAGTCGATCAGTATATGTCTCAAAAATTAATGAATACACATTGTAAACTGGTTTTGCTATGCGACCCTATTGTTTAAATCAAATTAACTGTACATACTACATAGGAGTGGAAAATTGATAGTCATTAAAAATGCAAACCCAAAAGAAGAATCACCTGAAGTGTAGTCCATGTGCAACACTGGTAGTTCGTACCCTAGCATACAGAACATCCTCCTATACACACAAAAAGGAACAAATAAACGAAAAGAATATTCAAGAAGTGCACACAAGTACATGTCCATTCAATTCTTATGTAAGATACTACATAGAGATAAGTGTAAAATAATATATACCTGCTCCAACGTCTAAAGATATCGAATCATCATCGTAGGATGTCACACATACTCGACTTTTTCTGATTAAGAATTTACTGGGCGATCCACCAGGTGGATGCACTTTAGCTCACGCGCAGGGTCAGTAATCCATGCTTATTAGCTTTATTCAAATGTCGAATGCCGCTTCACTTAACATTTGGAAAAAGCTGCTTTCACTTGCAACTTTCAGTTTCTTTGAAGAAGACTGTGTAGTGCAAGATTACTTACACTAAAGTCTCTGCTACAAAGTAAGGGAAAAGTTGCTAGTGAAAGCAGATTTTTACTAAGGTTAAGTGCAACAGCATCCGACATTTGGATAAAGCTAATAAGTGTACATACCCGACCTTACACGTGATCTAAAATGCATCCACCTGGTGGATCACCTATTAAAATATTAACCAGAAAGTCTAGTAATAATCCATCAACCAAATTTTTCAACAAACCTGTTAAATTAACATCAGATAATAGGGTTATAAATGAGTGCATTCTTTTTTTAAAGAATATTGATGATGCATAGATCACCATAAAAAAATTGATTTTTGCTAGTATGTATTTTGCATCGAGATGTTGTATCGGAACATATATCGAATATTTCCCAACATTAAGTCTATATCCAGATTTGCAGACTGCCTACAGAATACCATTTTTTTTAAACTACCTCCCTTGAAACCCCGACTATTTAGATTGTTCCCTCGCCAAATTCTGGTCCTAGCTCCGCCACTGTATACCACAATCTAAAATTATACCATACATCCAATGGAAATTCTTACAAAAATTATACCGCAATCTAACAAACATTCAGATGTTTTTACATTATCACAAAACATTATTCAAATTTGATTTATCTGATTTAGGGTATAACCACAGATCCGTCCCTAACACACTTACACAAACCAACTCAATCGAAACAGCTAACACACGAAGTACTAACACAAAGTAGAAATCAACTATCACACAAAGATTTCAATTTGTTCCCTACTATCAGTCATGCATGCCAAAATTCAATTGAAACACATACCTGTGCTGTCGAAGGAGGGTGCTGTCGAAGGAGGGCTAGGCAGACGTAGGGTAGCTGCGTTTCTAGCGAAGGACAGGGTTGTTCGTCCCTGTCGAAGGTGGAGGCACGATTTGGTGACCGAAAACCCTAATTTGGGTTTTCGGTGACCATTAAAGTAAAATAAATGGAAAAGAGAGCGGCCAAAACTTTTATTCGGAGTGCCCAACGGGATGCACAATATGATACAGATTTAATTTGGCCCAAAGTCGTATCAAAATAACTAATCCGGGGCTTTGTTGATGGACGGTCAGATTTAGGGCGTTTCGGGTGACGCGGATCGCAAAATGTAATTTGATACGGATTTGAGCACCATCAAATATGATACAGTTTTTACCCGTATTACATGTCCGCATCTATCTGTGCTAAATTGGCTGATATGGTGTAGTGTCCAAGCTGGCAAGGGTAATCTTTGGAAGATAACAGATAACAGATAACAGCAGAACAGAAATATATCATTACACCAGATAATGTACAATAAATACACTGGATAAACATAATCATCAGAGTTACACAGTATAAAGTATCATACTCAGTACAAAAATATAGTTCAGCTTTATATAAAATGTCTACAGCGGAATCAAACATAATATTCATAACAGGAGCTGAACAACATAAAAAGAAGTGATAGAATCCATCTTCAACTCCATAGCTATCCAGATAGAGCCTTCTAAAACCTGAATACAAGGTTTCCTATGTGGAAAATAGAGCACCCGAGTTTGCAAGCGAAACAAACTACGAGTCAGTCATGGGACTGTTATGAGAAATCTACTAAACTTATTTGATAATAAGGCCAACCACAGGACCACGCCGCTAACGCGGAACGGGTTTACTCCATTGGATTGTCGTTGCTCAAAACAAGTAAATCATTTAAACATCGCAATGCTTTTTATAAAAATGAAGCCATTATAAGACTCAGTTCCCATCACACAATGCAACGCAAACCGGAGGATAGAGTTTTACCTTATAATGGACAAAATATGCTTGATACGTATAAAAAAAAGTATTTGATATTATTAGTAGTGTTTATATGTTTCAAAAACAATTCCAATCATAAGTATCAATCAAAGACGACGTAAGTGCCCCATACCACTATGTCGCTATATATAGGTTTACAATCAAAACCGCACGATGTCGTATTTGGAAATTGGATTTCCGTCTTGAACCAAGGCAAGGGATCGTCCTTACCACTTTGAGACTCTCTAGCCCGAGCCTCTGGCAAGTACTCAGTCAAGCCTTGGATCGTTTGGGCCGGTCCACACGGAGTGGATTAAAATGTCTGAACACTGCGTTTCCCCGCCCTGTGGGGAGTAAACTGGTCATATCTCGACCAAACTGTAACGAACTGGGGATTTTCGACTCCGAAAATCAACATCAAACTACCATGTTGACTATTCAGACATCGAACATTCCAGATCATTAATAGAAAGAAGTTAGAGGGTGAGAATAGATAAGGTAGAAATATTGAATAGAAGAAGAAGAAGAAACACCACGCAGAGTCTCACATCGCAGCGGAACAAAATATAATACAGAAATAATCTTTATTGAAAGCTTTAAAATACTTACAGTATCAGAGCACATCATACCATGGGACAGTTATAATAGCCTGTTCCCATATACAACACACAGCGGAATAGTAGTAATATCATACGTCCGAACATCTCCAGCTCGTCTCTTCATAGCAGTCGATAACCTGAACCTGTACAACCCGGTCTAACCCGAGCATTTACAAAACACCGGGTCAGTCTGGTGAACCAGAGTGAGATAAACCCGCACAGTAATAAGGGTAAATCATCCAATCATGATTTTAGAGTTCAAAAATCTTTTCAAAAGAAAAGGATAATCGTAAGACCAAATCCACACATAAACACGGACGGTTTTTACCTTACGATAACCCAAAACATTTTTGAAACCAATATCTTGTCTGATATTATAATAATGTCTAAATACAAGTAAATAGAATCTAGTGGAACGCTTGCATCTCACGCTCCACATATATAGTATACAATCAAAACCCGCAGGCGCTTATTGGGAATTGGATTCCGACTTGACAAGGTATGGATCCACCTTCCGATAGTGTATCTCTAGAGACAAATACACTGGGTTCAACAAGAACTTCTTGCAACCCGGCCCTCACATGACCGACCACTCATTTCGCTTGAGTGTATCGAATGTATATCACCGACGGTTGGGATCAGCAACCGCCTCCCGAAAAGGGACAGCATCGAAACATAGATTTAAGAACAAATAGGACTTCCTCTAGATAGGTGATTATACACCCTAATGGGAGCGACCCACATAGCCATGCTGCCTGCCCGATTTTTGTCATTTCCCGGTTGATGAGGCTTTAGGCTTAGATTAACTTTTGAACACCAGATCATCATTCACTTTGAATGCCACATCGTCAGATCCGCCAGACATCACTAATTGACGTCCACAAAAATACTTTAGCTGGAAGCTAAGAGAACGACGATTCTCCGCCAACACTATAGCACGTTTGAAGAAATCAACGTACGTGATCCTTCGGAAATACTCTGTCAGACATCCGTCCATACAAGTCATCCAGGAACAGGATGAACCGAAGGCACTCTCCTACTGCATCTCATATAGGAATCACCCCATGGATCAGTAGCGAGAAGTCCTTGCAACCCGTAAATTCCAATCACGACAGAACCACAGTTTATCTCTGGCCGCTAAACCAGAGATTTTTAGCAGTTCTTCCGCTTATGATAATCCACGGTCTTCAATGCTCCATCTCGATCACCTTCTGATATCTTCACGTATTTGTTGGTCGGAATGGTTTTCGAATATAAATTCGCAAAATCTCAGAATCTATTTTGTAAAATCAATTTATAATTAATTATAAAAATAACTGTTTATTTCCTTTTAATAAAGTTTTACTCAAAATATTCATTTCAAAATCTATCTCCAGTTATAAAATAAAATTTATAACTTCATCCCTATCGACTCACCTGACGGTGAATCAATATTAACAAAACGATTTACATTTAGACCATTTACTGCCAATTACTTAGCCAATATAGCCCATTGGTTATACAACACATGTTGACTTCTCAGTCAATGATCACTACTAAAATCAATAACCCAATCACGACAGTTCATATATGATAATATGAAAATAAATAATATTTTTGAGGAATCCGGTTGGATCCCTCCAACCTGTCCGTCCCTGTGTATTAATGGTTATCTCCACACAGTTTAAAACAATTCAAACAGATCAAGCAATTCAAACAGATCAAACAATCCAAACCATTAAACACGTTTATAAATAAACGTGACCAATAAGGTAAGTTACCTTTATTGGAACCAATCATTAAAATAACGATTTGGTATTTCACTGAAATTAAACGACGGTTTAATTTCATCAGTCATATCAACCAATAATCAAAATACTAGCAATCGGTCAACCGTTATCAAACAGAGCACACAAAATAAAAACCCAATTTATAAAAATATAAATGGGGAAACTACTGAGTGAGTTTAACTCACCTTGGGTTTTCCATTTGTCACCGAAACGGTTTGGTTACAGTTAAATTAAACAATCGTTTAATTCAACTGTAAATTCTTGTTCTCTTCATTCCTATCCAAATCAGCGTTCTCTGATATGGTTTCAACGTTGCGATCTTTCCGAATTCTCATCCTGCTATGCTGAGATCGCAAGTCACACCCCCCCACCTACCACCGTCACCGACATAACTCCGACGCCATCAATATTCACCCAGCTCCCTTCTCGTCCAGTACAAATGCTGCCCCCTCATTTTCTTAATACCAGTTGCTCCATTCCTTTACGTGAAAACCGCTCCCACTCTCCATGCTTTGCCCTCAACCTCACATAGCAGTTCGCTTCCTTCATCCACCCCCCCCCCCCCCCAACGTTCAATTGTTCACGCAAAACCCGGCCCACACACCCCATTATCTCCACTACTGTAACCCATCGCACCCACGGCCAGCTTCCTTTCTTACATGTCCCCGCCCCACTACACACGCTGCCCAGGTTGCTGGCACCTCCCCCACACACCATTTCCTATCAATGATCAACTTCATCCAGTCTTCATTCTTTTGTGCTATCGTCTTTACATATATATATATTTATATACATATTTGTATTGGCGAGTGGAAGAGAGAGATGCAGACAGTTATTTGAAATGGAAGGAGAGAAGTTGTGGAAAGAAATAAACACAGCGGAGACTATATAATGGGAGGCAGATCGAACAACTGCTATTTATAATGGAGAAATGTGGAGATAAGAACACTGTCTCTTCACGTTGTACTGCCTAGAAGTAGGGAGGCTTCAGAAGGAGATAGGCGCGCATACATCAGTTTTTATCAATAGAAAGATGGAAAAGAAAAGACAAGCACACAGTTGTGTATATCTCAAACTAGCATGAGTTCTCTTTTCATATAGGGTGGCTGAGACGAGTTTGTACGTGAGAGGACAAAATATGAGGGATTAAAGCATGTGCAGATGTGTTTCCTTTTCAAGAGAATGACCTCTGCATGTCTTGTGTTTTCATTTACGCTGTCTCCTTTCAATGACCTTGTATAAACTTATGACGTGAGCAGGTTCGTAGAAGTATATGGTTAGGCTTACAGATGCATGTGCCGCTTTTAATGTTGCCAGCATGTAAACAGTCGGTGAGAACAAATGAAAAGACTGATGTGCTATTTGCTTTATGAACGAGAAGAGAAAGCTCAGTTTGATATTTTGTTGAGAGGGTACGGTTTTCATCAAATAATATTACCCGATACTTCATCCTAAAGTAATGTGATAAAATCACCACAAATGATTTCGGTTTACTGATAAAAAGCTAATCTCGGTGTAAAAAGTATTCCGGACTTAATGGGAAAGTTTCGTTGAAATCCGAGGTCGTATGAAAAAATTTCCTTTATGAAACCAGAAATGAACACGCGTTTAATTTTTCCACGGTCACCAGATAAATCGAATCAACTTGAAACTGCGAACATCGATAATAACTTTTCGATACGAACCCAACGGCATTAGTTTCGTCGCATTCTGAGACTGTTGCCCCGGTAGGCTGTTTTTACCGCGTACCGCACTACCCTTTTGAACACCAAATTTCTCGATCTCTAAAAATAACAAACTATATACCTATCCTGACTCTAATCGACGATACGAATTCAACGGAACTGGTTTCGTAGCCTAATTCGATCGTCTGCTCAAGTTACATTCAAATATTCTTTTATTTATTTAAATACACGCTATAGAAAATGAACGAGCGTTTATAGCTACCGTGGTCACATACGATATCGGTTTTCCACGCAATTCACCACCGTACAATAATTTAGCGATACGGTTCTAATGAAACTGATTTCGTCGAAATCTGAGTCCGTTTGCAAAACGACCATTTTAAAGGCCTATAATTTAATAACGATTTTCCATAGCGACTATTTCAAAATTTGATTTGGCCATAAATATCAAACTATAACACGAAATCTGGATTTTTCTCTTTCATATGAAAGCTATTGCCAATACGGTTCCAACGTGTCTTGTTTCACAGAAATCCGACTTATATCGGACTCTGTATGTCCAGTTGAAGTTCAAACTCGAATTTTCAAACTGCAGCGCTATATTTCAAGCTCTATTTATAATATATAAATTATATAACGTTCAAACATCATTTTAAATAACGAATTAAATATTAAAACCCATTTATATTCCCAAATATAATATTTAAAATAAATAAATTGAATTAAATATTCGACGGCCAAAAACACGGGTCGTTATAACTATCGGCCCCGGAATGACCGATATAACCGAGGCGCCTCGCTATCCATCATCCACATAAGTAAAACGTCAGGGCTTGCAAAACGCTGACACCACTCCTAGCTAGAAGGAAACGCATGTCCTCTCTGATGTCCTCTCCCGTTTCTGGTTCATACTGGGGTGTGAGGCCAGCAAATCAACGCTATACACAAAGCTATGCTATTTAAAGCCGTGCTTTGATCATCAACCACAAGGATCTGCTTTTCAATAAAAGCCTTGATCACTGCATCTCAGCATGCCACACAGGAAATTCACGCCATGCAGCAGACGTGTATCAATCACACAGAATGAAATCCAATGTCGGACACACAGTCCATTTAAAAGTCCGTTATGGGTCTAAACGAAACCGGGGTCACCTTATTCCTCATCCCATATGTCCAATACAGAGAGAGGTCCTCGCACATCCAAACGATCAACAAGTACATCCGGAAAACCACCACTGTAACACCTTCGGGGCAGCAACTCCCATCAAAGGCATAAGTAGCCATCCATTCGATGTGAAGATCATCGGTCTTGCACCGTCTTCATATCTTCAACTTCTAATCGTCGACCAATTATTTGAAATGAGATTTAACTCGGTCTTTTCAAATAATTCACATATAATTAGAATTCAAATCAATTCATTTCCATGGTTAAATTATTTGACATCCATAATTCAGTTCATTAATGTAATTTTCATGACAAACACATTCAACCATCAAATATCCAATAAATCGAGTAAATTAGGTTTATTTCCATTCCATATCATTTATAATATTTTATAACGATTTATCGCTATTTTTATTTATTTAAAAATAGCCCATTTATTCAAACGACGCTTCAGGCCATAATGCGGCCATGGCGCAGTTTTTCTCCAGATTTGATTTACACATATCTGAAAATCGTTGGATCTTTACATATTTATATAATTGGAAAGATCTTTTCAAAACGGACCCAACGGTTCCAGTTTTGGGAAAATCCGACGGTCGGATCTCCCGGTGCAATCGTTTAAAGTTACGATTTCAAAATACGAACTGCAGCGTCGTTATTCGTTTTGTTTTAATTATATTTATATATATATAAATATAATCCATTCTGGCACTGCTTTCATTTAGATTTGAAGTAAATGTTTCTCACAATCTAACCGTTGGGTCTTTACAAATTTGATATCATTGGAAAGATATTTCAAAGCGAACCCAACGGTTTCGGTTTCGGGAAAATTCGATAATCGGAACTCCCGCAATAATCGTTTAAAATCACGATTTTAAAATATGAACTGCAGCATCGTTATTCGATTTATTTTAATTATATTTATATATATAAATATAATCCGTTCTTCAATTTCCAAACCATTTTCATTTCATATATGTGGTGAAAATAATATTTTTTTCCCAATAAATATTCATTCCAATACATGACTATTTTTAATGCTTAATATATGTAATAAAAATGTTATTTTTATTGTTAAAACAATTTATTTCAAAACATGAATATTTTTAGCGATTCATATATGTAATAAAAATGTGTTTTTTATTGTTAAAACCATTTATTTCAAAACATGAATATTTTTAGCGATTCATATATATAATAAAAATGTATTTTTATTGTTAAAACAATTTATTTCAAACATGAATATTTTATATACTTCATATACATGGTAAAAATGTGATTTTTATCTTTCAAACAAATTATTCGTCATATGAATATTTTTCCAACACATGAATATATTTCAACACATGAATATAAATCAAACACATGAATATTTCAGAAAATTTCGGCAGCATAACGGTAGGGGGTTTAAAACTGGCACCGTCCCAAGTACGGCTCTTCGCACCACCTTACGCCTCGCGGCGCTCCCTAAGGTGCTTATCCTTATAATCTAAATATTTCGATTCATTTTCATATCACAATGGATTTTTCCACAAACAATTCCAATGTTGTTTCAACCACAAACAATCATTATCAACCATTCGCATTTATCAACCAAATTACACGTCAAACAAAATCCAAACAATCACAACCAATATATATCGTCCATGGTCTATGGACGAGGGGGATATATATATACGTATATAAATATATTTCCATTTCATTTCAACTCCATTCAACGCACATATGATTTTTACAACGTATATATAACTTATACATCGCACATATAATTTATACAATGCTTATACATGAGGTGTACAACGCTTATATAACTTATACATCGATTATATAATTTATACATTGCCATTCCATATCGTTTTGAATTTAGAAATCTCACATTGGGTTCCACTCCTCCAAAAATCGTAGGAAGCTCCGAAAATTCTCCGGTCTCTTCTAGAATGTAGAAGATGTCGCCACGAGTCCAATGTCTCTTATTTCACTGGATTTCGACCACATAGCAAAAAGATATGATTTTTATAAGTTTGCAATGCTTTTATTTGTTAAATCAGTTTAAATAAACAAAAACCGTACCTCAGCCAATTCGTTCAAAACTAGGTTTTGAATCTTCGTGCAAACAGTGAAGTGGTTGGACGATCGGCCTTCGCAGCGACGAAGAGGAAGGAGAGGCACGCTGGCGCCAGGGGGTGGGGTCCACTTCAATCCACCAAGAGAGGGGCGGCAACGGGTTGAAGTCTCTGACTTCCCGAGCTCGATTCGAACGACATGGGGCATGAAAAAATCCAATCCTTATATGGATGTGAAGCTCGTGAGGAACACTACAAAATCCTCAACTGTGGCATTTGATTTTACTGAGTGGATTGGAAGAAAAAGAGGAGAGAAGGAGAGGTGATTTTTCTGCCTTCGCGATCTGAACGGGAGTCGAGAGAGAAAATTATGGTGAATTCTGATTGGCCCGGCCCTTTTATATTTATTATAAAATTCAAAAATACCCCTTTCTCCTTACGAACTCCAATTCAAACCCAACGACTGTCGTCCCTAACTAAATACCCTCATTTCGAACACAATGGAATATGTTTCGTAGGCCCATTCGACTGTTTCAGTCAGTTTTTCATCAAATTAAAATGTAAAACATTCAAATAAGGATTTGAACGTACATTTTAATTTGCCAGGGCCACATACTGATTCCAGAAATTCCAGAAAAATAAATCTAGCTTTGTTTGGATGATGCGGTCCCAACAAAACTAGTTTTATTGAATTTGGAGACTGATTGAAAAATGGCCATTTTCTGGTCGATCCAAATTGACTGAAATTAACCAAACACATTTTCTTTTGCCACGCTCACATATTAACTCCAAAAATAATGGAATTTGGAAGCTAGCGATAATTTGACATTCCAGATCCAACAAAAGTTGTTTCATTGAAAACGGAGGTCGTTTGCAAGATGTCTATTTTCAAGGGCTACATTAATTCCATAACGACCTTTCTGAAAATTCATTTGGCCATAACTTTTGATTCCCACTATGAAATTTCAATTTTTCAAATTCATTAGAAAGATATTCTTAAACAGATTTAAATATTTTTGGTTTCACTAAAATCCGTTTTATTTTGCATCATGTACAGTCAGTCAAAGTTCAAATTCAAATTTTCAAACTACCGTGCCATTTCAGGGCTTGTTTTATAATTAAAATAAATATATTCGCTATAACTTCGATCCAAATAGATTTTTGGTCGTTATTATTTAAAATAATTTATTTTAAATATTCAAATTCCCCTAAAAATAGCCAAATTAAATTTTTTTAATTGGTTTTGATTTTCCGGGTTGTTACAGTTATTTTAGAATTTCATATATATATATATATATATATATATGTTACTTGTATGTGAACTAAGTTGAGTACAGGTGCCAGATAGCTGTAGGGGTTGATTTTGGTTGAATATATTGCACGTAAATTGAGCAAGTATGCTCAATAGCGCTCGTAAAAAGGTTCGTCTATGCAAAAATGTAATTTTTAGGTTTTGAATTTATTTTTTCGACCGTGTGGGTCGATGTATATATATTTTTTGTTCCTGCGATATCCCAAATGTCACTCCTTACAGGGGAGACTCTACCAAATTTTTCGGGGAATTTAAAAGTGTTCGAAAATTTTCGATATTTTTGAAAATTTATATTGATTATAATGAATTGGTTTTCGATTTATCATAACCTGGATTTTAAAGGTAATGGAATTTGCAGCATTTTTCTCACCTTAGTAATTTCGGGGATGAACTTCTTTTAAAGGAGGAAGAATGTAATGTCCCGTATTTTTGGTAGCTGAATATTTTATTTAATTTATTATTTTAAATATTATATTTGGAATATTAATGGATTTAATATTGCATTTGTTTATTTAAAACGAAGTTTGAATGTTAAATTTATATATAATATAAATCGAGCTCGTAATGGCTCGGTAGTTCGTATTATTGAGTTTTGAACTTCAATTGAATATAGAGGATCCGATATAAATTGAATTTCTATGAAACAAGAAAAGTTAGAATCTTGTTGATTATAATTTTGTACTAAAAGAGAAAAATCCAGATTTTGTGTTACAGATTGTTAGTTATGTCCAAATCAAATTGTGATGATCCCAAAACCCCGTGACACGGTGTTAAGGATAATCATTGGAATATAACACATTAATCATCATTAGCAGATCACAGATAATAGCATAAACAGAAAACAGAATAATTTACACACATATGACAGCGGAATCATATAGATATCATCACATCAGAGAAGCACAGTACCGGATACAACTTAGTGCATAATGATACATAATCAGTCACCATCGCCTGAGGCGAAATCATACATAAAGAGTACACAAAATGAATATCAGTCTACATCGCCAGTGGCGGAATCATAATATAGATACAATAATGGCGGAGAAAATCCAAGTCAGCACGGTGTAGTCAAGCCTCGCCATGAGCCAAAAGGTGTGTCAGAAACCTGTAACTAGGTTGCCCGTGTGAAAATGAGGGCACCCGAGTTTGCAAGGTGAAACAAACTACGAGTCAGTCTTGGGACTGGTATGAGAAATCTACTCTACTTATTAACAACAATAATAAGGCAAATCAAAGGACCATGCCACTTTCGTGGAATGGGTTTACTCCAATGAGTGCTAGTGCATGAAATAAAATAAATAATTAAATCAACGCAATGCTTTTTATAAAATGAAGCCATTATAAGACTCAGGTCCCATCACACAATGCAACGCAAGCCGGAGGATAGAGTTTTCCCTTATAATGGCCAAAAATGCTTCATACGAATAAAACAAAAGTGCTTGATATTATTACTAGTGCATATATGTTTCAAAAGCAAATTCAATCATAAATATTAATCCTAGGCGGCATAGCTACCATCTACTATGTCGCCCTACTAGTAATACAATCACGTCCGAATATTTCGTATTGGAAATTGGGTTCCTTCATGAGTCGAGGCAAGGGGCAAGCTCCTCTCCGTTCGAGACACTCTAGCAAATGTCCCAGGACCCCACTATGATCCTTGGAATCGGCTGGGCCGGTCCTCTCTTACTTTTGAGGATTAGTTATTCCTGAACACACGTTTCCCGGTCCTTACAGACCTATAATCGAGGCGCCTCGCATTCCAACAACCACACAGGTGAAAAGTATATATAATGTCAGGGCTGGTAGGTCACTGACACCACCATGGCTAGAAAGAAACGTCGTACACTCCCAGCGGTCCGTCTCCCGTTTTTGACTCATACCGAGGTGTGAGGCTCGCGAATTCACGTTATACACAAAGCTACGTCACACAGACCATGCTTTGATCATCAACCACAAGACTTTGCTTTGCAACAGAAGCCTTGATCATATGCCACTTAGGCGTGCCACACAGGCAATCCACTCCATGCGACTGATTTCTGTCAATACATAACCTCTGAGCTCGTACGTCTCAGAGAAGGGCGTTAAGCAAGAGAATAAATTTTCCGCCGCCAAACAGATATATATTTAACAGAGATCAATCAACACAGAACAAAATCCAATGTCAGACACACAGTCCATTTACAAGTCCGTTCTGGGTCTGAATGAAACCGGAGGCACCAATTCCTCGCATATCCGTACAATCAACAGTATGTTTGGATGGCTACTACTTCAATTCCTTTATGGTAGCTACTCCAATCACGAGCATCCATAGCGCCCATCCATCCAATGTGGAGATCGTCGGTCTTCAGCCGTCTTAGACCCTTCGACTTCCCAACGTCGATCGATTATTTGAAATGAGATAAACTCGGCCTTTTCAAATAACCCACGTATATTTAGATTTTCAAATCAATTAATTACATGGTTGGACTATTCAACATTCACATTTCAGTTATTTAGTTATAATTTTCATGTCAAATACATTCAACCATCACATCTCAAGCAAACACAACAAAATTGGTTTATTTCCACTCTATATCGTCTATAGTATTTTATAACGATATATCGCCATTTTTATTTAATTTAAAAACGGCCATATTTAATTAAACGACGTTTCGGGTCGTGTCGATTCACTGGCGCTGCTTTTCACTAATTTTGTTTTACACATATCTGAAAATCTAACCGTTGGATCTTCACAAAGTTTACATCATTGGGAAGGTCATTTCAAAACGAATCCAACGGTTTCAGTTTTTGGAAAATCCAACGGTCGGATCTTCCACACTAGCCATTTGAAGTTACGATTTCAATTCACGAACTGCAGCGTCGTTATTCGATTTAATTTAATTATATATATATATATATAATCGTTTCTGGCGCTGTTTTTCTTTAGTTTTGAATTAAACATTCCAGACAATCCAACCATCGGATCTTCACACAGTTGGTGCCGTTGGAAAGGTATTTCCAAGGCGAACCCAACGGTTGCGGTTTCGGGAAAATCCAATGGTCGGATTTCCTGTACTAGTCGTTTGAAATCACGGTTTCAAAACATGAACTGCACGGCCACGTTTCGTTTTAATTTCATTTATATTTATATAGTTATATAAATATAGTTCTTTCAAAAATTCCTATATCGTTTCCACTTCAATTATTTCACTAACGCCTTTAAATTTCGGAAAATTTCGCCATAACCTCCTTTGTACGGGAGGGTCTGGGAAAATTCCCAAATAGCCACACGGGCGTCTCGTATCAAAAAGAAAAAGAAAAAGCCAAGCGGCTAGCCAACAGGCTCATAAAATAATCACCCAACAAAGCAGTAAATGTGTACCTATTTGTCGGGCACAAAATTTTATTTCTCTTCTCTAGCCCCTTTGCTTTAACCTGTTAATAGATATGCATGTACATATATACAATTTCTAACACTTATCATTTTCCATTCAATTTCATATTTGATTTGCTTTGGTTTTAAAAAACACCATTCATTCTAAGGTTGCATGCATAGGCTAAAATCATATCATTAGCTAATTAATGTATATTTCAACTCATGCACGTTTATTTGAACAAGTGGCTATTTTTAACACTTCACATTTCAAAGATGATAATTTTGGTGAACTAAAATAGATTTCAACACATGACTATTTTATTTAGTTTTCTATGCATGTTAAAAATAATATTTCTACCACAAATATTTATTTCAACGTCCGCATATCTTTAGCATATCACAAATATGATAAAAATGATATTTTTATCGTTCAAAAATATTTGTTCAACAAATGGATGTTTCAACACTTCGTAGTTTCAATAAAAATGTAATTTTTATTGTTCGATCTTTTTATTCAACACATGAACTATTCCAATACACACACTTCTCAACAAATGAGTATTTCCACACATGGACATTTTATTTATGTTGTTCATATTAGAAAGATGGGATTTTTATTGTTGAAACTATTTATATAAGGCGAATATTTTCCATACTTCATATATATATATATATATATAAATGTGATTTTTGTTGTTCACACACTTCGTTCATTCATAAATGAATTTAATTTTCACACAACACCTTTCAACACATGAACATTTTCCACACATGGATATAATTTCAACATATGGCTTTAATTTCAATGCATGAAAAATAATTTCAACATATGAAAATAATTCTAACACACAAAGATTATTCAAAATTTCGGCAGCATAACGGCAGGGTAGTTAAAACCGGCACCGTCCCTAGTACGGCTCCTCGCTCTACCTTAAAACCTCGCGGTTTTTGACAATGGGGATTCATGCATCTAATTCGCACGCAGGCGGCATGTTTATTTTTATTTCCACAAATATTTCCAAATCATTCCAATCACCAATGGGTATTTTTCAACCACAACCAAACAATATCAACCACAAACAATTATTCAACCATTCGTATTTTTCATCCAATATTTCACACCAATTCACAACAATAAATATCGTCCATGGTTTGTGGACGAGGGGAGTATATATATGTAATATAAATATAATTGCTATATTTTACTTGCATTTCAACACATATATCAATTATTCTATGCATGTAAAATTCATACTTCGCTTATATAGCTTACACTACGCATGTACATGAGGTATACAACACGTATGTAATTTATATTTCGCTAATATAAATTATACACGACATTTTTCCATTCAATTTCACATTAATTTAGATTTCTCACATTGGTTTTCGGAGCGCTAAAAATCGATACGATGTCAGAAAAATCCGCGGCTTCTTCTATTGGGTAGAGAGCTTCCTTGCGGTCCCGATGTTTCCTGTTTCATCGAATTTCGTCAACACACGAAAAAGATATTATTTTTCAAAGTGTAAAGATCAAAGAAAACTCACTTTCACGAAGCTTCAAAACTAGGTTTACAGTTTTCGCGAAATCCGTGACATGTGGGGACGATCGGCGGGTTGGACGTGGAAGAGGGAAGAGAGGGCTTCAAGTCGGTGGTGGTTTGGCGGCGTTCGCTGGTCTAGATCTGCGGCGGCGGCGGTGGAAAGGTCACGACATTGGGGCTTCGATACGGGCGGCACAGGCGACGAGGGGCGGCGATGGTCAGTCAGATTTGAAGAGGGGCCTGAGGCGCGTCGAGGGGTGGCGATGACGAAGTCTGGAAGCGACTGTGGCGGCGGCGGCGGAGGAGAGAAGGTCAGGAGCGGGTTTCGCCGTTGAACGGGGGGTTTTCTTTTTTTTTATTTTTAAAATTTATGAAAGGAAAATTCTGATTGGCCGAGGACTATATTAAATTTTTAAATAGTGTTTTCTCAAACGAACTCTTTTTTAAACCCAACGACTGTCGCCCCTAGCTAAATACCCCTATTCCGGACACAATGAGATATGTTTCGTAGGCCAATTCGACTGTTACAGTCAGTTATTTTTCAAATTAAAGTATAAAACATTTAATTTTTAACTTTGAACGTACATTTCAATTTGCCAGGGCCACAAACTGATTCGAAAAATTCCAGAAAAATAAATCTAGCTATCTTTTGACGCTACGGTCCCAACAAAACTAGTTTCGTCGAATTCTGAGGTTGTTTGAAAAATGGCCATTTTCTGGTCAATCCAATTTAACAGAAATTGACCAAACACATTTTCTTTTGCCACGCTCACATACTAGCTTCAAAAATTATGAAATTTGAAACCTAGCAATAGTTTGACATCCCGGACCCAACAAAAGTGGTTTCGTCGAATTCCGAGGTCGTATGCAAAATATCAATTTTCCAGGGCTATATATTCCATATACCGACCCTTCTGAAAATTCATTCGGCCATAACTTTTGATTCCCATTATGAAACTTCGATTTTTCAGATTTGTTAGAAAAGTATTGACTAACAGATTTAAATATTTTTGGTTTCGCTAAAATCCGTTACATTTTTCACCCTGCACAGTCAGTCAAAGTTTGAATTCAAATTTTCAAACCGACTCACTATTTCTAATTCACTATTTTATTGAAATATTCTATTTCAATTGCTCAAATTCCTTTGAAATAAAAAATTTAAAAATTTTAAATTGGCTCATATTTTCCGGGTTATTACACAAATTTTAAAATAGTCGCTATGGAAATCGTTATTAAAATATAATGTTTATTTAATATATTTAAAAGGTTTTAATATAATTTAGATATCGTTTAACTCGAAATTGATGATATTTAGTTGTATAATTTATATTTGAAGCAATATGATATTTCCAGTAGAGTATCTACGATAATAATAATTAATTATTATTTTATTTCATTATTCTGGAATTTAATAATATATTATTAAATATTATTATAGGTCTTTAATATAGTGATTTTGCAAACAGTTTCAGTTTTCGATGAAATTAGTTTCATTGGAACCGTATCGTCAATTTGTTGTAGAAATCAAATTTTATGGCAAAAGGATGTCGTATGTGACTTCGGTGGCCAGAAACGTCTCTGTTTCTATTTAATTGTTTAGACAATTTAGACATGGGTAACTTTAAACGAACAGACGACTGGCCAAACGAGCTCCAAATTTAACGAAACAAGATTCATTGGATCCATTAGGAAGAGGTCTAGTAAAATGTCATGGTTTCAAAATTTTTAGATTTTTTTTGTAATTATAGGAATTTTAAACGCTTGATTTTTCATCAATAATTATAAAGGACTTTTCACAAATGACCTCGGAACTCGACGAAACCTGTCCCATTGGGTCCAAAATATTTATTTATGTTAGAATTAGCATTGTTATCGAAAAAAAAAGTCGCTTGTGGTGGTTTAAAACGATAGTTCATCGTTAAGTTTCATATGTAATATAATATTATTAAATTTTGTCCAAAAATTATAATACACTACATAACCTTTATTTCGAATTGCCAAAAAACACTGGATATTGCCACATGCTCCCTTGATCCTTACTCTTTAAGCATATAGTCTGCTTTTCCCTATCACTTCAAATGCACAACTATCCTACAGCTTTACACAGACCTACGTAGTACTGATCGAAGCGACTTTGTTTCTATCCAATAATTCATTCATCTCTATGTATATACATAACTGTGTCTCGTTCATTCCGTTTCTTCCTAACAACGAAGTGGAACCGCTGTTTCCATTCCAAAACAAAAAAATTAAACCCATCCTCTCTACCATTATAAAAGTGCAGTCAGTCTCCAATAATAGTATCAATATAGGACCGAAACTCACCTAGTCTCCTCTCTTAAAATCAAAACGCACACATTTGTTTCAACAAACAAAAAGTGATAATTGGGAAGAGCACGGAGGGAGGATGGAATATGGTGTGTGTGTGTGTGTATGGAGCGAAGTGGGGAGGTCTGGCGGTCTTCGCCGGAGCTATGGTGGTCGCGGCGTGAGTACCAAGGAAGTGGGTCTTTGATTGGCGGAAAAGTGAGGCGAGCTAGAAGCATAGGGTGGACTGTTTTCGAAACAAACTAATAGCAGTATTCTTAATTAAAAAAACAAAAGGATTCAAAGGATGGGATGAAGCAGTATGAAGACTAGGAGGAGAAAAGGATCGGGCCCGTGCACTTTTGAATCAACGAAGCAGAAGTTTTGGCTTGGAACGGTGCTAATGTTGGCCTATGCAAACGCGATGAAAAGGCTACCTAGAACAAAAGAAGAAATCGGAAACAAAGAAGGATGGACGGGAATAGTATTTCGTTTTCAAAGGTAACGGTGAACAGATCTGTTCGGCTAATTATATATGCCAAGCTATATTAAAGGTGATTAATTGGATTATATAATAATAGGGGTGAGTGGACTTATACATACAGTGGCAATTTAGTTTGTTTATATATGCTGAATTTTAGTCTAAGTTATAGAAAGAACAATGATTCACATGTCCCTAATCCTATATATTTTGCTAAGTATTATTAAAGTTGACTAATCATTTATATAATCAACGTAACCGGGTTTTCTAAAATGTATTTAGCGTGTTTTTCTAAAATGTAACGAACGTGCAAATTAGGAATTTATTTAAAGATTTAATTTAATTTGGATTTTTTTTACATAGCAATGTTCAAAATGAAATGATCTCTTTGCGGTTTAGTATTAGATTGAATATAATTGAAGATATCTGTATGAAACTTTGGTTTGGGTTACTTGAAAACATAGATTACGCACTAGATTAAAAAAATTAGTTGGCACTATTAAAAATACTGAATTTGGTTACAAATTTGTATTTTTAGTTAAACATGCTTATATGTTACCAGAATTCCACAAGATCAGAACGTTGAGACCATATGGACAAGCACGACACTATAGAACATTTTGGATAGTAATGGATACTGCTGGAATTTATTGTTAAATTGAACATTGTCTAATTTAGCGAGAACCGCTTAAATGACCTATGGAAATTTGGTGAGCTAAACTTACTTAGCTTTTTTTTCCACTTATATTTTATATAAGTTGGGTCTTTATTTCGTGTTCTATGGTTGCTAATGATCGATTGTTTGTTAAATATATCTGTTAGTATATTGATTGAACCGCTGAAATTAAACGGTTTTTAATTTCAGTGAAAAACCAAATCGTTATTTTAACGATTGGACCCTATGAAGGTAACTTCCCTTATTGGTCACGTTTATAAAATAAACATGTTAAATTGTTTAAATTGTTGGTCAATTGTTTGGTGCTAAATAGTTGTTATTTACTATTATAGAAATTATCAGTTAAATTGAATCGAAACGAATTTACGTGAGATAATCTATTTTAATACAGGGAAGAACAGGTTGAAGGGATCCAATGGGATTCCTCAAATATATTCAATGATATTTATTTTCATATTATCAATATATAAACTATCCTGATTAGATGATTGATTTAGTTGTCGACCGTTAAATTGAAATTCAACGTTTGTTTTGTTTTAACCAATAGGCAGGATTGGTTGAGTAATTGGCAATATATGGCCTATAAATCCATCGTTTTTCTAAATACTAATTTACCGTTAGGTAAATCGATAGAAGTGAATTATAAAATTTATTTTATAACTGAAGATAAATTTTTAAATCTATTATTTTGAATAAAAGTTTAGAAAAAGGAAATAAATATTCATTATTTATTATTTAAATTTATAAGCCAGTATTAAATGATTTTATAGAGTAAATGCTTATGTTAATCGGATTTATAAGCAAACGAACTGAAATTAACCTAACGGTTAAGAATTGGATAAATTATTTTTAAGAAATAATTAAATGGAATTATTTAATTTAATTATATTATTAATTAATTTAAAGAAGTGACCAATTTAAATTGGTTAATGAATTAATCATGTATTGAGTTGACTAAATCAACTGTTTTTAACTGAGAAAAATTGTAAAATTAATTTATTTGAATTAATTTAATAAAATAATTTAATGAATAATTGTTTTAGTTTAATAAGATTTTAAAAAGAAACTTATAATTTATTTTAGTTAATTAAGAAATTAACTACTGCTACGATAGTTAATGATTAAAGTAATTTATTATTTTAGTTAATAATAATTATGGAGATTACTTTTTTATTCATTTAAAAAGTGATCAAATTTGAAATGAAATCGAATTGAATGTGAAAGGAGTTAATGGGTTTTATATTAAAACTGAGTTTTATAACGAAGTTTTAAAAAGGATTTTTAAGCGAATATGATAGCTTAAATTAAATACTTATCTAATATTTGAAATTAGAAAAAGGAAATTAAGAAGTGGTGAAATGGTATGAAATGGTTAACGAAGTGAGATTTACTCCGAGGTTCATGATGTGATATTTCGATGTTCAATTGGGTAACGAAGTGAGATTTATTCAAAGGATCGGGATGTAATATTCCAAAGTTCGGAATGTTAAGCGAAGGCGAGAATATATGCTAAGTAAAAGATTTCAAAACTGGAAATGAATAATAAGTTGTCGTAAATGATTTACAAACAATTTTGTAAATGGAAATTAAGAGTTTGGAAATCTAATAGAAATATTAGTTGTCATAATAATTTACAAATGGGATGTGTAAATGAAGTAAGAGTTTTAAAAAATGAATTTGTACAAATTGTTACAAATAATAAATTGAACTATATGATTTATAATTGCATATCCTTAAAAAGATCGCTATGGGATTTTCGACAATGCATAAGTTATCGTAATGATTTGAAAAGAGTAATAATAAGGAAATAAAAGGTTTTGCAATGGAATATGTAATGTTTGTTACAGATGATAAATTGTATTATTTTGGTAAAAATGAATATAAAGACTTGTACGAGATGCAAATATAAAAAATGTAAAAGATATAAAGGTAAGATATTTATATAAGATTATAAATATATTTGTAATAGATTTGTTAATGACAGTTATATATGATTTTGAAAACCAATATAGTATTATTGTTGCAAAAAGGTTGAAGAATATTTTTTAAAGAGATGTGGAGGAAATTTTATAAAGGATTCTATCTATATTGGAATCAAAGCTCGAGTATAATATTAGAGAAGATTATCAAAGACTAATAGAGAAATAAATAATAGTTTATTTAATAATTAATTACATAAACATTGTTGAGATTCAAATAAGGAAATGTGTTGTCAATAAACTTTTATCTATTCTGAAGATATGAATGTTGATTGGTTAAGGTCTGAGAGGAAAATAAAATACCCCAACTTGAACGACTGCACGATTATCCAAGAATGGTAATAGTTTATGAATGGGAGCAATTGAGGGAAACATAAGTTATGATTTCCTTAAATAATATTATAAGCTGTGTTCGAAAAATTTATCAGTGAATGAAATGATTTTTAAGAATATTATTTATAATAAGAAGTAAAAGATAATTTCCAAATATTGGAGGATTTAAATAATATAATTAACAGATGTTTAATTAAAGAGGCAAAGTAATGTCGGGTATTGAATCAGTAAACTCATTTCATTCTCATGATTATTTATTTGATAGTAAAATAACCAACTATGAAATCTAGCAAATATGATTGCTAGTACGGAAAGACTGGGATCGAATTACATTCGAAAACCATTATGACCAACAAATAAGTGGAATATATTGATTGAATATGAAGCATTGAAGACCATGGATCTTCATAAACGGAAGAACCACTGGTTAAATTTCTATGGTTTAGCGGCCAGAGATATTTCGGCAGTGATTCTGTCGTGATTGGAATCTACGGATTGCAAGGACTGCTCGCTACTGATCCTTGGGGTGATACCTATACAGGATGTGGTAGGAGGGTGCCTTCAGTTCATCATGTTCCTGAATGACTTGTATGAATGAATGTATGACAGAATACTTCTTAATAATCACGCACATTGATTTTTACAAACATACTTCTTTTGGGGAAAACTAACACTTAGAGTATTTTTGTGGATGTCAATTAGTGATTTGATGGATTTGACGATATGGAATTCAAAGTGAATGAAGTTGTGTTGTTCTAAAGGATAAGCTTAACCTCTTGCCTCATCAACCGGGAAATGGCATAAAATCGGGTAGGTCGCATGGCTATGTGGGTCGCACCATTCAAAAGGTTATATCATTACCTGATCTGGTGAAATCAAATTCCTTCGGTTGTCCCATTTAAATTTTTGTATGTATGCTATCGGTTCGGTTGGCTGGCCCCCAACCGTGGTGATGATATATTCGGTACTCTCAAGCAAAGTGAGGAGTTGGTCATATTTAGCCTGGGTTGCTATTCTTGTTGAACCCCAATCTATTCATCTCCAGAGGTACGTTGTCGAGAAGGTGGTTCCATACCTTTCCATGGAAATCCATTCTCCAATAAGAGCCCGCGGTTTTGATTGTATACTATGTATCTAGAGCGTAAGATGCAAGCATTTCGCTAGATTGATATTTATTTGTATTTAGACACCATTATAATATCAGAAAAGATATTGATTTCAAAAATGTTTTGGGTTATCGTAAGTTAAGAACCGTTCGTATTTATGTGTGGATTTGGTCTTACGATTATCATTTTCTTTCTGAAATATTTCGACTTTAAAGTCAAGTTGGATGTTGTTTTAGACTTAGTGTGTTTTTCTCATTCTGGTTCCCCAAACTGATCCGGCGTTTGTAATGCTTGGGTTAGACCGGGTTGTACAGGTTCAGGTTATCGGATGCTATGAAGAGACGAGCTAGAGAAGTCTAGACGTATAATATATGATTGTTATTACACTTTGTGTTGTATATGAGGACAGGGTATTATAACTGTCTAGATATGTTGATGTACTCTGATGATTGTAAGTTTTATCGAAAGCTCTCTATAAAGATTTATTCCCATATTATATTTTGTCTACTGCGATGTGAGACTCTGTGTTCTGATGGCTCTTCTTCTTCTATTCTAGTATTTATTTCTTTGTTATCTCACCCTCTAATTTCTTTCTTATAAGGTTCCTGTGTTTTCAATCCATGAATAGTCAGCATGGTGTTTTTGTGTCGATTTTCAGGGTAAAAAATCCTCGGGTCATTACAGATATACCCAGCTGTGGCAAAATCCTGCCTACCGCTGCATTCGTAAGGTTTCTACTAGCTAATAGAACAAATCCTGCTTACATGACCATGTAAACTCGCGATCTCCTCGCTCCTATTCTAATCCTATGCTCAAAACCCTAGTTTGATCTGTATCCTCTGGATCAGATTTCCCCTATCTACAGACCAGGAACTTTTAAACCCTAGTTTTTACAGACTCTAGTAAACTTCCAGTTAAAACTCTAACTGGATCACCTAGTTTGACAAACTAGAAAACAGACAAATGGTTTACAAGTGAAATTTAAAAACAAAACAATAAAAACCCTAGCCCTTAAAACAAAATTGGCTTAGCCCAAATTAAAGTATGCCAGCCATAATGCTTTGCTATTTTCTCTTCATAAAAATGTCGGCTACCATAAATAGGAATTAGGGTTTCTTCAAAAGCTCAAATCTCTATTTCGATTGCTGGAAATTATGATTCTCTGATGCTCTTCTATGTGACATTGATTTTGGTCGATGATTTGGCTAGGTTGCGATCGAAAACACCATGAGTAATTCTAATTTGAATTGGTTGCTCTTTTAATTGATGTTTTGGTTTTTCGATGCCTAAAATAGCCGTTGATGAATTGGTTCATTATATAGGATTATAAAATCCCAAATTTACCTCTGATTTCATTAACGTGGTTTGATCTGATTTTTGCGGTTTCCTCTTTTGACTTCCTCGACTTTGAATAGTTGTGTGATTTTCTCTTTTGGTTGCCTCGATTGAATTCGGCCATGATTGTGTGATATTTTATATTCTTGGCTTTTAATTGCTGTCATGACAGTGAGCAATACTGGAAATATTTGGAAACTTGCCGAACTAAATTTGTTCAATCCTGGAAACAAATTAATTACACCTCTTTTGTCCCTTGCGTGATAACTGAATGAATCTTGCCCAAAAATTGTCTCATGTATTTCTGGAATTAAAGAATAGATTTCGAAATTGATTTCTGTCCAAAAGGACTTTCTCTAATTTCTGGAAACACTTGAAAAAATTCTTGCCAAAATAAATCCTTGAATGAAATCTGGAAGGCTTAAATTGTAAAACTAATTTGCCAAAAAATATGATGCTGAAATAATTTTCATCCCAAAATTGTCTTCAATTTTCAATTGACTTTCTTGGCTAAATATGCATGCATGATATTTCCATTTGGGTTGCCATGAATAGATACTCGCCTCAAGTTTTGATTTATTATCATAAAAGAAATTGTATACCTGCTGCTTCCCTTAAATGTTTGCCAAAAACATTGTTGATGATTTCTTGAGGCCAAGCCATGAATAAATGAAAGAATTTCTGGAAGTGGCCCCTTGTAGAAACTGAACCATAGCACTTAAATTTTTGACAACTAAATAAACAACAATCATTGATTTGAGAATTATACTGTTTTCACATATGTACCAGTTTTCCACTATGTAAACATTGCTTTGCATCATTCATGAACAGTGCATAGTTGCCGTGTGAACATGAATATATAGTTCCATCTTTTTGAATCACTTGTGACCAGGTGCATGAGCATGTTTTTCTTGTCCACATGCATTAGTATACTTGTTTAAACCTGAGCAATATAGAACTTGCTAACTTGTCATTGGCTTAACCTTATGTCCTTGCATTTCCACTATCATGGCCTTGTCTTGTTCACATTTGCACTTGCACATGTTTGCATCTCCCTCCATGCTTGATCAACCCAAATCTTGTCTGTGCTGCTATGTATATATGATGTTGTACACTTGTTTGATGTCTTTCCATTTTGCTCTTGCAGTATAATTTCCTATATATGTTGTTGTTGCCATGTCATGTTTGTGTTAAGTTTCTCCATTGCCTTGACATATGATGGTTGGCTCCATTGACTTTGAGCTTGGGCTGCTGCACTTCACTGTTATGTTGTTGCATATTGACATTACCATATAAATGCTACTGCGCCACTGTTTGTTGCTGCCGCATGATTTTATCATTGACCCTTGAACTTGATCGAGTTTGAGTTTGACCATCTTGCCTGTACGTGTATACACATATCCTGGATGTTGTGGCGATGCACGCGTGTTCATGTACACATGTGTATACGCAGGCTCTTGTGACCCAGAAATAAAAACTGAAAAGAAGAGATGCTATTCTTGGTCTTGTTTGAATGTGTTCGATTTTGGTATATACAAGTATCTGTCTTTCTTGCTATCTTTGATTATTTCTAATCTTATATAGTATTGTACCATATTTGTATATCGTCAGAAAATATATATCAGACAAAGTCAGAATATTGATGAGAAACACGCCAAAATTCTGAGGCAAATAAAATTTATAATTGTATGCACTTCAGTTTTATTTCTATTGCAATGCACTGTGTGTGCTTCAGTTTGTGATAGGTATGTAGGTGATTGGACTAACTGAGCAGAAGACAAAGTGTAGAGAGAGTGATTGTACAACTGAGTGATTGAGTGAACTGTAGTGAGGAACTGATGTGTATATGAGAATGAAATGAATTGTATTCAAATGAAAAATGAAATGTATTGTGTTACCGAGTTGTACAAATAGTGAAGTTATAAAATTGTACTGTTTAAATGTTGAAATAAAATATTAAATTTAAATAAAATACTGTTTGAATATTTAAATTCGTGTACAGTAATATTCTATTTAAATATAAATATTATATTTCTGTCTGCGATGTAGTATAACAGTACAGATACAAACACATTTATAATAATATATATTTGTCTGTTATCATCATACAAAAATCGTATAATTGTTATATACAATAACATTATATACAACAATCTCCCCCTTTTAATGATGACAAACAAACAATAAGATTTTGAATATAATAAATGTGTTTGACAATGAATATTGAAACTCCCCCTATTTGAATGCTACCCCTAAACAAAAACTCCCCCTATAAATGTGCATGAAAGAGAAGAATGAAAAATTAATGGAATTTTCAGTGTTAAAATATTTATAAAATATGCACTCATAAATCAAAATCTCAACACATTCTCCCCCTTTTGTTACCATCAAATGGATACAGAATTTAAAATATGGATGAAAACTGACTAAAAATATATAATATCTGTAACATCCCGTAATTTTATAACATTAAAATTCACAAATTAAAGTGTGCTTAATTTTTAGAAGAAGAATTAAGTGAAATGGGTTGCGCTATTATGTTCGTCTCAAAATTTTGGGTCATGATAGACGTTTGGTTTGCATAAAACGGATAACTTATGAAGAAGTTATTAAGCCTTGAAGTTTGTATGCATATGAGAGAAATATATATATATATATATATATACATAAAAAATTCAAAAAAAGTTCAAAACACCGAATCGGTAGGGGGAGTAGCCGAACCGCACCATTTTTGGAATCGACTCGAGCCCTGCTGGGTCGACTAGGTGTCGATCCAGGGTTTTTGGCTGTCAACCCGTGGTCTAATTCGCCCTAAGGGCTGATGTGGCATCTGAGTGGTCCTGATGGTTCTAGTTATCCCTAGGTTAATCCGACGGCTCTTATTAAATTAAACTTCTATAAAAACACTCCTCAACCCATAACCCTAATCACATTAATTCACAACAAGAGCCGCCATGCCGTCAATAAAGAACCTAGAGTAGCCGCCATACACTTTCGACCCTAAAGCAAGATAGAAGCTTGAATCAAAATCAAATGAAATCTAAATAACGATTAGTCTACATCAAAGGTGAGCAATTCAGTTTCAGAATACAGATCCCAGAAAGACAAGACTATTCTTTTTAATTGTGAGTATGATAGCTTTCACAAATTAATTAATTAATTTTATTATGATAAGATATAATTAGGATTATGAGAATATAATTTTGAATCATGTGATGTAAATTATATGTATGTTTGTGGTGTTGAATCATATGTTAGTCTTATGCAAGTTGGATCATATGTTAGTTCTTATGTGAATCTTATGCAAATTGAATCATATATCTTTTGCAAGTTTGTGATGATTGGATCATATATTCATGTATGAATCTTATGCAAGTTTGGGTTGTTAAAATATATGTGAGACATGTATATGCATATTCTAGTTTATGTGACATTAACCTTTATGTCTAGATCCATATGCAAGTTTACATCTTTATGTTTAAACCCATTTGCAAGTTTACATCTTTATGTTTAGATCTATATGCAAGTTTACATCTTTATGTTTAGATCCATATGCAAGTTCACACCTTTATGTTTGGATCTATAGCAATACATAAGTTATGCAAGTTTATGCCCATTACCTATGCTAGTTTTGTATCATATGCTAGTTTGAATGAAATTAGTATGCAAGTTAGTGGCTATGTAATCTTATGTCATGATCCTTAGATCTATTTTATGTGTAATGTGATGTTGTTTTTCTTTTTATAAGTTAGACTATTTGCAAGTCTAACATATGTCATATGAAAACATATGAATAGCGTGGAGATGATGGGATAATATTGAATATACATAAATTGTGAATTGGCATAAAATGGCCTTAAAAGGCATATAATTAATTTGAGACATTAATTGGCATAATTGGTATTTATGGACATAATCTTAAGAGACAATTATGGACATAAATAAATTTGGAATTCATTGAAAAATTTGAATAGGGATATTAATCTAATTTGGGGTTAAATAAAGATGTGTAATAATTAACCGCCTAAAACACAAGGTTAGACTCTTTTATGGTGTAAGACTGTCCGGACCCGCCCGGAAAATCCAACAGCCATAAATGCCAGTCTAATGTGAGAGGTCAATGGCATGAATTAAATGCGTAACAATTGTAAAGACACGAGGTTAGGATCGTTTGCAATATAAGACTGCCCGGACCCGCTCGGCAAATCCAACAACCGCAAATGTCAGCCTAATGTTGGAGGTCTTTACCAGGTTACGGTTCTAATGAATTAAGTAACACTTAACCAGATAAACATGTGGTGGGACATGGGGGCTTAAGTGGGTGCCTTAGGTGGCATGTGAAATTAAGTGGGTCCCTTGGGTGGCATGTGAAATACGATTAGATGCACTTAACCAAGATTTAAACTTGTAAGAAGACATGAATAAGAATGGGGTTAAGTGGGAAAACCTTAGTGGGGACCAAGCATAGGTGGAAGGCTTGTGTCAAGCATGAGGGCCCTTTTCAAACCAGTAACCCATTAAGTATCTTTGTGAGCTCGACCCAAGTCGAGGACGGGACACGCTTACTGGATTTGATTGTAAGAGGTCAAAATGGGTTAGCGGTGGCAACGCAAGTCCAACGGGGTCATGTACGTGCGTGGGCCCGAGCTGGTAGGTAAAATGTTGTTGCATCGTGTAGATATAAGCCGTGCATCTTTGGTGGTATCGGGTTGCCACTTTGGGGAGTGATACACCCCACTATAGGACCAACACGGGTATTTACGAGTTAGGGAGCCGATCGAATGGGGGTAGTGGGTACAACTAGTCAAGATAGGGGCAGACGGCACCTATGAAGGCATCTAGAGGTACACGAAACTACCATTATCATTATTAAGTTCTGTAGGCGGGATCAACTTTTAGGGTGACTAGTGGTGGTGCAGTATAGTAATCATCCTATAGTGATTAGGAACGAGATTAACGCCAGAATATTCCTCTTATTTGCTTTGTCATGCCCACTTGTTTCATGGTCATATCTTATCTTACCAGTTTATGCCTTATCCTAGTTACTATAATAATTATATTGTTAAAGTTATTATACTTACCAGACTTTATGTTTGACCCCCTTGTTTTCGCCTCTTTTCTTCCTTTTCCCCCACCCCCAGGTTTCTTAGGGTGGGACTAGTACTAGTGGAGCTTGATCTCGGATCTCTTTCAGTCTCTTTTGGAAGTGCTTGGATTGATGAAAGTAAAGTTCATCTCATCTCTTTTATGGCTACTTGTGTTGGGGTTTATGCTTTTTATTTTATGTACTCTGGAACAATTTATCAAGATGGATATTAAGTGTACTTGGTTTATGAAGTTGTTGTAATCAAACTATTTCTCCGCTGCAATAAAATTGTTTTAAATTTTTCAAGTACCATTATTTATATCTGTCTTGTTATATTCTATTCTATACACTAAATACGCTCCATGGAAGTTAATGCAATTCCTTTGTGAGTGACATTAATGGACGTGGGGTGTTACACGTGGTATCAAAGCTGAAGGTTACCGGACCAGATATGAATTTTGAAAAAACTATTTTTCAAAAAGCATTTTATAAAGAAATACTTTCAAAAGTATGTTTTAAGGAAAGTATTTTCAAGAGAAATGTTTGTTTTAAAAACATAACCCCCAAGAGCCATATATCTTTCTTTCGAATTCTCCGTTTTGAATCTCTTCATTTTCTTTTCAGCATGTCTGGAATTCCCGAGATACCCGAGGGGATACCGATACCAGGATGGTTTAGAAGGTATCTGGAAGCTAGGGCCAATGTCGTAGGCCCAGCAAATGCTCCTCCTCCTCCTCCCCGTGTTGATAATTTTGCAAAGATATGCAAATATTTTAGAGCAATGGGTGGGAAACCTTTTCACGGATCAGAGACGTCTGTTGAAGCTCGAAATTGGCTTAAGGAGGTGGAAGATCTATTTGGTATTTTCGAAGTAGAAGATGGAAGGAAGGTCCAATTGGTTGCTTGGTTAATGAAAGACGAAGCCTCGTTTTGGTGGGAGGTCACGAACGGAAAGAGTCCAGTGGAGACATGGATGTATTTCAAGTGTAGGTTCGAAATGAAGTTTCTCTCACGAGCAGAAGAGAATTTATATATGGAAAGATTCTTGGCGTTAAAGCAAGGGGATTTGTCAGTAAAGGAGTATGTCAACAAGTTCAATCAGTTGGCAAGATTTGGCTTGGAATTGGTAATCACACCTGAGAAGAAGGCCCTGAGGTTCGTTAAAGGTTTGAATGAGCCGCTACATGGGTTGGCGATGACCCACATTCCGATGGGGGCTACCTTTGAGAAACTGTTTGACATGGCGCTTATGCATGAGGAAGAGAAAGGTGTGAATGCTAATAAGGCACCGAAGTAGAAAGGAGACCAGAAGAAGCCATAACAGCAAAACAAGAAAGGAGGCCAGAAGAAGCCACAACAGCAAAAATAGAAAGGCGGGAAGAATAATAATGGCAAAGGAAAGAAGAAGTACTTTAATTGTGGGACATCAGGCCATCTGAGCAAAGACTGTAGGAAAAATAAGAAGACCGGTTGTTTCCATTGTGGAGAGGCAGGTCATCTAGTTAAGGATTGCCAAGGAAACAGGGGCAAGGGAAAAGAACTACTACAGGGCAGCTTCAGGCTCTCATGGCACCAGGGCAGGCGAGAGGGCAGATTTAGGCTCTCATGGCACTAGGATAGGAGAGAGGTAGAAACATTTCCGCTGAAAGTTTAGTTTTTCTGTTTGATCATCCTGTTCGTACTTTGTTTGACTCCGGCGCTTCACACTCGTTTGTATCTGCTTCGTTAGTTGAAACACTGCACCTAAATACTAGTCTAGTTACGAATCCCATAGTAGTCTCAAATCCTACTGGTGGTTCGGCTCATCTTTCTATGATTTGTTGGGATTTGAGAGTGTCTATCTTGGGCGTTGGGTTTGAATGCAACGCCTTTGTTCTTGGCTTCATGGGCTACGGCTTGATTCTAGGTATGGATTGGCTAACTAGATACGGTGCCGTCCTAGATTGTGAAAGAAGGGTAGTTAGATTGTTGACTCGTTGTGGAAAGACCCTTGATATTTCTTGTGACCCTAGAGGTCCGGTAATGCTTAGCTACATACAATCCCTTGACGCATCGAATGATGATTTGAAATATGTTCGTGTGGTCCGTGAATATAGTGACGTCTTCAATGAAGTTCGAGGTTTACCCCGAGGCACGAGATAGACTTTCGAATATATCTAGTAGATAATGCAAAGCCAGTTGTATTACCAGTGCGCCGCATGGCTCCGAGAGAGAGAAGAGAACTCATTAAGCAAGTGAAAGAATTGCTTGAGAAGGGGTTCTTAAGAAGAAGTATTTCAGAGTGGGGTGCTCCATTCGTTTTTGCTAAAAAAGCTGATGGTTCACTTAGATTGTGCGTGGACTATAGAGAGCTGAATAAGCTAACAAAGAAGAATAGGCACCCATTGCTGAGGATAGACGATTTATTCGATCGGTTGGAGGGTGCTTCATTTTTCTCGCAAATGGATTTAGCTACAGGGTTTCATCAGCTAAGGGTGGCTGAAGATAGCATCGATAAGACTGCCTTTAGAACTCCTGACGGTTTCTTTGAGTCGCTCGTCAGGCCTTTTGGTTTGACGAATGCAACCGCATACTTTGTTGACTTAATGAGTAGGGTGTATAGGGAGTTTCTAAACAAGTTTGTGGTAGTCTTTGTAGACGATATTCTGGTTTTCTCTAAAAATGAAGGAGAGCATGCCCTACATCTTAGGGAAGTCTTAGAGACCCTACGAGCACATCAGCTAAAAGCTAAGTTGTCCAAGTGCCATTTTTGGAGAAAAGAAGTGAGGCTCTTAGGACACGTGGTCTCTAAGGAAGGGATAGCTGTGGATCTCGCCAAGGTGGTGGCAATCCAAGATTAGAAAACTCCTAAGAACGCAACAGAAGTAAGAAGCTTTTTAGGGATGGCTGGCTATTATAGGAAGTTCATTAAGGACTTTGCGAAGATATCAGCCCCTCTCACTCGAATAACGAAGAAGAATTTGACTTTGACTTGGGACGGTGACTGTGACGATGCTTTCTAACTTCTGAAGAGAGCTTTGACGACAGCTTCAGTTTTAGTTTTGCCAGACGGGAGTAAGACATTCACTGTATATACCGATGCTTGCGGGACAGGGCTTGGCACAGTTTTAATGCAAGAGGGAAGGGTGATATGCTATGGTGGAAGACAGTTGAAAGCCCACGAGAAAAATTACCCTACCCACGACTTAGAGTTGGCAGCCATAGTTTTTGCGCTTAATTCATGGCGTCATTATTTGCTTGGCGAGAGGTTTGAGTTGTATACAGACCATAAGTCACTAAAGTACTTATTCTCTCAGAAGGGCCTAAACTTGATGCAACAGAGATGGATGGAGTTTTTTGCATCCTACGATTTTGAGATCGCATATACCCCTGGCAAGGGTAACATTGCAGCCGACGCCTTAAGTAGAAAGAATTTAACTTTAAGTCCTTTGTTCATAGAGCGACAGAGTTTGGAGTATATATCTTCCTTTGACTCAAGACCCTCTATCGATTATGTACCCGGATTATTGGCATCCTTAGAGGTGCAACCTACATTTTTGGGTCGAGTTGGAGAGGCACAGCGAAATGACCCACAGTTGGTTGAGATAGTAGGCAAGCTTATAGGAGGGGAGTCCTCAAGTCATCTTGGTAGATATGCTATAGATAAGAAAGGTTGGCTACGTAGAGATGGAAGACTTTGCGTACCACAAGACGAGAGTTTGAAGAAGGCAATTCTTGAAGACTCACATCGCTCTAAGATGACCATACATCCCGGTGGTTATAAGATGTATAGGGATATGAAGCGAGTTTTCTTTTGGGTCGGAATGAAGAAGGACGTGGCCGAGTTCTTTGCTAGATTCTTAGTGTTCCAACAAGTCAAGGTGGAGCAAAAGAAGCCTAGAGGTTTGCTCCATCCCTTAGAGATTCCTCTTTGGAAATGGGAAAGCGTTTCCATGGATTTTGTAGATGGGTTACCATGATCAAGGAAGGGTAATACAGGGATTTGGGTAATTATAGACAGACTTACCAAAAGTGCCCATTTTATTCCCGTTAAAAGTAGAAGGATAGCCGCGTGGTTAGCATCTGTTTACCTTCGAGAGATAGTTCATTTGCACGGCATACCCTCTAGCAATGTGAGCGATAGAGATCCCATTTTCACAAGTGAATTTTGGAAAAGCTTACAAGAGGCGGTTGGAACGTAATTATGCTTAAGTACCGCTTATCACCCTCAGACGGACGGCTAGACCGAGAGAGTAAATCTGGTTCTAGAAGACCGTCTGAGACTATGCATCCTAGACTTTGGAGGAACACGGGAAGAACACCTTCCACTAGTGGAGTTCGCCTATAATAATAGTTTTCAGGCTAGCATTGGCATGGCACATTTTGAGGCCCTTTATGGACGACCGTGCCGATCACCTACATGTTGGTGGGAATCCACTGATAAGGTTTTGCTTGGACCCAACATGATTAGGGAGACTTCAGAGACGATAGACCTGATTCGACGACGAATGAAGACGGCGCAGGACCGACAAAAGTCATATGCTGATAGGAGACGAACCGATCTTGAATTCAATATTGGGGACATGGTTTTTGTGAAGGTATTACCATTAAGAAACGTAGTCCATTATGGATCAGTAGGGAAGTTGGCACTGAGGTTCGTAGGACCCTTTACAATTACGGAGAGGATTGGACAGACGGCGTATAGAGTAAAGTTACCAGAGAAGCTCAACGGAGTTCATGACGTGTTTCATGTTTCGCGTTTGCGTAAGCGTTTACACGATACGACAGAAGTGGTAGAGCCGAGCATGCTCGAAGAAGTGGAAGTAGAGCGCAATGCCATGATCAGACGACCTCCTATACGCATTCTCGGATCGGAGGTCAAAAAGCTTCGCAACAAAGAGGTCAAGTTGGTCAAAGTGCAATGAGGAGATGATCAAAGAGACGCGACTTGGGAGACAGAAGACAAAATGCGTAAGATGTACCCTTTCCTTTTTTAGGGTATGTTTTAATTTCTCCTTTTTCTACCGCTTTGTTGAGACTTGTCCTATCTTTTATTATTATCTTTGCGATGACATCTTCGATCTTTAGTTAGGAAGAACCCTATGGTTGCAAACATGTGTTTGAGGCATGTAATGTTAGGTGGATGCAAATAGATGCAAGTGGTTGCTCGTGGATGCATGTTCACACACATTAGGCACTAGATCGGCCCAATCACCTTCATGTTGCATATAAATGTGAGTGCATATCTAAATTAATGGATGTATAATGGTTGCGTTATCATATGGATGCTGCATTTTGATGAATGGTTGTGCACACATGTAGAAATAATACGTATCGATAGGATTCTTTTGCATACATAATGGACGCATGACACTATCATGATTTGCATTAAGGAGGTCAACTGAATCAGTGGACCGCCTGACCTTTACATTAGATAAGGAAAATATACACACATTTTTGCATAAGTTCATATAGCATTAGAAAATCCTTTAACGACAATGGCTGGTCGTTGATGATGGTTGTGTAGATGGATGATTGGTTGGTAGGATACATTCTTCTTAACTTAGAGATTTCGGGGACGAAATCCTTTAAGGAGGGGAGAATGTAACACCCCGTAATTTTATAACATTAAAATTCACAAATTAAAGTGTACTTAATTTTTAGAAGAAGAATTAAGTGAAATGGGTTGCGCTATTATGTTCGCCTCAAAATTTTGGGTCAAGATAGACATTTGGTTTGCATAAAACGGATAATTTATAAAGAAATTATTAAGCCTTGGAGTTTGTATGCATATGAGAGAAATATATATATATATAATTCAAAAAAAAGTTCAAAACAGCGAATCGGGAGGCGGAATAGCCGAACCGCACCATTTTTGGAATCGACTCGAGCCCTGCTGGGTCGACTAGGTGTCGATCCAGGGTTTTTGGCTGTCAACCCGTGGCCTAATTCGCCCTAAGGGCTGATGTGGCATCTGAGTGGTCCTGATGGTTCTGGTTATCCCTAGGTTAATCCGATGGCTCTTATTAAATTAAACTTCTATAAAAACACTCCTCAACCCCTAACCCTAATCACATTAATTCACAGCAAGAGCCGCCATGCCGTCAATAAAGAACCTAGAGTAGCCGCCATACACTTTCGACCCTAAAGCAAGATAGAAGCTTGAATCAAAATCAAATCAAATCTAAATAACGATTAGTCAATATCAAAGGTGAGCAATTCAGTTTCAGAATACATACCCCAGAAAGACAAGACTATTCTTTTTAATTGTGAGTATGATAGCTTTCACAAAATAATTAATTAATTTAATTACGATAAGATATAATTGGGATTATGAAAATATGATTTTGAATCATGTGATGTAAATTATATGTATGTTTGTGGTGTTGAATCATATGTTAGTCTTATGCAAGTTGAATCATATGTTAGTCTTATGCAAGTTGAATCATATGTTAGTTCTTATGTGAATCTTATGCAAGTTGAATCATATATCTTATGCAAGTTTGTGATGATTAGATCATATATTCATGTATGAATCTTATGCAAGTTTGGGTTGTTAAAATATATGTGAGACATGTATATGCATATGCTAGTTTATGTGACATTAAACTTTATGTCTAGATCCATATGCAAGTTTACATCTTTATGTTTAGACCCATATGCAAGTTTACATCTTTATGTTTAGATCTATATGCAAGTTTACATCTTTATGTTTAGATCTATATGAAAGTTTACATCTTTATGTTTAGATCCATATGCAAGTTCACACCTTTATGTTTGGATCTATAGCAGTACATAAGTTATGCAAGTTTATGCCCATTACCTATGCTAGTTTTGTATCATATGCTAGTTTGAATGAAATTCATATGCAAGTTAATTGCTGTGTAATCTTATGTCATGATCCTTAGATCTATTTTATGTGTTATGTGATGTCGTTCTTCTTTTTATAACTTAGACTATTTGCGAGTCTAACATATGTCATACGAAAACGTACGAATAGCATGGGGATGATGGGATAATATTGAATATACATAAATTGTGAATTGGCATAAATGGCCTTAAAAGGCATATAATTAATTTGAGACATTAATTGGCATAATTGGTATTTATGGACAAAATTTTAAGTGATAATTATTCACATAAATAAATTTGGAATTTATTGAAAAATTTGAATATGGATATTAATCTAATTTGGGGTTAAATAAAGATGTGTAATAATTAACCGCCTAAAACACAAGGTTAGACTCTTTTGTGGTGTAAGACTGTCCGGACCCGCTCGGAAAATCCAACAGCCATAAATGCCAGTCTAATATGAGAGGTCAAAGGCATGAATTAAATGCGTAACAATTGTAAAGACACGAGGTTAGGCCCGTTTGCAGTATAAGACTGCCCGGACCCGCCCGGCAAATCCAGCAACCGCAAATGTCAGCCTAATGTTGGAGGTCTTTACAAGGTTACGGTTCTAATGAATTAAGTAACACTTAACCAGATAAACATGTGGTGGGACATGGGGGGTTAAGTGGGTGCCTTGGGTGGCATGTGAAATTAAGTGGGTGCCTTGGGTGGCATGTGAAATACGATTAGATGCACTTAACCAAGATTGAAACATGTAAGAAGACATGAATAAGAATGAGGTTAAGTGGGAAACCTTAGTGGGGACCAAGCATAGGTGGAAGGCTTGTGTCAAGCATGGGGGCCCTTTTCAAACCAGTAACCCATTAAGTATCTTTGTGAGCTCGACCCAAGTCGAGGACGGGACACTCTTACTGGATTTGATTGTAAGAGGTCAAAACGGGTTAGCGGTGGAAACGCAAGTCCAACGGGGTCATGTGCATGCGTGTGCCCAGGCTGGTAGGTAAGACGTTGTTGCATCATGTAGATATAAGCCGTGCATCTTTGGTGGTATCTGGTTGCCACTTTGGGGAGTGATATACCCCACTGTGGGACCAGCACGGGTACTACGAGTTAGGGAGCCGATCGAATGGGGTAGTGGGTACACCTAGTGGAGATAGGGGCAGACGGCACCTATAAAGGCAGCTAGGGGTACACGAAACTACCATTATCATTATTAAGTTCTGTAGGCGGGATCAACTTTTAGGGTGACTAGTGGTGGTGCAGTATAGTAATTATCCTATAGTGATTAGGAACGAGGTTAACGCCAGAATATTCCTCTTATTTGCTTTTTCATGCCCACTTGTTTCATGGTCATGTCTTATCTTACCAGTTTATGCCTTATCCTAGTTACTTTAATAATTATATTGTTAAAGTTATTATACTTGCTAGACTTTATGTCTGACCCCCTTTTTTGGTCTTTTTTCTTCCTCCCCCCTAGGTTCTCAGGGTGGGACTAGTACTAGTGGAGCTTGATCTCGGATCTCTTTCTCTCTCTGTTGGAAGTGCTTGGATTGCTGAAAGTAAAGTTCAGCTCATCTCTTTTATGGCTACTTGTATTAGGGTATATGCTTTTTATTTTATGTGCTCTGAAACAATTTATCAAGATGGATATTAAGTGTACTTGGTTTATGAAGTTGTTGTATATAAACTATTTCTCCGCTGCAATAAAAGTTGTTTTAAAATTTTCAAGTACCATTATTTATATCTGTCTTGTTATATTATGTTCTATACACTAAATACGGTCCATGGAAGTTAATGCGTTCCCTTTGTGAGTGACATTAATGGACGTAGGGTGTTACAATATCAGCTTAAAAGGAAGAACGATCATCATAAATCTCAATCAATCAAACAAAAATCATAATACTGTAAGAACTAGTGGCATATTTCACATTGTAGAATGACAGATTTACGATGAATTTATAAAAATGGACAGAATTAAAAAATGAATTCCAATTATTTTCAAAATAGTTTTTTTTTTTAAATTGATCACAAAAACAGTGATAGATTTGGACTATAATTATAAATTCAATTTAAGTGACACATTCATATAATCTCAAATCCCAGTAGCTATCAATCAACAAATCATAGTACATCATAAGATATTAACACATTTCTCAACTAGAAAAAATGGATTGATAGGCTGGTTTCTATACACCAAGGAGAATTTCAAATAAGAATTTTATTTAGCAAATTATTTTCTTTTCTTTTTCTTTTAATTTATGAGCGCACTGACCTCGCATAACCAGATTTTGGATTTTTAAATGAGATCCGTTGCAGCTTAAATATAAGTAATCTCTTAACCATGCATGACCAGAGCATGTATTTTTAAACGAGGTTAGAGAAACACTTATGAATATTATATTTTTTTTATTTTTCTGATTCAAAAGAAAGACTCCTCAGTATATAAAACCATTATGGATGTTAGAAATGTGATAGGGACATAAATGGTTTGTGAAATAAATTTCTAAATTAATCACATTATGAAATATGCACAACCGTACTGGGATTCTTGAAAATTTTCAGTTATCACTGATTCTGAAATATAATATAATAACAATTCCATCACAAATATTTTCCTTGCTTATTCAAGATGATTTGTTTTTTTTTTAATATATTAAACTCTCCACATTAATATAAAATCATGATGGATGGCAGAATAATGGTAGATAAGGAGATGTTCGTGAAATAAACACTAATTTAAAGATATTATAAAAATTGATCAATCATCATGAAAATTAAATAAAATCTCCTCTTGTTGTGAAATATACTATAGTCATAACTCATCACAATTTCAGAATTCGGATAATAATTTTGATGAATTATAAATACAGTTCAATTTGGTTATTGATTTCAATTTCTGAATGAATAATCAATAAATAATTTTAAAATTGAAACTCAATTACAAGAGGAAAACATAAAAATTTGTACAAGGCAAAAAATGTGTGGAATCTATACAATGCGACGATTCAAAATAGATGAGTGAGTAAAATTTCAGAACATGAGAGACTGATACCACTTGTTGCATCTGCAAGTGGGGATTTTAATATGCCATTGGTGGCCAACAAGGGTAACTTAGACAATAAAATCCAATCAGCAAGTCCAAGCAATGAAATCTAACAATTCAGTTCCATTAATCATAACAGTGAACAATTTTTACCAAAAACAAACAGTCATCAAAATATTTTCAAGATGATTTCTTTTATCAGGGCAACCGAAAAATCAATTTCAAAGCAGACTTGTCAAGAAGATGTTTCAAAAAATTCTGACGGTCACAAAAAAAATGATTCATGGCCCAAGATTAAATATAGTTCATCTTAAATCATTTTAAGGAATATGAAAATCTCAAGATTCAATGAATCAATCACACCATATTATAAATTTCAGTTCATGATTTGTGTGAGATTCATGAACTAATAATTTCAAATGATTTCAAACAAACAAATATTCAAATCAAATGATCATGAAATAACAAAGAGTTTTAGGACCAGATTTTCAAAGAATTTTTCACAATTATTTCTTACAACCACCAAAAGAAATTTTTAGAATATTTACGTTAAGTTTGAGATATATTCATGATCCAAAATTAGAAAATAATTTATTTGAAATCACTTGAATAGATGTGAATTATGGGATACAGTGAATCAATCACACAAGATTAATAATTTCAAAACTGAGATTCAAAATATCATAAATTTCAGATGATTACAAACAAAAACAATCTTAACAAAGATGATCATGAATAAAGATGAATTTCAAGATGTAATACAACGATTCAAGTTCAAAAAAATTTCAATTTAGAAATAATCAAGCTAATACAAAAATCAATGAAATTATCACGACTGAAAAATAGCAGTGTACTGTAATGAGTGCAAATTTTCAAGCTTTTTCCAAAATGAATTAAAAGAAACTCAAAAGAGCAGAAGTATGTGAAATTTCATTAATTTTTCAGATCTTCAAAAATTTAGAATTCAAAAATAACAGTGTTCAAGATATAACAAGAATGCTTCAGCACTATTAGGAATTCAGAAATTCAAAAATAAACTTCAAAACATTTGCAGATATTTACAAGTTTAAATTCAAGATCTGGAAATGATTAAAACACTATAGTTTTATTCAAATTGAAGTGAATTTCCAGAAAAATCAAGAATTCTGCAATTGGAACTAATGAAAGTCCAGAATAAAAGAAAATAATATGGCAGTGTCAAATCAAATCTGAAAAATCAAAAGAAAAAATAAATAGAAGGGGAATAGAAAAAAAATAGGAAGAATAAAAAAATTAAGGAATATACAAAAGAAATTGTGAGTCTAGAGATCATACCTGAAACGATTTAAGCAAAAGAATCTCTAACTCTGCTCATCTTGGCTAAGGAACTGTGAATAATTTAATGATATGAAGCAGTTTGGATTTAGTTTCTCTTTCGCAAAGCAGTTCCTCAGCCTCCTCTAGTACCTAACAATTTAGAGGATCGAGTGGTCTAACAAAATTTGTAAAACCACTCACAGTTTTGTTCACATATTTTGGTACCCAAATCTGTTTATCTAATAATCCATTCGAATCTATCTTTGTGCCTTTAGGAACCATCTTTGTGCCTTTAGGAACCTAGATCTGTTTGAATTTAATGAAACCCGTTTTATTTCCTTTTGGGGTCCAAAGACGTTTAATTGAATTGTTATAAAACAAATTTTTATTCTGTTTATGTTTCAAAAATCCTTTGGAATTTTCAAAGTTCGGATTTCTAAGATGATCTTTTTCAATGCAATTTGAAGGATTTTTATAAACATTTGAATTCCACTTTTCAAAAACATTATTTTTCCCAAAGCCAAGACCACATTTATTTTCAATAAAAACTTGATTTTGTAACAACATATTCAACTAATTTTCCCCTTTAGAGAATTTATCTAAAGTTGATTCTAGTCGTTGAATTTTGGATTTAAGATTACTGTTTTCTTTGATTAAATCTAAACAACGATTATCAGTGATCTTCCTTTCAATATCATGTTGTTTCAAAAACAAATTTTCACTTTCAAGTATTTTTTTTTTGCCTTGGGATTCGGAAATTTCAAATTCAAAATGATTTTGCTTTTCAGATTCAAGTTTCTTCAAATTTTCAATCTCATCTTCAAGCCCGTTCAATATCAAATCTGTTTTCAACAAACTTTTATTTTCAGCAATTTCATGTTTGATATTTTTGATAGCTTTAAAATTTTCAAATTCCTTTTGTAAAGAATTGTTTGCATCATTCAGCTCAATCTCATTATCCTTTAAAATCAGAATTTTCTCTTCAAGTCTTTGAATGTTTTTATTTAAATGAAGGAGATCAGTTTTTAATTTCGAACAATTTTCATAATCAGAATTTTCTAATTTTATGACTTTCAAAAGTTTTGATTCCAAACCATTAATTTTGCTGGTCAACTCATGATTTTTACATTTCAAAGATTTGTTTTTTCGATGGAGATTATCAACCGTTTTTCTTAAATCATTACACGTATTAACCTAATCTTCATATGAAAAACTTTCAGTTTCAGTGTTTGTTGAATCTCCATCATCTCATCTACTTGAACTTTCATCTGTTTCTCCTTTTAAGCATAAATCTGAATCTGAGTTGACAATCCGATGTTTTATGCAGCTGTTGTCAATTTTTCCATACGTCATATTGAGAGTATTCCAGATTTCCTTTGCAGTCAAACAATGGGAGATAAGATCAAGCTAATTATTACTAAGATAAGAATAAAGAATATGCATGACACGAGGATTTATAATTTTATTTTTCTTATCCAACATATCACCCATATTTATAATAATATTCCAATATTTAGAATTGATCGATTATAGATAGAATTTGATTTTCGATTTCCAAAATAAAAAAACTGTTCCATTGAAAATAATTGGAATATCACTAGACAAACTCTTAGAGGACTGACAACTAGGATGACCCATGACTCTAGAGTTAATGAAATTACCAGGCCTTGATACCACTAGTTGGATCTAGATTAACCCTAGAGGAAGGTGAATAGGGTTTATTACAATTTATCGCTGAGTTCAAATCTTACGGGATATTAAAATAATAATCAGAACAGATAGTAGTAAAGAATATAAGTGCAGAAACTAAATGACACACACACACACACACACACACATATATATATATACATACACCCAGCTTCAGCAAAATCCTGCCTACTGCAACATTCCTAAGGTTTCTACTAGGTAATAGAAAAGATCTCGCGTACAAGTCCATGTAAACTAGCGAACTCCTCGCTCCCATTCTAATACTGTGCTCAAAACCATAGACTGGTCTATATCCACTAGATCATATTTTCCCCTAGCTACAGACCAGTAACTAGTAAACCCTAGTTTTCACAAACTCTGGTAAATTGCCAGTTAAAACCCTAACTGGATCACCTAGTTTGACAAACTAGAAAACATACGAATGGTTTACAAGTGAACATTAAAAATAAAAAAATAAAAACCCTAGCCCTTAAAACAAAATAGGCTTAGCCCAAATTAAAGTATGTTGGCCATAATGCTTTGCTATTTCTTCCTCATAAAAAATGTCGGCCACCAAAAATAGGAATTAGGGTTTCTTCAAAAGGTCAAATCTCGATTTCGATTGCTGGAAAATATGATTCTCTGATGCTCTTCTATTGACATTGATCTTGGTCGATGATTTGGCTAGGTTGCTATCGAAAACACCATGAGTAATTCTGATTTGAATTTATTGCTCTTTTAATTGATGTTTTGGTTTTTCGATGCCTAAAATAGCCGATGATGAATTGGTTCATTATATAGGATTATAAAATCCCAAATTTACCTCTGATTTCATTGAAGTGTTTGGTCTGATTTGTGTGGTTTCCTCTTTTGACTTCCTCGTCTTTAAATAGTTGCGTGATTTTCTCTTTTGGTTGCCTCGATTGAATTTGGCCTTGATTGTATAATATTTGATTTTCTTGGCTTTTAATTGCTTCCGTGATAGTGAGCAATACTGGAAATGTTTGAAAACTTGTCGAATTTGTTTAATCCTGGAAACAAATTAGTTACACCCCTTTTTTCCCTTGCGTGATTACTGAATGAATCTTGCCTAAAAATTGTCTCATGTATTTCTAAAATGAAAGGATAGATGTTGCAATTGATTTCTGTCCAAAAAGACTTTCTCTGATTTCTGGAAACATTTGAAAAAATTCTTGCCAAAATAAATCCTTGAATGAAATCTGGAAAGGCTTAAATTATAAAACTAATTTGCCAAAAAATAAGATGCCGAAATAATTTTCATCCCAAAATTGTCTTGAATTTTCAGTTGACATTCTTAGCTAAATATGCTTGCATGATATTTCCATTTAGGTTGCCATGAATAGATATTTTGTAACAACCCGAATTTTCAGAACTAATTTAAAATTTCTATTTTAGTTATTTTAATGGATTTTGAATATTTAAAATGATTTATTTTAAATAATAACAACTAAAAATTTATTTAAATTGAAGTTAGAATGTATAAATTTATTTTAATTATAAAACGAGCTTGAAATTGCGTGGTAGTTTGAAAATTCGATTTCGAATTTCAATTGAGTATACAGAATTAACTTTTAATCAGAATTGAATGAAACAAGAAACGTTAAAATCGATTTAACTATATCTTTCTAATGAATGTAAAAAATGGATATTTCACTTTATGAGTTGAAAGTTATGTCCAGATTAAAATTTAAAATGGTCGCTATGGAATTTATATATATTTTAATATAATATATAGCCCTTAAAAGTAGCCATTTTGCAAACGACCTCCAGTTTTGACGAAACCACTTTTGTTGGATTCAGAATGTCAAATTATTGCTAGATTCCAATTTTCATAATTTTTGGAGCTAGTATGTGGCGTGAGCAATTTATTGTGAATCGATCAACCATATAAGGCCAAAAACAGGGCTTTTTGAGCAAACGGACTCGGAATTCGATGAAACTAGTTTTTTTAGGACCATATCATCAAGACTTAGCAGCATATCAATTTTCAACGCCAACGGATTTCATATGTGGCTGTAGCATTGGTAACTGTCAAACGATGTAAAAACCCGTAACTTCCCCGTGAAGGAAATCCCGGATAGTTCGAGGACAAGCCACAACAGAACGCAGACGGAAGAACATTTCATTGTTTATTACAACAATTCCATCAGAATACAAGAATATACAGAGTATGAATAAATATTACACATTATAAAATATCAGAGATTATAATACATTACATAGCAGCGGAAAATAATACAAAACACAACTAGAAAGAGATATACGGATACAAAGCTTTCCGGATATCGTTCCAGCTGTAAACCGGGATCCTGTGAATATAAATCTGCAAAACCAAAACTACTAGCTGCCCGTGACAAAATAAGGGCACCCAGAGTTTAGGTTAAAACAATAAACTCTAGGTCAGTCATGGGACTGGTGTGAGAACTAAAACAGTTATTTAAAACCTTACTTTAAATCAGATATATCAAGGGACCACGCCGTATAACACGGAACGGGTTTCCTCCCAAGAATACCAGTGCATATGACAAAACAGCGCAATGCTTTTTGGAAAAATGAAGCTATTCTAAGACCTAGGTCCTATCACACAATGCGACGCAAGCCGGGGTATAGGGTTTTTACCTTATAATAGCCAAGAATGCTTGATACGTATAAAACAAATCTTTTGATACTATAATAAGTGTATAGTGTATAAAACAACTTCAAATCATAAGTATCAATCATAGACGGCATAGCATCCCATGCTACTATGTTGCCAATATTAGGCTCTACAAATCAAAACCACAAATGTCACGTATTTGGAAGTTGGTTTTCCATCTGTGAACCGAGGCAAACGATAGTCCTCGGCCGATTCGAGAGTGTCTAGCCCGAGTCTCAAGATCATAGCTCGAGTGACCCTTGGATCCTCAGGGTCGGTCCACCGATGTGGATTAAAATTCCTGAACACTGAGTTTCCCCGCCCTATGGGGCGTAAATGAGCCAACGAATGACTCCATCGGACCCGGATCGTCCGATCAAACCGAGGCGCCTCACAACAGCAACAACCACATAAGTCAAATGTAACACCCCGTAATTCTGTTAATATTAATATTCACAAATTAAAGAATAACTAATCTCAGACGTGAGAATTGTGGGAAACGGGTTGCGCCATTGTGTTCGTCTCGGAATTCTGGTTGAAATAGAGTCCGAGTTTGCGTGAATTGGACTTCGTATGAAGAAGTTATGGCCATCGGAAGTTTAAGAAAATTCAAAACAGATTTCAGAAAATTCAAAATTCGGAGTCAAGCAGGCTAGGCGGGAAAATTCCCTCCCAGCACCCCAGGTCGACTGGGGAGTCGACTGGGCAGTCGACCCCCCCTAGGTCGATTGGGGATTCGACCTAGGTGTCGACCTGGTCAGTCGGCTAGTGTTTTGACTGAGCCCAATCTTGAGCTGCTGATGTGTCTTTAGGGCTGAGTTGGCAAATTAAACGGTTCAGTTTAGTTCTGAGTTGATCTGACGGTCTAAATAAACCCTAAACTCTATAAATACCTAGGTAGTCTCTCACTCTAATTCACATGAAAAATAGAATAGCCACCGTCATACCGCCGCCATGGAACTCAGTCTAGCCGCCGCCAACTAAGAAGGAAGAAAAGCTAATCAAATTCTAATTCTACTCAACTCTAAAGCAAATCAAGACTCTCTTTTCTTCTCTAATTGTGAGTATGATGATCTTAACAAGATTATTATTAAATTAATTAGATTAAGTTATGAACGGATTATGAGTGAATGATGTGAATTGTCATGTATGTTGTTGTAAACCTTATGCTATCATGTATGTTGTAAATTCTATGTTATGTGATGATGATATCCTATATGTTGTAAATCATGCTGTGATGATATTGTATAGGTTGTAACTTTCTATGCTAATTTGTGATAAATCATACATGTTAGAAAGTCATGATGTTATTATCTATGCTAATTAGTTCATGTTAATCAAATCATGATGTTGATATTACTTGGGCTATATTGATCTATATAACGAATCACATAAGCAAGTTTAGATTGATTAGTAAAGGTTGTGAACATATGCCATGACATCTATTTAGATCTAGAATTATGACGTCTAGAATTATGCTATAACACATGTGAATTCTATGTATTAGATGCTAGTTCACACCATCATTATGTTGCCTAAAACCCCATATGCAAGTTTATACATAAATTTGGGTTATGATCATATCATGTAAATTGTGACATTTAACAAGTTGACACCTTTAGATCCTTAACATGTGTAGTTTATGCAAGTTTCACCCCTATTATGATTGGATTATTTTATTTGTCTATATGATGTGATAATTTATCTTTGTGCTATGAGTTAGACTATTCAAGTCTAACATATGTTCTGCGTTGAATAAGCGAACGTATAACGTGGGGTAGGGGTAATATTAAGGATTTAATATTAAGAAGTTGGGGTGCAATTGATATGATTTTGCATGCCATGAATGGATGGCCATAATTGAGTCAATTATGGGCATCATTAAAATTGGAGTTAATTAATAATTTGAATAGGGAATTATTAAAACTAGGGTAAAAGATTATAACTGATAATCAATGCTTAGGACACGAGGTTGGACTCGTTTGTGACGTAAACCTGCCCGGACCCGCCCGGCAAATCCAGTGGTCACAAATGTCAGACCAATGTGAGAGGTCCTAGGTCCAAACTAAAGCATAACAGTTGTAAAGGCACGAGGTTAGACTCTTTTATGGTGTAAGACTACCCGGACCCACCCCGCAAATCCAGCTGCCATAAATGTCAATCTAATATGAGAGGTCTTTATGAGGTTATGGCCTGAATGAATTAAGAAATACTTAACCTGATAAACATGTAAGGTGGGACATGGGGGTTAAGTAGGTTCCTTGGGTGGCATGAGGAATCTAGTGGGTGCCCTTAGTGGCATGTGAAATACGATTAGTAAGACTTAACCAAACACACATGTAAATGAACATGACTAAGAGGGTTAAGTGGGATGTATTAGTGGACAAGCTTAGGTGGGTAGCTTGTGGGGGCCCATTTCAACCAGTATCCCAAACGTATCTTTGTGGGATCGACCCAAGTCGAGGGCGGGACACGCATGCTGGGTTTGACTATAAGAGGCTAAAACGGGGAGCGGTGGCAATGCAAGTCCAACGGGTTTCATATGCGTGTGTGGACCAGGGCTGGTAGGTAAGACGTTGTTGCATCGTGTAGGTATAAGCCGTGCATTCTCAAGTTGTATCGGGTTGCCACTTTAGGGGAGTGATACACCCCACTGCGGGGCCAGCACGGGTATCTACGAGTAGGGAGCCAATCGCAAGTGGGTAGTGGGGTACACCTAGTGTAGATAGGGGCAGACGGCACCTATGTAGTCAGCTAGGGGTACGTAAGGCTATTTATATAGTTTTTGTGTGAAGCAAGTGGGATCAACCTTTAGGGTGACTGGTGCGGTGTAGTGTAGCAATTGTTCATTAGTAATTAGGTGTGCCTTTAATGTTCTCTTAAACGTTATCTCTATCTGCTCACCTAATAGTTCATAGACATTTACTTATCTTCCAGCTTATGCCTTAGTCTAGTTATTTTGATAATAGTATTGTTAGAATTATCATACTCGCTAGACTTTATGTCTGACCCCCTCCATTTCTATCCTTTTTCCCCTCCAGGTCCTCAGGTTTGGCCCAGCTCTAGTGGAGTTAGATTGGATTACTTTATCTCTCTTGGAAAGCTTGGACCGTTGAAGTGAAGTCCAGCTTGTTATCTTCTTTAATGGCTATTTGTGTAATGGGATTATGTATTTTGTTTTTATGAAGATGGATATTGTACTTGACTCTGATATATGGTTTTATGATGTAACAAACATGTTTAATTTCCGCTGCAATAAAATGAAGTTTTAGATTTCCAAGTACTACTTATTATCTGTCTTGTTGTAATTTTTCTGTTCTATATTCACTTAAAACCTCCATGGAAGTTAATGCATTCCCTTTGTGAGTGACATTAATGGACGTGGGGTGTTACATCAAACTCGTCAGGGCGTGTAAAACCACAGACGCCACTTCTAGCTAGAAGGAAACGCATGCCCTCCCTGACTTCCTCTCCCGTTTCTGGTTCACAACCGGGGTGTGAGGCTCGCGAATCAATGTTACACAAAGCTATGCCACACAGGCTGTGCTTTGATCATCACCACAAGACTTTGTTTTTCAACAGAAGCCTTGATCATCTGCCACTTAGGCATGCCACACAGGCAATTCACTCCATGCGTTTGATATCCATCAATATACAACCCCTGAGCTCGTACGTCTCAGAGAAGGGCGTTAAGCAAGAGAATAAATTCTTCTCCGCCAAACAGATATATATTTAATAGAAATCAATCACACAGAATAAAATCCTATGTCAGACACACAGTCCATTTATAAGTTCGTTCCGGGTCTGAACGAAACCGGAAGCACCTAGTACCTCGCACATCCATCGATCTCCAAATACGTCTGGACGATCACTAACTGATTCCCTCCTCTTGGGTGTACGGCCCAATCAAGATCATCAGTAATCACCCAAACGACGTGAAGACCTCCGGTCTTCAACCACCGTCTTCATCTTCGACACCACGTCGAATCAGTTATTCAGAATGGGATAAACCCGGTCTTTCTGAATAACTCGCGTATATATTATAAAAGTGTTACACAAACACAACATACGCCTCATTCCAATTCAGAATATTCTTTAATTCAAATATTCTTACACTTTGGGAAAGGTTCCCATTAATTTTATAAAAGATAAATTCTTTAAATTTATTCTTTAATCTTCTTTTGAATATCAATTCAAACTAGTCGGGATTAGCGAACCACACCGAAGTAATCATTTATTTTATTTCCCAATCCCAACCGATTCATCCCATGAAGTAAAACTGGTAATACTTCATATCTAACACCACGGTGTTATCGGTAAATTCAATTACCATTTCATGTTAAAATCTAATTAAAGATTTAATTATCGCCTGGAGCAAAACTGGTGATACTCCATTCTCGACCATTTCAATCTAATTAAAGATTCATTAAAACCCCACTTAGTTTTAATCTTCACAGAAATCAATATCCCTTCTTTAACTGGGTTAAAGAACCAATGTCATCTAAAACACGGTTCACGATAAACCCAAAATCACATTCCATTAATTATCGGGTTAAAGAACAAGTGTTATTTAAAACACCGTTCACGATAAACCCAAAAATCAATTCAAATTCAATTCCAATTAAATCCCATTTAATTGGTTCACTTCATTAAATCTAGACAAAAAAATTTAATCTTTTTCTCAACTGGGTTGAAGAACAGTGTTAATGAAGACACCATTCACGACAAACCCAAATCACATTTGATATTAAATACAAGGCTCTGAATAGAAAATATATCGGCTTGTATTCAATATCAAATTCTACGACCAACAAATATCATATTGGAAATAACGATATATATATGTATCTTTCAAATTTCCATAACAACATCTGTATCATCACGAAATCCAACATCGAAATATTTCAAAGACAATTTCGATTTAAATCCCTTCCAATTCAATTATTCGAAATTCTGGTTATATTTCAACACCATTTCAAATTCACTTTATTTATTTCAAAAATAAATGAATTATTATTCTAGTTCAAAACTTGTTCATTTCAATAAAAAACTATTTTTATCTTTTCAAATATGGAGTTTTTCATCCCAATTCTTCACAAATCATTTCTTATGATTTTACACAAATTATTACTATTTTTAATAATTTTATCAAGGCCCGTACAGTCGATTTCCATCAACGGCCATCGAACTACACTTACAACGACCTTTTTCAAATTTGATTTGGACATAATTCCAAATACAACCGTTAGATTTCCAATTTCTAATATTCGTTAGAAAGCACTTTTCGATACGAACCCAACGGTTCCGGTTTTAGGAGAATCCGACGGTCGGATCTCCCGCAATATCCATTCGAAGTCAATGGTCGAAATTCACGAACTGCCGCAGCGCGGCACGTTCTATTCAGGCCATTATATTATATATACAATATATATAATATATACTTCATCGATTTCAATTCAAAACGTGCTTTATAAATCGTTTTAAATTCATTTCCAAAACGGTTTCAACTTCATATTCAATTTCTAATCAAAATTGAATATTCCATTATAAATTCGTTTTAAATTCATTTCAAATCGATTTCAATTCAATTTCAATTCAATTTCAATTTAATTCGAATTTCAATTCATTTCAATTTAATTCGAATTTCAATTCTACTCAATTTAATTCGAATTTCAATTTATTTCAATTTAATTCGAATACAATTCTATTCAATTTCAATTTGAATTCAATTCTATTTGAATTCAATTCTATTTGAATTCAATTCTATTCAATTTCAATTTGAATTCAATGTCAATTTGAATTCAATTCTTTTCAATTTAATTCGAATTTCGATTATTTTTAATATAATTCAAATTTCGAAAACACTTTCAACATACATTGAAAATTGAATAAAATCGATATAAATATCGTTCACGTCAAAATGGCGTCAATCTAATCAACACGGCTTCATATATTTCTATTTTCAAATATTCTATTTCAAATATTCTATTTCAAATATTCTATTTCAAATAATTCTTTTTCAAATATTTCTATTTCAAAACTGGAATGAGACCCAATCAATTTCCATATAATGTTAATTATACGGATTTTCTACAACACATGTACAAAATAACAACGATAAATAATCAACCATCATCCAGAGTGCGTTTTACACTATATAAGCATCAAATATAAATATTTAACGCTTATAACAGCCTGTCAATCAATCGATCGACACACAACTAATTATTGGGATTAGTGTATGTCATATATCATCCCAATACCCATATGGGGTTTCAATCAAACAAACCCAGATTTTATTTGTGTAGTTGGGCGATGTGTAAAATTTATCGTCCCAAACAATATCAGTCAAATGTGTGTATATAAACAAATCGTCCGGTTCGTTTATAAATATTTATTTTATATACACGTTAAAAATTATATTTTTAACTATAAAATATTTTAGCTATATAAATATTTTATTTCACTTCACATCAAATCACACAATCAACTACATAGCTAAATCAAACAAACAAGCATACAAGTCGTCCATGGCCTGTGGACGACGGGTGTCGGGTGCTACTAAACACCGTCTGCATCCTAGTATATATTTTAACTAGAAAATTAAATTAAAGGTGAGAAGTTCTCACAGAGGATTCCACTCCGCCGTGCTTTGCTTTTGAACTGCTGAACATCTGGATCGCTTGAAATTCCAATACAGCTCTTTTCACGCTGTTCATATATAAAAATTATATTTTTATTACTTCATTTCAATAAATAAAAATCATATTATTATTTCTCTACTTCTAATACTGTAAAGATTATATTTTTAAAATGCTTTCTTCTGTATAGAAATTCGATCTTTCACTATATAAAAATCTCAACTTATATTTTAAACAAAATCACTTCTTTATATTGTTTATTCGCTACAACACATATAAAGATCGTATTTTTATAATCTTTACTATATAAAGATAATATTTTTATATTCTCAATTATATAAAAATCATATTTTTATTATTTAAACTATATAAATATCACATCTTTATTATTTCTACAATATAAAAATCATATCTTTATTGTTTTTACAATATAAAAAATATATTTTCAACCTTTCAAAAATCAAATCTTTTCATGTTTAAAACTCTACTCTTTTCGTGCTTGTAAAATCGAACTCTTATCTATATAAAATTATGAACTTGACCTATATAAAAATATAATCTTTATATTTATAAAAATCATTTCTTTTTATCTTATAAAGATCCTATCTCTAACTTACAAAAACAAAACAAAAATTCAATCTTTAACATTAGAAAATTCAGTCTTTTACATTATAAAAATTCAAACTTTTACATTATATAAATTCAGTCTATATTACAGTAAAAGAAAGTCAGTTTATATTACAGTAAAGGAAAAAGAAAATCAAGGGTTTCACCTTGTTCTTCCTCGCGAGGGGGCTGTGGGGCGAATCGAGCTCGACGAAGGTGGAGCTGGGAAGGTGGATCGGCGTTCAATCAGGGGGGGAAGGGCCTTGAACAGCGGCTGGAGAGGAAGGAGGAGGTAGGGTTGGTGGCGCCGATGGGGGAGATTCGCGAGGGCAGAGGGGGAGCTGATCGGAGAAGGCGGCGAGGGAGGAAGAGAAGGGGGAGGCGCTGCCTCCTGGCGGCGGCGATCGATTGGGGGCGCCCCTAGGGCTTGTCGCGTTCATTTTTTTTCTTTTTCTTTCTGTCGATTGAAATGAAAAGGAGGGAGAAAGGAATATATATATATATATATATATTTAATTTTAAAAAGTAACTTTTTGTCTCGACCTCCAAACAAGACCCACCGCCTGTCGTCCATAGCTAATTACCCCCATTCCGAACCCAATGGGATATGTCACGTAAGCTGATTCGATCGCTTCGATCAGTTTCAGTCAAAATCAACATATAACTCTATATATTGAATTTGAACGCGCATTTCACTTTACCGGGGCCACATACTAACTCGAAAAATTCCAGAAAAATATTTTCTAGCTTCGTATTGACCATACGGTCCTAACAAAACTTGTTTCGTCAAATTCCGAGACCATTTGAAAAATGGCCATTTTCCAGTCGATTAAAATCAACTAAAATTGGTCAAATGCATTTTCCTTTGCCACGCTCACATATTGATTCGAAAAATTATGAAATTTGAAACCTAGCAATAACTAGACATCACGGATCCAACAAAAGTGGTTTCATCGAAATCCGAGGTCGTTTGCAAAATTCCCATTTTTAAGGGCTAGAATTCCATAGCGACTATTCTGAATTTTCAACTGAACATAACTTTTGATTCCCACTATGAAATTTCAATTTTTCTAATTCGTTGGAAAGACATTCTCAAATAGATTCTAATGTTTTTGGTTTCACTAAAATCCAGTTTATTTTGCACCCGGTATATTCATTTGAATTTTGAAATCGAATTATCGAACTACCGCGCCATTTTCAATTCCTTTTATAATTTAAAATAATTATTTATATTCTAACGATGATCTATATAATATATACGTTCGAATTCTATTCAAAATAAATTTTTCATCGTTATTATTTAAATTAATTCATTTTAAATATTCAAAATTCGCTAAAATTGCCAAAATAAAAATTTTAAATTGGCTCGGATTTTTGGGTTATTACAATCTCCCCTACTTAAAACTTTTCATCACCGAAAAGGAACGAAGCTAAAAGTTGTTTAACAATTCAACTCAACTTTCAGTATTTTCACTACGGCTTAAGTTCTTCAACTTCTCAGTTTCTAAGAACTTTTCAAATTTTTCAAAAATTTGGCTAACACCCTAGATTTTCGAAAAAATTCACCATAACCTCCCCTGCACCGGGGACTTCGGGATATTTCATATAGCCTCCCATGGCCTTCTTCTATCCAAAAGAAAAGGAAAAAGCCAAGCGGCTAGCCAATCGGCTCACAAAATCACCCAAACCTCACGAAATACAATAAACATGTACCTATTTGTCGGGCAAACATTTTTATTCCTCTGCCCTAGCCACCTTACTATGACCTTTTCAATAGATAAACATGCACATGCATGCAAATTCTAACAAATTTCAATACAACTCACTTTTTGGTCCAATTTGGCTAAAGGTTCAACATCTAAATTAATCAAATAACACAATCAGAAATCAATTAGTTGATTAGCTTTTCAGATTCATAATTTTGATATATAGTCAAAAAATCATGTTTTTGATGCCAAATCACAACAATAAGCCCTATCTAATTTTGGTTCTCACACCAGTCTATAGGAAATATATAGAAATCTCACTTTCGTCACTCGAACATGAATACTGATGACGACTAGTCAATCATCAGAATCATCTCCGGGCTACTAGAGCGTGATTCTATATCTATCCAGTATATTAAAACTTTGAATACTCGTGGATCAGACGTATATGAAAAATCTAAATATACTGGATAATCCAAATCAATATAAATAAATAATCAAATACGAATAATTGATTTAAATTACCAAAACAAAAACCGTTTTCATTTTAAAAATATACTCTTCACACTCGTTCTAGGATACTACTGATCCAATCTCTAACGAGTCATTCCATTGGATATTACTAATCCAATATCTGATGAATTCTTTCGTATGGTTCTAATGTGTCTTGTTCTCTGAGCTTTGTAAACCAAAGCTCTAATACCAACTGTAAAAACCTGTAACTTCCCCGTGAAGGAAATCCCGGATAGTTCGAGGACAAGCCATAACAGAACGTAGACGGAAGAACATTTCATTGTTTATTACAACAATTCCATCAGAATACAAGAATATACAGAGTATGAATAAATATTACACATTATAAAATATCAGAGATTACAATACATTACATAGTAGCGGAAAATAATACAAAACACAACTAGAAGGAGATATACGGATACAAAGCTTTCCGAATATCGTTCCAGCTGTTAACCGGGATCCTGTGAATATAAATTTGCAAAACCAAAACTACTAGCTGCCCGTGTCAAAATAAGGGCACCCAGAGTTTCGGTTAAAACAATAAACTCCAGGTCAGTCATGGGACTGGTGTGAGAACTAAAACAGTTATTTAAAACCTTTCTTTAAATCAGATATATCAAGGGACCACGCCGTATAACACGGAACGGGTTTCCTCCCAAGAATACCAGTGCATATGACAAAACAGCGCAATGCTTTTTGGAAAAATGAAGCTATTATAAGACCCAGGTCCTATCACACAATGCAACGCAAGCCGGGGGACAGGGTTTTTACCTTATAATAGCCAAGAATGCTTGATACGTTTAAAACAAATCTTTTGATACTATAATAAGTGTATAATGTATAAAACAACTTCAAATCATAAGTATCAATCATAGACGGCATAGCATCCCATGCTACTATGTCGCCAATACTAGGCTCTACAAATCAAAACCGCAAATGTCACGTATTTGGAAGTTGGATTTCCATCTATGAACCGAGGCAAAAGATAGTCCTCTACCGATTCGAGACCGTCTAGCCCGAGTCTCAGGATCAGAGCTCGAGTGACCCATGGATCCTCAGGGCCGGTCCACCGATGTGGATTAAAATTCCTGAACACAGCGTTTCCCCGACCTATGGGGAGTAAATGAGCCAACGAATGACTCCATCGGACCCGGAACGTCCGATCAAACCGAGGCGCCTCGCAACAGCAACAACCACATAAGTCAAACTCGTCAAGGCGTGTAAAACCACTGACGCCACTTCTAGCTAGAAGGAAACGCATGCCCTCCCTGACGTCCTCTCCCGTTTATGGTTCACAACCGGGGTGTGAGGCTCGCGAATCAACGTTACACAAAGTTATGCCACACAGGCTGTGCTTTGATCATCGCCACAAGACTTTGTTTTTCAACAGAAGTCTTGATCATCTGCCACACTGGCAATTCACTCCATGCGTTTGATATCCATCAATATACAACCCCTGAGCTCGTACGTCTCAGAGAAGGGCGTTAAGCAAGAGAATAAATTCTCCGCCGTCAAACAGATATAGATTTAATAGAAATCAATCACATAGAATAAAATCCTATGTCAGACACACAATCCATTTACAAGTTTGTTCCGGGTCCGAACGAAACCGGAGGCACCTAGTACCCCGCACATCCATCGATCTCCAAATACGTCTGGACGATCACTAACTGATTCCCTCCTCTTGGGTGTACAGCCCAATCAAGATCATCAGTAATCACCCAAACGACGTGAAGACCTCCGGTCTTCAACCACCATCTTCATCTTCGACACCACGTCGAATCAGTTATTCAGAATGGGATAAACCCGGTCTTTCTGAATAACTCGCGTATATATTATAAAAGTGCTACACAAACACAACATACGCCTCATTCCAATTCAGAATATTCTTTTATTCAAATATTCTTACACTTTGGGAAAGGTTCCCATTAATTTTATCAAAGATAAATTCTTTAAATTTATTCTTTAATCTTCTTTTGAATATCAATTCAAACTAGTCGGGATTAGCGAACCACACCGAAGTAATCATTTATTTTATTTCCCAATCCCAACTTATTCATCCCATGAAGTAAAACTGGTAATACTTCATATCTAACACCACGGTGTTATCGTTAAATTCAATTACCATCTCACGTTAAAATCTAATTAAAGATTTAACTATCGCCTGGAGCAAAACTGGTGATACTCCATTCTCGACCATTTCAATCTAATTAAAGATTCATTAAAACCCCACTTAGTTTTAATCTTCACAGAAATCAATATCCCTTCTTTAACTGGGTTAAAGAACCAATGTCATCTAAAACACGGTTCACGATAAACCCAAAATCACATTCCATTAATTATCGGGTTAAAGAACAAGTGTTATTTAAAACATCGTTCACGATAAACCCAAAAATCAATTCAAATTCAATTCCAATTAAATCCCATTTAATTGGTTCATTTCATTAAATCTAGACAAAAAATTTTAATCTTTTTCTCAACTGGGTTGAAGAACAGTGTTAATGAAGACATCATTCACGACAAACCCAAATCACATTTGATATTAAATACAAGGCTCTGAATAGAAAATATATCGGCTTATATTCAATATCAAATTCTACGTCCAACAAATATCATATTGGAAATAACGATATATATATGTATCTTTCAAATTTCCATAACAACATCTGTATCATCACGAAATCCAACATCGAAATATTCCGAAGACAATTTCGATTCAAATCCCTTCCAATTCAATTATTGGAAATTCTGGTTATATTTCAACACAATTTCAAATTCACTTTATTTATTTCAAAAATAAATGAATTATTATTCTAGTTCAAAACTAGTTCATTTCGATAAAAATCTATTTTTATCTTTTCAACTGTGGAGTTTTTCATCCTAATTCTTCACAAATCATTTCTTATGATTTTACACAAATTATTACTATTTTTAATAATTTTATCAAGGCCCGTACAGTCGATTTCCATCAACGGCCATCGAACTGCACTTACAGCGACCTTTTTCAAATTTGATTTGGACATAATTCCAAATCCAACCGTTAGATTTCCAATTTCTAATATTCCATAGAAAGCACTTTTCGATACGAACCCAACGGTTTCGGTTTTAGGAGAATCCGACGGTCGGATCTCCCGCAATATCCATTCGAAGTCAATGGTCGAAATTCACGAACTGCCGCAGCACGGCGCGTTCATTTCAGGCAATTATATTATATATAATATATACTTCGTCGATTTCAATTCAAAACATGCTTTATAAATCGCTTTAAATACATTTCTAAAACGGTTTCAACTTCATATTCAATTTCTAATCAAAATTGAATATTCCAATATAAATTCATTTTAAATCGATTTCAATTCAATTTCAATTTAATTCGAATTTCAATTCATTTCAATTTAATTCGAATTTCAATTCTACTCAATTTAATTCGAATTTCAATTTATTTCAATTTAATTCGAATTCAATTCTATTGAATTTCAATTTGAATTCAATTCTATTCAATTTCAATTTGAATTCAATGACAATTTGAATTCAATTCTTTTCAATTTAATTCGAATTTCGATTATTTTCAATATAATTCAAATTTCGAAAACACTTTCAACATACATTGAAAATTGAATAAAATCGATATAAATATCGTTCACGTCAAAATGGCGTCAATCTAATCAACACGGCTTCATATATTTCTATTTTGAAATATTCTATTTCAAATATTTCTTTTTCAAATATTTCTATTTCAAAACTGGAATGAGGCCCAATCAATTTCCATATAATGTTAATTATATGGATTTTCTACAACACATGTACAAAATAACAACGATAAATAATCAACCATCATCCAGAGTGCGTTTTACACTGTATAAGCATCAAATATAAATATTTAACGCTTATAACAGCCTGTCAATCAATCAATCGACACACAACTAATTATTGGGATTAGTGTATGTCGTATATCATCCCAATACCCGTGTGGGGTTTCAATCAATCAAACACAGATTTTATTTGTGCAGTTGGGCGATGTGTAAAATTTATCGTCCCAATCAATATCAGTCAAATGTGTGTATATAAACAAATCGTCCGGTTCGTTTATAAATATTTATTTTATATACACGTTAAAAATTATATTTTTAACTATAAAATATTTTAGCTATATAAATATTTTATTTCACTTCACATCAAATCACACAATCAACTACACAGCAAAATCAAACAAACAAGCATACAAGCTGTCCATGGTCTGTGGACGACGGGTGTCGGGTGCTACTAAACACCGTCTGCATCCTAGTATATATTTTAACTAGAAAAATAAATTAAAGGTGAGAAGTTCTCACAGAGGGTTCCACTCTGCCTTGCTTTTCTTTTGAACTGCTGAACATCTGGATCGCTTGAAATTCCAATATAGCTCTTTTCACGCCGTTCATATATAAAAATTATATTTTTATTACTTCATTTCAACAAATAAAAATCATATTTTTATTTCTCTACTTCTAATACTGTAAAGATTATATTTTTAAAATGCTTTCTTCTATATAGAAATTCGATCTTTCACTATATAAAAATCTCAACTTATATTTTAAACAAAATCACTTCTTTATATTGTTTATTCGCTACAACACATATAAAGATCGTATTTTTATAATCTTTACTATATAAAGATAATATTTTTATATTCTCAATTATATAAAAATCATATTTTTATTATTTAAACTATATATATATCACATCTTTATTATTACTACAATATAAAAACCATATCTTTATTGTTTTTACAATATAAAAAATATATTTTCAACCTTTCAAAAATCAAATCTTTTCATGTTTAAAACTCTACTCTTTTCGTGCTTATAAAATCGAACTCTTATCTATATAAAATTATGAACTTGACCTATATAAAAATATAATCTCTATATTTATAAAAATCATTTCTTTTTATCTTATAAAAATCCTATCTCTAACTTACAAAAACAAAACAAAAATTCAACCTTTAACATTAGAAAATTCAGTCTTTTACATTATAAAAATTCAAACTTTTACATTATATAAATTCAGTCTATATTACAGTAAAAGAAAGTCAGTTTATATTACAGTAAAGGAAAAAGAAAAATCAAGGGTTTCACCTTGTTCTTACTCGCGAGGGGGCTGTGGGGCGAATCGAGCTCGACGGAGGTGGAGATGGGGAGGTGGATCGGCGTTCAACCAGGAGGGAAGGGCCTTGAACGGCGGATGGAGAGGAAGGAGGAGGTGGGGTCGGTGGCGCCGATGGGGGAGGTTCGCGAGGGCAGAGGGGGAGCTGATCGGAGAAGGCGGCGAGGGAGGAAGAGAAGGGGAGGCGTTGCCTCTTGGCGGCGGCGATCGATCAGGGGTGCCCCTAGGGCTTATCGCGTTCATTTTTTTCTTCTTTTTCTTTATGTCGATTGAAATGAAAAGGAGGAGGGAGATAGGAAAATATATATGTATTTATTTATTTAATTTTAAAAGGTAACTTTTTGTCTCGACCTCCAAACAAGACCCACCGCCTGTCGTCCATAGCTAATTACCCTCATTCTGAACACAATGGGATATGTCACGTAAGCTGATTCGATCGCTTCAATCAGTTTCCGTCAAAATCAACATATAACTCTATATATTGAATTTGAACACGCATTTCAGTTTACCGGGACCACATACTAACTCGAAAAATTCCTGAAAAATATTTTCTAGCTTCGTATTGACCGTACGGTCCTAACAAAACTAGTTTTGTCAAATTCCGAGACCGTTTGAAAAATAGCCATTTTCCAGTCGACTAAAATCAACTAAATTGGTCAAACGCGTTTTCCTTTGCCACGCTCACATATTGATTCGAAAAATTATGAAATTTGAAAACTAGCAATAACTAGACATCACAGATCCAACAAAATTGGTTTCGTCGAAATCCGAGGTCGTTTGCAAAATTCCCATTTTTAAGGGCCATAATTCCATAGCGACTATTCTGAATTTTCAACTGAACATAACTTTTGATTCCCGCTACGAAATTTTAATTTTTCTGATTCGTTGGAAAGATATTCTCAAATAGATTCTAATGTTTTTGGCTTCACTAAAATCCGGTTTATTTTGCACCCGCTATATTCATTTGAATTTTGAAATCGAATTATCGAACTACTGCGCCATTTTCAATTCCTTTTATAATTTAAAATAATTATTTATATTCTAACGACGATCTATATAGTATATACGTTCGAATTCTATTCAAAATAAATTTTTCATCGTTATTATTTAAAATAATTCATTTTAAATATTCAAAATTCGCTAAAATTGCCAAAATAAAATTTTTAAATTGGCTCGGATTTTCGGGTTATTACAAATGAAGAGAGCATGAACTAGAAAATTAGTAATAAACCTGGAGAATTAATGATAAAATAATAAAACCCTCCACTATATAATATCTTTTCCTCTCCATAAACCCTCATTTCTCTTCTTCCTTGAAAATTGACAACAACCCTCTCTCCCTCTCTCTCGAAATTTTGCAGAAAAGCCCCTCAAACTTAAATAATTTATATCTCCCAAACTGTAAGGAGTTAGGCCATGAAATTTTGTAGCATCTAGAAAATGAAGAGTGCTACTCACGCCTAAAACTTGGTGGTGATTGGATTTATGGTTTGGCCGGAATCGAGATCGAAGTACAGTAGCTCATTTTTGGTATTTTGCTTGTTGCGGGTCCCACGTAGAGAATTAGGTCGAGCGGTTTAGAGGGAAGGTAGAGTGGAAGCATACGAAGGTTTTGGCGGTGGTGGCATGGTCTCAAGTGGCCGGAGATGGTCGGAATGTCAAGTTCATCGGAGGGGTGCTGAAAATCGAGGCAGTCATGAAAATGATCAATTTCCCACCAATCCGTGCTTTTTCAGGCGAAGTGGTCAAAATGAAAGTTGTTCGAGAGGTCAAGATCTAGCTACTGGTAAAATTTGGTGGTATTTGGAGCAATGTGGCGGCCGCAGCACCACCATTAATGGATACTGCAGTTTTCCGTTCAATTGTAGGTCATGTGGTCCACGTGGCGAACTGGAGGGTGGGACCACTAGCCTTGGAAAGAGGGAGAGAAGCCGGAGAGAATGGCACTGGTTTCATGCAATTCCGACTTACGGTTTGGCCTTGGCATGCATTTTAAGTTAAGGGTGTCGTTTGGAGAATAAGGTGAATAGTGATATTATTATTTAAATAATATTCCATGTTCGTATGTTAATATCTTTCGGCCACGAATTCCAAATAACATGAAATAGGATCCGTTGCGATCGTGGAGTCGAGAACTTCGCAAGACACTAAGTAGGTCCAATTTGGAGCAATTTAGAATTTGAGGCAAATTCAAATCCAAACTGTACTGAAATCATCAGTTAAAAAATGGCGGAGTGGAAATCAAGGTGAGAACTCTCTCACTAAATTCTCTTGTACAATTATTTATTTTATATAAACTGCCATGATTTTTATCAGTAATTAATCATCAAAAATATTTGTTCGCTAAAAATATTATCTTTAACTTATATGTGAGATTTCTTATTTAAAAATTAAAATTAAAATAAATTGTTATGCATTGGAAATCTTTAATTATTTGCTGTTATGATTCATATTATTTGTGGTACGTGATTTGAATTGGCTGATGTTGTTTGTGGTGATTCGATGGATATAATGGATGTATACAAATAAAAATCTTTTTTTATTTATCATATTAAATATAGAAATTTGTGTACAAATAAAAATCCCTTTTTTTTATTTGTCATATTAAATATAGAAATTTGTGTACAAATAAAAATCCCTTTTTTTATTTGTTATATTAAATATAGAAATTTGTGTACAAATAAAAATCCCTTTTTTATTTGTCATATTAAATAAAGAAATTTGTGTACAAATAAAAATCCCTTTTTTATTTGTCATATTAAATATAGAAAATGTTATGCAAATAAAATCTTTTTTATTGTCATTAGAAAGCACAGAAAATGTTATGCAAATAAAATCTATTTTTATTTGTCATTAGAAAACATAGAGAATGTTATGCAAACAAAATCTCATTTTATTTGTCATTAGAAAACACAGAAAATGTTATGCAAATAAAATCTAATTTTATTTGTCATTAAAAAACATAGAAAATGTTATGCAAATAAAATCTCTTTTTTTTGTCATTAGAAAACACAGAAAATGTTATGCAAATAAAATCTCTTTTTATTTGCCATTAGAAAACACAAAAAATGTTATGCAAATAAAATCTCTTTTTATTTGTCATTAGAAAACACATAAAATATTATGCAAATAAAATCTCTTTTTATTTGTCATTAGAAAACACAAAAAATGTTATGCAAATAAAATTCTTTTTTCTATTTGTCATTAGCAACATAGAAAATGTTATGACAAAAAAATTCTCTTTTTATTTGTCATTAGAAACATAGAAATTGTTATGCAAATAAAATATTCTTTTTATTTGTCATTTGAAACATAGAAATTTGTTATGCAAATAAAATATTCTTTTTATTTGTCATTAGAAACATCGAAATTTGTTATGCAAATAAAATATTCCTTTTATTTGTCATTAGAAACATAGAAATTTGTTATGCAAGTAAAATATTCTTTTTATTTGTCATTAGAAACATATAAATTGTTATGCAAATAAAATTCTCTTTTTATTTGTCATTAGAAGCATAAAAATTTGTTATGCAAATAAAATATTCTTTTTATTTGTCATTAGAAACATATAAATTGTTATGCAAATAAAATTCTTCTTTTTATTTGTCATGCTAAACATAGGATGTGTATATAATAAAATATTCTTTTTTTTTTGTATACATGTTGAGCATGGGATGTGTAGAAAATCAAATATTCTTTTTATTTTTATACATATGAAACATAGAATGTGTAGACAATAAAACATCCTTTTTATTATATACATGTTAATGCAGAATTTGTTAAACCATAAAACATCCTTTTTATTTTGTGCATGTATAAAATGACTTATTATTTAGAGTAACATGTTTATTAGTAAATTGTTAAACATTAAAAAGAAACATTTTTAATGTATGAAATGATTCATTATTTAAAGTGACATGTTTATTAGCAAATTATGTAAACATTAAAAAGAAACATTTTTAATGTATGTAATGATTCATTATTTAAAGTGACATGTTTATTGTCAAAATTATGTAAATATTAAAAAGAAACATTTTAATGTATAAAATGATTCATTATTTAAGACATGTTTATTGTCAAAATTATGTAAACGTTAAAAAGAAACTTTTTTAATGTATAAAGTGACTCATTAATAAAAACAACATGTACATTGGAAATTGTTTAGAGATTAAAAGGGACATTTTAATATTTATTTAGTTTCAATAAAAATGTACATTTTACATGTACATTTAGATAAAAAGGGATTATAGGTTAAAATAGGATTTGTATTTAAAATGTTATACTTTACATGTTAGTAAAATAGGAAAATGTTTAAGTGCTAATATATGCTTTGTTTGTTGAAAACATCATTTTTAATATGTTAGTGAAATCTTTGAACGATTTAATTATATACATACATACACACACACACACACACACACACACACACACACACATATATATATATATATATTAAAATTAAATGAATCACGCGCGATAGTTCGCGTTTCGGAATCGTAACTTTAAATGATTATACCGAAAGATCCGTCCATCGGATTTTCCTAAAACTGAAACCATTAGGTTCGCTTTAGGGAGATATTTCCAACGATATTAATTTTGTTAAAATTCAACAGTTAGATTTCGAGAAATGTGTAAATCAAATTTTGGTAAAAACAGAGCCAGGGCCGCGTATTGACCCGAAGCATCATTAAATTAAATTGGACTATTTTTATATAAATAAAAATACCGATAAATCGTTATAAAATAATATTAACGGTATGAAACGATTTGAATTATATATATATACGATAATTATTCGAAAAGACTGGGTTCAATCTCATTTCAAATAATTATACGACGATTTAAAGTCAAAGACATTGAAGACGGTGATTGAAGACCGGTGATCTTCACATTGAATGGGAGACTACTGATGCCCGACATTGGGTAGCTCCTAGTAAAGTGTTAAAAGTGGTAGTTGTTCAGACGTACTTGTTGACTATCCGGATATGCGAGAACCTCTATTCCGTATTATACATACAGGACGAGGAATAAAGTGTCTCCGGTTTCGTTCAGACCCAGAACGGACTTGTAAATGGATGTGTGTCTGACATTGGACTTCGTTCTGTGTTAATTGATTTCTATTAAAAATATATCTGTTTGGTGGCGGAGAATTTATTCTCTTGCTTAACACCCTTCTCTGAGACATACGAGCTTAGAGGTTATATATTGATGGACATCAATTACATGTCGTGAATTGTCAATGTGGCATGCCAAGATGCAAATGATCAAGGCTTTTGTTGAAAAGCAGAGCCTTGTGCTTGACTATCAAATCATAGCTCTAATTAGCCTAGCTTTGTGTATAGCGTAACTTCGCGAGCCTCACACCCCGGTAAGCGTAAAAAACGGGATAAGGGAACGCAGGGAGTGCACGACGTTTCTTTCTAACTAGAAGTGGTGTCATGGTATGGAGCCCAGATATTTTTACTTATGTGGATGATGGAATGAGGCGCCTCGGATATTGGTCATTACTGGCCAAGTGATAGGTCCAATAGGACTGGGAAATGTGTGTTCAGGCATAACTAATCCACTAAAGTATTTATGGACCGGCCCTGCAGGATCTAAGGGTTCGCCAGCGTCCAAGCCTTGAGACATTTGCTAGAGTGTCTCGAATCGGTAAGGAGACCATCCCTAGCCTTGACTCATGATGGAAACCCAATTTCCAATACGACGTTACGGATTCGATTATAAACTTATATATGGCGAAATAGTAGGATGGGGTACTATGCCATCTAGGATTGATACATTTACTTTGAAAATATTTTAACTGATTAGACACTAATAATAATATTAATGATAATTGTTTTTATACGTATCAACCATGTTTGATCATTATAAGGTAAAACTCTATCCTCCGGTTTGTGTTGCATTATGTGATGGGACTTGAGTGTTATAATGGTTTCGTTTTTCTAAAAAGCATTGCGTTGTTTAAAAGAATTACTTATTTTATGCACTGGCAATCCAATGGAGTAAACTCGTTCTGCGTTAACGGCGTGGTCCTGCGATTAGCCTCATTATTAGATAAGTTAAGTAAGATTTCTCATACCAATCCCATGAGTGACTCGTAGTTTGTTTCACATGCAAACTCGGGTGCCCTTATTTTTACATGGGCAGTCGAGTGGCTTGTTTTGCAGATAATTATTTATTGATCATGATTCTAGATCGAAGCTTATCTCTGTGTACAGAGCATTGATAGTCTTCCGCTGTGTTAGTTTATTGGTTCCGCTGCATTGTAAATTAATCTTCCGCTGTTGTATTATTTCTCGATGTACTCTGAGATATTATGTACTCTGATGTAACATTATTATAATGTTTATAAAAGTCTTCTGTATTTGTTCTGATATGTTGTATGCCCAGAGTTAGCGTATGTGGAATTCGAACGGTCTTGGTTAATTTTGCGATCGATTAGGCCCGAGCGAAATACGTATCGTTACAGTTGGTATCGGAGCTTTGGTTAACTCAAATCTTTGGGGTACAACTCATTAGAACTGAACAAAAGACTCATCAGAGGTAGGATTAGAAATATCCTACAAAAGAATACTCATTAGAGATCGGATCAGTAGTATCCTAGAATGAGATACTCGTTAGAGATGGGGTTAGAAATGCCCTAGAATGAGTTAAGAGTGACAAGTTTATAATTAACATATTTGTGATTATATATAATCCTATTTTAGAAAATATGATTTTTGAATTTATAAAAGTTATATATATTTGAAGAGCTAATCAACTAATTGATTGATGATTGTGTTGTGCGATTATTAGTTCAACTAATAAAATTATTGAAACCAATAAAGGAATGAAAGTTGAGTTGGTTAGTTAAACAACTTTCAGCTCCGTTCCTTTTCGAGAACGAAAATATTTTAAGTGGTGGAGATTGTAACAACCCGGATTTTCAGAACCAATTTAAAAATTCTATTTTAGCTATTTTAATGGAATTTAAATATTTAAAATGATTTATTTTAAATAATAACAACCAAAAATTTATTTTAATCGAAGTTAGAATGTATAAATTTATTTTAATTATAAAACGAGCCTGAAATGGCGCGGTAGTTTGATAATTCAATTTCTAATTTGAGTTAAGTATACAGAATTAACTTTTAATCAGAATTGAACGAAACAGAAAACATTAGAATCGATTTAACTATATCTTTCTAACGAATGTTAGAAATGGAGATTTAACTTTATGAATTAAAAGTTATGTCCAGTTTAAAATTTAAAATAGTCACTATGAAATTTATATATTTTTTAATATAATATATAGCTCTTAAAAATAGCCATTTTGCAAATGACCTTCGTTTCTAAAACCACTTTTGTTGGATTCGGAATGTCAAATTATTGCTAGATTCCAATTTTCATAATTTTTGGAGCTAGTATCTGGCCGTGAGCAATTAATTATGAACCGATCAGCCATTTAAGGCCAAAAACAAGGTTTTTTGAGCAAACGAACTCGAAATTCGACGAAACATGTTTTGTTAGGACTGTATCATCGCGACATAGCAGCGTGTCAATTTTCTTCTCCAATGGAGTTCATATGTGGCTGTGGCCTCGATAAATGTCGAACGAAGAGAGCGTGAACTAGAAAATTAATAATAAAACTAGCGAATTAATAATAAAATAATAGAACCCCCCATTATTGTGACGACCCGAACTTACCCGGTCTCCGAAGCGAAGAGAAAGAACAGATTGTCTGAGAACAAGACAAATCAGAACACAAACAGAAGAACATTTCATTGGTTATTACAACAATTTACATCAGAGTACAAGAATATACCGAGTATGAACAAATAATATACATTTGATAAATGACAGAGATTTACACATTACAATGCAGCGGAAAATAATACAAAAACACAACTGAAAGAGATAAATGGATACAGAGCTTTCCGAATATCGTTCCATCTATAAACCAGGATCTTGTGAATATAAATCTGCAAAACCAAAACTATTAGCTGCTCGTATGGAAAATAGGGGCACCTAGAGTTTAGGTTAAAACAATAAACTCCTGGTCAGTCATGTGACTGGTGTGAGAACTAAAATAGTTATTTAAAACATTACTTTAGAAATAAGGTAAATCAAGGGACCACGCCATATAACACAGAACGGGTTTCCTCCCAAGAATACCCGTGCATAGAATAAACAATGCAATGCTTTTTGAAAAAATGAAGCTATTATAAGACCCAGGTCCCATCACACAATGCAACGCAAGTCGGAGGATAGGGTTTTCCCTTATAATAGAAAAACATGCTTGGTATATTTTAAACAAATTATTTGATACTATTATAAGTGTATAATGTCAAAACAACTTCAAATATAAATGTATCAGTCCTAGACAGCATGGGTACCATATATCATGTCACCATACTAGGCTCTACAATCAAAACCGAAATGTCACTTATTGGAAATTGGATTTCCGTCATGACTCTAGGCAAGGGATGTACTCCTTTCCACATCGAGACACTCTCGCAAATGCCTTGGGACTACACACTCTGGGTAACCCCTAGATCTTGCAGGGCCGGTCCTCACTTATGTTTGAGGATTGGCAATTCCTGAACACATGTTTCCCGATCCTATAGGACCTATCCATCGGCTCTGTAGTAACCGATATATCCGAGGTGCGTCGCATTCCAACAACCACATAGGTAGGAATATAAAAATGTCTGGGCTTGCAAAACCTTGACACCATCCATAGCTAGAAAGAAAGGCCATGCATTCCCTGCTGTCCCTTATCCCATTTTTGACTCATACCGAGGTGTGAGGCTCGCGAATTAACGCTATACACAAAGTTATGCTATATTAAAGTTGTGCTTTGATCATCAACCACAAGACTTTTCTTTTCAATAGAAGTCTGGATCCTTTGCATCTCAGCATGCCAGCAATTCACGCCATGCGACTGATGTCTATCGATATATAACCTCTGAGCTCGTACATCTCAGAGAAGGGCGTTAAGCATGAGAATAAATTCTCCGCCGCAAAAAAGATATATATTTAATAGAGATCAATGGACACAGAATAAAATCCAATGTCAGACACACATCCATTTAAATGTTCGTTCTGGGTCTGAGCGAAACCGGAGGCACCTTATTCCTCGTCCCATATGTCCAATACAGGAGAGAGGTCCTCGCATATCTGGTCGATCTCTAAGTACGTCTGGACGATCACCACTTATTACCTCATCTTGGGTGTACATCCCAGTTAAGACGTCACTAATCATCCAAACGATGAGAAGACCTCCGGTCTTCAACCACTGTCTTCATCGTCGACTTATCGTCGAATCAGTTATTCAGAATGGGTGTAAACCCGGCCATTCCGAATAACTTGCGAATATAATAAATGAGTGCTATAAAAACACAACATACGCCTCATTCCCAATACGAATATTATTTTATTTAAATATTCATATCCTTTGGGAAAGGTTCCCATTAATTTTATCAAAGATAAATTCTTTAAATTTATTCTTTAATCTTCCTTCGGGTATCAATCCAAACCAAATTAAGATTTATCCAAACTAGTCGAGATTATCGCACCTTACCGAAGTAATCATTTGTTTAATTTCCCAGTCCCAACCTGTTCATCCCATGGAGCAAAACTGGTAATACCCCATAACTAACACCAGGGTGTTATCGGTAAAATTAATTACCATTTCCTGTTCAAATCTAATTAAAGATTTAACTGTCGCTAGGAGCAAAACCGGCGATACTCCATTCTCGATCATTTCCCAAATTTGATAATTTAAATTATCAATTCCCATTTCAATCTAATTAAAGATTCATTAAAACTCCACTTAGTTTTAATCTTCCCAAAAATCATACTACTGATTATTTTGGAAATACAAACATGCCGCATCAACAATCTACATGGTACTATTGATATCTGCCGATATATAACCTCTAAGCTCGTACGTCTTAGAGAAGGGTGTTAAACAAGAGAATAAATTCTCCGCAACCAAACCGATATATATTTAGCAGAGATCAACCATACAGTTCGAAATACAATGTTAGACATGTAATCCTGTCTTTAACTGGGTTAAAGAACCAATGTCGTTTAAAACATGGTTCAAAATAAACCCATACCCTCTTCCATAAAAATGGAATCTTCACTGAGAACAAATCAATATATAATCGATATCAATTTCCATATCTGACTAATAATATAAATGGAATAACAACTAAGCCTCTCAAATTCCATATATATCAACAGTCTTCCTCCACAGAAGCTCATTTCGATTATTATCAAATCTAATTCCATTCAATTCCAATTTAATATATTAAATTGGAAAACTTTACTTTGTAATATTTCCATTAAATCTTAATAAAAAGATTTATAAATTCCAAATCATATTTCGTTGTAAATCGGGTTAAAGAACGAATGTCGTTAAAAACACAGTTCATAATAAACCCAATTCACATTCCATTTTCAATTCCAATTAAATGTTAAATATTTGGTAATTCTTCTTTAAATCTTAATTAAAAGATTTATTCTTTTCACACTAGGTTTAAGAACGGTGTTAATAAAGACAACATTCACAACAAACCCAAAATCCAATTCTATTCAATTCCGATTAAATATTAGTTAATTGGTAAACTCTTCTAGATCTTATTTAAAATATTTAATCTTTTCTCAACTGGGTTTAAGAACAGTGTCATTTAAAACACAGTTCACGACAAACCCAAAATCCAATTCTATTCAATTCCAGTTAAATATTAATTAATTGGTAAACTCTTCTAGATCTTATTTAAAAGATTTAATCTTTTCTCAGCTGGGTTTAAGAACAATGTCATTTAAAACACAGTTCACGACAAACCTAAAATCCAATTCAATATTAAATACAAGGTTCTGAATAGAAATTGTATCAGCTTATATTCAATATCAAATTCTGAAATCAACAAATATCGTATTGGGAATAACGATATATATATCTTCCAAATTCCTCCACAATATCCGTTTAATCACGAAATCCAATATCGAATTATTCCGAAGATAATTTCTATTCAAATTCATTCCAATTAATATATTGGAAATCTTGGTTATTTTTAAAACCATTTCAAATCTAATTTATTTATTTAAAAATATTGGATTATAATTTAGTTCATAACTAGTTCATTCTGATAAAAATATATTTTTATCTTTACAAACATAGAATTTTTCATCCAAATTATTTCCAAATCATTTATTATGATTTTGCACAAATTTTTGATATTTCTAATAATTTTATCAAGGCTTGTAAAGTCGATTTCCATAAACGGTCATTGAATTGCACTTACAGCGACCTTTTCCAATTTTGATTTGGACATAATTCCAAATCCAACCGTTAGATTTCAAATCTCTTATATCCATTGCAAAGCTCTTTTCGATATGAACCCAATGGTTCTGGTTTTAGGAGAATCCGACGGTCGATCTCCCGTAATGTCCATTCAAAATCAATGGTCGAAATTTGCGAACTACCGCGGCGTGATGCGTTCTATTCAGGCCATTAAATATATAATATATATATATTTCGTCGATTTCCATTTAAAACGTATTTTATAAATCGTTTTAAATTCATTTTCACAACGATTTCAACTTCATATTCAATTTTAAATCAAAATTGAATATTCCATATCATTAATATATAAATGATAATATTTTCAAAACATTAGATTTTGAAATTACTTCCTTTTCGATATTCATTATAAAAATGAATAAAATCGATATAAATATCATTCACGTCAAAATGGCGTTAATCTAATAAACACGGCTTTATATATTTAAATATATTCGTGTCCATCCTAAATCGGACATCAAAATCATATTTTGATCCATTACCGTACTAGTTATTTTAAAATATTCATTATTCGCCATTTTAAAATATTCGTTATTTTAAAATATTCATTCCTTCCGAATTGGAATCAGACACAGCCAATTACCATATAATTTGATTGATATGGATTTCATACACACATATGCATAACAATAATTAAACACAGTCAACCATCATCTAGAGTGCATTACACAACAGCATAAGCGTTAAATATAAATAATTAACGCTTACAACAGTTTGTCAACCAATCGATTGACATACAACTAAATATTGAGATTAGTTTATGTCCAATATCATCCCAATACCCTTGTGGGGTTTACAAAAAACAAACACTGATTATTATTTTTGCAGTTGGGCGTTGTATAAAATATATATCGTCCCAATCAATATCAGTTAAATGTGTGTACATAAACAAATTGTCCGATTTGTAAATGAATATTTATTTCATTCATATACATGTTAAAAATTATATTTTTAACTATAAAATATTTATTTAAACAAATCAATATTTTATACATTTCATTTACAATAAAAATGATATTTTTATTATTCTAACATTTTTAGAAATTTTCGGCAGCATGACGGCTCGATACTAGAATCGAAATAAGGTATAGCCTTATCCCTTGCCTAATAATGGCTCGCGCCATGTACAAACCAAATCCTATCAATTCAATTCACCCAAACAACCAAATTCAAATAAATAATCTAATCAACCAAACAACCAAACGAACATGGTTTCAAACAATGGTGTCGGGTGCCACTAAGCACCCTCTGCCTCCTAGTATATATTCTTAACTAGAAAATAAATTAAAGTGAGAAGTTCTCACCTTAGGGATCCACTCCTCCATTCTTCATTTCTGAACGGTTCGGATTTGGATTGTTTCTCACCGTAATCCCAACGTAATCTATTTCATGATGTTCATAGTAAAAATCACATTTTTAATATGATGTTTATATTAAAAATCACATTTCTATACCGCTACCTTGTATATAAAGATCATATTTTTATATTTCCATTCAAATAATAAAAATCATATTTTTATACCGCCTTCTAGATAATCAAAATCATATTTTTACTTCGCTTTCATGATAATAAAAATCATATTTTTACTTCGCTTTCATGATAATAAAAATCATGTTTTTATTTCGCTTTCATGATAATAAAAGTCATATTTTTACTTCGCTTTCATGGTAATAAAAATCACATCTTTATCACTTCGCTATATATATAAAAATCACATTTTTAATTCAAATCTATATATATAAAAATCGTATTTTTAATTCATATATGTATATAAGATCCCTTTCCCAAAACAAGGTTATTTCATTTAAAATCATATTTCCAATAACATTAAATAAATAAAATAAAAGAAATAAAAAAACTTACAGCGGGTTTAGGAGGGAATGGCGGCGTTGGGTGGTGGGTTGGCCGGAGGAAGCGACATCAGGTCGGTGGTGGGACCAGGGTGGCGGCGCTGGTGGGTTTCAGGTAATAGGAGCTAGGGTTTTGCAGTTTAGAAAAGGAGGAAGGCGGTGGATCATCGGAGGAGGGGGAGAGAGGCCGTGGTAGGCGGCAGCCGACGTAGGGCGGCGCTCAGGTGGCGCAGTGGCCTGGAAGGGGGGAGAAACAGCGGAATCGATTTGAAGAGGGGGGTATCGGGTTTTCTGAAAATGAGAAAAGGGTTGGGGGGCTTTAAACATACATACATACATATATATATATATATATATAATATTTTAATATTATTATTTTTTTCTCCATAAAAGTTTACTTTTCATACGAGCTCCGAATCGAATCTAAAGACTGTCGTCCCTAATGTAATACCCCCATGCCAAACGCAATGGGATATGTTTCATAACCCAATTCGGCTGTTACGATCAGTTTTCGCTAAATTTAAAATATAAATCGTTATATTTTAAATTCAAATGCACATTTTAATTTACTGGGGCCACATACGGACTCCAAAAATTCCCGAAAAATAAATCTAGCTATGTTTTGACGATACGGTCCTAGCCAAACTAATTTCATCGAATTTGGAGACCGTTTGAAAAACGTTCATTTTCTAGTCGATTAAATTTAAACTCAAATGACATAACATGTTTAAATTTACCACACTCACATATTGATTCCAAAAATTATAAAAATTGGAATCTAGCAATAATTTGACATATTGGATCCAACAAAAGTGGTCTCATAAAAAACGGAGGTCGTTCGCAAAATCGCTATTTTTAAGGGCTAAATCCATAGCGACTATTCTGAATTTTCAACTGGACATAACTTTTTATTCCTGCTATGGAATCTTCATTTTTCAGATTTCATTTTTCAGATTCGTTGGAAAGATATTTTCAAACAGATTCAAATATTTCTGGTTTCACCAAAATCTAGTTTATTTTGTATCCTGTACATTCAATTGAAATTTGAAATCAAAATTTCAAACTATCGCGCCATTTTCAATTCCTCTTATAATTAAATTAAATATTTATATTCTAATTTTGATTTAAATAAATTTATATGTTCTAATTCTATTCAAAATAAATTTCTAGTCGTTATTATTTAAAATAATTCATTTTAAATATTCAAATTCATTAAAATTTTCAAAATAATTTTTTTTAATTGGTTCTGATTTTCCGGGTTGTTACAATCTCCCCCACTTAAAATATTTTCGTCCTCAAAAAGGAACGGAGCTGAAAGTTATTTAACTAATCAACTCAACTTTCATTCTGGCTTTCATTCTTCAACTTTTCAGTTTCCAAGAATTTTCCAATTCTTCAAAAATTTCGCCATAACCTCCTTTGTACGGGGAGACATTTAAAACTGCAACTTGCCACGCAGGGCCCTCATCATCCAAAAAGAAAAATAAAAAGCCAATCGGCTCATAAAATCATCCAAACCTAATAAATTTGTAAACATGTACCTATTTGTCAGGCATACCATTTTATTCCTCTTCTCTAGCCTCCTTGCTATGACCAGTTCACACACACACACACACACACACACACATATATATATATATGTACATGCATGCATTTTCAATCCATTTTCAGTTAAGTTCAATATTTGACTCAAATTGGCTTAATAGTTCAAAATTTTAATTAATCAAACCAATGATCAAACAACAGAATTAGCAATCAAGTAGTTGATTATCGTTTCATACACATAATTTTTATATATATAAAAATGCATTTTTCATGCCAAGTCACATAATAGACCCTATCTAGTTTTGGTTCTCACACCAGCGAATTGGAATCATATAGATATGTCACTTTCGAAGCTTGGAAATAAACACTGATGATGCTGCAACGATCATCAGAATCATGTCTGGCCGATTAGAGTGTGATTCTATATCTATCCAGTATATTTGGGACTTCGTATACATGTTAGCTAGGCGTATATGCAAAATCTTCATATACCAGATTGTCCAAGTCAGCATAAAATAAATATTCAAATACGTATAATATGTTTTAAATTTTCCAAACAAAAATTTGTTTTCATTTTTTTTAAAACAAAACATTACTCTTCACACTCGTTCTAGGATACTACTGATCCTATCTCTAACGAGATTCTCATTATATATTACTAATCCAATCTATGATGAATTCTTTCGTTTGGTTCTAATGTGTCTTGTTCTCAAGCTCTGTAAACCAAAGATCTGATACCAAACTGTGACGACCCGAACTTCCCCGGTCTCCGAAGAGAAGAGAAAGAACGGATTGTCTGAGAACACGACAAATAAGAACACAAACAGAAGAACATTTCATTGCTTATTACAACAATTGACATCAGAGTACAAGAATATAAAGAGTATTAACAAATAATATACATTTGATAAATAACAAAGATTTACACATTACAATGCAATAGAAAATAGTACAAAAACACAACTGAAATAGATAAACGGATACAGAGCTTTCCGAATATCTTTCCAATTGTAAACCAGGATCCTGTGAATATAAATCTGCAAAACCAAAACTACTAGCTTCCTGTGTGGAAAATAGGGGCACCCAGAGTTTTGGGTTAAAATAATAAATTCCAGGTTAGTCATGTGACTGGTGTGAGAACTAAAACAGTTACTTAAAACTTTACTTTAGGAATAAGATAAATCAAGGGACCACGCCGTATAGCACGGAACGGGTTTCCTCCCGAGAATACCAGAGCATAGAATAAACAGCGCAATGCTTTTTGGAAAAATGAAGCTATTATAAGACCCAGGTCCCATCACACAATGCAATACAAGCCGGAGGATAGGGTTTTACCCTATAATAGCCAAACATGCTTTGTTTGTTTGAAACAAATCATTTGATACTATTATAAGTGTATAGTGTCTAAACAACTTCAAATATAATTGTATCAATCCCGGACGGCATGGGTACCATATATGGTGTCTCCATACTAGGCTCTACAATCAAAACAGAAATGTCATGTATTGGAAATTGGATTTCCGTCATGAGTCTAGGTAAGGGATGTACTCCTTTTTGCTTTGAGACACTCTAGCAAATGCCTTGGGACTACACACTTTGGGTAACCCCTGGATCTTGCAGGGTCGGTCCTCCCTTACGTTTGAGGATTGGCAATTCCTGAACACATCTTTCCCGGTCCTATAGGACCTATCCATCGGCTCCGTAGTAACCGATATATCCGAGGCGCCTCGCTTTCTAACAACCACATAGGTAGAAATATAAAAATGTCTAGGCTTACAAAACCCTGACACCACCTATAGCTAGAATGAAACATCATGCACTCCCTGTTGTCCCTTATCCTGTTTTTGACTCATACCGAGGTGTGAGGCTCGCGAATTAACGCTATATACAAAGCTATGCTATATTAAAGCCATGCTTTGATCATCAACCACAAGACACTGCTTTTCAACAGAAACCTTGATCCTTTGCATCTCAGCATGCCACACAGGCAATTCACACCATGTGACTGATGTCTATCGATATATAATCTCTGAGCTTGTACGTCTCAGCGAAGGGCGTTAAGCAAGAGAATAAATTCTCCGCCGCCAAACAGATATATATTAAATAGAGATCAATCGACACAGAATAAAATCCAATTCATACAGACATCCATTTTCAAGGTCGTTCTGGGTCTGAACGAAAACGGAGGAACCTTATTCCTCGTTCTATATGTCCAATACAGGAGAGAGGTCCTCGCATATCCGGTCGATCTCCAAGTACGTCTGGACGATCACCACTTATTACCTCGTCTTGGGTGTACAACCCAATTGTAACGACCCGCATTCTACGCATCGGAGGATCGTAGAATATTTATTTCTTTTTCTTATGATGTCATATGGTCGTGTAACTTTGGGAAACGACTATTGGGATCATTTCCCATGTTTTTAAATGACCGTTTTGCCCCTAGCTGATCTTGTTTTGGCCATAACTTTTGATTGGAAAGGAGTTTGACCTGAAACCACTTCCATTAGGTCTGAATGATGGTCTACCTTTCCGTAGAGTGGTCACATTAGCCAAACAGACTCGTCGTTTGGGAGATATGGCTGAAGCAAGGTTTGGAAGGCGAAAAACTGCTTAACCGGGCCAAATGAGGTGATTAGTGAATGGGCCCATAACCCATTTCGGGATTAGGGTTATGGGGAGGCTGAGATGAGTTAGGTTTTCATTTCATTTCATTTCAGTTTTCTAACCGCTATTTACCTCCTAGGAACCCTAACAATGGCCTCCTACATCTAGAATCTCCTCTAATCACTTTCTAATCAAGTATTAGCCTAATCTTCACCAAATTAAGGAGAAATAGCACCAAAGCAAGGTTAGACCTGCTGTTAGACATCTGTATTCATGCCAAATAGAGAATCATTTCAGATCTACAGTTTATTTGTGGTAAAGGTGAGTGATTTGCAAAGTTCCTCACTAATTATGGTTAATTAAGGGTAATTAGTGTTAATTAGCGAGTTTAAACATGATTAAATTCTGGAAAAATATTTATAAATTTCAAAATATTGTTTTAGGCCTCTATTAGAAATTTGGGTTAGTTTGGTTAAGTTTTACTAGACCTATCATTAGTTTTGCTTGAATATGCTTAAAGGAAAATATGGGGTTTTGGCTATGTTTCATCCGTTTTAACCTATCAAATTATTGTTTTGGTGTTTGTGGTCAATTCTACAAGTTGTTATGACTGTATGGTATGCTTTGTGATTATCTAGAAGTGTTAGATTGGTCGAAAACGCCGTCGAATGGCGTAAACAGCTCGCTGGACAAAGTACAGGAAATATGCAGGAACCGGACCGGATCGGATCGCCCCACCAGACCCCGACCCGCTCGTTAACGGAAGCACCAAACCGATCCACTCACCTGGAGAGCTCCACGACCCGAACTGCCATGAGAGGGAGTCCACGAGCCGATCCGAACAAATGAAGGAACTCGACCCGATCCGAATGGGTCCCACAAACTGAAGCTCAGCTCGAACCAAAGGGAGGTTGATCCGATCAGGGAGGCGCGTCATGACCCGAACAAGGTGGTTGATCACGATCCGAACCCAATGGGTATCCTCTGATCCGACCCGAAGGGGCTTGTCACGAATCGAGATGTTGAGCATGAGCAGGGAGGGACCGAACCGAACCAACTTGGATGGGGAAATCCGACCCCACCCGATGTGGATGATCACAGACATGACTACTTCGAGCGGCACGATCCAAAGCATAGTGAAGAGGAGCATGCCGAACCGATCCGGAGATGATGACCAAAACCCGAGATGCAAAGGTAGTCCAAATGGGAAGTTTGCACTCAGGATCCAGATGGGAACCAACGAGTCAACTTCATGATGGGACTTTGCTGCGGGACATGTGCAAAGGGGTTATCGGTATTCACAACTTTGGTTCACCACTGAGAGACAGATAGTGGGCTTGTAGTGATAATTGTACGGGATTGGACTCCGTCATGGCCCAAAGGATTAGGTGACCAAAGTTGTGGATATCGTATGCTTTACGCACTGAGTGAGAGACCTGAGGAATGACTGCTATGTTTGATTGTTTGCTATCACTTTGACATGCACACCCCCACCCCCGTATCCTTTACACCATATGTTAGTGGCACCTTAGAGTATTGTACGGTATGTTGTGTAACTCTTTGGTTGCAGGTCCAGGTTAAGGTATGACTGTATTATACGTGTTATTGTTCTGTTTTGTTGCTTATCGCTCATACCAGACTTTTTGTCTGACCTAGAGTTTTATGTCTCTTCTTATTACTCTGGGTGCTCTTAAATGGGTAGAATAGAGACAGGTTAGTTGGTTATGCACGAGTAGCTGATTCGAAGATGAGAAGGAGGCTCCTATGTATTATCTACATATATTCTCCCTGTGTTGTTGATGGTCACTGCTTTGGGCATTAGTAGTGTACCTCTTCTTTCTTTTGCTTTAGAGACAGTATTTTGAAGTTGTAATAATGGTTATGGATCATAAGCTGTATTTTGGATTTTCGCTGCTATGATGATTATGGTTTAGTTTTCATCTTATGCACTGTCTCGCTTGTTTTATGTCAAGTATGTTATTATTGTATTTTATTCCATGATCTGTGAGACATTCTACAGGTTCCTTGTTAGTTCAAATTCCTTACCTTTCCTTTCTTTGACAACCATCCAATGCTAGTTGGACATTGGCACAGCGCACTTTCATTGGAAATGTCGGTTGGTGCGGGGCGGGCCGTCACATTTGGTATCAGAGCTCTAGGTTGCGTAGTTAACCTAGGGAAAGACACTAGGGAGAGATAGTATACGTATATGAGAGAGCGTATTTGTGATATTTTTGTTTTCAAAAGCTATATATATGCTATTAGTATATCTAAGATGGAGTCGCACTGCACTGGCACCGCTGAAGAGATGGTTAATCGTTTTCTCCTTACAGATTGAACGATGAGCCGATATACGAAGGGTACTGGTAGAGGAGCTAATAATGAGAATGCTCCTGATGTGCGGACGATGTTCACTGACGTCATGAGAGAGATGCTTAGGGATGTTCAGAGGGCAGCTCCTAATGCTGCAAATGGTGGTGCTGCAGCAGTGCAGGCGCCTAGGGCCGATTTCGCCAAGCTTAACAAGGATTATACTAGTCTTGGCGAGAAGCTGTTCCACGGAATGGAGTCGGCTATGGATGTTCAAGATTGGTGGGATAGTTGTGATCGCATCTTCAAGGACTTGGGAATCGATGATGCCATGAAGAGAAAGTTAGCATCGCGTCAGCTTCAAGGACGAGCTATGAATTGGTGGAATGCTATTAAAGCAGCTACTCCTGAAGATCAAGTTACTTGGAATCAGTTTATGACTTGTTTCAGCGAAAAGTTCATTCCAGCTGCTCACAAATTTGAATTGTTTAGGAAATTTTTGGAGCTTAAGCAGAATGGTAGGGAAGTCTTGGAATATATTACTGAGTTCGATACTTTATTGAAGTATGGATTATCTCTTATCGACACTACCGAGAAGAAGAACGAGAAGTTCATAACCGGCTTAAATGAGTACTTAGGGGAAAGGCTGATAAACCACATCGATGGGACGTTCGAGTCTATAGTGGGCAAAGCATTAAGATCGGAGAGTCTTTACCCTATGTCAATGTAATGACCCGGGTTTTTGTCGATCTTGGTTATCCGATATACAATACATATCGAACATCCAAGGATCGAAAATACCAGTCATTAATGAGAGAAATTAGAGGGTGAGGAAAGATAAGATAGAAACTTAGAATAGAAGAAGAAGAAGAACACAACATCAAAGTAACACGAACCTCATAGCGGAACGAATAACGTATAATATATATAATATAACTTGAAATATACATCTGTACTTGAATATACATCATTATCAAAGTACAACACAGCGGAAATAACTATAGCTATATGATCCTGAAGCCTCCTGCTCCAAGCTCTTCCAGTATATCTGTAAATCCTGACTACTTGACTTCCCGTACAAAATTGGGCACCCAAGAGTTTAGGGAAAACAAAACAAAATAAACTCTGGGTCAGTCATGGGACTGGTATGAGTAAAACAGTTTGAACAAGTAAACGATATCTCATAAGACCGCGCTGTATAACGGAACGGGTTTTTCCCTTATGAGAATCCAAAATATCTTTATATCAAAAACCTTTTGATATTATGATAATGTCTATCAACCACAGTATATATATAATCATCTAGCAGAAACACTTCCATCTCACGTTCTACATATATAGTATACAAATCAAAACTGCAAGCACATATTGGGTAATTGATTTCCAACTATGACAAGGTATGGAACCACCTTCCGCTAGTGTACCTCTAGAAAGGAATACACTGGGTTCAACAAGAACATCTTGCAACCCGGCCACACATGACCGACCACTCATTTCGCTTGAGTGTATCGAATGTATATCACCAACGGTTGGGATCAGCAACCGTTTCCCGAATGGGACAACATCAACAATAGATTTTAGAAGTAAATGAAACTCTAGATCAGGTGATTGTACACCCTACTTCGGAGCGACCGACTTAGCCATGTTGCCTGCTCGATTTCTGTCATTTACCGGATGTGAGGCTAGAAGGTAAGCTTTATCATCACACTAGATTCACTTTGAATGCCACATCGTCAAATCCATCAAATCACCTATTGATGTCTACAACAGTACATTATGTGTTAGCTAAAGAAGTTTCCTTCTCCACTTCCACTCTTGGTACGGTTGAAGAAATCAATGTACGTGACCTTTCTGGAAATACTCTATCAGACATTCATCCATACAAGTCATCCAGGAACAGGATGAACCGAAGGCACTATTCAGTACATCCATCTTAGGCATTGTTATCTAAGACTTATACAATAGCCCTTGCACTTTACCCCGTCTTCAATTATCTTTGGCATATATGATTCGCAATGCTTATGCCAATACAGAGTGGTTCTTTGGATAATAATCCAACCGGTCTCTCCATATTAACAACATTAAAATGGTCAAAAACTTTGATAGTCTGTGATTTAACTATCAAAGAAAAACACGTGTGCAAACAACGATATTATTTCCAAATGGAAATTTATATCAATCAATCATCATTTAACATATATATATATATATATATACTCACATTTCCTTGTTTCATTTTTCATCTCCTGTTTCCCTATATTCAACATTTGCTATTTTCTTAATTTAGAAAATATATCTTATTAACACTAGAAAACATTTCCATTTCTTGTTTTCTATGTTAGAAAACATTTCTGGTTCTTGTTTGGAAACATTTCCAAAACTCCTACGTTTGGATTTAGCAGATGTTTAGATAAAATATCGCTATGCCAACTCAAACCATCATACTTATTCACTTAACCATCCTTTACTACCGAACCTTAACCATTCCTTAGTTAAAACGAAGCCAATCAAGTTGGGGTAGAACTACCTCTCAGACCTTAACTGAACAACATTTCTAAACTTGAAATAGGCAAAGTTCACTTTAAATTTCTATAACTAACTTCCTTACTTAACCTTTCTTTCGAATAACTATATTCTATTAACTCTTTTCACTTAACTCTATTCGAGTTACTCCTTTGGATTAACACTATTGGATTAACTCTATTTGATTTAACTCTAGTCGATAACTCCTATAACTCTATTCGAATAAACCAAATTCGATTAACTCCTTTAATTCCATTCGAATAAACTATATTCGATTTATTATTTTAATTCTATTTAACTCTATTCGAATAACTAATATTCGATAACTCTATTTCACTCTTCTTCGAATAACTAATATTCGATTAACTCAATTTAACTCTTCTTCGAATAACTAATATTCGATAACTCCTTTTACGTTGTTCGAATTACTAATATTCGATTAACTCAATTCAGCTAACTCGACTCGACTAACCCCTTTTCGAATAACATATTCGATTTACTAACTTTCGAATACCTTATTCGATTGACTCCCTTCGAATGCCATATTCGATTTAAATCTATTTGAATAACTAAAATCGATTTACTCCTTTCCGAATAAACAATTCATTTATAAAGATTTACTTTTAGTCACTTTACAAATAATTTCCTTTTTAGTAACGTTTTCCTTTTTATAACATCCTATTCGGTTATAAATAAATTTCCTTTTTATAACTCTATTTATTTTCTAAATATTTCCTATCAATTCTATTTGTAGATGATTTACAAATATTTCCATTTCTATTATTCTATTTGCAAATGGTTTGCAAATATTTCCTTTTCAAATCTATTCTTTGATTTTATAATTTCTCTTTTCTAAATATCTCCTATTTATAAATATTCCAATTTATAAATATTCTTATTTATAAATATTCCATTTATAAATATTTTATTTTCAAATATCACTTTGAAAATATTCCCTTATCAACATTTCGGTATGTTATGGTATTCAATATATCAAATCACAATGATCAGCATCATTCAAACACATATAATCGACAACAGATTATATATCACATCATATATCACAATATATGAAAAATAGTAAAATAAATGTTGAGGAACCCAGTTGGGTCCCTCCAACCTGTTTCCCTGCATCCTCAAATGTTACACAATATAATCAACATCACTTTCAGTTCAATATGATATATTCTGTTAAACAGAATCGATATAGAAATTCAACTAACTGACTAGAAGTTCAATCAAACAGTCAACACACAGTCAATCAGCCAATATTTAACAGTTCTAAAAAAACAACATGAAATTATAAACTGTTCAGAGTTAGTGAGATTTACTCACTTTGGCAGTTCATCGTTCAAGAATGATAAACTGTTATTTGATTTAAATCAAACAGTTTATTTCGCCATAATTTCAAACGAGCTCCACTCCACTCCTAGTCAGTCTCATTGTGTTGCTCTCGATCATACGATCCCAACGGATCTTGTTTCGCTGAGTTTCGATCACGTATGAATAAGTTATGATGATTCAAAGTTAACGTACATTTTATTTAAATTAAAATTTGAAATTTAAATTAAAACCTTGGGCTTTACCACTCACTCAAGGCCCATCACCACTTTAGAAATACCAGGCCCGCACCTCATCTCTTCTTCCTTAAATCCACCTTAAACCCGTCGCTCCTTTCCAGTAAACACCAACGCCAAAACCTGGCCATTTCCACATCCATTCTTCCATCCTTAAATCAAAAGAAAATCACCACAATTCTCCTCATGACCTCCTCTTCCTCCACATATACCTCCTGTCGAACTCGGACCATCCAATTCAGACGTGTCCTGAGGCATTCAAACACAACACCGAACCATTTGGAGTTCGAACAGCCCAAAAATACTCCCACAGACTCCATTCGATGCTCTCATCACATTACCAATCACAAAAACATGGATCGTTGCTTCTAAAATCAGCAAAGCCCAACCCTAGCTCGAAGGTACTCGCGCTGTACATTTTCAAGCCCTTCAAACATGAGTCGCATGACTCAAAACGGGTACTGAATGGAAGAGAATCACTCAAGGAAATCATGTATATTAGTATCATGATTTATAAATTTGTCTTTGATTTGTTGTGGATTTGTGAAGACCTCATTTTCACGTTGGAACCCACAAAACTGGTGGGGGCATAGAATTTGATTTTACAGGGAGGTTGTAATTTTTCTGTGGTTGTAAATGAGGGGCGTGTGGCCTTGTTTTGGCCTCTAATTTAGTTTAGTTATTTTCTTTTTATTTTCTTTATATTCTAAAAATTCGTGCGGTCACACACGACACCCAAAAATCACCAAACTGGACATGCAGCTACAGCTCGACATTATGGTCCCAACGAAACTGGTTTCGTCGAATTCCGACTCCGTTTGCTCACACAGCGTATTTTTAACTATCAAAATACTGATTGTTTTTCACTCTAAAAATCAGTACGGCCACACAGTAACCCTAAAAATCATGAAACGGGAAATCTAACAATTATTTGACATTGCGGATCCAACAAAATTAGTTTCGTCGAATTCCGACTTCGTTTGCAAAAGTGGCTATTTTTAAAGTCCTAAATATCCCATTTAAATATATAAATATATTTAAATATAATTAAATTAAATATTTAAAATTAAATATAAACGTCTATATTCACAGAGGAATACCGTACAGCTCAGAATAAATCCTATATGGATTTACAACTCGATATTACATCGTTAGAGTTATATCGATGTTCGATTTCTATTTAAATCCTTATATAAAATATAATTAAATCGTTATGGTCATGGCACTGCATTTCTGAGAATTTGATTTGGACATAACTCAAAATCTACACGACGAAATCCCGATTTTTCTCTTCCAATAGAAAGATATACTCCACCAGCTCCACACGTTTCTTGTTTCACAGAAATCCGGCTTAAAACGAATCCTGTACATTCAGTTGAAGTTCGAATCGCCAATTTTCGAACTGCAGCGCCATTTCGAGCTCGATTTTAATTATAATATAATTATACGTTCAAACTGTCGTTTATATAATATGTTCGTTATTCTAATTCAATTCTAAGCTTAATTAAATATCACAGATGATCCAGTTCACACCATATCGCCATTTCAGCCAATTCTGATTATTTCAGAATTAAATATATTATTTAATTTATTATTTTAATTAAATATTCCTCATTATTTAATTAAACCACCATTTAATTCACTATATCACTATTTATATAATTAAATAAATAAATAAATTATAATACCTCTGCCAATGCGGGTCATTACAATCTTCCCCACTTATAATAATTTCGTCCTCGAAATTGCTAAGGTAGAGAACGACCCTATCGACTGGTTAGAACATATTTGTTCACTTTTTAATTTCAGTTTCAACTGAACCAATTTAATTTCAATTAAATTATTAATTAATTCTTATCAACGAAAATTTTCGAAAATCCTGAAAGTTTTCTAACTCCTTAACTTTTCAAAAAATTTCGCCAGCACCTCCTTTGTACTGGTCAATACATCAAACACCAACTCGCCTATATGGGCTATCTCCAACCCAAAAGAAAATCAAACAGCCAAGCGGCTTGCCAATTCGGCTCATAAATCTTATATCCAATAGAAATATAAACTTGTACCTTTTGTCGGCATATTATTTTATCCATTCCACCTATTATCAATTCATCGGATACAAGGGTCATCCCAATCAAATTCCAATCTGCTTTTATCCATAACACAACCATTCGCTTATATCCGAGCCAAATATCATTTCAACTCGAGTTTCTTCTCGATTCCTAACTCTTAACTTGATTATCATATTACACTTCAAATTTGAATCTCACAATCCAATTTGTCTTGATATCATTCTAATTCAATCTCAGTTACCACTTTACTGGCTTTACTTTAATTCAAATTTTCTTTCACAAATTTTTGTTAAATTTGCTTTTAATTCAAACAGTCTTTCCCTGGGAGTTTTTAACAGTTTACTCTTTTCAAAAATCAAATTTTCCTTTTGAACATGTCACTGAGCCCTTAATTAATATTCCATTAGTTAAATCACTTCTCTATTTCTTTATCAATATTTGTTAACCAAATATTTTCAATAACCATATTGGCCTTTTATGTTATTTGAAAACATTTCTGAATATCGCCTTCCTTTATTTTCTAAACTTTAGAAAATATATGCTATTTATAATTGGAAAATATTCCAATTACTTATCTCTTTTCCAATCTCGTTTATTTCTATACTTAGGAAATATTCTTTATTATATTTCCGCTTACACTTATTTGGGTTAAAACGGATGTTGTGTAAAACATCGTTACGACAACCCAAATACTATATTCAACTAACTCTTATTCAACATTGATCTTCAAGCCTGAAATCTTACTATTTTTTTGTTAATAATGAAATCAATCAAGTTGGGGTATAACTACCTCTCAGACCTTGGCTGAATAACATTTATAACGTCAAAACAGATATGACTACTTACTCGAATAATCAATACCATACAACTACTTATTCACTTTTAAACACGTATACGCTCCCTCTTTCTATTCTTACCAGATTTTATTCTAGACTTCCTTTTTGATTTTACTATTCTATTTCTAAGTTCGTTTCCTTATCGACTTCTATATATATATCGATACGTTGATTTCTAACTATCAAATTATCTTAAAAATATTTTAACTCCTTAAATTCCCGAAAAAATTCGCCATAACCTCCTTTGTACCAGGAGCATCGGGATATTTCAAATAGCCTCCCATGGCCCTCACCAATCCAAAAGAAAAAGAAAAACCAAGCGGCTAGCCGATACGGCGCATAAAATCTCATATATGAATTAAATACATACCCTTTCGTCGAGCATTCTATTTATATACCTTCATACCTTATCCATACCTATCTCATGTATATTTATACCTGCCCAATCTATTATAACTATACCTGATCATTTTAACTCAATTCGTTAATTAATTTGTTAATTAACTCTTTAGTCTATTTCACTTTTATATTTGAACATGACATGTTCAAATATATTTTAACTTGCTTATTAACTAATTTGAATCCAAATTTCAAATTTAAGTTCTATATTCGATTTCGAATATCCATTTACAAATCCAATTCACCTTTTAAAGTTCAACTTCCAACTCAAAACTATATTAACTAATTCCTCTTCGACTTAGTTAATTCTTTTCAATTTCTATTCAAATTTTATATCACTTCTATTATTCAAATCTATATATCAAATTCTATTATTCAAATTCTATATATCAAATTCTATTTAAATTCTATATTATAAATCTCATTTGAATTTCTATATTCAAATTCTATATACCAAATTCTATATTATAAATCCCATTTTGAAATTCAACACAACTTGTCTTTCCCAAAACAAATTCAAAACAGTATCTTTGGTAGTAATTCGTCACTTACAACTCGAAAATGAATACTGATGATGCAGTTGTCATCATCGGAATCTAATTTCCAGCGATCGAAGTGAGTTCAATAATATAATACCATTTCTAAACATTTCCACTTTGAAATTCATTTCAAAATATAATTCACACTGCTTGTAAAACAATTTAAAATCTCCCAGGATCTTAAATTTTCCTTATTTTTAATCCAAATCCATTTACAAACACTTATCCAATTCTTCAGGATTTTAATTCAATTTTTGGTTTTAAATTTCAGATTTAACTCATCTAATTTCACGTATTTCACTTATATGAATTCTGATTGGTTATTTACATAACCATTTGATTTATAATCTTACTCGATTATAATAACAACCAATATATCCAATTTATTATAATCATTCCAAAATATAACTTGGGTAAATTATTTCATTTACCCTCTTTCAAAACATACCATGAAGGTTCATCGTATTCGAGTGTTTACAAAATCCCTACCGATACAGTGGATCAAACTGATCGACCAGAATCCATAAACAACTCAACCGATAAATCTACACAATATAAAACTAATTTTTATATCAATAACAAATACGTTCACTCATATATATACACTCAAACTCAATCTAGGGTATTGCTAACCATATCTCTATCGAGTCACGCCACAGAGCCAAGGTAAATCACTTAACTTAAGCTCTGATACCAACTGTAATGACACGGGTTTTTGTCGATCTTGGTTATCCGATATACAATACATATCGAACATCCAAGGATCGAAAATACCGGTCATTAATGATAGAAATTAGAGGGTGAGAAAAGATAAGATAGAAACTTAGAATAGAAGAAGAAGAACACAACATCAGAGTAACACGAACCTCACAGCGGAACGAATAACATATAATATATATATAACAAAACTTGAAATATACATCTATACTTGAATATACATCATTATCAAAGTACAACAATTACAACACAGCGGAAATAACTATAGCTATATAATCCTGAAGCCTCCTGTTCCAAGCTCTTCCAGTATATCTGTAAATCCTGACTACTTGACTGCTCGTACAAAATTGGGCACCCAAGAGTTTAGGGAAAACAAAACAAAATAAACTTCGGGTCAGTCATGGAACTGGTATGAGTAAAACAGTTTAAAACAGTTTGAACAGGTAAACGATATCTCATAAGATCACGCCGTATAACAGAACGTGTTTTTCCCTTATGAGAATCCAAAATATCTTTATATCAAATATCTTTTGATATTATAATAATATCTATCAACCACAGTATATATATAATCATCTAGCAGAAATGCTTTCATCTCACGTTCTACATATATAGTATACAAATCAAAACCGCAAGCACGTATGGGGTAATGGATTTCCAACTATGACAAGGTATGGAACCACCTTCCGCTAGTGTACCTCTAGAAAGGAATACAATGGGTTCAACAAAAACATCTTGCAACCCGGCCACACATGACCGACCACTCATTTCGCTTGAGTGTATCGAATGTATATCACCAACGGTTGGGATCAGCAACCGTTTCCCGAATGGGACAGCATCAACAATAGATTTTAGAAGTAAATGAAACTCTAGATCAGGTGATTGTACACCCTACTTCGGAGCGACCGACTTAGCCATGCTGCCTGCTCGATTTCTGTCATTTACCGGATGTGAGGCTAGAAGCTACACTTTATCATCACACCAGATTCACTTTGAATGCTACATCGTCAAATCCATCAAATCACCTATTGACGTCTACAATAGTACATTATGTGTTAGCTAAAGAAGTTTCCTTCTCCGCCTCCACTCTTGGTACGGTTGAAGAAATCAATGTACGTGACCTTTCTGGAAATACTCTATCAGACATTCATCCATACAAGTCATCCAGGAATAGGATGAACCGAAGGCACTATTAAATACATCCATCTTAGGCACTGTTATCTAAGACTTATACAATAGCCCTTGCACTTTACTCCGTCTTCAATTATCTTTGGCATATATGATTCGCAATGCTTATGCCAATACAGAGTGGTTCTTTGGATAATAATCCAGCCGGTCTCTCCATATTAACAACGTTAAAATGGTCAAAAACTTTGATAGTCTGTGATTTAACTATCAAAGAAAAACACGTGTGCAAACAATGATATTATTTCTAAATGGAAATTTATATCAATCAATCATCATTTAACATATATATATATATACACTCACATTTCCTTATTTCATTTTTCATCTCCTGTTTCCCTATATTCAACATTTGCTATTTTCTTAATTTAGAAAATATATCTTATTAACAATAGAAAACATTTCCATTTCTTGTTTTCTATGTTAGAAAACATTTCTGGTTCTTGTTTGGAAACATTTCCAAAACTCCTACGTTTGGATTTAGCAGATGTTTAGATAAAACATCGCTATGCCAAATCAAATCATCATACTTATTCACTTAACCATCCTTTACTGCCGAACCTTAACCATTCCTTAGTTAAAACGAAGCCAATCAAGTTGGGGTAGAACTACCTATCAGACCTTAACTGAACAACATTTCTAACCTTGAAATAAGCAAAGTTCACTTTAAATTTCTTTAACTAACTTCCTTACTTAACCTTTCTTTCGAATAACTATATTCGATTAACTCTTTTCACTTAACTCTATTCGATTTACTCCTTTGGATTAACACTATTGGAGTAACTCTATTTGATTTATATCTAGTCGATAACTCCATTAACTCTATTCGAATAAACAAATTCGATTAACTCTTTTAATTCCATTCAAATAAACTATATTCGATTTATTCCTTTAATTCTATTTAACTCTATTCGAATAACTAATATTCGATAACTCTATTTAACTCTTCTTCGAATAACTAATATTCGATTAACTCAATTTAACTCTTCGTCGAATAACTAATATTCGATAACTCCTTTTACTTATATTCGAATTACTAATATTCGATTAACTCAATTCGGCCAACTCTACTCGACTAACCCCTTTTCGAATAACATATTCGATTTACTAACTTTCGAATACCTTATTCGATTGACTCCCTTCGAATGCTATATTCGATTTAACTCTATTCGAATAACTAAAATCGATTTACTCCTTTCCGAATAAACTATTCATTTATAAAGATTTACTTTTAGTCACTTTACAAATGATTTCCTTTCTAGTAACGTTTTCCTTTTTATAACGTTTTCCTTTTTATAACATTTTATTCGGTTATAAACAAATTTCCTTTTTATAACTCTATTTATTTTCTAAATATTTCCTATCAATTCCATTTGTTGATAATTTACAAATATTTCCTTTTTTATTATTCTATTTGCAAATGGTTTGCAAATATTTCCTTTTCAAATCTATTCTTTGATTTTATAATTTCCCTTTTCTAAATATCTCCTATTTATAAATATTCCAATTTATAAATATTTCTTATTTATAAATATTCCATTTATAAATATTTTATTTTCAAATATCACTTTGAAAATATTCCCTTATCAACATTTCGGTATGTTATGGTATTCAACGTATCAAATCACGATGATCAGTATCGTTCAAACACATATAATCGACAACAAATTATATATCACATCATATATCACAATATATGAAAAACAGTAAAATAAATGTTGAGGAACCCAGTTGGGTCCCTCCAACCTGTTTCCTTGCGTCCACAGATGTTACACAATATAATCAACATCACTTTCAATTCAATATGTTATATTCTGTTAAACAGAATCGATATAGAAATTCAACTAACTGACTAGCAGTTCAATCAAACAGTCAACACACAGTCAATCAGCCAATATTTAATATTTCTAAAAATACAACATGAAATTATAAACTGTTCAGTGTTAGTGAGATTTACTCACTTTGGCAGTTCATCGTTAAAGAACGATAAACTGTTGTTTGATTTAAATCAAACAGTTTATTTCGCCATAATTTCAAATGAGCTCCACTCCTAGTCAGTCTCATTATGTTGCTCCCGTCCATACGATCCCAACGGATCTTGTTTCGCTGAGTTTCGATCACGTATGAATAAGTTATGATGATTCAAAGTTAACGTACATTTTATTTAAATTAAAATTTGAAATTTAAATTAAAACCTTGGGCTTTACCACTCACTCAAGGCCCATCACCACTTTAGAAATACCAGGCCCGCACCTCATCTCTTCTTCCCCAAATCCACCTTAAACCTGTCGCTCCTTTCCAGTAGACACCAATGCCAAAACCTGGCCATTTCCACATCCATTCTTCCATCCTTAAATCAAAAGAAAATCACCACAATTCTCCTCATGACCTCCTATTCCTCCACATATACCTCCTGTCGAAATCGGACCATCCAATTCAGACACGTCCTGAGGCATTCAAACACAGCACCGAACCATTTGGTGTTCGAACAGCCCAAAAATACTCCCACAGACTCCATTCGATGCTCTCATCACATTACCAATCACAAAAATTTGGATCGTTGCTTCTAAAATAAGCAAAGCCCAACCCTAGCTCGAAGGTACTCGCGCTGTACATTTTCAAGCCCTTCAAACATGAGTCGCATGACTCAAAACGGGTACTGAATGGAAGAGAATCACTCAAGGAACTAATGTATATTAGTATCATGAATTATAGATTTGTCTTTGATTTTTTGTGGATTTTGAAGACCTCATTTTCACGTTGGAACCCAGAAAAATGGTGGGGGCATAGAATTTGATTTTACAGGGAGGCTGTAATTTTTCTATGGTTGTAAATAAGGGGCGTGTGGCCTTGTTTTGGCCTCTAATTTAGTTTAGATATTTTCTTTTTATTTCTTTATATTCTAAAAATTCATGCGATCACACACGACACCCAAAAATCACCAAACTGGACATGCAGCTACAACTCGACATTACGGCCCCAACGAAACTGGTTTCGTCGAATTCCGACTCCGTTTGCTCACACAGCGTATTTTTAACTGTAAAAATACTGACTGTTTTTCACTCTAAAAATCCGTACGGCCACAGAGTCACCCTAAAAATCATGAAACTAGAAATCTAACAACTATTTGACATTGCGGATCCAATAAAATTAGTTTCGTCGAATTCCGACTTCATTTGCAAAAGTGGCTATTTTTAAAGTCCTAAATAACCCATTTAAATATATAAATATATTTAAATATAATTAAATTAAATATTTTAAATTAAATATTAACGTCTATATTCACAGAGGAATACCATACAGCTCAGAATAAATCCTATATGGATTTACAACTCGATATTACATCGTCAGAGTTATATTGATGTTCGATTTCTATTTAAATCCTTATATAATATATAATTAAATCGTTATGGTCATGGCGCTGCATTTCTGAGAATTTGATTTGGACATAACTCAAAATCTACACGACGAAATCCCGATTTTTCTCTTCCAATAGAAAGATATACTCCACCAGCTCCACACGTTTCTTGTTTCACAGAAATCCGGCTTAAAACGAATCATGTACATTCAGTTGAAGTTCGAATCGCCAATTTTCGAACTGCATGCTATTTCAAGCTCGATTTTAATTATAATATAATTATACGTTCAAACTGTCATTTATATAATATATTCGTTATTCTAATTCAATTCTAAGCTGAATTAAATATCACAGATGATCCAGTTCACACCATATCGCCATTTAAGCCAATTCTGATTATTTCAGAATTAAATATATTATTTAATTTATTATTTTAATTAAATATTCCTCATTATTTAATTAAACCACCATTTAATTCACTATATCACTATTTATATAATTAAATAAATAAATTATAATACCTCTGCAAATGCGGGTCATTACAGTGAAAGGCTGATGTTACTATTGCATCTGTAGAAGAAACAAAGCCGCAAGCAAGCGGTGGAGGTAAGAAGGAGTCTCAGAATAAGAGAAAACATGATTAGACTAAGGGTGGTCAGAAAAAGAAGGATAAGAAATATAAAGAGTGCTTTAGTTGTGGCAAGAAGGGCCAGTATGCTAGAGATTGTCAGAAAAAGCCTGGGGAAAAGAAGTGCTTCAATTGCGGCCAAGTGGGACATCACAAGGATAATTGCCCACAACCCCCTAAAAAGAAGCAGATTGTGAAAGCATATGCTATCAACGCTATTTCTTCTTCGTCGAATGCCCCAACTGCGGCGAAGAAGGGAAATGGCGTCATTATTCGAGGTATGCTTTCTATTTATGATATTTATGTTCTAGTTTTGTTGATAGCGAGACATCTCATTCCTTCATATCTAGTGACCTGGTAGATAAGTTGGAATTGGAACCCGAGATAGTCGATAGACCTTTACTAGTGTCGAACCCGATAGGTGGTTCGACTGATCTTAGTATGATTTGTTGTAATTTGTTCTTATCGAGTCATGTATGTATGTTTGCTTTGTTTAGGCTTTACTAGGTTTAGAATTATTTTGGGGAGTCGATCTACTCCAAAAGTATAGGGTGGTATTATGTACCTACCTAGTGATGGCGATAGTCACTGGAGTTAAGAAAGTTGAGAGGTTATCGTCGTAATAATTTCTAGCTGTCTCTGGGAGGCAAATGAGTGCTCCAGTGTTGGGTTGTTTTGCTAGTATCACCTCACGTGGATTGTCTGTATTTGGAGGAGGTATTCTTTGGGTGCTTGTCTGATATTGGGTTAGGCCTTTGGGGCTTGTGCTTGGGGAATGTCGAGTTCGATTAGGATGGTTCGCGTGAGAGATAAATAGTTGTTGCAATTTTTCATTGGATGATATCTTAGTTAACTTAAGGAGTGATGGGCAGCCGAGACATGATAAGACTATCCGATGGTATGGACTGCCCCGTGTTAGACTCGATAGGGTTATGAGATGACTCGACTGGGACTCAAGAAAGATGCAAAGTAATGGATTGTTTAGGACCCTATGTTGATGTTCTCTTTGGATAGTAGAACTTTGAAGGAATAGGATGTGTTCGTTAATCATGGAAGATACAACGAAAATTAGGACGATTCAAGTTGGACTTGAACTCGTAAAAGAAAATGGGTGCTCATTGATCATGGAGATGCAGCGAATAGGGAGGCGACTCACGTTGGACTAGAGTTTGTCGGTAATGGATACCCAAGACTGGGTCTGAGTTATAGATTGACTCGAGTTAGACTCGAGAAGGTTGCAAGGAATTGGATTTGGCTCGAGTTGTACTCGAGAGGGCTGCAAGATAATGGATAGACTTGGGTTGGACTTAAGTATTTTAAGCGGACTTAAAGCAGGGGTATCTGGGGACGCTTGTTACCTTTTATCCTTGGACGTGATCTAGTTATCCTTGGAGGATAAACATGCGTTGGACGTATGGAAGTCCGTTTGGAGGCTGGGCTTCCTTTAGTTATTGATATTGGTTGGACCATACATACAGGTATCGACGTATTCACGGCTTTAGCAGGTGATAGATAGAACTTGTTTGATGGATGTTATGGTTGCTATGTTTGTTCCTATTTTTCTTCTATTGGGTAGACTATCACCTGTGGGGTTCTAGCTATGCGGAACAAAGAGATGGTGGTATATACGGACATTAGGCTACATATCAGTGCAGTGGGGTAATCATTACTCCATGGGGCAGAGTGATCGTAGCAAGGCTATGAGCCAGTGCAGTGAAATTTTCATGACTTCATGGAGTGGAGTGGACATGGTGAAGGATTTAGGGTGCGGTAATAGTTGCATTGAGTAGGAGATATGCCAGTTTAGGGGTTATGTTTCTGGGATGGAAGCCATTCGAGTATATCGTGAGATATGATTTCAGACCTAAGTATGGATTGGATCCAGAAATGTTAGCAAGTTTGATGGTTAGATCGATTTTGATTGAGTGAATTGGTTCCAGTTAGAGGAACAATCCTAACCTATTGGAAACCACCTCTAAGTTAGATATGGATATCGATGGCGAGAGATTGATCAAGTAAGGACTTGATCGAGAAGGATGGCTTCATAGGAATGAAAGGCTGGTTGTTCCCAACGAAAAAGGATTTAGTGATGGAGAGAGACGTTGGGAAGTTATCTCCAAGAGCATTGATTGCTAGTTAGTTAAACCTGAGCAAAGGAAGCCTAGTGGTTTGTTACAACCATTGAAAATTCCCGAATGGAATTGGGAATAAGTATCGATAGATTTTATAGATGGTTTACCGAGGATTAGATCGGGCCATGACAGTATTTGGGTGATTGTGGATTGATTAACCAAGAGTATAAGGTTTATACTAGTCAAGTCGAATAGAACGACAACTAAGTCAGTAAAACTATATATGAAGCGGGTAGTGAGATTTCATACAATACCCAAAGGCATTGTGAGTGACCGAGATCCGTTGTTTACTAGTGGATTTTGGAAGAGCTTACAAGAGGCGTTAGGATCAGAATTACATCTCAGTACCGCGTATCATCCTCAAACTGACGGTCAGACAGAGAGGGTGAATCGAGTATTAGAGGATCTCTTGAGAGCTTGCATATTAGATTTTGGTGGATCATGGGATGACCATTTGCATCTAATGGAGTTCGCATATTATAAGAGTTATTAGTCCAGTATTGGTATGACTCCGTTTGAAGCTTTGTATGGAAGACCATGCAACTCACCGTTATGTTGGTTAGAAACTGGTGAGAAGTTTATGCTTGGACCAGATGTGATAAGAGAAACTTCAGACAAGATCAAGATTATTCAACAATGAATGAAGGCTGCCCAAGAAAGGCAGAAGAGTTATGTTGATAAGAGGAGAAGAGATTTAAAGTTCTCCATTGGCGACTTGGTGGTTGTTAAGATTTCTCCGTTGAAGAGCGTGATTCAATTTGGTATTAGAGGCAAGTTAGCACCAGGATTTATTGGACCATTCCCAGTTCTCGAGCAAATTGGGAATTTGGCATATAAAGTTGAATTACCAGAGAAGATAGCAGGAGCTCATAACGTATTTCATGTTTCCCAGTTAAGGAAGTTTGTGCACGACCCCGATATGACTATTTCACTGGATTAGTTGGACGATATCGAGGTTGAACTCGAGGCGGTCGGGAACCGCATGCCTATGCGTATTGTTGGGAACGACACGAAGCAGCTTCGAAGGAAGGTGGTGAAACTAGTCAAAGTCCAGTGGGGTGAAAACGAGAAATACTGTACTTGGGAAACAGAGGAGGGCATAAGGAAGAAGTACCCAGAACTCTTTGCCTGTTAAGGTTTTATATCGATATAGTACTCCCTTGTTAGTAAACCGCATGCTAGGATAAATTTGTTGTGTTGTTTTATATGCTTTATTGTTTGTAAATGATGGCAGGCGTGCAGAATCATTTTTATGTTTTGGGTTAAGGAATTTCAGGGACGAAATTTCTCAAGGGGAGGGGAGAATGTAACGACCCGCATTCTACGCATCGGAGGATTGTAGAATATTTATTTCTTTTTCATATGAAGCCGTATGGTCGTGTAACTTTGGGAGATGTCTATTGGGTTCATTTCCCATGTTCATGATTTTTATCGATTTTTAAATGACCGTTTCCCCCTAGCTGATCTTGTTTTGGCCATAACTTTTTATTGGATAGGAGTTTTGACCAGAAACCACTTCTATTAGGTCCGGATGATGGTTTACTTTCCGTAGAGTGGTCCTATTAGCCAAATGGACTCACTGTTTGGGAGATATGGCTGAAAAAAGGTTTGGAAGGCGAAAAACTGCTTAACCGGGACAAATGAGGTGATTAATGAATGGGCCCAGAACCCATTTCGGGATTAGGGTTATGGGGAGGCTGAGATAAGTTAGGTTTTCATTTCATTTCATTTCAGTTTTCTAGTCGCCATTTACCTCCTAGGAACCCTAACAATGGCCTCCTACATCTAGAATCTCCTCTAATCACTTTCTAATCAAGTATTAGCCTAATCTTCACCAAATTAAGGAGAAATAGCACCAAAGCAAGGTTAGACCTGTTGTTAGACATCGGTATTCGTGCCAAACAGAGAATCATTTTAGATCTACAGTTTATTTGTGGCAAACGTGAGTGATTTGCATAGTTCCTCACTAATTATGGTTAATTAAGGGTAATTAGTGTTAATTAGCGAGTTTAAACATGATTAAATTTTGGGAAAATATTTATAAATTTTGAAATATTGTTTTAGGCCTCTATTAGAAATTTGGGTTAATTTGGTTAAGTTTTACTAATCATATCATTAGTTTTTCTCGAACATGCTTAAGGAAAAATATGGGGTTTTGGCTATGTTTGATCCGTTTTAACTTATCAAATTATTGTTTTGGTGTTTGTGGTCAATTCTACAAGTTTCTATGACTGTATGGTATGCTTTATGATCATCTCAAAGTGTTAGATTGGTCAAAAACATCGTCGAATGGCGTAAACAGCTCACTGGAAAAAGTGCAGGAAATATACAGGAACCGGACAGGATCGCCCTACCCGACCCCGACCCGCTCGTGAACGGAGGCACCGAACCAATCCACTCACCTGGAGAGATCCACGTCCCAAACCGCCATGAGAGAGAGTCCACGAGCCGATCTGAACAAATGAAGGAACTCGTCCCGATCCGAATGGGTCCCATGAACCGAAGCTCAACTCAAACCAAACGGAGGTTAATCCGATCAGGGAGGCGCGTCACGAGCCGAACCAGGTGGTTGATCACGATCCGAACCCAATGGGTATCCTCCGATCCGACCCGAAGGGGTTGTCACAAATCAAGATGTTGGGCACGAGCAGGGAGGGACCGAACCGAACCGACTTGGATGGGGAAATCCGACCCGACCCGATGTTTATGATCACAGACAGGACTACTTCGAGGAGCATGATCTGAAGCACAGTGAAGAGGAGCATGCCAAACCGATCCGGAGATGATGACCAAACCCGAGATGGAAAGGTAGTCCAAGTGGGAAGTTTTCACTTAGGATCCAGATGGGAACCAACGAGTCAACTTTATGATTGGACTTTGCTGCGGGACGTTTGCAAAGGGGTTATTGGTATTCATAACTTTGGTTCATAACTGAGAGACAGATAGTGGGCTTGTAGTGATAGTTGTACGGGATTGGACTCCGTCATGGCCCAAAGGGTTAGGTGACCAAAATAGTGCATATCGTATGCTTTACGCACTGAGCGAGAGACCTGAGGAATGACTGCTATGTTTAATTGTTTGCTATCACCTTAACATGCACACCCCCACCCCCATATCCTTTACACCATATGTTAGTGGCACCTTAGAGTATTGTACAGTATATTGTGCTAACTCTTTGGTTGCAGGTTCAGGTATGATTGGATTATACCTGTTATTGTTCTGTTTTGTTGCTTGTCGCTCATACCAGACTTTTTGCTTGACCCATAGTTTTATGTCTCTTCTTATTACTTAGGGTGCACTTAAACGGGCAGACTAGAGATAGGTTAGCTGGTTATGCACAAGTTGCTCATCCAGAGACGAGCGGGAGGCTCCTACGTATTATCTACATATATTCTCCATGTGTTGTTGATGGTCATTGCTTTGGGCATTAGTAGTGTACCTCTTCTTTCTTTTTCTTTAGAGACAATATTTTGAAGTTGTAATAATGGTTATGGATCATAAGATGTATTTTGGATTTCCGCTGCTATGATGATTATGGTTTAGTTGTCATCTTATGCACTATCTCGCCTGTTTTATGTCAAGTATGTTATTATTATATTTATTCCATGCGCTGTGAGACATTCTACAGGTTCCATGTCAGTTCAAATTCCTTACCTTTCCTTTCTTTGACGACCGTCCCGTGCTGGTTGGACATCCGCACAACGCACTTTCATTGGAAATGTTGGCTGGTGCGAGGCGGGCCATCACACCAATCAAGACATCAATAATCATCCAAACGATGTGAAGGCCTCCGGTCTTCAACCACCGTCTTCATCATCGACTTATCGTCGAATCAGTTATTCAGAATGGGTATAAACCCGACCTTTCTGAATAACTCGTGTATATAATAAATGAGTGCTATAAAAACACAACATAAGCCTTATTCCAATTATGAATATTCTTTTATTTAAATATTAATATCCTTTGGGAAAGGCTCCCATTAATTTTATCAAATATAAATTCTTTAAATTTATTCTTTAATCTTCCTTTGGATATTAATCCAAACCAAATTAAGGTTTATCCAAACTAGTTGGGATTAGCGCACCTTACCCAAGTATTCATTTGTTTAATTTCCCAATCCCAACCTATTCATCCTATGGAGAAAAACTGGTAATACTCCATAACTAATACCACGGTGTTATCGGTAAAATTAATTACAATTTCCCATTCAAATCTAATTAAAGAGTAACTATCGCTAGGAGCAAAACTGGCGATACTCCATTCTCGATCATTTCCCAAATTTGATAATTTAAATTATGAATTCCTATTTCAATCTAATTAAAGATTCATTAAAACTCCACTTATTTTTAATCTTCCCAAAAATCAATATTAATGATTATTTAACTTTGGAAACACAAACATGCCGCATCGACAATCTACACCGTACTATTGATTTCTGCCGATATATAACCTCTAAGCTTGTACGTCTTAGAGAAGGGTGCTAAGCAAGAGAATAAATTCTCTGCCACCAAACAAATATATATTTAGCAGAGATCAACCATATAGTTCGAAATACAATGTTGGACATGTAATCCTTTCTTTAACTGGGTTAAAGAGCCAATGTCGTTTAAAACATGGTTCACAATAAACCCAAATCCTCGTCCATAAAAATGGAATCTTCACGGAAAACAAATCAATATATAATCGATATCAATTTCTGTATCCGACTAATAATATAAATGGAATAACGACTAAGCCTTTTAAATTCCATATATATTAACAATCTTCCTCCATAAAAGCTCATTTTGATTATTATCAAATCTTATTCCAATTTAATATATTAAATTGGAAAACTTTACTTTGGAAAATTTCCGTTAAATCTTAATAAAAAGATTTATAAATTCCAAATCACATTTCACTGTAAATCGGGTTAAAGAACAAATGTTGTTAAAAATATAGTTCACAATAAACCCAATTCACATTCCATTTTCAATTCCAATTAAATATTAATTAATTGGTAATTCTTCTTTAAATCTTAATTAAAAGATTTATTCTTTTCACACTGGGTTTAAGAGTAGTGTTAATAAAGACACCGTTCACGACAAACCCAAAATCCAATTCTATTCAATTCCAATTAAATATTAATTAATTGGTAAACTCTTCTAGATCTTATTTAAAAGATTTAATCTTTTTCTCAACTGGGTTTAAGAACAGTGTCATTTAAAACACAGTTCACGACAAACTCAAAGTCCAATTCTATTCAATTCCAATTAAATATTAGTTAATTGGTAAACTCTTCTAGATCTTATTTAAAAGATTTAATCTTTTCTCAACTGGGTTTAAGAACAGTGTCATTTAAAACACAGTTCACGACAAACCCAAAATCCAATTCAATATTAAATACAAGGCTCAGAATAGAAATTATATCGGCTTATATTCAATATCAAATTCTGAAATCAACAAATATCATATTGGGACTAACGATATATATATATATACAAATATCGTATTGGGACTAACGATATATATATATATATATATATATATATATATATATCTTCCTAATTCCTCCACCGTATCCGTATAATCACGGAATCCAATATTGAAATATTCCGAAGATAATTTCCATTCATATCCATTTCAATTCATATATTGGAAATCTTGGTTATTTTTAAAGCCATTTCAAATCCAATTTATTTATATAAAATATTGGATTATAATTCTAGTTCATAACTAGTTCATTTTGACAAAAATATATTTTTATCTTTACAATCGTGGAATTTTTCATCTAAATTCTTTTCAAATCATTTATTATGATTTTGCACTAATTACTGATATTTTAATAATTTTATCAAGGCCCATACATTCGAATTCCATAAACGGTCATCGAACTGCACTTATAGCGACCTTTTCCAATTTTGATTTGGACATAATTCCAAATCCAACAGTTAGATTTCAAATCTCTTATACCCTGGAAAGCTCTTTTCGATACGAACCCAACGGTTCTGGTTTTAGGAGAATCCGATGGTCGGATCTCCCGTAATGTCCATCCGAATTCAATAGTCGAAATTCGCGAATTGTCGCGGCGCAGCGCGTTCTATTCAGACCATTAAATAAATATTATATATATTTCGTCGATTCCATTTAAAACGTATTTTATAAATCGTTTTAAATTCGTTTTCGAAATGATTTCAATTTCATATTCAATTTAAATCAAAATTGAATATTCCATATCATTAATATATAAATGATTATATTTTCAAAACATTGGATTTTTAAATAACTTCCTTTTCGATATTCATTATAAAAATGAATAAAATCGATATAAACATCGTTCACGTCAAAATGGCGTTAATCTGATCAACACAGCTTTATATATTTGAATATTTTCGTGTCCATCCCAAATCGGACATCAAAATCATATTTTGATCCATTACCGAATATTATTTTAAAATATTAGTTATTTTAAAATATTCATTATTCGCCATTTAAAAATATTCATTATTTTAAAATATTTATTCCTTCCGAATTGGAATCAGACCTAGCCAATTACCATATAGTTTGATTTATATGGATTTCATACACACATGTGCACCAGTCAACTATCATCCAGAGTGCATTACACAACTGCATAAGCGTTAAATATAAATAATTAACTCTTACAAAAGTATGTCAACCAATCGATTGACATACAACTAAATATTGGGATTAGTGTATGTCCAATATCATCCCAGTACCCGTGTGGGGTTTTCAAACAACAAGCATTGATTATTATTTGTGTAGTTGGGCGATGTGTAAAATATATCGTCCCAGTCAATATCAGTTAAATGTGTGTACATAAACAAATCGTTCGATTTGTAAATGAATATTTATTTTATTCATATACATGTTAAAAATTGTATTTTAACTATAAAATATTTATTTAAACGCATCAATATTTTATACAGTTCATTTATACAATACAAATGATATTTTTATTGTTCTAACACTTTTAGAATATGTCGGCAGCATGACGGCGGGATACTAGAACTGGAATAAGGTCTAGCCTTATCCGTCGCCTAATAACGGCTCGCGCCATGTACAAACCAAATTCTATCAATTCAATTCACCCAAACAACCAAATTCAAACAAATAATCCAAACAACCAAACAAACATGGTTTCAAAAAAAGGTGTCGGGTGCTACTAAGCACCATCTGCATCCTAGTATATATTCTTAACTAGAAAATAAATTAAAGTGAGAAGTTCTCACCTTAGGGATCCACTCCTACATTCTTCATTTCTGAATGGTTCGGATTTGGATTTTGATTCCAATGCGTTGTGTTCCTCAACGTAATCCCAACGTAATCTGTTTCACGCTATTCATAGTAAAAATCACATTTTTAATATGATGTTTATATTAAAAATCACATTTGTATACCGCTACCTCGTATATAAAAATCATATTTCTATATTGCCATTCAAAAAATAAAAATAAAAATTTTCTACCGCCTTCTAGACAATCAAAATCATATTTTTACTTCGCTTTCATAATAATAAAATCATATTTTTACTTCGCTTCCATGATAATAAAAATCATATTTTTATTTCGCTTTCATGATAATAAAAATCATATTTTTACTTCGTTTTCATGATAATAAAAATCACGTCTTTATATCTTGGTCATATAAATAAAAATCACTTCTTTATCACTTTGCTATATATATAAAAATCACATTTTTAATTTAAATATATATATATATACATAAATCGTATTTTAATTCAAATCTGTATATATAAAAATCGCTTTCCCAAAACAAGGTTATTCCATTTAAAATTTTATTTCCCATAACATAAAATAAAATAAAATAAAATAAAAGTAATAAAAAAAAACTTACTGCGGGTTTTGTTAGGAATGGCGGTGCTAGGTTGTGGGGAGGCCGGAGGAAGCGGCGGCAGGTCGGCGGTGGGACCAGGGTGGCGGCGTTGGTGGGTTCCGAGTGATGTGGGCTAGGATTTTGCAGTTTAGAAGAGGCGGTGGAGCAACGGAGGAGGGGGAGAGAGGCCGTGGTGGGCGGTGGCCGACGTGGGGCGGCGCTTAGGAGGAACGGTGGCCTGGAGGGGGAGGGAGAGAAACGGAGGAATCGATTTGAAGAGATGGGAGGGTATCGGGTTTTCTGAAAATGAGAAAATGGTTGGGGGGCTTTAAACACACACACACACACACACACACACACATATATATATATATATATATATATATATATATATATATATATATAATATGTAACGACTCACATTCTACGCATCGGAGGATCGTAGAATATTTATTTATTTCTCATAATGAGTCGTATGGTCGTGTGACATTGGGGGATGACTATTGGGGTCATTTCCCATGTTCACGATTTTGGCCGATTTTTGAATTACCGTTTTACCCCTAGCTGATATTGTTTTGGCTATAACTTTTGATTGGTAAGGAATTTTCACCTGAACCACTCCCATTAGATCCGGATAATGGTTTACTTTTCCGTAGAGTGGTCAAATGTGAAAAACGGACTTACCTTTTGGGAGATATGGCTGAAATAAGGTTTAGAGGGTGAAAAACTGCTTAACCGGGCCAAATAAGGTGATTAGTGAATGGGCCCATAACCCATTTCGGGATTAGGGTTATGGTGAGGCTGAAATGATTAAGGTTTTCATTCTATTTCAATTTTCTAACCATCATTTACCTCTTAGAAAACCTAACAATGGCATCTACCTTCTAATTTCATCCCAAATCGCTCTCTAATCAAGTTTTAGCCTAATCTACGTCAAACCAAGGAGAAATAGCACCAAACCAGAGTTGGAGCTGCTGTGTTGCATAGAGATTCAACTCAAATAAGAGATAGTTTTAGATCTAAAGTTAATTTGTGGCTATGGTGAGTGATTTGCATTGTTTTACACTAATTATGATTAACTAAGGGTAATTAGTGTTAATTAGCGAATTTAAACATGATTAAATTCAGGAAAAATATTTATAAATTTTGAAATATTGTTTTAGGCCTCTGTTAGATATTTGGGTTGATTTGGTTAAGTGTAACGACCCGTATTTTCTGCCTATTTATTTGGATTATTTTAATTATTTTATTTATTTAAAATATGGGTTTGAATTTAAATAATATAATTTGACGATTATATTTGGAATATATTATTTAAATAAATAACAAAATAATAATTTAATTCCAAACCGGTCAGAAAATGTTGTGTCGGCAATATAGGGTGAGCGGGCAGTTTGGAATAGTTCGATATTGGATACATTGAAGTTATATCGACGATTTTGTTTAGAAACGACGAGAAATATATACAATTTATAATTTAATTAAATAACGAGCTGCAGCGGCGCGGCAGTTCGCATTTTGGCATTATGAACTCCAACGGGTCGTACCGGGTTCAAAATAAGTCGGATTTTCTCGAAACAAGAAACGTCGGGACCGGTTTGACGATATTTTTCTAATGACTGAGAAAAATCCAGTTTTCGTCGTGTAGATTTTATTTTATGGCCAAATCAAATTTTGAAAAAAGTCGATGTAGAATTCCTTTATATATTATAACGTTATTTATATTAAATAAAAGGGTTTTTAAATATTTTTAATATCGATTTGGCTTCAAATTCAACCAGAGATATTTTTCCTTGGTAATACATCAAATTCTGGTCGTGTACGGCCAACTGCAATATTTTGATATTATTATATTGAAGTATTTTAAAATTGGTTTATTTTAATTCAAATTGGCCAGTTCAAAAGGGACATTTTTCAAACGACCTCTGTTTTCGACGAAACAAATTTTGTTGGGACCGTAACAGTAAATTATTGTTAGATTTTCAGACGGCGCGTCAATCGGTGTTATTCTATGAGCATGGCAAAATAAAATGTAAAATAAATCGATCTATTTGGACGTGTACGAACGCTATTTGAGCAAACGGACTCGGAATTTGACGAAACAAGTTTCATTAGGACTGTATCATTGAATTATACTATGCCATCCAGTCGAATCTCAAACAGGGTTCGTATGTGAGCACAACAGCGAATAAACAGTATCAGAAATAGCGATAGACATGAAATAAAAATCGTTAGTCAACATCACGCATCACATCAACTTAAAATATAATTCTTCCACACTATATAAGGATCTAAGAATGAAACCCTAGCCTCCAAAAACCAGAAATTCTCATGAAATTTTGCAAAAAGGCCCCTCTTCACAAATTCCATTATATCTTCTAATCCGGGATGAATCGGCTAGGGGTTTCTGAAGTAGAAGTGTAGATCGGGAAGAGGGAACCTACTGTAAAAAGTTGGGGTGGATTGGTGGACTGTGGTGGTCGGAATCAGCCTGGAACCGTGGGATCTCACTTTCATTTTTGGTTGGTTTTGAGGAGATGGAGGCGATTTCAGGTGCCGGGCTTGGGGGAGCGTGTTAAGGGGAGATAGGGCTTTGATTTGGTGGTGGTGCAGCAGGCTACAGTCGACGGTGGTGGTCGGGGGACAGGGTTGAACAGATAAGCAGTTTTTCGTCCATTTTTGAAAAGCTGTGAACGGGTTTGGTGACTTTCCAGCGAAGTTCATCGGTGCTGGTGGCGGGGGTGTGTCGGGATGGATGTTGGAAGGCGTGGGGGTCACGTTGGCGGTGGTATGGTCACCGGTAATGGACGGACGGTGGCGAATTTTGTGGTTGATCGTAATTTGGGGGTGTTCGAAATTAAGGAGGACGGAGGGGTTTCGGCGACTGGCGGTTCTGGCGAGTGGGGATGAGGCTGGTGCGGTGTCAGGGCAGTGGTCGGAGGTGGTTCCGGTGGTCCTGGGTGGCGCCGGAGTTGATGTGGTGGATGGGTGTATCGGTGGGAAAATAATAACGTGAGGAAGTAAATGGAAAGGAAGAACGACGGGCTTGGGCAGATGGTGGGAAGGAAACCGCGTGTTTTTGTTTGTATGAAGATGAGGTGGCAATTATTTTAAGGTAACGTTAATTTATTTTATTTAATTAATTATTATTTTAGTTTAGTTTAAATCGTAAAATATATTCAATCTTTAAATCAACGTAACTCTCACATACGTTAATGAAATCTGACGAAATTAAATCCGTTGGGATCGCAGGGACGAGGCCTAGGCAATGGCACTGACTAGACACTGATCTGAGACAGTTGAAAAATCAGCTAATTTTGAACGTTCGTTCAAGCTTAAAAGCGACAAACGCATCAACCATCGACCAGAAGAAACTCTGGTTAGTTAATTCTCACACCTTCGGGAATCCTGTGAGGTGGTACATTCACAGTAAAATATATATTATAGTTAATAGTTTAAATTGGTTGATTGGATGCGATGGATGCAATTTGGTTGTTTATTGTTGATTGGTCGCAGTTATTTATATATCGTCAATTATTTTATTCGTATATTTTATCAACTGATATCTGTGATGTAGAGAAGGACAGGTTGGAGGGATCCGACCGGATTCCTCAAATAAACTGTATTTTTAGCTGTTGTGCATGTATGAATTGTTCAACCTGACTGATACCAAACCTGTTTAACTGTGATGATTGAATAGACATTCATCATTTGTTGTGTTTGACATCAATCGACGATGTTGATTTGGAAAATGGCCTAAATGGTGTTGTTTAAACGTCGTTCTACTGTTAGGTGGATCGACGCCGTTTTAAAGTTATAAACTATTTAATAACTAGATTAAAGTTTTTAATTATTTTATATAAGAAATTAAATTAGAAGTCTGTAAGTATATATTTTAATCGAGTTTATATAGGGGGTATTTAAAAGGGTTTATCCTAGTTTCAAAAGTAGAGCGAACCACAGATTTTACCTAAGGGCTGGTAAAATGGGAAAACTGTTTTTAGACAATTAAAAGGTGATTTTTAATTTATTAAGTTAATTAATTAATTTATAAAAAAAGGAAATGATAAATGGAATTCACTTAATGGTTAACTGAAACGTACGGTTGAAAATTCAACCGTGGTTAATTTAAATTGAAATTTGAGATCAATTTGGGAATGGAATTCAATAAATAATGGAATCAAGTGGATTTCTGAATAACTGGATAACCCTTGATTAACTACAAATTAAGGGAATTTTTGGAATTATTTAGTGTTAATTATTAGTTAATCTTCGATTAACTATAACCCAAGATAATTATCAAGTTTTGTTGGTATTAATAAAGTAAATCATTATCTAATCAGTTTGCTAAGGGTGATAATTATACTATTTCAATTAATACCTAAGTTAACTAGTTTTAACATAGTTAATGTTAATGTTGATGGTTATTTTAATTAATAATAATGAAAGTAATGACTCTTAGTTGGAATGCAATTAAGAAGTGATTTAAGTAGGGTGTTATAGAGGGGTTATTAACCAGGTTTCAAATAAGAATGGTAAATGGATATTTTTAAATGAAATTCCAATTTGAAAGTTTTTGAGTTAAAGTAAGTATAAGCGGATTTTTGTTGAAAAATCCAAGGTTAGAGTTTTAATTTAAGAAATGTCCAAAGTAACAGAAGGAGGTTATTAGACGAGGAGGTTTTCATTAAAACCCAAAAGGATGGGTGAAATAATGTGTTAAGTTAAAGTGGCATTTTAGTGGCCATTTCCTTAATTTAAGGAATTGAGTAAAGAAAGTTGGAGCGAGGATTTCAAATACCAGAAAGGGTTTTAAACCAAATTGGAAATCGATGGAGAAATGAGATTTTGGAGTTACTGGTTAAACTAATATTATTTTGAGGTAAAAACGGGTTGATCAAGGTCTGAGAGGTAACTAAAATACTCCAACTTGATTGGCTTCACTATTATCGAGGAATGGTATTAGTTTGGAGTGAGTAAAGAGTAGAATTTGGTTTTACCCTATACGAGGAATATCGAACTGTAATGAAAGGGTTGGGAAATAAAAATATTGCAATATTAGTTTTAAAAGAAATAAAAGAATATTGATTTCAAATTATATCGAACATTTTTTATTCAATTAGAGTTGAAGGAAATATAGTATTTAAGGTAGAGTTAGTCAAACATAGCTATTCAGGAAAAGTTTCCACTACGTACGACTGCTAGCGTAATTCGTAGGGCTGCAGATAGCCTACGGCGGTCGGATGTTTCCTGAGGGAATCAGGCGTAACCATTGTGATCGTTGTGATCTAAAGTCAAGCGAATGGAGTTAAGTCAATGTTAGTTAATCGATAGGAGTAATCGAGTCAAGTTAATCTAGTTGAGTTAAATAAGTCGAGTTAGTCAAGTTAGAGTAAATCGATCAGAGTAAATCAGTCAAAATTAGTAAAAGGGAATTTAGTTTATACTATTAAGTATATATAAGTATATAACATGATACTAGGATATAAAGAAAAGGGAAAAAGGGTATAAAGAAATATATCGATATTTCCGAACAGAAATGGAAATCTAGGTAGATATATATTTACATGTATATACATACTCGAAAGGGTAAATAAAATATTTTGAATATATTGGGAGATTTAAAAGTTGATTAACTGTTTGGTTAAAATATTTTAAAGGGCCAAGTTATGCCAAGTGCTGAATCAGCCAACTAATGTTATTCACACATTTGTTATTTGATAGTTAAATCACCGACTATCAAACCTGACCAATACGATTGTTGGTATGGAAAGACCGGGATCGAATTTATATTCGAAAACCATTCCGACCAGCAAATACGTCAAGACGTCGATTGAAGACGAAGAAAGTGAAGACCGTGGATCTTCATAAGCGGAAGGACTACTTGTTGAATCTCTCTAGCTTGCAACCAGAGTTATTCGATTTGTGATTCTGTCGTGGTTGAATCCACGGGTTGCAAGGACTACTCGCTACTGATCCTGGGGGTGGTTCCTATAAGGATGCGGTAGGAGGGTGCCTTCGGTTCATCCTGTTCCTGGATGACTTGTATGGACGAATGTCTGACAGAGTATTTCTTAAGGGTCATGTACGTTGATTTTTACAAACGTATCTCTGTTAGTAGCGGAGAGGGGCACCTCTCTAGCTTAACAACCAGAATATTTTTGTGGACGTCAATTAGTGATATATGGCGGATCTGACGATATGGCATTCAAAGTGAATGGTGGCTAGATGTTTGAAAAGGAATCCTAGCCTTAAGCCTCATCAACCGGGAAATGACAAAAATCGGGCAGGCAGCATGGCTATGTGGGTCGCTCCCATTAGGGTGTATGATCACCTATCTAGAGAAATTCCATTTGCTTCTTAAATCTATATTCGATGCTGTCCCTTTTCGGGCAGACGGTTGCTGATCCCAACCGTCGGAGATATACATTCGATACACTCAAGCGAAATTAGTGGTCGGTCAGGTGAGGGCCGGGTTGCAAGACGTTCTTGTTGAACCCGGTGTATTCGCCTCTAGAGATACACGTGCGGAAGGTGGTCCCATACCTTGTCAAGGTTGGAATCCAATATCCAATAAGCGCCCGCGGTTTTGGTTTGTATACTATATATGGGGAGCGTGAGATGCAAGCGTTCCTCTAGATTGTTATTTATTTGTATTTAGACATTATGATAATATCAGAATAAGCTATGATTTCAAAAATGTTTTGGGTTATAGTAAGGTAAAAACCGTCCGTGCTTATGTGTGGGCTGGTCTTACTATTATCCTTTGATTTCAGAAAAGATTTTCCAAAGTTAAACAAGTGTGTGTGTGTTATGTGAATTTATCACTGATAGTATTCCAGACTGACCCGGTGTATTTTGTTTTAAATCAAATGTGCTCGGGTCAGACCGAGTATGTTTCCAGGTTAGGTTCGCTTGGAATTCCAGGAGCTGGAAGAAGGAGGCTTCACCGTTAGTTATATAAAGTTATTTTCCGCTGTGACTGATATCTGTGTACTCTGATGATTGGTATGTATATGCAGTTCTTTTGTATAAAAATATTTGATATTATATTTTATTCGTTCCGCTATGAGATTCTGATGTGTTCTTCTTCTTTCTTCTATTTTAATATTCTTTCTTTCTTTTCTCACCCTCTATTTTCTTTCTCATGACAATCTGGGGGTTCGATACTTGGGTTTTTGGCAAGTGATACAGGTTTATGTATTGTTGTCGGAGACTCGAGCGTCGAGCTTTTTCCCTGGGTCGTTACAGTGGTATCAGAGCTATTGGTTTAGAGATAACCTTGGCTCTATGGCGTGACTCAGTAGAGATGAGGTTAGTAACGCCCTAGATTGAGTTTGAGTGTATATATGAGAGCGCGTGTTTGTGATTTGATATAAAATTATTTTTGAAAATTATTTTTGGCCCAATTTATTTTATAATGAAATAAAAGTGATGATTATTGTAATATGGGCAATTATTTGGATTGTTGATTGTGTGATATGTTTGGATGGTGTGCTCGATCCCATGAATATCAACCTGAACATGAATCGATTTGTTGAAAACCAAAATGAAATAAATAAGTTGGATAATCAATCCAGATAAATAAATTTGAATGGATAATTAAAGAAATAAAAGAAGTAATTATGGTTATAATCTTGTACGGATTGAATTGTGTGATCTGGATGATATAGATATGTTGAACATAACTGATATTGCTTTCATGACTAATGAAATCCATTTGAGTTGGGAATAGGTGAGGAAGTGCCAGTTCAGTTTTTAAAATCAGTTCAAAGGAGGAAATTCTGGAGTTAATCAAATCCGGTTCGAATCGAGCTGCAAAATAACTGAGCAAGCTCGCGTATAAATATTGCTTATCGTATAATAACGCTCGCAAAAAGGTACGCCTACAAAAATATGAAATTTTTGGATTTTGATTTGGGATTTTGAGTTTGGATTTTGGATTTTCCGACCATGAGAGTCGATGTATACATATTTCTTGATCCTGCGATATTGCAGATGTCCCTCCGTACAGGGGAGACTCTGCCGAAATTTTTCCAAAATTTAGGGTGTTAGAATTTTTTTTGAAGATTTTTGGAAAATTCTTTTAATTGAAATAAATTGGTTTTAAAACCAATTGGGTCAGTTTGAAAATAAATTCGAGTTTTAAAATTAATTATTTTATACAGATAATGGATTGACGACATTTCTTCTACCTTAGCAATTTCGAGGACGAGATTATTTTAAGGGGGAAGGAATGTAACGACCCGTATTTTCTGCCTATTTATTTGGATTATTTTAATTATTTTATTTATTTAAAATATGGGTTTGAATTTAAATAATCAAATTTAACGATTATATTTGGAATATATTATTTAAATAAATAATAAAATAATAATTTAATTCCAAACCGGTCAGAAAATGTTGTGTCGGCAATATAGGGTGAGCGGGAAGTTTGGAATAGTTCGATATTGGATACATTGAAGTTATATCGATGATTTCGTTTAGAAACGATGACGAAATATATATAGTTTATAATTTAATTAAATAACGAGCTGCAGCGGCGCGGCAGTTCGCATTTTGGCATTTTGAACTCCAACGGGTCGTACCGGGTTCAAAATAAGTCGGATTTTCTCGAAACAAGAAACGTCGGGACCGGTTTGACGATATTTTTCTAATGGCAGAGAAAAATCCAGTTTTCGTCGTGTAGATTTTATTTTATGGCCAAATCAAATTTTGAAAAAAGTCGCTGTAGAATTCCTTTATATATTATAACGTTATTTATATTAAATAAAAGGGTTTTTTAATATTTTTAATATCGATTTGGCTTCAAATTCAACCCCGGATATTTTTCCTTGGTAATACATCAAATTCTGGTCGTGTACGACCAACTGCAATATTTTGATATTATTATATTGAAGTATTTTAAAATTGGATTATTTTAATTCAAATTGGCCAGTTCAAAAGGGAAAATTTTCAAACGACCTCTGTTTTCGACGAAACAAATTTTTTGGGACCGTAACAGTAAATTATTGCTAGATTTTCAGGCGGCGCGTCAATCGGTGTTATTCTGTGAGCATGGCAAAATAAAATGTAAAATAAATCGATCTATTTGGACGTGTACGAACGCTATTTGAGCAAACGGCCTTGGAATTCGACGAAACAAGTTTCATTAGGACCATATCGTCGAATTATACTATGTCGTCCAGTCGCATCTCGAACGGGGTTCGTATGTGAGCACAACAGCGAATAAACAGTATCAGAAATAGCGATAGACACGAAATAAAAATCGTTAGTCAACATCACGCATCACATCAACTTAAAATATAATTCTTCCACACTATATAAGGATCTAAGAATGAAACCCTAGCCTCCAAAAACCAGAAATTCTCATGTAATTTTGCAAAAAGGCCCCTCTTCACAAATTCCATTATATCTTCTAATCCGGGATGAATCGGCTAGGGGTTTCTGAAGTAGAAGTGTAGATCGGGAAGAGGGAACCTACTGTAAAAAGTTGGGGTGGATCGGTGGACTGTGGTGGTCGGAATCAGCCTGGAACCGTGGGATTTCACTTTCATTTTTGGTTGGTTTTGAGGAGATGGAGGCGATTTCAGGTGCCGGGCTTGGGGGAGCTTGTTAACGGGAGATAGGGCTTTGATTTGGTGGTGGTGCGGCAGGCAACAGTCGACGGTGGTGGTCGGGGGACAGGGTTGAATAGAGAAGCAGTTTTTCGTCCATTTTTGAAAAGCTGTGAACGGGTTTGGTGACTTTCCGGCGAAGTTCATCGGTGCTGGTGGCGAGGGTGTGTCGGGATGGATGTTGGAAGGCGTGGGGGTCACGTTGGCGGTGGTATGGTCACCGGTAATGGTCGGACGGTGGCGAATTTTGTGGTTGATCGTAATTTGGGGGTGTTCGAAATTAAGGAGGACGGAGAGGTTTCGGCGACTGGTGGTTCTGGCGAGTGGGGCTGAGGCTGGTGCGGTGTCAGGGCAGGGGTCGGAGGTGGTTCCGGTGGTCCTGGGTGGCGCCGGAGTTGATGTGGTGGATGGGTGTATCGGTGGGAAAATAATAACGTGAGGAAGTAACTGGAGAGGAAGAACGACGGGCTTGGGCAGATGGTGGGAAGGAAACCGCGTGTTTTTGTTTATACGAGAATAAGGTGGCAATTATTTTAAGGTAACGTTAATTTATTTTATTTAATTAATTATTATTTTAGTTTAGTTTAAATCGTAAAATATATTCAATCTTTAAATCAACGTAACTCTCACATACGTTAATGAAATCTGATGAAATTAAATCCGTTGGGATCGCAGGGACGAGGCCTAGGCAATGACACTGACTAAACACTGATCTGAGAAAGTTGAAAAATCAGCTAATTATGAACGTTCGTTCAAGATTAAAAGCGACAAACGCATCAACCATCGACCAGAACAAACTCTGGTGAGTTAATTCTCACACCTTCTGGAATCCTGTGATGTGGTACATTCACAGTAAAATATATTTTACAGTTAACAGTTTAAATTGGTTGATTGGATGCGATGGATGCAAATTGGTTGTTTATTGTTGATTAGTCGCAGTTATTTATATATCATCAATTATTTTATTCGTATATTTTATCAACTGATATCTGTGATGCAGAGAAGGACAGGTTGGAGGGATCCGACCAGATTCCTCAAATAAACTGTATTTTTAGCTATTGTGCATGTATGAATTGTTCAACCTGACTGATACCAAACCTGTTTAAATGTGATGACTGAATAGACATTCATCATTTGTTGTGTTTGACATCAATCGACGATGTTGATTTGGAAAATGGCCTAAATGGTGTTGTTTAAACGTCGTTCTACTGTCAGGTGGATCGACGCCGTTTTAAAGTTATAAACATTTAATAACTAGATTAAAGTTTTTAATTATTTTATATAAGAAATTAAATTAGAAGTTTGTAAGTATATATTTTAATCGAGTTTATAAAAGGGGTATTTAAAAGGGTTTATCCCAGTTTCAAAAGCAGAGCGAACCACAGATTTTACCTACGGGCTGGTAAAATGGGAAAACTGTTTTTAGACAATTAAAAGGTGATTTTTAATTTATTAAGTTAATTAATTTATAAAAAAAAGGTAAATGACAAATGGAATTCAGTTAATGGTTAACTGAAATGTACGGTTGAAAAATCAACCGTGGTTAATTTAAATTGAAATTTGAGATCAATTTGGGAATGGAATTCAATAAATAATGGAATCAAGTGGATTTCTGAATAACTGGATAACCCTTGATTAACTACAAATTAAGGGAATTTTTGGAATTATTTAGTGTTAATTATTAGTTAATCTTCGATTAACTATAACCCAAGATAATTATCAAGTTTTGTTGGTATTAATAAAGTAAATCATTATCTTATCAGTTTGCTAAGGGTGATATATATACTATTTCAATTAATACCTAAGTTAACTGGTTTTAACATAGTTAATGTTAATGTTGATGGTTATTTTAATTAATAATAATGAAAGTAATGACTCTTAGTTGGAATGCAATTAAGAAGTGATTTAAGTGGGGTGTTATAGAGGGGTTATTAACCAGGTTTCAAATAAGAATGGTAAATGGATATTTGTAAATGAAATTCCAATTTGAAAGGTTTTGAGCTAAAGTAAGTATAAGCGGATTTTTGTTGAAAAATCCAAGGTTAGAGTTTTAATTTAAGAAATGTCCAAAGTAATAGAAGGAGGTTATTAGACGAGGAGGTTTTCATTAAAACCCAAAAGGATGGGTGAAATAATGTGTTAAGTTAAAGTGGCATTTTAGTGGCCATTTCCTTAATTTAAGGAATTGAGTAAAGAAAGTTGGAGCGAGGATTTCAAATACCAGAAAGGGTTTTAAACCAAATTGGAAATCGAAGGAGAAATGAGATTTTGGAGTTAGTGGTTAAACTAATATTATTCTAAGGTAAAAACAGGTTGATCAAGGTCTGAGAGGTAACTAAAATACCCCAACTTGATTGGCTTCACTATTATCGAGGAATGGTATTAGTTTGAGTGAGTAAAGAGTTGAATTTGGTTTTACCCTATACGAGGAATATCGAACTGTAATGAAAGGGTTGGGAAATAAAAATATTGCAATATTAGTATCAAAAGAAATAAAAGAATATTGATTTCAAATTATATCGAACATTTGTTATTCAATTAGAGTTGAAGGAAATATAGTATTTAAGGTAGAGTTAGTCAAACATAGCTATTCAGGAAAAATTTCCATTGCGTACGACTGCTAGCGTAATTCGCAGGGCTGCAGATAGCCTACGGCGGTCGGATGTTTCTTGAGGGAATCAGGCGTAATCATTGTGATCGCTGTGATCTAAAGTCAAGCGAATGGAGTTAAGTCAATGTTAGTTAATCGATAGGAGTAATCGAGTCAAGTTAATCCAGTTGAGTTAAATAAGTCGAGTTAGTCAAGTTAGAGTAAATCGATCAGAGTAAATCAGTAAAAATTAGTAAAAGGGAATTTAGTTTATACTATTAAGTATATATAAGTATATAACATGATACTAGGATATAAAGAAAAGGGAAAAAGGGTATAAAGAAATATATTGATATTTCCGACAGAAATGGAAAGCTAGGTAGATATATATTTATATGTATATACGTACTCGAAAGGGTAAATAAAATGTTTTGAATATATTGGGAGATTTAAAAGTTGATTAACCGTTTGGTTAAAATATTTTAATGGGACAAGTTATGCCAAGTGCTGAATCAGCCAACTAATGTTATTCACACATTTGTTATTTGATAGTTAAATCACCGACTATCAAACCTGACCAATACGATTGTTGGTATGGAAAGTCGGGGATCGAATTTATATTCGAAAACCATTCCGACCAGCAAATACGTCAAGACGTCGATTGAAGACAGAGCAAATGAAGACCGTGGATCTTCATAAGCGGAAGGACTACTTGTTGAATCTCTCTGGCTTGCAACCAGAGTTATTCGATTTGTGATTCTGTCGTGGTTGAATCCACGGGTTGCAAGGACTACTCGCTACTGATCATAGGGGGTGATTCCTATAAGGATGCGGTAGGAGGGTGCCTTCGGTTCATCCTGTTCCTGGATGACTTGTATGGACGAATGTCTGACAGAGTATTTCTTAAGGGTCACGTACGTTGATTTTTACAAATGTATCTCTGTTAGTGGAGGAGAGGGGCACCTCACTAGCTTAACGACCAAAATATTTTTGTGGACGTCAATTAGTGATATATGGCGGATCTAACGATGTGGCATTCAAAGTGAATGGTAGCAAGATGTTTGAAAAGGAATCCTAGCCTTAAGCATCATCAACCAGGAAATGACAAAAATCGGGCAGGCAGCATGGCTATGTGGGTCGCTCCCATTTGGGTGTATGATCACCTATCTAGAGAAATTCCATTTTCTTCTTAAATCTATATTCGATGCTGTCCCTTTTAGGGCAGACGGTTGCTGATCCCAACCGTCGGTGATATACATTCGATACACTCAAGCGAAATGAGTGGTCGGTCATGTGAGGGCCGGGTTGCAAGACGTTCTTGTTGAACCCAGTGTATTCGCCTCTAGAGATACACGTGCGGAAGGTGGTCCCATACCTTGTCAAGGTTGGAATCCAATATCCAATAAGCGCCCGCGGTTTTGGTTTGTATACTATATATGGGGAGCGTGAGATGCAAGCGTTCCTCTAGATTGTTATTTATTTGTATTTAGACATTATGATAATATCAGAATAAGCTATGATTTCAAAAACGTTTTGGGTTATAGTAAGGTAAAAACCGTCCGTGTTTATGTGTGGGCTGGTCTTACTATTATCCTTTGATTTCAGAAATGATTTTCCAAAGTTAAACAAGTGTGTGTTATGTGAATTTATCACTGATAGTATTCCAGACTGACCCGGTGTATTTTGTTTTAAATCAAATGTGCTCGGGTCAGACCGAGTATGTTTCCAGGTTAGGTTCGCTTGGAATTCCAGGAGCTGGAAGAAGGAGGCTTCAACGTTAGTTATATAAAGTTATTTTCCGCTGTGACTGATATCTGTGTACTCTGATGATTGGTATGTATATGCATTTCTTTTGTATAAAAATATTTGATATTATATTTTATTCGTTCCGCTGTGAGATTCTGATGTGTTCTTCTTCTTTCTTCTATTCTAATATTCTTTCTTTCTTTTCTCACCCTCTATTTTCTTTCTCATGACAATCTGGGGGTTCGATACTTGGGTTTTTGGCAAGTGATACAGGTTTATGTATTGTTGTCGGAGACTCGAGCGTCGAGCTTTTTCCCTGGGTCGTTACATTAAGTTTTGCTAATCCTAACATTAGTTATTGTTAAACATGATTAAGGGAAAAATAAGGGTTTTGGGTATGTTTGATCCATTTTAACATATCAAATTGTTGTTTTGGTGTTTGTGGTTAATTCTATATGTTGCTATGACTGTATGGTATGCTTCATGATTGATTAGAACAGTTAGAACGGTAGAAAATGTCGTCGTATGGCGTAAAACAGTCGCTGGAAAAGTTGCAGGAAATGTGTAGGGTTTTGGATCGGATCGGGTTAGAGGGATCGGGTCGGATCAGAGGCACGGGCAAGGAAATTCGAATCAGACTGAAACTTAGAACAAAAATATGCAAAGGCGATAAGAAGGGCCTGGATCGGATTGGATTAAACTAGCTGGAACCGGAGGAGAGTAAAACAGAAGGCAAAGAAGAGTATAGATGGGATCGGTTCGGCATAGCCGAACCGAACCGAGGTAGCCGAACCGAACAGGGAGTTTTGGCATGACACATTCAAATTGAAGCTGAAGCACCAAACCATACGCCCGAACCGAACCAGAGCAAAGTACTTCGAACCAGGACTTAAGCACCACCAAACCGAACCGGTTCTGGACTTCCACCATTTCTACTCAACGACTCTTCTGAAGACCAAATCCAATTCGACCAAAATTCGAGATTAAAAGGAAGTCCAAACAGGAAGTAGAACTCAGGATCCAGATGGGAACCAACGAGTTAACTCCATGAATTGGACTTTGCTGCGGGACGTGTGCAAAGGGGTTATCGACGTCCATAGCTTTGATTCACCATTGAGAGACAGATATTGTCTATGGATCAGTGTAGTGAAGTCATCATGACTTCATGGGGCAGAGTGATCGTAGCAAGGCTATAGCCAGTGTAGTGGTGTCATCCTGACTTTATGGGGCAGAGTGGACATAGAAAGGACTAGTGGCTATGGATCAGTGCAATGGAGTCTCCATGACCCCATGGGGCAGAGTGATCATAGCAAGGATATGGGTGATCAAAGCGGTGGATATCGTATGCTTTACCCACTGAGTGAGAGATGTGAGGATGGTTGCTATGCTTGATTGTTTGACATCATTATGACATGCACACCCCCACCCCCGTATCTTTACACCTTATGTTAGTGTCACCTTAGAGTATTACACATCCTGTTGTGCTAACTCTTTGGTTGCAGGTCCGGGTTCAGGTATGGTTTAGTATACCTGTTATTGTTCTGTTTTGCTGCTTAATGCTCATACCATACTTTTGTATAACCCAGAGTTTTATGTCTCTTCTTATTACTCTGGGTGCTCTTAAACGGGCAGAATAGAGACAGGTTAGGTGGTATGCACAAGTAGCTGTACAGGAGACGAGCAAGAGGCTCCCACGTATGATATGTAGATATTCTCCCTGTGTCAATGTTGGTCACAACTTTGGGCATTAGTAGTGTACCTTTCTCATTTTGTTTAGAGATAGTTTTTAAAAGTTGTAATATTGATGATGTGGAACATAAACTGTATTTGGATTTTCCGCTGCTATGATGGTATATTTTTCGACTTATGCATTGTCTCGCCTATTTTATGTCAAGTATGTTATTATTATATTTTATCCCATGCGCTATGAGACATTCTACAGGTTCCTTGCTAGTTCAAATTCCCTTCTTCCCTTTCTTTGGCGACCGTCCCATGCTGGTTGGACATTGGCACAACGCACTTTCATAGAAATGTCGGCTGGTGCAGGGCGGGCCGTCACACTTGGATCAGAGCTCTAGGTTGCATAGTTAACCTAGGGAAGACACCAGAGATAGATAGTACGTATATTAGAGCTCATATTTGTGATATTTTGGTTTTCAAAAGCTATATATATATGTATATACTGTTAGTATATTTAAGGATGAAGTTGCATTGCACTGGCACCACTGAAGAGATGGTTAATCGTTTTCTCCTTACAGATTGAATGATGAGCCGATATGCAAGGGGTACTGGTAGAGGAGCTAATAATTGGAATGCTCCTGATATGAGGACAATGTTCACTGACTTCATGAGAGAGATGCTTAGAAATGTGCAAGGAGCAGTTCCCAATGCTGCAAATGGTGGTGGTGCAGCGGTGCAGGCGCCTAGAGCCAATTTCGCCAAGCGTTGCAAGGATTACACTAGTCTTGGTGGGAAGCCGTTCCACGGAACGGAATCAGCTACAAAAGTTCAGGATTGGCTTGATATATGTGAGCGCATCTTCGAAGATTTGGGTATTGAGGATGCGATGAAGAGAAAGCTAGCATCCCGTCAGCTGCAAGGACGGGCAATGAATTGGTGGAATGCCATTAAGGCAGCTACCCTTGAGGATCAAGTTACTTAGGATCAGTTCAAGACCCGCTTTAGCGATAAGTTCAATCCAACTACTCAGAAGTTAGAATTGTTTAGGATATTTCTGGAGCTTAAGCAGAATGGTAGGGCAGTCTCGGAGTATATTGCTGAGTTCGATACTTTATCGAAGTATGGATTGTCTCTTATTGACACCCCCGAGAAGAGGAATGCGAAGTTCATAACAGTCTTAGATCAGTACTTGGGGGAAAGGCTTATAAACCATATCAACAAGATGTGTAACAACCTGAATTTTTATAAAATGTTATAACATAAATCAAGGCAGAATTAAATTTTAAATTCTGAATCAAGGGAAATGGGCAGCGCCATTGCGTTCGTCTCAGAAAAATACGCGAAATTGAGTCCGAGTTTTCGAAAATCGGAGTCCGTATGAAGAAGATATGGACGAACGAAGTTAGGCAGAAAAACTGAAAACAAGCCAGAATGCACTGGCGCACTTGTGAAGTGCGCCAGCACAAAAATACACTGGCGCACTTGGGAAGTGCGCCCGTGTCGGGCCAGAAACCTGCATAGCTTTCTGGCTTGACCCTGGCTGGCCTGATGCACCTGTTTTGGTTCTATGGTCTGTTCTGCTGGCCTGTGACGATTTTCGATGGTTTAGATCTAAACTAGGGTTAATCCTATGGCCTAAACTACCCTAAACTTCTATATAAGCACCCCTAGACCTAGCCTAAACCCTCATAATTCAATCCTACAACGAAGTTATGCCAAAATGCTCCCTAACCATGGCCTCCATCTTCATATCATGACCTCCATCTTCCTCATGAGAGCTTGAGAGCTTCTAAGGCAAAAAGGAGCCATCTTTCTTCATCAAATCAAAGGAGCTACTTATTCTCAAGGCTATTTGTGTTGCTATATCATTCCTAGGGCTTCTACAACATCTCTATCTTGTTCTATTGTGTTCTAGTTCTCATAGCCACGCTTTGTAAGCCCTATTCTACTCTTAGATTTAAACTATGAAGTTAATATGATCATGTAGCAAGTTGAAATGTGACTTTTGGGCTATATTTGTACGCATAGATCCATGTATGACTCTTTTGATCTATGATTGTGGCACTATCATGAACCTAGTATCATTTACCTTGATTTTTGGGTAGAAAGCTATGAGCTTTATTTGTTGGTTATGCATAATGCAACATAGAACTTGGTAGTTATGCATAAATGCAACATAGAACCATCTTAAAACCTTGATGTTAACTTGCATATGATGTTATGAACCTATATGCTAATCACAAGTGTATCACCCTATTTGCTAAGTTTAATGCCATACATATGTAGATTGGAATTGGACCTAAGTGCAATATTTGCCTTGAACCTATCATTGTATGCATAGATCTATTCATGCCTCTCTTGATCTATGATTGTGGACCTATCATGAACCTAGTACCGTTCATGTTGACCTTTGGGAAAAATGCTATGAAATGGATTATGGCCTATGCATGTTAACAAACCTTAACCCCTCATGTTTCTTAACAGGCATATGATGATATTGAGCCTATTTGCTAATTATGCTATTATGCATGCTTGTGGCCAAGTCACCCTTATGCTATTATGCATGTTTGTGGCCAAATCACCCTTATGCTATTATGCATGCTTGAGGCCAAAGCACTCTTATGCTATTTGATATGTTTGAGGCCAAGTCACCTTTTATGCTATCATACATGTTAAGGCCATATGCTAGTATGTTGAACACCCTTGCCTCAAATATCACCATGTTTAACTAGTGATAGACTTTGCCACCTTATGCCCACCTTGACATATTGTTATGTTCCCTCTTTGATCTATTTGCGTTGATGCGAATTTACATGCGATGGGAATACGTTATGGGTAGTTGGGCAAACTTAAATAACATGAAAGCATGACTTGAAATATGACATGAAAGTTTGACATATGTTTATGCTTGAAAACATGAACGTGGACATGACATGTAGAAAACATGAAAGTGGCCAACTCGAGTTTGGGTTGAGTTTGTAGCATAAATCTACCCGGAACCGATCGGCTTAACTAGTGGCTACAAACAATAGGACCCAATGTGAGTAGTTGGTCATATCGCACTTAAAACCCGAGGTTAGACTAGGTTGTGGTGTAAAGCTACCCGGACCCGCCCGGCTTAACTAGTAACCACAACAAAGTCTAATGTGAGAGGTTGGGGTGCATTAAGTTAATTAATGCCACATGGTAGGGTTAAGTCATGGACTACTTGAATACTTAACCAATTAAACACGATGGGTTGGTAGGGTTAAGTCATGGACTACTTGAATACTTAACCAATTAAACCCGATGTATTGATAGGGTTAAGTCATGAACTCCTTGGATACACTTGACCAACTCAATACATGGTTAGGATAGGGTTAACCACACTTAACCCGCTTGAAATCCTAGTTACGTGGTCCTTTTCAGCAGTAACCCACTAGGGAGTATCATGGGTACCCTGGACTAGGCTAGGGTGGGGCACGATTACTGGACTGATTGTAAGAGACCAAAAGAGATGGCTGAATGGTGCACCGGTTGTTCAGGCGGACCATGGTCGGGCACATTAAGTGCGGAGTTGAACAAGGGCACCAGTAGGTTTAGACTGTGCGTGCTTGATTTGTGTTTGTGGTTTACACCTTAGGGCTGGATACACCCTAGGGTGGACCTTGCACAGTTAACTACATTCCATGATTAACCCGTATGACACCGATACACGACGAGTTAGGCTGATAGGGAGCCGATCGACTAGACCGAGTAGCTGGACCTTGATTTAGGTCACCTCATGATGTTGGGCCAGCTTTGGGCCAAGGGATCATTTCTTGTTTATACTTGACATGGATTGGAATACTAGTACACACTTGGTGCGACTTAACCTTGTATATGCGATGCCACACTTGATCTATCTTGTTAACTTTTCACCATGCCAGTTATCATCCTATGTTTCATCTTTGTTTTACATGTCCATTTAACTTTATCAGTTTTTATACTAATAGTAGGTAGGACTTACCAATCTTTTTGACTGACCCGTTTTCTTTTGCCTCTTTTCTTCCGTTTCCCCCCCAGGTTCTCAGGGTGGGAACACTAGCACCTAGCTTGGATCTTTAGCTTGCTTACTGGATAGCTCATGTATGGTTTGGACTTGAGCTCGCTATGGCTGTACCATGTCTACTTTGGGGATAGTTTACTTTATGTTATTTCCAGTTTTCAGTTTTTGTTTTCTAGACATGTAGTAGTTGGAAAATAATGACTCAGTACTTTGATGTAACTTGACTATGGTTTTGAAATAGTAGTTTTATCCGCTGCTTTACTTACTCTGTTTTACTTATATGTTCTGTCTTGGAATATCTTTATGCATGTTTACCTTGTCCAACACCCCTCCAAAGCTAGTGTACTTGCAAGAGTGACCCTGGCGGAGGTGGGGTGTTACATTTGGTATCAGAGCTTAAGGTTTACGAGATTGAGCAAAAGGTTTTTTTTAAACTTACCTTTTGAAAAACTATTTTCAAAACCAATTTAGTATTTTCCAAGAAAAGTCTAGTTTATTTTAAAAGGCTATTCCCCAAAAGCCATTAGCACTATCGTTTGTTTCCTCGTTCTCAATCTATCTTTTTCTTCGTTTCAGTATGGCCGATAATTTTGCCATTCTGGAGGGCGTACCAGTACCTATTTGGTTTAGAAGGTACATGGAGGCAAGGGAGAATGAAGCCGGCCCCGCGGACATTCCTCCTCCTTCCCTCGTGGCTAACATTCCTCCCCCTCCCGTAGCTGAGGTTCCTCCTCCTCCTCCTCCCATCCACAAGCGGATTTCGCGAAGATTTGCAAGGACTTTAAGGCGATGGGTGGCAAGAATTTTATTGGGACAGAGACTTATGCTGAGGCAAGAAACTGGTTAAAAGAAACTGAATACCTCTTTTCTATCTTTGATGTAGGGGATCGTAGGAAAGTTCTATTGGCGGTATGGTTATTGAAAGAGGAAGCTGCATATTGGTGGGTAGTCACCACCACTACTAGGCAGAATCAGACTTGGGATGACTTTAGGAGAAGGTTTGGACTGAGGTTTCTATCATCGACAGAAGAGAACCTTCAGATGGAGAGGTTCCTATCACTAAAGCAAGGGGACATGACCGTTAAGGAATACGTGGATAAGTTTAATCAACTTTCTCAATTCGGTCTGGACTTGGTTAACACAGCTCAGAAGAAGGCCCTACACTTTGCTCTAGGATTGAATGAGCCATTGCACGGTTTGGCCATGTCTCATATACCCATGGGGGCGACCTTCGAGAATTTGGTAAATAGGGCCCTGCTTCAAGAGGAAGATAAGGATGGCAAGAAGGAGGTCAAGGCAAATGAGTCTCAAGGCAAGAAGGAAGATTCCGAGAAAGGAGACAAGAACAACAAGAAGGGAAACAAGGCCAACAACAACAAGGCAAAGGACACAAGAAAGTGCAACTTCTGTAGGATCACTGGGCACATAGTCAAAGACTGTAGGAAGAAGAAGAGGAAGTTGGACAAATGCTTTCATTGTGGAGAGTCTGGACACTATAGCAAGGATTGCCCGAAAAAGCGGGGACAAGGGAAAAGGCAAACTCAGCGAGCAGGACCTTCTGGAGGGCAAGTGCATACTCTCAACATCGCTCCAGTTCTTGATCGAGGTAGTATTTCTGTAGAAAACCTTGTTTACATTTCTGATTATCCTGTTCGCACCTTATTTGATTCTGGCGCATCGCATAGTTTTATTTCTTCTGATCTTATTGAAAGTTTGCACCTAAGTACTAGTCTAGTTGAGGATCCCGTTAGAGTTTCAAATCCAATTGAGGGTTCCGCCCATCTATCTGTGATTTGTGTGGATTTGAAGATTTCTATCGTGAGCGTAGAATTCATGTGTAATGCTTATGTTCTCGGGTTTTCGGGATACAGGTTGATTTTGGGCATGGATTGGTTGTCCAGTTATGGAGCCATTCCTGATTGTGAGCATAGGGTAGAGAGGCTCATGACTCGCCTCGGTAATACCCTAGAAATTTCTTGTAAAACTCTGGATCCCGTCATGTTATGTTATCTTGAATCCCTCGACTCGTCTATTGACAACCTTCAATCTGTGAGAGTGGTCCGAGAATATCCTGATGTTTTTGATGAGGTGAAGGGGTTACCCCCTAGAAGCGAGATAGACTTCCATATTTATCTGGTTGATAATGCCAAGCCAGTTTCATTGCCTGTTAGGCACATGGCCCCGCGAGAAAGAAGGGAACTTAGCAAGCAAATCAAGGAGTTGCTTGAGAAAAATTTCATTAGGCGAAGAATTTCAGAATGGGGTGCTCCTGTGGTATTCGCTACTAAGGCGGATGATTCGCTTCGTCTATGTGTTGATTATCGTGAGTTGAACAAGTTGACAAAGAAGAATAGACACCCGTTACCGAGGATTGATGATCTCTTTGACCAGCTGGTTGGTGCTCCTGTTTTCTCTCAGCTCGATCTAGCCACCGGATTCCATCAGCTTAGAGTGGCTAATGATAGTATTGATAAGACTGCGTTTAGGAATCCAGATGGATTCTTTGAATGGCTAGTCATGCTGTTCGGTTTGACTAATGCACCCGCATACTTTCTTGATTTGATGAGTAGGGTGTTCAGGGAGTTCCTTAACAAGTTTGTGGTTGTTTTCATGGATGATATTCTGGTCTTTTCTAAGGACGAGGAAGAACGTGCTACACACCTCAAGGAGGTTATGGATACGCTTAGAGCTCATCAGTTGAAAGCCAAGTTCTCTAAATGCCATTTTTGGAGAAAGGAAGTTCGGTTTCTTGGACATATAGTTAGGATGAAGGTGTCCACTTAGTTGACCAAACTTTTTGGGCTTTATGGGATATGGGTCATAGTTGATAGACTTACGGAAAGTGCTCATTTTATTCCGGTGAAGAGCAAGAGGACCGCATCATGGCTAGCATCTGTTTATCTTCGAGGGATAGTACGATTGCATGGAGTTCCTTCTAGCATAGTCAGCGATCGTGACCCAATCTTCACTAGCCAAATTTGGAATAGTTTGCAAGAAGCGATGGGTACGCGATTGAATCTAAGTACGGCCTATCACCCACAGACGGATGGCCATACCGAAAGGGTGAATAGGGTACTAGAAGATCTATTGAGGCTATGCATTCTTGACTTTGGTGGTACTTGGGAAGATCATCTTCCTCTAGTGGAGTTTGCTTATAATAACAACTACCAAGCAAGCATAGGGATGGCACCATTCGAAGCTTTGTATGGGAGGTCGTGCAAGTCACCAACATGTTGGTGGGAGACGATGGATAAGCTTATACTTGGGCCCGACATGATAAGGGACACATCCGATAAAGTTGAGTTGATTCGAAGGCGGATGAAAATGGCCCAAGACAGACAGAAATCCTATGCCGACAAGCGAAGGACAAACTTAGAGTTTAAAGTTGGAGATATGGTCTTTGTGAAGGTTTCTCCTTTGCGAAATGTGGTTCGTTTTGGAGCAGTTGGAAAGCTAGCACCAAGGTTCGTTGGACCCTTCCCTATCATCGAGAAGATTTGGCAAATAGCTTATAGGGTGGAATTGCCCGAGAAGCTGGCTGGAGTGCACAATGTTTTTCATGTCTCGCATCTCCGAAAATGCCTACATGAGTCAACCGAGGTAGTTGAGCCTAGCATTCTTGAAGACATGTAGGTAGAGAAAGAGGCAACCTTGAGGCGAGCTCCGATTCGTATCTTGGGAACGGAGATCAAGAAACTGAGGAATCGAGAAGTCAAGTTAGTAAAGGTTCAGTGGAGTGAAGCCAATGAAGATGCAACTTGGGAAACCGAGGAGAAGATGCGTGGGCTTTATCCATTCCTTTTTTAGGGTACATTCTCAATCTCCTTTCCTAATTAGCATATCTTTCTTTTGCTATCCATGTTTATCTTGTTATCTCGTTAACCTTGTCATAAGAACCTTAGGTAGAAACCCTTTGGATGAAACATGTATTTGAAACATGTTATGCCTGATGTTTGCCAGTGGTTGCAAGTGTTTGCAAGTGGATACTCGTGGATGCATGATACACATTATGCACTAAGATCGGCTCACACACTTTCATATTGCATATGCATGAGTGCTTATACTTATTCATGGCTGAAACTTGTTATGATATCACATGGATGTTGCATATGGATGAATGTTATGTGCACTCATATAGAGATGATGAATTATGTTAGGATTTTCATACATATGGACTCATTTCACTAACATACTTTGCATTAAGGAGGTTTGTTGAATCAGTAACCGCCTGATTTTCGCATTAGATAAGTACATATACACGCACCTTTGCATATGATCATACAGCATTTAGAAGTCTTCTAAGGACAGTGATTACCTGTGGATGATGTTTTGGGTAGATGGATGATGGATGGTAGGATACGTTCTTCCTAACTTGGAGATTTCGGGGACGAAATCCTTTAAGGAGGGGAGAATGTAACAACCCAAATTTTTATAAAATATTATAAAATAAATCAAGGCTGAATTAAATTTTAAAATCTGAACCAAGGGAAACGGGCTGCGCCGTTGCGTTCGCCTCAGAAAAATACGTGAAATAGAGTCCGAGTTTTCGAAAATCGGAGTCCGTATGGAGAAGATATGGACGAACGAAGTTAGGCAGAAAAACCGAAAACAAGCCAGAATGCACTGGCGCACTTGTGAAGTGCGCCAGCACAAAAATACACTGCCGCACTTGGGAAATGCGCCCGTGTCGGGCCAGAAACCTGCACAGCTTTCTGGCTTGACCCTGGCTGGCCTGATGCACCTGTTTTGGTTCTATGGTATGTTCTGCTGACCTGTGACAATTTTCGATGGTTTAGATCTAAACTAGGGTTAATCCTATGGCCTAAACTACCCTAAACTTCTATATAAGCACCCCTAGACCTAGCCTAAACCCTCATAATTCAATCCTACAATGAAGTTATGCCAAAATGCTCCCTAACCATGGCCTCCATCTTCATATCATGACCTCCATCTTCCTCATGAGAGCTTGAGAGCTTCTAAGGCAAAAAGGAGCCATCTTTCTTCATCAAATCAAGGGAGCTACTTATTCTCAAGGCTATTTGTGTTGCTACATCATTCCTAGGGCTTCTACAACATCTCTATCTTGTTCTATTGTGTTCTAGTTCTCATAGCCACGCTTTGTAAGCCCTATTCTACTCTTAGATTTAAACTATGAAGTTAATATGATCATGTAGCAAGTTGAAATGTGACTTTTGGGCTATATTTGTATGCATAGATCCATGTATGAATCTTTTGATATATGATTGTGGCACTATCATGAACCTAATATCATTTACCTTGATTTTTGGGTAGAAAGCTTTGAGCTTTATTTGTTGGTTATGCATAATGCAACATAGAACTTGGTAGTTATGCATAAATGCAACATAGAACCATCTTAAAACCTTGATGTTAACTTGCATATGATGTTATGAACCTATATGCTAATCACAAGTGTATCACCCTATTTGCTAAGTTTAATGCCATACATATGTAGATTGGAATTGGACCTAAGTGCAATATTTGCCTTGAACCTATCATTGTATGCATAGATCTATTCATGCCTCTCTTGATCTATGATTGTTGACCTATCATGAACCTAGTACCGTTCATGTTGACCTTTGGGAAAAATGCTATGAAATGGATTATGGCTTATGCATGTTAACAAACCTTAACCCCTCATGTTTCTTAACATGCATATGATGATATTGAGCCTATTTGCTAATTATGCTATTATGCATGCTTGTGGCCAAGTCACCCTTATGCTATTATGCATGCTTGTGGCCAAATCACCCTTATGCTATTATGCATGCTTGAGGCCAAAGCACCCTTATGCTATTTGATATGTTTGAGGCCAAGTCACCTTTTATGCTATCATACATGTTGAGGCCATATGCTAGTATGTTGAACACCCTTGCCTCAAATATCACCATGTTTAACTTGTGATAGACTTTGCCACCTTATGCCCACCTTGTCATATTGTTATGTTCCCTCTTTGGTCTATTTGCGTTGATGCGAATTTACATGCGATGGGAATACGTTATGGGTAGTTGGGCAAACTTAAATAACATGAAAGCATGACATGAAATATGACATGAAAGTTTGACATATGTTTATGCTTGAAAACATGAACGTGGACATGACATGTAGAAAACATGAAAGTGGCCAACTCGAGTTTGGGTTGAGTTTGTAGCATAAATCTACCCGGAACCAACCGGCTTAACTAGTGGCTACAAACAATAGGACCCAATGTGAGTAGTTGGTCATATCGCACTTAAAACCTGAGGTTAGACTAGGTTGTGGTGTAAAGCTACTCGGACCCGCCCGACTTAACTAGTAACCACAACAAAGTCTAATGTGAGAGGTTGGGGTGCATTAATTTAATTAATGCCACATGGTAGGGTTAAGTCATGGACTACTTGAATACTTAACCAATTAAACACGATGGGTTGGTAGGGTTAAGTCATGGACTACTTGAATACTTAACCAATTAAACCCGATGTATTGATAGGGTTAAGTCATGAACTGCTTGGATACACTTGACCAACTCAATACATGGTTAGGATAGGGTTAACCACACTTAACCCGCTTGAAATCCTAGTTACGTGGTCCTTTTCAGCAGTAACCCACTAGGGAGTATCATGGGTACCCTAGACTAGGCTAGGGTGGGGCACGATTATTGGACTGATTGTAAGAGACCAAAAGAGACGGCTGAATGGTGCACCGGTTGTTCAGGCGGACCATGGTCGTGCACATTAAGTCCGGAGTTGAACATGGGCACCAGTAGGTTTAGACTGTGTGTGCTTGATTTGTGTCTGTGGTTTACACCTTAGGGCTGGATACACCCTAGGGTGGACCTTGCACAGTTAACTACATTCCATGATTAAGCCGTATGACACCGATACACGACGAGTTAGGCTGATAGGGAGCCGATCGACTAGACCGAGTAGCTGGACCTTGATTTAGGTCACCTCATGATGTTGGGCCAGCTTTGGGCCAAGGGATCATTTCTTGTTTATACTTGACATGGATTTGAATACTAGTACACACTTGGTGCGACTTAACCTTGTATATGCGATGCCACACTTGATCTATCTTGTTAACTTTTCACCATGCCAGTTATCATCCTATGTTTCATATCTGTTTTACATGTCCAGTTAACTTTATCTGTTTTTATACTAATAGTAGGTAGGACTTACCAGTCTTTTTGACTGACCCGTTTTCTTTCGTCTCTTTTCTTCTATTACCCCCCCCCCCCAAGGTTCTCAGGGTGGGAACACTAGCACCTAGCTTGGATCTTTAGCTTGCTTACTGGATAGCTCATGTACGGTTTGGAATTGAGCTCGCTATGGCTGTACCATGTCTTCTTTGGGGATAGTTTACTTTATGTTATTTCCAGTTTTCAATTTATGTTTTCTAGACTTGTAGTAGTTGGAAAATAATGACTCAGTACTTTGATGTAACTTGACTATGGTTTTGAAATAGTAGTTTTATCCACTGCTTTACTTACTCTGTTTTACTTATATGTTCGGTCTTGGAATATATTTATGCATGTTTACCTTGTCCAACACCCCTCCAAAGCTAGTGTACTTGCAAGAGTGACCCTGGCGGAGGTGGGGTGTTACAAGATGTTTGAATAGATTGTGGGGAAAGCTTTGAGATCAGAGAGTCTATACCCTAAGTTAAAGACTGAGGTTGCATCTGCAGAAGAGCCTAAGCCGCAAGCAAGTAGTGGAGGCAAGAATAATTCTCAGAATAAAAGGAGGCAGAGTCAGAACCAAGCTAAGGATGGTCGGAAAAAGAGCAAGAAAGATGTTGAGTGCTTTAGCTATGGCAAGAAGGGCCATTATGCTAAAGAATATCGAGCGAAGCCAGCGGACAGGAAGTGCTCCAACTGTGGCCAAGTGGGACATCACAAGGATAAATGTCTGCAACCCCCTAAAGAGAAGCAGATTGTGAAAGCATATGCTCTTAATGTTGTTCCTTGTTCGTAGAATGCCCCAACTGCAGCGGAAAAAGGAAATAATGTCATCATTCAAGGCATGCTTTCTGTTTATGATGTTCATATTCGAGTATTGTTTGATACCGGAGCTTCTCGTTCCTTCATATCTAGTGACCTGGCAGATAGGTTGGGATTGGAACCCGAGATAGTCGATAGACCTTTAGCGGTGACGAACCCGATTAGTGGTTCAACTAGCCTTAGCATGATTTGTCGTAATGTGGTCTTATCGAGTCATGGATGCATGTTTGTTTGTGATTGCTTTGTTTTGAGCTTTTCTGGGTTTGGCATTATTTTTGTAGTCGATTGGCTCTAAAGATACAGGGTGGTGGCACTACAAGAAAATATGTTATTAATAACGCTATTTAATAACACGTTATTCTAAAGTGTTATAGTTTATAGATAAACATTTGTTTTATAACTCATTTTGTTGTGTATCATGCGGTGTAATGCTCTTCGCTCCAAAATTTATGTCTTCCCTCCAAAATAACAATTAACCCATATCTTCCTCTCCCAAATAACAATTAACGTTTCCATTTTTTCTCCAACCCTAATCATAACCGTCCACTAGATCTTCGCCCCCTTTCTCCTCCGTTGCATTAGTTCGCAACTCAACGTTGTCTGAAACCCTAATCTCTAATCTTCGATTTCGCCTTATAAGTATAATTTGATTGTCTTCATCTCCCGTGTCGATTGCTAGGCGAATGTTCTCTGACAATTGTGAGGCGGCAATCGATGAACAAATTAAGTGGGTAACTTTATTTCAGTTCTTTAATTATAGTAAGTATTAAATGGTGTAGTATATTGTATTGACTTATATACAAAATAATACAAAGATTGATTTGATGAATTAAGGAGTAGTAACATCGGAAGTTTTTATCCTTAAGTTTCATCTGTATTTTCTGCTGTTATTTTCAATTTTCTGCTGTGATTTTCATATTACTTAATTCTTTGCTGCTAGTTAATTGAGTGGTTGCTGCTTTGAACTGCTAATCTAGTTTATTAGGGGTGCCTTGGAAAAGCAAGCCTGTGATAACGACAGCACAAATTTATATGTGTATAACAGCCTTACATGCCATTTCAGTCAAAAGTAGTATATTATATTTTCTTCAGTTGTTTTGAACTAAAATTTTTGTTTGATAATCTGATATGTGTTTGATATGTGAATTGGAGGTGGATCCATTTCCATGGTCAATTAATATAAGCTAACTTAGGAAGTGTGACTTTGTAACGACCCGCTTTCTACGCATCATAGGATCGTAGAATATTTATTTCTGTCACATACAAAGTCGTATGGTCATGTAACTTTGGGAGACGACCACTGGGGTCATTTCCCATGTTCATGATTTTTCCCAATTTTTAAATGACCATTTTACCCCTAGTCGGCACTGTTTTGGCCATAACTTTTGACTGGAAAGGAATTTTGACCTGAAACCACTTTCATTGGCTCCGGATGGTGGTTTACAATTCCGTAGAGTGGTCACATTAACCAAACGGACTCACAGTTTGGGAGATATGGCTGAAACAAGTTTCAGATGGTGAAAAACAGCTTAATTGGGCTTAACCGGGTGATTAGCAGCTAGGCCCAGAGGGGAATTTCGGGTTTAGAGGTATAGGAGGACTGATTAGGGTTAGGAAATCATTTCCATTTCAGTTTTGAGCCGCCACAAATCTTCTTGAGACCCTAGTAATGGCTTCCATCCTCTAAAACCACTCCAAAACACATTTTTAGTGAAGATTAAACCTAAACTACATCAAAGCAAGGCCAAATAGCAACAAAGCAATGTTGGAGCTGCTGTTATACATAGGAATTCGACCCAAACAGAGAATATTTCAGATTTTGTGTTCTATTTTGTGGTCAAGGTGAGTGATTGCATCGTTTTGACACTAATTACAGTTAATTAAGGGTGATTAGTGAAGATTAGCGAATTTATACACTGATAAATTCTGGAAAAATGTTTAGAAATTCTTAAATAATGTTTTATACCTCTGGTTGAAATTTGGTTCGATTTGATTAAGTTTTGTTAAACCTATGATTAGATTTGCTTAAACATGCTTAAGGGAAAATAAGGGGTTTTGGGTATATTTGATCCATTTTAACATGTGAATTCATTGTTTTGGTGTTTGTGGTTAGTTTACTATGTTGTTGTGGTTGTTTGACATGATTTGTGATTGATTAGTATAGTTAGATTTGTCGAAAACGTCGTCGAATGGCGTAAACAAGTTGCTGGAAAAAGTTGTAGAAAGCTGTGCAGAGCTTCGGATCGGATCGGATGAGGGCTCGGATCGGATATGTGAACTGGGCAAGGAAACCCGACCCGAACTGGAGTTTGGCACGTAAAAGACTTGGCAAAAAGGAAGGCCGTTTACTTAGAGTGGGAGTGGACATGGGGATCGGATCGGAAGAATAATGGAGGCCAGATCGGATCGGCTCAAGAATGGAAGGCTACGACTGGAGTAAGGCGAAGGGATCGGATCGGAGTAGGTGGAAAACGAGGGAGCTGATCGGAGAAGGAGCATGAACTGGAAGGAAGACAGCAACCCGACCCGACCCGGAGGAGGACACCGACCCGACCCGGAGTGAAGTACCCGACCCGAACCGAATGGAAGATGACAAGGATGGAGGACCGAACCGAACCGACGAGGATAATGACTACCGAACCGAACCGAGTTCTAGGACTGTTACTGCGCGACAACTCTTCTGAAGACCCACTCCAATTCGACCAAACCCGAGATGCAAAGAAAGTCCAAATGAGAAGTTAGAGCTCATGATTCAAATGGGAATCAACGAGTTCGCTTCATGGTTGGGCTTTGCTGCGGGACGCGTGCTAAGGGGTTTACGATGTCTGTAGCTTTGGACCACTATGGTAGGAGGTACGGAGGCAGATTCAGGGCCATTATGGCATTGGTAGAACCAAGGGCTACGATCAATGAAATGGGTCATTGAAATGTTTGGTCATGACTCCATATGTTTAGCTTGGTCACAACAGGGTTTCTACAAGTCGGGATCCGTCGTTACCTCAATTTGTCTAGTATTCCAAGGTGGTAGATGTCGTATGCTTTACGCACTGAGTGAGGGATGTGAGGATGGTTGCTATGGATGGTTTGTTTGCTATCATTATGACATACACACCCCACCCCCGTATTCTTTACACTATTCATTATGGCACCTTAGAGAACTGTACGGTATGTGGCACTAACTCTTTGGTTGCAGGTCCAGGTTCAGGTATGGTTTAGTATACCTGTTATTATTCTGTTTAGATGCTTATCGCTCATACCAGGCTTTATGTCTGACCCAGAGTTTTATGTCTCCTCTTATTACTCTGGGTGCTCACACGAGCAGACTAGAGACAGGTTAGCTGGTGATGCACGGGTAGATGATCCGGAGACGAGCAGGAGGCTTCCACGTAATACATATACATAGTATTCTCCCTGTGTTGTTGAAGATCACTGCTTGGGCATTGGTGGTGTATCTTCTACTTTGACTTTCTTTTGTCTAGAGACAGTAGATTTTGAAAAGTTGTAATAAGCTGTATTTGGATTTCCGCTGCTCTGATGTTGATGTTGATTTTAGTTATCAGCTTATGCACTGTCTCACCTGTTTTATGTCAAGTATATTATTATTATTATATTTTACTCCATGCGCTGTGAGACATTCTACAGGTTCCTCGTCAGTTAATTCCCTTCTTTCTTTTTCTTGACGACCGTTCTGTGCTAGTCGGGCATGTGTACATCGCTGAAAACATGTATTATTAGCCATATGACTCCATTAAGAAGGTAATTTTTGCAAAAAAGATTGTAAGTTAAAATGGTTTATTTTATTCTTGACCAAGCCAGCGTATGGCTGGATTGAACTTAGTTAGGTGGTTGAAAACATCACGTTTTCGATGTGGCATATTCATCTGCCAAATATTGCATGTTAATATCATCATTTAATGGAAGAAGAGCTCCTTAGATTCCTCTTAGGTAGAGCTGAAGTAGTACTTGCTTTCTTAGTGTGACTCAAGTATGATTCGATTTTAGAAAAAAATTATGAAACATCCTCATTCTCTCCTCTTTGTAGGTATACATGTTCGTCTGCAATTGCTACAACGATAGATTCAGTGGCTTCTTGTTATAAGTCAGGAGGCAAGAAAACGTTAAGAAATTCCAGATCATCTGCTGTTGCCACTGACTATTGTTGTTGAGTTATTGATTCAGATGGGGCCGGTATATCAGTAGAAGAACTTAGTTTATCTTATGATCTAGGTACCTATATTGGCTCATTTTGAATTTCCTGCATAGTTGTTTTATAGCCAAAAATTTGACATTTTTCACATCTATATGACAAATATTCATATTAAACACTAACCTCGTGCATTTTCCTATTATGCAATAGAATTAAAAATTATTCTTCAAGTTGGTGCGAATATCAATTGATATTTGAACTTGTGCATATTTAGTATAAAAAATATATCTACACTTTTGTTATAAAGCAATATAGGCTTACCTATGAAACAGGAAATCATTGCTGTAGCATTTGTGGTCTACATTTCCATTGGTAAATTATAAAGCTTTAACCATATTTTCACTTCAGTGGCATTAAATTCAGAAAAAACTTATTTGAACACTCATACATCAATCATCAAAAGCTTACTGAATTAAATTTGCCTTGCACTCAATAACATTTTCAAAATCAGAAGGAGAGTGAAACTGCACTGCGAAGCGGTATTGTGGATCTGTATAAACGTGAAATGTACGGCTTGGTTTCCAAAGCTTTTCAGTGTATTCTTTCAATTTGATGAAGGAGAGTCAGAAATCAATCGGGAGGAGGATCACTGTATTTTTCCAAGTCGTTTCAGATTGCGTGAAATAATTGTTGTGGAAGAAGACACGAGTTTTAGCGGGTTTGATAAATTGAAATTTGCGGTTTGAGGCCTCGATCGATTTTGAAGCACGAATCGTGCCAAACACACAGATACGCACACACACACACACACACACACACATATATATATATATACACACATATATATGTATGTATATTAACAAATTTATTATAATGTATTGATTAGGATTAATATTATAGGTAACTGTATTAATTTCATAGAAAAGTAGTTAATGATAATTATGGAATATCATCTATAATTAAAGGCGTAACAATGGATTACCTTATATGGCCTTAATTATTATTTTTGTGGCATGATATATATACACCTCATTAGGATATATATGATGTTATGACTAAGTTATAGAGAGGAGAGTTCATCCTAAAGCACATAAAAGTCAGCACGGTTAAATTTGGCTACCAGTAGTACGATTTTGGGGATGAATGTGAGCCATCGCCTATAGCAAACAATTTTAGATACTTGAGGTTACTCCAAATTTTGAAGGGTAATTTGCAAGCCAATCTGGGTGCCATTGAAGACTTAATTAAAATTAGGAGGTTGTCTGCATACAACAAGTGAGTGTTAAACAGTTCAAAGTTGAAAATTGGGCAGAATAGATGTAATGCAGTGGTTTCGTTTATAAGGTATGTAAAATATTCCATTTCTACATAAATACGTATGTGGAAAGGGTCACCCTATCAAATCCCTCAAGCAGAGTGTATGAATCCCTTGGGTGCACTCTATAAAAAGATAGAAAAAGCAGTAGTAGACATACACTTGTAGGTAAAATTTACGAAACATATTGGGTACCCCATATGTGACATTATGTAATAGATAAATTCACGAATAATCATATCGTATGCCTTCTATAAATTCATTTTAACACAAATTTTTTAAATGTTTGATTTCTTAAAATCTCGAATTAATTCATGTGCTAGAAGAATATTATCTCCTATATAACGGTTTTTAGTAAGCGCACACTGGTTTTTAGAAATGAAATAAGGTAGAAAGTGCTCCGGTTAATTGCAAAAAAAATTGAATTATTTTGAACAAATTACAGCATGAAGTAGGCCTAAATGGCTTATAGTAGTAGGCTTATCTATCTTTGGAATGAGTGTGAAGAATGTATGATTAGATCCTTTTGGTAGTTAAGAGGTTCTTAATATATCCCGTATTGCTTAAAGTAGATCATACTTTCTCTCCTCTCGGTGTATTTTCATAAATTTGGATTTGAAACCATTAGGGTCTTATCTCGAATCGTCATGTACGGAGTAAACTACATGCTTAATTTCACCTAGAGATAATTATTGGAGTAAAAATTATTGGCCTTGAGAATTTATTCGACCGACAGGTTGAAAATGTCAGAATTTAGTTGCAGGCTCACCTTGAAACGTAGATGTGTAATAGGACAATGCCTCATTTTCTATGTGTTCTCGTTTATGTAATAATTCCCCAGTTTATGTAATGAAAGCTCGAATATTATTATTATACTTGCTGCCCATCATCTTTTAGTAGTAATATTTGGAGCTTATGCCTCCCCACTGTAACCCTGCAATTTTTTCTTGCTGTTTTAGGCTCCAGTATTTGGTGTTATGATGCCTTTGGACCATTAATCTAGCTTAAAGAACATCATCATAAAGTTGAAGATCATTTGGATTCTAGTCCACTTCATTTTTAAGAGACTTTAACAATTTCCTAGCCTCTTTAAGTTACGTATCTCCTTTACTTCGAGTTTTATTCCATTGTTTCAAATGTGGCTTGCATGCAGTTTTTGATTTTGAGTACAGTGTATGTATAATATATTAGTTCTATGTGTACGAAAGTGGTAAAGGGTGAACAAACACACACAAGTAAACAAACAAATAATTATGTAAACTCTCAATTTTAAGCATCGGTCTGTTTTATGTGTTTGTGTTAACTCTTTTAAATTATTTGTTATACATGTTACCTTCGTTCTTGTTCATACAGTGATGAAGTGCTGAGCCAAGGATCAAAGGTTGATGATCAGGTATTAAATGTTTTAACAAATAAGCTCATTTTTATTTTTTGTTTATTTCATTAGATGACTTTCCTTTTATTTTTAGATTGTGCAGTGAAGTGATATATAAGCAGTGGCCGGTGTAGAACTTCAAATTATGTATGATAAGTTCGGTTTCAACAGGTTTCGTTGATTGGTTTGGCTGGAAGGTTCTTTTTGTTAAAGGAGTGATTCAAACTATTTTATGCTAGACAGTGGGACAAAAGTAAACAACCCACAAGTAAAAGGTTCGGCTGTATATACAAGGTACTTGTTTTCTCTATTTTTTCTAGTACTATATGTCATTGTTTACGAATTTAAGTTACGCGAATCAACAAGACAACCTTTGCTGTGCAAAGTAAAATATTTAATGCCTTCCACTAGATGGGAACTACACACACACACATATATATAAAATTCTTTTTATCATATTTTAAAAATGGACATGAATATAAATATATTATTGATCTTTGAAAAAAATGGATGAGAGTGAATGTTTCTGCTAAACTGAAGCATCAACTATGGATGTAAATCCTAATACCTATAGACTAATCAACATGTTCTGGAATGCGTCATATAGAAGCATCAACTGTGGATATATATCGATCTCTGAAACTAGAATATATTATTCATCTTTGAAAATAGATATGAATATAATACATATAAATATATTATATATCTGAATTACAGTACATTGATACTACCAGTAGATATTACTTGTAAGCTGCCTTACATGGGACCATAATTGATAATTACAATAGATTCTACCAGCAGAAATTAGTTGTGGAATGCGTGAACTTTCCTTTTTCTTTTTTGCTGCTCGCTTTTGCATGCTTGGTGGCTTCAGTGCAGCTATATAAGAATAGGTCAAATAAACGATCGTTGCATTACCAAAGTCGGTTTCTTGAATTTTCAGTACAAACTGCAAGTGTTCTTCAATGCCGAATCATTGGTTGTGGTGCCTGCTGTTGCACCTGTGGTTGAGTCTGGACTAGTTTCGTATTGCTGTTCTTTGTTGGCATCTTTTGGCAAAACAACTGAGCAGGTATTCAGTAGACTGTCCACTTCGTTCTTATATTAATTTGGCAAACTTTTGTTGTATTATGATATTACAATTGTGCATTATGAAAGAATCGTCATGTGATTCACACAGTTCTTATATTATACTCCTCATCAATGACTCGTCTTTGTTGTATACATGCCAATAAAAGGTGATGAGGCCATGAAAGTAAGACGGAGGTGCTATGTTGTTTGGGGTGTTTTGTCTAGCAGTTTTGGGCTGTTTTTTTCTTGTGGCTTTTGTGTGTTAACCGAACAAATATGAACTATGTTTTGTATTTTGTGTACTCAAGTTGATATCAATGAGAATTGAAAATATATGTATTGAATTTGTTAACTTCATGGATTGATTTTTTTTTAGTTAATACTTTATTTGCTATTAGTATATTTTGTGTGTTCATCTTTAACTTGTTATGAAGATTCATTTTGATTGCTATTATTAAAATGTGTGAGCTGTAAAAGGATTTTGCAATACTATAACATGTGAATTTAATAGCGTCCTATAGAAGCTATCAAAGATATATGTTATAACAGTACAACTGTGTTATTAATAATCTCAATTTTATTGAAATTTAGATGTATAATAGTGGCAAACATGAGCTATTGTATTGAAGAATCATAGCGGCAAAAATGAGTTATTGTAATAAAATAACATAGCGGTCAAAATTCGTTATAAAACCATGTCTTTTTATAGCGGCAAATTAAGCATTATAAATATTAAGTAGTTTTTTTATAACATGTCGTTATACAACAGTTATCAAACCGCTATAGTTTTCATTAATAGCGGTTCTAGGCCGCTATAAAACACCTTTTCTGTTGTAGTGTGGTAGAATGTTGGTGACAGTTAGAGAGGATGATGGGCAGAGGGTAGTGTTTGGTGGTCTACCTAGTAATGGGTAATGGCTAGTTTTCTAAATTCCCTCAACATCCCGCATGATGAGTTGTCAGATGTGTCCGTGGTTGGCCAGTATCCGGACGTCTTCGAGGAAGTGTCCAGACTTCCACCACACCGAGAGATTGAGTTTCAGATTGATTTAGTGAAAGATGCCAGACCTATAGTGATGCCACTTCGTCGTATGGCACCAAGGGAGCAGCGAGAACTCGGGGTGCAAGTAAGCGATCTGTTGAAGAAGGGATTTATCAGAAGATGTGTTTCTGAGTGGGGAGCACCAGTTGTGTTTGCTACCAAGGCAGATGGTTCCCTTCAATTATGTGTAGACTACCGCGAGCTGAATAAGGTGACGAGGAAGAATAAGTATCCTCTACTGCGGATAGATGATTTGTTTTATCAGTTGAGTGACGCGAGAGTGTTCTCCCAATTGGATCTCGCGATAGGTTTCCATCAGCTTAGGGTGGAAGCCGAGAGTATAGCTAAAACGCTTTCGGACACCGTCTGGATTCTATAAGTGGTTGGTCATGCCATTCGAGTTTACCGACGCACCAACATATTTTGTGGATCTTATGAGTAGGGTATTTAGGGATCAACTGAATAAGTTTGTTCTTATGTTCGTAGACGATATCTTGGTTTATTCAAGGACAGAGGAAGAACACAAGGAACATCTGAGGATAGTGATGGAGGTGTTGAGAAAACACCAATTGAAAGCAAAGTTCTCTAAGGGTCACTTCTGGAGGAGGGAAGTGAGATTCTTGGGCCATGTTGTTTCATAGAATGGTATTGCCGTGGACCCTGCAAAGGTGGCTACGGTACAAGATTGGTCTACGCCCAAGAATGCAACAGACGTAAGAAGTTTCTTGGCGTTGGCTGGATATTATCGTAAGTTTATCCAAGACTTCACCAAGATAGCGGCACCGTTGACTCAGTTGACCAAGAAAATCAAGCTTTCGTCTGGGACGAAAAGTGCGAGAATGCATTTAAGAGCCTAAAGGAAAAGTTGATATGTGCACCAGTGTTAGTCATTCGTAAGGGGAATGAAGAGATGACGGTATACACAGATGCATGTGGTACCGGATTAGGTGCTGTATTGATGCAAGGAGGTAGGGTTGTAGCTTCTGCTAGTCGGCAACTGAAACTGCATGAGAAAAGATATCCTACCCATGATTTGGAATTGGCAGCGATCGTGTTCACATTGAAGATGTGGAGACATTACCTCTTGGGAGAAAGATTCTAGTTGTTTACCGATCATAAATCGTTATAGTATCTTTTCTCTCAAAAGGATCTAAATCTCCGACAGCAAAGATGATTAGAATTCTTGGCTTCCTACGATTTCGATATCGCATATACACAAGGAAAGGGCAATGCGGTAGCTGATGCATTGAGTAGAAGACATGCCAGTTTAGATGCTATGATTCTAGAATGGAAGCAACTGGAGTACATCGCTGGGTATGATTTCAGACCAAAGTGCGAATTGGATCCAGAAGTATCAGCAAGTTTGATGACCAGACCCACTTTGATTGAGCGGATTGGTTCCAGTCAGAGGGACGATCCTAACTTATTATAAATCATCCCCAAGTTAGAGATGGGTATCGATAGGGAGATGGACGAGTATGGGCTTGATCGAGATGGATGGCTTAGAAAGAATGGAAGACTAGTTGTGCCCAATGTCAATGGATTGAGAGATGAAGTGCTTAGAGAATGTCATCACTCAAAACTAACTATACATCCCGGTGGTAACAAAATGTATCGAGACATGAAGTAGACCTACTACTGGGAAGGAATGAAAAGAGACGTTGGGAAGTTTATATCCAAATGCATGAACTGCCAGTTGGTTAAAGCTGAGCAATAGAAACCTAATGGTTTGTTGTAACAATTAGAAGTTCCAGAATGGAAATAGGAACAAGTCTCAATGGATTTCATTGTTGAGTTACCAAGAACTAGATCAGGCAATGATAGCATTTGGGTGATTGTGGACCGATTAACCAAGAGTGCAAGGTTTATACCCGTCAAGTCGAATAGAACAGTAGCTAAGTTAGCAGAGTTATACATAAAGTGGGTAGTGAGATTTCATGGAATACCTAAAGGCATTGTGAGTGACCGAGATCCGTTGTTCACTAGTGGATTTTGGAAGAGCTTACAAGAGGTGTTAGGGTCAAAATTACATCTCAGTATCGCGTATCATCCTCAAACCGACTGTCAGATAGAGAGGGTGAATCGAGTATTAGAAAACCTCTTAAGAGCTTGTATATTGGATTTTGGTGGATCATGGGATGACCATTTACATCCAGTGGAGTTCGCATATAATAATATTTATCAATCCAGTATTGGTATGGCTCCATTTGAAGCTTTGTACGGAAGACCGTGCAACTCACTGTCATGTTGGTTAGAAACCGGTGAGAAGTTTGTGCTTGGACCCGATGTGATAAGAGAAACCTCAGACAAGATTAAGATCGTCCGATAACGAATGAAGGCTGCCCAAGATAGGCAGAAGTGTTATGCTGATAAGAGGAGAAGAGATTTAAAATTCTCCATTGGTGACTTGTTTTTTGTCAAGATTTCTCCATTAAGGAGCGTGATACGATTTGGTAGGAGAGGCAAGTTAACACCAAGATTTGTTGGTCCATTCCTAGTTCTGGAGCAAGTTAGGAATTTGGCATATAAAGTTAAATTACCAAAGAAGATGGCAAGAGTTCATAACGTATTTCATGTTTCCCAGTTAAGGAAATTCGTGCACGACCCTAGTGTGACTATTTCACCTGATCAATTGGACGATATAGAGGTTGAACCCGAGGCGTTTCGGAACTGCAGGCCTATGTGTATTGTTGGGAATGATACGAAGAAACTTCGAAGGAAGGCGGTGAAACTAGTCAAAGTTCAGTGTGGTGAGGATGAGAATGACTGTACTTCGGACACAGAGGAGGGCATTAAGAAGACGTATCCAGAACTCTTTGCCTGGTAAGATTTTAATTGCGACTTAGTTTTCCGCATGCTAGGATAGACTTGTTTGTTTGTTTTTGTATGTTTGATTGTTGTGAATGATTCGTAGGCATGCAGGATCCTTTGTATGTTTTGGGTTAAGAATTTAGGGGACAAAATTTCTTAAAAGGGGGGGGGGGAGGGGGTGAGAATGTAACGATCCGCATTCTACGCATTGGAGGATCGTAGAATATTTATTTCTTTCTCATAAGGAGTCGTATGGTCATGTGACATTGGAGGACGACTATTGGGGTCATTTCCCATATTCACGATTTTTGCTGATTTTTGAATGACCGTTTTGCCCCTAGCTGATCTTGTTTTGGCCATAACTTTTGATTGGTAAGGAATTTTGACCTGAAAGCACTTCCATTAGACCCGGATGATGGTTCACTTTTCCGTAGAGTGGTCATACGTGAAAAACGGACTTACCGTTTGGGAGGAATGGCTAAAATAAGGTTTAGAAGGTGAAAAACTACTTAACCGGGCCAAATAAGGTGATTAGTTAATTGGCCCATAACCCATTTCGGGATTAGGGTTATGGGGAGGCTGAAATGAGTTAGGTTTTCATTCTATTTCAGTTTTCTAGCCGTCATTTACCTCTTGGAAACACTAACAATGGCCTCCACCTTCTGATTTCATCCCAAATCGCTCTCCAATCAAGTTTTAGCCTAATCTACGTCAAATCAAGGAGAAATAGCACCAAATCAGAGTTGGAGGTGCTGTGTTGCATAGAGATTCAACTCAAATCGTAGATAGTTTTAGATCTAAAGTTAATTTGTGGCTTAGGTGAGTGATTTGCATTGTTTTACACTAATTATGGTTAATTAAGAGTAATTAGTGTTAATTAGCGAATTTAAACATGATTAAATTCTGGAAAAATATTTATAAATTTCGAAACATTGTTTTAGGCCTCTGTTAGAAATTTGGGTTGATTTGGTTAAGTTTTGCTAATCCTAACATTACTTATTGTTAAACATGATTAAGCGGAAAATATGGGTTTTGGGTATGTTTCATCCATTTTAACATATCAAATTGTTGTTTTGGTGTTTGTGGTTAATTCTATATGTTGCTATGACTCTTTGGTATGCTTTGTGATTGATTAGAACAGTTAGAATGGTAGAAAACGCTATCGTATGGCGTAAAACAGTCGCCGGAAAAGTTGCAGGAAATGTGCAGGGTTTTAGATCGGATCGGGTTAGGGGGATCGGGTCGGATCAGAGGCACGAGCAAGGAAATTCGAATCAGACTGAAACTTAGCACACAAAGATGCAAAGGCGGTAAGGAGGGCCCCGATCGGATTGGAGTAAACTAGCTGGAACCGGAGGAGAGTAAAACAGAAGGAAAAGAAGTGTAGAGATGGGATCGGTTCACCATAGCCGAACCGAACAGGGAGTTTAGGCATGACACATTCGAATTGAAGCTGAAGCACCAAACCATACGTCCGAACCGAACCAGAGCAAAGTACTTCGAACCAGGACTTAAGCACCACCGAACCGAACCGGATGGCCGATCTGAACCAGTTCTGGACTTCCACCATTTCTACTCAACGACTCTTCTGAAGACCAACTCTAATTCGACCAAAACCCAAGATGCAAAGGAAGTCCAAACAGGAAGTAGAACTCAGGATCCAGATGGGAACCAGCGAGTTAACTCCATTAATTGGACTTTACTGCGGTACGTGTGCGAAGGGGTTATCGACGTCCATAGTTTTGATTCACCACTGAGAGACGGATATTGGCTATGGATCAGTGCAGTGAAGTCATCATGACTTCATGGGGCTGAGTGATCGTAGCAAGGCTATGAGCCAGTGCAGTGGAGTCGTCATGACTTCATGGGGGTAGAGTGGACGTAGCAAGGACTAGTGACCGTGGATCGGTGCAATGGAGTCGCCATGACTCCATGGGGGCAGAGTGATCATAGCAAGGATATGGGTGATCAAAGCGGTGGATATCATATGCTTTACGCACTGAACGAGAGATGTGAGGATGGTTGCTATGCTTGATTGTTTGACATCATTATGACATGCACACCCCCACCCCCGTATCTTTACACTATATGTTAGTGTCACCTTAGAGTGTTGTACATCCTGTTGTGCTAACTCTTTGGTTGCAGGTACGGGTTCAGGTATGGTTTAGTATACCTGTTATTGTTCTGTTTTGCTGCTTATCGCTCATACCAGACTTTTGTCTAGCCCAGAGTTTTATGTCTCTTCTTATTACTCTGGGTGCTCTTAAACGGGCTGACTAGAGACAGGTTAGGTGGTATGCACGAGTAGTTGTACCGGAGACGAGCAGGAGGCTCCCACGTATGATATATGCAGATATTCTCCCTGTGTCGCTGCTGGTCACTACATTGGGCATTAGTAGCGTACCTTTCTCATTATGTTTAGAGACAGTTTTTAAAAGTTGTAATATTGATGATGTGGAACATAAGCTATATTTGGATTTTCCGCTGCTATGATGGTTTAGTTTTCAGCTTATGCACTGTCACGCCTGTTTTATGTCAAGTATGTTATTATTATATTTTATCCCATACGTTGTGAGACATTCAACAGGTTCCTTGCTAGTTCAAATTCCCTTCTTCCCTTTCTTTGGCGACCGTCCCGTGCTTGTTGGACATTGGCACAGCGCACTTTCATAGAAATGTCGGCTGGTGCGGGGCGGGCCGTCACACTATATTTTAATATTATTATTTTTTTCTCCATAAAAGTTAGCTTTTCATACGAGCTCCGAATCGAGTCTAACGACTATCGTACCTAATGTAATACCCCCATTCCGAACACAATGGGATATTTTTCGTAACCTAATTCGGCCGTTACGATTAGTTTCCGCTAAATTTAAAATATAAATCATTATATTTTAAATTCAAACACACATTTTAATTTACTGGGGCCACATACTGACTCCAAAATTTCCCGAAAAATAAATCTTGCTATGTTTTGACGATATGGTCCTAACCAAACTAATTTCGTCAAATTTGGAGACCGTTTGAAAAACGGTCATTTTCCAGTCGATTAAATTCAAACTGAAATGACCAAACACATTTAAATCTACCACACTCACATATTGATTCCAAAATTATAAAAATTGGAATCTAGCAATAATTTGACATTCCGGGTCCAACAAAAGTGGTCTCGTCGAAAACAGAGGTCGTTTGCAAAATCTCTATTTTTAAGGGCTAAATTCCATAGCGACTATTCTGAATTTTCAACTAGACAATAACTTTTTATTCCAGCTATGACATCTGGATTTTTTAGATTCATTGGAAAGATATTTTCGAACAGATTCAAATATTTCGGGATTCACCAAAATCCGGTTTATTTTGAATCCTGTACATTCAATTGAAATTTAAAATCGAATTTTCAAACTACCGCGCCATTTTCAATTCATTTTATAATTAAATTAAATATTTATATTCTAATTTCGATTCAAATAAATTTATACGTTCTAGTTCTATTCAAAATAAATTTCTAGTCATTATTATTTAAAATACTTCATTTTAAATATTCAAAATTCATTAAAATTGCCAAAATAAAATTTTTAAATTGGTTCTGATTTTTCGGGTTGTTACAACTATATAATATTTTTTCCACTCCACGAACCCTCATTTCTCTTCTTCCTCAAAAATTGACAGCAGCCCTCTCCCTCTCTCTCAAAATTTTGTAGAAAATCCCCTCAAACTTAAATAATTTATATCTCCCAAACCATAAGGAGTTAGGCCATGAAATTTTGTGAGCATCTAGAGAATGAAGAGAGCTACTCACGCCTAAAACTCGGTGGTGATTGGATTTGTGCTTTGGCCGGAATCGAGATCGAAGTACAGTAGCTCATTTTTGGTATTTTGCTTGCTGCGGGCCCCACGTAGAGAATTAGGTCGCGCGGTTTGGGGGGAAGGTAGAGTGTAAGCATACGAAGGTTTTGGCGGTGGTGGCATGGTCTCAGGTGGCCGGAGATGGCCGGAATGTCAAGTTCATCGGAGGGGTGCTGGAAAACGAGACAGTCACGAAAATGATCAATTTCCCGCCAATCCGTGCTTTTTCAGGCGAAGTGCTCAAAACGAAAGTTTTTCGAGAGGTCGAGATCTAACTACTGGTAAAATTTGGTGGCATTTGGAGCAATGTGGCAACCGCAGCACCAAGATGAACGGAAACTGCAGTTTTTCGTTCAACTGCAGATCGTGGGGTACACATGGCGAACTGGAGGGTGGGACCACTAGCCTTGGAAAGAGGGAGAGAAGCCGGAGAGAATGGCGCTGGTTTCGTGCAATTCTGACTTACAGTTTGGCCTTGGCGAGCATTTTAAGTTGAGGGTGTCGTTTGGAGAATAAGGTGAATAGTGATATTATTATTTAAATAATATTCCATGTTCGTATGTTAATATTTTTTTGCCACGAATTCCAAATTACATGAAATAGGATCCGTTGCGATCGTGGAGTCGAGAGCTTCGCAACGACACTAACTTGGTCCAATTTGGAGCAAGTTAGAATTTGAGGCAAATTCAAATCCAAACTATACTGAAATCATCAGTTAAAAAAATGGCGGAGTTGAAATCAAGGTGAGAACTCTCTCACTAAATTCTCTTGTACAATTATTTATTTTATATAAACTGCCATGATTTTTATCAGTAATTAATCATCACAAATATGTGTTCGCTAAAAATATTATCTTTAGCTTATATATGAGATTTCTTATTTAAAAATTAAAATTAAAATAAATTGTTATGCGTTGAAAGTCTTTAATTATTTGCTGTTATGATTCATATTGTTTGTGGTACGTAATTTGAATTGGCTGATATTGTTTGTGGTGATCCGATGGATATAATGGAATTGTTGAAAATTTGCATACAAATAAAAATCTTTTTTTATTTGTCATATTAGATGTAGAAATTTGGGTACAAATAAACATCCCTTTTTTATTTGTCATATTAAATTTATAAATTTGTGTACAAATAAAAATCCCTTTTTTATCTGTCATATTAAATATAGAAATTTGTGTGTAAACAAAATCTCTTTTTATTTGTCATTAGAAAACACATAAAATGTTATGCAAATAAAATCTCTTTTTATTTGTCATTAGAAAACACATAAAATGTTATGCAAATAAAATCTCTTTTTATTTGTCATTAGAAAACACAGAAAATGTTATGTAAATAAAATCTCGTTTTATTTGTCATTAGAAAACGCAGAAAATGTTATGCAAATAAAATTTCTTTTCATTTGTCCTTAGAAAACACAGAAAATGTTATGCAAATAAAATCTCTTTTTATTTGTCATTAGCAACATAGAAAATGTTATGTAAATAAAAATCTTCTTTTTATTTGTCACTAGCAACGTAGAAAATGTTATGACAATAAAATTCTCTTTTTATTTGTCATTAGAAACATAGAAATTGTTATACAAATAAAATATTCTTTTTACTTGTCGTTAGAAACATAGGAATTTGTTACGCAAATAAAATATTCTTTTTATTTGTCGTTAGAAACATAGAAATTTGTTATGAAAATAAAATATTCTTTTTATTTGTCATTAGAAACATAGAAATTTGTTATGCAAGTAAAATATTCTTTTTATTTGTCATTAGAAACATATAAATTGTTATGCAAATAAAAATCTCTTTTTATTTGTCATTAGAAACATAGAAATTTGTTAGGCAAATAAAATATTCTTTTTATCTGTCATTAGAAACATAGAAATTGTTATGCAAATAAAATTCTTCTTTTTATTTGTCATGTTAAACATAGGATGTGTAGATAATAAAATATTCTTTTTATTTGTATACATGTTGAACATGAGATGTGTGAAAAAAAAATATTCTTTTTATTTTTATACATATGAAACATAGAATATGTAGACAATAAAACATCCTTTTTATTGTACAATATTAATGTAGAATTTGTTAAACCACAAAACATCCTTTTTATTATGTGCATGTATAAAATGATTTATTATTTAGAGTAACATGTTTATTAGTAAATTGTTAAACATTACAAAGAAACATTTTTAATGTATGAAATGATTCATTATTTAAAGTGACATGTTTATTAGAAAATTATGTAAACATTAAAAAGAAACATTTTTAATGTATGTAATGATTCATTATTCAAAGTGACATGTTTACTGTCAAAATTATGTAAATAAATATTAAAAAGAAACATTTTTAATGTATAAAATGATTCATTATTTAAAGTGACATGTTTATTGTCAAATTTAGGTAAACATTAAAAAGAAACATTTTTAATGTACAAAATGACTCATTAATAAAAATAACATGTACATTAGAAATTGTTTAGAGATTAAAAGGGACATTTTAATGTTTATTTAGTTTCAATAAAAATGTACATTTTACATGAACATTTAGATAAAAAGGGATTATAGGTTAAAATAGGATTTGTAATTAAAATGTTATATTTTATGAAACACCCCACCTCCGTTAGGGTCACTCTCAAAGGGAATGCCCTAATTTTGGTGGAGGTTTATAAGTATAAGTCACAGATATACAAGACAGATATAAGAACACATATTTGTAAACAGCGGAAAATCAACAAACTTTTATTTCATGAAAGCAAATACGTGCTACAACAACATCACCATAAATGTCTTACATCTTTTCCAAAAACATAACATAACACTTTCATAATCTGTCTTGATTACATTATTTAAAGAAGCATAAATAAAACATAGATAAACTGCAAAAGCCCCATAGAGTTTGTCCAAAGCCATAGTTTCAAACGAAAAGGTCCAAGCAATACATTTCTCTTCTTCAAGCTGGATGTTAAGGCTGGTCAAGCTGCAGTGTTCCCTCCCTGTGGACCTGGGGGGGGGGGGGGAACGGAAGAAAAGAAGACGAAAGAAAAGTAGAGTCAGACATAAAGCCTGAGTAAGTCTAGTACTATTCTGTCTATGAATAAAGAACTGGGTATGATAAGTATAAACAAGAAGTGGGAAAGCACTATAAACTTGGTTAAGTTGTCTAGGGTCGAATATACTATCGCACCCCATGTTAATCTCTGAACCCATATGAACTAGTTCCCAATTGGCACCCCATAAATCAGGGTGATGTGATCCATTCTATGATGATCGGCTCCTACTCGCGTAGTTACATGTGTCTTACGGCCTCCGATGTTGTAGTTACCTATGCTGGTCCCACCATGGGGTGTATCAAGTCCCATGGCGGCGGCCCGACACAACCTTAGAATGCACAGGTATGCTACTGGTGCCCAGTGCTTTATTTTTCTGTGCCGGAGTGTGTGCACGCCCGCACCCCATTAGAACCTACACTACTACACCACCGCCGTCGATTTGACCTCTTACAATCAGCCCAGTAATCGTGCCCCACCCTGCCTAGTTTCAGGGTATCCTGATACACCTTCTAGGGTTACTGCTGAAAAGGGTCCCCCGTTACTAGGTTTTCTATCTCTAGCCAACATGCTAAGTTGGTTAAGTGTTTTCTAACCTAACCCCCACCAATCCGTTTAGTTTAGCATGTTCCATTTTGATTAAGTCTTTAGTTCACTTAATCCTAACAATCCTGACTCAGCCTTAATTGTCTTATTAAGGCCCTGACCTCTCACATTAGACAGGTATTGTTGTGGCTGCCTGTTGCCGGTTGGTTCCGGGCAGTCTTACGCCACAACTCAGTCTAACCTCGGGTCCTTATTGGGCTCCATGTTTAACCTCACACATTGGATAGGTATTGTTGTGACTACTGGACAGCCGGGCGGTTCCGGGCAGGTTTACATCACAACTCAATCCAACCTCGGGTTAAACACATCGTATGTTCTACATTTACATATTTTGTCTTTCTTCTTTATTTTTCTTATATGTAAATATTTGCGGCCCATTTTTAAGTTAATGGTGTAAAGGTTACACCAATCATGGGCCCAACCCATACTTGAATTTGGGCCCTTCTATTTTATATTTTCATTCATTAGTAATTTTAACCCAACGTTATTTTCCCCCGTTTAACACGTCCGTTTATTATATATATGTTGGGCTTAGCCTTTTAAAGCCCAACCTAGCCATGCGAAAGGGGAGGCTTAAAGCGTGATTACATACACAAAAAAAGGGGAAGGTGAGCGCATGAACTTGCAACATAACGTTGGAACTACAAATTAGAAACTGGTGTACTTGCATAGTGGTAACATATACTTTGGTCATAAAGCATATGTGACATGAATCAAGCCATGTAAACTTGTAGTTGAGATAAGAATCTAAATTGGGTATCATTATTGACACACAGTCATAACTACAACATGAACCTATATTTTTATTTAGGCATAATGTCAAACATAAGCATGGCATAAATATTTCTAACATAAGCATGGCATAATGTCAAACATAAGCATGGCATAATGTCAAACATAAGCATGGCATAAGTATTTGTTCACATAACCATGGCATAAATATTTCTAACATGAAATCATGATTTTTACTTTAGTCATGCAAACTTGCAAAAAAGGGATTTTTGAACCTAACCTAGCTATGTACCACATATGTCATCATATAATTCTTGTTGACAATTTCAATTATGCAAATTATCAATCATAGCCTAGTCATATTCATAAGTTTGCAAATAGGTGTTCTAGTACAAAAGCATGGCTTAATACATGATGCCAAATTCTCAACATAATTTCATATGGATTATAATAACCCAAACTTATTCCAATTACTTACAAAAATGATTTTTGTATAAAAATACATATTATGATGGCATAGTAGCAAAACCCCAAACTTGCATGAATTTCAATTAATCAACTACATACATGTAGCTTCAACATGGATTACATAATTTGCGAATATTCCAAACGTATACTTGCATAGAACTACCGCATGTAGTTCTTTATAATGAATAACATAATTCGAGAATATCCAAACATATACAATATCCCAAATCGATAAGAATCATAGTAACGCACAAATATGAATTATTTATCACCACATCCAAGTATACAAACTAACACAGTTATTTGTTCATACCAAAGTAATACTCTACTTACAATGGTGAGGCGAATTCTCAAATTTAGGGATTTGAAGATGCGGTTTAATTTGATTGAGTTGCTTTATGCCTTAGAATTTGCCTCCTAATCCTCTCTCCAATTGGTGGCTACCCCTAGTCGTTCCTCAGCAACATGGCGGCTTTGTTCTTATTTTTGAATGAATAGATTAGGGTTAAGTCTAGGGTCCTTTTATAGGGGTTATGAACTGATTAGGGCCATTGATGTTGCTTGGATTGATCATAGCCATTCATCCTAAGGAGAGACCAATTAGAGCCTGCCACCTAGCCCTAATGACAAAGCAGACCACAGAAAATCGACCAACATAGAATAGGCCAGCCAGGTTGGACTGGGTTCGACCTGGCTCTGGACCAGGTCGACATGCCTGTCGACAGCCCTGTCGACAGCCCTGTCGACCTGGTTAGACCAGGTCGACAGCCCAGTCGACCTGGGTGCGTTAGGCGGGTGTTTTTCCGCCCTGGCCCATTCGGCCCCATTTTGGATTTTAAACTTAATTTTATTCTGTTGAATTTTAAACTTAATTCAGAAACTTCCGAAGGCCATATCTTCTTCATACGGACTCCGTTTTTCGAAAACTCGGACTCTATTTCGCGTATTTTTCCGAGACGAACGCAATGGCGTATCCCGTTTCCCTTAGTTCTTTGATTTGAAATTAATTATACTTTAATTTATGAATTTCACAGTTGTAGAATTCGCGGGGTGTTACATTCTCCCCCACTTAAAAGGATTTCGTCCCCGAAATCTTCAAGTTAGGAGGAATGTATATCCTAACATCCAATCATCCATCTACTCATCCATCAAACACGAGCATCCATTGTCCTTAAAAGACTTCTAATGCTTCATGATCATATGCGAAGTGTGTGTGTACATGTACTTATCTAATGCAAAAATCAGGCGGTCTACTGATTCAGTTGACCTCCTTAATGCGAATTATGTAAGTGCCATGAATCCATTATGTATGCAAATTTTCCTATTCTTGATTCTACATGAGTGCATAATCATTCAATACAAATGCAGCATCCACATGACAACACATTAAAGTTCAACCACATATGAATGCAAACATATATACATATGCAATATGAAGTGACTGAGCCGATCTAAAACCTAGATTGTGTGTGTATATGCAACCACGAGCAACCACTAGCAAATCACTTGCAACCACTTGCAACCATCATCCATAACATGTTTCAACTACATGTTTCCATCCAAAGGGTTTCTACCTAACAGATAAGATAGATAAAAGCGCAACTTAAGGAAAAGGAAAGATCAAGGATGTACCCTTGAACAGAAAAGGGTAGGCTGTACGGATTCTAGCTTCAGTTTCCCAAGTCGCGTCTCCCTCGGCGTCGCTCCACTGAACTTTGACGAGCTTGACTTCGCTGTTGCGTAGCTTCTTCACTTCCGTTCCTAATATGCGGGTTGGAACTTTTCTTATGGTTGCTTCGCGTTCCACTTCGGCCTCTTCGAGGATATTTGGCTCTACCACTTCAGCAGACTCATGTAGACATTTCCGGAGATGTGAAACGTGAAAAACGTTGTGGACTCCAGCCAACTTCTCGGGTAGCTCTAATCTATAGGCCATTTTCCCAATTTTCTCGATGATAGGGAATGGCCCTACGAACCTTGGTGCTAGCTTTCCTGTGGTTCCAAAACGAACAACGTTCCTTAGTGGTGATACCTTGAGAAAAACTCTGTCCCCAACCTCAAATTCAAGGTCGGTCCTTCTCTTGTCGGCATAGGACTTCTGTCTGTCTTGGGCCGTCTTCATCCTTCTTCGTATTAAGTCTACTTTCTCTGAAGTCTCTCAGATCATATCTGGTCCAAGTATGAGCTTATCAGTAGACTCCCACCAACAAGTGGGCGATCGGCACGGTCTTCCATATAAAGCTTCGAAGGGCGCCATTCCGATGGTAGCTTGATAGCTGTTGTTGTAGGCAAATTCCACCAAAGGAAGGTGGTATTCCCATGTCCCTCCGAAGTCAAGGACGCATAGCCTTAAAAGGTCTTCCAAAACTCTGTTCACTCTCTCTGTTTGGCCGTCGGTTTGGGGATGATAGGCTGTGCTCAAGCATAACTGCGTTCCTACTGCTTCTTGCAGACTCCGCCAAAACTCACTGGTGAAGATGGGGTCTCGGTCACTAACAATGCTAGATGGTATTCCATGGAGTCGAACGATTTCTTTGAGGTAAAGTGATGCTAGGGATGAGGCAGTTCTTTTACTTTTGACAGGTAAAAAGTGGGCGCTTTTAGTAAGCCTATCCACTATTACCCAAATGCAAGTGTTGCCTCTCCTAGACCTAGGCAGCCCATCGATGAAGTCCATTGAGATGCTATCCCACTTCCACTGCGGGACCTCCAGAGGATGTAGCAGTCCGCCAGGCTTTTTCTGTTCCGCCTTAACCTGTTGGCACACCATACACTTAGAAACGAACTCTGCCACGTCCTTTTTCATGCCGTTCCAGAAGAAAGTCCTTTTTATGTCTTTGTACATTTTATCTCCGCCTGGGTGTATCGTCATCTTGGAGTGATGTGCTTCCTCGAGAACCTTCTTTATTAAATCTTTTGTCTGTGGGACGCATAGTCTTCCGTCTCGCCTTAGCAAACCCTTATCATCGATGGAGTATCTGTTGAGGTGACTTGAAGTCTCACCCCTAATTAGCTTATCAATTATTTCCACAAGCTGAGGGTCTTCGCGTTGTGCTGTCCCTACTGAATCCACTAAAGTTGGGCGCACTTCGAGAGATGCTAACAAGCCTGGTACGAAATCGGAGGAAGGCCTAAAGTCGAAGCTGGCTATAAATTCTAGGCTTTGTCTTTCAACAAACAACGGGCTTAGGGTCAATTTCTTTCGGCTCAACGCGTCTGCTACTACGTTGCCTTTGCCCGGAGTGTAGGAGATTTCGAAATCGTACGAGGCAAGAAACTCCATCCATCTTTGTTGCCTCAAGTTAAGGTCCTTCTGCGAGAAAAGATATTTCAACGATTTATGGTCAGTGTAAAGTTCGAACTTCTCACCTAGGAGATAGTGTCGCCAAGACTTGAGTGCAAAGACGATGGCGGCTAACTCAAGATCGTGGGTTGGGTAGTTCTTTTCGTGCACTTTCAACTGCCTCCCGCCATAAGCTACTACCCTTCCTTCTTGCATTAAGACGGCGCCTAGCCCTGTCCCACATGCATCCGTATAAACAGTGAACATCTTGCTCCCATCTGGCAGCGTCAAAACTGGGGCTGTTGTAAGAGCCCTTTTCAGTCGTTGGAAAGCAAACTCGCAATCCAAGTCCCAATTGAACACTAGATTCTTCTTAGTCAATTTCGTGAGTGGAGCTGAGATTTTCGCAAAATCCCTTATAAATTTTCGATAGAAACCCGCTAGTCCTAGAAAGCTTCGGACCTCAGTTGCATTCCTTGGTGTCTTCCAATCCTGTACCGCCACTACCTTAGCAGGGTCCACTACTAACCCTTGTTTGGATACTATGTGCCCAAGGAACCTCACCTCTTCTCTCCAAAAGTGGCATTTGGAGAATTTGGCTTTTATTTGATGGACTCGCAAAGTTTCCATGATTGCCCTTAAGTGTTGAGCATGTTCCTCTTCACTCTTTGAGAAGATAAGGATATCGTCTACGAAGACCACTACGAATTTGTTGAGGAAATCTCTAAATACCCTACTCATCAGGTCCACGAAGTAAGCAGGTGCATTTGTCAAGCCGAAAGGCATTACAAGCCATTCAAAGAAGCCGTCTGGGGTTCTGAACGCCGTTTTATCGATGCTATCTTCAGCCACCCTTAGCTGATGAAAACCGGTTGCTAAATCGAGTTGGGAGAAAACAGACGCTCCTACAAGCTGGTCAAACAAATCGTCAATTCTAGGGAGAGGGTGCCTATTCTTTTTCGTTAGCTTGTTGAGCTCCCTATAGTCAACACATAGACGGAGTGAACCATCCGCCTTTGTAGCGAACACCACTGGAGCGCCCCATTCTGAAATGCTCCTCCTAATGAACCCCTTTTCTAGAAGCTCTTTAATCTGTTTACTGAGCTCTTTCCTTTCTCGTGGAGCCATGTGTCTAACGGGCAACGCAACGGGCTTTGCATTATCTACAAGATATATGCGGAAGTCTATTTCCCGCTTCGGAGGCAAGCCCTTCACCTCTTCGAAGACATCCGGATATTCCCGGACCACTCTAACTGATTGCAAATTTTCAACAGAGGCATCTAGCGATTCAAGATAACTAAGCATAACCGCATACGAGGGATTATAAGAAATTTCCAAAGTATTACCGAGCTGGGTTAGGAGCCTAACAACCCTTTTCTCACAATCAAGGATGGCCCCATTACTGGATAGCCAATCCATACCCAAAATCAAACCATAACCCGAAAAGCCCAAAACAAAGGCACTACATTGAAATTCTACACTTAGAATAGAAATTTTCAATCCCAAACAGATCATAGACAAATGAGCTGGGCCCCCAATTGGGTTTGAAACAATTAAGGGGTCCTCTACCATACTAGTTTTTAGGTGCAGAGATTCTACTAGAGCAGACGAGATAAAGGAGTGTGATGCGCCAGAATCAAATAAAGTGCGAACGGGGTGATCATAAAGATAAACTACACTTTCTACAGAAGTATTTATACCTCGCTGTTGCAGAGGTGGTGCTTCCAGCACATGGACCTGTGCCCCTGGGGTGGATCCAGCCCTCTGCCCTTGTCCTCGTTTCTTTGGGCAGTCCTTAGCCCTGTGGCCTGTCTCACCGCAAGAAAAGCACCCACCATTCTCCTTGGCCTTCTTTTTCCGGCAGTCCTTTACTAAGTGCCCCACTTTGCCACAGAAATTGCACTTCCTCATCTCTTTGTTGCCTTTCCCGCCCTTCTTAAAGTCTGTCTTCTTAGGCTGCAAACCCTCTTTCTTCCCTTGAGAGCTTTCTGCCTTTGTCTCCTTCTTACCCTTATCCTCTTCATTCAGCAATGCCATTTGCACCAATCTTTCATACGTGGCTCCCATGGGTATATGGGTCATGGCCAAACTGTGTAATGGCTCATTCAACCCTTTGACGAAACGGAGAGCCTTCTTGTGCGGGGTGTTGACTAGGTCAAGCCCAAACCTAGCCAGCTCATCGAACTGATTCACATACTCTCTGACAGTCTTGTCCCCTTGTTTAAGAAATAAGAATTTTTCCAACTGCAAACTTCTTTCCGCATCTGAGAGAAATTTAGTCTCAAACCTTGCCCTAAAGTCCTCCCATGTCTCCACTGGTCTTTCAGCATTAGTGACTTCCCACCAGTAGGAAGCCTCGCCCTTCAATAGCCACACTGCCAATTGTACTTTTTGCCTATCCTCTACCTCAAAGATGATGAATAGGTCCTCAGTTTCTTTCAGCCAATTTCTGGCTGCCACGAAGGACTCAGTTCCATGGAAATCCCTTCCTCCCATAGCTTTAAAATCTTTACATATCTTAGCAAACGTGTTTCCCCGAGGAGGAGGTGGAGGAAAAGGTGCCGCTGCAGCTGGATGATTTCCGACAGCTGGGGGAGGAGGAATGGTAGGACCTGGCTGAGTGGCTCTTGCTTCTAAGAACCGTCTAAACCAACCAGGTATTGGCACCCCTTCTGGCAAGTTAAGATCTTCGGACATGCTGAAACAAAAAGGATAGATTCAAAACGAAGGATAGGAGATAGTACCTATGGCTTTGGGGAGTGGACTTTGCCTTTTAAAATAAAATAACATTTTTTTCTTTTAAAAATGCTTCTTTAAATTTCCTTTTTGAAAGTAATTTTTCAAAACTTTTTATCTTATCTGGTAAACCTATGCTCTGATACCAAGTGAAACACCCCACCTCCGTTAGGGTCACTCTCAAAGGGAATGCCCTAATTTTGGTGGAGGTTTATAAGTATAAGTCACAGATATACAAGACAGATATAAGAACACATATTTGTAAACAGCGGAAAATCAACAAACTTTTATTTCATGAAAGCAAATACGTGCTACAACAACATCACCATAATTGTCTTACATCTTTTCCAAAAACATAACATAACACTTTCATAATCTGTCTTGATTACATTATTTAAAGAAGCATAAATAAAACATAGATAAACTGCAAAAGCCCCATAGAGTTTGTCCAAAGCCATAGTTTCAAACGAAAAGGTCCAAGCAATACATTTCTCTTCTTCAAGCTGGATGTTAAGGTTGGTCAAGCTGCAGTGTTCCCTCCCTATGGACCTGGGGGGGGGGGGGGGGGGGGGGAAACGGAAGAAAAGAAGACGAAAGAAAAGTAGAGTCAGACATAAAGCCTGAGTAAGTCTAGTACTATTCTGTCTATGAATAAAGAACTGGGTATGATAAGTATAAACAAGAAGTGGGAAAGCACTATAAACTTGGTTAAGTTGTCTAGGGTCGAATATACTATCGCACCCCATGTTAATCTCTGAACCCATATGAACTAGTTCCCAATTGGCACCCCATAAATCAGGGTGATGTGATCCATTCTATGATGATCGGCTCCTACTCGCGTAGTTACATGTGTCTTACGGCCCCCGATGTTGTAGTTACCTATGCCGGTCCCACCATGGGGTGTATCAAGTCCCATGGCGGTGGCCCGACACAACCTTAGAATGCACAGGTATGCTACTGGTGCCCAGTGCTTTATTTTTCTGTGCCGGAGTGTGTGCACGCCCGCACCCCGTTAGAACCTACACTGCTACACCACCGCCGTCGATTTGACCTCTTACAATCAGCCCAGTAATCGTGCCCCACCCTGCCTAGTTTCAGGGTATCCTGATACACCTTCTAGGGTTACTGCTGAAAAGGGTCCCCCGTTACTAGGTTTTCTATCTCTAGCCAACATGCTAAGTTGGTTAAGTGTTTTCTAACCTAACCCCCACCAGTCCGTTTAGTTTAGCATGTTCCATTTTGATTAAGTCTTTAGTTCACTTAATCCTAACAATCCTGACTCAGCCTTAATTGTCTTATTAAGGCCCTGACCTCTCACATTAGACAGGTATTGTTGTGGCTGCCTGTTGCCGGTTGGTTCCGGGCAGTCTTACGCCACAACTCAGTCTAACCTCGGGTCCTTATTGGGCTCCATGTTTAACCTCCCACATTGGATAGGTATTGTTGTGACTACTGGACAGCCGGGCGGTTCCGGGCAGGTTTACATCACAACTCAATCCAACCTCGGGTTAAACACATCGTATGTTCTACATTTACATATTTTGTCTTTCTTCTTTATTTTTCTTATATGTAAATATTTGTGGCCCATTATTAAGTTAATGGTGTAAAGGTTACACCAATCATGGGCCCAACCCATACTTGAATTTGGGCCCTTCTATTTTATATTTTCATTCATTAGTAATTTTAACCCAACGTTATTTTCCCCCGTTTAACACGTCCGTTTATTATATGTATGTTGGGCTTAGCCTTTTAAAGCCCAACCTAGCCATGCGAAAGGGGAGGCTTAAAGCGTGATTACATACACAAAAAAAAGGGGAAGGTGAGCGCATGAACTTGCAACATAACGTTGGAACTACAAATTAGAAACTGGTGTACTTGCATAGTGGTAACATATACTTTGGTCATAAAGCATAGGTGACATGAATCAAGCCATGTAAACTTGTAGTTGAGATAAGAATCTAAATTGGGTATCATTATTGACACATAGTCATAAATACAACATGAACCTATATTTTTATTTAGGCATAATGTCAAACATAAGCATGGCATAAATATTTCTAACATAAGCATGGCATAATGTCAAACATAAGCATGGCATAATGTCAAACATAAGCATGGCATAAGTATTTGTTCACATAACCATGGCATAAATATTTCTAACATGAAATCATGATTTTTACTTTAGTCATGCAAACTTGCAAAAAAGGGATTTTTGAACCTAACCTAGCTATGTACCACATATGTCAACATATAATTCTTGTTGACAATTTCAATTATGCAAATTATCAATCATAGCCTAGTCATATTCATAAGTTTGCAAATAGGTGTTCTAGTACAAAAGCATGGCTTAATACATGATGCCAAATTCTCAACATAATTTCATATGGATTATAATAACCCAAACTTATTCCAATTACTCACAAAAATGATTTTTGTATAAAAATACATATTATGATGGCATAGTAGCAAAACCCCAAACTTGCATGAATTTCAATTAATCAACTACATACATGTAGCTTCAACATGGATTACATAATTTGCGAATATTCCAAACGTATACTTGCATAGAACTACCGCATGTAGTTCTTTATAATGAATAACATAATTCGAGAATATCCAAACATATACAATATCCCAAATCGATAAGAATCATAGTAACGCATAAATATGAATTATTTATCACCACATCCAAGTATACAAACTAACACAGTTATTTGTTCATACCAAAGTAATACTCTACTTACAATGGTGAGGCGAATTCTCAAATTTAGGGATTTGAAGATGCGGTTTAATTTGATTGAGTTGCTTTATGCCTTAAAATTTGCCTCCTAATCCTCTCTCCAATTGGTGGCTACCCCTAGTCGTTCCTCAGCAACATGGCGGCTTTGTTCTTATTTTTGAATGAATAGATTAGGGTTAAGTCTAGGGTCCTTTTATAGGGGTTATGAACTGATTAGGGCCATTGATGTTGCTTGGATTGATCATAGCCATTCATCCTAAGGAGAGACCAATTAGAGCCTGCCACCTAGCCCTAATGACAAAGCAGACCACAGAAAATCGACCAACATAGAATAGGCCAGCCAGGTTGGACTGGGTTCGACCTGGCTCTGGACCAGGTCGACATGCCTGTCGACAGCCCTGTCGACCTGGTTAGACCAGGTCGACAGCCCTGTCGACCTGGTTAGACCAGGTCGACAGCCCAGTCGACCTGGGTGCGTTAGGCGGGTGTTTTTCCGCCCTGGCCCATTGGGCCCCATTTTGGATTTTAAACTTAATTTTATTCTGTTGAATTTTAAACTTAATTCAGAAACTTCCGAAGGCCATATCTTCTTCATACGGACTCCGTTTTTCGAAAACTCGGACTCTATTTCGCGTATTTTTCCGAGACGAACGCAATGGCGTATCCCGTTTCCCTTAGTTCTTTGATTTGAAATTAATTATACTTTAATTTATGAATTTCACAGTTGTAGAATTCGCGGGGTGTTACATTTTACATGTTAGTAAAATAGGAAAATGTTCAAATACTAATATATGCTTTGTTTGTTGAAAACATCATTTTTAATATGTTAGTGAAATCATTGAATGATGTATATATATAAATATATATATATATATAAATTAAAATTAAATGAATCGCACGTGATAGTTCGCGTTTCGGAATCGTAACTTTAAATGATTATACTGAAACCCAAAATTGAAACCTTTAGGTTCGCTTTGGAGAGATCTTTCCAACGATATTAATTTTGTTAAAATCCAACGGTTAAATTTCGAGAAACGTGTAAATCAAATTTGGGCAAAAACAGCGCCAGGGCCGCGTATTGACCTGAAGTGTCGTTAAATTAAATTGGACTATTTTTATATAAATAAAAATAGCGATAAATCTTTATAAAATAATATTAACGATATGAAATGATTTGAATTATATATATACGAGAATTATTTGAAAAGTCCGAATTCAATCTCATTTCAAATAATTTTTGAAGACGGTGATTGAAGACCGGCAATCTTCACATCGAATAGGCGACTACTGATGCCCGACATTGGGTAGCTCCCAGTAAAGGGTTAAAAGTGGTAGTTGTCTGGACGTACTTGTTGATTGTTCGGATATGCGAGAAAACCTCTCTTCCACATTGACATACGGGATGAGGAATAAGGTGTCTCCGGTTTGGTTCAGACCCAGAACGGACTTGTAAATGGATGTGTGTCTGACATTGGACTTCGTTCTGTGTTAATTAATTTCTATTAAATATATATTTGTTTGGTGGCGGAGAATTTATTCTCTTGCTTAACACCCTTCTATGAGACGTACGAGCTCAAAGGTTATATATTGATGGACATCAATTACATGGCGTGAATTGTCAATGTGGCATGCCAAGATGCAAATGATCAAGGCTTTTGTTGAAAAGTAGAGCCTTGTGGTTAACGATCAAAGCATAGCTCTAATTAGCATAGCCTGGTGTATAGCGTAACTTCGCGAGCCACACACCTCGATAAGAGTCAAAAACGGGATAAAACAACGCATGGAGTGCACGACGTTTCTTTCTAGCTAGAAGTGTTGTCATGGTATGGAGCCCAGACATTTTTACTTGTGTGGATGATGGAATGAGGCGCCTCGGATATTGGTCGCTACTGGCCAAGTGATAGGCCCAATAGGACCGAGAAACGTGTGTTCAGGCATAACTAATCCTCTAAAGTATTTGTGGACCGGCCCTGCAGGATCCAAGGGTTCACCAGCGTCCGAGCTTGAGACATTTGCTAGAGTGTCTTGAATCGGTAAGGAGACCATCCCTAGCCTTGACTCATGATGGAAACCCAATTTCCAATACGACACTGCGGATTTGATTGTAAACCTATATATGGCGACATAGTAGGATGGGGTCATCTAGGATTGATACATTTACTCTGAAAGTGTTTTAACTGATTAGACCTAATAATAATATCAATGATTATTGTTTTTATACGTATCAAGCATGTTCGATTATTATAAGGTAAAACTCTATCCTTCGGTTTGCATTGCATTGTGTGATGGGACTTAAGTCTTATAATGGTTTAATTTTTCTAAAAAGCATTGCATTGTTTAAAAGATTTACTTATTTTATGCACTGGAAATCCAATGGAGTAAACCCATTTCACGTTAGCGGCGTGGTCCTGTGATTAGCCTCATTATTAGATAAGTTAAGTAAGATTTCTCATACCATTCCCATGACTGACTCGTAGTTTATTTCACTTGCAAACTCGGGTGCCCTTATTTTTACACAGGTAGTTGAGTGGCTTGTTTTGCAGATAATTATTTATTGAGTAGGATTTTGGATCGAAGCTTAAAGCTGTGTCCAGAGCGTTGATGGTCTTCCGCTATGTTAGTTAATTGGTTCCGCTGCATTGTAAATTAATCTTCCGCTGTTGTATTATTTTTCGATGTACTCTGATATATTATGTACTCTGACGTAACACTATTATAATGTTTATAAAAGTTTTCTGTTGTTTGTTCTGATGTGTTGTATGCCCAGAGTTAGCATATGCGGGATTCGAACGGTCTTGGTCGATTTTTCGATCGATTAGGTCTGAGCGAAATCCGCATCGTTACATATTTGCCCCAAGTTTTGATTTATTACCATAAAAGAAATTGTTTACTGGCTTCTTCCTTTAAATGTTTGCCAAAAATATTGTTGATGATTTCTTGAGTCCAAGCCGTGAATAAATTAAAGAATTTCTGGAAGTATCCCTTTGTTGAATCTGAACCATAGCACTTAATTTTTTGGCATTTAAACAGACATTGATAATTGATCTGAGAATTATATTTTTTTCACATATGTACCAGTTTGCCACCATGTAAACATTGTTATGCATCATTCATGAACATTGCATAGTTGTTGTGTGAAAATGAGTATATAGTTCCATCTTTTTGAATCACTTGTGAACAGGTGCATGAGCATGTTTTTCTTATGTACATGCATTATTATACTTGCTTGAACCTAAGAAATATAGAACTTGCTGACTTTCATTGGCTTAACCTTGTATCCTTGCATTTCCACTGTCATGGTCTTGTCTTGTTCACATTTGCACTTGCACATGTTTGGATCTCCCTCCATGCTTGGTTAACTAAAAACTTGTCCATGCGGCTATGTATATATGATGTTGTGCACTTATTTGTTATCTTGCCATTTTGCTCTTGCAATATAATTTCCTATGTACGTTGTTGCCATGTCATGTTTGTGTTATGTTTCTCCATTGTCTTGACATATGATGGTTAGCTCCATTGACTTTGAGCTTGGGCTGCTGTAATTCGCTGCTATGTTGTTACATATTAGCATTACCATATCAATGCTGATCGGCCATTTTTTGTTGCTGCTGCATGATTTTATCATTGATTCTTGAACTTGATCGAGCTTGAGTTTGACCATCTTGGCTTCATGTGTATACACATATTCTGGATGCTGTGGCGGTGCACGAGTGTCCGTGTACACATATGTATATGCAGGCTCGTGTGACCCTGAAAAAAACTGAAAAGAAGAGATGCTATTCTTGGTATTGTTTGAATGTGCTCGATTTTGGTATATACAAGTATCTGGCTTTCATGCCATATTTGATTATTTCTGATCACATATAGTATTGTGCCATACTTGTATATCATCAGAAAATATATATCAGATCGAGTTCGAAAAGTGATGAGAAACACACCGAAATTCTGAGGCAAATAAAATTTACAATTAAATTTATATTTGTATGCATTTCAGTTTTATTTCTATTGTAATGTACTGTGTGTATTTTTGTTTGTGACAGGTATGCAGGTGATTGGACTGACTGAGCAGAAGACAAAGTATATGTGTCAGTGAAACTGTATATGAGAGAGTGACTGTGCAACTGAGTGATTGAGTGAACTGTAGTAAGGAACTTATGTGTATATGCGAATGAAATGAATTGTATTCAAATGAAAAATGAAATGTATTGTGTTACTGAGATGTACAAATAGTGGAGTTATAAAATTGTACTGTTTAAATGTTGAAATAAAATATTATATTTAAAAAAATATTGTGTGAATATTTAAATTCGTGTACAATAGTATTCTGTTTAAATATAAATATTTTATTTCTGTCTGTGATGTAGTATAACAGTACAGATACAAACACATTTATAATAATATATATTTGTTTGTTATCATCAAACAAAAATCATATACTTGTTATATACAACAACGTTATATACAACATCCCACACTTAACAAAGGAAATAATGCGTTAAAAGACGTGCTAGGCAGCTATGGACGATCATCAAGATATGAAACACATGTGAAACCTGTTATATAACTCACAGCGTAAGGATAAAATATAATAGAACATATCACTACACCAAATAAAGGAATCTAATTAAAATAGGTTATAAAAATTCCACTGTTGTATAACCAATTTATATACAACAAGCTATTATAGTGAAGCATATCTAAGTAGAGACTTGAACTTCCATAACAACTAGAAAGAATATTCATACATCTTTGGATTACAACATAAGTGTATGTACAAATTTGCTTCACTACAACACTAAGAGTAAACACCAATCATAATAGCGAAAACATCCAATATGTATAATAGTGAAAATAACATGCAAGCCTCCTGCTCGTCATCACTTTGAATCCTCGCCTCACTAAGCTCTGTTACCTGTAACCTGCTACTCAATCTGCCCATCCACAGTTAGACGAACAGCCCAAGGTAATAAGAGGAAACATAAAACCTTGAGTTAGACAACAGTCTTAATGAGCGATAAAACAGCTATCTAACATCATCAATAAAGTATATGAGAATAGGCAGATTAATCAGCTAATCTACCAACATCAACAGAGAAGAACCCAAATTCATCTTCCCCACATCGAACAGTGATAGCCTTTACAACAATTAGGTAGAAAAAAACAGTATGTTTATAACAATCAATTATCAAGCGTAAATCATCCTAATCAATATCAACATCTCCCAAGCACAAGCCCCAACTGCCTAAACCAACATCATACAAGCGCCCAAGAGACATCCAACCGGTCTTTTAGGCGTCCATATTATACCCTTTCTTTGAGCCAGCTAGAAGCTACGATAGCGATAACCTCTCAACCTTCAATATCTCTAGTCGTCCTCCCTGACGGCTATTCATAGCTCAAGCAACCCTCTCAAGAAACCATTATCCGTTAACTCATCACTTCGAGTCATCTTCATATTCGTTGCATTACGATGATCAACGAACACTTCATCATGCTTCAGACATTCCTCCTTGAATTCGTGTGAAGCCAGAACCATCGTTGACTCAAAAACAAGCTTCGTTTAGTCGATACTGCATTTCATAGCATTTCCATCTTTTTCGCTACGAAAAACTGGCCACAATGTCAAAACAACCTTTTGCAGCGTTTCTGAAATGCTATTATATCTCCTAGTTCAATTCTGCATCAATGAAAACTAAGCAAAATATCAAAACTGTCTTTCACAGCGTTTAGGAAACGCTACCATATCTCTATGTTCAATTCTGGATCAGTCTGGTGCTTAGTTTCAAGGCCAGTAATTAATCAATATCCCTAATGCAATGATGTATCCATCCGTTCCCATGCAACAATATACCCACCCATGTAAATAAAATAGCTCCTATATGTGTGCGGGTATCAGTTTCATTAGTATAGGGAGCAGATTTTGTAGTGTAATGATCAACCTCTAAAAACAGCCCAAAAACGTGCGTGCAACACAAGATTTTATATGCACAATCCATTCTCCAAAAGTGGCAAATCCATTGACCATCTATTGCATTTTAGAAACGCTATCATAGCTCAGGCGCGATCCATCCCATGCGCGATCTAGGATAACTCGTGTGCGACCTAAGAAAAACTCATGTGTGACCTAACTTAGATCATGCCCGATCCACAGCTTATAACAACGTTTGCCAAACGCTGTCAAATCTGGCGCGGTCCATCCCTTTGTGCGACTCAAGTACTTTGCGAAGCGTTTTCCAAACATTTATAAATTGCCAAAACTTGAGTTTTTTTTTTTGCCCGATTCCTGAAAATTCACCTGATCCGCTTGATTTTTCTTGATGAACATTGATTTTTCAACTTGCGAAACATGTTGCCAAACACGCCTAAACTCTCCAACTCATCTCAACTCAAAATCAATCAATTTCATCCAACAAATCATCAAACATCAAAATGACGATTCAACGAATGATTAAATCAATATATATGGATCTAAACATATAATTAATACATGAAATTACCGTTTATAAGTTGCTAGATTAGATCCTATGGTTATTTGAATTGAAATCATGCTTACATCGATTAGATCTATATGAAAACAATTTTGAAATGATGAACATAAGATCAAACAATCCATATACTTAATTGAATCCATGTGAGAGATGCTTATCACTCACAAACTCTTCGAATTAACTCGAATTCACTAAATTATCAATCCATGCTACAAACCTCTTGATTTGATGCGATCTCTCTTCACTTGATGTGGATCTAGCTTCAAACGATGTAGATCTTCGATTCTCTTATGTAAGTCAGAATTTTAATGGTGGAAAGGTGTATTTGATTGAAAAAGGAGGATCACGAGCTTAACTAAATGTGAGAATGAAGAAAGTAAATTATTCTCCATGCCTCTAACCCCCTATTTATAGCCTCCCATCAGCCCACTAATGGGCGTCTTCAAATCATCCCATCAATGGCTGAAAACCTAAACAGAAAAATGTGTAATACTAAAATAGCGATTCCACCCAAACCGCTAAACCGTATCTTTAATGTGATCACTTTACGGAACTGGCAACACCATTTCCTTTCCCATGAAATCAATCTTAGCACTTGATTCGATCCTAGTCAAAAGTTATTCCCTGCACAAAATTGACAAAGGCAAAATGGTCATAAATAAAATTGGTAAAAATTATGTACATGTCTCACATTCCCATAAACAACATACTAAAATATGAGAATGATCCAATCCTTAGGGAATTAAATAAAAATATTTTAGGATCCTCCGATACGTAAAATGCGGGTTGTTACATTCTCCCCTCTTTATGAATTTTACCCCCGAAATTCCGAACAAGCACAAGCAATCAAAACAATTCTGCATGCCTATCATCCACGACAGCCAATTTACCATCCAAACTAGCAGGCATCAAACCATGCATCAATAGCCTTATCCTAGCACGCGGAATTCTAAAAACAACAACAACCACAATAGTACAAGTTACAATGATGTAGGGTGACACGATGTTTATGGGTCATACTGACGAAGAGTTATAGGTGGGTCTTCTTCATACCCTCTTCCGTCTCCCACATACAATCGTCATCATTCTCACTCCATTGTACTTTGACCAACTTAACTGTCTTCCTCCTAAGTTGTTTCATGTCATTCCTCACAATGCGGTCTCGACTTCTAGGTCTTCCTACTGCTCTGGAGATACCACCACATTCAAATCATGCAAACACTTCCGAAGAAACGACACATGGAAAACATTGTGCATGCCTGACATCTTCTCGGGTAAATCCAGACTATATGTGAGCTTTCCAATCTACTCGACTATCGGAAATGGTCCAACAAACCTCGGAGCTAACTTTCCTTTACTTCTGAATCGAACCACATGCTTTAACGGTGAAATCTTGACGAAAACCATATCGCCAACATCGAATTCCAAATCTTTACGATGCTTATCCGCATAACTCTTCTGACGGTCTTGGGTTGCCTTCATTCGTTGCTAAACGATCTCGATATAATATAACGTCTCTCTGATCATCTCTAGACCAAGTATCAGCTTATCTCTAGTCTCTAACTGTAATAACCCGGAAAATCTAAGTCAGTTTAAAAATTTTATTTTGGCGATTTTAGCGAATTTTGAAGATTTAAAATGGATTATTTTAAATAATATCGATGAGAAATCTATTTTGAATATAATTCGAACGTATATATGTATACGCGTCGTCGTTGGAATATAAATATTTATATATAATTATAAATAGAATTGAAAATGGCGCGGTAGTTCGATAATTCGATTTCAAACTTCAATTGAATGTACCAGGTGCAAAACAATCCGGATTTTAGTGAAACTAAAAATAATAAAATCTATTTGATAATATCTTTCCAACGAGTCTGAAAAATCGAAATTTCATAGCGGGAATCAAAAGATATGTCCAGTTGGAAATCCTGGATAGTCACTCTGGAATTCAGGCCCTTAAAGATAGACATTTTGCAATCGACCTCGGATTTCGATGAAACCACTTTTGTTGGATCCATGATGTCAAATTATTGCTAGATTCCAAATTTCATAATTTTTCGAATCAATATGTAAGCGTGGCAAAGGAAAACGCGTTTGACCAGTTTCAGTTGATTTTAATCGACTGGAAAATGGCCATTTTTATAACGGTCTCAGAATTCGACGAAACTAGTTTTGTTAGGACCGTATCGTCAATACGAAGCTAGAAAATATTTTTCTGGAATTTTTCTAGTTAATATATGATCCCGGTGAATTGAAATGCGCGTTCAAATTCAATATATAGAGTTATATGTTGGTTTTAACGGAAACAGATCGAAACGATCGAATCAACCTACGATACATATCCCATTGTGTTCGAAATGGGGGTAATTAGCTGTGGGCGACAGGCGGTGGGTCTCGTTTCGAGGTCGAAAATAAAAGTTGCTTTTTGAAATTAAATAATTAAATAAATTAAAAAAATAAAATCCCTCCTTCCTCTCCTTTATTACTTCTCCCCCCCCCCCCCCCCGGGTTTTCAAAACCGATTTCAGCAGATAATAATAAAAAAAAGACGATGAAGGGGAGGGAGTAGCGCCGTCGCTCCTCCCATCGGAGAGCCACCGTCGCCGCTCAGGGCAGGGCACCTCCGCCCCATTCTGCTCGATTCTCCACTTCCTCCCCGTCCTCTTCTTCTTCCCTTCTTCTTCCTCTCCCTGTTCGCACCCCCCTACCCTCTGATGACGACCGCGCTACCCCCCTCCCCACCTCGACCTCGCGACAGCCTCCTTCCCCCTCTTCCCTAGCGCATCGCGCAGCCCCCCCAAAAAACCGTAACCCCCAAATCGAACGCACGACCCACGCCACCCCCAGCCACCACCCTCCGACGCTCCCTCTGACCTCTATCCCTCTTTCTTTTCTGATCCAAACACTGTAAGCTTCTTTATTTATTTTCTATGATTTTTATATATTCGTATAGGATAGAAAAATATGATTTTTATATATTCGTAAAGCATAGAAAAATATGATTTTTATTCGACAAAAGAAAAAAAATTTATTAGGTAAAAGATAAGATTTTTATTCGACAAAAGAAAAGATTTTTATTAGGTAAAAGATAAGATTTTTATTCGACAAAAGCTATGTAAAATAGAAAAGGCAAAATCTTTATTTTAGAAAAGGCGAAATCTTTATTTTAGAAAAGGCGAAATCTTTATTTTAGAAAAGGCAAAATTTTTATTTTAGAAAAGGCGAAATCTTTATATAGAGAATAGCGTGATAAAAATATAATCTTTACTATATGAACACCGATATAAAAATAGAATTTTTATCTATATAGTAGCGATATAAAAATAGAATTTTTATCTATATAGTAGCGGTGTGAAAATAGAATTTTTATCTATATAGTAGCGGTGTGAAAATAGAATTTTTATCCATATAGCGTAATAGTAAAAATTCGATTTTTATATATTGAATAGCGAAGTAAAAATTTGATTTTTATATATTGAATAGCGAAGTAAAAATTCGATTTTTATATATTGAATAGCGAAGTAAAAATATGATTTTTATATATTGAATAGCAAAGTAAAAATATGATTTTTATATATTGAATAGCATAGTAAAAATTCGATTTTTACATATGTAGAGAATACGGGCAACGAAGGTGATAAAAAGGCGAGAACGATGAAGATTTCTACATATGAAGTGTCGTGGAGTTGGATTAGCTATTGGTGAGAATTTCTCACTCTAAAATTCTTTTTCTAATATATATATATATATATATATATATATATATATATATATATACTAGGATGCAGATGGTGTTTAGTAGCACCCGACACAATCGTCCACAGACCATGGACTTATTTGTTTGGTTGTGTAGTTAGTTAGTTTATTTGGTTTGAATTGAATTATTTGGTGAAATGGAATGGATTTGATTGATGTGTGAATGGCGTGGGCCTTCACTAGACCGGGGATAAGGCTAGGCCTCGTCCCGTTTCTAGTATCGTGCCGTTATGTTGCCGAAATTTTCTAAAATAAGTTAGAAATATAAAAATACCATTTTTTACTTTGTAAATGGACTGAATAGAAATTCATGTGTTGAAATAAAATAAAATATTTATATAGTTAAAAATATTTTATCGTTAAAAATATAATTTTTAACGTGGATATGAATCAATAAATATTTATAAACAAATCGGCCGATTTGTTTATATACACTGATTTGACTGACATTGATTGGGACGATAAATTTTACACATCACCCAACTGCACAAATAAAAATATGTGTTTGTTGATTTGAAACCCCACACGGGTATTGGGATAATATATGGCATACACTAATCCCAATAATTAGTTGTTTGTCGATCGATCGATTGACAGGCTGTTATAAGCGTTAGATATCTATATTTGATGCTTATACAGTGTAGTGCACTTTAGATGATGGTTGATTATTTATCGTTGCTATTATATACATGTGTTGTATGGAATCCATATAATTAACTTTATATGGTAATTGATTGGGCCTCATTCCAATTTGAAAAATAAAGAATATTATAAAATAAAGGTTCATGTGTTGACTGTACTCATCCGTTGAGATTATTCATGTGTTGAACGAAATATTTTAACAATAAAATTTACATCTTTATCATATTTGAAATCGGAAATTAACTGGAAGTTAGATAAGATGAGTGGTCTCCTGGATATTGATCTGATGTTGGTTTCGGCCTTCGGGGTTAATATTTAGGGAATCATTCTCTTACTAATTTACGTTTGGAGTCTGATTTGATATCAAACGATAGATACCCTAATTTTTATAAAATATATTAAATAACAAAAATAGTCACACGTGGATAGTACTCATTCGTTGAGATTAGCCGTGTGTTGACAAAAATAAATACTCATTTGTTGAATAGAATATTTGAAAATAGAAATATATGAAGCCGTGTTGATTAGATTGACGCCATTTTGACGTGAACGATATTTATATCGATTTTATTCATTTTAAAATGAATATTGAAAAGTGATTTCGAAATCGAATATTTTGAAATGAAATTTGAACTAAATTGAATATATAACGAATTTGATTTGATTAGAAAACGAATTTGAATTGAATTGAATAGAAAACGAATTTGATTCAATTAGAAAATGAAATTTTAATTGAATTGAATAGAAAACGAATTTGATTTAATTAGAAAACGAATTCGAAATGAATTGAATATAAAACGAATTTGAATTGAATTGAATATATAACGAATTCTAATTGAATTGAATATATAACGAATTCGAATTGATTTGAATAAGAATCGATTTCGAATTGAATTGAATAGAAAACCAATTTGAATTGAATCGAATAGAAAACCAATTTGAATTGAATCGAATAGAAAACCAATTTGAATTGAATCGAATAGAAAGCCAATTTAAATTGAATCGAATAGAAAACCAATTCGAAATGAATTGAATATAAAACGAATTCGAATTGAATTGAATTGAAAACGAATTCGAATTGAAATGAATTCAAATTGACTTGAAATTTGAATTGAATAGAAATGAATTTTAAAACGAATTTATAAGGAAAAATTCAGTTTTGATTTGAATTGAAATGGAAGTTGAAATTGTTTTTGAAACGAAACTAAAACTATTTATAAAATTTGTTTTAAAAGGAAATCGACAAAATATATATTATATATATAATATAATGGCCTGAATAGAACGCGCCGCACCGTGACAGTTCATGAATTTCGACCATTTATTTCAAACGGACAGTACGGGAGATCCGACTGTCGGATTCTCCTAAAACCGGAACCGCTGGGTTCGTATCGAAAAGAGCTTTCTAACGAATAGTAGAAATTTGGAATCTAACGGTCGGATTTGGAGATACGTCCAAATCAAATTCGAAAAAGGTCGCTATAGGTGTAGTTCGATGGCCGTTGTTGGAAACCGACTGTACGTGCCTTGATAAAATTATTAAAAATATCAATAATTTGTGTAAAATCATAAGAAATGATTTGGGAAAAATTGGGATGAAAATCTCCATATTTGAAAAGATAAAAATTGATTTTTATCGAAATGAACTAGTTTTGAACTAAAATTCAAACCCAACTATTAATAAATAAATTGGATTTGAAATGGGTTTTAAATGGAATTGATTTGTGGGTTTATCGTGAACAGTGTTTTAAATAACACTTGTTATTTAACCCGATAATAAATGGAAATGTAATTTGGGTTGTCGTGGACTGTGTTTTAAAAAGACATTAGTTCTTTAACCCAGAAAAGGGAGTTTTAATGAATCTGCAATTAGATTGAAATGTAAATTGATAATTTAAATTATCAAATTTTGAAATTGAGCGAGAATGGAGTATCACCAGTTTTGCTCCAAAGCGATAGTTAAATCTTTAGTTAGATTTGAACGTGGAATGGTAATTAATTTTACCGATAACACTGTGGTGTTAAATATGGAGTATTACCAGTTTTGCTTCATGGGATGAATAGGTTGGGACTGGGAAATAAAATAAATAATTACTTCGGTGTGGTTCGCTAATCTCGACTAGCTTGGAAAACCATAATTTGGTTTGGAATGACATCCAAAGGAAGATTAAAGAATAAATTTTAAAGAATTTATCTTGGATAAAATTAATGAAACCTTTCCCTAAGAATATGAAATTTAGAAACTAGCTGTAGGTTAGCTAAGAAGAATGGTTTCCTAGTATTGATCTGATGTTGGTTTCGGCCTTCGGGATTAATATTTAGGGAATTGTTCTCTTGCAAATTTACGGTTAGTGACTAATGAATTGGAATGAGGCGTATGTTGTGTTTGTGTAACATTTGTTTTTAATATACGCGGGTTGTTCGGAAAGGCAGGGTTTATACCCATTATGAATAATCGATTCGACGATATGTCGAAGATGAAGACGGTGGTCGAAGACCGGAAGTCTTCACATCGTTTGGGTGATTACTGATGATCTTGATTGGGCTGTACACCCAAGATGAGGGAATCAGTTAGTTGTCGTCCAGACGTACTTGGAGATGGATGGATATGCGAGGAAAGTGCCTCCGGTTTCGTTCAGACCCAGAACGAACTTGTAAATGGATTGTGTGTCTGACATTGGATTTTATTCTGTGTTGATTGATTTCTGTTAAATATATATCTGTTTGGCGGCGGAGAATTCATTCTCTTGCTTAACGCCCTTCTCTGAGACGTACGAGCTTAGAGGTTATATATCGATAGATATCAATCGCATGGCATGAATTGCCTGTGTGGCACGCTGAGTTGCATGGATCAAGGCTTCTGTTGAAAAGCAAAGTCTTGTGGTTGATGGTCAAAGCACGGCCTACGTGGCGTAGCTTTGTGTATAGCGTGTATTCGCGAGCCTCACACCTCGGTATGAGTCAAAAACGGGATACGGACTGCAGGGAGAGCACGACGTTTCTTTCTAACTTTGGTGGTGTCAGTGACTTACCAGCCCTGACATTTATATACTTTTCACCTATGTGGTTGCTGGATGAGGCGCCTCGATTTTAGGTCTGTAAGGACCGGAAAACGTGTGATCAAGCATAATTAATCCTCTAACGTAAGTGAGGACCGGCCCTGAAGCATCCAGGATTGCCCAGAGTGTGTAGTCCTGAGACATTTGCTAGAGTGTCTCGAAGCGGAGAGGAGCTTGCCCCTTGCCTCGGCTCATGACGGAAATCCAATTTCCAATACGTGATATTGCGGTTTTAATTGTAGAACTAGTATGGCGACATGATATATGGTACCCATGCCGTCTATGATTTATATTTATGATTGAAATTGTTTTGACACTATACACTTATTATAGTATCAAATGATTTGTTTTAAAAGTACCAAGCATGTTTGGCTATTATAAGGGAAAACCCTATCCTCCGGCTTGCGTTGCATTGTGTGATGGGACCTGGGTCTTATAATAGCTTCATTTTTCGAAAAAGCATTGCGTTGTTTATTCTATGCACTGGTATTCTTGGGAGGAAACCCGTTCCGTGTTATACGGCGTGGTCCCTTGAATTACTCTCTTTTAAAGTAAAGTTTTAAATAACTGTTATAGTTCTCACACCGGTCACATGACTGACCTGGAGTTTATTGTTTTAACCTAAACTCTGGGTGCCCCTATTTTCTACATGGGCAGCTATTTGTTTTGGTTTTGCAGATTTATATTCACAGGATCCTGGTTTACAGCTGGAATGATATCCGGAAAGCTCTGTATCCCTATATCACCTTCAGTTGTGCTTTGTATTATTTTCCGCTGCTATGTAATTTATTTAAATCTCTGATATTTGTTTTATGTAATTTATTCATATATACTCTGTATATTCTTGTATCTGATGGAATTGTTGTAATAACAATGAAATGTTCTTCCGTCTGCGTTCTGTTTTGTCTTGTCCTCAAATGATCAGGGGTTTCGAACGGTCTAGATCGGTTTAACGACTGATTCGGATCGAGCGAAATTCTTGGCCGTCACATTTGTTATCAGAGCTTTGGTTTACAGAGCTCGAGAACAAGACACATTAGAACCATACGAAAGAATTCATCAGATATTGGATTAGTAATATCCAATTTGAATGACTCGTTAGAGATAGGATCAGTAGTATCCTAGAACGAGTGTGAAGAGTATATTTCTCAAATGAAAACAATTTTATTTTGAAATTTGAATCACTTTATACGTATTTGAATATTTATTTATTTTGAATTTGGACAATCCAATATACAAAGATTTTGCATAAACGCGTCATGAACGTATATTCGAAGTTTTAATATATTGGATAGATATAGAATCACATTCTAGTCGCCCGGAGATGGTACTGATGACAGCACGTGCATCATCAGTATTTATGTTCGTGTTTCGAAGGTGAGATATCTATATATTTCCATTAGACTGGTGTGAGAACCAAAACTTATATACATAGATTTATTGTTGTGATTTGGCATCAAAAAACATGATTTTGACTATATATCAAATTTATGAATTTGAAACGTTAATCCACTAATTGATTGATGTTTGTGTTGTTTGTTTAATTGTTTGATAATTCTGAACCATTATGCCTAATTGCATCAAATATTGAATTGTATTGAAAATTGTTCGCATTTGCTTGCATATACATGCACTTACATTGAACAGGTCATAGCAAGGAGGCTAGAGCAGAGAATAAAATTTGTTTGCCCGACAAATAGGTACATGTTTATCATAATTTACTGTTTTGTTTGGGTGATGATGATTTGATGAGCCTATTGGCTAGCCGCTTGGCTAGCCGCTTGGCTTTTTCTTTTTCTTTTTGTGATCAGAAGGCCTATATGGAAATTTAGGGATTTTCCCGTGGCTCCCGGTGCAGGTGAGGTTATGGCGAAATTTTTCGAAAATTTAGGGTGTTAGCCAAATTTTTGAGAATTTGAAAATTCTCATAAACTGAAAAGTTGGAGAATGGAAGCCAGATCGAACGTAGAGTAGATTAATCAAACCACTATCAACTTTGTTCCTTTTCGGGGACGAAAAGTTTTAAGTGGGGGAGATTGTAATAACCCGGAAAATCTGAGCCAGTTTAAATTTTTTATTTTGGTGATTTTAGCGAATTTTGAAGATTTAAAATGGATTATTTTAAATAATATCGACGAGAAATCTATTTTGAATATAATTCGAACGTATATATGTATACGCGTCGTCGTTGGAATAGAAATATTTATATATAATTATAAATAGAATTGAAAACGGCGCGGTAGTTCGATAATTCGATTTCAAACTTCAATTGAATGTACCGGGTGCAAAACAATCCGGATTTTAGTGAAACCAAAAATAATAAGATCTATTTGATAATATCTTTCCAACGAATCTGAAAAATCAAAATTTCATAGTGGGAATCAAAAGATATGCCCAGTTGGAAATTCTGGATAGTCGCTATGGAATTCAGGCCCTTAAAGATAGACATTTTGCAATCGACCTCGGATTTCGACGAAACCACTTTTGTTGGATCTGTGATGTCAAATTATTGCTAGATTCCAAATTTCATAATTTTTCGAATCAATATGTGAGCGCAGCAAAGGAAAACGCGTTTGACCAGTTTTAGTTGATTTTAGTCGACTAGAAAATGGCCATTTTTCTAACGGTCTCAGAATTCGACGAAACTAATTTTGTTAGGACCGTATCGTCAATACGAAGCTAGAAAATATTTTTCTGGAATTTTTCTAGTTAATATGTGACCCCAGTGAATTGAAATGCGCGTTCAAATTCAATATATAGAGTTATATGTTGATTTTAACGAAAACAGATCGAAACGATCGAATCAACCTACGATACATATCCCATTGTGTTCGAAATGGGGGTAATTAGCTATGGGCGACAGGCGGTGGGTCTCGTTTCGAGGTAGAAAATAAAAGTTGCTTTTTGAAATTAAATAATTAAATAAATTTAAAAAAAATCCCTCCTTCCTCTCCTTTATAACTTCTGCCCCCCCCCCCTTTTCAAAACCGATTTCAGCAGATAAAAAAAAGGGACGATGAAGAGGAGGGTGGAGCGCCGTCGCTCCTCCCATCGGAGAGCCATCGCCGCCGCTCGGGGCGGGGCGCCACCGCCCCCTTCTGCTCGATTCTCCTCTCCACTTTTTCCCCGTCCTCCTCTTCTTCCCTTCTTCTTCCTCCCCCTGTTCGCACCCCCCTACCCTCTGATGTCGACCGTGCTACTCCCCCCCCCCCCTCCCCCAACCCCACCTCGACCTCGCGACAGCCTCCTTCCCCCTCTTCCCTAGCGCATCACGCAGCCCCCCTCCCCCCGGAAACCCTAACCCCCAAATCGAACGCACGACCCACGCCACACCAGCCACCACCCTCCGACGCTCCCTCTGACCTCTATCACTCTTTCTTTTCTGATCCAAACACTGTAAGCTTCTTTATTTATTTTTATTTATTTTCTATGATTTTTATATATTCGTATAGCATAGAAAAATACGATTTTTATATATTCGTATAGCATAGAAAAATATGGTTTTTATTCGACAAAAGAAAAGATTTTTATTAGGTAAAAGATAAGATTTTTATTCGACAAAAGCTATGTAAAATAGAAAAGGCGAAATCTTTATTTTAGAAAAGGCGAAATCTTTATTTTAGAAAAGGCGAAATCTTTATTTTAGAAAAGGCGAAATATTTATTTTAGAAAAGGCGAAATCTTAATTTTAGAAAAGGCGAAATCTTTATATAGAGAATAGCGTGATAAAAATATAATCTTTACTATATGAACACCGATATAAAAATAGAATTTTTATCTATATAGTAGTGATATAAAAATAGAATTTTTATCTATATAGTAGCGGTGTGAAAATAGAATTTTTATCTATATAGTAGCGGTGTGAAAATAGAATTTTTATCCATATAGCGTAATAGTAAAAATTCGATTTTTATATATTGAATAGTGAAGTAAAAATTCGATTTTTATATATTGAATAGCGAAGTAAAAATTCGATTTTTATATATTGAATAGCGAAGTAAAAATATGATTTTTATATATTGAATAGTGAAGTAAAAATATGATTTTTATATATTGAATAGCGTAGTAAAAATTCGATTTTTACATATGTAGAGAATACGGGCAACGAAGGTGATAAAAAGGCGAGAACGATGAAGATTTCTACATATGAAGTGTCGTGGAGTTGGATTAGCTATTGGTGAGAATTTCTCAATCTAAAATTATTTTTCTAAGTTATATATATATACTAGGATGCAGATGGTGTTTAGTAGCACCCGACACAATCGTCCACAGACCATGGACTTGTTTGTTTGGTTGTGTAGTTAGTTAGTTTATTTGGTTTGAATTGAATTGTTTGGTGAAATGGAATGGATTTGATTGATGTGTGAATGGCGTGGGCCTTTTTTAGACCGGGGATAAGGCTAGGCCTCGTCCCGTTTCTAGTATCGTGCCGTTATGCCGCCGAAATTTTCTAAAATAAGTTAGAAATATAAAAGTACCATTTTTTACTTTGTAAATGGACTGAATAGAAATTCATGTGTTGAAATAAAATAAAATATTTATATAGTTAAAAATATTTTATCGTTAAAAATATAATTTTTAACGTGGATATGAATCAATAAATATTTATGAACAAATCGGGCGATTTGTTTATATACACTGATTTGACTGACATTGATTGGGATAATAAATTTTACACATCGCCCAACTGCAAAAATAAAAATATGTGTTTGTTGATTTGAAACCCCACACGGGTATTGGGATAATATATGGCATACACTAATCCCAATAATTAGTTGTTTGTCGATCGATCGATTGACAGGCTGTTATAAGCGTTAAATATCTATATTTGATGCTTATACAGTGTAGTGCACTTTGGATGATGGTTGATTATTTATCGTTGCTATTATATACATGTGTTGTATGGAATCCATATAATTAACTTTATATGGTAATTGATTGGGCCTCATTCCAATTTGAAAAATAAAGAATATTATAAAATAAAGGTTAATGTGTTGACTGTACTCATCCGTTGAGATTAGTCATGTGTTGAACGAAATATTTTAACAATAAAATTTACATCTTTATCATATATGAAATCAGAAATTAACTGGAAGTTAGATAAGATGAGTGGTCTCCTGGATATTGATCTGATGTTGGTTTCAGCCTTCGGGGTTAATATTTAGGGAATCGTTCTCTTACTAATTTACGGTTGGAGTCTGATTTGATATCAAACGATAGATACCCTATTTTTTATAAAATATATTAAATAACAAAAATAGTCACACGTGGACAGTACTCATTCGTTGAGATTAGTCGTGTGTTGACAAAAATAAATATTCATTTGTTGAATAGAATATTTGAAAATAGAAATATATGAAGCCGTGTTGATTAGATTGACACCATTTTGACGTGAACGGTATTTATATCGATTTTATTCATTTTAAAATGAATATTGAAAAGTGATTTCGAAATCGAATATTTTGAAATGAAATTTGAATTAAATTGAATATATAACGAATTTGATTTGATTAGAAAACGAATTTGAATTGAATTGAATAGAAAACGAATTTGATTCAATTAGAAAATGAAATTCGAATTGAATTGAATAGAAAACGAATTTGATTTAATTAGAAAACGAATTCGAAATGAATTGAATATAAAACGAATTCGAATTGAATTGAATATATAACGAATTCGAATTGAATTGAATATATAACGAATTCGAATTGATTTGAATAAGAAACGATTTCGAATTGAATCGAATAGAAAACCAATTTGAATTGAATCGAATAGAAAACCAATTTGAATTGAATCGAATAGAAAACCAATTTGAATTGAATCGAATAGAAAACCAATTTGAATTGAATCGAATAGAAAACCAATTCGAAATGAATTGAATATAAAACGAATTCGAATTGAATTGAAAAGGAATTCGAATTGAAATGAATTCAAATTGACTTGAAATTTGAATTGAATAGAAATGAATTTTAAAACGAATTTATAAGGAAAAATTCAATTTTGATTTGAATTGAAATGGAAGTTGAAATTGTTTTTGAAACGAATTTAAAACTATTTATAAAATTCGTTTTAAAAGGAAATCGACAAAATATATATTATATATATATAATATAATGGCCTGAATAGAACGCGCCGCGCCGCGGCATTTCGTGAATTTCGACCATTTATTTCAAACGGACATTACGGGAGATCCGACCGTCGGACTCTCCTTAAACCGGAACCGTTGGGTTCGTATCGAAAAGAGCTTTCTAAGAATAATAGAAATTTGGAATCTAACGGTTGGATTTGGAGATACGTCCAAATCAAATTCGAAAAAGGTCGCTATAGGTGCAGTTCGATGGCCGTTGTTGGAAACCGACTGTACGGGCCTTGATAAAATTATTAAAAATATCAATAATTTGTGTAAAATCATAAGAAATGATTTGGGAAAAATTGGGATGAAAAACTCCATATTTGAAAAGATAAAAATTGATTTTTATCGAAATGAACTAGTTTTGAACTAAAATTAAAACCCAACTATTAATAAATAAATTGGATTTGAAATGGGTTTTAAATGGTATTGATTTGTGGGTTTATCGGGAACAGTGTTTTAAATAACACTTGTTCTTTAACCCAATAATAAATGGAAATGTAATTTTGGTTGTCGTGGACTGTGTTTTAAAAAGACATTAGTTCTTTAACCCAGAAAAGGGAGTTTTAATGAATCTGCAAATATATTGAAATGTAAATTGATAATTTAAATTATCAAATTTAGAAATTGAGCGAGAATGGAGTATCACCAGTTTTTCTCCAAAGCGATAGTTAAATCTTTAGTTAGATTTGAACATGGAATGGTAATTAATTTTACCGATAACACTGTGGTGTTAAATATGGAGTATTACCCGTTTTGCTTCATGGGATGAATAGGTTGGGATTGGGAAATAAAATAAATAATTACTTCGGTGTGGTTCGCTAATCTCGACTAGTTTGGAAAACCATAATTTGGTTTGGAATGACATCCAAAGGAAGATTAAAGAATAAATTTTAAAGAATTTATCTTGGATAAAATTAATGGGAACCTTTCCCTAAGAATATGAAATTTAGAAACTAGCCGTAGGTTAGCTAAGAAGAATGGTTTCCTAGTATTGATCTGAAGTTGGTTTCGGCCTTCGGGGTTAATATTTGGGGAATTGTTCTCTTGCTAATTTACAGTTAGTGAATAATGAATTGGAATGAGGCGTATGTTGTGTTTGTGTAACATTTGTTTTTAATACACGCGGGTTGTTCGGAAAGGCCGGGTTTATACCCATTCTGAATAACCGATTCGACGATATGTCGAAGATGTAGACGGTGGTCGAAGACTGGAAGTCTTCACATCATTTGGGTGATTACTGATGATCTTGTTTGGACTGTACACCCAAGATGAGGGAATCAGTTGGTTGTCGTCCAGACGTACTTGGAGATGGATGGATATGCGAGGAAAGTGCCTCCGGTTTCGTTCAGACCCAGAACGAACTTGTAAATGGATTGTGTGTCTGACATTGGATTTTATTCTGTGTTGATTGATTTCTGTTAAATATATATCTGTTTGGCGGCGGAGAATTCATTCTCTTGCTTAACGCCCTTCTCTGAGACGTACGAGCTTAGAGGTTATATATCGATAGATATCAATCGCATGGCATGAATTGCCTGTGTGGCACGCTAAGTTGCATGGATCAAGGCTTCTGTTGTAAAGCAAAGTCTTGTGGTTGATGGTCAAAGCACGGCCTACGTGGCGTAGCTTTGTGTATAGCGTGTATTCGCGAGCCTCACACCTCGGTATGAGTCAAAAACGGGATACGGACTGCAGGGAGAGCACGACGTTTCTTTCTAGCTTTGGTGGTGTCAGTGACTTACCAGCCCTGACATTTATATACTTTTCACCTATGTGGTTGTTGGATGAGGCGCCTCGATTTTAGGTCTGTAAGGACCGGGAAACATGTGTTCAGGCATAATTAATCCTCTAACGTAAGTGAGGACCGGCCCTGAAGCATCCAGGATTGCCCAGAGTGTGTAGTCCTGAGACATTTGCTAGAGTGTCTCGAAGCGGAGAGGAGCTTACCCCTTGCCTCGGCTCATGACGGAAATCCAATTTCCAATACGTGATATTGCGGTTTTAATTGTAGAACTAGTATGGCGACATGATATATGGTACCCATGCCGTCTATGATTTATATTTATGATTGAAATTGTTTTGACACTATACACTTATTATAGTATCAAATGATTTGTTTTAAACGTACCAAGCATGTTTGGCTATTATAAGGGAAAACCCTATCCTCCGGCTTGCGTTGCATTGTGTGATGGGACCTGGGTCTTATAATAGCTTCATTTTTTGAAAAAGCATTGCGCTGTTTATTCTATGCACTGGTATTCTTGGGAGGAAACCCGTTCCATGTTATACGGCATGGTCCCTTGAATTACTCTCTTTTAAAGTAAAGTTTTAAATAACCGTTTTAGTTCTCACACCAGTCACATGACTGACCTGGTGTTTATTGTTTTAACCTAAACTTTGGGTGCCCCTATTTTCTACATGGGCAGCTAGTAGTTTTGGTTTTGCAGATTTATATTCACATGATCCTGGTTTACAGCTGGAATGATATCCGGAAAGCTCTGTATCCATATATCACCTTCAGTTGTGCTTTGTATTATTTTCCGCCGCTATGTAATTTATTTAAATCTCTGATATTTGTTGAATGTAATTTATTCATATATACTCTGTATATTCTTGTATCTGATGGAATTGTTGTAATAACAATGAAATGTTCTTCCGTTTGCGTTCTGTTTTGTCTTGTCCTCAAACGATCAGGGGTTTCGAACGGTCTAGATCGGTTTAACGACTGATTCGGATCGAGCGAAATTCTTGGCCGTCACACTAACCAACATGCTGGAGAATTACACAGTCTTCCATAAAACGCTTCATATGGTGTCATCCCAATGCCAGACTGTTATTATATGCAAACTCAACTAGATGTAGATGATCGTCCCACGATCCTCCAATGTCTAACACACAATCCCTCAGGAGATCTTCCAAAATTCAGTCAACCCTTTCACTTTGACCATCAGTTTGGGGATGATAAGTCGTACTCAAGCGCAACTCGGTTCTCAAAGCTTCTTCCAAAATCTCCCAAAATCCACTTGTGAACAATGGATCTCGATCACTCACTATGCTCTTCGGGATACCATGGAATCGGACTATCCATTTCACATAAAGTTTAGCTAACTTTAATGTTGTCTTATTCGTTTTGACAAGAATGAACCTTGCACTTTTGGTTAAGCAATCCACGATGACCCAAATTCCTTTGTTTCTCGCCCTGGTTCTAGGTAGTCCATCGATAAAATCCATCGATATCTGCTCCCACTTCCACGTAGGAACTTCCAATGGATGAAGCAGACCACTCGATTTCTTCTGTTCATCTTTCACCAAACTGATAGTTCATACGTTTGGAAATAAAATTTCCAGCATCCCTCTCCATACCTTCCCAGTAGTAAGATCACTTCATGCCTTGGTACATCTTATTACCACCAGGATGAATCGTCAACTTCGAGTGACGACATTCCCTCAGAACCTCATCTCTCAGTCCGACAATATCAGGAACAACCAGTCATCCTTGCTTTCAAAGCCAACCTTCTCGATTAGCCATGAACTCTTTATCCTCTAGTTCCATCTTCTTGATAATCTCGACAAGCTTTGTATAATGCTTTTGGTTGTTGTCATTCCTTTCGATAAGGCTAGGTCTTATCGATAAGCTTGCCAACATTCCAGGCTCCAACTCAAATTTTGGTCTAAAATCAAATTCCGCTGAGTACTCGAGGCTGTTCCATTCCGAAAACATCACTCCTAATCTTGCATGTCTTCGACTCAATGCATTTGCAACTGCGTTACCTTTACCAGGTGTATAGGCTATAGCAAAATCATATGATGCTAGAAACTCTAACTAACTTTGCTTTCGAAGTTTCAAATCCTTTTGGGGGAAAAGATACTTCAATGACCAGTGATCCATGAACAACTCAAATCGAACCCCCAACGGGTAATGTCTCCACATCTCCGGAGCAAACACGATCGCTGCTAACTCCAACTCATGAGTTGGATAATTCCTCTCGTACAGCTTCAGCTGTCGACTTGCGTAGGCCGCAACTCAATCTTTCTGCATTAGTACTGCTCCTGGTCCAGTACCGTATGCATCAGTGTATACCACCATCTCTTCATTCCTACTTGGAATCGTCAAAACAGGAGCACTCATCAGTCTCTCTTTCAGGATTCCAAAAGCTTGCTCACACTTCGCATCCCATGCGAACACTTGATTCTTCTTCTGTAATCCTATTAATGGTACAGCTATCTTGGAGAAATCCTTTATTAAACGGCGATAATAACCCGCTAACCCAAGGAAACTTCTCACATTCGTCGCATTCTTAGGTCTATCCTAGTCCTGGATTGCTGCCACTTTAGCGGGGTCAATCGCTGTTCCATTTCCAGAAACTACATGGCCTAAGAATCTCACTTCACTCTTCCAGAAGTGACGCTTTGAAAACTTAGCCTTTAGCTGATGCTTTTGCATGATTTCCAAAACAACTCGCAAGTGCATCTTATGTTCTTCCTCGTTCCGGGAGTAAACCAGAATATCATCCATGAACACAAGCACGAACTTGTTCAACTCTGAAAACTCCATTTATAAAATCCACAAAATACGTTGGTACATTAGTCAACCCAAATGGCATCACCAACCATTCAAAGAAACCAGATGGTGTCCTAAAAGCAGTCTTCGACACACTATCCTTTGCCGCCCTCAAATGGTGGAATCCCATTGCCAAATCCATCTGAGAAAACACTTTGGCTTCATGAAGATGATCTAACAAGTCATCGATCCTCGACAACAGATGCTTTTCCCAAGGATCCACACACAATCCCAAGGATCCATCGGCCTTGGTTGCAGACACAACCGGTGCTCTCCAATCGGATACACTTCTCCAAATTGATCCTTTTCCCAAAAGGACACGAACTTGCACTGCTAACTCTCGCTGTTCCTTAGGCGCCATATGCCTAAGAGGCGTAACGATAGGTCTAGCACCCTCGACCAAATCAATTCTGAACTCAATCTCATGATGTGGCGGCAAGCCTTTGACTTCTTTAAAGATATCCGAAAACTCATTAGTGATCATCACAGATGACTAGTCTTCCTATGGAATCACAAGAGAATGTAAAAAGGTAACGAAGACACCATCTTCGAGCTTACATCAACTCAAAAACTTTTGCCCTTCCACATCCCTGACTCTCACCTCAATCCTCTCACAATTCACTCTTGCCGCATACCACTTGAGCCAATCCATGCCCAAGATGGTCCCAAACCCAACGAAGTTCAAAACAAAGCAATTACACACAAAAGAGCAACCATGAATCGATAACTCAAGACCATGACAAATCATACAAAGGCTAGATGAACCCCCAACTGGATTAGTTACAACCAAAGGTCTATCACAAATCTCAAGTTCCAAACCCAAGGGGCACACATGCTCATTACAAATGAATGAATGCGATGCTCCAGTATCAAACAACACACGAACTGAAATACCTTTAACTGAAAAAGTACCTTGAATGACGACACCTTTTCCTTTCTCTTCTGCATTAGGAGCTCTTGAAGAAGATAGTACGACCTCCAAAGCAAAAGCCTTCAATATTGCTTCCCTTTCGCTAACTCTGGACAATCCTTCTTATCATGCCCAGGTTTTCCATACATGAAGCACTTCTTTTCAGCTTTTTGATTCTTACATTCATTAGTGAAATGGCCCTTCTATTGGCAGTTGTAGAAAACCACCTCACTTTTAGGTTTCTTCTTGCTATCCTTCCCTTTCTGCTGTTGTTGCTTCCTCTTCTTATTATTATTACCACCCTACTGTGGTTTCAAAGCTTCTTTGGTTGCAGTGACAACATTTGCTTTTTTATGAAACAAGCTTTCATGTCGAACAACTTTCGCCACTATCTTTTCATATGGATCGTCAAGATGATCCACCAATGGCTTCCCAATATAGGTATCCAAACCCATAACAAAATTTTCGTTCTTCTGATAAGGAGAGTCAATATATGAACGAGCATATTTGGACCAGGCCTCAAAATTAGAAACATACTCTAGTATTGGTTGATTATTCTGTTTCAGCTCCACAAACTTCTTGAACAGAACTGACTTCTGAGCAGTAGAGATATACTTCGTCTCAAACTTGACTTAGAACTAATCCCATGTGATCTCATCTTCTGGAGTCTCCAAAGTAACAGAGTTCCACCAACCCACGGCTCTGCCTTGCAATTGTCTCAATGCAAGCTTCCTCTTTGTTGCATCATCTATACACAAGCCTCCAATATCCGTACACAAGCATCAAACCACCTTTGAACCTCTTCAGTCGGCTTTGTCCCCTTGAACGGTTTTCCTTCCAAAGATGTGAAGTTCTTGCACAGCTTTGCAAAATCCAGAGTAACAGCACCTGAACCCCTACATCTACCGCGGCTGTATCTGGAGTGGGAGCTCTCCTCATGATCGTTGCCGTCATGGCCTCGAACATAGATGGGTAGTCTAGTACACCACCATTTCCCCCTCTAGAAACAGACTCCTCCCTGGCAACGTGTCTCGATGGTCGAAGACTCATTCTAAATCTGCAAAATAGAATGATTAGCCACTTACGAGAAAAACTGCTATAAATTTCAAGTGCTACTACTATATACACTGATATATATAGTATGCATCCATCAGAAATCTACAAGTACGTCTCTCATATGTTACTATGTCTTTGCTGAAACACCGCACCTCCATTAAGGTCACTCACAAAGGGAATGCCTTAACTTTGGTGGAGGTTTATAAGTAAAAGCCACAGATGAACTCAAGACAGATATAAATACACATATTTTAAACAGCGGAAACCAAACAAACTTTTATTTCATCAATACGTGTATCAAACAAAGATTTCCATAATTGTCTCAAAATACTTCCAAAATTACAACCTCATAATTGCCTTGATTATTAAAGAAGCATGAAAACATAAATAAAGTGACAAAAATCCCCATAGTGATATCCAAAGCCATTATCCGAGCAAGAAAGATCCAAATCATACATCTGCGTCCTTGGTGCTTGTAAAGAGCCTGACTGAGTTGAGCTGTTTCCTCCCTGTGGACCGGGGGGGGGGACGAAAGAAAAGAAGACGAAAAGAAAATAGGGTCAGACATAAAGCCTGAGTAAATCTAGTAACTCTTCAATATGTGAATAAGAAAAGGGTATGATGGATGTAAATTAAAAATAAGAAAGTGTCACAAGCTAAGGAAGTGTCGAATGTACTATCACATCCATACTATATCTCTGCACCTATTTGAATCTTTTCTAACTGGAACCCTATGGGGAGGGTGAAGTGATCCCCATTCTTGTTAAAAGATCGGCTCCTACTCGCGTTAACATGTGTCATACAACCCCCAAGAATTGTATATACCTATGCTGGTCCCACCATGGGGTGTATCAAGACCCATGTTGGCGGCCTCGACACAAAACTAGAAGGCATAGGTTATAGTACTGGTGTCCCCAGTGCCCAAGTTGTCTGCTCCGGAGTGTGTGCACGTCCGCACCCCGTTAGACCTTCACTGTGGACCCACCACCGTCGTTTGACCGCTTACAATCAGCCCAGTAATCGTGCCCCACCCTGCCTAGTTTCAGGGTACAGTTGATACCTAACTTTGGGTTACTGCTGAAACGGGTCCCTCGTTACCAGGATTTTCTAGTCAAACATGTTAAGTGGTTAAGTGTCTGTATTTACCTAACCCCACCCATCAATTCTTGTTAACATGTTGAATTTGGTTAAGTGTTATAGTTGATTTAACCCTATCATCTGTCCGTAGCCTCTTAGGAGCACCAGACCACTCACATTAGACAGGTATTGCTACGGTTACTGGATGTGCCGGTCGGTTCCGGGCAGGTATACATCGTAGCTCAATCTAACCTCGGGTCCTTATTGGGCTTAATGCTTAACCACCCATATTGGATAGGTATTGTTGTGAATACTGGACAGCCGGGCGGGTCCGGGCAGGTCTACATCACAACTCAATCCAACCTCGGGTTAAGCATATCGTGTTTTCTAAATTTACATATTTTATTACTTCTCAACCATATGTAAATGTCATATCTTTTATTTTTGGGTATTTCAATTCATACCTCTTATGTGTCATAATCATTGGCATGTGCCAAACATGCCAACATATATTTTCATATTTTACACCCAACTTTATTACCCCCGTTTGTTCGCAACGTTATAACATGTGTTGGGCTTGTCACAATTTAGCCCAACTTTATAAACGTGAGGAAAAGGGGAAATCATGAACATGTAATACATAAAGGTGTGTGGCGTATAAACTTGAAATTTGGCGATTCAACTAACATATAACATGGGTCATGTGAACTTGCATTCGAATCAAAGTATGACTAAGTAGGTGACATATGAAATGGCATAGTTTAAGCAAATACAAACTTGTGTTCAAACATGTTAACTTAGCATAATATCAACCACAAAACTAGCATGTTGTATATTCACAAAAATGTACAATTTTTACATCTAATCATATAGCTTATTTCAACATGAACTTGCATAGTTTATGAAACCCAAACGATGTTTGACATAGAACCAATTATATTTTGCAAATAAACTTGAACTTGCATAGTTTATGAAACATAGATCCAATTATACTTGCCAATAAACATAAGGATGATATCATAGGTTTTTGGATCATGTAGGCATAAAAGGTCTATAACATGTTTACATAAATTCTAATTTAGACTAAGGGAATATACATAGTCCATGCCATCGACATATACAAAAAGGGATCAATTTCTAGTTTTTGCCACAAGCTTGCAAGTGCCATTGTTTTTCATATACAATTGTTCAATAGGCTTGCATCACACAGTTTAAGCCACAAACATCAATACACAAGTCATGATAGAACCATTACAATACACAAAGATTATAACAACATGGTTCTATTTTCATTTACATCGAATCACATCACAGTTTTTATTCATATTTTGAAAGGTCGCTATACTTACAAGTGTGACGAATTCTTGTTTTCTGATTTCTGTTATTCTGATTTGGAGATGCTCTCCTTTGGGTAGCAAAGTTGCGTTGAATGATTTGATTAAGCTTTAGTCTTCTTCTAATTTGATTCGTCTCTTAGGCTTGTTGGCTTGTCTCTAGGCTTTCTAATTGACGGCCATTCCTAGTTCCTCTCCAGCAGCATGACGGCTTTTGTATTCTATTATTTGTGTGAATTTAAGGTTAGACTTGAGTTGTATTTATAGAATTTTAAATTGTTTTGAGCCGTCAGATGAAGATAGGAGGAATCTAGACCATATAAAATTCAAAGAGCCAATCAAGAGGTGACACGTAAGCCCTAGTGACTCAGCCAAGCATCAGAATTCGACCAGACCCTGACCAGGCCAGCCAGGGCCTGACCAACAGGTCTTTCTGACCTGGGCACACTTGGCAGGTGCGCCAGGCTAAAAATGTACTGGCGCACTTCCCAAGTGTGCCAGTTCAGCTTTGTTCTGGCGCACTTCCCAAGTACGCCAGTGCATTCTGACCCGTTTTCTGGTTTTTCTACCCAACTTCGTTCGTCCATATCTTCTTCATACGATATCCGTTTTACGCAAACTTGGACTCTATCTCAAGCAGAATTTCGAGACGAACGCAATGGCGTAACCCATTTCCCTTGATTTCATCATTTACAATTAATTATACTTTAGTTAGTGAAGCTTAACGTTATAGAATTCACGGGGTGTTACATTCTCCCCCCTTAAAAGGATTTCGTCCCCGAAATCTTCAAGTTAGGAAGAATGTATATCCTACCATCCAACAGTCCATCTACTCAACCAACAAACACAGGCATCCGCTGTCCTTAAAAGACTTCTAATGCTTCATGATCATATGCATAGTGTGTGTACATGTCCTTATCTAATTCAGAAATCAGGCATTCTACTGATTCAGTTGACCTCCTTAACGCGAATCATGTAAGTGTCATGAATCCATTATGTATGCAAATTCTTCCTACTCATAATTCTACATGAGTGCACAACTATTCATACAAATGCAACGACCATATGACAGCATATCAAGTTTACAACCATATACAAATAATAATACATATATGCATATGCAGTATGAAGTGATTGAGCCGATCTAAGACCTGGGTTGTGTGTGTATATGCATCCATGAGCAACCACTTGCAACCACTTGCAGCCATCAACCATAACATGTTTCAAATACATGTTTATATCCAAAGGGGTTTCTACCTAAGGATAAAGGATAATATCGAGGAGATATACCTAAAAAGATAGATACAAGCACAACTTAAGAAAAAGAGAGGTCAAAGATGTACCCTCAAAAAGAAGAGGGTAGGCAGCGCGTATTCTGTCCTCAGTTTCCCAAGTCGCATCTTCCTCGGCGTCGCTCCACTGAACTTTAACGAGTTTAACTTCGCGGTTGCGTAGCTTTTTCACTTCAGTTCCTATGATGTGGGTTGGAATTCTCCTCACAATTGCTTCACGTTCCACTTCAGCTACTTTCTAGAATGCTTGGCTCCACCACTTCCGCTGATTCATGTAGACATTTCTGGAGATGAGAAATGTGAAAGACGTTGTGAATTCCAGCCAATCTTTCAGGCAGATCTACTCTATAATCCATTTTCCCAATCTTCTCGATGATAGGGAACGGTCCTACAAATTTTGGTGCTAGCTTTCCGGCGGATCCAAAGCTAACGACGTTCCTTAAAGGGGATACCTTAAGGAAAACCCTGTCCCCAACCTCAAACTCAAGGTCGGTCCTTCTTTTGTCGGCGTAGGATTTCTGTCTGTCTTGGGCTATCTTCATTCTCCTACGTATCAAGTCCACTTTCTCTGAAGTTTCTCGAATCATGTCTAGCCCAAGTATAAGCTTATCTGTAGACTCCCACCAACAAGTTGGTGATTTGCACAGTCTTCCATACAAGGCTTCGAAGGGTGCCATGCCGATGGTAGCTTGGTAGCTGTTGTTGTAGGCAAATTCCACTAAAGGAAGGTGATCCTCCCACGTCCCTCCAAAGTCAAGAACGCAAAGTCTTAAAAGATCCTCTAAAACTCTATTCACCCTTTCTGTCTGGTCATCTGTTTGGGGGTGATAGGCCGTGCTCAAACATAGCTGTGTGCCTACAGCTTCTTGCAGACTCCGCCAAAACTCACTTGGGAAAATAGGGTCTTAGTCACTAACAATGCTGGAGGGTATCCCATGGAGTCGAACTATTTCCTTGAGATAAAGAGATGCTAGAGATGAGGCAGTCCTTCTACTCTTGATAGGTATAAAGTGGGCGCTCTTAGTAAGCCTATCCACTATTACCCAAATGCTAGTGTTGCCTCTTCTTGACCTAGGTTGTCCATCAATGAAGTCCATTGAAATGCTATCCCACTTCCACTGTGGGACCTCTAGAGGGTGAAGTAGTCCTCCAGGCTTCTTTTGTTCCACCTTGACCCGTTGGCAGGTCATGCACTTAGAAACAAAATCTGCCACGTCTTGCTTCATGCCGCTCCAAAAGAAAGTCCTTTTTATATCCTTGTACATCTTATCACTGCCTGGGTGTATAGTCATCTTGGAATGATGCGCTTCCTCGATAACCTTCTTTGTCAACTCCCTTGCTTGTGGGACGCATAATCTTCCATCTCGTCTCAGCCAACCGTTATCATCGATGGCGTATCTACTGAGGTGACTAGAAGTCTCACCCCTAATAAGTTTATCAATCACATCAACAAGCTGAGGGTCTTTACGTTGGGCAACCCCTATTGAGTCTAAGAGAGTAGGGCGTACGTCGAGAGATGCTAACAAACCCGGTACAAAATCCGAGGAGGGCCTATAGTTAAAACTAGAAATATACTCCAAGTTTTTCCTTTCCACAAAGAGAGGGCTTAGGGTCAGTTTATTTCGGCTCAACGCGTCTGCTACCACGTTTCCTTTTCCGGGAGTATAGGAAATTCCAAAATCATACAAGGCAAGAAACTCCATCCATCCTTGCTGCCTCAAGTTAAGATCCTTCTGGGAAAAGAGATATTTCAACGATTTATGGTCAGTGTATAATTCGAACTTCTCACCTAGGAGATAATGGCGCCAAGACTTAAGCGCAAAGACGATGGAGGCTAACTCAAGATCGTGGGTTGGGTAGTTCTTTTCATGAACCTTCAATTGTCTTCCGCCATAAGCTACTACTCTTCCTTCTTGGATTAGAACAGCGCCTAGTTCCGTTCCACATGCATCCGTGTATACTGTGAGCATTTTTCTTCCTTCAGACAGAGTTAGAACTGGGGCTGTTGTAAGAGCCCTTTTTAATCATTGGAAAGCAATGTCACAGTCCAAATCCCAAGTGATCGCCAGATTCTTCTTTGTTAGCCTTGTGAGTGGGGCTGAGATTTTCGCGAAATCCCTAATAAACTTTCGGTAAAAACCGGCTAGCCCAAGAAAGCTTCGAACTTCGGTTGCATTTCTTGGTGTCTTCCAATCTTATACTGCCACCACTTTCGCGGGGTCCACAGCCAACCCTTCTTTGGACACTATATGCCCAAGAAACCTTACTTCTTTTCTCCAGAAGTGACACTTGGAGAATTTGGCTTTTAGTTGATGTGCACGGAGAGTATCCATGATTTCTTTCAGATGCTGAGCATGTTCTTCCTCAATCTTTGAGAAGATTAAGATATCATCTACGAAGACAACCACAAATTTGTTAAGGAATTCTCTGAACACCCTGCTCATTAGGACTACGAAATAAGCGGGTGCGTTTGTCAAGCCGAAAGGCATGACAAGCCACTCGAAGAAACCGTCTGGGGTTCTGAACGTTGTCTTATCAATGCTGTCTTCAGCTACTCTTAGCTGATGGAACCCAGTTGCCAGATCAAGTTGGGAGAAGACCGTCGCACCTACAAGCTGATCAAACAAATCGTCGATTCGGGGAAGAGGGTGCCTATTTTTCTTGGTCAATTTGTTTAACTCCCTATAGTCGATGCAAAGGCGAAGCGAACCATCTGGTTTGGTTGTGAACACCATTGGAGCACCCCATTTTGAAATGCTCCGTCTAATGAACCCCTTTTCAAGAAGTTCTTTAACCTGCTTACTGAGCTCCTTTCTCTCCCTTGGAGCCATGTGTCTGACAGGTAAAGCTACAGGCTTTGCGATATCCACAAGATATATGCGGAAGTCTATTTCCCACCTCGGAGGTAAGCCTTTCACTTCCTCAAAGACATCCGGATATTCCCGGACTACTCTAGCTGATTGCAAATTCTCGTCAGAAGCATCAAGCGACTCTAGATAACTAAGCATAACAGCATTCAAGGGATTACAGGAAATTTCTAGAGTATTACCAAGCCGAGTCACGAGTCTAACTACTCTTTTCTCACAGTCAAGAATGGCACTATTACTGGATAACCAGTCCATGCCTAAGATCAAACCATATCCCGAGAAGCCCAAAACAAAGGCACTACAACTAAATTCAACGCTGAGAATAGAGATTTTCAAACCCAAACAAAACATTGACAAGTAAGCGGAGCCCCCAATTGGATTTGAAACTACTAAGGGATCTTCTACCATACTAGTGTCTAGATGCAGAGATTCTACTAAGGCAGATGAAATAAAAGAGTGTGATGCGCCAGAGTCAAAAAGTGTACGAACTGGATGATCATAAAGATAGACTACACTTTCTACAGAAATATTACTACCTCGTTCCTACTGAGGTGCCACTAGCGCATGAACCTGACCCCCTGAAGTGGATCCGACTTTCTGCCCCTGCCCTTTCTTCTTTGGGCAGTCCTTAGCTTGGTACCCAGTTTCTCCACAATGGAAGCAACCACCCATCTTCGCCTTCCTTTTCCGGCAGTCTTTTGATATATGGCCCACAATGCCACAGAAATAACATTTCCTTTTCTCACGTGTCTTGTTATTATTGTTGTGGTCCTTTCCTCCTTGACTATTATCCGTCTTCTTATTTGATGATTCTTCCGTTTGCTGGTTCATGTAGAGGAGGAGGAGGAGTAACAACATCTGTAGCTGGGGAGTAAGGTCCCCAGACATGCTGAAACAGAAAGGAAAAATTCAAAACGAAGGATAGAGTGGGATACATAGGGCACATGGCTTTGGGGGATTTTGTCATTTTATAAATATAACACTTTTTCTAAATGCTTCTTTAAACTTTCTTTTTGAAAACAATTTTCAAAAACTTTTATCTTGTCTGGTAAAACTACGCTCTGATACCAAGTGAAACACCCCACCTCCATTAAGGTCACTCACGAAGGGAATGCCTTAACTTTGGTGGAGGTTTATAAGTAAAAGCCACAGATGAACTCAAGACATATATAAATACACAAATTTTAAACAGCGGAAACCAAACAAACTTTTATTTCATCAATACATGTATCAAACAAAGATTTCCATAATTGTCTCAAAATACTTCCAACATTACAACCTCATAACTGCCTTGATTATTAAAGAAGCATGAAAACATAAATAAAGTGACAAAAATCCCCATAGTGATATCCAAAGCCATTATCCGAGCAAGAAAGATCCAAATCATACATCTACGTTCTTGGTGCTTGTAAAGAGCCTGACTGAGTTGAGCTGTTTCCTCCCTGTGACCTGGGGGGAAACGAAAGAAAAGAAGACGAAAAGAAAATAGGGTCAGACATAAAGCCTGAGTAAATCTAGTAACTCTTCAATATGTGAATAAGAAAAGGGTATGATGGATGTAAACTAAAAATAGGAAAGTGTCACAAGCTAAGGAAGTGTCGAATGTACTATCACACCCATACTATATCTCTGCACCTATTTGAATCTATTCTAACTGGCACCCTATGGGGAGGGTGAAGTGATCCCCATTCTTGTTAAAAGATCGGCTCCTACTTGCGTTAACATGTGTCATACGACCCCCAAGAATTGTAGATACCTATGCTGGTCCCACCATGGGGTGTATCAAGACCCATAGTGGCGGCCTCGACACAAAACTAGAAGGCATAGGTTATACTACTGGTGTACCCAGTGCCCTGGTTGTCTGCTCCAGAGTGTGTGCGCGCCCGCACCCCGTTAGACCTGCACTATGCACCCACCGCCGTCGTTTGACCGGTTACAATCAGCCCAGTAATCGTGCCCCACCCTGCCTAGTTTTAGGGTACCGTTGATACCTAACTTTGGGTTACTGCTGAAACGGGTCCCTCGTTACCAGGATTTTCTAGTCAAACATGTTAAGTGGTTAAGTGTCTGTATTTACCTAACCCCACCCATCAATTCTTGTTAACATGTTGAATTTTGTTAAGTGTTATAGTTGACTTAACCCTATCATCTGTCCTTAGCCTCTTAGGAGCACCAGACCACTCACATTAGACAGGTATTGCTACGGATATTGGATGTGCCGGTCGGTTCCGGGCAGGTTTACACCGTAGCTCAGTCTAACCTCGGGTCCTTATTGGGCTCAATGCTTAACCACCCACATTGGATAGGTGTTGTTGTGACTAATGGACAGCCGGGTGGGTCCGGGCAGGTTTACATCACAAATCAATCCAACCTCGGGTTAAGCATATCGTGTTTTCTAAATTTATATATTTTATTACTTCTCAACCATATGTAAATATCATATCTTTTATTTTTGATTATTTCAATTCATACCGCTTATGTGTCATAATCATTGGCATGTGCCAAACATGCCAACATATATTTTCATATTTTACACCCAATGTTATTACCCCCATTTGTTCGCAACGTTATAACATGTGTTGGGCTTGTCACAATTTAGCCCAACTTTATAAACGTGAGGAAAAGGGGAAATAATGAACATGTAATATATAAAGGTGTGTGGCGCATGAACTTGCAATTTGGCGATTCAACTAACATATAACATGGGTCATGTGAACTTGCATTCGAATCAAAGTATGACTAAGTAGGTGACATATGAAATGGAATAGCTTAGGCAAATACAAACTTGTGTTTAAACATGTTAACTTGGCATAATATCAACCACAAAACTAGCATGTTGTATATTCACAAAAATGTCCAATTTTTACATCTAATCATATAGCCTATTTCAACCTGAACTTGCATAGTTTATGAAACCCAAACGATGTTTGACATAGAACCAATTATATTTTGCAAATAAACATGAACTTGCATAGTTTATGAAACCCAAACGATGTTTGACATAGAACCAATTATATTTTGCAAATAAACATGAACTTGCATAGTTTATGAAACATAGATCCAATTATACTTGCAAAGATAGATCTAATTATACTTGCCTAAAAACATAAGGATGATATCATAGGTTTTTTGGTCATGTAGGCATAAAAGGTCTATAACATGTTTACATAAATTCTAATTTAGACTAAGGGAATATACATAGTCCATGCCATCGACATATACAAAAAGGGATCAATTTCTAGTTTTTGCCACAAGCTTGCAAGTGCCATTGTTTTTCATATACAATTGTTCAATAGGCTTGCATCAATCAGTTTATGCCACAAACATCAATACACAAGTCATGATAGAACCATTACAATAAACAAAGATTATAACAACACGATTTTATTTTCATTTACATCGAATCACATCACAGTTTTTATTCATATTTTGAAAGGTCACTATACTTACAACGTGTGACGAATTCTTGTTTTCTGATTTCTGTTATTCTGATTTGGAGATGCTCTCCTTTGGGTAGCAAAGTTGCGTTGAATGATTTGATTAAGCTTTAATCTTCTTCTAATTTGATTCGTCTCTTAGGCCTGTTGGCTTGTCCCTAGGCTTTCTAATTGACGGCCATTCCTAGTTCCTCTCCAGCAGCATGACGGCTTTTGTATTCTATTATTTGTGTGAATTTAGGGTTAGACTTGAGTTGTATTTATAGAATTTTAAATTGTTTTGAGCCGTCAGATGAAGATAGGAGGAATCTAAACCATATAAAATTCAAAGAGCCAATCAAGAGGTGACACGTAAGCCCTAGTGACTCAGCCAAGCATCAGAATTCGACCAGACCCTGACCAGGCCAGCCAGGGCCTGACCAACAGGTCTTTCTGACCTAGGCGCACTTGGCAGGTGTGCCAGGCTAAAAATGTACTGGCGCACTTCCCAAGTGCGCCAGTGCATTCTGACCCGTTTTCTGGTTTTTTTGCCCCACTTCGTCCGTCCGTATCTTCTTCATACGATATCCGTTTTATGCAAACTTGGACTCTATCTCAAGCAGAATTTCGAGAAGAACGCAATGGCGTAACCCATTTCCCCTTATTTCATCATTTACAATTAATTATACTTTAATTTGTGAAGCTTAACGTTATAGAATTCACGGGGTGTTACATTTGCACTTTGGCTAAAACCGATAACCAGAGCTTTGATACCAAATGTGACGACTGCCTATAATTCCCACACTTAACAAGGGAAATAATGTGATGAAAGACGTGCTAGGCAGCTATGGACGATCAATGAGATATGAAACACATGTGAAACCTGTCATATGACTCATAATGCAAGGATAAAATATTATAGAACATATACAATAGGCTATAATAGTGAAGCATATCTGAGTAGAAACTTGAACTTCCATAATAATTAGAAAGAATATCCATACATCTTTGGATTACAACATAAGTACCTGTAAAAAAATTCCTCGCTACAACACGCAGTGTAAACACCAATCATAACAGCGGAAACATCCAATATGTATAATAGAGAAACTAATACGCAAACCACCTGCTCGTCATCGCTCCACAACCTCACCTCACTAAGCTCTGCTACCTGTAAGATGCTACTCAATCTAGCCATCCACAATTGGATGAACAACCCAAGGTAATAAGAGGAAACATAAAACCTTGAGTCAGACAGCAGTCTTAATGAGCAATAAAACAACTATCTAGCATCATCAATAAAGTATATGAGAATAGGTAGATTAATCACCTAATCTACCAACATCAACAGAAAGAACCCAAATCCGTCTTCCCTACATCGGATAATGATAGCCTTTACAACAATCAGGTAGAAACAAACAGGTCATAACAATCAATTATTAAGCGTAGACCATCCGAATCGATATCAGCATCTCTCAAGCACAAGCCCCGAAGGCCTAAACCAACATCAGACAAGCATCCAAGAGACATCTCCTTCGACATCGAATAATTTACACAAGACGATACAAGTAAACAATTGTTCATTCATGACTCTGGCTATCACTGTCAATCCCGCTTCGAAACCGTTGTCAATCGCATGATGGCCAACCCTGCCACATGTCAAGGGCTAATGGTAACCCCGGTTCTAGCAAAAACTCCATACGCCATACAACAAAACGTATCTAGGCATTTCAATGATACCCAGGGTACTCGACCATCAAACCAGTCTTTTAGGCGTCCCTATTATAACCTTGCTTTGAGCCAGCTAAAACCTATGATGACAATAAACTCTCAGCCTTCAATATCTCTAGTCATCCTCCTTGACGGCTATTCATAGCTCAAGCAACCCTTTCGAGCAACCACTATCCATCAACTCATCACTTTGAGTTATCTTCACATTCGTTGCATTACGATGATCAATGAATACTTCACTATGCTTCTAACATTTCTCCTTGAATTTGGGTCGAAGCTAGAACCATCGTCGACTCAAAAACAAGCTTCGTTTGGTCGATACTACATTTCATAACATATTCAGCTTTTTCTCTATGAAAATCTAGCCACAATGTCAAAATAGTCTTTTGCACCGTTTCTGAAATGCTATTATATCTCCTAGTTCAATTCTGCATCCATCTGACGTGAAAACTTGGCAAATCATCAATACTGGCTTTCACAGCGTTTAGGAAATGCTACCATATCTCTATGCAATTCTGGATCAGTCTGATTATCGACCTATCAAGACAGCCCAAAAACGTGTGCACAACACATGTTTTTATGTGCATGGTCCATGCTCCAAAAGTGGCAAATCCATTGACCTTTTATAGTGTTTCTGAAATGCTATCATAGCTCAGGCGCGATCCATTTCATTCGCGACCTAAGAAAACTCGTGCGACTTAAGAAAACTCATGCACGACTTAACTTAGATCATTCCCAATCCACAACTTTTAATAGAGTTTCCCAAACGTTGTCAAATCTGGCACAATCCATCCCTTTGCGCGACCTAAGGACTTTTCATGACGTTTTCTAAGCGCTGTAAATTTCCAGAACTTGATTTTTTACACGATTCTTGAAAATTCACCCGATCCGCTTGATTTTTCTTGACGAGCCATGATTTTTCAACTTGCCAAACACGCCTTAACTCTCCGACCATCTCAGCTCAAAATCAATCAATTTCATCCAACAAATCGTCAAACATCAAAATGACGATTCAACAAATGATTAAATAAATATATATGGATCTTAACATAGAATTAATACATGAAATTACCATTTATAAATTGCTAGAATAGATCCTATGGTGATTTGAATTGAAATCATACTTACATCGATTAGATCTATATGGAAAATTTTTTGAAATGGCAAACATAAGATCACAATCCATACACTTGATTGAATTCGTGTGAGAGATGCTTATCACTCACTAATTCTTCGAATTAACTCGAAGTCGCTAAATTCTCAATCCAGACAGTGAAGAGTATGCTTCAAACCTTTTGATTTGATGCGATCTCTCTTCACTTGACGTAGATCTAGCTTCAAATGATGTAGATCTTTGATTGTCTTATGTAGATCTAGAATTTTAATGGTGGAAATGTGTATTTGATTGAGCAAGGAGGATCACGAGCTCAACCAAATGAGAGAATGAAGAAAGTAAACTATTCTTCATGCCTCTAACCCCTTATTTATAGCCTCCCACAGCCCACTAATGGGCCTCTTCAAATCAGCCCATCAATGGTTGAAAACCTAAACAGAAAAATGTGTAGCACTAAAATTTCGATTCCTCCCAAACTGCTGAACCAAATCTTTAATGTGACCACTCTACGAAATTAGCAACACCATTTCCTTTCCAAAGAAGTTGATCTCAGCACCCGATTCGATCACAACCAAAAGTTATGCCCTGTACAAAACTGACTGAGGCAAAATGGTCACAAATAAAATTGGTAAAAATTATGGACATGTCTTGCATCCCCATAAACAACATATTAAATTATGAGAATAATCCAACCCTCAAGGAATTAATTAAAAATATTTTACGATCCTCCGATATGTAAAATGCGGGCTTTTACAATCTCATCATATATCTCATTTTGCTCTCCTCACGAAACGAAATCACAAATCTCACTGTAAATCTCCTTTCTGATATATCGTCTGAGATATTGCAATATCGAACGATATATCGACCAAGATGAGATACTGGAATATTGTTCAAGATTTTGGTTTTTCTGGTTAAAAATTAAATTGCGCCTGAACTAAAACAACAATTAGAAAACTAAAATCTAGCCATGATAATATCCTGCTACTAGCATTTTGCATGTTAAATGACCATATCATATGTTCATATATGTTCTTTAATGCTTATGATTTTCATATTCGTCTTTTTTTTACATACACGCTACCTATGAAATAATGCATTTTATGTTCATCTTATGCTAAACTTTTTAAAATTTTGGATTTTCTTATGTTTTATTTCTAAAATAATTCTTGTATATGGATCATATGTTGTAAGCACTAATCTATTTGCATTGTGTTATATTTCTACTTTAAACATATTTTGATTTAGAGCATGAATGATCTTTCGTAAATTAAGAATAATAAAGTGATTTTACAGTTCAAGTTTAAGTTACTATGTTTATAATAACATTCGTTAAAATCATTGTGTAAGAATAACATTTTTTGACATATCACATACCCAGAGATTGTTCTGATATGAACTTTCAGACCCGAGATGGAAATCCGAGATGAACCCCCAATACGAGATCAAGTCTCTGAAATCCCTCAAATGAAACGCGGCCGATATCCGAGATTTAAAACCATGGATCTAATAAATCATATTTGGAACTTTTCTAGCACTCGATGAGACTTTGTTGTTGCTGTTGACTTTGGTATTGCTGAGTATGGTGTTGTTACCTAATATTGTTGTCTTATTTTATTTTTGTTTAGGTAACATAATATTTTTGTAGTTTTTCGTTAATTTTATGCAATTTCACTAGTTGTAGTATATAATCACTTGTTTAAACACAAAATACAGTACAACTACTAATAATTCTAAGATGCAAAGAAATATATAAATGATTACTTTCCCTATTCATGTTTATTCTTCAGAAATTCTCTCCTTCTAAGCTCTGTGTACTCTCATTGGTCTTCAGACAAGTGCAAAGTGTTGATGAGCAAAACTTATCCTTCTTCTCTCTATTGATTGCTAGCAAGAAGTTGATCGATTCCGGACAATCTTCCTTAGTGTTGGATTGCTCAAGTCTCCATACACAGTTATACCTATTTTTGGATTCAAGCAATGGTTTATTAATTTTTGCCTAATCTGCTCTGACTGTCCAATTTTTTTTGCTGCTTTCGCTCTCAACAGCCTAACAAATGATCTTTGGTAAGGTTGGGGTTATGTACTCTTTTGAACCCAAACCATAGTTTCCTAACAATTCTCCGGGACTAAAGCTTTCTCCACTCTTGGAGTTTTACCACGACTATTGTTTGATTGAACATCTTAGGCAATTTTCTAAAGTGGTGATTTCTATTTAACGTGCCCAACTAGCATGTCACAAATATTCATGAATTGATAGGAATATAATGCATGTTTATTATCTGGGTTGTATATTTGTTTAAACAACTTATTTGCTGTCGTTCTTTAGGGAGACAAAAAACACTAAAATAATTATAAAAGTGTAAAAATAAATAAGAATATTTAGGTATTTAATAAACCTCAACAAATGCATTTTATTTTCAGATCCACTAGGATTCTTTTTTTAACTTGAACATTTGAGAATCAAATGTTTGCATTTAACGATTAATTTTTCCATGACAACCTTTATAGAAGATCAGGTTCTTTTGACGATCAATGTTCTTGCGATTATAGCAACTATTGATTTTCCCCAAAAAATTCACCACTTTAACCGATGTCTTGAATAGGATTGGTTGAGAATATACATTGGATGTAACAAAGATCATAAACTTTCGCAGCAGTTTAACTTCCATTAGTAGTCGTTCCGCTAATCGAAGCTCAAACATTTTGTAAATCATATCCTTCAAAACTGCATCTTGCGGCATCAACGTCAAAATCAAAATGCATTTTGAGGTGACGTAAGTGGTCTGAAAAATGTTTAATTGGGGTAGAAAGTTAGTTGTGAGTGGAGAAGATGAAGATGAGTTGTATATAAAGATGTTAAAGGAGCTATAAGGATAACCTTTGAAGAATATTTTTTTGAGCCATAGTTGAACAAATGCTTGGAAGCTAAGTGTTTTTTCAACTAGTGTCCCGTTCAATATTGATTCACCATGCTATCAAAGCCCAAGTGCATAATATACTTGTAACGACCTGAGAGATTTGCGACCTTGGTAATCGACATAAACTTAATGTCGACTATCCAAGAATCGAAAATACCGAAAAGTTAATAGAAAGAAGTTAGAGAGTGAGAATAGATAAGATAGAAAATTAGAATAGAAGAAGAACATAACAACAGAATCAGAGTAACATGAATCTCACAGCAGAACGAATAAAATATAGTATACAACATAACTTGAAATAAAATCAATATATGTATACAATACCATTATCGAAGTACAACACTTACAACACAGGGGAAAGAAACACTAGCTATATGATCCTGAAGCCTCCTACTCCAAGCTCTCCAAGTATATCTGAAAAATCCCAACTACTTGACGGCCCGTACAAAATTAGGCACCCAAGAGTTTAGGGAAAACAAAACAAAATAAACTCTGGGTCAGTCATGTGACTGGTGTGAGTAAACTCCAACCATTTGTTTAACTTTTAAAATCCTTTTAAAAGAAAGAATAATCATAAGACCAATCCACACATAAACACATATGGTTTTTACCTTACGGTAACCCAAAATGTTCTTTTTATCAAATTTCTTCTGATATTATAATAATGTCTAAATCAAATAGATAGCAATCTAGTAGAACGCTTTCATCTCGCGCTCTACATATATAATATACAATCAAAAATCGCGGGCTCTTATTGGATAATGAATTCCCAACTATGACAAGGTATGGAACCACCTTCCGATCAGTGTAATCTAGAAGCGGTACACTAGAGTTCAACAAGAACATCTTGTAACTCAGCCACACATAACCGACCATTCATTTTGCTTGAATGTTCCGAATATATTGTCACCTTACAGTTGGTATACCAACATAACTGTTCCTAGGAGATACAGAATTGAAAGAAGTAACAAATATGAATATTCTCTAGATGTTGACAATATACCCTAATTGGGTGCGACCCACTTAGCCATGTTGCCTTTCCGATTTATGTCATTTCTCGGTTGATGAGACTTGAGGTCATAACGTATCAATATACATATCACATCTTTATTTCTTTTGAATGTCACATTGTCATGCCCGCCAAATCACAAATTGATTTCTCCAAAAATATCACGGGTATACAGCTAAGAGAAAGGAATTCCCTGCCACCAAACGTAAATACGTTTGAAGAGATCAACTTACACGATCTATTAAATATACTCTGTTAGACATTCTTCCATATAGGTCGTCTTGAGACTGGACAAACCGAAGGCACTATGCTATAAACCCATATTAGGAAATTTCTACCTAGGATTTGCCAGAACGACCCTTGCATATACTCTATCTTCAATTATCTTCATCATATTTGATTCGTAACGCTAATGCCCATATAGAGTGGTTTTCAGATAATAAATCTGATCTCGGTCTCTCCGTATTGACAACGGAAATGGTCAAAAACTTTGATAGTCAGTTATTTAACTACCAAAGGAAAACATTTGTATAAACAACGGTCGTATTTCCAAATGGAAATCTTACCGAGCAAATCATCAGTCACCACTGATCCCCTTTAATTTAATTTGTGATTCAATTATCCATTTCCCTATTCCTGTTTCCATATATTCGTATATTCTTATTTTCTAAATTTAGAAAATATACATTATTAATCATTGGAAAACATTTCCATATTTACTGTCATTTCTATTTTTTTATTAGAAAACATTTCTGATTCTTATTTGGAAAACATTTCCAAAAATCCTTCGTTGGATTTAAATAGATGTTTAAATAAAACATTGCTATGCCAACTCAAACCATTACACTCATTAACTAAATTCACTTAACCAACCTTCACTATCGAACCTTAACCATTCCTTAGTTAAAAATGAAGTCAATCAAGTTGGGGTATAACTGCCTCTCAGACCTTAATTGAACAACAATTCTAACCTCAAAATAGACAAAGTACCCTTTTAAATATATAACAAACTTCCTTACGTAACTCTCGGGTTCTATTTATGAATCCACTTCTTTTACAGAAATCATTTGATTATAACAATAGTGTTATAATCCCATGCTTACGAAATATAATAACTTGAATATAACTTTTATTTATTAATTTGGATAAATAAACAAATAACTAATTTATTGATAAATAAATAAATCTTGATTAAAAACGGAAAGTGAATAGTACTTTCCTGAATTCGATATAATCGAATTTCAACGTATAACTCCCTTTCGAAAAATCTGTATTCGATTTAACTCTCTTTCGAATAACTTATATTTGATTTAACTCTCTTTCGAATAAATTATATTCGATTAACTCCCTTTCGAATAACTCTATTCAAATAACTCTATTTCGAATAACTCAATTTCGAATAATTATATTTGATAACTTTATTTCGAATAACTCTATTTCGATAACTCCCTTTCGAATAACAATATCTAATAACTCTATTTTGGAATAACTCTATTTGATAACTCTATTTCGAATAACTATATTTCAAATAACTCTATTCGATAACTCTCTTCGAATAACTATATTTGACAACTCTATTTCGAATAACTCTATTTCAAATAACTATATTTGATAACTTTATTTCGAATAACTCTATTTCAAATAACTATATTTGATAACTTTATTTCGAATAACTCTATTTCGATAACTCCCTTTCGAATAACTATATTTGATAACTCCTTTTCGAGTAAACTAATATTCAATTAATGAGACGACCCGAAATTCCCTGTAAAGGAAAGCCCAGATTGAGTTGAGAACATGACAAATCATAACGCAAACAGAAGAACATTTCATTGTTATTACAACAATTACATCAGAGTACAAGAATATACAGAGTCTGAATGAATAATTTACAACAGAAAATCTCAGAGATTTAAATTACATTTAAATACATAGCAGCAGAAAAATAATACATATCACAATTGTAAGAAATACACGGATACAGAGTGCTCCGAATATAGCTCCAGCTGTAAACCAGGATCCTGTGAATATAATATCTGCAAAACCAAAACTACTAGCTGCACGTGTGGAAAATAGGGGCACCCAGAGTTTAGGTTAAAGCAATAAACTCCAGGTCAGTCATGTGACTGGTGTGAGAACTAAAACAGTTATAAATTTGATTTTTAAAGTTAGGTAAATCAAGGGACCACGCCATATAACACAGAACGGGTTTTAACCCTAAGAATACTAGTGCATCAAAATAACAGCGCAATGCTAAAGAAAAAAATGAAGCTATTATAAGACTCAGGTCCCATCACACAATGCAACGCAAGCCGGAGGATAGAATTTTTACCTTATAATAGCCAAAAATGCTTGGTACGTGAAATTTCATATTTTATTATTACTATAAGTGAATAAATCAACTTCAAATATAAATGTATCAGTCATAGGAGGCGTAGGTACCCATATATTACGTCTCCATACTAGTTCTACAATTAAAATCACACAATGTCATATTAGAAGTTGGATTCCATCTATGAACCGAGGCAAGGGATCAACCTGTGTACATTCGTGACACCCTAGCAAGTGCCTCAGGATTCAGTCGCAATTCCACCCGATCGGTAGGGCTAGTCATTCGTCGATGATTGGTTATACCATAAACTATATGTTAGCCAGTTCTATCGAACCTCAAAATTGGTCAGTATGTCGACCATATCCATCAGTCCCGTAGTGACCGATATAATATCCATCAGCCCTGCAGTGCCGATATATCTGAGGTACCTTATCTCCCATCAAGTAATAATAGTATGCAACATCCACATAAGTAAATAGCCTGGGCTCCATACCATGACGTTACTTGCAGCAAGAACTAACATATGTCCATTTCCATACTGTCCTTCCCATTTTTTGTTCACACCGGGGTGTGAGGCTCGCGAATTAACGCTACATAAAGATATGCTATTTAAAGCCATGCTTTGATCATCAACCACAAGACTTTTCTTTTCAACAAAAGCCTTGATCTTTTGCATATCAGCATGCCACACAGGAAATTCATGCCATGCGATTGATGTCTATCGATATATAACCTCTGAGCTCGTACATCTCATAGAAGGGCGTTAAGCAAGAGAATAAATTCTCCGAACCAAACAGATAAATATTTAATAGAGATCAATCAACATAGAATAAAATCCAATGTTAGACACACATCCATTTACAAGTCCATTTTAGGTCTGAACGAAACCAGGGGCACCTTATTCCTAGTCCCCATATGTCCAATACAAGAGAGAGGCCCTCGCATATCCGTCGATCTCTAAGTACGTATGGACAATCACCACTTATTACCTCGTCTTGGGTGTACATCCAAATCAAGACATCAGTAATCATCCAAACGATGTGATGACCTCCGGTCTTCAACCACCGTCTTCATCATCAACTTATCGTCGAATTAGTTATTCAGAATGGGTATAAACCCGGCCTTTCTGAATAACCCGCGTATTTTATAAACAAATGCTATATAAAAACACCAACATACGCCTGATTCCAATTCTGAATATTCTTTTATTTAAATATTTATATCATTTGGGAAAGGTTCCCATTAATTTTATCAAAGATAAATTATTCAAATTTATTCTTTAATCTTCCTTTGGATATCAATTCTAAACCAATTTAAGGTTTATCAACTAGTCGGGATTAACGAGCCATATCAATGTTATCATTTATTTTATTTCTCAATCCCAACTTGTTCATCCCATGGAGCAAAACTGATAATACTCCATATCTAACACCACGGTATTATCGGTAAATTTAATTACCATTTCACGTCCAAATCTAATTAAAGATGTAACTATTGCTTGGAGCAAAACTGGTGATACTCCACTCTTGATCATTTCCCAATTTGATAATTTAAATTATCACATTCGCAGTTCAATCTAATCAAAGATTTATTAAACTCCACTTGGTTTTAATCTTCCCACAAATTATTATTAATGATTAATTAACTTTGGAAACACAAACATGTTGCATCGACAATCTTTACCGTACTATTGATTTCTGCCGATATATAACCTCTAAGCTCGTACGTCTTAGAGAAGGGTGTTAAGCAAGAGAATAAACTCTCTGCCACCAAACATTTATATATTTAGCAGAGATCAACCATACAGTTCGAAATACAATGTTAGACATGTAATCCTGTCTTTAACTAGGTTAAAGAGCTAATGTCATTTAAAACACAGTTCATGATAAACCCAAAATCATATTCTATTAATTATGGAATTTTCACTGAAAAACGGATCAATATATAATTGATATCAATTTCTGTATCCGACTAATAATATAAATGGAATAACGACAAAGCCTTTTAAATTCCATATATAGTAACAGTCTTCCTCCACAGAAGCTCACTTCGATTATTGCAAATCGAATTCCATTCCATTCCAATTTATTTTATTAAATTGGAAAACTTTAATTTGGAAAATTTCCTTTTAAATCTTAATAAAAAGATTTATAAATTCCAAATCACATTTCATGGTTAATCGGGTTAAAGAACAAATGTCATTTAAAACATCGTTCACTATAAACCCAAAAGTCCAATTCTTCTATTCAATTCCAATCAAATATTAATTAATTGGAAAACTTCCCTAAATCTTAAATTAAAGATTTATTCTTTTCTCAACTGGGTTTAAGAAAAGTGTTAATAAAGAAACCATTCACGATAAACCCAAAATCCCATTTGATATTAAATACAAGGCTCTGAATAGAAATTATATCGACTTATATTCAATATCAAATTCTGAAACCAACAAATATCGTAACGGAAATAATGATATAAATATATCTTCCAAATTTCCATAACAATATCTGTATAATCACGAAATCCAACATTGAAATATTCCAAAGATGATTTCCATTCAAATCCACTCCAATTCATTTATTGGAAATTCTAGTTATATTAAAACCCATACTCAATCCATTTTATTTTATTTAAAAATTATTGTTTTTCAAATCTAGTTAATAACTAGTTCATTTTGACAAAAATATATTTTTTATCTTCACAAATGTAGAATTTTTCATCCCAATCCTTTCCAAATCATTTATTATGATTTTACACAAATTATTGATATTTTTAATATTTTTATCAAGGCCCGTACAATCGGTTTCCAATAACGGCCACCGTATTGCACTTACAACGACCTTTTTCAAATTTGATTTGGACGTATCTCCAAATCCAACTGTTAGATTCCAAATCTCTTGTATTCGTTGGAAATCTCTTTTCGATACGAACCTAAGGTTCTGGTTTTAGGAGAATCCGATAGTCGGATATCCCGTAATATCAATTCGAAGTCAATGGTCGAAATTCGCGAACGGCCGCAGCGCGGCGCGTTCTTTTCAGGCCATTAAATATATATATATATATAATATATATATATATTATATATTTCATCGATTTCCATTTAAATCGTATTTTATAAATCGTTTTAATTTCGTTTTAGAAACGATTTCAACTTCATTTTCAATTTTAAATCAAAATTGAATATTCTATATCATTATAATATATAAATGATAATAATTTCAAAATATCAGATTTTGAAATCATTTCCTTTTCGATATTCATTATAGAAATGAATAAAATCGATATAAATATCGTTTGCGTCCAAATGGCGCATATCTAATCAACATGGCTTCATATTTTTCAATATTTTCGTGTCCATCCTAAATCGTACATCAAAATCATATTTTGATCCATTACTGTATATTATTTTAAAATATCAATTATTTTAAAATATTCATTATTCATCATTTTAAAGTATTCTTTAATTTAAATTATTCGTTCTTTCTGAATTGGAATCATACACAGTCAATTACCATATAATGTTATTTATATGGATTTCATACACACGTGTACACAACAATAATCATACACAGTCAACCATCATCCAAAGTGCAATTTACAACTGTATAAGCGTTAAAACTAAATAATTAACGCTCAACACAGCATGTCAACCCATCGGTTGACATACAATTAAACAATTGGGATTAGTGTACATCAAATATCATCCCAATACCCGTGTGGGGTTTCAATCAACAAACACAGATTTTATTTGTGCAGTTGGGCAATGTGTAAAATATATCGTCCCAATCAGTATCAGATAAATGGGGTACATAAACAAATCGTCCGATTTGTAAATGAATATTTATTTTCAACACATGACCATTTTATATGGTTCATATATCCAATAAAAATTAAATTTTTATTGTTCAAATATTTTATTCCATACACGAATATTTTACATATTATATTCATTCAATAAAAATGATATTTTTATTATTCAAACATTTTATTCCATACAAGAATATTTTATATATATAATAAAAATGATATTTTTATTATCCAAACATTTATTCCATACAAGAATATTTTATATATTTTATATATACAATAAAAATGACATTTTTATTATTCACACTTTTTATTCCATACAATACAATCAACAATCACAATACAGTCCATTTCCACAACACAATACAATCAAACAAGCCGTCTATGGTCTGTGGACGACGGTGTCAGGAGCTACTAAGCCCCATCTACAACCTAGTATATATTTTACTGTAAAATAATTAGTGAGAAGAAGTTCTCACCTTTGGTTTCCACTCCGCCAGTTTTATTTCAGAATTTCTGAACGGTTTGAATTATGTTCGCTTTCAGTCGGTTCCATCGCAATCTGTTTTCAAGCGGTTTATATTAAAAATCACATTTTTAATATAGTACTATTTATTTAAAAATCACATTTTTAAATCATTGCTATTTCATATATTTAAAAAATCATATTTATAAAAATCTGATTTTTATTTCTAAAAATCATTTTTTTTAATTTCTAAAACCATATGCTAATTTTATTTTTAAGACAACGAATTTTATTTTTAAAACAATATGCGAATTTTATTTTTAAAACAATATGCGAATTTTATTTTTAAAACAATGTTATATTTATAAAAACAAATTTTTTATTACAAAGATTATATTTATAAAAATTATACTGATTTTATTAATATAAATTAACAAAAACAAAGTTAATAATTTGTTTAAAACCTTAATTACATTAATATATAATTAAAATAACTAATTAAACCAAAATTTTCCCTAATTACGTCAGATTAAAATCGGGCCACCCATTTCTTTTTTTCCCCCATTGCGATGTTGTCTTCCCCGTTACTTTAGAACCGCCTGGAGCAACTTAGAAGCTTCACCATTGCACGCACTCCCCAGACCCTCCGCCACTGATCAACCATCACCACTTTGTAGCCTGACACCCCCTCTTCCATCGCCCCTCATCCTCTTAATGCTCGACGCCACCCTGTACCTTCTAGAACCCATGAGCGGCGACTGGGTTGAGGGAAGATTCCGGCTAATACACATCTCGAAATCAAATCGTGGCCGTTGAAGTGAAGGATCTCTCTAAGCTAAAGAGATTCGCAGTTAAAAATTGGTTCGATCATTGTTTGGATTTTGCAATATTCGGTGGAGGAAATCGGAGTAGTTTGACCGTATATTATTAGAGTGGCAGCTGTAAATTGGGAGGATAGGTTAGGGTTTAAGGGAATTATATATTTTTTTTATTAATATTTTAATTCTATTTTTGGTTAAATGTGACACTTCGCGTCCGATCTCCAAACTAAACCCAACAACAGTCGGCCCCAGCTAAATACCCCTATTCTGGACACAATGGGATATGTTCCGTAGGCCAATTCAACTATTTCAATCAGTTTTTTATTAAAATCAAAATATAATTCAAAATATATTGAATTTAAACGTACATTTTAATTTACCGGGACCACATACTGACTCCAAAATTCCCAAAAAATAAATCTAGTTATGTTTTGATGATACAGTCCTAATAAAATTAATTTCGTCGAATTTGGACACTGTTTGAAAAATGGCCATTTTCCAGTCGATTAAATTCAAACTGAATTGACCAAATACGTTTAAATTCACCACCCTCACATATTGATTCCAAAAATTATGAAAATTGGAATCTAGCAATATTTTGACATTACAAATCCAACAAAAGTGGTCTCATTTAAAACGGAGGTCGTTTGCAAAATCTCTATTTTTAAGGGCCATTTTTTTATATAAAATTCCATAGTGACTACCCTGAATTTTCATCTGGACATAACTTTTTATTCCCACTGTGAAATTTGGTTTTTTCACATTTGTTGGAAAGATATTTTCAAACAAATTCCAATACTTTTGGTTTTACTAAAATCCGGTTTGTTTTGAATCCTGAACATTCAATTGAAAATTTAAATTGATTTTTCAAACTACAGCATCATTTCCAATTCCTTTTATAATTAAAATAAATATTTATATTCTAATTTTGATTTAAATAAATTTTTACATTCTAATTCTATTAAAAATAAATTTCTAGCCATTATTATTTAAAATAAATCATTTTAAATATACAAAATTCATTAAAATTGCCAAAATAAAAAATTTAAATTGGTTCTGATTTTCCGGGTTATTACAATCTCCCCCACTTAAAATCTTTTCGTCCTCAAAAAGGAACAAAGCTGAAAGTTGTTTAACTAATCAACTCAACTTTCATTTTGGCATTCATTCTTCAACTTTTCAGTTTCTAAGAATTTTCTAATTCTTCAAAAATTTGGCTAACACCCAAAATTTTCGAAAAATTTCAACATAACCTCCTTTGTACAGGGAGACATTTAAAACCTCAACTAGTCATGCAGGGCCCTCACCATCCAAAAAGAAAAAGAAAAAGCCAAGCGGCTCAAAAAATCACTAAAACCCAATAAAACGGTAAACATGTACCTATTTGTCGGGCATACAATTTTATTCCTCTGCTTAGCTTCCCAGCAATGACATGTTCACACATATATATGTACATGCATGCATTTCCAAACAATTTTCAATTCAGTTCAATATTTGGTTCAATTTGGCTAAATTTACCTTCATTTCTCTTATAGGTTTTATGGTTCCAATATATTTTTATTAATCAGAATAATAATCAAACAACACAACTAGCAATCAATTAGTTGATTATCTTTTCAAATTCATAATTTTTATATACTCAAAAATCATGTTTTTGATGCCAAATCACAAACAATAAATCCTATCTAGTTTTGGTTCTCATACTAGTCAATTGGAAATATATAGATATCCCACTTTCATCACTCGAACATAAGCACTGTAATGTGATCATAATTACCAGGATCAACTCCGGGTGACTACAGTGTGATTCTATATCCATCCAGTATATTGAGGCTTCGAATACATGCTAGCTAGGCATATATTAAAAATCTTCATATACTCGATTGTCCAAATCAATTTAAAATAAAATAATCATATATGTATAATAAGGTTTTAATTTCCAAAACAAATCTTGTTTTGATAAATAATACTCTTCTAACTCATTCTAGGATGCTACTGATCCCATCTCTAACGAGTCATCCTCATTGGATATAACTAATCCAATCTCTGATGAATTATTTCGCTTGGTTCTAATGTGCCTTGTTCTCGAGCTCTGTAAACCAAAGCTCTGATACCAAATGAGACAACCCGAACTTCCCCGTAAAGGAAAGCCCGTATTGAGTTGAGAACACGACAAATCAGAACACAAATAGAAGAACATTTCATTGTTATTATAACAATTACGTCAGAGTATAAGAATATACAGAGTTTGAATGAATAATTCACAACAGAAAATATCAGAGATTCAAATTACATTTAAATACATAGCAGCAGAAAATAATACATATCACAACTCTAAGAAATATATGGATACAGAGCATTCTGAATATAGCTCTTGCTATAAACCAGGATCCTATGAATATAATTTCTGCAAAACCAAAACTACTAGCTGCCGTGTGGAAAATAGGGGCACGCAGAGTTTAGGTTAAAACAATAAACACTAGGTCAGTCATGTGATTGGTGAGAGAACTAAAACAGTTATGAATTTGATTTTTAAAGTTAGGTAAATAAAGGGACCAAGACGTATAACACAAAACGGGTTTTAACCCCAATAATACCAGTGCATCAAAATAACAGCGCAATGCTAAAGAGAAAAATGAAGCTATTATAAGACTTATGTCCCATCACACAATGCAACGCAAGCCCGAGGATACAGTTTTAACCTTATAATAGCCAAAAATGCTTGGTACGTTAAATTTCATATTTTATTATTATTATTATAAGTGAAGAAATCAACTTCAAATATAAATGTATCAATCATAGGCGGCGAAGGTACCCATATATTACGTCGCCACACTAGTTCTACAATTAAAACCGCATAATGTCGTATTGGAAGTTGGATTCCATCTATGAACCGAGGCAAGGGAATATCCTATGCACATTCGACACACTTTAGCATGTGCCTCAGGATTCAGTCGCAACTGCACCCGGATCGGTAGGGCCGGTCATCTGTCGATGATTGGTTTTACCATAAACTATATGTTAGCCAGTTCTATCGAACCTCCAAAATGGTCAGTATGTCGACAATATCCATCCGTCCTGTAGTGACCGATATAATATCCATCAGCCCCGCAGTGCTGATATATCAGAGGTACCATGTCTCCCATCAAGTAATAGTAGTATGCAACATCCACATGAGTAAACAGCCTGGACTCCATACCATGACGTTACTCATAGCTAGAACTAACATATGTCCATTTCCCGACTGTCCTTCCCGTTTTTGGTTCACACTGGGGTGTGAGGCTCGCGAATTAACGCTACATGAAGCTATGCTATTTTAAGCCGTGCTTTGATCATCAACCACAAGAATTTGCTTTTCAACAAAAGCCTTGATCATTTGCATCTCAGCATGCCAAACAGGCAATTCATGCCCCGCGACTGATGTCTATCGATATATAACCTCTAAGCTCGTATGTCTCAGAGAATGGCGTTAAGCAAGAGAATAAATTCTTCGACGCCAAACAGATATATTTAATAGAGATCAATCAGCATAGAGTAAAATCCAATGTCAGACACACATCCATTTACAAGTCCGTTCTGGGTCTGAACGAAACCGGAGGCACCTTATTCCTCGTCCCATATGTCTAATACAGGAGAGAGGCCCTCGCATATCCGTCGATCTCCAAGTACGTCTGGATGATCACCACTTATTACCTCGTCTTGGGCGTACAGCCCAATCAAGACATCAGTAATCATCCAAACGATGTGAAGACCTCCGGTCTTCAACCACCATCATCATCGTCAACTTATCATTGAATCAATTATTCAGAATGGGTATAAACCTGGCCTTTCTGAATAACCCGCGTATTTTGTAAACAAGTGCTATATAAAAACACAACATACGCCTCATTCCAATTCGGAATATTATTTTATTTAAATATTCATATCATTTGGGAAAGGTTGCCATTAATTTTATCAAAGATAAATTCCTTAAACTTATTCTTTAATCTTCCTTTGGATATCAATTCTAAACCAATTTAAGGTTTATCAACTAGTCGGGATTAACGAGCCATATCGATGTAATCATTTATTTTATTTCCCAAACCCAACCTATTCATCCCATAGAGCAAAACTGAAAACACTCCATATCTAACACCACGGTGTTATCGGTAAATTTAATTACCATTTCACATCCAAATCTAATTAAAGATTTAACTATCGCTTGGAGAAAAACTGGTGATACTCCACTCTCGATCATTTCCCAATTTGATAATTTAAATTATCAAATTCGCATTTCAATCTAATCAAAGATTTATTAGAACTCCACTTGGTTTTAATCTTCCTAAAAATCAATATTAACGATTAATTAACTTTGGAAACACAAACATGCCGCATCGACAATCTATACCGTACTACTGATTTCTGCCGATATATAACCTCTAAGCTCGTACGTCTTAGAGAAGGGTGTTAAGCAAGAGAATAAATTCTCATCCACCAAACAGATATATATTTAGCAGAGATCAACCATACAGTTCGAAATACAATGTTAGACATGTAATACTGTATTTAACTGGGTTAAAGAACTAATGTCATTTAAAACACTGTTCACAATAAACCCAAAATCATATTCCATTAATTATGGAATCTTCACGGAAAAACGGATCAATATATAATCGATATCAATTTCCGTATCTGACTAATAATATAAATGGAATAACGACAAAGCCTTTTAAATTTCATATATATTAACAGTCTTCCACAGAAGCTCACTTCGATTATTACCAAATCGAATTCCATTCCATTCCAATTTATTTTACTAAATTGGAAAACTTTACTTTAGAAAATTTCCTTTTAAATCTTAATAAAAAGATTTATAAATTCCAAATCACATTTCACGGTTAATCGGGTTAAAGAACAAATGTCATTTAAAACATCGTTCACTATAAACCCAAAAATCCAATTCTTCTATTCAATTCCAATTAAATATTAATTAATTGGAAAACTTCCCTAAATCTTAAATTAAATATTTATTCTTTTCTCAGCTGGGTTTAAGAATAGTGTTAATAAAGACACCATTCACGACAAAGCCAAAATCCCATTTGATATAAAATACAAGGCTCAGAATAGAAATTATATTGGCTTATATTCAATGTCATATTCTGAAACCAACAAATATCGTATCGGAAATAACGATATAAATATATCTTCTAAATTTTCATAACAATATCTGTATAATAACAAAATCCAATATCAAAATATTCCGAAGATGATTTCCATTCAAATCCACTCCAATTCATATATTAGAAATTCTGGTTATATTAAAACCCATTCTCAATCCAATTTATTTTATTTAAAAATTACTGGATTTCAAATCTAGTTAATAACTAGTTCATTTTGACAAAAATATATTTTTATCTTCAAAAATGTGGAATTTTTCATCCCAATTCTTTCCAAATCATTTATTATGATTTTACACAAATTATTTATATTTTTAATAATTTTATCAAGGCTCGTAAGTCGGTTTCCAATAACGGCCACCAAACTGCATTTACAGCGACCTTTTCCAAATTTTATTTGGATGTATCTCCAAATCCAACCATTAGATTTCAAATCTCTTGTATTCTTGGAAAGCTCTTTTCGATACGAACCCAACGGTTTCGGTTCTAGGAAAATCCGACGGTCGGATCTCCCGTAATATCAATTCGAAGTCAATGGTCGAAATTCGCGAACGGCCGCAGCACGACGCGTTCTATTCAGGCAATTAAATATATATTATATATATTTCGTCGATTTTTATTTAAATTGTTTTAATTTCGTTTTAAAAACGATTTCAACTTCATTTTCAATTTTAAATCAAAATTGAATATTCTATATCATTATAATATATAAATGATGATATTTTCAAGATATTTGATTTTGAAATCATTTCCTTTTCGATACTCATTATAAAAATTAATAAAATCGATATAAATATCGTTCGCGTCCAAATGGTGCATATCTAATCAACACGGCTTCATAATTTTCAATATTTCCGTGTCCATCCCAAATCGGACATCAAAATCATATTTTGATCCATTACTGTATATTATTTTAAAATATCAGTTATTTTAAAAAATTCATTATTCGTCATTTTAAAATATTCTTTAATTTAAAATATTCGTTCTTTCTGAATTGGAATTGAATGCAGTCAATTACCATATAATGTTATTTATATGGATTTCATACACACGTGTACACAACAATAATCATACACAGTCAACCATCATCCAAAGTGCAATTTACAAATGTATAAGCGTTAAAAATAAATAATTAATGCTCATCACAGCCTGTCAACCCATCGATTGACATACAACTAAACAATTGGGATTAGTGTACGTCAAATATCATCCCAATACCTGTGTGGGGTTTCAATCAACAAACACAGATTTTATTTGTGCAGTTGGGCGATGTTTAAAATATATCATCCTAATTAGTATCAGATAAATGGGTGTACATAAACAAATTGTCCGATTTGTAAATGAATATTTATTTTCAACGCATGCCCATTTTATATGATTTATATATCCAGTAAAAATTATATTTTTATTGTTCAAATATTTCATTCCATACATGAATATTTTATATATTATATTCATTCAATAAAAATGATATTTTTATTATTCAAACATTTTATTCCATACAAGAATATTTTATATATTTTATATATACAATAAAAATGATATTTTCATTATCCAAACATTTTATTCCATACAAGAATATTTTATATATACAATAAAAATGATATTTTTATTATTCACACATTTTATTCAATACAATACAATCAACAATCACAATACAGTCCATTTCAACATAACAATACAATCAAACAATTTGTCCATGGTCTGTGGACGACGGTGTCAGGAGCTACTAAGCCCCGTCTTTCAAGCGGTTTATATTAAAAATGGTTTGAATTATGTTCTCTTTCAGTCGGTTCCATTGCAATCCGCTTTCAAGCGGTTTATATTAAAAATCACATTTTTAATATAGTGCTATTTATTTAAAAATCACATTTTTAAATCATCGCTATTTCATATATTTAAAAATCATATTTATAAAAATCTGATTTTTATTTCTAAAAATCATATTTTTTATTTTTAAAAAAATATGCGAATTTTATTTTTAAAACAATATGCGAATTTAATTTTTGAAACAATATTATATATAAAAAAACTAAATTTTTATTACAAAGATTATATGTATAAAAATTATATTGATTTTATTAATTTAAATTAACAAAAACAGAGTTAATAATTTGTTTAAAACCTCAATTACATTAATATATAATTAAAATTATTAATTAAACCAAAATTTTCCCGAATTACATCAAATTAAAATCGGGCCACCCATTTCTTTTTTCCCCATCGCGATGTTGTCTTCCCCGTTACTTCAGAACTGCCTAGAGCAACTTCGAAGCTTCACCGTTGCACGCACTCCCCAAACCCTCCGCCACTGATCGGCCATCACCACTTTGTAGCCTGACACCCCCTCTTCCATCGCCCCTTATCCTCTTGAAGCTCGACGCCACCCTATACCTTCTAAAACCCACGATCGATGACTGGGTTGAGGGAAAATTCCGACTAATATACACCTCGAAATCAAATCGTTGCCATGGAAGCGAAGGATCTCTCCGAGCTAAGGAGATTCGTAGTTAAAAATTGGTTCGATCATTGTTTGGATTTTGCAAAATTTGGTGGAGGAAATCGGGGTAGTTTGACCGTATATTATTAGAGCAGCGTCTGTAAATTGTGAGGATAGGTTAGGTTTTGGGGCAATTATATATATATATATATATATATATATATATATATATATACACATATTTTAATATTTTAATTCTATTTTTGTTTAAATGTGACATTTCTCTTCCGATTTCCAAATCAAACCCAACGACTATTGTCCCTAGCTAAATACCCCATTCCGGACACAATGGGATATGTTCCATAGGCCAATTCAACTTTTTCGATCAGTTTTTCATTAAAATTAAAATATAAATCAATATATACTGAATTTAAACGTACATTTTAATTTACTGGGGCCACATACTGACTCCAAAAATTCTCGAAAAATAAATCTAACTATGTTTTGATGATAAGGTCCTAACAAAACTAATTTCGTGGAATTTGGAGTTCGTTTGAAAAATGGCCATTTTCTATTCCATCAAATTCAAACTAATTTGACCAAACACGTTTAAATTCACCACGCTTACATATTGATTCCAAAAATTATGGAAATTAGAATCGAGCAATAATTTGACATTACGGATCCAACAAAAGTGGTCTCATCGAAAACGTAGGTCGTTTGCAAAATCTCTATTTTTAAGGGCTATTTATTTTATATAAAATTCCATAGCGACTATCCTGAATTTTCAACTGGACATAAGTTTTTATTCCCGTTATGAAATCTGGATTTTTCACATTCATTGGAAATATATTTTCAAACAGATTCTAATATTTCTGGTTTTACTAAAATCTGTTTTATTTTGAATCTTGTACATTCAACTGAAATTTGAAATTGAATTTTCAAACTGCAGCGCCATTTCCAATTCCATTTATAATTAAAATATTTATATTCTAATTTTGATTTAAATAAATTTTTATGTTCTAATTCTATTCATAATAAATTTCTAGCCGTTATTATTTAAAATAAATCATTTTAAATATACAAAATTCATTAAATTTGTCAAAATAAATTTTTTAAATTGGTTCTGATTTTCCGGGTTGTTACAATCTCCCGCACTTAAGATCTTTTTGTCCTCGAAAAGGAAAGGAGCTAAAAGTTATTTAACTAATCAACTCATCTTTCATTCTGGCATTCATTCTTCAAGTTTTCAGTTTCTAAGAATTTTCTAATTCTTCAAAAATTTGGCTAACACCCTAAATTTTTGAAAAATTTCGCCATAACCTCCTTTGTATGGGGAGACATTTAAAACCTTAACTAGCCACGCAGGGCCCTCACCATCCAAAAAGAAAAAGAAAAAGCCAAGCGGCTTATAAAATCACTAAAACTCAATAAAACGGTAAACATGAACCTATTTGTCGGGCATACAATTTTATTGCTCTGCTTAGCTTCACTGCAATGACCTGTTCACACACACACAGATATATATATATATATATATATATATATATATATATATATATATATATATATATGTACATGCATACATTTCCAAAAAAAATTCAATTCAGTTCAATATTTGGTTCAATTTGGCTAAATTTACCTTCATTTCTCTTATAGGTTTTATGGTTCCATTATATTTTTATTAATCAAAATAATAATCAAACAACACAACCAACAATCAATTAGTTGATTATCTTTTCAAATTCATAATTTTTATATACTCAAAAATCTTGTTTTTGATGCCAAATCACAAAAAATAAATCCTATCTAGTTTTGATTCTCACACCAGTCAATTGGAAATATATAGATATCCCACTTCCGTCACTCGAACATAAGCACTGGTAATGTGATCACAATTACTAGGATGATCTTCGGGTGACTATAGTGTGATTCTGTATCCATCCAGTATATTGAGGCTTCGAATACACACTAGCTAGGCGTATATTCAAAATCTTCATATACTCGATTGTCCAAATTAATTTAAAATAAAATAATCAAATACATATAATAAGGTTTAAATTTCCAAAACAAAATTTGTTTTTGATAAATAATACTCTTCTAACTCATTCTAGGATACTACTGATCCCAACTCTAACGAGTCATCCTCATTGGATATTACTAATCCAATTTCTGATGAATTCTTTCGTTTGGTTCTAATGGGCCTTGTTCTCGAGCTTTGTAAACCAAAGCTCTGATACCAAATGACACGACCCGAACTTCCCCGTAAAGGAAAGCCCGGATTGAGTTGAGAACACGACAAATCAGAACGCAAACAGAAGAACATTTCATTGTTATTACGACAATTACATCAGAGTACAAGAATATACAGAGTCTGAATGAATAATTTACAATAGAAAATATTAGAGATTTAAATTACATTTAAATACATAGTAGCGGAAAAAGAAACATATCACAACTGTAAGAAATACACGGTATAGAGCATTCGGAATACAGCTCCAGCTATAAACCAGGATCCTGTGAATATAATATCTGCAAAACCAAAACTACTAGCTGCCCGTGTGGAAAATAGGGGCACCCAGAGTTTAGGTTAGAACAATAAACTCCAAGTCGGTCATGTGACTGATGTGAGTACTAAAACAGTTATTAATTTGATTTTTAAAGTTAGGTAAATCAAGGAACCACGCCGTACAACACGGAACGGGTTTTAACCCCAAGAATACTAGTGCATCAAAACAACAGTGTAAAGCTAAAGAGAAAAATGAAGCTATTATAAGACTCAGTTCCTATCACACAGTTCAACGCAAGCCTGAGGATAAAGTTTTTACGTTATAATAGCCAAAAATGTTTGGTACGTGAAATTTCATATTTTATTATTACTATAAGTGAACAAATCAACTTCAAATATAAATGTATCAATCATAGGCGGCGTAGGTACCCAAATATTATGTCGTCATACTAGTTCTACAATTAAAACCGCAAAATGTCATGTTGGAAATTGGATTCCATCTATGAACTGAGGCAAGGGATCTTCCTGCGCACATTTGAGACGCCATAGCAAGTGCCTCAGGATTCAGTTGCAACTACACCCGGATCAGTAGGGTCGGTCATCCGTCGATGATTGGTTATACCATAAACTATATGTTATCCGGTTCTATCAAACCGCTAAAATGGTCGGTATGTCGACCATATCCATTAGTCCCGTAGTGACCGATATAGTATCCATCAGCCCTGCAGTGCCGATATATCCGAGGTACCGCATCTCCCATCAAATAATAATAGTATGCAACATCCACATGAGTAAACCGCCTAGGCTCGATACCATGACGTTACTCGTAGCTAGAACTAACATATGTCCATTTCCCTACTATCCTTCCCGTTTTTGGTTCACACCGAGGTGTGAGGCTCGTGAATTAACGCTACACAAAGCTATGCTATTTAAAGTCGTGCTTTGATAACCAACCACAAAACCTTGCTTTTTAACAAAAGCCTTGATCATTTGCATCTCAGCATGCCAAACAGGCAATTCATGCCATGTGACTGATGTCTATCGACATATAACCTTTGAGCTCGTACGTCTTAGAAAAGGGCGTTAAGCAAGATAATAAATTCTCCGTCGCCAAACAGATATATATTTAATAAAGATCAATCAGCATAGAATAAAATCCAATGTCAGACACACATCCATTTACAAGTCCGTTCTGGGTCTGAACGAAACCGAAGGCACCTTATTCCTCGTCCCATATGTCCAATACAAGAGAGAGGCCCTCAAATATCCATGGATCTCCAAGTACTTCTGGACGATCACCACTTATTACCTCGTCTTGGGTGTACAGCCCAATCAAGACATCAGTAATCGTCCAAAAAATGTGAAGACCTCCGTTCTTCAACCATCGTCTTCATCGTCGACTTATCGTCGAATCAGTTATTCAGAATGGATATAAACCCGGCCTTTCAGAATGGATATAAACCCGGCTTTTCTGAATAACTCGCGTATTTTATAAACAAGTGTTATATAAAAACACAACATACTCCTCATTCCAATTCTGAATATTCTTTTATTTAAATATTCATATCATTTGGGAAAGGTTCCCATTAATTTTATCAAAGATAAATTATTCAGATTTATTCTTTAATCTTCCTTTTGATATCAATTCTAAGCCAATTTAAGGTTTATTAACTAGTCGGGATTAACGAGCCATATCAATGTTATCATTTATTTTATTTCCCAATCCCAACCTGTTCATCCCATGGAGCAAAACTGATAATACTCCATATCTAACACCACGGTGTTATCGGTAAATTTAATTACCATTTCACGTCCAAATCTAATTAAAGATTTAACTATTGCTTAGAGCAAAACTGGTGATACTCCACTCTTGATCATTTCCCAATTTGATAATTTAAATTATCACATTCGCAGTTCAATCTAATCAAAGATTTATTAAAACTCCACTTGGTTTTAATCTTCCCAAAAATTAATATTAATGATTAATTAACTTTGGAAACACAAACATGCTGCATCGACAATCTTTACCGTACTATTGATTTCTGCCGATATATAACCTCTAAGCTCGTACGTCTTAGAGAAGGGTGTTAAGCAAGAGAATAAACTCTCTGCAACCAAACAGATATATATTTAGCAGAGATCAACCATACAGTTCGAAATACAATGTTAGACATGTAATCCTGTCTTTAACTAGGTTAAAGAACTAATGTCATGAAAAACACAGTTCACGATAAACCCAAAATCATATTCCATTAATTATGGAATCTTCACGGAAAAACAGATCAATATAAAATCGATATCAACTTCTGTATCCGACTAATAATATAAATGGAACAACGACAAAGCCTTTTAAATTCCATATATATTAATAGTCTTCCTCCACAGAAGCTCTCTTTGATTATTACCAAATCGAATTCCATTCCATTCCAATTTATTTTATTAAATTGGAAAACTTTACTTTGGAAAATTTCCTTTTAAATCTTAATAAAAAGATTTATAAATTCCAAATCACATTTCACGGTTAATCGGGTTAATGAATAAATGTTGTTTAAAACATCGTTCACTATAAACCCAAAAATCCCATTCTTCTATTCAATTCCAATTAAATATTAGTTAATTGGAAAACTTCCCTAAATCTTAAATTAATGATTTACTCTTTTCTCAACTGGGTTTAAGAACAGTGTTAATAAAGACACCATTCACGACAAACTAAAAATCTCTTTGATATTAAATACAAGTCTCTGAATAGAAATTGTACCGGCTTATATTCAATATCAAATTCTGAAACCAAGAAAAATCTATCGGAAATAACGATATAAATATATCTTCCAAATTTTCATAACAATATCTGTATAATCACGAAATCCAACATCGAAATATTCCGAAGATGATTTCCATTCAAATCCACTCCAAATCATATATTGGAAATTCTGGTTATAATAAAACCCATTTTCAATCCAATTTATTTTATTTAAAAATTATTGGATTTCAAATCTAATTAATAACTAGTTCATTTTGACAAAAATATATTTTTATCTTCACAAATGTGGAATTTTTCATCCTAATTCTTTCCAAATCAGTTATTATGATTTTACACAAATTATTGATATTTTTAATAATTTTATCAAGGCCCGTATAGTTGGTTTCCAATAACGGCCACCGAACTGCACATACAGTGACCTTTTCCAAATTTGATTTGGACTTATCTCTAAATCCAACCATTAGATTTCAAATCTATTGTATTCGTTGGAAAGCCCTTTTCGATACGAACCCAACGGTTCTGGTTTTAGGAGAATCTGACGGCCAGATCTCCAGTAATATCAACTCGAAGTCAACGGTTGAAATTCGCGAACGGCCGCAGCGCGACGCGTTCTATTCAGGCAATTAAATATGTATGATATATATTTCATCAATTTCCATTTAAATCATATTTTATATAATCGTTTTAATTTCGTTTTAAAAACGATTTCAACTTCATTTTCAATTTTAAATCAAAATTGAATATTCCATATCATTATAATATATAAATGATAATATTTTCAAAATATTAGATTTTGACATAATTTCCTTTTCGATATTCATTATAAAAATGAATAAAATCGATATAAATATCGTTCACATCCAAATGATGCATATCTAATCAACACGACTTCATATTTTTCAATATTTTTGTTTACATCCCAAATCGGACATCAAAATCATATTTTGATCCATTACTGTATATTATTTTAAAATATCAGTTATTTTAGAATATTCATTATTCGTCATTTTAAAATATTCATTCTTTCTGAATTGGAATCAGACACAGTCAATTAACATATAATGTTATTTATATGGATTTCATGCACATGTGTACACAACAATAATCATACACAGCCAACCATCATCCAGAGTGCAATTTGAAACTGTATAAGCGTTAAAAATAAATAATTAACGCTCATCACAGCCTGTCAACCCTCGATTGATATACAACTAAACAATTGGGATTAGTGTACATCAAATATCATCCCAATACCCGGGTGGGGTTTCAATCAACAAACACAGATTTTATATGTGCAGTTGGGCGATGTGTAAAATATATCGTACCAATCAGTATCAGATAAATGGATGTACATAAACAAATCGTCCGATTTGTAAATGAATATTTATTTTCAACACATGACCATTTTATATGGTTTATATATCCAATAAAAATTATATTTTCATTGTTCAAATATTATATTCCATACACGAATATTTTATATATTATATTCGTTCAATAAAAATGATATTTTTATTATTCAAACATTTTATTCCATACAAGAATATTTTATATATTTTATATATACAATAAAAATGATATTTTTATTATCCAAACATTTTATTCCATACAAGAATATTTTATATATTTTATATAAAAAATAAAAATGATATTTTTATTATTCACACATTTTATTCCATACAATACAATCAACAATCACAATATAGTCCATTTCAACATAACAATACAATCAAACAAGTCATCCATAGTCTGTGGACGACGGTGTCAGGAGCTACTAAGCCCCGCCAACAACCTAGTATATATTTAACTGTAAAATAACTAGTGAGAAGGAGTTCTCACCTTTGGTTTCCACTCTGCCAGTTTTATTTCTAAATTTCTAAATGATTTGAATTATGTTCGCTTTCAGTCGGTTCCATCGCAATCCGCTTTCAAGCGGTTTATATTAAAAATCACATTTTTAATACAGTGCTATTTATTTAAAAATCACATTTTTAAATCATCGCTATTTCATATATTTAAAAATCATATTTATAAAAATCTGATTTTTATTTCTAAAAATCATATTTTTTATTTCTATAATCATATGCTAATTTTATATTTAAAACTATGCGCGAATTTTATTTTTAAACCAATACGCAAATTTTATTTTTAAAACAATATGCGAATTTTATTTTTGAAACAATATTATATATAAAAAAACTAAATTTTTATTATAAAGATTATATGTATAAAAATTATATTGATTTTATTAATTTAAATTAACAAAAACAAAGTTAATAATTTGTTTAAAACCTTAATTACATTTATATATAAATAAAATAATTAATTAAACCAAAATTTTCCCTAATTACATCAGATTAAAATCGGGCCATCCATTTCTTATTTTCCCCATCGCGATCTTGTCTTCCCCATTACTTCAGAAAGGCCTGGAGCAACTTCGAAGCTCCACCATTGCACGCACTCCCCAGACTCACCGCCACTGATTGGCCATCACCACTTTATAGCCTCACACCCCCTCTTCCATCGCCCCTCATCCTCTTGAAGCTCGACGCCACCCTATACCTTCTGAAACCCACGGACGGCGACTGGGTTGAGGGAAGATTCCTGCTAATACACACCTCGAAATCAAATCATGGCCGTTGAAGTGAAGGATATCTCTGAGATAAGGAGATTCGCAGTTAAAAATTGGTTCAATCATTGTTTGGATTTTGCAAAATTCGGTGGAGGAAATCGGAGTAGTTTGACTGTATATTATTAGAGTGGCGACTGTAAATTGTGAGGATAGGTTATGGTTTGAGGGAATTATACATATTTTTTTATTAATATTTTAATTCTATTTTTGTTTAAATGTGACGTTTCGTGTCCGATCTCCAAATCAAACCCAACGACTGTCGCCCCTAGCTAAATACCCCCATTTCGGAAACAATGAGATATGTTTCGTAGGCCAATTCAACTGTTTTGATCAGTTTTTCATTAAAATTAAAATATAAATCCATATATATTGAATTTAAACGTACATTTTAATTTACTGGGGCCACATACTGACTCCAAAAATTCCCGAAAAATAAACCTATCTATGTTTTGATGATACAGTCCTAACAAAACTAATTTCTTCAAATTTGGAGATCATTTGAAAAACGGCCATTTTCCAGTCGATTAAATTCAAACTGAATTGACCAAACACGTTTAAATTCACCACGCTCACATATTGATTCCAAAAATTATGAAAATTGGAGTCTAGAAATAATTTGACATTCCGGATCCAACAAAAGTGGTATCGTTGAAAATGGAGGTCGTTTGCAAAATCTCTATTTTTAAGGGCTATTTATTTTATATAAAATTCCATAGCGACTATCCTGAATTTTCAAATGGACATAACTTTTTATTCCCGCTATAAAATCTGGATGTTTCACATTATTTGGAAAGATATTTCCAAATAGATTCTAATATTTTTGGTTTTACTAAAATCCGGTTTATTTTGAATCTTTTACATTCAATTGAATTTTGAAATCGAATTTTCAAACTGCAGCACCATTTCCAATGCCTTTTATAATTAAAATAAATATTTATATTCTAATTTCGATTTAAATAAATTTTTACGTTCTAATTCTATTCATAATAAATTTCTAGTCGTTATTATTTAAAATAAATCATTTTAAATATACAAAATTCATTAAAATTGCCAAAATAAAAAATTTAACTTGGTTTTGATTTTCCGGGTTGTTACAGTTAACTCTCTCCGAATAACTTATACTCGATTAACTCTCTACGGATAACTAATATTCGATTAACTCTCTTCGAATAACCTATATTTGATTAACTCTCTTTAAATAACTTGTATTCGATACTCCATATTAGAATAACTAATATTCTTTAACTCTATTCGAATAACTAATATTCGATTGACTCTATTCGAACAACTAATATTCGATTAACTCTATTCAAATAACTAATATTCGATACTCTATATTCGAATAACTAATATTCGATTAACTCTTTTTATTTTAACCCTATTTCCTATCTCATTCAAATTCCTATTTGAATTCGTATTTCAAAACTCAAGTTTCCTTATAAATGTTTTAATTTATAAAATGTTTATTTCAATCCATTATTCACATCGATTGTGAATAATGTTTCGTTTATATAATTAATCAGTTTGATTTTTCATTTAAAAATAATATCCCATTTCCAAATTCTATTTATACTTCTATTTATAGAATTATTCATAAATAATCTTATTTTCAATTCCAATCACCTATAATCTCGTTTATAAATCCCTTTAAAAATGCTATGTTTACATTCCATAAAAATATTGGTGTTAAAACCGATTTCTACTTCTTCATATAATTTCAGACTTATATATCCAATTTATCTAAGAATAAATAATTTACTTAATTTATAAAACAATATTTATAAATTAATCTTCACAATTTATCTGTTAAAACGGATTCCTATTTATTATCCACTTTAAACAATCTTCTCACAATTCTTTTATATCTCATCAATTTCCTTTTATAATCCTATTTATTTTCTGAATAAATATTCCTTTTTTAATTCTATTTATTTCCTAAATTAGTATTCCTTTTTTAATTCTATTTATTTTCTAAATAAATATTCCTTTTATAATTATCCTATTTATTTCCAAATAATTCCTTTTATAATTATCCTGTTTATTTCCAATAAATGTTTTTAATTTTAATATACACTTTGAAAATTCCCTTTTTACATTCCAGTATTTCTTATGGTGTAACAACCCGAAAATCTGGGCTAGTTTAAAATTTTTATTTTGGCAATTTTAGTGAATTTTGAACATTTAAAATGAATTATTTTAAATAAAATCGACGAAAATTTATTTTGAATAGAATTCGAACGTATATATTATATACGTCGTCGTTAGAATATAAATAATTATATATATAATTATAAATAGAATTGAAAATGGCGTGGTAGTTCGATAATTCGATTTCAAACTTCAATTGAATGTACCGGATGCAAAACAAATTGGATTTTAGTGAAACCAAAAACATTAGGATCTATTTGGGAATATCTTTCCAATGAATCCGAAAAATTGAGATTTCATAGCGGGAATCAAAAGATATGTCCAGTTGAAAATTCTGAATAGTCGCTATGGAATTCAGGCCCTTAAAAATAAACATTTTGCAAATGACCTCGGATTTCTACGAAACCACTTTTGTTGGGTCCGTGATGTCGAATTATTGCTAGATTCCAAATTTCATAATTTTTCGAATCAATATGTGAGCGTGGCAAAGGAAAACGTGTTTGACCAGTTTCAGTTGATTTTAATCGATTGGAAAATGGCCATTTTTCCAATGGTCTCAGAATGCGACGAAACTAGATTTTCTAGGACCGTATCATCAATACGAAGCTAGAAAATATTTTTTGGGAATTTTTTGAGTTAGTATGTGACCCCGGTAAATTGAAATGCGTGTTTAAATTCAATATATAGAGTTATATGTCGATTTTGACGGAAACTGATCGAAACAGTCGAATCAGCCTACGATACATATCCCATTTTGTTCGGAATGGGGGTGAAACGCTATGGACGACAGGCAGTGGGCCTCGTTTCGAGGTTGAAATAAAAAGTCAACTTAAAGGAGAATTAAAAATAATTAAATAATTAAATATAATAACACCTCACCCCTCTTTCTCTCTCTCTCCTCTACTCATACCTAACGGAAAAAAAAGCGAACAACGGGGGGGCCAGACCGCCGCCGCCGCTGCCACCAGGGCCGCCGCGCCCTGGCGCCGACCCCCCAGGGGTCCTCCGCCCCTCTCCCCCCTTCTCCTCCACCTCGAGACCTCCTCCCCTCGTTCTCCTCTCCCTCCTCTTCTGAAACCTACGCCTCTGGCCGCCTACTCCGATGCCGCGACCCCCCTGCCTCCTTCCACTCACCTGCGCCGCTAATCCACCTCCCCCTCTCCTTATCCGACCACTCGAAGCCCCAAATCGACGAAGGGCGCCACCGTGGGACCCCCCTTGGCCTCACCTTCGCCTGCTGCGCCCCCTTGACGCCGGCCACCACCTCCTCCAACCACGTGGACCCCCTTTCTTGGCCAAAGACACAATTTTTATCGAGTTCCAAGCTTGCTATTTAGTCCCCGTGCCTCTCCGACGCTTTAGCGAGCCCCTTTCAACCAATGTGAGTTTTATTTCAGTTTTTAATTTATTTTATAGCAAAGTAAAATTATGATTTTTATATATTGAATAGCAAAGTAAAAATATGATTTTTATATATTGAATAGCAAAGTAAAAAATATGATTTTTATATATTGAATAGCAAAGTAAAATTATGATTTTTATATATTGAATAGCAAAGTAAAAATATGATTTTTATATACTGAATAGCAAAGTAAAAATATGATTTTTATACATTGAATAGCAAAGTAAAAATATGATTTTTATATACTGAATAGCAAAGTAAAATTATGATTTTTATATATTGAATAGCAAAGTAAAAATATGATTTTTATATATTGAATAACAAAGTAAAAATATGAATTTTATATATTGAATAGTAAAGTAAAAATATGATTTTTATATATTGAATAGCAAAGTAAAAATATGATTTTTATATATTGAATAGCGAAGTAAAAATATGATTTTTATATATTGAATAGCGAAGTAAAAATTTGATTTTTATATATGTAGTGAATACGGGCAGCGAAAGTGACAAAAAGGCGAGAACGATGAAGATTTCTATTAATGAAGAGTCGTGGTATTGGATAGCTTTTGGTGAGAATTTCTCACTCTTCAATTTCTTTTCTAGTTATATATATATACTAGGATGCAGACGGTGTTTAGTAGCACCCGACACCCGTCATCCACAGACCATGGATGGCTTGTTTGTTTAATTGTTTGGTTGTGTAGTTGGTTAGATTATTTGGTTTGAATTGAATTGTTTGGTGAAATGAAATTGATTTGATTGATGTGTGAATGGCATGGGCCTTCACTAGACCGGGGATAAGGCTAGGCCTCGTCCCGTTTCTAGTATCATGTCGTTATGCCACCGAAATTTTCTAAAATATGTTAGAAAAATAAAAATATCATTTTTATTGAATAAATGAACTGAATAGAAATTCATGTGTTAAAATAAATTAATTATCGTTAAAAATATAATTTTTAACGTGAATGTGAATAAATGAATATTTATAAAAAAATCGGCCGATTTGTTTATATACACTAATATGACTGATATTGATTGGGTCGATAAATTTTACACATCGCCCAACTGCACAAATAAAAATCTGTGTTTGTTGATTTGAAACCCCGCACGGGTGTTGGGATGATATTTGGCGCACACTAATCCCAATTATTTAATTGTATGTCGATCGATTGGTCGACAGGCTGTGTAAGCGTTAATTATTCATAGTTGATGCTTATGCAGTTGTGTTGTGCACTTTGGATGATGGTTGATGGTTTATCGTTGCTATTATATACATGTGTTGTATGGAATCCATATAATTAACGTTATACGGTAATTGATTGGGCCTCATTCCAATCGGGAAAATAATGAATATTATAAAAGAAAATTCATGTGTTGAATATAAAAATAGTCATGTGTTGACGATGATCATGTGTTGAAACTATTCATGTGTTGAGTAAAATATTTTAAATAATATAAATTACATCTTTATCATATTTACAACTAGAATCTACTTCACGGTGGAGTCTAATTAAAATCAAACGATAGATACCATAGTTTTATAAAATATTTTACATAACAAAAATAGTGATATGTTGACAGTACTCATGTGTTGAGATTAGTCGTGTGTTGAAAGAAATATAGATTCATGTGTTGAATAGAATAAATATTCATTTGTTGAATGGAATAAGGAAGTTTATTGAAATATATAAAGCCGTGTTGATTAGAATTGCGCTATTTTGACGCGAACGATATTTATATCGATTTTATTCATTTTAGAATGAATATTGAAAAGTGATTTCAAAATTTAATATTTTGAAATGAAATTCAATTTAAATTAGATTAAAATTCAAATTGAAATTTTATTGAATCAATTTGAAATGAATTCGAATCGAATAGAAAATGAATTCGATTCGAATTGAATTAAATTGAATAGAAATGAATTCAAATAGAAATGAATTCGAATTGAATTAAATAGAAGGTAAATTCAAATTGAATTGAATCGAAACGAATTAGAATTTGAATTGAAGTGAAACGAATTTGAATTCGAATTAAATAAAATTGAAATGAATTCGAATTGAATTGAAATCAAATCGATTTGAAATTGAAGATGAAGTTGAAATTGTTTTTGAAACGAATTTAGAACTATTTATAAAATTCGTTTTAAAAGGAAATCGACGAAATATATATAATATATATATATAATGAAATCGACGAAATATATATAATATATATACATTATATATATATAATGGCCTGAATAGAACGCGCCGCGTAGCGGCAGTTCGTGAATTTCGACCATTGACTTCGAATTGACGTTGTGGGAGATCCGACCGTCGGATTCTCCTAAAACCGGAACCGTTGGGTTCATATCGAAAAGAGCTTTCCAATGAATATTAGAAATTTGAAATCTAACGGTTGTATTTGGAGTTATGTCCAAATCAAATTCGAAAAAGGTCGCTGTAAATGCAGTTCGATGGCCGTTGTTGGAAATCGACTGTACGGGCCTTGATAAAATTATTAAAAATATTGATAATTTGTGTAAAATCATAATATGTGAATTGGAAAGAACTGGGATGAAAAACTCCACATTTGAAAAGATAAAAATAGATTTTTACCGAAATGAACTAGTTTTGAACTAGAATTAAAATCAATTTATTTTTGAAATAAATAAATTGAATTTGAAAGTGATTTTTAAAAATAATCAATATTCCCAATACGTGAATTGGACTGGAGTTGAATCGAAATTATCTTCAGAATATTTCGATGTTGGATTTCGTGACTATACAGATATTGTTATGGGAATTTGAAAGATGTATTTTATATCGTTATTTCCAATACGATATATGTTGGCTTCAGAATTTGATATTGAATATAAGCCGATATATTTTCTATTCAGAGCCTTGTATTTAATATCAAATGTGATTTGGGTTTATCGTGAATCGTGTTTTAGATGACATGGATTCTTTAACCCAGTTAAAGGCAGGATGTTGATTTTTGAAAAGATTAAAACTAAGTGGAGTTTTAATGAATATTTAATTAGATTAAAAATGTGAATTGATAATTTAAATTATCAAATTTGAAAGGTGATCGAGAATGGAGTATCACCGGTTTTGCTCCAAAGCGGTAGTTAAATCCGTGATTAGATTTGAACGTGAAATGGTAATTAATTTTACCGATAACACCGTGGTGTTAGGATTGGAGTATCACCAGTTTTGCTCCATGGGATATATAGGTTGGGGTGGGGAAATAAAATAAATAATTACTTCGGTGTGGTTCGCTAATCCCGACTAGTTTGAAATGATATCCAAAGGAAGATTAAAGAATAAATTTAGAAGAATTTATCTTGGATAAAATTAATGGGAACTTTTCCCTAAGAATGTGATTTTGTGAATAAAAGAATATTCTGAATTGGAATGAGGCGTTTGTTGTGTTTGTGTAACATTCGTTTATTATATACGTGGGTTATTCAGAAAGGCCGGGTTTATACCCATTCTGAATAACCGATTCGACGAGATGTCGAAGATGAAGACGGTGGTTGAAGACCGGAAGTCTTCACATCATTTGGGTGATTACTGATGATCTCGATTGGGCTGTACACCCAAGATGAGGGAAACAGTTGGTGATCGTCCAGACGTGCTTGGAGATGGATGGATATGCGAGGAAAGTGCCCCCGGTTTCGTTCAGACCCAGAACGAACTTGTAAATGGATTGTGTGTCTGACATTGGATTTTATTCTGTGTTGATTAATCTCTATTAAATATACATCTGTTTGGCGGCGGGGAATTTATTATTTTGCTTAACGCCCTTCTCTGAGACGTACGAGCTCAGAGGTTGTATATCGATGGACATCAGTCGCATGGAGTGAATTGCCAATGTGGCATGCGTAAGTGGCAATTGATCAAGGCTTCTGTTGAAAAGCAAAGTCTTGTGGTTGATGATCAAAGCACGGCCTGTGTGGCGTAGCTTTGTGTATAACGTGAATTTGCGAGCCTCACACCTCGGTATGAGTCAAAAACGGGATAGTGACTGCAGGGAAAGCACGACGTTTCTTTCTAGCTAGGGTGGTGTCAGTGACCTACCAGCCCTGACATTTATATGCTTTTCACCTGTGTGGTTGTTGGAATGCGAGGCGCCTCGGATATAGACCTGTAAGGACTGGGAAACGTGTGTTCAGGAATTGCCAATCCTTAAAAGTAAGAGAGGACCGGCCTTGAAGATCCAAGGATCATAGTGTGGTCCTGAGACATTTGCTAGAGTGTCTCGAACGCGGAGAGGAGCTTGCCTCTTGCCTCGACTCATGACAGAAATCCAATTTCCAATACGTGATATTGCAGTTTTAATTGTAGAACTAGTATGGCGACATGATATATGGTACCCATGTCGTCTATGATTGATATTTATGATTGAAATTGTTTTGACACTATACACCTATAATAGTATCAAATGATTTGTTTTAAACGTATCAAGCATTATTTGGCTATTATAAGGGAAAACCCTATCCTCCGGCTTGCGTTGCATTGTGTTATGGGACCTTGGTCTTATAATAGCTTCATTTTTCCAAAAAGCATTACATTGTTTTGTTATATGCACTAGTATTCTTGGGAGGAAACCCATTCCGTGTTATACGGCGTGGTCCCTAGAATTACTATCTTTAAAGTAAAGTTTTAAATAACTGTTTTAGTTCTCACACTAGTCACATGACTGACCTGGAGTTTATTGTTTTAACCTAAACTCTGGGTGCCCCTATTTTCCACACGGGCAGTTAGTAGTTTTGGTTTTGCAGATTTATATTCACAGGATCCTGATTTACAGTTGGAACGATGCTCGGAAAGCTCTGTATCCGTGCATTACTTCTAGTTGTGCTTTTGTATTATTTTTCGCTGCGATGTATTTAAATGTAATTTAAATCTCTGATATTTCTTGAATGTAATTTATTCATTTATACTCTGTATATACTTGTATTCTGATGAAATTGTTGTAATAACAATGAAATGTTCTTCTGTCTGCGTTATGATTTGTCCTGTTCTCAAACGATCAAGGGTTTTCGAACGGTCTTTGTCGGTTTAACGACTGATTCGGATCGAGCGAAATTCCTTGCCGTCACATATGGTGTTCAAAATACCAAATAACAGGACCATTGTCATCATAATCAATCACAGATTTTATTTCCCATCATATATCACATTATATGAAAACAAACTGTATTATAAATATTGAGGAATCCAGTTGGATCCCTCCAACATGTTTCCCTGCATCAGAGATGCTAAACAATAAAATTAACATCAATTTCATTTCTATATGAAATATTTTGATAAACAGAATCAATATTTGATTAACGATATATATATATATATATATATATATTATTAGATCTGTAATTTCAACCAATCAATTATCAGTTCATCCAACAATCAACACACAGCAGTCAACCATCATTTATCAATTCTAAAAATATGTTATAAAAATATAACGGGGCAGAGATAGTGATATTTACTCACGTTGGATGTTTATCGTAAAATAACGATAAACTGTCGTCGGTTCAAACGGATGTTTTATTCTGCCACAACATAGACGAACTCCAAATCACCTCAAATCAGTTCCAATGTGTAGCGCTCGTCCATACGATCCCAACGGATCTTGTTTCGTCAGATTCTGATATCGCGTCGAATAGTTTTAATTATACAAGTTATAATAAATATTTACGCAGTTAAATTAAACACTTCTGATTATTGGGCCCACCAATTTAACTCAGCCCAACAACACCCTTAAAACCCAATAACTCTCCCATTATTCTTCTCCCCTACGCATCAGAAAATCCCGTGCCCCTTCTACTGTTCTTCAACATGAATGAGCTGTTTCCTCTTCAAAAAGGCCTCCTCTCCATTTAAACAATCAACTAAAATAACCAAGATTATTACTTTCAAAATCTGTCTCTCCCAAAACCAATTGTGCTCCACTCGACATCCTCTATCGTTCTACAAGCAACAAGGAATCATAGCCAGTTTCAAAACTTTTCACGCCTTCCACCTTTTTCATTTCACCTCACGGTTTTAAAAACTGAACTCATCACTCAATTCTCCTCTCCAATCACCACCCAATAAATTCCAGCCGACACCCTCAATTTAAAACCCATCATCGGCCTCTCATTCACTTGTAACCAAACTCCCTCACACAGCGATTTGCTCCCCTCGTTCATCTGCCACCCTTCGCCACTTTGAACCAAACTCCACAGATGAACTTCTCATGAAAATCTCCATCACCTCATCCCACTAGCACTCAGCTCGCACCACCTGTGCTAGCGCAGTTCGTCAGCCTAACCCATGACACCCAACAAAACCACCATACCTTTTTATACTCAAATTTCACCAAAAATTCGCATACGATGCTCCTCTCCATCATAAGTTTGAGTATGAACTCGAATTTCAACATCAACGCACTGACTTCCTTAAAAGTCAAACCCAAATACACGTTGTTGCAACCAGCGTTCAAACTCTTTGCCGAAACCATTAAAACTAATATGAGCATGAAGCATTCGCCAAGAGACGAGCAGCGAACTAGGTTTTAGGATTATAGGAATTTCAAATGATTTGATTAGGAATTTTGTGAATCACAAAATTGGGTTTCCAGAGGAAAATAGCGGCGGTGAAATGCTCATTGACCAGAGAAGGAATTTTTCTTAGGTTAGAAAATTTTAAGGAGCATTTATAGGAATAATATATTATTTTATATTCGATTTAAATATTAATTTATATTGTATTACTGCTTGTATTTACCATTTAAAATTCGGTATAGTCATATACAATATCCGATTTAAATGGAAATGGACATACAGCTATATTTCGACATTACGGACCCAACGAAACTTGTTTCGTTGAATTCCGAGTCCGTTTGTTCACACATCGTATTTTTGAAGTCAAATTATTGACTGTTTTTCAAATTAAAATTCCATAAGGCCACATACTGACTCCAAAAACCACGAAAATAGAAATCTAACAATAATTTAATATTTCGGATCCAACAAAATTAGTATTATCGAAAACGGAGGTCGTTTGCAAAAATGGTCATTTTCTAAAGCTCTAAATAGACCAATTAAATATTTATATATTTAAAATAATTAAATTAAATATTAATAAATTAATATTTACATATATATTCACATAGAATACACTACAGCTCCAAAATATTCCTTTTTGAATTCATAACTCCACATTTCAAATCCAGATTAAATCAGTATCCAATTTATATAGAAAATCCATTTATAATATAAATAAATCGTTATAAATTATAAAGGAATTCCATAGCGGCTTTTCGAAAATTTGATTTGGACATAACTAACAATTTACACAATGAAATCTCAATTTTTCTCTTCCATTAGAAAAATATATTTCACCAGCTCCAAACGTTTCTTGTTTCACAGAAATCTGATTTAAAACAAATTCTGTATATTCGTTTAAAGTTCGAATCACCAAATTACGAACCGTCATGCCATTTCGAGATCGATTATAATTATAATTTAATTATTATGTTCAACCTCGTTTATTGAATAGATTCGCTATTATAAATCGAATCTAAACTTAACCAAATCTCTTATACTATTCAATTCACACAATATTGCCAATTCTACTGTTTTCGATTATTTCAGAAATTAAATATATTATTTATTTATTAATATTAATTAAATATTAAATATTATTTAATTAAACAACCATTTAAATCTCTAAATCACTATTTAAATAATCAAATAAATTAATTATTATACCAAAAAAATACGGGACGTTACATTCTTTCCCCCTTAAAATAATTTCGTCCTCGAAATTGCTAAGGTATAAAATAAACCCTATTAACTGAGTTAAAAATTATTTGTTTACTTCTCAACTTCAGTTTCAACTGAACCAATTAATTTTAATTAAAATATTAATTCATTCCGAATAACTAAAATTTTCAAAACTCTAAAAAAATTCTAACACCTTAAATTTTCCGAAAATTTTGCCAGCACCTCCTTTGTACAGCCCAATCGGTACAACTACAACTCGCCTCTCTAGGCCTTCTCCAACCCAAAAGAAAATCAAATAGCCAAGCGGCTTGCCACATCGGCTCATAACAATCTCATACCCATATGAAATATAAACTTGTACCTTTTTGTCTGGCATTCAACTCTATTACATTCATTTGCTACCATTGCAGCATATACCAATGTCATCCCAATCAAATTCCAATCAGTTTTTATCTTCAAACCCAATCATTTGCTTATACCCAAGTCAAATTCCATTTAAAATTCGAGTTCCAGTCTCGATTTCAAACTCTAATTCACCAATCCAATAACATTTCATATTTCTGTCTCACAATCCAATTTTATTCGATATCATTCTAATCAAATTAAGTTTAAATTTGCTTTTGCAAATTCCCATTAAATTTGTTTTTAATTTAACTCTTCCTGAGAGTTTTAAACAGCTTTGCTTTTCTCAAAAATTAAACTACCCTTTTCAGGATTCAAAACAACTTGTTTTTCTCAAAACAATTCAAAACCAATATCTTTGGTAGTAATCCATCACTTAGAACTCAAAAATGAACAATGATGATGTAGCCAGCATTATCAGGGTTATTTCCCAGCGATTGAAGTGAGTTCAATAATATATCACTTTTCAAAACTCATATTCAAAACTTTCATTTTGAAATCTATTTCAAAATACCATTCAAAATGCTTGTAAAACAATTTAAAAATCTCCCAGGATTTTAAAATTCCTATATATTTAATCCAAAACTATTTACATATACTTCTCCAACTTTTAGGAATTTTAATTCCAATTTAGATTTAATTCATTTCGTAACACTTATACAAATTTTATTTGGTTACATATATATAACCATCTCAATTTTTAATCTTATTCGATTAATATAACAACCAACACATCCCCTATACTATAATACTTCAAATATTAATCATTCTTTTATATCAAAATATATTTTGGGTAAAATTATTTCATTTACCCTCTTTTAATACTGTGTCGGTTCATCGTATTCAAGTGTTTAGAAACTCCTACCGATTAAGTGGATCAAACTGATCGACCAGAACTTGTAAACAACTCAACCAATAAATCTTCACAATATAAAACCATTTTTATACCAAATAACAAATACGCTATCATATATATACACTCAAACTCAATTTAGGGTATTACTAACCCCATCTCTACTGAGTCACGCCACAGAGCCAAGGTAATTACTTAACCTTCAGCTCTGATACCACTGTAACGACCCGAGAGATTTGCGAGCTTGGTAATCGACATAAACTCAATGTCGACTATCCAAGCATTGGAAATGCCGGAAAGTTAATAGAAAGAAGTTAGAGGGTGAGAATAGATAAGATAGAAAATTAGAATAGAAGAAGAAGAACATAACAACAGAATTAGATTAACACGAATCTCACAGCGGAATGAATAAAATATAGTATACAACATAACTTGAAATAAAATCAGTATCTGTATACAATACCATTATCAAAGTACAACACAGCGGAAAAAAACACTAGCTATATGATCCTGAAGCCTCCTGCTCCAAGATCTCCAAGTATATCTGAAAAATCCCGACTACTTGACTGCCCGTACAAAATTGGGCACCCAAGAGTTTAGGGAAAACAAAGCAAAATAAACTCTGGGTCAGTCATGTGACTGGTGTGTGTAAACTCCAACATTTGTTTAACTTTTAAAATCCTTTTAAAAGAAAGAATAATCATAAGACCAATCCACACATAAACACGGATGGTTTTTACCTTATGATAACCCAAAACGTTGTTTTTATCAAATCTCTTCTGATATTATAATAATGTCTAAAACAAATAGATAGCAATCTAGTAGAACGCTTTCATCTCACGCTCTACATATATAATATACAATCAAAAATCGCGGGCTCTTATTGGATAATGAATTCCCAACTATGACAAGGTATAGAACCACCTTCCGATCAGTGTACTCTAGAAGTGATACACTGGAGTTCAACAAGAACGTCTTATAACTCAGCCACATATAACCGACCTTTCATTTCGCTTGAATGTTCCGAATATATTGTCACCTTACGATTGGTATACCAACATAACCGTTCCCGGGAGTTACATAATTGAAAGAAGTAACAAATTTGAATATTCTCTAGATGGTGGCAATATATCCTAACGGGAAATTTGTGTTAAGGGCTTACTATTTCAGCCTTATTAGTTTGTAGGACACGAGATTGAAATATTTATTTTCCAGGACACAAATCTAGGCGCATGTTTTCATCTTCTTAAAAATCAATTTCTGAAATCAGATTCTTGTCGAAAATATGTCAAAATTAAGCTGTAGTTTCTTCTACCATGAAAGCGATCGTATATTTTTGGGGGGGAAATTAAGAGTTATTTTTTTCTGAAATCAAATTCGACTTTAATTGTGGAAATCGTGAGGTGATTTTGTTTATCTGGATAGGCTAATTGATTTTCTCTGTTGGATTTGTATAATTGATGTTAATTAACTTATTTTATTACAAAATAAATTTTCTAAACCATTTTTTAAAAAGACAAGTGCAGTAGAAGGAAAAGGTAATTATATTGACAAAACAGTTAAACCGTTTTATCATGAAATTAATTTTAGATCCATTATGCAGCAACATATTATTCCCAATACAAGGAAATTAACATTGGAGCCTCCTTGAACTAGATGTTGTAGAGTGCACTTGGAAACACTACGACTCAATATACTTAAGCACATGAACTTATCAAAAATATTAAAAATTAACTATGAAATTTATGTGATGATTGCCTTGTTATAACTGGTTTTATCTTTTTAAAAAATTGTATTTAAAAAAAGATAAATGGTTATGTGTGCTTCAATAGCAAATAGCAGGAGTGAAAAAGATAACTGGTTTGTATTTAAAAAATTGTTGTATAATTTTGTTTTTCATTCAACATCACAATAGGAGCGAAAAAGATATCTGGTTATATCTTTATGGAAAATTTCTTATAAAAAGGTAAAAATTGTATAGTTATTTACTTATTTATGATTTGAATTGCAGGTCTGATATATATGTGATGGTTGTATAATTTAAATTAAAGCTAAAGAATCATTTATACTGTGTTATGTTAAATGATTAGTTAATTATTTTGTTTTTTTGACAACAAAGGTTTGAAAAGATAATTGTATTTGCATCTTCATGTGAAGGCAATATTTTAAATTTGTTTTATGTATTAAATTTAATATGTTGATGTTGTTTGAGTTTGTTTGTTCTATAAGGTAATTTTCTTTCATTACATTAGAAATTAATTGCACAATTATTACAATCTTAACTTATTATTTTATTTCGTTTCATGATGAAAAAGATAAATATTTATATCTTTTTAAAAAATTGTATTTAAAAAAAAAAGATAAATGGTTATGTGTGCTTCAATGGAAAATAACAGGAGTGAAAATGATAATTGGTTAGTAGTCAAAAAATTGTTGTATAATTTTGTTTTTCATTCAACATCATAATAGGAGCAAAAAAGATATCCGGTTATATCTTTATGGAAAAATTCTTATAAAAATTGTATAGTTATTTACTTATTTATGTTCTGAATTGCAGGTCTTTTATATATGTGATGCTTGGATGGTTTGAATTGAAGCTAAGGAATCATTTATTTTGTGTTATGTTAAATGATTATTTGATTATTTTGTATTTTCGATAACAAAGATTTGAAAAGATAATTGTATTTTAATTTTCATGTAAAGGCAATATTTTAAATTTGTTGTATGTATTAAATTTAGTAGGTTGATGTTGTCTAAGTTTGTTTGTTCTATAAGGTAATTTTCTTACATTACATTAGAAATTAATTGCACAATTTTTTCAATCTTAACTTATTATTTTAGTTCGTTTCATGATGAAAAAGATAAATATTTATATCTTTTTAAATTATTTTTTGCTAATAAAAGTAGTGTAATAATTACTGATATGATTACAATTCGGATATGAAATAATCATACACAGTAACAAAATCCAGCAATTAATCATATACAGCAACATAATCATAACAAATATACAAATAGTATACGACATATTTGAAAAAGATATATGGTTTTATATTTTTAGCAAAACAGTGTAATATTTAGTTTTGCTGTTACATACTAATTTTTCGTCATTTTAGTGAGAAGAAAAAATTATGTAAGAGAAAAGAAAATTATGTATACATGCTGTTGACGTTGTACATGATTTTACTAACAAGAATACAAACAAAATTACCACATTCATTACTGTCGCTATGTAGTTGATATTTTGTTTTATAGAAGCATTGCTTCTACACATTTATGCCTTCTTGCTTCACAATATCATAACAGTTGGACAATACATCGCATAGTATTGGTCGCACAGAAGATTGATAGCCTCTACAAACAGGGTCGTAGCATTTCTGATAGTAGCCACCTCTTTGGAAATCAACAGTGTACATAACGTGATTACTTTTATGTTCTCTTCCAATTCGTTCACAATATCGACTTTTGGACATGCTAATTATATAGCCATGGGTAGAAAACCAGTACCACTTTCTGATTTTACCCAAAACATTTCCATGAGTTGCTAATGATGAATTTTTTTCATCCAGTTCTGGGAAGGGAGATTTTCCTGAATTATAGGACTTAGGTACATTGCAAGAGTAAACATTTACTGACTTTTCACTTTGGATGTACTTGTTATCATTCTCCTCAGTTTTAAAATGAATATTTTTGTAAGATTTCAAACCCATTTCACACGCTAATAGCTTGTCTAAATTATCTTCTACGTTGCAAATAAGTGATTTTTAAAACACTTGTTCAATATTTAGATTGTTATATCCGAAACATTTGCTTGGCAGTAGTATAGAATTTTTCCCTGCTTTTGTTGAGAATGGAAGACGGAAACAATGATTACGGCTATAAACTCTAGTATCAATGAATATACTCTATGTATTTTCTGACGAGCTTAAATCTGTCTTGATGTAAAGTTTTTCAAAGTGTGAATCAGTTAACGTTGAATTTTTTATACATGAGCATACCTTAGAGATGAATCCTCCAACATGCAACTTGTCTTTGAATGCAATATTTGGGATACGAATTATCAAATGTCGAGAGAACTTGTCTTCATTAGATGAATCAAGTTCTATAACCCAATCTTCATTTCCCTTTATTTTGTATATGTCATTCAGAGTTTTGAATGTGATGGAAATCAAAATATTTACCATCTCATCGCCATTTTATAATGTTAATATTTTTGTTGAACTCCAGATCATAGTACAAGTGGCAAGGCAGTCCAACTTGAATAATTTCGTAATGGTGTCGTAGCTTAGGATTCATGCTCATGTACCTTCTCCAAAATTCCTCATATGTAGAAAGTAGGAACTTTCTTTGTCTAGTCAAATGATCTTGGTAGCAAAAAATGTTAGTGTTTGCACATGTTTGGACAAATATTAAAGCTCCTTCTTGTCTAGGAAAAGTTGCCCATATTGCATTTGTTTGCTGTGTAAAAAAAATGAAATTAGAAAACATATTACGTATAAATGATAAACAAAAGATAAAAGGATTTATCTTTTTAAACATAGTAATAGAAAAATGTATTGAATGACAATTTAAAGTAAAAATCATCATGTTCATAAGCATTGTCAAATTTACTGTCTAAAAAGTTAAGCAGTACAAATTATTGAAATATTGGTATAATCCCTTATAAATTATTCGCCAATTGTAATATCTAATTGTTATAATCGATTACTACAAATTCTGCAATTTTTTGTTAGTTCAAACATTTTTAAGAGTTGGACTAGAGCTGTAAAAAATTTCAATTGTCCAACAGTAGGGTTCATCACTGAGAATATCTGCAGCTATCTTTGCTCTGAATGCAGTAGCTTCTTCAGGAGTAATATTTGATGTACTCTCCATTCCATGTGGAATTTTTTGCATGAACATCGTCACATAAATTCCACAATCGTACCTAAAATTATGAAATTTAGTACTTTGAATCAAAAGATAAAGCGTATTATCTATTTTTATTATAATAATGAACTGTAATATGTTTCTTCTATAACTTAATGTGTATTATGAAATTGTTTATTACATTATTATATACTTGTATAATTACCCATTGATTTGTTGAGCACAATCAACATTCACAAGCTGTGTCTTCTTTTTAATAATTGTTTTGTAACCATCTTGTTTTAGCTCGTCATTTAGGTTGTTCATTGCTGTTTTCTGCGAAAAAAGTCAGTGTTTATTAGAATAAATATAAACAAATAAATGAAATATAATTTTTGAGAATATTTATTTACCATATTAATGACAACTTTTGTATGTCCACTTCTGCGGGATTTAGATCTTGTGGTTAAGTATAGTGAGTCGTAGTGCTTCCAAGTGCACTCTACGACATCTAGTTCAAGGAGGCACCAATGGTCATTTCCATTTATTGGGAATAAGACGTTGATACATAATGGATCTAAAAGTAATTTTTTGATATAAGGGTTGAACTTTTTTGTCAATATATTTTCCCAGTTTCCATTTGCTGCACTTGTCTGTTTAAAAAAGTGTTCGGAAAATGTATTTTGTAATAACATAAGTTAATTTGAGAATATAATTCACTTACTGTCATTGTTTTGTTAATGTACACAATACTATTGCTTTGATCTAGTTGCTTTGCTTTCCGAAACCAAAACCAACCAGTGATCTACATTTGAAAAATAATATGGGTAAAGTACACAATTTATACTAAAGGAAAGTTTTGTTTTTTAAAACTTACTTGACCAAAAGTATTCTGTTCATATAGGAGATCTTCTATCATGTCTTTTGTTATGGTGGTGATGTTTCCATCATCACAACTAAATGCTTCATCGCTGAAAAAAGAAGATGTTTGCATTTAGTATATCTTTTGTTAATACAGATATAATATGTAAATAAATTTTTTGTATGCAAACATAATTACTAAAATAGCAATTATCTTTAAAATTTTATTCTGTTATTTTTTAATAATTAATTGAAATATAAATTTTAATGCTGAAAAAATTTTAATGCTGAAATATTACTTTTGAAAATAACATATCATATATATCAGAAAGCCATATAACAAAATAATCATTCAACAAAAGAAGTAGTTGCATAATATAAATTAAAAAGATAAAGTTGAATATCTTTTTAATCTCCTAAACCATAGCATATAAGAAAACGTAAACTTTCATAATTTCAATCAATTGTTAACATTAATCACTACAAAAATCCAACAACGGCAGATGTTGTGTAATTAATTATTTACTAATTGGTGTTGAGTAAACTATGAGTTAATAGTGATATTTAAAACAATACTTTAATTAACAGCTTGCTTATGGTAGTGTAATACCACACAATGTACTATGACAAAGTAATAAGTAGAAAATTGAGTTGAACTATACATGTTGTTTTGGAAAAAAGTAATGTTTCAATACTTACTTGTTATCTCCAACAACCTTGAAGAAAAGTTTGACATCTTGTTGTTGTTTCTCTGAAAGATGCTTTAGGAGTGTGCAATTTTCAATATTTTTTTGATTCTTTCTTTTTTTTTTGGTTCTTTAATAATGACATCTTCAACACAAATAGGAATTTGAACAACATGTTCTTCAATAAATTCTTCGATGTCTTCAGATTTTGAACTTTCTTTATTATCTATAATTAAACCTTGAGTTTCAAACAAATAAAAACAAGGAAAATTAGCAGAAAAATTTATATGTACCCCAACTATTTTTCCTTGCTTGAAATGTTTTTCAGGTTCAGTAGTATTGAACACATTTTGCTGATCAAAATTTTTCACTTTTTGAAGTATAATATCAATTTCTTTGAGCCTTTGGTCAGAATTTTGCCTTAAAATTTTCTCATCATCCAGTTATTTTACTACACTAATCATCTCATTAGTCAAAAATCTGACTTTTGTCTCTAACTCTTTCAGCCTTTCTAATTCTTCATTTTCAAACAATTTTCTTTTCTTTGGTCTTTCTTCTTCTAGTAGCAGATGTTTTAATTTTTTTGAAACAAACTCTTTCTCCTTTGAAGTAATATTTGAAATCTTTTTCAAAATCTGCATGAAACCATGAATGATATTTCTAATTAAATATTGTTAAATATCATTAAATAATCCTACAATCAATTCAATGTTATATATATATATATTTGATTGTATAGCTTAAAAAGATAAATGTATTTATATTTTAAGGTAAATGATATATTGACACATTGAACTTAATTTGTTTTCTGTCTATTATACGATCATTATTATAACTTATTTCAAAAGTATTATTACTAATATAACGTATTGTGTAAGCGACTGTTTATTTAATCATTAATGTTCCTTCTAAACTTTAAAAGATAAAAACATATATCTTTTAAATAAAATATATAGTAAAGTAATACATTTATACCTTATTGCTATCAATTGCTGTAAGATCCAGGTCCTTCAATTTAGACAAGTCCCACTTTATCATTCTTGGGAAAATTTTCTTCAGATGTTCTTTTTCTTGTATTACTTTTGTCTTCTCACAAAATTAATATTGTAATAAAAAGATATATACATATATATACTTTTGTAATAATGAAATATTAGATAAGTGTAAGAAATCTTACAAGTAAAACCATAGTGCAACCAGGTGTGTTTCTTGGATCAGTATGATGTTTTTGAACATTTTTGCAAACATTCTCACATATTGCTCTTGGCCAAGAAATAAAACTGATTTTTTTCAAATTGAGGATCTTAGGAAAAAAATCCCCACTGCAAGTAGCTTTGATTGTTCGGAAACAAAAATGTTATGATCAACAGCAGAAATAGTAGCTTTACTAAATCAATGCTACCATCTTTGTTTTCTATCATTTTATTCAATCTTTTTGTCACTGATTTTTGACTTATAATGTCTTCTTCTTCAAAGTTCTTGGTCCAAAAACCAGAGCAATTTTCCATTGCAGTAGCTTTATTTGATACAGGTATTGGAAATAAATCTTCTCCATCCATTGGCATTCCAAATGTAAGACTAACTTCTTCTGGTTTTAATTAAATCAATTTGTTACCAATTCGGAAAGCTTGTTCTGTGGTATCATAAGAGGTTATTATTTCATCCAAATTCGCTGCACTCTTTCTCAAATCTTGCCTTGAAATAGAATCTTCGAGAAAAACATTGAAAAAGTGTTTGAAAGGTGATTTTTCTAAGTATCTTTTTGCGTCAACAGAGTGGATTTTTTATTTCTTAATTGTTTTCATTATTTTGAAAACAACATATAAATTACATCTGTACGTCCCTGAATATTGAATTTTTATTAACTTCGTCGGTATTTGTTGAATTTCATAGTTATTGGCTTCATCTACATCAGTAGATTCTCCGTCATTTTCTTATGTGTATGTCCTTTTTTCATCAGAATTATCTATGTTGTTATCTTCTGTTCCAGTAGGTGATATATTGTTTCTTGACTCAGAATTATCCTATTTTTTTAACAATTAACATTAGATAAATTGAGTTCAGTAAATCTAATTTATAAATATATTTTTTACAAATTAGTTTAACTAGTGATAAAACTTGTATAATTATTATGTAAAAAGTTATAAAGATAAGTCTATTTATCCTTTTTGACTATTGTGTTAATATTAAATCTTTCATGTAATATTTTTTTATAATTTTTTTTAAATAAGGTCCGGTATATAGATAATAATGTTTTTAAAATATTTAATTACACAACGCTCATACTTTATGAAAAAGATATGTATTTTTATCTTTTTATTAACAGACGTACATATATTAAATATTGAAAAATTGACATGATTGAAATATAATATAATAAAGAATTATGTATTATAATTATAATAACAAAATATAGATAAAGAAAAATTTACCAAAGGAGTTATTGATAACACTCTCGATTGGCTATGCTGTTCACCGTATGGACTTGATATTGGTCTAAAATTTATGCATTGATGTCCTCCTTCATTTAAAAAAATGCACAATGGATGTTTTTTAAACAATCTAGAGGTTCTTTTTGGTTTCATATTTTATCCTGCATTAAAAAGATAAGTATAGTTATATGTTAGTAAACATGTACATACAGTTAGCAATATCAGCAATAAACAGTAAATCCTAATTATTACAAAACACGATTTATTGAGTGATAAAAGTTACCCCATATTTGTGTAAAAAGATAATTGTAAATCACAGCAATTATTATTTCATAACTGTTATTAGCATAATATAAATTAAAAAGATAATAATATTTATCTTTTTCATCCCATAAACCACATAATATAATAATTTAACAGTGAAAGCATTGTGCAATTATTTACTACATTTTTAAAGAAAAAATATGTTACATAACATACATACTCAAAAGATAGCAACCTATTAAATTTACTACAAACAACAAAGTTCAAATATTGTCTTCACATGAAAATATTAATACAATTATTTTTTCAAACCTTTGTTGTTGAAGAAACGAAGTAATCAAATAAATATCCAACATAACACAGCATAAATTTCAGAAGGCCTTATAACCAAATAATCCATCAACATAAGAACAAGTTGCATAATATAAAATAAAAATATATAATTGAATATCCTTTTAATCACCTTAACCACAAGATATAATAAAAAGTAAACATAAACTTAAAATTTAGTAAATCTTAGGTATTAGAAAACTTACTCGTCTAGTAATTGATTGAAGAAGATGATTTCGTCTACCAAGCAATGTTTGAGTTGATTACCAGATCCAAAGTAAACCCTAGATTAAGTAAAAAACGATTAGAATAAGATTCAATTAAAATTCAAAAATCGATCAGAGTATGGTAATAAAATGCGTCGCAGAAAAATCCGAAAATCGAATTTAGCTAAAACCTAATTTGCGATTCTTTCAAATTTTTGAATGAAAAATGGCGGAAACAGAAAGGAATCGAGATGTGTCATTGTAAAATGGCGGAAACAGGACGTTCCGTTTACAAATTAATTCTGTAAATAATGTCCTATAAAATAATTATTTAATGGGTGTGTCCTAGAAATTAATTAGTTGAGGGAAGTAAGCCCTTATTGTAAAATGCCCCATATCCTAATTGGGTACGACCCACTTAGCCATGTTGCCTACCCGATTTCTGTCATTTCTCGGTTGATGAGGCTTGAGGTCATAAAGGGTATCACTATATATATCACATATTTATTTCTTTTGAATGTCACATCGTCATACCCGCCAAATCACAAATTGATTTCTCCAAAAATACCATGGGTATACAGCTAAGAGAAACGAATTCCCCGCCACCAAACATAAATACGTTTGAACAGATCAACTTACGCGATCTATTAAATATACTCTATCAGACATTCCTCCATATAGGTTGTCCTGGGACTGGACAAACCGAAGGCACTATTCTGTAAACCCATCTTTAGCAATTTCTACCTAGGATTTTCCAGAACTACCCTTGCATAAACTTCGTCATCAATTATCTTCATCATATTTGATTCGCAATGCTAATGCCCATAAGGAGTGGTTTTCAGATAATAAATCTGATCTCGTTCTCTCCGTATTGACAATGGAAACGGTCAAAAACTTTGATAGTTGGTTATTTAACTATCAAAGGAAAACATGTGTACAAACAACGGTCGTATTTCCAAATGGAAATCTTACCGAGAAAATCATCAATCACCACTGATCCCCTTTAATTTAATTTGTCATTCAATTATCCATTTCCCTATTCCTATTTCCATATATTCGTAAATTCTTATTTTCTAAATTTAGAAAATATACATTACTAATCATTGGAAAACATTTCCATATTTACTCTCATTTCTATTTATTTATTTTTAGAAAACATTTTTGATTCTTATTTGGAAAACATTTCCAAAGCTCCTTTATAGGATTTAAACAGATATTTAAATAAAACATTGCTATGCCAACTCAAACCATTACACTCATTAACTAAATTCACTTAACCAACCTTCACTATCTAACCTTAACCATTCCTTAGTTAAAAATGAAGTCAATCAAGTTGGGGTATAACTACCTCTCAAACCTTAATTGAACAACATTTCTAACCTCGAAATAAACAAAGTACCCTTTTAAATCTATAGCAAACTTCCTTACATAACTCTCGGATTCTATTTTTGAATCCACTTCTTTTACAGAAATCATTTGATTATAACAATAGTGGTATAATCCCATGCTTCCGAAATATAATATGTAACAACCCGAAGTTTAACAACATGTTAAAATCATAAATCTAGGCAGAATTAAATTTTAAAATAAGAACCTAGGGAAATGGGTTGCGCCATTGCGTTCGTCTCGGAATTCTTCATGAAATCAAGTCCTAATTTTTGAAAATCGGAGTCCGTATGACCAAGTTATGGCTCCCCAAAGTTTCAGAAATTTTCAGAGTTCAAAACAGTTCGAATTCAAGTTCAAATTCGAATTTCAAAACCCAGACAGACTGGGCGGGAAATTTCCCGCCCAACACACCAGGTCGACTGGGGAGTCGACTGGGCAGTCGACACCCCCCCCCCCCCCCAGGTCGACTGGGCAGTCGACACCCCCAGGACCAGGTCGACTGCGCAGTCGACTTGGGTGTCGACCTGGTCCCCGAGCCCATTTTTGGGTCAGTATTCGTTCTGATGTATCTAGTCCGATTTCTGTCCAAATTCATCTGCCTAAACCTATTTAAACAGCCCCAAACCTAGCCTTCTCTACACACAATTCTATTCGGCTTCTACTCTGCCTCTGTTCTAAATAAAAATAAAAATGGCGTCGCTACTCTGCTGGAATCAAAACTAGAAGCTAATCAACATCAACCTAAGCAACTCAATTCAAACTAGAGATTGAAGCTTCTGCAACGACGCCTAGACCATATTGAATCAAATCAGAAGATTAATCAAGTTAGACGTTTCAACGCGACAACGAATCGATTTGTCCTCTCTCAGCCAATCAATGTAAGTTCAAGTTACTTTTAGATAAAAGCTGTAAAATTAATATCCATGTTGTAAATTGGAATTGGATCTATGTATGGTGATTGATTCTTATCTATTCTTGTTCGTCTTCTATCTTGACTTTCGGACCTATTCATGTTGTAAATTAAACTCTCTCGTGTCTATAACCTTAACATGCCTATGACGTTGAATGTATTGTTAATGGACAAGGACTATGACTGAGAACATAAGACTGCCTATGACTAATATGACTATGCCTGTGACTATGACGGTGAACATAAGACCGCCTATGACTAATAAGACTATGCCTATGCCTATGACGGTGAACGTAAGACTGTTGCATATGACTATGACAAGGACAATTGTGGTTAATCACCTATGACTCTTGACTATGAGGATTATTATCTAAGATTATAAACATAAGACCATTATCTATGGGACTTTGAAACTATTACTGTTAATTGTCCATGACTATTTGCCTAGAACTATTTTTGATAATTATCCATGATCATGTGATGAGTCGCTTATGATTCATAGCTATGAGATTTGTACCTATGACTGTTGGGGTTAATTGCCTAAGACTATTATAGTTGATTGTTCATGCCCATGACACCATAGTTGAAAACCATGTTGTGCACCGAATTGACATTTTGTTGAATCATATACCTAGGGTGTGACTTGCTTAGTTTATTCGCAATTATGTACACCAAAACCACTGGACCCATTATTCTTGTATTTGGCTTGCTTTTGCACGCCTATTCTTTTATGTCATTGTTTATCATGAACATCGCCTTATCTTGCTAGATTTGGAATCCTATATGCCGGTGATGTGGTAACCAATTATCTCAAGTTATGTCATGCTAGTCTTGTAACCCCCTTTTTATCGCTTTATGCTCGTCTCTTTTGCCTGTCATAGTTTTAATGCTATTCCCTCTTTTTAGAGATTTGGATTTGTTTGTAGTATAGAACGATTCACGTTCACGTGTGATGGGAATACGATTTGGGTAGAATAGGCAAAAACATGAGTTGTTTATGAACATGAATTATAAACTCGATAATAGGCAAAACTTGAAACATGAACGCTGTTATAACTTGAACCTGGATATGGACACGAACCTGACATCGACTTGATATGAAACTTGCCTTGAAAACTTGACACGATTTGACATGAAACATGACATGAAAACTCAACATGAATTCTGACATGAAAACTTGAATGTGGGCATGACAATTAGAAAAAATTGAAAATGGCCAACTCGAGGTTGGGTTGAGTTTGCAGTGTAAATCTGCCCGGAACCACCCGGCAAATCCAGTGGCTGCAAATAATAGGATCCAATGTGGGTAGTTGGTCATATCGCACGTAAAACCCGATGTTAGACTATGTTGTGGTGTAAATCTGCCCGGAACCGCCCGGCAAATCCAGTGACCACAACCGTTAGTCTAATGTGAGAGGTTGAATTGCATTAATGAATTAATGCCACGTGATAGGGTTAAGTCATGAACCGCTTGAATATACTTAACCAATTTGACACGATGACTTGATAGGGTTAAGTCACGAACCGCTTGAATATACTTAACCAATTTGACACGATGGTTTGGTAGGGTTAAGTCACGAACCGCTTGAACATACTTAACCAACTTGACACATGATTCGTAGGGCTAAGTCATGAACTTGAACGACAACACTTAGCCAATTTGACATGACACGTAGACGGGTTAAGTCACGAACTTAAATGACCACACTTAACCAACTTGACATGCTAGACTGATGGGGTTAAGTCTCGAATTTAAATGACAACACTTAACCTGCTAGACGGAAACCCTAGTTACGCGGTTGTAACACCCCGCCTCCGCTAGGGTCACTCGCAAAGGAATGCACTAGCTTTAGAGGGGCATTATTGGTAAACATGCACAGAAATATCACAAGACAGAACATATAACATAGCGGAAGTAAAATCAAACTTTCATAAACATTAATAATTAAGGTCTAAAGCCTTTTACATCAGAGTACATCAAAACCTGTCTTGCAATAATAAAGAAGCATAAAGACTTTTTCATAACTTATTCCCCAAGTAAAAACAGTAAAGTAGCCATAGCCAAGGAAAGTCCAAGCCATCCATGATGACCTTCAAGCAGAAGAAGTCCGAACTAAACCGCAGTATTCCCTCCCTGTAACCTGGGGGGGAAACGGAAGAAAAGAGGCGAAACAAAACGGGTCAGTCAAAAAGATTGAGTAAGCCCTATCTACTATTAGTATAAAAACTAGTAAAGTTAACTGACATGAGAAACTGAGATGAACATGAGCATGATAACAAGATAGATAAGCTAAATCAAAATAACAGGGTGAACTACTGAACTCAGATAAACTAAGGTGCCATGATAAATTACGATGTCAAGATAAAACAGGGTATCACATTGTCAGGTTTCTATCAAGTATAATATCCCCAAGATATCTATCACGTATAACGTCCCAAGGTAACTATCCTGTACATCTGCTCTGCACCTACCGTACTAGTATCCCCACCGTATCATGTGTTATCCGTGAATGACCCTTACTCAAAAGTCGTGTAATGGTCCATGTCAACCTAATATGCCGCATATATAGGTTACTCAACTCATATGTTTCTTTCCATGTATAAGTTCGGTCCTTTGCCGTAGGCTGTACGGGCTTTCCCATGTAAACGGTTTATCCTTGAAGTTGTTTTGGACTGCAACCCTTGATCTAGTTGTGTTTCCTTACCATGAACTATCGCGCGTCCACTTAGGATTTATGCCACCTAGGACCGCTAGGGATTATGCTACCTAATGAACGTTTCCATGTCTCTGTTTGGGTTTTGGCCACCTAGGACCACTAGGGATTACGCCACCCGTCAACCGCGCCCTTGATCCCACGTATGTATCGTGAATCGTTTTCCATGTCTAGATGCACATGTTCCCCAATGTGCCATCCGAGTTCCGTGCCAGGGCAAATCAAGAAATACGGAACTCGGTCGGGAGCTTTAAATCGTCTGCCGATGCAGATATCAAGGTCTGTTTTTGTACCCGTGGCTATGGTCCCACGTGACCCCTCCCTCAACTACTGAAAGGCAATCCAAGAAAAATCATGTATAAGAACCACTCCCCGGCCCCACTATAGCCCACTTTCCTACGGGCCAACCTCACCCATGATTCGATAGCAAGCACATGGTTTGTTGGGGGTTCCCTGCCTTTCCGCACGTACACGATTAACTAAAGATGGTAGGTAGTCGGCGATGTGCTATCCAGGGCAAAAACAAGAATCGTCGACTCCACGCTAATCCATCCCAGTCTTTAGGTTGCTCGCATAGCAACCAAGGCATACTCTTGGTCCTTCTAACGCAGACCTTAACCTCTCATGGGCCTAGTATAATTACCTGGCAGCCCACAGAGGGATCCCAAGAATATCCTCACGTCCCCCGAAGCACCCACTTCGGCACCCAGTGCGCTGGAGCTTTTATCCAAGTCAGATAACTTGCTCCCCCTCGTATACTAAGCGATGACCTACCGTATCAGGTTACTCATCGTTTTGAGAATTAGTCCTATGTCCTTAGCTAAGAATTATTACTTAGTTACCCTTAACTAAGGTTTACCACTTAGCTTCTTTTCCCGTTATCCTTGATTAACCACGGTTTTCTACCTAGTTCTTCTAGCTAGGGTTTGTCTGTTGGGTTAAGTGTTATCATTCAAGTCCATGACTTAACCCGCCCACGAATCACGTTAAAGATTGGCTAAGTATTTAAGTTCAAGACTTAGTCCCACAAGTTGGTTAAGTGTACCCAGAGGCTCATGACTTAACCCTATCAAGTCAAATTGGTCAAGTACTAGCTTACCTTAATCCTATCGGATTATCTTGCTAGATCGATTAAGCATAGATTATCTTAATCCCATCAAATTATCGAGTCGGATTGGTTAAGTATAGGTTGGCTTAACCCCATCCTCTAATCGTACTACAATGGTTAAGTATATTCTAAAAAGGTCTTGTGACTTAACCTTATCAGGTCCGCGTATTAGATTGGTTAAGTGTAAGTTACTTAACCCCATCAAATCATCATGTATAATTGGTTAAGTATAAGTTGCTTAACCCCATTAAATTATCACGTTAAGTTGGTTAAGTATTGGTTACTTAACCTCATTGAATTACCGAGTTTAAATTGGTTAAGTGTTTAACTTAACCTCATCGAATTACCATGTTTAGATTAGTTAAGTGTGGATTACTTAACCCCATGTAATTACCGTGTCGGATTAGTTAGGTGCAAATTACTTAACCCCATCCCCTAATCATCTTGTATGGTTAAGTGTCATTAAGAAAACTTACTTAACCTTGCCAAATTATCATGTTGGATTGATTAAGTGTTGGTTAACTTAATCCCCGTCCACTAGTCGTATAAAAATGGTCAAGCGTCATTAGGCAAATCAAATCACTTAACCTACCCAACCTTGTCATGTTTTGTTAAGTATCATTAGCCTAACCAATTTACTTAACCCATTTACCCATGTCATATTTGGTTAAGAGTCATTAATCAAATTAACTTAACCCTATCATGTGGCATTAATTACTTAATGCACCCCAACCTCTCATATTAGACTTTGTTGTGGTTACTAGTTAAGCCGGTCGGTTCCGGGTAGCTTTACACCACAACTTGGTCTAACCTCGGGTTCAAGCACAACATGACCAACTTCTCACATTGGGTCCTATTGTTTGCAACTACTAGTTAGGCCGGTCGGTTCCGGGTAGTTTTACGTTGCAAACTCAACCCAACCTCGAGTTGGCCACTTTCGTGTTTAGTCTAGTGTCATGTTCATAGTCAAGTTTTCAAGCAATTGGGTAGACCTAACTTAATAGGTAAATTCCCAATGGGTAGACCTAACTTAATAGGTAAATTCCCAAGCTTATGTTTTTATGCATACTTACATGTCAACTTCCATGTTATACTTCAAGTCATGTTTTCAAGTATAAACAAATGTCATATTTAACATTACATGTTGTCATGTTTATACCCATTTACCCAAGTCATATTCATGTCATTATGTTTCCCCATAATGTGACCCCAACGCTTTTTAAACTAGCATATACGTTCGCAACAACGTGATGGATTAAAAGAAGAGACTTGGCAAAGGAATGACAAAAATGGGTATTAAGCCACAAGTTAATCATGGTGGCAAATGAGGCACAAATGTGTTCATTAGCTTGCATGTTACATTCTTAAGCCTCAAAAACATGCATCAACCCAAACTTGGTACATAAGCGAATCATGGTGACAAAAGACATGGAATGATGGCTAGAAACTCGCATATATCATCATATAAGGATTATGACTTCATATGCAAGTTGACATAATGATTATGAAAATTCTCATGTTGCATAATGCAACATTTCAACATAAAGGTTGTGGCTTTTAGCTCATAAGATCAAGATAATGACTTCATAAACTTGCATAACATGATAGCATGCATCATTCTAATTAATCAAACCCAAACTTTCAACATGAACATTTAACTTCATAGTTAATATCTAAGAGTAGGGAAGGGCTTACAATGCTTATGTGGACTCAAATGAGTATAGCAAATGTAAGAAACCCCTTATGCAACAAATTAAAACCCCAAAATGCAAGCAAACTTGATCAAGACTCCTCCTTTATGATGCCAATAGAGAAACAAGACTTTAATGCAAGCTAAAGAGGATCATACAAGCCTAAATACACTTGTATGCATGGAAATCTCTTAGAAATTTGATTTAGGAATTTATGAAGAGAGTGGAGGCCATGAGAGGATTGATTTTGCCATAGTTTAGTTGTAGGATAGATTAATGATGATTTAGGGTAGGTTAGGGTCTTATTTATAGATTAGACAAGTGTTTTAGGCCATAGGATTAACCCTAGGATAGATCCCAGCCCTCAAAAATCGTCACAAGCCTCCAAAACAAGACCAAGGGCCAAAACAGGTGCACCAGGCCAGCCAGGCTCAAGCCAGAAGGTTGTGCAGGTTTCTGGCTCGACACGGGCGCACTTCCCAAGTGCGCCAGTGTATTTTTGTGCTGGCGCACTTCACAAGTGCGCCAGTGCATTCTGGCTAGTTTTTGGTTTTTCTGCCTAACTTCGTTCGTCCATATCTTCTTCATACGGACTGCGATTTACGAAATTTCGGACTCTATTTCGCGTATTTTTCCGAGACGAACGCAATGGCGCAACCCGTTTATCCTGATTCATATTTTATAATTTAATTCTGCCTTGATTCTTGTCTTAACACGTTGCTAAAAATTCGGGTTGTTACATCCTCCCCAACTTAAAGGATTTCGTCCCCGAAATCTCCATGTTAGGAAGAACGTATCCTACCATCTGTCATCCATCTACTCAAAACATCATCCACAAGCAACCATTGTCCTTAGATGATTTCTAATGCTGTATGAATATATGCAAAACGTGTGTGTACATGTTCCTTAGCTAATGCTAATGATCAGGCCTGAATAATCTTTCTAATGCAAAATATGTATAGTGCCATGAATCCAACATGTATGCAAATAGTCCTAGCTATATAGGTACTATATGCGTGCACAATCATTCATTCATATGCAACAACCACATGATAATACATTCGATTTCATCCATAAACAAGTATAAATACTCGTGCATATGCAATATGAAATGTGACTGAGTCGAGCTAGTATCTAATGTGTATTCGCGCATCCACGAGCAACCACTTGCAACCACTTGCAACCATATCAATCATAACATGTTTCAAATACATGTTTACATCCATAGGGTTCTACCTAGGATTCCCTGAAATAGGGTCGAGAAGATAAACAAGACAAACTCCTTATGGGGTTTGTAACAGAAAATAGGACCAAGAGGATGTCCACAAAAGATAGCCTACAAGTAAGCTCTACAGAAAACAGGGATCAAGGATATACTCCCAAAAAGAGATATCATGCGCGTATCTAGTCTTTGACCATCAAAGTCGTATTTCCTTGAACTCAATTCCATTGTGCCTTGACCGTCTTTGCGATTTCGTAGCTTCTTATTTCCTGTTTCCATAACATGAGCTGGAACTCATTCCTTCGTCGCCTCTCGTTCCACTTGCACTTATCCTTTTTCTAAAATACTTGACGCAAACATGACTGCGTACTCATGATCTCATGCAAGCTTTCCAAAATTCACTAGTGAATCTTGGATCTCGTTTATATACTATAAGGTATTCCATGTAGAAGAACTTTCTCTTGAAAGTAAACAGATGTTAACCAGGTTATCAAGCGCACTTACTAGGGTGATCTCTATAACCCATGCATAAATGAAGTAAACCGTCCGTCTTATCGGCGAACACCACTCGATCGGGCTTCAAATTTCCAATAAAGGCATCAAGGGATTCTAAGTAACTAGTCATGACAGAACCTCAAAAAGGTTACACGATACTTCGAGGGTATTACCAAGGCTAGTCAAAAGGTCTAACTACCCTCCTATCAAAACCGAGAGTGGCATCCCCTACTGGATAACCACTTCATCCCTAGAATCCATCCATAGCTTATAAACATAAGCATTATTTCCAAACTCAACACTTGGCATAGACATTCCCAAATCCAAACAAGTCATGTATAAATGGACTGATTCTCCAATAGGACTTTGAGACAAAAATGGGATTCTCTATTACGCTAGTACTTAAGGTGCAGAGACTCAACTATCGAAGCAGACTTAAATGATACGATGATCAAAACAAAGTCCTAACAGGATGATAGAGAAGAAAAGCTAAACCTTTAACAAGATCGTCACCCTTCTTCCGAGGTGCCCTAGAAATGAGAGCATACCATTGCCCTCCCGATGATCTTGTCCTTGTCCCATGATACTTAACTATCCGTCCCGTTTTACCATGCCAAAGGTACTCTCTCGTTATGGGTTGAGCCATACCAACAAATTGCTCATCCTTAAGCTCGTATCCTTTATCCTCTTTCTCACGATCCTTTCTTAGAACGCGGCCATTGGTCTCTCGAGAACCACCTCCATCGTATGGAAAACACTTTCGTAGATAAAAAAGACTAGTCGCAGTTAAAACCACTGTGACTACAGATGGAGGAAAGAAAGGAAAAGAGATTCAATCAAGGAAACAAGGATAGTGCTAATGGACTTTGGGGAATAGCCTTTTTCTTTTAAAAGAAAATTTTCTTGAAAAATGCTTCTTTGTAAACGATTTTCAAATAGTTTTCAGAAGGTCTTTAAAAACTTTTGCCCAGTCTGGTAACCTTCTGCTCTGATACCAAATGTAACACCCCGCCTCCGCTAGGGTCACTCGCAAAGGAATGCACTAGCTTTAGAGGGGCATTATTGGTAAACATGCACAGAAATATCACAAGACAGAACATATAACATAGCGGAAGTAAAATCAAACTTTCATAAACATTAATAATTAAGGTCTAAAGCCTTTTACATCAGAGTACATCAAAACCTGTCTTGCAATAATAAAGAAGCATAAATACTTTTTCATAACTTATTCCCCAAGTAAAAACAGTAAAGTAGCCATAGCCAAGGAAAGTCCAAGCCATCCATGATGACCTTCAAGCAGAAGAAGTCCGAAATAAACCGCAGTATTCCCTCCCTGTAACCTGGGGGGGGAAACGGAAGAAAAGAGGCGAAACAAAATGGGTCAGTCAAAAAGACTGAGTAAGCCCTATCTACTATTAGTATAAAAACTAGTAAAGTTAACTGACATGAGAAACTGAGATGAACATGAGCATGATAACAAGATAGATAAGCTAAATCAAAATAACAGGGTGAACTACTGAACTCAGATAAACTAAGGTGCCATGATAAATTACGATGTCAAGATAAAACAGGGTATCACATCGTCAGGTTTCTATCAAGTATAATATCCCCAAGATATCTATCACGTATAACGTCCCAAGGTAACTATCCTGTACATCTGCTCTGCACCTACCATACTAGTATCCCCACCGTATCATGTGTTATCCGTGAATGACCCTTACTCAAAAGTCGTGTAATGGTCCATGTCAACCTAATATGCCGCATATATAGGTTACTCAACTCATATGTTTCTTTCCATGTATAAGTTCGGTCCTTTGCCGTAGGCTGTACGGGCTTTCCCATGTAAACGGTTTATCCTTGAAGTTGTTTTGGACTGCAACCCTTGATCTAGTTGTGTTTCCTTACCATGAACTATCGCGCGTCCACTTAGGATTTATGCCACCTAGGACCGCTAGGGATTATGCTACCTAATGAACGTTTCTGTGTCTCTGTTTGGGTTTTGGCCACCTAGGACAACTAGGGATTACGCCACCCGTCAACCGCGCCCTTGATCCCACGTATGTATCGTGAATCGTTTTCCATGTCTAGATGCACATGTTCCCCAATGTGCCATCCGAGTTCCGTGCCAGGGCAAATCAAGAAATACGGAACTCGGTCGGGAGCTTTAAATCGTCTGCCGATGCACATATCAAGGTCTGTTTTTGTACCCGTGGCTATGGTCCCACGTGACCCCTCCCTCAACTACTGAAAGGCAATCCAAGAAAAATCATGTATAAGAACCACTCCCCGGCCCCACTATAGCCCACTTTCCTACGGGCCAACCTCACCCATGACTCGATAGCAAGCACATGGTCTGTTGGGGGTTCCCTGCCTTTCCGCACGTACACGATTGACTAAAGATGGTAGGTAGTCGACGATGTGCTATCCAGGGCAAAAACAAGAATCGTCGACTCCACGCTAATCCATCCCAGTCTTTAGGTTGCTCGCATAGCAACCAAGGCATACTCTTGGTCCTTCTAACGCAGACCTTAACCTCTCATGGGCCTAGTATAATTACCTGGCAGCCCACAGAGGGATCCCAAGAATATCCTCACGTCCCCCGAAGCTTCCACTTCGGCACCCAGTGCGCTGGAGCTTTTATCCAAGTCAGATAGCTTGCTCCCCCTCGTATACTAAGCGATGACCTACCGTATCAGGTTACTCATCGTTTTGAGAATTAGTCCTATGTCCTTAGCTAAGAATTATTACTTAGTTGCCCTTAACTAAGGTTTACCACTTAGCTTCTTTTCCCGTTATCCTTGATTAACCACGGTTTTCTACCTAGTTCTTCTAGCTAGGGTTTGTCTGTTGGGTTAAGTGTTATCATTCAAGTCCATGACTTAACCCGCCCACGAATCACGTCAATGATTGGCTAAGTATTTAAGTTCAAGACTTAGTCCCACAAGTTGGTTAAGTGTACCCAGAGGCTCATGACTTAACCCTATCAAGTCAAATTGGTCAAGTACTAGCTTACCTTAATCCTATCGGATTATCTTGCTAGATCGATTAAGCATAGATTATCTTAATCCCATCAAATTATCGAGTCGGATTGGTTAAGTATAGGTTGGCTTAACCCCATCCTCTAATCGTACTACAATGGTTAAGTATATTCTAAAAAGGTCTTGTGACTTAACCTTATCAGGTCCGCGTATTAGATTGGTTAAGTGTAAGTTACTTAACCCCATCAAATCATCATGTATAATTGGTTAAGTATAAGTTTCTTAACCCCATTAAATTATCACGTTAAGTTGGTTAAGTATTGGTTACTTAACCTCATTGAATTACCGAGTTTAAATTGGTTAAGTGTTTAACTTAACCCCATCGAATTACCGTGTTTAGATTAGTTAAGTGTGGATTACTTAACCCCATCTAATTACCGTGTCGGATTAGTTAGGTGCAAATTACTTAACCCCATCCCCTAATCATCTTGTATGGTTAAGTGTCATTAAGAAAACTTACTTAACCTTGCCAAATTATCATGTTGGATTGATTAAGTGTTGGTTAACTTAATCCCCGTCCACTAGTCATATAAAAATGGTCAAGCGTCATTAGGCAAATCAAATCACTTAACCTACCCAACCTTGTCATGTTTTGTTAAGTATCATTAGCCTAACCAATTTACTTAACCCATTTACCCATGTCATATTTGGTTAAGAGTCATTAATCAAATTAACTTAACCCTATCATGTGGCATTAATTACTTAATGCACCCCAACCTCTCACATTAGACTTTGTTGTGGTTACTAGTTAAGCCGGTCGGTTCCGGGTAGCTTTACACCACAACTTGGTCTAACCTCGGGTTCAAGCACAACATGACCAACTTCTCACATTGGGTCCTATTGTTTGCAACTACTAGTTAGGCCGGTCGGTTCCGAGTAGTTTTACGTTGCAAACTCAACCCAACCTCGAGTTGGCCACTTTCATGTTTAGTCTAGTGTCATGTTCATAGTCAAGTTTTCAAGCAATTGGGTAGACCTAACTTAATAGGTAAATTCCCAATGGGTAGACCTAACTTAATAGGTAAATTCCCAAGCTTATGTTTTTATGCATACTTACATGTCAACTTCCATGTTATACTTCAAGTCATGTTTTCAAGTATAAACACATGTCATATTTAACGTTACATGTTGTCATGTTTATACCCATTTACCCAAGTCATATTCATGTCATTATGTTTCCCCATAATGTGACCCCAACGCTTTTTAAACTAGCATATACGTTCGCAACAACGTGATGGATTAAAAGAAGAGACTTGGCAAAGGAATGACAAAAATGGGTATTAAGCCACAAGTTAATCATGGTGGCAAATGAGGCACAAATGTGTTCATTAGCTTGCATGTTACATTCTTAAGCCTCAAAAACATGCATCAACCCAAACTTGGTACATAAGCGAATCATGGTGACAAAAGACATGGAATGATGGCTAGAAACTCGCATGTATCATCATATAAGGATTATGACTTCATATGCAAGTTGACATAATTATTATGAAGATTCTCATGTTGCATAATGCAACATTTCAACATAAAGGTTGTGGCTTTTAGCTCATAAGATCAAGATAATGACTTCATAAACTTGCATAACATGATAGCATGCATCATTCTAATTAATCAAACCCAAACTTTCAACATGAACATTTAACTTCATAGTTAATATCTAAGAGTAGGGAAGGGCTTACAATGCTTATGTGGACTCAAATGAGTATAGCAAATGTAAGAAACCCCTTATGCAACAAATTAAAACCCCAAAATGCAAGCAAACTTGATCAAGACTCCTCCTTTATGATGCCAATAGAGAAACAAAACTTTAATGCAAGCTAAAGGGGATCATACAAGCCTAAATACACTTGTATGCATGGAAATCTCTTAGAAATTTGATTTAGGAATTTATGAAGAGAGTGGAGGCCATGAGAGGATTGATTTTGCCATAGTTTAGTTGTAGGATAGATTAATGATGATTTAGGGTAGGTTAGGGTCTTATTTATAGATTAGGCAAGTGTTTTAGGCCATAGGATTAACCCTAGGATAGATCCCAGCCCTCAAAAATCGTCACAAGCCTCCAAAACAAGACCAAGGGCCAAAACAGGTGCACCAGGCCAGCCAGGGTCAAGCCAGAAGGCTGTGCAGGTTTCTGGCTCGACACGGGCGCACTTCCCAAGTGCGCCAGTGTATTTTTGTGCTGGCGCACTTCACAAGTGCGCCAGTGCATTCTGGCTAGTTTTCGGTTTTTCTGCCTAACTTCGTTCGTCCATATCTTCTTCATACGGACTCCGATTTACGAAATTTCGGACTCTATTTCGCGTATTTTTCCGAGACGAACGCAATGGCGCAACCCGTTTATCCTGATTCATATTTTATAATTTAATTCTGCCTTGATTCTTGTCTTAACACGTTGCTAAAAATTCGGGTTGTTACAGCGGTCCTTTTCAGCAGTAACCCACTAGATGTATCATGGTACCCTGGAACTAGGTAGGGTGGGGCACGATAACTGGGCTGATTGTAAGCGACCAGAACGACGGCTGAGTTGGTGCGCCATTGTAGGTTCAGGCGGACTACGGTCGTGCACGTAGTCCGGAGTTGAAAAAGCAGGCATTGGGCACCAGTAGGTTTACACTGTGCGTGCTTGATTCGTGTCGGTGGTTGGCACCCTAGGGCTTGATACACCCTATGGTGGACCTAGCACAGGTGACTACATTTGTGATAGGGCTATATGACATAGACACATGAACGAGATAGGACTTGTAGGGATCCGATCGATTAATAGATCGTTTCGTGAGACCAAGTAATGGATCATTTCATGACATTGGGCAAGGGATCATTTTATAGTCAACACATGACACGGGTTGGGATACTAGTACGGTTGGTGCAGAGCAAATAGATATCATAGAAATATTTTAATGGTAAAGCAGAGAAATCTTGCGATGCTTGATAGAAATCTTGCGAAATTATACTTAGTTTATCTTGAATGGAAACCTAGTGATGTTATACTTGACAAAAACCATATGAGGTTATTCTTAGTTATCTTTCCTGTAGCTTATTTTGTCATCATGCTTATGTTTACTTTCACTTTATTCATGCCATGTTATCTTTACCTGTCTTTATGCTGAAAGTCACTAGGACTTACTCAGTCTTTATGACTGACCCGTTTTGTTTCACCTCTTTTTCTTCCGTCCCCCCCCCCCCAAGGTTCGCAGGGTGGGAATACAGCTTAGTTCGGATCTTACCAAACTCCAAAGTTCTTTCATGTACGGCTTGGATTTCCCTTGGCTATGGCTTGCTTTTCTTTATTGGGGAATGATTTATAACTATGGTTTTATGCTTCTTTACTATTGCAAGACAGATTTCGATGTAATTGACTTAATAGCATTTTGATGTAAAAGGCTTTAGACCTTACTAGATTTTAAAGCAATGAAATTTGGGTTTTCCTTCCGTTGTTTTATTTATGTTCTGTCTTGTAATATTTCTGTGTATGCTTACCTAGATAATACTCCACCAAAGCTAGTGCATTCCCTTTGTGAGTGACCCTAGCGGAGGTGGGGTGTTACATTTGGTATCAGAGCAGAAGGTTACCAGACTGGGCAAAAGCTTTTTAAAAAAATCTTCTAAAACTATTTTCAAAACGTTTACAAAAGAAGCATTTTTCTAAAGAAAAGTTTTGTTTTACGAAAGGCATGTTCCCCAAAGCCATATGCACTATCTTTTGATTCTCTCCTTGAGTCTCTTCTCTCTTTCTTTTTCACCATAGTTTGTAGGCACACAACACATGTCGGAGGGCAAAGTAGTGCCCAACCTCCATCTGTAGTCGCAGTAGTTCCATCTGTGACTAATCTTATTTCAAGCTTTGTAGGGTTGTCGTGCGATGGAGGTAGCTTTCGAGAAACTTGTCAACAAGCTATACAAGGATAATAAGAACGAAGGTAAAGAACACAAGCCTAAGGATGAGAAACTTGTTGATAAGGCGTAATCCACAAAGGAGGAAAAGGTGAAAGGGAAGAGGTCAAAGTAAAAGAATAATAAAACCCATGACAAGAAAGAACCTCGTTGGTATGGTAAAAAGGGACATGTAGTTAAGTATCATAGGACAAGGACAAGGGCAAAGAACAAGATCGTCGAGAGGGCAATTGTATGCTCTCACTACTAGCATACCTAAGAGAGGTGGTAACGTTTCTGTTAAAAGTTTAGCTTCTCTTTTCTATCATACCACGGGAACTTTGTTTTTATACATCTCATCCTTTTAATTCTGCATCGATAGTTGAGTCTCTGCACCTTAGTACTAGCATAGTAGAGGATCCCATTTTTGTCTCAAATCCTGTTGGGGAATCGGCTCATGTATTCATGATTTGTTTGGATTTGAGAATGTCTATGCTAAGTGTTGAGTTTAGAAGTAATGCTTATGTTTATGTTTTGGGCTATGGGTTGATTCTAGCGATGGAGTAGTTATCCAGTAAGGGTGACATTCTCGGTTTTGAAAAGAGGGTAGTTAGACTCTTGACTTGCCTCGGTAATACCCTCGAAGTCGCGTGTAACCTTTAGGGTTCTCTCATGATTAGTTACCTAGAATCTCTTGATACATTTATTGATCCGCTCGAGTAGTGTTCACCACTAAGGCGGATGGTTCATTTCAATTATGCATGAGTTGCAGAAAGTCACCTTAGTAAGTACATTTGGCAACATGGTTGATATTTGTTATTTTCAAGAGATAGTTCTTCTGCGTGGAATACCTCCTAGTAAGTGAACGAGATCCAAGATTCACTAGTGAATTTTGGAGAGCTTGCATGAAACCATGAGTACGTAGTTAAGTTTGAGCCGAGTATACTAGAAGGAGGATAAGTGAAAGTGGAACAAGAGGCAACAGTGAAATGAGTTCTAACTCATATTTTGGAAACAAGAATTAAGAATCTGTGAAGTTAAAGATGGTCAAAGCACAACGGAGTTAAGCTCAAGGAAACGCGACTTAGAAGATTGAAGACTAGATACGTGCCTTATATCTCTTTTTAAGAGTATCCTTGGTCCCTCTTTTCCTGTAGAGCTTACTTGCATGTTATCTTTTTCCTCTCGGTCCTATTCTCAATCAAATTTCTGTTGCAAACCCCATAGGGAGTATGACTCATCTGTTAGTAATACATTTTGGGGCTTGAGGGTGTCCGTTGGGTTGGCTAAACTCTTTGGGTTTTATAGGATATGGGTTGGTTTTAGGAAGGGATTCCCTTGTGACCTAAAAGGAGTCCATCATGCTTAGTTTCCTCGAAACGTATATTGGTTTAATTGAGTAATTCTTTGGGTGTCAGCCTGATGTTGATTTCGGTCTCCGGGGCTGGAGCTTAGGGAATTCTTCTCCTAATCAGTATATACGTGACATAGATTTCCAGTTTTAACATTGCCTAATGGGCACAAAGTTTTTACTTGCTTATATCTTTCGATCCTATCTTGAGAACCTTAGGTAGAACCCTATGGATGTAAACATGTGTTTGAGACATGTTATGATTGATGGTTGCAAGTGGCTGCTAGTGGTTGCTCGTGATTGCATAACACACATTAGGCACTAGATCGGCTCAGACACATTTCCATATTGCATATGCATGAGTATTTATACTTGTTATGGATGAGTTTGAATGTGTTATCATGTGAATGTTGCATATGGATGAATGTTTGTGCATACATATAATGTTTACGTGACTAGGATTATTTGCATACATGTGGATTCATGGCACTTAACGTATTTTGCATTAAGAAGATCAATCAGGCCTGATCATTTGCATTAGACAAGGAACATATACACACACTTTCTGCATATGTTCATACAGCATTAGAAATCTCTTAAGGACAATGTTTGCTTGTGGATGATGTTTTGAGTAGATGGAAGGTAGGATACATTCTCCTTAACTTGAATATTTCGGGGACGAAATCCTTTAAGGAGGGGAGAATGTAACAACCCGAATTTTAACAACATGTTAAAATCATAAATCTAGGCAGAATTAAATTTTAAAATAAGAACCAAGGGAAACGGGTTGCGCCATTCGTTCATCTCGGAATTCTGCATGAAATCGAGTCCGAGTTTTCGAAAATCGGAGTCCGTATGATCAAGTTATGGCTCCCCAAAGTTTCAGAAATTTTCAGAGTTCAAAACAGTTCGAATTCGAGTTCAATTTCAAATTTCAAAACCCAGACAGACTGGGCGGGAAATTTCCCGCCCGGCACACCAGGTCGACCGGGGAGTCGACACCCCCCCCCCCCCAGGTCGACTGGGTAGTCGACACCCCCAGGACCAGGTCGACTGCGCAGTCGACTTGGGTGTCGACCTGGTCCCCGAGCCCATTTTTGGGTCAGTATTCGTTCTGATGTATCTAGTCCGATTTCTGTCCAAATTCATCTGCCTAAACCTATTTAAACAGCCCCAAACCTAGCCTTCTCTACACACAATTCTATTCGGCTTCTACTCTGCCTCTGTTCTAAATAAAAATAAAAATGGCGTCGCTACTCTGCTGGAATCAAAACTAGAAGCTAATCAACATCAACCTAAGCAACTCAATTCAAACTAGAGATTGAAGCTTCTGCAACGACGCCTAGACCATATTGAATCAAATCAGAAGATTAATCAAGTTAGACGTTTCAACGCGACAACGAATCGATTTGTCCTCTCTTAGCCAATCAATGTAAGTTCAAGTTACTTTTAGATAAAAGCTGTAAAATTAATATCCATGTTGTAAATTGGAATTGGATCTATGTATGGTGATTGATTCTTATCTATTCTTGTTCGTCTTGGATCTTGACTTTCGGACCTATTCATGTTGTAAATTAAACTCTCTCGTGTCTATAACCTTAACATGCCTATGACGTTGAATGTATTGTTAATGGACAAGGACTATGACTGAGAACATAAGACTGCCTATGACTAATATGACTATGCCTGTGACTATGACGGTGAACATAAGACCGCCTATGACTAATAAGACTATGCCTATGCCTATGACGGTGAACGTAAGACTGTTGCATATGACTATGACAAGGACAATTGTGGTTAATCACCTATGACTCTTGACTATGAGGATTATTATCTAAGATTATAAACATAAGACCATTATCTATGGGACTTTGAAACTATTACTGTTAATTGTCCATGACTATTTGCCTAGAACTATTTTTGATAATTATCCATGATCATGTGACGAGTCGCTTATGATTCATAGCTATGAGATTTGTACCTATGACTGTTGGGGTTAATTGCCTAAGACTATTATAGTTGATTGTTCATGCCCATGACACCATAGTTGAAAACCATGTTGTGCACCGAATTGACATTTTGTTGAATCATATACCTAGGGTGTGACTTGCTTAGTTTATTCGCAATTATGTACACCAAAACCACTGGACCCATTATTCTTGTATTTGGCTTGCTTTTGCACGCCTATTCTTTTATGTCATTGTTTATCATGAACATCGCCTTATCTTGCTAGATTTGGAATCCTATATGCCGGTGATGTGGTAACCAATTATCTCAAGTTATGTCATGCTAGTCTTGTAACCCCCTTTTTATCGCTTTATGCTCGTCTCTTTTGCCTGTCATAGTTTTGATGCTATTCCCTCTTTTTAGAGATTTGGATTTGTTTGTAGTATAGAACGATTCGCGTTCACATGTGATGGGAATACGATTTGGGTAGAATAGGCAAAAACATGAGTTGTTTATGAACATGAATTATAAACTCGATAATAGGCAAAACTTGAAACATGAACGCTGTTATAACTTGAACCTGGATATGGACACGAACCTGACATCGACTTGATATGAAACTTGCCTTGAAAACTTGACACGATTTGACATGAAACATGACATGAAAACTCAACATGAATTTTGACATGAAAACTTGAATGTGGGCATGACATTTAGAAAAAATTGAAAATGGCCAACTCGAGGTTGGGTTGAGTTTGCAGTGTAAATCTGCCCGGAACCACCCGGCAAATCCAGTGGCTGCAAACAATAGGATCCAATGTGGGTAGTTGGTCATATCGCACGTAAAACCCGATGTTAGACTATGTTGTGGTGTAAATCTGCCCGGAACCGCCCGGCAAATCCAGTGACCACAACCGTTAGTCTAATGTGAGAGGTTGAAGTGCATTAATGAATTAATGCCACGTGATAGGGTTAAGTCATGAACCGCTTGAATATACTTAACCAATTTGACACGATGACTTGATAGGGTTAAGTCACGAACCGCTTGAATATACTTAACCAATTTGACACGATGGTTTGGTAGGGTCAAGTCACGAACCGCTTGAACATACTTAACCAACTTGACACATGATTCGTAGGGCTAAGTCACGAACTTGAACGACAACTCTTAGCCAATTTGACATGACACGTAGACGGGTTAAGTCACGAACTTAAATGACCACACTTAACCAACTTGACATGCTAGACTGATGGGGTTAAGTCTCGAATTTAAATGACAACACTTAACCTGCTGGACGGAAACCCTAGTTACGCGGTCCTTTTCAGCAGTAACCCACTAGATGTATCATGGTACCCTGGAACTAGGCAGGGTAGGGCACGATTACTGGGCTGATTGTAAGCGACCAGAACGACTGCTGAGTTGGTGCGCCATTGTAGGTTCAGGCGGACTACGGTCGTGCACGTAGTCCGGAGTTGAAAAAGAAGGAATTTGGCACCAGTAGGTTTACACTGTGCGTGCTTGATTCGTGTCGGTGTTTGGCACCCTAGGGCTTGATACACCCTATGGTGGACCTAGCACAGGTGACTACATTCGTGATAGGGCCGTATGACACAGACACATGAACGAGATAGGACTTGTAGGGAGCCGATCGATTAATATATTATTTCGTGAGACCAAGCAATGGATCATTTCATGACATTGGGCAAGGGATCATTTTATAGTCAACACATGACACGAGTTGGGATACTAGTACGGTTGGTGCAGAGCAAATAGATATCATAGAAATATTTTAATGGTAAAGCAGAGAAATCTTGCGATGCTTGATAGAAATCTTGCGAAATTATACTTAGTTTATCTTGAATGGAAACCTGGCGATGTTATACTTGACAAAAACCATATGAGGTTATTCTTAGTTATCTTTCCTGTAGCTTGTCTTGTCATCATGCTTGTGTTTACTTTCAGTTTATTCATGCCATGTTATCTTTACCTGTCTTTATGCTGAAAGTCACTAGGACTTACTCAGTCTTTATGACTGACCCGTTTTGTTTCGCCTCTTTTTCTTCCGTTCCCTCCCCTCCCCCCCCCCCCCCCCCCCAGGTTCACATGGTGGGAATACAGCTTAGTTCGGATCTTTCCAATCTCCAAAGTTCTTTCATGTACGACTTGGATTTCCCTTGGCTATGGCTTGCATTGCTTTATTGGGGAATGATTTATAACTATGGTTTTATTCTTCTTTACTATTGCAAGACAGATTTCGATGTAATTGACTTAATAGCATTTTGATGTAAAAGGCTTTAGACCTTACTAGATTTTAAAGCAATGAAATTTGGGTTTTCCTTCGGCTGTTTTATTTATGTTCTGTCTTGTAATATTTCTGTGTATGTTTACCTAGATAATACTCCACCAAAGCTAGTGCATTCCCTTTGTGAGTGACCCTAGCGGAGGTGGGGTGTTACATAATAAATTAAATATAACTTTTATTTATTAATTTGTATAAATAAACAAACAACTAATTTATTAATAAATAAATTAATAAATCTTGATTAAAAATGAAATGTACTTTCCCGAATTCGATATAATCGAATTTCAACGTATAACTCTCTTTCGGATAATCTCTATTCGATTTAACTCTCTTTCGAATAACTTATATTCGATTTAACTCTCTTTCGAATAAATTATATTCAATTAATTATCTTCGAATAAATTATATTCGATTAACTCCCTTTCGAATAACTCTATTTGAATAACTCTATTTGATAACTCTATTTCGAATAACTCTATTTCGAATAACTATATTTGATAACTTTATTTCGGATAACTCTATTTCGATAACTCCCTTTCGAATAACTATATTTGATAACTCTATTTCGAATAACTCTATTTGATAACTCTATTTCAAATAACTATATTTTGAATAACTCTATTCGATAACTTTCTTCGAATAACTATATTTGATAACTTTATTTTGAATAACTATATTTCAAATAACTATATTTGATAACTTTATTTCGAATAAATCTATTTCAAAATAACTATATTTGATAACTTTATTTCAAATAATTTTGTTTCGATAACTCCCTTTCGAATAACTATATTCAATAACTCACTTTCGAGTAAACAAATATCCGATTAACTCTCTCCGAATAACTTATACTCGATTAACTCTCTTCGAATAACTAATATTCGATTAACTCTCTTTGAATAACTTATATTCGATTAAATCTCTTCAAAAAACTTATATTCGATACTCCATATTTGAATAACTAATATTCATTTAACTCTATTCGAATAACTAATATTGATTAACTCTATTCGAATAACTAATATTCGATTAATTCTATTCGAATAATATTTGATACTTCATATTCGAATAACTAATATTCGATTAACTCTTTTTATTTTAACCCTATTTCCTATCTCATTCAAATTCCCATTTGAATTCGTATTTCAAAACTCAAGTTTCCTTATAAATGTTTTAATTTATAAAATATTAATTTTAATCCATTATTCACATCGAATGTGAATAATGTTTCTTTCATATAATCAATCAGTTTGATTTTTCATTTAAAAATAATATCCCATTTCCATGTTCTATTTATACTTCTAAATAGAATTATTCATACATAATCTTATTTTCAATTCCAATCACCTATAATCTCGTTTATAAATCCGTTTATAAATGCTATGTTTACATTCCATAAAAATATCGGTGTTAAACCCGATTTCTACTTCTTCATATAATTTCAGACTTATGTCTCTAATTTATCCAATGATAAATAATTTACTTAATTCATAAAACATTATTTATAAATTAATCTTCTCAATTTATCTGTTAAAACAGATTCCTATTTATTATCCACTTTAAACAATCTTCTCATAATTCTTTTATATCTCATCAATTTCCTTTTTAATCCTATTTATTTTCTAAATAAATATTCCTTTTTTAATTCTATTTATTTTCTAAATAAATATTCCTTTTAAAATTATCCTATTTATTTCCAAATATTTCCATTTATAATTATACTATTTATTTCCAAATATTTTTATTTTCAATATACACTTTGAAAATTCCTTATTTACATTCCAGTATTCCTTATGGTATTTAAAATACAAAATAACAGGACCAGTGTCATCATAATCAATCGCAGATTTTATATCTCATCATATATCACAATATATTAAAACAAACAGTATTATAAATATTGAGGAATCCAGTTGGATCCCTCCAACCTGTTTCTCTGCATCACAGATGTTAAAAAAATTAACATCAATTTCCTTTCTGTATGAAATATTCTGATAAACAGAATCAATATTTGATTAACGATATATATATATATTACTAGATCTATAATTTCAACCAATCAATTAGTAGTTCATCCAACAATCAACACACAGCAATCAGGCATCATTTATCATTCTAAAAATACGTTATAAAAATATAACTGGGCAGGGTTAGTGAGATTTACTCACATTGGACGTTTATCATTAAATAACGATAAACTATCATCGGTTCAGACAAATGTTTTATTCTGCCATAATTTAGACGAGCTCCAAATCACTCCAAATCAGTTCCAATGTGTAGCGCTCGTCCATACGATCCCAACGGATCTTGTTTTGTCAGATTGTCAGATTCTGATATCGTATCGAATGGATATTAATTATACAAGTTATAATATATATTTACATAGTTCAAACTAAACACTTATAATTATTGGGCTCACCAATTTAACTCAGCCCAACAACACCCTTAAAACCCAATACGGCTCCCATTATCCTTCTCCCCTACGCATTAAAAAATCTCGTGCCCCTTCTACTGCTCTTCACCTTGAATGAGTTGTTTCCTCTTCTAACGGCCTCCTTCTCTCCATTTAAACAATCAACTAAAATAACCAAGAATATTACTTTCAAAATCTCTCTTTCCCAAAACCAACTTTGCTCCACTCGACATCCTCCATCATTCTACAAGCAACAAGGAATCATAGCCAGTTTCAAAACTTTTCAAGCCTTCCACCTCTTTCATTTCACCTCTCGGTTTTAAAAACTGAACTCATCACTCAACTCTCCTCTCCAATCACCACCCACTAAATTCCAGCCAACACCCTCAATTTAAAACCCGTCATCAGCCTCTCATTCACCTGTAACCAAACTCCATCACGCAGCATTTTTCTCCCCTCGTTCATCTGCCACCCTTCGCCACTTTGAACCAAACTCCACCGATGAACTTCTCATGAAAATCTCCATCACCTCATCCCACTAGCACTCAGCTCGCACCACCTGTGCTAGCTCAATTCATCAGCCTAATCCATGACACCTAACAGAACCGTCGCACCACCTATGCTAGCTCAATTCGCATATGATGTTCCTTTCCATCATTAGTTCGAGTATGAACTCGAATTTCAACATCAACGCACTGACTTCCTTAAAAGTCAAACCCTAATACACGTTGTTGCAACCAGCGTTCAAACTCTATGCCGAACCCATTAAAACTAATATGAGCATGAAACATCGGCCAAGAGACAAGCAGCGAACTAGGTTTTAGGATTATAGGAATTTCATATGATTTGATTAGGAATTTTGTGAATCACGAAATTGGGTTTCCAGGAGAAAATAGCGGCGGTGAAATGCTCATTGACCAGAGAAGGATTTTTTCTTAGGTTAGAAAATTTTAAGGAGTAATTATAGGAGTAATATATTATTTTATATTCGATTTAAATATTAATTTATATTGTACTATTGCTTGTATTTATCATTTAAAATTCGGTATAGTCACATACAGTATCCGATTTAAATGGAAATGGACACACATTTATATTTCGACATTACAGACCCAACGAAACTTGTTTTGTCGAATTCCAAGTCCGTTTGTTCACACAGCGTATTTTTAAAGTCAAATTATTGACTGTTTTTCACATTAAAATTCTGCACAGCCACATACTGACTCCAAAAATCACGAAAATTGAAATCTAACAATAATTTAATATTCCGGATCCAACAAAATTAGTTTCATCGAAAACGGAGGTCGTTTGCAAAAATGGCTATTTTCTAAAGCTCTAAATAGACCAATTAAATATTTAAAAATAATTAAATTAAATATTAATAAATTAGTATTTACATATATATTCACGTAGAATATAATACAGCTCCAAAGTATTCCTATCTGAATTTATAACTCGACGTTTTAAATCCAGATTAAATCAGTATTCAATTTATATTGAAAATCCATTTATAATATAAATAAATCATTATAAATTATAAAGGAACTCGATAGCGACTTTTCAAAAATTTGATTTGGACATAACTCACAATCTACACGACGAAATCCTGATTTTTCTCTTTCATTAGAAATATATACTTCACCAGCTCTGAACGTTTCTTGTTTCACAGAAATCGGACTTAAAACTGATTTTGTATATTCGTTTAAAGTTCGAATCGCCAAATTACGAATTGCCGCGCCATTTCGAGGTCGATTATAATTATTACGTTTAACCACCGTTTATTGAATAGATTCGCTATTATAAATCGAATCTGAACTTAACTAAATCTCTTATACTATCCAATTCACACAATATTGCCAATTCTACTATTTTCGATTATTTCGGAAACTAAATATATTATTTAGTTATTAATATTAATTAAATATTCAATATTATTTAATTAAACAACCATTTAAATCTCTAAATCACTATTTAAATAATTAAATTAATTAATTATTATACTGAAAAAATATGGGATGTTACAATACTATTTTCTACATCCTATTGGAGAGGATGTTTAGTGCAAATATCACCAAATATGAGAATTCATTGGAGATGCTTTAATTATCTGTTAACCATTTTTCACTGATGCAACTTCAAATGAACATATATAGAGAGCTCATACGAATCTGGTTTGACTTAAAATTTGGAATGAACACTTAGAAGATATAATAAGGCTTACAAGAAAATGAGATCATTTGGCTTAGCCAATAAGGAGAGGACGATCCAGGCTGACTCATATCTACATTAGGTTCCATAACTTGTGCTATATATGGTAGGTCCCACATACCCTCTAGAGTGCATGTGTGAAATTTCATGCCAATCAGATAAGTTTTGAGCAAGATATGGATGAATCTTCTCCCAAATTGAGTCAATTTGATGGATATGATCTAATCCATGAGAAGTAGGCCTCTACGACATGAGACCCATAGCAAAAGCCATCTTACTCATCTATATTGCATATGTAAAGTTTTCATGTTATTCCGGTTGAGTATTGTGTGAGTTATGGATGGATTTGCCTTCTTAGAACTTGAATGACCCATAATTGGCTAAATAAATGGATAGACACTGATACATCGCCTGCGGATCGATACTGATCTATAAATATTGAGTGGGACTCATCAAGCATCATTCCATCATGACTTCGATCACTCCATTAGTCTCCCCCTCCAAGTTTGGTTGCAATACAATATCCCTAGCTTAAGATTTTTGATGGATCATACTGATTGAAAATTGGTTCAATATAGTCTGATGGTGAAGTATAATCAAATGAAGATCAAGTCATATAAAACTTGGCACGAAGCATCATAAGAGCATTTAAAAGGTAGAAAAATAGACGAAGACACAAAATAGTCCCATTCTATTAATCAACACTAATCCATCGACCATGGATAATCATTGATCCATCGAACTTTGTCAATTTGGCCTAAGTCTTTTGAAGTGGCATTGTATATCCTAGATATACCTACTAATGTGATAACCCAACGCAGTTCAGCTTCAAACTCTTATAAATTCTAATTTACCTTCTCTAAGAGGTGAATGGAATATCTTTGCCTACATACTGCCAAAGTGCTTCCCAACATAATTCTCCATCAAGGGCAGACACAGTCAATCGCCGAGAACACTATTGTGATTCATTACAATCGGTCAATGTACTTATGATATCAAATTTATTAAATCTAGGATGCATATTCGAACTCTACTACTAAAAAAAATACTTGTAAAAGGTAGTGAAGAATGAAATCTAAACTTATAAAATGGATGTAGGCTTAATTAATAACTAAACTACTAAAAATTAAATGTCAGCTTTTTTTTTCATTTCAATTTTCAATTACGTTAATTATCTGTTTTGAATCTACGCAAGGTAGATTTAATTACCTACGAAAAGCTGGTGTTTTCACATAAATCTAGTATTTAGTGTTAATTATATGTATGATGCAATGCAGAAATGATTTGAACTACAAACCAAACATCATTAATTTATATCCACCTATATATTTTAGTATCATTTGGCGGATTAATTGCAAGTAAATGTCTTCTGAGAACAATATGAAGGATGATCGAGTGTAATCTCTCACATTGATTCTTTGTATCATTTTTAGTTTTTGTGCAAAAAAATCATAACATACTATCATACTATGCATATGCTTATAGCATAAACTACTAATATTGTAAAATATGTATATCCCTTGTTATACTAACATACGTGCAACATAGAGTACGAAATTTGAAAGAATAATTTTTAACCATGGATTGATTCTTGTTCGAATTCATATATTTTATACGCTAACTCTTTCTTTTTTTCCTCTCTATTTCTCTCTCTTTTTTTTTTTTTTTTTGATTGTGAATATGAAGGGAAATAGATATGTGATTTTTTTATATTAATTGAACAACATTAAACTAAACCAAACATTAAGGTGGTGATTGGTTTATTTTTTGTTTTGTATTTTAGGTTTTCAACATTAGCTAGAACAAATGTATAGACTAAATGGACGACGGATGAGATGGAAGGATGATGGAGGGGACAACGGAGAGGTTGGTGGGACGATGAATTGTGTCTCTGATCCATCAATTATTTCACAAAACATAGAAATTAAGAAAAAGTTATTTTTTGTTTTGAATGTTAAATTCATTTTTCTAAAACGATTATTTTCTATGATTTATATATGTTGCTTTTAATTTTTTATGATGAAAACAAAAAACTAAAAAGAATGAACTGAAAGTATGCTAATTTTTTTTTCCTCGTAATATACTGTGAGAAAAATGATTTTGTTTTGAATAATAATACACTGGTCTGTACAAGCTTATATAGCTAAATAAAATGGTACTGGGCTAAAACAGACGTGGCCCAAATATAATACATAAACCCAATAGGATATAACCGTTCATTTTGTTGAAGCAGCGAAGTCCAATACACTTTAACACCCCGCCTCAAAATGAACTAGGGTTTTGTTCTCAATTCTTCAACGCCGCCATCGTAAACTCTGAGATCTTTCCTTAATCTCTCGCAATTACTTCGTGATAGGGCTTTAGTTAGGATATCCGCCTTTTGATAGAAGGCCGGTATGTGATTGATCTTCATCTTCCCAGCTTTGGTCCTTTCTCTGACGAAATGAAGATCTATCTCGATGTGTTTCGTTCTGGAATGTTGGATTGGGTTCATCGATAGTCCAATTGTGCTCTTGTTGTCACACCAAAGCGTCGTCTTCTTCGTCAGGCTTAACCCTAATTCCTTAATTAGGGTTTCCACTCATATGACTTCGGCGGTGGCAACTGCAAGCGCTCTATACTCCGCTTCAGTACTCGAGCGAGAGATGGTGGGCTATTTCTTAGTACACCATGATATGGGGTTCGGTCCCATGAACAAGCAGTAGCCAGATGTGGATCTTCTGTCATCCGGGTCGTTTGCCCAGTCAGCATCACTGTAAGCGTTTATATTCATGTCTTGGCTTGCTTTAATTGTCAATCCGTAGTCTAGGGTCCCCTTTAGATAACGTAGGATCCTTTTAACAGCAACCCAGTGTTTATTTAAGGGATTTTCCATGAATTGACAAACTTTATTGACACTGAAACAGATCTCTGGTCTCGTAATAGTTAAGTATTGTAAGGCCCCAACTATGCTACGATACTGACTGCAATTTTCAATAGCTTCGCCGTCGTTTTTAGAAAGTCTTAAACTGCTGGTCATAGGTGTAGCTATTGATTTTGCATTATCCATGTTTTCTCTTGATAAAATTTCTGAAATGTATTTCCTTCGTGAAAGGAAAATTTCTATATTTGATTTTCTCTGAACCTGAATGCCTACAAAATAATTGACTTCCCCCATATCTTTAGTTGCAAATATCTGGTCCAGCTGATTTATCATATAGTCAATCTCCTTTCTGTCACTTCCTGTAATTAAAATATCGTCAACATACACTAAAATATATGTGGTACTCTTGTCAGTGATTTTAGTGTATAGGGAATTGTCTGGTATAGTTCTCTTGTATCCCAGCTTTTCCAGAGTGTTCCTTAACTTCATGTACCATGTTCTTGATGCCTGCTTTAATCCATAAATAGCCTTGTGAAGTTTGCACACATAGTTTTCTTTTCCTTTATAGACATAGCCTGTTGGTTGCTGCATATAGACTTCTTCACTTAGATCACCATTTGAGAAAGCATTGCATACATCTAATTGTCTAATATTCCATCCATGATGTAGTGCAACAGTCAAAACAATTCTAATGGTTGCGGGTTTGACTACTGGGGAAAAGGTTTCATTAAAGTCAAACTCATACTGTTGTGAGAACCCCCTTGCCACTAATCTGGCTTTATATTTAGACATACTGCCATTAGCATCTTTCTTCAACTTTTAGGTCCATTTACAACCCACTATGTTCTTGTTTTTGGGGGGTATAACTAAACTCCAAGTCTTGTTTCTGACTAAAGCTTCATACTCTTCATTCATATCATCACACCATTGTTTGTGTTTAACTACCTGGTCAAATGTTAGAGGTTCATCTGTAGGCTTTATGTCTTTGATAGCTGCATTGTAGACTTTAGGTTTGAATATGCCCCTTTTAGCTCTAGTGGTCATATGATGTCGAGGTTGTGTTTGCTGTCGTTCATTATCACTGTTGCTGTTGTCATCAGATGTGGTGTTATTGTTCCTGTTATCTTGATTTCCATCTTCTGATGCAGTATTGCTATCTCTATTGTCTTGATTACTATCAGTATCACTGTTGCCATTTGCATGTTGTTCATCATCAATCATGTGCTCACTTGAACCGTATCCAGACCTTGTGCTTGGTACAGTTGGGGTAGCTTGTGTATGATGTGGTGCATCTCCTTGATTTGTTTGCATTGTGTGACCAGTTAGTATAGGAATTGTCCTTATTTCCAGTCTCGACTGAACATGTTTTTGCTCATTTGTGTCGCTTTTCTCTGTAAAAGGAAAAACACCTTCATTAAAAACAACATGCCTTGAAATAACAATCTTTCCTCTGCTATCCATGCATTTGTACCCTTTTTGATTGTTTCCATATCCTAAAAAGATACACTTGCTGGATCTTAGAGAAAGTTTATGGCTGTTATATGGTCTGAGACATGGGTAGCACAAACACCCAAAAGTTCTTAAAATGTTGTAATCCGGTTTCCTTTTATACAACATTTCATAAGGACATTTGTACTATAAATCCTTAGTTGGCATGATGTTTATCAAATACACAGCTGTGTCAAATGCCTCATACCAGTATTTCAGCGGCATAGATGCCTTAGATAGTAGAGTTAGGCCTGTATCTACTATATGCCTGTGTTTTCTTTCCACTATGTCATTTTGTTCAGATGTATAGGGGCAAGTGACCCTATGAATTATCCCTTTATTATTAAAAAATCTTTTTAGGGTTAGGAACTCACTGCCCCCATCTGTTTGTATGATTTTTATGCTGCAGTTCAATTGTCTTTCTATGAAATTGGTGAACTATAGCATAGCATCATATGTATCAGATTTGGTTTTTATAAAGAAAATCTAGGTGTACCTGGTGCATGCATCTACTATACATAGATAATACCTGTATCCTTGTCTCGAGCTCAATAGTACAGGACCCCATAAATCTGCCGTTAGTAATTCAAGGGGTTTGGAATATATTTTCTTGGATATGCCAAAAGGCGGTTTGTGGCTCTTGCCAACTTGACAGTGTGAACATATGGTGGGAACAGGTAAATTTTTATATAAAATGTTATTATCATTCAGTACCTTCATCACTATGTCATAACTAGGATGCCCTACTTTACAGTGCCAAATGTCAAGATCATTTCTCATGTTATTACAATCATTCCTAACAGAATTACAATTATTATCATCAGAATTAACTCTGTTAATATCATTGCTAAATTGAATATTGGCATTACAGCACCAAGTATTATTCTCATTCCCCAAACATGATTGCAAATTGCTGAATCAATATAGGCCATTATCCAATTTACCCTGTAATAATATGTTCTTATTTAGAGAGTCTCTAACAAGACAATATTCTAGGTGAAACTCAAAATATACCTTATTGTCACTAGTGAATTGGGAAACACTGATGAGATTTTTCTTGATATTTGGAACCCTAAGTAAGTTATTAAGGAAAAAGTTTCTTTTTCCTTTTATCAAACATGTTCCAGTGTGTGATATATTCATTGTTTCACCATTGCAAGTGTGTATAAGTTGCTTACCTGAGTAGTTCTTGCTTCCAAGATTCAGATTTTGCAAATTGTTGGTGATGTGATTGGTTGCTCCGGAATCTGGAAACCAGTCCTCACTGTTGATATCATCAAGTTTGCCAGGTTCATCACTGTTGATTGTCATTGCAGAGCTTTCTGCATTGGATCTGCCTTGATTTCCTTGTGCCATGTTTATATTAGCTCCTCTTTGATTGAATTGGCTCTGTTGTGCATTATTTACATCTGTATTAAACCTGAAATAACATCTGTTTGCTGAATGCCCAGGTTTTTCACATATCTGACACTTGATTGTTGGAATGTTATTGGATCTGCCTCTTCCTCTCTGATTCGAATTACCTCTTGGTCCTTGACTGTTGCCTCTACCAAATCCAGGTACGTTTCTTGTTTGATTTGTGCTTACATTTCTGGCATTTGAGGCAAGATTTATGCTATAATCTACTTGTGTAGCTTTTCTTTGCTCTACTCTGCCCTCATGTGCTAATGATGCAGAGTACACAGTTTGGATATCAGGTAACGTTGATTGAGTGGCTATAAAGGTAACAATCGACTCATACTCTTCATCTAGCCCATTTGTGAGAGTAAGAATTTGTTTATTGTCTGATACATGATGTCCCACAACCTTTAATGTGTCACACAGAGTCTTGACTTTAGAAATGTATTATCTCATAGATAGATCCCCTTTTCTTGCGTTTTGAAATTCCCTTCGATAATGCATTATCCTCGCTGATGATTGCGAGTTAAAGATATGTTGTATTGTTGATCATATTTCATAGGATGAGTTACATCCTATGACTTGAGATAACAAACCAGTGCTGATGGATGAGAGAAGCCATGAGGACAACAAACTGTCTTGTTTCTGATGATGTGTGTATGCTGGGTTACTGACCATATTTCCGTCTTTGTCATTGATCATTGCAGGCGGCACTGGCCTTATTCCTTTGACATAATCTTGAAGGTCATAACCTTTCAAGGCTGTTTCAATCTGGAACTTCCATAGAAGGTAGTTCTCTTCATTAAGAGGGGTGGTTATCACTTGAGTCTTCGGCTTTACAAGGGCCGGAACGGTAGAGACTGGTTCAACAACACCAACACTTGAGTTTGCAGAAGAATTTACATTTGATGGTCCTGCCATGGCGATGAGGGAAGGTAAATGCGTATGGCGAGGCCACCTGATTCAAGAGGGTGGCAACCTGTGCAGATATACGAGGGAAAATAAGGCTGTGAAGGAGGTTCTTGTTTTCTTGCTTCTTTACAAGATGCAAGAATTGATGAATTCACGCCAAGAAGATCAAATGATGAGACTTCAGATCTCAGATGGCCAAGAAATGCTGTTGTAGCCGCCTTGAAAATAATTTCTGACTTGGCACGCACAACAAGATGAGAATAGGCGCTGCACGATCAGAGAGGTTTGATCTCCGATGATGATACTTATCTGAGGAGACAACAATCACTCCCCTCTATCGTTGCAAAAGAACTGATTCAGGATTCAAATGTCGTTTGGCGAATTTCGCTCCGATACCATGTGAGAAAAATGATTTTGTTTTGAATGTAAAACTTGTAAATGATTCTTCCAATAATAATACACTGGTCTGTACAAGCTTATATAGCTAAATAAAATGGTACTGGGCTAAAACAGACGTGGCCCAAATATAATACATAAACCCAATAGGATATAACCGTTAATTTTGTTGAAGCAGCGAAGTCCAATACACTTTAACATACTAAAATTGAGTTGTAGTAAATCTAAAATTAGATAGATAATAAACCATGTACTTAAAACGTCACAATCATTGATGTATAAACCAGGATCGCTGCTGTATCGAGAATGTCCCAAGTTTTCCTTTTTCGCCAGAAGCATTCTATCCTCAGAGTGAAGCGATTGCATGCTCCTAATCTGCTGTTTGCATTCAGCATCTTGACTGCTGCAGTCCACGTAAATTTCAATTACAACCGTGTTTTGAAATGTTAAACGTCAGTACATACTTCGAAGAAACGTCATGAAACATGAAACATGAAATGGGTACAAACAGTTTCCTGACTCTCAAACTGCTGGTAGACACAAATGCAAACAAGGTTCTCTATGCAGAAGCAAACAAAGAAACCGTGGATTTCCTGTTCAGTTTACTTGCACTGCCTCTAGGAACAGTTGTCAAACTTCTAACCAAAAAGTCCATGGTTGGTTGCCTTGGCAATCTTTACGAAAGTGTAGAATCCTTAGATCAGACTTACACTGTTGATAATGCAGATAAAACCACGCTTTTGAACCCTAATTAAAACTGCTGCAAACAACACTCTTTTCCTTACCCAAGCTGGAAGCATCACCCAAACAATTAAGAGGTACCACAGATGCTCACACCTTTCTAGTAGTAGAAACCTCTATCGTGGTAAAAAGTATAGAAACCATGTAACTGATGATGCCAATTGTAGAGACTATGTAACTGATACTTATTACTCGCCATGTCCTAATTGTGGTCGAGAGATATGCAGACTGAGATGGAACTTGTAGGACATAGTACTATGGATGAAACTGCAGTAAGTGTTGGCACTGGATATGTGAAAGAAGTGGTAACTTACACTGTTAATTATGGATGATCTGACGATAACGCCTATGTCGACTATATCCAGTATTACCATGTTGAATAAGTTCAAAGTCAAGGACATTGGTTAACTTGTAGATAAACATGTTGATTTGGAGCTTAAGCAGGTTCTTCTTCTTGTTCAATTCTGTGCAGTAATCAGTAATTAAATAGTATGATGTTGAACTGATTAAAATTTGGAAGTATGACAGGGGCTAATGCTGTTGAATGCTTCATTGGAGTCCAAGACTGTTCTTACAGATGTCTTTCTCGGTAACAATGCAAGTACAGCTGAATAAACAGGTCAATGATAAATCAAGCAGATTAAGCTTGGGCATGGTTCTCTTTTGCTTGTTTGAATGTTTCGTTTGTATTTTGTAGTATGTATGGGCAACCGGGCATGTTAAATTAGCTTGAAGTTAAATGAATCGTCTCTTCTGTCTCTTGCACTTCTCTTTTCAAGTTTGTTTATTTTTTTAGCTTCAAATACATGATCAGGAGCTAATACACCTGATTCTCATGCCCAAACTACTAATTTGGCACATAAATCCTTCATCAATATAGGTAAATTAGAATTTCTACTTGCATATTTCCCATTGTTGGATGAAATTGGGCCCAGTTGAGTTTCTTTCATCTGTATTTACAAACTAAGCTCGGTTCTCTGAGACGTTGTAGTACGTAGTTTCTCAGAGTCCGCTATTAAAACTTGGTACTTTGATTTCGGAATTAAAAGGAAAGATAACCCTAGAAAAAATAACGCAAAAAGCTCATAACAATTTGGAATGTCGACCATATATCCCGAAAAACTGAGTTGCTGATAAGCTTGAGTCAAACTGTTATCAAGAGTGTTTGAAAGATTTACTTCTTGGCATAACCAAAAACCATTTTTTGTGAAATCCAAATCAAACTGTCCTCTTCTTTGATACAGATTTTACTGCTGTTCAGGTTTAATGCCTAATATTTTGTTAATTTTTGGCTAATATTTATCTTCCTTTGGTGTGCCATTTCTTCAATTCTACACTACCCGCAATCTCCATGTAATAAATCTACTTCTGACCTACTTAAGTTTGTGTGCTGCTATTCACACCCCAATTTTCTCTTCTGGCCACCAAAACTAAAGGCCACCATAAAAAATATCATTTTCTTCTTTCAGCTACCGTACATTAAAAATATTAATATGAACAGGCACCCCACTACGGAACGAAAGCTTCGGTTTCTTCCTGCCGAATTTACAATCATATTTCGGTTGGTAGTAGTCGTACGGTTGCTTCCTGCCGAATTCATATTGTTAATTCGGTTGATTATGGCCGAATGAAGAAAAATGATGTGGTGGCCAGAAGTGTAAAAAATATAATCAAGTTTATTAAATTTTGTGTGGTGACCAGAAGAGCAAATTGGGGTGTGAATAGCAGCACACCGTAAGTTTTACAACTGAGAGCAATCCTCTTCATCAGCAACTACCCTAACCGCCTTACCGCAGCCTACCCATCGTCAGCAACTACCTTATCGCATCACCACAGCCACCATCATCTGTAGGTATGAAAAATTAGGTTTTTACAAATCCACTTCAATTATCTGTTGAGTTTGTTATAAATAATCTTAAAAATTGTAAAAGTTAAAATTTAGGATTATTTAATTGTAAATTTGATTATTGGAATTGAAAGTATAAAATCAGCAAGTTCTTAACTACATGATTATTTAGTAGTCTAAGGTCACAAAGTTCAAGCTTACACGCATGACTATTGACTTTTCCCCAAATTCTGGTTTGTGATCTTACCAAATCGTAAGATAAGACCAGTGAGGTCGCCTGGCAGTAACGACTACAAATAATAGAAAATATTTACCATGTTTGTTTAGTGAATGACAAAAATACAAAATTACAAATTAACATGATACTCTTTAGAAGGGTAATAGTCAGTAAACATGAAAATTTTAAAGCATTTCCACCAAAGATTAATTAATTTGGTGTAGAAGCCACTGCCTAATTACATAAGAATTCAGTATTCAATGCACATGAACGTCTGAGTAGGTATAAATTTGTACATGTCATCTTTCCTCTTTTTTTTTTTATTTTCTTTAAACACATCATTAATTTTTATAAATATTGACCTTAAAATGCATGTAGTAGTGTGTTAAGAAGACTTAACATGACATTGAGGAATAAAAAATAGAGTTGTATTTTGATGTATGCTAACATGGACAGTTTGTTTCGTTAAAGAAAGCAATAATGCAGGCTCACTTTTCTCTCAAATGAAATATTTTGGCAAGGGTTTCCTGTAACGATAATATATATGCGGGCATAGTTGTAACTGGGTCAAGGCCCATAAATTTATTTGGTGTTTTTTTTTAACCCCGTATACCGTTTGTAACAGGTATATATACATCACGTATATACCTATTCAATGTATCAAAGCTTTGTATTATTCGTACTATTTTGTATCGTCAAAAACATAAATAAAGTCAAAAACATAAATAAAATCATTGTTTGTTTCAAAATCTTTAATGGTATCAGAGCAAAAAACAGCCAACGACTATCAAAAATTCAGAATTAAAGAGAGATTTTCATCAGAGTATGGTTTCATCATTTGAGAACTCTTCTTCTCATCAAAGGTAATAGTCTTAATCTTGGAAGATTAGATTCACTGAAGTCTTCCAATGCCTCCCTGCAATCATTGAATAGGCTGCAACTACTTTGTGACAATTATGGTTTTTGGTACTGGAGTAAACAGAATTCAACAAGATTTTGTAATGTACGATTAAAGGAAATAAAACACAAGTTCAAAAGTACAATAACTCGTATAGCCATTTAAATGTATATATGACGAATTTATGGATTTTTATGAGCAGTTGTGTTAAATTGAAAATAAGCTGAGTTGTGCATTGAAATAAGAAATTAAGACTCAATATTTGTTTGTTGAATAAATATATAAGAAATAAAATTTGAGAAACTTTACAATGTGCATTTTTAATCAAAACACGTTAAAAAAATTTCTTGTATTAAATGCAATTAGTTCTTTTGAATTATTGATAGCCGTGAATTTTATTGTAAAAAGAGGAGTATTTCAAAATGGAAAATAACGCAAATAATATACAAAGAAATGAAATATTGATCGAGTATTAATATTTAAGTGTTGAAAATGTTTTAATGTAATTTTGTGTTTATTGGCCAAGTTAGTGAATTATTGTATAACTTTAAGTATTAAAAATATAAGTTTTTACAATTGGAGATGTAAATTTTGTGTGGTCATGATAAAACCTATATTTAAATGGTTTAAAAAGATTTTATATATTTATGTAATATTTTGTAAAGTAAAAAGTTGTGAACATTTTGTGTAAGTTGATTAAATAGTGAACAAACATGTGTTATTAACATAGCCCTGTATAATTAAATTTTTGCAACACTTAGCTAATAAGTTGAATTAGTAACACTTAGTTAGTGGATAGGATCTGAATTTAAGCCCAAAAAACCACTTGAGTATTTTCTGGAAACATACTGAAAAAATAATACATATACTCTCTTTCTCACTTTCACTATCTTCTTCCTCCCTGGCATGTCTCTTGAAAAAGAAAGAGAGCTTCCTCCTCCTCCAAATACAAATTCATGTGATTATTATGCTACAATTTTTGGAAATTAGAGAGGAAGTAGAAGTTATAGTAGTTTTTAGTGTTTTCATATTAAGAAAATTCACTATTGCAGGTTCCAAATGCCTAAAACAATCGTGTTTGCATCCTAAATCAAGGCTACTACCTCCAAATCGAATCAAAGCGAGTGCATACTCATACTTTCTAGTTTAGTCTTATGATTTGTGATGAATATGTGATTATCTCTATCAATTTGTAATTTATGGTAACAATTTCTGTGAAGTTTTGAGTTACAATAAATAAGTGTTTGAGTCCATGTGACTTCTTCATTTCATGTCAGAATCCGGTGAAACCTTTTCCGGTTGATAGTCATACTATGTGGTTAAATTTCAGACAATTCTAAACTCAACAGACCAAGTAAAATCAGTGTCAAACTTGAGTTCAGGCAAGAGAGGAAAAACTGTAGCTTCACCAACCAGATGCCGACCTAATTTGTGCAAAGTTTGACTACTAAGTCGACCCCTGTAAGAGATCATGGCCATATTTCATTTTGGGCTCATGTGCCTTGTTTTGATAGTTTGTGATATGTTTTTGGGTTTCTATTACAAAATTTTCAGTTGATATGAATTGCAAACAAGTTGATTTCTTAAAGCATAATCCAATTAATGGAATTATCAGTAAACAACATTATTGTTGATCATATTTCAGATTAACAAGTTTCCATGTAAATAGTCGTGTATTTATTTTTATGTTTTATGTTTCTATGTACGTATACATGTGATTTGTAAACTGTTTTATAAACAATTTACATATGTATAAGAAGCGTTTTAAGATAAATATTTTATAATATTGATTTGTAAAATTATAATTATCAAAAGTTATTTATATACAAATATTCCCTTTTATAAAGGAATTTTCAAATAAGTGATTTTCCAAGATGGCCTGTGTGTTCTCGACCTGCATAATATGAACCTTGCCCTACTCACTAAGTGGATATAGCGTTGCCTAACCCTCGACACATTTCTGTGGAAAACATGGATCGTTACCACCTATTAACGATATTTTTTGTCAACACTAGAATAAGGAGATTTAGTTGTGGTCATATGGGAGCCTAGGGTTTGTTTAGTTCCTAAAAGCTTAAGTTAGTTCACTGTTTCCTAGATATCAAGGTCTTAAGTTCGAAGATTAGTTACTCTTCCTTCAAGAGGTGAGCATCACGTTTACGAGACTCAAGGACCAACAGTTACCTTGGGATATGGGTTGCGTAAACTTGTCACAAGTGGAAAGCTAAACGACATATGAAAGGTTATTTTGGTCATTGCTTGAAATGTTGGATTGGTTTATGCAGTCATTCAAAAGAATAGTTGAATACAGTATAATATGGAAAAGGATAAGAACATAACAATATATAGTGGTCCAGTTCTGATTGAACCTATGTCCACTTTGAAGGCTTTGAGGATTTTATTCATGGTGGTGGTTACAAGGAAAATCCCCAATTTGATTTCCAAATTAGGGTTTAGGCACTTAGAAATGAATACAAAGTTTTAGAATGAAAAAAATGAATTCGGGTCCCTCGAGAGACCCCTAGGGTCTTATTTATAGGCAATCGGGGCCTCCTTTAGCAGCGGTCTGGTGGAAGTTTTTAACTCCGCTTCGCTATTTGCTTTAGCATTTTCCGGTAGCAAACCTCTGTATTACTTTTGTGGCTTCAATACCGACTTTCCATTGTTGTCTCTTGCTTTAGAAGTAATTTTCTTGATGTTGCCCAATTTTCGGGAGTTATTGGTTTTCGGTGTCGACCTACTTTTATGCTTCCGGTTTAGCTGCTTTCCTCTCTTTGTACTTGGCTTTGCCTCCATCGACTATTGCCTTTTAACACTTGGTTCTATCTTCATTATCGAGTGTCGTCCTTGAGCATCGGTACTTGTTGGATCTAGATTAACCCTAGAGGGGGGGTGAATAAGGTTAATGACAGTTTTTAAACTGAATTGAAAAAAAAAACTGACAGAATATTAAAATAATAAACAGATCACAGAATGCAGCAGAAATAAAAGTGCAGAAAATAAATCACACACAGATATACCCAGCATCGGCAAAACCCTGCCTACTGCTGCATTCCTAAGGTTTCTACTAGGTGTTATAAACAGATCCCGCATACAAGACCATGTACACTCGCAGCACCTGCTCCTGTCCTAACCCTACGCTCAAAACCCTAGACCGATTGATATTCACTCGTTCAGATTTCCCGAATTACAAACCCTGTAACTCGTAACCCTAGAATTTACAGACTCTAGTAGACTGCCAGTCAACACCCTGACTGGAACTCTAGAATTTTACAGACTTCTAGAAAAACTGTTCAGAATTGTTTTTACAACACAAAACGAACAACAACAAAAAACAAAAACAAAGGTAAATAAATAAAAAACCCTTAGGAAATAAAATAAGGGGTCATCCCCTTTTTATTTAGAAATGTCGGTCGGCCCAATTGCTTTGCACCACTATTTTGTTTGACCCGATCCTTCTCTTTTGCTCTGGGAAAAAAATGGCGGCGATACAAAGGGGATTAGGGTTTCTGAAAACCTCCTCAAATCGAGATGCTTGAATGATCGAATCTGTCTCTCTGAAGCTCAAGACATGGTAGCTTTCTCGTGCTTCGATTTGGCTTCCCTCTCTGGCACTCGATCGAAACCCTAATGAAACGTTGTAAGTGAATTTAAACTTCAATTGCTCTGCCTTTTGATTTATTGATGCTTGGGTTTTCGATTTGAGATGTTGGGTTGGTTTTCGATTTTGCTGCTATGCCTATGATGAATTTGGTGTGTATAAATATGGGGTATATCTGAAAACCCTAAACTCTGATTTCGTTTTAAAATAACTTGGCCTGATTATGCTTGTTTCCCCCTTTTGAATTCTCGGCTGAATGATTGTACTTGTGTGATTCTTGTGATTGAAATCGAGTCATACTGGAAATATATTATTTGTTGTCCCTTCTGAGATTATGTGGTGACTCATTTCTTTGATTACTTGATTTCTTGCCAAAAATTGATGCCATTGTCCCAAAAAGAATTTCTTGCTTGTAAAAAAAAACGTTGTTCAAAAACTGGAAACAGTTTTTCCCATTACTGGATTTGAAGGCAATATATGATTTCCAACCATAATTTCTGCATGCCTTCGATATATAGACTCTTGTGAATTCTGAATTGATTCATTCCTGAAATGATACTGTGACATTGTTGCCTTGTTTGAATTAAAGCCTTGCCCAAAATTTGATCACTGAGATTATCATCTCTGCTGACTTTTGCGTGAAAGATTCTTGATTTTAAAACTGCTTTGAAGATAATTTCTGGAAAGAGATTTTTGTTGCCTACTACACTCTTGCCACATATAAGCATCAGCATGATTCTTGGATTTGTTTCCTCTTTTGCTGCATTGATTCCTTTCCTAAAATATAGGAATAAAATCTGGAAAACATTAAATTCTTGACAAAACATTAGTTGGTTGTCGACTTCTTTCCACTGCATTAAAAAAAATCCCATGAACCATTGTTTATACAACATCATGGCCTGTGAGTATTCATTTCCCTTGTGTGAATGATTTGGCAGTATGAAGTGTTGCCTTGATTAAAACTGTGATTTTTCATTTACAAAATCTGCATTTAATCTTCAATTGATTTTATTCTCGCCATTGTGCATGGATGTGTGAATTTTTGCCTTTTATTCACTTTCCAAGTTTACAATTGCATTCAGTTTTGATTCCTTAGGACAGTATGAAATACAGACTATATTTCTGCCATGAATTCCTTTGATTGCTTTCATCATTGAGTACTTGTATGCTTCTAAAACAAGTCCATATTTATTTACCACCATGTAAACATTGTTTTGCACTCTGGAACTGAGTTCACATATGTTTAGCTGAGAGCACTAGCACTCTTGTGCTTGATGTTGTTTTAGTGCTCGACATTGGTTTGATTTTCATTGCTAAAACTTGCTGTGTAAACACAACCATGTATTGCTGAAATGAACACTTGTATTTGGGCCGATCTGCCATGTTTAATATCAACCTTGCTGACCATGTTGCATATATACATGCTTTTGACATACATGTACATGACTGAGTTGATCGTTCATGAACCTGACCACCTTTTGTAACTTGCCTGTTGACCTTGTACACACTGTCTCGGCTGCTTGCAATTTTTTTTTTTTTTTAAAAACATGAATTTCAACTTTTCCTTGAGTCACTTGATTTTGAACTGAAGTTTGTGATCTGTCACATGTTTTCATTGCTGAGCTGATTTTCATCTTTCTTCTTTGATTTGATTGTCCCACTGATGACTGTGCATTGAGTCGAGATGGTCCACGTGGCTACTGCTCAGTTGCACTCTGATTGGCGTGGCAGTACACGCGTGTATATTTATACACGTGTGTATATGCAGCCAACAGACAAGATTTCCTGTCCCTGTACTATATACAAACTGTCTGTCTAGACACAAATGTATCAGATCAAGTTACGAAAAATGATGAGAAACCCACCAGAAAACTGAGGCAAATAGAAATTTTTTAAAAATAAAATTTATATTTGCATGTATACAGTTTTATTTCTATTGCAATGTATTGTGTGTGTGTTTCATGTGACAGGTAAGCATGAAGATGACTGGACTGACAGTGAAGTGCTGTGAAGATTGAAGACAGAAGACTAAGATACAGTGTCAGTGAATGTAAATGTATTAGTGATTGTATATGTAGATGGAAATGTAAAATCAGTGATTGCATATAATTATGAGATGTATAGACAGTGTTATAGTGAGGAGCTGTGTAACAACAGAATTGTACTGATGTTTGTAAACAAATTTATTTGAAATAAAATTTTATTTTATTGTTGTTAAACAAACTTGTCTATCGTATTCAGTTTATTTACACAAGTACAATCTCATGTTGAAATATCTGTGGATGTGTACAAATAGTGGAGTCATGTAATTTGTACTGTTTGAATGTTGAAATATAATATTTTATTTAAATAAAATACTGTGTGAATATATGAAATTTTGTACAGTCATATTCTATTTAAATATAAATATTATATTCATGTCTGTGATAAATATATGAAACAGTACAGTAACAAACACATTTATAATAAAAATATATTTGGTTGTTATCATCAAACAAAAATCATATAATTGTGTATACAACACCGTTATATACAACAATCTCCCCCTTTTGATGATGACAAATAAATATGAAGATTTTGAATATAATAAATGTATTTTACAGTAAACAACAGAAACTCCCCCTATTTGAATGCTCCCCCTACAACTAAACTCCCCATATAACTGTGCATGAGTGAAAAGAAAGAAAATTGAATGAATATTTATAAAATATCCACTCATAAATCAAAATCTCAACCATTCTCCCCCTTTTGTTATCACCAAAAAAGGATATAGAATTTAAAATATAGATGAAGAATGACTAACAATATAATTTCAGCTTAAGAGTAAGAACGGTCATCATAAATTTCAATTAGTCAAACAAAAATCATAATACTCTAAGAACAGGTGGCATATTTCACATTGTAGAGAATGACGAATATACAATGAATTTTATATAAAATGGAGAGAGTTTTACAAACAATTCATTTCCAATTATTTTCAAAGGATTTTTATAAAAATAAAGCACAAAAACAGTGATGGATTTGGACTATAATCAATAATTCAACTTAAGTGAGAAAATCGAATAATCTCAAATCCCAATACCTATCAATCAACAAATCATAATACGTCATAAGATTTCAACATATTTCACAGATTTGAAGATGGACTGACAGGCTGGTTTTTATACTCTGAGGAGAATTTCAAATTTATTTCTATTTTTAGCACTCTGTTTTTTTTAAGAGCACACTGACCACGCATAACCAGAACTTGGATTTTTAAATGAGATCAGTCGCAGCTTAAATTATAAGATGTCTCATAACCATGCATAACCAGAGCTTGGATTTTTAAATGAGGTTAGAGACACTCCTATATATTAATTATATTCTTATTATTTTCAGCTATAAAAAGGAAAAAAAAAAACTCCTCGGTATATGAAACCAATATGGATGATAGAACTGTGGTAGGTACAGAAATGGACTGTGAAATAAATTTCTAAATTAATTATATTATGAAATGAGCTCGAATGTACCGAAATTATTGAAAATTTTCAATTATCACTAATTCTGAATAATAATATAGTCCAATTTCTATCACAAAAATTTGCATCATTTATTCAAAAGAATTTTAAAACATATTAACTCTCCTCATTAATATAAAATTATCATGGATGGCAGAATGATGATAGATAAAGGAGATGGTCGTGAAATAATTCCCAATTCAAAGATATTATAATGAATGTTCAACCATCAGGAAGAATTTAAATAAAATCTCCTCTTGTTGTGAAATATACTACAGTCACAAATAATCACAGTTTTAACATTCTGATAACAATTTTGATGAATTATAAATACAACACAAATTGGATATTGATTTCAATTTCTGAATGAATAAACAATAAATAATTTTAAAATTGAAAATCAATTACCAGAGGAATTTAGGGAGATATATACACCATAAAGAATATATACAAAAAAAAATTCAACAATTCTAAACTGATACGACATGGTGTCTCTATTTATGAGGAATTTTAACATGATACTGAACAAGAATGTCGTAGACAAGAGAATTATTAAGTACAAAGTCCAAACAGACGAGATAATAGATTATGCACATGTATCAGAGCAGCACAGAAAACAATAACACATCAAACTTGTCCGAGGATGATGGTCATGTAAAAATGATTCATGGTCCAAGATTAAAAATACAGTTTATTTGAAATCATTTGAGGAATATGAAAAGCTCTAGATTCAATGAATCAATCACACCAGGTTATATTTCAGATTCAAGATATGTGTGAGATTCAATAATTTCAAATGATTTTAAACAAACATATATTCAAGTCAAATAATCATAAAATAACAGTGATATTTTATGACCATATTTTCAAAGGAATTTTCAAAATTGTCTCAGACAAGCCCAAAGAAACTTCAGATCATTTACATCAAGTATGAGATATATTCATGATCAAATAAAATTAAGCTAATTTATTTGAAATCACTTGAATCAATAACAAGTTTGAGATATAATGAATTATTCCCACAAGATTGATAATTTCAAATTTAGGTGGTGTGTGATATTCAAAATATCTAGAATTCCAGATGATTTCAAACAAAACTAATTTTGACCATGATGATAAAAAAATTAATTTCAAGATGTTTCACTGATTCAAGACAATTTAAAATATTCAAGCCAATTTGAAAATTTCTGAAATTATCACAACTGATGAATAACAGAGTGCTGCAAAGAGTATAAATTTTCAAGCCCTCCCAAACTGAATTAGAGGAAACTCAAAACAACATAAATGTGTGAAATTTCATTAATTATTCAAATCTTCAAAAATTTAGAATTCAAAATAACAGTGTTCAAGATATGATATTAATTCTTCAGCACTGTTAAGAATTCAGATAATCAGAGGACTAAACTTCACAACAATTGCAGATATATACAAAAAAAAATTAAATTCAAGATCTGGAAGAAATTATAACATCAGAATTATATTTAAATGAAATGAATTTCCAAAAAAAATATGAAATCTGCAATTTGAAGTTAATGAAGTCCAAGAAAACAACAACAAAAATGTGACAGTGTCAAATCAAAAAGAAGAAACAAGGATAGAAGGGATAGAAGGAGGAACAAACAAAAAAAATATTTACAAAGATGAATTCAGAGATTATACCTGAAATCCATGTAAAACAGAATCTCCGACTCAACAAATCTTGGCCAAGGAACTGTAAAGAATACAGAAGTATAGAACAGCTTGAAATCAATCTCTTTTCAGCATAGCAGTTCCTCAACCTTCACCAGTACCTAACAGTTGAGTGAATTAAGTGGTCTAACAAAATTTGTAAAACCACCCTGAAATATGTTTACCGCTTTTGGTACCCAAACCTATTTATATAACAAACCATCAGAATTAACCTTTGTACCCTTAGGAACCCAGATCTGTTTGAAGCTAACTGAATTCGTTTTATTTCCTTTTGGGATCCAGATTTGTTTAAATGGTTTATTATAAAATAATTTTTCATTTTGTTTTTGTTTCAAAAATCCTTTGGAATTTTCAAAGTTCAGATTTTCAAGTCCATTCTTTTCAAAGCAGTTTAGAGGATTTTTAAAAACATTTGAATTGCGATTTTCAAAAACATTTGTTTTCCCAAATCCAAGACCATGTTTATTTCCAATAGAATTTTGGTTTTGCAACAACATATTCAACGACTTTTCACTATTAGAAAATTTAGTCAAAGTTGACTCTAGTCGTTGAATTTTGAATTTAAGATCACCGTTCTCTTTTATTAAATCTAAACAGCGGTTATCAATGATCTTCCTTTCAGCATCATATTGTTTCAAAACCAAATTTTCAGATTCAAGTGATTTAATTTTGGTTTGGGATTCAGCAATTTCAAACTCAAAATGTTTTCGACTTTCAGACTCAAATTTCTTGAAATTTTCAATCTCGTTTTCAAGTTCTTTCAAAATCGAATTCGATTTCAACAAATTTTCCTTTTCAACAATTTCAAGTTTGGAATGAATATTAGTTTTAAAAATTTCAAATTCCTTTTGCAGATGATTGTTCAAACTTGATAACTCAATCTTGTTGTTTTTTAAGATCAGAATTTCATTTTCAAACTTTTGAATAATTTTATTGAGATGAACAAGATTGGTTTCCAATTTCAAACAATTTTTGCAATCAGAATTTGAAGAATTTTTAAAATATTCAAGCTGTGATTCCAAATCATCAATTTTGCTGGTCAACTCAGAATTCCTAGATTTTAGAGATTTGTTTTTAGATTTGAGTTTATCAACAGATTTAGTTAAATCAACACACATATAAACCAAATCTTCGTATGAGAAATTTTCGACTTCAGCATCCGTTGATTCTCCATCATCTGATCCTTCTGAATTTTCATTTGTAAATCATGTTAAACAGAATTCTGAATCTGAGTTGACATTCTGGGGTTTTGAGCTGTTGTCAGATTTTCCATACTTCGTATTGAGAGTATCCCAGATTTCCTGTGCAGATAAACAATGGCAGATAAGATTAAACTGTTCAGTACTAAGATAATCAAATATAATTTTCATAGCACGGGTATTGAAAGTAATATCTACACTATCAAATCCATGGATAACAACATTCCAACATTTAATATTAACAGATTTTAAATAAAATTCCATTTTGGATTTCCAGTTTAAAAAATCTGTACCATCAAAAATATTTGGAATGTGACTGGACTGACTCTCTATGGACTGATAACTAGGAATCACCATTGCTCTAGAGTTAACCGAATACCTTGCTCTGATACCAAATGTTGGATCTAGGTTAACCCTAGAGGGGGGTGAATAAGGTTAATGACAGTTTTTAAACTGAATTGAAAAAAAACTAACAGAATATTAAAATAATAAACAGATCACAGAATGCAGCAGAAATAAAAGTGCAGAAAATAAATCACACACAGATATACCCAGCTTCGGCAAAACCCTGCCTACTGCTGCATTCCTAAGGTTTCTACTAGGTGTTATAAACAGATCCCGCATACAAGACCATGTACACTCGCAACACCTGCTCCTGTCCTAACCCTACGCTCAAAACCCTAGATTGATTGATATTCACTCGTTTAGATTTCCCGAATTACAAACCCTGTAACTCGTAACCCTAAAATTTACAGACTCTAGTAGACTGTCAGTCAACACCCTGACTGGAACTCTAGAATTTTACAAACTTCTAGAAAAACTGTTCAGAATTGTTTTTACAACACAAAAAGAACAACAACAAAAAACAAAAACAAAGGTAAATAAATAAAAAACCCTTAGGAAATAAAATAAGGGGTCATCCCCTTTTTATTTAGAAATGTCGGCCGGCCCAATTGCTTTGCACCACTATTTTGTTTGACCCGATCCTTCTCTTTTGCTCTGAAAAAAAAAATGGCGGCGATACAAAGGGGATTAGGGTTTCTGAAATCCTCCTCTAATCGAGATGCTTGAATGATCGAATCAGCCTCTCTGAAGCTCAAGACATGGTAGCTTTCTCGTGCTTCGATTTGGCTTCCCTCTCTGGCACTCGATCGAAACCCTAATGAAACGTTGTAAGTGAATTTAAACTTCAATTGCTCTGCCTTTTGATTTATTGATGCTTGGGTTTTCGATTTGAGATGTTGGGTTGGTTTTCGATTTTGCTGTTATGCCTATGATGAATTTGGTGTGTATAAATATGGGGTATATCTGAAAACCCTAAACTCTGATTTCGTTTTAAAATAACTTGGCCTGATTATGTTTGTTTCCCCGTTTTGAATTCTCGGCTGAATGATTGTACTTGCGTGATTCTTGTGATTGAAATCGAGTCATACTGGAAATATATTATTTGTTGTCCCTTCTGAGATTATGCCGTGACTCATTTCTTTGATTACTTGATTTCTTGCCAAAAATTGATGCCATTGTCCCAAAATGGATTTCTTACTTGTAAAAAAAACGTTGTTCAAAAACTGGAAATAGTTTTTCCCATTACTAGATTTGAAGGCAATATTTGATTTCCAACCATAATTTCTGCATGCCTTCGATATATAGACTCTTGTGAATTCTGAATTGATTCATTCCTGAAATGATACTGTGACATTGTTGCCTTGTTTGAATTAAAGCCTTGCCAAAAATTTGATCACTGAGATTATCATCTCTGCTGACTTTTGCATGAAAGATTCTTGATTTTAAAACTGCTTTGAAGATAATTTCTGGAAAGAGATTTTTGTTGCCTACTACACTCTTGCCACATATAAGCATCAGCATGATTCTTGGATTTGTTTCCTCTTTTGCTGCATTGATTCCTTTCCTAAAATATAGGAATAAAATCTGGAAAACATTAAATTCTTGACAAAACATTAGTTGGTTGTCGACTTCTTTCCACTGCATTAAAAAAAATCCCATGAACCATTGTTTATACAACATCATGGCCTGTGAGTATTCATTTCCCTTGTGTGAATGATTTGGCAGTATGAAGTGTTGCCTTGATTAAAACTGTGATTTTTCATTTACAAAATCTGCATTTAATCTTCAACTGATTTTATTCTCGCCATTGTGCATGGCTGTGTGAATTTTTGCCTTTTATTCACTTGCCAAGTTTACAATTGCATTCAGTTTTGATTCCTTGGGACAGTATGAAATGTAGACTATATTTCTGCCATGAATTCCTTTGATTGCTTTCATCATTGAGTACTTGTATGCTTCTAGAACAAGTCCATATTTATTTACCACCATGTAAACATTGTTTTGCACTCTGGAACTGAGTTCACATATGTTTAGCTGAGAGCACTAGCACTCTTGTGCTTGATGTTGTTTTAGTGCTCGACATTGGTTTGATTTTCATTGCTAAAACTTGTTGTGTAAACACAACCATGTATTGCTGAAATGAACACTTGTATTTGGGCTGATCTGCCATGTTTAATATCAACCTTGCTGACCAAGTTGCATATATACATGCTTTTGACATACATGTACATGACTGAGTTGATCGTTCATGAACCTGACCACCTTTTGTAACTTTCCTGTTGACCTTGTACACACTGTCTCGGCTGCTTGCAATTTTGCTTTTTTTAAAAAACATGAATTTCAACTTTTCCTTGAGTCACTTGATTTTGAACTGAAGTTTGTGATCTGTCACATGTTTTCATTGCTGAGCTGATTTTCATCTTTCTTCTTTGATTTGATTGTCCCACTGATGACTGTGCACTGAGTCGAGATGGTCCACGTGGCTACTCCTCAGTTGCACTCTGATTGGCATGGCAGTACACGCGTGTATATTTATACACGTGTGTATATGCAGCCAACAGACAAGATTTCCTGTCCCTGTACTATATACAAACTGTCTGTCTAGACACAAATGTATCAGATCAAGTTACGAAAAATGATGAGAAACACACCAGAAAACTGAGGCAAATAAAAAAATTTAAAAATAAAATTTATATTTGCATGTATACAGTTTTATTTCTATTGCAATGTATTGTGTGTGTGTTTCATGTGATAGGTAAGCATGAAGATGACTGGACTGACAGTGAAGTGCTGTGAAGATTGAAGACAGAAGACTAAGATACAGTGTCAGTGAATGTAAATGTATTAGTGATTGTATATGTAGATGAAAATGTAAAATCAGTGATTGCATATAATTATGAGATGTATAGACAGTGTTATAGTGAGGAGCTGTGTAACCACAGAATTGTACTGATGTTTGTAAACAAATTTGTTTGAAATAAAATATTATTTTATTGTTGTTAAACAAACTTGTCTATCGTATTCAGTTTATTTACACAAGTACAATCTCATGTTGAAATATCTATGAATGTGTACAAATAGTGGAGTCATGTAATTTGTACTGTTTGAATGTTGAAATATAATATTTTATTTAAATAAAATACTGTGTGAATATATGAAATTTTGTACAGTCATATTCTATTTAAATATAAATATTATATTCATGTCTGTGATAAATATATGAAATAGTACAGTAACAAACACATTTATAATAAAAATATATTTGGTTGTTATCATCAAACAAAAATCATATAATTGTGTATACAACACCGTTATATACAATAGTACTGGCATCAGGTTGTTGGTATCGATAGCTTTCTATTTAAGTGTCTGGGTATCGACCTCACAATGTTTGGTTCCTTAACATTCAGCTTCGTTCTTGTTGCCTTCACTTAGGATATCGATCCTATGTCTTTACCCTTAAGTCTCTGGTCTCATGTTTATTTCTTAATGACTTTGGTATCACCTTCGTCATCTGGTGCTATTATTATTTCGGTCCACTTTTGATGTCAGCTCTTTAGGTGTTGGGATCATAACATTGCCTTCGTGTTCTGGTATCGACACCAAGCTAATTTCTCACCGCACGTCGGTGTCGACACCACGCCTTTGCTCTCTCCTTTCCTTGCTCTTTTGGTATTGTTACTTATGTTCCTTATTATTCCCCTGCTATCGGCTTCATGGGTTCTTTCTCTGTATTCTAATAACGGTTATGCTCCATTCAAGTTTCTTCTTTAGTGCCGACCTAACTGGCTTTCTTACTATCTCCTGGTATTGGTTTCGGCTTTACTGATTTCTTCTTGAATCCATCACTATCGATGTTTGTTTTGACGCTTCCAATGTTTGTATTTAATGTTGGTCTCATGCTTCAATTTGATCTCTTATCTGGTGTCGGTGTTATATACTTGTCTTCTTGTACCAGTTTCGACACCAAGCCAATTGCCCATTGCATGTTGGTGTCGATACCATATCTTCGTTCCCTTTTCTTCATGTTTCTTTGGTATCGTCGCTACTACTTTTCTGCTATCGATGCTGAATCTTTTGGCTTATTCCTTTGAATCGTTTTCCATCTGTACCGGCTTTGGCTCTTTCCCAACTTTTACTTCGGTGTTAATCTTTTTGTCCTTTCCATTCTGGTTTCGGTCTTACTGCCTCAAGCCACCTATTCTCAGTGTTGTCTTCTAATCTTGAAGCTTCCACTCCTATTTATTAAGTCAATGCAAATTTGGTGTTAACATTTATCCCCGCCCCTCCCCCCCCCCCACCCCCCACCCCAGTATAAGAGGCTTTTGTTCTTTAGGACAAAAATCTAATTATCCTTGCATTGTTTTCCTGTAACTCGAGGGTTATCAAAAAAACTTTTTGTTGTTAGTTTTGCATAACTCAAGATAATGATACAAGAAAGAATATTTGGTTTTCTCAGATGGTAATATTAGAGCTTAAACCTTTAAATTATGGACTTTCATAAGCTTGAATATATAATGGGTTAATCTAATTACATTTTACTTAAGTATTTATGATGAAAATTCATAGATTTAGGACCTTTTCTCTTAACAAGAATAGGAATCCTGATATTTCAATCTAAGTATTTATTGTCATGGATTCATTCTTGAAATTGTGGGATAGTAAATCTAAGGTCTAGACTCGGACTACTGTTACAGAAATTCATAAATCCATTTCTAGTGATAAAAACAGAGAAATTGAAATTCATATTTGAGTACCTTCGAGAGAAGCCCAAAAATTCATTTTTGGAATAACAAGACTCCTATAGTCCAGATTCAGGCATTTATAATAGAAGATCGGAATTCTATTTCTGGGAAAATAGGACGCTCGGCAAAATTATGTCAATCTTTATGTTGATTTCCTTTGTGCTCTTCCGCATAAAATACAACAACTAACATATCTTGCGTTAATCTCCTACACAGGGTTTAATACTTCACTCATGGTTCGTCAAGCAATGCTTTGACCAAGTTTGCATAGTAAATAATATAAAGGTAGCATAAAGGTCTAACTCTGGTATTATCTATGAAATGTCTTTAGGAATAGATAGGGCTGTTATGGTAACGGTTACTGTTACCATTATTCAAATACCATTACCGTACCTTTTTCTTTGGTAAATCAAAAATGCATACCGTAATCGTTAACCATTTTGTCGGTATACCGATTCATCAGTAACCGTTTTTTCGGTAACGATAAATTACCGTTTTCAAAAAATAATATGAACCTACAACTATTATATTTCTATCTAATAGACATGCTAGTATAATGTAATTTCAGCAGTTTCATCTCTCATTGATAGATAAACAAAGCAAAATAAAGCCACAAACATATACATTTTGAGTTAAAATCATCAACATAAATATTAAAATTATCAGCATAAATATTAATAACTTTCAGTTAAAATCTAAAAACAGCCAACAAATGACCACTGTTCTACACTTCTACTGCATAAATATTACAGTCTTTAGAGCATAAATATTACAGTCATTAGAGCATTTCATTACATATTTAAATTTAAATAAAGAAATCAGTAGAAAAGGAAAGACGTGGAATATCCTTCCAGATCCAGTAAGCAACCTAATTCAAAGCCTGCACAATGAAAATCAAGCCATCAGAGGGCAGAAAAACAATGAATATCTTGCATCGTTCTGTAAAAAATGTTCCCATAGGTTAAAAAAACAGAAAAGACTTTTATAGCTTAACCATGCATGTATGGCAAGATAAAGAAAATTAAAGAGAAGCTAGAATTGGCTTGTAAACTAATCTATATTTTAGTGAATAAGTTGAGAGAGATAACAACCTCGCAGTAAATAAACAATGGTAAAATTGAGAACACATAAATCCATGCAGAGATAAATACACAAATATTGTTTAAAATACAATCAATTATCTGTCAAAGGTTAACAAAGAACCGATGCCACCTTAAATAATGTACAATATCCAACAATCAAATTAACAAGAGGAGAAGTTTGAAAAAGCAACCAAAGAAGAAGAAAAAACCACTATTGGGTATGTGTCATTCTTCAGTTTTTCCCCTACCTCCTCTTCTAAAATCCCCTAAAATTAAAAGGGGAAAAAAGACCCAAAAAAGGCAGCCTAAGTTCAATAGAGCATTTTAGTGAGATATCAGAACTCGTCTTCCACGCATGGAATAGTGAGCCCCATACCCAAAAAAAAAATCACCTACATACAGATTCGACAGAGTTCGACAGTTGAACCATGAAATACGTGGAACCATGAACAAGTACGTAAGGAATTAAACAATTTTGCTATATCACAAAAAAAATTACCGCAGCTCCGTTCAAGCTTGAGATTCGAGTCGGAAAAAGAAAGGGAAAGGAGATGGAGATGCGTCGTTCTCAAGCTATGGACCAGAGGATTCGAGAATTTGCCGTGAGGAAAGACTGGAAAGTATTCACTATTCGGTGGAGATAAAAGTGGGAAGTAAAAATGAGAAATGAGTAATGACGGCTCTGTATGTTTTAGTCTTACTCCGGTAGAAATGACTAAACCTAATCAACTAGCACCGATAGATAGAGATCCAATGTCCCAAAATCATAAATAGTGTATTATATCGGTAATTTACCGATACCGTCGGTATGGGGAAAAAATACCGAACATTTACCGAGTAAATCGGTAAAATTACCGTTACCGTACCGATTGAATCGATATACTGTTTTGTTTTGTAATCGGTAACCGATTTGTCGGTAACGGTAAATTTACCGTTATCATAACAGCCCTAAGAATAGATATGCGAATTATGTAGATTCTAATTAGTGCATGATTTTTGCTTGTGTTTTGAATATCCTCATCTAGGGTTTTACTGCATTATTCTGTATAAAGCTTAACGCATACCATTTATTGTGTCAGTCTTGTTGGATGTGTATGATAACTTGCACAACCTATGTGGGACACTATCTGAATAATAACTAAGTAATAGAGGAGCTTGTGATAAAGTGATATGACCATTTGTATTTGAATAGCAATCGTGCATAATGTAAGTTTAAAGAACCTTTCTATGTGAGGTGTTGAGGAGATGTAGCTTTCGCTGCAAGGTTTCAAATAGAAGGCTTAAGGTACCAACCCGAGTACTAATTAATAAGTCCTCTTTTGGAAACAAGACAGTAGGCTTGACCCCTTAGACATGATAATAGGAATCCAGAAACTCTATTCTGGAAATAAGAATATATAGTTTGTAACTTTGATTCAGGTATTAAGTTAAGGCAAATATAAGAATTCGTTTCTAAAAGTACTATAAGTTCACAATATCTGTCTGGCAATATGAGGAAAAAGTTCAAAACTTCGATTTGAGTTTAATGCAATAGAATTCTAGCAACTCATTCCTTAGGAAATGGGTTTTATATTCTTGAGAGCCAGATTAGGGTATTAAAGTAGAAGTTAAGAAATCCTCCCCTAGAAACCCGTAAGTCAAAGCTTTGAGGCCCGTATTTGGGCATTTGCAATAGGAGATCAGAAATCTATATCTGTTGATAATAGAAGTCCCGAACCGAAACCCAAATTGGGGTTTTTAATAGAAGACCAGAAATTCATATCTTCCATTTAATAGAAGTCCCAAACCAAACCAAATTCAAGTATTTAATGGAAGACCATAAATCCACTTATGGCAATAATAGAAGTCCCAAACCAAACCCAGATTCAGGTACTTAATAGAAGACTAGAAATCCATATATAACAACAACAGAAGTCCCGAACAAAACCCAGATTCGGGTATTTAATAGAAGACCAGAAATCTACTTCTGGCAATAATAGAATTCCTGAACCAAACTCTGATTCAGGTATTTAATAGAAGACCAGAAATCCATATATGGCTATCAATAGAAGTCCCCAAGAAAACCCAGATTCGGGTATTTAATTGAAGACCATAAATCCATATCTAGCAATAATAGAAGTCCCAAACCAAACCCAGATTCGGGTATTTAATAGAAGACCAGAAATCTACTTCTCAAAATAATAGAAGTCGCGAACCAAACCCAGATTCTAGTATTTGATAGAAGACCAGAAATCCATATCTGGCTATTAATATAAGTCCCGAACCAAACCCAGATTCGAGTATTTAATAGAAGTCACGAACCAAACCCAGATTCGGGTATTTAATAGAAGACCAGAAATCCACTTTTAGCAATAATAAAAGTCCCAAACCAAACCCAGATTTGGGTATTTAAAAAAAGACCAGATATCCACTTTTGGCAATAATAGAAGTCCCAAACGAAACCCAGATTCGGGCATTTAATAGAAGACCAAAAATCCATATCTGGCAATAATAGAAGTCCCGAACCAAACGCAGATTCGGTATTTAATAGACTTTTCTTGAGTTTCCACTTCGACATTATGAGCCACTCTCTAGGCTTTGTTCCGATTTGCAAGTTGCTTCCTTGAGCTTTGATTTGATTTGCGAGCCACTTCCTAGGATTTGTTCTTTATAAGCAGAGATTGTTTGTGCTTTAAGTACTCCCTTTGAGCTTTTGTTCAAATGGAACATGCTCATCTTTAGAGAAGATGTAGAACATACTCTTTTTTAGAGCAGAGGTAGAACATACTCCTTTTTAGAGAAGAGGTAGAATGCACTCCTTTTTAGAGCAGAGGTTAAGTACATTCTTAATCACACAGCTCAGGCGAGGACATAACTCGATTGTGAGCATACAACTCGTGTAGTGATGAGTATACAAACTGCGTCATAATGAGCACACAGCTCGCATAATGGTGAGCACACATCTTGTCTAGTGGTGAGCACACAACTTGTGTAGTGATGATCATAAATACATAAAGTAGAGCCGAAACTCTGCATATGGTTAAATCGCTAATGACCATCAAAGATAAAAAGGGGAAGCATGACCATACTTAGCTAGTAGATAGGCAAATTTAACCAAATGTCACATAACTGCTAACTTAACAAAGTACACTATCAGACATGAAACAAAAACCGTCATCCCAGAATATATAATGCCGAAGTGTTTAGAAACCTTTCAATGTTACGGTGTCCCTTTTTTCAATCAAAGGAAAAATAACACAACTATCATACGACACTCAGCAGTAAATACTTCATTCGCCCTAGACTCACTAAGCTAACTACTCTATTGAATCAAATACCACTCTTAGTCCCTTCTTACTAAAAGAAAGAAGATTGGGTCCAAAGTTTTACCTAGCCCAAGATCTAATACTGAACTTAGTATTACAGAACAAGTAAATGAGCTCGTAATTTCTAGTAAGGTCGTCTAATTATGAATCATGAAAAGCATTCATAAACAAGTAAAAGATGTCTGTTAAACATAGCAATTAATAGACTAACAATTACTCGGATCGGAAGAAGTATCGCTAGGGGATTATACAACACCTAGCTACCTTTTTGAAATGCGGGGCATGATAGTGCTTCATGCCCCGGAGTTTGGAAAATGCGAAAAGTACGAGACTTAGGACATTTACCAGATTAATATTCCTTTGATCCGCCATTGTAACAATTTCTACAAGTAGAGTTAGGAGTTCCAGATTCAGATGCTTCCTTCTTACCCACGAGCCTAGCACCATCATTACAAAAGCTAGCAAACCTTAGTTTGGGATGTGCAAGCACGGAAGTGGTCTCCACAGCTAGGGCATTTGTCTTGGGATCAGATGGTTGCTGGGTTGTTCCCTGTTTTCCTTCAATGAACTCTCCTAGACGTCCCTCCCGGATGAGCCCATGAATTATACCGTCGAGTACTTTGTATTTATCAGTCCTATGCCCATTCATCTTATGATATTTGCAGTACTTTCCTCCCTTGAACGGTTCTGGTCGGTTTTTTCTTTGAAAGAAACTGAGAAGTTGACTTTTTCCTTCAATACAACATATATGTACGAGATGGGTTTGCTTAGGGATATGGAACTTTGACCTTTTCTGATCTTTATAAAACCTGAGCTTCCTGTCTTGAGGTTCCTGATCAGGGCGAGATTACCCATCTTCTCCATAGTGACCGAGTTTCTTTCTTGAATGATACAATTCCTCTATGTGAATGAATTTTCTTGCTCGATGGTTAAATTCTTGTAGGTCTTGGCATTCATGCGTGTACAACTCTTTCCAAAAAGGAGTATTCTCAATCAGCCCTGAAAGGACGGTGACAAGCTTATCACGGTTGATCATATCTCCTACTTTCGAAGCTTCAACATTAAAGTGTTTCAGGTAATCGCCTAAAGACTCTTCTTGTCCTTGTTTTATACTTATAACAGCAGTGTAGTCCACGATTGGATTCTTATAGCCGCAAATATGTGTAGAGAACTCATTGGAAAACTGTTTCTAAAAACAAAATGTTTTTCTTGATATCAACAATACCATTTAGCGACCGTTCCTCGTAGTGTCATCCGAAACATTCAGCATCGAATAACCCCGAGGCACTATGAAAATCCATGTAACTCTCAAAGGCAGCGAGGTGCTCTTCGGGGTCAGTAGTCCCGTCATATATGAGATGTGGTGCCTTTATTTTAGACGAAACTTTAGTCACCATTGTCTTCCTAGAGAAAGAGATTCGCTGTGAATTTCTATCTTCTGGCGGCATTAGGATTTCGTTTTCTTCAGAAATGGCTACCTCTCTTAGTACTTGGTTGCTTCTTCATAAAACTGGACTATTTTGTAGATTCGATGAGGGTTTACTTTGGCTATTAAACTCTCGAAGTGTTGTCTCTTATTGAATTTCGTTGGTAAAAACGAATTTAGTAAGATATTTATTATTATATATCCACTTATTAATTTTTAAAAAGAACTATTTAAATACAATATTCATTCTTCTATTTATTTCTTAAATTTCTCGAAATTCGTCTTTAATAAAATATTTTTTATTGCCAATTTTTTATTTAATTTATTAAAAAATTGTTTTTGATAGAATATTTGTTCTTTTTAAATTCATTTTTGAACATACTAAAAATCAGCTTCAGTAAAGTATTTATTTTTATTAAATTCATTTCTTTATTTTTTAGCTTATCAATTTAAATATAATATCTGTTAATTTTTTAACTAATTATAAACATTAAAAACTATTTTATAATTTATATAACTATTAACTTTTCCGCGTAAACATGAGGAGGAGAACTCCATCTTGTCATTAGCTTGGATAGGTTTAGTTTCAGTAAGTTATATGGTCCCTCGTTATGCTACGAGGTCAATATAGTATCAAATCAAAATTCTAAAATGGATTTTGACTTTAAAATGTGATTTTATTATTTTTAAACGCTACTTGATTTTTAATAAAATACAATTAGTTTAAATATCGTACTTTTTCCATTGACGTGCCATTTTAGGAAATCATTAGAATTAGGCTATTTTGATATAAATTTCACCAATTATCAGTATAGATGCATTATAAACATTATACGTACGCTATATTGGTTGTACGTATGTTTGTTGGTTGCATGTTTATTTATTTGCTTGACTTTGGGTTGAAATATCTTTTGCATTGGGGTTTCATACATGTCAAAATCCATTGAACAAGATAAGCTATAGAGGAGAGTTTAGATACGTGCCAAATGATCCGAAGATGGAAAACGAGGCTTCGGACTTCAGAATGGATATTGAACATTTTCATTTGGTTTGTACAGCCAGATACACGACCAAAGTTATTGGTATTGACCACCATTAGTGGTCTGTGTCCATCATTGTTTATGATTGACAATTTTCCCCATCTTTGGCCAGACTTTGAGGTACACGATACGTTGGTGTGTTCGTGCGATCGATTCAAAGTCTTGTTGTTTTTATCTATAGAGACTAGTTTCAATGGTGAGGCAATGATGTGATGCTTTAACATGATAGTTTTATTGCTTCCTATAGTGACTCTATGTCGTATGGAGCAGGTTTGTAGGTAAATAGTTTGGGGACTCTATGGATCATGTTAGAAGTGTTGACTCATTCGCATCAAGGATGGATGGTGATGTAACAACATGATAATGCTTTGAATCTTTAGTTTGTAATTCATGGTACAAGTAGGTACCGAAGAGTAGACACTTGGTATATTTCATTTATGATTCGTGTAGGGAGTAAGTACCAAAGAGGCTCATATGAATCAGATGTGTCTCATTGTTAAAATTATGTAATAAAATGTTAGATGTATGTATGTTCAAGGAGTTATATGATTTTAGGGTTATGAAATTGTTTTGAGTTAAATTCAAAGTTAACTTGAATTGTATTACCTCTGAGTTCTTCTATGAAAACTGGAGTTTGAGCATAAATATGTTTTATCACTTGTATTAGATAATATGGAGTTGTTTTAGAAAGATTTCATGCATCATGTTATCAATTTTGATAATATCATTTTAAAGGAATCACTTCTGTATACAGAAGAGTGTCATTTTTGATAAACTCATTTTGAAAGTATCATTTATAAAGGCATAAAAGAATCATTTTGATAAGCACCATTTCGAAAGGATCATTTCTGTATGCACAGAGTATCACTTTTAAAAGAACCATTTTTAGCAAGTATCATTTCTTCATACAGCTAGGGGTCATTTCTGAAGGCATCATTTTCTGTAGGAACAACGGTATCATTTTTACATGCACTGAAGTATCAGTTTTAGAAAGCATTACTTTTGTAGTGATATAAGCATCATTTTTGCATACCCTTGAGTATCAGTTCTATCCTTATGATACAACAGGATCACTTTTGTATGCATAAGGATATCAGTTTTAAAAGTCTGTGTTTAACATTGATCTATAATGAGGTCAATGAATCTCTTGTTTTCTCTCTACTCTGATTCAAAGCAAGAGGGATATATATATATATATATCTTCATGTATATATATATATATATCAGAATATTTTCTGTATGTACTGATATTTCTATGTTGGTAAAACTTTAGGGTCCTGGATATTTTAATTTGGATAGAGTGACTCTGGCTCTTAATTAGAGAACCTTTTTATGCACAACAGTTAAAAAAAAACAGATTAGAAAACCTATTAGAAGCAAGGTCATTTCAAGGTAATATTAATGGCAAGAGGCAACTATTTTTACATAATTTACTAAGAGTTCCCAAGAACAAGAAGAACTTAATAAGTGTCTCAATTTGCTAGAGAAAACAACATTTATTTCGAATTCTTCTCTGGATAATGTCTAGTTATAGATATACTAACTAATGATATACTATTATAGGGTGATGCAGTAAAGGGGCTTTACAAGTTCAATTTTAATAACTGCAGTAAAACTGCTAATTTCTACTCCATATGTAATACGTCTGTATTGAATAATCATACTTCTCCTCACTCTATATTCGATTTATGGCACTTTAAATTGGGACACCCAAGTGCTAAAATTGTTAAACAAGTTCTTCTTGACAACAAAATACCTTTTAATGATGTTAGTTTTCCTTACATATGTACTTTTTGCCAAATGGGAAAAAGTCATAAGTTTCCATTTGCCAATTCTACTACTGAATACACCAAGCCACTTGAATTAATTGCAACAGATTTGTGGGATCCTGCCCCAATAAGTTCTAACTATGGCTACAATTCTATATATCATTTGTGGATGCTTATACTAGGTATACTTGGTTATACCCTTTGAAATCTAAGTCAAATACTTACAGTACTATTATAAATTTTATTAAGATGATTTAAAATCAATTCGATAGTACTGTAAAGATAATACAATCTGATGGTGGCACATAATTTAAACCACTCTCTGATTTCTTTCAGAAAAGGTTATAATTCATAGAATTACATGTCCATACACTTATGAACAAAATGGTTTAGTTGAAAGAAAACATAGACATATAGTTAAAAGTGGTTTAACTCTTTTTGCTCAATCATCATTACCCTTAAAATTTTGGCCTGAGGCATTCAATTATGTTGCGTTTTTAATAAATCGAATGCCAACCAAGATTTTAGGTGGAACTAGTCCATTACAAAAATTATATAATGTTAAACCAGATTATAACATTCTAAAAACTTTTGGATGTCTGTGTTTTCCACATTTAAGACCATTCAATTTGAATAAATTTGATTACAGATCAAAACCATGTACATTTATTGGTTACTGCCCTAATCAGAAAGGATATAAATGTATAGATTCTGATGGCATAATTTTTATAAGTAGACATGTAATCTTTGATGAAAGAACTTTTCCATATAAACACCCTGATATAAAAACATCAAATAAAGTCTACAGTCCAAAAGTTGTCATACCTGATATACCAATTATACATGATCCGTGGGAGCATCAAAGTGGCACTAAGGATGCAGGTGCTCAAAGCAGTAGTGAAGATGCCACTTAGTGGAAAAATCAATATCAATCTGAATCTCCAAGCCACGCCTGTCAGCAACCTACCACAGAAGAAAATCAAACCTCAAATTATGAGAACAGCAACAATCAAAACACTAACAATAGAGCAGAAGACAACACAAATGAACATGAACAAACAAACTCACCACAAGGTTCTCCTCATAGGCAACCAAGACACCATATGATGAGAAGAGCAAAAAGTGGGATATTCAAGCCAAAAATCTACTCAGCATCCATTTGTCAAGATGAACCAGTGGATTTCAACCAAGCTATCACTGACAAAAGATGGAGAACTTCTATGAAAGAGCAATATGATGCTCTTATCAAAAACAACACATGGGAGCTAATTGATCCACCTCACAACAAAAATATAGTAGGATGCAAATGGACATTTAAACTCAAAAAAAAAAAAAAAATCAAGATGGAACAACAAGCAAATTCAAAGCAAGACTCATGGCAAAAGGCTTCACACAGGAATATGGTTTTGATTTTAGTGACACTTTTTCTCCAGTTGTGAAGCCTTCTACCATCATACTCATATTTACAATTGCCTTGAACAATAATTAGAAAATAAGGCATCTAGATGTTAATAATGCATTCTTGAATGGTGATTTACAAGAAGATATATATATATATGTATATATGCAATAACCATAAGGATTTATTCAGGATTCAAGTCAAGTGTGCAAGTTAAAAAAGGCTATTTATGGTCTCAAGCAAGCTCCTAGGGTCCGATTTCGGAAGCTCAAAACAACTCTGAACTCAATGGGATACCACCCAACAAAATCTGACTCATCCTTGTTTATTAAAATAATAATACTTCTACAGTATATGTTCTTATATAAGTTAATGACCTGATTGTTTCAGGTTGCAGTAATGATGATGTTAAGCGCCTAACAGAGTTTTTACATAAGCAGTTTTCTATTAAAGACCTAGGTGAAATTTCGCATTTTTTGGGAATAGAAGTTACTAAGCAATCAAATTCTGAGATGCATCTCTGGCAGAGAAGATACATTTCAGAAATTCTGCTTAAGACTAACATGGATGGTGGCAAGCCTCAGCCCACACCAATGATTTCTAATCAACATTACTCTAAAAACAAGGGAGAAAGCATAAACAATATAAAATAGTACAGGAGTGTTGTAAGAGCATTATAATACGCTACTATAACACGACCTGATATTGAATTTAGCGTTAACAAAGTGTCTCAATTTATGAAGAATCCCCTTAACGAGCATTGGAAGGCTGTAAAAAGGATTCTCAGATATCTAAAAGTTGATTCAAACGCAAATGGGTAGGTATAATTTTTTTAATCACTTTAGAAAAGGTTGCTACAATTTCAGGAATGTGAATTTTGTTCCATACATTTTTCGCACATGGTTTTTTCTTATTCTGATCTAATTGCATTTACACATTCTTAAGTAAGTATTTGTTGTTGATAGAGCACGTCCAGACCCAATAATCTAAAGTCGGTCGCTAAACACCAACTGAGATTCAATGTTACCCCTGATTGCTCCTAGAAAGGCCATTAAATAGAAGTGTAATATGCAATTACCTTTTTTGGATTAATTGATGTAAATAATCTGAAGTTTAATGTATCCGCCCATATTAATTCCAAGTTTGCGTTATTTATAAATAATCCCAAGTTTAGGGGGTGTCTTCCCAAATTGATCCCACTACCCCATTAATTTGCTACAGCTAGTTTTCACTTTACCAAATATGACGTGGATTAGTTGTTCTTCTTCTTTATTCAATCGTTCTTCTTTCTTACTTGACGTCGTTTCTTTTCTGCAATTTGTTTCTTAGATTGTTGCTCTATTTTTCAACTTCAATGAAAAGTCAATCATTGTCTTCTAATTCAAGTTCATCAGGGGTGGCGACAACGAGTAACAAGTGCCACCAAAAAATTCCAACAAGGCTCAGGACTGTGAAGGCTGGTGCGAATGCGAGGAAGAAGTTTTTTGGTTGCTCCATGTGGCCTGTAAGTGTAAATTAGGGTTTGTTTTGGTAGCCTTTTTGTGATTGATGATTTGCGAATTGCTGAATTGGGTATTGCTAATTTGGGAATTGCAGACTGGCGATTGTGGGTATTTTTTGTGGCAAGACGAAGTTTGTGACAACAATAACAATGCCGAACTGGTTGATTTGCATGTTAAATTGATGGAAAACGAAAGGACTATATCGCAGCTGCTTATGGAGAAGAAGAACATTGAAGATAAGCTGCGGAAACAAAAGCAGAAGAGGGAAAAATCCAATGAATTAGTGATAGATTTGATGAAAGAGTTAGCCGTAAAGAAGGTTGAATGTGGAAAACATGAGAAAGGGAAAAAATTCTTTGCAGCTGCATTAGCTTTGTCGTGGATCGTGGTTGGAATTGTTGTGTGTATAGTGATGGCTTATTTTGGGATGTAGTTTAGAGGTCTGGAATTGTATGCATTGATAGTGTAGTGTATGCATTGATATGTCGTAATGTTGTAATCTTGTACTGGCTTTTTTTGGGAATGAGCAATGACAGTGTAGATTTTTAATGATAGTGAATTGTATGCATTGATATGTTGTAATGTTGTAGTGTTGTAATGTTGTAGTCTTGTATGCGTTGATGATTTATATGTTCATGTGCATATATGCACGTTGTAATGCATATATGCTGCAATGGCATGAACATAGCTTGCTGATATGATATGCATGCTGAACTGCATATTAGCAAGCTGAATTGTGCTAATATTAGCATGTTGTAATGCATGCACATCATAACATTAACATATCATTGTGAAGACAAAACAGTACCTTAACATGAACAATAATAGTACACATTACGTAACAACTACATAACAAACCAGTACAATACACATAACATTAACATAACATTGTAAAGACAAACCAGTACGTTAACATGAACAATAACAGTACACATTACATGATAGCTACATAACCAACCAGCACAATACATAACAAACCAGCACAATACATGCAACCAGTACAACTACATAACAACTACATAATAAAACATTAACTGCCTAAACATGCACTGATCTTGAAATGGACGATCAAGTTGGTGGGTAACTGGACGACGCCTGCGTTAACACAAACTGATCTTGAGCTTGACTGGAGATATGAAGCAATCAAAACAATGTATGAATTTATGATGATCCAACATATAAGAGTACAATACATGCAACAACGCACTGAATTAGCTTAATAACTTATGATTTTAATTTTACGACCATCAGACCTTATATACACTCTATCGCCATGAAAACTTGCAAATGCACCTCGACCATCACTCGAATGTTTGCCTCCTCTTGATCCTCTGCCACCCCTGATCACCCTACCTCCTTTTCCAGTCCTTGAAGGCTCAGCTGTCACTTGGCTTTGGTCGGCTTTACTTGGTTGACATTGGCTTGCACCGCCAGTATCGTTCTTTCTTAGTCTTCCTCTTGACCTTTTTGGTTGTGCCTCAACTTGTTAGGACACTTCCTTTTTGTATGTTCACTAGATTTGCAAACACTACATGTTAGCATCATTCCATGGGTTGTCAATCGACCTTTCTTTTTTGGATCCTCGTGTAGGGCTTTTCTCGTAATTTTTCTTAGTCTGCCTGGCCCAATCTTGATTGGAGGTGGTTGAAGGGGGGTGTTGATTCTTGGCCAGTGCCATTCACCTTCACATGGAGGGATTGAACCACTGTAGGATCTAAGGTATGAATCTCTTGAATAGCACTCATCAACAAACTGTTCTGCCTCCATATGCATAAAGAACATGCATGCTACTGCATGGCAACATGGAATGCCACTCAAATTTCACTTCCTGCATGTACATGTTTTCTGATCCAGGTTGACCATGAGGATATCCATTTTGTGGGTAACTTGAAACAAGTGATCACTAGAAGGCATTACAATGCAGTTAGCAGCTTCCGCATTCTCTTTGTCTAATTTAATCTGAATTCGAGGGCATAGACTTGCATTGCTCTTCGACATTGCTTGTCGTTTTAGAACGAGTCATTGCATAAGTGCAGACCTTATATCCTCCAACATGTATATAATATGTTTTGTCCTAGCTTGAATTATGTATCCATTGAATGTTTTTGCAAGGTTGCTAACGTTCACATCACACTTCGTATCTGTTCTTAGAAAAGCTCTGCAAAAGTAACTTGGATTCGCTGCTTTGAAATCAACGACTGCAGCACTGCTAACTTCCTCCATCTTTCCAAGAGCATCATTGTAATCTTCTTCATTGTAAGCCCATGTTGCCTTCCAGAATAATATCATCATTTCATCTCCTTTGTGTGTCTTGTGCCAATTAGCAAAGATGTGCCTAGCACAATGTCTGTGCTCTGCTTCAGGCAACATTTTTGCCACTGCATTCAAAATAACCTATATGAAAGAAACATGCAACAATTAAAGTGGTGCTAGAAGAAACATGCAACAATTAAAGTAAACGAGAAGAAGAATGAAATATCACCATATTCTCATCATAAATTATATCCCATCCAGCTCCATTCCCTTCCCTAGGCAGCTCTGCAGTTCTCTAAAAAACCATTCCCAAGAATCATTATTCTCTCCCACCACAACAACCCATGCTAACAGAAACATTTGGTCATTGGCAACCCTACCTATGGCTGCTAATAACATTCCACCTAAGAATGTTTTCAGAAAACACCCATCAACACATAAAACCTTCCTACATCCATCCAAGAACCCCTTCTTTAACCCTTCAAAACATACAAAAATTCTTTGAAAAACAGGTGTTGGTATTCCTTTGATCATTTCATGCTCTAATTTAAAAGCACTGCCAGGACTTGAAAGTCGTAGCACCTCTATGTATCTGCCTAGTTTATGGTAGTGTTCAGTTATTGAACCATGTAGTTTTTTGTGAGCCCAATACTTCACCTTATATGCTTTGTCTCTCTTTATAACAACCCTGTAAGTTTTCCTCACAGTCTCTATTATTTTTTATGCTGGCTAATGAGGTCTTGCTTTAAATACTTCCAACATTTGCTATGCCAACCAAGTGGATTTAAGCTGCCTATTTTCTTCCATTGTCCTATGGAAATTATGATCACTTTCCACTGCCTTCATTACAAAAGAGGCTTGCCTATTGTCCATTTATGCATACAATCTAAAAGGATAGCCTGGCTTACATCTCACCCCTAATCTTTGAAACCTCGACTTGTCACTAACTTTGAATGTCAGGTTTCTTCCTCGTGCCACAACAAACTTTGCAACTGGTACTCTAAATTCTTTTCTTGATGGAAATCTTTGACCAACTCTCCACTCAAATGTCGACCAATCAGTCCTCTCATTCATCACTATGTTCTTAATTCTTCTTTTCCTAGAAATAATCTCTTCATCATCATCACTGTCATGCGGTGTATGAACTTCATCTTCACTATCTTCATACTGACTCACATGTGCATTGTCATCAACTCTTGATGTTCCAGCTTCTTGTTGAGAAGTTTCTTTTCCTTGACATCCTAACTTCCCTTGAGCTACTTCCATTTGAAGTTTGGCAGAAATTGTTCTTAGCCTCTCATTCATACCTCTTGTTGTGTCCCTCGCAGTTATTAGTTCATCATCACTGGTATCACCTTCATAAGCATCATGTTCAACATCATCATCATTCTCATTTTCATGCTTATCAGTTTCAGTATATGTTCTCCTACTCGCATGCTCGCTCTCCTCGTGCTCTCTCGAAGAATCATACACTGGATCATCTTCACTGGATGTCCCACGATATTTACCAATGATCTCACCAATCATATCTTCTAAGTTGAAAGAACAAGGTGTTAAATTATGAGTTTCATCTTCGTTTAAATGTTGTTGAGTTGCCGCATTTTCATCTACACTTAAAGGGGAAGCTGGTTGGGATGCATGTTGTTCAGCTGATGCATTTTCATCTACAACTAAAGAGGAGGATGGTAGAGGTGTTTGAATTTCTGTTTGGGTTGAGGGAGAAGTTTTCTTACGATTTCTAGGCGATGTTCTTCTTTGCAACCATGTATCCTCTTTAGCTGATAGGGAAGGTTGCTTACGGTTTCGAGCTGATGACCTAGTTTGAGGTTTTTCAGTAGAAACCTTCTTTTTAGGAGTAATCTTCTTCCTTCGTCTTGTGTTAGTCTGCAGGTAGAGAGGCAGCGTTAGTCTGCGGTGGAGAGGCGATTGGAGTCTGAGCAGAATCATGCAGCGTATTGTGTACGTTATCAACCATGGTTGGTGGTTCTACTTCAATGTTAGGCGGACTATAAATCCCATGCACCACAAACAACTCAACTCAATGATACTTTACCACAATTTCAGCCATTTGCAACACCTCCTTGTCTTCATACACCCTCCTGAGCCCCTCATCCAAAGATTTCTCCAGCAATAAGTAGTGTATCTCATCAATTGTACTATATTGTCCACATTCTTAAGCTAACTCCTTCAGCCAAAACCAACATAACAAATCACTGTCGACATTAATGGTTTTAGCCTCGCCTCTTACATATTCTAAACCATTTGGACCTGACTAAAATGAACCTCCATACCTAAATTTCATATCTACTTTGTCCATTTTAAACCCAAATCTGTTTTCAACATAGAATATCAATACACAAATCGACATGCCCTAGCTCTATCAAAATCGAATTCAAATACATAGTTCAAAGGAATGAAATTGCCTACCACACAATCGACAGAGCCAAAGCAACGTGAAGATTCGCACGTGGATCTGTGAAATGTCATGAGAAATGTAAAAGAGGAGAAATCATAGAAAAAGAAATGAATTTGGTAAAGTAAAAAGGTAAAAACCGGCTGTAGCAAGTTAATGGGGGTAGTGAGATCAATTTGGGAAGACTCCCCATAAACTTGGGATTATTTATAAATAACGAAAACTTGGGATTAATATGGGCGGATACGTTAAACTTCGGATTATTTACGTCAATTAATCCTTTTTTTTTGCATTTTGCATGTGTTTCTTGCATTTTTCTTTGTTATAAGACTGTAACTTGTACTTGTCAATTACAAGTTCTAGAACGTGAACGAGCTAACAAGCTGAAGACTAAGTGATTTTTCGTCTAATCTTGCTTTGAAACGGTGTCTAAGTTACAATATGTATGTCAATCTATTTCCATATTTACTAATAGATTTATTATCTATGACTTTGTAATTGAAATCAAATATGCTTTTGTATTAATTTTTTGCTATTGACAATCTTGATTTGTGAATTTACACTTAATTGTTTGAATTGTGCACAAATTAAATAAGAGATTTGCTGCATAAAGATCATAGCTGAAATATGTGTTATATATTAAAAATATTAAGAGCGGAAAATTATACTTATGGAAATAAAGATGAAATGCTATGTAAAGTAACTATGTCAAAAACCTTTTCATAGCGCTTAAATGTGTGCTATGGAGACACTAATAACGCTATATATAGTACAAATATTTATAGCGGAAAATTCCACTTACGGAAACAAAACATGAAATGCTATATAAAATTTAAACTTTTTATAAAACTTTTCATATTGTTGAATATGAATTCTGAAAACAATGATAACGCTATAAAAATAAGGGAGTATTTAACATGGAAAGGTCTGAACGTTATATATCAACAGGGAAGTTAATAATAGTGGAATTTTTTTAAAACCACAATGGAAAACATTTTTCGTATCAGCCAGTATATGCTATAAAAATATTGATAACGCTATAATAAAATAAGATGAGATTTTAGTAAGAAAATAAAATGGCAAGGTCTGAATGCTATATAAAACTTTTCAAGCTGGTTAACGTGCGCTACAAAATGTTTGATACAATAGTGCTTAGATTAGGGCTATGAGATATAACAGGGCTATTATAACATGTTGGTATATAGCGTTATCACTAATGCTATGGTAATCTAACATAGCGCTTTTCACGTGCTATAAAAAGGTAAAACTGCTGTAGTGATTTTTATGTTATTCTTTTACTTACCACCCTTGTAAGTTTACCTTTTAGAAAGTTTTTCTCATCCCTAATTGAATGGTTACCGAAAATATACAAAAATATATTTTCGTAGTATAAGACAATTTAATTAATAGAAATATGTAATTACAAGTCATTCCTTTTGATTATCGCTAGGTTGTTGAATAGTGCGTGTAGAATCTAGATTAACCCTAAAGAGGATGAATATGTTTATTGCAGTTTTGAGAAATATAAAAATTATCGTAGCACAGATCACAACAGAGAAAATAAATGACATGGATTTTACCCAGCTTCAGCAAACCCCTGCCTACTGTTGCATTCCCCAAGATTTCTACTATAATTAAAACAATCTCTACGCTTATAATTTCCTGTAAACTCGTGACACCCGCTCCCAACTATTCTAATCCTACGCTCAAAACCCTGCATTAAACTTTATACCCAAGATCATATTTTCCCAAATTACAAACCTGTAACTCGTAAACCCTAATTATAAATCCTATAGATAGACACTCTAGTTTACAGAAAACTACAAAACTGTAAAAATTATTTCAAAAGAAATACAACAAAAGAAAAAACCCTAGTTAAAATAATTAATGAATAGGCCAGACCCATTTATTTGCTTTGACACAAAAATGTCGGCATCTCTTTTATCCAATGATGGCCATCAATAGATTAGGGTTTTGCTTCCCCAACCCAAATCGTGTCTTCAAACATTCTCTGATGCCTTTGATTTCTTCTCTGGATGTTCGATTGCGTGATGCTCTTTGTTGAAAGATTTTGGGCATTACGATTGAAAACACTACAAGAAAACACTGATTTAGCGTCAAATGTTTAGAAGCGGAAATTTCCGTCGCTAATTTGCGATGGATTTCCATGTGATTTGCAAGGGATAATTTTTTGTATTTTCAAACCTTTTTTCTTTTGTTTATTACCGTCGCCTTCTGTCATCCCTCACTAATCCGTTGCAAATTGCGTCAAATTACCGACAGAAAATTTCTGTCCCTATTTTCCGCTGCAAATACAGGCATAATACCGACGAATATTTATCGAAGTTATTTTGCAGCAGAATTCCAACAGATTTGCAAGAGATAAAAAGATCAGTTTATTATAATTATTATTTAATAATTAATAATAAAATTTAATAATTATGAAATGGTATCTAGTATTCAATTATTAATCTTATATAATTGTATTTAATAATTATAGTTGATAATTATAGTTGATATATATTTTTTATAATTATAGTTGATAATTATATTTTATATTTCGAAAAATTAAAAAATTTGAAATCATCTTGAATAAGTTTGAAATAAATCATAAAGTTTATAAAACCAATTATTGTTCGACACGAAATAACCAAAATTTCTAAACTTTAAAATATTGAAAAATATCATTTAATAGTTTAATTTAAATTGTATATACACTACAAAAAAATTACCCTTTTACAACTGACGTTCCACAACAGTTTGATAAACCATTGTAAATATATAGGGCTTTTACAACATATAACCAAGTAAATGTCGTGGAAAGCATACTTAAAAAAAAATTAAAGGAAAAATGTTGTAAAATAAACTACCTTAACTACTATTTCAAAACGTTTTGGAAACATATCTTTAGTAACAAAATATTAGTATTATAAAAGAATGTTTTCTTAAAACAACATTTATCTGATGTTGTTGTATTCTATAAAGAATGACAAATTTTAATTGTCATAAAATAGGATATTACAGTAAACTGTTTAAGACGTGAAACTTGATTTCACAAAGAGAGATTGCATTATAATAAAATAATAAAACAATCATGTATTATTACGGAAGTTCATGAAATCAATTTTATTTTACTCATTGCAAATGAATATGATTCAAATTTATTCAATATATATTTTTAAAATGGTAAGAGATGTAAACAACCTACAAAAAAAAGTCATTAAAAATTATGAATCTATAAAAGTTTTGAATCGCATAAGCGATGCAACAGAAAACTAAAACAAATACAAGCTTTAAAAATATTAGATTATAAAAATTGTTTAAATTTCGAAAGAAAAAAAACTATCTTTAAACATTGAATCTTAAATGAAAATATAGGAAATATTAAGTACTTTAAAGGCAAAAACTTGAGGAAAAAAAAAGATATTACATTAGATCTGTTTGATTTGGGGGAGCATCAGCCGTTAACTTTGGGGGAGCCTCAGCCATTAGATCTACAATCCATGTGTTGGTACAATTAATTTTTGTTATCTACTCACTAATCCATGTGCTAACTTTGGGGGAGCCTCAGCCGTTAGATCTGCAATCCATCCAACTAGTGATCCTAGTCATTTGGCGAAAGCACATTTGTGCTAATACTGGAGGAGTCTCGCAATTCAGAGAAAATACGCCCCATTATCATTCAAATTTCCTCATTCACCGAACCCTAACTTCCCTTATTCCCAATTGTCTGCGATGAAACAGGAGAGCCAAACATAAGAAAAGATTATGGTTTATATCTAGAGCAGCCTAAGGTCCATTGATTCTTCCGTGTGTTTGTATTAATTTCGCAGTTCTTGATTTCTACCTTCTCTCAAATGAAAGACGAAAGATTATTTCTACCGAAGGATTTAATTGCTGAAACAGAAAGAAGGATCAGGAAAAAGCTTAACTTTAGACTTCATCTGAAGGTAATTTTCACCAGCTAAGACCAATTACTGTCTTTTCCCATAATTGTTGAGAGTTTCGCATTTCATCTTTAGTCGAAAAATCCTTTCTTGTCGTTTTCAGTCTTAATATATGCAGAATTGATAGTAATTTTGGCTGAATAAATTTCACATAACAGAGTTCTGATAATTAGTAACTAATTCAATGCCTTGGTTAAACGTTCTACAAGGGCGTCAATGAAATTTGAATAGAAGGAATGATATATCTATATCGAATTGTAGCATTTCATTTGATGAAGCGGGGTTCAAGTCCCAGCGTGGATATGTAATTTCATGATATGAGGCCTTATTTAATTTGCTTTCCAGTTAGCATGTTGATACCAGGCTATTGTGAAATCCACTGAGAAAAAAATGAAAGCCAATAACCAGTTCACCAGCTAAGACCAATTACTGTCTTTTCCCATAATTGTTGAGAGTTTATCCTTGGTTAAGGCTTTTTCCTTAAGAAATTTATACTGATTACTGGGTTGTCATATTCCCTGTATATTTTATTGCAATTGTTTCATTATGTTATTTAAGGATTTTTTTTGACATATATAATGTCATATCGTCCATTTGTATATATATTTTGGCTAGCAACAACATTTATAAATATCAAATTTGATTTTGTGTCCTATATTTCCTCTTAAAAGAATTACTTTTCCATGTAAGGATGAAGTAAAGAAATACAGTGAATAAATTTGATGATTTAGTTTGATCTATAGGTCCGAACAAATAGAAATTTCACAGCTCATTATGTATTTTTTTATTATTTGATGTTGGAACCGCCGAGATCATCTAGCAATATATTTTCTTGGTTATCACATTGATTTACCATTTGATTTTGTGTCCTATATCGTTTTATGCCTTTTTCTTAGTTATCACACTGAATTACCATTTGATCTTACTTCTATTTTGAGTTTTAAGCTTTCTCTATGTACGGACACACATGACACAACACTTGGTTCAGATATCCAATGTCGTGCAAATGGTTTACTAAGGTTTAGCGACATTCCATTTTCTATTTTGGGTTTTACTAATGATAAATAATTAAAGACATTCCGTTTGAAACTAACAATCAAAAGTGATTTTTGTCTTCAGGAGCTGCTGGGCAACTTGTAACTCGTATTACCAATTTTATAATCCAACCGATGGATCATTTTTAGGTTCTTTTATTAAATGAAGACGGAACTGACATGGGCAGCAAGCACCATAAATCAACTGATTAGATTGAAATTAGGCATGACCGTGATCTACCTAATTTCTTGATTCAAATTTGTGAGTCACGTACTATTCCAGCAGGTAAACACTGTCGTTGTATTCAAACGCATATGTATATGAGTTAACTTGATATTACCAGTGGAGATTAAATATTTATTTCGATGTTAATGAGCATAGATATTTGAAAAGTTAAATTAGGCAGTAGATATGAATTGATCATATAACGAATATATGTTTCCAACGAAATGAGCTTTGTAACTGATCTTGCTATTCGAGCATCATAACGGCAATTTGGCGATATTATATAACCATGTTACCACAACATTACTATCTAATTAAAGTTTGAATTAAGATAAAAGAACTGATGATTGTTAAGATAAAAGATCTTTGAAAGATGACATTGTTGAGTTTTAGTTTCCAAATTTACCATTACTGGATGTGGTTTGAAATCCATAGCCTCATTGCAGAACCTCACCCTAAATAATTAAACAGAAAGGGGTTTAAAGAAATTAATTGAAATAATAAAGCGATTGAACTTGCACGCACTTTGACATTATTTCCATGCTTACCCATTTTCAAACACTGATGTTCCTATTGTTTATTTCTATACATTTTATACTAGATTAGCTAATTTTATATATTTCACCGATCTTCTTATTCCAGAATATATTTTTCTGTCTTTAAATAGCAATATTTGGCAATTTGAATATGTATTACCTAGTACAAAATATATATCTAAGTTTCTACTTCATTGAGCAAAGGTCTTAATTTCAACAAGAAACAAAGGTACAAACCTGGGATGGATGACTTTTTTCACATACTTTCTATTTTTCAGTATACATGTTCATAATTAATCAAATTGGGATGAATGACTTTTTTCACATACTTTCTAATTTTCATTTTATAGGTACACACTCTTTACACGTATGGACTTATCTATGCATCAAGGTACGAACCTTTTTTTAGTTTGTTTATAGTGTATGTCAGTTGTTATAAGTGCATCATTATTGATATTACTTGCAGTGGAATGAGCAGCACACCGTTATTTGGCCAAATAGCTACATCCACTTGCATATGAAGTTATTATACATGCATGTCTATGACAGTGAGAAACAATGGCCAAGTAACAAGTGTACATAATAGTAGTCATGGTAATGAATATATTTCTCTAATTATAATAAATAGTGATCTTGTATTCAATTTTTCTATTTATCTAGAAAGAACGTCTTTCAACTATACTATAACATGTTAACAGAATGGTCAACAAAGAAAAGCACCCAAACCCAAGTTGAGGATGTTGCATGTCTAAGAAGCAAAGCTGAACTAGTTGAAATTGCTCATAGGTAATACAATTTTAGGCATTTTGCTTGTATAAAATGTTTTTATTTCTTTACTTCTTGTTAAGTTCATGTCTTTTTTTCAATACACAAAAAACAAGAGTTCAATACCATGTTTCCTGTATGCTTTTAATCTATGTTTTCATTCAGTACATTGACTGGTACAACATGTAGTAAAACAACCTATCATGCTAGATGCACATCATGTCCTTTTTTTGAAATATGTTGTTTTAAGATTTTTATCGTTTAACAAGACATTATTTGGAGATCTACTATTGTATGTGCAGTGTCATTAACCATTCATGTTATATCAATAAACAAGCATAGTTTATTTGTATACCATTTCAGTTTCGATAAGTATTAGCTGAAATGGTTTTGGGTTTCATTTTTCATGCAATCGATGGTTTGATTGTTTCTAGTTTCAACTTTTTTGGAGAGTGGACACTAATAAGAGGTGGGATTCGGTTTTTAGTTTGATTAAGGGTGATGGGTTTTTTGATGTGGATGCAGGTTGTTTGGATGGTAGGGATGTTGTGCTCCTTGGATACTACTTTTGTTTGATGTGGCTGGTCGGTTTAATGTTTCCAAACAGTCCAAGCTAGTCACTATCTGTACTAAATCATTTGAATACTTGGGAGTTTCAAAATAATTTGAGTGGTGCACTTGGTGCCGAACCGGATGCAGCAATAGTTGCAAAGAAGGCACGTACAACAATAATCAAAAGTAGTGAAGAAGGCAGCTTGGTAGACTTTGACATGTTTAGCAAGTTATTGTCTAAGCTACACTGATTAACAAAATTCTGTCAGGTTTTAATGTACTAAAATTAGTTGAAGCGCCTTTGGATAAATGTTTTCTGATGTTGTTCTTTTTTACATGTAATACGGATGTTGTTCTTTCTTGAATGTGATTATAGATGTTTTTTCTTGCAAATTTATCTTTGTATTTTTTGATGTGCTATTTCGGTGTTCACAGTTGAATGATGTTAGTACGATATATGTATGTATGTCTCTCTCTCTCTCTCTCTCTATATATATATATATATATATATATATATATATATGGAGTATGTCGGTTTTGTAGTTCGTGGAGTGTTTTGGGCTTTGTTGGGCCGGAAGAGGGTTTACTTTTTCGAGTTATTTTTTTTAGCCTGCTTTATTTTCAGTTGTAGTATGTTATCCTTTCATAGCTGATTTGCATTTGTATCTACCAAATTTATATGTACTCTTTTTCCTTGTAAGGCACCCACTTAGGTTAGGGGGATTACAAGGTTTTAACGAGGCATATAAAGGAGGTTTTTTTATTTGGTATTAGCAATAAAGAGTACCAATTTTCAATATATATATATATATATATATATATATATATATATATATATATATATATACACACGCAGATCAGAAGGGGAATAGCGGCGGATTTTATAAATAATAATTTATTATAAATTACTTATCCGTCGGTAAATAAATTAAAATTAAACTAATAAATAAAATAATTTTTTTATTAAAAAATAGTAAAATGACGGAAAACTGTCTGAAAACTCATGCTATATTCCGTCTCTAAATCTGACACAATTACCGTCATGGTTTTTACCAACCACCAAGTTACGTAGGAAATCCGTCGCTAAGGCCTGTTTAGCGACAGATTTGAAGCAGATTCTGCCGCTGCTATTTGCTGTTTTTCTTGTAGTGAAAATTTTGTGAGTAATTTTGATTTTAATTTCCTTTATACTCAAATTTTTTCTTGGTTTTTCGATGCTCTGTTGATGTTGAAAGTGGTGTTATTTATAGGGTTCTGAGATCCATAACAATCTCCGACTTCATTTGCATGACTTGGCCTTATAATGCTTGATTACCCACGACATTGAATTGCTTGTTTGTTGCTTGATTAAACTGTCGTGAATGCCCCAGAAAATTTCTGGAAACTTTTGAACGATTTTCATAGTGCTTGCAAATTTCTGGAAACATTCGAACACGTGAATATAATCTTTCCATGAATATCTCCTTCGATTATGTTGATTATACCTGAATTTCTTTGATGCATTTGGTCATGTTTTTTTATCATTGTGCATTTGAAAATAAATTGCTATATTTACTTATGCCGAGAATGAAAATTGATTTCTTTCCACTTTTATAACTAGTGAATTAGTATTTCAACTTTCAAAGAGAAATCCCCTTAATCACGTTGATGCATGCTTTCCTCATAATGAATTTGTCAAATCTGGAACCTTTAAACTTGAAAAAAAAAAAATCGAATATTTCTTTTTTCTGGAATTTGATCTTGCCAAAATGAAATTCTTTTTACATCATTCTAAAAGGAGAAACATCCATATATCTTGGCTTTATTGAATTTGAAATATACCGTTATTGCTTGCGTTTGTGTGTATCATTTGTATTGTTCGGTTCCATATATCTTGGCCTAGACATGTACATGATTACATTTGTATTATTGTATTTGTAAGTTTTTTGGTGCTTGCTTGGTTCCATTTGTGTGTGTCATTTGCGCACATGTGTGCATGTGATCATGTAAGGCACTGCTGTTTGGATTTCTTTGATGATGCTCGAACTATATATATGTATTTTACTTGCACATATGGTGCTGCTTTTGCACATGCCTTGTATTGTTCACTTGAGTTGCTACTTGAGCTTATGCTTGTACTTGTTGCACCCTTTGTGCATTGTGTATGTGTGCTTGCACATACTCTTGTACTTGTAAGGCAACTGAACTTACACAGTGCTTCACTTTGAACTATGGCATGTATTCTCTCTTGCCATAAATTTTGCCATCTTGTTTTACTTGCCATGCTTTGACTTGAGTAGATCTTCATGTTGCACTTTCATTGTTGTCCAGTCTATAGCTGTTGCTACCCATATGTGTTAATGCTTCTTGTCGTTGAGTAATTTGCTATAATCTATGCATTATTAATAAACGTTCACTTTCCATGTGTATTCACTGTCCAGTTTATAGTTGCTGCTATCATGTGTATATTTACTTCCTTGTGCTTTGTCACCTTGTGTTTGACCTTGAAATCTGGTATGTTGTTTCACTTGATCTTGAACTCTGTTCTTGGCTCTTTGGGGTTGATTCATATGCATTTACATGCCACACCTCTACGTTGTTGTGACCTGCTTTGTGACAACCGCTCATAACTCCTACACTTAACAAAGGAAATAGTGCGCTGAAAGACGTGCCAGACAGCCATGGACGATCATCAAGGTAGAATAACCCCAACAGAGCCTGTCATATAACTCATAGCGCATGGGTAAAATATAATAGAACATATACAACTAAAATAAAAGTAAAGCACAATTGAGCAAAATTTCAACTTTTCATATCTCCATGAAAATATCCAATACCAAACAACTGTATTACATGAAATCTGTACAAAGGGCCTCACTACAATTTCACTTAAAGTAACATATCAACAACATTAGCGGAAACAACAACTATGTATAGTATGCAGTAATATGTCGACCTCCTGCTCGTCGTCGTTCAGCGGTATCTTCATCAAGATTAACTACCTGTCACTTAAACTAGCCATCAACAACATTGATGAACAGCCCAAGGTAATAAGAGGGAAACATAAAACCTTGAGTTAGACAACAACCTTAATAAGCGATAAAAAAACTATCAACATCAACAATAAAACATATAGGTAATAGGCAGTTCAATTGTCTGATCTGCCAATAAATCAACAGAATAGGATTCCTCATCCCACTTCTCTTCCACAACCTACATCGATGGCATTCCTAGAGGATTAGAGAAGAAACAAAAAGTAACATCCATAGAAACCAATTATCAAGCATGGACCTTCCTAATCAAATTTAGTACCCCTCGAGCACAAACCCTGAAGGCCGAAACCAACATCAGATAAGCACCCAAGAGATATCTCTCTTAAAGTCGAATAATCCACACAAGATGATACAAGCAACAATAACATCCATGACCCTGGCTATCACTGTTTGCCTTGCCTTGAATCCTTCGTTAATTGTATGACTAGCCTATCCTTCCATCCATAGAGGGCTAATGATAACCTTGGTTCTAGCAAAACTCCATACGCCATTGTGACTCATATTTAGGCCCATTGTGACTGCCCAGGGTACTCGACTAATTACCCTAGTCTATTGGGTGCCCCCATTATACCCTTGCTTTGAGTCCGCCAGAAAATCGACTAATGACAATCTGTCGGCTCTTCAACCCTATTCATCCTCCTTGACGATTATATTCGTAAGCTCAAGCGCCTTCATGAGTAAACCATTATCTACGATCTCGAACCACCTTTTGAGACTTCTTCATAACCTTGTTGCATCGTCCCATGATCAACGATCACTTAACTATGCATATAATATTCCACTTAAATTCACATTAAAGATACACCCATCGTCCAATCACCAAAAATAAATTTCATTTGGTCAATATATGATGGGTTGTCCCTGACCCATCCATTGGTCTCCCACCAACCCATTACGTGGATCGCACCCGACCTGTAACGACCCAGAAATTTCGGAAATTTAAAACATAAATTAATTAAGGAATTCACTAAAAACAGTTAATTTTATATTTGGATTCGAGATTAAAAATCAAAGTTTATTTGTTTGAATAAGAATTGAATTCAATATTAAATTTCAGAATGGCTAATCAAAAATCAAATATTTACTTGTAACTAGTCGAGAATAAATTTGATTGATATTTGAATTGGATTTGAAATACGACTGAAGAATATAAATTTTTGGATTTGAAATAAACTTTTTGACGTTAAACGAATTGAAAATTGTACCTGTTGAAATTGGCTGGATGTGTGTATTTGTATGCACGATTTAAATTTAACATTTCTGGAAGCAAATGGAGTTGTTGATAAACAAATGGGATAAAATTAGCGAACCGATATATAAATTAAAAATTAAAAATAACATTGTATACAAACGAAGTCGGATTACAATAATAATAATTTTATTGGGTTCAGACCGTTGAAACGAAAGAGCAAGTATAATCTTTGTCACATTTGGAAATCGTGTTGGCGGTATCAATTTAGAACGGTTATTGGTATTCGCGGTAGAAATTAACCGTAAATAATTTTTTCTCAGATAATTATTCCCTAATATGCAACCTACCTCAGATAATTTCGCCGACCTATTCCTGAAAATCGCCCCTACCCTATAACCTAAAATGGAACATCATTCTTATCTCCATCATTTTTCTTTATATAAAAAATCCCGTATTCCTCCCCATTCTCCTTAGCAAAATCATTCCTTTCCTCATTTTAATTCAGTTTTCCTCAAATCATAATAATGGCCACTGAAAATCATTTACTTCCCTTCATTACCCTTTTCCTCAAACTCATTCTTCCCCCTAAAATTAATCGGTTCCTTCAATTTCCCCAAATCAATTCTTTGCACCGCCAAAGCCGCTAGCTTGAAAGACTCTTGCTTCCTTCCTCATCGAATCAGAACGCTGCCACCATAAAATGTCTTCGCTCGCTTGTGAATCAACTTTCCATCGCAATTTGAAGTCGCCTTCACCATCACTTAAGGCTCACCGTGCCACCACCCACGAAGAGGCGCTGCCTTTTCCAGATCGCAGGCCAGGTCTCTACTGCTCTTTTCGTCGCATTCAAAAGGTAATAATCCTCTTGCGATTCTTACGATTTACTTAGTTCAAGTAGACTAATTACAATTTAAGCCGAATATATAGTTGGTTTCGTTTGTTGGGTTGCTTTGACCTTGTAAGTGAGTACCGCTGCCCTAATAAGCTACACCGCCTTGGGTTTAAATTTGATGAAATTGCCAGTGTTTTAATTGATTTTACTATAAAACTTGACTAACTTTTGTGTTGAAGCTGCTATGGTTTATACGGGTATACATTTATGATACATGGTGTATTCAACTTTTGCCTCATTCTTTAAACATTGGAAACTGCAGGGTTCTTGAATTCTATACTGAATGTATGTTGATCATGAGCACATACCAGTTTGAACCCTTATTCGAGAACTTAGCAATTGCTTATAAGTTGGCTAATTACTATATTTAAGATATTTTACCGATGCTTGTCTTGTATCTCACTAATGGAGATCTGAAATATAGTTCTATATATACCATTGAAGTCATGGATGGGTTTCGAAAGTCATAGTAGTGGATTTTGCCTGTTAGATGTATACCTGCATTCATGTATTTACTAACGTGTCATTTACTTTGAAACATGTTAGCAATATTGTACTTGCATCCATCCCTGGATAATCACTGAAATGATTACCATCAAATATTTATCCCTTTAATTACACTGCTATGTGTATTGGTTTCTTGGAACATAGAACTATATAGGCATTTAAACTCTTGTATTATGCAATCAGGCCACTCTATTTTAAATTGTTCGTTAGATAAAATGTCATATGCCATATATTGTAGTTTTTGTTTTACTATGTTGTGTTGACACTTAGTCACAAATATGTACACATGATTCTAGGATTTTAAATATATATATATATAAACTAGTATATTGACCAAACAGTCTGACTATTTTAAAAGCTTATGTACAATTTAAAGGATTCAAATTAAATGTTGATGATGAAACATAATTCACTTACTTGTTATATACATCACATGATTCACATATGTCTGCTTATTTTAGATTCTGGGATTTGATTTCATTGTTCGCAGGAAATGTTAATAGTTACTGTCTTGGCCATGAACATTTAAGGTTGAACAATGATAGATGCACCCATGGTTACATGCGGGCACTAGATTTACATTGTTGTCATGCACATGCAACCAGTTTATATATATATACACACAGACACACGCACATACATGTAGTCTGCTCTCATTATCTTGCTGTCACCTTATTTTTACTCAATTAAGACCTGTTTTGAGGCTTGCAATATACCCATAATTCGATACCCGTTTGTGCCATTACATCCAGGCATTCTGTTCCATATTGCTTAATTGATCAGATTACCTACTTCACTAAGTTTAATCTGACACTCACAAATGATCTAAATATATATGCAAATTTGGATGATTGCATTGAAACATATCCCATGAGTTAGTATTTGCATTTCAGTATATTTGATTCATATATATGGTTATATGGCCTGCCGCTTTTATGTTCACTCTTCCCTTACTTGGTCTGCCTGAATTTAACCGAAAATGGAAGATGTACTCTCTTATTTTTCCACACTGTTTTTTTAACTCTTGCCATAACATATTTATTCACTGCTATATTGTTTCATGAACCTGCATCATTGGTTTCTTAGCTTATTGGATTTTTGATTTAAGAATTTAGCATGGAAAACTATTCAATAAGGCACTGTAACTTTTGTCCAAACCCAGAAAATGATTAAATCAAATTGTTGAGCCAATATACTTACTGGAATTAATTTGCTGGAACTATATTTTGATCATTTGTGAAAATATCTATACCACACCAGCCCTTACTTTGTGTACCACCTATATTTTGATTATTCGACTGGCTGTGTTAGTGATATTGTTACATGGAGTTCCAGTCCCTTGATTTTTAGCTACTCAGCCCTTTTCAGGCCAGCCTTTGTATGCCGAGCTTTTCAGACGACCTTGGATAGTTGTTTTTTCATACCAATTCTTTACATGCCAGTCTTTGATTTTTGTATGTTGTTCCTTGTATATATGAGCGCTGAAAACATAGGCACAGTTATCACCAATTTGTTTCGGGATGCTATGGCGGTACACACATGTACACATGTGCACGTGTCTATACGCAAGCTCCTGTAATCACCTATGTTATTATTCGGTTCAGGACGCTGAGGCGGTGTACACCTGTATATTATATACAAGTGTACACCTGAAAACGCCAATAACGTTCGTCCATGGAAATAGATACACTGATAAGAACAGATACCACCGCTGTTTATTTTATATATGACATCGATGTTGGGATTAACTATAATATTTCAATTTATATTGAAATTATTTTACTTGAACTATGATTTAATCCTGAATCGAGTATTTTGTGTTTTACATGAAATGCTCGGGTCAGACCCAAGCAGTACAGATTAGGAGATTACAGTTTGAGATTCGAAGATTGGCTGGGGATTCCAAAAGATGCGCACTCTGAAGATTTTTAATAGTAAATGTTTCTTTGTATTCAAAATATATTTCATTCTGCTGTATATAGAAAAGTTTTGTATTCAAAAATTCTGATTATAAATAAAAGTTCTATTCCGCTGTTCAATACTGTGTTATTTATTTATTATGTATTTCTGTGTTGATTCGGTTGTTAAACTCTATAAGCTAAATAACGATCCATCGATTTGAACGTTTTAAGTTGATTTAATCATCAATTTGAAGCGGTCAAAAGGCGGGACGTTTCAAGTGGTATCAGAGCCTTGGTTTATTCAAAGCGTAGCTTATCGGGTTTAAAATGAGTGGAATCGACATTAGAAAAACGTATCTTGAAAAAAAAAATCAAAATATAAATTTTGCGAATAAAAATAAATTTTAAAGTAAATTTTGGAAAAAAAATATTATTTTAGGAAATATTATAAATTTTGAAAACTAGTATTTTGAAACAGATACAGCAGAAATAAAAACCTTTTTTGAGATTTTAAAATTTTCGGAATCCCTAGTCTTCGAATTCGGTTTTGCTAGAGTGTTCTTCAATAATTTCTCTTAGGATTGAATCTCAAATCGGAATATGTGAATTCGATAGTAAGATATAAACATGTTAATTAATAAACAAGAAGTGAATGGTAAATGAGAGTTTCAAATTGTGATAATATTAAATGAAGTGAAGCGAGATATGAATAAGGATTTTAAAGAGATGTGAACCCATATTTAAATGAAATCAAAGCTGATTTGATTCGTATAAAAAGGAAATAATATTTAGTTTTAAGAGTAACGTTTGGAAGCAAGAATGTTGTAAATGAGATTGGGAATAAAGGAAATGGAATTGACTAGTACGGTGAGGTTATTCTGAAGTTTGGAATTTAATCAAATGCGATTTGTTCAAAGTTCGGAATATATTATCGAATAAGGGATTATTCGAAAGGAGGTTATGCAGGAAAATATTACTCATTTTCCATTTTTAATCAAAATTTAATATGTTATAAATTAATTGTTTATTCAAATTAAATAATAAAGTATATTTTAAAGTTAAAAATCTTGAAGACGTGAATTATTATTATTAGTAATTTTTGTGAAGGAAATGAATTCTTAACTTAAAATCAGGAATTGTGAGAATGAATGTTTTGTTGGTATTCGAAGTTGTGAATTTTATCTATTTCAAAGTTGATAATGTTGTTCAGTTAAGGTCTGAGAGTTAATTATACCCCAACTTGATTGACTTTATTGTTGACCAAGAGATAGTTAAAGTTTGATAGCAAGAGTGGTTAAGTGAAGTAAGTAAATGAGCGTCAGCAGTTAAGTGAAAATAGCTGTGTTTTATTTAATATCTGTTTTAATCCAAATAACGAATTTAGAAATGTTTCCCAGGATGAATAAAATATATTTTCTATGGAGAATAAAGATTTGCGGATATATGGAAGTGTTTTCCAATAAGAATTATAGGGAATCAATATGATTATTGAAAATGTTTTTCAAAAGACCGTGAGAGGCTAACGGTTTTGATAAATCAGAATGGAAAAAAAACTAAAGAACAAAAAGCCACATGTCGAGAACAAAGTACGGCATAACATAAGAAAAGTAGATTTGTAAACTGAATTCGAGAATTATTGGTTAAGAAATTAAGAATGGAGTAGTAACTGACTAAAGATTAGTTAAGTTGAATAATTTCCTGGGTGTTAATCTGATGTTGGTTTCGGCCTTCGGGGTTGATACTTATGGAGTTGTTCACTTGCTAATTTACGATCGAAATATGTGAACGTAAAGGAGTGATAATGCTTGAAGGAGAAATTTGTGAAAAGAATTTTTTTTTTTGAGAGGATGGAGATGTGAATACCATGGAGACGGTTATGCCAGAAGACAATCATCGATGGCAAGAAGACAATCATTGATGATTGTCGACCCCAACTAATGTATTAATAATTTTTTTGAAATAGAAGTGCAAATGATGTTATAAGAGGGTTGTTGGAATCTAAAGCAATAATATAGTGGAATTCGCATTAATGATATCAGATTATGAATTGGTAAAGAAAAGATAGTTTGAAAATGGAAACCGTATAGGTCTATTATCATCTTTTGTGCGAATAAGAAATTATGAATTTGAGAGTATTAAGCCACTAAAGGAGATGAAAAGGAACGTATTTCATTCAGCCAAATACATGATCAGTGAAGGAGATGAAAGGCGTGTTCGAGATGAAGCCGGAATGTGAAATAAATTGCATATCAAGCTAGCAATTAAGAAGATTGTTTGATTTGATTAGAGAATTCGATTCCACGATATTTTGAAATTGATTTCAATTGTTTTGAAAATCAATATTAATAGTATATACAAATATTTTCAAATAGAAATTGTAGATAAAAACCATTTTAGTAGATTTGTTGCTTATTTGTTTTGGATAAAACAAATTGATTTCTGAAGTATGGTTTGATATGCAAATATGTATATATAGTTTTAAATATTCGAAACAAAATCCGGAATTGATTATCAAGTTGGGTTGAATGGTAATCCAATGTATCAAATTATTGAATTTGTACATCTTAAGAGATGATTGATGGGAATAATTGAATTCGTAATTTCCAATTATTGAACTGGAAAGTAAACTGCCGATTATGGGATAATTAAATCTTTTCCATTGAAAGGCAATTATTATTATTATTATTTCACACTAGTATCTATTACAATGAAGTACAAAATGACCATAATATCTATATATGCTACATAATGCGATATTGAGAAAAAAAACATATACAATTTTACTAGCAAAACCAAAAAAAACTCAATACCGCTCATCATCACTACAAGCAATATCTAGAAACAGTAATGCCCAATCTATTAAACCAAATAGATACTCCTGCATCACTTAATCTACAGCATACCAATAACAACATTTCATCTCTTAAACTGGTCTCTTGAGCCATAACCTCATACCAAAACAGCAGCAGCGATTACAAAACTGAAAACCCACTATACATCAGTACACCAAAATAAATCCTGAATACCCAATGTAATAAGAATATCCAATATGCAACATGAACATCCAACTTGCAACAACAACTGTGAGCAGCATTAGCCAAAAACAACCAGGGTACATCTCAAACACAAGCACTGACTCAGGTCATATTACACTGGATTCCTCCTAGTATGACGAGGGGGAAATTTCATAGAATTAGGAAGAAAATCCTCTAATGTATAATCAATCCCTTCATCCAAATCATCATCCATAATTTCTGCAACCTTCTTTTTCCAGGCACGTCTCTTGGCATTTTTAAGAGCAGTTTTTGTTTGCACTGAAGAAGGTGTAGAACTAGATGGTGAGTTAGAAGGTGGCGGAAAAATAATGTGAGGGGGAGGTTTAAGATGCCCATAAGGAGAAGCGGATGTATTTAAAGGGTTGGAAGTAGAAGCATTAACAGCAATAGCTTTAACACCTTGCCTGGAACTATTTCCCTCATCATTATTGTCCCAAAATTTCCCGGATAATCTATTCAAAGAAGAAGGACCTGTTTGTAAATTTCCCTGAGATGAGGAATGATCATCGATAACCTGTTTTCCCTTATCACTAAATTGCCTAAAATTAAAACCTTCTTCAAACAAACCGCCTTGGTCTAAATCCACATCTTCTTTATCAAAAATATTCCCTTTATTACCAGCAGCTTTTTGAACATGAAAGCCATTATTTTTATTACTGTCATTACCCATTGTAGAGTTTTGAAGGCCAACATCATAGTTACCTTCATTGCCCATTGCAGCATTAATGAAAGATTGGTTTGTGTTATGGTCTACTGTCTCATTTCCTTTTACAATGTTCACAAATTCCTCTTTATCCAAATTAGATCTATCCTCATTCAAGTTTGACAAATCACCATAATGCTGAGAACAAGCATTGACATTATTATCCAAACTAGCATTATTATCCACATCCTCTGAAAACAAGGCATCAAACTGATTATTGGACTTCTTGACAGTATCAGCAAAATTTTCATTGTTCTCTGCATTTTTACCACAGGCCTTCCTCCTCCATTCTTTATTTCTTTTATGATTAACATCATTCTAAGAATTCTTATTTACATCAGAATGAACATTCCTATATTGCCTACCAGATTGAACAAAATTATTTACATAATGGGCCTCAAAAGTCTCATTAACCTGATTCCCATTCTCCCTATTAACCTCAGCATGTTTCTCACAATATACAGTATCATTCCCAAAAATTTTACAACTAGTACAAATCCTAGGCTTCCAATCATAAGAAATCTTCACCGTAGGACACATATCACCCAAATCATCAAGTTCAGTTTCCCCAGGTAATTCAAAATCTGGTGTTACCTCTCATAGCGCTTTTGCATAACGAAAACGTTGTAATTTTTCAGTGCTAGCACCATAACAAATTAGCCTACCAACATGATTCACTAACCAATTTATACCAATCAACGTCCATAAAATCATAGGTATACGGTATAAATGAATCCAAATCGGCACTTTCTTTATCTGCGATTGTGAACATCCTATAGATGGATCCCAAACCGTAATTATGAACATCCTTCCTCGAATGAACAAAGGATCAAAGTGTAAAATTTTCTCTCTATCAGAATCATTAGAAAATTTAAAATAAAAGTGATATCCATTAGATCTAATATCAACCTCACCACTAAGCTTCCAACGACTTCTTAAAAAATTTGAAACAGCTAGAAAAGAAAGAGTTCCATCAAGAAAGAAACCTACCAAATAATTGCTCCAGTAGTTAAGACCTTCTTGTCTGACCAGATCAGGGATCGTTTTCTTCTTACCATCACGAGAAATGTCAAAATGTTGAGGCTGATAAGATCCAGCGTTGCGAGGACGCGAACTAAAGAGAGATGCGTAATCGGTCCTGACGAAAGAAGGAAAAGATGCTTTAGAAGGATACTCTTTCGAAGAAGAGGGATTAGCATTAGGCGGAGGTGGATCTGGAAATTTGGGAGGAGAGGAGCGAAGAGGGGGGAAAGCAGAATCGAAGGTGAAAGAAGCAGATTGTGAAGAAGGAGGAAAAGATGTTGCCGCCATTAATTTCCTAACATCATTCTCCGATCAGGTTGTTTCGATTTTTTCGGGATAACTAAATCTTTGTCAATAATGGTTTAGGTTTTAAATTAAAAATGAACTGATCAACTAATAAAAATAAAAATAAAAATAAAATAGGAAGAAAAAAAAGGATTTAAATAGTAATTGAATTTGAATTCGAGTTTATTAATACAAGGATGTATGAAATCTAACAGGATTTGAAGGGAAAAGTTAAATCGGCAAGGTTAGAATTAAGTAATGAACTTAATAATTGGAAATTGGAAGAGAATTGGGTATGTAACAAATAAATTCGAAAATCTAAGTTGGGGAAGATATCAGATATCTGAGTTGAGTAAGAGATCGAAATTAAAATTTTGAAATTTGAATGGAAATATGAGGATATTTGATTTTGAATACTGGATGTAGAAGTTTCGAAACATATATGAAAAGTTTATAAGAATATAGTAAATTCGGAGACTACTAATTTGGAAGGCAATCATTTTGAAATGAAATTTTATACAATAGAATTTATATAAGAATAAGATGTTTGAAAATATGGTTTGGGAAGAAAAATCTTATGTAAATTGAGATAAGTAAGAATTATGATGAGTATGAAATGAAGTACTATATGTATATAGCAATATATATTTTCAAAGCAAAATAAGGAAAGTACCTTCCTTTCCCTTTGAATTTCGAGCTTAGTTGAGATATGCTGCAGGAGGTAGTAGGTTGTCCGGACATAAAACTCGAGTTGTCTAAAAGAACACGACCGTGTAGCGTAATTTATAGGGCTGTAGATAGCCTATGGCGGACGGATGTTTCTTGGGGGAACCAAGCGTAACCATTGTGTCTGCTGCGATCTACAGTTGTGATAAAGGCATAATCCGCAAAGCTGTGAAAAGCTTACTGGTATGAATGTTTCCTGAGGGAATCAGGTGTAACCAATGTGTACCTGCGGTCCCCATGGCATATCTATAGGTGAAAGAGATGTAACCACTAGAGTTACTGAAGGTAGAATGGAGCCATGCAATGTGTGAGATATATTAGCGACGGTGAGCCACCTGTTTGATGCAACATTGTGTCTTCGTGACTTGATTCGTCTTCGTGACGTGAATTATCCTTGTGAGTTGTGACTTGATAGACCTATTTTGATGATTTGTTTTCGTGATCCTGAGATAGAGCAGTCAATGCTCAATGACCTCAGATTTTCTTTTGATTCTTAAACATTTTCCGTTGATCTGTCCATGACGAAATTCGCAGGGAAGTGAATTCCTACGGATACAGATGTTTTCTGGGGGATCCAAATGAAACCATTGTGTATTTGCGATTCATGAACAATCAACGGATCAGTATCACATTGGTACTTTCCGTATCTGTAATACCCCATAATTTTATAACATTAAAATTCATAAATTAAAGTATACTTAATTTTTAGAAGAAGAATTAAGTGAAATGGGTTGCGCTATTATGTTCGTCTCAAAATTTTGGGTCAAGATAGACATTTGGTTTGCACAAAACGGATACCTTATGAAGATATTATTAAGCCTTGAAGTTTGTATGTATACGAGAGAAATATATATATAGATATATATAAAAATTAAAAAAATAAATATTCAAAAAAAGGTCAAAACAGCAAATCGGGAGGGGAAATAGCTGAACCGCACTATTTTTGGAGTTGACCCAGGCCCCGCTGGGTCGACTAGGGGTCGATCCAGGGTGTTTGGCTCTCAACCCGTGGCCCGATTTGCGCTAAGGGCTGATGTTGCATCTGAGTGGTCCTGATGATTTCTAGGTTAATCTAAGAGCTCTAATCGATCCTAGACATCATATATACACCCTAAGACCTAACCCTAATTCATAAAATATTATCTATGACACCATTATGCTGTCAAGCTCTCTCTTAAACCCTAGCCGCCGCCTCTAAATTAAATCTCAAGTGTTCATACACAATTCAAATCAAAGTTTAGAGCTTCAACAACAATTAAAGAAGATCAATCAACATCACCGCAACGTTTCTACACCAATTTCAATTCATTAATCCTTTTCTTAAGCCACGAAAGGTGAGTACAGTTATTTTCACAAATTTAATGGGATTAAAGTAACATGAAAAAGTTGTAAAAAGGATTCATATATATGTTTGTAATGAAAATCTCACCAAGTCTTCACCTTTTTGATTCATGTCATCATATGCCTATGTTTCTATGTAAAGTTCATACATTTTATCAGATTATTCATGTTGAATCTTTTATTATGCCTCTATGCCAGTCTATATGCCTTTTTATTTCATGATGTTGTTTTATTCCAATTTTCTATGAATTGATTCTCTCTTCTTACCCCTATCCCTTTTATTTGTGGATCTAGGCTACCTTCAAGCCTATATTAAAAATACGCGCGAATGCGAATACGTGGGAACGATGTGAAATATTGAGAATATGGGAAATTTGGAAAATTGGATATTTTGGATAATTGGATAATATGTGAAATTGGCATATTTTGGTATGAATTACATGGAATTGATGAAATTGCCTATAATTGTAAATTTGTAATTGAGGCTAATTAATATGTAATTAGTGACAATTTGGAATAGGCAAAATTATAACATGATTATATGTTTAATTGGATATACATGACATGAAAATTGGGTATGGGTGAAATACGATTATTAATAAACCTTTGACACGAGGTTAGGCGCAATTGTGGCGTAAGACTGCCCGGAACCGCCCGGCAAATCCAGCTGCCACAATTGGATGTCTAATGTGAGAGGTCGAAGGAATGAATTGTAGGCGCAACGGTTAATGACACGAGGTTAGACCCGGTTTGTGGCGTAAGACTGCCCGGAACCGCCCGGCAAATCCAGCGGCCACAAAGCGTTCGGTCTAATGTGGGAGGTCATGCACTGTTCGTCATAAGGAATGAATTAAGGAATACTAACCATAATAAGACATGGGTATGGTTATAGGGTTAAGTGGGGTGACATGTAAATTATGACATGTAAATATGGACTTAACCGGCATAAGATAAGACATGTAAATTATGACATGTAAGTATGGACTTAATCATAGCATGTGTAAGACATGGAAATTTAAATTAAAATGGTTAAGTGGGAGAAAAACCTAGTGGGGACCAAGCATAGGTGGGAGGCTTGTGTCGGATGGGGGACCCGTTTCAACCAGTAACCCGTTTGAGTATCTAATTGGGCCCGGTACTAGGCCGGGGTTGGGACACACTTACTGGACTTAAATGTAAGAGGTCAAAACGTGATTAGCGGTGGCAACGCGAGTCCAACGGGTTCATGTGCGTGCATGGGTCCAGGCTGGTAGGTAAGACGTTGTTGCATCGTGTAGGTATGGCCGTGCATTTTATGTTGGTATCGGGGTTGCCACTTTAGGGAGTGATACACCCCACTGTGGGGCCAGCACGGGTGCCTACGGGGTTTAGGGAGCTGATCGAATGGGTAGATAAAGGGTACCTTAGCGGTGGTAGGAGCAAGCCGGCACCTACAATAACAGCTAGGTACAAGTAACTACCAAGTTTGTCATGTGGGTACAGTTAATGGGAAGGGATCAACCTCTAGTAAAAAGAGACTAGTAGATGTGTGGTGTAATTAAGTAATGTGGTGTAACTTAGCAAAAGTGCGGTGTAACGAAATACATGTTGGTTGAGTTGGATAGTCCTTTGGGTGCTAGTCTGATGTTGACTTCGGTCTTCGGGGTTAGTACTTGGAGGGTTGTTCGCTTAGCCAAGGTGTAGGATTGTCTTAGTACTTAGGAACGAAATCATCTTGTCCATCCTTTTTAAATACCTTATCTAAGTTACAGCCATATCATGATGCCTATTATGTCTTGATCATTTACCTTACCTATTATTTGTTAACATTACTGGACTCGCCAGACTTTATGTCTGACCCGTTTGTTTCCACCTCTTTTCTTTCCTTTCCCCCCCTCAGGTTTGCAAGGAGGGAATACTACAGCTTAGTGTTGATTTCTTTCAGTTGCTTGAAAAGAGTAGATGTATCGCTTTGGACTCTCTCATCTTTATGGCTTTGCTTATGCTCAGTGGGGATTTATGCATTTATGTTATTTTAGTATTTGCTTCTTTATGTACTTTGAAGTTTTTGGAAAAGACTATTGATCCTGTTGTAATGGTTTTGGAAACTACTTATGTAAGCTTGTTTTGAGTTATGATGCTATGAAATAAGTTTTATCTTCCGCTGTGTTGTTTTATTTATTTATTCTTTTAATTTATCTGTTCTATACAACAATAACGCTTCATGGACATTGATGCATTCCCTTTGTGAGTGACATTAATGGACATGGGGTGTTACAGTATCTGTTTTAAAAAGATTTTTTTGAAATATTTTCACTAGAAGTTGAAGCAAGGATATTTAGTACTTGAAGATTTTAGTTATGCGCCTGGCCAGCATATGTCTAACATCTGTGAGAACGACAACAGACTTGTCAAACTACGAGTTATCAAATATTTTCAAATCAATAAATTAAAATTATATGTACCTAACTTAATAAGTTAAGAAAAAGAATTTTAGAGAATTTCAAGTCCATGGCTTTGAGATAATAATACCAATATTTCCTGTATGTATGTGTGTGTGTGTGTGCATATACAAATAATTTCGGATTTTGAAAATTTTCTAGTCGAAAATTTGTGACATGAAGAGGAGATGTTATCTGCACTCTTCAACGAGTGGGGAAAATCTTAATGGATTGAATATGAGGAGACTGGGTTGATGGGTAAAAATGGAGAAGTAATCATTGACAGAAGAGGGTTATAAAGAGATTTGGAATAAATTTGAGATGCATAAATTCGACTTATGCAGAAATTGAAATTTTTGAAGAGATTGGTTTTGAATAAAAAATTGTTTTTCGAGTTATTTGAGTATGATGAATAAATAGAGAAGATTGATGATTTAAATATCAATATTTAAATTTAGTTGTGAAATATTTTCACACAAATATGAAAATTTAAAGTATACATTGTTATAACCCTAACGATTTTTCCTTTTCGAGGATGAAAAGTTTTAAAGGGGGAAGATTGTAACGACCCAGAAATTTCGGCAATTTAAAATAGAAATTAATTAAGGATTTCACTGAAAACAGTTAATTGATATTTGGATTCAAGATTAAAAATCAAAGTTTATGTGTTTGAATAAGATTTGAATTCGATATTAAATTTCAGAATGGTTAATCGAAAATCAAATATTTACTTGTAACTAGTTGAGAATAAAATTGATTGATATTTGAATTGGATTTGAAATAGGATGAAGAATATAAATTTTTGGATTTAAAATAAACCTTTTTAACATTAAACGAATTGAAAATTGTACTTGTTGAAATTGGCTGGATGTGTGTATTCGTATGCAAGATTTAAATCTAACGTTTCTGGAAGGAAACGAGTTGTTGATAAACAAATGGGATAAAATTGGCGAACCGATATATAAATTAAAAATTAAAAATAACATTGTATACAAACAGAGGCGAATTACATTAATAATAATTTTATTGGATTAAGACCATTGAAACGGAAGAGCACGTATAATTTTGGTCACATTTTGAAATCATATTGGCGGTTTCAATTTAGAACGGTTAGTGGTATTCGCATAGAAATTACCCGTAAATAAATTTTCCTCAGATAATTATTTCCTAGGATGCAACCTACCTCTGATAATTTCGTCGACCTATTCCTGAAAATTGCCCCTACCCAATAACCTAAAGATGGAACATCGTTCTTATGTCCATCATTTTTCTTTCTATAAAAATCCCGCCTTTCATCATTTTAATTCAGTCTTCCTCAAATCATAATAATGGCTGTAACAACCCGAATTTTAACAACATGTGAAAAAAAGAAATCAATGTATAATTAAAAATGAAATAAAATATATAAAAATATGTTTAGATAGGTAAATAATGGTGATGCATAAGAAGAATTAATTAATATTTGGAAGAGAAGAAAAATTAGTTCGGTAACGGTGTGTGTAACGGAAAAGATAGTAAAATAAGGATAATTAATTTAAGAATCAGGAATTAGGTAAAATGGACTTCACCATTGCGTTCCTCTCGAAAAAATACGCGAAATAGAGTCCGAGTTTTCAAAAATCGGAGTCCGTATGACCAAGATATGGCCAAAACAAGTTTCAGCAGACTTTCTGGCAGACAGAACCGAGTCGACCCTAGAGTCGACCCTAGAGTCGACCTCCCCAGGCCAGGTCGACCCTAGAGTCGACCCTAGAGTCGACCCCCCCTACAGGTCGACCTGGTCGGCCTGGTTTGGCCCAGAACTCATTTTTGAAGCCCGGTATGTGTTTTGATGGTCCGGATTGACTCTAGGGTTGATCTAATGGCCTAAATGAGTTTCCTACAACTATAAAAAGACCCTAAGACCTAGCCTTAATCATACTATTTCATTTTAGCACTCATGCAGCCTCCATTAAACCTAGAACTCTAAATTAAAAATACAAAGAACAAAATTAAAGAAGACGAAGGATGATTCTTGAAGGCTACAACTAGAAGCTACAACAACTACAACGCTTTAGACAACGGATTTGGGGCTATTTGATTTAAAGTTTTGATTTGGATTGCTTGCTTCATATTGTAAGTTCTATGTCACTTTTTAGGCAAAAACGCTAAAATAACATGGACATGCTATGAATTGAAACCGGATTTAAGAACTATTATTAATCCATGTTTATATTGTTTAACTTTGAATCAAAATTTGGGAATATTGCTATGTTAATGTTGCAAGTTAAACTTATCATGATGTTGATGTTGTTATGAATCACTTGGGCTTAATTTTATTGCAAGTTGAACAAATACATGTCTATGGAATCATTATGTTCATTGAAATCCTCATGTTGATTAAACCATGCCTATGATGCTAATTAAACCATGTCCATGATATTAAGGAAACTATGCCTGTGATGTTAATATGCCTATCATGTTAATTTGGGAATCGCTAGGTTATGATGAAAAGTTGGAATCATTATGTTTATAATGCTAGATGAGAATCATTATGTTAAAAATACTAAATTGGAATCCACTATGCCTATTAGAATTACCATGCCTTTAATGTTTCATGTTTGTAATAAAATTATTATTATGCCCGCAATGATTATTATGCCTATGATGTAAAGTTGAATTCATCATGTTGAACTAAGTTGGAACCATTACTATGCCAAGTTATCATCATGATAGTATCGAAACCATGTGATATGTTATAGCCTGTTTATTATGCAAGTGATGGTGGAATTGTCACATATGCCTATCACATGTTTGGTGTTATTCCCCTTTATTTCTTGAATTGTCTATGCTTGTGAACGAAGTACGTTTATATGCGTTGGGGATACGATTGGGTAGAATAGGCAAAACTTGAATTGGTTATAATCATAAACCATGAAATTTGGCATAAGTAGAACATGAAATATGGAACGAAAAACTTGACTTGAATATTATATGACTTGACTTGAAACATGCCTTAGTTGGGCACGAAATTGACATATGAACATGCTATGAAAATAGCACGAATCTGATAAGAACATGGGCATGACTTTAGAAAACAAGAAAGTGGCCAACTCGAGGTTGGGTTGAGTTTGTAGTGTAAACCTGCCCGGAACCGCCCGGCAAATCCAGTTGCTACAAACAATAGGATCCAATGTGGGTAGTTGGTCACATCGCGCTTGAAACACGAGGTTGGGTTGAGTTCGTAGCGTAAACCTGCCCGGAACCGCCCGGTAAATCCAGTGGCTACGAACAATAGGATCCAATGTGAGTGGTTCGGTGCATTAACGAATCAATTAATGCCAATTAGGGTTAAGTCATGAACATGAAAAGACAACTTAACCAACTTGAACACGATTTGTAGGGCTAAGTCATGAACTTGAAACGACAACACTTAGCCAACTTGACATGACACGTAGGCGGGTTAAGTCACGAATTTAAATGACATACTTAACACGACTAGACTGGAAAAGGATTAAGTCACGAATTACATGACTTAATCGGTTAGGCGGGTTAGGTCACGAATTACATGACCTAATCTGTTAGGCGAAACCCTAGACACGACCCTTTTCAGCAGTAACCCTCTAGATGTATCAAGGTACCCTGGGGCTAGGTCGGGTGGGGCACGATTACTGGGCTGATTGTAAGAGGTGAACGATGGCAGTGGGGAACGCCAGTGTAGGTTCGGTGGGCTACGGTCGTGCACGTATTCCGGGGCAGACACTGGGTATCTGTAGATTTATCTGTGCATCTTGAATCGTGTCAGGGGTTGACACCCTAGGGCTGATACACCCGAAGGTGGACCCAGCACAGGTGACTACATTCGTGATTAGCCGTATGACACGGACACTTGACGAGCTAGAACTTGTAGGGAGCCGATCGACTAGATAATCGCTCCGTAGGACCCCGTACTTGGGTCAGACCCCGTTTCAGGGTCAGTTCATGATATTGGGCCGTGGGATTTATTTCGTGATTAACTTGTGACATGGGCTTAGTATACTAGTACACTAGTACAGTCGATGCAACGAATCTCGAACATGTGATGCTTTACTTGACTTGTCTTGACTTATCCTGATCACCTTAGTTTATCTTGTTCACCTTGACACCATTCTTAAGTTTAGTTCCAGTTCATACATGACAGGTTGTTTTAACTGTTTTTACACTGAAAGTCACTAGGACTTACTCAGTCTTTATGACTGACCCTTTTCCTTTCGCCTCTTTTTCTTTCGTTTCCCCACCAGGTTCTCAGGGAGGAAACACTAGCTCTTAGCTTCGATATCACTTGCTTTGGCTCAGCATGTACGGTTTGCTATGGCTGCTTCATTTTACTGCACTTGGGGAATAAGCTGTTTTTCTGTTTTTAAGTTATTGCTTCTTTGGCTATTATTACAAGACAGTTGTAATGAAGTTACTTGAAATGTTTGTAAAAGACATGGTTTATTTTGGAATGAAATGAAGTTCTGTTTTGCTCAGAAATTCTTCCGTTGTTTACTTAATTATTTATTTATGTTCTATCTTGTGATAATTCTATTATGTTATCTCGATAATACCTCTCCAAAACTAGTGCATTCCCTTTGTGAGTGACCCTAGCGGAGGTGGGGTGTTACAATTTAGTATCAGAGCAGAAGGTTACCAAGACAGGGCAAAAGTTTTGAAAACCTTTTGAATTTCTTTTTTTCAAAACCATTTACAAAGAAGCACTTTTCAAGAAAAGTTGGTTTATTTCAAAAGGCTTTTCCCCAAAAAGCCATTAGCACTATCTTTGTTTCCTCGTTTGAATCTTTTCCTTTTTCGTTTTCAGCTTATCATGGCCGATGATCTTAATCTTCCCGAGGGTGTCAATATACCCACTTGGTTCCGTCGTTTCCTCGAGGCTCGGGCTAATGTGGCAGGCCCAGCCAATCCTCCTCCTCATCCTCCTCAACCTCCGCGAGAAACCGCTTTTTCAAAGATATGCAAGGACTTTAAGGCTATGGGCGGAAAGGATTTCCTAGGAACTGAGACTTTTGTTGAGGCACGGAATTGGTTGAAGGAAACCGAAGACTTGTTTGTTATCTTTGAGGTAGAGGACAATAGGAAAGTACAGTTGGCAGCGTGGCTCATGAAAGAGGAAGCTTCTTATTGGTGGGAAGTCAGCAACGCTACTAGGCCCATTGAGACTTGGGAGGACTTTAGAGGGAGATTTGGGCTTAAGTTCTTGTCATCGGCAGAGGAGAGTCTCCAAATGGAACAGTTTCTGGCCCTTAAACAAGGAAATATGACAGTTAAAGAATACGTGAACCGTTTCAATCAGCTTGCTCGCTTCGGATTGGAGTTAGTCAACACTCCACAGAAAAAGGCGCTACGTTTTGCACGAGGCTTGAACGAGCCACTACATGGTTTGGCCATGACTCATGTGCCCATGGGGGCAACCTTTGAAAGCTTGGTGGATATGGCCCTACTGTATGAGGAAGATAAGAAGGGCAAGAAAGAGGTCAAGCCCAACGATTCTCAGAATAAGAAGGTAGACTCCGAGAAAGGAGGCTAGAACGACAACTCACGTGATAAAAGGAAATGCAATTTCTATGGTACGGAAGGGCACATAGCCAAGGATTGTAGAAAGAGGAAGAGAAAGCAAGGTGAATGTTTTCATTGTGGGGAGACTGGACACATCAGCAAGGACTGCCCTAAGAAGCAGACCGGACCTTCCGGAGGTACATCTTTAACTTCTTTTTCTAGATGCTTTGTTTTATCTTGTTATCTCCTCGATCCTATCTTGAGAACCATAGGTAGAATCTTTTTGGATGTAAACATGTAATTGAAACATGTTATGATTGCAAAATGGTTGCAAGTGGTCGCAAGTGGTTGCTCGTGGATGCATGAATACACATTTGGCACTAGATCGGCTCAGTCACAGTTTCATACTTGCATATGCATGAGTGATTATTTTGGAAACTTGGTTGTGCTATCATTTGGTTGTTGCATATGATTGAATGTTTGTGCACTCATGTAGAAATCATGAATTATAATAGGAAAATTTTGCATACATATTGGATTCATTTCACTAAACATATTTTGCATTTAGAAAATCAATCCGGCCTGATCATTAGCATTAGATAAGGAACATATGCACACACTCTTTGCATGTGTTCATAAAACATTAGAAGTCTTTTAAGGACCATGGTTGCTTGTGGTTGATGTTTTGAGTAGATGGATGATGGATGGTAGGACACATTCTTCTTAACTTGAAGATTTCTGGGACGAAATCCTAGTACAGTCGATGCAACGAATCTCGAACATGTGATGCTTTACTTGACTTGTCTTGACTTATCCTGATCACCTTAGTCTATCTTGTTCACCTTGACACCATTCTTAAGTTTAGTTCCAGTTCATACATGACAAGTTGTTTTAACCGTTTTTACACTGAAAGTCACTAGGACTTACTCAGTCTTTATGACTGACCCTTTTCCTTTCGCCTCTTTTTCTTTCGTTTCCCCCCCCCCCCCAGGTTCTCAGGGAGGAAACACTAGCTCTTAGCTTGGATATCACTTGCTTTGGCTCAGCATGTACGGTTTGCTATGGCTGCTTCATTTTACTGCACTTGGGGAATAAGCTGTTTTTAAGTTATTGCTTCTTTGGCTATTATTACAAGACAGTTGTAATGAAGTTACTTGAAATGTTTGTAAAAGACATGGTTTATTTTGGAATGAAATGAAGTTCTGTTTTGCTTAGAAATTCTTCCGCTGTTTACTTAATTATTTATTTATGTTCTGTCTTGTGATAATTCTGTGATGTTATCTCGATAATACCTCTCCAAAACTAGTGCATTCCCTTTGTGAGTGACCCTAGCGGAGGTGGGGTGTTACAATGGCCATTGAAATTCATTTACTTCCCTTCGTTACTCTTTTCCTCAAAATCATTCTTCCCCCTAAAATTAATCGATTCCTTCAATTTCCCGAAATCGATTCTTTGCACCGCCAAAGTCGCCAGCTTAAAAGACTCTTGCTTCCTTCCTCGTCGAATCAGAACGCTGCCACCATAAACTGTCTTCGCTCGCCTTTGAATCAAATTTAAATCGCAATTTGAAGTCGCCTTCACCATCGCTTAAGGCGCACCATGCCACCACCCGCGAAGAGGCGCTGCCTTTGCCAGATCGTAGGACAAGTCTCTACTGCTCTTTTTGTCGCTGTTAAAAGGTAAGAATCCTCTTGTGATTCTTACGATTTACTTAGTTCAAGTAGACTAATTACAATTTAAGATGAATATATAGTTGGTTACGTTTGCTGGGTTGTTTTGACCTTGTAAGTGAGTACCGCTGCCCTAATAAGCTACACCGCCTTGGGTTTAAATTTGATGAAATTGCTAGTGTTTTAATTGATTTTATTATAAAACTCGACTACACTTTTGTGTTGAATCTGCTATGGTTTATACGGGTATACATTTATGATACATGGTGTATTTAACCTTTACCACATTCTGTAAACATTGGAAACTGTAGGCTTCTTGAATTCTATAATGAATGTATGTCGATCATGAGCACATGCCAGTTTAAACCCTTATTCGAGAACTTAGAAACTACTTATATGTTGGCTAATTATTATATTTATGATATTTTACCGATGCTTGTCTTGTGTCTCACTAATGGAGATCTGAAATATAGTTCTGTATATACCATGGAAGTCATGGATGGGTTTCGAAAGTCATAGTAGTGGATTTTGCCTGTTAGATGTATACTTGCATTCATGTATTTACTAACATGTCATCTACTTTGAGACATGTTAGCAATATTGTAGTTGCATCCATCCCTGGATAATCACCGAAATGATTACCATCAGATATTTATCCCTTTAATTACACTACTGTGTGTATTGGTTTCTTGGAACGTAGAACTATATAGGCATTTAAACTCTTGTATTATGCAACAGGCCACTCTGTTTTAAATTGTTCGTGAGATAAAATGTTATACGCCATATATGATTGATTTTGTTTTACTGTGTTGTGTTGACACTTAGTCACAAATATGTACACATGATTCTAGGATTTTAAATATATATATATATATATATTATAAACTAGTATATTGACCAAACATTCTGACTATTTTAAAAGCTTATGTACAATTTAAAGGATTCAAATTAAATGTTGATGATGAAACATAATTCATTCACTTGTTAAATACATCACATGATTCACGTATGTCTGCTTGTTTTAGATTCTGGGATTTTGATTTCATTGTTCACAGGAAATGTTAACAGTTTGGCCATGAACATTTAAGGTTGAATAATGATTGATGCACCCATGGTTACATGTGTTTGGCACTAGATTTTAACTATTGTCATGCACATGCAACCAGTTGATATGTATGTATGAGTATATATATATATATACACACACACACATACATATAGTTTACTCTCATTATCTTGCTGTCACCTTATTTTTACTCAATTGAGACCTGTTTTGAAGCTTGCAATATACCCATAATTCGATACCTATTTGTGCCATTACATCCGGGCATTCTGTTCCATATTGCTTAATTGATCAGATTACCTGCTTCACTAAGTTTAACCTGACACTCACAAATGATCTAAAAATATATGCAAACTTGGATGATTGCATTGAAATGTATCCCTTGAGTTAGTATTTGCATTTCAGTATATTTGATTCATATATATGGTTAAATGGCCTGCCACTTTTATGATCACTCTTCCCTTACTTGTCTGCCTGAAGTTAACCGAAAACGGAAGGGGTACTCTCTTTTTTTCCACATTGTTTTTTTTAACTCTTGCCGTAACATATTTATTCACTACTATATTGTTTCATGAACCTGCATCATTGGTTTCTTAGCTAACTGGATTTTTGATTTAAAAATTTAGCATGGAAAACTATTCAATCAGGCACTGTAACCTTTGTCCAAACCCAGAAAATGTTTAAATGAAATTGTTAAGCCAATATACTTACTGGAATGAATTTGCTAAAACTATATTTTGTTCATTTGTGAAAGTATCTATACCACACCAGCCCTTACTTCGTGTACCACCTATACACATGTTCATGTCTACACATGTGTTGCTATGTATATGCCCCACTTATAAGCAGTGATGTTGCTTTGTTGCCAGTATTTTGTATTTGCGTCACACATAGAAAAAAAAAAGATCTGCACCTCTTTGCTCATGCTCATTAATCTCCTTGCAGTTGTCATCGTCTGTTCATTAAATTTGGGTAAGGCTGTGTTAGTGATATTGTTACATTGAGTTCTAGTCCCTTGATTTTTAGCTGCTCTGCCCTTTTCAGGCTAACCTTTGTATGTCGAGCTTTTCAGACGACCTTGAATAGCTGTTTTTGCGTACCAATTCTTTGCATGCCAGTCTTTGATTTTTGTATGTTGTTCCTTGTATATATGAGTGCTGAAAACATAGGCGCTATTATCACCAATTTGTTTAGGGATGTTGTGGCGGTACACACATGTACACATGTGCACGTGTGTATACGCAATTTCCTGTAATCACCTGTGTTATTATTCGGTTCAGGACGTTGAGGCGGTGTACACCTGTATATTATATACAAGTGTACACCCGAAAACGCCGATAATGTTCGTCCATGGAAATAGATACACTGATAAGAACAGATACCATCGCTGTTTATTTTATATATGACATCGATGTTGGGATTAACTATAATATTTTAGTTTATATTGAAATTATTTTACTTGAACTATGATTTAATTTTGACTCGAATATTTTGTGTTTTACATGAAATGCTCAGGTCAGACCCGAGCAGTACAAATTAGGAGATTATAGCTTGAGATTCGAAGATTGGCAAAGCCGTGGATTCCAAAAGACGCACACTCTGAAGATTTTTAACAGTAAATGTTTCTTTGTATTCAAACTATATTTCATTCCGCTTTTTAAAGAAAAGTTTTGTATTCAAAAATTCTGATTATAAATAAAAGTTATATTCTGCTGTTCAATGCTGTGTTATTTATTTATTTAGTATTTCTGTGTTAATTCTGTCGTTAAACTTTGTAAGCTAAATAACGATCCATCGATTTGAACGTTTTAAGTTGGTTTAATCACCAATTTGAAGCGGTCAAAAAGGCAGGACATTTCACGACCCATCATCTTGCCTCACACCACAGGCTTCTTCAAAGCTTCTCACCACGTTGCCAAGACCCACGATCCATGGTCTATCAACCCGCGATCCAACTTCACAACATAGTCCACCCCCAAAGCTCCATTGGGCTTCACTCACGGTCCACGACCCATTTCCCCTATCCATCACAAAGCTTTGGTCCTCATACTTCCCACACTTGGACAGATCCATGCGATCACAATCAGGCCGACCCACATAACCCATGACCTGATCCATCACAAGCTGACCCAAGCTATCTCGACCCGGTCCAGTTTTCACCAAGCTTTCACACAATGCTTCTTCCTGATGATTTTGGTCGACCCGTCCCATGTTATGGGTCGTAGACCACCATCTTCTTCCTGCAACCCATCACAGAATTGGAGTTTGGAGCTTAAACTTTCTAGATCTCCTTGACTCCTTCGCTAGGTTTTGTCCGATTCCGACCAGCCGAACCTTCGATTTACTCCGACCAACCAACATAAGCTTTCAAGACGAACTTCTATTCATATAATTCATCCAAAACATTCATTTTTAACCAAACAATCAATAGCACAACAAACAATCATCATACAATCATTAGCATAGAAAATAATCATCATACAATTATACCAAATTCATCAAATCATGATAAAATGATTTAGGAATCAATAATTGGATCTAAACTTGCATATAATTTATAATGGACATATGATTTCAATGTTAACATATGAATTTACCGTTATAATTAACTATATTAGATCCTATGGTGTGATATGAATTCAAATTATATTTACGTTGATTAGATCTGGGTGAATATAACTTGTATGGATGAAATTAAGGACAAACGAACCCATATACTCGATTGAATCCGTGTGAGAGATGATTATCACTCACCAATCCCCAAAATAACCACAAATCAACAATCTCTAATCATGGAAAATGAAGAACGGCCTCCAAGTCAATCCAATTGATGCCACCTACTCCTCCTCGATGTTGAACTTTAATCCTAGTTCACAAATCTATAAATTAAAATGGAATGGATGTGTATTTGATTAGGCCTGAAAATCACAGGCACCCAACCAAATGAGGAAGTGAAGAGACTAAACAATTTTGTTTACCCCTACCCTCTTATTTATAGCCAACAGCCCCTAGCTCAATGGGCCTCACTAATCAGCCCAGTAATGACTAATTAGCCTGTTCTAAAAAGAAGCAACACTAAACCGACAATTTCTCCCAAACCGCTCAGCCAAATCCTTAATGCGACCACTCTACGGAATCAGAAACGCCATTCTCGGTCCTATGAGATCGATGCCAACTCCTGGTCCGATCTCATTCAAAATATATGTCCTAAACAAACAAAATTGGTAAAAATCATGGACATGTTCCACATTCACATGAACAACACATCAAAAGATGAGAATGATTCAACCCTTGGAGAATTAAATAAATTTTTTTTATGGTCCTTCAGTATATAAATGCGGGTTGTTACATTCTACCGCCTTTAGGAATTTCGCCCCCAAAATCCCAAGCAAGCACAAGAACTATTCTACATGCCTACCATCCACGAGCGGCCAATCTACCATCCAATATAGCATCTAACAAGCCATGCAACCATAGCACTAACCTAGCATGCAGAACTGTTATAATAGTACAAGTTACCATGGTATAAGGGTTACAAGATATCTGGGTCATACCATATGAAGAGTTTTAGATGGGTCGCCTTCATACTCTCTTCTGTTTCCTATGTACAATCGTCAACATCCTCCCCCCATTGTATCTTCACTAGCTTAACCACCTTCCTCCTAAGCTATTTCGTGTAATTCCCTACAACTCTAAGTGGCTTACAAGGCCTTGAAACTATATGGATTTGACTTCTAAATCTTTACACTGATTCAGAGATGTCACCACATTCAAATCGTGCACATACTTTTGTAGAAAAGACACATGAAAAACATTGTGTACACTCAACATCTTCTCAGGTATAACCAATCTATAGGCAAGCTTCCCAATTCGCTCGACTATCGGAAATGGACCAACGAATCTTAGAGCTAACTTTCCTTTATTTCCGAATCAAACAATGATCTTTAAAGGTGAAATCTTAACAAAAACCATATCACCAACATCGAACTCCAAATCCTTACAACGCTTATCGGCGTAACTTTTCTGATGGTCTTGGGCCGCCTTCATTCATTGTAGAATGGCCTCAATACAATCTGATGTTTCTCTTATCGTCTCAGGCCCAAGCATCAACTTATCCCCAATCTCTAACCAACAGGCTGGAAAATTACATGGTCTACCATACAACGCCTCGTATGGTGCCATTCCAATGCTTGACTGGTAACTGTTATTATATGAAAAATCAACCAAATATAGATGGTCTTCCCATGATCCCCCGAAATCTAGTGCACAAGCTCTAAGGAGATCCTCCAATACTCGATTCACCTGCTTAGTTTGACCATCAGTTTGGGGATGATAAGTCATACTCAAACATAGCTCGGTTCCCAAACACTCTTGCAAAATTTTCCAAAATCCATTAGTGAACAATGAGTCTCAATCACTCACTATACTCTTCGGGATACCGTGGAATCGAACTATCCATTTAATGTATAGCTCGGCCAACTTTGATGTTGTCTCAGTGGATCTGACAGGAACAGACCTTACACTTTTGATCAAGCGATCCACTATGACCCAAATCCCTTCATTTCCTGCCCTGGTCCTAGGTAGTCCATCGATAAAATCCATCGATACTTGCTCTCATTTCCACGTAGGAACTTCCAATGGATGAAACAATCCACTCAGCTTCTTTTGTTCAGTGTAACAACCCACTTTTTCCGCACAGTTTAAGCCAACATCTAACAACCAATGTCAACTCAAATTGCATACAAAAGCTGATAGTTAGGAGAAAGAAATTAGAAGGTGAGAGTAGAAAGAAATATTAGAATAGAAGAATAAGAAGATCAGAGTCTCACAGAGGAATGGACAAAATATAATATATCAAATACTTAATACAAAAAGAAAACTGTATACTACAACATCAGAGTATACATACATTTCAATACAACACACAACAGAATAATATAATACCAGTAAATATGGCTATACGTCTCGACTCCAGCTCCTCTTATGAAGCTCCAAGCGAAACCTAACCTGATAATATACACGGTCTGACCCGAGCACATTTGAAGCAAAGCAAAATTCATCCAGATCAGTCTGGAATACTTTCAATGATAAATTCATATGACAAACAATTTTCTTAACTTTAGAAAACCCTTTCGAAAGAAAAGGATAATAGTAAGACCTGCCCACACATAAACACGGACAATTTTTACCTTACTATAACCCAAAACATTTTTGATATAGAAAAATCAAGTGACATTGTAATAGTGTTTACTAAATCATAAATAAATAACCATCTAGAAGAACGCTTGCATCTCAAACTCTACATATTCATTATAAAATCAAAAACTGCAGGGCGCTTATTGGAGATTGGATTCCAACTATGACAAGGTATGGGACCACCTTCCGATCAGTATACTTTAAAGGGGATATACTGGGGTTCAACAAGAACAACTTGCAACTCGGCCACACATAACCGACCACTCATTCGGCTTGAGTGTATCGAACATATTATCACCTTACGGATTTATGGATCCACCGTACTTCCATGGAGAAACAAAAATGAAATAAGAACAAAAATGAATTTTCTCTAGATGGTGACAATATACCCTGCTTGGGAATGATCCACCTAGCCAAGTTGTCTGCTCATTTTTTTTCATTTCCCGGTTGTAAGGCTGAAGGTCACATTTTACCTTTACAGAGAACGTCTCATTATCTTTGAATGCCACATCGTCAGATCCGTCAAATCACTAATTGACGTTCACAAATACTCTGGGTGTTAAGCAAGAGAATTTCTCCGCCACCAAACTTGGTATATTTGTAAAAATCAACGTACGTGATTCTTAAGGAAATACATTGTCAGACATTCGTTTATACAAGTCATCCAGGAACAAGATGAACCAAAGGCACCCTCCTACTGCATCCTAGGAATCACCCTATAGATCAGTAGCGAGTAGCCCTTGCAATCCACATGTTCCAACCATAATAGAGCCACATTGTATCTCTTGGGAGCAACCCAGAGATTTAAGTATTTCTTCCATATTATGGAAGTCTACGGCCTTCAATTTCTCCATCTTCATTCACTGCAAGTTATTTCGTACGCAACGTTGATTCGAAGTGGTTTTGGGTCTAGTTTCCATCCCGGTCTCTTTGAAACAACATGTCCAAAGGTCCAATAATATAATCATTGATAGTTGGGTTTTTAACAATCAATTCACACAGTATGGTTAAGTATATTGGCAGCTCAAATCCATTACTTAGAATAATTCATTGAAACTATTACATTAATTCTTAAAAATCGATGTTTTATATTGTCTTGTCTCTGTTGACCCGCTTTTTAGTCAAAGCAGGAATCTCTTCTCAACAATACGCTCAAGTGTTGGAAATACCGTCGGAAGATAGCAAGCGATTTGGTTGAAGTCGCATCACAAACAAATAATGGCCCGGAACTCCTACAAGATGACCTTTTCTGGGCCCGAAAACAGCAACTACGGAGCTGAGCTCTGTAACACTTGTAGCTCTCTAAATTAGCTTCAGTTTGAGCTTTGGTTCAGCTCAATCGGACTTACGGTTTGAAAGTTATGTCTGTTTCCGTGAACGCATACAGAACCGGAAATTTGGAATTTGGAAATTGGCTTGACCTCCCGGATCGGATCGGACCCGCTCCGACTCCACACTTCGAAGATGCTCAGACTTGGATTCCAGCTCACCTCGGTTCGGATCGGATCATCCGAACCCGACCCGCCTTACACACTGCACTGAAGTGCTTCCACTCTTCGGATCGAAGACACCAACTCGGTTCGGATCGGAAGTCCGAACCGACCCGCCTTGCACCAGATGTATAGAAACACGTCTTGCCTTCGGTTGGAATGCTCCGGATCGGTTCAGAAGGAAGAGGACCCGAACCGAACCGCTTCGACCTGCTGCTACACCTCAATTTTGACCTGTTCTCAAGGAGTAACTACTTCCTATTAATCCTAATCGGCTTACACCTGTCCTAGCACGATCTGAAGACCACGTTCTCCACTATCTCCGAGATGGCCTCTCCACACGCCACGTGCCCCTCCGATCCGATCCGATTCAGAGCACCTAGCTGCTTCTCTACACCTATAAATGCACCAGGAGATGGTCATTTCAAGTGACTTTTGGAACTCTAACTCTCCATGGCTTCAACTATGGTTCTTCGCAAGGCTATTGCATAACCTAAAAGTTGAATTCCACATTACAACACGAGGATTTCGTGTCTAATCTCCACTTCTTCATTGTAAACACGAGGATTTCATGTATAAACTGCAAACAAACAACATTGTAATAGCTTCTTAGGATTTAAGAAACTATGAAGTGGACGTAGGCTTGGATTGAGCCGAACCACTATAAAAATCTCGTGTGTCTCCTCTTATTTTACTGCTTTTTCTGTATTAATCTGTGATTGTGAGGTTTTCACATAGATTTTTGGGTGTTAGGCCCAGAATTCGGTCTAACATTTTGGCGCGCCAGGTAGGGGGGCACACGACAACTTCAACTTCTGCTTGGATTATTTGGCTATTGGATCAATGGTCAAGCGAAAGAAAGACGGAACCTTCTCTCGTGCTGAGGATGTTGGCACTAAAGGCACAAGGAACGAGGTAAGCCAGGAGGCTTCCTCTCATGAAAATCCATCAGCATACTTAACCAGAGATGAAATGGATGGCGTTCTCGCTGAATTGAGAACTCAAATGGCAAGGCAAGATGATCTCCTCCGCAAACAACAGGAGATGATCGACCAATTCTTCACTCGGATGGAAGGAAGGCCGAGCGACAATGCACAACTCACTGGAAATGGTACTGAAATGGCTCCAGCAGGAATAACAAACTGGATCGGTTCAGATCCGATCCGAACCGAGGGCCAAAATCTGAATCCAACGCAGATGGAAATGGGGGACATTCCCCACCGGATCGGTTCAGACCCGATCCGAACAGCAACCCTGCATGAGCCTGGGGGCAGCAGCCTCCCCTCTGGAAATCAAGGCTTCGCTCCTGTTCGACCTACATCCGCACCGGTTCGGGTCGGAAATACCACACAAATTCAGCATCAAGCTCCCCGGTTCGGAACAGGCGAACCTGTTTGGATCAGCACCTCCGATCCGAACCATGCACCTCTTCATAACTTCCCTCGCTTCTCCGAGCCGCAACAAGGGGGCACCTCCAAACCGAACCAGATGACCTGCCAAGCTCCTTATACTCTTCCACACTCTTCTGAACTCAACGCTGGGGGCACCAGCTCTGGCTTTAGCAGCTTGCAAAAGCTCTTTGAAGGCGATCGGCTCGCCAATCTCATTGAACGCCTTTCGAGAGGCCGCATTTATCAGAATGACATGGATGATGTCAATCACAATCCATTCACACAGGAAATCAGGAATTCCCGCAATCCTCCAGATTTCAAACTTCCACAACTGGAACCCTACAACGGCAGGGCAGATCCTACCGTGCACATAATGCGCTATAAACGGCATATGGAAGTTCAATCGGCGTCGGAAAACGTTATGGCTAAATGCTTTCCCTTCTTTTTGACTGATATTGCTGCTATGTGGTTTCGGCAGCTGGAATCTGAATCGGTCAATAGCTGGAACATGTTGGTCGCTCGCTTTATTGAACAATTTCGGGTCCATATCGCTCGACCCAAGAATGTAATGTCATTAACTACAATCAAGCAGAGGCCTAAAGAAACTCTGCGGTCATTTCTGGAAAGGTTCAACGTTGCAGCAGCATCAGTTGATCGACCTGAGCCATCCATGGTATTGGTGGCGGCAGTATCCGGCGTTCTAGACAACTCGGAGTTCAAAAAATCCTTGTACCGAGACAACCAAGGAATCTCAGCGAATTCTATCTTGAATCGGATAGGTTTTTGCGTGAAGAAGACGCAACGTCCGAAAAGAAAATTCTCGATGTTAACATGCTCAAAGACGGAGAACCGTCTGATTCTGGTAAAGGCAAAGGAAAAGCTACCGTCAAGAATGACTGCAACGCTCAGCCCCGGAGAGGGCCCAGATATGAAAAGTACACAGAACTCAATTCGTCACTAACGGACATCTACGTGAACACAAATGGTGACGTCTCCTATCCAAAGCCTCCCAGGAGGGAGCCATCGCAAAGAGAACGCGATTCTGGGAAATATTACATATTTCACGATATGGGCGGTCATGACACAAATGACTGTAGACACTTGCGAGATCTGATTGAGGAACGGGTTAGACGTGGAGAGCTACCCGAGTATGTGAAACAACCAACGGCGCCAGCACCTCTGCTACCACCACCTGCTCCCCGGAGAGGGAATGACCCTGGATCGAGCTCTCGCGGGCTCATCATCAACTGATCTGGATAAGATCAGCCTGGATTTCCTGCATTTCTTAGGATTTAAGATATGTTTCTTTGCTTTCTTTAGGTTTTCCGATTGGCTAAATCGGAGTACACACGTTCGGGGTTAGGACTTAGCTCCAAAGCGTGCTCTGGGCTCGATGACAAACCAATCAGGATTTGCTTTGGTTTTGTACTTTGAATTAAATAAGGGAGGACTTCCCGAGCATGGATTATGTTTGGAAAATTTAAGTGTCTTGTCAGGTTGTGGCAGGATTCTCAATCTTAACTAAAGTATGGCTTATACTTATCTCGAAACCCTTGGTACGGATTGTTCCTAGGGACGGACTATCTTGTCAGGCTTTGGCAAGTATAGCTCCATCTCGGTATGAGTATGGATTGTACTCCACTACATTTCTAAGTATGGATTATACTCTGGAATGGCTTATTGTCTTGCCAGGATTTGGCAAAGGAACTCAATAAAACTCGAGTATGGCTTATGCTCAGTTTGAACTTCCTGGTATGGATTATACCCGGAAGGTTAGGTCCCTCGTCAGGTTTTGGCAGGATGATTCGATCGTCCCTTGAGTATGGTTTATGCTCAAACAAACGCCCAAGCATGGTTTATGCTCGAAAGTGTAATCAGTTTTGTCAGGTTTTGACATACCCATTTGCTTTCTCTTCTTCGCAGGTATGGATTATACTTGCAACTGGCAGGCCCGGCGTGGCCTTGGATTTCTTGGATTATCCAGAACACATCTTCCTTCATTCAGCAAGATATGTTCTGAGGGGCAAAATTTTGACACGCTTTTTAGTCAAAGCAGGAATCTCTTCTCAACAATACGCTCAAGTGTTGGAAATACCATCGGAAGACAGCAAGCGATTTGGTTGAAGTCGCATCACAAACAAAGAATGTCCCGAAACTCCTACAAGATGGCCTTTTCTGGGCCCGAAAACAGCGACTACAGAGCTGAGCTCTGTAACTCTAGTAGCTCTCTGAATTAGCTTCAGTTTGAGCTTTGGTTCAACTCAATCAGACTTACGGTTTGAAAGTCATGCCCGTTTCCGTGAACGCATACAGAACCGGAAATTTGGAATTTGGAAATTGGCTTGACCTCCCGGATCGGATCGGACCCGCTCCGACTCCACACTTCGAAGATTCTCAGACTTGGATTCCAGCTCACCTCGGTTCGGATCATCCGAACCCGACCCGCCTTACACACTGCACTGAAGTGCTTCCACTCTTCGGATCGAAGACACCAACTCGGATCGGAAGTCCGAACCGACCCGCCTTGCACCAGATGTATAGCAACACGTCTCGCCTTCGGTTGGAATGCTCCGGATCGGTTCAGAAGGAAGAGGACCCGAACCGAACCACTTCGACCTGCTGCTACACATCAACTTTGACCTGTTCTCAAGGAGTAACTACTTCCTATTAATCCGGATCGGCTTACACCTGTCCTAGCACGATCTGAAGACCACGTTCTCCACTATCTCCGAGATGGCCTCTCCACACGCCACGTGCCCCTCCGATCCGATCCGATTCAGAGCACCTAGCTGCTTCTCTACACCTATAAATGCACCAGGAGATGGTCATTTCAAGGGACTTTTGGAACTCTAACTCTCCATGGCTTCAACTGTGGTTCTTCGCAAGGCTATTGCATAACCTAAAAGTTGAATTCCACATTACAACACGAGGATTTCGTGTCTAATCTCCTCTTCTTCATTGTAAACACGAGGATTTCGTGTATAAACTGCAAACAAACAACATTGTAATATCTTCTTAGGATTTAAGAAACTATGAAGTGGACGTAGGCTTGGATTGAGCCGAACCACTATAAAAATCTCGTGTGTCTCCTCTTATTTTGCTGCTTTTTCTGTATTAATCTGTGATTGTGAGGTTTTCACATAGATTTTTGGGTGTTAGGCCCAGAATTCGGTCTAACAGTCTCAAATCTCATTTGTTTCCATTACGTTGAGAACAATCACATATCTTTGTTTACTCAACTCCATTTCATTTCTTTATTTCTAAAACATCACTATATATTCGCCAAATCTCTTACGTTTCCTATACTTTGGAAAAATACCAGATGTATATTTTATTCAAAGGTATAAATAAATTCACATTTCAAACTTGAGTCAAACAATGTTAAATTATACATTGTTTTATTTAAATCCACTAAATCTGATTAACATTACAAAATCTTATCATGACGTTGCAATATTTCTCGTATAATAAACCAATTTCAATACCCTTACCGTTTCCAAACTAACACCATCCCTTGATAATAGCGAAGACGTTTAAGTTGGGTATTTTAGTTACCTCTCAGACCTTGACCGACAACGTTCTTATCTCAGAATAGATAAAAGTTTGAAACACAAACTTATCGTTCTACTTACTATCAATTCAGCTTACCATTTTATTCAAAACATGGTTTTAATAACCATTTATTTCATTTGCAATATTTATTCTCAAAATAAATATCTTTTACTTTTTATTCAAGTAAAACTAACTAACGCAAATTCTTTTGCTTTAAATCCCTGTAATATAACTCATTTTCATTTGGATTTATTTAAAAAAAAAACATGTACAAAGTTCTTACCTTTGCAAATCTTCTTCTAATTAAAAATCATTTCACTTAATCTAATTCTTTGAATAATAGATTATTTCATACTCGTCGCTTGAGTTTTAACTTCGTTTACGAAACTTGTACTAATCTATTAATCTTCCTCCTTTGAAAATCACATTTCAAATTTCCTTCATTTTACTTAATGTAAAATCGTACTTAATCTTTGCATGAGCTTATCGGTCTCTCTTGTCGAATCTTTTACTACAACCCATTTCACATCCTTTTTATTTTAGTAATCAAGTCTTACATTAACTTTAGTATAATATAGCTCTCAGCATAATTTGATTTAAGTTTCATTCCAAAACTAGATTCTTCTTAATTGATTCCCATAAAAATAAATCACTTTAATTATTATTATTACTAATAATAAATTTCATTATTAACTGAAATAAAAATAGTTTACTTCATCAAAATATATATTAGCTAATCACTTACCGATATTATTAAATGATAATTAGTTCATTAATGATTTATCAGTCGATCAACAACTTTAAATATCATTAAATAAAAATACAATTAATATTTAATAAATACTATAAAATCAATATTCGCTAAACCATTTTCATTAGATTAATCAAAAACCGATCAATCTAACTATCAACTCTAATTAAACAGTTGACTTGGTCAACTTAAAACATCAGCTATTTATTAACTGATTTCACTTACTTCTCTCATTAGATTAATATAATTAATCTAATTATGTTGCTTAACTATTTCTCAAAACAGTAATTTCCAAATATTATCCACAGGTTCAATTTATTGAAACCGTTTATAAACATTGACTATTTTAAAAAAATTATTTTAAATAGAAATATAATTTAAAATTTTAACTTCAGTTATAAAAATAAATTTTGTAATTTCAATTACGTCAATTCGCTTGACGGCGAACTAACATTTTAAAAACATCGTTTCAGATCGGTTGCTGCCAATAACTTAATCAATACCGTCTATTGATTAAAAACATTACATCAAGGTTGAATTTAAATTCAACGTTCAATATCCAATCAATAATCAACACCCAATCAGGATATAATGTCATTTGGGGTAAACAGTTTATATTTGAATAATATGGAAAAAATAAACACATAAAAAATATTTTGAGGAATCCGGTCGGATCCCTCCAACCTGTTCTTCCCTGCATCACAAATCATGATAATACTCGATAATAATATACAAAAGGAATATTTTAATCAAACTATCTAATGCGACATATTATAGATGTTGACAACCATTTAACAAGCAATAAGCAACCAACGCATTCAATCATCCAATTATTACTATTAACGATGAATTATATTTTTATATGAATTTAACATCATAAAATTCCAGAAAGCGTGAGAATTGACTCACATTTGTTTTCGACAATCGATTCGTGCGTTGTTTCGTTTAATTTTAAATAGACGTTTAAAGTTAAACAAAAACTCGATTGATTCCAATCCCTTCCGAACCTGCATTCCAGCATAATACTTTTCTCTGTGATTCCAGCATGTCCGGTTTTGCGCAATTCTGATAACATACGGACAAGCTATCGTCATTACGATCTTTGATTTAAATTAAATAGATTTTGCCTTCAATTAAATTAAAAATCTTAACACCCTAATTAATTGGCCACCTCAGTAACCCCTTATTTAATTCACCTGTTTATTTTCTTCGGCCTTCATGAAATCTCGATTCACCTATGCACTCCTATATTCCTTCTTTAATTACACACTTTCGAAACTTCCAGGAACCATGCACCAGCAGTCACTTCTATCCCTCTGTCCACCCTCCTTCACTCTGATTTTTTTCTTCTATAGCCAAAGCTCACATTGCAAACACACGACCCACCTTCCCTAAATCTTGCTTCTCCTCTTCCAAACAATATCAAAACTGCCTGTACACGTCGATACTCCTTTCTAAGTACCCACCTTTCTTCGATTTCCACCACACTCCTTGTACCGTTCACCAAGACACACACCTCCCCCATCGACGACCCCCCATACTCCGTCCTACCACCTGATCCTCTTTTCAAAAATTTCACAAACCTAAGCTACCTCGTTCATCCAAAACTGCATCGCCTAGGGCCCACTTCACGCCGTTAGACCGCCCCATGTCAATCGTCGGTCTCTCAGCTTTGATCCTCCTCTGTTCTAAGCTTCTATTGTCAACCATAGCCATGGTTACACTCCTTTGAACGCCTGTTGTTCGGTACATTGCCGCCGCCCAACGAAGATGCTAGAGTCCTCATGCTTCTGGCCGCAAGTAGGTCTCGCCACGACAGTCCTAATTCCTTCAAACTCCACTGTCAACTCGAGCACCACGAAAATCACCCCTAAATATTTGCTATTCGAACTTGATTTTCGGTGGTTAACCATTTGATTCCTTTCCTAGTTTTAATTAGAATAGGAATATAGCTGCACAATTTATAATAGCAGTGAGGAGAACGAAAGAATTTTTTTCTTATAAAGAATGGGTTTCTGGTTTGAATGGAAAAAGAGAGTGAAGTAATTGGATATATATATAGGCTATAGCTGAGTCTTCCAATGGAAGGAAACACACATGCTATTCACATTTTGGACAAAAGGAATGGGAGCAACATTCACATGAATTTATGATTAGAGAGCTTCTTTTAGATGTGTGTGGGCATGCTTAATAAATTCTTGAGGTGACCAAAGATTTTTCTGTTGAGGTGACCAAGGATATTTTATCGAAAGCGACTAACGATTTTTATTTCGTGCTTATCGCTATTTCTAAACATTGTTTGTTGATTCCACTACTCACGTATGAACTTCGTTCGCGAAGAGAATGGATGTCATCGTACAATTTGACGTTACAGTCCTAATGAAACTTGTTTCATTGAAACCCAAGTCTGTTTGCTCAAACGACGCTCATTTGCGTCCAAATCGTCGTTTTATTTGCATTTATTTTTGTTATGCTCACAAAATAACTCCAATTGGTGTGAAACTTGAAATCTAAAAATAATTAGCTATTACAGTTTTAATAAAATTTATTTTGTTGAAAAGGGAGACCGTTTCAAAAAAGTCCCTTTTTAAGGGTTCAAAATAAATTAAAATAAATCAATTTTAAAATACCTCAATACAATAATATTAAAATATTATAATCAGACATACTCGAACAGAATTTCATATAATACCAAAATAAAATACTTCGGGTTGAGTTCCAAGTCAAAAGGATATTCAAAATATTAAAAACCCTTTATTTTTATATAATAAATCGTTATATTATATAAACGAATTCCATAGCGACTATTTGAAAATTAATTTGGACATAAAATAAAATCTACAATATTAAAACTCAATTTTTCTGCTTCATTAGAAAATTATTATCCAATAAATTTAGATGTTTCTTGTTTTGAAGAAATCAAACTTATTTGGAATCTTGTATAACCAATTGAAGTTCAAATGTCATATTACGAACTACCGCGCCGTTGCAGCTCGTTTTATTATAAAATTACGAATTAAATGTTCAAATATCGTTTAATAAACAAGTACATTAATAAAATTAAATATAAACTTTAAAAAATCCTATTATATTACCAAATCATACAATATTGCAAATTCAACCAATTTCGACTATTTCGAAATTAAATTATTATTTTTTTATTTAAACTAATAAAATATTCAAAATTATTGAATTCAAACCGTTTTAAATCCAAATCAAAATTTGAAACAAATTTTAAATATTAAATTAAATGGTTAAAAATCTAGGTCATTACATTCCTTCCCCCTTAAAAGAATTCTGCCCTCGTAATTACTAAGAATCAGAAATTTTCAAAAATCCAACTAAAAACTTCACTTCCACTTTCTAAACTTCTAGTTTTAATCAAACCAGTTAATTTTAATTGAAAAACAAGTTAATTTCTGTTGAAAACAAATTCCAAAAATTTCCAAAAGGATTTGAAATTTTTCTAACACTTTAAATTTTGGAATTTTTTTGGCAGAGTCTCCTCTATACGGAGTGACTTCTACAATATTGCAGGAACAAAAATAAAACCATCGACTCACACGGTCGGAAAATCAATTCAAAACCCAAATCAAAAACCAAAAATTTATATTCTGCGTAGGCGTATCTTTTTGTGAGCGTTATCATAGGATAAGCGATTAGCTATCAGTTATACTTGAGCTTTCTTAATTATTATGCAACTCTAATCAACTGGATTCAATCAGCTCCAGAATTCTATTGGACAGGTTTTAAAAATAGATTATTCTCTGAACTTGCTTTTATCTCAGACAGAATTCATAAGTTTTGATAACCATACCAATTAGATTCAAACATCCATTCCAGTTCATTAAATTTCAAGTATTTCTATTCTCAAATCAAGTCAAATTCTTACCGACTTAACTTATATTTTATTTCAATTTCAACTTTATACGATATACTCAACATAAGTTAAATTAAATATTCATATTTGAAATTATCTTTTGGGTAAATCCTTTCAATTCCATAATCAAATCCATTCAAATCAACCAATCAAGCCAATACAGGTTTCAAACAACTAATCAATAAACTGAGAGAATTATTTTCCATTTTTTTCTATACAAAAATATGTTTTGGATAAAATTATTTCATTTACTCTCTTTACCAAATAATTTAAAAATAATTTTATATTCAAATTAAAAATACATGTACTTATATATATATACACACACACACACTCTCGAACTCAATCTAGGGTATTACAAACCCCATCTCTATTGAGTTACTCCACAGAGCCAAGGTTACTACTAAACCTTATGCTCTAATACCACTGTAACAACCCACTTTTTCCGCACAGTTTAAGCCAATATCTAACAAGCCATGTCAACTCAAATTGCATAGAAAAGCAGATAGTTAGCAGAAAGAAATTAAAGGGTGAGAGAAGAAAGAAATATTAGACTAAGAAGTTTAGAGTCTCACAGCGGAATGGGCAACATAAAATATATCAAATGCTTAATACAAAATGAAAACTGTATTTTACAACATCAGAGTATACATACATTTCAATGCAACACACAGTGGAATAATAAAATACCAGTAAATATGGCTACACGTCTCAACTCCTGCTCCTCTTCTGAAGATCAAAGCAAAACCCAACCTGATAATATACTCGGTATGACCCGAGCACATTTGAAGCAAAGCAAAATTCACCTAGATCAGTCTAGAATACTTTCAGTGATAAATTCATATAACAAACACTTTTCTTAATCTTAGAATACCCTTTCGAAAGGAAAGGTAATTGTAAGACTAGCCCACACAAAAACACGGACGGTTTTTACCTTACCATAACCCAAAACATTTTTGATATATCAAAATCCAGTGATATTATAATAGTGTCTATCAAATCACAAATAAATAACCATCAAGCAGAACACTTGCATCTCATGCTCTACATATTCATTATAAAATCAAAACCATAGGGCACTTATTGGAGATTGGATTCCAACTATGACAATGTATGGAACTACCTTCCGATCAGTGTACTCTAGAAGGGGTATACACTGGGGTTCAACAAGAACATCTTGCAACTCGACCACATATGACCGACCACTCATTCATCTTGAGTGTGTCGAATATTTTGTAACCTTACAACTTTATGGATCCACCGTACTTCCACGGAGATACAGAAACGAAACAAGAACAAAAATGAACTTTCTTTAGATGGTGACAATATACCCTGCTTGGGAATGACCCACCTAGCCATGTTGTCTACCCGATTTTTGTCATTTTCCAGTTGTAAGGTTTGAGGTCACATTTTACCTTTCCAGAGAACGTCTCATTATCTTTGAATGCCATGGCGTCAGATCCATCAAATCACTAATTGACGTTCACAAATACACTCCGGGTGTTAAACAAGAGAATTTCTCCGCCACTAACTTTGTATATTTGTAAAAATCAACATACGTGATTCTAAAGGAAATACTCTATCAGACATTCGTCCATACAAGTCATCCAGGAACAGGATGAACCGAAAGCACCCTCCTACTGCATCCTTGGAATCACACTATAAATCAGTAGCATGTAGCCTTTGCAATCCATATGTTCAAACCACGACAGAACCACAGTGTATCTCTTGGGAGCTACCCAGGAATTCTAAGTAGTCCTTCCATTTTATGGAAGTCTACGGTCTTCAATTTCTCCATCATCATTTGCTGCAAGTTATTTTTGTACGCAACATTGATTCGAAGTGATTTTGAGTCTAGTTCTCATCTCGGTCTCTTCAAAACAACACGTCAAAAGGTCCAATAATATAATCATTGATAGTTGGGTTTTTAACTATCAATTCACATAGTATGGTTAAGTATATTGGCAGCTTAAATCCGTTTACTTAGAATCATTCATTGAAACGATTACATTGATTCTTAAAAATCGATGTTTAATATTTTCTTGTCTCAAATCTCTTTGTTCCCATTACATTGAAAACAATCACATATCTTTTTTTACCCAACTCCATTTCGTTTCTTTATTTATAAAACATCACAATATATTCGCCAAATCTCTTAAATTTACTTTACTTTGGAAAAACACCATATGTATATTTTATTCAAAGGTATAAATAAATTCATATTTCAAACTTGAGTCAAACAATATTAAATTAAACATTGTTTTATTTAAATCCACTAGTTCTGATTAACATTACAAAATCTTGTCAATGACGTTGCAATATTTTCTCTTATAATAAACCAATTACAATACCCTTACCATCTCCAAACTAATACCATCCCTTGATAATAGTGAAGTCGTTCAAGTTGGGGTATTATAGTTACCTCTTAGACCTTGACCGACAACGTTCTTATCTCAGAATAGATAAAAATTTGAAACACAAACCTATCATTCCACTTACTATTAATTCAGTTTTCCATTTTATTCAAAACATGGTTTTAATAACCATTTCTTTCATTTGGCGTATTTATTCTCATAATAAATCTCTTTTACTTTTTATTCAAGTAAAACTAACTAACACAAATTCTTTTTCTTTAAATCCCTATAATATAACTCATTTTCATTTGGATTTATTTTTAAAAAAAACATTTACTAAGCTCTTACCTTTGCAAATCTTCTTCTAATTAAAAATCATTTCACTTAATCTAATTCTTTGAATAAAAGCTTATTTCTTACTCTTCGCTTGAGTTTAACTTCGTTTACGAAACCTAAATTAATCTATTTATCTTCCTCCTTTGAAAATCACATTCCAAATTTCCTTCATTTTACTTAGTGTAAAATCTTACTTAATCTTTGCATTAGCTTATCCATCTCTCTTATCGAATCTTTTACGACAACCCATTTCACATCCTTTTATTTTAATAATCAATTCTTATATTAACTTTAGTATAATATAGTTCTTAGCATAATTTGATTTAAGTTCCGTTCCAAAACTCGATTCTTCTTAATTAATTCCCATTAAAATAAATCACTTTAATTATTATTATTGATAATTAACTTCATTATTAACTGAAGTAAAAATAGTTTACTTCATTAAAATTTATATCAGCTAATCACTTACTAATATTATTAAACGATAAATACTTCATTAATGATTTATCAATCGATCAACAACTTTAAATATCACAAATTAAAAGGTAATTAACATTCAATAAATATTATAAAATTAATTATTCGTTAAACCATTTCCATTAGATTAATCGAAAACCAATCAATCTAATTATCAGCTCTAATTAAACAGTTGACTTTGTCAACTTAAAACATCAGTTATTTATTAACTTATTTCACTTACTTCTCTCATTAGATTAATATAATTAATCTAATTATGTTGCTTAACCGTTTCTCAAAACAGTAATTTCCAAATGTTATCCACAGGTTCAATTTATTGAAACCATTTATAAACATTGACTATTTTAAAACTTTTATTTTAAATAGAAATATAATTTAAATTATTTACTTCAGTTATAAAAATAAAATTTATAATTTCAATTACGTCAGTTCACCTGACGGCGAACTAACGTTTTAAAAACAATGCTTTAGATCAATTACTGCCAATAACTTAATCATACCGTCTATTGATTAAAAACATCACATCAAGGTTGAATTTCAATTCAATGTTCAATCTCCAATTAATAATCAACATCCAATCAGGATATAATGTCATTTGGGTAAACAGTTCATATTTGAACAATATGGAAAAATAAACAACATAAAAATATTTTGAGAAATCCAGTCGGATCCTTCTAACCTATTCTTCCATGCATCACAGATCATGAGAATATTCGATAATAATATACAAAAGGAATATTTAAATCAAACCATCCAATACGACATATTATAGATGTCGACAACCATTTAACAATTAATAAGCAACCAAGGCATTCAATCATCTAATTATTACTATTAACGATGAATTATATTTTTATATGAATTTAACACATCATAGAATTCCAGAAAGCGTGAGAATTAACTCTCATTTTTTTCGACGATCGATTCTGCGTCGTTTCATTTAATTTTAAATAGACATTTAAAATTAAACAGAAACTCGATTGCTTCCAATCCCTTCCAAATCTACACAGCAACATAGTACTTTCCTCTACGATTCCAACATGTCTGGTTTTGTGCAATTCTGACAACATACAGACAAGCTATAGTCATTACGATCTCTGATTTAAATTAAATAGATTTTGACTTCAATTAAATTAAAAATCTTAATACCCTAATTACCGGGCCACCTTAGTAACCCCTTATCTAATTCACGCGTTTAGTTTCTTCGACCTTCATGAAATTTCGTGAGATGACCCAAACTTCCCCGTTCAGGAAAGCCCGGATTGAGTTGAGAACACGACAAATCAGAACACAAACAGAAGAACATTTCATTGTTTATTACAACAATTTACATCAGAGTACAAGAATATATAGAATATGAACGAATAAAATACACTTGATAATTATCAGAGATTTACAAATTACAATGCAGCGGAAAAATAATACATAACACAATTGAAACAAATACATGGATACAGAGCTTTCTGAATATCATTCCAGCTGTAAAACAGGATCCTGTGAATATAAATCAGCAAAATCAAAACTACTAGCTGCCTGTGTGGAAAATAGGGCACCCAGATTTTAGGTTAAAACAATAAACTCTAGGTCATTCATGTGACTGGTGTGAGAACTAAAACAGTTATTAAATCTTTACTTTAAAAATAAAGTAAATTAAGGGACCACGCCGTATAACACGGAATGTGTAAAGACCCGCAAATTCCCCGCCCTTTGGATCGATCATAAACCACACAGGTCTGACCCAAAAAGTGAAAATCTACGAATACTTTAACTTTAGGAATACAACATATTAAAACAACAACAGAAGACTTTTATAACATATCATATAATGTTACATCAGAGTACAGAATATCAGAGTACATTGAATAAAAAAAACAGCGGAAGAATAAGTTACAATAATTAAAATATATTGCAGCGGAAGAAACACAGCGGAAGACTCTCTATCTCTGGACACAGCTTTAAGCTTCAACCCAGAATCCTGCTTAATATATCTGCAAAAATAGCTACTCGACTGCCCGTGTGGAAAATATGGGCACCCGAGTTTGCCAGTGGACAAACTACAGGTCAGTCATGGGACTGGTATGAGAATTCTACTTAACCTATATAATATAATAAGGCTAATCACAGGACCACGCCACTTTCGCGGAACGGGTTTTCTCCTATAGATTTCCAGTGCATAAAGTAAAGTAAATCGTAGAATAACGCAACGTCTTTTTGAAAAATGAAACCATTATAAGACCCAGGTCCTATCACACAATGTCACGCAAGCCGGAGGATAGGGTTTTACCTTATAATGGTCAAGAAATGCTTGATACGATAAACACGGTATTATATAATAATAATGTGCAACCAATTTGAAATACATCAAAATAAATGTATTAATCCTAGACGGCATGAGTGCCCCATCCAACTATGTCGCCATATATAGGTATACAATCAAAACCGCGTGATGTCGTATTGGAAATTTGGGTTTCCATCTGAGTCAAGGCTAGGGAGGAGATCCTTACCGATTCGAGACACTCTAGCAAATGCCCCAGGACTGGTACTCTGTCCAACCCTTGGATCCTGCAGGGCCGGTCCACACTTACTTTTGTGGATTAGAAATGCCTGAACACACGTTCCCCGGTCCTTTTGGACCTATAATACGGCCAGTGGCGACCGCATAAACCGAGGCCTTGAAAAATCCAACAACCACAATGAATAAATGCCAGCGCTGGTAGGTCCTTGGCACCACTCTAGCTAGAGAGAAACGTGTGCACTCCCTACATTCCCTTCTCCCGTTTTAGAATCTACCGGGCTGTGAGGCTCGCGAAGTCACGTTACACAAAGCTATGCCTAAATAGACTATGCTTTGATCATCCCACAAGGCTCTGCTTTGCAACAATAAGCCTTGATCAAGTGCAACTTGGCATACCAAATCAACAACTCATATCATGCGATCGGTAATTATTTAACATACAAAAGGGTGTTAAGCAAGAGAATAAATCCTCCGCCACCATGCATTTATATATTAAATAAAAACCAATTTAATTACATGAAATAAATTTCAATGTCAGGCATGCTATCCATTTACAAGTCCGTTTTGGGTCTGAACGAAACAACGTATCCGTCGATCTCCAGTACGTCTGGAAGATCATCACCTTTTACCTTGCCTTGGGGGATCAGTCCCAATTCAAGATATCGGTCATCATCAACCAAACGATGTGAAGTTCTCAGGTCTTCAGTCACCGTCTTCATCTTCGACTCTTGATCGTCGTGATGGTTATTTATAATGGGTTAGACCCGGTCTTTCTGAATAACTCGCGTATTTGTAATTAAAACCAACCATACGCCACATTCCAACTTTGAATATCCTTTTAAATAAAAATTATTATTTATGTTAAAAGGTTATCATTAATTTTATCAAAGATAAAATAAATTACATTTTAATCTTTCTAAAAAGATTTATTAATATTCCAATTTTGATTTTTAATACAAAAATCATTATTACAAGATTATTGATTTTAATATGCCAATCTTGTCTTAAATTGGATTAAAGAACTATTGTTATTTAAAACACAGTTCACGATAAACCCAAAACCAACTTTCAAAATATGGAATTTCTACAGAAATCAAATCAACAAATAATCGTTATAAATTTCTGTATCGGACTAATATTATAAATGGAATAACGGCAAAGCCTCTTAAATTCCATATATAATATCGGTCTTCTTTTACAGAAGCCCATCTCGATTATTATCAATCGAATTTCCACTTAATTCCAATTTAATATATTAATTTGGAAAAGTCTGATTTTAGAAAATCTACTTTTAAATTTATAAAATAGATTTATAAATTTCAAATAGTAATTTCAATGTAAATTGGATTAAAGGATAAATGTTATTTAAAACATCGTCCACTGCAAATCCAATTCACATATCAATCACCAAACATAATTGTTAAGATCTAATAATCTTAAATAAAAGGTTTATCCTAAAGATATTAATTCATTACTATATAAAAAAACATATTTTAAAATAATCAATAAAATATTCTATATATAAAAGATTCTGAATGTAAAATATTCTTTATAATACAAAATCTTTTATTTTACAAAAATCCTTTTATTATATAAAAATTCTTTATTTAAAAAGGAATTCTGCATTGGAATGCGACTCAACCATGTACCATATAATTTGGGTCATATGGGTTTCATACATTTCATGTATAGGGTAATAACAGGAAATAATCCTCAATCCATCCATTAACAACCAGAGTGACAATGTCAACTGTGTGAGCATTAAAATGAAACAATAACGCTCATCGCAGCCTGTCGATCAATCGATAGACATATAATTAAACATTGGGATTTGTGTCAGTCAAGTATCGTCCTAATACCCGTGTGGGGTTTTCAGCCAACAACAGTTCATATAACTAAATAAATACAGAATTGGTTAATAGGTTTAACCAATTTCAATTTCACTAAACATGTCACTTATATCGAGTAAAATATATTTTACTCGTATGACTTCCCTATATACTTCTAAAGTCACATAAACAGTAATTTATTTATATAGCTTTATTGCGGATGACAAATGGAATATAAATTCCATTATTCTTTATTTGTATGAAGTTTCATAACAATACTTTTCAGTGTATATTTTGACCAACAATACAATTGTATATTAGAATATAAATTCTAATGCAAGTTTTGCAAATAAAAATTGGATTTTATATTTGCGTATAAATTCTACTGTATATTATGCAAATAAAAGTGATTCTTATATTTTCACATAATTTCTGTTTTCAACAAAGATGAGTAAAGTGATACACTCATTTTGTTAGCAATTCTATTTCAACAAATACAGTGTAGATAAAAGTGTATTTCTAATCTTGTACTTTTATTTGTACATAAAACACAAATAAAAGTGTATCTCATGTATTTGTCTTTTTATTTGACCAAAACAATGTTAATAAAAATGTTCTTTTATATCTTGTACTTTTATTTAACAAAACAATGGTAAATAAAATGTCTTTTTAACTCTTTTACTTTTATTGAACAAAACAATGACAAATAAAAGTATAATTTTCTTTCTATGCTTTATTTGCATCTAAAAAAGCAAATAAGAAATATAACTCTCTTTTTACTTTTTCTTTACAATAGAAAATGTAAATAAAATGGTTCACACAATTTTGTTCTTTTTCTTTACAATAGAAAATGTAAATAAAAGGATTCACATTATTTTGTTCTTTTTCATTTACAATAGAAAATGTAAATAAAAGGATTCACATTATTTTGTTCTTTTTCATTTACAATAGGGAATGTAAATATGTGTATTTCTAAATTCCATTCTTCTTATTTACATAAGAAAATGTAAATAATTGTAATTTCAAATTCCATTCTTTTTACTTACATAAGAAAATGTAAATAATATATTTTTCTAAATTTTATTCTTTTTATTTACATAAGAGAATGTAAATAATTGCATTGTATATGCGATGCGAATTTCACGTCTTTTAATTACATAAGAATGTAATTTTCCATATCATGCGAATTCTCAAATTTCTAGTTACATATAAAAGTGTAATTCTTAATTTACAATGCAAATCCTCATTTCTAATTACATAAAATGTAACCTTTTAATTCACGATGCAAATTCTCTTATCTCATTACATAAAAATGTAATTTAATTTATTTGTGAATCTTACTTCTTTATTACATTATAAAAAATGTAATTTTTATTTTACATTATAAATTCATGTCCCAATTACATAAAGAAATGTAATTTTCATAATACAATACAAATTCATATTTTAATTTCATTGAAAAATATAATTTTTATCATACCGTTACAACTCATATATAAATTACATAGAAAAATGTCATTTTTATTTTATCGTTCTAATTCACATCTAAATTACATAGAAAAATGTAATCTTTATTATGCGATGAGAATTCATATTTTAATTACATAGAAAAATGTAATTCCTATCATACGACATAAATTCATATTTAAATTACATCTAAAAATGTAGTTTTTATCCTACAGTGCAAATTCACATTTTAATTACATGTAAAAATGTAATTTTCATTCTACCGTTATTTTTCATCTCTAAATTACATTGAAAAATGTAATTTTAATCATGCAATGTAAATTTACATTTTTATATCATAGAAAAATGCAATTTTTTGTCATACGGTGCAAATTCATATATAAATTACATATAAAAATGTAACTTTTGTTATGCAAAGTAAATTCACCTTTTTAATTACGTATAAAAATGTAATTTTATTCATACGGTGGAAATTCATTCATAAATGACATACAAAAAATGTAATTTATTTCATACGGCGAAAAATCATTCATAAATAACATATAAAAATGTTATTTATTTCATGCGATGAAAAATCATTCATAAATAACATATAAAAATGTTATTTATTTCATGCGATGAAAATTCATTCATAAATTATGTATAAAAATGTTATTTATTTCATGCAATGTATATTCATTCATAAATAACATATAAAAATGTTATTTATTTCATGCGATGAAAATTTATTCATAAATAACATATAAAAATGTTATTTATTTCATGCTGTGGAAATTCACTCATAAATTCCATAATAAAATATGTTATATTTCATACAATGTAAAAACATCTTCTTCTTTTTTATGTACAATGTAAAAATATCATCTTTTTATATTTCACAATGTAAAAATATAATCTTTTCTATTTTACATTGTAAGAATAATAACTTCTTTATTTTAAATATAAAAAGATCGTCTTTTTACTCCTATCGTCAAAATTTCATCTTTTCCTTTTCAATATAAAAAGATTGTCTTTTTATTTTAATTATAAAAAGATCTTCTTTTTATTTCTATCGTCAGAATTTCATCTTTTTGTTTTCAATATAAAAAGATTGTCTTTTTGTTTTAAATATAAAAAGATCGTCTTTTTATTTTCATCGTTCAATTTTACATTTTAAAATAATCATATAAAAATGTAAATCTTCCTACTTTAATTCACAACAAAAATAATGTAAATTGCATAACGATGTAAATTTCACGACGATGCGAATTTCCTACTTTAATTCACGTTAAAATAATGTGAATTGCATAATGACGTATATGATGATAGATTTATATATGATTCATATCCACAAGGCATACTTCAACAAATTTAAATGAGGAAAAATCTAATTTTTCCTACCGATCTATGTTTAAAATTAACAGATCTATGAATAAACATAATGGATCTACAATCATAGCATCACAACAATTTGAATCCATCACATGGCAACATTTCATCGCAAATTCAATTGTGTTTGACTTTCAGTTTCACACAACGCCGTAATAATAATAATAGTAATTAAATTAATTAAATTTAAATAAAAATAAATTCTCACCTAGGCCGGATCTGAAATGGATTGTCAATTTTGATCAGGTCTTGTGTTTGTATTCAAAACGATTTCGGATCTGAAATGATTCAAATACAAGTTCATATGAAAAATCAAAATTCAGCCCTTTAACAACTGACACAGCGACGCTACAAAGCGTGACAAAATCTGAAATAATTATACCTTAATTTTCAGAATTGTTCAAAACTTTGAATGCGGATTTCGGGAGCTGTAGTCGACGGTTTTACGAACGGTTTGCGGGAGATTGAAGAGTTACGAGAGGGCTATCTTCACTGGGAGTTGGAGGAGGTGCGGCTGCAAGGAGGAGGTGCGGCGGCGGCATGTTTGGCCGAACTTTGCGGGGGTGAATCGAGAGCTACGGGCAACGGTTTGATGTGAGATTTGTTGGAGAAGAAAGAGGAAGAGAAGAGCTTCAAAAAGTTTCACTACGGCATGGTCAAATTCTTAGTGGTTTGGGAGGATTTGTGTAATAACCCGAAAATGCGAGCCAGTTTGAAATTTTTATTTTGGCAATTTTAATGAATTTTGCATATTTAAAATAGATTATTTTAAATAATATCGACGAGAAATTTATTTTGAATATAGAATCGACGTATATATTATATACGTCGTCGTTAGAATATAATAATTATATATAATTATAAAAAGAATTGAAAATGGCGCGGTAGTTCGATAATTCGATTTCAAACTTCAATTGAATGTACCGGGTGCAAAATAATCCGGATTTTAGTGAAACCAAAACATTAGGATCTGATTGATAATATCTTTCTAACGGATGTAAGAAACTGAGATTTCACTTTAAAAATTGAGAGATATGTCCAGTTGAAAATTCTGAATAGTCGCTATGGAATTCAGGCCCTTAAAAATGGACATTTTGCAAATGACCTCGGATTTCGACGAAACCAGTTTTGTTGGATCCGTGATGTCGAATTATTGCTAGGTTTCAAATTTCATAATTTTTCGAATCAATATGTGAGCGTGGCATAGGAAAACGCGTTTGACCAGTTTCAGTTGATTTTAAATCGGCTGGAAATTGGCCATTTTTCATACGGTCTCAGAATTCGACGAAACTAGTTTTGTTAGGACCGTATCGTCAATACGAAGCTAGAAAATATTTTTCTGTAATTTTTCGAGTTCGTATGCGACCCCGGTAAATTGAAATGTACGTTTAACATTTAATATACTGATTTAAATGTAAATTCAAAGGAAACTTATCGAGACGATCGAATCAGCTTGCGGTACATATCCCATTGAGTTCGGAATGGGGGTGAAACGCTGTGGACGACAGGCGGTGGGCCTCGTTTCGAGGTCATATGAAAAAGTCAACTTTTAATGAATAAAATAATTAAATAAATAAAAAATTAAATTCTCTCTCCCTTTCTCCCCTTAACTACCAGGCCCCCCCACGATTTATTTCAGATTCAAAATAAAAAAAAAAGAAAAAAAAAAAAACCCCTCGATGACGAATCGCGCCACCGATCAGCCTCCGCCGCCGCCGCCACCTCGCGCGCCCCCCTCCGACCAGAGCGCCGCCCCACTCCTCCCCCCACTCTCCTCCTCCACTTGAAATCGAGACCCCCGAACCCCCTGAAGCCGTGACGCAAACACCCACCAACCCTAATCCGCCTACCAGACCTCCGAACGCCGAGCGCCTCCAGCCCCCTTTCCAGCCACCAGCGACAACTCCGACCCCCCCTGTGCTGACGTCAGCAACCGCCACCCCGAGCCCCCTGTAAGTTTACTTTTTTTTTGATTTTTTTTAATTACTTTAAACCTGATTTTTTTTTTTTTTACTTTAAACCTGATTTTTCTTATTTTACTTTGAATTTATAAAAGTTAGGATTTTTAATTTATAAAAGTTAGAATTTTGAATTTATAAAAGTTAGGATTTTTAATTTATAAAAGTTAGGATTTTTAATTTATAAAAGTTAGAATTTTGAATTTATAAAAGTTAGAATTTTGAATTTATAAAAGTTAGGATTTTGAATTTATAAAAGTTTAGATTTTTGTATTAGGAAAATATGATCTTTATATTTGTAGAAAAATAAAAATGAGAATTTAAAAAGGTGAAATCTTTGAATTTAAAAAGGTGAAATCTTTGAATTTAAAAAGGTGAAATCTTTGAATTTAAAAAGGTGAGATCTTTGAATTTAAAAAGGTGAGATCTTTGAATTTAAAAAGGTGAGATCTTTGAATTTAAAAAGGTGAAATCTTTAAATGTAAAAAGGCGAGATCTTTATATATAGAATAACGATGTAAAAATAGAATTTTTATCTATATAGTAGCGGTGTAAAAATAGCATTTTTATCCATATAGCGTGTAAGTAAAAATTTCGATTTTTATATATTGAATAGCATAGTAAAAATTCGATTTTTAAATATATGAAGTGATTATAAAAGTATGATTTTTAAATTGAAAGTGAATAAATAAAAATGTGATTTTTATTTTAAAGACATCGAAATATAAAAATGTGTGATTTCTATATGTAGTGGCTACGGGCAACAAAGAAGAAAAGGCGAGAACGACGAAGATCTCTACAATAGGAGTGTCGTGGTATTGGATAGCTTTCGGTGAGAACTTCTCACTCTTAATTCTCTTTTTCTAGATATATATATATACTAGGATGCAGACGGTGCTTATTAGAAGCACCCGACACCCGTCCACATACCATGGACTTGTTTGTTTGGATGTTTGGTGATTGATTGAGATATTGGTTTGAATGTGGTTTGTGGTGTGAAAAATCGAATCGATAAATTGGTTAGGATTAGACGTGCGCCGTTATAAGGCGAAGGAGTAAGACTAGGTTAGACTCTTACTCCAAATTTTGTGGTTTGCATAACGGAAGTGATTTGATTGATGTGTGAATGGCGTGGGCCTTCACTAGACCGGGGATAAGGCTAGGCCTTGTCCCGTTTCTAGTATCGTGCCGTTATGCTGCCGAAATTTTCTAAAATATGTTAGAAAAATAAAAATATCATTTTTATTGTGTAAATGAAATGAATAGAAATTCAAGTGTTGAAATAGAATATTTTATCGTTAAAAATAATTTTTAACGTGAAAGTGAATAAATAAAATATTTATAAACAAATCGGCCGATTTGTTTATATACACTGATTTGACTGATATTGATTGGGTTGATAAATTTTACACATCGCCCAACTGCACAAATAAAATCTGTGTTTGATTGTTTGAAACCCCACACGGGTGTTGGGATGAAATTTGAAGTTCACTCATCCTGATTGATCAAATATGTCGATCGATTGATTGACAGGCTGTTATAAGCGTTAGATATCGATATTTGATGCTTGTACAGTGTAGTGCACTTTGGTTGATGGTTGATTATTTTTCGACGCTATTATATACATGTGTTGTATGGAATCCATATAATTAACGTTATATGGTGATTGATTGGGCCTCATTCCAATTGGGAAAATAAGGAATATTATAAAAGAAAATTCATGTGTTGAATATAAAAATAGTCATGTGTTGACGATGTGCATGTGTTGAGTGAAATATTTTATATAATCAAAATTACATCTTTATCACATTTAAAATTAGAACTACTTCCCAGTAGAAGTCTAATTGAAAATCAAACGATAGATACCATAGTTTTATAAAATATTTCACATAATAAAAATAGTGATGTGTTGACAGTACTCATGTGTTGAGATTAGTCGTGTGTTGAAAGAAATATAGGTTCACGTGTTGAATTGAATAGAAGTTTTTGAAATATATAAAGCCGTGTGGATTAGAGATGCGCTATTTTGACGTGAACGATATTTATATCGATTTTATTCGTTTTACAACGAATATTGAAAAGTGATTTCAAAACTAAATATTTTGAAATAAAATTCAATTGAATTAGATTAAAATTCGAATTGAATAGGAAGTGAATTTGAATTTGAATAAAATAGGAATGAATTGAATTGAAAACGATTTCGAAATGAATTGAATTGAAAACGATTTCGAAATGAATTGAATTGAAAACGATTTCGAAATGAATTGAATTGAAAACGATTTCGAAATGAATTGAATTGAAAACGATTTCGAAATGAATTGAATTGAAAACGATTTCGAAATGAATTGAATTGAAAACGATTTCGAAATGAATGGAATTGAAAACGAATTCAAATTGAATTGAAAGTGAATTGAAATGAATTCAAATTGAATTGAAATTTGAATTGAATAGAAATGAATTTTAAAACGAATTTATAGAGAAGAATTCAATTTTGATTTGAATTGAAATGGAAGTTGAAATTGCTTTTGAAACGAATTCAAAACTATTTTTAAAATTCGTTTTAAAAGGAAATCGACGAAATATATATTATATATATTATATATATAATATAATGGCCTGAATAGAATGCGCCGCGCCGCGGCAGTTCGTGAATTTCGACCATTTATTTCAAACGGACATTGCGGGAGATCCGACCGTCGGATTCTCCTAAAACCGGAACCGTTGGGTTCGTATCGAAAAGAGCTTTCCAATGAATATTATAAATTTGAAATCTAACGGTTGGATTTGGAATTATGTCCAAATCAAATTCAAAAAAGGTCGCTATAAGTGCAGTTCGATGGCCGTTGTTGGAAATCGACTGTACGGGCCTTGATAAAATTATTAAAAATATCTATAATTTGTGTAAAATTATAATATGTGAATTGGAAAGAACTGGGGTGAAAAATTCCACATTTGAAAAGATAAAAATAGATTTTTATCGAAATGAACTAGTTTTGAACTAGAATTGAAATCAATTTATTTTTAAAATAAATAAATTGAATTTGATAGTGGTTTTGAAAATAATCGATAATTCCCAATACGTGGATTGGACTGGAGCTGAATCGAAATTATCTTCGGGATATTTCGATGTTGGATTTGGTGACTATACAAATATTGTTATGGGGATTTGAAAGATATTTTATATCGTTATTTCCAATACGATATTTGTTGGTTTCAGAATTTGATATTGAATATAAGTCGATATATTTTCTATTCAGAGCCTTGTATTTAATATCAAATGTGATTTGGGTTTGTCGTGAATCGTGTTTTATATGACATTGGTTCTTTAACCCAGTTAAAGACAGGATATTGATTTTTGAAAAGATTAAAACTAAGTGGAGTTTTAATGAATCTTTAATTGGATTAAAAAGTGAATTGATAATTTAAATTATCAAATCTGAAAGGTGATCGAGAATGGAGTACCACCAGTTTTGCTCCAAAGCGATAGTTAAATCTTTAATTAGATTTGAACGTGAAATGGTAATTAATTTTACCGATAACACCGTGGTGTTAGATGTGGAGTATTACCAGTTTTCTCCATGGGATATATAGGTTGGGATTGGGAAATAAAATAAATAATTACTTCGGTGTGGTTCGTTAATCCCGACTAGTTGAAATGATATCCAAAGGAGGATTAAAGAATAAATTTAGAAGAATTTATCTTGGATAAAATTAATGGGAACCTTTCCCTAAGAATGTGATTTTGTGAATAAAAGAATATTCTGAATTGGAATGAGGCGTTTGTTGTGTTTGTGTAACATTCGTTTATTATATACGTGGGTTATTCAGAAAGGCCGGGTTTATACCCATTCTGAATAACCGATTCGACGAGATGTCGAAGATGAAGACGGTGGTTGAAGACCGGAAGTCTTCACATCGTTTGGGTGATTACTGATGATCTTGATTGGGCTGTACACCCAAGATGAGGGAAACAGTCGGTGATCGTCCAGACGTACTTGGAGATCGATGGATACGCGAGGAAAGTGCCTCCGGTTTCGTTCAGACCCAGAACGGACTTGTAAATGGACCGTGTGTCTGACATTGGATTTTAGTCCGTGTGATTGATCTCTATTAAATATATATCTGTTTGGCGGCGGAGAATTTATTCTCTTGCTTAACGCCCTTCTCTGAGACGTACGAGCTCAGGGGTTATATATTGATGGATATCAAACGCATGGAGTGAATTGCCTGTGTGGCATGCGTAAGTGGCAATTGATCAGGGCTTCTGTTGAAAAGCAAAGTCTTGTGGTTGATGATCAAAGCACGGCCTGTGTGGCATAGCTTTGTGTATAACGTGAATTCGCGAGCCTCACACCTCGGTATGAGTCAAAAACGGGAGACGGACCGCTGGGAGAGCACGACGTTTCTTTCTAGCTAGGGTGGTGTCAGTGACCTACCAGCCCTGACATTTATATACTTTTCACCTGTGTGGTTGTTGGAATGCGAGGCGCCTCGGATATAGGTCTGTAAGGACCGGGAAACGTGTGTTCAGGAATTGCCAATCCTCAAAAGTAAGAGAGGACCGGCCCAACCGATTCCAAGGATCATAGTGGGGTCCTGGGACATTTGCTAGAGTGTCTCGAACGCGGAGAGGAGCTTGCCCCTTGCCTCGGCTCATGACGGAAATCCAATTTCCAATACGTGATATTGCGGTTTTAATTGTAGAACTAGTATGGCGACATGATAGATGGTACCCATGCCGCCTATGATTGATACTTATGATTGAAATTGTTTTGGCACTATACACTTATTATAGTATCAAATAATGTGTTTTAAACGTATCAAGCATGCTTTGGCTGTTATAAGGTAAAAACCCTATCCTCCGGCTTGCGTTGCATTGTGTGATGGGACCTGGGTCTTATAACAGCTTCATTCTTCTTTATTTAGCATTGCGCTGTTTGTTTTATGCACTGGTATTCTTGGGAGGAAACCCGTTCCGTGTTATACGGCGTGGTCCCTTGATTTACCGAACTTTAAAATAAAGAATTATAACTGTTTTAGTTCTCACACCAGTCACATGACTGACCTGGAGTTTATTGTTTTAACCTAAACTCTGGGTGCCCCTATTTTCCACACGGGCAGCTAGTAGTTTTGGTTTTGCAGATTTATATTCACAGGGTCCTGATTAACAGCTGGAACGATGCTCGGAAAGCTCTGTATCCGTGTATCATTTTCAGTTGGATTTTGTATTATTTTCCGCTGCTATGTAACTTATTGTAATCTCTGATATTTATCGAATGTAATTTATTCATTTATACTCTGTATATTCTTGTATCTGATGGAATTGTTGTAATAACAATGAAATGTTCTTCCGTATGCGTCCTTTTGTGTATTGTTCTCAATTCTATCCGTGCTTTCCTTTACGGGGAAGTTCGGGTCGTCTCATTTTGGTATCAGAGCTTTGGTTTACAGAGCTCGAGAACAAGACACATTAGAACCATACGAAAGAATTCATCAGATATTGGATTAGTAATATCCAATTAGAATTACTCGTTAGAGATAGGATCAGTAGTATCCTAGAACGAGTGTGAAGAGTATATTTTTCAAATGAAAGCAATTTCGTTTTGAAAATTTAAATCTCTTTATACGTATTTGAATATTTATTTATTTTGAATATGGACAATCGAGTATATATAGATTTCGCGTATACGCGTCATGAACGTATAGTCGAAGTTTTAATATACTGGATAGATATAGAGTCACATTCTAGATATCCGGGGATGATTCTGATGATGGTGCATCATCATCAGTATTCATATTCGAATTTCGAACGTGTGATTTCTATATATTTCCATTAGACTGGTGTGAGAACCAAAACTTATATAGTTAGAACACATTGTTGTGAATTGGCACCAAAACATGATCTTTGTATATATGTATCAAAATTATGAATTTGAAACGTTAATCCACTAATTGATTGATGTTTGTGTTGTTTGTTTATTTGTTTGCTAATTTTGAACCATTTATGCCTGATTGAACCGAATATTGAATTATATTGAAATTGGTCGCATTTGCTTGCATATACATATACTTATATTGAACAGGTCATAGCAAGGAGGCTAGGGCCGAAGAATAAAATTTGTTTGCCCGACAAATAGGTACATGTTTACTACATAATTTCCTGTTTTGTTTGGGTGATGATGATTTTGTGAGCCTATTGGCTAGCCGCTTGGCTTTTTCTTTTTCTTTTTGAGATCTGAAGGACCGGGGAAGCTATTTGAAATTCCCCGATGCTCCCGGTGCAGGGGAGGTTATGGCGAAATTTTTCGAAAATTTAGGGTGTTAGCCAAATTTTTGAAATTTTGAAAATTCTCAGAAACTGAAAAGTTGGAGAATGGAAGCCAGATCGAATGTAGAGCTTATTAATCAAACCACTTTCGACTTTGTTCCTTTTCGGGGACGAAAAGTTTTAAGTGGGGGAGATTGTAATAACCCGAAAATGCGAGCCAGTTTGAAATTTTTATTTTGGCAATTTTAATGAATTTTGCATATTTAAAATAGATTATTTTAAATAATATCGACGAGAAATTTATTTTGAATATAGAATCGACGTATATATTATATACGTCGTCGTTAGAATATAATAATTATATATAATTATAAATAGAATTGAAAATGGCGCGGTAGTTCGATAATTCGATTTCAAACTTCAATTGAATGTACCGGGTGCAAAATAATCCGGATTTTAGTGAAACCAAAAACATTAGGATCTGATTGATAATATCTTTCTAACGGATGTAAGAAACTGAGATTTCACTTTAAAAATTGAGAGATATGTCCAGTTGAAAATTCTGAATAGTCGCTATGGAATTCAGGCCCTTAAAAATGGACATTTTGCAAATGACCTCGGATTTCGACGAAACCAGTTTTGTTGGATCCGTGATGTCGAATTATTGCTAGGTTTCAAATTTCATAATTTTTCGAATCAATATGTGAGCGTGGCATAGGAAAACGCGTTTGACAAGTTTCAGTTGATTTTTAATCGGCTGGAAATTGGCCATTTTTCATACGGTCTCAGAATTCGACGAAACTAGTTTTGTTAGGACCGTATCGTCAATACGAAGCTAGAAAATATTTTTCTGTAATTTTTCGAGTTCGTATGCGACCCCGGTAAATTGAAATGTACGTTTAAAATTCAAAATACTGATTTAAATGTAAATTCAAAGGAAACTTATCGAGACGATCGAATCAGCTTGCGGTACATATCCCATAGAGTTCGGAATGGGGGTGAAACGCTGTGGACGACAGGCGGTGGGCCTCGTTTCGAGGTCATATGAAAAAGTCAACTTTTAATGAATAAAATAATTAAATAAATAAAAAATTAAATTCTCTCTCCCTTTCTCCCCTTAACTACCAGGCCCCCCCCACGATTTATTTCAGATTCAAAATAAAAAAAAAGAAAAAAAAACCCCTCGATGACGAATCGCGCCACCGATCAGCCTCCGCCGCCGCCGCCACCTCGCGCGCCCCCCTCCGACCAGAGTGCCGCCCCACTCCTCCCCCCACTCTCCTCCTCCACTTGAAATCGAGACCCCCGAACCCCCTGAAGCCGTGACGCAAACACCCACCAACCCTAATCCGCCTACCAGACCTCCGAACGCCGAGCGCCTCCAGCCCCCTTTCCAGCCACCAGCGACAACTCCGACCCCCCCCTGCGCTGACGTCAGCAACCGCCACCCCGAGCCCCCTGTAAGTTTACTTTTTTTTTTGATTTTTTTTAATTACTTTAAACCTGATTTTTTTTTTTTACTTTAAACCTGATTTTTCTTATTTTACTTTGAATTTATAAAAGTTAGGATTTTTAATTTATAAAAGTTAGAATTTTGAATTTATAAAAGTTAGGATTTTTAATTTATAAAAGTTAGGATTTTTAATTTATAAAAGTTAGAATTTTGAATTTATAAAAGTTAGAATTTTGAATTTATAAAAGTTAGGATTTTGAATTTATAAAAGTTTAGATTTTTGTATTAGGAAAATATGATCTTTATATTTGTAGAAAAATAAAAATGAGAATTTAAAAAGGTGAAATCTTTGAATTTAAAAAGGTGAAATCTTTGAATTTAAAAAGGTGAAATCTTTGAATTTAAAAAGGTGAGATCTTTGAATTTAAAAAGGTGAGATCTTTGAATTTAAAAAGGTGAGATCTTTGAATTTAAAAAGGTGAAATCTTTAAATGTAAAAAGGCGAGATCTTTATATATAGAATAACGATGTAAAAATAGAATTTTTATCTATATAGTAGCGGTGTAAAAATAGCATTTTTATCCATATAGCGTGTAAGTAAAAATTTCGATTTTTATATATTGAATAGCATAGTAAAAATTCGATTTTTAAATATATGAAGTGATTATAAAAGTATGATTTTTAAATTGAAAGTGAATAAATAAAAATGTGATTTTTATTTTAAAGACATCGAAATATAAAAATGTGTGATTTCTATATGTAGTGGCTACGGGCAACAAAGAAGAAAAGGCGAGAACGACGAAGATCTCTACAATAGGAGTGTCGTGGTATTGGATAGCTTTCGGTGAGAACTTCTCACTCTTAATTCTCTTTTTCTAGATATATATATATATACTAGGATGCAGACGGTGCTTATTAGAAGCACCCGACACCCGTCCATATACCATGGACTTGTTTGTTTGGATGTTTGGTGATTGATTGAGATATTGGTTTGAATGTGGTTTGTGGTGTGAAAAATCGAATCGATAAATTGGTTAGGATTAGACGTGCGCCGTTATAAGGCGAAGGAGTAAGACTAGGTTAGACTCTTACTCCAAATTTTGTGGTTTGCATAACGAAAGTGATTTGATTGATGTGTGAATGGCGTGGGCCTTCACTAGACCGGGGATAAGGCTAGGCCTTGTCCCGTTTCTAGTATCGTGCCGTTATGCTGCCGAAATTTTCTAAAATATGTTAGAAAAATAAAAATATCATTTTTATTGTGTAAATGAAATGAATAGAAATTCAAGTGTTGAAATAGAATATTTTATCGTTAAAAATAATTTTTAACGTGAAAGTGAATAAATAAAATATTTATAAACAAATCGGCCGATTTGTTTATATACACTGATTTGACTGATATTGATTGGGTTGATAAATTTTACACATCGCCCAACTGCACAAATAAAATCTGTGTTTGATTGTTTGAAACCCCACACGGGTGTTGGGATGAAATTTGAAGTTCACTCATCCTGATTGATCAAATATGTCGATCGATTGATTGACAGGCTGTTATAAGCGTTAGATATCGATATTTGATGCTTGTACAGTGTAGTGCACTTTGGTTGATGGTTGATTATTTTTCGACGCTATTATATACATGTGTTGTATGGAATCCATATAATTAACGTTATATGGTGATTGATTGGGCCTCATTCCAATTGGGAAAATAAGGAATATTATAAAAGAAAATTCATGTGTTGAATATAAAAATAGTCATGTGTTGACGATGTGCATGTGTTGAGTGAAATATTTTATATAATCAAAATTACATCTTTATCACATTTAAAATTAGAACTACTTCCCAGTAGAAGTCTAATTGAAAATCAAACGATAGATACCATAGTTTTATAAAATATTTCACATAATAAAAATAGTGTTGTGTTGACAGTACTCATGTGTTGAGATTAGTCGTGTGTTGAAAGAAATATAGGTTCACGTGTTGAATTGAATAGAAGTTTTTGAAATATATAAAGCCGTGTGGATTAGAGATGCGCTATTTTGACGTGAACGATATTTATATCGATTTTATTCGTTTTACAACGAATATTGAAAAGTGATTTCAAAACTAAATATTTTGAAATAAAATTCAATTGAATTAGATTAAAATTCGAATTGAATAGGAAGTGAATTTGAATTTGAATAAAATAGGAATGAATTGAATTGAAAACGATTTCGAAATGAATTGAATTGAAAACGATTTCGAAATGAATTGAATTGAAAACGATTTCGAAATGAATTGAATTGAAAACGATTTCGAAATGAATTGAATTGAAAACGATTTCGAAATGAATTGAATTGAAAACGATTTCGAAATGAATTGAATTGAAAACGATCTCGAAATGAATGGAATTGAAAACGAATTCAAATTGAATTGAAATGAATTCAAATTGAATTGAAATTTGAATTGAATAGAAATGAATTTTAAAACGAATTTATAGAGAAGAATTCAATTTTGATTTGAATTGAAATGGAAGTTGAAATTGCTTTTGAAACGAATTCAAAACTATTTTTAAAATTCGTTTTAAAAGGAAATCGACGAAATATATATTATATATATTATATATATAATATAATGGCCTGAATAGAACGCGCCGCGCCGCGGCAGTTCGTGAATTTCAACCATTTATTTCAAACGGACATTGCGGGAGATCCGACCGTCGGATTCTCCTAAAACCGGAACCGTTGGGTTCGTATCGAAAAGAGCTTTCCAATGAATATTAGAAATTTGAAATCTAACGGTTGGATTTGGAATTATGTCCAAATCAAATTCGAAAAAGGTCGCTATAAGTGCAGTTCGATGGCCGTTGTTGGAAATCGACTGTACGGGCCTTGATAAAATTATTAAAAATATCTATAATTTGTGTAAAATTATAATATGTGAATTGGAAAGAACTGGGGTGAAAAATTCCACATTTGAAAAGATAAAAATAGATTTTTATCGAAATGAACTAGTTTTGAACTAGAATTGAAATCAATTTATTTTTAAAATAAATAAATTGAATTTGATAGTGGTTTTGAAAATAATCGATAATTCCCAATACGTGGATTGGACTGGAGCTGAATCAAAATTATCTTCGGGATATTTCGATGTTGGATTTGGTGACTATACAAATATTGTTATGGGGATTTGAAAGATATTTTATATCGTTATTTCCAATACGATATTTGTTGGTTTCAGAATTTGATATTGAATATAAGTCGATATATTTTCTATTCAGAGCCTTGTATTTAATATCAAATGTGATTTGGGTTTGTCGTGAATCGTGTTTTATATGACATTGGTTCTTTAACCCAGTTAAAGACAGGATATTAATTTTTGAAAAGATTAAAACTAAGTGGATTTTAATGAATCTTTAATTGGATTAAAAAGTGAATTGATAATTTAAATTATCAAATCTGAAAGGTGATCGAGAATGGAGTACCACCAGTTTTGCTCCAAAGCGATAGTTAAATCTTTAATTAGATTTGAACGTGAAATGGTAATTAATTTTACCGATAACACCGTGGTGTTAGATGTGGAGTATTACCAGTTTTCTCCATGGGATATATAGGTTGGGATTGGGAAATAAAATAAATAATTACTTCGGTGTGGTTCGTTAATCCCGACTAGTTGAAATGATATCCAAAGGAGGATTAAAGAATAAATTTAGAAGAATTTATCTTGGATAAAATTAGTGGGAACCTTTCCCTAAGAATGTGATTTTGTGAATAAAAGAATATTCTGAATTGGAATGAGGCGTTTGTTGTGTTTGTGTAACATTCGTTTATTATATACGTGGGTTATTCAGAAAGGCCGGGTTTATACCCATTCTGAATAACCGATTCGACGAGATGTCGAAGATGAAGACGGTGGTTGAAGACCGGAAGTCTTCACATCGTTTGGGTGATTACTGATGATCTTGATTGGGCTGTACACCCAAGATGAGGGAAACAGTCGGTGATCGTCCAGACGTACTTGGAGATCGATGGATACGCGAGGAAAGTGCCTCCGGTTTCGTTCAGACCCAGAACGGACTTGTAAATGGACCGTGTGTCTGACATTGGATTTTAGTCCGTGTGATTGATCTCTATTAAATATATATCTGTTTGGCGGCGGAGAATTTATTCTCTTGCTTAACGCCCTTCTCTGAGACGTACGAGCTCAGGGGTTATATATTGATGGATATCAAACGCATGGAGTGAATTGCCTGTGTGGCATGCGTAAGTGGCAATTGATCAGGGCTTCTGTTGAAAAGCAAAGTCTTGTGGTTGATGATCAAAGCACGGCCTGTGTGGCATAGCTTTGTGTATAACGTGAATTCGCGAGCCTCACACCTCGGTATGAGTCAAAAACGGGAGACGGACCGCTGGGAGAGCACGACGTTTCTTTCTAGCTAGGGTGGTGTCAGTGACCTACCAGCCCTGACATTTATATACTTTTCACCTGTGTGGTTGTTGGAATGCGAGGCGCCTCGGATATAGGTCTGTAAGGACCGGGAAACGTGTGTTCAGGAATTGCCAATCCTCAAAAGTAAGAGAGGACCGGCCCAGCCGATTCCAAGGATCATAGTGGGGTCCTGGGACATTTGCTAGAGTGTCTCGAACGCGGAGAGGAGCTTGCCCCTTGCCTCGGCTCATGACGGAAATCCAATTTCCAATACGTGATATTGCGGTTTTAATTGTAGAACTAGTATGGCGACATGATAGATGGTACCCATGCCGCCTATGATTGATACTTATGATTGAAATTGTTTTGGCACTATACACTTATTATAGTATCAAATAATGTGTTTTAAACGTATCAAGCATGCTTTGGCTGTTATAAGGTAAAAACCCTATCCTCCGGCTTGCGTTGCATTGTGTGATGGGACCTGGGTCTTATAACAGCTTCATTCTTCTTTATTTAGCATTGCGCTGTTTGTTTTATGCACTGGTATTCTTGGGAGGAAACCCGTTCCGTGTTATACGGCGTGGTCCCTTGATTTACCGAACTTTAAAATAAAGAATTATAACTGTTTTAGTTCTCACACCAGTCACATGACTGACCTGGAGTTTATTGTTTTAACCTAAACTCTGGGTGCCCCTATTTTCCACACGGGCAGCTAGTAGTTTTGGTTTTGCAGATTTATATTCACAGGGTCCTGATTAACAGCTGGAACGATGCTCGGAAAGCTCTGTATCCGTGTATCATTTTCAGTTGGATTTTGTATTATTTTCCGCTGCTATGTAACTTATTGTAATCTCTGATATTTATCGAATGTAATTTATTCATTTATACTCTGTATATTCTTGTATCTGATGGAATTGTTGTAATAACAATGAAATGTTCTTCCGTATGCGTCCTTTTGTGTATTGTTCTCAATTTTATCCGTGCTTTCCTTTACGGGGAAGTTCGGGTCGTCTCAATTTGGGGAAGCAAAATTCGGCCATGATGGGTTCCATAGAGCGGCTAAATCACGTTGGAGGAAGAAGAACCCATCGTTTTATAATATTATAATATTAGGGTTATTTAATTATTATTTAATTAGCCCGTTAAAGCCCGTTTTGGCTCGAACTGCGATTTAGGCCCAACGACTGTCGTTCCTACCATTTAGCCCCCATTTCGAACTCATCTAGACATGTCTCGTCAGCCCAAACTGTCATCTAGGCCTCCGTTTTGCAGTTTTAAAATTTAAGTCCTTTATTTCTAATTTTTCCGTACAAATAATTTTACCGGGGACACAAATTAACTCAGAAAAATCCAGAAAAATTATTTTTGGCTTTCTTATGTCAATACGGTTCTAACAAAATTTATTTCGTCGAATTCTGAGACTTTTTGAAAAATGGCTATTTTTCAGTCGATTAAAATTTAACTTCAATTAAAATAATTTTTTAATCATTATTATTTAAATAAATTATTTTATATTGTCAAAATTCATTAAAATTTTATAAAATAAAAATTTTAAATTGGTTCTGATTTTTGCGGGTTGTTACAATCGCCCCCACTTAAAAAAACTTTTCGTCCTCGAAAAGGAACGTAGCTAAAAATTGTAAAATTAACTATCTTAATTTTAAATTTTAATGGTTGATTATCTTTTCAAAATATATATAACTTTATATTTATAAAAAACATATTTCACAAAATATATTATAAATATCAAAAATACGTTAATTATAAGTTCGTAACTCTTAACTCGTTCTAGGGCATTACTAACCCCATCTCTAACGAGTTCACTCATTCTAGGATACTGCTGACCCTATCTCTAATGAGTATTCTTATTGGACATTACTAATCCAATCTCTGATGAGTCTTTTGTTCAGTTCTAACAAGTTGTACCCCAAAGATTTGAGCTAACATGGCTCTGATACCAACTGTAAAGACCCGCAAATTCCCCGCCCTTTGGATCGATCATAAACCACACAGGTCTGACCCAAAAAGTGAAAATCTACGAATACTTTAACTTTGGGAATACAACATATTAAAACAACAACAGAAGACTTTTATAACATATCATATAATGTTACATCAGAGTACAGAATATCAGAGTACATTGAATAAAAAAAACAGCGGAAGAATAAGTTACAATAATTAAAATATATTGCAGCGGAAGAAACACAGCGGAAGACTCTCTATCTCTGGACACAGCTTTAAGCTTCAACCCAGAATCCTGCTTAATATATCTGCAAAAATAGCTACTCGACCGCCCGTGTGGAAAATATGGGCACCCGAGTTTGCCAGTGGACAAACTACAGGTCAGTCATGGGACTGGTGTGAGAATTCTACTTAACCTATATAATATAATAAGGCTAATCACAGGACCACGCCACTTTCGCGGAATGGGTTTTCTCCTATAGATTGCCAGTGCATAAAGTAAAGTAAATCGTAGAATAACGCAATGTCTTTTTGAAAAATGAAACCATTATAAGACCCAGGTCCCATCACACAATGTCACGCAAGCCGGAGCAAAGGGTTTTACCTTATAATGGTCAAGAAATGCTTGATACGATAAACACGGTATTATATAATAATAATGTGCAACCAATTTGAAATACATCAAAGTAAATGTATTAATCCTAGACGGCATGAGTGCCCCATCCCACTATGTCGCCATATATAGGTATACAATCAAAACCGCGTGATGTCGTATTGGAAATTTGGGTTTCCATCTGAGTCAAGGATAGGGAGGAGATCCTTACCGATTCGAGACACTCTAGCAAATGCCCCAGGACTGGTACTCTATCCAACCCTTGGATCCTGCAAGGCCGGTCCACACTTACTTTTGTGGATTAGAAATGCCTGAACACAAGTTCCCCGGTCCTTTTGGACCTATAATACGGCCAGTGGCGACCGCATAAACCGAGGCCTCGAAAAATCCAACAACCACAATGAATAAATGCCAGCGCTGGTAGGTCCCTGGCACCACTCTAGCTAGAGAGAAACGTGTGCACTCCCTGCGTTCCCTTCTCCCGTTTTAGACTCTACCGGGCTGTGAGGCTCGCGAAGTCACGTTACACAAAGCTATGCCTAAATAGACTATGCTTTGATCATCCCACAAGGCTCTGCTTTGCAACAATAAGCCTTGATCAAGTGCAACTTGGCATACCACATCAACAACTCATATCATGCGATCGGTAATTATTTAACATACAAAAGGGTGTTAAGCAAGAGAATAAATCCTCCTCCACCATGCATTTATATATTAAATAAAAACCAATTTAATTACATGAAATAAATTTCAATGTCAGGCATGCTATCCATTTACAAGTCCGTTCTGGGTCTGAACGAAACAACGTATCCGTCGATCTCCAGTACGTCTGGAAGATCATCACCTTTTACCTTGCCTTGGGGGATCAGTCCCAATTCAAGATATCGGTCATCATCAACCAAACGATGTGAAGTTCTCAGGTCTTCAGTCACCGTCTTCATCTTCGACTCTTGATCGTCGTGATGGTTATTTAGAATGGGTTAGACCCGGTCTTTCTGAATAACTCGCGTATTTGTAATTAAAACCAACCATACGCCACATTCCAACTTTGAATATCCTTTTAAATAAAAATTATTATTTATGTTAAAAGGTTCTCATTAATTTTATCAAAGATAAAATAAATTACATTTTAATCTTTCTAAAAAGATTTATTAATATTCCAATTTTGATTTTTAATACAAAAATCATTATTACAAGATTATTAATTTTAATATGCCAATCTTGTCTTAAATTGGATTAAAGAACTATTGTCATTTAAAACACAGTTCACGATAAACCCAAAACCAACTTTCAAAATATGGAATTTCTACAGAAATCAAATCAACAAATAATCGTTATAAATTTCTGTATCGGACTAATATTATAAATGGAATAACGGCAAAGCCTCTTAAATTCCATATATAATATCGGTCTTCTTTTACAGAAGCCCATCTCGATTATTATCAATCGAATTTCCACTTAATTCCAATTTAATATATTAATTTGGAAAAGTCTGATTTTAGAAAATCTTCTTTTAAATTTATAAAATAGATTTATAAATTTCAAATAGTAATTTCAATGTAAATTGGATTAAAGGATAAATGTTATTTAAAACATCGTCCACTGCAAATCCAATTCACATATCAATCACCAAACATAATTGTTAAGATCTAATAATCTTAAATAAAAGGTTTATCCTAAAGATATTAATTCATTACTATATAAAAAAAACATATTTTAAAATAATCAATAAAATATTCTATATATAAAAAATTCTGAATGTAAAATATTCTTTATAATACAAAATCTTTTATTTTACAAAAATCCTTTTATTATATAAAAATTCTTTATTTAAAAAGGAATTCTGCATTGGAATGCGACTCAACCATGTACCATATAATTTGGGTCATATGGGTTTCATACATTTCATGTATAGGGTAATAACAGGAAATAATCCTCAATCCATCCATTAACAACCAGAGTGACAATGTCAACTGTGTGAGCATTAAAATGAAACAATAACGCTCATCGCAGCCTGTCGATCAATCGATAGACATATAATTAAACATTGGGATTTGTGTCAGTCAAGTATCGTCCCAATACCCGTGTGGGGTTTTCAGCCAACAACAGTTCATATAACTAAATAAATACAGAATTGGTTAATAGGTTTAACCAATTTCAATTTCACTAAACATGTCACTTATATCGAGTAAAATATATTTTACTCGTATGACTTCCCTATATACTTCTAAAGTCACATAAACAGTAATTTATTTATATAGCTTTATTGTGGATGACAAATGGAATATAAATTCCATTATTCTTTATTTGTATGAAGTTTCTTAACAGTACTTTTCAGTGTATATTTTGACCAACAATACAATTGTATATTAGAATATAAATTCTAATGCAAGTTTTGCAAATAAAAATTGGATTTTATATTTGCGTATAAATTCTACTGTATATTATGCAAATAAAAGTGATTCTTATATTTTCACATAATTTCTGTTTTCAACAAAGATGAGTAAAGTGATACACTCATTTTGTTAGCAATTCTATTTCAACAAATACAGTGTAGATAAAAGTGTATTTCTAATCTTGTACTTTTATTTGTACATAAAACACAAATAAAAGTGTATCTCATGTATTTGTCTTTTTATTTGACCAAAACAATGTTAATAAAAATGTTCTTTTATATCTTGTACTTTTATTTAACAAAACAATGGTAAATAAAATGTCTTTTTAACTCTTTTACTTTTATTTAACAAAACAATGACAAATAAAAGTATAATTTTCTTTCTATGCTTTATTTGCATCTAAAAAAGAAAATAAGAAATATAACTCTCTTTTTACTTTTTATTTACAATAGAAAATGTAAATAAAATGGTTCACACAATTTTGTTCTTTTTCTTTACAATAGAAAATGTAAATAAAAGGATTCACATTATTTTGTTCTTTTTCATTTACAATAGAAAATGTAAATAAAAGGATTCACATTATTTTGTTCTTTTTCATTTACAATAGGGAATGTAAATATGTGTATTTCTAAATTCCATTCTTCTTATTTACATAAGAAAATGTAAATAATTGTAATTTCAAATTCCATTCGTTTTACTTACATAAGAAAATGTAAATAATATATTTTTCTAAATTTTATTCTTTTTATTTACATAAGAGAATGTAAATAATTGCATTGTATATGCGATGCGAATTTCACGTCTTTTAATTACATAAGAATGTAATTTTCCATATCATGCGAATTCTCAAATTTCTAGTTACATATAAAAGTGTAATTCTTAATTTACAATGCAAATCCTCATTTCTAATTACATAAAATGTAACCTTTTAATTCACGATGCAAATTCTCTTATCTCATTACATAAATATGTAATTTAATTTATTTGTGAATCTTACTTCTTTATTACATTATAAAAAATGTAATTTTTATTTTACATTATAAATTCATGTCCCAATTACATAAAGAAATGTAATTTTCATAATACAATACAAATTCATATTTTAATTTCATTGAAAAATATAATTTTTATCATACCGTTACAACTCATATATAAATTACATAGAAAAATGTCATTTTTATTTTATCATTCTAATTCACATCTAAATTACATAGAAAAATGTAATCTTTATTATGCGATGGGAATTCATATTTTAATTACATAGAAAAATGTAATTCCTATCATACGACATAAATTCATATTTAAATTACATCTAAAAATGTAGTTTTTATCCTACAGTGCAAATTCACATTTTAATTACATGTAAAAATGTAATTTTCATTCTACCGTTATTTTTCATCTCTAAATTACATTGAAAAATGTAATTTTAATCATGCAATGTAAATTTACATTTTTATATCATAGAAAAATGCAATTTTTGTCATACAGTGCAAATTCATATATAAATTACATATAAAAATGTAACTTTTGTTATGCAAAGTAAATTCACCTTTTTAATTACGTATAAAAATGTAATTTTATTCATACGGTGGAAATTCATTCATAAATAACATACAAAAAATGTAATTTATTTCATACGGTGAAAAATCATTCATAAATAACATATAAAAATGTTATTTATTTCATGCGATGAAAAATCATTCATAAATAACGTATAAAAATGTTATTTATTTCATGCGATGAAAATTCATTCATAAATTATGTATAAAAATGTTATTTATTTCATGCAATGTATATTCATTCATAAATAACATATAAAAATGTTATTTATTTCATGCGATGAAAATTTATTCATAAATAACATATAAAAATGTTATTTATTTCATGCTGTGGAAATTCACTCATAAATTCCATAATAAAATATGTTTTATTTCATACAATGTAAAAACATCTTCTTCTTTTTTATGTACAATGTAAAAATATCATCTTTTTATATTTCACAATGTAAAAATATAATCTTTTCTATTTTACATTGTAAGAATGATAACTTCTTTATTTTAAATATAAAAAGATCGTCTTTTTACTCCTATCGTCAAAATTTCATCTTTTCCTTTTCAATATAAAAAGATTGTCTTTTTATTTTAAATATAAAAAGATCGTCTTTTTATTTCTATCGTCAGAATTGCATCTTTTTGTTTTCAATATAAAAAGATCGTCTTTTTATTTTAAATATAAAAAGATCGTCTTTTTATTTTCATCGTTCAATTTTACATTTTAAAATAATCATATAAAAATGTAAATCTTCCTACTTTAATTCACAACAAAAATAATGTAAATTGCATAACGATGTAAATTTCACGACGATGCGAATTTCCTACTTTAATTCACGTTAAAATAATGTGAATTGCATAACGACGTATATGATGATAGATTTAGATATGATTCATATCCACAAGGCATACTTCAACAAATTTAAACGAGGAAAAATCTAATTTTTCCTACCGATCTATGTTTAAAATTAACAGATCTATGAATAAACATAATGGATCTACAATCATAGCATCACAACAATTTGAATCCATCACATGGCAACATTTCATCGCAAATTCAATTGTGTTTGACTTTCAGTTTCACATAACGCCATAATAATAATAATAGTAATTAAATTAATTAAATTTAAATAAAAATAAATTCTTATCTAGGCCGGATCTGAAATGGATTGTCAATTTTGATCAGGTCTTGTGTTTGTATTCAAAACGATTTCGGATCTGAAATGATTCAAATACAAGTTCATATGAAAAATCAAAATTCAGCCCTTTAACAACTGACACAGCGACACTACAAAGCGTGACAAAATCTCAAATAATTATAACTTAATTTTCAGAATTGTTCAAAACTTTGAATGCGGATTTCGGGAGCTGTAGTCGACGGTTTTACGAACGGTTTGCGGGAGATTGAAGAGCTACGAGAGGGCTATCTTCACTGGGAGTTGGAGGAGGTGCGGCTGCAAGGAGGAGGTGCGGCGGCGGCATGTTTGGCCGAACTTTGCGGGGGTGAATCGAGAGCTACGGGCAACGGTTTGATGTGAGATTTGTTGGAGAAGAAAGAGGAAGAGAAGAGCTTCAAAAAGTTTCACTACGGCATGGTCTAATTCTTAGTGGTTTGGGACGATTTGGGGAAGCAAAATTCGGCCATGATGGGTTCCATGGAGCGGCTAAATCACGTTGGAGGAAGAAGAACCCGTCGTTTTATAATATTAGAATATTAGGGTTATTTAATTATTATTTAATTAGCCCGTTAAAGCCCGTTTTGGCTCGAACTGCGATTTAGGCCCAACGACTGTCGTTCCTACCATTTAGCCCCCATTTCGAACTCATCTAGACATGTCTCGTCAGCCCAAACTGTCATCTAGGCTTCCGTTTTGCAGTTTTAAAATTTAAGTCCTTTATTTCTAATTTTTCCGTACAAATAATTTTACCGGGGACACAAATTAACTCAGAAAAATCCATAAAAATTATTTTTGGCTTTCTTATGTCAATACGGTTCTAACAAAATTTATTTCGTCGAATTCTGAGACTTTTTGAAAAATGACTATTTTTCAGTCGATTAAAATTTAACTTCAATTAAAATAAATTTTTAATCATTATTATTTAAATAAATTATTTTATATTGTCAAAATTCATTAAAATTTTCTAAAATAAAAATTTTAAATTGGTTCTGATTTTTGCGGGTTGTTACAGAATGGGCCTCCTCCCAAGAATATCAATGCATATAACAAAACAGCGCAATGCTTTTTGAAAAAATGAAGCTATTATAAGACCCAGGTCCCATCACACAAAGCAACGCAAGCCGAAGGATAGGGTTTTCCCATATAATAGCCAAACATGCTTGGTACGCTTAAAACTAATCATTTGATACTATTATAAGTGCATAGTGTATAAAACCACTTCAAATATAAATGTATCAATCATAGACGGCATGGGTACCATATATCATGTCACCAATACTAGGCTCTACAATCAAAACTGAAATGTCATGTATTGGAAGTTGGATTTCCATCTATGAACCAAGGCAAGGGATCGTCCTTACCGCTTCGAGGCGCTCTAACCCATGTCTCAGGAACAACCGCAACTGCACCTTGGATCGTCATGGCCAATCCACACGATGTGGATTAAAATGCCTGAGCAATACGTTTCCCCGCTCTATGGGGCGTAAACTGGTCATATATCGACGAAACCATCCATCGGCACCGCAGTGACCAATATGACCGAGTCACCTAGCTATCCATCATCCACATAAGTAAAACATCTGGGCTTGCAAAACCTAGACACCACTCCTAGCTAGAAGGAAATGCATGCCCTCACTGAAGTCCTCTCCTGTTTCTGGTTCACACCGGGGTGTGATGCTCGCGAATTAACACTATACACAAAGCTATGCTATATTAAAGCTGTGCTTTGATCATCAACCACAAGACTCTGCTTTTCAACAGAAGCCTTGATCATTTGCATCTCAGCATGCCACACAGGCAATTCACGCTATGCAACTGATGTATATTAATCACACAGAATGAAATCTAATGTCAGACACACATCCATTTATAAGTTCGTTCTGGGTCTGAACGAAATTGTAGGCACCTTATTCCTCATCTCATATGTCCAATACAGGAGGGAGGTCCTCGCATATCCGGTCGATCTTCAATTACATCTAGACGATCGCCACTTATTACCTCGTCTTGGGTGTACAGCCCAATCAAGACATCAATAATCATCCAAACGATGTAAAGACCTCCAGTCTTCAACCATTGTCTTCATCGTCGACTCATCGCCGATTCAGTCATTCAGAATGGGATAAACCCGGTCTTTCCGAATAACTCGCGTATATTATAAACAAGTGCTACAAAAACACAACATACGCCTCATTCCAATTCTGAATATTCTTTTATTTAAATATTCATCTCCTTTGGGAAAGGTTCCAATTAATTTTATCAAAGATAAATTCTTTAAATTTATTCTTTAATCTACCTTTGGATATCAATTCAAAACAAATTATGATTTATCCAAACTAGTCGGGATTAACGCACCTTAACGAAGTAATCATTTGTTATATTTTCCAATCTCAACCTATTCATCCCATGAAGCAAAACTGGTAATACTTCATATCTAACACCACGGTATTATCGGCAAAGTTAATTACCATTTCACGTTCAAATCTAATTAAAGATTTAACTATCGCTTGGAGTAAAACTGGTGCTACTCCATTCTCGATCATTTCCCGAATTTGATAATCTAAATTATCACATTCTCATCCCAATCTAATTAAAGATTCATTAAAACTCCATTTAGTTTTAATCTCCAAAAATCCTTACTTAATGATTATTCAAATTCAAGAAATAAATCCTGTCTTTAACTAGGTTAAAGAACTAACATCATTTAAAACACAACTCATGATAAACCCAAAATCACATTCCATTGATTATGGAATCTTCATGGAAAACAGATCAATATATATAATCGACATAAACTTCCATATCCGACTAATAATACAAATGGAATAACGGCAAAGCCTTTTAAAGTCCATATATATTAACAGTCTTCCTCCACAAAAGCTCACTTCGATTATTATCAAATCGAATTCCATTCCACTCCAATTTATTGTATTAAATTGGAAAATTTAACTTTGGGAAATTCCTCTTAAATCTTAATAAAAGATTTACCAATTCCAAATCACATTTCACTGTAAATCGGGTTAAAAATCGAATGTCGTTAAAAACACAGTTCACGATAAACTTGATTCACATTCCATTTTATTCAAAATACCAAATATAACTGGAAACTTTAATAATCTTAATTAAAAGATATATTCTTTTCACACGGAGTTTAAGAACAGTGTTAATGAAGACACCATTCACGACAAACCCAAAATCCCATTTGATATTAAATACAAGGATCTGAATAGAAAATATATCGGCTTATATTCAATATCAAATTCTAAAACCAACAAAATAATATTGGAAATAACGATATAAATATTTCTTTCAAATTTCCATAATAATATCTGTATAATCAAGAAATCCAACATCGAAATATTCCGAAGATTATTTCTGTAAAGACCCGGAAATTCCCGCTCTTTGAATCGACCATAAACCACACAGGTCTGACCCAAAGGTTGGAAATCTTCGAATACTTTAACTTTGGGAATACAATACATTAGAACAATAACAGCAGACTTTTATTACATTATAATAATGTTACATCAGAGTACAGAATATATCAGAGTACATTGAAATAAAATTACAGCGGAAGATACATAAAAGATAATACAAACAAACAGCGGAAGACTACCAAGCTCTGGACACAGCTTTAGGCTTCGATCCAGGATCCTGCTAAAAGAATAGATATCTGCAAAAAGCTACTCGACTGCCCGTGTGGAGAAGAGGGCACCCGAGTTTGCAAAGTGAAACAAACTACGAGTCAGTCATGGGACTGGTGTGAGAATTCTAAACTAATTTAATTAATAAGACAAATCCAAGGACCACGCCGCTAATGCGGAACGGGTTTTATTCCAATGGATTGTCGGTGCATAAACTAAAGTGAATCGAGAAATAACGCAATGTCTTTTTGGAAAAATGAAACCATTATAAGACCCAGGTCCCATCACACAATGCAACACACACCAGAGGATAGGGTTTTACCTTATAATGGTCAAAAGATGCTTGATACGTATAAAACGGATTTGATATTATTATTAGTGTATATATGTTTTAATAAAAAGATTTGAATCATAAGTAGCAATCCTAGACGGCATGGTTACCATATAGCATGTCGCCAATACTAGTTCTACAATTAAAACCGCAAGGGCGTATTGGAAATTTGGATTCCATCATGAGTCGAGGCTAGGGGCAAGATCCTCTCCGATTCGAGACACTCTAGCAAATGCCTCAGGATTCCCCGCAGTGAACCCTTGGAAGCGGTAGGGCCGGTCCCCGCCAATGGGCAGTGGATTAGTTATGCCTGAACACACGTTTCCCGGTCCCTTTGGACCTATAGTATGACCACCAACGGCCTATAAAAATAACGAGGCGCCTCAAAATCCATCATCCACATAAGTAAAATGTCAGGGCTGGTAGGTCACTGACACCACTCTAGCTAGAAAGAAACGTGTGCACTCCCTACGGTCCATATCCCGTTTTTGACTCATACCGGGGTGTGAGGCTCGCGAAGTCACGATATACACAAAGCTATGCCTAAATAGACTATGCTTTGATCATCAACCACAAGGCCCTGCTTTTCAACAAAAGCCTTGATCAATGCATCTTAGTATGCCACATTGTCAGTCCATACTATACCATTGATTTCTACCAATATATAACCTCTAAGCTCGTATGTCTCGGAGAAGGGTGTTAACCACCAAACAGATATATATTAAGAGAGATCAGCGAATGTAGTATAAGGGACTACAACGTCAGACATACATTCCATTTATAAACTTATGCCCTGGGTCTGGACGAAAGTCAAATCCGTACAAATCAACACTACGTCCGGATAACTACCATCTTAGCCCCATCTTGGGAGCAAATCAATCAAGAACCTCAACACTAGTTACCCATTCGATGTGAAGATCGTCGGTCTTCAATCGCCGTCTTCAACTCTTAGATTTAAAACGTCGTATAATCATTTGAAATGAGATTGAACTCGGTCTTCTCAAATGATTCTCGCATATATATATAATAATTTGAAAACATTTCCTATCGTTATTAATATTTGATAACGACCTATCGCTATTTTTATTTATATAAAAATTAGCTCGAATAAATTTAACGATGCTTCGGGTCAATGGGCGACCCTGGCGCTGTTTTCAACCAAATTTTACTTATGCATATCTAACCGTTGAATTTTGATGAAATTTATATCATTGAAAAGATTTTCCCTAAGCGGTCCTAACGGTTCCTGTTTTGGGAAAATCCGACGGTCGGATCTTTCGGTATAACCGTTTAAAGTTACGATTGTCGATACGCGAACTACCGCGCGTGTTTCGTTTAAATTTAATATATATATATATACATATAAATCGTTTTACTATTTCAATTATAAAAGTATATTCTTTTTATCGCATCTAAAATGACGATAAAATATTTCTTGTTTTATTTTACTACCTTTCTTATTTTATTTATTCTAATTGTAAATAAATTATGCTTTATATATCCTTTTAATTTATTTTCTATTTATTTACCTAAATGTAAATAAATGTTTTTCTATTCTTTTGCTTATTTATTTACCTAAATGTAAATAAATGTTTTACTTATACTTTTGTTATATTTATTTACATTAATTGTAAATAAATGTATCTAATTTCTTATTCATATTTATTTACACAATTTGTAAATAAATGGTTTCAATTTCCTTTGCAAATCCTATTTACATAGCAAATGTAAATAATTGTATTTCTTTAATTCTTTTCTGATATTCCCTTTTAACATAAAAAGAATATCTTATGTTAGTTCTTTTCTAACCTTTCTTTTTATTATTTACATAAGAAAATGTAAATAATTACCATTTACAAATTGGTTCTTTTTATTTACATAAGAAAAATGTAAATAAATACTTATTCACATAATTATTATTCTTATTCTTTTTTACTTACATAAGAAAATGTAAATAAATTCTTATTCACATATTTGTTCTTTATTTTCTATTTATTCTTAATTACATAAATGTAATTTTCTTCCTTATAATCTTAATTACATAAAAATGTAATTTTATTTCTTATAATCTTAATTACATATAAATGTAAATTTCTTTACAGTGTAAAATATATTCTTTTAATTACATATAAAAATGTAATTTATTTAATCTCTTATTTACCTAATGTAAATATATATGTTTTCCTATTTCTATGTTTTATTTATTTATACTTAATATTTATAGTAATTTACATATGCTTAAACCTCCCACATTGGATAGGTATTGTTGTGACTACTGGACAGCCGGGCGGGTCCGGGCAGGTTTACATCACAACTCAATCCAACCTCGTGTTTAAGCATTATTTTTCTTATTTATTTACCTAAGTGTAAATAAATGTTTTCCTTTATTTTACTTTACAAAAAAAAAATAACTTTTTATTCTATTCTTTACAATAGGAAAATATAACTTTTTAGTTTATTTCCTATACATTGAAATAAATATAAATGTCCTTTTATTTCTTATACATTGAAATAAATATTTCCTATAGCTTATGTGAATATCCTTCATAGTATCAGCATTTCAAAATATATTTATATGTCAATCTTTGATTCATTCCTACTATACAAACATGATGGTGTAATTTATGTCATTACAACTAAAATTAGCTCAACGATGTTTTTTGTGTCATCACAAATAAATTAACACACGATGGTTTTGTGTCATTACAACAAAAATTTAACATAACAATGTATTGGTGTTATTACAACTAAAATTTAACACAACAATGTTTGGTGTCAATTCAACTAATTTAACATAAACAACATAATATCTGATTTGGTGTACTTTTGATGAATCACAATAAAGGTCTCATCTTTATTTTTATTTGTTAATGAAAATAAAGATTTAAAAACTTGCATTTTATTTTATGAGTAAAATAAAGATTAAACTTGCCCTTTTATTATATTCACAAAATAAATGTAACACTTTGTTCTTTAATTTGTAAACAGAATAAACACCAAAATTTTCTCTTTTATATTTCTGTTAACAAAATGAGCACTAAACTTGTTCCTTTACTTTGCAAATAAAATGAGCGCAAAATTTGTTCTTTTACTATGTTAACAAAATTAACGTAAAGATTGTTTCTTTTCTTTGTTAACAAAATCGACATGAAAATTTATCCTGTTCCTATGTTTACACAATGGCATAAAAGTTTATCTTTTATATATTAACAAAACAATGTTAACTTTGTCCCTTTTTTTTTTTTTTTATTAACAAATTTTGACAAAATATTGCTCTTTTGTTTTATGTAAACAAAAACTTGCCTTTTATTTTACAATCAAATTTCATGTTAAAATTATCTTTTATTTTGCTTGTAAACAAGATAAATAAAGCAAGAATAAATATTCTAATTTTTATTTAAGAAAATACGATGAGAATAAAAATCAAGGTAAAAATTTTTGTCATTTATTTTGTAAACAAATTTGTATAAAAACTTTGTCTTCTCATTATGTAAACAAATCTTTGTCTTTTTGTTTTACTAACAAATCTATGTTAAAACCTATGTTAACAAAATAATATTAAAAATTGTCCTTTTATTTTATGTAAACAAAACAATGTTAAAAATTGTCCTTTTAACTGTTAATCAAAATTAATGTTAAAATGGTCTTTTATTTGATTAACCAAAATTTATGAAAACTTTGTCCTTTTATCTTGTTAACAAATTGTGTTAAAAATTATGTCTTTTGTTTTAACAACAAAATTGAGTAAAAATGCCTTTTTGTCTTTAACAAACAAATTATGTGAAAATGTTCTTTTGTTTCAACAAACAAATTAAGTAGAAAATGTCCTCTTGTTTTAACAAACAAATATGGACCCAAAATAATCCTTTTTATTTTGTTTACAAAAATTTGTCTCATCTTATGTACACAAAATGACATGAAAATAATTCTTTTTATTTAAAAAAATTTGTCTTTTGTTTTATGTAAACAAAGTGACGGGTAAAAGTTGGATTTTATTCTGTTCACAAAAATAAAGCTTGTATTTTATAAGCAAAACTAAGATTAAAATTGGCATTTCAATTGTAAACCAAATAAAAGATTAAAACTTGCTTTTTATTTTGAAAGCAAAATGAAGATTAAATTTGGCATTTCAATTTTGTAAACAAAAATAAAGATTTAAACTTTATTTATCTTTTAATTTAAAAATCATAATTATATGTCCATATTATATTCCAATGTCAAGGTCAACAAATAAAAATCAATGTTTTTATTCTAGTTTGGCAATACATCATTTGATTTTGTTTATTCCAATTCAACCAAAAAGACAACCTAATTCTTGTCTATTAAAATCAACAATTTGATCATGGTGAATCTAATTTAAATCAAAATGACAATTCAACCATTGTCACAAACACGATATGATTATTTCCAACAATCCTATATTACAACCATGGTAATTCTAATTCACATATCAGCATAACAGTGTCATCAGCCAAATTAAATATATAACCAACGGAATTTAGCGACACAAAATTCCACAACACAATTTCTAGAACAGGTCAAGTATCAAAATTTTTATTATAAAAATAAATAAATAAAGAGGCAGAATTTCTCACCGATGAATTTATTCAGATTCGGAATTTGGTCAAAATTGGATATGCTCAGAATTTGTTCTCGTTTGTTCCACAGTGTAGGTCTTGGAAAGACGAGTTCAACGCATTTCAGTTTGTTTCTTCTTCCTTGTTCGTTTACAGGCCGCAAGCTCCACAATTGGGTTCCGTTCTAGGTCTCAAGTTTGCACGAACACCAAGGCACGAGGCGTCGATCTGAAGGCACCACGTCGACGGGCTCCAGGAGTCGCACCTGCGCCACCCCGAGTTGGCCAGCTCGCACGCCTTTTGGAGGCTCGGCGGCGGTGAATACGGCACGGGTTTGGGCCTGAAATCCGAGTGGCTCGAGCCACTAAATCCGATCATGTCCGTTGATTGTTTAGCTCTCACCTAGGGGTTCGATTTTGGTTTGTATTCCTTCATGAAAGATTTGGGGAATTGAGAGAACGAGAGGGGCAAAGGGGGGACAACGATGGCCATTGATTACAAGGGGTGGCGGCTGAGTATTGGGGTTCTAAGAATGAATGGTAATTAGGATAAAATATATAAGTGGAGAGAAAAGATAGGAATAAGAAACGTACAGGAAGCGGTAAACATTAATTTCAAAATAAAGAAAATTTTCTTTCCCTTTTTATTTATTTATTCAAATTTCAAATGTAATTAACAAGGAGAGAGAGAGAGAGAGTGAACGGAAAGAAATGAATAAACGAAGGGTTGATTTCAGGAATGTATTTAAATTTACCTCCATGATTACACATGCTTTGTGAAAAAATTTCCTTTTTCCTATTATTCAATCTATTAAAATTGCTTCCTTGTTACATTTAAGCATTTTCCCTTTTTTTTTTTTTTTTTTTTTGAATATTTAACTACATTTTCTATTGGGAACGCATGTGTGGATACCTTCCATATGATCAATGATACATTCCATACGATCAATTATAGCTATTTATTATAATATATCAATAATCGTTACCTTATCCTCTCCAATTTTACATCAATCCTATGTTTATTATATTATAATTTAATTTCATACAATTTATACTTATCAATGAATTTTTTTTATTTAGAAACGGTTTATCAACTAAATTCTCTTTTCATTCAAACATTGAATAAATCATCAATGTTAATTCATTTCCATTAATAATTCATAAATCAATTACATGGATTAATAATTCAAAATCTTGTCTTAACGTTCATAAAATTCTTAGTAGAAACAATTAAAGCAAATAAATGCTTTTATCATTTGCTTATGTGTCATTTACTTATTTATGTGTTAGCAATAAATGCCAATTTCATGTGTTTACATAATAATAATAATAAAAAAAAAAGATGATTTTTATTGTATAGCAATTTTCCAAAAATATGTTTACATTTTACAATAAAGATATTATTTTTATATTGTTACCAACTTCCAAACAAAATTGTGTTTATATTAACATGTTTACAGGTTCACAAATCAATGTTAATCAATGCTAATAATTAACATGTTTAAAATCAATGTAAAATAGCATGTTTACATAATAAATGTCATGTTTACAAATCTAAGCTAATTAACATATATATTTTTTTTTTGCAATGAATGACATGCCTCTTATTCACATTGATTATAATTTCAAATTTTATTTATTTTATGAAGGAGGCGACTTTTCTTTTATTATATATATATATATATATATACTTCCTTTATTTGGTTATATGTTTTACTTTATTTCTTACTTGTGTCCCTACGTATGCTTTATGTTACAAGGGAAATATTCAAGATGACAGCCAAAGATGTATACATACATATATACATACATACATACATACATATGTGTATATATATATATATATATATATTGTCATAATTTATTTCATTTATAACCTACACATTAATTTCAGTCAATGCATTAATAAATGTCATTAAAGTTCCTACATAACGTTAAAAGAATAAATTTTTAATGTGAAACATTCCATGTTTCTACATGACATTAAAAGATTAATTTTTAATGTTAACCAAATTCATGTACTTACATGTCATTAAAAAGTTAGACTTTTAGCACTAATCAAAATATGTTCATTTACATTAAAAAGAATAAATTTTTAATGCAAATCATTTTTATGTTCTTACATTTAAATAAAGACTAACATTTATTTTAAAACATATTTCATTCATAAATAATATCTTAATTAAAAAGTATTTTCTTTTCCCGTCGTTATTATTTAAAATAAATTATTTTAAATATAAAAGTTCATTAAAATTTCTAAAATAAAATAAAAATTTTAAATTAGCCCCAAAATTCAGGGTTGTTACAGTCGCCCCCACTTAAAATCTTTTCGTCCTCGAAAAGGAACTAAGCTAAAGGTAGTTAAATTAACTAACTAAATTTTAATTTTAATTTTAATATTATTAATTTCATTTGTTGGCTAACTTATCAAATATATACTTTTATATATTTAAAAATCTTATCTTCTGAAATAGGATTATATATATAATCAAAATACGTTAATTATAAGCTTATCACTCTGAACTCATTCTAGGGTATTACTAACCCCATCTCTAATGAGTTTTCTCATTCTAGGATACTGCTGATCCTATCTCTAATGAGTATTCTTATTGGACATTACTAATCCAATCTCTGATGAGTCTTTTGTTCAGTTCTAACGAGTTGTATCCCAAAGATTTGAGCTAACCTCGCTCTGATACCACCTGTAAAGACCCGGAAATTCCCGCTCTTTGAATCGACCATAAACCACACAGGTCTGACCCAAAGGTTGGAAATCTTCGAATACTTTAACTTTGGGAATACAATACATTAGAACAATAACAGCAGACTTTTATTACATTATAATAATGTTACATCAGAGTACAGAATATATCAGAGTACATTGAAATAAAATTACAGCGGAAGATACATAAAAGATAATACAAACAAACAGCGGAAGACTACCAAGCTCTGGACACAGCTTTAGGCTTCGATCCAGGATCCTGCTAAAAGAATAGATATCTGCAAAAAGCTACTCGACTGCCCGTGTGGAGAAGAGGGCACCCGAGTTTGCAAAGTGAAACAAACTACGAGTCAGTCATGGGACTGGTGTGAGAATTCTAAACTAATTTAATTAATAAGACAAATCCAAGGACCACGCCGCTAATGCGGAACGGGTTTTATTCCAATGGATTGTCGGTGCATAAACTAAAGTGAATCGAGAAATAACGCAATGTCTTTTTGGAAAAATGAAACCATTATAAGACCCAGGTCCCATCACACAATGCAACGCACACCAGAGGATAGGGTTTTACCTTATAATGGTCAAAAGATGCTTGATACGTATAAAACGGATTTGATATTATTATTAGTGTATATATGTTTTAATAAAAAGATTTGAATCATAAGTAGCAATCCTAGACGGCATGGTTACCATATAGCATGTCGCCAATACTAGTTCTACAATTAAAACCGCAAGGGCGTATTGGAAATTTGGATTCCATCATGAGTCGAGGCTAGGGGCAAGATCCTCTCCGATTCGAGACACTCTAGCAAATGCCTCAGGATTCCCCGCAGTGAACCCTTGGAAGCGGTAGGGCCGGTCCCCGCCAATGGGCAGTGGATTAGTTATGCCTGAACACACGTTTCCCGGTCCCTTTGGACCTATAGTATGACCACCAACGGCCTATAAAAATAACGAGGCGCCTCAAAATCCATCATCCACATAAGTAAAATGTCAGGGCTGGTAGGTCACTGACACCACTCTAGCTAGAAAGAAACGTGTGCACTCCCTACGGTCCATATCCCGTTTTTGACTCATACCGGGGTGTGAGGCTCGCGAAGTCACGATATACACAAAGCTATGCCTAAATAGACTATGCTTTGATCATCAACCACAAGGCCCTGCTTTTCAACAAAAGCCTTGATCAATGCATCTTAGTATGCCACATTGTCAGTCCATACTATACCATTGATTTCTACCAATATATAACCTCTAAGCTCGTATGTCTCGGAGAAGGGTGTTAACCACCAAACAGATATATATTAAGAGAGATCAGCGAATGTAGTATAAGGGACTACAACGTCAGACATACATTCCATTTATAAACTTATGCCCTGGGTCTGGACGAAAGTCAAATCCATACAAATCAACACTACGTCCGGATAACTACCATCTTAGCCCCATCTTGGGAGCAAATCAATCAAGAACCTTAACACTAGTTACCCATTCGATGTGAAGATCGTCGGTCTTCAATCGCCGTCTTCAACTCTTAGATTTAAAACGTCGTATAATCATTTGAAATGAGATTGAACTCGGTCTTCTCAAATGATTCTCGCATATATATATAATAATTTGAAAACATTTCCTATCGTTATTAATATTTGATAACGACCTATCGCTATTTTTATTTATATAAAAATTAGCTCGAATAAATTTAACGATGCTTCGGGTCAATGGGCGACCCTGGCGCTGTTTTCAACCAAATTTTACTTATGCATATCTAACCGTTGAATTTTGATGAAATTTATATCATTGAAAAGATTTTCCCAAAGCGGTCCTAACGGTTCCTGTTTTGGGAAAATCCGACGGTCGGATCTTTCGGTATAACCGTTTAAAGTTACGATTGTCGATACGCGAACTACCGCGCGTGTTTCGTTTAAATTTAATATATATATATATATATATACATATAAATCGTTTTACTATTTCAATTATAAAAGTATATTCTTTTTATCGCATCTAAAATGACGATAAAATATTTCTTGTTTTATTTTACTACCTTTCTTATTTTATTTATTCTAATTGTAAATAAATTATGCTTTATATATCCTTTTAATTTATTTTCTATTTATTTACCTAAATGTAAATAAATGTTTTTCTATTCTTTTGCTTATTTATTTACCTAAATGTAAATAAATGTTTTACTTATACTTTTGTTATATTTATTTACATTAATTGTAAATAAATGTATCTAATTTCTTATTCATATTTATTTACACAATTTGTAAATAAATGGTTTCAATTTCCTTTGCAAATCCTATTTACATAGCAAATGTAAATAATTGTATTTCTTTAATTCTTTTCTGATATTCCCTTTTAACATAAAAAGAATATCTTATGTTAGTTCTTTTCTAACCTTTCTTTTTATTATTTACATAAGAAAATGTAAATAATTACCATTTACAAATTGGTTCTTTTTATTTACATAAGAAAAATGTAAATAAATACTTATTCACATAATTATTATTCTTATTCTTTTTTACTTACATAAGAAAATGTAAATAAATTCTTATTCACATATTTGTTCTTTATTTTCTATTTATTCTTAATTACATAAATGTAATTTTCTTCCTTATAATCTTAATTACATAAAAATGTAATTTTATTTCTTATAATCTTAATTACATATAAATGTAAATTTCTTTACAGTGTAAAATATATTCTTTTAATTACATATAAAAATGTAATTTATTTAATCTCTTATTTACCTAATGTAAATATATATGTTTTCCTATTTCTATGTTTTATTTATTTATACTTAATATTTATAGTAATTTACATATGCTTAAACCTCCCACATTGGATAGGTATTGTTGTGACTACTGGACAGCCGGGCGGGTCCGGGCAGGTTTACATCACAACTCAATCCAACCTCGTGTTTAAGCATTATTTTTCTTATTTATTTACCTAAGTGTAAATAAATGTTTTCCTTTATTTTACTTTACAAAAAAAAAATAACTTTTTATTCTATTCTTTACAATAGGAAAATATAACTTTTTAGTTTATTTCCTATACATTGAAATAAATATAAATGTCCTTTTATTTCTTATACATTGAAATAAATATTTCCTATAGCTTATGTGAATATCCTTCATAGTATCAGCATTTCAAAATATATTTATATGTCAATCTTTGATTCATTCCTACTATACAAACATGATGGTGTAATTTATGTCATTACAACTAAAATTAGCTCAACGATGTTTTTTGTGTCATCACAAATAAATTAACACACGATGGTTTTGTGTCATTACAACAAAAATTTAACATAACAATGTATTGGTGTTATTACAACTAAAATTTAACACAACAATGTTTGGTGTCAATTCAACTAATTTAACATAAACAACATAATATCTGATTTGGTGTACTTTTGATGAATCACAATAAAGGTCTCATCTTTATTTTTATTTGTTAATGAAAATAAAGATTTAAAAACTTGCATTTTATTTTATGAGTAAAATAAAGATTAAACTTGCCCTTTTATTATATTCACAAAATAAATGTAACACTTTGTTCTTTAATTTGTAAACAGAATAAACACCAAAATTTTCTCTTTTATATTTCTGTTAACAAAATGAGCACTAAACTTGTTCCTTTACTTTGCAAATAAAATGAGCGCAAAATTTGTTCTTTTACTATGTTAACAAAATTAACGTAAAGATTGTTTCTTTTCTTTGTTAACAAAATCGACATGAAAATTTATCCTGTTCCTATGTTTACACAATGGCATAAAAGTTTATCTTTTATATATTAACAAAACAATGTTAACTTTGTCCCTTTTTTTTTTTTTTTTATTAACAAATTTTGACAAAATATTGCTCTTTTGTTTTATGTAAACAAAAACTTGCCTTTTATTTTACAATCAAATTTCATGTTAAAATTATCTTTTATTTTGCTTGTAAACAAGATAAATAAAGCAAGAATAAATATTCTAATTTTTATTTAAGAAAATACGATGAGAATAAAAATCAAGGTAAAAATTTTTGTCATTTATTTTGTAAACAAATTTGTATAAAAACTTTGTCTTCTCATTATGTAAACAAATCTTTGTCTTTTTGTTTTACTAACAAATCTATGTTAAAACCTATGTTAACAAAATAATATTAAAAATTGTCCTTTTATTTTATGTAAACAAAACAATGTTAAAAATTGTCCTTTTAACTGTTAATCAAAATTAATGTTAAAATGGTCTTTTGTTTGATTAACCAAAATTTATGAAAACTTTGTCCTTTTATCTTGTTAACAAATTGTGTTAAAAATTATGTCTTTTGTTTTAACAACAAAATTGAGTAAAAATGCCTTTTTGTCTTTAACAAACAAATTATGTGAAAATGTTCTTTTGTTTCAACAAACAAATTAAGTAGAAAATGTCCTCTTGTTTTAACAAACAAATATGGACCCAAAATAATCCTTTTTATTTTGTTTACAAAAATTTGTCTCATCTTATGTACACAAAATGACATGAAAATAATTCTTTTTATTTAAAAAAATTTGTCTTTTGTTTTATGTAAACAAAGTGACGGGTAAAAGTTGGATTTTATTCTGTTCACAAAAATAAAGCTTGTATTTTATAAGCAAAACTAAGATTAAAATTGGCATTTCAATTGTAAACCAAATAAAAGATTAAAACTTGCTTTTTATTTTGAAAGCAAAATGAAGATTAAATTTGGCATTTCAATTTTGTAAACAAAAATAAAGATTTAAACTTTATTTATCTTTTAATTTAAAAATCATAATTATATGTCCATATTATATTCCAATGTCAAGGTCAACAAATAAAAATCAATGTTTTTATTCTAGTTTGGCAATACATCATTTGATTTTGTTTAATCCAATTCAACCAAAAAGACAACCTAATTGTTGTCCATTAAAATCAACAATTTGATCATGGTGAATCTAATTTAAATCAAAATGACAATTCAACCATTGTCACAAACACGATATGATTATTTCCAACAATCCTATATTACAACCATGGTAATTCTAATTCACATATCAGCATAACAGTGTCATCAGCCAAATTAAATATATAACCAACGGAATTTAGCGACACAAAATTCCACAACACAATTTCTAGAACAGGTCAAGTATCAAAATTTTTATTATAAAAATAAATAAATAAAGAGGCAGAATTTCTCACCGATGAATTTATTCAGATTCGGAATTTGGTCAAAATTGGATATGCTCAGAATTTGTTCTCGTTTGTTCCACAGTGTAGGTCTTGGAAAGACGAGTTCAACGCATTTCAGTTTGTTTCTTCTTCCTTGTTCGTTTACAGGCCGCAAGCTCCACAATTGGGTTCCGTTCTAGGTCTCAAGTTTGCACGAACACCGAGGCACGAGGCGTCGATCTGAAGGCACCACGTCGACGGGCTCCAGGAGTCGCACCTGCGCCACCCCGAGTTGGCCAGCTCGCACGCCTTTTGGAGGCTCGGCGGCGGTGAATACGGCACGGGTTTGGGCCTGAAATCCGAGTGGCTCGAGCCACTAAATCCGATCATGTCCGTTGATTGTTTAGCTCTCACCTAGGGGTTCGATTTTGGTTTGTATTCCTTCATGAAAGATTTGGGGAATTGAGAGAACGAGAGGGGCAAAGGGGGGACAACGATGGCCATTGATTACAAGGGGTGGCGGCTGAGTATTGGGGTTCTAAGAATGAATGGTAATTAGGATAAAATATATAAGTGGAGAGAAAAGATAGGAATAAGAAACGTACAGGAAGCGGTAAACATTAATTTCAAAATAAAGAAAATTTTCTTTCCCTTTTTATTTATTTATTCAAATTTCAAATGTAATTAACAAGGAGAGAGAGAGAGAGAGAGAGAGTGAACGGAAAGAAATGAATAAACGAAGGGTTGATTTCAGGAATGTATTTAAATTTACCTCCATGATTACACATGCTTTGTGAAAAAATTTCCTTTTTCCTATTATTCAATCTATTAAAATTGCTTCCTTGTTACATTTAAGCATTTTCCCTTTTTTTTTTTTTTTTTTGAATATTTAACTACATTTTCTATTGGGAACGAATGTGTGGATACCTTCCATATGATCAATGATACATTCCATACGATCAATTATAGCTATTTATTATAATATATCAATAATCGTTACCTTATCCTCTCCAATTTTACATCAATCCTATGTTTATTATATTATAATTTAATTTCATACAATTTATACTTATCAATGAATTTTTTTAATTTAGAAACGGTTTATCAACTAAATTCTCTTTTCATTCAAACATTGAATAAATCATCAATGTTAATTCATTTCCATTAATAATTCATAAATCAATTACATGGATTAATAATTCAAAATCTTGTCTTAACGTTCATAAAATTCTTAGTAGAAACAATTAAAGCAAATAAATGCTTTTATCATTTGCTTATGTGTCATTTACTTATTTATGTGTTAGCAATAAATGCCAATTTCATGTGTTTACATAATAATAATAATAAAAAAAAAAGATGATTTTTATTGTATAGCAATTTTCCAAAAATATGTTTACATTTTACAATAAAGATATTATTTTTATATTGTTACCAACTTCCAAACAAAATTGTGTTTATATTAACATGTTTACAGGTTCACAAATCAATGTTAATCAATGCTAATTATTAACATGTTTAAAATCAATGTAAAATAGCATGTTTACATAATAAATGTCATGTTTACAAATCTAAGCTAATTAACATATATATATATTTTTTTTGCAATGAATGACATGCCTCTTATTCCCATTGATTATAATTTCAAATTTTATTTATTTTATGAAGGAGGCGACTTTTCTTTTATTATATATATATATATATATATATACTTCCTTTATTTGGTTATATGTTTTACTTTATTTCTTACTTGTGTCCCTACGTATGCTTTATGTTACAAGGGAAATATTCAAGATGACAGCCAAAGATGTATACATACATATATACATACATACATACATATGTATATATATATATATATATATTGTCATAATTTATTTCATTTATAACCTACACATTAATTTCAGTCAATGCATTAATAAATGTCATTAAAGTTCCTACATAACGTTAAAAGAATAAATTTTTAATGTGAAACATTCCATGTTTCTACATGACATTAAAAGATTAATTTTTAATGTTAACCAAATTCATGTACTTACATGTCATTAAAAAGTTAGACTTTTAGCACTAATCAAAATATGTTCATTTACATTAAAAAGAATAAATTTTTAATGCAAATCATTTTTATGTTCTTACATTTAAATAAAGACTAACATTTATTTTAAAACATATTTCATTCATAAATAATATCTTAATTAAAAAGTATTTTCTTTTCCCGTCGTTATTATTTAAAATAAATTATTTTAAATATAAAAGTTCATTAAAATTTCTAAAATAAAATAAAAATTTTAAATTAGCCCCAAAATTCAGGGTTGTTACAATTTCGATTCAAATCCATTCCAATTCATATATTGGAATTTTGGTTATATTAAAAACCATTCTCAATCCAATTTATTTTATTTTAAAAATAATTGGATTATAATTCTAGTTAATAACTAGTTCATTTAGATAAAAATATATTTTTATCTTTTTAAATATGGAATTTTTCATCCTAATGCTTTCCAAATCATTTATTATGATTTTACACAAATTATTAATATTTTTAATAATTTTATCAAGGCTCGTTCAATCGATTTCCATAAACAGTCATCGAACAGCACTTACAACGACCTTTTCCAGATTTGATTTGGACATATTTCCAAATCCAACCATTAGATTTCAAATCTCTTATGTTCATTAGAAAGCTCTATTCGATACGAACCCAACGGTTCTGGTTTTAGGAGAATTCGACGGTCGGATCTCCCGTAATATCAATTCGAAGTCAATGGTCGAAATTCGCGATTGACTGCGGTGCGGCGCGTTCTATTCAGGCCATTATATTATATATATAATATATATTTCGTCGATTTCCATTTAAAACGTATTTTATAAAAAAAATTAAAATCCTTTTCAAAACGATTTCAACTTCATTTTAAATTTTAAACCAAAATTGAATATTCCTTAATAAATTCGTTTTAAATTTATTTTAAAATGATTTCAATTCCATTTCAAATTTCAAATCAAATTTGAATATTCCTTAATAAATTCGTTTTAAAATGATTTCAATTCCATTTCAAATTTCAAATCAAATTTGAATATTCCTTAACAAATTCGTTTTAAATTCATTTTAAAACGATTTCAATTTACATTTCAAATTTCAAATCAAATTTGAATATTCCTTAACAAATTCGTTTTAAATTCGTTTTAAAACGATTTCAATTTCCATTTCAAATCAAATTTGAATATCCTATATCATTTTAATATTAAAATGATAATATTTTCAAAATATCAAATTTTGAAATCACTTTTCGATATTCATTATAAAATGAATAAAATCGACAAAATTCCTATTCGTGTTAAAATGGCGTTTAACTACTTAACACGGCTTCACATTTCAATATTCACTGAATATTATTTTAAAATATTCATTAATTCTGAGCTGGAATCAGACACAGTCAATTACTATATAATTTTATTTATATAGATTTCATACACACATGTACACAACAATAATCAAACACAGTCAACCATCATCCAGAGTGCATTACACAACTGTATAAGCGTTAGATATAAATAATTAATGCTTACAAAAGTCTGTTCACCCATCGATTGACATACAACTAAATATTGGGATTAGAGTATGTCCAATATCATCCCAATACCCGTGTAGGGTTTTCAAACAACAAACACTGATTATTATTTGTGCAGTTGGACGATGTGTAAAATATATCATCCCAATCCATATCAGTCAAATGTGTGTACATAAACCAATCGTCCGATTGGTAAATGAATATTTATTTTATTTCAGTAAATATTTTATTTCATTCATTTATACAATAAAAATGATATTTTTATTGTTCTAACACTTTATTCAACACATGAATATTTTATATTTCATTCCATTCCACATCACAATCACAATCAATTTCCCCCAACACAATCAATTCAAACAAGCCATCCATGGTCTGTGGACGATGGGTGTCGGGTGTTGCTAAGCACCGTCTGCATCCTAGCATATATTTTAACTAGAAAATAAAATTAAAGTGAGAAGTTCTCACCTTTGGGATCCACTCCTCCATTCCTTATTGTAGCTCAGATTCGCTATGTTGATTCCAACGCAATCTGTATCATGAAATTTATAATAAAAATCATATTTTTAATAATGATCCATTTATTAAAAATCATATTTTTATTCCAAAACCATTTTTTTATTCTAAATGATTTCTATAAAAATCATATTTTTATATCGCTCTTCATATATAAAAAATATATAATTTTTATATTGCTACTTCTTATATAAAAATCTAATTTTTATTCTTATACTGTTCGTATAAAATATCTCATTTTTATACCGCTATTCATATAATAAAAATCATATTTTTAAACCACTATTATATTATAAAAATCATATTTTTGAACAGCTATTATATTATAATAATCATATTTTTAATTCACTAAAAATCATATTTTTATATCACTTTTCATATAACAAAAATCATGCCTTTTCATAAAATAAAATCGTAACTTTTCATGAATAAAAATCATAACTTTCCTATTTAAAAATTTAAACCTTTTCCTTATGCCCTTACATATATAAAAAATCCTATTTTTAATTTAAACATTTCATATAAAGAATTAACATTTACAAATAATGCTTTTAAATAAATAAATAAAATTACTTATAGGTTTTCAGCGAGATGGGGGGAGGAACTGAGGGGCGCAAAGGTGGTCGGGGTTGGATTAATGGCGGTGGCGGCGGCCTTCTTGGCTGGTGGTGGCGCATCAGGCTAAAAAGGGGGGCTAGGATTTTGGAAAGGGGCACTGGAAAGAGGAGGGACGGCGGAGGAGGAGGATCGACGGTTGGAGGAGGTCCAGCGATAGTGAGGCTCACTGCGGCGGCGGCGAAGGGGGAGGAAGTGCTGACAAGCGATCGCGATCTGCGGTTCTTTTTTTTCTCGAACGAAGAATGACGGGAGAGAGACGGTAATGAGTGGGAGGGAGTAATAATATATTTAACTATTTTATTATTTTATTATCCAAAAAGTTGACATTTCCTTCGAGCTTCGAACCGAGTCCAATGACCATCGTCCCTAGCGTAATACCCCCACTCCGAACACAATGGGATATATCCGATAAGCTGATTCGACCGTTACGATCAGTTTCCGTTAAAATTTAAAATATAAATCAATATATTTTAAACTCAAATGCACATTTTAATTTACTGGGATCATATACTGACTCCAAATATTCCAGAAAAATAAATCTGGCTATGTTTTGACGTTATGGTCATAACAAAACTAATTTCATCAAATTTGGAGAACGTTTGAAAATGGTCAATTTCAGGTCGATCCAAATTGACTGAAACTGTTAAAACACGTTTTATTTTGCCATGCTCACATATTGATTCCAAAAATTATGAAAATTGGAATCAAGCAATAATTTGACATTCCAGATCCAATAAAAGTGGTCTCGTCGAAAACGAAGGTCATTTGCAAAATCGTTATTTTTAAGGGATATATTTCCATAGCGACTATTCTGAATTTTCAATTAGGCATAACTTTTTATTTCCGCTATGAAATTTCAATTTTTCAGATTCATTGGAAAGATATTTTCATACAGATTCAAATATTTCTGGTTTCACCAAAATCCAGTTTATTTTGAATCTGTTCATTCATTTGAAATTTGAAATTTGAAATCGAAATTTCAAACTACCGCGCCATTTCCAATTCCTTTTATAATTAAAATAAATATTTATACTCTAATTTCGATTTAAATAAATTTGTACGTTCTAATTCTATCCAAAATTTATTTAAAATAAATCATTTTAAATATTCAAAATTCATTAAAATTGCCAAAATAAAAATTTTAAATTGGTTCTAATTTTCCGGGTTGTTACAATCTCCCCCACTTAAAATCTTTTCGTCCTCGAAAAGGAACGGAGCTGAAAGTTGTTTAACTAACCAACTCAACTTTTAGTTTGGCTTTCATTCTTCTACTTTTTAGTTTCTAAAAATTTTCCAATTCTTCAAAATTGGCTAACACCCTAAATTTTTGAAAAATTTCACCATAACCTCCTTTGTACGGGGAGACATTTAAAACCGCAACTAGCCTCACAGGGACCTCATCCACCCAAAAGAAAAGGAAAATGCAAAGCGGCCAACCTTAGGCTCGTAAATCTTTAAAAGAAAAAGAAAATGCCAAGAGGCCAGCCTTAGGCTCATAAACTCTTTAAAAGAAAAAGAAAATGCCAAGCGGCCTACCTTAGGCTCATAAACTCTTTAAAAGAAAAAGAAAATGCCAAACGACTAGCTTTAGGCTCATAAACTCTTTAAAAGCAAAAGAAAATGCCCAATGGCCAACCTTAGGCTCATAAACTCTTTAAAAGCAAAAGAAAACTAGTAAACACGTACCTATTAGTCGGGCATAAAATTTTATTTCTCTTCTTAGCAATTTATCCATAACCTGTTCAACAATGTGTATATATACATGTATGCATTTCTAAACAATTTCCAACTCAGTTCGTATTTGATTCAATTTGACTAAATCCACCTTACATTATCGTATTGGTTTAATTAATTATCCTTCCAATATTTTTATTAGTTACACTAATAGTCGAACAACACAACCAACAATCAATTTGTGAATTAGCTTTTCAAACATATATTTTTAATATACATAGTCAAAAATAATATTTTTGATGTCAAATCACAACAATATATTCTAACTATATTTTGGTTCTCACACAAGTCAATTGGAAATATATAGGTATCCTACCTTCAAAATTCGAACATAAATACTGATGATGACATGTCAATCATCAGTATCATCTCCCGGCGACTAGAGTGTGATTCTATATCTATCCATTATATTAAAACTTTAAATATACGTTCATGACGCGTATATGCAAAATCCCATATACTCGATTGTCCAAATTCAATATAAAATAAATAACCAAATACGTATAATAAGATTTTAAATTTTCAAAACAAAATTTGTTTTCATTTTTATTTTAAAAAACACTACTCTTCACACTCGTTCTAGGATACCACTAATACTATCTCTAATGAGTCATTCTCACTGGATATTACTAATCCAATCTCTGATGAATTCTTTCGTTCGGTTCTAATGTGTCTTGTTCTCAAGCTCTATAAACCAAAGCTCTGATACCAACTGAGATGACCCAAACTTCCTCGTTCAAGAAAGCCCGGATTGAGTTGAGAACACGACAAATCAGAACGCAAACAGAAGAACATTTCATTGTTTATTACAACAATTTACATCAGAGTACAAGAATATACAGAGTATGAACAAATAAAATACAGTTGATAATTATCAGAGATTTACAAATTACAATGCAGTGGAAAAATAAAACATAACACAACTGAAACAAATACACGGAAACAAAGCTTTCCGAATATCATTCCAGCTGTAAACCAGGATCCTATGAATATAAATCTGCAAAACCAAAACTACTAGCTGCCCGGGAAAATAGGGGCACACAGAATTTAGGTTAAAACAATAAGCTCCAGGTCAGTCATGTGACTGGTGTGAGAAATAAAACAGTTACTAAATCTTTACTTTAAAAATAAAGTAAATCAAGGGACCACGCCGTATAACATGGAACGGGTTTCCTCCCAAGAATATCAGTGCATATAACAAAACAGTGCAATGCTTTTTGGAAAAATGAAGCTATTATAAGACCCAGGTCCCATCACACAATGCAACGCAAGCCGGGGGATAGAGTTTTCCCTTATAATAGTCAAACATGCTTGGTACACTTAAAACAAATCATTTGATACTATTATAAGTGCATAGTGTATAAAACGACTTCAAATATAAATGTATCAATCATAGATGGCATGGGTACCATATATCATGTCGCCAATGCTAGGCTCTACAATCAAAACCGAAATGTCACATATTGGAAGTTGGATTTCCATCTGCGAACCAAGGCAAGGGATCGTCCTTACCACTTCGAGACGCTCTAGCCCATGTCTTTGGAACAGCCGCAACTGCACCTTAGATCGTCAGGGTTGGTTAAAACAAGGTGGACTAAAATGCCTGAGTAATACGTTTCCCCACCTTATGGGGCATAAACTGGTCATATATCGACCAAACCATCCATCGGCACAGCAGTGACCGATATAACCGAGGCGCCGCGCCATGCATCATCCACATAAGTAAAATGTATGGGCTTGCAAAACCCAGACACCACTCCTAGCTAGAAGAAAACGCATGCCCTCCCTGAAGTCCTCTCCCGTTTCTTGTTCACACTGGGGTGTGATGCTCGCGAATTAACGCTATACACAAAGCTTTGCTATATTAAAGCCGTGCTTTGATCATCAACCACAAGACTCTGCTTTTCAACAGAAACCTTGATTATTTGCATCTCAGCATGCCACACAGGAAATTCACGCTATGAAACCGATGTATATCAATCACACAGAATGAAATTCAATATAAGACACACATCCATTTACAAGTTCGTTCTGGGTCTGAACGAAACCGGAGGCACCTTATTCCTCGTCCCAAATGTCCAATACAAGAGAGAGGTCCTCGCATATCCGGTCGATCTTCAATTACGTCTAGACGATCGCCACTTATTACCTCGTCTTGGGTGTACAGCCCAATCAAGACATCAGTAATCATCCAAACGATGTAAAGACCTCCAGTCTTCAACCATTGTCTTCATCGTCGACTCATCGCCGATTCAGTCATTCAGAATGGGATAAACCCGGTCTTTCCGAATAACTCGCGTATATTAAAAACAAGTGCTACAAAAACACAACATACGCCTCATTCCAATTCTGAATATTCTTTTATTTAAATATTCATCTCCTTTGGGAAAGGTTCCAATTAATTTTATCAAAGATAAATTCTTTAAATTTATTCTTTAATCTACCTTTGGATATCAATTCAAACCAAATTATGGTTTATCCAAACTAGTCGGGATTAACGCACCTTAACGAAGTAATCATTTGTTATATTTTCCAATCCCAACCTATTCATCCCATGAAGCAAAACTGGTAATACTTCATATCTAACACCACGGATTATCGGCAAAGTTAATTACCATTTCACGTTCAAATCTAATTAAAGATTTAACTACCGCTTGGAGTAAAACTGGTGCTACTCCATTCTCGATCATTTCCCGAATTTGATAATCTAAATTATCACATTCTCATCCCAATCTAATTAAAGATTCATTAAAACTCCATTTAGTTTTATTCTCCAAAAATCCTTACTTAATGATTATTCAAATTCAGGAAATAAATCCTGTCTTTAACTAGGTTAAAGAACTAACGTCATTTAAAACACAACTCAAGATAAACCCAAAATCACATTCCATTAATTATGGAATCTTCATGGAAAACAGATCAATATATATAATCGACATAAACTTCCATATCCGACTAATAATACAAATGGAATAACGGCAAAGCCTTTTAAATTCCATATATATTAACAGTCTTACTCCACAAAAGCGCACTTCGATTATTATTAAATTGAATTCCATTCCACTCCAATTTATTTTATTAAATTGGAAAATTTAACTTTGGGAAATTCCTCTTAAATCTTAATAAAAGATTTACCAATTCCAAATCACATTTCACTGTAAATCGGGTTAAAAATCGAATGTCGTTAAAAACACAGTTCACGATAAACTTGATTCACATTCCATTTTATTCAAAATACCAAATATAACTGGAAACTCTAATAATCTTAATTAAAAGATATATTCTTTTCACACGGAGTTCAAGAACAGTGTTAATGAAGACACCATTCACGATAAACCCAAAATCCCATTTGATATTAAATACAAGGATCTAAATAGAAAATATATCGGCTTATATTCAATATCAAATTCTAAAACCAACAAAATAATATTGGAAATAACGATATAAATATTTCTTTCAAATTTCCATAATAATATCTGTATAATCAAGAAATCCAACATCGAAATATTCCGAAGATTATTTCGATTCAAATCCATTCCAATTCATATATTGGAATTTTGGTTATATTAAAAACCATTCTCAATCCAATTTATTTTATTTTAAAAATAATTGGATTATAATTCTAGTTAATAACTAGTTCATTTAGATAAAAATATATTTTTATCTTTTTAAATATGGAATTTTTCATCCCAATTCTTTCCAAATCATTTATTATGATTTTACACAAATTATTAATATTTTTAATAATTTTATCAAGGCTCGTTCAATCGATTTCCATAAACAGTCATCGAACTGCACTTACAGCGACCTTTTCCAGATTTGATGTAAAGGCCCGTAAATCCATACCAATTTGAGCTAACTAATATCCTACACATTCAACTCAAAGTGCACGAAAATACAGATCTTTAATAGAAAGAAGTTAGAGGATGAGATAGGACAGATAGAACATATAATATAGAAGAATAAGAAGAACATCAGAATCAAAGTGAAAACGAATCTAACAGTGGAACGAATAACATATATTACATAACTTTGAAATACAAACCTGAATTTGTGTACATATCATTATCAGAGTACAATACATCATATCACATCGGAAATAATCTTTAAATACTAATGGTGAAGCCTTCTGCTTCGAGCTCCTCCAAGTGAATCTGCAAAGCCTGAAACACTTGACTGCCCGTACAAATTTGGGCACCCAAGAGTTTAGGGAAAAAACAAATAAACTCTGGGTCAGTCATGGGACTGGTGTGAGTAAATTCCAACCATATCATTTAACTTTGAAAATCCTTTTGAAACAAAAAGATAATAGGAAGACCAGCCCACACATAAACATGGACGGTTTTTACCTTACTATAACCAAACCATTTTTGATATCAAAATCCAGAGATATTATAATAATGTCTAATCAAATAAATAATCAAATAGCAGAACGCTTGCATCTCAAGCTCCACATACATAGTATAAAATCAAAAACCGCAGGGCGCTTATTGGAGATTTGATTCCAACTATGACAAGGTACGGGACCACCTCCCAATCAGTGTACTCTAGAGGGGATACACTGGGGTTGAACAAGAACATCTTGCAACCTGGCCCACACATGACCGACCACTCATTTCTCTTGAGTGTATCGAATATATTGCCACCTACAGTTGGGCCCATATAACCATTATCCGAAGATACAGAAACGAAAGAAGAACAAATATGAATTTTCTCTAGATGGTGACAATACACCCTAATGGGATGACCCATATAGCCATGCTGCCTGCTCGATTTTTGTTATCTCCTGGTTGTGAGGCTTGAGGCTGTGTCTATCTTTTCAGAACATCTGTCCACCATTTACTTTGAATGCCACATCGTCAAACCCGTCAATTCACTAATTGATTTCCAAAAATATCATGGGTATAAAAAGCTAAGAGGTACGAATTCCTCCGCCACCAGACGTAATACCTTTAAGAGATCAACTGTATGTGATTTGTTAGGTATACTCTATCAGACACTCGTCCATACAAGTTGTCCTGAGATTGGACAAACAGAAAACACCATTCTGGAACAGAACGACCCTTGCATTTCACTGCGTCTTCAATTGTCTTTAGCATAATTTAATTTGCAATGCTTATGCCTATACAGAGTGGTTTTTGGATAATATATCCAACCGGTCTCTCTGTACCGACAACGATGGTCAAAACACTTCGATAGTCGGTTATTTAACTATCAAAGTAAAAACAACATTCATTCAAATGTACAACATCACACCATCATGGCCATTTTTATTTAACATTCATTTTTATTATTCAAATTCCCATATCTTATTAGATATTTCTCAAACCTGTTTTATCCCTTTCACACTTCTTGGAAAACATTTCCAGTTATTATAAACACTTATTCTCTTATGTTCCAGAAAATATACGTTATTAACGTTCGAAACATTTTCATTCTTTTCACGTTCTTTATCTACACTTGGATAATATATCCTAACTATATAGGAAAAGTATTCTGTAATAACCCGGAAATCTGAGCCAATTTAAAAATTTTATTTTGGCAATTTTAGCGAATTTTGATTATTTAAAATGAATTATTTTAAATAATAACAATGAGGAATTTATTTTGAATAGAATTCGAACGTATATATTTATATAAGTCATCGTTAGAATATAAATATTTATTTTAAGTTATAAAAGGAATTGAAAATGGCGCGGTAGTTCGAAAATTCGATTTCAAATTTCTAATGAATGTACCGGGTGCAAAATAAACCGGATTTTAGTGAAACCAAAAATATTAGAATCTATTTGAGAATATCTTTCCAACGAATCCGAAAAATTGAAATTTCATAGCGGGAATTAAAAGATATGCCCAGTTGAAAATTCAGAATAGTCGCTATGGAATTTCGGCCCTTAAAAATAGCCATTTTGCAAACGACCTCGAATTTCGACGAAACCACTTTTGTTGGATCCGCGATGTCAAATTATTGCTAGGTTTCAAATTTCATAATTTTTCGAATCAATATGTGAGCGTGGCCAAGGAAAACGCGTTTGACCAGTTTTAGTTGATTTTAATCAACTGGAAATTGGCCATTTTTCAAACGGTCTCAGAATTTGACGAAATTAGTTTTGTTAGGACCGTATCGTCAATACGAAACTAGAAATAATTTTTCTGTAATTTTTGGGATCCGTATGTGGCCCCAGTAAATTGAAATGTACGTTAAAATCAGATTTGAACGTTATATTAATTTATATTTTAAATTTGAACGAAAACTTATCGTAACGGACAAATTGGCTTGCGATACATGTCCCATTGTGTTTAGAATGGGGGTAATGTGCTATGGATGACAGGCGGTGGGTCTCGTTTCGAGTTCGAAAGAAAAAGTTGCTTTTTGGGTAATTTAATAAAATAAAATATAATATATATGTTTATAAATATCTCTCCCACCCCTCTTTTTTTTCTTCCTTCCCAGTCAAGGCCCGTCACTTTTAAGAAAAAAAGGAGAAAAAGGAAAACCACTCAGCCCTTCCTCCCTCGATCTCGATCTCGACGCCGACGGCCCCGAACCTCCCTCCGCGTCTCCCACCTCAGACCACGCTCTCTCCTCCCCTTCTTCCAGTCGACATCTGAACCCCTTATCCCCTCTGAAAACCGCCGCCTACCCACTGCTCGACGCATCCCCTCACCGCGGCCTCCTGATGCGCCTCCCCCTCCGTCCAACTCCTCCTCCGACCAGCTCCACCCTCCTGACCCCACCGCCCTCGCCCTCTTTTCTGCCTCCGTTCAAACCCCGATGCCCTAACTGCCCCTCCCCGTAGAAGAACACCGCACCACCTCTAGCCGACGATGGAGGATGGAATGGTGCTCGTAGGGAAGGCCGCCGGTCAGCTCCAGGTTGCCTCGACGTTCGTGCACGATGGAGTTTTGTGGTCAACTTCGGGTTCCTGTTCGATGCCAATAGCGAAGAGGGATCAGGAAGGTTAATTTTATACTTTGTTGTATTGGTTTATTTAATTTTACAATTAAGTTGAAAAGAAAAAGGAGAGATTTTTATTCTATGAATGAAATATTTTTATTTGATAAAAATATGATTTTATTATATGAGTAGTAGCATTATAAAAAGTTAAGATTTTTATTTACAAAAAGTTATGATTTTTGCCTATAGAAAGATCTAATTTTTATATTAGAAAGAGGTTAAAAATATAATTTTTATATTAGTAAGAGGTTAAAAATGTAATTTTTATTATAGTAGAAAGATAAAGATATAATTTTTATATAAAGAGGATAATAAAAATATGATTTTTATATTAGAGAAAGAATAAAAATATTATTTTTATATAAGTAGAGTATTAAAAATATGATCTTTATATGGTAGAAGATATAAAAATATTATTTTTATTTAGGTAGAGTTATAAAAATATAACCTTTATTAGAAGAAGAACGAGATAAAAATATAATTTTTATAACGAAGTAGCGATGTAAAGATATGATTTTTATATATAAAACATCATATTAAAATTATGATTTTTGATATGAACAGTGTGAAAAAGGTTGCGATGGAACGGGTAGAAAGCAAATCCAAATTTGAACCGTTCAGAAAAATGAAATGGCGGAGTGGATCCCTCGGTGAGAACTTCTCACCTTTTAATTTTGTTTTCTAGTTAATAATATATACTAGGATGCAGACGGTGTTTAGTAGCACCCGTCGTCCATAGACCATGGACGGCTTGTATGCTTGTTTGTTTGACTTTGATGTGTAGTTGATTGTGTGATGTGAAATGAAATAAAATATTTATGTAGTTAAAAATATTTTATAGTTGAAAATATAATTTTTAACATGAATGTGAATAAATATTTATAAACAAATCGGAGATTTGTTTATATACACTGATTTGATTGATATTGATTGGGACGATAAATTTTACACATCACCCAACTGCACAAATAAAATCTGTGTTTGATTGTTTGAAACCCCACACAGGTATTGGGATGATATATGACATACACTAATCCCAATAATTAGTTGTATGTCGATCGAGTGATTGACATACTGTTATAAGCGTTAAATATCTATATTTGATGCTTATACAGTGTAGAATACACTTTGGATGATGGTTGATTATTTGTCATTGTTGATATATACATGCGTTGTATGGAAATCCATAGAAATAAAATCTATGGTAATTGATTGGGCCTCATTCCAATATTTGAATAGAAATATTTGAAATAAGAAATATTTGAAAAGAAATATTTGAATAAAAATATTTGAAAAAGAAATATTTGAAATAGAATATTTGAAAATAGAAATATATGAAGTCGTGTTGATTAGATTGACGCCATTTTGACGTGAATGATATTTATATCGATTTTATTCATTTTATAATGAACATCGAAAGTGATTTCAAAATCTGATATTTTGAAAAGAATTGAAATTCGAATTAAACTGAATTGAATTGAAATTCGAATTAAACTGAATTGAATTGGAATTCGAATTAAACTGAATTGAATTGAAATTCGAATTAAATTGAAAAGAATTGAAATTCGAATTAGATTGAAATAGAATTGAAATTGTTTTGAAATGAATTCGAATTAAATTGAAATAGAATTGAAATCGTTTGGAAATGAATTCGAATTAAATTGAAATAGAATTGAAATCATTTTGAAATGAATTCTAGTTAAATTGAGATAGAATTGAAATCATTTTGAAATGAATTCTAATTAAATTGAAATAAAATTGAAATCGTTTTGAAATGAATTCGAATTAAATTGAAATAGAATTGAAATCGTTTTGAAATGAATTCGAATTAAATTGAAATAGAACTGAAATCGTTTTGAAATGAATTCTAATTAAATTGAAATAGAATTGAAATCATTTTGAAATGAATTCTAATCAAAATTGAAATAGAATTGAAATCGTTTTGAAATGGAAATCGAATTAATTTGAAACTCAAAGTGAATTGAAAACGATTTGAAATTGAATTAAAAATCGTTTTAAAAGAAAATCGATGAAGTATATATTATATATATTATATATATATTAAATAATGGCCTGAATAGAACGCGCCGCGCCACGGCAATTCGTGAATTTCGACCATTGACTTCGAATGGATTTGCAAGAGATTCGACCGCCGGATTCTCCTAAAACCCGAACCGTTGGGCTCGTATCGAAAAGAGCTTTCTAACGAATATTAGAAATTAGAAAATCTAACGGTTGGATTTGGAATTATGTCCAAATCAAATTTGGAAAAGGTCGTTGTAAGTGCAGTTCGATGGCCGTTGATGGAAATCGACTGTACGGGCCTTGATAAAATTATTAAAAATAGTAATAATTTGTGTAAAATCATAAGAAATGATTTGTGAAGAATTGGGATGAAAAACTCCATATTTGAAAAGATAAAAATAGATTTTTATCGAAATGAACTAGTTTTGAACTAGAATTATAATTCTATTTATTTTTAAAATAAATAAAGTGGATTTGAAATGGTTTTAAAAGTAACCAGAATTTTCAATAATTGAATTGGAATGGATTTGAATCGAAATTGTCTTTGGAATATTTTGATGTTGGATTTCGTGACGATACAGGTATTGTTAAGGGAATTTGAAAGATATATTTATATCGTTATTTCCAATACGATATTTGTTGGTCGTAGAATTTGATATTGAATATAAGCCGGTATATTTTCTATTCAGAGCCTTGTATTTAATATCAAATGTGATTTGGGTTTGTCGTGAATGGTGTCTTCATTAACACTGTTCTTAAACCCAGTTGAGAAAAAGATTAAATCTTTTTATTTAGATTTAATGAAGTGTACCAATTAAATAATATTTAATTGGAATTGAATTCGAATTGATTCTTGGGTTTATCGTGAACGGTGTTTTAAATAACACTCGTTCTTTAACCCGATAATTAATGGAATGTGATTTTGGGTTATCGTGAACGGTATCTTCAATAATACTGTTCTTAGACCCAAAAGGAGTTAAGAAAATCAGAAACTAACTGGAGATTAGTTAAGTTAAATGGTTCCTGGGGTATTGATCTGATGTTGGTTTCGGCCTTCGGGGTTAATACTTAGGGAATTGCTCACTTGCTAATTTACGGTTAGGGACTGATTGAAATGTGATGTGATTTTGGGTTTATCGTGAACCGTGTTTTAAATGACACTGATTCTTTGACCCAGTAAAAGATTAAAACTAAGTGGAGTTTTAATGAATCTTCAATTAGATTGAAAAGATCGAGAATGGAGTATAACCAGTTTTGCTCCAGGCGGTAGTTAAATCTTTAATTAGATTTAAACGTGAAATGGTAATTGAATTTACCGATAACACCGTGGTGTAAGATATGAAGTATTACCAGTCTTACTTCATGGGATGAATAGGTTGGGATAGGGAAATTAAAACAAACGATTACTTCGGTAAGGTTCGTTAATCCCGACTAGTTTGAAGTGATATACAAAAGAAGATTAAAGAATAAATTTAGAAGAATTTATCTTGGATAAAATTAATGGGAACCTTTCCCTAAGAATGTGAAATTTAGAAACTAACTGTTGGTTAGCTAATTAGAATGGTTTTCTGGATATTGATCTGATGTTGGTGTTAGCCTACTTTGTGAACTAGGCAACACAAAGTCAAGAAACCAGACATTGAAGGGCACTTTTAATTAGAAGACTTCGGTTCGGACTGGAGAAGACACTACAATGTAGATTGGATAGCTGCAGTTGTTCGGATCGGGTCAGAGCAACACATCGGTTCGGGTCGGATGGAGCTTTCTGTTCGGATCGGTAAACTGCTGCTGAGGAAATTGGTAAGGTATATCTAATCGGATCGGAAGGCAACATGATTTCAATTGGATCGGAAAGCCACCTGTTTGCCACGAAAAGGGATCGGAGCGGAGCAGATTAGAAAAGGAGAGAACGTTGCATCCAAGCCAATCCGGTTCGGATCGGATATCCCGATCCGAACCCCTTGTCTGTGCGTCTCCGACCTGAGTCCATGTTCCATGTTATTCTCCTACAAAAGCGCCTGGATATCCGGACCGGTTGTGACCAATTCCTACTCGAAACGTCCGTTCTTTTGATGCGTTGTCAACATAATAATTCATCCGAACCCGAAGATAGTGGGATGGACGACATGTGGCCCCGACCCGGATCAAGATTCAAGCAAATTCACACCTATAAATACCCCGTCTGGAGACAAAGAGAAGGATCTTTTTTCAGCACTTTAAGAATTCAACCACCTCCATAATCCGAACTCCATTGCTCCCGGAGAATCCAAATCTTCTTTCATTATTTGTTTTAATCTATTGAGTGAATATAAGCGAGTTGTGAGTGAAATCAAGTGACCATTACATTGTATTTACAACTGAATCAGTGAATATAGTGAAAGATAAGTGGACGTAGGCATCTCTTCGCCGAACCACTATAAATCCTGTGTGTTCATTTTTATTTTTATCTCATTTTATTTGCTTTTAATCAATTTGGGTGTTAGAACCACTTTTGGGTCTAACATTTTGGTGCTTTCACTGAGAATCCTCATCTAAATTCTTTATTTTCCGGGATCTCTTTCTACTTTTTGGACCGCCGAGTTCAAAGAAGTGAATCCTTAAGTTTCTCCGCTTTTTTATATTTGTTGAAGTGATTGTCAAAAACTCATGGCCAAAGGAAAAGGCAAGGAAGTTCAGTCTGTTCGAGGAAACGGAGCTGGCGAAGATCAGCAAAATGCTGTAGTAACAAGGTCTCGGGGGCAGAGTTCAGCAGCAGGAAGAACCAATGCAGGAAATCCGAACCGACAGCAGGGGGAGAGCTCCGATCCGATCCGGGTAGGAGATTCTGAAGCAGTACATTCCCCCAATCTGAACCGACCCGAGCTGCTTGCCACGTACCGATCCGACCAGGCCCCCCAGCTCCGAACTGATCCGACCTCCTACCTCCGATCCGACCCGATGCTTGGTGAAGCTGGAACCTCTACTCGAGTCCCTACGAATGCTCCAATTCCAGCCACCAGGGTTGGTGATCAGGTCAGTCCATCTGCGCCCATCACTCAAGGAGATTTCTCGCGCTTGCTTGACATGCTTGAGAGCACAAGGGAGGCTATGAAGGTTCACGAGCGAACTAATCTCATGATGCAGGAAAATATGAGGCTCATGAGTCGGGAGATTAGTGAACTCCGTCGGCAAAGAACTCCATCACCGGTTCGTCACACACCAGTTGATCAATCTTCATCTTCCGAGGAAGAGAGGCCCCGTGAACGAAGGCCACTCGAACGACCTCAGAACGTGGAGCAGCTGACATTTGGATCTTTTGGATCTCGTGAGGATATTGCACGAGCATTAGGAAACGATGACCCCACTCGGGGGCAAAGACTCCAGTCCCCTCCTCCCGAGATCGACCGGGAGCGCAGGGAACGGAATCGAGCAGAGGCAGCACGAAGAAGAAGGGCATCTCCTGAACAAGAGCCCAGAAGGAATTCGGATACTAGGGCCAGGGAACCTGAGCGGCCCCTAACTAATGCTGATGTACAGGCAATGGTTCGCCAGATCATGTCCGAGAGCCGGAATTATACAAATGAAGATTATGGCATTGAGCGAAGCCATACTCCGTTCACCGATGATATCCTCGACTTCCAATTTCCCCGACGCTTTAACTTGCCACAGATGGACAAGTACAACGGAAGGACTGATCCGGGACAGCATTTGATGCGGTATTCGTGGCTCATGAATGCTGCTGCTGCCCCTGATGAAGTAAAGTGCAAAGCGTTCCCAATCTACTTAGAAGATGTGGCACTGTTCTGGTTTACCCGACTTCCTCCTCGTTCGATTTCAAATTACAAGGAACTAAGCGAGCGTTTCATGAACCAGTTCCGTCTCCATGCCCGAAAGTCCAAAAGTGTTATTGAATTATCAAGAATTAAACAGGCACCAGGAGAGTCTTTGAGGGCATATCTTGACCGTTTTAATCAAGCTGTGACTGAGGTCAGTGACCCGCACGAGCCCACTATCCTGATGGCATTGAAGGAAGGAGTTGATCCTGAATCTGAGTTCGGAGATTACCTTTCTGGGAAAACACCTTCCACAAGGGAGATATTCTACGAAAAAGCCGATATTTATCTAAGACGAGAGGAGGCCAGGGCAAACCGAAAGAGAAAGTCTGAGACGGCTTCGAAGGAGAATGTGCAGAGTAATATCGCCGTGAAGCAGTCGGGGGAAAGTTCTGGCAAGGTTGAAGTAAATGTAGGAAACAAGGGTGGAAACAGCAATGCTGGAAGCGGGGGTAACAACAACAATAATCGTAATCCAAACGGTAACAGAAGAAACAGAAATAGGGGAAGTGATCCTAACAAAAGACCCCGGTTCCAGAACTACGAGAATTATACACCATTAAACGACACCCTGGAAAATATTTACCTGGATACGTACAATGTGTTACAGTACAAAAGACCGCCACCTCGTGATTCGACCGAGAAAGAAATGGCGATAGGGAAATTTTGCTTGTTTCACGGAACTCATGGGCATTCGACCAATGAATGTCGGCATTTGAGGGATGTGATTGAGAAGCTGCTGCGTGAAGGAAAGTTGGATGAGTACAAGGTTGCCCCGAGGGACAGGGGGCAAGGAGAGCAGGCTCCAAAACAGATCCTACCTGCTCCCAAGCCTACAGCGCAGCAGAAAGGTAAAGGAATTGTCATCAACTCCATAGTAGGCGGACCTCACCCGGCAATCCGAAGTTTCAGATCAATGGATCAATATGTGAATGCTGCCAAGCATCTAGACGTGAATGAAGGTGATGATTTGGAAGATGTCACCCCCATAAAACAACAGAAGACCATGTTTGACGACGTGGTATTTCGAAGCCGAGACAATACTGGGATACAATCACCCACCAATGATCCGTTGGTTATTACTACCACCATTGGGCCGGCCTTGGTCCATAAGGTATTAGTAGACAACGGAAGTTCCGTTAATATTTTGTTCAAGAAGTCATTTGATCAGATGAAGCTTGAGTCCGAAGATCTGAAGCCTTGTGAAGGATGGATCAGAGGCTTCAACGGGGCGTCGACAGCTCCCATGGGATACATAGAGTTGCCCGTGACCCTGGGGCAAGGAGAACGTAGAAGAGTGCGAATGCTTCAGTTCGTAGTATTGGACGTAGATTCGCCTTATAACGCATTTTTGGGGAGACCTGCCCTCGCTGAATTTAGAGTTTGTATCGCCCCTTGGTGCCTGTTACTTAAGTTCCCAACCGAAGCCGGAACTGGAGTAATGAGGGGGGATCAGGTTTCCGGACGGGCCTGCTATGTGGCCGAGTTAAAGATGTTGATGAAAGGACTTAACGTTGAGAGTAAGGATGCCTCGTCTCCCTCAAAAGGGGACTCGGCATAGCAATTAGAGAAATTGACCCCAAAGGAGTTGCCCAAAGGAACACCTGAAGACCTGGATCCCAGAAAAGACGAGGAACCAGAGGCTAGGAATGCAACTCCTAATGAAGCGACAGTGGAAATTCCCATTGATGAAGCTGATCCGACAAAAGTTTTGAAAATTGGTTCTCAATTGGATCCACGTCGAGCTAAAGAACTAACGAACTTCTTGAAGGCAAACCTAGACGTGTTTGCCTGGACCCATGCTGATATGTGTGGGATATCGCCATCCATTATAAGTCACAAATTGAATGTAAATCCGAAGCATCCACCTGTGAAGCAAAAGAGACGCATGCTGGGCCCAGAGAGGTCGGCTGCTCTCAAAGAGGAAGTAGAGAAGTTGAAGCAGAATGGATTCATTCGAGATTCGACATATCCCGACTGGATATCGAATCCCGTCTTAGTAAAGAAGCAAAACGGAAAGTGGCGGACTTGCATTGACTTTTCAGATTTAAATAAAGCTTGCCCGAAAGATAGTTTCCCACTTCCCAGGATTGACCAGCTTGTAGACTCGACAGCAGGTCATGAACTTCTCTCTTTCATGGACGCATATTCTGGATACAACCAAATTCCTATGCACGTACCAGACCAAGAACATACGAGCTTCATTACGAATTTGGGGTTATATTGTTATGTTGTAATGCCATTCGGATTAAAAAACGCTGGAGCTACTTATCAGCGCTTGGTAAACAGAATGTTTTACGATCAAATAGGAAAAACTATGGAAGTTTATGTGGATGATATGCTTGTCAAATCAAAGCAGTCTTCCAGCCATACGCAAGACTTGGCGGAAATGTTTGGTATCTTGCGAAAGTACCGGATGAAATTGAATCCTCTGAAATGCTCGTTTGGAGTGGCATCGGGAAAGTTCCTTGGCTTCATTGTGAGTTCCCGAGGAATTGAAATCAACCCTAGCCAGATAGCAGCAATTAGAAATATCCAAGAACCGAGGAGAATTAAGGACGTCCAAAGTCTTGCAGGGAAAGTGGCGGCGCTAAGTAGATTCATCTCCAAAGCCACAGATAAATGTGTTCCGTTTTTTGATTTGATTTAAAGGGGAAAGAAGAACTTCGAGTGGACTCCGGATTGTGTTGAGGCCTTTCGAAATCTGTTGGAACTGCTAGAGAAACCGCCGATTTTATCAAAGCCCATAGATCATGAGGAATTGTTCGTTTACTTGGCTGTCTCGGCTCACGCTGTCAGCACAGCCCTGGTTCGAGAAGAAAACAAAGTACAAAGGCCAGTGTATTATGTAAGCAAGAAATTAGCAGCGGCAGAGCGCAACTACCCAAAAATTGAGAAGCTTGCTTACAGCCTCCTGATCGCATCCCGAAAACTTCGTCACTATTTCCAAGCCCATCCAATAACCATATACACCGACCAGCCCTTGAGGCAGGTATTGCAGAGACCCGAAGCATCGGGAAGGTTGATCAAATGGAACATAGAACTAAGTCAGTTTGATTTGAATTTTCAACCACGAAAGTCAATCAGGGGGCAAGCTCTAGCAGACTTTATTGCGGAGTTCACCATTCCAGAGGAGGAAATAATCAATGACAGAGTGGTTAAATCCGAGGATGAGCTAGAGATGAATCCGTGGAAATTATATACAGATGGAGCCAAGAATGACCAAAGGTCCGGAGCTGGAATTGTCTTAGTCACTCCCGAGGGACGGTCGTTATATTACGCCCTGCGATTAAAATTTTCGGCAACTAACAATGACTCTGAATATGAAGCCCTGATTGTCGGGCTGAAACTTGCTAAAGACCTTGGAGTAAAAATGTTGGACATATTTTGTGACTCTAAAATTGTTGTTTGCCAAGTGCGAGAGGAATTTGTGGCTCGAGGACCTCGACTTATCGCCTACCTCAAGAAAGTGAAAGAGCTATTGAATAGCTTAGAGCGGTACAATATAACACATATTCCCAGGGTTGAAAACCAGAAAGCGGATAGACTGGCAAAGCTGGCTAGTTCCGACAATCCAGAAGAGACTGAAGTAATTCCAATTGAAACATTGGAGTCGCCAAGCTTTGAGTCAATGGAAATTGAATTCACTTTTGAAGCAGAACCAGAGAAGGAGTCATGGATGACTCCAATTAAGAATTTCCTTAAGAATGGGACACTCCCTTCAAAGAAGAGTGAGAAGAGAGCTGTAGTTCGCAAAGCTACCAGATATGTCATACAAGATGATACTCTCTATCGACAAGGATTTTCTATGCCCCTGTTACGATGTATCGCACACGACGACATCAAGCGTGTACTAAGAGAAGTACACGAAGGTGAGTGTGGAGATCATACAGGAGGTCAAACCTTAGCAAAGAAAATATTGCGATACGGATACTTCTGGCCTACGGTCAATAAAGATGCAGCTGATTATTCACGACGCTGCGATAAGTGCCAGAGATTCGCCAAAATCCCCAGGGCACCGTCGACCCAACTTAAATCAATGGTGAGTCCTTGGCCATTTGCCACATGGGGAATTGATATCATTGGAGTTCTACCAATTGCTAGAGGAGGAGCTAAGTATGCAATAGTGGCCGTGGACTATTTTACGAAGTGGGTGGAAGCTGAGCCCCTGACCAAGATCACAACGAGAAAGGTGATAAGTTTTGTGGTCAGAAATATTATATGCCGGTTCGGGATTCCAAGGACGATCATAACTGACAACGGAACCCAGTTTGATAGTACTGAATTCAGAAATTTCTGTCAGAAGTATAAGATAGACAAGCGATATACTGCAGTTGCCTATCCGCAATCGAATGGACAAGTAGAGGCAATAAACAAAGTTATAAAATCCATCCTCAAGAAACGGTTAGAGCGTGCAAAGGCAAGATGGGTTGACGAATTGCCCCTAGCTTTGTGGGCATATCGAACAACATTTAAGACAGCCACCGGTCATACCCCTTTCTCTCTCTCCTTTGGCTCAGAAGCAGTAATTCCAGTTGAACTGGAAGTTCCTTCCCACAGGGTGACATATTATGACCCGATGACGAATCGGGCGCTCTTACTTGAGTCTCTTGATGAAGTCGAAGAAAAAAGGGACGAAGCAGATTTGCGTGCAGCAAGACATCGGCGCCAGATGGCACGCTATTATGACAAAAAAGTTCGCTTCAGAACTTTTGAACCAGGAGATTTGGTGCTAAAGAGAGTTTTTCCGTCCCTTCCTCACCTCGGCCCAAAATGGGAAGGACCCTTTGTCATCCAACGGAAACTTGAAAAAGGAACCTTCAATTTAACGACCGTAGATGGCGAAGAAGTCCCTCGAGCATGGAATGCCCAGCACTTAATGCGATATTTGGATTAGAAATGTTGTACTTTTTGTTATTTTTCCTGTGAACTCTGTAATAAGGCACGACTTGCCTTGGGAAAATCCGATGATATGAATAAAGGACTATAAAGTGGATGTAGGCTACGACTTAGCTGAACCACTATAAAAATATTGTGTGTTATTTATTTTATGCATTTACATTCATCAGTTATTCTGTTGTGATTATAAAATACAGGATAACTCAGAGCCTAAAAAGGTTGAAAACAGTTTAGACATAAAAAGAAGCACAACAATTATTTGTGCAATAAGACATAAAAGAATGAGAAAACGACATTCTTAACTCTAACTCTCCAGAGAAAGAGAGAGAGTATAAAAGCGTCTCCGACTGAGCGCTGAAAAAGAGATTCTCCTCCTAACTCTAACTTTCCAGAGAGAAAGAGAGTATAAAGGCGTCTCCGACTGAGCGCCGAGAAAGAAATCTTTCCCCGTTGAGAGACCGGGGAATGAATAGATGACTAAGCTCGAACTCTAACTCTCAAGAGAAAGAGAGAGAGTATAAAAGGAATGCCAGAAAAGACGACAGGTACTGATGACACAGGAAGTGCTATCCCGTCAAAAAATTGGGAGCATTCAGATTGCTTGATTAAGCATTAAATAATCTGTGGGAATTAACCGGGGACACGTATGCATACACATATTTCCCCCTCCACAACTTCGTTTCATAACTATAGACATGCATTTTTACATAAGTGCAGAACTACTAACAAATAAACATTGCAAAAAGTGAATTATTTTTATTCACAAATGAATGAATTTGTACAGGGAAATAGCTAAAAAAAAGAAAGTGCAGGAGCTGCTTTTGTAGCAGCAATTATTGGTTCACAAAGATGCTAAAAAGATACAGGGGAACCCACTATTTGGGTTTGGAATGAGCCTTAGATTTCTTGGCGGCTTTTTCCGCATCCTTTGCTTCCTTCTCGGCTTCAGTCAAGATTCGTTTTGATTTCTTTTTCCCTGAAGATGCGGTACTGGAGCCAGTAGACTTCTTCCCGGAGGGCGGAACACTGGAATCAAGAGAAGATTTTTTTAGCAAGTTCTTCGGTAATAGATCTAGTTGAGAGCTTAACAACTAACCTTGAACCCGCATCCACAACTGCGAGGGGCTTGAGGACCTCAGGGTCTAGTTCTTCGGCCTTTAATTGCAAGCGCTTGTCTTGATCAGCCTTCATGGCAGCTAAGGTAACGTCATCAGCGCTTTTCGACTCCCCAGTTATTGCAACTTCCGGTTCCTCTTCATGCCCCCCGTCTCCTCCATCGTCCTTTAAAGCTGCTATCATTTCTTCATCATGAGGGGTGGTGACCTTAGTTGGCTCACTTCCTTCTCCTGAGTCTATAGAAGCAGCCTTGTCTTCCCCTTCTTTGGCCCTATCAGCGGGCTTTGTCCCAGCAGCAGCTCCTTGAGCTACATCTGTCTTTTTAGATGATTCAACACCTACAGAATGAGAAGCAACGGTTATCAATTCAGGCGAAAACAAAGGGTCTCTCATCGATTGTTCAATCACGTGGCGAAAGGTAGAAATAGCTTTGGCAAATTGAGGAGAAAAGATAGCGATACCTTCCGAAGACTTATCAGCAGGGGTGACCACTACCTCTGGGGTTAGTTCAGGAATAGGGGATAGCAGGGTTGTTCGAGGAATTCCTGGATTTTCGGGATCATACCCTTCAACTTCGGAGGTTGCAGGGGCAGAAGAAGAGGAACCAGCTTTGAGAATGGTTTTTTGTTTAGACTTCCGTCTCTCTTCTTCCATGGCCTCAGCAATAAGGCGGCGCCCTTCAGCTAGGCGTTCCGGTTCATCATCTCTCAAATATTTCTCCATCAGTTTATCTTCATCGACGGAATCGATCTTAAGTTCTTCTTTTTCCCACTCAATGATCTGATTCCATACTTGAACCAGAGTGGATGGATAATCTTCGATCCAAGAAATGTTGCGGCGACGAATAATATGTGCGAAGAATTCAATCATTAGTTCGCCGAAACTTTGAATCTCAACCTCCGCCTCAGATAATTGCTTGCGGGCTTCCTCCGCAGATTTAATAGCACACTCCACATTGCCCTCGGCCAGAGCAGCCCTGTTTTCTGCCTCCAACAACTTCGAAGCCAAGTCAGCATTCTTCTTTTCTAATTCAGCACTCCTTTTTGCTAACTCGGCGTTTTTCCGTTCAAGCTCAGCATAAGCAAGGCGTGTCTTAGCAGCCTCTGATTTGGCCTCGTCAGCTTGCTTCTTCAACTCAGAACGCTCCTGAGTGTGGGATTCAAGCAAGTCATGATAGCGTTTTTGTGTGTCCTCAAACTGTTGTTTGAAATTAGAAGCGTTCTTTTGAGCGACAGCTAGTTGAGCTTGAGTGTCTTCCAAATCTTTTCCTAGGGCTTTTAGAGCCTTGGCATCCTCCTCCGCGGTCTTTTGCATTGAATCAGTATTTGTCATTAGAGTGCGGATGATTCTAGAAAGATTGCGGGAATACTTGAACATCTCGGTATATTGTTTTTCCACCAAATCAATCTTTTCTTTGGCCTCATCTGCCCAATTAGACGAAATAGGTTCAAGGGCAGGTAAAAAGGTCAGAGTTTCGAAGTAGTGTTCGGGAAATTGCTCTTTCAAATATGCCCGTTTTATTGCAGTTCCTGCATCTGGTGGGGAGGAGCGAGGATTGTCAATTCGGTGTCCCTTCCTGAAGAGGATTCGGTAGTCTCTTTGTCTGTCCTAGGTCGTTTAGTAGCAGGGACCTTTTGCTTACTTCGAGACCCGGTTTCTTTTGGAGGAGTTCTCTCTCTACTCCGCTTTTCATGGGAGGAAGTGGAGTCTTTAGATGGTGGTCTATCCTCCTCCCTGCGACTTTGATAGCTCTTATATTTCTCTTGTTCCGGTCGAACTGGTGAGCGGGAGCGTGAGGGTCGAGAACGATAGGGATCATAAGGTCTTTTCTCCTCCCTACCACGATCATCCCGGCGATCATACTCGACATCCTGAGGAGGATTGGACATGCTGCGACGAAGCTTTCTTATATCGTAGTAGGATCGAGACATTGTACCTGCACGATAAAATAAACGAAGTTTAGAATTAATGGATTCATGGAGAAAGAAGTGCAATGAATGCTAATGCTGTGGTGTAAAGTGCATCCTAAGTGGTGTGTTTCCCCCCAACCAACCCGAGTCTGAAGCTAGACTAGTACTGGCAGACTCTTTGGCCTTAGCGGGAGTGGTCTCTTCAGAAGAAGTGAAGACTAAAGGATCCTTCCTGAAATCCTCTGAAGTGTATATAGTCTCAGGTAAGGGGAGATCCCCCAAGCCCTGAAATATTTGATCATCAGTGCTAGGGGCATCCCCCTCAGAAGCGTGAAGTGGTGACTCTTGGGAAGATTTTGACTTTTCTAGAGAAGTAGTTTCCTCAGGGGCAATATATCCTTCACGATGCTTTTCGGCCAGATTAGCCAATTCATCATCTTGCGTAGAAGATGGAGAAGGTGAAGTGTGAAGAGGCGCTGTAGGAATTCCTGAGCCTTCTCCTGTCTCTGGGACTACCTCCACTGGAGGAATGTACGCGTATGGAACCGTCCCATGTCCAATGCTACGAAAAACAGACAACAGCCCATGAAAGTGAAGATATTCATCTTTAAGGACCTCGTCGATAGTCAAGAATTTTTGATCGCCGTTAAGAAGTCGGTGCATCCGATCAAAGAACACCTGATCTGATATCTGTTTGGGATTGTCGACTGCAAATAAAAAGGAAAACAGGTCAGGGTGATGATTCAAGTGCATAGAGTCCGGATTTAGAAAATCAACGCTTTACTTGATTTTGTCCATCTCCTGGCGCATCCAGGCTGTTGCTTCACATAGAACCATTCTAGTCTGGAATCTCCAGCTTTACTGCTAAATGGTGCAGAGATTATTTTCCTTTTTGGAACTGATTCAAAGTAGCAGAAGGATGGAGTCTCTCGAGTCCGATGCTTGAAATTATAGAAGAAGTGAACGTCATCGAACGCGAGCTCTATGCCTAGGATTTCACGATATGCTATGTACAAGGTGTGCAAATAGGCATATGAATTGGGATGCAACTGCATGGGGGCAATCCGCATCTGTCTTAAGAAATCAACGATGAAAGGAGAGAATGGAGGAATGGCGCCGACCATGCACATTAATCGAGTAACCGCCATATATCCTTCTGGAGGGTTGTGAGGGCGGTCAGAGCGTGAGGGCACTAGAGTGTCCCTTTTCATTATCCCGTATTTTAGGCAAATTCGAACAAGTCGATCGTTGTCAATTGTTGATTCAACGGAGTCCGAAGGTGATTCCAATATGATGGCTGATTCAAATTCATCGGGTGCTCGATTGTCACCAATCCCTCCTTCCTCCTCAAAACCCAGAGAAACTTCATTCTCTGAAGACACCTCATCGCTTTCCCGATGTCCAACCCCGTAATCTGGACCCTCCCTGTCCCATTCTGGATCAGACGAAGAAGATATATCCTCAAGAGTGATTTTGTTAGAAGTTTCCGGGGTTTCTTTCCTTTCAGCTAGTCGGGAAGAGCGTCTGGGCCTCATTGTCATAGAACTATTGAAGAAGTAATAGCACGGATTAGAGTAAATTAGCCCGTACCCCCCTGTGTATATGTGTGAGCTAAAGTGTGTGTGGTGTGCGCAAAACATGAGAAGGAAAACACTTAAAAGCATAATGCGAAGTTCTAACGGAGCGGCGATGTTCAGAATGAATCTTGATGATCGTTTACGTTCATAAGGCACTACCCTAACTGTTCATTAAGATGAAGATTATGTCAAGCATTGATTAACCCTGGTTGGATAAAGTCTTGTGCTTTGAGATGGAATATGCATATCATTCAGTTCGGGTAGGGTGTGCCTATTGTTCGGTTCGGATCGGATGTGCATATAGCTGGGATCGGCTCGGGTCTGCGTATTGTTTGGTTCGGAGAAGACATTCATATTTGGCAGTTTAAAACCGGATCGGAATAAGCATTCGGAGCGGTTCGGCAAACAAAAGGATACATACGTCCTTTTCCTTTCTCTATCTTTTCATCCAATCCGACCCGGTCGGGCAAGCATGGCTTTATCCATATCGCATTTCGTTCTGACCCGATCCTAACATATGAACTTGTCTTCCCCTCCGCTGCTTCAGCACTTCCTTACCCGAACCGAACCCAGTTCCTATTCTCCCCTTTCTCGTCTTTAAATTTCACTAGACCCGAATGAAGTTAAGCGTTTATGTGCTTGAATGTTTAACGATGGATCCCAATGACCCCCGCTGCTACCTCGAGACGGCGAAGACGCCATCAACGACGATGACAAACGGTGGAGGAGATCCAGGCGTCGGAGTTCAGCAAACACCACACTCCAATCGCTCGATTTAACCGCAAATTCTAGCTGAAATCAGTTATTACATAAATAATCGGAGATTTAAAATACCTGGATGTTTTATTCGAAGATTGAAACGAGAAGTTTTGGAGCTTTTGGATTTTTTAGGAAATAGGGTTTAGGTATAAAGCTGGGAGAACGAGAATTGTGGGAATAAAAAAAAAAGGTAAAAGAGTTTGAGTGGTCGGGTTTATATAAGGCGTGAGATGGCTCTTTGTATTCCCCGTATTTCAATCCGCTCGAACCGAGTCCAAGCCAGCCCACTTCTTCCAGCCCATCAAACCAGTGCAAAGCGAAACAGGAAGAAAAGGTGTTCGGGTCGGACACCGAACCGGGTAGAAATCTGTGCATTCCTCTAGCATTCGAATGGGACTTAAAAGAAAAACTAGGAAAGAACATACCTGAGAAGAATACTATATGTCGAGAAGAACTTCTGAACTTGACTCAAAAATGAAGAAAATGAATCAAGTATTTCACGACATATATATAAGCGATAAGAGACATGTCTTCATGAAGCAACGCATCTTCACAAACGAACAGAAGTGACTTTCTGACTGTTCTGATTCAAGGATTAGCATTCAAACGACATCAAAGCACGCTTCGTATACAACAGAAGCATCCTTTGAGGGGGCAAAATGTTAGCCTACTTTGTGAACTAGGCAACACAAAGTCAAGAAACCAGACATTGAAGGGCACTTTTAATTAGAAGACTTCGGTTCGGACTGGAGAAGACACTACAATCTAGATTGGATAGCTGCAGTTGTTCGGATCGGGTCAGAGCAACACATCGGTTTGGGTCGGATGGAGCTTTCTGTTCGGATCGGTAAACTGCTGCTGAGGAAATTGGTAAGGTATATCTAATCGGATCGGAAGGCAACATGATTTCAATTGGATCGGAAAGCCACCTGTTTGCCACGAAAAGGGATCGGAGCGGAGCAGATTAGAAAAGGAGAGAACGTTGCATCCAAGCCAATCCGGTTCGGATCGGATATCCCGATCCGAACCCCTTGTCTGTGCGTCTCCGACCTGAGTCCATGTTCCATGTTATTCTCCTACAAAAGCGCCTGGATATCCGGACCGGTTGTGACCAATTCCTACTCGAAACGTCCATTCTTTTGATGCGTTGTCAACATAATAATTCATCCGAACCTGAAGATAGTGGGATGGACGACATGTGACCCGACCCGGATCAAGATTCAAGCAAATTCACACCTATAAATACCCCGTCTGGAGACAAAGAGAAGGATCTTTTTTCAGCACTTTAAGAATTCAACCACCTCCATAATCCGAACTCCATTGCTCCCGGAGAATCCAAATCTTCTTTCATTATTTGTTTTAATCTATTGAGTGAATATAAGCGAGTTGTGAGTGAAATCAAGTGACCATTACATTGTATTTACAACTGAATCAGTGAATATAGTGAAAGATAAGTGGACGTAGGCATCTCTTCGCCGAACCACTATAAATCCTGTGTGTTCATTTTTATTTTTATCTCATTTTATTTGCTTTTAATCAATTTGGGTGTTAGAACCACTTTTGGGTCTAACAGTTGGTTTCGGCCTTCGGGGGTTAATATTTGGGGAATTATTCTCTTGATTAATTTACGGTTAGTGACTGATGAATTGGAATGAGGCGCATGTTGTGTTTGTGTAACACTTGTTTATTATATATGCGAGTTATTCAGAAAGGCCGGGTTTATCCCATTCTGAATAACTGTTACGACGATAAGTCGAAGATTAAGACGATGGTTGAAGACCGGAGGTCTTCACGTCGTTTGGGTGATTACTGATGATCTTGATTGGACTGTACACCCTAGAAGATGGAAACAGTTAGTGGTCGTCCAGACGTACTTGGATATTGATGGATATGCGGGGTACTAGGTGCCTCCGGTTTCGTTCAGACCCAGAACGAACTTGCAAATGGACTGTGTGTCTGACATTGGATTTCATTCTGTGTGACTGATATCGGTTGCATAGAGTGGTTTGCCTGTGTGGCATGCTAAGATGCAAATGATCATGGCTTCTGTTGAAAAGCAGAGTCTTGTAGTTGATGATCAAAGCACGGCCTTTGTGGCGTAGCTTTGTGTAGCGTTAATTCGCGAGCCTCACACCCCAGTGTGAACCAAAAATGGGAGACGGACCTCAAAGAGGACATGTGTTTCTTTCTAGTTAGGAGTGGCGTCAGTGCTTGAACTGGCTGACGAGTTTGACTCATGTGGTTGTTGGAATTGGAGGCGCCTCGGTTATATCGGTCGATCCGGGACCGATGGAGTCATTCGTTGGCTCATTTACGCCCCAAAGGGCGGGGAAACGCAGTGTTCAGGAATTTTAATCCACATCGGTGGACCGGCCCTAACGATCCAAGGGACAATGCATTCTGTTCCTGAGACTCGGGCTAGACAGTCTCGAATCGGTAGAGGACTATCTTTTGCCTCGGTTCACAGATGGAAATCCAACTTCCAAATACGTGACATCTGCGATTTTGATTTGTAGAGCCTAGTATTGGCGACATAGTAGCATGGGATGTTATGCTGTCTATGATTTATACTTATGATTGAAATTGTTTTAACACTATACACTTATAGTATCAAATGATTTGTTTTAACGTATCAAGCATGCTTTGGCTATTATAAGGTAAAACCCTATCCCCCGTCTTGCGTTGCATTATGTGATAGGACCTGGGTCTTATAATAGTTTCATTGTTCTTTATTTAGCATTGCGATGTTGTTTTATGCACTGGTATTCTTGGGAGGAAACCCGTTCCGTGTTATACGGCGTGGTCCTTTGATTTACCGAACTTTAAAATAAAGATTAATAATTGTTTTAGTTCTCACACCAGTCCCATGACTGACCTGGAGTTTATTGTTTTAACCTAAACTCTGGGTGCCCTTATTTTGACACGGGCAGCTAGTAGTTTCGGTTTTGCAGATTTATATTCATGGGATCCTGATGTACAGCTGGAACGATATCCGGAAGGCTTTGTATCCGTATATCTCCTTCTAGTTGTATTTTGTATTATTTTTCACTGCTATGTAATGTATTGTAATCTCTGATATTTTTCTGCTGTATATTATTTGTTTATACTCTGTATATTCTTGTATTCTGATGAATTGTTGTAATTAATAATGAAATGTTCTTCCGTTTGTGTTATGATGTGGTTTGTTCTCGAACTATCCGCGCTTTCCTTACCGGGGAAGTTACAGGTTTTTACATTTGGTATCAGAGCTTTGGTTTACAAAGCTCAGAGAACAAGACACATTAGAACCATACGAAAGAATTCATCAGAGATTGGATTAGTAATATCCAATGAGAATGACTCGTTAGAGATAGGATTAGTAGTATCCTAGAACGAGTGTGAAGAGTATATTTTTAAAATGAAAACAAATTTTGTTTTGAAATTTAAACCATTTCATACGTATTTGAATATTTATTTTAAATTAATTTGGGCAATCCAATATATAAAGATTTTGCATATACGTCCTGCAAACGTGTATTCGAAGTTTTAATATATTGGATAGATATAGAATCACTCTAGTTTCCCGGGGATAATTCTGGTGATGGGGCACCGTCGCCAGTATTTATTTTCGAGTTTCGAAAGTGAGATTTCTATATATTTCCATCAGACTGGTGTGAGAACCAAAACTAGATAGGATGCCTTATTGTTGTGAATTGACATCAAAAACATGATTTCTGACTATATATCAAAATTATGGATTTGAAACGTTAAGCAACTAATTGATTGCTGGTTGTGTTGTTTGATTATTGTTTGAATAATTAAATGTTGAACCTTTAACCAAATTGGTCAAATATTGAATTGTATTGAAAATTGGTTGCAATTGCATGCATGTACATGTATATCTAATTGAACAGGTCATAGCAAGGAGGCTAGAGAAGAGGAATAAAATTGTTTGCCCGACAAATAGGTACATGTTTATTGTATTTCTTGAGTTTTGGGTGATTTTATGAGCCGATTGGCTTTTACTTTTTCTTTTGGATTGAAGAAGGCCATGGGAGGCTATATGAAATATCCCGTAGTCCCCGGTGCAGGGGAGGTTATGGCGAAATTTTTTGGAAATTTAGGGTGTTAGCCAAATTTTTGAAAAATTTGAAAAGTTCTTAGAAACTGAAAAGTTGAAAAACTTAAGCCATAAAGAAAATATTGGAAGTTGAGTTGGTTTGTTAAACAACTTTCGGCTTCGTTCCTTTTCGGGGACGAAAAGTTTTAAGTGGGGGAGACTATAATAACCCGGAAATCTGAGCCAATTTAAAATTTTATTTTGGAAATTTTAGCGAATTTTGATTATTTTAAATAATAACGACGAGGAATTTATTTTGAATAGAATTCGAACGTATATATTTATATACGTCGTCGTTAGAATATAAATATTTATTTTAAATTATAAAAGGAATTGAAAATGGCGTGGTAGTTCGATAATTCGATTTCAAATTTCAAATGAATGTACCGGGTGCAAAATAAACCGGATTTTAGTGAAACCAAAAATATTAGAATCTATTTGAGAATATCTTTCCAACGAATCCGAAAAATTGAAATTTCATAGCGGGAATTAAAAGATATGCCCAGTTGAAAATTCAGAAAAGTCGCTATGGAATTTCGGCCCTTAAAAATGGACATTTTGCAAACGACCTCGGATTTCGATGAAACCACTTTTGTTGGATCCGCGATGTCAAATTATTGCTAGGATTCAAAATTCCTATTTTTTCGAATCAATATGTGAGCGTGGCAAAGGAAAACGCGTTTGACCAGTTTTAGTTGATTTTAATCGACTGGAAATTGGCCATTTTTCAAACGGTCTCAGAATTTGACGAAATTAGTTTTGTTAGGACCGTATCGTCAATACGAAACTAGAAATAGTTTTTCTGTAATTTTTGGGATCCGTATGTGGCCCCAGTAAATTGAAATGTACGTTAAAACCAGATTTGAACGTTATGTTAATTTATATTTTAAATTTGAACGAAAACTGATCGTAACGGCCGAATTGGCTTGCGATACATGTCCCATTGTGTTCAGAATGGGGGTAATGTGCTATGGACGACCGGCGGTGGGTCTCGTTTCAAGTTCGAGAGAAAAATTTGCTTTTTGGGTAATTTAATAAAATAAAATAAAATATATATGTTTATAAATATCTCTCCCACCCCTCTTTTTTTTTCTTCCTTCCCAGTCAACGCCCTTCACTTTTAAAAAAAAAAGGAGAAAAAGGAAAACCGCTCAGCCCTTCCTCCCTCGATCTCGACGCCGACGGCCCCGAACCTCCCTCCGCGCCTCCCACCTCAGACCATGCTCTCTCCTCCCTTTCTTCCAGTCGACATCTGAACCCCTTATCCCCTCTGAAAACCGCCGCCTACCCACTGCTCGACGCATCCCCTCACAGCGGCCTCCTCACGCGCCTCCCCCTCCGTCCAACTCCTCCTCCGACCAGCTCCACCCTCCTGACCCCACCGCCCTCGCCCTCTTTTCTGCCTCCGTTCAAACCCCGATGCCCTAACTGCCCCTCCCCGTAGAAGAACACCGCACCACCTCTGGTCGACGATGGAGGATGGAATGGTGCTCGTAGGGAAGGCCGCTGGTCAGCTCCAGGTTGCCTCGACGTTCGTGCGCGATGGAGTTTTGTGGTCAACTTCGGGTTCCTGTTCGATGCCAATAGCGAAGAGGGATCAAGGAGGTTAATTTTATACTTTGTTGTATTGGTTTATTTAATTTTACAATTAAGTTGAAAATAAAAAGGAGAGATTTTTATTCTATGAATGAAATATTTTTATTTGATAAAAATATGATTTTATTATATGAGTAGTAGCGTTATAAAAAGTTAAGATTTTTATTTACAAAAAGTTATGATTTTTGCCAATAGAAAGATCTAATTTTTATATTAGAAAGAGGTTAAAAATATAATTTTTATATTAGTAAGAGGTTAAAAATATAATTTTTATTACAGTAGAAAGATAAAGATATAATTTTTATATAAAGAGGATAATAAAAATATGATTTTTATATTAGAGAAAGAATAAAAATATTATTTTTATATAAGTAGAGTATTAAAAATATGATCTTTATATGGTAGAAGATATAAAAATATTATTTTTATTTAGGTAGAGTTATAAAAATATAACCATTATTAGAAGAAGAACGAGATAAAAATATAATTTTTATAACGAAGTAGCGATGAAAAGATATGATTTTTATATATAAAACATCATATTAAAATTATGATTTTTGATATGAACAGTGTGAAAAAGGTTGCGATGGAACGGGTAGAAAGCAAATCCAAATTTGAACCGTTCAGAAAAATGAAATGGCGGAGTGGATCCCTCGGTGAGAACTTCTCACCTTTTAATTTTGTTTTCTAGTTAATAATATATACTAGGATGCAGACGGTGTTTAGTAGCACCCGTCGTCCACAGACCATGGACGGCTTGTATGCTTGTTTGTTTGATTTTGATGTGTAGTTGATTGTGTGTTGTGATGTGAAATGAAATAAAAATATTTATGTAGTTAAAAATATTTTTTAGTTGAAAATATAATTTTTAACATGAATGTAAATAAATATTTATAAACAAATCGGAGATTTGTTTATATACACTGATTTGATTGATATTGATTGGGACGATAAATTTTACACATCGCCCAACTGCACAAATAAAATCTGTGTTTGATTGTTTGAAACCCCACACGGGTATTGGGATGATATATGACATACACTAATCCCAATAATTAGTTGTATGTCGATCGATTGATTGACAGACTGTTATAAGCGTTAAATATCTATATTTGATGCTTATACAGTGTAGAATGCACTTTGGAGGATGGTTGATTATTTTTCATTGTTGATATATACATGCGTTGTATGGAAATCCATAGAAATAAAATCTATGGTAATTGATTGGGCCTCATTCCAATATTTGAATAGAAATATTTGAAATAAGAAATATTTGAAAAGAAATATTTGAATAGAAATATTTGAAAAAGAAATATTTGAAATAGAATATTTGAAAATAGAAATATATGAAGTCGTGTTGATTAGATTGACGCCATTTTGACGTGAACGATATTTATGTCGATTTTATTCATTTTATAATGAACATCGAAAGTGATTTCAAAATCTGATATTTTGAAAAGAATTGAAATTCGAATTAAACTGAATTGAATTGAAATTCGAATTAAACTGAATTGAATTGGAATTCGAATTAAACTGAATTGAATTGAAATTCGAATTAAATTGAAAAGAATTGAAATTCGAATTAGATTGAAATAGAATTGAAATCATTTTGAAATGAATTCGAATTAAATTGAAATAGAATTGAAATCATTTTGAAATGAATTCGAATTAAATTGAAATAGAATTGAAATCGTTTTGAAATGAATTCGAATTAAATTGAAATAGAATTGAAATCGTTTTGAAATGAATTCTAATTAAATTGAAATAGAATTGAAATCGTTTTGAAATGAATTCTAATTAAATTGAAATAGAATTGAAATCGTTTTGAAATGAATTCGAATTAAATTGAAATAGAATTGAAATCGTTGAAATTGTTTTGAAATGAATTCTAATTAAATTGAAATAGAATTGAAATCGTTTTGAAATGAATTCTAATTAAATTGAAATAGAATCGTTTTGAAATGGAATTCGAATTAATTTGAAATTCAAAGTGAATTGAAAACGAATTGAAATTGAATTAAAAATCGTTTTAAAAGAAAATCGACGAAGTATATATATTATATAATGGCCTGAATAGAACGCGCCGCGCTGCGGCAGTTCGCGAATTTCGACCATTGACTTCGAATGGATATTGCGGGAGATCCGACCGCCGGATTCTCCTAAAACCGGAACCGTTGGGTTCGTATCAAAAAGAGTTTTCTAACGAATATTAGAAATTAGAAATCTAACGGTTGGATTTGGAATTATGTCCAAATCAAATTTGGAATAGGTCGTTGTAAGTGCAGTTCGATGGCCGTTGTTGGAAATCGACTGTACGGGCCTTGATAAAATTATTAAAAATAGTAATAATTTGTGTAAAATCATAAGAAATGATTTGTGAAGAATTGGGATGAAAAAATCCATATTTGAAAAGACAATAATAGATTTTTATCGAAATGAACTAGTTTTGAACTAGAATTATAATTCTATTTATTTTTAAATTAAATAAAGTGGATTTGAAATGGTTTTAAAAGTAACCAGAATTTCCAATAATTGAATTGGAATGGATTTCAATCGAAATTGTCTTTGGAATATTTCAATGTTGGATTTCGTGACTATACAGATATTGTTATGGGAATTTGAAAGATATATTTATATCTTTATTTCCAATATGATATATGTTGGTCGTAGAATTTGATATTGAATATAAGCCGGTATATTTTCTATTCAGGGCCTTGTATTTAATATCAAATGTGATTTGGGTTTGTCGTGAATGGTGTCTTCATTAACACTGTTCTTAAACCCAGTTGAGAAAAAGATTAAATCTTTTTATTTAGATTTAATGAAGTGTACCAATTAAATAATATTTAATTGGAATTGAATTCGAATTGATTCTTGGGTTTATCGTGAATGGTGTTTTAAATAACACTCGTTCTTTAACCCGATAATTAATGGAATGTGATTTTGGGTTATCGTGAACGGTATCTTCAATAATACTGTTCTTAGACCCAAAAGGAGTTAAGATAATCAGAAACTAACTGGAGATTAGTTAAGTTAAATGGTTCCTGGGGTATTGATCTGATGTTGGTTTCGGCCTTCGGGGTTAATACTTAGGGAATTGCTCACTTGCTAATTTACGGTTAGGGACTGATTGAAATGTGATGTGATTTTGGGTTTATCGTGAACCGTGTTTTAAATGACACTTATTCTTTAACCCGGTCAAAGATTAAAACTTAGTGGAGTTTTAATGAATCTTTAATTAGATTGAAAAGATCGAGAATGGAGTATAACCAGTTTTGCTCCAGGCGGTAGTTAAATCTTTAATTAGATTTAAACGTGAAATGGTAATTGAATTTACTGATAACACCGTGGTGTTAGATATGAAGTATTACCAGTCTTACTTCATGGGATGAATAGGTTGGGATGGGGAAATTGAAACAAACGATTACTTCGGTAAGGTTCGTTAATCCCGACTAGTTTGAAGTGATATTCAAAAGAAGATTAAAGAATAAATTTAGAAGAATTTATCTTGGATAAATTTAATGGGAACCTTTCCCTAAGAATGTGAAATTTAGAAAATAACTGTCGGTTAGCTAAGTAGAATGGTTTTCTGGATATTGATCTGATGTTGATTTCGGCCTTCGGGGTTAATATTTGGGGAATTATTCTCTTGATTAATTTACGGTTAGTGACTGATGAATTGGAATAAGGCGTATGTTGTGTTTGTGTAACACTTGTTTATTATATACGCGAGTTATTCAGAAAGGCCGGGTTTATCCCATTCTGAATAATTGTTACGACGATAAGTCGAGGATGAAGACGGTGGTTGAAGACCGGAGGTCTTCACGTAGTTTGGGTGATTACTGATGATCTTGACTGGGCTGTACACCCAAGAAGATGGAAACAGTTAGTGGTCGTACAGACGTACTAGGAGATTGATGGATATGCGGGGTACTAGGTGCCTCCGATTTCGTTCAGACCCAGAACGAACTTGTAAATGGACTGTGTGTCTGACATTGGATTTCATTCTGTGTGACTGATATCGGTTGCATAGAGTGGTTTGCCTGTGTGGCCTGCTAAGATGCAAATGATCAAGGCTTCTGTTGAAAAGCAGAGTCTTGTGGTTGATGATCAAAGCACGGCCTTTGTGGCGTAGCTTTGTGTAGCGTTAATTCGCGAGCCTTACACCCCGGTGTGAACCAAAAACGGGAGACGGATGTGACGGCCGGAAATTTCGCTCGGTCCGAATCAGTCGTTAAACCAATCTAGACCGTTCGAAACCCCTGATCGTTTGAGAATAGGAAAATCAGAATGCAAACGGAAGAACATTTCATTGCTATTACAACAATCTCATCAGATACAAGAATATATAGAGTATAAATGAATAAATTACATTCGACAAATATCAGAGATTACAATAAATTACATAGCAGTGGAAAATAATACAAAGCACAACTGAAGGTGATATACGGATACAGAGCTTTCCGGATATCATTCCAGCTGTAAACCAGGATCCTGTAAATATAAATCTGCAAAACCAAAACTACTAGCTGTCCGTGCGGAAAATGAGGGCACCCAGAGTTTAGGTTAAAACAATAAACTCCAGGTCAGTCATGTGACTGGTGTGAGAACTAAAACAGTTATTTAAAGCTTTACTTTAAAAGAGAGTAATTCAAGGGACCACGCCGTATAACACGGAACGGGTTTCCTCCCAAGAATACCAGTGCATATCAATAAACAACGCAATGCTTTTTCGAAAAATGAAGCTATTATAAGACCCAGGTCCCATCACACAATGCAACGCAAGCCGGAGGATAGGGTTTTACCTTATAACAGCCAAACATGCTTGGTACGTTTAAAACAAATCATTTGATACTATAATAAGTGTATAGTGTCAAAACAATTTCAATCATAAATATAAATCATAGACGGCATAAGTGCCCCATCCCACTATGTCGCCATACTAGGCTCTACAAATAAAGCCGAAATATACGTATTGGAAATTGGATTTCCGTCATGAGTCGAGGAAAGGGGCAAGCTCCTCTCCGCGTTCGAGACACTCTAGCAAATGCCTCAGGGTTACGCACTCTGGGCAACCCCTGGATCTTCAGGGCCGGTCCTCACTTACGTTAGAGGATTGGCAATTCCTGAACACACGTTTCCCGGTCCTTACAGACCTAAAATCGAGGCGCCTCGCATTCCAACAACCACATAGGTGAAAAGTATATAAATGTCAGGGCTGGTAAGTCACTGACACCACCAAAGCTAGAAAGAAACGTCGTGCTCTCCCTGCAGTCCGTATCCCGTTTTTGACTCATACCGAGGTGTGAGGCTCGCGAATTCACGTTATACACAAAGCAGCCACGTAGGCGTGCTTTGATCATCAACCACAAGACTTTGCTTTTCAACAGAAGCCTTGATCCATGCAACTCAGCATGCCACACAGGAAATTCATGCCATGCGACTGATGTCCATCGATATACAACCTCTGAGCTCGTACGTCTCAGAGAAGGGCGTTAAGCAAAAGAATAAATTCTCCGCCGCCAAACAGATGTATATTTAATAGAAATCAATTAGCACAGAATAAAATCCAATGTCAGACACACAATCCATTTACAAGTCCGTTCTGGGTCTGAACGAAACCGGAGGCACTTTCCTCGCATATCCATCCATCTCCAAGTACATCTGGACGACCACCAACTATTTCCATCCTCTTGGGTGTACTGCCCAATCAGGATCGTCAGTAGTTATCCAAACGATGTGTAAACTTCCGGTCTTCGACCACCGTCTTCATCTTCGACATATCGTCGAATCGGTTATTCAGAATGGGTGTAAACCCGGACTTTCCGAACAACCCGCGTATATTAAAACCAAACGTTACACAAACACAACATACGCCTCATTCCAATTCATTAGTCACTGACCGCAAATTAGCAAGAGAACAATTTCCCAAACATTAACCCCGAAGGCCGAAACCAACATCAGATCAATACCCAGGAAACCATTCTTCTTAGCCAACCTACAGCTAGTTTCTAAATTCCACATTCTTAGGGAAAGGTTCCCATTAATTTTATCCAAGATAAATTCTTTAAAATTTATCCTGTAATCTTCCTTTGGATGTCATTTAAAACCAAATTATGGTTTTTCCAACTAGTCGAGATTAGCGAACCGTAACGAAGTAATTATTTATTTTATTTCCCAATCCCAACCTATTCATCCCATGAAGCAAAACTGGTAATACTCCATATCTAACACCGTGGTGTTATCGGTAAAATTAATTACCATTTCACGTTCAAATCTAATTAAAGATTTAACTATCGCTTTGGAGCAAAACTGGTAATACTCCATTCCCGCTCATTTCTAAATTTGATAATTTAGATTATAGATTCACATTTCAATCTAATTGCAGATTCGTTAGAACTCCTTTTACTGGGTTAAAGAACTAGGTGTTATTTAAAACACAGTTCACGACAAACCCAAATCACATTCTATTTGTTATCGGGTTAAAGAACTAGTGTTATTTAAAACACTGTTCACGATAAACCCATTTCAAATTCAATCAAATATATTAGAAATTCCGATTATTTAAAACCCCTTTTTAAATCTAATTCATTTATTTAAAAATAAATGGGTTTTAAATTGAGTTCAAACTAGTTCATTTCGATAAAAATCTATTTTTATCTTTTCAAATATGGAGTTTTTCACCCCAATTTTTCTCAAATCATTTCTTATGATTTTACACTAATTATTGATATTTTTAATAATTTTATCAAGGCCCGTACAGTCGATTTCCAACAATGGCCATCGAACTGCACTTACAACGACCTTTTTTTTTTGAATTTGATTTGGACGTATCTCCAAATCCAACCGTTAGATTTTGAATTTCTAATATTCGTTAGAAAGCTCTTTTCGATACGAACCCAACGGTTCCGGTTTTAGGAGAATCCAACGGTCGGATCTCCCGTAATGTCCGTTTGAAATAAATGGTCGAAATTCACGAACTGCCGCGGCGCGGCGCGTTCTATTCAGGCCATTATATTATATATATATAATATATATAATATATATTTCGTCGATTACTATTTAAAACGAATTATATAAATAGTTTTAAATTCGTTTCGAAAGCAATTTCAACTTCCATTTCAATTCAAATCAAAATTGAATTCTTCTTTATAAATTCGTTTTAAAATTCATTTCTATTCAATTCAAATTTCAATTCAATTTGAATTCATTTCAATTCGCTTTCAGTTCAATTTGAATTCGTTTTCAATTCAATTCAATTCCAAAGTCGTTTTTCTATTCGATTCAATTCAAATTGGTTTTCTATTCGATTCAATTCAAATTGGTTTTCTATTCGATTCAATTCAAATTGGTTTTCTATTCGATTCAATTCAAATTGGTTTTCTATTCGAATCAAATTCGTTATATATTCCATTGAAATCAAATTCGTTATATATTCAAATCAAATCAAATTCGTTTTCTATTCAAATCAAATTCGTTATATATTCAATTGAAATCAAATTCGTTTTCTATTCAAATCAATTCGTTATATATTCAATTGAAATCAAATTCGTTATATATTCAATTGAAATCAAATTCGTTTTCTATTCAATTCATTTCGAAATCGTTTTCAATTCAATTTATTTCGAAATCGTTTTCAATTCAATTCATTTCGAAATCGTTTTCAATTCAATTCATTTCGAAATGAATAAAATCGATATAAATATCGTTCACGTCAAAATGGCGTCAATCTAATCAACACGGCTTAATGTATTTCTATTTTCAAATATTCTATTTCAAATATTTCCTATCATCAAAATATTTGTTATTATCAAAATATTTCGTTCAACACATGACTAATCTCAACAGATGAGTACAGTCAACACATGAACCTTTATTTTATATTGATAAAGATGTAAATTTTATTATTAAAATATTTCGTTCAACACATGACTAATCTCAACGGATGAGTGCAGTCAACACATGAACCTTTATTTTATATTGATAAAGATGTAAATTTTATTATTAAAATATTTCGTTCAACACATGACTAATCTCAATGGATGAGTGCAGTCAACACATGAACCTTTATTTTATATTGATAAAGATGTAAATTTTATTATTAAAATATTTCGTTCAACACATGACTAATCTCAACGGATGAGTGCAGTCAACACATGAACCTTTATTTCATAATATTCTTTATTTTCTAAATTGGAATGAGGCCCAATCAATCACCATATAATGTTAATTATATGGATTTTCATACATCACACGTATATGATAGCATTGAAAAATAATCAACCATCAACCAAAGTGCACTACACTGTATAAGCATCAAATATAGATATCTAACGCTTACAACAGCCTGTCAATCAATCGATCGACATAGTTAATCAATCAGGATGAGTGAACTTCAAATTTCATCCCAACACCCGTGTGGGGTTTCAAACAATCAAACACAGATTTTATTTGTGCCGTTGGGCGATGTGTAAAATTTATCGACCCAATCAATGTCCTTCAAATAGGTGTACATAAACGAACCGTCCGGTTTGTAAATGAACATTTTATTTATTCACATTCACGTTAAAAATTATATTTTTAACGATAAAATATTTTATTTCAACATATGAATTTCTATTTAGTTCCTTTACAAAATAAAAATGATATTTTTATTTTTCTAACATATTTTAGAAAATTTCGGCGGCATAACGGCACGATACTAGAAACGGGACGAGGCCTAGCCTTATCCCCGGTCTAGTGAAGGCCCACGCCATTCACACATCAATCAAATTCATTCAATCCACCAAACAATTAAATTTCAATCAAATAATCTAACCAATTCTTGCAATCAAACAAACAAGTCCATGATCTGTGGACGATTTAGTCGGGTGCTACTAAACACCGTCTGCATCCTAGTATATATATATGATTAGAAAAAGAAATTGAAAGGTGAGAAATTCTCACAGATAGCTATCCAATCATCTTGGCTCTTCTTTTATAGAAATCTTCATCGTTATTGCATCTTCGTCATCTTCGTTGCCCGTAGCCACTACATATATAAAAATCACACATTTTTATTTTTTGATGTCTTTAAAATAAAAATCACATTTTTACTTCGATGTTCAATATATAAAAATCACATTTTTACTATGCTATTCAATATAGAAAAATCTAATTTTTACTATGCTATTCAATATATAAAAATCGAATTTTTTTACTTCGTTATTCAATATATAAAAATCGAATTTTTACTTCGATGTTATATAGGTAAAAATTCTATTTTTATCCCGCTATTCTTCATATAAAGATTTCGCCTTTTCAAAAATATCATTATAAAAATCACAATTTTAGTTTTCTACACATATAAAGATGATATTTTTAATATTCCTATCATGAAAAAAATTATATTTTCAATTCTCTACTTAAACAAAAATCATATTTTTACATCTTCTACTTAATAAAGATTATATTTTTAACACTTTAAAAATATAAAAATCATATTTTTACTTCGTCTATATAGTAAAGACTATATTTTTAATACCTTAAAAATACAAAAGTCATATTTTTATTACTTTAAAAATATGAAAATCATATTTTTACTTCGTCTATATAGTGAAGACTATATTTTTAATACCTTAAAAATATAAAAGTCATATTTTTATTACTTTAAAAATATAAAAATCATATTTTTATTCTTCATACGTATATAAAAATTATATTCTTTCCTCTAAATTAAAAATCAAAACTTTGTTTAAATAAAAAAAAAATCAAACCTTTCAAGTAAAAACCTAATTTTCCTATGACTTGAATTTGCCGGTTTATCATATGAATGTAAATTAAATAATAAACAATAAAGAAAATAAAACTAAAATTAAACTTACACGGGGGGGTGATGGCCAGGCTCGGCGGCAGGAGGAGGATCGGTGGAAGGGGGCGGCTGTGGCGGCGGTGGATCGCGAGAGGGGGGGGTTTTGCGGGTTCGGGTCTGGGTGGGGTTCGATGTGGGTTCGGCGAGGAGGAGAAGTGGAGGTGCGAGAGGGGGGGGTTGACGGAGACGGCACGAGCGAGGGGGAGGGGGAAGGTCGGAGCGGTGGCCGATCCCGCCGCTGGTGGAGCGATTTGATTTTTCTTTTTTTTTTCTTTTTCTGTTACGAACGAATGAAATGGGGGGTGGGGGGGCAGAGAGAAGTTAAGGGGGAGGAGGAAAGAGAAAAATTTTCTTTTATTACTTTAATTACCAAATTATTGACTTTTACATACGACCTCTAAACGAGGCCCACCGCCTGTCGTCCATAGCGGTTTACCCCCATTCCGAACACAATGGGATATGTTTCGTTAGCCAATTCTATCGTTTCGACTAGTTTCGATTTAAATTAAAGTATAAATCTTTATATATTCAATTTAAATGCACATTTCAAATTACCGGGGCCACACACTAACTCGAAAAATTCCAGAAAAATATTTTCTTGCTTCGTATTGACGATACGGTCCTAACAAAACTAGTTTCGTCGAATTCTAAGACCGTTTGAAAAATGGCCAATTTCCAGTCGATTAAAATCAACTGAAACTGGTCAAACGCGTTTAACTGCGCCACGCTCACATATTGATTCAGAAAATTATGAAAATTTAAACTTAGCAATATTCGACGTCCCGGACCCAACAAAAGTGGTTTCGTCGAAATCCGAGGTCGTTTGCAAAATCTCCATTTTTAAGGGCTTGAATTCCATAGTGACTATACAGAATTTTCAACTGGACATATCTTTTGATTCCCGCTATGAAATTTTGATTTTTCTGATTCGTTGGAAAGATATTCTCAATTAGATCCTAATGTTTTTGGTTTCACTAAAATCCCGATTGTTTTGCACCCGGCACATTCAATTGAAGTTTGAAATCGAATTATCGAACTACCGCGCCGTTTTCAATTCTATTTATAATTATATATAAATATTTATATTCTAACGACGGAGTATATAATATATACGTTGAATTATATTCAAAATAAATTTCTCGTCGTTTTTATTTAAAATATTCTATTTTAAATATTCAAAATTCGCCAAAATTGCCAAAATAAAAATTTTAAACTGGCTCAGATTTTCCGGGTTATTACAATCTCCCCCACTTAAAACTTTTCGTCCCCGAAAAGGAACAAAGTCGAAAGTGGTTTGATTAATCAGCTCTACGCTCGATTTGGCTTGCATTCTCCAACTTTTCAGTTTCTGGGAATTTTCAAATTTTCAAAAATTTGGCTAACACCCTAAATTTTCGAAAAATTTCGCCATAACCTCCCCTGCACCGGGAGCATCGGGGAATTTCAAATAGCTTCCCCGGTCCTTCTAATCTCAAAAAGAAAAAGAAAAAGCCAAGCGGCTAGCCAATAGGCTCATAAAATCATCATCACCCAACAAAACAGTAAATTATGTAGTAAACATGTACCTATTTGTCGGGCAAACAAATTTTATTCTTCGGCTCTAGCCTCCTTGCTATGACCTGTTCAATGTAAGTATATGTGTATGCAAGCAAATGCGACCAAATTTCAATACAGTTCAATATTTGATTCAATTAGGCAAAATGGTTAAAAATTAGCAAACAAATAAACAAACAACACAAACATCAATCAATTAGTGAATTAACGTTTAAAATTCATAATTTTGATACATATACAGAAAATCATGTTTTGGTGCCAATTCACAACAATGTGTTCTAGCTATATTAATTTTGGTTCTCACACCAGTCTAATGGAAATATATAGATAATCACACCTTCGAAACACGAACATAAATATTGATGATGCGATCGCTATCATCAATATCATCTCCGGGCGACTAGAGTGTAATTCTATATCTATCCAGTATATTAAAACTTCGAATATACGTTCATGACGCGTATATGCAAAATCTTTATATATCGGATTGTCCATATTCAAAATAAATAAATAATCAAATACGTAGAAGTGATCTAAATTTCAAAACAAAAATTGTTTTCATTTGAAAATATACTCTTCACACTCGTTCTAGGATACTACTGATCCTATCTCTAACGAGTCATTCCAATTGGATATTACTAATCCAATATCTGATGAATTCTTTCGTATGGTTCTAATGTGTCTTGTTCTCGAGCTCTGTAAACCAAAGCTCTGATACCAAATGTGACGGCCGGAAATTTCGCTCGGTCCGAATCAGTCGTTAAACCAATCTAGACCGTTCGAAACCCCTGATCGTTTGAGAACAGGACAAATCAGAACGCAAACGGAAGAACATTTCATTGCTGTTACAACAATCTCATCAGATACAAGAATATACAGAGTATAAATGAATAAATTACATTCGACAAATATCAGAGATTACAATAAATTACATAGCAGCAGAAAATAATACAAAGCACAACTGAAGGTGATATACGGATACAGAGCTTTCCGGATATCATTCCAGCTGTAAACCAGGATCCTGTAAATATAAATCTGCAAAACCAAAACTACTAGCTGCCCGTGCGGAAAATGAGGGCACCCAGAGTTTAGGTTAAAACAATAAACTCCAGGTCAGTCATGTGACTGGTGTGAGAACTAAAACAGTTATTTAAAGCTTTACTTTAAAAGAGAGTAATTCAAGGGACCACGCCGTATAACACGGAACGGGTTTCCTCCCAAGAATACCAGTGCATATCAATAAACAACGCAATGCTTTTTCGAAAAATGAAGCTATTATAAGACCCAAGTCCCATCACACAATGCAACGCAAGCCGGAGGATAGGGTTTTACCTTATAACAGCCAAACATGCTTGGTACGTTTAAAACAAATTATTTGATACTATAATAAGTGTATAGTGTCAAAACAATTTCAATCATAAATATAAATCATAGACGGCATAAGTGCCCCATCCCACTATGTCGCCATACTAGGCTCTACAAATAAAGCCGAAATACACGTATTGGAAATTGGATTTCCGTCATGAGTCGAGGCAAGGGGCAAGCTTCTCTCCGCGTTCGAGACACTCTAGCAAATGCCTCAGGGTTACGCACTCTGGGCAACCCCTGGATCTTCAGGGCCGGTCCTCACTTAAGTTAGAGGATTGGAAATTCCTGAACACACGTTTCCCGGTCCTTACAGACCTAAAATCGAGGCGCCTCGCATTCCAACAACCACATAGGTGAAAAGTATATAAATGTCAGGGCTGGTAAGTCACTGACACCACCAAAGCTAGAAAGAAACGTCGTGCTCTCCCTGCAGTCCGTATCCCGTTTTTGACTCATACCGAGGTGTGAGGCTCGCGAATTCACGTTATACACAAAGCTGCCACGTAGGCGTGCTTTGATCATCAACCACAAGACTTTGCTTTTCAACAGAAGCCTTGATCCATGTAACTCAGCATGCCACACAGGCAATTCATGCCATGCGACTGATGTCCATCGGTATACAACCTCTGAGCTCGTACGTCTCAGAGAAGGGCGTTAAGCAAAAGAATAAATTCTCCGCCGCCAAACAGATGTATATTTAATAGAAATCAATCAACACAGAATAAAATCCAATGTCAGACACACAATCCATTTACAAGTCCGTTCTGGGTCTGAACGAAACCGGAGGCACTTTCCTCGCATATCCATCCATCTCCAAGTACGTCTGGACGACCACCAACTATTTCCATCCTCTTGGGTGTACTGCCCAATCAGGATCGTCAGTAGTTATCCAAACGATGTGAAAACTTCCGGTCTTCGACCACCGTCTTCATCTTCGACATACCGTCGAATCGGTTATTCAGAATGGGTGTAAACCCGGACTTTCCGAACAACCCGCGTATATTAAAACCAAACGTTACACAAACACAACATACGCCTCATTCCAATTCATTAGTCACTAACCGCAAATTAGCAAGAGAACAATTTCCCAAACATTAACCCCGAAGGCCGAAACCAACATCAGATCAATACCCAGGAAACCATTCTTCTTAGCCAACCTACAGCTAGTTTCTAAATTCCACATTCTTAGGGAAAGGTTCCCATTAATTTTATCCAAGATAAATTCTTTAAAATTTATCCTGTAATCTTCCTTTGGATGTCATTTAAAACCAAATTATGGTTTTTCCAACTAGTCGAGATTAGCGAACCGTAACGAAGTAATTATTTATTTTATTTCCCAATCCCAACCTATTCATCCCATGAAGCAAAACTGGTAATACTCCATATCTAACACCGTGGTGTTATCGGTAAAATTAATTACCATTTCACGTTCAAATCTAATTAAAGATTTAACTATCGCTTTGGAGCAAAACTGGTAATACTCCATTCCCGCTCATTTCTAAATTTGATAATTTAGATTATAGATTCACATTTCAATCTAATTGCAGATTCGTTAGAACTCCTTTTACTGGGTTAAAGAACTAGGTGTTATTTAAAACACAGTTCACGACAAACCCAAATCACATTCTATTTGTTATTGGGTTAAAGAACTAGTGTTATTTAAAACACTGTTCACGATAAACCCATTTCAAATTCAATCAAATATATTAGAAATTCCGATTATTTAAAACCCCTTTTTAAATCTAATTCATTTATTTAAAAATAAATGGGTTTTAAATTGAGTTCAAACTAGTTCATTTCGATAAAAATCTATTTTTATCTTTTCAAATATGGAGTTTTTCACCCCAATTTTTCTCAAATCATTTCTTATGATTTTACACTAATTATTGATATTTTTAATAATTTTATCAAGGCCCGTACAGTCGATTTCCAACAATGGCCATCGAACTGCACTTACAACGACCTTTTTTTTTTGAATTTGATTTGGACGTATCTCCAAATCCAACTGTTAGATTTTGAATTTCTAATATTCGTTAGAAAGCTCTTTTCGATACGAACCCAACGGTTCCGGTTTTAGGAGAATCCGACGGTCGGATCTCCCGTAATGTCCGTTTGAAATAAATGGTCGAAATTCACGAACTGCCGCGGCGCGTTCTATTCAGGCCATTATATTATATATATAATATATATTTCATCGATTACTATTTAAAACGAATTATATAAATAGTTTTAAATTCGTTTCGAAAGCAATTTCAACTTCCATTTCAATTCAAATCAAAATTGAATTCTTCTTTATAAATTCGTTTTAAAATTCATTTCTATTCAATTCAAATTTCAATTCAATTTGAATTCATTTCAATTTGCTTTCAGTTCAATTTGAATTCGTTTTCAATTCAATTCAATTCCAAAGTCGTTTTCTATTCGATTCAATTCAAATTGGTTTTCTTTTCGATTCAATTCAAATTGGTTTTCTATTCGATTCAATTCAAATTGGTTTTCTATTCGATTCAATTCAAATTGGTTTTCTATTAGATTCAATTCAAATTGGTTTTCTATTCGATTCAATTCAAATTGGTTTTCTATTCGATTCAATTCAAATTGGTTTTCTATTCGAATCAAATTCGTTATATATTCCATTGAAATCAAATTCGTTATATATTCAAATCAATTCAAATTCGTTTTCTATTCAATTCAAATTCGTTATATATTCAATTGAAATCAAATTCGTTTTCTATTCAAATCAATTCGTTATATATTCAATTGAAATCAAATACGTTATATATTCAATTGAAATCAAATTCGTTTTCTATTCAATTCATTTCGAAATCGTTTTCAATTCAATTTATTTCGAAATCGTTTTCAATTCAATTCATTTCGAAATCGTTTTCAATTCAATTCATTTCGAAATGAATAAAATCGATATAAATATCGTTCACGTCAAAATGGCGTCAATCTAATCAACACGGCTTAATGTATTTCTATTTTCAAATATTCTATTTCAAATATTTCCTATCATCAAAATATTTGTTATTATCAAAATATTTCGTTCAACACATGACTAATCTCAACGGATGAGTACAGTCAACACATGAACCTTTATTTTATATTGATAAAGATGTAAATTTTATTATTAAAATAATTCGTTCAACACATGACTAATCTCAACGGATGAGTGCAGTCAACACATGAACCTTTATTTTATATTAATAAAGATGTAAATTTTATTATTAAAATATTTCGTTCAACACATGACTAATCTCAACGGATGAGTGCAGTCAACACATGAACCTTTATTTTATATTGATAAAGATGTAAATTTTATTATTAAAATATTTCGTTCAACACATGACTAATCTCAACGGATGAGTGCAATCAACACATGAACCTTTATTTTATAATATTCTTTATTTTCTAAATTGGAATGAGGCCCAATCAATCACCATATAATGTTAATTATATGGATTTTCATACATCACACGTATATGATAGCATTGAAAAATAATCAACCATCAACCAAAGTGCACTACACTGTATAAGCATCAAATATAGATATCTAACGCTTACAACAGCCTGTCAATCAATCGATCGACATAGTTTATCAATCAGGATGAGTGAACTTCAAATTTCATCCCAACACCCGTGTGGGGTTTCAAACAATCAAACACAGATTTTATTTGTGCCGTTGGGCGATGTGTAAAATTTATCGACCCAATCAATGTCCTTCAAATAGGTGTACATAAACGAACCGTCCGGTTTGTAAATGAACATTTTATTTATTCACATTCACGTTAAAAATTATATTTTTAACGATAAAATATTTTATTTCAACATATGAATTTCTATTTAGTTCCTTTACAAAATAAAAATGATATTTTTATTTTTCTAACATATTTTAGAAAATTTCGGCGGCATAACGGCACGATACTAGAAATGGGACGAGGCCTAGCCTTATCCCCAGTCTAGTGAAGGCCCACGCCATTCACACATCAATCAAATTCATTCAATCCACCAAACAATTAAATTTCAATCAAATAATCTAACCAATTCTTGCAATCAAACAAACAAGTCCATGGTCTGTGGACGATTGTGTCGGGTGCTACTAAACACCGTCTGCATCCTAGTATATATATATGACTAGAAAAAGAAATTGAAAGGTGAGAAATTCTCACAGATAGCTATCCAATCATCTTGGCTCTTCTTTTATAGAAATCTTCATCGTTATTGCATCTTCGTCATCTTCGTTGCCCGTAGCCACTACATATATAAAAATCACACATTTTTATATTTTGATGTCTTTAAAATAAAAATCACATTTTTACTTCGATGTTCCATATATAAAAATCACATTTTTACTATGCTATTCAATATAGAAAAATCTAATTTTTACTATGCTATTCAATATATAAAAATCGAATTTTTTTACTTCGTTATTCAATATATAAAAATCGAATTTTTACTTCGATGTTATATAGGTAAAAATTCTATTTTTATCCCGCTATTCTTCATATAAAGATTTCGCCTTTTCAAAAATATCATTATAAAAATCACAATTTTAGTTTTCTACACATATAAAGATGATATTTTTAATATTCCTATCATGAAAAAAATTATATTTTCAATTCTCTACCTAAACAAAAATCATATTTTTACATCTTCTACTCAATAAAGATTATATTTTTAACACTTTAAAAATATAAAAATCATATTTTTACTTCGTCTATATAGTAAAGACTATATTTTTAATACCTTAAAAATATAAAAGTCATATTTTTATTACTTTAAAAATATAAAAATCATATTTTTACTTCGTCTATATAGTAAAGACTATATTTTTAATACCTTAAAAATATAAAAGTCATATTTTTATTACTTTAAAAATATAAAAATCATATTTTTATTCTTCATACGTATATAAAAATTATATTCTTTCCTCTAAATTAAAAATCAAAACTTTGTTTAAATAAATAAATAAAAAATCAAACCTTTCAAGTAAAAACCTAATTTTCCTATGACTTGAATTTGCCGGTTTATCATATGAATGTAAATTAAATAATAAACAATAAAGAAAATAAAACTAAAATTAAACTTACAGGGGGGGTGATGGCCAGGCTCGGCGGCAGGAGGAGGATCGGTGGAAGGGGGGCGGCTGTGGCGGCGGTGGATCGCGAGAGTGGGGGGGGGGGGGGGTATGCGGGTTCGGGTCTGGGTGGGGTTCGATGTGGGTTCGGCGAGGAGGAGAAGTGGAGGTGCGAGAGGGGGGGTGTTGACGGAGACGGCGCGAGCGAGGGGGAAGGTCGGAGCGGTGGCCGATCCCGCCACTGGTGGAGCGATTTGATTTTTCTTCTTTTTTTTCTTTTTCTGTTACGAACGAATGAAATGGGGGGGGGGGGGCAGAGAGAAGTTAAGGGGGAGGAGGAAAGAGAAAATTTTTCTTTTATTACTTTAATTACCAAATTATTGACTTTTACATACGACCTCTAAACAAGGCCCACCGCCTGTCGTCCATAGCGGTTTACCCCCATTCCGAACACAATGGGATATGTTTCGTTAGCCAATTCTATCGTTTCGACTAGTTTCGATTTAAATTAAAGTATAAATCTTTATATATTCAATTTAAACGCACATTTCAAATTACCGGGGCCACACACTAACTCGAAAAATTCCAGAAAAATATTTTCTAGCTTCGTATTGACGATACGGTCCTAACAAAACTAGTTTCGTCGAATTCTGAGACCGTTTGAAAAATGGCCAATTTCCAGTCGATTAAAATCAACTGAAACTGGTCAAACGCGTTTAACTGCGCCACGCTCACATATTGATTCAGAAAATTATGAAAATTTAAACTTAGCAATAATTCGACGTCCCGGACCCAACAAAAGTGGCTTCGTCGAAATCCGAGGTCGTTTGCAAAATCTCCATTTTTAAGGGCCTGAATTCCATAGCGACTATACAGAATTTTCAACTGGACATATCTTTTGATTCCCGCTATGAAATTTTGATTTTTCTGATTCGTTGGAAAGATATTCTCAATTAGATCCTAATGTTTTTGGTTTCACTAAAATCCGGATTGTTTTGCACCCGGCACATTCAATTGAAGTTTGAAATCGAATTATCGAACTACCGCGCCGTTTTCAATTCTATTTATAATTATATATAAATATTTATATTCTAACGACGGCGTATATAATATATACGTTGAATTATATTCAAAATAAATTTCTCGTCGTTTTTATTTAAAATATTCTATTTTAAATATTCAAAATTCGCCAAAATTGCCAAAATAAAAATTTTAAACTGGCTCAGATTTTCCGGGTTATTACAACGGACCTCAGAGAGGACATGCGTTTCTTTCTAGTTAGGAGTGGCGTCAGTGCTTGAACTGGCTGACGAGTTTGACTCATGTGGTTGTTGGAATTGGAGGCACCTCAGTTATATCGGTCGATCCGGGACCGATGGAGTCATTCATTGGCTCATTTACGCCCCAAAGGGCGGGGAAACGCAGTGTTCAGGAATTTTAATCCACATCGGTGGACCGGCCCTGACGGTCCAAGGGACGATGCGTTCTATTCCTGAGACTCGTGCTAGACAGTCTCGAATCGGTAGAGGACTATCTTTTGCCTCGGTTCACAGATGGAAATCCAACTTCCAAATACGTGACATCTGCGGTTTTGTTTTGTATAGCCTAGTATTGGCGACATAGTAGCATGGGATGCTATGTCGTCTATGATTTATACTTATGATTGAAATTGTTTTAACACTATACACTTATAGTATCAAATGATTTGTTTTAACGTATCAAGCATGCTTTGGCTATTATAAGGTAAAACCCTATCCCCCGGCTTGCGTTGCATTATGTGATAGGACCTGGGTCTTATAATAGTTTCATTGTTCTTTATTTAGCATTGCGATGTTGTTTTATGCACTGGTATTCTTGGGAGGAAACCCGTTCCGTGTTATACGGCGTGGTCCTTTGATTTACCGAACTTTAAAATAAAGATTAATATCTGTTTTACTTCTCACACCAGTCATATGACTGACCTGGAGTTTATTGTTTTAACCTAAACTCTGGGTGCCCTTATTTTGACATGGGCAGCTAGTAGTTTCGGTTTTGCAGATTTATATTCACAGGATCCTGATGTACAGCTTGAACGATATCCGGAAGGCTTTGTATCCGTATATCTCCTTCTAGTTGTATTTTGTATTATTTTCCGCTGCTATGTAATGTATTGTAATCTCTGATATTTTTCTGCTGTATATTATTTGTTTATACTCTGTATATTCTTGTATTCTGATGAATTGTTGTAATTAATAATGAAATGTTCTTCCGTTTGTGTTATGATGTGGTTGGTTCTCGAACTATCCGCGCTTTCCTTACCAGGGAAGTTACAGATTTTTACATATTTCCAATTTCATTTTAAACATTTTAATCTGCCAAGCGTTCACTTTAAAACATTATTCGCTCTAAAATGTGAATATCATTTCTATTATAGAAATCTGAACACCTTTATCAAATAATTCATTATTCAAGTAATAAATACCGTTATCTTGTTTATCATAATCTCCTTCATAATTTATATTCCCATTCCACTTTATAAACTCTATTTCTAAGTCAACTTCTTGTTGAATCAATATCTAGTTTATAACTAAATATTGATTTCATATCCTATTATAATTCGTTGGTTTAAACTAAATATTAACTATCCTATCAGATTATACTTCCTAAAAATAATTCATTCGACGTCGTCGAATTATGGTTCCAATTCCTAATAGTGTGACTTAGTTCTAATCATATCCCAAACATCGAAATGATGTTACCGTTTTCTGAAACGATTTTCTAATTCTCTTTCTAACTCATTCTCATATTTCTTTGATCCAAAGTCGTTACTTATTACTTTAGACTAAGTGGATTTCAAATCAAACTGTTTTCATTCCTAGGAAGTGCTGCTATATATAAAAATCACGCTTAAGTTTGGTTAACAACGTTAATTTATCGTTACAGTTCAAAACTTGTCATACGCTGTAATATTCTCCTTTATAACTAATCTCGACATAACAGACACGCTTAAGCCTAGTCAACAGCGTTATTTTATCGTTATAGTTCGAAAACTTGCTATACGCTGCTATATCCCTTTATAACTAATCTTGACATCTCTTTTCCCTTACAAACTGATACTATTCCTCGACAATAGTGAAGCCGTACAAGTTGGGGTATTTTATTTACCTCTCAGACCTTGATTGACAACGTTCTTATCTTAGAACATATATAAGTCTGTAACTCTAATCCCTTATTACTTATAATATCTATTAGACCGTATTTTCTTGTTCAATTTGAACTATGGTTTTATAACCCCATATCCTTATTTTGAAACTCGGATGTTCATAACTATTTATACTAAATATTAATTCTTTGCTTCATCTTACTTATACAATTCCATTTATAACTTCTTTTATCAAAAATCATTAGCGCTTTTTGTCCTCTGACATTTTACTTTCCAATCGAATCATTTCATCTAATTCAAGTAAACATCTCATACCAACTCAATATTATCTTAAATGAATTCCATTTAAGAATAATTACATAGAAATTAACTTCACCATAACTGAAGTAGAACGATTTACTTCCTTATTAATTTAACTAGATTGGTTGCATACTTTATTAAACAATAACTAAGTCTACTTGTTCAATAATCATTCAAACTTTATTAATTAAAAAGTTAAATAACACGAAATCTTATTAATTTTGATTAATTTATTTCTAAGTTATTATCATTAGATTAATTGAAAACCAATTAATCTAATAATCATTTTCCAATTAAACAATTGATTAAATTAACTTCATTCCATCAGTAAACTCGTTAACTGATTTTAATTATTTCTTATTATTGGATTAATATAATTAATCTAATAATATTTCTTAACTGTTTGCTTTAAAATAATTATCCAAATTATTCACTTCAGGATAATTACAGCTTCCTAACTTATTTAAATATCAAATAATTGATTATATTTATTTCATATAACGAACTATAAATTACCAGTTTTTAATAGAACTTCTATTACAATTTAAAACTTCGCTTTAATTATAAAAATATAATTTTTATAATTAACTTCGTTGATTTGCCTGACGGCCAATTAATTTCTTAACCAAAAAATGGATTTATGGTCGACTGTTGCTATTCTCTTAATCAACATCCTCTATTTATTAAATCAACATAACGTTGATTTTCCATTCAACATGGTTCGAACAGTGTATATATAAATAATATAAAGCAAACAGTACATATAAATATTTGAGGAATCCGGTTGGATTCCTCCAACTGGTTTCCGCATCCACAGATGTTAGTCAAACAATTAACACTAATTCCATACTAGGGAATATTATAATCGATGGAATCAGTATCCAACCGATGATGTGTATATATGCAACAATATATAATATTCAGCCAATTTAATTGTAATCTACCTAATCGACAATCACATAGCATTCAAACAACATTAAAATATAATTATAATATTTTAAAATAGATCAGAGTTAGTGAATTTACTCACCTTCGTGCGTTAACCGTTAAATAACGATTTGCGTCAGTCGATTAAACCTGGCACTCAATCCTATCATAATTTAAATGTGCTTCAAATTGCTCTAAACCAGTTTCAAAATGTAGGTTGCGATCGTACGATCCCAATGCGACGAACAACGTTCAATTTCATCACGTTCTCTACCAGGCGAGAACCCGTTGCTACTTAATTGAAACCCACCCGCTTCCAAAACAGTACCATCTTTCCTGTTTAACAAACCGCTACTTCACACTTTTACCACACCCGTTACCATACTCCTCCATCGGTTAAGCCCTCACGCACTCTACCCTATTCTTGTCTGGTCCCTTCCTTCTTTTATTTTTATTATTTTTGCTATCCTTTTATTTATTAAAACAAAAACTGGGCCTTGCGTTTTCATAGGTAAACGTCCCTTCCTTCAAACATATGAACACTCACCAAAATTCAACCTTCAAAACCCACTCATGCTGACCTTGGCAACGCATGGCAACCCATGCAAATCATCCCCATACACACACTTCTCCAAAGTGAAACAACACCCTCCGGTTATGATTCTTTACATCCTTCACATTACATATATTAAAAACTGGTTCCACCACTTTCACTTATGTCAGTCCATATATATATAAACTTCGATCCGTATGCTCCTATAACTATGGAAAATAACAATTGTCTGCACCACTATTTTCTCGCCTTCTCTCCATGTCATTTCATAACAGACCACATAAATGAGTTCGCCTCCAATCCCTTCTTCCATCTGCTCGTACCCCCACCACTACTCCCCTTTACAGTTCAACGACCTTCCTTCTCCATCAATCCGCACATTTAAACATTCTACCATTTATAATTTTCCTTACTTGGGCTTACTGTATGTTTCTCGGCTTATTTAGAAGAACCCAGACCCTTGTGACCCCTCAGTCCACTTCTCAAAAGAACGCATCCTATTCCCGGTGGCATGTTGTTGATCTGAACCTCACGCATGCAAGCTGCTTCAGCGTTACCACCTTCTTAAACACCTCCTCTTCACGCCACATCAAAATCTCAAACACCTCCTCTTCATGCCACATCATAATCCCACACACACATTACCTCATTTCCGAACCTTTCTTCTACGTTCCACAAATATGAAGCACTCGCTCCACAACAACTAAACCCCATTTCTCTGTTTCTAACTTTGAACACCCTCCCCGTTTTCATGCGTAAACCCACATCCCACTTCTTTCCAGTATTTCATCTACTTTCCCTAATTCAGGAATACGAACATTTATGTGTCCCTCCCTCAAACAAACACGATGGTTTCATCTTGCTTCTACAGGAAAATGCGCCTAGATCTTCACGCTGAACAATAGCACCTTCCCACTTTCTTATTCCCTTTATACAGCAAGCTTGAGCCTATAATTCCACTTTGTAAACCCAACCGCCAACTACAGGTTCCCATCAATCCCACGTCCTTCCTTCTATTTTCCATGCACCCAAAATCTTCTTCTTCAACCCAATTGAATGCAATATCCTCTTCATGTTTCTACTCGATCTTTAGTTTGTTGGATAAATATTTTATTTTTACTGTAAATGACCATTTGGTTTTCATTCGTTTTGCCGAGGAGAAAGTATGAAGAGGTCACATATATTTATATTGCTATATTTACGTAGTGGCCAAGTGTATAGATTTACTATATTGTTAGGGTAGCCATGCCTTTTCTATCTTAGGCACATGGTTAGCAGCTTTCGTGTCCATTCTTCTGGAAAAAATGGTGTACGAAGCTTGGTTGGCAAGAAAAAATGTCCTTTTACTGGTACTTCTTTTCTTAGTTAACGAGTGCTTATGCCTTCAAGGCTAAGGAATTTTGAAAACGTACTCATATACCTTGGTCTGCATGTTGATTTATACCTAGGATGGTGACTATTGATCTGAAAACTCATATGGGTGACTTCCTTTGGCATGAATTATTAAGGGGAGGTAGGTACGTTTTGTAGTTTGTAGGTAGAGAGTAGGGTATGCATTTGATTTATATGTATTATAATATACTTAACAACTAAGTTTAGGATATGCAGCACATGTATGTATAGTGAAAGAATATATGTGCATTTCTTGTGGGGCATTAATGATTCCAACTGTTCATTTTGTCAAACAAGTTGAGCATATGTTTACTTAAATTTGGTTTGAGGTATAAAGTTTTAGCGTACACATTACATAACATTTTGTTATGTCCGAGCTGCTATAGACAGAAGTAAGATTACGGTCGTGTCCAGCGAGGTGACACGGTCCCAAAAATATAATACTATCAGTAGTTTAACTTATATTGTGAAACCCCAAAATGTTATTACAGGGTGCAAAACACTCCAAATAAAAAGTTGCGTATTTAATTAATTAAAAATTACAGTAAAAATCTAAAAATTAAATTATAACTACGTCCTAAAAGAACCTTGTCAAAATTCGAATCCGATATTTAAATATATTTAAATAATTGTTATGGCCACAAACGAATATGCCGCTGTTTTTCTAAATATTTAATTTGGACATAACTTACAATATAAAATCCAAAAATTCGACTTTTCACTTCCGTTAGAAAAATATAGTTCAACAGATTCCAACGTTTCTTGTTTCGAAGAAATCCGACTAATAACGGGTCCTGTACACTCAGTTGAAGTTCAGAACGTTAAATTACGAACTGCCGCGATATTACGGGCTCGATTATATATATATATATATTTATACGTTCAACTCCATTTTAATTAATATATAAAATCCACTTATATTACGAATTCAATATTTAAACTGATTTAAATATTCAAATACAAACCGATAAAAATGCGGGACGTTACATTCCTTTCCCCTTAAAAGAATTTCGTCCCCGAAATTGCTAAGGTAGGGAAAATGCTACAATCCATATTATAATCAGGTTAAAATATTTTATTTAATTTCTTATCTTCAATTTCAACTGAGTCACTTTATTTTCAATATTAATTCCTTATTAACGAATATTTTCAGAAATTTTGAAAATTTTCTAACACCTTAAATTTTCGGAGAATTTCGTCAGCATCTCCTCTGCACGGCTCATTCGGTACTACTACAACTCGCCACCATGGGCCTTCTCCAAATCCAAAAGAAAACAAACAGCCAAGTGGCTTTCCAAAAATAGGTCGTAAATCTCATACTCGAATATAAGGTAAACTTATACCTTTTTGTTGGCATTTAACTCTATCTCTGCCGTTTGCTATCCCTTTAACATATATCCAAGCATCCTTGGTTGATCTCCCATCAATCCATTCTCAAACCAATCTTTCTCTTTTACTAAGCCAAATTTCTATTTCAACTCCAATTCCATTTACTGATTTATTTCTCAAATCAGTTATCTTCATCTCCAAATTCAAAATTGGATTCTTATTCTCCAAGAATCAATTCATTTTAATAACTCGAATCTCCAATATTTCTCTTTTACAATTTCCATTCTGGATCATTCCAAATTGTAACAATTGGAAATTTCGCTCGATCTGAATCGATCGCTAAACCGATCAAGACCGTTCGAAACCCCTGATTGTTTTGAGAACACGACGAATCGGGACACAAACAGAAGAACATTTCATTGCTTATTACAACAATTCCATCAAAATACAAGAATATTCAGAGTATGAATAAATATTACACATCAGAAAATATCAGAGGTTTAAATATAGTACTGCAGTGGAAAAATAATACAAAAACATAACTGAAACAGATACACAGATACAGAGCTTTCTGAATATCCCTTCAGCTGTAAACCAGAATCCTATGAATATAAATCTGCAAGACCAAAACTACTAGCTGCCCGTGTCAAAATAAGTGCACCCAGAGTTTAGGTTAAAACAATAAACTCCAGGTCAGTCATGTGACTGGTGTGAGAACTAAAACAGTTATTAATCTTTATTTTAAAGTTAGGTAAATCAAGAGACCACGCCGTATAACACAGAACGGGTTTCCTCCCAAGAATACCAGTGCATAAAACAACAGCGCAATGCTAAATAAAGAACAATGAAGCTATTATAAGACCCAGGTCCCATCACACAATGCAACACAAGCCGGAGGATGGGGTTTTACCTTATAATAGCCAAAGAATGCTTGACATGCTAAACTTCATCTTTTATTATTACTATAAGTGTATAGTGTCAAAACAATTTCAATTATAAGTATCAATCATAGACGGCATAAGTGCCGCATACCACTATGTCGCCATATATAGGTTTACAATCAAAACCGCAAATGTCACGTATTGGAAGTTGGATTTCCATCTGTGAACCGAGGCAAGGGATCGTCCTCACTGCTTTCGAGACAATCTAGCCCATGTCTCAGGCAAGCGCACAGGCAAGCCTTGGGTTGTCAAGGTCGGTCCACTCAATGTGGATTATAATGCCTGAACACTGCGTTTCCCCACCCTTTGTGGCGTAAATGAGTCCTATGACTCCATTGGCTCCATGTAGTCACCGATATATCCGAGGCGCCTCGCAATCCAACAACCACACAGGTGAAAATAATATAAATGTCAGGGCTGGTAGGTCACTAACACCACCCTAGCTAGAAGGAAACGCATGCCCTCCCTGAGGTCCTCTCCCGTTTCTGGTTCACAACCAGGGTGTGAGGCTCGCGAATTAATGTTATACACAAAGTTATGCCACACAGGCGGTGATTTGATCATCAACCACAAGACTCTGCTTTTCAACAGAACCCTTGATCATTTGCATCTTAGCATGCCACAAAGGCAAACCACTCCATGCAACCGATATCCATCAATCACACAGAATGATATCCAATGTCAGACACATAGTCTATTTACAAGTCCGTTCTGGGTCTGAACGAAACCGGAGGCACCTTGTACCTCGCATATCCATCGATCTCCAAGTACATCTGGACGATCACCAACTGATTCCCTCCTCTTGGGTGTACAGCCCAATCAAGATCATCAGTAATTATCCAAATGATGTGAAGACCTCCGGTCTTCGACCACCGTCTTCATCCTCGACACATCGTTGAATCAGTTATTCAGAATGGGATAAACCTGGTCTTTCCGAATAACTCGCGTATATTATAAACAAGTGTTACAAAAACACAACATACGCCTCATTCCAGTTCAGAATATTCTTTTATTCAAATTTCCACATTCTTAGGGAAAGGTTCCCATTAATTTTATCAAAGATAAATTCTTTTAAATTTATTCTTTAATCTTCCTTTTGATATCGAATCAACCCATGTTAAGGTTTTCCAAACTAGTCGGGATTAGCGAACCACACCGTAGTAATCATTTATTTTATTTTCCAATCACAACCTATTCATCCCATGGAGCAAAATAGGTAATACTCCATATCTAACACCACGGTGTTATCGGTAAATATTAATTACCATTTAACGTTCAAATCTAATTAAAGATTTAACTATCACTTTGGAGCAAAACTGGTGATGCTCCATTCTCGATCACCTTAATCTAATTAAAGATTCATTAAAACTCCACTTAGCTTTATTCTTCCCAAAAATCAAAATCTTGTCTTTAACTGGGTTAAAGAACCAATGTCATCTAAAACATGGTTCACGATAAACCCAAAATCACATTCCATTGTTAATCGGGTTAAAGAACAGGTGTTATTCAAAACACCGCTCACAATAAACCCCAAAAACCAATTTAAATTCAATTCCAATTAAATACTAATTAACTGGACAATTTCACTAAATCTTAATTAAAAGATTTATCTTTTCTAAATTGTTTTTGAGAACAGTGTTATTTAAGACACCATTCACGACGAACCCAAAATCCCATTTGATATTAAATACAAGGCTCTGAATAGAAAATATATCGGCTTATATTCAATATCAAATTTTGAAACCAACAAATATCGTATTGGAAATAACGATATAAATATATCTTTCAAATTTCGACAACCATATCTGTATAATCACGAAATCCAACATCGAAATATTCCGAAGATAATTTCGATTCAAATCCATTTCAATTCGTATATTGGAAATTCTGATTATTTTAAAACCACTTCAAATCCAATTTATTTATTCAAAAACATTGGATTATAATTCTAGTTCATAACTAGTTCATTTCGATAAAAATATATTTTTATCTTCTCAAATATGGAATTTTACATCCCAATTCTTTCCAAATCATTTATTATGATTTTACACTAATTATTGATATTTTTAATAATTTTATCAAGGCTCGTACAGTCGATTTCCAATAACGGTCGTCGAACTGCACTTATAGCGACCTTTTCCAAATTCGATTTGGACATAATTCCAAATCCAACCGTTAGATTTCAAATTTCTAATATTCATTGGAAAGCTCTTTTCGATACGAACCCAACGGTTCCAGTTTCAGGAGAATCCGACGGTGGGGATCTCCCGTAACGTCAATTTGAAGTTAATGGTCGAAATTAGCGAACTGCCGCGGCGCGGCGCGTTCTATTCAGGCCATTTAATATATATATAATATATATATATACTTCGTCGATTTCAATTCTAAACGTATTTTATAAATCGTTTTAAATATGTTTTCAAAACAATTTCAACTTCATATTCAATTTCAAATCAAAATTGAATATTTCATATCATTAATATATAAATGATAATATTTTCAAAACGTTATATTTTGGAATCACTTCCTTTTCTATATTCATTACAAAAACGAGTATAATCGATATAAATATCGTTTGCGTCAAAATGGCGCAAATCTAATCAACACGGCTTTATATATTTCAATAACTTCGTTATTCCATTCAACAAATGAATATTTTCTTCAACACATGAATATATACTTTATTCAACACATGAATATTTATTAATTCTAACTTACAATAAAAATGTGAATTTTATTGTATAAATATTTTATTCAACACATGAATATTTTCAACACATGAATATTCTCAACACATGAGTATTGTCAACACATGACTATTTTTGTTATTCAACACATGAATATAATTTATTTTCAAAATTGGAATGAGGCCCAATCAATTACCATATAATGTTAATTATATGGATTCCATACAACACATGTATATAATAGCAATGATAATTAATCAACCATCATTTAAAGAGCACCACACAACTGCATAAGAATTAAATATAAATAATTAACGCTTACACAGTCTGTCAATCAAACGATCGACATTCCACTAAACAATTGGGATTAGTGTACGTTAAATATCATCCCAACACCCGTGTAGGGTTTCAAATCAACAATCATAGATTTTTATTTGTGCAGTTGGGCGATGTGTAAAATTTATCGTCCCAATCAATATCAGTCAAATCAGTGTACATAAACAAATCGTCTGATTTGTAAATGATTATTTATTTATTCACATTCTGTAACGACCCAACTTTCGAACACATCGGAAGTTGTGCCATTAATAAGAAAAAGGATAAAAAGAAGATAAAATCACAGAACATCAGAATCTCACAGCGGAATTTTCAAAAGATAATACTTTATAATATCACACAACAGTACATGATACATCAGAACATCATATGTCTAGTGATACAACCCATACATAGTACATAAGTGGTTATACATAACATTCACTACTGACTGGCAAAATTATAATAGTAGGTAGGTAGATAGGTAGGTCAGCACACTGATAGTCCTCCTTCAGCATCATAAGTTCAACATCCTGATTCACTTGTCTATTCATAACAAGCGTTATGAATACCCAAGAGTTTAAGAGAAAACACAGAAAATAAACTCCGGGTCAGTCAGGGGACTGGTATGAGTAAACAGTTAAAACAGTTTGAGAAAACATCTCATAAGACCTCGCCGTGAATACGGAACGGGTTTTTACCTTATGAGATCAAAACACTTTTGTATACGTTAAACTAGATATTATCAAAACGTTTGATTTTCACAAATAAATTAGAATCTAGGAAAATGTTTGCATCTCACATTTTCCGATATAGGGTACAAACAAAACCCGCTTAGCACTTATGGAAATTAGTTTTCCAACTATGACAAGGTATGGGACCACCTCCCGACGATGTATCTCTAGAGGCAAATACACCTGGGTTCACAAGAACGTCTTGCAAACCGGCCCTCACATGACCGACCACTCATTTCTCTTGAGTGTATCGAGTGTATATCACCGATGGTTGTGTACGGCAACCATCCCCGCATGGGCAGAATCGATAGATAAGAAACAATTAGGAATTTCTCTAGATAGGTGATTCTACACCCTAATGGGAGCGACCCACATAGCCATGCTGCCTGCCCGATTTTTGTCATTTCCTGGGTGTGAGGCTTGAGGCTAGACTTACGTCATCAACACTTGTTTATTTCTTTGAGTGCCACATCGTCCAGACCTCCTGATCACTAATTGACTTTCTCAAAAATAGATTATAGGTGTACGGCGAGAGAAACGAATTCCTCTGCCACCATACAATTACGTTTGAAAAGATCAACGTACGTGACCAGTTGGAATTACTTTGTCGGACACTCGTCCATACAAGTTGTTCTGGGTTTGAACAAACCGAAAGTACTATTTAAAAATAGTCCTTGCCCAACGCCGTCTTCAAACTTTAAGATCATGGCGTACGGCGGAAAATCAATTCAAAGTGAAAACTTGGTTTCGGTCTCTTTGAAATGATCAACGAATATTTTAAAATGTTATCTAACATGATCAAATATGATTTACAGAACTGGTTTGTAAAACTACTGGACTGTACTTGACCGGTCACTTAAATCTTGAATTTACAGTTTTACAGAACTTTCAATGACTGGTCTTACATACGCTCTCTAGTATGAATAAGAATCTAGTTATTTTATTCATAGTTAAATTCAAATTTTAAATTTATAAAAATTAAATTTAAAATATTTGTTTTAACACTTGATTTCAACTCGTTGACGTTATCCTGATTCACTTCCCCTTTTAAATAACTAAATAAACTAAAAATGTTATTTAAAATATTTATTTACCTATTAAATTTAAACAAGAATTGAATTTTGAAAACTGATTTAAATTTTGACATATTTAAAAACATGGTTTTTAACCTCAAAGTAGTAAAGTAGCAGTTTTCAAACTACCAGGGTAAAAATCCCCGTGCTGCGCACACAGAAAACCCCCCTGTCCCCTTGAATTTTTAAAGCACCACCTCTCCTCTTGGCAAACTACCCTACCCAAGTACCAGACCCCAAAATTTACATGTTGATCAACAAAAACCCCATGCAAAACTAAAGTACCACATTTCCTGGTACCATCATCTTGGCACTACCACCTTCCATGTGCCACATTTGCAAAAACACTTGCCAACCATGGAAAATCACAGTGCCAACATAGCTTGGCACTTTCCTCCTTCACCGGCCATGACTGTGCACATGCACAGCCATGTGGGACCCTCTGGACTGCCGGCGACTGACGCCATAGAGCCCTCACCACCACTGGACTCCACCACGGCGGCCAGCTCCACCATTCTCCGGCCAAACCCAAAAATAGCCGTGCTCCTCTTTCCTCGGTAAAAACAACCCTACGGAAATCACCTTCTTCCTCTGTCCATCGATCACCGGACGTCGCCTCCACCTGGCCACACCAGCACCTAGTCCCGACACCCAAAACCCCCTGGTCCGCAACGTCCTCCCTCCTCCTATGTCGAGTAATCTCGACGCAAGCCCTCGAACCCAACGTCAGTATTTAAACTCCTTTTTGTTGATTTTACAAAACTGGTTTATTTAAAAAAATTAAAGTTATATTTTTCCTGATATCCCCACCTTCTTCTCCTCCTACCAGCCAGGCGCCACCACCTCTGGTTCCCTATGTCGACAGTGGTCCACCAAATCCCCTATTTTGACCATCTCTTCTTCTCTTATGATTTACCCCTCTAAAAATCATACTTATTGTTTTAAAAATCATTTCCTGGTTGTATTAATACGTTTAAGCAATCAAACCTTGATTTAATTCAGTTTGAAAAACCAATTTGGATCCTTGGGACAGAGAGCTGTTAAAGCTTTACTGTCGTTTTCATTTAACCATGACAGAAATTGTTTTCTCGTTTGTAATCCCCACCCTGAACCCATATACCACACATGCAAAAGGTGATTTGCAAGATCAGGTATCCTCCCTACAAGCCATTCCCTTATGAACACTAATTTTCCTAACTACTCAAGCATGCATCCAAAATAAACAAAACCTGCTGTTGTAACAGGTACCTAGCTCTCAACATATATCATTTAAATCAAAACTTCTTGATGATGTTCACATATAAGTTCATGATGTACTAATCCCTAGCAGTCAAACATACATGCAATTTGATTTGAACAAGATCACAAAATAATTTCAGAATACTTTAAGGTAGAATATCAAAACTGAAATGTGAAAACAGAAATTGAAACTACTGTTTTTAACTCACCTTAAAGCCTCCTAAAAACTTTTCTTTTTCTCTGATAAAACTTGGAATTTGCTGTGAGTTTTGTGTGAGAAGAATGTGTGCGTGAAGGGTCTATTTATAGTAGTAAGAAATAATATAAAAATGGGTGCATTTAATGCTTCAGCAGCTTTTTATTTGTGACAAATGAAAACCGATTTTGGAAACTCAATTTCTCTTACAATATCTACATATTTCCTCACACTTTCACATGGTGTATTCAGGCTACCTTATACCTGAAATATACCTATATCCTATACAACATTCCCCCCTTCCTATTGGCTTACAAAATCCTTTGCATTAATTTCTTCTGTACAATCCTCTTCTCTCTACCTTTTCACTTCTTGGTTAAATAAAATATGTAATCTATTTTGTACCGAATACACTCAGATTTTCTGAGCTTTCAAACTTATTTTCCACATGACAAATTTAGATTTTATAAGCAAATATCTTTAAATAGCAACTTGCCTTGCAAGTGTAACCAAAATCTAAAATATGGTACAAGAAAAATTCATTTTTGTGAGATGAAAACACATGGAAAATCCTTAGCATTATCCATGATTCGACCTCAGCCCTTGTACACAAAATAATGGTGCATGTATATGATTTCATCAATCTTTTGCTGCATGGTGTTAATTTGACAAGTTAGCTATAGTTTTGGAGAATGCAACAAGAAGAAGATTTCAGAAATCCCTTTGGAAAGAAAGAAAAGAAAAGACAAAACTGAAATTACCTCATGTCGTGCACAAGATCCTTGGATGGAAATCTTAGCATGATGAAATGATCTCATGAAGTGATAGAGAATTTTTACACTACATGCTCTCATTTTTATGCAACATGCAAAAGGGTTTTCATGAGATTTTGGTAGACATCATATGTATATGTAGATGATGGTAGCAAACATGATTTTACAAGACAATTTGACAATACTTGAGATTTATTTTGAATGCATAAATATATGCAAAAAAAAAATCCTCCTTATGCTTACATGAATTTGAACGGATTTGACAAATGCAATATTTCAAATCTAAGTCATTAAATATTTCATGTATGAGATTCTAGTACCAAATGGAATGTCTACATCATGTTTGGATATATTTTAAATATGTTTCTACACATGAATTTTGCTAGATAATGATTTAAGGTCTTTTTGAAAGATAAACAAGTGTTTTTCTGAAAAATCATGATTTTTGGTTAACATGCTATGTCAACTTGTCTTTTAAGAAAAATGAATTTTTCTTTTCATTATAAAATATTAAAGAAAACAAGTTTTCTCTAGGTTGGATTTAAATATTTGGTTAAATTTTGTGTTTGCTCATAAATACTCCTATTAAAAAAATATACGAAATTTAAGATTGAGTGAAAAACCCGGGTCATTACACATTCACGTTAAATTTATATTTTTAACGATAAATAATTTATTTCAACACATGAATATATTTCCATCTATTCCACATCACAATCAATTTTCACAACACAACAAGATCAAACAAGTTGTCCATGGTCTGTGGACGACGGGTGTCGGGTGCTGCTAAGCACCGTCTGCATCCTAGTTTATAATTTTAACTAGAAAACAAGAATTAAAGTGAGAAGTTCTCACCGATTAGCTAAACCAAACGCCACGACTCTTCATATGTAGGAAATCTTCGTCTTGTTTCCAACGCAGTCTGTTTCACGAAGTTTATATTAAAAATCACATTTTTATTACTTCGCTATATATATAAAAATCACATTTTTGTTTCAACGCTAGAAATATAATAAAAATAAGATTTTTATTTCGCTACATATATAAAAATCATATTTTTATCGCTTTATCCCAACAAATAAAAATCATATTTTTATTTCTACTTCATATATTTTTACAACGCTTCCTTCTATATAAAAAATATATTTTTATATCTCTACTTCTTATATAAAGATCGAATTTTTATTTTGCTTCATATATAATAAAAATCGAATTTTTATCGTTACTTCATATACATAAAAAAAATCTAATTTTTACATAGCTAAAAATTATATTTTTTTACTTTGCCATTTCAACAATAAAAATAGAATCTTTATATACGCTACTTAATGATAAAAATCAAATCTTTTCTACTTCAAAGATCTATTTTTTTATCATTCAAACAAATAAAAATCTAATCTTTGCTAATGTATAAATCACATCTTTGCTAATTTAAAAATCGAAACTTTTCATATTCAAAAAATCATCTCTTTTCATATTCAAAAATCATCTCTTTTCATATTCAAAAATCATCTCTTCTCATATTCAAAAATCATCTCTTTTTTACTATGAATTATTTCAGCGAAACTAAAATAATAAAATGAAATAAAATAAAGCTCACTGTATAAATTTATCTGGACCCCGTCGTCCCTTGAGAGAAGTCGCCGTCGCTGCCATGGGGTTGGCCGAAGCTCGCGGGTCCGCGCGGTGCTGGAGGAGGGCGGACAGTGGTGGTGGGCCATCACCGACGTGTGGCGCAATGGGTGTTTGGGGCGTCGAACTGTAGAGGAGAGGAAGGAGAGAGAAGGGGAAGGGAAGAGGTGCGCCGGAGGTGGGGCGTGGCGGAAGCGTCAGCGACGGGTGGCGGCTAGGTCTGAAGGGGCGACGTGGATTTGGGAAAGGGGGATCGGGAGTTCTGATGAGGAAATGAAAAGAAGGGGGGTTAAGAGAAAAAAGGGTTATTATATATATTATTTTTATTCTTTAATTTTCTTTTAGTGTTGACTTTCCGTTCGAACTCCGCATCAAACCCAACGACTGTTACCCCTAGCTAATTACCACCATTATGAACACAATGGGATATGTTTCGTAAGCCAATTCAACCGTTATGATCAGTTTCCGTTAAATTTAAAATATAATTCAGAATATATTCCATTTGAACGTACATTTCAATTTACCGGGGTCACGTACGAACTCTAAAAATTCCAAAAAAAAATTATTTCTAGCTTCGTATTGACGATACGGTCCTAACAAAACTAATTTCATCGAATTTGAAGACTGTTTGAAAAATGGCCATTTTCTGGTCGATCGAAATTGACTGAAACTATCAAAACACGTTTTCTTTCGCCACGCTCACATATTGCTTTCAAAAATTACGAATTTTGGAATCTAGCAATAACTTGACATCCCGGATCCAATAAAAGTGGTTTCGTTGAAAACAGAGGTCGTTTGCAAACTTTCCATTTTTAAGGGCCAGAATTCCGCAACGACTATTCTGAATTTTCAATTGGGCATAACTTTTTATTCCCGCTATGAAATTTCAATTTTTCAGATTTGTTGGAAAGATATTTTCAAATAGATTCTAATATTTTTGGTTTCGCCAAAATCCGGTTTATTTTGAATCCTGCACATTCATTTGAAATTTGAAATTGAATTTTCGAACTACCGCGCCATTTTCAATTCCTTTTATATTTAAAATAAATAATTATATTCTAACGTCGATTGTAATAAATATATACATTCTATTTCTATTCAAAATAAATTTCTCGTTGTTATTATTTAAAATAATTCATTTTAAATACTCAAAATTGCCAAAATAAAAAAATTTAATTGGCTCGAATTTTCCGAGTTATTACACAAATTCAGTCCAACTTTGTTTATCTTAGTTTATGTTCCACTATTACCATTTTAACTCCATAAGTTAAATTTTTATTTCAAAATTGAAATTCCTAGGATTTATTTCAAATCAGTTTGAAATCATATATAATTCAAAACATTTGAATTTCTAACAACTTGTTTCCTCACAATAATTCAAAACAAAATCTTTGGTAGTAATCCATCACTTGGAAACTTGAAAATGAACACTGATGATGCGGCCGTCATCATCAGAATTTATTTTCTAGTCATCGAAGTGAGTTCAATAATATATTACATTCAAAATTCATTTTAAAATACTTCCATTTTGAATTTTACTTCAAAATATCTTTCACAGCACTTGGAAAACAATTTCAAATCTCCCAGGATTTAAAATTCCCATATATTTAATCCAAACATTATTTCCAACTCTTTTCCAAGTTTCTAGAGTTTTATTTCAATCCTAGTTTTAAATTCAGATTTTGTTCATCTGATTTTGCATATTATACTCATGTGAATTCTTATTGGTAATTTATAACAAATTCAGTTATAACCCTATTCGATTATAATTCAATCAACACATTCAATATATATTAGATAATTACAATATATATGCTTTCTTTATATCAAAATATATTTTAGGTAAGATTATTTCATTTTCCCTCTTTTCAAAACATACTGTGTCGAATTACTCTGTTCAAGAGTTTAGAAACACCTATCGACACAGTTTGCATTACTGTTTCGACCAGAATTCATAAACCACTCGATTGACCAGTCAACACAATATAAAACAGTTTTTATATTAATTTACAAATACGCACTCATATATATACACTCAAACTCAATCTAGGGTATTACTAACCCCCTTTCTATTGAGTTACGCCACAGAGCCAAGGTAATCACTTAACCTTTATCTCTGATACCAACTGTAAAGGCCCGTAAATCCGTACCAATTTGAGCGGACTAATATCCTACACATTCAACTCAAAGTGCATGAAAATACAGATCTATAATAGAAAGAAGTTAGAGGATGAGATAGGACAGATAGAACTTATAGAACAGAAGAATAAGAAGAACATCAGAATCAGAGTGAACACGAATCTCACAGCGGAACGAATAACATATATTACATAACTTTGAAATACAAACCTGAATTTGTATACATACCATTATCAGAGTACAATACATCATATCACAGCGGAAATAATCTCTAAATACTAATGGTAAATCCTTCTGCTTCGAGCTCCTCCAAGTGAATCTGCAAAGCCTGAAACACTTGACTGCCCATACAAATTTGGGCACCTAAGAGTTTAGGAAAAAACAAATAAACTCTGGGTCAGTCATGGGACTGGTGTGAGTAAATTCCAACCATATCGTTTAACTTTGAAAATCCTTTTGAAACAAAAAAATAATAGTAAGACCAACCCACACATAAACATGGGCGGTTTTTACCTTACTATAACCAAACCATTTTTGATATCAAAATCCAGTGATATTATAATAATGTCTAATCAAATAAATAATCAAATAGCAGAACGCTTGCATCTCACGCTCTACATACATAGTATAAAATCAAAAACTGCAGGGCGCTTATTGGAGATTGGATTCCAACTATGACAAGGTATGGAACCACCCCTCGATCAGTGTACTCTAGAGGGGATACACTGGGATTCAACGAGAACATCTTGCAACTCGACCCACGCATAACCGACCACTCATTTCTCTTGAGTGTATCAAATATATTGCCACCTACGGTTGGGCCCATATAACAGTTATCCGAAGATACAGAAACGAAAGAAGAACAAATACGAATTTTCTCTAGATGGTGACAATACACCCTAATGGGAATGACCCACATAGCCATGTTGCCTGCCCGATTTTTACCATTTCCTGGTTGTGAGGCGTGAGGCTATGTCTATCTTTTGAGAACATCTGTCCACCATTCACTTTGAATGCCACATCGTCAAACCCGTCAATTCACTAATCGATTTCCAAAAATATCACGGGTATAAAAAGCTAAGAGGACGAATTCCTCCGCCACCAGACGTAATACCTTTAAGAGATCAACAATATGTGATTTGTTAGGTATACTCTGTCAGACACTCATCCATACAAGTTGTCCTGAGACTGGACAAACAGAAAACACCATTCTGGAACAGAATGACCCTTGCATTTCACTACGTCTTCAATTGTCTTTAGCATAATCTAATTCGCAATGCTGATGCCTATACAGAGTGGTTTTCGGATAATATTACCAACCGGTCTCTCCGTATCGACAACGATGGTCAAAACACTTCGATAGTCAATTATTTAACTATCAAAGTAAAAACAACATTCATTCAAATGTACAACATCACATCATCACGGCCATTTTTATTTAACATTCATTTTTATTATTCAAATTCCCGTATCTTATTAGATATTTCTCAAATCCTGTTTTATCCCTTTCACACTTCTTGGAAAACATTTCCAGTTATTATAAACTCTTATTATCTTATGTTCCACAAAATATACGTTATAAACGTTTGAAACATTTCCATTCTTTTCATGTTCTTTATCTACACTTGGATAATATATCCTAACTATATTGGAAAAATATTTCCAATTTCATTTTAAACATTTCAATCTTCCAAGCGTTCACTTTAAAACATTATTCACTTTAAAATATTTATATCATTTCTGTTATAGAAATCTGAACACCTTTATCAAATAATTCATTATTCCAGTAATAAATACCGTTATCTTGTTTATCGAAATCTCCTTCATAATTTATATTCCCATTCCACTTTATAAACTCTATTTCTATGTCAACTTCTTGTTGAATCAATATCTAGTTTATAACTAAATATTGATTTCATATCCTATTATAATTCGTTGGTTTAAACTAAATATTAACTATCCTATCAGATTATAATTCCTAAAAATAATTCATTAGACATCGTCGAATTATGGTTCCAATTCCTAATAGTGTGACTTAGTTCTAATCATATCCCAAACATCGAAATGATGTTATCGTTTTCTGAAACGATTTCGTAATTCTCTTTCTAACTCATTCTCGTATTTCTTTGAACCAACGTCGTTACTTATTACTTTAGACTAAATGGATTTTCAAAAGCAACCGTTTTCATTCCCTAGGAATTGCTGCTATATATAAAAATCATGCTTAAGTTTGGTTAACAGCGTTAATTTATCGTTACAGTTCAAAACTTGTCATATGCTGTAATATTCTCCTTTATAACTAATCTCGACATAACAATCACGCTGAAGCCTAGTCAACAGCGTTATTTTATCGTTATAGTTCGAAAACTTGCTATACGCTGCTATATCCCTTTATAACTAATCTTGACATCTCTTTTCCCTTACAAACTGATACTATTCCTCGACAATAGTGAAGCCGTTCAAGTTGGGGAATTATTTTTACCTCTCGAACCTTGATCGACAACGTTCTTATCTTAGAACAGATATAAGTCTGTAACTCTAATCCCTTATTACTTATAATATCTATCAGAGCGTATTTTCTTGTTCAATTTGAACTATGGTTTTATAACCCCATATCTGTATTTTGAAACTCGGTTGTTCATAACTATTTATACTAAATATTAATTCTTTGCTTCATCTTACTTATACAATTCCATTTATAATTTCTTTTATCAAAAATCATTAGCGCTTTTTGTCCTCTGACATTTTACTTTCCATTCGAATCATTTCATCTAATTCAGGTAAACATCTCATACCAACTCAATATTATCTTAAATGAATTCCATTTAAGAATAATTACATAGAAATTAACTTCACCATAGCTGAAGTAAAACGATTTACTTCATTATTAATTTAACTAGATTGGTTGCTTACTTTATTAAACAATGACTGATTCTACTTGTTCAATAATCATTCAAACTTTATTAATTAAAAAGTTAATTAACACGAAATCTTATTAATCTTGATTAATTTATTTCAAAGTTATTATCATTAGATTAATTGAAAACCAATTAATCTAATAATCATTTTCCAATTAAACAATTGATTAAATCAACTTCATTCCATCAGTAAATTCGTTAACTGATTTTAATTATTTCTTATTATTAGATTAATATAATTAATCTAATAATATTCTTAACTGTTTGCTTTAAAATAATTATCCAAATTATTCACTTTAGGATAATTACAGATTCCTAACTTATTTAAATATCAAATAATTGATTATATTTATTTTATATAACGAACTATAAATTATCAGTTTTTAATAGAACTTCTATTACAGTTTAAAACTTCGCTTTAATTATAAAAATATAATTTTTATAATTAACTTCGTTGATTTGCCTGACGGCCAATCAATTTCTTAACCAAACGATGGATTTATGGTCGACTGTTGCTATTCTCTTAATCAACATCCTCTATTTATTAAATCAACAGAACGTTGATTTTCCATTCAACATGGTTCGAACAGTGTATATATAACTAATATAAAGCAAACAGTACATATAAATATTTGAGGAATCTGGTTGGATTCCTCCAACCGGTTTCCGCATCCACAGATGTTAGTCAAATAATTAACACTGATTCCATACTAGGGAATATTATAATCGATGGAATCAGTATCCAACCGATGATGTGTATATATGCAACGATATATAATATTCAGCAAATTTAATTGTAATCTACCTAATCGACCATCACATAGCATTCAAACAACATTAAAATATAATTATAATATTTTAAAATAGATCAGAGTTAGTGAATTTACTCACCTTCGCGCGTTAACCGTTAAATAACGATTTGCGTCAGTCGATTAAACCCGACGCTCAATCCTGCCATAATTCAAACGGGCTTCAAATTGCTCCAAACCGGTTTCAAAATGTAGCTTATGACCGTACGATCCCAATGCGATGAACGACGTTCAATTTCATCACTTTCTCTACCAGGCGAGAACCCGTTGCTGCTTAATTGAAACCCACCCGCTTCCAAAATAGTACCATCTTTCCTGTTTAACAAACTGATACTTCACACTTTTACCACACCCGTTGCCATACTCCTCCATCAGTTAAGCCCTCACGCACTCTACCCTATTCTTGTCTGGTCCCTTCCTTCTTTTATTTTTATTATTTTTGCTATCCTTTTATTTATTAAAACAAAAACTGGGCCTTGCGTTTTCACAGGTAAACGTCCCTCCCTTCAAACATATGAACCCTCACTAAAATTCAACCTTCAAAACCCACTCATGCTGACCTTGGCAACGCATGGCAACCCATGCAGATCATCCCCATACACACACTTCTCCAAAGTGAAACAACACCCTCCGGTTATGATTCTTTCCATCCTTCACATTACATATATTAAAAACTGGTTCCACCACTTTAACTTATGTCAGTCCACATATATAAACTTAGATCCGTATGCTCCCATAACTCCGGAAAATAACAATTGCATGCACCACTATTTTCTCGCCTTCTCTCCATGCCATTTCATAACAGACCACATAAATGAGTTCGCCTCCAATCCCTTCTTCCATCTGCTCGTACCCCCACCACTACTCCCCTTTTACAGTTCAACGGCCTTCCTTCTCCATCAATCCGTACATTTAAACATTCTCCCATTTATAATTTTCCTTACTTGGGCTTACTGTATGTTTCTCGGCCCATTTTGAAGAAACCAGACCCGCATGACCACTCAGTCCACTTCTCAAAAGAACGCATCCTATTCCCGGTGGCTTGCTGTTGATCTGAACCTCACGCATGCAAGCTGCTTTAACGTTACCACCTTCTCAAACACCTCCTCTTCACGCTACATCAAAATCTCAAACACCTCCTCCTCACACCACATCATAATCCCACGCACACGTTACCTCATTTCCGAACCTTTCTTCTATGTTCCACAAATATGAAGCACTCGCTCCACAACAACTAAACCCCATTTCTCTGTTTCTAACTTTGAACACCCTCCCCGTTTTCATGCGCAAACCCACATCCCACTTCTTTCCAGTATTTCATCTACTTTCCCTAATTCAGGAATACGAACATTTACGTGTCCCTCCCTCAAACAAACACGATGGTTTCATCTTGCTTCTACAGGAAAATGCGCCCAGATCTTCACGTTGAACAATAGCACCTTCCCATTTTCTTATTCCCTTTATACCGCAAGCTTGAGCCTATAATTCCACTTTGTAAACCCAACCGCCAACTGCAGGTTCCCATCAATCCCACGTCCTTCCTTCCATTTTCCATGCACCCAAAATCTTTTTCTCCAACCCATTTGAACGCAATACCCTCTTCATGTTTCTACTCGATCTTTAGTTTGTTGGATAAATATTTTATTTTTACTGTAAATGACCATTTGGTTTTCATTCGTTTTGCCGAGGAGAAAGTATGAAGAGGTCACATATATTTATACTGCTATATTTACGTGGTGGCCAAGTGTATAGATTTACTGTATTGTTAGGGTAGCCATGCTTTTTCTATCTTAGGCACATGGTTGGCAGCTTTCGTGTCCATTCTTCTGAAAAGAAATGGTGTACGAAGCATGGTTGGCAAGAAAAAATGTCCTTTTACTGGTACTTCTTTTCTTAGTTAACGAGTGATTATGCCTTTGAGGCTAAGGAATTTAGAAAACGTACTCATATACCTTGGTCTGCGTGTTGATTTATACCTAGGATGGTGACTATTGATCTGAAAACTCATATGGGTGAATTCCTTTGGCATGAAGTAATAAGGGGAGGTAGGTACGTTTTGTAGTTTGTAGGTAGAGAGTAGGGTATGCGTTTGATTTATATGTATTATAATATACTTAATAACTAAGTTTAGGATATGCAGCACGTGTATGTATAGTGAAAGAATATATGGGCATTTCGTGTGGTGCATTAATATGATTCCAACTATTCATTTTGTCAAACAAGTTGAGCATATGTTTACTTAAATTTTGTTTGAGGTATAAAGTTTTAGCGTACAAATTACATAACATTTTGTTCATGTCCGAGCTGCTATAGACAGAAGTAAGATTACGGTCGTGTCCAACAAGGTGTCACGGTCCCAAAAATATAATAATATCGGTAGTTTAACTTATATTGTGAAACCCCGAAATGTTGTTATAGGGTGCAAAACACTCCAAATAAAAAGTTGTGTATTTAATTAATTAAAAATTACAGTAAAATTCTAAAAATTAAATTATAACTACATCCCAAAAGAACCTTGCCAAAATTCGAATCCAATATTTAAATATATTTAAATAACTGTTATGGCCATAAACGAATAGGCCGCTGTTTTTCTGAATATTTAATTTGAACATAACTTACAATATAAAATCCGAAAATTTGATTTTTCACTTCCGTTAGAAAAATGCAGTTCAACAGATTCCAACGTTTCTTGTTTCGAAGAAATCGACTAATAACGGGTCCTGTACACTCAGTTGAAGTTCAGAACGTTAAACTACGAACTGCTGCGATATTACGGGCTCGATTGTATTATATATATATATATATATTTATACGTTCAACTCCATTTTAATTAATATATAAAATCCACTTATATTACGAATTCAATATTTAAACTGATTTAAATATTCAAATACAAACCGATAAAAATGCGGGACATTACATTTGATTTGGACATATTTCCAAATCCAACCGTTAGATTTCAAATCTCTTATATTCATTACAAAGCTCTATTCGATACGAACCCAACGGTTTTGATTTTAGGAGAATCCGACGGTCGGATCTCCCATAATATCAATTCGAAGTCAATGGTCGAAATTCGCGAACGACCGCGATGGGGCGCGTTCTATTCGGGCCATTATATTATATATAGAATATATATTCCGTCGATTTCCATTTAAAACGTATTTTATAAATCGTTTTAAATTCGTTTTCAAAATGATTTCAACTTCATTTTCAATTTTAAACCAAAACTGAATATTCCTTAATAAATTCATTTTAAATTCATTTTAAAACGATTTCAATTCCATTTCAAATCAAATTTGAATATTCCTTAATAAATTCGTTTTAAATTCACTTTAAAATGATTTCAATTCCATTTCAAATTTGAATATTCCTTAACAAATTCGTTTTAAATTCATTTTAAAACGATTTCAATTTACATTTCAAATCAAAATTGAATATCCCTTAACAAATTCGTTTTAAATTCATTTTAAAACGATTTCAATTTCCATTTCAAATCAAATTTGAATATTCCATATCATTTTAATATTAAAATGATAATATTTTCAAAATATCAAATTTTGAAATCACTTTTCGATATTCATTATAAAATGAATAAAATCGACAAAATTCCCGTTCGTGTTAAAATGGCGTTTAACTACTTAACAAGGCTTCACATTTCAATATTCACTGAATATTATTTTAAAATATTCGTTAATTCTGAACTGGAATCAGACACAGTCAATTACCATATAATTTTATTTATATGGATTTCATACACACATGTACACAACAATAATCAAACATAGTCAACCATCATCCAGAGTGCATTACACAACTGTATAAGCGTTAAATATAAATAATTAACGCTTACAACAGTCTGTCAACCCATCGATTGACATACAACTAAATATTGGGATTAGAGTATGTCCAATATCATCCCAATACCCGTGTGGGGTTTTCAAATAACAAACACTAATTATTATTTGTACCATTGGGCGATGTGTAAAATATATCGTCCCAATCCATATCAGTCAAATGTGTGTACATAAACAAATCGTACGATTTGTAAATGAATATTTATTTTATTTCAGTAAATATTTTATTTCATTCATTTATACAATAAAAATGATATTTTTATTGTTCGAACACTTTATTCAACACATGAATATTTTATATTCCATTCCATTCCACATCACAATCACAATCAATTTCCCCCAACACAATCAAATCAAACAAGTCGTCTATGGCCTGTGGACGATGGGTGTCGGGTGCTACTAAGCACCGTCTGCATCATAGCATATATTTTAACTAGAAAGTAAAATTAAAGTGAGAAGTTCTCACCTTTGGGATCCACTCCTCCATTCCTTATTGTCGCTCAGATTCGCTGTTCTGATTCCAACACAATCTGTATCATGAAATTTATATTAAAAATCATATTTTTAATAATACTTCATTTATTTAAAATCACATTTTTATTCCAAAACCATTTTTTATTCTAATTGATTTCTATAAAAATCATATTTTTATATCGCTCTTCATATATAAAAAATCTAATTTTTATATTGCTACTTCTTATATAAAAATCTAATTTTTATTCTTATACTGTTTGTAGAAAAAATCTCATTTTTATATCGCTATTCATATAATAAAAATCAGATTTTTAAACCGCTATTATATTATAAAAATCATATTTTTAAACCGCTATTATATTATAAAAATCATATTTGTAATTCACTAAAAAACGTATTTTTATATCACTTTTCATATAACAAAAATCATGTCTTTTCATAAAATAAAAATCGTAACTTTTCATGAATAAAAATCATAACTTTCCTATTTAAAAATGTAAACTTTTTCTCACGCCCTTACATATATAAAAATCCTATTTTAATCTAAACATTTCATATAAAGAATTAACATTTACAAACAATGCTTTTAAATAAATAAATAAATAAAATTACTTACAGGTTTTCACCGAGAGGGGGGGAGGCCGAGGGGCGCGCAGGTGGTCGGATAATTGGCGGCGGCCTTGTTGGCTGGTGGTGGCGCATCAGGCTAAAAAGGGGGCTAGGGTTTTGGAAAGGGGCGCTGGAAAGAGGAGGGATGGCTGTGGAGGAGGATCGGCGGTTGGAGGAGGTCCGGCGATAGTGATGCTCGCCGCGGCGGCGACGAAGGGGGAGGAAAGGCTGACAAGCGATCGCGATCTACGGTTCTTTTTTTTTTCTCGAACGAAGAATGACGGGGAGAGAGACGGTAATGAGTGGGAGGAAGTTATAATATATTTTATTATTTTATTATCCAAAAAGTTGACTTTTACTTCGAGCTCCGAATCGAGTCCAACGACCACCGCCCCTAGCTTAATACCCTTATTCCGAACACAATGAGATATGTTCGGTAAGCCAATTCGACCGTTACGATCAGTTTCCATTAAAATTTAAAATATAAATCAATATATTTTAAATTCAAAAGCACATTTTAATTTACTGGGGTCATATACTAACTCCAAAAATCCCAGAAAAATAAATTTGCCTATGTTTTGACGATACGTTCCAAACAAAACTAATTTCATTGAATTTGGAGACCATTTGAAAAATGGTCAATTTCTGGTTGATCCAAATTGACTGAAACTATTACAACACGTTTTCTTTTGCCATGCTCACATATTGATTCCAAAAATTATGAAAATTGGAATCTAGCAATAATTTGACATTCCGGATCCAACAAAAGTGGTCTTGTCAAAAACGGAGGTCGTTTGCAAAATCGCTATTTTTAAGGACTATATTTCCATAACGACTATTGTGAATTTTCAATTGGGCATAAATTTTTATTCCCGCTATGAAATTTCAATTTTTTAGATTCACTGGAAAGATATTTTCAAATAGATTCAAATATTTTTGGTTTCACCAAAATCCGGTTTATTTTGAATCCTGTCATTTGAAATTTGAAATCGAAATTTCAAACTACCGCGCCATTTCCAATTCCTTTTATAATTAAAATAAATATTTATATTCTAATTTCGATTTAAATAAATTTGTACAAACTAATTCTATTCAAAATAAATTTCCAGTCGCTATTATTTAAAATAAATCATTTTAAATATTCAAAATTCATTAAAATTACCAAAATAAAATTTTTAAATTGATTCTAATTTTCCCGGTTGTTACATCCTGATTCCCCCGTTCTCTCACATATTCCTTCTTCAATTACATGCTTTAGAAACTTCTAGGAACCATGCATCAGCAGTCACTTCTATCCCTCCGTCCACCCTCCTTCATTCTGATTTTTTTCCTTTTATTTTTCTAAGGTCCGAAGCCCATAGTGCAAACACACGGCCTACCTTCCCTAAATCTTGCTTCTCCTCTTCAAATCAAAATATAAACAGCCTGTACACGTCGATACTCCTTTCTCAGTACCCACCTTTCTTTGATTTCCACCGCACTCCCCCTATCGTTGACCAGGACCCACGCCTCCCCCATCGACAGCCGCCTCATACTCCGTCCTACCACCTGATCCTATTTTCGAAAATTTCACAGCCCTAAACTTCCTCATTCATCCAAAACTGCGCCGCCTAGGGCCCACTTCACGCCATCAGACTGCCTCCATGTCAACCGCTAGTCTCTCAGCTTCGATCCTTCCACAGTCTGAGCTTCTACTTTCAACCGTAGCCATGGCTACACTCCTTTGAACGCCTGCTGTTCAGGACGCCTCTGCCGCCCAACGAAGATGTCGGAGTCCCCGTGCTTCTAGCCGCAAGTAGGTCACGCTACGGCGGTCCTATTTCCTTCAAACTCCACACCTAGCCGCCAACTCGAGTGCCACGAAAATCACCCCTAAATATTTGTTGTTTGACTTGCTTTTCGGTGGTTAACCATATAATTCCTTTGCTGGTTTAATTCAATCAGGAATATAGCTGCAAATTTACAATAGCAAAGAGGATAACGAAAGAATTTTTTTTCTGAATAATGGGTTTCTAGTTCGAATAGAAAAAGAGAGTATTGTAGTTAGATATATATAGGCTATAGCTGATTCTTCCAATGGAATAAAACACACATGTTATTCACAGTTTGGACAGAAGGAAAGAGTGCAACATGAACATGAAATTCAGATCAGAGTGCTGCTTTTACATGTGCCCGGGCAGGGTTAATAAATTCTTGAGGTGACCAAAGATTATTCTGTTGAGGTAACCAAGGATATTTTATCGAAAGTGACTAATGATTTTTATTTCGTGCCTATCACTATTTCTGAACATGTTTATTGATTCCTCTACTCACATATGAACTTCATTCACGATGAGAATGGACGACATCGTACAATTCGACGTTACGGTCTTAATGAAACTTATTTCATTGAAAACCGAGTCCGTTTGCTCAAACAGCGCTCGTTCGAGCCCAAATGATCGTTTTATTTGCATTTAATTTTGCTACGCTCACAAAATAACTCCAATTGGCATGAAACTTAAAATCTAACAATAATTAGCTATTACAGTCTTAATAAAATTTATTTTGTTGAAAACGGAGATCATTTGAAAGTCCCTTTTTAAGGGTTCAAATTAAATTAAAATAAATCAATTTTAAAATACCTCGATATAATAATATTAAAGTATTATAATTGGACATACTCGGATAGAATTTCATATAATACCAAAATAAAATACTCCGGGTTGAATTCCAAGTCAAAACGATATTCAGAATATTAAAAACCCTTTATTTTTATATAATAAATCATTATATTATATAAACGAATTCCACAGTGACTATTTGAAAATTTTATTTGGACATCAAACAAATTCTACAATATGAAAACACGATTTTTCTACTTCATTAGAAAATTGTTATCAGATAAAAGATTCGGACATTTCTTGTTTTGAAGAAATCCGACTTATTTTGGATCTTGTATAACCAATTGAAGTTCAAACGTTATATTACGAACTACCGCGCCGTTGTAGCTCGTTTTATAATAAAATTATAAATTAAACGTTCAAACATCGTTTAATAAACAAATACGTTAATAAAATTAAATATAAACTTAAAAAATTCCTATTATATTACTAGATCATACAATATTGCAAATTCAACCAATTTAAACTATTTCAAACTAAATTATTACTTTATTATTTAAACTAACAAAATATTCAAAATTATTAAATTCAAACCATTTAAAATCCAAATCAACATTTAAAACAAAATTTAAATATTAAATTGAATGGTTAAAAATTTGGGTCGTTACATTCAGCTTTCACTAACTAATAGTTCATACACTTGGAAATAAAATTTCCAACATCCCTCAACATAACTTCCCAATAATAAACTCGCTTCACGTCCCAATACATCTTATTACCACCAGAATGAATTTTCAACTTAGAGTGATGACATTCTCTCAGAACTTCATCTCTCAATCCATCAATATAAGGAAAAACCAGTCGTACTTTCCTCCAAAGCCAACCATCTCGATCGACCTCGAACTCCTTACCCTTTTCTGGTTCCACTGTCGTTTCCAATTTCTGAATGATCTCGACAAGCTTTTCATCATGCTTTAGGCTTTCGCTAATCCTTTCAATGAGAGTTGGTTTTATCGATAAGCTCGTCAACATTTCAGGCTCTAACTCACACCCAGGCTTGAAATCAAATCCTGCAAAAAAACTCAAGGCACTTCCATTCTGAAAACATCGCTCCCAAACCAGCATGTCTTCGACTTAACACATCTGCCGCTGCGTTACCTTTACCAGGAGTATAAGCAATACCAAAAGCATAAGATGCCAAAAAAATAACCACCGCTGCTGCCGAAGATTCAAATCCTTTTGGGAGAAAAGTTAAATTAACGGCTTGTGATCGATAAACAGCTCGAATCGAACTGCCAATAGGTAATGTCTACATATCTTTAAAGCAAACATTATTGCTACCAACTCCAAATCATGATTCGGATGATTCCGTTCGTGCGACTTCAGTTGTCGACTCGCATAGGCCACAACTTTATCCTTCAACATTAGCACTGCTCCAAGTCCAGTACAATATGCATCGGTATACACCACCATTTCCTCATTCCCACTTGGAATAGTCAAAACAGGAGCATTTGTCAGTCTCTCCTTCAGGATTCCAAAAGCTTGCTCACACTTCGCATCTGATGTGAACACTTGATTCTTCTTCATCAATCCTGTTAATGGTGCAGCTATCTTGGAGAAATCCTTGATAAATCGATGATAATATCCTGCCAACCCAATGTAACACCCCGTATGTTGAATAACTTGCTATAATATAAAACAGGGCAGAATTAAATTTTAAACTCTGAATCAGGGGAAACGGGCTATGCCATTGCGTTCGTCTCGGAAAAATACGCGAAATAGAGTCCGAGTTTTCGAAAATCGGAGTCCGTATGACCCAGTTAAGGCCCGAAGAAGTTTTCAGAAAATCAAAACAGAATTAAAAACAGAAATTTCAAATTTCAGAAGTGGCGGGAAAATTCCCGCCAGACTCAGGGAGTCGACCTGGGGGTCGACATGGGTGTCGACCTGCCCACCAGGTCGACCAGAGTGTCGACCCTAGTGTCGACCTGGGGGTCGACCCCCTGGTCGAGCCCAGGTGACCTGGGTGCACCAGTTTGGCTTTTGGGCTGTGTTTTGGTGGCTAGGACGAGATCTGACGGCTATAATCTGATTTAGGGTTAATCTAATGGCCTAAAACACCTAACTACTCTATAAATACACCCTAAGACTACCCTAATTCATACTAAAAATAGATACAACGTCGTTATGCCGTCAAAATGCAACTTGAAGGAGCCTCCATCAAATTAAAGAGGAAGATAGCTTCTCAAATCAACTTCTAATCAACTCTAGCAACTTAATCTTCTTCATAGGAGTGCTAATCAACAAGTTGTGAGTTTCTATAGCCTTAATGACCAATTGTTGAAATGATTATGATAGGATATAATGAGGTTATGGCTATGAATGTGGATCAATGCAAGTTATGTTATCATATGCTATGTGTTATGCATGTTATGCAAGTTATATGCTATGTGTTATGCATGTTATGCAAGTTATATGCTATGTGTTATGCATGTTATGCAAGTTATATGCTATGTGTTATGCAAGTTATGCAAGTCATATGCTATGTGATCATGATGTTATGCAAGTTATATGCTATGTGTTATGCATGTTATGCAAGTTATATGCTATGTGTTATGCAAGTTATACAAGTCATATGCTATGTGATCATGATGTTATGCATGTCATGTGCTATGTGATCATGATGTTATGCAAGTTATGCAAGTCATATGCTATGTGATCATGATGTTATGCAAGTCATGTGCTATGGGATCATGATGTTATGCAAGTTATGCAAGTCATATGCTATGTGATCATGATGTTATGCAAGTTATGCAAGTCATATGCTAGGTGATCATGATGTTATGCAAGTTATGCAAGTTTTAGGCTATGTGTTCATGATGTTAGTTATGCAAATCGCTATGATAAACATTGATCCATTATGACACCATGTTATGCAAGTTTGGTGTTTGATTATATGCAAGTTCATATATGATATGTTATGCAAGTTTGGTGTATGATTATATGCAAGTTCATATATGACATGTTATGCAAGTTTGGTGTTTGATTATATGAAAGTAACATGTGCAAGTTTACACCTTTGTATGAGATGCATACATATGCAAGTTAACCCCTTTGTATGTCATACATACATATGCAAGTTTACCCCCTTTGTATGACATAAGTAGCTTATGCAAGTTACCCTCTTTATGACATATGTGATTCATGCAAGTTTGGGTTGATTATTTATGCTAGTTGGGTTTGATGCTATATGCATGTTGACACCTTTAAAAAAAAACCATGTTGATGCTAATTTTATGCAAGTTGAACCCATTGTATGTGTGATGAATCTTCCCTTTTCAGTATGTCATGTTAGCGAATTACGTGGGGAACGATGGGGTTAATATTCATATTAATGAAATGGTGTGAAGTTGGTATGATTATGCATACCATAAGTGGATGGACATAATTGAGTCAATTATGTACATCATTAAACATTGGAATTAATTAGGGAAAATTAATTCGAAATATGGGGGTGATTAATTAGGTGTAATTAATCGACTAAGACACGAGGTTGGACCCTTTTGTAGCATAAGACTGCCCGGAACCGACCGGCAAATCCAGCGGCTACAAATGATTGGCCCAATGTGAGAGGTCTTAGGCATAAACTAAATACGTGACAAGCGTAAAGACACGAGGTTAGACTCGGTTATGGCGTAAGGCTGCCCGGACCCGACCGGCAAATCCAGCTGCCATAAAAGATAGTCTAATGTGAGAGGTCTTTACAACGGTTACGTTCTTAATCAATTAAGAAACACTTAACCATATTAGCATGTAGAGGGACATGAGGGGTTAAGTGGGTGCCTTGGGTGGCATGTGGAAAAATCTAGTGGTTGCCTTGAGTGGCAATAGAAAATACGATTAGAATACTTAACCAAAGTGGAACATGTAATTAAACATGATTAAAGGGTTAAGTAAGTGCATTGGGTGGCATGGGGAAAATCTAGTGGTTGCCTTGAGTGGCAATAGAAAATACGATTAGAATACTTAACCAAAGTGGAACATGTAATTAAACATGATTAAAGGGTTAAGTAAGTGCCTTGGGTGGCATGGGGAAAAGCTAGTGGTTGCCTTGGGTGGCAATACAAGATATGATTAGAATACTTAACCAAAGTGGAACATGTAATTAAACATGATTAAAGGGTTAAGTAAGTGCCTTGGGTGGCATGAGGAAATCTAGTGGGTGCCTTGAGTGGCAATTGAAATATGATTAGATGACTTAACCAAACCTTAAACATGTAAGTGGACATGACTATAAGAAAAGGGTTAAGTGGGATGCACTAGATAAAATGACAAGCTTAGGCGGGTAGCTTGTGGGGGGCCCATTTCAACCAGTAACCCATATGTATCTTATTGGGCTCGACCCATGTCGAGGACGGGACACGCGTACTGGGCTTGACTATAAGAGGCCAAAACGGGTTAGCGGTGGCAACGCAAGTCCAACGGGTTTCATATGCGTGTGTGGACCCGGGCTGGTAGGTAAGACGTTGTTGCATCGTGTAGGTATAAGCCGTGCACCATTGATTGTATCGGGTTGCCACTTTGGGGAGTGATACACCCCACTGTGGGGCCAGCACGGGTTTCTACGTTAGGGAGCCGATCGAATGGGAGTAGTGGGTACACCTAGTGGAGATAGGGGCAGACGGCACCTATGTAGTCAGCTAGGGGTACACGAAACTACTATTAAAATTACTAAGTTGTGGGTACACCTAGTGGAGATAGGGGCAGACGGCACCTATGTAGTCAGCTAGGGGTACACGAAACTACTATTAAAATTACTAAGTTGTGGGTACACCTAGTGGAGATAGGGGCAGACGGCACCTATGTAGTCAGCTAAGGGTACACGAAACTACTATTAAAATTACTAAGTACACTTAATGGGATCAACCTTTAAGTAGGAATTACCCTTGGGTGGGTAGATCTGGTGTGGTGCAGTGTAGGAATTACCCTTGGGTGGGTAGATCTGGTGTGGTGCAGAGTAGTATTTATCCTTGGGAGGATAGATGCGTCTTTACCGTTATCTTAGTTTATCCTAAGTCTGGTTGGCTGCTTAGTGTAGTCATTTATCCCCAGTTGTACCATACCAGGTTTATATCATACCCTAATTACTTTAATGATTGTGTTGTTAAAGTTATAGGGCTCACTCAGACTTATGTCTGACCCCGTTGTTTTTATCTTTTTCCCCAACCCTCAGGTTCTCAGAGTGGGCCTAGCACTAGTGGGCTTTGATCAGATTGCTTTATCTGTCTTTTGGAGCTTGGACTATTGATGTAAAGCTCAGTTTATCTTTTCTTTTATGGCTAATAGTTCATGTGGTGGGATTATGTACTTTTGTTTTATCAAGATGGATATTATGTACTTGACTCTTGTTTATGGTTTAGTGATGTAACCAAACATGTTTTTTCCGCTGCAATGAAATGATGTTTTAAATTCTCAAGTATTACTTATATTTGTCTTGTTGTAACTTTTCTGTTCTATATTCACTTAAGATACTCCACCAATGCTATGGCATTCCCTTAGTGAGTGACCGTAGCGGGCGTGGGGTGTTACACGTGGTATCAAAGCTTAAGGTTACCAGAACAGATAAAATTTTTAGAAAAATTATTTTTCTAAAAACATTTTTGGAAGAAGTATTTTCAAAAACATGTTTTTAAGAGAAATGTTTTTGAAAGAAAAGAACATAATCCCCAGGAGCCATATATCCTTCCTTCGATTCTCCGTTTTGAATCTCTTCCTCTTTCTCTTTTTGAATTTCCCCTCCGCGTATAGATGTCTTTTTAAGATAAATAAGGACTTCCGTATGAAGGACGGAAGAACCACTTCAAGGGACTAAGACGTTTGTCGGGCTAAGAAGTTAGTCCAAGGAGGTGGAGGGCTTGTGGGCACCTTTAAGATGGACGAGGGAGGAAGGTTCAAATAGCTGTTAGGGAAATAAAGGACAAAACCTCATCGTGGTGGGAGGTCACGAAAGGAGAATATGAAGGAAAAGGCTAGTTGTTTTGGAGAAATAGGACACCTTATTATGGTTGTCCAAAGAGGAAAGGACAAAGTACAGGATCTTCTGGAGGGTAGACGTATTCCCTCATGGCTGGTATACGTGATGGGGGTAGGACTGTCTAGGTTGAGATTTGGTTCTCTCGATCATCCTGTTCGAACTTTATTCGACTCTGGCGCATCACATTCGTTTATCTTATCATCATTAGTTGAGTCACTGCACCTAGACACCAGTTTAGTAGATGATCCCTTGGTTGTTTCAAACCCAGTTGGGGGCTCCACTTATTTGTCCATGATATGTTTGGGTTTGAAGATCTTCATACTTAGCGTTGAGTTTGGGTGTGACGCCTTTGTTTTGGGCTTCACGGGCTATGGGTTGATTTTGGGCATGGACTGGTTATCCAGTAATGGTGCCGTTCTTGATTGTGAAAGGAGAGTTATTAGGCTCATGACCCGCTTGGGTAATACTCTCGAGATCTCTTGTAATCCCATAGATTTTGTTATGCTAAGTTATCTTGAATCGCGTGACGCTTCGGTCGAAAGTTTACGATCTGTTAGAGTGGTCCGGGAATACTCGGATGTGTTAGAGGAGGGAACTCCATAAGCAAGTAGGGGAGTTGCTTGAGAAGGGGTTCATAAGACGAAGTATATCGGAGTGGGGTGCTCCAGTAGTTTTTGCCACGAAGGCGGATGGGTCCCTCAGACTTTGTGTAGACTATAGAGAACTCAACAAGCTCACAAAGAAGAATGGACACCCATTGCCAAGGATTGATGATCTTTTTGATCAGTTGGTTGGCGCCTCAGTGTTTCGCAGTTGGACTTAGCCACGGGGTTTCATCAGTTGGGAGTGACTGAGGATAGTATAGAGAAGACCGCCTTTAGGACTCCGGATGGTTTCTAGGAGTGGCTTGTAATGCCATTTGGTTTGACGAACGCCCCGCATACTTTGTTGATTGGATGAGTAGGGTGTTCAGGGAGTACCTAAATAACTTTGTAGTGGTCTTTGTGGATGACATCTTGGTCTTTTCTAAGAGCGAAAAAGATTTCGTATGTGCTTAATAGGTTAAGCAAAGCCAGTTATTTGATCAACGGTGGTTTTGGAGCGAGACTGGCAAGGACATCCAGAGTTGGACAAGTGCTTAATTATTTAGCCATTTTTTACTAGTATCATCTCACGTAGGTCGTCTGAATTCGAAGGAGGTATCCCTTGGGTGTTTGTCTGATATTGGTTTAGGCCTTTGGGGCTTGCACTTGGGGAATGTCGAGTTCGACTAGGATGGTCTGCGTGAGAGATGGATAGTTGTGACGATTTTGTATGGGAGAATATCCTGGTTTTCTCTAGAAATGGAGAAAAGCATGCCCTACATCTTAGGGAAGTGTTGGAGACTCTTCGAGCGCATAGTCTTGAGACAGCGAAGGTGGATGGAGTTCTTAGCATCCTATGATTTCGAGATAGCGTATACCCCGGCAAGGGTAACGTGGTGGCGGACACCTTGAGAAAAAAAAAGTTGTCCTTGAGTCCATTGTTCGTGGAACGACGAAGCGTGGAATTTATCTCGATGTTTGATTTCAGACCTTCCGTTGACTATGTACCCGGTTTGCTAGCATCCTTGGAGGTCAGACCTACTCTTTTGGGGCAGATTAGCGAGGCACAGCGGGACGACCCACAGTTGGTTGAGTTGGTAGAGAGGCTCATAAGGGGGGAGTCGTCCAGCCATTTGAGTAGGTACACCCTAGACGATAGGGGGTGCTTGCGTAGAGACGGTAGACTTTGTGTACCGCAAGACGAGGGTTTGAGGAAGGCTATTCTTGATGATGCACACCGTTCTAGGATGACCATTCATCCCAGTGGGGACAAGATGTACCAAGACATGAAGCGAGTTTTCTTTTGGGCCGGTATGAAGAAAGATGTGGCCGAGTATGTCGCTAGATGCTTGGTGTTCCAACAAGTGAAAGCGGAGCAAAAGAAACCTGGTGGGTTGCTTCACCCATTGGAAGTTCCGCAATGAAAGTGGGATGGCGTCTCGATGGATTTTATTGATGGGTTACCTAGGTCGAAGAAGGGTAATACGGGAATTTGGGTTGTGGTAGACAGACTTACTAAGAGTGCCCATTTCATACCCGTGAAGAGCAAGAGGACTGCTCCATGGCTAGCTTCGGTTTATCTTCGAGAGATAATTCAGTTGCATGGGGAACATGACGTATTTCATGTGTCACATTTGAGGAAGTGCCTACATGAGACCGCAGAGGTGGTAGAGTCGAGCTTGCTTAGAGAAGTGGAGGTAGAGCGTGATGCGACTATTCGACGAGCTCCTACCCGCATCCTTGGGTCAGAGATTAGGAAGTTGAGAAACAGAGAGGGTCGACTAGTCAAAGTGCAAAGGGGAGAAGATGAGAGCAATGCTACTGGGGAGACGGAAGCGAAGATGTGTTCATCATACCCATTCCTTTTTGAAGGCATGTCTTTTAACTTCTCCTTATCGTTTGTCTAGTACTTATCTTATCTTTAGTATGTCCTCTCATTAGTACCTTTGACCTTTAGATAGGGTAAACCTATGGTTGAAACATGTGTTTGAGACATGTTATGTTTGATGGATGCATGTGGATGCAAGTGGTTGCTAGTGGTTGCTCGTGGATGCATATACACACACTTTAGGCACTAGATCGGCTCAGTCACTTCATATTGCATATTGATTGTGTAGGTATCTATATTAATGGATGTATAATGATTGTGTTATCATATGGATGACGCATTTTGGTGTATGGTTGTGCACACATGTAGAAATAGTATGTGTCGATAGGGATCTTTCGCATACATATTGGATGCATGGCACTATCATGGTTTGCATTAAGGAGGTCAACTAAATAAGTGGACCGCCTAATTTTGCATTAGGCAGGGAACATATACACACACTCTTTGCATATGTTCATACATCATTAGAAACTCTAAGGACAATGGATGCCAGTGTTTGATGGTTTGAGTAGATGGTTGTTTGGATGGTAGGATACGTTCTTTTCGACTTAGAGATTTCGGGGACGAAATCCTTTAAGTAGGGGAGAATGTAACACCCCGTATGTTGAATAACTTGCTATAATATAAAACAGGGCAGAATTAAATTTTAAAATCTGAATCAGGGGAAACAGGCTATGCCATTGCGTTCGTCTCGGAAAAATACGCGAAATAGAGTCCGAGTTTTCGAAAATCGGAGTCCGTATGACCCAGTTAAGGCCCGAAGAAGTTTTCAGAAATTCAAAACAGATTTAAAAACAGAAATTTCAAATTTCAGAAGTGGCGGAAAAATTCCCACCAGACTCAGGGAGTCGACCTGGGGATCGACATGGGTGTCGACCTACCCACCAGGTCGACTAGGGTGTCGACCCTAGTGTCGACCTGGGGGTCAACCCCCCTGGTCGAGCCCAGGTGACCTGGGTGCACCAGTTTGGCTTTTGGGCTGTGTTTTGGTGGCTAGGACGACATCTGACGGCTATAATCTGATTTAGGGTTAATCTAATGGCCTAAAACACCTAACTACTCTATAAATACACCCTAAGACTACCCGAATTCATACTAAAAATAGATACAACATCGTTATGCCGTCAAAATGCAACTTGAAGGAGCCTCCATCAAATTAAAGAGGAAGATAGCTTCTCAAATCAACTTCTAATCAACTCTAGCAACTTAATCTTCTTCAAAGGAGTGCTAATCAACAAGTTGTGAGTTTCTATAGCCTTAATGACCAATTGTTGAAATGATTATGATAGGATATAATGAGGTTATGGCTATGAATGTGGATCAATGCAAGTTATGTTATCATATGCTATGTGTTATGCATGTTATGCAAGTTATATGCTATGTGTTATGCATGTTATGCAAGTTATATGCTATGTGTTATGCATGTTATGCAAGTTATATGCTATGTGTTATGCATGTTATGCAAGTTATATGCTATGTGTTATGCAAGTTATGCAGGTCATATGCTATGTGATCATGATGTTATGCAAGTTATATGCTATGTGTTATGCATGTTATGCAAGTTATATGCTATGTGTTATGCAAGTTATGCAAGTCATATGCTATGTGATCATGATGTTATGCAAGTCATGTGCTATGTGATCATGATGTTATGCAAGTCATATGCTATGTTATCATGATGTTATGCAAGTCATGTCCTATGGGATCATGATGTTATGCAAGTTATGCAAGTCATATGCTATGTGATCATGATGTTATGCAAGTTATGCAAGTCGTATGCTAGGTGATCATGATGTTATGCAAGTTATGCAAGTTTTAGGCTATGTGTTCATGATGTTAGTTATGCAAATCGCTATGATAAACATTGATCCATTATGACACCATGTTATGCAAGTTTGGTGTTTGATTATATGCAAGTTCATATATGATATGTTATGCAAGTTTGGTGTATGATTATATGCAAGTTCATATATGACATGTTATGCAAGTTTGGTGTTTGATTATATGCAAGTAACATGTGCAAGTTTACACCTTTGTATGAGATGCATACATATGCAAGTTAACCCCTTTGTATGTCATACATACATATGCAAGTTTACCCCCTTTGTATGACATAAGTAGCTTATGCAAGTTACCCTCTTTATGACATATGTGATTCATGCAAGTTTGGGTTGATTATTTATGCTAGTTGGGTTTGATGCTATATGCATGTTGACACCTTTAAAAAAAAACCATGTTGATGCTAATTTTATGCAAGTTGAACCCATTGTATGTGTGATGAATCTTCCCTTTTAAGTATGTCATGTTAGCGAATTACGTGGGGAACGATGGGGTTAATATTCATATTAATGAAATGGTGTGAAGTTGGTATGATTATGCATACCATAAGTGGATGGACATAATTGAGTCAATTATGTACATCATTAAACATTGGAATTAATTAGGGAAAATTAATTCGAAATATGGGGGTGATTAATTAGGTGTAATTAATCGACTAAGACACGAGGTTGGACCCTTTTGTAGCATAAGACTGCCCGGAACCGACCGGCAAATCCAGCGGCTACAAATGATTGGCCCAATGTGAGAGGTCTTAGGCATAAACTAAATACGTGACAAGTGTAAAGACACGAGGTTAGACTCGGTTATGGCGTAAGGCTGCCCGGACCCGACCGGCAAATCCAGCTGCCATAAAAGATAGTCTAATGTGAGAGGTCTTTACAACGGTTACGTTCTTAATCAATTAAGAAACACTTAACCATATTAGCATGTAGAGGGACATGAGGGGTTAAGTGGGTGCCTTGGGTGGCATGTGGAAAAATCTAGTGGTTGCCTTGAGTGGCAATAGAAAATACGATTAGAATACTTAACCAAAGTGGAACATGTAATTAAACATGATTAAAGGGTTAAGTAAGTGCATTGGGTGGCATGGGGAAAATCTAGTGGTTGCCTTGAGTGGCAATAGAAAATACGATTAGAATACTTAACCAAAGTGGAACATGTAATTAAACATGATTAAAGGGTTAAGTAAGTGCCTTGGGTGGCATGGGGAAAAGCTAGTGGTTGCCTTGGGTGGCAATACAAGATATGATTAGAATACTTAACCAAAGTGGAACATGTAATTAAACATGATTAAAGGGTTAAGTAAGTGCCTTGGGTGGCATGAGGAAATCTAGTGGGTGCCTTGAGTGGCAATTGAAATATGATTAGATGACTTAACCAAACCTTAAACATGTAAGTGGACATGATTATAAGAAAAGGGTTAAGTGGGATGCACTAGATAAAATGACAAGCTTAGGCGGGTAGCTTGTGGGGGCCCATTTCAACCAGTAACCCATATGTATCTTATTGGGCTCGACCCATGTCGAGGACGGGACACGCGTACTGGGCTTGACTATAAGAGGCCAAAACGGGTTAGCGGTGGCAACGCAAGTCCAACGGGTTTCATATGCGTGTGTGGACCCGGCCTGGTAGGTAAGACGTTGTTGCATCGTGTAGGTATAAGCCGTGCACCATTGATTGTATCGGGTTGCCACTTTGGGGAGTGATACACCCCACTGTGGGGCCAGCACGGGTATCTACGTTAGGGAGCCGATCGAATGGGAGTAGTGGGTACACCTAGTGGAGATAGGGGCATACGGCCCCTATGTAGTCAGCTAGGGGTACACGAAACTACTATTAAAATTACTAAGTTGTGGGTACACCTAGTGGAGATAGGGGCAGACGGCACCTATGTAGTCAGCTAGGGGTACACGAAACTACTATTAAAATTACTAAGTTGTGGGTACACCTAGTGGAGATAGGGGCAGACGGCACCTATGTAGTCAGCTAGGGGTACACGAAACTACTATTAAAATTACTAAGTACACTTAGTGGGATCAACCTTTAAGTAGGAATTACCCTTGGGTGGGTAGATCTGGTGTGGTGCAGTGTAGGAATTACCCTTGGGTGGGTAGATCTGGTGTGGTGCAGAGTAGTATTTATCCTTGGGAGGATAAACGCGTCTTTACCGTTATCTTAGTTTATCCTAAGTCTGGTTGGCTGCTTAGTGTAGTCATTTATCCCCAGTTGTACCGTACCAGGTTTATATCATACCCTAATTACTTTAATGATTGTGTTGTTAAAGTTATAGGGCTCACTCAGACTTATGTCTGACCCCGTTGTTTTTATCTTTTTCCCTAACCCTCAGGTTCTCAGAGTGGGCCTAGCACTAGTGGGCTTTGATCAGATTGCTTTATCTGTCTTTTGGAGCTTGGACTATTGATGTAAAGCTCAGTTTATCTTTTCTTTTATGGCTAATAGTTCATGTAGTGGGATTATGTACTTTTGTTTTATCAAGATGGATATTATGTACTTGACTCTTGTTTATGGTTTAGTGATGTAACCAAACATGTTTTTTTACGCTGCAATGAAATGATGTTTTAAATTCTCAAGTATTACTTATATTTGTCTTGTTGTAACTTTTCTGTTCTATATTCACTTAAGATACTCCACCAATGCTATGGCATTCCCTTAGTGAGTGACCGTAGCGGGCGTGGGGTGTTACACCCAAGGAAACTCCTAACATCTGTCGCATTCATAGGATTATCCCAATCCTATATTGCTGCCACCTTAGCGGGATCCACTGCTATTCCATTTCCAGAAATAACATGGCCTAAGAACCTCACTTCATTCTTTTAGAAGTGACATTTCGAAAACTTAGCTCTTAACTGATTCTTTCGCAAGATTTCCAAAACAATTCACAAGTGTGCCTTATGCTTTTCCTTATTTCGGGAGTAAACTAGGATATTGTCCACAAACATAAGCACGAACTTGTTCAGTTAACCTCTGAATACCTTATTCATAAGATCCACGAAATACGCTGGTGTGTTGGTCAATACAAATGGCAACACCAGCCACTTAAAGAAACTGGATGGTGGCCAAAAGGCGGTCTTCAACACACTATCCTTTGCCACTCTCAACTGGTGAAATCCCATTGCCAAATCCATCTAAGAGAACACCTTGGATTCGTGAAGCTGATCGAACAAGTCATCTATACTCGGCAATGGATACTTGTTCTTCTTAGTCACCTTGTTCAGATTACGGCAATCCACACAATCTCAAAGATCCATCATCCTTGGCTGCAAACACAACTGGTGCACCCCATTCGGACACACTCCATCGGATGAATCATTTTCCCAAAAGGTCACTTTTTGCACCTCTAACTCTCGCTATTCTCTAGGCGCCATCCGCCTAAAAGGCATAACGATAGATTTGGTTACATCAACTAAATCGATCCTGAACTCAATCTCGCAATGCGGTGGCAACACTTTGACCTCGTCAAAGACATCATCAAACTCACTAGCAATCGACACAGATGAAAATCCTTCTCTGGGAATCACAAGCGAATACAAAAAGCTTATGAAGACCCCATCTTCTGGCTTACATCGAATCACAACCATTCGCCCTTCCACATTCCCAACTGTCACTTTGAGCTTCTCGCAATCCACATTAGCCACATACCTTTTGAGCCAATCCATATCCAAAATAATCCCAAGCCCAACGAAGTTCAAAACAAAGAAATCACACACAAAAGAGCAACCATGACTCGATAACACTAGACCACGACAAAGCACACAAATATTAGACGAACCGCCTGCCGAATTAGTCACAATCAGTGGTCTATCAACAATCTCAGGTTCCAAACCCAATCGACACACAAGCTCATTGCAAATGAAAGAATGCGATGCTCCAGTATCAAACAACACTCGAACTTAAACATCCCCAATGGAAAGTGTACCTTGAAAAATGACACTCTTACCTTTCTCCTCCGCCATAGGAGCTTCCGAAGAAGTTGGCACAACCATTAAAGCATACGCCTTTACTATTTTCTTGCCCTCCGGCGGTTTTGGACAATCCTTCTTGAAATGCCCAGGCTTACCACAATTATGGTTCTTCTTCTCGGCTTTTGGATTTTTACAATCCTTGAAATAATGGCCCTTCTGCTGACAGTTGCAGCAAGTCACCTCGTCTTTCTCCTTTTTTGGACATCATTTCCTTGTTGTTGTTGCTTCCTCTTTCTATTCCACTTTTTCTTATTACCACCTAGCTGTGGTTATGGGTCATCTTTGGTTGCAACAGCAACAACTTCTTCCTTGGGAAACATACTTTCATGCCTTAAAGCTTTATCAATAATTTTCTCATAAGGGTCATCCAAATGATCAACCAACTGGTTTCCAAGATATGTATCCAAGCCCATGACGAATTTCTCATTCTTCTAATAAGGAGCTCAATATACGAACGAGCATATTTGGACAAGGCTTTAAACTTATAAACGTACTCCAACACTGGTCGGCAACTCTGATTTAGCTCAACAAACTTTTTGAACATAACCAACTTCTGGGCGGTAGAAATGAACTTTGTCTCAAACTTGAATCGGAATTGATCCCAATTGATCTCATCCTCCAGAGTCTCCAAAGCGATAGAATTCCACCAATCCATAGCTCTGCCTTGTAGCTTCCAGGATGCAAGCTTCCTTTTAGTTGCATCGTCAATACCTAAATCTCGGAATATCCGAACACAAGTATCAATCCACCCTTGAATCTCGACAGTCGGCTATGTCCCCAAAAACGTCTTCCTACCAAGAGAGGTGAAATCCTTACATAGCTTTGCAAAATCAACCACCCTAGGTACCAGCGCATGAACTCCAACATCTACCCCGGTTGCTTCTAGAGTGGGTACCCTCCTCATGATCGCTGCCATCGTGGCCTCGAACATAGCTTGGTAATCAGGTAAACGGCCATCTCCCCCTCTAGGAGCAGTCTCCTCCCTAGCAGTATGTCTCAAAGATTGACGAATCATTCTGAATCTGAAAACAGAATAATTAGTCCACACATGAGAAAAACTGTAATGGAGTTCAAGCGCTATGTTAGCCCTCTTTTTGGCACTAATCTCATCAGGCCAAAACCAAAGCCCAAGCGCACAACCAAATACAAGTCGCCCTCCAAGAGGCCCATCAATGGCGCTACATCAGGCAATGGTATGTCGGCCCAAATCCAACTCAGTCAGATTGACTGCGCATTACCTGAAAAATCGCTCATCAGGGCGACCAAGTTTCTTGCTTCCAGAAAGAACTCGTCGACCGATTATCTCGGGCCAGCGTGGAAGATTTCTACAGAGCCAGTCCACTTAATATCCCGACTTCCAAGGAGATAAAGGCGGTCAACCATATGCGGGAAAAGCTCTGCTTTTGATATACCTCTCCACGGATGCCACGTTAGCTACAACTTTCGAGGATACTATTTATGAGCAGTGGAATCAGTCTTCCAGCCGCAGTTTGAGCCAATGGATGGATTCCACGTGTCTGGGCCTTCCCGAAATGGCCGGACCATTTCGCAACATCCCAAGCAACATTTTCCACCTATAAATACCTCCAAGCTTAAAGAGAAAAAGGACGACTTCTCTTGGCCAGACGGCTTTCTTCAAGCTTTTCATCTCTACTCTCCTCCAGAATCTTAATCTATCAAAAGGAAGAAAGGAAAATAGTCATTTTCTTTCTTTTCTCCAAACAGAAAAAGCATTGTATTTGTAATAAAAAAAAGAGAAAAAATAATATAAAGTGGACGTAGGCATTGTCTTTGCCGAACCGCTATAAAAATTCTGTGTGTGCTCCCCGTTCTTTTACCTTTTATTGTGTATTTTATCTTTATTCGTGTGTAGATCACGTGATTGGGGGTTGATCGTCATTAGTGACCAACTTTTGACGTCAACACTTTGGCACGCCAGGAAGGGGAAGTGCACCGCCATCGAGTTCCTGCTTGTCCCAGGTCATGGCGAACAAACGAAAGAAAGATGCAACTTCCTCTCGTCCCGCAAACGCTGATGCAGCTGATGCCGATGCTGTAGAAGCAAGCCACGAAGTTTCCTCTCATGATAACATGTCCCGATTCCTTACCCGGGACGACATGGATAAAATCATGGTCGAACTCAGAGACCATATGACATCTCAGGGTAAAGTCCTCGAACGACAACAGCAGTTGATGGATCACCTTCTCGGTCGACTGGAAACAGGGTTGAACGCTTCAACATCAATTCCTCCATCAACTGAAGCTGGGGCAATAACCGATCTTCGGTCTGCATGAAATCAGGCCACTGATCAGGCTACACCTTTATTTCATCCTGGTTTGGTTCCACCAACCGATCGATCCCAGCCGAGAATATCGCTTCCAGCAACCAGCGCGGCTGCAACAACAGAACCTCAGGAGGTAGGCGACCAAGTTCTAGGTCGTCTGGCAAATATGCCTCCACTCTTTGGAACATCTCGACCTACCGAATCAGTCGAGCTACCCCCGGGTCCCTCAGAATCAACGCCATTCCCATTACAACCCGGGATCTTGCCGCAGACCAGTCTAACCACTCTTCCTCTTCAACGAAGAGTTGGAGTAGCCTTCCCTTCGAACGAGGGAAGCCACCCTACCATGCTGGTCCTCACCATAGAGGAAGAAAACGCTATCGTAGACCCTCCTAACCTCGCTTCAAACGGGGGCAACCCTGGCCCCCGAACATCACATGCTATGTTGGATCAGCCTAGACCTTTAGCTACAAATATGACTCGATCCACAACTCATCAGGTTCCAGAGGGGACATTCTGCCCAGAACCACCTGCCAGATCTCACCTTCCCTCACACCTTCACTCAACTCTCGGAGGTCAAGCCCAGCCAACGGCCACCCTTCCGAGCATGCTTTTGCCGGATCCTTGTGCAGAACCCCCTCAGGATGCAGAGTTAAGTTCATGGCAACGACTCCTCGAAGATGGGAGTCAGCTTGCAAGCATCATCCGAAGTTTTTACTCGGGGCAATTCTTCGTAGCAAGACATAGACAATGTCAATCGCAGCCCCTTCACTAGAGAAATCATAAATTCTCGAAACCCTCCGGACTTCAGGTTCCCTGCCATCGAACCATACAACGGTCACACTGACCCGACCATTCATCTTATGCGATACATGCGACATATGGAAGTACATGGTGCATCGACCAGCTTCATGGCTAAGTGCTTTCCACTCTTTCTCACAGATATAGTCGGTATGCGGTTTTGGCAGCTAACAACGAAGTCGATCAGTAGTTGGAATGCTCTAGTCACCTGCTTCATCGAGCAGTTTCGAGTGCATATCTCTCGACCGAAAAGTGTCATGTTTCTATCTACCATCAAACAGCGATCCGGAGAGACGCTAAGATCCTTCCTCGAAAGGTTCAACGCAGCCGTAGCATCTGTCGATCGGCCCGAGCCATCGATGGTGTTGATGGCAGCCATCACGGGAGTCCAGAAGAGATCAGAATTCTCGAACTCCTTAACCAGAGATCCTCCCAAAGATATAGATGATTTCTATTCTATGGCCGAAAGATTCCTTCGACAAGAGGATGCCAGCCTTGAGATAGAGAGCCTTGAAGTTTTAGTAGCCCAACAACAAGGTCCACTCAATGGCAATGGCCAGAATAAAGAAAGAGGAACGGCCCAGGAAAATGATAAACGCAATGTCCGACCTCGAAATGAAAACAAATATAATCGGTACACCGAGCTCAATTCCTCTTTGCTCGATATCTATCTCGATATGCGCGAGTCCTTCCCCACTCTAAGGCCACCTCAATGAGAACCGACCCAGATGGAACTTGACTCTGGCAAGCATTGTATATTCCACAACGTAGCTGGACATAATACAAATGATTGCTGACATCTGCGTGATCTCATCGAAGGGCGAGTCAGAAAAGGGGAACTCGCTGAGTATGTCAAAAATCGCGCCCCGGCCATGCCGCTGCGACCTTCTGCCCAAGCTCCTCAGGCTGGTCCGCAAGCTCCTAGAAATGGAAAGGACCCTGAGACTAGCACTCGCGACATTATCATTAATTAGATTTTTTATCTTTTCTCTCGATATATTTCTTTCAATAATAGGGACGCCTCGATGCTATGTAATCAATCGCTGTCCCCATAGATTTTCTTTGTAATAGTTGCTTAGCAATTATGAACTTTACTTTTTGCAAAAGTAGATCGATTGTTGTAAAATTTCTAAGCCGAACCAGATCAGTGTTCGCCATTAAGCCGAGTATGGTTAATGCTCTCCCCCCTGTTCTATGTGGTTAGCGCGAAAGCCCACCACTACTTCAAACACCTACTCTTTCAAGTGAGAGAGGTCGCTTTTTCCTAAACACGAGTGTGGATTACACTCTCCTTCTTTACACCACGAGCGTGCATAGCTCGTTAAACTAACTAACCCAACATAAGTTGAGCATGAGAAACACTTGCCCTAAGCCGAGTATGGTTTATGCTCGCCACTAAGCCGAGTATGGTTTATGCTCGCCACTAAGCCGAGTATGGTTTATGCTCGCCACTAAGCTGGGTATGGTTTATGCTCGCCCCTAAGCCGAGTATGGTTTATGCTCGCCCCTAAGCCGTGTATGGTTTATGCTCGCCACCCTCTAAAGCCAAGTGGAATAAAATGCTCGACCCATGGTTTGGTTTGTATTTGCAGGAACCAACTTTTGTACCAGTGGCGATCATCATCTCGGCCTTAATACGGTTTCCGATAGTTGTTGGTTTTCTGGCCTTAATATGACCTGGCATGTTCGTCGGATTTCTGGTCTTAATACAACATCGGACCGTCGGTTTTCTGGCCATGATATGGTCCGACGTGACCATAGCAGCTCAAGCGTTTGTGCTTCTGTTCAGATTTCAGAATACATCTCCCTCTGTCGATGAAGATACATTCTGAGGGGCAAAGTGTTAGCCCTCTTTTTGGCACTAATCTCATCAGGCCAAAACCAAAGCCCAAACGCACAACCAAATTCAAGTCGCGCTCCAAGAGGCCCATCACGGGCGCTACATCAGGCAATGGTATGTCGGCCCAAATCCAACTCAGTCAGATTGACTGCGCATTACCTGAAAAATCGCTCACCAGGTCGACCGAGTTTCTCGTCGACCGATTATCTCTGGCCAGCGTGGAAGATTTCTACAGAGCCAGTCCACTTAATATCCCGACTTCCAAGGAGATAAAGGCGGTCAACCATATGCGGGCAAAGCTCTGCTTTTGATATACCTCTCCACGGATGCCACGTTAGCCACAACTTTCGAGGATACTATTTATGAGCAGTGGAATCAGTCTTCCAGCCGCAATTCAAGCCAATGGATGGATTCCACGTGTTTGGGCCTTCCCGAAATGGCTGGACAATTTCGCAACAGCCCAAGCAACATTTTCCACCTATAAATACCTCCAAGCTTAAAGAGAAAAAGGACGACTTCTCTTGGCCAGACGGCTTTCTTCAAGCTTTTCATCTCTACTCTCCTCCAGAATCTTAATCTCTCAAAAGGAAGAAAGGAAAATAGTCATTTTCTTTCTTTTCTCCAAACAGAAAAAGCATTGTATTTGTAATAAAAAAAAAGAGAAAAAATAATATAAAGTGGACGTAGGCATTGTCTTTTCCGAACCACTATAAAAATTCTGTGTGTGCTCCCCGTTCTTTTACTTTTTGTTGCGTATTTTATCTTTATTCGTGTGTAGATCACGCGATTGGGGGTTGATCGTCATTAGTGACCAACTTTTGACGTCAACACGCTACTATACCATATGGTATAATATAGTAATCATCCATAAGAAAAGTACAAATATGTCTCTAATACGTCATTATGCCCATGAAGTTTGGATAAATCGATTAACCAAAGCTTTGATACCAATGTGACGACTGCCCATAACTCCTGCACTTAACAAAGAAAATAGTGCATTGAAAGACGTGCCAAACATCCATGGATTATCATCAAGGTAGAAGAACACCAAACGAATTTGTCATATAACTCACAACGCATGGGTAAATTACATTAGAACATATACAAAATGAAATAATAGTGAAGCACAATTGAGCAGAATTTCAACTTTTCATATCGCAATGAAAATATCCAATACCAAACAATTATATTACATGAAACTATACAAGGGCCTCACTACAATTTCACTCAGAGTAACATATCAACAACATCGGAAGAAACAACAACTATGTATAATAGGTAGTTATACGTTAGCCTCCTGATCGTTGTCGCTCAATGGCATCATCACCATCAAGATATACTACATGTCACTCAGTCTGCCCATCAACAACATTGATGAACAACCCAAGGTAATAAAAGGGAAACATAAAACCTTGAGTTAGAAAATGGTCTTAATGAGCGATAAAACAACTATCAACATCAACAACAAAGCATATGGGTAATAGGTAGTTCAATCGTCTGATCTGCCAATACATCAATAGAATAGGATTCTCTATCCCACTTCTCTTCCACAACCTACGGTGATAGCCTCCCGAGAGAATTAGGGAAGAAACAAACAGTAACATCCATAGCAACCAATTATCAATCATGGATCATCCTAATCAAGTTTAATACCCCTTTAGCACAAATCCCGAAGGCTGAAACCAACATCAGATAAGCACCCAAGAGATATCAATCTCAACGTCGAATAACCCATACAAGACGATACAAGCAACAATAACATCCATGACCATGGCTATCACCATCTTCCTTGCCTTGAATCCGTCGTTAATCGTATGATTGGGATATCTTACCATCCGTCAAGGGCTAATGGTAACACTGGTTCAAGCAAAACTCCATACGCCACCATGACTCGTATATATGTCCATCGTGACTTCCTAGAGTACTCGACTAATTACCTAGTCTTTTGGGCTCCCCCATTATACCCCTTCTTTGAGTCCGCTAGAACCTCCAACTAACGATGATCCCTTGGCTCTTCAACTGTAGTCATCCTTCTTGGTGAATATATTCATAAGCTCAAGTGCCTTCTCGAGCAAACCATTATCTACGAGCTCAAACCTCCTTTTGATTCGTCTTCATAACCTCGTTGCATCGTCCCACGATCAACGATCGCTTAATTATGCTTCGAACATTCCACCTGAGTTCACATTGAAGATACACCCACCGTCAAATCACCAAAAATAAATTCCATTTGGTCAGTATATGATGGGTCGTCCCTAACCCATCCAGGGATCGCCCACCAACCCACTATGTGGATCGCACCCGACCCATCATCTTGCTTCACCCCTACAAACCACTTCAAAGCCTCTCACCACTTTGCCAGCGACCCTCGATCCATCGACCCTCGATCCAACTGCACAACATCATCCACTCCCAAAGCTCCACAGGGGTTCACTCATGGTCAACGACCCATTTCCCCGATCCATGAAACACCCCACCTCCGTTAGGGTCACTCTCAAAGGGAATGCCCTAATTTTGGTGGAGGTTTATAAGTATAAGTCACAGATATACAAGACAGATATAATAACACATATTTTTGAACAGCGGAAAACAACAACTTTTATTTCATCAAAATACGTGTTACACAAACCATGCCATAATTGTCTTACAATACTTCCAAAATCATAACTGTCTTGATTACATTATTTAAAGAAGCATAAAGAAAACATAAATAAACTGCAAAAGTCCCATAATTGTTGTCCAAAGCCATAGTCCAAAACGGAAAAGATCCAAGCAATACATTCTTTCTCTTCAAGCTGGATATGAAGGCTGGTCAAGCTGCGGTATTCCCTCCCTGTGGACCTGGGGGGGGAACGGAAGAAAAGAAGACGAAAGAAAAGTAGTGTCAGACATAAAGCCTGAGTAAGTCTAGGACTATTCAGTCTATGAACAAAGAACTGGGTATGATAAGTATAAACTAGAAATGGGAAAGCACCATAAACTAAGTTAAGTTGTCTAGGGTCGAATATACTATCGTACCCATATTAATCTCTGTACCCATATAAACTAGTTCCCAACAGGCACCCCATAATCAGGGTGAAGTGATCCATTTTTATGATGATCGGCTCCTACTCGCAAAGTTACCTGTGTCTTACGGCCCCCGATGTTGTAGTTACCTATGCTGGTCCCACCATGGGGTGTATCAAGTCCCATGGTGGCGGCCCGACACAATCCTAGAATGCACAGGTATGCTACTGGTGCCCAGTGCCTTATTTTTCTGTGCCGGAGTGTGTGCACGTCCGCACCCCGTTAGAACCTACACTGCTGCACCACCGTCGTAGATTTGACCGCTTACAATCAGCCCAGTAATCGTGCCCCACCCTGCCTAGTTTCAGGGTATCATGATACCTTGTAGGGTTACTGCTGAAAAGGGTCCCCCGCTACTAGGTTTTCTATTTCTAGCCAACATGCTAAGTTGGTTAAGTGTTTTATAAACCTAACCCCCAATCAGCCAATCAGTCTGTTTAGTTTAGCATGTTCCATTTTGATTAAGTGTTAATATAATTTACTTAATCCTATGAACCCTGACTCAGCCTTAATTGTCTTATTAAAGCCTTAACCTCTCACATTAGACAGGTATTGTTGTGGCTGCCTGTTGCCGGTTGGGTCCGGGCAGTCTTACGCCACAACTCAGTCTAACCTCGGGTCCTTATTGGGCTCCGTGTTTAACCACCCACATTGGATAGGTATTGTTGTGACTACTGGACAGCCGGGCGGTTCCGGGCAGGTTTACATCACAACTCAATCCAACCTCGGGTTAAACACATCGTATTTTCTACATTTACATATTTTGTCTCTTTTCTTTTTATTTGTAAATATTTGCGGCCCATTATTCAAATTCATCTTTATTGATTAAAATTTATTTATGCCACTTAATTGCTTTTCAAGATTGTTGGCATGCGTCAAACATGCCAACACATATGTTCTATATTTTAGCCCCAACGTCATTACCCCCGTTTTATGCGTTCGCTCCAATGTAAGATGTGTTGGGTTTAATACTTAAACCCAATTCAGCCAAATGAAAAGGGGAGGCTTATAACATGGTGTTTATAAGGTAACATGAAAAAGGGGAGTGTGAACGCATGAACTTGCAACGAACGATTCAATTAACATAAAGTAGGCACATGTGAACTTGCAATTGTAACATCATGGCATAACAATACTTAAACATGAATCATTCTATTCATATAATCATGGCATAAACAATACTTAAACATGAATCATTCTATTCATATGATTATGGCATAAACAATACTTAAACATGAATCATTCTATTCATATGATTATGGCATGAACAATACTTAAACATGAATCATTCTATTCATATGATTATGGCATAAACAATACTTAAACATGAATCATACTATTCATATGATTATGGCATAAACAATACTTAAACATGAATCATTCTATTCATATGATTATGGCATAAACAATACTTAAACATGAATCATTCTATTCATATGATTATGGCATGAACAATACTTAAACATGAATCATTCTATTCATATAATCATAGCATAAACAATACTTAAACATGAATCATTCTATTCATATGATTATGGCATAAACAATACTTAAACATGAACCATTCTATTCATATGATTATGGCATAGACAATACTTAAACATGTATCATTCTATATGATTATGGCATAAACAATACTTAAACATGAATCATTCTATTCATATGATTATGGTATGAACAATACTTAAACATGAATCATAGGTTCAACTAACCATGTAAACTTGAAATTAAGAATCTAACTAAATTAGATATCATTATTATTGGCACATGGTCTTGACTAGAAATATAAGCCTATATTTTTATTTAGACATAATATAAACTAATCATGTTCATAAAATCACTACATGCTAACAAAAAGGTACTTACTTTTGTCATTAATACAAAAGTATGGTTCAACTAGAATTATCCCAACCTAATTCTTATATGAATCATGGTTTTTAATCCATTTATAGAATTATAGCATAAACATACCTAAACTTAAATCATGGTTTTTATTCTATTCATGGAATTATAGCATAAACATACCTAAACTTAAATCATGATTTTATTTTATCTATGTAAACTTGCAAGTGGAATATAATTCTAATGTAATTCTAATGTAACTTATGTGTCACATATATTATCATATGATTATGATAACAACATAAGCCTAAAAACATGTTTTTCAATTGGGCATAATAACAAACATAGTTTAGTCATGTTCATAAAATTAATACAAGTTCACAAAGATGCTTGTTTTTGTCACTATCACAAAAGCATGATTTTTATACTTGAACTATGATGCCAATTCCAACATAACTTCATACGAATCATAATACTCAAATGGATCAAATTACACTAAAGATGACCATAGAATTATACCTCATTTTGGCATAATAGTAAATCATATACTTGCATGAATCTCAAATAGACTATTACAACATATAGTTGTTACTTTCAACATGAATCATATACTTGCAATTATCAAATGGGTGTTGTAAATAACTACCACAAACATGTAGTTTTCAATATGAATCATATGCTTGCATGAATCCCAATTAAAATTCCGCAACATGAGGTTGTCAACATAAATCATATACTTGTATGAATCCAATCGTACACCATAACACTGCCAAATCGTTTAGAATCAAAATAACATAAAAATATAGATTATTATCGCCACAATTCCATTTCGTTGTTAACTTCCAACGCAAATCACGTACTTGCAAATATCCAATCGTATACCATAATATTCCCAAATCGTTTAGAATCAAAATAACATACAAATATATATTATTATCGCCACAATTCCATTTCGCATCTTACACAAATCAAACGCAATTAATTATTCACATCGGAATAGCACTCTACTTACAACGTATGATGAATCTTCAATTCAGGAATCTGAGTTCTGAATTTGGAGATGCTATCCTTTGTTGTAGGCGCTGTTTTGATTGATTTGACGTTGCTTTAAGCTTTGAATTATCTCCTAATTGTCTCTCTATTTCTGACGGCTATCCTTAGTCTCTCCTCAGCAGCATGACGGTCTCATCTCCATTTTAGTTTGTGTGTATTAGGGTTAGTCTTAGGTCCTTTTTATAGAGTTTCTGAGTTGATGTAGACCGTCGATGAAGCTTGGTTCAATAATAGTCGTTCGTTTGAAGGGGAGACCAACCAGGAGCTGACACCTAGCCCTAGTGACAAGGCAAGGCTCATAAAATCGACCAAACACCGACCTGGCCAGCCAGGGTGGGCTGGGTTCGACCTGGCTCAGGGGCCAGGTCGACTCCCCAGTCGACCCCCAGGTCGACTCTAGAGTCGACCTGCCTGGGCAGGTCGACACCTAGGTCGACTCCCAGGTCGACCTGGCCTGGCAGGTCGACCCTAGGGTCGACCCTAGGGTCGACCCCCAGGTCGACCTGGTGGGTTTGGGCGGGAAATTTCCCGCCTACTCTGATTGGGCTGAAATTCAAATCTGTTTTCGAAATTTGAATTTTCTGAAACTTCATCGGGCCATAATTTGGTCATACGGGCTCCGTTTTTCGAAAACTCGGACTCTATTTCGCGTATTTTTCCGAGATGAACGCAATGGCATATCCCGTTTCCCTTAATACTTTGATTTGAAATTTATTATACTTTAATTCGTGAATTTCACTGTTATAAAATACACGGGGTGTTACAATCCATCACCAAGCTTTGGTCCTCATAGTTCCCATTCTTGGACTAATCCACGCACCCAACAATCCATGCGATCGCAATCAGGCCGACACACACAACCCACGACCCGATCCATCACAAGCCGACCCAAGCTATCTCGATCCGGTCCTCTTTTCACCAAGTTTTACAAGCCACGCTTCTTCCTGATGATTTTGGCTGACCCGACCCATGCTATGGGTCGCAAACAAACCATCTTCTTCCTGTGACCCATCATAGAAATGGAGCTTGGATGTCAAACTTTTTATGTCTCCTTGACTCCTCCTCCGGAGCTCCTCCGCCAAGTTCTGTCTAATTCCGACCAATTGAACCTCCGATTTGCTCCGACCAATCGACTTAAGCTTTAACAATGAACTTCTATGCATACAATTCATCCAAAACATCCATTTTTAACCAAACAATCAACAACACAAATAAAAATCATCATACAATCATTAACACAACAAATAATCATCATACAATCATACCAAATTCACCAAATCATGATAAAACGATTAACGAATCAATAATTGGATCTAACGTGCATATAGTTTATAATGAACATATGATTTCAATGTTAACATATGAATTTACTGTTATAATTAACTAGATTAGATCCTATGTTGTGATATGAATTCAAATTATACCTACATTGATTAGATCTAGGTGAATATAACTTGTATGGATAAAATTAAGGTCAAACAAACCCATATACTTGATTGGATCCATCTGATGATTATCACCCACCAAATCCCCAAAATAGACAGAAATCAACAATCTCTAATCCCAGACAGTGAAGATCAGCCTCGAATCAATCCAACTGATGTGATCTACCCTTCCGCGATGTTGAACTTCAATCCAAGTTCATAAATTTATGAATTGAAATGGAATGGAGGTGTATTTGATTGGGTCGGAGAATCACATGCACCCAACCAAATGAGGAAGTGAAGAGACTAAAAAAAAATTATTTATCCCTACCCTCCTATTTATAGCCAACGGCCCCTAGCCCTAATGGCCCTCACTGATTAGCCCACAAATGACTAATTAGCCTGTTTCGAAAAGAAGCAACACTAAAACGGTGATTTCTCCCAAATCCTCAGCCAAATCCTTAATGTGACCACTCTACGAAATTGGAAACACCATTCTTGATCCAATGAGTTTGATCCTAGCTTCTGATTTAATCTCATTCAAAAGTTATGTCCTAAACAAAAATAATAGGGACAAACTGGTCACAAACAGAATTGGTAAAAATCATGGACATAACCTACATTCCCATGAACAATACATCAAAAGATGATAAGTATTCATCCCTTGGATAATTACATAAAAATATTTTACGATCCTTCGGTATGTAAAATGTGGATCGTTACATGCTTGACTTGGTTTGAATCTTCATGCTAACTGCGTTGATTTGTGCACTTTTATTGGCTTGCATGATCATGCATATGCCGGGCTGTTGTAGTACTTCATGTTGCACTATATATGTGAGGCGTTGACCATCTTTGACTACTTGTGCATACTGCCATTCCCCTTGCATTGTTTTTGAACTTGGCTGGTTTGTGTAAATATTGCTTGTATGGTCTGGTTTGTGTGTGCTTCATTTGTTCTATGCTCTGATTTATGTCCACGCACCACATTGCCAAGTTGTTTTTTCCACATGCATGATTAGAAGTTCCTCTGCACATTATATATGTGTGTAAACGTAAACATGAATGTGTATACATGTATTGTGCATGTGCAATTATATTTTCTATTTACATCAGCAAACCACTATACGTTGTGTCGTGGCTGCTCAAGATCAGCAGACAACAATTGTGAGTTAAGACCGGTCTTAATCAGTAAACCACTATAGCTGTATTGATGTTGATCTGTAGGTACTAGCATATAGTCTTCCTTATGGTATTTATAGTGAATCACTATGAATATCACAAGCAGTCTAGACACAAATAGATGTATATACATACCAGACCAAGTCTAGAAAAATGATGAGAAAAAAACCAAAATTCTGAGGCAAATACAATTCAAAAATAAATTCATACTTGTAGAATTTAAATTTTTTTTTTCTGGTTTACTGTTTGTGTTTCTGTGACTTGTATACATGTGACTGGACTGAAACTGAATCAGGCTGAAGACAAGTGTGTGTCAGTGTGTGTAACTAAGAGAGCAGATTGAAATGTACATGTAACCGAGTGATTGTGTGATTGAGTGTATGAATGTATATGAGTGAAATCTGAGTGTCGTAGTGAGGAAGCAATGTATATGAACATAAATGTGAATTTGTACAATAGTGTTATATGACGGTGAAATGTAAAATAGAGGAGTCTGAAGTTTGTACTATTTCAAATTTTGAAATAATATATTTATATTGAATAAAAATACTATTTGAATATTAAATTCTTGTGCAATAGCTTTTTATTCAAATCAAATATTTATTTCTGTATGTGATGTAGTATATAATAGTATAGTTACAAACACATTTATATAAATAATATATATGATTTTATTATCGAACAAAAATCATATTGTCATATCCAACAATCTTTCCCTTTTGATGATGGCAAACATATACAAAGATTCAGAGTGTGATGAATGTGTTTGACAGTGAAGTGTAGTACTCCTCTTATATGAATGCCCCCTACAACTGAACTCCCCTTATATATGTGCACATAAGTGAGAATAAAATAATAATTGAATTACTATTATTAAAATATTCATGAAATATTCACTCATTAATCAAAATCTTGACCATTCTCCCCCTTTTGTTATCATCAAAAGGATATAGAATCGAAATAGTGATAAATATAGACTATAAATATGAATTCAAATTTAAAGAGAGAATGTATATCGTAAACCTCAATTAATTAAACAAAAATCATAATATACTTAAAACTGGAAGCAAATTTCACATTTTAGAATGATGGATTTTATAAAATGGAGAGAGTTATAAAACATATGAATTCCACTTATTTTCAAATAAATTTTTAAAAAATGAGCACAAAATAGAGATGGATTTGGACTATGGTTATAAATTCAAATCAAGAGACAAAATCAGATTATCGCAAATCCCAAAACTGTCAACCAAAAAATCATAGTTTATCATAAAATAGTACACATTTCACAAATTAGTAACTAGATTGATAAGTCGGTTTTTACATAACAAACAGGATTTTTTTTATATAACAAAAATTCTTTTATATTCTTTTCTTTTAACTTTTTTTTTCTTTTTCTTTTATTTAAGAGCACACTAATCACGCATAACTACAAGGACTTTTAAGTAAGATCAATCTCAACTTAATTATAAGCATTCTCTAACCATGCATGACCATATCTAGGTTTTTTTTAATGAGATTAGAGTAACACTTATTATAAAAAAATCTCCTCGGTATATAAAACCAAAATGGATGATAGAAATATCTTAGGGATAGAAATAGTTGTGAAATAAATTTCTAAATTAATCATATTATGAAATATGTTCAACTGTGTCGGGATGTATGAAATTTTTTCAATTCTCTCTTATTCTGAAAAATGATAGTCACATTTCCATTACAAATTTAGAAATTATAATTTCTTTGATGAAAAAAAATAAACTCTCCCCATTAAATAAAACCATGATGGATGACAGAAAGATGATAGGAGAAGAAGTTCGTGAAATAAGCACAAATTCAAAGATATTATAAAATCTGTTCAAACATCATGAGAATTTAAATAAAATCTCCTCTTGTTATGAAAATATACTATAATCATAACTCATCACAATTTCATAAATCTAATAATAATTTTGATGAGTTCCAAATATAGTTTTGTTTGGTTAATAATATTAATTTTTGAATAAATAATCAAAAATGATTTTAAGTTTAAAAATAACAATTTCAAGAGGAATTCTGAGAACTATCCAAAATGTAAACAAAAAAATCAATCAATTGAATGAGAAATACTTCAAGGCAGATACCGCATGTGGCTCTGGAATGCCCATAGAAGTCAATGAAAAATATACACTAATTTTTCAAAGGAAATCACTAAACCAAAGCAAATAAATCTAGCACTTCAATTCCATTTATCAGAGCAGCTGTCATTCACATTCAAAGCAAGATTAACAAGAGAATTTTTCATAATTATTTACAACAAGCCCAAGAGAAAATTGATGATTCAAATCAAAACAAGTTATTTAAAATCGCTTGATGGAACTATTTTCATAATTCAAATCCAAAAATCAATAATCCAAGGGATTCACCATAGTATCCATCACAAATGGTTCCAAAAGTAAAAAATCAAGTCAATCCACACTATGAAATTTTCACATACAAGATAGTTTTCAAGTAGTGTGTTGTATACAACCTCAGTCCCCGTTTCTTAGTGAATTACTAAGTTAACCTATTTAGTTTTACCTTCTAATTATTCAGTTTATTAGCTACTCTGCAAATTTACAGTTTATTAACTAATTACTATAGTTATTCAGTATTCCCCAAATAACCCTTTATACCCAAAATCATTATTTTCTCAATATGTGCAGATTAATAGGGTAGAGGTTTAGGCTCTCGAATGGCCTAAACTCAAAACAAATAAAATGGATTACAAACGAAATAGGGCATAACCCAAACTTACTTAAATAAATAGAAATAAGAATAGAGACAGTAACCAAACTTAGAGAAATTATCTATAGAAAATAAACACAGAAAATTGTAAATAACTGTAAGAAAATTAACAAACTATTCTACTGTCTAAATATTCCTAAAATTATACTAATCAAGAAATTACAGCAAATACTAAAAAAAATGCCTTCCGTGTGGCCTTCCTTTCCAGTAGAACCCCGTCCTCCAGAAGAAGTAAGATAAATATTTTAATTTTTAACAATCTTTTTATCTCCATTAGAAATTTTAAAATTTTATTTGACCCTTCCTAAAAAGGATAGGCCTATGAGGAAGAAGAGGAGAAGAGAATAAAAAGTGTAGTGAATGGAGTGAGGTCTGTTGGATTATTTATAGGGTTAGCTGGGTGTCCTCGACCGTCCAAATTTATGATTAAATCTGGACCATCCACATATTAGACCAATAAGGAAGTGTCGCATTAGAAAGAAATTTAAAAACAACTAATAAAACACTGCCACATCAAATCATAACGTTATAGTAATAAATAATATTCACAGAAATTACTTGCGCTCTAACTAACGCATAATATAAGGGATGCGTTGACCCATCCTTTGCGTGTGTCGACTCATGGGTTGACACATTTGGGATGTGGGTCAACAGCTCCCGGGTGTGGCTCGTCCCATCTCTTGTAACGTTTATATATATAATAATAATCTATATATTTTCTTAATTAATTTTGATTTCTATTCAATATTCTTCTGCTTATGACTTATAATGGACCCAATGGTGCTAGTCTTGTTGTCAATTTTGATTATTTTTCCGATTCATTAATCTTTTATTTAATTATCATTTATTAAATTTTGGGTTGTTACACGTGACCGAACTTAATTTTGAATTGATTTAAGGTTTTAGAAGCTGATTTATTGGTCTATTTTCGCCAAACAACAGAGGAGAAATGGAGGTTGACATCATTAAGAAAGAACTAGTTTAGAGATCCATATTTATAGTTGTAGAAGAGAGAAAAATAGATAGACCAGATTACTTATTCTCACTTAATATTAATCATACATCTTCAAATTCATTGCCTATGTTTTAACCGCCTCTAATCCTTCATGGAACCGAAATTTTGCAACTCTGATAATTTTCTTTAAACCCATTTAAGTCAATGCCAAAATAATATGCAATTAAATCAAATCAATCGTTCACTGATATCATATATCGATTGATATATTTATAACCAAGCAATATTATTTGTTTCTCAAATCATATCCAGTTTCAATAATTAATATCCATACATATTTATTAATTTAATTCATTTGTAATAATTAATATTCATATATATTCAGTAGTGGCGCCATGGTAAGGTACTTGATGTCCGTTGAAGGGGTCGCAGGTACAATCCCTTTCTGCCCTACTCCCATTTCATGGCGTGGAGGTGGGTCATTATAAACCCAAGAAACCGGTTAAGGACATAAAGCCTCTGGGTTGTGCTGATCAAAAGGGGAGCCAATGTGGCAGACAGTTGAGTTCCCTAGCTATCTCTGATTGTGTCCCTAACCAATGTGGCTCTTCAGGCAATTTTAAAAAAATCATTTAGTTTTAAGAGAATTCATAGTTTCAGTTGTGTAACTTTTAGGTATAAATTCAATCAGCAATTAACATTGAACTGTTTGCATGTCACTTAGCAGGTAGTGTGACATTATGGCCAAAATTATCATTTATTTTGTCTTGGAAAATACTTATTTTAATTTAATACGTGCTACCCATTTGTGAATTTATAAACACTAATCCTCTTGGTTTAAACTATATCATTTTGAACTTATAGAGTTTGTAATGGTAAAAATTTCATTATAGTCTATATACAATTCTATAGTCTTAATACAAAGTCATTGGTTCAATAATAACAGTTATTGTTAACTGAAATGCTTTGGCCAAAGACTTTAACTTCGAGTTGACTTAAGTTGACATGATACTAACCTTACATAACCGAGGAGACAAATCTTCTTATGAATAGTGCTTCACTTCCAGTACTTCAATTCATTTCAACTATAGTCACTCGATGGATGTCGTGCCTTGATTTGGCTATAATTAAAGTGTAGCTTTCATATTCAAGATTCACGGTATTCTCAAGTCGAAAGAACTATGTAAATAAGTCACATCGATATTTTCTGTTTGTCCTTAGTTTTATTTACCAATAGAAAACTATCGAGTGATTCATTTTATAGCTATCCAATAATTATCAATACAACCTTTGAGTGCCCCCCAATGGGTATGACTAACACATTGTCTAACATTTGTAGAGCGTTACATACTCGAATCTCAAGGGATATATAACATTCCGCATTTTAATAATCAGATAATAAAAATAAAATCATAAAATTATCATAATTTAGTTGTGGGACTAGTTCATTGTGTCTATAGTGATTTTTTGATCAGTTTAGGCCTATAGTTTGCAGAAAATGAAGTTCAAAACGAAGGAGATATCGTAAAAAGAAGTTTAAAAAACAATTTAAAAAAATATTGGGTTAGGTCGACCCAGGACCTAGTCTGGTTGACTCATAGATCAACCCACACTTTGTCAAAGTCGACCCGCCCTTTTGCTTGGGTGTAATTTTTTCCCAGGCATGAACCAAGGCAGAGTTTTACATTGTTTTGCTTATGTTACTTGATTTAATTGGTTGATTCTGAAATTTAGGTTGACGTGGCGAGTTCCTATTGGCTGTATGACATGGCTAGCCTAGATTTAATCTAGAAAACAAACGGTCTGAGATCCATAGCCTAACCTATAAATAGACTCCTAGTTCAAGCTAATTCCTCGCAAGTAATCTTTTCCCATCCATATTCTTTCTTTTTGATACGAACCTGACTTAAAATTTATGGGCAGAAGGTTTATAAAATTCAATATTTATATAATCATATTTTTGAGGCGGGATATACACCAGCTAAGGAATAAAGCTTAGGTTGACGGGTGAGTAGATCTAAATGATATCTTTTTAGTAATGGTACATATTATCATATAACTACTGTTAATTTAGTTTGATTTTGAATTATTTGCAGTAGTGTATTTCTTGTTAAACCTAGACATAGTTTAATTTGGTTTATTTATATTAGTTTAATTCCTACTGTAATTTAATTTGATGTAGTATAATTAGGATTATTTACAGTAAATCTGCAATTAGACTATAAATTTGAGAAAGTTGTATTTATATGCAAAAAATAATTATTTGGAATTAATCTAAGTAAAAATATAAGTATTGTTGAGAGAAAAGAATTAAATAAGAGGTATCGTGACAGCTGTGAAACTAGAACCACAGACCTTTTAGAAAGCAACATAATGCACTAACCATTGGGCTAAAGAATCTGCGTGTTAGCTTCTTGAGAGGGGTGTTACAAGTTTAAGCCTAATTGTATTCAAATTTAATGTAATTATGTCAAATTTGGGAAATAAATTAAGAATAATAATTAAAATATACCTATTAAAATAGGAAGTTAGGAATAGTCTAGATTGGTTGGTGAAGAAAAAGGGATATATTTCCATAATTTGTATTGCAAGTGAAATAGCAAAAGTAATTGCAAGAATAAAAGAAAAATGAAATGGATTAGTGTGAAATTGGAATTTAGTTGTACTACATATTATCTAATAGAAATAATTAAAAGCAATGTCTTGTATTTATGGATGTTGTTTTATATTAGACCATGGAAATAGATTTTTGTGCAATTTTAGGAAACAATATATTAGGAATAAACATAACTTCCTAAAAGATAAATTTACAAAGTCAGTAAGTAAAAGAGTAACACAACTAAAAGATGTTATGTAAGAAAACTGTAGGAAATCAAGTAAGACACATGATACCAAAAAAAATGTAACCTACTATGATGATTGTACATACTCGTAAATAGGTCATAATAGATAGATTGGACATATTTGCAAGAATAATATTATGATAATTGTACAAGCACAAAATTAATCATAATAGACAGATTGGATGTATTTGCAAATAGAATTATAACATGAGAGTTAAAATTAAAGAGAAACGAAGTGGGAAAAGCTTATTATAAATAAAACATATACTGGGATTTAGTTTAATAAGCATGTAAAGTAGTGGTCCGTTCCAACAGCAAATACTGATTGGGGGTAATAAGTGACCAATAAAGTTAACAAGTACCCGAGCAAGGTTCGAATTAGATGGGACTGAATAGATAATCCTAATCGGTTCTATAACAAAAGAAAAGAAAGGTAAGCTAAACACGTAATGAAAGATTAGACATGGGTCTAATAGAATAACGAGTTGCGTTTAGAGAAGTTCGAATGAAGTCTGGATGGAGAGCCTAACAAAGCAAGATCATCGCAGACAGTGAGAGCATGTCCGACTTGTTGTTTCAGCACGGATCGAAAAAGTTCGAGACTTCTATGGGATGTGAGAATACTCTAGGATGGCCCTCAAGGGTAGGTCTAACGAAGTTGTTACCCTGTGACGGCCCACCCCGCACCAGCCGACATTTCCAATGAAAGTGCGTTGTGCCAATGCCCGACTAGCACAGGACGGTCGCCAAAGAAAGGAATTTGAACTAACAAGGAACCTGTAGAATGTCTCACAGCGCATGGAATAAAATATAATAATAACATACTTGACATAAAGCAGGCAAGACAGTGCATAAACTGAAAACTAAACCATAATCATCATAGCAGCGGAAATCCAAAATACTGCTTATAATCCATTACCATTATTACAACTTCAAAATACTGTCTCTAAAGCAAAAGAAAGGAGAGGTACACTACTAATGCCCAAAGCAGTGACCATCAACAACACAGGGAAAATATATGTAGATAATACGTAGGAGCCACCTGCTCGTCTCCGGATCAGCTACTCGTGCATAATCAGCTAACCTGTCTCTAGTCTGCCTGTTTAAGAGCACCCAGAGTAATAAGAAGAGACATAAAATTCTGGGTTAGACAAAAGTCTGGTATGAGCGATAAGCAGCAAAATAGAATAATAACAGGTATACTAAACCATACCTGAACCTGGACCTGCAACCAAAGAGATAGCACAACATACCATACAATACTCTAAAGTGCCACTAACATATGGTGTAAAGGATACGGGAGTGGGGGTGTGCATGTCATAGTGATGGCAAACAATCAAGCATAGCAACTATCCTCACATCTCCCACTCAGTGCGTAAAGCATACGATATCCACCGCTTTGATCACCCAAATCCTTGTTATGATCACTCTGCCCCATGGAGTCATGGCGACTCCACTGCACTTATCCATAGCCACTAGTCCTCGCTATGTCCACTCTGCCCCATGAAGTCATAACAACTCCACTACACTGGCTCATACCCTTACTACGATCACTCTGCCCCATGAAACCATGATGACTCACTGCACTGATCCGTAGCCAATATCCGCTACTCAATGGTGAATCAAAGCTATAGACGTCGATAACTCCTTAGCACACGTCCCACAGCAAAGCCTAACTCATGAAGTTAACTCGTTGGTTCCCAACTGGATCCTGAGTTCTACTTCCCATTTGGACTACCTTTGCATCTCGAGTTTTGGTCATCATCTTCGGATCGGTTCGACATGCTCCTCCTCACTATGCTTCGGATCGTGCTCCTCGAAGTAGTCCTGCCTGTGATCATCCACATCGAGTCGGGTCGGATTTCCTCACCCAAGTCGGTTCGACTCGGTCCCTCCCTTCTCATGCTCAACATCTCGTTTCATGACAAGCCCTTCGGGTCGGATCGGAGAATACCCAGTGGGTTCGGATCGTGATCAACCGCCCGGTTCGGGTCGTGACGCGCCTCCCTGATCATATCGGCCTCCCTTTAGTTCGAGCTGAGCTTCGGTTCGTGGGACCCATTCGGATCGGGTCGAGTTCTTTCATTTGTTCGGATCGGCTCGTGGACTCCCTCTCATGGCAGTTCGGGTCATGGAGCTCTCCAGGTGAGTGGATCGGTTCGGTGCCTCCGTTCACGAGCGGGTCGGGGTCGGGTAGGGCGATCTGATCCGGTCCGGTTCCTGCATATTTCCTGCCCTTTGCCCAGCGAGCTGTTTACGCCATTCGACGGCGTTTTCGACCAATCTAACACTTCTAGACAATCGCAAAGCATACCATACAGTCATAGCAACTTGCAGAATTGACCACAAACACCAAAACAATATTTTAATAGGTTAAAATGGATCAAACATAACCAAAATCCCATATTTTTCCCTTAAGCATGTTTAAGCAAAACTAATGATAGGATTAGTAAAACTTAACCAAATTAACCAAATTTTCTAGCAGAGGCCTAAAACAATATTTCGAAATTTATAAACATTTTTCCAGAATTTAATCATGTTTAAATTCGTTAATTAACACTAATTACCCTTAATTAACCATAATTAGTGAGGAACTATGCAAATCTTCAATTAGAAAGTGGTTTAGAGGTGTTTTAGATGTTGGAGGCCATTACTAGGGTTCCAAGAATGGAAGTGGCGGCTGAAAAAGTGTCTAAAGAAATGTTTTCTAACCCTAATCAGCCCCTATATACCCCTAATCCTGAAATCCCCCATTGGTTCTAGCTATTAACTACCCAATTAAGCCCAGTTATGCAGTTTTTCACCTTCCAAACATTGTTTCAGCAATATCTCCCAAACGGTGAGTCCGTTTGGCTAATGTGACTACTCTACGGAATTGTAAACCATCATCCAAATCCAATGGAAGTGGTTTCAAGTCAAAACTCCTTACTAATCAAAAGTTATGGCCGAAACAAGATCAGCTAGAGGCAAAATGGTCATTTAAAAATCGACAAAAATCATGAACATGGGAAATGACCCCAATAGACGTATCCCAAAGTTACATGACTATACGACTTCATATGTGAAAAAAATATATTCTACGATCCTTCGATGTGTAGAATGCGGGTCGTTACATCCCCCCCCCCCCTTAAGAAATTTCGTCCCCGAAATTCCTTGACCCAAAACATACAAAGATCTCGCATGCCTACCAATCATTAACAAAACAATAAAGCATACAAAACAACACAACAGCCTATCTTAGCATATGGTTTACTAATAAGGGAGTACTATACCGATATAAAAACCTTACTAGGCAAAGAGTTCTGGATACTTCCTCCTTATGTCCTCCTCTGTTTCCCAAGTACAGTCTTCCTCATCATCACCCCACAGAACTTTGACTAGTCTCACCTCCTTCCTTCGAAGCTGCTTCGTATCATTCCCAACAATATGCATAGGCCTACGATTCCCAACCGCCTCGGGTTCAACCTCGATATCGTCCAACTGATCTGGTGAAATAGCCACACTAGGGTCGTGCACAAACTTCCTTAACTGGGAAACATGAAATACGTTGTAAACTCTGGCCATCTTCTCTGGTAATTTAACTTTATATGCCAAATTCCCAATTTGCTCGAGAACTGGGAATGGACCAACAAATCTTGGTGCTAACTTGCCTCTCCTGCCAAATCGAATCACGCTCTTTAATGGGGAAATCTTGACAAACACCAAGTCGCCAACGGAGAACTTTAAATCCTTTCGCCTCTTATCAGCATAACTCTTCTGCCTATCTTGGGCAGCCTTCATTCGTTGTTGAATGATCTTAACCTTATCTGAAGTTTCTTTTATCACATCTGGTCCAAGCACAAACTTCTCACCGGTTTCTAACCAACATGACGGTGAGTTACACGGTCTTCCGTACAAGGCTTCAAATGGAGCCATACCAATACTGGATTGATAACTGTTATTATATGCAAACTCTACTAGATGTAAATGGTCATCCCATGATCCACCAAAATCCAATATGCAAGCTCTCAAGAGATCTTCTAACACTCGATTCACCCTCTCTATATGACTGTCGGTTTGAGGATGATACACGGTTCTGAGATGTAATTCTGATCCTAACGCCTCTTGTAAGCTCTTCCAAAACCCACTAGTAAACAACGGGTCTCGGACACTCACAATACTTTTAGGTACTCCATGAAATCTCACTACCCATTTCATATATAGCTCAGCTAACTTAGCTGACGTTCTATTCGACTTGACGGGTATAAATCTTGCATTCTTGGTCAATCGGTCCACAATCACCCAAATGCTATCATGGCCCGACCTAGTCCTTGGTAACCCATCAAAGAAATCCATTAAGACTTGTTCCCATTTCCATTCTGGAACTTCTAATGGTTGCAACAAACCACTAGGCTTCTTTTGCTCCGCTTTAACTAGCTGGCAGTTCATGCATTTAGATATAAACTTCCCAACGTCTCTTTTCATCCCTTCCCAGTAGTAGGTCTTCTTCATGTCTCGATACATCTTGTTACCACCGGGGTGTATAGTCAGCTTTGAGTGATGACATTCTCTAAGCACTTCATCTCTGAACCCATTGACATTGGGTACAACTAGTCTTCCATTCTTTCTAAGCCATCCATCTCGATCAAGCCCATACTCGTTCATCTCCTCATCGGTGCCCATCTCTAACGTGGAGATGGTTTTCAATAAGTTAGGATCGTCCCTCTGACTGGAACCAATCCACTCAATCAAAGTGGGTCTGACTGTCAAACTTGCTAATACTTCTGGATCCAATTCACACTTTGGTCTGAAATCATACCCAGCGATGTACTCCAGTTGCTTCGATTCCAGAAACATAGCCCCTAAACTGGCATGTCTCCTACTCAAGGCATCAGCTACTGCATTGCCTTTTCCTGGTGTATATGCGATATCAAAATCATATGAAGCCAAGAATTCTAACCATCTTTGTTGTCGGAGATTTAGATCCTTCTGAGAGAAAAGATACTTTAACGACTTATGGTCAGTAAACAACTCGAATCTTTATCCCAAGAGATAATGTCTCCACATCTTCAACGCGAACACGATCGCTGCCAATTCCAAATCGTAGGTAGGATATCTTTTCTCGTGCGTTTTTAGTTGCCAACTTTCATAAGCTACAACCCTACCTCCTTGCATCAATATAGCACCTAGTCCGGTACCACAGGCATCTTTGTATACCGTCATCTCTTCATTCCCTTTAGGGATGACTAACACTGGTGCACATGTCAACTTTTACTTTAGACTCTTAAATGCATTTCCACACTTTCCGTCCCAGACAAAAGCTTGATTCTTCTTGGTCAACTGAGTTAATGGTGCTGCTATCTTGGAGAAGTCTTGGATGAACTTCCGATGAATCATATAGATATCATCACATCAGAGAAGCACAGTACATGATACAACTTAGTGCATAATGATACATAATCAGTCACCATCGCCTGAGGCGGAATCATACATAAAGAGTACACAAAAGGAATATCAGTCTACATCGCCAATGGCGGAAACATAATGTAGATACAATAATGGCGGAGAAAATCCAAGTCAGCACGGTGTAGTCAAGCCTCGCCATGAGCCAAAAGGTGCGTCAGAAACCTGTAACTAGGCTGCCCGTGTGAAATGAAGGCACCCGAGTTTGCAAGGTGAAACAAACTACGAGTCAGTCATGGGACTGGTATGAGAAATCTACTCAACTTATTAACAACAATAATAAGGCAAATCAAAGGACCACGCCACTTTCGCGGAACGGGTTTACTCCAATGAGTGCTAGTGCATGAAATAAAGTAAATGATTAAATCATCGCAATGCTTTTTATAAAATGAAGCCATTATAAGACTCAGGTCCCATCACACAATGCAACGCAAGCCGGAGGATAGAGTTTTCCCTTATAATAGCCAAAGATGCTTCATACGAATAAAACAAAAGTGTTTGATATTATTACTAGTGCATATATGTTTCAAAAAGCAAATTCAATCATAAATATCAATCCTAGATGGCATGGGTACCATATATCATGTCGCCATACTAGTAATACAATCATATTCGCATATTTCGTATTGGAAATTGGATTCCTTCATGAGTCGAGGCAAGGGGCAAGCTCCTCTCCGTTCGAGACACTCTAGCAAATGTCCAAGGACCCCACTATGATCCTTGGAATCGGCTGGGTCGGTCCTCTCTTACTTTTGAGGATTGGCAATTCCTGAACACACGTTTCCCGGTCTTTACAGACCTATAATCGAGGCGCCTCGCATTCCAACAACCACACAGGTGAAAAGTATATATAATGTCAGGGCTGGTAGGTCACTGACACCACCATAGCTAGAAAGAAACGTCGTGCTCTCCCAGCGGTCCGTCTCCCGTTTTTGACTCATACCGGGGTGTGAGGCTCGCGAATTCACATTATACACAAAGCTACGTCACACAGACCATGCTTTGATCATCACCCACAAGACTTTGCTTTGCAACAGAAGCCTTGATCATATGCCACTCAAGCGTGCCACACAGGCAATCCACTCCATGCGACTGATTTCTGTCAATACATAACCTCTGAGCTCATACGTCTCAGAGAAGGGCGTTAAGCAAGAGAATAAATTCTCCGCCGCCAAACAGATATATATTTAACAGAGATCAATCAACACAGAACAAAATCCAATGTCAGACACACAGTCCATTTACAAGTCCGTTCTGGGTCTGAACGAAACCGGAGGCACCAATTCCTCGCATATCCGTACAATCAACAGTATGTTTGGACGGCTACTACTTCAATTCCTTCATGGTAGCTACTCCAGTCACGAGTATCAGTAGCGCCCATCCATCCAATGTGGAGATCGTCGGTCTTCAGCCGTCTTCGACTTCTCAACGTCGATCGATTATTTGAAATGAGATAAACTCGGCCTTTTCAAATAACCCACGTATATTTAGATTTTCAAATCAATTAATCACATGGTTGGACTATTCAACATTCACATTTCAGTTATTTAGTTATAATTTTCATGTCAAATACATTCAACCATCACATATCAAGCAAACACAACAAAATTGGTTTATTTCCACTCTATATCGTCTATAGTACTTTATAACGATATATCGCCATTTTTATTTAATTTAAAACGGCCATATTTAATTAAACGACGTTTCGGGTCGTGTCGATGCACTGGCGCTGCTTTCCACTAATTTTGTTTTACACATATCTGAAAATCTAACCGTTGGATCTTCACAAATTTTACATCATTAGGAAGGTCATTTCAAAACGAATCCAACGGTTTCAGTTTTGGGAAAATCCGACGGTCGGATCTTCCACACTAGCCATTTGAAGTTATGATTTCAATTTACGAGCTGCAGCGTCGTTATTCGATTTAATTTAATTATATTTATATATATATAAATATAATCATTTCTGGCGTTGTTTTTCTTCAGTTTTGAATTAAACATTCCAGACAATCCAACCGTCGGATCTTCACAAAGTTGGTGCCGTTGGAAAGATATTTCCAAGGCGAACCCAACGGTTGCGGTTTCGGGAAAATCCAATGGTCGGATTTCCCGTATTAGTCGTTTGAAATCACGGTTTCAAAACACGAACTGCACGGCCACGTTTCGTTTTAATTTCATTTATATTTATATATTTATATAAATATAGTTCATTCAAAAATTCCTATATCGTTTCCACTTCAATTATTTCACTAACGCCTTTAAATTTCGGAAAATTTCGCCATAACCTCCTTTGTACGGGAGGGTCTGGGAAAATTCCCAAATAGCCACACGGGCGTCTCATATCAAAAGAAAAAGAAAAAGCCAAGCGGCTAGCCAACAGGCTCATAAAATCGTCACCCAAACAAAGCGGTAAATGTGTACCTATTTGTCGGGCACAAAATTTTATTTCTCTTCTCTAGCCCCTTTTCTTTAACCTGTTCAATAGGTATGCATGTACATATATACAATTTCTAACATTTATCATTTTCCATTCAATTTCATATTTGATTTGCTTTGGTTTAAAAACACCATTCATTCTAATGTTGCATGCATAGGCTAAAATCATATCATTAGCTAGTTAATGTATATTTCAACTCATGCACGTTTATTTGAACAAGTGGCTATTTTTAACACTTCACATTTCAAAGATGATAATTTTGGCGAACTAAAATAGATTTCAACACATGACTATTTTATTTGGTTCTTATGCATGTTAAAAATAATATTTCTTTCACAAATATTTATTTCAACGTCCGCATATCTTTAGCATATCACACATATGATAAAAATGATATTTTTATCACTTAACATATTTATTCGACAAATAGATGTTTCAACACTTCATAGTTTCAATAAAAATGTAATTTTTATTGTTCGATCTTTTTATTCAACACATGAACTTTTCCACTACACACACTTCTCAACAAATGAGTATCTCCACACATGGACATTTTATTTATGTTGTTCATATTAGAAAGATGGGATTTTTATTGTTGAAACTAGTTATATAAGGCGAATATTTTTCATACTTCATATACATATAAAAATGTGATTTTTATTGTTTAAACACTTCATTCATTCACAAATGAATCTAATTTTCACACAACACTTTTCAACACACAAATATTTCCACACATGGATATATTTTCAATATATGACTTTAATTTCAACTCATGAAAATAATTTCAACATATGAAAATAATTCTAACACACAAAGATTATTTAAAATTTCGGCAGCATAACGGCAGGGTAGTTAAAACCGACACCGTCCCTAGTACGGCTCCTCGCTCTACCTTAAAACCTCACGGTTTTTGACAATGGGGATTCATGCATCTAATTCGCACGCAGGCGGCATTTTATTTTTATTTCCACAAATATTTCCAATTCATTTCAATCACCAATGGGTATTTTTCAACCACAACCAAACAATTATTCAACCATTCGTATTTTCATCCAATATTTCACACCAATTCACCACAATAAATATTGTTCATGGTTTGTGGACGAGGGGAGTTTATATATATATATATATATAATATATTTCACTAGCGTTTCAACACATATATCAATTATTCTATGCATGTAAAATTCATACTTCGCTTATATAGCTTACACTACGTATGTACATGAGGTATACAACACGTATGTAATTTATATTTCGCTAATATAAATTATACACGACGTTTTCCATTCAATTTCACGTTAATTTAGATTTCTCACATTGGTTTTCGGAGCACTAAAAATCGATACGATGCCAGAAAAATCCGCGGCTTCTTCTATTGGGTAGAGAGCTTCCTTGCGGTCCCGATGTTTCCTGTTTCATCGAATTTCGTCAACACACCAAAAAGATATGATTTTTCAAAGTGTAAAGGTCAAAGAAAAACTCACTTTCACGAAGCTTCAAAACTAGGTTTACAGTTTTCGCGAAATCAGTGGCACGTGGGGACGATCGGGGGTGCTGACGTGGAAGAGGGAAGAGAGGGCTTCCTGTCGGTGGTGGTTTGGTGGCGTTCGGTGGTCCAGATCGGCGGCGGCGGCGGTGGAAAGGTCGGGACTTTAGGGCGTCGATACGGGCGGCACAGGCGACGAGGGGCGGCGATGGTTAGTCGGATTTGAAGAGGGGGCTGAGGCGCGCCGAGGGGTGGCGGTGGCGAAGGCTGGAAGCGGCTGTAGCGGCGGCGGTGGAGTAGAGAAGGTCAGGAGCGGGTTTCGCGGTTGATCGGGGGGGTTTTCTTTTCTTTCTTTTTAAAAAAAAATTATGAATGGAAAATTCTGATTGGCCGAGGACTATATTAAATTTTTAAATAGTGTTTTCTCAAACGAGCTCCTTTTAAAACCCAATGACTGTCGCCCCTAGCTAAATACCCCCATTCCGGACACAATGGGATATGTTTCGTAGGCCAATTCGACTGTTACAATCAGTTATTTTTCAAATTAAAGTATAAAACATTTAATTTTTAACTTTCAACGTACATTTCAATTTGCCAGGGCCACAAACTGATTCGAAAAATTCTAGAAAAATAAATCTAGCTATGTTTTGATGCTACGGTCCCAACAAAACTAGTTTCGTCGAATTCTGAGGTCGTTTGAAAAATGGCCATTTTCTGGTCGATCCAATTTAACAGAAATTGACCAATCACATTTTCTTTTGCCACGCTCACATACCAGCTTCAAAAATTATGAAATTTGAAACCTAGCAATAGTTTGACATCCCGGACCCAACAAAAGTGGTTTCGTCGAATTCCGAGGTCGTTTGCAAAATATCAATTTTCCAGGGCTATATATTCTATATACCAACCCTTCTGAAAATTCATTCGGCCATAACTTTTGATTCCCGTTATGAAACTTCGATTTTTCAGATTCGTTAGAAAGGTATTAACTAACAGATTTAAATATTTTTGGTTTCGCTAAAATCCGTTATATTTTCCACCCTGCACAGTCAGTCAAAGTTCGAATTCAAATTTTCAAACTGACTCACTATTCCTAATTCACTATTTTATTGAAATATTCTATTTCAATGGTTCAAATTCCTTTGAAATCACCATTTTAAAAATTTTAAATTGGCTCGTATTTTCCGGGTTATTACAATCTCCCCCACTTAAAACTTTTCGTCCTCGAAAAGGAAACAACAGTAAAGTAGGAAATAAAATGTAAATGCAAAGTATTGTAAAGGTACCTTGCACCGGAGTTAGTCAGAGATATCCACTCTGCATTTGGGGTAAGCTTGCTTAATGCTTTCCTCAGTTTCCCAAGTACAGTCTCTAGGATCACTGCTCCACTGCACTTTAACTAAATGAACCTTTTTGCTTCTGAGTTCTCTAGTTTCTTTGCGACCAATCTTTAATGTCTCTCTTCTGAGTGATAATTCTGGAGTTATGTCCACATCCTGTTGCGCTGCTTCTTCTACAACAAGATCTGGATCATGCACATGTCTTCTAAGTTGAGATACATGAAATACATTGTGCACTCCAGGCAACCAATCTGGTAATTGAACCCTATAAGCAAGAGTTCCAATTCGTTCAAGTATAGGAAAGGGACCAATAAATCTCGGTGCCAACTTCCCAGTCTTGCCAAATCTGATTACTCCTCTCATCGGAGAAACCTTCAAATAAACATAATCACCAACAGTAAATGTCAAATCTCTCCTTCTAGAGTCTGCATAACTTTTCTGTCGGCTTTGGGCGGTTTTCAAACGCTTCTTGATGAAGTCCACTTTATCGGATGCTTCTCTAATCATATCGGGTCCTAGTACAAGTCTGTTGCCAGGTTCTACCCAACATGCTGGAGATCTGCAGGGTCTACCATATAATGCTTCAAATGGCGACATTCTCAAACTTGCTTGATAGCTATTGTTATATGAGAACTCTGCCAAATGCAAATGATCTTCCCATGACCCACCAAAATCAATTATACAAGCCCGCAATAAATCTTCCAGAATTCTATTCACCCGCTCAGTTTGGCCATCTGTTTGTGGGTGATAAGCGGTGCTCATATTCAGTTTTGTTCCCAATTCTGTCTGGAAAGCCTCCCAGAACTTGCTAGCAAATAGGGGATCTCTATCACTGACTATGCTGATGGGAATTCCATGCAGCTTAACAATTTCTTTGAAGTATATTTGTGCTAGACTTTGAGCGGTTCTATTGGATCTGACAGGTATAAAATGGGCAGTCTTCGTGAAGCGATCTACGATTACCCAAATGCTGTCATTACCTTTCTTGGTTCGCGGCAAACCATCTATGAAATCCATGGAAATCTGTTCCCATTTCCAACCTGGGACTTCCAACGGTTGCAACAGTCCAGCTAGCTTCTGTTGGTCACTCTTGACCAATTGACAAGTAGGGCATCTGCTAACATACAAAGAAATATCTCTTTTCATTGCCTTCCACCAAAAAGTGCATTTGATATCGTTGTACATTTTACTCACCCCAGGATGGATGCAAAATTTGGATTTATGGCATTCATCTAGCACTTCTCTTATGAGCTCAGGAAGGTTGGGAACACAAATTCTCCCATTCAGCCTCAGAACTCCTTCTTTATTTACTTGAAAGCTTGAGGGTTCTCCTTTCTGGATTCTTTCTTTGATCTTTTGAATGAAATAATCATTCTTATGGAGAGCACATATCTTATCGATCAAGCTAGGTGTAATTATAAGATGGGCAACGATTGCGGTTTTTCTACTAAGTGCATCCGCTACAACGTTAGCCTTCCCCGGCATATACAGGATATCAAGATCATACGCTGCAAGAAATTCTAGCCAACGCTGCTGTCTCAGATTCAGATCTTTCTGGGTATATAAATACTTCAACGATAGATGATCTGTGTACAGTATAAATTTCTCGCCCAATAAATAATGCCTCCAGATTTTCAAGGCAAAAACGATGGCTAGCAACTCAAGATCATGAGTCACATAATTCTTCTCATGCGGTTTCAGTTGGCGGCTTCCATAAGCGACTACTTGGCCTCTCTGCATTAACACTGCACCAAGACCTCTAATAGAAGCATCTGTCCAAACCGTTAAATCCTGATTGCCATCAATAATAGTTAACACTGGAGCGGTGGTCAGCTTCGATTTCAATTCCTGGAAAGCTTCTTCACAGTCGGAAGTCCACTTAAACTTCTCATGTTTCTTTGTGAGCTTCGTTAATGGACCGGATATCTTCGAAAAATCCTTAACGAACTTTCGATAATAACTAGCCAACCCCATAAAACTTCTAACTTCTGTGGGAGTAGTGGGTTGTTTCCAGTCTTAAATCGCTGTTATTTTGCTTGGGTCAACAGAAATTCCTTTCTCTGACACAACATGGCCAAGAAATTTGACTTCTTCTTGCCAGAAGACACATTTAGAGAATTTGGCTTTGAAGACGTTCTTCCTTAGAATCTCCAATACTTGTTCTAAGTGTTTTTCATGCTCGGGTTTTAATTTGGAGTAGATTAAAATATCATCGATAAATACGAGGACAAATTTATTCAGAACTCCCCTGAACACTCTATTCATTAGATCGACAAAGTATGATGGAGCGTTGCATAGGCCAAACGGCATTACTAACCATTCATAAAATATGTCTGGACCTCTGAAAGCTGTCAAAGGAACACAATCTTCTGCTATTCTCAATTGATGAAAACCTGTAGCTAGGTCCATTCGGGAAAATACTTTCGCCCCATTCAATTGGTCTAGCAAATCATCGATGCGGGGTAATGGATATTTGTTTTTAAGCGTCTGTTTGTTGTGGTCTCGGTAATCAACACATAATCTAAGAGTACCGTCTGACTTTGGGACAAACACAACAGCTGCACCCCAATTAGAAAAACTAGGTCTGATTAGACCCTTCCACAACAGTTGACGAGTTTGATCGCCTAATTCTTCTTTTTCTTTCGGAGTCATTCTGCGAATTGGATGCACCACTGGTCTGGCATTGGGAATTAGATCGATTCGGAATTCTATTTCTCTTTGCGGAGGTAAGTTTTCAACTTCTTCAAACACATCCTCATAGTTTCTAACAATCGGAATCTTTTCCATGGAAGTGGGGATAAGTTCTAATGCTGACCAAAATTCTTCTCTATTCGGATTCGAACCATGACAGGGAACCGTAATATATCCAAGCTTCGTTCGAATTTTAACGATTCTTTCCGCACAATTCACTTCGGCTTCGTACTTCGTTAACCAATCCAGCCCTAGAATGATATCGAATTTGGGAAAATCCATAACGATTAAATCAAAAGGAAACTTGTATCGAGAAAAAGAAATAGGTACTTTACAATATGAACCGAGAGTAATAGGACCCCCTATCGGGTTATGAACTTCAACCGATTCTTTGAGCTTTCGCTGTTTTAACTTTAATTTGTGCACTGTGTTTCTAGCAATAAAACTACGCGACGCACCTGTGTCAAACAATACAGAAACAGGAATATTTTTAATGGTAAGGGTACCTCCCAAAACATCAGGTTTACCTGCTCCATCGGAAGCAGCTGGCGGGCTCGACCCGTCATAGACATGAGCTACTGTAGCTTTCTTCAGCAAGGGACAGTCTTTGACCAGATGATTGGTCTTTCGACAATTGAAGCACGAGCGAGGGTTCTGAGAGCCTTGGCTCGAGCCTTGAGAATTCGTCTTCTGTCTCTTCGGAGCTGTGCAGACGTTTGAGTAGTGCCCCGGCTTACCACAATTAAAGCAATTTCCTCTTGGCGGCTTGCCAGTCTGAGGTTTTGAAGATGCTGCTTGGCTTGACTCGCCTTGATTTACAGTAGGCTTGCGCTTATTTCCGTCTTGGCTTCTAGCGCGATCTTGATCCAGATGCCTTTGATCAAGGTCTTCATAGTTGCATGTCATTTCCACCAGTTCGTTGAATTCCAGCTTGACATGGGCCATGGCTCTATCATGATATTGTCGTCTTAGCCCAAGGATAAACCTCTTATTTTTGGATTTCGCAGTGGCGACGAGTTCAGGAGCATAGGGCGACAACAGTGTAAATTTATTCAGATAATCCTGCACGGAAAGATCCCCTTGCTGGAGATTGGCGAAATCATCGTGCATTCTTTCTAGAGCTTGTTCGGGGACATATTTTTCTTTGAAGAGTTCCTTAAATCCATCCCATGTTCTTCCAACTTCTCTATTCCCGGCGGTAAGAGATTCCCACCATAATTCAGCTTGTTCCTGCATAAGCCAGGCGCCCATAATAGCTTTGTCTTCGTCTCCTAGCCTTAGGCCTTCAAGAATTTTCTCGCATGTTTTGAGCCATGCAAGGGCCTCTATTACGGTGCCAGTTCCCGAGAAGGTCTTGCCTCCTAAGTTCTTATATCTCTTAGCTACACGGTCAAGCTCAAAGTATTGAGCTACCGGAGGTTGTATCAAAGGTCCTTCTTGAGCTGGGACTTCTCCCCTTCCTCGGCCTCGGCCGGCACGGCCTCCTCTAGCGGCGGCTGCTCTGGTAGCCATTTTTCAAATTCTGTATAAGCAACGAAAAAGTCAGCTAACAGAAATGATAGTCAACTGCATTTTTAAGTGGAAAATTTTACAGAAAGATAACGATGGACTGATCAATTGTTTTTGCTATTCTGCTCGGCTCATTCTAGGACTTTACTAGTCCTATCTCTAATGAGCGACTCGCCTTAGAATATTACTGATTCTATTTTGACGAAGTGTCTAATGTGTTAGACTAAAGAACTAAGGTTAACCAAAGCTCTAATACCAGCTGTGACGATCCCAAAACCCCGTGACACGGTGTTAAGGATAATCATTGGAATATAACACATTAATCATCATTAGCAGATCACAGATAATAGCATAAACAGAAAATAGGATAATTTACACACATATGACAGCGGAATCATATAGATATCATCACATCAGAGAAGCACAGTACAGGATACAACTTAGTGCATAATGATACATAATCAGTCACCATCGCCTGAGGCGGAATCATACATAAAGAGTACACAAAAGGAATATCAGTCTACATCGCCAAAGGCGGAATCATAATATAGATACAATAATGGCGGAGAAAATCCAAGTCAGCACGGTGTAGTCAAGCCTCGCCATGAGCCAAAAGGTGCGTCAGAACAATGTAACTAGGCTGCCCGTGTGAAATGAGGGCACCCGAGTTTGCAAGGTGAAACAAACTACGAGTCAGTCATGAGACTGGTATGAGAAATCTACTCAACTTATTAACAACAATAATAAGGCAAATCAAAGGACCACGCCACTTTCGCGGAACGGGTTTACTCCAATGAGTGCTAGTGCATGAAATAAAGTAAATGATTAAATCATCGCAATGCTTTTTATAAAATGAAGCCATTATAAGACTCAGGTCCCATCACACAATGCAACGCAAGCCGGAGGATAGAGTTTTCCCTTATAATGGCCAAAGATGCTTCATACGAATAAAACAAAAGTGTTTGATATTATTACTAGTGCATATATGTTTCAAAAAGCAAATTCAATCATAAATATCAATCCTAGATGGCATGGGTACCATATATCATGTCGCCATACTAGTAATACAATCATATTCGCATATTTCGTATTGGAAATTGGATTCCTCCATGAGTCGAGGCAAGGGGCAAGCTCCTCTCCGTTCGAGACACTCTAGCAAATGTCCAAGGACCCCACTATGATCCTTGGAATCGGCATGGTCGGTCCTCTCTTACTTTTGAGGATTGGCAATTCCTGAACACACGTTTCCCGGTCTTTATAGACCTATAATCGAGGTGTCTCGCATTCCAACAACCACACAGGTGAAAAGTATATATAATGTCAGGGCTGGTAGGTCACTGACACCACCATAGCTAGAAAGAAACGTCGTGCTCTCCCAGCGGTCCGTCTCCCGTTTTTGACTCATACCGGGGTGTGAGGCTCGCGAATTCACGTTATACACAAAGCTACGTCACACAGACCATGCTTTGATCATCACCCACAAGACTTTGCTTTGCAACAAAAGCCTTGATCGTATGCCACTCAGGCATGCCACACAGGTAATCCACTCCATGCGACTGATTTCTGTCAATACATAACCTCTGAGCTCGTACGTCTCAGAGAAGGGCGTTAAGCAAGAGAATAAATTCTCCGCTGCCAAACAGATATATATTTAACAGAGATCAATCAACACAGAACAAAATCCAATGTCAGACACACAGTCCATTTACAAGTCCGTTCTGGGTCTGAACGAAACCGGAGGCACCAATTCCTCGCATATCCGTACAATCAACAGTATGTTTGGACGGCTACTACTTCAATTCCTTCATGGTAGCTACTCCAGTCACGAGTATCAGTAGCGCCCATCCATCCAATGTGGAGATCGTCGGTCTTCAGCCGTCTTCGACTCTTCGACTTCTCAACGTCGATCGATTATTTGAAATGAGATAAACTCGGCCTTTTCAAATAACCCACGTATATTTAGATTTTCAAATCAATTAATCACATGGTTGGACTATTCAACATTCACATTTCAGTTACTTTGTTATAATTTTCATGTCAAATACATTCAACCATCACATATCAAGCAAACACAACAAAATTGGTTTATTTCCACTCTATATCGTCTATAGTACTTTATAACGATATATCGCCATTTTTATTTAATTTAAAACGGCCATATTTAATTAAACGACGTTTCGGGTCGTGTCGATGCACTGGGGCTGCTTTCCACTAATTTTGTTTTACACATATCTGAAAATCTAACCGTTGGATCTTCACAAATTTTACATCATTAGGAAGGTCATTTCAAAACGAATCCAACGGTTTCAGTTTTGGGAAAATCCGACGGTCGGATCTTCCACACTAGCCATTTGAAGTTATGATTTCAATTTACGAGCTGCAGCGTCGTTATTCGATTTAATTTAATTATATATATATATATAATCGTTTCTGGCGCTGTTTTTCTTCAGTTTTGAATTAAACATTCCAGACAATCCAACCGTCGGATCTTCACAAAGTTGGTGCCGTTGGAAAGATATTTCCAAGGCGAACCCAACGGTTGCGGTTTCGGGAAAATCCAATGGTCGGATTTCCCGTATTAGTCGTTTGAAATAACGGTTTCAAAACACGAACTGCACGACCACGTTTCGTTTTAATTTCATTTATATTTATATATTTATATAAATATAGTTCATTCAAAAATTCCTATATCGTTTCCACTTCAATTATTTCACTAACGCCTTTAAATTTCGGAAAATTTCGCCATAACCTCCTTTGTACGGGAGGGTCTGGGAAAATTCCCAAATAGCCACACGGGCATCTCATATCAAAAGAAAAAGAAAAAGCCAAGCGGCTAGCCAACAGGCTCATAAAATCATCACCCAAACAAAGCGGTAAATGTGTACCTATTTGTCGGGCACAAAATTTTATTTCTCTTCTCTAGCCCCTTTTCTTTAACCTGTTCAATAGATATGCATGTACATATATACAATTTCTAACATTTATCATTTTCCATTCAATTTCATATTTGATTTGCTTTGGTTTAAAAACACCATTCATTCTAATGTTGCATGCATAGGCTAAAATCATATCATTAGCTAGTTAATGTATATTTCAACTCATGCACGTTTATTTGAACAAGTGGCTATTTTTAACACTTCACATTTCAAAGATGATAATTTTGGCGAACTAAAATAGATTTCAACACATGACTATTTTATTTGGTTCCTATGCATGTTAAAAATAATATTTCTTTCACAAATATTTATTTCAACGTCCGCATATCTTTAGCATATCACACATATGATAAAAATGATATTTTTATCACTTAACATATTTATTCGACAAATAGATGTTTCAACACTTCATAGTTTCAATAAAAATGTAATTTTTATTGTTCGATCTTTTTATTCAACACATGAACTTTTCCACTACACACACTTCTCAACAAATGAGTATCTCCACACATGGACATTTTATTTATGTTGTTCATATTAGAAAGATGGGATTTTTATTGTTGAAACTAGTTATATAAGGCGAATATTTTTCATACTTCATATACATATAAAAATGTGATTTTTATTGTTTAAACACTTCATTCATTCACAAATGAATCTAATTTTCACACAACACTTTTCAACACACAAATATTTCCACATATGGATATATTTTCAATATATGACTTTAATTTCAACGCATGAAAATAATTTCAACATATGAAAATAATTCTAACACACAAAGATTATTTAAAATTTCGGCAGCATAACGGCAGGGTAGTTAAAACCGGCACCGTCCCTAGTACGGCTCCTCGCTCTACCTTAAAACCTCGCGGTTTTTGACAATGGGGATTCATGCATCTAATTCGCACGCAGGCGGCATGTTTATTTTTATTTCCACAAATATTTCCAATTCATTTCAATCACCAATGGGTATTTTTCAACCACAACCAAACAATATCAACCATAAACAATTATTCAACCATTCGTATTTTCATCCAATATTTCACACCAATTCACCACAATAAATATCGTCCATGGTTTGTGGACGAGGGGAGTATATATATATATATAATATATATTTCACTAGCGTTTCAACACATATATCAATTATTCTATGCATGTAAAATTCATACTTCGCTTATATAGCTTACACTACGTATGTACATGAGGTATACAACACGTATGTAATTTATATTTCGCTAATATAAATTATACACGACGTTTTCCATTCAATTTCATGTTAATTTAGATTTCTCATATTGGTTTTCGGAGCACTAAAAATCGATACGATGTCAGAAAAATACGCGGCTTCTTCTATTGGGTAGAGAGCTTCCTTGCGGTCCCGATGTTTCCTGTTTCATCGAATTTCGTCAACACACCAAAAAGATATGATTTTTCAAAGTGTAAAGATCAAAGAAAAACTCACTTTCACGAAGCTTCAAAACTAGGTTTACAGTTTTCGCGAAATCAGTGGCACGTGGGGATGATCGGGGGTGCTGACGTGGAAGAGGGAAGAGAGGGCTTCCTGTCGGTGGTGGTTTGGTGGCGTTCGGTGGTCCAGATCGGCGGCGGCGGCGGTGGAAAGGTCGGGACTTTGGGGCGTCGATACGGGCGGCACAGGCGACGAGGGGCGGCGATGGTTAGTCGGATTTGAAGAAGGGGTTGAGGCGCGCCGAGGGGTGGCGGTGGCGAAGGCTGGAAGCGGCTGTAGCAGCGGCGGTGGAGGAGAGAAGGTCAGGAGCGGGTTTCGAGGTTGATCGGGGGGGTTTTAAATTTATGAATGGAAAATTCTGATTGGCCGAGGACTATATTAAATTTTTAAATAGTGTTTTCTCAAACGAACTCCTTTTAAAACCCAACGACTGTCGCCCCTAGCTAAATACCCCCATTCCGGACACATTGGGATATGTTTCGTAGGCCAATTCGACTGTTACAGTCAGTTATTTTTCAAATTAAAGTATAAAACATTTAATTTTTAACTTTCAACGTACATTTCAATTTGCCAGGGCCACAAACTGATTCGAAAAATTCTAGAAAAATAAATCTAGCTATGTTTTGATGCTACGGTCCCAACAAAACTAGTTTCGTCGAATTCTGAGGTCGTTTGAAAAATGGCCATTTTCTGGTCGATCCAATTTAACAGAAATTGACCAATCACATTTTTTTTTGCCACGCTCACATACCAGCTTCAAAAATTATGAAATTTGAAACCTAGCAATAGTTTGACATCCCGGACCCAACAAAAGTGGTTTCGTCGAATTCCGAGGTCGTTTGCAAAATATCAATTTTCCAGGGCTATATATTTTATATACCAACCCTTCTGAAAATTCATTCGGCCATAACTTTTGATTCCCGTTATGAAACTTCAATTTTTCAGATTCGTTAGAAAGGTATTGACTAACAGATTTAAATATTTTTGGTTTCGCTAAAATCCGTTATATTTTCCACCCTGCACAGTCAGTCAAAGTTCGAATTCAAATTTTCAAACTGACTCACTATTCCTAATTCACTATTTTATTGAAATATTCTATTTCAATGGTTCAAATTCCTTTGAAATCACCATTTTAAAATTTTTAAATTGGCTCGTATTTTCCAGGTTATTACAGATAATACCCAGCTAATCCCAAGAAACTTCTTACGTCTGTTGCATTCTTGGGCGTAGACCAATCCTGTACCGTAGCCACCTTCGTAGGGTCCACGGTAATACCATTCTCTGAAACAACATGGCCCAAGAATCTCACTTCCCTCCTCCAGAAGTGACACTTAGAAAACTTTGCTTTCAATTGGTGTTTTCTCAACACCTCCATCACTATCTTTAATTGTTCCTTTTGTTCTTCCTCTGTCCTCGAATAAACAAGTATATCGTCCATGAACACAAGAACAAACTTATTCAACTGATCTCTGAATACCTATTCATAAGATCCACAAAATATGCTAGTGCATTGGTCAACCCGAATGGCATGACCAACCACTCATAGAATCTAGACGGCGTCCGAAAGGCCGTTTTAGCTATACTCTCAGCTTCCACTCTAAGCTGATGAAAACCTGTCGCGAGATCCAACTAGGAGAACACTCTCGTGCCACTCAACTGATCAAACAAATCATCTATCCGCGGTAGAGGATACTTATTCTTCCTCGTCACCTTATTCAACTCGCGGTAGTCCACACACAAATGAAGGGAACCATCTGCCTTGGTAGCAAACACGACTGGTGCTCCCCACTCGGAGACACTTCTTCTGATAAATCCCTTCTTCAACAGATTGCTTACTTGCACCCCGAGCTCTTGCTACTCCCTTGGTGCCATACGACGAAGTGGCATCACTATAGGTCTGGCATCTTTCACTAAATCAATACGGAATTCAATCTCTCGGTGTGGTGGAAGTCCGGTCACTTCCTCGAAGACGTCCGGATACTGGCCAGCCACGGGCACATATGACAACTCATCATGCAGGATGTCGAGGAAATTTAGAAAACTAGCCATTACCCCATCACTAGGCAGACCACCAAACACTACCCTCCGCCCATCTCCGCTCTAACTGTCACCAAAAACCCCTCACAGTCTACCACTACCCCGTATCTTTGGAGCCAATCAACTCCCAAAATAATGCCAAACCCAGTAAAGCCCAAAACAAAGCAATCACAAACAAACATACATCCATGACTCGATAAGACCACATTACGGCAAATCATACTAAGTCTAGTCGAACCGCCAATCGGGTTCATCACTGCTAAAGGTCTATTGACTATCTCCGGTTCCAATCCCAACCTATCTACCAGGTCACTAGATATGAAGGAACGGGAAGCTCCGGTATCAAACAATATTCGAACAGGAACATCATAAACAGAAAGCATACCTTTAATAACAACATTCTTGTAATAACCCGGAAATCTGGGCCAGTTTAAAATTTTTATTTTGGCAATTTTAGCGAATTTTGATTATTTAAAATGAATTATTTTAAATAATATTGACGAGAAATTTATTTAGAATATAATTCGATCGTATATATTATATACGTCGTCGTTAGAATATAAATAATTATATATAATTATAAAAGGAATTGAAAATGGCGCGGTAGTTCGATAATTCGATTTCAAACTTCAATTGAATGTACCGGGTGCAAAACAATCCGGATTTTAGCGAAACCAAAAACATTAGGATCTAATTGATAATATCTTTCCAACGAATTCGAAAAATCAAGATTCCATAGCGGGAATCAAAAGATATGTCCAGTTGAAAATTCTGAATAGTCGCTATGGAATTCAGGCCCTTAAAAATGGGAATTTTGCAAACGACCTCGGATTTCGATGAAACCACTTCTGTTGGGTCCGCGATGTTAAATTATTGCTAGGTTTCAAATTTCATAATTTTTCGAATCAATATGTGAGCGTGGCAAAGGAAAACGCGTTTGACCAGTTTCAGTTGATTTTAATCGACTGGAAAATGGCCATTTTTCTAACGGTCTCAGAATTCGACGAAATTAGTTTTGTTAGGACCGTATCGTCGATACGAAGCTAGAAATAATTTTTCTGTAATTTTCTGAGTTAGTATGTGGCCCCGGTAATTTGAAATGTACGTTTAAAATTCAATATAGAGATTTAAATATAATTTAACGGAAACTGATTGTAACAGCCGAATCAGCTTACGATGCATATCCCATTGTGTTCGGAATGGGGGTGAAACGCTATAGACGACAGGCGGTGGGCCTCGTTTTGAGGTCGAAAATAAAAGTTGCTTTTTGGTGAAAAATAAAATAATAATATATTATATATAAAAGGGGCGTTAACCCTAGGTTTCTTCACAATCCAAATCGAGCCCCAAACTTCAAAGAAAACTCGACTTCCTCAGACCCGTCCACCGTTGACCTCCCTCACCGTCGCCTCTCCATCGTCGACCCTGGCCTAACCTCCTCCTCGTCGATCCCTTCGCCCCTCCACCTTCTTCCCCGTCACGAAACCCCAAGTGGCCATCGCGAGACCAACACGAACCCGCCACTGTCAGCCCTTCGCCCGAATCAAGCCACCGCAAACCGCTCCTCCCCTTCAGTCGCTTCCTCCCTCCACCTTTCAACTCGAAGCCCCACATCCTAAAACCACCGCAGGCCACCAACCGCCGGAACCACCTCCCCGCCACCTCGGACGCTTGCGAACCATCACCCCCCCCCCCTCGATTTCTATAGTGAGTATTTTATTTATTTATTTGTTTATCTATTTTCTATATATAAATATAAAAACTGAATTTTGTACATGTATAAAACTGATTTTTTATATGTATAAAAACTGATTTTCGTTCATATAAAAACTGATTTTTGTTCACATAAAAACTGATTTTTACTTGGTGATAAAGCTATGATTTTTCTTACATGAACACAAGCAAAAAGATTAGATTTTTTCTTTATAGAAAAGTCGAGATTTTGAAATTAGAAAAGTTGAGATTTTTAAAACTATATAGTTATGATTTTTAGAAACAAAAAGCTAGGATCTTTAACGCTATGAAGCTATGATTTTTATATTAGTGGTAGCGCTATAAAAATATAATTTTTATATAGTGTAGATAATAAAAATATGAATTTTATATATATAGTAGCATAGTAAAAATGTGATTTTTATATATTGAACATCGAAGTAAAAATGTGATTTTTATATATTGAACATCGAAGTAAAAATATGATTTTTATATATCGAATAGCGAAGTAAAAATTCGATTTTTATATATGTAGTGACTACGGGCGAAGAAAGTGATAAGAGATGAGAACAGTGAAGATTTCCTGCATTAGAAGTGCCGTGGAGTTAGGATAGCTATTGGTGAGAACTTCTCACCTTTCAATTTAATTTTTCTAGTTATATATATATATATACTAGGATGCAGACGGTGTTTAGTAGCACCCGACACCCGTCATCCACAGACCATGGATGGCTTGTTTGTTTAATTGTTTGGTTGTGTAGTTGGTTAGATTATTTGGTTTGAATTGAATTGTTTGGTGAAATGAAATTGATTTGATTGATGTGTGAATGGCGTGGGCCTTCACTAGACCGGGGATAAGGCTAGGCCTCGTCCCGTTTCTAGTATCGTGCCGTTATGCCGCCGAAATTTTCTAAAATAAGTTAGAAAAATAAAAATATCATTTTATTTAAAGAATGAAATGAATAGAAATTCATATGTTAAAATAAAATGTTTTATCGCTAAAAATATATTTTTTAACGTGAATAAGAATATAGTGAATGTGAATAAATAAAATATTCATTTACAAACCGGACGGTTTGTTTATGTACACCGATTTGAAGGACATTGATTGGGATGATAAATTTCACACATCGCCCAACTGCACAAATAAAATCTGTGTTTGATTGTTTGAAACCCCACACGGGTGTTGGGATGAAATTTGAAGTTCACTCATCCTGATTGATTAAATATGTCGATCGATTGATTGACAGGCTGTTATAAGCGTTATATATCTATATTTGATGCTTATACAGTGTAGTGCACTTTGGTTGATGGTTGATTATTTTTCAATGCTATTATATGCGTGTGATGTATGAAAATCCATATAATTAATTTTATATGGTGATTGATTGTGCCTCATTCCAATTTAGAAAATAAAGATTTATATAAAATAAAGGTTCATGTGTTGACTGTACTCATCCGTTGAGATTAGTCATGTGTTGAACGAAATATTTTAATAATAAAATTTACATCTTTATCAATATAAAATAAAGGTTCATGTGTTGACTGTACTCATCCGTTGAGATTAGTCATGTGTTGAACGAAATATTTTGATATTAACAAATATTTTGGTAATAGGAATATTTGAAAACGAAATATTTGAAAATAGAAATATATGAAGCCGTGTTGATTAGATTGACGCCATTTTGACGTGAACGATATTTGTATCGATTTTATTCATTTTAAAACGAATATTGAAAAGTGATTTCGAAATCGAATATTTTAAAATGAAATTTGAATTTGAATCAAATAAGAAACCACTTTGAAATGAATTGAATATAAAAACGAATTCGAATTGAATTTAAAATGAATTCGAATTGAATTTAAAACGAAGTGAAATGAATTCAAATTGAATTGAAACTTGAGTTGAATAGAAATGAATTTTAAACCGAATTTTTAAGGAAAGATTCAACTTTGATTTGAATTTGAAATGGAAGTTGAAAATGTTTTTGAAACGATTTCAAAACTATTTATAAAATTCGTTTTAAATAGAAATCGACGATATATATATTATATATATAATAGAATGGCCTGAATAGAACGCGCCGCGCCGCGGCAGTTCGTGAATTTCGACCATTTATTTCAAACGGACATTACGGGAGATCCGACCGTCGGATTCTCCTAAAACCGGAACCGTTGGGTTCGTATCGAAAAGAGCTTTCTAACGAATATTAGAAATTAGAAATCTAACGGTTGGATTTGGAATTATGTCCAAATCAAATTTGAAAAAGGTCGCTGTAAGTGCAGTTCGATGGCCATTGGTGGAAATCGACTGTACGGGCCTTGATAAAATTATTAAAAATAGTAATAATTTGTGTAAAATCATAAGAAATGATTTAGCAAGAATTGGGATGAAAAACTCCATATTTGAAAAGATAAAAATAGATTTTTATCGAAATGAACTAGTTTTGAACTAGAATTATAATTCTATTTATTTTTAAGTAAATAAATTGAATTTGAAAAGGGTTTTAAAAATAACCAGAATTTCCAATGATTGCATTGGAGTGGATTTGAATCGAAATTGTCTTCGGAATATTTCGATGTTGGAATTCGTGATTATACGGATGTTGTTATGGAAATTTGAAAGATATATATATTTATATCGTTATTTCCAATACGACATTTGTTAGTCGTAGAATTTGATATTGAATATAAGCCGATATATTTTCTATTCAGAGCCTTGTATTGAATATCAAATGTGATTTGGGTTTGTCGTGAATGGTGTCTTCATTAACACTGTTCTTGAACCCAGTTGAGAAAAGATTAAATCTTTTTATTTAGATTTAATGAAGTGTACCAATTAAACAATATTTAATTGGAATTGAATTGATATTGATTCTTGGGTTTATCGTGAATGGTGTTTTTAAATAACACTCGTTCTTTAACCCGATAATTAATGGAAATGTGATTTTGGGTTTATCGTGAACCGTGTTTTAAATGACACTGATTCTTTAACCTAGTCACAGATTAAAACTAAGTGGAGTTTTAATGAATCTTTAATTAGATTGAAAAGATCGAGAATGGAGTATCACTAGTTTTACTCCAGGCGATAGTTAAATCTTTAATTAGATTTAAACGTGAAATGGTAATTGAATTTACCGATAAAACCGTGGTGTTAGATATGAAGTATGACCAGTTTTACTTCATGGGATGAATAGGTTGGGATTAGGAAATTAAAACAAATGATTACTTCGGTAAGGTCCGCTAATCCCGACTAGTTTGAATTGATATTCATAAATAGATTAAAGAATAAATTCAAGAAATTTATCTTGGATAAAATTAATGGGAACCTTTCCCTATGAATGTGAAATTTAGAAACTAACTGTCGGTTAGCCAAGCAGAATGGTTTTCTGGATATTGATCTGATGTTGGTTTCGGCCTTCGGGGTTAATATTTGGGGAATTATTCTCTTGATTAATTTACGGTTAGTGACTAATGAATTGGAATGAGGCGTATGTTGTGTTTGTGTAACACTTATTTAAAATATACGCGAGTTATTCGGAAAGACCGGGTTTATCCCATTCTGAATAACTGATACGACGATAAGTCGAAGATGAAGACGATGGTCGAAGACCGGAGGTCTTCACGTCGTTTGGGTGATTACTGATGATCTTGATTGGGCTGTACACCCAAAAAGATGGAAACAGTTGGTGATCGTCCAGACGTACTTGGAGATCGATGGATTTGCGGGGTACTAGGTGCCTCCGGTTTCGTTCAGCCCCAGAACGGACTTGTAAATGGACTGTGTGTCTGACATTGGATTTTAGTCCGTGTGATTGATCTCTATTAAATATATATCGGTTTGGCGACGGAGAATTTATTCTCTTGCTTAACGCCCTTCTCTGAGACGTACGAGCTCAGGGGTTATATATTGATGGATATCAATCGCATGGAGTGAATTACCTGTGTGGCATGCCTAAGTGGCAAATGATCAAGGCTTCTGTTGAAAAGCAAAGTCTTGTGTTTGATGATCAAAGCAAGGCCTGTGTGGCATAGCTTTGTGTAGCGTTGATTCGCGAGCCTCACACCCCGGTTGTGAACCAAAAACGGGAGACGGACCTCAGGGAGGGCATGCGTTTCTTTCTAGCTAGGGTGGTGTCAGTGACCTACCAGCCCTGACATTTATATACTTTTCACCTGTGTGGTTGTTGCTGTTGCGAGGCGCCTCGGTTTGATCGGACGATCCGGGTCCGATGGAGTCATTCGTTGGCTCATTTACGCCCCCAAAGGGCGGGGGAACGCATGTTCAGGCATTTTAATCCACATCGGTGGACCGGCCCTGACGATCCAAGGGTCACTCGAGCTCTGATCCTGAGGGGCGGGCTAGAGCGTCTCGAATCGGTTGAGGACTATCTTTTGCCTCGGTTCATAGATGGAAATCCAATTTCCAAATACTTGACATTTGCGGTTTTATTTGTAGAGCCTAGTATGGCGACATGATATATGGTACCCATGCCGCCTATGATTGATACTTATGATTTGAAGTTGTTTTATACACTATGCACTTATAATAGTATCAAATGATTTGTTTTAAATGTATCAAGCATTCTTTGGCTGTTATAAGGGAAAACCCTATCCCCCGGCTTGCGTTGCATTGTGTGATAGGACCTGGGTCTTATAACAGCTTCATTTTTCTTTATTTAGCATTGCGCTGTTTGTTTTATGCACTGGTATTCTTGGGAGGAAACCCGTTCCGTGTTATACGGCGTGGTCCCTTGATTTACCGAACATTAAAAATAAAGAATAATAACTGTTTTAGTTCTCACACCAGTCACATGACTGACCTGGAGTTTATTGTTTTGACCTAAACTCTGGGTGCCCCTATTTTGACACGGGCAGCTAGTAGTTTTGGTTTTGCAGATTTATATTCACAGGATCCTGGTTTACAGCTGGAACGATATCCGGAAAGCTTTGTATCCGTATATCTCTTCTAGTTGTGTATTGTATTATTTTCCGCTGCGATGTATTTAAATGTAATTTAAATCTCTGATATTTCTGTGTAATATTCATTTATACTCTGTATATTCTTGTAATCTGATGCATTGTTGTAATATACAATGAAATGTTCTTTTGTATGCGTTCTGTTTTGTCCTGTTCTCAAACGATAGGGCGTTTCGAACGGTCTGGGTCGGTTTAGCGACTGGTTCGGACCGAGCGAAATTCCTTGCCGTTACAGTTGGTATTAGAGCTTTGGTTTATAAAGCTTAGAGAACAAGACACATTAGAACCGTACGAAAGAATTCATCAGATATTGGATTAGTAATATCCAACGAGAATGACTCGTTAGAGATGGGATCAGTAGTATCCTAGAACGAGTGTGAAGGGTATATTTTTAAAATGAAAACAATTTTTATTTTGAAAATTTAAATCGTTGTATACGTATTAGCATATTTATTTTATGTTGATTAGGACAGTCCAGTATATAAAGATTTTGCATATACGCCTTGCAAACGTGTATTTGAAGTTTTAATATACTGGATAGATATAGAATTACACTCTAGTCGCCCGGGGGTGATTCTGATGATTGATCGATCATCATCCGAATTTATGTTCGAGTGACGAAAGTGGACTCTCTATATATTTCCTATTGACTGGTGTGAGAACCAAAATTAGATAAGGCTTATTGTTGTAATTTGGCATCAAAAACAGGATTTTTGTATATGTATCAAAATTATGAATGTGAAACTCTAATTCACTAATTGATTGATGTTTGTGTTGTTTGTTTAATTGTTTGATAATTTTGAACCATTATGCCTAATTGAATCAAATATTGAATTATATTGAAATTGGTCGCATTTGCTTGCATATACATATACTTACATTGAACAGGTCATAGCAAGGAGGCTAGAGCCGAAGAATAAATTTTGTTTGCCCGACAAATAGGTACATGTTTACTACATAATTTACTGTTTTGTTTGGGTGATGATGATTTTATGAGCCTATTGGCTAGCCGCTTGGCGTTTTCTTTTTCTTTTTGAGATTAGAAGGACCGGGGAAGCTATTTGAAATTTCCCGATGCTCCCATTGCAGGGGAGGTTATGGCGAAATTTTTCGAAAATTTAGGGTGTTAGCCAAATTTTTGAAATTTTTGAAAATTCTCAGAAACTGAAAAGTTGGAGAATGGAAGCCGGATCGAACATAGAGTTGATTAATCAAACCACTTTCGACTTTGTTCCTTTTCGGGAACGAAAAGTTTTAAGTGGGGGAGATTGTAATAACCCGGAAATCTGGGCCAGTTTAAAAATTTTATTTTGTCAATTTTAGCGAATTTTGATTATTTAAAATGAATTATTTTAAATAATATTGACGAGAAATTTATTTAGAATATAATTCGATCGTATATATTATATACGTCGCCGTTAGAATATAAATAATTATATATAATTATAAAAGGAATTGAAAATGGCGCGGTAGTTCGATAATTCGATTTCAAACTTCAATTGAATGTACCGGGTGCAAAACAATCCGGATTTTAGCGAAACCAAAAACATTAGGATCTAATTGATAATATCTTTCCAACGAATTCGAAAAATCAAGATTCTATAGCGGGAATCAAAAGATATGTCCAGTTGAAAATTCTGAATAGTCGCTATGGAATTCAGGCCCTTAAAAATGGGAATTTTGCAAACGACCTCGGATTTCGATGAAACCACTTCTGTTGGGTCCGCGATGTTAAATTATTGCTAGGTTTCAAATTTCATAATTTTTCGAATCAATATGTGAGCGTGGCAAAGGAAAACGCGTTTGACCAGTTTCAGTTGATTTTAATCGACTGGAAAATGGCCATTTTTCTAACGGTCTCAGAATTCGACGAAATTAGTTTTGTTAGGACCGTATCGTCGATACGAAGCTAGAAATAATTTTTCTGTAATTTTCTGAGTTAGTATGTGGCCCCGGTAATTTGAAATGTACGTTTAAAATTCAATATAGAGATTTAAATGTAAATTTAACGGAAACTGATTGTAACAGCCGAATCAGCTTACGATGCATATCCCATTGTGTTCGGAATGGGGGTGAAACGCTATGGACGACAGGCGGTGGGCCTCGTTTTGAGGTCGAAAATAAAAGTTGCTTTTTGGTGAAAAATAAAATAAAATAATAATATATTATATATAAAAGGGGCGTTAACCTTAGGTTTCTTCACAATCCAAATCGAGCCCCAAACTTCAAAGAAAACCCGATTCCTCAGACCCGTCCACCGTTGACCTCCCTCACCGTCGCCTCTCCATCGTCGACCCTGGCCTAACCTCCTCCTCGTCGATCCCTTCGCCCCTCCACCTTCTTCCCCGTCACGAAACCCCAAGTGGCCATCGCGAGACCAACACGAACCCGCCACTGTCAGCCCTTCGCCCGAATCAAGCCACCGCAAACCGCTCCTCCCCTTCAGTCGCTTCCTCCCTCCACCCTTCAACTCGAAGCCACACATCCTAAAACCACCGCAGGCCACCAACCGCCGGAACCACCTCCCCGCCACCTCGGACGCTTGCGAACCATCCCCCCCTCGATTTCTACAGTGAGTATTTTATTTATTTATTTGTTTATCTATTTTCTATATATAAATATAAAAACTGAATTTTGTACATGTATAAAACTGATTTTTTATATGTATAAAAACTGATTTTCGTTCATATAAAAACTGATTTTTGTTCACATAAAAACTGATTTTTACTTGGTGATAAAGCTATGATTTTTCTTGCATGAACACAAGCAAAAAGATTAGATTTTTTCTTTATAGAAAAGTTGAGATTTTGAAATTAGAAAAGTTGAGATTTTTAAAACTATATAGTTATGATTTTTAGAAACAAAAAGCTAGGATCTTTAACGCTATGAAGCTATGATTTTTATATTAGTGGTAGCGCTATAAAAATATAATTTTTATATAGTGTAGATAATAAAAATATGAATTTTATATATATAGTAGCATAGTAAAAATGTGATTTTTATATATTTAACATCGAAGTAAAAATGTGATTTTTATATATTGAACATCGAAGTAAAAATATGATTTTTATATATCGAATAGCGAAGTAAAAATTCAATTTTTATATATGTAGTGGCTACGAGCGAAGAAAGTGATAAGAGACGAGAACAGTGAAGATTTCCTGCATTAGAAGTGCCGTGGAGTTTGGATAGCTATTGGTGAGAACTTCTCACCTTTCAATTTAATTTTTCTAGTTATATATATATATATATATATATATACTAGGATGCAGACGGTGTTTAGTAGCACCCGACACCCGTCATCCACAGACCATGGATGGCTTGTTTGTTTAATTGTTTGGTTGTGTAGTTGGTTAGATTATTTGGTTTGAATTGAATTGTTTGGTGAAATGAAATTGATTTGATTGATGTGTGAATGGCGTGGGCCTTCACTAGACCGGGGATAAGGCTAGGCCTCGTCCCGTTTCTAGTATCGTGCCGTTATGCCGCCGAAATTTTCTAAAATAAGTTAGAAAAATAAAAATATCATTTTATTTAAAGAATGAAATGAATAGAAATTCATATGTTAAAATAAAATGTTTTATCGCTAAAAATATATTTTTTAACGTGAATAAGAATATAGTGAATGTGAATAAATAAAATATTCATTTACAAACCAGACGGTTTGTTTATGTACACCGATTTGAAGGACATTGATTGGGACGATAAATTTCACACATCGCCCAACTGCACAAATAAAATCTGTGTTTGATTGTTTGAAACCCCACATGGGTGTTGGGATGAAATTTGAAGTTCACTCATCCTGATTGATTAAATATGTCGATCGATTGATTGACAGGCTGTTATAAGCGTTATATATCTATATTTGATGCTTATACAGTGTAGTGCACTTTGGTTGATGGTTGATTATTTTTCAATGCTATTATATGCGTGTGATGTATGAAAATCCATATAATTAATTTTATATGGTGATTGATTGGGCCTCATTCCAATTTAGAAAATAAAGATTTATATAAAATAAAGGTTCATGTGTTGACTGTACTCATCCGTTGAGATTAGTCATGTGTTGAACGAAATATTTTAATAATAAAATTTACATCTTTATCAATATAAAAGGTTCATGTGTTGACTGTACTCATCCGTTGAGATTAGTCATGTGTTGAACGAAATATTTTGATATTAACAAATATTTTGGTAATAGGAATATTTGAAAATGAAATATTTGAAAATAGAAATATATGAAGCCGTGTTGATTAGATTGACGCCATTTTGACGTGAACGATATTTGTATCGATTTTATTCATTTTAAAACGAATATTGAAAAGTGATTTCGAAATCGAATATTTTAAAATGAAATTTGAATTTGAATCAAATAAGAAACCACTTTGAAATGAATTGAATATAAAAACGAATTCGAATTGAATTTAAAACGAATTCGAATTGAATTTAAAACGAAGTGAAATGAATTCAAATTGAATTGAAACTTGAGTTGAATAGAAATGAATTTTAAACCGAATTTATAAGGAAAGATTCAACTTTGATTTGAATTTGAAATGGAAGTTGAAAATGTTTTTGAAACGAATTCAAAACTATTTATAAAATTCGTTTTAAATATAAATCGATGATATATATATTATATATATAATAGAATGGCCTGAATAGAACGCGCCGCGCCGCGGCAGTTCGTGAATTTCGACCATTTATTTCAAACGGACATTACGGGAGATCCGACCGTTGGATTCTCCTAAAACCGGAACCGTTTGGTTCGTATCGAAAAGAGCTTTCTAACGAATATTAGAAATTAGAAATCTAACGGTTGGATTTGGAATTATGTCCAAATCAAATTTGAAAAAGGTCGTTGTAAGTGCAGTTCGATGGCCATTGGTGGAAATCGACTGTACGGGCCTTGATAAAATTATTAAAAATAGTAATAATTTGTGTAAAATCATAAGAAATGATTTAGAAAGAATTGGGATGAAAAACTCCATATTTGAAAAGATAAAAATAGATTTTTATCGAAATGAACTAGTTTTGAACTAGAATTATAATACTATTTATTTTTTAAGTAAATAAATTGAATTTGAAAAGGGTTTTAAAAATAACCAGAATTTCCAATGATTGCATTGGAGTGGATTTGAATCGAAATTGTCTTCGGAATATTTCGATGTTGGAATTCGTGATTATACGGATGTTGTTATGGAAATTTGAAAGATATATATATTTATATCGTTATTTCCAATACGACATTTGTTAGTCGTAGAATTTGATATTGAATATAAGCCGATATATTTTCTATTCAGAGCCTTGTATTGAATATCAAATGTGATTTGGGTTTGTCGTGAATGGTGTCTTCATTAACACTGTTCTTGAACCCAGTTGAGAAAAGATTAAATCTTTTTATTTAGATTTAATGAAGTGTACCAATTAAACAATATTTAATTGGAATTGAATTGATATTGATTCTTGGGTTTATCGTGAATGGTGTTTTTAAATAACACTCGTTCTTTAACCCGATAATTAATGGAAATGTGATTTTGGGTTTATCGTGAACCGTGTTTTAAATGACACTGATTCTTTAACCCAGTCACAGATTAAAACTAAGTGGAGTTTTAATGAATCTTTAATTAGATTGAAAAGATCGAGAATGGAGTATCACTAGTTTTACTCCAGGCGATAGTTAAATCTTTAATTAGATTTAAACGTGAATTGGTAATTGAATTTACTGATAACACCGTGGTGTTAGATATGAAGTATGACCAGTTTTACTTCATGGGATGAATAGGTTGGGATTGGGAAATTAAAACAAATGATTACTTCGGTAAGGTCTGCTAATCCCGACTAGTTTGAATTGATATTCAAAAATAGATTAAAGAATAAATTCAAGAAATTTATCTTGGTTAAAATTAATGGGAACCTTTCCCTATGAATGTGAAATTTAGAAACTAACTGTCGGTTAGCCAAGCAGAATGGTTTTCTGGATATTGATCTGATGTTGGTTTCGGCCTTCGGGGTTAATATTTGGGGAATTATTCTCTTGATTAATTTACGGTTAGTGACTAATGAATTGGAATGAGGCGTATGTTGTGTTTGTGTAACACTTATTTAAAATATACGCGAGTTATTCGGAAAGACCGGGTTTATCCCATTCTGAATAACTGATACGACGATAAGTCGAAGATGAAGACGATGGTCGAAGACCGGAGGTCTTCACGTCGTTTGGGTGATTACTGATGATCTTGATTGGGCTGTACACCCAAAAAGATGGAAACAGTTGGTGATCGTCCAGACGTACTTGGAGATCGATGGATTTGCGGGGTACTAGGTGCCTCCGGTTTCGTTCAGCCCCAGAATGGACTTGTAAATGGACTGTGTGTCTGACATTGGATTTTAGTCCGTGTGATTGATCTCTATTAAATATATATCGGTTTGGCGGCGGAGAATTTATTCTCTTGCTTAACGCCCTTCTCTGAGACGTACGAGCTCAGGGTTTATATATTGATGGATATCAATCGCATGGAGTGAATTGCCTGTGTGGCATGCCTAAGTGGCAAATGATCAAGGCTTCTGTTGAAAAGCAAAGTCTTGTGGTTGATGATCAAAGCAAGGCCTGTGTGGCATAGCTTTGTGTAGCGTTGATTCGCGAGCCTCACACCCCGGTTGTGAACCAAAAACGGGAGACGGACCTCAGGGAGGGCATGCGTTTCTTTCTAGCTAGGGTGGTGTCAGTGACCTACCAGCCCTGACATTTATATACTTTTCACCTTTGTGGTTGTTGCTGTTGCGAGGCGCCTCGGTTTGATCGGACGATCCGGGTCCGATGGAGTCATTCGTTGGCTCATTTACGCCCCAAAGGGCGGGGGAACGCATGTTCAGGCATTTTAATCCACATCGGTGGACCGGCCCTGACGATCCAAGGGTCACTCGAGCTCTGATCCTGAGGGGCGGGCTAGAGCGTCTCGAATCGGTTGAGGACTATCTTTTGCCTCGGTTCATAGATGGAAATCCAATTTCCAAATACGTGACATTTGCGGTTTTATTTGTAGAGCCTAGTATGGCGACATGATATATGGTACCCATGCCGCCTATGATTGATACTTATGATTTGAAGTTGTTTTATACACTATGCACTTATAATAGTATCAAATGATTTGTTTTAAACGTATCAAGCATTCTTTGGCTGTTATAAGGGAAAACCCTATCCCCCGGCTTGCGTTGCATTGTGTGATAGGACCTGGGTCTTATAACAGCTTCATTTTTCTTTATTTAGCATTGCGCTGTTTGTTTTATGCACTGGTATTCTTGGGAGGAAACCCGTTCCGTGTTATACGACGTGGTCCCTTGATTTACCGAACTTTAAAAATAAAGAATAATAACTGTTTTAGTTCTCACACCAGTCACATGATTAACCTGGAGTTTATTGTTTTGACCTAAACTCTTGGTGCCCCTATTTTGACACGGGCAGCTAGTAGTTTTGGTTTTGCAGATTTATATTCACAGGATCCTGGTTTACAGCTGGAACGATATCCAGAAAGCTTTGTATCCGTATATCTCTTCTAGTTGTGTATTGTATTATTTTCCGCTGCGATGTATTTAAATGTAATTTAAATCTCTGATATTTCTGTGTAATATTCATTTATACTCTGTATATTCTTGTAATCTGATGCATTGTTGTAATATACAATGAAATGTTCTTTTGTATGCGTTCTGTTTTGTCCTGTTCTCAAACGATAGGGCGTTTCGAACGGTCTGGGTCGGTTTAGCGACTGGTTCGGACCGAGCGAAATTCCTTGCCGTTACAATTCTTTCCTTTCTCCGCCGCGGTTGGGGCATTCGACGAATATGGAACAGCATTGATAGCGTATGCTTTCACAATCTGCTTTTCTTTAGGGGTTTGCGGACACTTATCCTTGTGATGTCCCACTTGGCCACAGTTGAAGCACTTCCTATCCGCTGGCTTGGCTCGACATTCTTTGGCATAGTGGCCCTTCTTACCACAGCTGAAGCACTCAACATCTTTCTTATTCTTTTTCTTCTGGCCATCCTTGGTCTAATTCTGCTTTCTCTTATTGAGAACCATTCTTGCCTCCACCACTTGCTTGTGGCTTTGGCTCCTCTACAGATCCAACCTCAGTTTTCGTCTTAGGGTAAAGACTCTCTGACCTCAAAGCTTTCCCCACAATCGATTCAAACGTCTCATTGACATGGTTAATAAGCCTTTCCCCCAAGTACTGATTTAAGCCTGTTATGAACTTTTCATTTTTCTTATCGGCAGTATCAATAAGGGATAATCCATATTTCGATAGAGTATCGAACTCTACAATGTACTCCGAGACTACCCTACAATTCTGCTTAAACTGTAGAAATTTTCTAAACAATTCTGACTTCTGAGCACCTGGGATAAACTTATCACTGAATCGGGCCTTAAACTTATCCCATGTAACTTGATCCTCTAGAGTAGCCGCCTTAATAGCATTCCACCAATTCATTGCCCGTCTGTGCAGCTGACGGGATGCTAACTTCCTCTTCATCGCATCCTCGATACCCAAGTCTTCGAAGATACACTCACAGCTGTCCAACCAATCCTGAACTTCTGTAGCCGATTCCGTTCTGTGGAACGGCTTCCCACCAAGACTAGTGTAATCCTTGCATAGCTTGGCGAAATCGGCCCTAGGCGCCTGCACTGCTGCACCACCACCATTTGCAGCATTGGGAACTGCTCCTTGCACATTTCTAAGCATCTCTCTCATGAAGTCAGTGAACATCGTCCTCATATCAGGAGCATTCCCATTATTAGCTCCTCTACTGATACCCCTAGTATATCGGCTCATCGTTCAATTTGTAAGGAGAAAACGATTAACCAACTCTTCAGTGGTGCTAGTGCAATACGACTTCATTCTTAAATATACTAATAGTATATATATATATAGCTTTTGAAAACCAAAATATAACAAATACGCGCTCTCATATACGTACTGTCTCTCCCTGGTGACTTTCCCTAGGTTAACTATGCAACCTGGCTCTGATACCAAATGTGACGGCCTGCCCCGCACCAGCCGACATTTCCAATGAAAGTGCGTTGTGCCAATGCCCGACTAGCACAGGACAGTCGCCAAAGAAAGGAAAAGAAAGGAATTTGAACTAACAAGGAACCTGTAGAATGTCTCACATCGCATGGAATAAAATATAATAATAACATACTTGACATAAAACAGGCGAGAAAGTGCATAAACCGAAAACTAAACCATAATCATCATAGTAGTGGAAATCAAAAATACAGCTTATGATCCATAACCATTATTACAACTTCAAAATACTGTCTCTAAAGCAAAAGAAAGGAGAGGTACACTACTAATGCCCAAAGCAGTGACCATCAACAACACAGGGAGAACATATGTAGATAATACGTAGGAGCCTCCTGCTCGTTTCCGGATCAGCTATTCGTGCATAACCAGCTAACCTATCTCTAGTCTGCCCGTTTAAGAGCACCCTGAGTAATAAGAAGAGACATAAAACTCTGGGTCAGACAAAAGTTTGGTAAGAGCGATAAGCAGCAAAATAGAATAATAACAGGTATACTAAACCATACCTGAACCTGGACCTGCAACCAAAGAGTTAGCACAACATATCGTACAATACTCTAAGGTGCCACTAACATATGGTGTAAAGGATACGAGGGTGTGGGTGTGCATGTCATAGTGATGGCAAACAATCAAGCATAGAAACTATCCTCACATCTCTCACTCAGTGCGTAAAGCATACGATATCCACCGCTTTGATCACCCAAATCCTTGCTATGATCACTCTGCCCCATGGAGTCATGGCGACTCCACTGCACTGATCCATAGCCACTAGTCCTTGCAATGTCCACTCTGCCCCATGAAGTCATAAAAACTCCACAACATGGCTAATAGCCTTGCTACGATCACTCTGCCCCATGAAGCCATGATAACCTCACTGCACTTATCCGTACCCAATATCCATCTCTCAATGGTGAATCAAAGCTATAGACGTCGATAACTCCTTAGCACACGTCCCACAGCAAAGCCCAACTCATGAAGTTAACTCGTTGGTTCCCAACTGGATCCTGAGTTCTACTTCACATTTGGACTACCTTTGCATCTCGGGATTTGGTCATCATCTCCGGATCAGTTCGGCATGCTCCTCCTCACTATGCTTCGGATCGTGCTCCTCGAAGTAGTCCTGCATGTGATCATCCACATCGGGTCGGGTCGGATTTCCCCACCCAAGTCGGTTCGGTTCGGTCCCTCCCTGCTCGTGCTCAACATCTCGTTTCGTGACAAGCCCTTCGGGTCGGATCGGAGGATACCCATTGGGTTCGGATCGTGATCAACCACCTGGTTTGGGTCGTGACGCACCTCCCTGATCGGATAGGCCTCCTTTTGGTTCGAGTTGAGCTTTGGTTCATGGGACCCATTCGGATCGGGTCGAGTTCCTTCATTTGTTCGGATCGGCTCGTGGACTCCCTCTCATGGCGGTTCGGGTCATGGAGCTCTCCAGGTGAGTGGATTGGTTCGGTGCCTCCGTTCCCGAGCAGGTCGGGGTCGGGTAGGGCGATCTGATCCGGTCGGTTCCTGCATATTTCCTACACTTTGTCCAGCGAGCTGTTTACGCCATTCGACGGCGTTTTCGACCAATCTAACACTTCTAAACAATCACAAAGCATACCATACAGTCATAACAACTTGTAGAATTGACTACAAACACCAAAACAATAATTTGATAGGTTAAAACGGATCAAACATAGCCAAAACCTCATTTTTTTTTCCTTAAGCGTGTTTAAGCAAAACTATTGATAGGATTAGTAAAACTTAACCAAATTAACCAAATTTTCTAACAGAGGCCTAAAACAATATTTCGAAATTTATAAATATTTTTCTAGAATTTAATCATGTTTAAATTCGCTAATTAACACTAATTACCCTTAATTAACCATAATTAGTGAGGAACTATGCAAATCACTCGCCTTTGCCACAAATAAACTGTAGATCTAAAATGATTCTCTGTTTGGAACGAATACTGATGTCTAACAGCAGTTCTAACCTTGTTATGGTGCTATTTCTCCTTAATTTGATGTAATTTAGCCAAATCTTCAATTATAAAGTGGTTTAGAGGTGTTTTAGATGTTGGAGGCCATTACTAGGGTTCCAAGAATGAAAGTAGCGGCTGAAAAAGTGTCTAAAGAAATGTTTTCTAACTTTAATCAGCCCCTATATACCCCTAATCCCGAAATCCCCCATTGGGTCTAGCTATTAACTACCCAATTAAGCCCGGTTAAGCAGGTTTTCACCTTCTAAACATTGTTTCAGCCATATCTCCCAAACGGTGAGTCAGTTTGGCTAATGTGACCACTCTACGGAATTGTAAACCATCATCTGAATCCAATGGAAGTGGTTTCAGGTCAAAACTCCTTACCAATCAAAAGTTATGGCAGAAACAAGATCTGCTAGGAGCAAAATGGTCATTTAAAAATCGGCAAAAATCATGAACATGGGAAATGACCCCAATAGTCCTCTCCCAAAGTTATATGACTATACGACTTCGTATGTGAAAGAAATAAATATTCTACGATCCTTCGATGCGTAGATAGCGGGTCGTTACATACCCCATGGCAAGCCATTGGCGGTTCCATCAAGAGAGTATATCTTGACTGCATTTATATCAATGGCAGCCAGAAGACCGATGGGTGACTTTAGAACTCGGCGGTTGCTTCGACTCCAAGAGTAGGCTTCATGGTCAGGACCCAATAAGGATAGTACGCATTCAGATACATGTCGTCATCAACCAGATCGAGTAAGAAAAAGACTGGAGCTAAACAAATAGGTCAATAGTCTTTCACTATCGAGACATTAGATAAGGGACAATGCCAATTGGATGTCTAGATTATTTGTTGTAGGGCATGTTCACTTAGCTTTTGATTGGCCTTTAATTTGTTGAAGGGGGCTACATAAAGCCATAGCCATGGAGAAAGAGACCAACCAAATTAGATATATATTGTAGGCCTAAAGAAGCCATCCTCATTTGAGTTCCGTACAAGGGTACTCCTTTGAGAGGAGCTCAGGTAGTAGACATTATGATTACATGTAGTCCTCGATGTATGCATTGGGTCGTACATAATGGATATCCGAGCATTGGAGCAAACTGATACAAACGCATTTTCACGTTTTCCTATCGGATGATGGAACATCAGTATTGTTGGCCTTATGAAGCTGTCCTTTACTTATATAGTTAGAGTACTCTTACTCTTTCGTAGCATGACGATGGAGACCCATCGAGTAGGGTGTACCTATTTATATTAGCCATATAGCTACATATATATGGAGTATTATGTTTAATATACTAGAAAGAATATGGGTACGACTTATGCACAGAGGAGAGAGTGTTATAAACGTTAACAATCTAATGAAAAGTAAATCATTGATAGAACAATATATGTAGTGTTATTGTTAAAAAGTATTATTTTTCCATTTTCCGTAACTTTAGTTCTGACCCATTTCTCATACAAATCCATAAATTAGATAATGGCAAATATTTTGCAGCTTGGGGACACCTGATATTCAGTGTCACTATTACGCTAAGTATTTACTTATTATCACATTTTACTCAGTTTCGCTGTAAGATGTTCATTTGAGCTCTAATATATTTTATCAGTGTTAGGGAATGAGATGTTGATGAATATGGTTTTGATGACAACCAATCTTGTTTAACTATTATTATAAAATATATACTAACATTATTCGCTAGAATATATATATTGTGTGTGTGTATACATGAACTATATGCATGTGTTGACTAATGAAGACTGTACAGTTTAGAGTATCAAGATTTCAAGATTTAAAGAATCAAGAGTCCAAGACAAAAGACTCGTGATTAACAAGAGTTCAAGAATTCAAGAGTTTAAGGGTTCAAGAAATAAAAAATAATAGTCCAGATTTCTTGTTAAAACTCCAAAATAGCACAGAATCCTTAGTTCAATCTTTCTCACTATTTTTAATATCTTTCTCTCTATTTTTAATATTCTTATTTTGTTTTCAAAATGATTTCAAAATTACTTCCTTATTTCAAAATTATATTTCTTAGTTTTCAAATTTATTTTAACTCCTAATTTGAAAATATATCTTTTATTTCTTAAAACAGTTTTACTCCTGATTCAAATATTTCTTATTTATATGATTTCATATTAAAGTTTTATTTAACCATTTAAGTTTTAAATTCCTTTACTTATATTTTGATCTGAAGTTTTAAATATTTCTTATAATTATTTATAGTTTTATATGTTTTTAAATCATTCTTTTACATGTTTTAAAGTCATCCTTATATATGTTTTTTAATCATTTTTATATGTTTTTAATATATATTTTCACTTCAAATACTCTATTTTAACATATAGGAAAATGGTTTATTTAACCCAAGATTTACCAGAATTTATTTAAACAAAACATGCCATGATTTGGAAAAGTTATTTTTCAAAAATTTCAAACGTATTTTGACATAGGGTAACCCTCGATGTCGACATAGAGACCATTTATTTTCATTCAAAATTTAAAAAGTTGTGCCTTTTTATTTCAAAACCATTCTGAAAGGATTTGACTATTGGAAGACTATAAATAGGCTTCCATAAACTAATTTTTTAACTAACTTTTTATACTCTTCTTCCTCCTTTATCTTCTCATCATTAAATTTCTTAATTTCTTATTTTTTGTATTTATACTCTACCAAAGAGTTGTAGGCTATTTGTAATCAAAGATCGCAAGATCTTGTCCTACGGAGTCTATCTACCAAAATCTAATACTAAAAAAATGTGTTGTAGCCCGTACAAATCTACTGGGTGTGATTGTAGCCTAGAAATGAATCGAGTCTCACTGTACTCCGGAAATAGGCGAGGTGTACCGCGTGGCCTTGAAATCGAGGAATGTAATTGAAGATTATTGTTGAAAAGAAATCCGCATAAACCCAGAGTTATGTAGGACTGGATGTAGGGTAACTCCAAATCAGTATAGAAATCCAGTGTGTTATTTCCTTTTAATGGTTTTATTTATTGTAATATGCATCTGTGTTTGATTCAATGATGATTATTATATATGTGATTTGTATTACATTCTGTATAAAACAAAAAGATTTCAAGAATTTTATAAAATACACAAATTACTATTTACCCCCCCTCCCTTTAGTATTTAGTTTGCCTTAAGATCCTTAATCCACATTCCCCGACAATTGGTGAAACACCCCACCTCCGTTAGGGTCACTCTCAAGGGGAATGCCTTAATTTTGGTGGAGGTTTATAAGTATAAGTCACAGATACACAAGACAGATAGAAATACACATATTTTTGAACAGCGGAAAACAACAGCAATTTTTTATTTCAACAAAATACGTGTTACACAAACCATGTCATAATTTGTCTTACAATAATTCCAAAAACATAACATCTTCATAACTGTCTTGATTAAATTATTTAAAGAAGCATAAAAACATAAGTAAACTGCATAAGTCCCATAATTGTTGTCCAAAGCCATAGTCCAAAACGAAAAAGATCCAAGCAATACGTTCTTTCTCTTTAAGCTGGATGTGAAAACTGGTCAAGCTGCGGTATTCCCTCCCTGTGGACTTGGGGGGAAACGAAAGGAAAGAAGACGAAAGAAAAGTAGAGTCAGACATAAAGCCTGAGTAAGTCTAGGACTATTCAGTCTATGAATAAAGAACTGGGTATGATAAGTATAAACTGGAAATGGGAAAGCACCATAAACTAAGTTAAGTTGTCTAGAGTCGAATATACTATCGTACCACATATTAATCTCTGCATCCATATAAACTAGTTCCCAACAGGCACCCAATAATCAGGGTGAAGTGATCCGTTTCTAATTATCAGCTCCTACTCGCATAGTTACATGTGTCTTACGGCCCCCGATGTTGTAGTTACCTATGCTGGTCCCACCATGGGGTGTATCAAGTCCCATGGTAGCGGCCCGACACAATCCTAGAATGCACAGGTATACTACTGGTGCCCAGTGCCTTATTTTTCTGCGCCGGAGTGTGTGCATGCCCGCACCCCGTTAGAACCTACACTGCTGCACCACCACCGTCGATTTGACCTCTTACAGTCAGCCCAGTAATCGTGCCCCACCCTGCCTAGTTCAGGGTATCCTGATACACCTTATAGGGTTACTGCTGAAAAGGGTCCCCCGCTACTAGGTTTTCTATTTCTAGCCAACATGCTAAGTTGGTTAAGTGTTTTGTAAGCCTAACCCCCAATCAGTCTGTATAGTTTAGCATGTTCCATTTTGATTAAGTATTAATTCAATTTACTTAATCCTATCAATCCTGACTCAGCCTTAATTGTCTTATTAAAGCCTCGACCTCTCACATTAGACAGGTATTGTTGTGGCTGCCTGTTGTCGGTTGGGTCCGGACAGTCTTACGCCACAACTCAGTCTAACCTCGGGTCCTTATTGGGCTCTGTGTTTAACCACCCACATTGGATAGGAATTGTTGTGACTACTGGACAGCCGGGCGGTTCCGGGCAGGTTTACATCACAACTCAATCCAACCTCGGGTTAAACACATCGTATTTTCTAATTTTACATATTTTGTCTCTTTTCTTTTTATATGTAAATATTTGCGGCCCATTATTCAAATTCATCTTTATTGGGTAAAATTAATTTATACCACTTAATTGTTTTTCAAGGTTGTTGGCATGCGTCAAACATGCCAACACATATGTTCTATATTTTAACCCAATCGTCATTACCCCCGTTTTATACGTTCGCTACAATATAACATATGTTGGGTTTAACATTTAAACCCTACTTAGCCACATTAAAAAGGGGAGGCTTAGAACATGGTGTTTATATATTCTAAGTAACATAAAAAGGGGAGTGTGAACGCATGAACTTGCAACATAGCGAACTAATTAACATAAGTTTGGCACTTGTGAACTTGCATTGTAATAGCATATAATCATGGCATAAACATACCTAAACATGAAATCATGGGTTTTGATCTATTCATATAATCATGGCATAAACATACCTAAATATGAAATCATGGTTTTTGATCTATTCATATAATCATGGCATAAACATACCTAAACATGAAATCATGGTTTTTGATCTATTCATAAGATTTTGATAACAACATAGGCCTAAAACATGTTTTTCAATTAGGCATAACACCAAGCATAGTTTATTCATGTTCATAGAGTCAACACAAATTCACAAAGATGCTTACTTTTGTCTCTAATACAAAAGTATGGTTTTACACTTGAATCATGATGCCAATTCCAACATAAATTCACATAAGTCATAATACCCAAATGGATCCAACTACACTAAAAGTGATTATAATATATATTATGTTGGCATAATAGTGAATCATATACTTGCATGAATCTCAATTAAACTACCACAAACATATAGTTGTTAACTTCCAACAGGAATCACATACTTGCAAATATCCAATCGTGATACCACAACATCCCAAATCATTTAGAATCAAAGCAACATACAAATATGGATTATTATCACCACAAATCAAATACAATTCTATTTCTCATTTTACACAAAGCAAACACAATTATTTATTCACATCGGAATAGCACTCTACTTACAACGTATGACGAATCTTCAATTCAGGAATCTGAATTCTGAATTTGGAGATGCTATCCTTTGTTGTAGGCGTTGTTTTGATTTAATTGACGTTGCTTTAAGCTTTCGAATTGTCTCCTAATTGTCTCTCAATTTTGACGGCTATTCCTAATCTTTCCTCAGCAACATGACGGTCTCATCTTCATTTTTGTTTGTGTGAATTAGGTGGAGTCTTAGGTCCTTTTTATAGAGTTTGTGAGTTGATTAGGACCGTCGATGGAGCTTGGTTTAATAATAGCCGTTCGTTTGAAGGAGAGACCAATCAGGAGCTGACACCTAGCCCTAGTGACGAGGCAAGGCTCAGGAATTCGGCCAAGCACAGACCAGGCCAGCCAGGGGGGCTGGGTTCGACCTGGCTCAGGGGCCAGGTCGACCCCCCAGTCGACCCCCAGGTCGACTATGTAGTCGACCTGGGTGCCCCAGGTCGACTACCCAGTCGACCTGGGTAGCCCAAGTCGACTACCCAGTCGACCTGGGTGCCTTGGGCGGGAAAATTCCCGCCCTAGCCAATCTGGCCCGATTTTTGAAATTTAAATCTGATTTCTGAGCTGTTTTTGTCTGTTTGAATTTTAAACTAAATTCTGAAACTTCCGGAGGCCATATCTCCCTCATACGGAGTCCGTTTTACGCAAACTCAGACTCTATTTCAAGCAAAATTCCGAGACGAACGCAATGGCGTATCCTGTTTCCATTAATTCTTTGATTTGAAATTAGTTATACTTTAATTTGTGAATTTCACTGTTATAGAATACACGGGGTGTTACATTCTCCCCCACTTAAAAGGATTTCGTCCCCGAAATCTTCAAGTTCAGGAAGAATGTACGTCCTAACATCCAAACATCCATCTACTCATCCATCAAACACGAGCATCCATTGTCCTTACAAGACTTCTAATGCTTCATGATCATATGCGAAGTGTGTGTACATGTACTTATCTAATGCAAAATCAGGCGGTCTACTGATTTAGTTGACCTCCTTAATGCGAATTATGTAAGTGCCATGAATCCATTATGTATGCAAATTCTCCTATCCATGATTCTACATGAGTGCACAATCATTCATATAAATGCAACATCCATATGACAACACATTAAACTTCAACCATATACGAATATAAATACATTTATGCATATGCAATATGAAGTGACTGAGCCGATCTAAAATCTAGATTGTGTGTGTATATGCAACCACGAGCAACCACTAACAATCACTTGCAACCACTTGCAACCATCACCCATAACATGTTTCAATTACATGTTTTCATCCAAAGAGTTTCTACCTAAAAGATAAGGTCGAGGAGATATACCTAAAAAGATAGATAAAAGCGCAACTTAAGGAAAAAGAAGGATCAAAGATGTACCCTCGAAAAGAAAAGGGTAGGCTGCGCGTATTCTAGCTTCAGTTTCCCAAGTTGTGTCTCCCTCGGCGTCGCTCCACTGAACTTTGACGAGCTTGACTTCGCGGTTGCGTAGCTTCTTCACATCCGTTCCTAATATGCGGGTTGGAACTTTCCTCACGGTTGCTTTGCGTTCCACTTCAGCTTCTTTTAGGATATTTGGCTCTACCACTTCAGCATATTCATGTAGACATTTTCGGAGGTGCGAAACATGGAAAACGTTGTGAACTCCGGCCAGCTTTTCGGGTAGCTCTAATCTATAGGCCATTTTCCCAATTTTCTCAATAATAGGAAACGGTCCTACGAACCTTGGTGCTAGCTTTCCTGTTGTAAGAACCCGTAACTTCCCCGTGAAGGAAATAGCGGATACTTTGAGAACAGCACACAAATGAACGCAGACGGAAGAACATTTCATTGTTATTACAACAATTCCATCAGAATACAAGAATATACAGAGTATAAATGAATAAATTACATTCGATAAATATCAGAGATTACAATAAATTACATAGCAGCGGAAAATAAAACAAAGCACAACTGAAGGTGATATACGGATACAGAGCTTTCCGGATATCATTCCAGCTGCAAACCAGGATCCTGTTAATATAAATCTGCAAAACCAAAACTACTAGCTGCCCGTGCGGAAAATAGGGGCACCCAAAGTTTAGGTTAAAACAATAAACTCCAGGTCAGTCATGTGACTGGTGTGAGAACTAAAACAGTTATTTGAAACTTTACTTTAAAAGAGAGTAATCCAAGGGACCACGCCGTATAACACGGAACGGGTTTCCTCCCAAGAATACCAGTGCATATAGAATAAACAACGCAATGCTTTTTCGAAAAATGAAGCTGTTATAAGACCCAGGTCCCATCACACAATGCAACGCAAGCCAGAGGATAGGGTTTTACCTTATAACAGCCAAACATGCTTGATACGTTTAAAACAAATCATTTGATACTATAATAAGTGTATAGTGTCAAAACAATTTCAATCATAAATATAAATCATAGACGGCATGAGTGCCCCATCCCACTATGTCGCCATACTAGGCTCTACAAATAAAACCGAAATACACGTATTGGAAATTGGATTTCCGTCATGAGTCGAGGCAAGGGGCAAGCTCCTCTCCGCGTTCGAGACACTCTGGCAAATGTCCCAGGGCTACGCACTCTGGGCAACCCTTGGATGCTTCAGGGCCGGTCCTCACTTACGTTAGAGGATTGGCAATTCCTGAACACACGTTTCCCGATCCTTACAGACCTAAAATCGAGGCGCCTCATCCAACAACCACAAAGGTGAAAAGTATATATATGTCAGGGCTGATAAGTCACTGACACCACCAAAGCTAGAAAGAAACGTCGTGCTCTCCCTGCAGTCCGTATCCCGTTTTTGACTCATACCGAGGTGTGAGGCTCGCGAATTCACGTTGTACACAAAGCTGCCACGTAGGCGTGCTTTGATCATCAACCACAATACTTTGCTTTTCAACAGAAGCCTTGATCATTGCATCTTAGCGTGCCACACAGACAATTCATGCCATGCGACTGATGTCCATTGATATACAACCTCTGAGCTCGTACGTCTCAGAGAAGGGCGTTAAGCAAAAGAATAAATTCTCCGCTGCCAAACAGATGTATATTTAATAGAAATCAATCAACACAGAATAAAATCCAATGTCAGACACACAATCCATTTACAAGTCCGTTCTGGGTCTGAACGAAACCGGAGGCACTTTCCTCGCATATCCATCCATCTCCAAGTACGTCTGGACGACCACCAACTATTTCCATCCTCTTGGGTGTACTGCCCAATCAGGATCGTCAATAATTATCCAAAAGATGTGACGACTTCCGGTCTTCAACCACCGTCTTCATCTTCGACTTATCGTCGAATCGGTTATTCAGAATGGGTACAAACCCAGACTTTCCGAACAACCCGCGTATATTAAAAACAAATGTTACACAAACTCAACATACGCCTCATTCTGATTCAAAATATTCTTTTATTCACAAAATCACATTTTTAGGGAAAGGTTCCCATTAATTTTATCCAAGATAAATTCTTTCAAATTTATCCTTTAATCTTCCTTTGGATGTCATTTCAAACCAAAATATGGTTTTTCAAACTAGTCGAGATTAGCGAACCACAACGAAGTAATTGTTTATTTTATTTCCCAATCCCGACCTATTCATCCCATGAAGCAAAACTGGTAATACTCCATATCTAATACTTTGGTGTTATCGGTAAAATTAATTACCATTTCACGTTCAAATCTAATTAAAGATTTAACTATCGCTTTGGAGCAAAACTGGCGATACTCCATTCTCGCTCATTTCTAAATTTGATAATTTAGATTATAGATTCACATTTCAACCTAATTGCAGATTCGTTAAAACTCCTTTTACTGGGTTAAAGAACTAGGTGTTATTTAAAACACAGTTCACGACAAACCCAAATCACATTCTATTTATTATCGGGTTAAAGAACTAGTGTTATTTAAAACACAGTTCACGATAAACCCACAAATCAATTCTAGTTCATTTCAAATCAAATATATTAGGAATTCCGATTATTTAAAACCCCTTTTTAAATCTAATTTATTTATTTAAAAATAAAAACCCGGGTTTTAAATTGAGTTCAAACTAGTTCATTTCGATAAAAATCTATTTTTATCTTTTCAAATATGGAGTTTTTCATCCCAAATTTTCCCAAATCATTTCTTATGGGTTTACACCAATTATTACTATTTTTAATGATTTTATCAAGGCCCGTACAGTCGATTTCCATCAACGGCCATCGAACTGCACTTACAGCGACCTTTTTCCAATTTGATTTGGACGTAACTCCAAATCCAACCGTTAGATTTCAAATTTCTAATATTCGTTAGAAAGCTCTTTTCGATACGAACCCAACGGTTCTGGTTTTAGGAGAATCCGACGGTCGGATCTCCCGTAATGTCCGTTTGAAATAGATGGTCGAAATTCACGAACTGCCGCGGCGCGGCGCGTTCTATTCAGGCCATTATATTATATATATAATATATATAATATATATTTCGTCGATTTCTATTTAAATCGAATTTTATAAATAGTTTTGAATTCGTTTCAAAAACAATTTCAGCCTTTATCTCAAATTCAAATTAAAATTGAATTCTCTATTATACATCCTTTTTATTTTCATTTCTATTTGATTTCAATTCAAATCGATTAATAATTCGATTCGAATTCATTTTCTTTTCAATTCAAATCAATTCGAATTCGTTTTCTATTCAATTCGATTTCATTTCGAAATCGTTTTCAATTCAATTCATTTCGAAATCGTTTTCAATTCAATTCATTTCGAAATCGTTTTCAATTCAATTCATTTCGAAATCGTTTTATATTCAATTCATTTCGAAATCGTTTTATATTCAATTCATTTCGAAATCGTTTTCAATTCAATTCATTTCGAAATCGTTTTCAATTCAATTCATTTCGAAATCCTTTTCAATTCAATTCATTTCGAAATCGTTTTCAATTCAATTCATTTCGAAATCGTTTTCAATTCAATTCATTTCGAAATCGTTTTCAATTCAATTCATTTCGAAATCGTTTTCAATTCAATTCATTTCGAAATCGTTTTCAATTCAATTCATTTCGAAATCGTTTTCAATTCAATTCATTTCGAAATCGTTTTAATTCAATTCATTTCGAAATCGTTTTTAATTCAATTCATTTCAAAATCGTTTTCAATTCAATTCATTTCGAAATCATTTTTCAATATTCATTTTAAAATCGTTTTCAATTCAATTCATTTCGAAATCGTTTTCAATTCAATTCATTTCGAAATCGTTTTCAATTCATTTCGAAATTGTTTTTCAATATTAATTTTAAAATCGTTTTCAATTCAATTCATTTCGAAATCGTTTTTCAATATTCATTTTAAAATCGTTTTCAATTCAATTCATTTCGAAATCGTTTTTCAATATTCATTTTAAAATCGTTTTTCAATATTCATTTTAAAATGAATAAATTGATATAAATATCGTTCGCGTCAAAATGGCGTCAATCTAATCAACACGGCTTCATATATTTCTATTTCTAAATATTCTATTTCAAATATTTCTATTTTTAAAATATTTCGTTCAACACATGACTAATCTCAACGGATGAGTACTATCAACACATGAACCTTTATTTTATATTGATAAAGATGTAAATTGTATTATTAAAATATTTCGTTCAACACATGACTAATCTCAACGGATGAGTACTGTCAACACATGAACCTTTATTTTATATTGATAAAGATGTAAATTTTATTATTAAAATATTTCGTTCAACACATGACTAATCTCAACGGATGAGTACTGTCAACACATGAACCTTTATTTCATATCGATAAAAATGTAAATTGTATTATTAAAATATTTCGTTCAACACATGACTAATCTCAACGGATGAGTACTGTCAACACATGAACCTTTATTTTATAATATTCTTTATCTTCTAAATTGGAATGAGGCCCAATCAATCACCATATAATGTTAATTATATGGATTTTCATACATCACACGTATATAATAGCATTGAAAAATAATCAACCATCAACCAAAGTGCACTACACTGTATAAGCATCAAATATAGATATCTAACGCTTATAACAGCCTGTCAATCAATCGATCGACATATTTAATCAATCAGGATGAGTGAACTTCAAATTTCATCCCAACACCCGTGTGGGGTTTCAAATCAACAAACACAGATTTTATTTGTGCAGTTGGGCGATGTGTAAAATTTATCGTCCCAATCAATGTCCTTCAAATAGGTGTACATAAACAAACCGTCCGGTTTGTAAATGAATATTTTATTTTATTCACTTCCACGTTAAAAATTATATTCACGTTAAAAATTATATTTTTAACGATAAAACATTTTATTTTAACGCATGAATTTCTATTCAGTTCATTTACACAATAAAAATGATATTTTTATTTTTCTAACATATTTTAGAAAATTTCGGCGGCATAACGACACGATACTAGAAACGGGACGAGGCCTAGCCTTATCCCCGGTCTAGTGAAGGCCCACGCCATTCACACATCAATCAAATTCAAATCAAATCATCAAACTAATTTATGCAACCAAACAAACAAGTCCATGGTCTGTGGACGATTGTGTCGGGTGCTACTAAGCACCGTCTGCATCCTAGTATATATATATATCTAGAAAAAGAAATTGAAAGGTGAGAAATTCTCACCAATAGCTATCCAAATTCCACGTCACTTCATTTAGAGAAATCTTCGTCATTTTCGCCTTTTAGTCATCTTCGTTGCCCGTAGCCACTACATATATAAAAATCACACATTTTTATAACTTGATGTCTTTAAAATAAAAATCACATTTTTATTTGTTCACTTTCAATTTAAAAATCATATTTTTATAAACGCCTCCTACATTTAAAAATCGAATTTTCACTTCGCTGTTCAATATATAAAAATCGAATTTTTACTATGTTATTCAATATATAAAAATCGAATTTTTACTATGTTATTCAATATATAAAAATCGAATTTTTACTTCGTTATTCAATATATAAAAATCGAATTTTTACTTCGTTATTCAATATATAAAAATCGAATTTTTACTTCGTTATTCAATATATAAAAATCGAATTTTTACTTCGTTATTCAATATATAAAAATCGAATTTTTACTTCGTTATTCAATATATAAAAATCATATTTTTATATCCGCTATTTCTATTTAAAAACAATGTTAATTTTATTTTCAAAATCAATGCAAAATTCATTTTCAAAAAGAATGCAAACTTTGTTTTCAAAGCAAATTCAGATTTTTGTTTTCAAAGCAAATTCATATATTTGTTTTCAAAGCAAATTCATATTTTTGTTTTCAAAGCAAATTCAAATTTTTGTTTTCTGTCAAACTGATTTTTAACAATGTATATTTTCTATTAAAGAATCAGTAAAATTTAAGGTACCTTCTCCCTTAATGTAAAAACCCTCGTTCAGCTCCCAGTATCGTCCCCGCTATAACCCACTACATCACCATCTAGGGTCTCGAAACCGCTGCCACTCCGCTCGACTGGAGGATGATCTGAAGTGTCCACATCGGAGCCGCCAACGCCCTCTTCCACCTCCCTCAGATCCGACGTGCTCGATGCACCATCTAGCCAGGAAAATGGCCACGAACGACGGTAGGAAGAGGAGCAAAATCGAACGCCACAGGCTTCTAGAACAGACCATACCTACATCATCTCAAAGAGCAAGAAAATCTCCTTTGTTTTTGTTTTAATTTCCACTTTGAATTCGGCTTTGATTTGGTGATTTAGAGGGAAAGAATTCGGAAGTTTTCCGCCGTAGGAAGAGAGCGGCTTGGTGAATGGTTGACCACTTTGACCGCTTTGACTAGGGTTCTAGGGCTTTTGACTTGGTTTTATATAATTTAATTAATATTTTATTCGTAAATTACCTTGTTTAATGATGCGAACTCCAAACGAACTCCAATGGCTGTTGTCCATAGTTAATTACCCCCATACCAAACACAATGAGATATGTATCGTTAGCCAATTTTATCGTTTCGATCAGTTTCCGTCAAAATCAACATATAACTCTATATATTGAATTTGAACGCACATTTCAATTTACTGGGGCCACATACTAACTAGTAAAATTCCATAAAAATATTTTCTAGCTTCGTATTGACGATACGGTCCTAACAAAACTAATTTCGTCGAATTCTGAGACCGTTTGAAAAATGGTCATTTTCCAGTCGATTAAAAACAACTAAAAGTGGTCAAACGCGTTTTCCTTTGCCATGCTCACATATTGATTCGAAAAATTATGAAATTTGGAATCTAGCAATAACTTTACATCACGGACCCAACAAAAGTGGTTTCGTCGAAATCCGAGGTCGTTTGCAAAATTTCCATTTTTAAAGGCCTGAATTCCATAGCGACTATTCAGAATTTTCAACTGGGCATATCTTTTTATCCCCGCTATGAAATTTTGATTTTTCGGATTCGTTGGAAAGATATCATCAAATAGATCCTATTATTTTTGGTTTCACTAAAATCCGGATTGTTTTGCACCCGGTACATTCAATTGAAGTTTGAAATCGAATTATCGAACTACCGCGTCATTTTCAATTCTATTTATAATTATATATAATTATTTATATTCTAACAACGACGCGTATAAATATATACGTTCTAATTATATTCAAAATAAATTTATCGTCGATATCATTTAAAATAATTCATTTTAAATAATCAAAATTCGCCAAAATTGCCAAAACAAAAAATTTTAAACTGGTTCAGAATTTCCGGGTTATTACAATCTCCCCCACTTAAAACTTTTCGTCCCCGAAAAGGAACAAAGTCGAAAGTAGTTTGATCAATCAATTCTACGTTCGATCTGGCTTCCATTCTCCAACTTTTCAGTTTCTGAGAATTTTCAAATTTTCAAAAATTTGGCTAACACCCTAAATTTTCGAAAAATTTCGCCATAACCTCCCCTGCACCGGGAGCCACGGGAAAATCCCGAAATTGCCATATAGGCCTTCTGATCTCAAAAAGAAAAAGAAAAAGCCAAGCGGCTAGCCAATAGGCTCATAAAATCATCATCACCCAAACAAAACAGTAAATTATTTAGTAAACATGTACCTATTTGTCGGGCAAACAAATTTTATTCTCTGCTCTAGCCTCCTTGCTATGACCTGTTCAATGTAAGTATATGTATATGCAACCAAATGCGATCAATTTTCAATACAGTTCAATATTTGATTCAATTAGGCTAAATGGTTCAAAATTGTCAAACAAATAAACATACAACACAAACATCAATCAATTGGTGGATTAACGTTTCAAATTCATAAATTTGATATATATATACAAAAATCATGTTTTTGATGCCAATTCACAACAATGTGTTCTAGCTATATTGGTTTTGGTTCTCACACCAGTCTAATGGAAATATATAGATATCACACCTTCGAAACACGAACATAAATTCTGATGATGTAGCTACAATCATCAGAATCATCTCCGGGCGACTATAGCATGATTCTATATCTATCTAGTATATTAAAACTTCGACTATACGTTCATGACACGTATACGCGAAATCTTTATATACTCGATTGTCCATATTCAAAATAAATAAATAATCAAATACGTATAAAACGATTTAAATTTTCAAAACAAAAATTGTTTTCATTGGAAAAATATACTCTTCGCACTTGTTCTAGGATACTACTGATCCTATCTCTAACGAGTCATTCTAATTGGACATTGCTAATCCAATATCTGATGAATTCTTTCGTATGGTTCTAATGTGTCTTGTTCTCGAGCTCTGTAAACCAAAGCTCTGATACCACTGTAAGAACCCGTAACTTCCCCGTGAAGGAAAGAGCGGATACTTTGAGAACAACACACAAATGAACGCAGACGGAAGAACATTTCATTGTTATTACAACAATTCCATCAGAATACAAGAATATACAGAGTATAAATGAATAAATTACATTCGATAAATATCAGAGATTACAATAAATTACATAGCAGCGGAAAATAAAACAAAGCACAACTGAAGGTGATATACGGATACAGAGCTTTCCGGATATCATTCCAGCTGCAAACCAGGATCCTGTGAATATAAATCTGCAAAACCAAAACTACTAGCTGCCCGTGCGGAAAATAGGGGCACCCAGAGTTTAGGTTAAAACAATAAACTCCAGGTCAGTCATGTGACTGGTGTGAGAACTAAAACAGTTATTTGAAACTTTACTTTAAAAGAGAGTAATCCAAGGGACCACGCCGTATAACACGGAACGGGTTTCCTCCCAAGAATACCAGTGCATATAGAATAAACAACGCAATGCTTTTTCGAAAAATGAAGCTGTTATAAGACCCAGGTCCCATCACACAATGCAACGCAAGCCGGAGGATAGGGTTTTACCTTATAACAGCCAAACATGCTTGATACGTTTAAAACAAATCATTTGATACTATAATAAGTGTATAGTGTCAAAACAATTTCAATCATAAATATAAATCATAGACGGCATGAGTGCCCCATCCCACTATGTCGCCATACTAGGCTCTACAAATAAAACCGAAATACACGTATTGGAAATTGGATTTCCGTCATGAGTCGAGGCAAGGGGCAAGCTCCTCTCCGCGTTCGAGACACTCTAGCAAATGTCCCAGGGCTACGCACTCTGGGCAACCCTTGGATGCTTCAGGGCCGGTCCTTACTTACGTTAGAGGATTGGCAATTCCTGAACACACGTTTCCCGGTCCTTACAGACCTAAAATCGAGGCGCCTCATCCAACAACCACAAAGGTGAAAAGTATATATATGTCAGGGCTGGTAAGTCACTGACACCACCAAAGCTAGAAAGAAACGTCGTGCTCTCCCTGCAGTCCGTATCCCGTTTTTGACTCATACCGAGGTGTGAGGCTCGCGAATTCACGTTGTACACAAAGCTGCCACGTAGGCGTGCTTTGATCATCAACCACAAGACTTTGCTTTTCAACAGAAGCCTTGATCATTGCATCTTAGCGTGCCACACAGACAATTCATGCCATGCGACTGATGTCCATCGATATACAACCTCTGAGCTCGTACGTCTCAGAGAAGGGTGTTAAGCAAAAGAATAAATTCTCCGCCGCCAAACAGATGTATATTTAATAGAAATCAATCAACACAGAATAAAATCCAATGTCAGACACACAATCCATTTACAAGTCCGTTCTGGGTCTGAACGAAACCGGAGGCACTTTCCTCGCATATCCATCCATCTCCAAGTACGTCTGGACGACCACCAACTATTTCCATCCTCTTGGGTGTACTGCCCAATCAGGATCGTCAATAATTATCCAAAAGATGTGAAGACTTCCGGTCTTCAACCACCGTCTTCATCTTCGACTTATCGTCGAATCGGTTATTCAGAATGGGTATAAACCCGGACTTTCCGAACAGCCCGCGTATATTAAAAACAAATGTTACACAAACTCAACATATGCCTCATTCCGATTTAGAATATTCTTTTATTCACAAAATCACATTTTTAGGGAAAGGTTCCCATTAATTTTATCCAAGATAAATTCTTTCAAATTTATCCTTTAATCTTCCTTTGGATGTCATTTCAAACCAAAATATGGTTTTACAAACTAGTCGAGATTAGCGAACCACAACGAAGTAATTATTTATTTTATTTCCCAATCCCGACCTATTCATCCCATGAAGCAAAACTGGTAATACTCCATATCTAATACTTTGGTGTTATCGGTAAAATTAATTACCATTTCACATTCAAAACTAATTAAAGACTTAACTATCGCTTTGGAGCAAAACTGGCGATACTCCATTCTCGCTCATTTCTAAATTTGATAATTTAGATTATAGATTCACATTTCAACCTAATTGCAGATTCGTTAAAACTCCTTTTACTGGGTTAAAGAACTAGGTGTTATTTAAAACACAGTTCACGACAAACCCAAATCACATTCTATTTATTATCGGGTTAAAGAACTAGTGTTATTTAAAACACAGTTCACGATAAACCCACAAATCAATTCTAGTTCATTTCAAATCAAATATATTAGGAATTCCGATTATTTAAAACCCCTTTTTAAATCTAATTTATTTATTTAAAAATAAAAACCCGGGTTTTAAATTGAGTTCAAACTAGTTCATTTCGATAAAAATCTATTTTTATCTTTTCAAATATGGAGTTTTTCATCCCAAATTTTCCCAAATCATTTCTTATGGGTTTACACCAATTATTACTATTTTTAATGATTTTATCAAGGCCCGTACAGTCGATTTCCATCAACGGCCATCGAACTGCACATACAGCGACCTTTCTCCAATTTGATTTGGACGTAACTCCAAATCCAACCGTTAGATTTCAAATTTCTAATATTCGTTAGAAAGCTCTTTTCGATACGAACCCAACGGTTCCGGTTTTAGGAGAATCCGACGGTCGGATCTCCCGTAATGTCCGTTTGAAATAGATGGTCAAAATTCACGAACTGCCGCGGCGCGGCGCGTTCTATTCAGGCCATTATATTATATATATATAGTATATATAATATATATTTCGTCGATTTCTATTTAAAACGAATTTTATAAATAGTTTTGAATTCGTTTCAAAAACAATTTCAGCCTTTATCTCAAATTCAAATCAATATTGAATTCTCTATTATACATCCTTTTTATTTTCATTTCTATTTGACTTCAATTCAAATCGATTACTAATTCGATTCGAATTCATTTTCTTTTCAATTCAATTCAATTCGAATTCGTTTTATATTCAATTCGAATTCATTTCGAAATCGTTTTCAATTCAATTCATTTCGAAATCGTTTTCAATTCAATTCATTTCGAAATCGTTTTATATTCAATTCATTTCGAAATCGTTTTATATTCAATTCATTTCGAAATCGTTTTCAATTCAATTCATTTCGAAATCGTTTTCAATTCAATTCATTTCGAAATCGTTTTCAATTCAATTCATTTCGAAATCGTTTTCAATTCAATTCATTTTGAAATCGTTTTCAATTCAATTCATTTCGAAATCGTTTTCAATTCAATTCATTTCGAAATCGTTTTCAATTCAATTCATTTCGAAATCGTTTTCAATTCAATTCATTTCGAAATCGTTTTCAATTCAATTCATTTCGAAATCGTTTTCAATTCAATTCATTTCGAAATCGTTTTCAATTCAATTCATTTCGAAATCGTTTTTCAATATTCATTTTAAAATCGTTTTCAATTCAATTCATTTCGAAATCGTTTTCAATTCAATTCATTTCGAAATCGTTTTCAATTCAATTCATTCCGAAATCGTTTTTCAATATTCATTTTAAAATCGTTTTCAATTCAATTCATTTCGAAATCGTTTTTCAATACTCATTTTAAAATCGTTTTCAATTCAATTCATTTCGAAATCATTTTTCAATATTCATTTTAAAATCGTTTTTCAATATTCATTTTAAAATGAATAAATCGATATAAATATCGTTCGCGTCAAAATGGCGTCAATCTAATCAACACGGCTTCATATATTTCTATTTCTAAATATTCTATTTCAAATATTTCTATTTTTAAAATATTTCGTTCAACACATGACTAATCTCAACGGATGAGTACTGTCAACACATGAACCTTTATTTTATATTGATAAAGATGTAAATTGTATTATTAAAATATTTCGTTCAACACATGACTAATCTCAACGGATGAGTACTGTCAACACATGAACCTTTATTTTATATTGATAAAGATGTAAATTTTATTATTAAAATATTTCGTTCAACACATGACTAATCTCAACGGATGAGTACTGTCAACACATGAACCTTTATTTCATATCGATAAAGATGTAAATTGTATTTTTAAAATATTTCGTTCAACACATGACTAATCTCAACGGATGAGTACTGTCAACACATGAACCTTTATTTTATAATATTCTTTATCTTCTAAATTGGAATGAGGCCCAATCAATCACCATATAATGTTAATTATATGGATTTTCATACATCACACGTATATAATAGCATTGAAAAATAATCAACCATCAACCAAAGTGCACTACACTGTATAAGCATCAAATATAGATATCTAACGCTTATAACAGCCTGTCAATCAATCGATCGACATATTTAATCAATCAGGATGAGTGAACTTCAAATTTCATCCCAACACCCGTGTGGGGTTTCAAATCAACAAACACAGATTTTATTTGTGCAGTTGGGCGATGTGTAAAATTTATCGTCCCAATCAATGTCCTTCAAATAGGTGTACAAAAACAAACCGTCCGGTTTGTAAATGAATATTTTATTTTATTCACTTCCACGTTAAAAATTATATTCACGTTAAAAATTATATTTTTAACGATAAAACATTTTATTTTAACGCATGAATTTCTATTCAGTTCATTTACACAATAAAAATGATATTTTTATTTTTCTAACATATTTTAGAAAATTTCGGCGGCATAACGGCACGATACTAGAAACGGGACGAGGCCTAGCCTTATCCCCGGTCTAGTGAAGGCCCACGCCATTCACACATCAATCAAATTCACCAAACAATCAAATTCAAATCAAATCATCAAACTAATTTATGCAACCAAACAAACAAGTCCATGGTCTGTGGACGATTGTGTCGGGTGCTACTAAGCACCGTCTGCATCCTAGTATATATATATATATCTAGAAAAAGAAATTGAAAGGTGAGAAATTCTCACCAATAGCTATCCAAATTCCACGTCACTTCATTTAGAGAAATCTTCGTCATTTTCGCCTTTTAGTCATCTTCGTTGCCCGTAGCCACTACATATATAAAAATCACACATTTTTATAACTTGATGTCTTTAAAATAAAAATCACATTTTTATTTGTTCACTTTCAATTTAAAAATCATATTTTTATAAACGCCTCCTACATTTAAAAATCGAATTTTCACTTCGCTGTTCAATATATAAAAATCGAATTTTTACTATGTTATTCAATATATAAAAATCGAATTTTTACTATGTTATTCAATATATAAAAATCGAATTTTTACTTCGTTATTCAATATATAAAAATCGAATTTTTACTTCGTTATTCAATATATAAAAATCGAATTTTTACTTCGTTATTCAATATATAAAAATCGAATTTTTACTTCGTTATTCAATATATAAAAATCATATTTTTATATCCGCTATTTCTATTTAAAAACAATGTTAATTTTATTTTCAAAATCAATGCAAAATTCATTTTCAAAAAGAATGCAAACTTTGTTTTCAAAGCAAATTCAGATTTTTGTTTTCAAAGCAAATTCATATATTTGTTTTCAAAGCAAATTCATATTTTTGTTTTCAAAGCAAATTCAAATTTTTGTTTTCTGTCAAACTGATTTTTAACAATGTATATTTTCTATTAAAGAATCAGTAAAAGTTAAGGTGCCTTCTCCCTTAATGTAAAAATCCTCGTTCAGCTCCCAGTATCGTCCCCGCTATAACCCACTACATCACCATCTAGGGTCTCGAAACCGCTGCCACTCCGCTCGACTGGAGGATGATCTGAAGTGTCCACATCGGAGCCGCCAACGCCCTCTTCCACCTCCCTCAGATCCGACGAGCTCGGTGCACCATCTGGCCAGGAAAATGGCCACGAACGACGGTAGGAAGAGGAGCAAAATCGAACGCCACAGGCTTCTAGAACAGACCATACCTACATCATCTCAAAGAGCAAGAAAATCTCCTTTGTTTTTGTTTTAATTTCCACTTTGAATTCGGCTTTGATTTGGTGATTTAGAGGGAAAGAATTCGGAAGTTTTCCGCCGTAGGAAGAGAGAGCGGCTTAGTGAATGGTTGACCACTTTGACCGCTTTGACTAGGGTTCTAGGGCTTTTGACTTGGTTTTATATAATTTAATTAATATTTTATTCGTAAATTACCTTGTTTAATGATGCGAACTCCAAATGAACTCCAATGGCTATTGTCCATAGCTAATTACCCCCATACCGAACACAATGAGATATGTATCGTTAGCCAATTTTATCATTTCGATCAGTTTCCGTCAAAATCAACATATAACTCTATATATTGAATTTGAACGCACATTTCAATTTACTGGGGCCACATACTAACTAGAAAAATTCCAGAAAAATATTTTCTAGCTTCGTATTGACGATACGGTCCTAACAAAACTAATTTCGTCGAATTCTGAGACCGTTTGAAAAATGGCCATTTTCCAGTCGATTAAAAACAACTGAAAGTGGTCAAACGCGTTTTCCTTTGCCACGCTCACATATTGATTCGAAAAATTATGAAATTTGGAATCTAGCAATAACTTTACATCACGGACCCAACAAAAGTGGTTTCGTCGAAATCCGAGGTCGTTTGCAAAATTTCCACTTTTAAAGGCCTGAATTCCATAGCGACTATTCAGAATTTTCAACTGGGCATATCTTTTTATCCCCACTTTGAAATTTTGATTTTTCGGATTCGTTGGAAAGATATCATCAAATAGATCCTATTATTTTTGGTTTCACTAAAATCCGGATTGTTTTGCACCCGGTACATTCAATTGAAGTTTGAAATCGAATTATCGAACTACCGCGTCATTTTCAATTCTATTTATAATTATATATAATTATTTATATTCTAACAACGACGCGTATAAATATATACGTTCTAATTATATTCAAAATAAATTTATCGTCGATATCATTTAAAATAATTCATTTTAAATAATCAAAATTCGCCAAAATTGCCAAAACAAAAAATTTTAAACTGGTTCAGAATTTCCGGGTTATTACACCTGTGGTTCCAAAACGAACAACGTTCCTTAGCGGAGATACCTTAAGAAAAACTCTGTCCCCAACCTCAAATTCAAGGTCGGTCCTCCTCTTGTCGGCGTAGGATTTTTGTCTGTCTTGGGCTGTCTTCATTCTTCTCCGTATTAAGTCTACTTTTTCTGAAGTCTCTCGAATCATATCTGGTCCAAGTATGAGCTTATCAGTAGACTCCCACCAACAAGTGGGCGATCGGCACGGTCTTCCATATAAAGCTTCGAAGGGCGCCATTCTGATGGTTGCTTGGTAGCTGTTGTTGTAGGCAAATTCCACCAAAGGAAGATGGTCTTCCCACGTCCCTCCGAAGTCAAGGACGCACAGTCTTAAAAGGTCCTCTAAAATTCTGTTCACTCTTTCTGTCTGGACGTCGGTTTGAGGATGATATGCCGTGCTCAAGCATAACTGTGTGCCTACCGCTTCTTGCAGACTCCGCCAAAACTCACTTGTGAAGATAGGGTCTCGGTCACTAACAATGCTGGATGGTATTCCATGGAGTCGAACAATTTCCTTGAGGTAAAGAGATGCTAGGGATGAGGCAGTTCTTTTACTTTTGACAGGTAAAAAGTGGGCGCTTTTAGTAACCCTATCCACTATTACCCAAATGCTAGTGTTTCCTCTTCTAGACCTAGGCAGCCCATCAATGAAGTCCATTGAGATGCTATCCCACTTCCACTGCGGGACCTCTAGAGGATGGAGCAGACCGCCAGGCTTTTTCTGTTCCGCCTTAACCTGTTGGCACACCATACACTTAGAAACGAAATCTGCCACGTCCTTCTTCATGCCGTTCCAAAAGAAAGTTCTCTTTATGTCCTTGTACATTTTATCTCCGCCTGGATGTATCGTCATCTTGGAGAGATGTGCTTCCTCGAGAACCTTCTTTACTAAATCCCTTGTCTGTAGGACGCATAGTCTTCCGTCTCGCCTTAGCCAACCCTTGTCGTCGATGGAGTATCTGCTGAGGTGACTTGAAGTCTCACCCCTAATGAGCCTATCAATCGTCTCCACGAGCTGAGGGTCTTCGCATTGTGTTGTCCCTATTGCGTCCACTAAAGTCGGGCGTACTTCGAGAGATGCTAGCAAGCCCGGTACAAGATCGGAGGAGGGCCTAAAGTCAAAGCTGGCTATAAACTCTAGGCTTTGTCTTTCAAGAAACAGTGGGCTTAGGGTCAGTTTCTTTCGGCTCAACGCGTCTGCCACTACGTTGCCTTTGCCCGGAGTGTAGGAGATCTCGAAATCGTACGAGGCAAGAAACTCCATCCATCTGTTGCCTCAAGTTAAGATCTTTCTGCGAGAAAAGATATTTCAATGATTTATGGTCAGTGTAAAGTTCGAACTTCTCACCTAGGAGATAGTGTCGCGAAGACTTGAGTGCAAAGACGATGGCAACTAACTCAAGATCGTGGGTCGGGTAGTTCTTTTCATGAACTTTCAATTGCCTTCCACCATAAGCTACTACCCTCCCTTCTTGCATTAAGACAGCGCCTAGCCCTGTCCTACATGCATCCGTATAAACTGTGAACATCTTGCTTCCATCTGGCAACGTCAAAACTGGGGCTGTTGTAAGAGCCCTTTTTAGTCGTTGGAAAGCAAATTTGCAATCCAAGTCCCAATTGAACACTAGATTCTTCTTGGTCAGCTTTGTGAGCGGAGCTGATATCTTTGCAAAGTCTCTGATGAATTTCCGATAGAAGCCTGCTAGCCCGAGAAAGCTTCGGACTTCTGTTGCGTTCTTTGGTGTCTTCCAGTCCTGCACCGCTACTACCTTAGCCGGGTCTACAGCTAACCCTTCTTTGGATACTATGTGCCCAAGGAACCTCACTTCTTCTCTCCAAAAGTGGCATTTGGAGAATTTGGCTTTTAGCTGATGGACTCGCAGAGTTTCCATGATTGCCCTTAGGTGTTGAGAATGCTCTTCTTCACTCTTTGAGAAGATCAAGATATCGTCTACGAAAACCACTACGAACTTGTTGAGGAATTCTCTGAACACCCTACTTATCAGGTCCACGAAGTAAGCGGGTGCGTTTGTCAGGCCAAAAGGCATGACAAGCCATTCAAAGAAGCCGTCTGGGGTTCTGAATGCTGTCTTATCGATACTATCTTCAGCCACCCTTAGCTGATGAAAACCGGTCGCCAAATCGAGTTGGGAGAAAACAGACGCTCCTACAAGCTGATCAAACAGATCGTCAATTCTGGGGAGAGGGTGCCTATTCTTTTTTGTTAGCTTGTTGAGCTCCCTATAGTCAACACATAGACGGAGTGAACCATACGCCTTTGTAGCGAACACCACTGGAGCGCCCCATTCTGAAATGCTTCTTCTAATGAACCCCTTTTCTAGAAGCTCTTTAATCTGTTTACTAAGCTCTTTCCTTTCCCGTGGAGCCATGTGTCTAACGGGCAACGCAACGGGCTTTGCATTATCTACATGATATATGCGGAAGTCTATTTCCCGCTTCGGAGGTAAGCCCTTCACCTCTTCGAAGACATCCGAATATTCCCGGACCACTCTAACTGATTGCAAACTTTCAACAGAGGCATCTAGCGATTCAAGATAACTAAGCATAACCGCATACGAGGGATTACAAGTAATTTCTAGAGTGTTACCAAGTTGGGTCATAAGCCTAACCACCCTTTTCTCACAATCCAGGATGGCACCATTACTGGATAGCCAATCCATGCCCAAAATCAAACCATATCCCGAAAAGCCCAAAACAAAAGCACTACATTTAAATTCTACGCTTAGAATAGAAATTTTCAATCCCACACAGATCATAGATAAATAAGCTGGGCCCCCAATTGGATTTGAAACAATTAGGGGGTCCTCTACCATTCTAGTTTCTAGGTGCAGAGATTCTACTAAAGCAGATGAGATAAAGGAGTGTGATGCGCCAGAATCAAATAAAGTGCGAACTGGGTGATCATAAAGATAAACTACACTTTCTACAGAAGTATTTATACCTCGCTGCTGCAGAGGTGGCGCTTCTAGCGCATGAACTTGTGCCCCTGCGGTGGATCCAGCCCTCTGCCCCTGCCCACGCTTCTTTGGGCAATCCTTAGCCAGGTGGCCTGTCTCACCGCAAGAAAAGCACCCACCATTCATCTTGGCCTTCTTTTTCCGGCAATCTTTCACTAAGTGCCCCACTTTGCCACATAAATTACACTTCCTCTTCTCTTTGTTGTCTTTCCCGCCCTTCTTAAAGTCTGTCTTCTTAGGTTGCAAACCCTCTTTCTTCCCTTGAGAGCTTTCTGCCTTTGTCTCCTTCTTGCCCTTATCCTCTTCGTTCAGCAATGCCATCTGCACCAACCTTTCATACGTAGCTCCCATGGGTATATGGGTCATGGCCAAACTGTGTAATGGCTCATTCAACCCCTTGACAAAGCGGAGAGCCTTCTTGTGCGGGGTGTTGACTAGGTCCAGTCCGAACCTGGCCAGCTGATCGAACTGATTAACATACTCTTTGACTGTCATATTCCCTTGCTTAAGAAATAAGAATTTTTCCAACTGAAGACTCCTTTAGCTTCTGAGAGAAATTTAGCCTCAAACCTTGCCCTAAAGTCCTCCCATGTTTCCACTGGTCTTTCTGCATTAGTGACTTCCCACCAGTAGGAAGCCTCGCCTTTAAGTAGCCATACTGCCAGTTGTACCTTCTGCCTTTCCTCTACCTCAAAGATGACGAATAAGTCCTCGGTTTCTTTTAGCCAATTCATGGCTACCACGAAGGACTCGGTTCCATGAAAGTCCTTTCCTCCCATAGCTTTAAAATCTTTACATATCTTAGCAAAAGTATTTCCCCGCGGAGGAGGTGGAGGAAGAGGTGCTGCTGCAGCTGGATGGTTTCCTGCAGCTGCGGGAGGGGGAACGGTAGGACCTGGCTGAGTGGCCCTTGCTTCTAAGAATCGTCTAAACCAACCAGGTATTGGTATACCCTATGGCAAGTTAAGTTCTTCGGACATGCTGAAACAAAAAGGGTAGATTCAAAACGAAGGATAAAAGATAGTACCTATGGCTTTGGGGGGACTATGCCTTTTTAAAATAAAATAATATTTTATCTTTAAAAATGCTTCTTTAAATTTTCTTTTGAAAATAAATTTTCAAAACTTTTTATCTTATCTGGTAAACCTATGCTCTGATACCAAGTGAAACACCCCACCTCCGTTAGGGTCACTCTCAAGGGGAATGCCCTAATTTTGGTGGAGGTTTATAAGTATAAGTCACAGATACACAAGACAGATATAAATACACATATTTTTGAACAACGGAAAACAACAGCAATTTTTTATTTCAACAAAATACGTGTTACACAAACCATGTCATAATTTTTCTTACAATACTTCCAAAAACATAACATCTTCATAACCGTCTTGATTACATTATTTAAAGAAGCATAAAAACATAAGTAAACTGCATAAGTCCCATAATTGCTGTCCAAAGCCATAGTCCAAAACGAAAAAGATCCAAGCAATACATTCTTTCTCTTCAAGCTGGATGTGAAAACTGGTCAAGCTGCGGTATTCCCTCCCTGTGGACCTGGGGGGGAACGAAAGGAAAGAAGACGAAAGAAAAGTAGAGTCAGACATAAAGCCTGAGTAAGTCTAGGACTATTCAGTCTATGAATAAAGAACTGGGTATGATAAGTATAAACTGGAAATGGGAAAGCACCATAAACTAAGTTAAGTAGTCTAGAGTCGAATATACTATCGTACCCCATATTAATCTCTGCATCCATATAAACTAGTTCCCAACAGGCACCCCATAATCAGGGTGAAGTGATCCGATTCTAATGATCGGCTCCTACTCGCATAGTTACATGTGTCTTACGGCCCCCGATGTTGTAGTTACCTATGTCGGTCCCACCATGGGGTGTATCAAGTCCCATGGTAGCGGCCCGACACAATCCTAGAATGCACAGGTATACTACTGGTGCCCAGTGCCTTATTTTTCTGCGTCGGAGTGTGTGCACGCCCGCACCCCGTTAGAACCTACACTGCTGCACCACCGTCGTCGATTTGACCTCTTACAGTCATCCCAGTAATCATGCCCCACCCTGCCTAGTTCAGGGTATCCTGATACACCTTATAGGGTTACTGCTGAAAAGGGTCCCCCGCTACTAGGTTTTCTATTTCTAGCCAACATGCTAAGTTGGTTAAGTGTTTTGTAAACCTAACCCCCAATCAGTCTGTATAGTTTAGCATGTTCCATTTTGATTAAGTATTAATTCAATTTACTTAATCCTATCAATCCCGACTCAGCCTTAATTGTCTTATTAAAGCCTCGACCTCTCACATTAGACAGGTATTGTTGTGGCTGCCTGTTGCCGGTTGGGTCCGGGCAGTCTTACGCCACAACTCAGTCTAACCTCGGGTCCTTATTGGGCTCCGTGTTTAACCACCCACATTGGATAGGTATTGTTGTGACTACTGGACAGCCGGGCGGTTAGGGGCAGGTTTACATCACAACTCAATCCAACCTCGGGTTAAACACATCGTATTTTCTAATTTTACATATTTTGTCTCTTTTCTTTTTATATGTAAATATTTGCGGCCCATTATTCAAATTCATCTTTATTGGGTAAAATTAATTTATACCACTTAATTGTTTTTCAAGGTTGTTGGCATGCGTCAAACATGCCAACACATATGTTCTATATTTTAACCCAATCGTCATTACCCCCGTTTTATACGTTCGCTACAATATAACATATGTTGGGTTTAACATTTAAAACCAACTTAGCCACATGAAAAAGGGGAGGCTTAGAACATGGTGTTTATATATTCTAAGTAACATAAAAAAGGGAGTGTGAACGCATGAACTTGCAACATAGCGAACTAATTAACATAAGTTTGGCACTTGTGAACTTGCATTGTAATAGCAAATAATCATGGCATAAACATACCAAAACATGAAATCATGGGTTTTGATCTATTCATATAATCATGACATAAACATACCTAAATATGAAATCATGGTTTTTGATCTATTCATATAATCATGGCATAAACATACCTAAACATGAAATCATGGTTTTTGATCTATCCATAAGATGTTGATAACAACATAGGCCTAAAACATGTTTTTCAATTAGGCATAACACCAAGCATAGTTTAGTCATGTTCATAGAGTCAACACAAATTCACAAAGATGCTTACTTTTGTCTCTAATACAAAAGTATGGTTTTACACTTGAATCATGATGCCAATTCCAACATAAATTCACATAAGTCATAATACCCAAATGGATCCAACTACACTAAAAGTGATTATAATATATATTATGTTGGCATAATAGTGAATCATATACTTGCATGAATCTCAATTAAACTACCACAAACATGTAGTTGTTAACTTCCAACATGAATCACATACATGCAAATATCCAATCGTGATACCACAACATCCCAAATCGTTTAGAATCAAAGCAACATACAAATATGGATTATTATCACCACAAATCAAATACAATTCTATTTCTCATTTTACACAAAGCAAACACAATTATTTATTCACATCGGAATAGCACTCTACTTACAACGTATGACGAATCTTCAATTCAGGAATCTGAATTCTGAATTTGGAGATGCTATCCTTTGTTGTAGGCGTTGTTTTGATTTAATTGACGTTGCTTTAAGCTTTCGAATTGTCTCCTAATTGTCTCTCAATTTTGATGGCTATTCCTAATCTTTCCTCAGCAGCCTGACGGTCTCATCTTCATTTTTGTTTGTGTGAATTAGGTGGAGTCTTAGGTCCTTTTTATAGAGTTTGTGAGTTGATTAGGACCGTCGATGGAGCTTGGTTTAATAATAGCCGTTCGTTTGAAGGAGAGACCAATCAGGAGCTAACACCTAGCCCTAGTGACAGGGCAAGGCTCAGGAATTCGGCCAAGCACAGACCAGGCCAGCCAGGGGGGCTGGATTCGACCTGGCTCAGGGGCCAGGTCGACCCCCCAGTCGACCCCCAGGTCGACTATGTAGTCGACCTGGGTGCCCCAGGTCGACTACCCAGTCGACCTGGGTAGCCCAGGTCGACTACCCAGTCGACCTGGGTGCCTTGGGCGGGAAAATCCCCCCCTGGCCAATCCGGCCCGATTTTTGAAATTTAAATCTGATTTCTGAGCTGTTTTTGTCTGTTTGAATTTTAAACTGAATTCTGAAAATTCCGGAGGCCATATCTCCCTCATACGGAGTCCGTTTTACGCAAACTTGGACTCTATTTCAAGCAGAATTCCGAGACGAACACAATGGCGTATCCCGTTTCCCTTAATTCTTTGATTTTAAATTAGTTATACTTTAATTTGTGAATTTCACTGTTATAGAATACACGGGGTGTTACAATTGGTATCAGAGCATTAGTTTTCAAAGTTTTCATAATCTAAATTTTTGAAAAGTTTAAATGGCAACTAACACTAGTATTTTGAACATTAATGCTTCTAGTTCATTTATAGAGGGTCAATTATTGTTAGGCCACCACTATTTAATGGTAGTAATTATTCATATTGGGCTTGTAGAATGAAAATTTATTTACAGTCAGTTGGATTAGACACTTGAAATATCACATAAACTGAATATGTTGAACCCACTGTTAATTTTGCAGAATGGACTAATGAACAAAAGGTTATTGCACATAATTTAAAAACCATAATATTCTATTTTGGTCACTAGATAGAAACAAATTTAATAGAGTGTCTCTTTGTAAATCTGCATATGAAATCTAGAAAACTTTGCAAGTAACTCATGAAGGAACAAACAAAGTTAAATAGACTAAGACATCCATGTTAACCAATCAATTTCAATTATTTAAAATGAATCCGAATGAGACTATCACTGATATATATTTAGGTTTCAAGAGATCGTGCATTCACTTATAGCCTTGGGAAAGACATATTCCGAGGAAGATCAAGTCAAAAAATTATAAATTCATTAACTCCAGAATGGGATTAAAAAACCTTAGCAATAGAAGAGGCAATGACATTAGTACACTAAAAATTGAAGAACTAATAGGAAATCTAATGTCATTTGAAGTTCATATGAAAGAAAGAAGAGAAAATAAGTCATCAGAAAGAAAGCAATATCATTCAATGCAATAACGGAAGATTCATACTCAAATAGCGATGATGATGAGGAAATAACATTAATGACAAGGAATTTTAGAAAATTTATGAGATATAGAAAGATGAATAATTTCAAAAGAAATGAGCATAGAAATTCAATAAAAAATAATGAGATTTCAAATAATATCAAATGCTTCAATTACAATGAACCAGGGCATCTAAAAAGCGATTGTCCATATCCAGAGAAATAGAATCCTCCTTTAAATAATAATTCTTTAAAGAAAAGACAAAGGGATAATACTACTACTTTAGATAATTTTGATTCATCCTCCAGTGTAGAAGAGCAGGAAACGAATAATTCAAAAATGTGCACAACAATTCACGAATCAGAAAATATTGAAGACATGATCTAAAACAGGTGCGCCTTTATAATATACTTTTTGGTTGAATTATGCTTGTTTTGATTGTCTTGATTCGAAAAATAGGATTTTAAAACTAAATTTAACATTTGAAATTTCAATTTTAAAAATTAAAATAATATTATTTTAATAAAATAATACTAAATAATATTATAAAAACTATTATTATAATAAATATCATTTCAGAAAATACATAAATAAGAATATAAGATACAAATAAATATAAACAAATCAAAAATTAAAAATAACATGTCTTTTGAACATTTCAGGAGGTATGTCGACATGGGTAACCTCATATGTCAACATATGTCTAGAAATTCAAAATTCAAAAGAAAATTCAAAATTTAAAGTTAAAATTCAAAATTTAAAGTTCAAACTTTTGAATTTTCCTCCACCATTTCACCAAAGCCAATGTTCTGAGAAGGCATCTCTTGACCAGATAACATATCCTTAGAATCCTTATTTATTCATCTATTCACATCATCTCTTTCTACCTTTAAATCCAAAATTCAAACATATCTTCACTGTCTTCTACCTTTCATGAAAAATCTCTCTAATGGCTTCCTCAAGCACTCCTAACAGAATGAGGCTGCCCAAGTTTGCCAAAGCTTTTCTTTTCAACAACCCAGAGGCTATCAAGGCTTACATAAACTATGTAAACTTTGGAAAATTCGATATGGGAAAATTTACCATTTTTATTGATTTTCCTTCTTATGATCTTCCAACTCTTTTTCAACAAAATGGTTTTCTTAGTTTAATTGATTCTCGGGAAAATGATGAGGTTTAATACCCGAATCTTGTCAAAATGTTTTATGCAAATTTGAATCGTGGCTTTTGTGAAGGAGATAAAAGTAAAACTTGGGGTAGTATTAAAGGGACACAAATTGTTTTGGATTGGAAATTTTAGGCACTATTTTGGGTTGTAAAAACACGGGAATGGATCTCTCAGATTTCAATATCAATGAAAATGAATGAGAAACCTTTCATCATCTCTTTGAAAGCGATGAACACCTGGATTTCAAAAATCGATATTTTCGACCAAAGACAAGAATTGTCAACCTGCTTCTCCAACATACCGTTACATCCCGCTTGGGAAATTTCAACGACCCAACTATGAAAGTGTGCAAATCTCTTTTTGCTATATTTAGAAATTATGATGTTAATTGGGATCAAGTATTTTGGATGAATTTCGAGCCAAAGATCTTTCAACAATAGAAAATATGATTTAACATGTAATTTATCTCACATGTATTTTCAAATATTTTGGAGTGGATTCAAAAGGCGAAGAATTTGTTTCTAGAAAAGTTTTCAATTCGGAAAACATATCTTTAGTGAAGATACCACTAGTGTTTCAATCATATGAAACACTTTCGGAAAAGGAAGAACGGATGGTAAAGAAAGAGAAGGAGATGAAATGGAAATTGAAGAAGAAGATGATGACAATACCTCCTTGAATAGTATCGAATATCCCGCAAGTGTCACAAATCCTTCTAACAAAATCCTCCTTAACAACCAAAAGATTTTAGCGGACAATCAAAAGGCTTTAAAGAAATCTTTAAAGAAAAACATGGAAAAGATGTCCAATAAATTGACCAAGTTCTTTGGAAAAGTAAGTAGGAAATTTGGTTTGTCCTCATCCTCCTCCGCCAAATTCTAGCTTTATTATCTTGTTGTATTGGTTTCTAGTTTCCGTATTTCCATTCCAAATTATGTACTAGTTCATGCATCCTTATCGTAGTATTAATGATGTTTTTATATTTATGTTTATGTCTTTGTAAACATCTCTGGAATGACCAATAATATAATCAAAAAAAGTAAGTATAAACTAAAACATAGCAAAAATCACAAAATCTTTCAATAACCAAAAATCCATAAGGTATGTCGACATACCTAACCTACAATGTTGACATACAATTGTCAAAAATTTCAAATTAGTTTGAATTTAAACTCTATTATAATCACTTATGTATATTCATTATAAAAAAATTCCAGAACCTACAAATACCTAGTTCTTCCAAAAAAAACTCATTTATCTATTTCTCCTTTATAATATTTAATTAGATTCTTATTTTATCACATCTATAGCTTCTCCAATTCAGAACTTGAGTGAAAATCTTGAAGAAACACTCAATTCATTAAAAAGTATCCTTTCTATTATTCTTTGTAATCAACATCACTTAGAATTAAGTCAAATGCAGATGATAAAAGAACATGAGAGGCGTTTCGATGCAATTCATTAGATGATCTCCTATCTTATCAAAGATAAAGACAATAACAACACAGGCGCAATTCTCACCAAAGTCAACGAAGAATGGGATGCTATAAAGGCTAATCCAATCTTTGGTGGTACTGGATGGATAGAAGTTCCAAGAAATGTATGAATTTAGTGTGGATTGATTGATTTAAAATTTGAATTTGAATTTTTGGTTTGTAATAATTAGATTTGAGGATGGTTTGGATTGTTTGATGTTTGCTATGGCACCCTACGTCCGATAATGTCACTCTTTATCATAATGCATTAAGTTTCGTGAAGTGTTATAGGTAAACAGACACAGAATTTCACAAGACAGATATAAATAGCAGCGGAAATTTAAAACTTTATTTTCCAACAGAAAACATCGTGGTCTCAAAATCCAGTTACAACATCATACTGAAATACTGGAATAAAATACATCAAATAAAAACATCTGTCTTGCACTAAAAACCATCATAGTACAGAAGTAAAAAGCCATAGTCTCCATAAGTAGCCATAAACAAGTAGACAAGAAGTCAAAGCGGTACATCGAAGCAAATCCAAATCCAAGCAGAAAACAGAATAAAGAGTCCTAATCAAGCCTGAGCGTTCCCACCCTGAGAACATGGAGGAGGAAAGGAAGAGGGAGAAAAGGAAACAGAACAGGTCATACATAAAGTCTGGCAAGTCCAGTTACTTTTAACATACAAATTAGTAAAAGTATCATGATAGGCATATAAACAAGATGAGAGATAACAATATCATATAACAGGTATGAACTGGAGGGACAAGATAAATAGAATAAACAGAATAGACTATGCTTCTCAGATATTTTTCTCTGCACCAATACTAGTATACTGAATTAAGTGTTTTCCAATTACTTAACAGAGACAGAATGATCGCCACATAACATAAATGGTAGACTTAGGTGTACTTCTAGCAACGGGTTTTACCCCAAACAGAAATAACGGGTACCTAATCAGAAATAACGGGTGTTACCCCCACACAGAAATAATAGGTACCTAAACTGAACAAGATGTACCCTAATTACTACCCCCAAACGATCGGCTCCCTACCATGTAAATACCATGTGTCGGCCCTACAGTAGGGTGTATTACTTCCTAAAGTGGCAACCACCAGAAGGACACAGACCTACAAGTGTTATGGCGTCTTATTTCCCCAAACAGACCGGACCCATGCACGCACATGACCCTGTTGGAATGCGCCATTAGAACACCCCATCCCAAATGAACCACTTATAATTAGCTCAATAAACGTGCCCTGACCCCTACCTCGTGTCGGGTCCCCTTTAAATCGAAAATGGGTTACTAACTAATACGGGTCTCACACAACAGATGACACAAGTCAAACCCTCTTGTGTCCTCAATCAACTAGGATTTCCACAGGTTAAGTTTTACATGGGTAAATAGTGTCCCTACAACCCCAACAGATTAACAAGTTTACTTAACCCCTAACAGATCAAACAGATTACATAAGTGTCATACAGTCCCATTAACATGTTCTACTTAACCTTTGAATTAAGCCTACATGTTTCCATGTTCATACACCCTGTAACGACCCGCATTCTACGGATCGAAGGATCGTAGAATATTTATCTCTTTCACATACGAAGTCGTATGGTCATGTAACTTTGGAGAACGACTATTGACATCATTCCCCATGTTCATGATTTTTGCCGATTTTTAAATGACCGTTTTGCCCCTAGCTGATTTTGTTTTGGCCATAACTTTTGATTGGTAAGGAGTTTTGACCTGAAACCACTTCCATTAGATCCGGATGATGGTTTATCTTTCCGTAGAGTGGTCACATTAGCAAAACGGACTCACCGTTTGGGAGATATGGCTAAAACAAGGTTTAGAAGGTGAAAAACAACTTAACCGGACCTAATTAAGGTGATTAGCAAGAGGGCCCATAACCCATTTCGGGATTAGGGTTATGGGGAGGCTGAGAACAGTAGGAAAATGAATTTTATTTCATTTTTCAGCCGGCTCAAACATTTCTCTAACCCTAGCCATGGCCTCCACCTTCTAATTTCATCCAAAATCGCTTCTAATCGCTTCCTAATTAAAGATTAAGCCAAGCTACATCAAATCAAGGCAAATTAGCATCAAATTGGGAATAGAGCCGCTGTGCTGCATAGAGATTCAACCCAAATCAGATAATATTTCAGATCTAAAGTTAATTTATGGCTAAGGTGAGTGATTTGCATTGTTTTTCACTAATTACGGCTAATTAGGGTGATTAGTGATAATTAGCGAAATTATGGCTCAGAAAATTCTGTAAAAATTTGTAAAATTCAAAAAAATTATTTTATGGCTCTGATAAAAATTTGAGTTAATTTCGACTAAATTTGTTAATTCTATTGTTAAAACATGCTTAAGGGGACTAAGGGGAAACATGGGTTTTTGGGGTATGTTTGATTTAAATGACCTATATGCTTGGTGTTTTGACCTTGTTGATTTATCCTATATGTTACTGCCACTGTTTGGATGGTTGTATGATTGATTAGTAAAGTTAGAATGGTTGGAAACACCGTCGTATGGCGAGAACGGACGACATAAGCTCATTGGAAAAAACTACAGGGATCTGGATCGGATGTGGGAAAGGGGTTCGGATCGGATAGGACTGGTCGAACCGAACCGACACCAGAGACATGGAGTTCGAACCGAATCGGGGTCCAGGCAAAAGAAGAGTATGGCAACAAAGGAAGGCCGCTAGCTTGGAGTTGGAATTGGAGTGAAGATCTGAACCGAGATCCATGAGCACCGAACCGAACAGGGGACGTTGGACAGGAATGAGGTGTAGTACAAGAGCCGAACCAAGAGATACGAACCAAACCCAGGCAGAAGACATCCAAACCGAACCGAGCCAGAAGGGGAGCACCGAACCGAACCGCACCTAGGAGCATACTAGGAAGCATTGGACCGAACTGAACCGATGATGACTGGAGAACTATGCATATTCGAACCGAACCGAACGTGTGCTATTACTACTACGCGACGACTTTTCTGAAGACCAACTCCAATTCGACCAAAACCCGAGATGCAAAGGAAGTCCAGATGGGAGGTTATTACTCAGGATCCAAATGGGAACCAATGAGTTAGATGAGTTGGGCTTTGCTACGGGACGTGTGCTAAGGGGTTATCGATGTCTATAACTTTGGATCACTATGGAGTAGGGGGTATGTGGACGGATTCAGGGCCACAGTGGCCTAGGTAGGACTATTGGCTATGGACCAATGAGGTGGGGTCATTTGTAAGGATTTAGTCATGACTCCATGGGGCAAGCTTGGTAGTAGCAATAGTTATACAAGTCGGACTTCGTCACTACCTCGATGAGTCTAGTGATCAAAGTAGTGGACATCGTATGCTTTACGCACTGAGTAAGAGATGTGAGGATGGTTGCCATGCTTGATTGTTTGAGATCAATATGACATGCACACCCCACCCCCGTATCTTTACACTATATGTTAGTGTCACCTTAGAGTATTGTACATCTTGTTGTGCTAACTCTTTGGTTGCAGGTTCAGGTATGGTTTAGTATACCTGTTATTGTTCTGTTTTGCTGCTTATCGCTCATACCAGACTTTTGTCTAACCCAGAGTTTTATCTCTTCTTATTACTTTGGGTGCTCTTAAATGGGCAGACTAGAGACAGGTTAGGTGGTATGCACGAGTAGTTGTACTGGAGACGGGCAGGAGGCTTCCACGTATGATATATATAGATATTCTCCCTATGTCGCTGCTGGTCACTACTTTGGGCATTAGTAGTGTACCTTTATTATTTTTGTTTTAGAGACAGTTTGAAAAGTTGTAATAATGATGATGTGGAACATAAGCTGGATTTTGAATTCTCCGCTGCTATCATGGTTTAGTTTTCAGCTTATGCACCGTCTCGCCTTTTTATGTCATGTATGTTATTATTATATTTTATTCCATGCGTTGTGAGACATTCTACAGGTTCCTTGCTAGTTCAAATTCCCTTCTTTCCTTTCTTTGGCGACCGTCCCGTGTTGGTTGGACACCGGCACAACGCACTTTCATTGGAAATGTCGGCTTGTGTGGGGCAGGCCGTCACACTTGGTATCAGAGCACTAGGTTGCGTAGTTAACCTAGGGAAGACATCAGGGAGAGATTGTGTACGTATATGAGAGTGCGTATTTGTGATATTTTGGTTTTCAAAAGCTATATATATACACACACTATCAGTATAGCTAAGGATGAAGCCGCACTGCATTAGCACCACTAAGGAGATGGTAAATTGTTTTCTCTTTACAGATTGAACGATGAATCGAAATACGGGAAAGGCGGTGAGGAACTCCGCATCAGGAGTTGAAGAAGAAGCGGGTTCAGGGGCCAACAATGGGAATGTCCCTGACATAAGGGAGATGTTTACTGCCTTCATACGAGAGATGGTTAGGGATGCTCTGGAAGCAGTTCCTAATGCTACTAATGGTGGTGGTGTAGTAGTGCGGGCGCCTAGAGTCGGTCTCGCCAAGATTAATGAGGAGTCCTAGAATAAGAGGAAACAGAATCAAGCTAAGGATGGCCAGAAAAAGAAGAACAAGAAAGATATAGAGTGATTTAGCTGTGGCAAGAAGGGCCACTATGCCAAAGAATGTCGAGCGAAGCCAGGGGAAAGGAAGTGCTTCAATTGCGTCCAAGTGGGACATCTCAAGAAAGAATGTCCGCAACCCCCTAAGAAGAAGCAGAGTGTGGAAGTATATGCTATCAACGTTGTTCCTTCTTCGTCGAATGCCCCAACTACGGCGGAGAATGGAAAGGGTGTTGTTATTCAAGGTATGCTTTCCATTTATGCGGTTCCAGTTCTAGTTTTGTTTAATATCGGGGTTTCCCATTCCTTCGTATCTAGTGACCTGGTAGATAGGCTGGGATTGGAACCTGAGATTGTCGATAGACCTTTAGTTGTGACGAACCCGATCGGTGGTTCGATTAGCCTTAGTATGACTTATCGTAATGCAGTCCTATCGAGTCATGGATGTATGTTTGCTTGTGATTGCTTTGTTTTGGCCTTTACTGGGTTTGGCATTATTTTGGGAGTCGATTGGCTCCAAAGGTATGGGATGGTGGTGGACTGTGAGGGCTTTTTGGTGACAGTTAGAGCGGATGATGGGCGAAAGTGTTTGGTGGTCTACCTAGTTCTAAATTCCCTTGACATCCCGCATGATGAGTTGTCAGATGTGCCCGTGGCTGGCCAGTATCCGGATGTCTTCGAGGAAGTGACCGGACTTCCACCACAACGAGAGATTGAGTTTCGTATGGGTTTAGTGAAAGATGCCAGACCTATAGTGATGTCACTTCGTCGTATGGCGCCAAGGGAGCAGCGAGAGCTCGAGGTGCAAGTAAGCGATCTTTTGAAGAAGGGATTTATCCAGAGAAGCGTCTCCGAGTGGGGAGCACCAGTTATATTTGCCATTAGGGCCGATGGGTCCCTTCGCTTATGTGTGGACTCGAGTTAAAGATGGAGTTAAGGGTAGCTCTTCTGATGGAGTGTCAAGGAGTCGTCGATAGTTTGGAGTGTTCTAGGCGGACTCGAAGCAAGGGTATTTGGGGACGCCCACTTACCTTGGATCGGTTGGACATGATCTAGCTATCCTTGGAGGATAAACGTGCATTGGACGTGCGATAGTCCGTTTGGAGCCGGGGCTTCCATTAGCCCTAGATACTGGTTGGACCAGTCATTCGGGTATCGACGTATTCATGGTTTTAGCGGATGATAGACAAGACTTGTTCGATGAATGCTATGGATTGTTTAGGACCTTATGTTGATGTTCTCTTTGGTTCAAAAATGGTAATAACTTCGAACTGAGATTCTTAGGCCAGGTTGTTTCAGAGAATGGTATTGCCGTGGACCCTGCAAAGGTGGCTACGGTACAAGATTGGTCTACGCCCAAGAATGTAACATACGTAAGAAGTTTCTTGGGGTTGGCTGGATATTATCGTAAGTTTATCCAAGACTTCTCCAAGATAGCGGCACCGTTGACTCAGTTGACCAAGAAAAATCAAGCTTTCGTCTGGGACGAAAAGTGCGAGAATGCATTTAAGATTCTAAAGGAAAAGTTGACATGTGCACCAGTGTTAGTCATTCCTAAAGGGAATGAAGAGATGACGGTATACACAGATGCCTGTGGTACCAGACTAGGTGCTGTATTGATGCAAGGATGTAGGGTTGTAGCTTATGCTAGTTGGCAACTGAAACCACATGAGAAAAGGTATCCTACCCATGATTTGGAATTGGCAGCGATCGTGTTCGCATTGAAGATGTGGAGACATTATCTCTTGGGAGAAAGATTCGAGTTGTTTACCGATCATAAATCGTTAAATTATCTTTTCTCTCAGAAGGACCTAAATCTCCGACAGCAAAGATGGTTGGAATTCTTGGCTTCCTACGGTTTCGATATCGCATACACACCAGGAAAGGGCAATGCGGTAGCTGATGCATAGAGTAGAAGACATGCCAGTTTAGGGGCTATGTTTCTTGAGTGGAAGCAACTGGAGTACATCACTGGGTATGATTTCAGACCAAAGTGCGAATTGGATCCAGAAGTAATAGCAAGTTTGACGATCAGACCCACTTTGATTGAGCGGATTGGTTCCAGTCAGAGAGGCGATCCTAACCTAATGGAAATCATCTCCAAGTTAGAGATGGGTATCGACGAGGAGATGAACAAGTATGGGCTTGATCGAGAAAGATGGCTTAGAAAGAATGGAATACTTGTTGTACCCAATGTCAATGGATTGAGAGATGAAGTGCTTAGAAAATGTCATCATTCAAAACTGACTATACACCCCGGTGGTAACAAAATGTATCGAGACATGAAGCAGACTTACTACTGGGAAGGGATGAAAGGAGATGTTGGGAAGTTTATATCCAAATGTATGAATTGCCAGCTAGTTAAAGATGAGAAAAAGATGCCTAGTGGGTTGTTGCAACCATTAGAAATTCCAGAATGAAAATGGGAACAAGTCTCAATGGATTTCATTGATGGGTTACCAAGGACTAGATTGGGCCATGATAGCATTTGGGTAATTGTGGATCGATTGACTAAGAGTGCAAGGTTTATACCCGTCAAGTCGAATAGAACAGCAGCTAAGTTAGCAGAACTGTATATGAAATGGGTAGTGAGATTTCATGGAGTACCAAAAAGCATTGTGAGTGACCGAGACCCGTTGTTTACTAGTGGGTTTTGGAAGAGCTTACAAGAGGCTCTAGGGTCAGAATTTTATCTCAGTACCGCGTACCATCCTCAAACCGACAGTTAGACAGAGAGGGTGAATCGAGTATTAGAGGATCTCTTGAGAGCTTGCATATTGGATTTTGGTGGATCATGGGATGACCATTTGCATTTAGTAGAGTTTGCATATAATAATAGTTATCAGTCCAGTATTGGTATGGCTCCATATGAAGCTTTTTACGGAAGACCGTGCAACTCACCGTCATGTTGGTTAGAAACCGGTGGGAAATTTGTGCTTGGACCAGATGTGATAAGAGAAACTTCAGACAGGATTCAGATCATTCAACGGCGAATGAAGGCTGGCCAAGGTAGGCCGAAGAGTTATGCTGATAAGAGGGGAAAGGATTTGAAATTCTCCGTTGGCGACCTAGTATTTGTCAAGATCTTTCCATTAAAGAATGTTATTCGATTTGGAAGGAAAGGAAAGCTGACGCCAAGATTTGTTGGTCCATTCCCAATCCTCGAGCAAGTGGGGAATTTAGCATATAAAGTTTAGTTACCAGAGAAGATGGCGGGAGTTCATGACGTATTTCATGTTTCCCAGTTAAGGAAATTCGAGCACGACCCCGATGTGGCTATTTCACCTGATCAGTTGGATGATTTCGAAGGAGAACCCGAGGCGGCTGGGAACCGCAAGACGACTCGTATGGTCAAGCACGATACGAAGCAACTTCGAAGGAAAGCGGTGAATTTAGTCAAAGTTCAGTGGGGCGAGAATGAGAACGACTGTACTTAGAAGATAAAGGAGAGCATTAGGAAGACATATCCAGAACTCTTTGCCTGGTAAGATTTTAATTGCGACTTAGTTTTCCGCATGCTAGGATAGGCTTGTTTGTTTGTTTTTGTATGTTTGATTGTTGTGAATGGTTGATAGGCATGCGGGATCCTTTGCTTGTTTCTTAGTTAAGGAATTTCGGGGGCGAAATTTCTTAAGGGGGGAGAATGTAACGACCCGCATTCTACGCATCGAAGGATCGTAGAATATTTATCTCTTTCACATACGAAGTCGTATGGTCATGTAACTATTGGGGTCATTCCCCATGTTCATGATTTTTGCCGATTTTTAAATGACCGTTTTGCCTCTATCTGATCTTGTTTTGGCCATAACTTTTGATTGGTAAGGAGTTTTGACCTGAAACCACTTCCATTAGATTCGGATGATGGTTTACCTTTCCGTAGAGTGATCACAATAGCCAAACGGACTCACCGTTTGGGAGATATGGCTGAAACAAGGTTTAGAAGGTGAAAAACAGCTTAACCGGGCCTAATTAGGGTGATTAGCAAGAGGGCCCATAACCCATTTCGGGATTAGGGTTATGGGGAGGCTGAGAAAACGAATTTTATTTCATTTCTCAGCCGCCTCAAACATTTCTCTAACCCTAGCCATGGCCTCCACCTTCTAATTTCATTCCAAATCGCTTCTAATCGCTTCCTAATTGAAGATTAAGCCAAGTTATATCAAATCAAGGCAAATTAGCATCAAATTGGGAATAGAGCCGCTGTTTTGCATAGAGATTCAACCCAAATCAGATAATATTTCAGATCTAAAGTTAATTTGTGGCTAAGGTGAGTGATTTGCATTGTTTTTCACTAATTACGGCTAATTAGGGGTGATTAGTGATAATTAGCGAAATTATGGCTCAGAAAATTCTTGAAAAAATTGTAAAATTCTAAAATATTATTTTATGGCTCTGATAAAAATTTGAATTAGTTTCGACTAAATTTGCTAATCCTATTGTTAAAACATGCTTAAGGAGATTAAGGGGAAACATGGGTTTTTGGGGTATGTTTGATCTTAAATGACCTATATGCTTGGTGTTTTGACCTTGTTGATTTATCCTATATGTTACTGCCACTGTTTGGATGGTTGTATGATTGATTAGTAAAGTTAGAATAGTTGGAAACGCCGTCGTATGGCGAGAACGGACGATATAAGCTCGCTGGAAAAAACTACAGGGATCTGGATCGGATCGGATGTGGGAAAGGGGTTCGGATCGGATAGGACTGGTCGAACCAAACCGACACCAGAGACATGGAATCCGAACCGAATCGAGGTCCAAGCAGAAGAAGAGTATGGCAACAAAGGAAGGCCGCTAGCTTGGAGTTGGAGTGAAGATCTGAACCGAACCGAGATCCATGAGCACCGAACCGAACAGGGGACGTTGGACTGGAATGAGGTGAAGCACAAGAGCCGAACCAAGAGATACAAACCAAACCCAGGCAAAAGACATCCGAACCGAACCGAGCGAGAAGGGGAGCACCGAATCGAACCGCACCTAGGAGCATACTAGGAAGCATTGGACCGAACCGAATCGATGATGACTGGAGCACTATGCATATTCGAACCGAACAGGACGTGTGCTATTACTACTACGCGACGACTTTTCTGAAGACCAACTCCAATTCGACCAAAACCTGAGATGCAAAGGAAGTCCAAAGGGGAGGTTATTACTCAGGATCCAAATGGGAACCAATGAGTTAACTTCATGAGTTGGGCTTTGCTGCGGGATGTGTGCTAAGGGATTATCGATGTCTATAACTTTGGATCACTATGGAGTAGGGGGTATGTGGACGGATTCAGGGCCACAGTGGCCTAGGTAGGACTATTGGCTATGGACCAATGAGGTGCGGTCATTTGTAAGGATTTAGTCATGACTCCATGGGGCAAGCTTGGTGATAGCAATAGTTATACAAGTCGGACTCCGTCACTACCTCGATGGGTCTAGTGATCAAAGTAATGGATATCGCATGCTTTACGCACTGAGTGAGAGATGCGAGAATGGTTGCTATGCTTGATTGTTTGACATCACTATGACATGAACACTCCACCCCCGTATCTTTACACCATATGTTAGTGTCACCTTAGAGTATTGTACAACTTGTTGTGCTAACTCTTTGGTTGCGGGTTCATGTTCAGGTATGGTTTAGTATACCTGTTATTGTTCTGTTTTGCTGCTTATCGCTCATACCAGACTTTTGTCTGACCCAGACTTTTATATCTCTTCTTATTACTCTGGGTGCTCTTAAATGGGCAGACTAGAGACAGGTTAGGTGGTATGCACTAGTAGTTGTACCGGAGACGGGCATGAGGCTTCCGTGTATGATATATATAGATATTCTCCCTGTGTCGTTGCTGGTCACCACTTTGGGCATTAGTAGTGTACCTTTCTTATTTTTGTTTTAGAGACAGTTTGAAAAGTTGTAATAATGATGATGTGGAAAATAAGCTATATTTTGAATTCTCCGCTGCTATCATGGTTCAGTTTTCAGCTTATGCACTGTCTCGCCTGTTTTATATCAAGTATGTTATTATTATATTTTATTCCATGCGCAGTGAGACATTCTACAGGTTCCTTGCTAGTTCAAATTCCCTTCTTTCCTTTCTTTGGCGACAGTCCCGTGTTGGTTGGACATCGGCACGGCGCCCTTTCATTGGAAATGTCGGCTGATGCGGGGCGGGCCGTCACACACCCCATATTTCAGCTATATTACTTAGTATAAGTTATGCCCCAAATTTTAATCTTATTCATAGTATAGGTTATGCCCCCAAATTACCGTTCCCAATTAATCCCAATTTCGTTCATATGCATATTTCAGCGATATTGGCCTAGGCTCGAAGGTAGCCTAGGCTATAAAGGTAAAAAGGGGAAAGAGAGAGAAGAACGGAATAGGCTTAAAACAAAATAAGCATATAATAACCGAGATGGGCATATGTTTGCAGAAATAGGCATATAAGAACTGAATAGCAAATCAGGAGTACATGTAATAGCAGGACTGATTAGGTACGAATCAAATTCTTAACAGGCATAGGTTTTTGATCCAGATTTATAAACATGTCAGGATTACTTGTTAAATGTTTATATCTAAAAATAACGTGAACTCACAGAGAATGGATCAAAAGAATAGAGAATAATTAGGCTGAAGCTATAGAAGAAATTCTTGTATGCGTATAAGCTGTTGTTGAAGAAAAATAGGCTAATTCAATCCAAGTTGAGGCAGCAACTCGTTGTCTCCATTGTTTTAGGTGTATAAAACAACAGAAATGCCAGCCCTTATATAAACTTTTTCCAACCAATCTCATTCAGAAACAAGTCCAGGTTCAGGAAATGAACCTGGATGGATCCGGAGTGGGTCGACCCCGGTGTCAACCCTAGGGTCAACACACCATTGAGTGGATCGACCCCCAATGGGTCCAAATCCTGCGTGGTCTTCCTGCCTCTGAATTTGAATTGTTTTGAATTTCTAGACTGATTTTGTTCATATATATTTCTCTTATATGTATACAAATTTCTAAGCTTCATAGCTTTCTCATACTATGTCCGTTTTACGCAAACTCAGAGTCTATATTAAGCAGAATTCTAAGACAAACACAATGGTGTAGTCCATTTTACTTAATTCCCAATATTTAATTAAGTATTCTTTATTTTATCATTTTAATGTCCTTTAAAATTACAGGGTGTTACATTCTCCCCTACTTAAAGGATTTCGTCCCAGAAATCTCTAAGTTAAGAAGAATGTTTATCCTAACATCCATCAACCATCTACTCATTCATCAATTACAGGCATCCATTGTCCTTAAAAGAATTCTAATGCTTGTATGAACATATGCAAAGGTGTGTGTATATGTTCCTATGCTAATGCAAAAAATTAGGCGGTCTACCGATTCAGTTGACCTCCTTAATGCAATGTATGTTCGTGCCATGTAACCAAAATGCATGCAAATAATCCTAGTATATCATGTAAGTTCTATACGTGTGCATAATCATTCATCCAAATGCAACATCCGTATGATGATACAACAATTTCCATCCATAAAAATTTAAAAATGCACACACATCCATATGCAATATGTAAGTGATTGAGCCGATCTAGTGTCGTGTGTATGTGTGTGTATGCATACGTGAGCAACCACTACCAAACATTTGCATCCACTTGCATCCATCAAACATAACATGTTTCAAGCACATGTTTACATCCATTGGTTTTCCTACCTAAAGGTCGAAGATTCGATCGATAGGATATACTCAAATGAAAAAAGCAAGTATGAATAAAAACTTGGAAAAAGAAGTTAAGAACATACCCTTGAAAAGAAAAGGGTATGAAGCACGAATCTTGTCTTCAGTCTCCCAAGTTGCATTTTCACGGTCTTCTCCCCATTGAACTTTCATTAATTTGACTTCTTGGTTGCGAAGCTTCTTAACCTCTGATCCAAGTATATGGGTAGGAACTCGTCTAACTGTTGCCTCCCGTTCTACCTCTATTTTCTCAGGTATGCTCGGCTCAACTACCTCTGCTGTTTTGTACAGACACTTCCGTAAATGAGAAACGTGGAAAACATCACGAACACCCACCAATCTCTCTATTAGCTTTACTCTATAGGTCGTTTGACCTATTCTTTTCACTATGGGAAATGGGCCTACTAACCTTGGCGCCAACTTCCCTTCAGATCCAAAGCGAACTACATTCCTTAAAGGTGATACTTTGATGAAAACCATGTCTCCCACCTCAAACTCAATATCTGTCCTTCTCTTATCTGCGTAGGACTTCTTCCTGTCCTGAGCTGTTCATGCATCTGTGGATAAGATCAATCTTTTCTGATGATTCTCTAATCATCTCAGGTCCAAGTAGAAGTCTCTCAGGTCCAAGTAGAAGTTTATCCGTAGACTCCCACCAACAAGTCGAGGATCTACAAGGTCGTCCGTATAGTGCCTCAAAGGGTGTCATGCCTATACTAGTATGGTAACTGTTGTTGTAGGCGAACTCCACCAACGAAAGATGTTTCTCCCAAGTCCCTCCAAAGTATAGGATACACAACCTCTAAAGATCCTCAAGAACTTTATTCACCCTCTAGGCTTGCCCATCGGTCTGAGGGTGATACGCGGTGCTCAGACATAACTTTGTACCTAATGCCTCTTGTAGGTACTTGCAGAACTCACTAGTGAAGATGGTATCACGATCACTCACTATACTAGAAGGTACTCCATGTAGACGAACTATCTCACGAAGATAACCTGATGCCAACCATGCTGCTATCCTCTTGCTCTTAACAGGAATATAATCAGCGCTCTTAGTAAGCCGATCTACTATAACCCAGATGCTGGTATTGCACTTCATCGACCTAGGAAAACCATCGATCAAATCCATAGAGACGCTCTCCCACTTCCACTGTGGGACCTCCAAAGGATGAAGCAAACCGCCCGGCTTTCTCTGCTCAGCTTTAACTTGCTGGCAAACCAAACATCGAGAGATGAACTCCGCTACATCTTTCTTCATCACAGCCTAAATGAAAACCCTATTCATACCTATATGCATCTTATCACCGCCTAGATGGATAGTCATCCTAGAATGATGGGCTTCCTCAAGGACTGTCTTCAACAGACTCCCAACTCGGGGAACACAAAGCCTTTCATCCTGTCGCAACCACCCTCTATCGTCTGTGGAATATCTACTGAGGTGACTAGAAGTATCCCCTCTACTGAGTCGGTCCAAGATGTCTGCTATCTGTGGGTCCTCTCGCTGCGACGATCCTATCTGATCCATAAGAGTAGGTCGCACCTCTAAGGATGCCAACAAACAAGGTGTAAGATCTGTAAATGACCTAAAATCGAAGGTCGATATGTACTCCAAGCTCCGCCTCTCTACGAATAGAGGACTTAAGGTCATCCTCTACCTACTCAATGTGTCCGTCGCTACATTACCCTTGCCAGGAGTATAAGAAATCTCAAAGTCATTGGACGCTAGGAACTCCATCAATCTCTGCGGTCTCAAATTGAGATCCTTCTGCGAGAACAGATATTTGAGAGATTTATGGTCCGTGTATAACTTGAACCTCTCTCTAGTTAGATAATGTCATTAAGACTTAAGCGTGAACACTATACCGGCCAATTCCAAATTGTGAGTGGGGTAGTTCTTCTCATGAACCTTCAACTGTCTACTTCCATAGCATACTACCCTTCCCTCTTACATCAAAACGACACCGAGTCCTATACCACATGCATCAGTATACATTGTGAACATCTTGCTCCCATCAGGAAATGTCAAAACTGGGGGTTGTTGTCAGAGCCCTTTTTCATTATTGAAAAGCATCCTCACAATCAATACTCCAAGCAAAGGTCAGATTCTTCTTTGTCGATCTGGTAGTGGGGCTGTTATCCTTGCAAAGTCCTTAATAAACTTCCTATAGCAGGCTGCTAAACCTTCTCACCTCCGTCGCATTCTTTGGAACCTTCCAATATTGAATTGCAACTACTTTTGTGGGATCCACTGCTATCCCTTCCTTGGAGACCACATGCCCTAAAAATATCACCTCCTTTCTCCAAAAGTTGAACTTGAAGAATTTCGCCTTAAGCCGGTGCACTCGAAGAGTCCTCAAAGCCTCCCCTAAATGTTGGGCATGCTTTTCTTCATTCTTTGAGACGATCAAAATGTCATCCACAAAGACCACAACGAACTTATTCAGAAACTCCCAGAACACCCTACTCATCAGATCCACAAAATACGTAGGTGCATTCGTCAAACCAAAAGGCATGACTAACCACTCAAAGAAACCATCTGGAGTTCTAAAAGTGGTCTTGTCTATACTGTCCTCGGCCACCCTCAACTGATGAAATCCCGTAGCCAAATCTAACTATGAGAAAACAGATGTGCCAACAAGCTGGTCAAACAGATCATTTATCCTCGGAAGTGGGTGCCTGATTTTGTTAGTAAGCTTATTCAACTCCCTGTAATCCACACATAAGCGAAGCGAGCCATCCGCCTTAGTTGCAAAGACGACTGGAGCACCCATTCTGATAGGCTTTGCCTAATAAACCCCTTTTCAAGTAGCTCCTATACTTGCTTGCTAAGCTCCCTCCTTTCCCTAGGAGCCATGAGGCGCACAGGCAATGCGACTGGCTTTGCATTATCCATTAAGTATATCCGAAAATCAATATCACGCCTCGGAGGTAAGCCCCTAACCTAATTAAAAACATCTGGATACTCATATTCTACAGGTACAGATCGCAAATCATCGGCAGAAGCATCAAGTGACTCTAGGAAACTAAGCATGACAGACCCCCTTGGGTCATAGGAAATCTCGAGAGTCCTCCCATGGCAAGTCAAAAGTCTAACGGCCCTCCTTTCACAGTCTAGAATGGCACCATACATGGCTAGACAATCCATCCCTATAATCAAACCGTATCCCATGAAACCAAGCACTTATGCATTGTATTTAAACTTGACGCCCAACAGAGATATCCTCAAACACCAACAAATCGTAGACAGATGAGCTGCACCCCCAATAGTGTTTGAGACAATAACGGGATCAGAAACAATACTAGTGGTAAGGTGCAGAGATTCAACCACAAAATTAAATATAAAAGAATGAGAAGCGGTAGAATCAAAAAGAGTCCTAACTGGATGATCGGAAAGATAAATCAAACCTTCAACGAAAACTTTCCTACCTCTGTCCCGTTTGATAGCTTCGAGAGCATGCACTTTCCCTCCAGAAGATCCTGCCATTTGCCCTTATCCTTGCTTCTACGGGCATTCCCTACTATAATGTCCAGTTTCACCGCAATTGAAACAAGAATTCTTCCTTTTTCTGCAATCCTTGATCACATGACCCAAGCCTCCACAACCATGGCATTTCTTCTTAGCCTTGTCGTTCTTTCCATCCTTCTTTTGTTGTTCTTTCTTGGGCCACACTTTCTTGTTTTGTGTCTCCTTAGTCTCCTTTTTCTCATCTTTACCATCTTCATGCATTAGTGCCATATCAACCAGTCTCTCAAACCTTGCTCCCATAGGTATGTGAGATAATGGCAATGCTTGTAGAGGTTGATTCAATCCTCTTACAAACCTCAAAGCTTTCTTGTGGGGGGTATTCACCAGCTCCAAGCCAAACCTTGCCAACTGATTGAACTTATTGACATACCTTTGGGCAGATAAGCTCCCTTGCTTAAGTGTTAGAAGTTTTTCCATCTGCATACTCTCTTCTTCCTGAGAGAGAAACTTCATCTCGAATCTCTATCGAAAATCATCCCAAGTATCTACTGGAGCCCTGCTTGCATCACTTCCCACTAGAATGAAGCCTCACCCTTCAGCTGCCATGCGGCCAACTGAATCTTCATACGGTCGTCAACCTCGAAAATCCCAAACAAATCCTTCGTCTCTTTAAGCCAATTCCGTGTTTCCACAAAGCTTTCCGTTCCACGGAATGGTTTTCCTCCCATAGCACAGAAGTCCTTGCATATCCTAGAGAAATTATCCACTCGCCGAGGAGGGGGAACAACAGTAGCAGCTAGAGGAGGGGCGTTTGCTTGGCCTCCAGCAGGCGCCTTAACCTCAAGAACTCTATGGAACCAAGCCGATATCTGAACGCCCTCGGGAATATTCGAATCCCCAGACATGCTGAAAAGAAAAGGAAAAAGGGATTCAAACAGAGAATCGAAAGATATTTTATATGGCTTTGGAGAATATTTTTTTCAAAAACAGACTTTCCTTTGAAAATACTTTTTTAAAACCTTTTTGAAAATAATTTTCAAAATCTTTTACCCGATCTTGTAACCTTCAGCTCTGATACGAAATGTGACTCCCTACATCCGTTAATGTCACTCTTATCAGGATGCATTAAGTTTCATGAAGAGTTACAGGTAAATAAACATAGAATTTCACAAGACAGATATAAAATAGCAGCGGAAATTTAAAACTTTATTTTCCAATAGAAAACATCATGGTCTCAAAATCCAGTTAGAACATCAGACTGAAATACTGGAATAAAATACATCAAATAAAAACATCTATCATGCACTAATGCCATCAGAGTACAGAAGTAAAAATCCATAGTCCCTATACGTAACCATAAACAAGTAGACAAGAAGTCAAAGCGGTACATCGAAGCAAATCCAAATCCAAGCAGAAAAAATAAGAGTCATAATCAAGCCTGAGCGTTACCGCCCTAAGAACCTAGGGGGAAAGGAGGAGAGAGAAAAGGAAACAAAACAGGTTAGACATAAAGTCTGGGGAGTCCAGTTACTTTTAGCATATAAATAAGTAAAGGTATCATGACAGGCATATAAACTAGATGAGAGATAACAATATCACATAACAGGTATGAACATGATGGACAGGATATGTAGAATAAACAGAATGTACTATGCTTCTCAATACTTTTCTCTGCACCAATACTAGTATACCGAATTAAGTGTTTTCCAATTACTTAATAGAAACAGAATGATCCCCACAAAACATAAATGGTAGACTTAGGTGTACTTCTTGCAATGGGTTTTACCCTAATAGAAATAACAGGTATATAAACAGAAATAACGGGTGTTACCCCAAACAGAAATAACAGGTACCAAAACAGAACTAGATGTACCCTAATTACTGCCCCTAAACAATCGGCTCCCTACCACGTAAATACCCTGTGTCGTCCCCATAGTAGGGTGTATTACTTCCTAAAGTGGCAACCATCAGAAGGACACAGACCTATTTACAGGTGTTATGGCATCTTATTTTCCCAAACAGACTGGGCCCATGCACGCACATGATCCCGTTGGAATGCTCCATCAGAACACCCCATCCCAAATGAACCCTTATAATTAGCTCAGTAAGCGTGTCCTGACCCCTACCTAGTGCAAGATCCCTTTTTAAAACCAGAATGGGTTACTGACTAATATGGGTCCCACACAACAGATGACACACGTCAAAGCCCTAAACTTATGTCCCCAATCAACTAGGATTTCCACAGGTTAAGTTTTACATGGGTTAATAGTGTCCTTACAACCCTAATAGATTAACAAGTTTACTTAACCCCCAACAGATCAAACAAATTACATAAGTGGCATACAGTCCCATTAACATGTTCTGCTTAACCTTTGAATTAAGCCTTATGTTTACATGTTCATACACCCCATATTTAAGCTATATTACACAGTATAAGTTATGCCCCAAATTTTAGTCATATTCATAGCACAAGTTATGCCCCCAAATTACCATTCCCAGTCATTCCAAGTTAATCCCAATTTCGTTCGTATGCATATTTCAGTGTTATTGGCCTAGGCTCGAAGGTAGCCTAGGCTATAAAAGTAAAAAGGGGAAAGAGAGAGAGAGAAGAACATAATGGGCATAAAACAAAATAAGCATATATTAATAGAGATGGGAATATGATAGCAGAAATAGGCATACAAGAACTAAATAGCAGATCAGGTGTACATGTAATAGCATGACTGATTAGGTACGAATCAGATTCTTAACAGGCATAGGTTTTAGATCCAGATTTAAAAACATGTCAGGATTACTTGTTAAATGTTTATATCTAAAAATAACATGAACTCACACAGACTAGATCTAAAGAATAGAGAATAATTAGGCTGAAGCTATGGAATAAATTCTTATATGCGTATAAGTTGTTGTTGAAGAAAAATAGGCTAATTCAATCCAGGTTGAGGCAACATCTCCTTGCCTCCATTGTTTTAGGTGTATAAAACAACAGAAATACCAGCCCTTATGTAGATTTTTTTAATGAATCTCATTAACCTGAATGGTTCTAGGGTGGGTCGACCCAGGTATCGACCCTGTGGTCAACACCCTTGAGGCGTGGGTCGACCCCTCCCGGGTCCAAATCCCGCATGGTCTTCCCGCCTTCGAATTTGAACTGTTTTGAATTTCCGGGCTGAATTTTTTCATGTACATTTCTCTTATATATATACAAACTTCTAAGCTTCATAACTTTCTCATACAATGTCCGTTTTATGTAAACTCGGAGTCTTTCTTAAGCAGAATTTCGAGACGAACACAATGGAGTAGTCTGTTTTACTTCATTCCCAATATTTAATTAAGTATTATTTAGTTTATCATTATAATATCCTTTAAAATTACGGGGTGTTACATTTGCTTGTATTATATAGTTTGAATTTAGTCTTTGTACAAAATGTGTATTGTATTACTTGTTAATATTTCCTTAATTACTTAATGTATATTAGAAATATTTTGTCTATATCATTTTTTAGGGTTTAGGAATTATAATCATATTAGGCAATTGTTTTAGGGGGGAGTGTTATCGGGTATTTAGAGATAAAAAGGTTTTTATTGATGACAAAGTGGAAGAATTATAAAATAGGATATTAGAGTAAGGGGGAATTAGTAGTTTCAAAGGGAGATAATAGAGTAAGAAGGAGTAATTGGAGAAAAAGACATTAGGTATGAATATTTTATAAACCAAGGTTGTCATCATCAGAAAAAGGGAGATTGTTAGGGATTGAGATGTTGATGACGATGGTTTTGATGACAACAACCATGTTTAACTCTTATTATAAAATATATACTAACATTATTCTCTAGAACATATATATATATATACAGGAAATATATGCATGTATTGATTATTGAAGACTGTACAGTTTAGAGAATTAAGATTTAAAGAATCAAGTGTCCAAGATAGAAGGCTCATGGGTAACAAGAGTTCAAAACTTCATGAGTTCAAGAAATAAAAAGTAACAGAGTCTAGATTTCTTGTTAAAACTCTGAAATAGCACTGAATCATTATTTCATTCTTTCCTACTATTTTCAATATCTTTCTCACTATTTTTAATATTCTTATTTTATTTTCAAAATGATTTCAAAATTACTTCCTTATTTTGAAATTATATTTCTTGGTTTTTAAAACTTATTTTAACTCCTGATTTTAAAATATATCTTTTATTTCTTAAAACAGTTAAACTCCTCATTCAAATATTTCTTATTTATATGATTTTATATTAATGTTTTATTTAATCATTTAAGTTTTAAATTTCTTTACTTATGTTTATATCTTAAGTTTTATATATTTCTTATATTTATTTATAGTTTCATATGTTTTTAAATATCCTTGTATATGTTTTTTAAATCATTTTTGTATGTTTTTAATATGTGTTTTTACTTCAAATACTCTATTTTAATATATAGGAAAATAGTTTATTTTAACCCAAGATTTACAATAATTTTTTCAAAGAAAACATGCCTTGATTTAAAAAAAAAATCAAAATTTTCAAAGGTATACCAACATAGGATAACCCTCCATGTCAACATAGAGACCATTTGTTTTCAAATTCAAATTTTAAAAATTTATGTTTTGATTTCAAAACCATTCTGAAAGGACTTGACTATTGGGAGACTATAAATAGGCTTTGAGATACGATTTTTTAACTAACTTTTTATCCTCTTCTTCATCCTTTATCTTCTCATCATTTAGTTCTTAATTTCTACACTTATACTATGCCAAATTTCAAATAGAATCTCAACAAACTTCTTCTATTTTGATTCTCTACTACACTCTCTCAAAGATTCAAGTGCAACTCAAGAGTTATAGGTTGTTGTAATAAAAAATCGCAAGATCAAGTCCTATTGAGTCTATCTACCAAAATCTGATACTGAAAAGGTTTGGTCGTAGCTCGTACAAATTGGCTGGGTGTGATTGTAGCCCGGAAATCAATTGAGTCTCATTGTACTCCGAAAACAGGTGGGGTTACCTCATGGCCTTGAAATTGAGGATTGTAATTGAAGATTATTACTGAAAAGAAATATACTTTAACCCAGAATTGTGTGAGACTAGATGTAAGGTTACTCTGAACCAATATAAAAATCCGGTGTGTTCTTTCCTTTTACTACTTTTTATTTATCACTATCTACATCTATATTTGATTTTGTGATCACTATTATATCTATGGTTTGTATTACATTTTGTATAACACAAAAAGATTTCAAGAATTTTATAAAATCCACAAAATACTATTTACCCCCTCTAGTGTTTAGTTTGCCTTAAGATCCTTAACCCTTATTCCCCAACAATCTTCTCCTTTCTGTAGGATACCAGGCAATCAACTCGGGTTTCAGTGGACTTGGATTTGGTATTTTGCAAAAATTCGGGTCCATTGGAATTTGAGGTGTTACATCTGGTATCAGAGCTTAGGTTTAGGATTCCTATATAGATAGTGGGTGAATGTACTTGAATTTTCAAAATATAAATATATAATATTATATAAAGCCTGATCCATACAGAAATTCCCTTGGAAAGCGAAATGACACATGGAAAAAGTTGGAATATTAGTTTTGTACACTAAGATAATGGATATGGAAATTCAAGAACAGTACGCCCATTAGTGGCTAAAGTATAAATTGTACCATACATTCGTAATAAAAAGAAGAATTCCATGTGTTGATTATCCAAAATTTTAGTATTTCAGATTAGTTGGTTGGGCAGTAGAGCCTTATAATACGAGAAAAGGTCAGAAGGAAGATGGATTAGGAGTGTGTGCGCATATATATATATATATATATATATATATATATATATATATATGCCGCAAGCTAGTGCTAGACTAAGATTTTAGTTCAGACATAGTTATGGAGTGACTAGTGTTAAAGAGACTTTGGATGAAGAAAAATAATTTGGCACAAAGGACTAGGAAATACAAAAATTGAGAAACCATATTATACTTAGCCCCACAATTAAAATTTAAAAAGAAAAAAACTTAAGAAAATATAGATATAGAAAAAGATATCTAGAAGATTTTTCAAGTTTCAAATTTAAAAGTTTACAGTTTTCATAAATTTATTGATTTGTAATATTGAAACTAACATTAAAATAGATTTTGAGAAAAGTATACAAATTTGTTTCCAAAAGAATAAAGTAATAAATTGTGGAGTTAATTAATGTAAGTGGTTAAGGGAAAGTGCGAATATAAATAAATTAGACATGTATGGTGCACATGGATGTGCTAGACGCAGGTTTAAGTACAAAAATAGATGATCTTAAATAAAATGACTATATGGAAACAGAAGTTTAAAGCCCGTATTGAGTCTAGCGCCATAACTAAAACTTTTCGGTACTCTAAAAAAAAGTTTTGAAGAGAGTTTTCAAGTTCTCAACTTAAAAGTTGCAAGTTTTCAAAAATTTAATATTTTAAATCGAGAGAGTTTCATTAAAATGGTTTTTGAAAAAAAAGAAGAAGAAATAACAGATTAAGAAATTAAAGAAGTTTTATAAAGGATGGGTTGTGACATACTTTAACTCATTGGAACAAGAAGAATTACAAGATCAAATTTTATGAATCAATAAGTTTGTAAGTAAATGTGTTTTGTTAAAGAAATAAGAAAATGTGCAGCGAAAGAGATGTAAAAATTATAGGTGAAACACCAAATTTTGTACAGTCTATTTCAACAAAGAAATGAAAAATATTTAAATAATAAAGTTTTCTTGTTACTTTATGCAGAACACAATAGTTCTCTTAAGAAAAGGTTCATAGAAACATGATCTTAATAGTTCTTCTTGAAAAATAAATTTGTATTAAAATAGATAATTGGCTTCAACCGAGTTAAAGTGCATAACCATTTGAAAAGAAGAAAAATATAGTGAACGAATAAAATAATCAATCCTAATTACCATTGTTTTTAACTTTTTAGAATGATTTTGAGATGAGAGAATTAAAGATGGTTTAGTGAAATGATTTCAAGTTTACTTAAACACTAATTAGAGCTTAGGGGAACTATTTCGGTATGTGAATAGACTATAATAACGTGAGAAGTAATTATAGAAAGTCTTAAGAGAAGAATTAAAAAATAAAAGCAAGAAATGGTCAACACTCAAAGGTTATACAATAGTGTATGAGGATTGAGAAAAATGAAATTTTGAAAAGATGTCTTCTAAGTAGTTACTGTTTTAATGGAAAAAAGCTAAACGTAATTTAAATAAAAACTTGTATAGTTTATGTCGAAAGGATAGAGTGAGATGGATTCCGTATAAATACAAATTTAATAAAGCGTACAAGTTAAGTAAGAAAGATTTGTCAATTCGCGTGAGAATTGAGCTCTCATGAAAATCAGTAATATAATGGTAAAGGATTAAATTTTCAAGAAAAGGGCTAAAACTTAGATATTTGAATTTAAAAGGAAATGGAACGGAAAGAGAAAGTTTGGGATTTTTTTAAGAATAATTATGACATGGTTTGCAGTTAATGGATATCTTGTTTTTAACACTTATTAAGAAAAAAAAGTTCAGCATGTCGTCTCAGTTTATGATAGAGTAAAAATAGGCCTAAGAATAAGGGGTTTACTTCTTTATGAAGTAAGGATCGTCATATTTATATATATCAAGATATTGGTAATATTTAGCTTATTAGTATCGATATATTATCAATGGGTAATTGGAAATGGCCCATTTATAACAGCAGATAACCGATGAACAAGCGGGTAAACGAAGTTTGTGGAAAGCGATAGATGGAAAAGAGGAGCGCCTTGGTTGTCTAGATTCAGTGATTATGAACTTTTCATGCTAGGAGAGACATGGTCTAGACCTCCTAGTCCTTGTGGATAGCCGTATTTAGCTGTTGTATCTTTTACCCAGTGTTGATTGTAGTAAAACATATTTTCCTTTAGTATGAATTTGCATTCTTATGTAGTATTCTATTCTATTGCTAAAAAACAGAATTATTTAGCATGATATTCTCTTTCTAGGTGTCTGTGATGATCGTTAGAATGGAATAAAGACATAAAAATAAAATAAAAATGAAAAAAGGATGAACAACTAAAAGAACAAATCAAATTTACAGAAGGCAACAAAGACGATAATTGCAATAAATGAGATCAACAAGAGAAAATAAATTCTTCCAAATTAAGTTTGGGGAATTTGAAAAAGAATTTCTTCTAATCAAAACTATGTTTGGAAAAGAAAATAGAAATTTCAAAAGAATAGTAGCAAGAAGTTCCAAGTATGGGAAAAAGATGTGTAAGAGTAAAGTGGAAAATATAGAACTTTTCATTTCCTACCTGTTATAGCATAAGAAATCGAATCCAGAAAATTAGATTTTTCTAAAATTTGAATATTTAAATTTGTTTGGTAGGGTTTAAGTGCAAAAATTGGATGAACTATGTACTTAATCAGTAAGGGTGTGGGAAAAAATAAATGAAAAGATATTTTGATTTTTTAAAATATTACATTTATATAGAAAGAAATTGCAAGTATATTTAGGATGTGTGCATCCTATATTTATAAAAGGATTTTTTAAGAAAAGAGAATTCATATTGGAGGCACCTCTTAGAAATTCATTGCGTTCACAAACTTTTATGACATATTGCACTTTGTATAAGTACACGAATGTTGGAAAATTGGATGTACACATGATGGTTGTAAATTGTGCGATGAATTACATAATTTTACCCTTACCAAATTTCGAGGACGAAGTTTCCAAAAGAGTGGGAGAATGTAACGCCTCACATTTTAATATTCAAATAATAAAATAGAATTGTAAAATTATCGCAATTTGGTCACGGGATTAGTGCCATTGCATCCGTGAAAATGGATTTAAAACGAAGGAGATACCGCGAAGATAAGTTTTAAAACAAATTGAAAACAATATTGGGTTAGGTCGACCCAGGACCCCGTCAAATCGACCAATAGGTCGACCCGCACTTTTCCTCGGTCGACCAGCCTATTTGTCTAGGCGCGATTTTGGCCCAGGCACGAACTGAGGGAGAGTTTTACATTGTTTTGCTTATGTGACTTGATTTAATTAGTTGATTTTGAAATGTAGGCTGACATGGTAAGTTTTTATTAGCTGAATGACGTGGTTGGTCTAGATTTAATATAGGAATCTAATGGTCTGAGATCCCTAGCGTAACCTATAAATAAACCCTCCGAGATCACTCTTTTTAAGACGGACTTGACCTAAATTTTTATAGGGGAGAAGGTTTATAATTAAGTATTTATATAATCCTATTTTTGAGGCAAGATCTGCATCATCCAAGAAATAAAGCTTAGGAAGAAAGATGAGTGAATTTAAATTATATCTTTTTAGTAATGGTATATATTATCGTTAAATTCTTGTTAATTTAGTTTAATTTATAATTTGTTGTTGTAGTTTATTTCCTATTAAACTTAGGAATAGTTTAATTAGTTTTATTTATAGTAGTTCACTTCATACTATAATTTAGTTTGACATAGTATAATTAGGATTGTTTATAGTAAATCTGTAATTAAACTGTAAATTTGAGAAAGCTGTATTTATAGTAGAAATCAATTGTTTAGAAGGATTCTTGTGCAAATATAAGTATTGTTAAGACCTGTGCAGTCAATGCGCTCAACTGATCCAATGCGGCGAAGGTGCAAAAAGTTATAGCGGGGATGAAGCGAAGAAATAGCAGGATATAGCGGATAAGTCAAAATAGCATATAAAACTTGTATTTAATGCTTTACACATATATAAATGATAAATAAATGCAAATTTAACAATCAACTTAATTAAAATTAGTACATCCTTACTTTTAAACAAAAGCATAAGCAAAAGTATGAAAGTAAATGTAAATTTTTATTTAGCTAGATTAAATTTAATAGAATATTATAGTACATTATATTCTGAAAAACATATGTTAAAAGATTATATTAAAAAACCAATTTTATAAATTTTATAATCTATAAATGTCATTTTTAAATTCATTTTTTTATAGAAGATATAGCGGAAATACCAGAATATAGCCGAAATAATGGGATATATCAGGAGTATCGGAATATATCGGGGCTTAAAGCGGAAAGGCTATTTGGAAATAGTGTAGCAGTAGAAATCCGCTGCACGTTATAGCGGGGATATGGCGGGGTAATAGCGGTGCATTAACTGCACAGGTTGAGACAAGAGAATTAAATAAGGGGTATTGTGACAACCAAAGGACTCAAACCCTTGATCTCCCAGAAAGTTACACAACACACCAACCACTGGGCTAAATAATCTTTGTATTAGCTTTTCGAGAGAGGTGTTATAGTTATAAGCTCAATTGTGTTCAAATTTGTAGTAATTATGTGAAATTTGGGAAATAAATTAAGAACAAGAATTAAAATATACCAATTAAAATAGGAAGTTAGGAATAACCAAGATTGGTAAGTTAAAAGAAAGGGATATATTTCATTAGTTTAGTTTGCAAGTAAAACAACAAACATAATTTTAAGGATTAAAGAAGAAAATGGATTAGTGTGAAATAGGGATTTAGCCGTATTTCATACTATCGAACATAAATAATTAAAATGAATGCCTTGCAATTACGGATGTTGTTTTAGATTAGACTATGGAAATAGATTTTTTATGCACTTCAGTAACCATTTAATTAGGAACAGACGTAACTTCTTAAAGGTTAAACTTACAAAGACGATAAGTAAAAGAGTAACATAACTAAAAGATGTTATGTGAAAAAAAGAATAAGAAATCATGTTAGACACTTGAAAGCCAGAAAAGAATGTAATATATTATGATAACTGTACAAACATATAAATAAGTCATAATAGACAGATTAGATATATTTGCAAGAATAATATTATGATAGTTGTACAAGCACAGAAATAAATCATAATAGACATAATGGATGTGTTTTTTCAAATAGAATTATAACAAGAGAGTTATAACTAAAAGAGAAAAGAAGTGGGAAAAGCTTATATTATAAATAAAACTAATATTTGGGATTATTTTAATTAAGTATGTAATAGTAGTGGTCCATTTCGACAACAAACGCTAATCGTGGAAAATAAGCAACCAATAACATTAATAAGTATGTGTGAAGGTTTAGATTAGACTGGATTGAATAGATAACGCTAGTCAGTGTTATAATAAAAGAAAAGAAAGGTAAGCTAAACACATAATGAAAGATTAGACATATGGTATAATAAACTAACAAGATGCATTTGGAGAAATTTGAAAGGGGTCTGGATGGAGAGCCTAACGGAGCAAGATCATCGGAGACAGACGGAGCATGTCCAACTTGTTGTTTCAACATGGCTGGAGAGAAGTTCGAGACTTCTACGGGACATGAAGATACTCTAGGAAGACCCTCTGAGGTAGGTGTAATGAAGTTGTACCCTGGAAGACAGGTCTGTAGCAGTTCCATTAAAAAAGTATGTCTTAGCTACATTTATATCGAGGGTAGCCAAAAGACTAATGGGTGACTTTAGGATTCGGCAGTTGCCTCGACTCTGGAAGCTTTCTTTGTGGTCAGGACCCAATAAGCATGGCAATCGTTAGATACCTATCATCATCAGTCAGAGCGAGTACGGGAAAGACTGCAGCTAATCCAATATGTCAGTGATATTTCACTATGGAGACATCGAAAGAGGGAAACACCAACTGGATGTTTAGATTGTTTGTTAAAGGGAATGATCACTTAGCTTTTGATTGGTCTTTTATTAGTTTTGGGGTGGTTGCATGGAGCCGTAGCCATGGAGAAAGAGACATATCAAATTAGATATATGTATTGCAGGCCCAATGAAGTTGTCCTTTATAGATATACAAATTTCCGATAGAGTTTCGTACAAGGGTATACCTTGTGAGCGGAGCTCAGGTAGTAGACAATATGATTACACTAGTCCTCGATATACGCACCGAGTGGTACATCATGGATGCCGAGCATTGGAGCGAGCCTATGCGGACGCATTGTCATGTTTTCCTATCGAATAATGGAACATCAGTATTGTAGGCCTAATGAATCTATCATTTTCCGAAGTAATAGGAGTACTTTTTTGTATCTTGGCGATGGAGACCTATCGAGGAGGGTACTATGAGTAGTACTCAGATATATTGGGCATACAACTACATATATATGGATTATTAGGTTTAATCTACTAGAAAGTAGATGGGTTTGACTTACACATAGAGGGGAGAGTGTTATGAACCTTAATATCCTAATGAAAAGTAAATCAATGATAGAAGGGACGTATAGGTAGTGTTATTCTTAAAAGTATAACTTGTTCATCCACAAGGACTTAGTTCTAATCCTCTCCTCACAACAAACCTGTAGGTTAGCCGATGGCGGAGATTTTACAACTTAGGGGCACTTGATAGTCAGTGTCATTATTATGGTAAGTATTTATTATCAGATTTTACTTAGTTCCGCTATGAGATGTTTATTTGAGCTATGATATATTTTATCTTTTCTTTTCTACAGGATACCGGGCAACTAAATTGGGTTTCAACGGACTTAATTTTTGCATTTTGTGAAAATTCGGGCTTGTTGGAATTTGGGTTGTTACAGGATACACTGGCATCCAGTCTCGACGTATCTTAATTAAGAACATTTATAATGGTATATTAATATTCAGTATGATACATTGCTCATGGTCATAACACTTCACTACTACTATCACAAAAATCATTGAAAGGGTTTTCTTTTAAATATATTTTTAATTAAATTAATTATTAATATAGCATATTATATTAAGTATATAATAGGCAAAAAATACCTTTTTTCAATAAGATTCGTTAAGGAATTAGATACATGTAACAAATTACATCACCGCCCTAAAACATACCCCTAACTCTATTAGTTCTTAATATATGCTTAGTTAATCACCACTTCTATTTCTTTGATAAGCTATCTCATCATATGGAACTTTCGAAGTACGTGTCTTGATTTCTCATGAGCTCTTGGTTCTTCGCAATCTGTATAGCGATATTATTATCGCAAAACAGTATCATGAGATTCTCATCATTTAACTTAACTCTTATCCAGATCATAAATAAGAGAATCTAAGCCATTTCCTTAGCTACTTTATTTTGGGAAATGTATTCAGGTTTCATCATTGAATCAACAATTATCTATTGCTTTAACATTTTCCAACCTATTGGTCCTTCATTAACATTAATAAGCCATTCATTACTGGTTTACAATCACCGATGTCACTCTAGAAGCTCCAATGAGATTTTCATTTTCATATATAAGAACATCTCCGTAAAATTTCGTAAGTACTAAGGAATAATTTGTTGATGTCCTATGTTTTTATCCTTGGTTTAAATGGTATTGTTTTGCGCATCCTAATGTATAAGCCTCATTTAGTCCTGTGTATCGTATAATTTACATAATGAATTTGATAGTTAATGCATACGATATCCTTTTCAAAGATTCTTTCTCCTCAACACCACAGGAAGTGTCCTTCGAAACGATGAAATTGCATTGGAATATTTTTGGATTTGAAATTGGTCATACTAAATCATTTTTGTTTGATGTCCGTGTACAAGGATTATGATAATCCAAACAACTTTTTGGGTCAATACCCATGTCTTCTTTGACAAATTCTATTTGAACTCAGCAATTTGCTGAGTTAGCCATTGATAAAAAAATTAGATGATGAAAATACCATTCACTTATTTTCTCTTTGCCTACGTCGTAGTAGCACTGTGTTACGCTTTGAAGTTATCACACAGTTGACTTTAGGGAATCACCTAGTGTTTTACGTGGTGCTCTAAAGATACCATATAGTACCAATGCAAGTGAGGGTGTCTTCGATTTTTTTTTCCATGGGGGGAAACTCAGCTAATTTGTGTGTTTTTGATTATTTTTTTAAAATCAAGGGCGAGTCAACAATTTTTTGCCAACTTCTGATGTCAAGTATAGAATTGTACATAACCCGCTTCTTTCAAATCTTTAAAGGGAGGTTTTTGGATCTACTTATAAGGAGTTAACAATTGACATTACAACTGGACATTTTTTTACCATATTACCACATATCGTCATTACCAACCGCTATCAATTCAAATGGTACCGAAAAAATTGATAACCAATTTGTTTGGTGCAGTTACCAGGCACTCCTAGCTCAGTTGGTTAGAGGTGGGCGAATTGGGATGAGACATAGGTCTCAGGTTCGAGGGCCACCTCTGCCAATTTCTAGGGGTGACTACCTTGGTAGTGTGAAGGCATTGAAAAATCAGGGTATATCACTACCCGTGGGGTTTACTAAGACCGACAAGTAATGGCTTGAGTGAAGTCTTAGGTTCCACACGTAAATCAAAAAAAAATTGTTTGGTGTAGTTTCCCGAACCGCATGAAATTATGCGATATGATAATGGTAATTAACTATTAAATATGGTAATTACCATACCTACCATATATCTTCACACACATAAACATACATACGTATATATACATATGTGTGTGTATAATATCACTATTATGTAACACCGCATTTAGCGTATAATGATTTAATAAAAAATATAGCAAAATACTATTATGTTATCGAATTGAATGCAATTCTTATTTTGTAATCTTTTTAAAGATAATATGATTTTGTATAACATTTTAGCTTCTTGCTTACACAAAATAAAAGTGAAAAATAATTATATAATAGAAAATAACAACTTTTGCTATTTACTCTTTTTGCATGAAAAAAATGTAAACAAAAAGATATCAAACTTGCAAATGGTAAAAGGTAATTACCGACCTTTACCAACCATTACCAGCCGAAAACCGAATTATTGATTTATAGATTACTTTGGTTGATAACGATACAATTTTTCTATTACCATATATATTGATATGATAATGGTTTGAATATGAATTTTCGGTACCAAACACAAAGGGACAGTGGCAACCGTTCGACATCCGAAGTGGCTGCCCCCTCATCTCATCTTTATCTTTTGCGGATGGCATTATCATCTTCTCTAATGATAACAGACGCTTCTTCTGTCGTCTCTTGGACTTAATCCACCTATACGGGAGATGTTTAAGCCAACTCGTTAACTCTGCCAAAAGATGTTTTGTCTTAGCGAAAGACTTGTCTCCACAGAGAATTTCTTGGTTTGAAACCTTTTTCGATTTCAAGGCGTCGTCTCTACCTTTATCTTACCTCGACATTATTCTATACAGAGGCAGGAAGCTGAACGCTATTTTTGATTCCCTAACTGATAAAGTTAGGGGCAATATTATTGGTTGGAATGCGGCTCTTCTTTCTCAGGCAGGCAGACTAGTTTTTATAAAGTCGGTTCTTGACTCTATAGGATCACATATCTTCGCTGCCAAGACTCCCACTTCCTCTTTTTTCCGTTTTTATCGGTCGCTGACATTGTCATTTTTCTAGGAGGAAAAAGACAATGCTAATCGTCACCAATGGATTTCTTGGGACACCATTTGTCGTCCCAAATGTGAAGGTGGTCTGGGCCTTCGTAATCCAAAGGATGTTTGTTCATCCTATGCTTAAGCTGTGGGCCCGGTTCAGTGCAAACAACTCACTTTGAGGGTTGTTTCTGCATGCCAAGCACTGTAGGCTTTTGTCGGCTAATTTCGACGTGACCTCGTTCTACGCTAGTGAGACGTGAAAACGTATGTAATTGGTGAAGCCCTTTACCGACGTTCACAGAGGTGGGATGGGTTGGGACGGTGGCATCTTTTCGCTTCGGGCAGCGTGGAAGTCTACCAGGACTCTGGCTCCCTGTATTCCTGTTTTCTCCTTCATTTGGAATGTGTGTATCCCTCTTAAGGTGTCACTGTTCATGTGGAGAACCCTGCATAACGAGACACCACTAGACGATAATCTTAGGTAGATCGACATTCTTATTATCTCTCGTTGCAGGTGCTGCAGTGCATGTGATTTGGACTCAACTACCCATTTATTCTTTCAGGGCTCTTGTGTCATTATTGTTCGGAATGCCTTCGGGAACTTGGTTGGTCTCCGAGGAACCACTTCCCTTGTTGATTTGCTTCACCTTTGGTGGATGTGTATTCATGGCAAATCCTTTATTCTATCCTTTTTCGTTTGCTTCATTGACTCATATGTTGACACCTTTTGGTGCTCCCAGAACAAGACAGTCTTTGATGAAACTCCCATGGTTCCTTCTACCATCATCCAAAAGGTAAAGAACGATGTTTTCCTTGCCTTTCTTTCTCCCTTTTGTTATATTTTATTATTTCTAATTAAAGAAAAGAAAATAGTGGCAACCGTTAATGCACCATTATCGCAAGGACAAATTTTTGGTTTGGCCTTCTGAAAACAACTTATTATGGGAATAGGCCTCTTTCATAGCTTATTATGAAAGTAGGCATGTTCTGAGAAAGGGAAGTAAGGCATGCACATTCCATTTGTGCGCAAGAACAAATTTGTTCTTGCGCATAAATGGAATGCGCATGTTTTTTTAAGATTTTACAACTTGCGAATTTCATTTATGCGCAAGAATAATTTTGTTCTTGCGCATAAATGGAATGCGCAAGAACAATTTTGTCCATCAAAAGACAGAGAGCTATATATCCAATGAAGTGTAGATTTCAATCATAGAACAATGTACATTACATGAACCTTTAAAACTGTTCCTGAGCATGATCATGAAACATTACAAGAATATTCAGACATAAAATAAATTTATGTACCGCACAAATTCTAATAGAAAATAAGAACAAGTAATCAAATGTAGAACTTGAACATTAAATTCGAAAGTAGTAGTCTAACATTACATCACGAACATAAAATAGATAAGCCAAAGACATAGTTTAGAAGAAAACTAGAAAACATAGATAGTACACTGAATAATTAAGATACACGAACTAATAGTGGTAGACTTGATAAATCGTCACCAACGAGTGGTTGAGCTTGAACCCCCTCCTCTTAATTCTAGGACAATTTTTCCCAAACGTCTCACTTCTTCCTGCATTTCTAGGGCATATTGAACACCCCTAGCGCACAATGGAGGATCGATCCATTTGAAATAATCGCAACATTGAATATTCTCTGGATCGTACTTGCTCTCTTTGTATGAACTGCAACCAAAAAATATTCGTCTTGCATTAGTCTCTGTTTTTGCAACAACGACTATACATTCTTCTCCGCATCGACACGTCGGGTATGCTTAATTTGGCATAGTTGGAGAAACGGGACATAGGCGTTCTAGTTGGATCCCGTTATGGTAGAATTTTTGACCCGCTTTTTGTTTCGACACAATGGCATGTAAACGAGCACTCAAAGTCCCTCGTACATGTTTGTGTGGTTGAGGTATCGAATCGAATTGAGTTTCGGGAACATATTCAACGGCCTCTTGTTCATTGTTAACAGTGATAGATCTATTCTTTTCGAATTCTTCGCAATAGGCCACCAAAGTTTCATCATCGATTTCCCGATTTTCCATGTCTACGTTTAGAAATGAAGCATAAAAACGTATGAAATGAACTATATGTGTAAAGGTTTATAAGGAGGAAACAAACTAATCAATATTACCTTTTGAAGTTGAAGATGATGCCATGATTAATTGGGGATTTGAAGGTGTGGTTCTTTTTGATGTAATTGGGGATTTGGAGCACTTTTGTAGATTTGAAGTAAATGAGGTAGAATGGTTGTTGGGTGGGTGTAAATAGGTGCTGGATGGTCTATGAGCATTCCAAAAGTGCGCAAGAAGGAAATCCTTCTTGAGCACTTTTGGAATGCGCAAGAAGGAATTCCTTCTTGCGTATTCCAAAAGTGCTCAAGAAGGATTTCCTTCTTGCGCACTTTTGGAATGCTCGTAAGACATTCAGCTAGTACCTGCACCCACCCACCAGCCTTTATTCCTCATTTACCTATCACAATCCCAAAAAACCCAAATTCCAAAATCCAAACCCTAATTCCAATTAGTTGGGCAATCAATCAGCACTCCAAATAGTTGTAATCTTCAACGGTTTTAAGGGGGAAAAAGGTTTTTTTTTTCTTCTTCCAAATCCTTTGAAAGATTCGAATCTGAGTTTGGTTTTTGTTTTTGTTGATTTGATGATGGTGTAGATCATGTCACACGTTCCTATCATCTTGTACTTTGATGGTAAATTAATAATTGGTGAAGATGGTAAACCTACATATGTTGGTGGAAAAAGAAAAGGAAGCAAAATTAAGAAATATTGTTCGTTTGAATCGCTCAAGAACAAAGCGTACGACGTTTCTAAAACAAACGAAAATGAGTTTAATATATAGCTAGTAACGAAGTGGGTAAGGGATGATGGTTCGTCCGCTATCACCGTAGACGACGATGAAGATACAGATTCCATGTTCTCAGTTGGAATGAAAGTGATAGAGATCTACGTCCTGAAATGTGATAAGATCCAAGAAGAGCAGCTAGAACATCAAGTGGATTACACGTTACCCAATGATAACTTACCGGACGAAAATTTTCAGGAGACCATTCCGATTGAGTCTCAAACAACAGTTTGGTTAGTATATGGAATAATTTTTGGAGATTATATTTGCCAACAGCAATTGCATGTTTTGATCATTCCTTTTTTTAGGTACTCGACGCACGAAGTTGGAGAAGGATCAAACCGTAGATCCAAAGCCGAAGAAAATTGTGTGTTCAATGAAATAGCCATTGTAGAACAACTTGATAGTTTGGAAGTGGCCTGTACGATAGAAGAAGACACAACTTGAATTGCGAACAGTCAAGTTAATAACGAAGGACCCCTCGATGATGACGTACAACCCATTAATGGACATGATAATGCAGAAGTCATGGAAACAGAAAATCCTTTATTCGAAGATTTATGTACCGCAGAAATGATGAATACTTCATGCATGCAGCCTTGTCATTTGGATATGGAGGTATTTGGATGAGAATGCGTCGACAAAGGTCCACGAGTTGGGTTGATATTTCAATCGAAACAAGATCTTATTGAGCAACTAAGTGAATAGGCCATTAAATGTTCGGTTTCTTATCGAGTAGTCAAATCTCGTTCTCATGACTATACAGTGCGCTGTGACGTAGATGAGAAATGCCCTTGGCGGCTACATGCTCATCTATCGACGAAGGTATCTCAAAATTTCTGGAAAATTAAGACGTATGGTGGTGATCACACGTGTCTTAACCCAACAATCAACTCAAATCACCGTCAAGCTACGGCTAAGTTTATTTGTAGTAAAATACTACCGCTTGTTAAATCCGAGACGAATATGACAGCGAAAACGGTGCAGGAAACGATGTCAAACATGTTTCATATTAAAGTTACTTATTCGAAGGCTTGGCAGGGATTAACCAAAGCTTTAGGCTTGATATACGGAGATTGGGATACATCATACGCCGAGTTACCTAAATATCTTCAAGCGGTGAAGAATACCAATCCGGGAACTGTATATGAAGTTATACACAACTGAATTGTCTTCAATGACGCATTTGGCCCCTCAATTGAAGGTTTCGCACATTGTCGTCCTCTACTTTCCATTGATGGAACACATTTGTACAGAAAAAATTTAGGTACACTTCTTGTTGCCACTAGTGTGGACGCTAATCAAGGTCTCTATCCTTTGGCTTTTGCTATTGTTGGAACTGAATCATGGAATACGTGGAAGTGGTTTATAAGTTCTATATGGAAGCATATTCCCTCTCTATGTACAAGAACCATTACGTTTGTTTCAGACAGAATGAAAGGAATTCCACGTGCATTAATTGAAGGTTGGCCTGCCCCTCACCATCACCGTTTTTGTATTAGGCATATTAAAGAAAATTTCAAAAAAAAGGGATTTGGATCTGACGAACTTCAAAACTTGCTACATGCTGCAGCAACAACCTCTGAAGTAGTTAAATACACTGACCCTCGAAAGCATCTAAAGTTGATATGTTCTGCAGCTGATGCGTGGATCGACACAAGTTTGAAAGACCAAGAAGAAAGTTGGACGCTATGTCGCGATGGTGGCATGAGATTCAACATGATGACGACCAATGTGTCGGAAAGTTTCAATGGTGTTTTGAAGGGAACAAGGAGCTTACCCGTGCGATCATTAGTTGCACAAACATTTCATCGTATCAATCATTACTTCTACGAACGTCGTACTCAGGCGGGTGTGTTGACGACTCCGTTGACACCAAAGTGGGAAGCTATAGCTAAAGCACGCATGGAAGCCTCGAGACATTTGAGTATCGAACGTTATAACACTACGGAGTGGGGAGTAAAAGATTCGCAAATGCATGTCTATACGGTTATAGTCGGAGAAAACGAAGTTTCATGTTCTTGCAATATGCCAACACTAGAACATTTCCCTTGTTCACATGTTTTAGCGGCTTGTTCTAGGGGTTCTGGAGGGGCTAACCGAAGGAATGATGATTTTATTTCACCATGGTATACAACCGCCAACTACGCCGCTTCATACTTCCCTTCTTTTCATCCAGTTCCGGATAGTCGGTATTGGACAACGTATGAAGGCCCGGACATTAAACCACCGCCGGTGCGTAGAAACTCAGGACGACCAAAATCTACAAGAATCAAGGGAGCAATGGACCAACCAAATAGTAACCGACAGGATAGGTGTGGTAAATGTGGGGATTTAGGCCATAAAAGAAGATCGTGCACTCGGTTATGATGGTTTGGTGAATTATATTCGAATTCTATGTATTTCGTTGAAATTTAAATTCGAATTTTATGTACGCTAAGTTATGTTTTAATGCTTATTTTTTGGAGTTCAATTTCAAATTCTACATTATACTTGTTTGTATTCAGTGTGTTCAGTTCTATGTATGTTTTAATGATGATGGTTTGTTTGATTCTTTGTGTGGATAGTTAAGTAAGTCAGAATATGTGTTTTTATGTCAATTTTTGTCGTTCTAGCAGAGCATAGCAGCTCTCTGTCTTTTGGAGCCCAAAAATGGCCTTGCGCACTCCATTTGTGCGCATGTACATTTTTGTACATGCGCACAAATGGAGGGCGCAAAAAAAATTTTTAAAAAAAAAAATGCGCACTCCATTTGTGCGCATGTACAAAAATGTACACGCGCACAAATGAAGTTCGCAAGGCCATTTTTGGGCTCCAAAAGACAGAGAGCTGTTGTGCTCTGCTAGAACGACAAAAATGACATAAAACACATATTCTGCTGCTTCCAAACATAATGTTTTCAAACAAACTTGAAAAACCCATAATGTTTTCAAACAAATATTAGTTAACATACACGACAATACCGACAACTACACAAATACATGAAAATACGCATAAGATGCTAACTAAACATGACCGACAATACTAAACATGACCGACAAAACACATATTAGTTAACATACATGACAATACCAACAACTTCCTAGTCTTTAAGTCTTCGAACTTCTAGCGGCGTGTCCCACTTCTTCCTTGTTCTTGTTCTTGTTCTTGTATAACGTTGCGTTATCGGCGGTGGATGAATAGCTTGTACATGTTCTAGCTTCTCGGATGGTCCGGGCTGAGATGACGGTGTGATTTGCTGACTTTCCATGGGTGGTTGTGATGGACCAACAAAAATATCCTCTTGTATACCACTCGTAGATCCTACTCCGAACCCAAAACTCTGTTCAAGCGATTCTCAACTCGCCCATCCTTCGGTCGATATGTTGTAAAGCTCTTGCACATCGCCTTGTGCACCTACTTCCTCTCCTTCAACTTGACCTTCATCCTCTTGTTCGATCCCGGGTCCCGAACCTGAAATAGGAGGAGGTGGTGGTGGGAATGCGGGAGGAGGCGGGGGAGGGGGTGGATTAGGTCGACGCAACTTGTTTCGGCCTAAGAGTGTATCCAAGAAATTCCCCAATCCTACACATTTCACTTTCACCTGCTCAGGCTCATACCGGCTTTGCTCTATATCCTCCGTCATATCTATAGCCGTGTAAATACCACTAAAAATATCACGTTCCAATGGAGCCCGAAGGATGTATGGAGCTAAAAGTGAAGAAGATTCCCGCAATACAAAACGGCGAGTAATCTGCCAATACCAATACTCGTACTCGGCCAACGTAATTAGCGGCGTTCTCTCAACAATCACATTATCTGCCCTAGTGTTCCAACGATGAACAGTTTGAATTATGAACTCGCCCCAATTATCTGGATTCTCGGGCACTCTCTCAACCAGATCGGGTAAATGTTGAAAAGCATAACCGAACTGCCTCATTACTCGGTCCGGACAATAATTCTGAATGCATACAAAAAAAATAAGCCGAGTCTTGCACAATATGCTTCGATACCGTTCCGAAAAATTATTCCGAAAATCTAAATTGTACGGGTTCCATGTAACACTCTCAGCCGGCATCAAATCCAATTCATTCCTATAAAATAAGACATTCCTCGGAGTACGAGCCCAATCTTTGGCAACATTCCACCTACACAACAAAGTAATAATGCTACACAAATAAAATAAATAAATTTTGAATGTAAAAAGTTTTAATCAAAATTACCTGCGACCGTAATGAAGAAATACAGCCGTTGTGCTTGGAATTTGTACATTTGGTCGACCAATTGCCAAGTAGGTCCACGACCATAACTACCAATATATGAAATTAAATTAGAAATAAGGAAGTCATGCAATAAGGAAGTGGGGGTAAACACGTTATGTTAATATTAAATAGAGAAGATATACCTGCAATAAAGTCATACAACCAGCAATAGTATTAGATTTCCTTAACGCGACAGCCGATAACTCGCTATACAAATTAGAAAGCACCGCACTCCCCCAAGCGTGATAACCAAACTGCTGGAAATCTCTTAAAAATGACAAGTACCTTAAATTGCATCTCCCTTTCGAATGAGTGACAAAAAGACGGGAATTTAAAACGTATAAAATTACGGCACGTGCTCGACGCTCTATCTCCTTTTCTGTTGCGTGTTCAGGAAGAGGACCCCCAAATGCTTGTCTAAACCAATTCATATTTATTTCATATCTTCCCATGAATTTGTTTTCGGGAACAACTACACCCAAAAGCTCGTGGCATAACTCACCGTAGTCGGTATGTGAATCATCAAATAATATAGGACGACCAAAGGCAGAAATACCAAGTATTTTTTCGACATCAAGCATGGTAATAGTCATTTCTCCAACTCTAAAATGAAACGTATTTGTTTCAGGACGCCATCGGTCACACAATGCGGTGATAAGTCTATGATCCAACCTAATGTAATCTAGATGAAGTGGATTCCACATTCCCGCTATTCGAAGTAAATTTTCTAGTCGCGGATCTTTACATTCAATGAGTTTTAACTTGCTCGAATGATCTGTGGCCTTAACTTTTGAAGAATCCTACGCATACAAATGTGAAAGCACAATATGTAAATTATGAAAATACAAGACAATAGCAAATGAAGTAACATTTTTATAAGGGTTTACACATATACCTCCATCAGCTCTTGGTTGTTACTCCGGTGTTTTCAAGTTGTCGGTAGAGCACACTAGGATCAACCGGTCCGGACACTAAATCAATTCCTACAACATGGTCTTAGAACATTAAAACTCATACAAATTACAAGTTGAAAGCATAAAACAAATTGAAATGGAATTGCTAACTCATTGAAAAGGAATTGCTAAACTAATTGAACTAGAATTGATTAGCTCATTGAAAGCATACAACTAAAGATTAGAAAAAACTTGCTTAGAGCCAAACTAAGTACCTCTACTTTGCGAAGAAGTTGAAGCTTCCGCCATTTTGTATGATTTTGTTGAAGAAAAGAGGAAAATTTGATGTTTAGAAATAGATTAAAGTAGTATAATAGGATTTGGGGTTTTATGAGCCTTTACCAATGGGAAGAGAAATGAATATGAGATGAATATGGGCTGCACCCCCTCTAATTAATTCGTAGCAGCTCTCTGTCTTTTGATGGACAAAATTGTTCTTGCGCATTCCATTTATGCGCAAGAACAAAATTGTTCTTGCGCATAAATGGAATGCGCAAGTTGTAAAAGCTTAAAAAAAAGCATGCGCATTCCATTTATGCGCAAGAACAAATTTGTTTTTGCGCACAAAAGGAATGCGCATGCCTTACTGCCCTTACTCAGAACATGCCTACTTTCATAATAAGCTATGAAAGAGGCCTATTTCCATAATAATTTGTTTTCAGAAGGCCAAACCAAAAATTTGTCCTTACGGCAACTCTTCGTTGAATCTAATATTTGAATCGGACGGAGGGGTTAATTTTTTATGTAAAAAAGCGACCTTTCATATATCAATCATCCAACGCCCTCAAATCCTGTTTCTCGACATATCCACGAACCGCGGAAAAAGACATTAAATGAGCAATCAAGTTCCTTCAAAATTTTATAATATTTCTCAAGAATTCAGAGCTTGCCTAAATTTCGGCCAGCTTGATCACGCGCAAGTTCTGTTTGACAAATTTCCTAAACCAAATATTTATTTCATAACCCTTCTAGTTTCAGCCTACACAAAAAACAGCAGACATTGTGATGCTGTTCAGTTATACCAAAAACTCCGCAAAGATAAAAACTTTCAACCCGATAGCCTGCTATTGTTAGCAGTAACAAAAGCATGTGGCCTTTCGTCTGATCATGTGAAAGCTAGAGAAATCCATCACGATGTTATCAGGTTTGGGCTGGAAAAAGATCTCAATCTCTGTAATGCGTTGATTGATATGTATGGAAAATGTAGATATATTGATGGAGTTAAATCGGTTTTTGACAACATGTTTGAAAGAGATGTCATTACTTGGACTTCACTTATAGTAAGCTATAGAAAGTGCAATATGTTCAATAAAGGATTATGTATTTTTCGTGAAATGCTTCTATCGAGGTGGAATCCAAAACCAAATTGTGTCACTTTATCAGCTGTTCTACCTATTTGCTCTGAAATGAGAGGTTTGAGATATGGTAAAGAGATCCATTGCTTTGTCATAAGAAATAAGCTTGAAGGCAATGTGTTTGTTAGTAGTGGATTAGTGGATGTATATTCTAAATGTTTGGATACTAAAAATGCAAGAATGGTATTTGATAGCATGCAAATAAAAGACACTGTGTCATGGAATGTGATGTTAACTGCATATTTCTCTAAAGGGGATTTAAATGAGGCTTTGACTTTGTTCGAGACGATGAAGATGAATAACACTTCAATCAACTCTGCTTCATGGAATTCGATGATTAGTGGTTGTGTACAAAATGGGAGAATCGAACAAGCATTGAAGTTTTTCAGCCAAATGCAAGTTTCATGTGCCAAACCTGATCACGTAGCTATTGCTTCGATTTTGCCTGCATGTGCAAGCATGGAAAACATAAGAGGTGGGAAAGAAATTCATGCATATGTATACCGAAATAATTTTATTGATGATGTTATGATCACTACAGCTTTACTGCTTACTTACGCTAAGTGTGGAGATTTAACCAAGTCGATATTATTATTTGACCGTTTGTCGACTAAAGATATCATAGCTTGGAACACTATGATTGTGGCTTACTCGATGCACGGCTGTGGTGAAGAATCATTAACGATGTTTGAAAAAATGATTGCTTCTGGAATCAATCCAAATTCTGTAACTTTTGGTGGGATTTTATCTGGTTGCAATCATTCTCAGCTTGTGGACGAAGCAAGAGTGATTTTTAACTCGATGATAGAATATGGAGTTGAACCAGAAAAGGAACACTATGCTTCAATGGTAGACATACTAAGTAGAACTGGTAAATTGGATGAAGCATATGAATTCATACTAAATATGCCAATACAACCTACAGCTAGCGCATGGTGTGCCTTGCTTAATGCATGTAAATTATATAAGAATGTGAGATTGGGAAAAATTGCTGCAGAAGTACTGTTTGATATCGAACCAAACAACCCTGGAAATTACATTTTGCTTTTGAACATTTACTGCAGTGCTAAAATGTGGGATGCTGCTTCAGAATTAAGGTTGTTGATGCAAAAGAGAGAAATTCGAAAACAGCCAGGATGCAGTTGGGTTCAGATAAGGAACAAAGTATATACATTTGTTAAAGGCGATGTTAGTTTTGCTAGAAAGAATGAAGTGTATGGTTTTCTTGAAAACGTACGGGAAAGAATGAAGAGCGAAGGATATTATCCCGATACTGCTTTTGTTGTTCAAGAATTGGACGGTGAAGAGAAAGACGATGTTTTGTGCAGTCACAGCGAAAAGCTAGCAGCTGCGTTTGCAGTTATGAATATGGATAAGGGCTCGGTTGTTAGAGTGTTTAAAAATCTGAGAATATGCGGAGATTGTCATAGCGTCATAAGTTTTGTGGCGAAGAACTATGGTGTGCAGATTACTGTAAGAGATAATGTGAGGTTTCATCATTTTAAGGATGGAGTATGCTCATGTCGCGGTCGATGGTGATGCCTGATATTATATGCGTGTAGCAGGAATGTGCTGTACAGCTATATGAGAAAACATGTTAGCAAACGAGTGAAGAAGATGTTAGGATTGTCTCGCATGTTGTTAAGGTAGGAATGACGGTTTGAATAAATAGTCCGACATCACGGAACAAATTGAAGGAGGGGAGTACAAATATGAATTGGTAGACTCGTAATATTACGGATTCCTTTTGTTATAAGGATGTGTGTGCCAATTCATATGCGTCCTATGCGGAAGGAAGAAGGCTTTGTTCCGACCGTCGTTACGAAACAGAAGAGTCAGGTAGCAATGGTATATTTGAAAAACACAAAGGAGTGGTGATGTGACATGTGCAAATGCAACAACCTTAGCGGAAGAATCAGGTATTTAAAAGCATTGTCATGGTGAATCTTTCTTCTTCTGAACTTTATATGAATCTTATTTTCAGCATTAGTTCTTTTTTTTTTTTTGTAATCTTACTAAGCTAATGCAACCTTTTTGATGGATATGATTAAATGTCTCATTTCTCTTTCTGTAATTCCCTAGTGGATGAATGAGTCTCCGGTTGTTACAAACTGAACTCAACTTCATACGTTTTTCATCAAGGGCACACACAAAATACTGTTCTCTGACACAACAGTTGTTGCATAGCTGCATAGAGAAGTCATAAATCTTACTAAAGTTGTCACAAACATTAAAGTAATATGCAAATTAGTGGGGGAAAAAAAAAAAAAAAACTTACTAAAGTTGTTGAAGTTTAAGCTAAACTCAAACCTGTTGATTTCCAGTTTCAAACAAACAACTAGGTGTGACTAAATTTGTATGCATGTTTGCTTTTAGTATTGGTTTTCTATTAACTTTGTCTAATCTAGAAAATAGGCAATGTGAGTGCTACCTAGTGGCTATGTTTATGGATCAACTGCTTAGTAGTCTTTTATGAATGGTTGTCACCAAATGAGGTTTATATATGCACCAAGCAACAAACTTTTTTTTTTCCCCTTTCTATTTCTCGGTTGTTTCTTTGTAGTCAAAGGTGGTATCAAATTCAAAACCAACTCTATGGACCCGGTGTTTTGATTTCCGACAAGAATAGCTCTCATGCTATTGTCTGTTGGTTAAAAGTTGTTTGAAATATTGGAAAGCTTTAGCCGTAAATTCTCCTATAGATTTTAACCATTGGAAATGAACTACCATGTGAAATATTTGTTTTTGAGAATGATTTCTTCATTTTTCATCCTCAAATCCGCTATATAGAACACAAGATCTTTTGAAAGAGCAAGTCCTAAGTTCGCTGACATGATGGAACCCCATGGAAAACAGCTGCAGCATTGTATGGGTCACGATAAAGTTGGTGCTGCATATCGCTACTTTTCGAAAGGAAAGCTCGAAAAAGTGATAGAATGGTTCAATTGTGAGGTTACAGAAACTATATTGTTACAGGGATGAAGTCGCTATTGGGGTTGAATCAATTGGATTTGATTTCTATAAGAACATCTCCAACTCACGAACTTTTTTGTTGTAATGTCAATTACACGTTGACAATTACACATCATCAATGTGTAATTTAGTTCAAAGTTTTCTGTCCAATGCTAATGCTAATTACAATGTTGTGATGAATTGACAAAATATTTATTAGGCATACATTCTCTAGTGTAAGGTCTAATTTTAGACATTGCACTTCACAATGTAAAGTAATAAATATACATAATGAATAAAAATTTCATCTATAATTTTTATTTATTTAAATTTTGATTGTGACACATAGTTTCTTTTTTGTAAATAAATTTGCATAGGAGTAGTTTTCTTTTTTTTAACGTGATGATTAATATTTGAAGGTTACATTGAATTAACATTGTGATTTATCTCCACACGTAGGGTATAATTAATATTACATCATATTTGCATTGGAGATGCTCCAAAGCATGTTCGATATGTCATGTGATGTAACGCCATTTTGAAGTATATTCGAAAATTAATGGATGAGACCCTACTGATGGATGGGTATGCCTACAAGTGAAGTAGTCTTGTTCGTGTATGTGTGTGTGTGTGTGTATATATACATACATACATACACACACACACACACAGATATATATATATATATATATATATATATATATATATATATATTCAAAGAGAATATAAGCAAGAACGGTAGCTTGAGATTGTCCAAGAAAAGATGAAAGTGCTGAAGCATAAGCTGGGCAGTTAAAAGCTGCAAAATCCTCTGTGTGTGTCTATATATCGACAACTGGTTTTGAATAACGTATCAATTGGCGAGGGTGAAGCTATGCGTGGGTTCGAAAGATCAATTTCTAGTAGCTCAAATATAAGAGGACCTATAGATAAACATGTATATCCTGCTTCTTATGAAGCTACAAAGGGATCGACTGAATCAAATCTTCGTGAAATCAAGAAGAAAGAAAGAGATAATAGTTGTGGTAGCATAGCTATATTTCTTTTTCAAGCGGAAATAACATTTAACTTTGTTAACTTGAGTTCTTTTAAAGAAATGGTGCAAACATTGGTTTATATGGTCCTAATTTAAAAGCGTCATCGACACATGAAGTTAGTGAAAAGTTTTTTTCTCTAGAAAAGAATAAAATGGATGAAAATTTGAAATCTTTTAAAGAAGCATGCTGAATTCAAGGTTGTAGTCTCATGACGGACGCATGGATGGATAAGACAGAAGTATAATGAATTTGATAGTCGATTGCAATTCAAAGACTATTTTTATGCACTCAAAGAATGCTTCCAGAGAAGTACACGATGCTAAGTACATTTGTGATTTTATAATAGGAGTTAAAGAACTAGGTGTAGAAAATGTTGTTCAAATTGTAACTGATAATGCATCAAACAATATGGCGGCCGCTAGAGTGTTATCTTTAGTTTACCCAATCATATTTTGGACAAGTTGTGCAGCTCATACTTTGAAAGTTTAATTCTTATATTGAAAGATTTTGAAATATAAAACCTATTCGACATGCGATACTAGACGGTAGATGCATAACCGTTTCCACATGGACATACAATGATTCTTGATTTTATGAGGAAATGCACTAATCAAAGTGAATAGATTTGACCCGGTCTTACAACTTACAAGATTTACTATGTCGTTTCTTTCACTAAATAGTCTTTTTTAGAAAGAAAAAAAAGGAGTTAAGAAGAATGATCATGTCAGAGGAGTGGGGTTTGTTTTCTCAATCTGAATCACAGGAGCATAAGAAGGTAATCATTTTATATAGATATGTTGTTCAAACCAGTAACGCATTTTTGGCTATTAATACATTTTACCATATGCATTGAAATTTTATATTGTAAACAACCATTAATACTCACACTGTCAATTTACATTGTAAACAGCCATCGAAACTTTTTTGCATGAGCAAACAACCATTGAAACTATATATTGTGAACAGTGACATTTTTGTAGACAACCATTAACGTTTATGTGAAACGGTTGCATTGTAAACAACCATTAATATTCAGTTTGTTGATTTACTTTTTAGGTGACGAGAATAATAAGCAGTCCTGCCTTTAGGGATTATGTTGAGCTTGCAGTCAAATTTTTTGAACCGGTAGTGAAAGATCTTCGAAGAGCGGACGGTAATATACCATCAATGGGGTGGTTTATGGAGATTCAGAGTGTGAAGAATGATATTGCTGAAGCACTTAGAAGGAAAAGAAATACAGAGCAATTTGGGCAATAATTGATAAAAGATGGAATCACAAATTGAAAAATGAGTTGCATTTGAGCGGATACTTAACCCTGTTTACTATTATAATAAAAGAGAAGAAATAAAGAGCTAACAAGATCTCATGGATGGGTTTTCTTCTTGTCTTTGTAAGATGTACACAAATGACCATGCACCTCTAGTTTCATTCTGCCCATCATTCATACAAGGAAATTCTAGCTTATGCTCCTTCGGTTGTTGTGCATTTGTTTCTGTCTTATGTTTCCAGCTCCATCGTTGTCATCTCCTTGCATTCCAGCTCACCCTAAGTTCAAATTCATACTTCCCTTGAGTAGGGTTCCTCTCGGTATTGAGAAGATTGAGGTTGATATTGAGTGGTCTGGTCATAGAGGCATTGTTCTAGTTTGCTGCTCCAACGCCATATGTTTATGCGTTAGTTCCTGATCTTTGGTTATGGATTCCAGCAATTCTAGTTGTTCATTGTTGCCCTAAAATTAAGAAAAATCTCCCAGCATTTCCTACTGTCGGACCATTATTTCATCTTGCATTTCCATGTTCATATTCTGCATCGCCTCTATGACCGCGTAGATGGACTGATTTGTGGACGTCTCCAAATTTCTCCCATGTTCAAGTTGATTTTCTTCACTTATAATCTAGCATTAGACCTCTTCATCTTCTTCAAGATTCAAATCCAAACTTTAGGTTGAGAAATCTAGATCATTTCTAAGTAGAAGCACACAAAATATTTACACAAAAGCGACACAAACATCGTAAAATCAATTGAAAATACCCAATTAAGTGAAACAAATGTAAAATCAATTGAAAAGAATTTTTATAATGGTTCGACAATTTTTTGGATCTACGTCCACTTCAGTATCGTTATTGGTTGTTCTTTCTCCGAATTACAATTTTTTTAATCACATCTGATCACATTCTAGTGAATCTCGAATTTAAAATGAAGTTTCCGAAGTGTTGGGGAAGAAGATAGGAGCTAAACGATGTAGATTCAGACCCCCTCCTTCCCCTAGTTTTTTTTTCTTGAATTTGTTCATGAGAGAAGCTGATTGGAGTCGTAACTCCTCCTCCCTCTAGTACACCTAGGCCGGTCCACGAGCAAAACACATAAGTGGTTGATCTTAGCGTATGCACATGGTAAGTTCTTAGCATGTCTTTCTGAGTTTCGAAACCGCGTTGTTGTTACCACGACACAAAATCCTTAACTGTTGGGCTAATGCTGCAGACAAAAAGAACCCCTATTTGTTACGCGATTTAGATAAACTCAACACTTGTTCAGAAGACCCATGAAGAATTTGGTTTAGATGCAAGCTCAGGGGTTCAAAGACAGACAGAAAACGCAAAATGGACCTCTTGTTGTCGGGAGTTTTTTTTTGTTGAAAACCCCTCTTTCTTCATTGTCTTGTCATCCTATATAAGATTTGATGTGTTTCGAATTCTTTTCCCTAAAGATTAAGCTCTTTCTAACAATTCAATTAATATATTTCTTTTTTTTCTTGCTTTATTCTTAGAAATTCCTAGAGTTGCTTGTCCAGTCTTTGAGAAAATCACTTATGATGATTGCTTGAAGTAGCATTTGGAGTAGAAAATGTTTGGATGGTTAAAAGAGGATTAAAAGCTCTAACTGTTGAGGGGTTCTTTTTGTCTCGATCCTCTTGAAACTTTTTTGAGATCAATTATTTTGTTCTTTTGAGCATGTTTCCAAGGAGTATTGTTATTGATACTTCAAAAATGATAAATGTGAGGATACAGGTGAAATTTGGTAAGGTTTTACCGTATTTATTCGTGGAATTCAACCGGGGTTTGGTTGGGTTTCACTCTTAAATTCGACAAAGAACCCCTGAAAATGAAAGAAAAAACGTTAGGTGTATACCAAATTTTATTTTCGAGCGTGTTCCCCTCTTAACCATTTTTTGATTGTCAATAACAATGCTCTTTCCAAGTTTACAATTTGTTTTGTCCTTATTTTGGATAAAGCTGATTAACACCGTCGAAGAGGTTAGATCAATCTACTCTACTATACGAAAATTGTGGATGATATCCTCTACTATTTCGGTTTTAAGTTTTAACTACTCGTCGTAATATCATCATGATGGGTAACTTCCGCCTCTTTGGAAAAAAAACTCTACCCTTAATTAGTTATATTCTAGAAAGAACAAATACATCCTAGTTCACACGTTAGCCAAGTGTACTTGAATTTCCATAAAAATTTGAATGTCTAATGTTGTCATATTTGTTTGCTGTAGTGTTTTCATGATCCTACCCAATCATGGTCCGACCTCGAATAACCCTAGACTATGGATCGCTACGGCTCAGAACTTAATCAGACTTCAATTCTCAATTGTCCACACACCTCGGTTGAACCTTAAAATCAGCGGTTCAACCATCAATTTTAGACGGTTGGACCACGATTGTTTTATTTTTCTCTTACTTTCTCACCATGCAATTCTCTCTCATTCCAATCATCTGTATTAATTAGAAAATAAATAAATAAATTTATATTACAAAAATCACCATCGTCCTAAAATTTAATCATACGTTCAACCGCTTCAGTTTTCACTGCTATTAGTTTTTCCAATATGACTGTAAAATTCATTAAGTTTATTGCCATTAAACTTCTACCATTGTGCACTGTTTTACAGTGTACACAATATAGTTGTATTGATGTAGTTGTGCACTACAGCAGTACACAAATTAGGTTGTAGAAAATTAAGATCATCTATAATTCATATATGTAACATTTTTATATCAATATTACTGCATATAAGTTGTTGATAAATGCATAAATTCTAAAAAAAGAAAATTGCGGTTCTAACAGTTTGACTGGTTGAACCATCAAAGCCTTAAACCTTGAGTCATCAAGGTTCGAGTTACGGCATGGTTATGAAAAATATGGTTTACCATAGTCCATCTAGATATGCTTATTATGAGTCAGAATTGAAGTTCGTCTTCTGATAACTATGTGAGCTACTGTGTAGCTAAGAGAATCGCCAGAATGTGGTACTAATTAATGCAATTTCTAGTGGATAATATAGTTGCTCAAATTTCCTTTGTATGTCAAATTGAACAGATTTAAGGTTTTGACTCAGTTAGGAGGTGATTGTCACAAAAGCCAGCGTAATTCATCAAGAATTGTCATCAACGCTGAAAAATAATAATGAATAAACGAAAAATAAGATATAATATATCACTCTAAACGGCTATGAAAGCTCGAAAGTAGTTTAATCCTGATTTCCAATCAAATGTTGTATCAAGGGATTTCAGGGTTAAACTATCTTCAATTATCTACATAAAATTACACCCAAAGCCAAAACGTAAACCATGCAGAAAATACAGTGCAGCCAGCATATCAGTCTAGTCAACCATTATACGCTTTTTGTCAACTCCTTTTGTACTAAGTGAAGCTATCTAGTTGTTTGCAAGTTCTCTTGATATTAAATATCGAAATGAGGAATTATAAGGAACCCATTCAATAATCTTGTGAGATTTCCCCTGTTGACATCTCTTTATAGCCATTCTTAGAGTTTCAGGAAGATGTTTTTTGATCATGTCAATGGTTCCTTGAAAACTCAGATTTATATCTTTTGAGTAAGAATCTATGAGTTTAGGTAGAAAGATTTTCTCTTCATTTTTTATGCCAACAGTTGCTCGAATGTACTCTTCTTTTGCCAATTCCAGCTGCTGTAGCACTCGCTTGTAGCTGTAAACTCGAACCTGGATAGTGAGCCATTATTAGTTTATCGTTGGTGTTTAAGAAAACATATTTACAGGGCTAATCAAATTGTCCTATTTTAGTCAAACAATTACAATAAATATACGTAAAGCTTACAGCTGGATCAGAATGGCTTCCTGAGCAAAGAGAAAAGTGGAGAAGCGGTTCAGGGCACTCTATTGCATATGTTCTCCAGTCACCTCCTGTTTTTAGCCTCATTCTCGGAGAGAGTAAAGAACGAAACCACTATATGCAAGAATCGGTAATCAGTCTAGTATTATCAGCTCGATTTTAGCTACTATCTGTTTTAGAGAAATTTAAGATAACAGACTATAAAATATAAAAATGAAGAGGATATGAGCCATACTTGACCAGGGCAATGAGTACGACACCCGAGAATGTAACACTGAATCGTATATGCACTTACTGAGCGACCACCTATTATGCACAAGGCCTGGAATCAATAGTTAAATTTGAGTGATCAAATCCTGTTTTCTAATTATTCATCATTCTGAACATATACTTTACCCGAATAAGTAGTGACTCTTTTTTTGTGCTTTTTTGCTGAACACCGTAAGTTAAGTATGCCTGAAAAGTGAAAATAATGATTTATTCAGCTTCCTGAGCTTACTGGATATAAATAAGTGACCAAACAAGGAAATTAGGTATTACATTCATCATTAGAGCATTGTGTATGTTAATCCAAAAAGCAAGCTTTTGTTGATTTGTCAACTTTCTTGGATCAATTTTTTCCAATCTCTGGACAAGTGATCTAATAAACAGTGCAGTAATTAGAAATCTAATGTAAGAAAATGCGTCTTAGGCTTACAAAGTAATATGGCACTGTGCAACCAATTTATCATTACCAAAAAATTATATTTTGTCTGGTAAGTGTTTAAATTATCTGATTTAGTACTAGAAAGTATATATTGAATTAATCTATGTACCAAACATCATCATCTGGAAATGGATGATGTTAAGGGGTAACTGAGAACTACTTGAACCTATAAGCTATGCTCATATAATGCTTTCAATTCTAAAAAAGTGACAAATCAAAACAACATAAGCCTGAAACAAAGCACAAAGGAACAGAAAACTCCAAGGCATAGGCTTACTTATAGTGATCCATTAAATCTTCGACTTCACGCAATTTTTTGCTGTCAGTACAGAGTGAAGGAACTTCGACCATTGTATTATAAGGTCCACTAAATTCTTTTATTCCTTCAACTCGAAAAGGATTTACTAACCGTTCATCAAGAGTCGAATGTTTTCTATAACTAGGACTCCAAATATTTTCGAGATATGGTGGAGATATAGCACTATTTGATGAAAATGATGAAGAGGGCGAAGACGGTAGACATGCTTGCAATATCGGTGGATCTGCAAGCTTACAGTAGATCATGCATATGCATTGAACCATATCTTCTGAAATTCTATTAGGAGTTTCAGGAACATGATCTTTTATATTCGTGCCAAGGTATTCTGCCAGGCTTATTATCCCTGAAGTTGCACAATATCCATCCTGATACATTAGCAGCTTAAAGTATTTAATATTCAAATAATTTTCCTAAATTTACTTCACTATTTGGTTTCAAATAATAAGCCGTGTTACCTCATTACGATTCAAAGGCTGAGAGTAGCAGGACTGAAGAGCTCTGGATATGCTATCATCTGAAGGCGATAATCTAGATGAATAAACTGCACGATGAGACAGCGCAGACTGGCATCGATGAACACCTGGGCCTGTAAGTTTTTCTGAGCAAATATTCTCTACTTGTTTGATATCGGTCTTTTGATATTTTGGTATATGTCTTGAGTGTCCTATGGATTCTGATTTACTCAATGAGAAGTTAGGCACCGATTCATCTTTAAATAACCTTCGTTTTGGATTATCTTTTGGATCAGTAGGAGATAGAATAGGTATTTGCTGGTCGAATGCTATTCTATATAAAGAAAGAAGATACTGCTCAAGATACATCACTTCTACCTCCAATGTTGCAATCTCCTTTATTAGCGCCTTTGCAGGCTAGAATTTTGATGAATTGAAATGTTAGTACTTTAGTTATTATGTTTATACAAGACTCTAGCTCTAAATTTATAAATGAACCAGTTGTTTTTAAGCATTCAAACAAACCTTTTTTTTAAAAAAAAAAAAAGGGGGGGGGGGGGGGGGGTGTATACCTTGGGCATGTAACTCTCATCTGTAGAATCAATGCTAGATGTCTTATGCCCTAATGCTTTTTCAAGTCCACCACGCACCTCTATTTGATCTTTTAGATGTTTTTCTAACTGGAGTATCTGCATTGCAGCAATGCTTTAATTTTCAAAAGTTTTTAGGCTCAAGGAAGGAATTGAAAATTAAGCAAGTGTAAATGATGCAAGAATGTATTAGAGTGCAAGATTTTAAGAAAAACAATATGGCATGTTATACAGTACAGTGCTTAATTACCTAACAATTTTCAGGTTGGACCCAAACTTCCTAATATTAGGCATGAAACATTCTAAGATTAGATATGGATTGATGTGATACCATCAAAGATCTATTATACATGTTTTAGGCTGATAATAGCTAATCTTTGACTATATATAAACATATGAAATATGTCATATTAAGTTTTTTTATTTTCACAGCTCCATCCATGCAACATTTTGTGGCCACTTAGATACATGAACGAATTTAGGGTGGAGCGAGGAAGTATGATCGTCTTGACTACCCAATTTTTTCGACTTAATTGTTAAAATTTTCTTGTTATACTTTATAAAGTCAAGTTTTTATGTATGTATATTTAAATTTACGAAGTTACACCCAAGTTATAGCACACAGTGGAGTACATATACACCAGACACCCCTGAGTGGCTTGTGTGATTAGTGGCTATATGTGATTAAAAATAAATAAACATAATGCCATATTTCTATCTAATATTACAATATTCTGAAAACAAAATTAACCAATAATTCTAAAAGAGTGTCAATTAAGCGAACTCATAGTAACTTAAATAGCACCTCTTTCTTCAAACAGTTTCTGGCCATAGTTACAGGGTATGGTTTCCTCTTTATTTCTGAGGAGTTCTTGCCTTTACCCATTTCCTGACAATCATTGTTTATAAAATCAATTTAGTTGAAGAATAACTAGATCGTAATTATGGAGCTAAGTTCAATTCATTGCTGAAGTGTGAGCAATACACCTGTCTTGATTGCACACTCTTAATTCACGCAATAAATTTCTTGAAAATAAATAAATAAATCAATTTCTATTTTCAACAACTATTTAATAGCGCTTTAGCTCGAACTAGTGAGAACTTAGAGAACTTAGCACTTGTCAGCAAAATAACATGTACAATCTTAAACAATGTTTTAATTTTTTTTAATGTTTCTGCTTGTATGTACACTAAACAAAAAAAAAAAAAAAAAGAAGTCATCAGATTTATTGACACTTTAAGTAAAACGAAGTTAGTGCACTTAGAACATATACAGTAAAGGAGAAGTGAAAAACAGAACAATTATACATTTGCAAGATCAGCAAAATACCAGCTTAAGATCATGAAACGATTCATCAGAAGAACTTTGAACATCTTCCTTCACTTCTACATAATCGCTGTCGTTAAGAATTGCTTTATTCATATTTGTGATTTTAGAGGAAATGCTTTACTAATAAACTAATTTAGTATATAGATATGAAAACTAAACTAAACTGCTTACCTTTTAGAGCGTTTATGCCTTGAAGATGGTAAAGATCTTGATTCCATTGCTTGCACACAAAAATGACGCCTCCTCTGAACTCCCACTTATTCAGCAATTCCCCAAAACACCCTGTTTATACATTTTCTATGACAAATAAATTAATCAACAACCTAGAAGAAAACTAGTTACATAATTGGAAGGGGAAAAAAAATCTGGCAAAAGAATATTTGTGAACATACCCCAAGGAGTGGGTGAGCTAACAAAAAATGAGCAAGAAGACAAGGTGCCTAACGTCTTGATTTGTCAAAGGAAAAAATCGCAATCAAACAACAATAATTTCCTTCAGACTTCAGTGTTCTTACTACAATTATTGTTGTGCTGGCACCGGTTTTCAACAGTTAACCAAAGACTTCTAGGTTGTTATATAGCCACATTTAAAATTCTACCAATACAGGAAAAAAAGTGGTTTTCTTTTTCTTGTTTTCTAGTTGAAGTAAAAAATGACAAGTGATAGGTAAGTGGCTAGTTAATTAGACAAAAGTGTTTACCTTGGTCTCTTTACAACAAATACAATTTGGATATTGTAAGCATTATGAGAAGTAGACAGTAAACAAAAGGACTTAGCATTAAAGACAAAAAGGGTTTTGTCAAGGGAATGTTAATTTGCTTTATAAAGTTGAAAAGGAAGGATGAACGAACAAACAGCCATCAAAAGAGATGAAAGTGAGGGATAAAAGAAGGAATTGGTTAGTTCAAGAAACTTGAACTACATGTCATTTTTCTTTTGGATATGTAGTGCAAAATTTATAAAAAAGAAGAGATAAATTGAAGAGGAAATGGAAAAGTGCAAGAGATGCCTATAATTGTCCTTTCTTTTAGAGAGAGTAACGTTTGTCAAAGAATCAATTATTTTAAGCTGGGTTGGCTGGGTTGGCTTTTTGCAGAAACAATGTAAAAGGAAAATGTGGTCAGCACCCACACTTGTGTAGTTGCATGCTTCGCTTATGAAAAGATTGACTTTTGAAAGCACAAATATTGACAAGCATCATTGAACTGCGTTTTTAGTTTCTACTAAAGATGAACTTTTGAAGGCAACCTTCAATTATACGCTGGCATTTGGATATTGTGGGTAAAATTTTTACTTCTGCCTTCAGGAAACGTAGTTATATACTTGCAATATTCTACCATCACTTCTGCCTTTTGGCACCTCTCATTGTAATCCAGTGCTATAACTAGTGTGTTCAGTAAATGCTAATAAGGGACATAGTTATATGCTCGCAGTCCGATTGTTCGGTTCTATTCTCCTTTCATTCATTTATATTTTCAAAAATTCAATCGATTTTGAAAATTCCTTTAATAAATTCAATTATGGTTCCATTTCAAGTTTTGGTATGTATATTTTCCCATATGAATACGTTAATAAGTGGAAATAAGCCATTTAAGTGAAAATACTCTATTAATAAATAGCACTGCCTGTTGTTATAAAAATTAATTTTTTGTTACAAATTAAGAAGTTGATTCTAGAGCTGTCAACGGATACTTTCGGATACGAATAGTGTTATATCCGTATCCGTATTCGAAACTATTTTCGGATATCGGATATCTGTATCCGCGGATACAGACGGATATCGAATAATTATCCTATCCGCCAATGATCGATAAATCAAGAAATGTAAATGAAAATTTTTAGTTTAACATTAATGTTTTTCAATTCTATTGATCACAAAAGTGTTAAAAATAAACAAATATGATGAAATTAAATAGATTTGAGAAACTAATATGCATTTAATGCATAAAATATAAACCTTCAACTTAATAAAGCACTAAAAAAATCTTATTCATTGCACTGAAATACATATAATTTTGAGTATAATGTTTAAAAAAAAATGGACGGATAATTTTCGGATGCTGATATCAACGTATCCGCATCCGCATCCGTTTTTTCGGATATCGGATATTATCCGCTTTTCGGATACGGATGCGGACGGATTTCAGATTTTTCGAGTATCCATTGACAGCCCTAGTTGATTCGAGTATATATTTGGACTGTTTTCCATTTTGTTTCTACCAAATGGGTTGAAATTAACAAAAATATCAAGAATTTGTTTTAAACCATCTAATTATTTGCCTGTTAATTATTATTTTGGTTGTGTTTTTTTTTTTTTTTTTTTTTAAATATTGAATCATTGGATTGATGCTAAATTTGGAATCATAATTAAAATGAAAAAAATTGGCAAGGGAGAAGGTGCGTCAGCACTAAAAGTTAAAGATCACAGCTTTTTTTTTTTTTTTTTTCCTGTTCTTTACTCCATCTCCATGCATACTCTCAAATCCATTGAGCGTTCCGAATCGACATGAGATGGATGAAAATTGTGGTTTATGTAGCCTTTTTTTCCCTACCCTTTTACTTTTGGACTTTAACCACTTTCATTTTTAATCTTTTATGCGCCCTCGTACTTTAATCATCCACACAAGTGTGCGTTTGTATGTAATTAAAATGCGATACCACTACACTGCATTGTCCAAATCAGATGATCTGGAGTCTAAAGCTTGATTAAATGCAAAGTTTACTTGCAGTTTGTATAATTTACGAGTGGTTTTTATTATATATTGTGTATCAGTCAACATTTTCTCCAGAAAACTGGGGTTTTGATACCTAAAATTTGACTCGACTAACAATTGAAACGGTTGGCTCAATTTGTTTGCTTCTAAATAGAGATTTGACATGCTATCATCTAAATATACATATAAGTCATGCTGAGTATTTTCAAAGGCGATGAGTTTAGGTTCTTTGAAAAGGAAATCTAACGTGATATTTGTTTTTAGTTTTGGATTTTCATCCAAACAAAAACTGCATGCAAACGTATTTCAGTAAAACTACCGATTTAAAACATAATGTTAACGAATAAAACAGAGAATTTTCCATGTTCTGAAACTAGCAAAGATAAGCAAAGCAGTACAATATCTCTATTGTCTTTCCATCATTCTGATAACCTGAAGTTTTAAATCTTTTAGTCCTTCTGATGCATATTTAAAATGCAAAATACAAAATAAATCAAATAGATCCTAAATTTATTTAGGTTTTTTAATTTTCCATATCGTCAGAAATAAAAAAGTAAACTATATAAATCGTATGGTGCTAAGGGCACTCATATCCTCTTCCTAATACCACAACAATTATTGTTATACTCTTCTTAATACCGTACTAAAAAAATAGGGCTACCACACCGTTTTACCCTATATCTCTCTCGCATGTTATTCGTTCATCCTCATTCCAATATCCTAGTTCTACAACCGATCAATTTTGATATCTCTATTCATGTTTTCCAACCCAAATGCATTTCTCGTATCCTAGAACAAAATAATAAAATCATAATATATTTACAATTCTTCCAATACAAATTAAAAATATAATGCAAAATTATAAAACAAACCTTATTTTCGGATTCAATGTCATGACTTTTGTTTCCAGCGAATTCAACCATCTTTCATCTCACAAAATTTCTATGAGACTAAAAGAATGCGTGGATGAATATACAAACGTTGTAAATAAGGTTTGAATTAAGCAAACTAGAAGACAAAGTGAAAGAACAGGGATTCAAACGATTGGAATTTGAATTTTCCCACCGGAAAAATGAAGTAGACAACGATTAATCTTGCTTAAGGTTTTCCGATTAGGGCTGAGTATGTGATTAGTTTGACAAATAATGGTTGAGCGAGAGATTATAATGAAGAGGTGATGTGGCATTGGGAAACATACAAAATTTAATAAGTTTAATTTTTTTTAATTGCGGTATTAGGAAGAGGATATTAGGGTGCCCTTAGCACCACACTATAAGTATACATTTTTGGCAAACCCAGTTGGTTTTCAAAGTGGTTCATCCGCTTTTGTTACAACAAATAATAAATCACTAGAAGAACAACAGTATTTTCTAATGGCAACCAGCCGTTGGCGACCTTTGAAAAGCCATTGGTAAATGTACCAACGTTTCGTAATGTTTTCCAACAACATCCACATGGTATTTCCAAGTGCAACCAACAACAAATTTGACATGTGGTGTATCCTATTGATCAAATAACCGTTGAAAACTGTCAGAAACTATTGGAAATTGCCGTTGGTATTTGATGACCGATGTGCCATTGATAGCAACTACAAGCAATAGAAGATATGAACATATTTTTTTCTGCATTCATACTCACTTCGTTCCAGTCACACAAATCACATATGTAATTATAACAGCTCCATTTCATGCATATATACAACAATAATAATAGCATATATAGCCAAACACAATATTCAATTCAAATCATGCACATACAATCCAATATACACAATGTAATCTAATATATACAACATTCAAACCAACATCCAACAATATCTGACATCCAACAAATCCACAATCAAACTCAAATCCACTTAAAACAATATACAACTCATCAAAATATATCAACCACATCCTTACATGCTCATAGCGTATATATGCACATAACAAACTATAACAAAACATATCTTTCATCACACATAGTCAACCAACATGTGAAGTGCACCTCTCGTGCTGCTCTAGCTCTATATACTCCGTCAAACGCTGGTTTAGTTGCTCCATCTGCATCTCAGGGCAATGATCATGCTCCTCAAGCTCGGTGATTTGGACTCGTAGCTGTGCAATTTCCGCTTTGTCTTGAGCCCTCTTATACACCTTCTGAGATGTCTTAGCCTGCAAACAAAAATAAATTGTCATTGTGTCTCCAAGGTCATAAACATAATTTACATGACTTTAATTGAAAATTAACGCTTGATTCCCAAATCCATAGCACTTGTTGTTGGTAAATGGATCCATGACAGACTCAAAAATGACATCATCCACATTAGCAGTGAAATCTTCTCGTCCAGTGTCCTCCAGTAGTTGTGCCCATGCTTGTTGAAACTTTTGCGATAATGCAAAATACATTTGAATTTTTCACAATATTATTTTGTTTAATTTATAACTTTCAAATTAATTATATTATACTTACATATGCGACAATTGTTTTATGTTCATAATCCCAACAGTACGAAACTATGCTTGAATCGTCAGTCAGCCTCATCACATGGTTATGAATAAATAAATCCCAGTATGACATAGGAGCCCCGCGTTCTCTTTCTTGAAATACGCCTGCACACACGCACACACACACACACATATATATGTTATATATTTGTTAACTATCTTTTAACAACTTAGAAATTAAAATGTAAAAATGTAATAACGGTTTGTTATCTTAATAAATTTACCAATTCTTCGCGACGATGCTGGAATGACTTGAAACCATTGCGATGTATGATGGGATTCTTGCTTCTGTTCGCCGAGTTCCTCTCTGATTCACTCTACAAATTTAAATTAAAAATAATGTTTTACAGTTCTAATTTCTATATTAAATACACAGAACAATTTAAACTAAATTTTTGGTAAACTTACCTAAAACTCATCATTGCTCCACTATTTGATCTAATCATCTGACATAGGTGCGCCCACCCAATTCAACCTTTTCTTCGCTTTTTTAATACCAGCTATTGTTTCCCTATAATTATTTTGTAATTTTTTTTTTGTTCCAATGGTGCTGCACAAGTGTAAGATCAACCTCTTGGAGGTTCACTGCACCCTACACAAGTTATACATTTTTATAGGTAGTTTACAATATGTAAAGTATTTTATAAATAGAATTAAATAGGAACAAGCAACAATGAAAAATAATAATCAACTAAATGAAAGAATTACAATGTTAATACACCTATATCCTAACCAAATTAAATCTAAACATGAATTGATATTTAAACCAAATAAGCTAGATATACAACAAATCGGTTTATTCCTACAAAATGCAGTAAATGATATATCACAATTCAAGAATTTTTTTTTCACATGTTGTAAGTAACATGCATGTCTTTTAAAATATAAGCTGTAAATGAACAATGCAAGTTTACACTTACCAAGAAGTTTTAGCAAATGGTCTCTTTCAAGTTATTCGGAATCTTGACCACTTTGGCCAACAGGCAGTCATGCAGCTCGTATATGCCTGTTGAGAGATACCGAGAACTATAATAGATGGTTCGAGCTCAAAACTACTGTATTAAAAAGAAAAAAGCATTTAATATACCATGCCTATTATATATATATAATAGATTATACATAAATGAAATTTAATTTTGAAATAAACTTAGTACTTACCCTCCATTGGTTTTGGGGTGCAACCAGACCATCGAACGCGCTAGCTCCTGTGGTGGGTCACTACCATCATCAGCTGCTGAAGCACCAGTCTCTCTGTGAGGGGAAGAGGGAAACTCGGAATGAGAAGAGGTACATCTATGGAACGACATATATAGTATATGTTACAGACATATATATGTGTGTATATATATGTATATATATATATATATGAGAAATATTTCATTTAATTTTGTAAAGCATATATTATATTATAGCAGAATATAAAAAGATTATGTGGAACATACATTATGACAAAATATTAAATCAAATCATCTATAAAAAAAATTACATTTAGTAAGTAAACACATCAATTTGTTTGTCATGTAGGTACTAGATATGATGCCCTTGGATGATGATTTTGCAATTAACTCCATCATCGAGATCTCCTTGATCATTATTTAATACATTCGAACACACTTTTTTAAAATAAGCTAATACCAATTTTTTGCTTTCAAGTTTAAAAATAATTCAAGAAACAAATATTCATTTTAATTCCCCTTTTTTGTTTTTGTATTGTATTCAGAATAAAATTCAATGTCTTTGTATCTTTTGTAAATAAAAATATGCAGAAGACATGAATAAAAATAACGGATAATAATGCAGCAAAGTGTTCAAGACGTTATGCTCATACAAGTCTTGCATTAATCCAGGCCATAATGGATATAATGGGAAGTTAAATCCTTTATTTAGAGGTCCTTGATACTAATTTTATGTTTTGCACATCGACTGTACATAACCTTTCTTGCAAGGACCTTGATTTAATTATGTGCATACATGATACACGTTCAAGTTATAGAAAATTCTCCATGTCTAAACGTACTGCTCATCTGATCCAGTGTGAGCTCAGAAAAACCTGGGCTGCAAAACTTACTGGTCCTTGCGATCCCTTCAATCACGCTCATCTTGATCCTTGCGATCGTACCCCTCGCGTGCTTTTCTCTCTTCTCTCCTTATCTGTCTCATGATGTCTTAGATAAAAGCGACTTGAGTCTCTGAAACCACTAGAGGCACGATATTGGAAATCATCGTAATAGTCGTATTGATGACTCATGGAGGAACTTGAAAGGAAGAGAAGTTCGAATAAGCGACAAAGTCTAAAACAGAGGTAAGAGAATAGAAGGAGCATTAGTATTAAATATGTGTAGTGCAAAATGCATGTGGGTGGGTGCAGGGGAAATCATAGGAGTCTCGAAGAGCATGGAAGTAAGTTTCGGGGTACGTTAAGCAAATTTTGGAGTGCTCGAACTGGATATCGCAGGAGTGCAGGAGTAACCAGCGTGGGATCATCCTTGAAAATTTCGGAGGGTATCGCGTATATGTCACTCAAGTCACCAAAAGATAAACAGAGTCAGTATCATCAGCAGCCGTACCAACAGAGTCAGCATTAGACTCATCGCTGGTGGATTCTCCACTATAAGAGTATTCAAACCAAGGGCCATATTTATTGGTTCCTATGCTAGTGTTGCTATCGCCTAAAAACTCCCCTTCCTCTCTATCTATGTCAGGATCTGCAAGTGTCTTCCCGTCGTGTTGTATGAATTCTTTCTCATTGCCTTCTTTGATGGGTGACGTCCTGTGAGGAGTGTCACTGAGACGACCCGAACTTCCCCGTGAAGGCAAGCCCGGATTGAATTGAGAACACGAAAAATCAGAACACAAACATAAGAACATTTCATTGCTTATTACAACAATTTACATCAGAGTACATGAATATACAGAGTATGAATAAATATTATACATCAGAAAAATATCAGAGATTTACAAATTACAATACAGCTGAAAATAATACAAAATACAGTCAATTTCTACATCACAATACAATCAAACAAATCGTCCATGGTCTGTGGACGACGGGGAGCAATTCATATATGCAGTTATAGAATAAATAACAGTACATAAATAATTTTAGTGAGAAGTTCTCACATTGGGATCCACTCCGTCTGTTTTATCTGAATTTCTAAACCGTTCGGGTTCGAATTTGTCTAAATTTCCAACTAGCTACAAATGGGACCCGGTCAGTCTTGTTATGATGCTGTCGACTCCACGATCACAACGGGTCTAGTTTCATGCAAATCGGAGTTCGTATCGATAAGTTATTTACGTATAAACTTTAAAACAAAACAAAAAATTTGCAATATAACCCTCACCCGTGCTTCCCCCTCCACCATCAACTGTTACCGTCGTCTGGGCCCACCAGAGCTCCGAATAACCATGGCTGTCGCTTCCCGCCTCCGCCACGCCCCTCCAGCTGAAGCCGCCACCCCTGAAACCTTGCCAATCACCAGAAATAGTCGTTACCCTCTTTCGCCGTCAAAGCCAATTCTGGCGTCGTCGCACCAACATCTGGTCGCGCTCCACCTGGGTTGGACGCGCCTCGCCACCAGCAACCGACCATCTTCAGACACCCAGTCCCCTCGACGTCGACGTTGGCCAGAAAATGGCCAAAACAGTTTCGTGCTTCAACCATAATCGTTGCGCCGTTCATCTCTGTTTTCCGGCCACCACGACCAATTTCTGACCATCGACCCAAAGACAAACTTATAGCCTAGCCTCCCTTCTACAACTTCCTCAACTGTGCCACCACCCAATTCCCAACGGTTTGATCACAAAATGCCCAAAACTGAAAGTCATTTCTGGTCGTTGACCATCGATTTCTCCCAATCCGTGCGACGATAGGTCCCCAACTTTTTGTGGTAGGTAGAGGCTCTAATGGTCTTCAAAACTCAGAAACTGTTTGTGGAAATTGTGTATGGATTGAAAGATATAAAGATTTTTGTGTTTGGGGGCTTTTTTTGTAAAATTGCAGAAGTGGCTGCTACAATCTTGGGGAGAAGGAATAAATGAGTGTTTATGAAGTGGTGGGGGTGTTATATAGTAGTAGGGTGTGTTATTTTAATATTTTCCTAGTTCACGCTGTCTCCAATCGGCAATTATCGATGCCCCAGCCACACACGAACCCCGTTGATGATGAAAATTGACATGCTGCTATTTTTTGATGATACGGTTCCAACAAAACTGGTTTCATCGAATTCCAGGTCTGTTTGCTCAGAAAACTCCGTTTCTGGCTTAAATGGCTACTCGATTCACAATTTATCCCGTACGGCCACACATTGACTCCAAAAATTATGGAAATTGAAATCTCGCTGTGTTTTAACGATACGTTTCCAACAAAACTAATTTCATCGAATTTGGAGATTGTTTGAAAAATGACCATTTTCTAGTCGATTAAATTCAAACTGAAATTACCAAACACGTTTAAATTTTCCACGCTCACATATTGATTTCAAAAATTATGAAAATTGGAATCTAGCAATAACTTGACATTCCGAATCCAATAAAAGTGGTTTGTCGAAAACGGAGGTCGTTTGCAAAATGGCTATTTTTAAGGCCCTTATATTTATATATATAAGTTCCATAACGACTTTTTTGAATTTTAATTTAGCCATATCTTACAATTTATAAAACGAAATCTCAGTTTCTTACATATATTAGAAAGATATTATTAATCAAATTCAAATATTTCTTGTTTCGTCCAATTCTGACTTATATTGAATTCTGTATATTCATTTGAAATTTTCAAACTGCCGCGCCATTTTAGGCTCGTTTTATAATTAAAATAAATTTATTTGTTTTAACTTCGTCGAAATTAAAATTTTCATTGTTATTATTTAAAATAAATTATTTTAAATATTCAAAATCCATTAAAATTGCCAATTTTTTTGTTTAAATTGGTTCTAATTTTCCGGGTTGTTACAGTCTTGTTCCTCATTAGCCCTCTGACCCGATCCTTCAGTAACAAGAGCATTCTCAGGGGAAATTCCCTCTACTTTGCCCTCTTCCTCCTGTTGGATAGATGAATCATCAATCATAACACGGGGAGAGGTTGAAACCTCTCGTGGAATAACTGACCGAGAAGCTTCGAACATGACGAATTAATTAAGGAATTCATCTTGAAGCAGGAAATTCTTCTGCCTCTCATCTTGATCAACAACTTTCAAAGATTCAAATCTTGGCAAGTGCTTGGAATCCTTAACTTGGGAATGCAATGATGTAAAGGTTAAAGAGAAAGAGGAAGTTGAGTCAGAACATCGCAGACTCATCAATTCAATAAGGAAAGTGACCTCGGCTCAAACACTCACTCCCGCTTGTCCAAAACCAATTGAAACCCGTCGCATATTCGACACAGAAAAACAAATTCATAAAAGGAGGAATCTTGTCTTATAAAAGAAGGATGAGCTTCCGTTTTCTGGCAGCTTCAACAAAAATCAAAGAAGGAGGGTCTTTTCTTCTATTGAAAATGCAAAGGTAACGGATTTCTTCAAATTCAAGTGCAAGCTGTAGAGTTCGCATGAATAGTACATATAAACCAGTGAGCATGACATAACCATTTGGATGCACCTGATAAGGTGCAGCTCTAATTCCTCGAGAACTAACTGCAAAAAGGGATTAAAAGGTGGAACGGTGTCATGCGAACACATATAGCGATGGCAAGCGGTAAACCCAACGGGAGGACGATCAGCCACTTCATCCCTCTTAGGGAATTGGACATCTTCTTTTCGAATACAAAATTGTATACAAACGTGTTGCAACATCCAGTGGGTCACCAAAGAAGGACATCTCTCTAGCAGATTCACAATGAGTCTGAGAATCAGACAGACTTGATCTGTTATAGATCCCATTGCAACTATTTCTTTCTTAGAATGTACGTGTGAGGAGGCTCCCGTTTGCATAGACGATGAGTGCGCACCGGAAGTAGATTGAATTTGAATCTGGGAAGAATCACCTTCTTTGGATTGAAGGTGCTCAAAAGGTCGAGAGGACATTCTATACAACATACTTTGTGTTCAGAATAATCAAGTACGCATGTCCCCTAAATGTATACCTATGTGAAGGGATAGCGCTCGAAATTCAAAGCCAATGTGTATCGGTTAACGAATCCCAAATGTCACCCATATGCAAGTGTAGTGTCACATTTACGTAGGGTTGTTATGGTAACGACAAATTTACCATTATCATACCATTAATTACCAGTTGATTGGTAATTATTTTTGATTGAAATCGGTATGCCAGTTAAAACAGTATTGTAACGGTAGTATACTATTTCTAAAGGTAAATTATCGGTAACTTTTCTTCAATACCCGCGGTAACGGTAATTTTAACAGTGAATTTAAAACATATGTATATTCATCTGACATGCTTTATAACATGCATTTAGAACCATATAAATGGTTAGATTTAGTTCAATAATAAGGTGAAATAATCCAAATGCAATTATATTCTTTGTCATTTATGTTTTCTTATTAACTAACACTACATATATTATAATAAAGATGTATCGTGTACAAAAAATATATCAAGATACAAACTTTAAAGGATAAACAGTAATTTACCATTATTAATGCAATGGTCACCAGTAATTTACCTCTGCACATTCGCTTCATCATTCAACGACCCGACATCAATGTCATCAACTATTCTAATTTCAGTATTCGGCTCAAGATCCGCTTGATACGCTGCTTCGTCTAGAATATTATTTCATTCAAATGTAAATCTTGCCTTTGTTTTAAAAACTGCCCACCAATCTACTTTATCTTTTTTTAAGGATGGATACGGAGCAAAATACACTTGTAGTGCTTGCTTGGCTAACACGAAAGGATCATACTTATAGTAACGTGATGTATGCCTTATCTCTATTAGCTTGTAATCTTTGTGCACGTTAACTCCAGAACCAGGAACATTGCTAAACCAGTTGCATTTGAATAGATAAATTTGCTCTAAGGGACGAACATAATAAGTCAACTCTACAACTTGCGTTAAGACGCCATAAAAATCTTTTATATGCTCCTCTGGATCATCACTACCTTTGACAAATACACAGCTATTATACGTTAATTTTTCAGCTCCGTAATCATTGGTGTTGAATTTAAATCCATTGACAAAATATATTGGATAAGTCTTGACATTTCTTTTTGGTCCAATAGCAAGATGTCGTAATCCTTCGTTAACAACACAGTTTTTGGGATCATGAACATAGTCTGAAAACCATACAGCAAATTCTTTGCTGAGATCACCAGATGGATGTTGGGATTCGTATATACTGCAAATATGTGTTATGTTCCTTTTCTATTAATATAGACCAATAAATATAGATGTATATATAATTGAATTGAACATGAATTTTATATAACCTGACAAATGGTGCAACTTCCACACAATTTAACAGAACATATGTGTGTGCCACTTTGTAGTCTTCATCGCTTAACCATATTTCTACACACTACAACAAAAACAATCTATTACAACGTCATTTTTACAACGGGCATCGACTGCCCGTTGTAATAGAGGGATATTACAACAGTCAATTAAGAACCGTTGTAATAGATGCCCTATACAACCCCTTTTTTACAACAGGCACAGGAAGCCCGTTGTAATAGGTGTCTATTACAACGGTTTTTTCTGGCCTATTGTAATATATATCAATTTTACAACGTTCCCAAAATGTCCGTTGTAATAGATGTCAATTTTACAACGGGCAAAAAGTGACCGTTGCAATAGATGCCAATTTTACAACGGTCAAAAAATGCCAATTGTAATCGTTATAATAAATGTCTATTGTGAGTTTTTAATAATAAACAATTCATAATCACAATGCTTTCTTAAAATTAATATTTATTTTTTATTTGTATTTAATAATTTATCATTAATAATATTATATATATCAGTCATATGTTACTAATTGCTAACTATAATATTGCATTACTAATAATATTTATCATATTAATCATATGCTACTAATATTTATTAATCATTAATAATATTATATTAATCATATGTCACTAACATTTACAACATTTGTTTTAAAAGCATTGTAAATACAAACTTTGTTGCGACACTATTTGGACAAATGTTAGATTTGATTTGTTCATAAAATATTTGTCAAAAATGTGGTCAATAATCAGGTTTAAGAACATATTTATAAAATCATTATATATATATATATAATTTCATTTATGTCAATTATTATAATGTGATAACATATATATATATATATGTGAAGAACAAATAAATTGTAATTCTTTATATGAATATATATATATATATAGTGGATGGTTAAATTGATGTGCACAAATATATATATATATATATATATATATATAGTGGATGTATGATAGATTGTATATTGTGTGTGTAACATAGCAATTGGGATAAGTGTTTGTATAATTATAAAGGGCTAATATAAATCCTAGGGGTAAAATTGGTAATGGCAACGAATGAAAACCCTGGCCGGTTTAACAAATAAAAGAAAGAAAGAGGTCGACCCTTTATACCATTCTCTCGTCCAAAATAAAATCGAAAGAAAACCCAAAAACGGCCGATGACCTAGCAGCGAAAAATTAGGAAAGACAACCATCTCGCTATCAAATTGGAGACGGATTCATGATGGAGGGAACTCGAGAGAGAGAGAGCAACGAGTCTAGGAGAAGCCCGAAGCCTGAAATCAAGATCTGGGAAATAGAAATCGAGATTAAACCCTATGTGAGTGTATTTCCTGTTCTTATTTGACAATAAGCCTTTTTACAGGCAGCCGATTTACTTATATGTTTATTGTAGGATTGTTATAAACAAACATACATGTTTGTTGAGTGATTTTGTATGTTTGTATGGCTGTTTGTTTGATATACAGTTTTGGAATTAAAGTGTTAAAACAGATTTAGGCACTGTTTGCTATGTAAATAGGGTTGGAAGAGTGAGTACAGGCAGTGTGGGAAAGTAGATACATGCTTATGTCTATACTTACCTCTAATCATATTTACACAGTGATAAAATACTTAAATACTGTTGTAAAAACAGTAAAGTATTCCTGAGTAAGATACATAAATATGAATAGCATGCTAGTTTAAATGAATAGATGCTTGACCCAGTAATCCATTTTACATTTTTCTGGACACATATTTCCAGTGCTAAGGAATTGAAGGGTGAGTTACTATACTTAATGTATGCTGAGTGTAATGGATGCACTAATGCAATGTGTGAACAATGTTTGTATGCATGACTTGCACATGGATGATTTGTTGTGAAGGTTTGATTGATTTCAGATTTATAGGTGGGATGTTTCGTTACCTGTTAACTAAACTAATGCACAAATTTAACATATGACATTTGATAAGTGTTTAGAGAAAAATTGCTTAACCAGAACGGGTACCAGTTTAGTAAACACAGGCCAATATAGAATATATAAATATACATGTGTATATTTCAATGGCTTGTCCATGGGTGCAATTGAATAATCCGCTCTCAGAAATAAGAATTTGTGTATGTGGTATGTGTTCCTTTTTGGATGTATGGTTGTGAAGGACTCAGTTTTAGATGTATTTATAAATTCTGAAATTGAGGGGATATAAGTATACATACAGGAAGATGGGTGTGTATACATGTACATTATAAACGGTCTATATGATATGGATGTACATGTATACATACCGGAAATTGGGTGTGTGTATATATATTTATATATGAGGACTGGGTTTAGAAATTAAGTGGGATTATAGGTATACATACATAAAAGATGTGTGTATATTTATATTAGAGGATGAATTGTTGTGTTAAGAAGGAGGTTAATTAAATAAAGTTAATACATATATAAATGCCTCGACTATATTTATCTGCCATAACTGTTATGAAAGTGAGTTTGTTGTTCGCTATAAATGATTCGGCATATGCAGGGTAGTTGTAAAATGACATGTATTTGCAAAATAGCCTGATATGCAAATTTATATCCATTGAGTATGCAGGCTAATGGTAGGAATTATTGATGTATACCATTCGCTGAAATTGAATGAATTGATCTATGTATTTGTTTATACCCAATGTAAATTTGTATGTGGAGTTTGCCTGAATATAACTGTGAAGTAGACAAGGCATGCACCACTGAACATAACCGGTTTTTATATAATCTGTTTGATCAGTTTTGACATGCATATTGAAAACTTGATTAAAAGGTAAACTTTGAACTGCACTGTACATTGAGCATATACCTGATAAGTAAAATCATTGAATCATAGAAATATTCACTTGTATATTTTTGGACATAGAAATACTCATAAAAGAAGCTCGAATTGGTACGGTGAGCTCACATTGTGATGGCAATGAAATCCGTTAGACTATTTCCAAGGCCACCGGGAATGGAGCCAGTAAGTTGATTATCATCCAGGTAGGGAGTGTCAAGTTTTTCTCCATCATCCATTGAATCATTTTATAGGGTAAATGGAAATCAACATTCAGAATGTATTGGCATCAAAGTTTGTACATCTTGAAGCATTTTGTTTTGAAATCTCAAATCCTTGTTGTAGAAACCATGCATTACTGCTTCAGAAACAATAATTTGCTTACTCATTTTCATGTACTTATTTTTGATCTCTAGGTAACTGTTCTTCTCTCACACAAATTGTATTTTATCATTTATTTATATTGATTTTCTTGCATAAGGCTTCATCTATTTGTTGATTATTTTAATCTCGGGTTTGTCATCCTGTTGCCAATGACAGAGGCATGAAGAACTACAGTCCATTCAATTGACACAGAGCTTGGTGGGTTTAACATTTCTACTGTTGCCAAAAATAAGGTGAGATATTTATTTGTTGGCATAGTTAATTCCTTTTAGTAACAAGCGGCGTAACCTGCTTCCATTTTTTATTTCATTCCTTTTTTCTCTTTATTTAACATAATCAATTTTTTCGATTATACATAGGTTACCAGTGATATAAAAAATTACTAATTTTTGGTAAATGCTTGTGGTTTCCATTTATTTATCATATATGAAAAAGCTAAAAAGGGAATTGTATGTCCATATGCGCATTACACAAAATGTATCTCTTTGAATATCACTCCATTGGTAACTCATCATAGTTTGAAATTTCAGGTTTAAAAACAAGATATGGGAAGGGTTTTCCTAAACCGTCCCAATTTTTCAAAGAAATAAACAAAAACAATTATAATTGAATTCAGCCTATATTGTTTCAAATTTCCTAAAAATTCAGCCTATGTTGAATCATCTCCCAGTCTTTATTGCTGCCTACATGTAATAGAAAAACAACTGCTTATGTATAGGTTTGGACCAACATAAAAAAAGGAACATATAAGGGCAACAAAAGTAATACGTACTTCAATTTTTTTTTAATATGCCTAAAGTCGAATCATGGCAATAGCAAAGCAAAGAGTAAAGAACTGCATTATGCATTTAAGTGTGACATTTAGTTTTAAGTAAACTTTTTCATCTGTCATGAAAAACAAATGTTTCATAATTAAAACGTATTAAAGAAATTTAATGCCTTGAACAGCAACTTAGTTGCTGTGCCTTGAACAGCAACTTAGTTGCTGTGCTTCGGCACAACAACTAAGCATTGCTGTGCAGAGGCACAACAACTAAGTTGCTGTGCCAGAGGCACAACAACTAAGTTGTTGTGCCAAAGCACAGCAACTAAGTTGCTGAAGCAACTTAGTTGCTGAAGCAACTTAGTTGCTGTGCTTCGGCACAGCAACTTAGTTGCTGTGCTCTGGCACAACCACTTAGTTGCTGTGCAGAGGCACAACAACTAAGTTGCTGAGCAGAGGCACAACAACTAAGTTGCTGTGCTCTGCACAGCAACGCTTAGTTGCTGTCCTGAGGCACAACTTAGTTGCTGTGCACAGCAACTAAGTTGCTGTGCCTCGGCACAGCAACTAAGCGTTGCTGTGCAGAGCACAACAACTAAGTTGCTTCAGCAACTAAGCTGCTGTGCCGAAGCACAGCAGCTAAGCTGATGTGCCGAAGGATATATTTGGACTTTCAATAGAAGCCTATTATGTAATTAATTCTTCCTTTGGTCATATAATTGTAGAAATAAAAGTTCGTATATAATGTCAGTTACAAATACAAATATTTTTACTTAAATACAACTGCAAACTGTGGATAAGGTGGTGTCTAAACTGTGTCTAAACCGAAGTAGGAAGACTATGGAACCAAAGGCAGTAAGGTTACAGCAATGCAAGACTTAAATGTTGTATAATAAGTTTTGACTGGTGTATAATAATATATTCTCTCTACATTTGGTATTTTTTTTTGTTTTTTTTTGTAGTCACCCCGTGCTAGTAACTATATGCAGACTCGAAGATCAACAGGCCGTTGGATCTACCGTCGCGTGGCACAAAGATTACCTTTCCTTGGTCTAGTTTTGGTACTTATGAAACTAGTTATGTAATTTATGTTAGAACTATGTCGACGTAACTTATCTAACCTTTTGGAATGTAAACTTATCTGGTCTTTTGGAGTATAAACTTATCGAACTTTTTGAAATGTGTTGGAATTAAATGATTCTTGCTTCAGTCTTTTAGTATGTGATTTTGATTGTTGCATTACAGTATTTATTGCATGTTAAAATATTTATTATTATTATGGATGTATATCGCAGCAGTTATATTTAAATTTGCTATTACAACGGGCAAAAACCGTTGTAATTTACTGTATTACAACGGGCAAAGGCCGCTTGTAATTTATTAGCTATTACAACGGGTTAATAACCATTGTCATAGAGTTATTGCACGTGACAAAGCAAGTTATTACAACGGTCATTTACAACAGTCATTGCCCGTTGTCAAATAGTCAGGAGCCATTACGACGGTGCATATTCAGACGGGCATATGCCCGTTGTTAAATGCATATTACAACGGTTTTTGCCCGTTGTAAAATGACTGTTTTGTTGTAGTGACACATTTTCCAGCAGGTCTTCCATGTTGTCTAAAAATAGATAACATTGTCTGAGAAGACTCCTGTTCAACGGCTTCTTCATTACGAGGAACAGATATGAAAGACAAGTTCACATCTTCACTGAAGTAATGAGAGAAAAAAAAATGAAGCTTCTTCTTCAAGGTACGATTTGCAAATCGAACCTTCTACTCGAGCTTATTGCCTAATTTTTTTCTTCAAATGATTCAAGTACCTATAATAAGAGTAATTTAATTTATATGTTGGTACAAAAATCTAAGTTGTATTCTATCAACATTATTGAGTATACACAAAATTACCTCTCAAATGGATACATCCATCCATATTGCACTGGACCTCGAAGGAGTGCTTCGGACGGAAGATGAATAGGTAAATGTTCCATTACATTAAAAAAACCCGGTGGAAATATTTTCTCAAGTTTGCAGAGCAGTACAGGAATTTCTAATTGAAGCTTACGTAAACGATCTATCTTCAACGTCGTTGAACAGAGTTGTTTATAAAACATACTTAATTCTGTTATAACACTCCATATTTTTGTGGGCAACAGTTCCTTGAAAATCACAGGTAAAAAGTATTCCATCATTATATGACAATCATGGCTTTTCATCCCACTCAATTTACTGTTTTTATAGTCCACACATCTACGGAGGTTAGAAGAAATCCCATCAGGACATCGTAATCCTTCCACCCACTTTAGCACAAATTTTACTTGCTTGTTGTCTAGCTCATAGCATGCTTTGGGTTTTTTATTCTCGGCATACAAGTGAAGTTCCGGCCGTTTACAGAAGTGTAATATATCACGTCGTGAATTCACGTCGTCCTTAGTTTTCCCCTTTATATTCAAAACTGTATTAAAAACGTTATCAAAAACGTTTTTTTCGTTATGCATGACGTCAATATTATGCCGAAGTTTTAGATTTTTCCAGTAAGGTAACTCCCAAAATATACTTTGTTTGCACCAATTATGAATGTCTGATTTACCTGGAATTTCAACCTGCTTACCATTTTCGTGTATCTTTGGGTACTCACTTACAATTTCATATATCTCTTCACTTGTCCAAACTTTAGGCGGTAGCATATTCTCTACTCTGTTAGCTTTGAAGTTCTTTTTATCCATTCTAAATTTATGATTAGGATGTAGAAAGCATTGATGACAATCAAACCAAGATATTTTTTCCCATACTTTAATGAAAATGCTCGTGACTCATCCATACAATGAGGACAAGCCAGACGCCCGGATGTGCTCCAACCTGAAAGCATTCCATACGCAGAAAAATCACTAATAGTCCATAATACAGAAGCAAACATACGAAAATTCCTTTTTCTCGAAATATCGTATGTTTCGACCCCTTCATTCCATAGTGTTTTCAACTCTTCAATCAACGGTTGCAGATAAACATCAATTCCTTGTGTCGGATCATCGGGACCAGGGACGACAACCGTTAGAAACTTATATGGATTTTTCATACACATCCATGGAGGTAAGTTATATGGAGTAACAATGATAGGCCATGATGAATATTTACTACCAAATTGAGAAAACGACGAAAATCCATCCGTACATAAACCGAGCCTAACATTACGGCTCTCTGCAGCAAATTCAGGATAAGTCCTATCAAAGTGTTTCCATGCTTCACCATCAGACGGATGTATCAAAGTTCCTTCTTCTGCTGTTCTCACGCTATGCCATCGCATATGACACGCTGTAGCAGAAGATGCATACAGTCGTTGAAGTCTGGGAGTTATCGGTAGATAATGCATTCTTTTATATGGAACTTCTTTTCCTTTCTTTTTCCTTGGTTTATATCTATCTTCGTTGCAAAATTTGCATTTTCTAAGATAAGCGTCTTCTTTCCAATACAACATGCAACCTTTAACACATGTATCTATCTTCTGATACGGTAGTCCAAAAGCAGACATAAGTTTTTTCACTTTATAATGACTATCGCACATCAAATTATTAGGCGGCATATGACGTTTTGCAGTTTGTACAACTGCTGTAAATGCAGCTTATGTAAGATTGAATTTTGATTTCATAGTGATGAATTCAGCGGTTACAGATAATTCGGTTCCGCTTGTACACCCTTCCAACAACGGCCTCTTAGCAGAATTCAATAAATCATAAATTTTTTTTGCTTCCTCCGTTGGTTCTTCAGCATTTTCATTCTCACCGCCTCCTTGATCAATGGTGGGAAACATTGATCGTGCTGCATCTTGCACCATATTTTCTATCAGATTGGTCGTTGTATTATCGTTCATCATTGTACTATCGTCCTCTACCACTACAGGGTTAGACGTAGGTTGAACAAGCTCTCCATGACGATCCCATAAGTAATAATTCGACACAAAACCAAATTTATACAAATGTACTTCTACTACATCTGGCTTCCAATGCCTCAAATGTTTGCACTTACTACACGGACATCGAATGTCTAGGTTACTCCGATTATTAGATTTAGCGAATCTAATAAATTCTTGGACACCGTTACAAAAATGTTCCTTTATCGACCCTTTCTTACCGGTACGCGGTTGATACATCCAACTACGATCACGAAAATAATCGAACATTTTCCTGATTTGCAACAAAAATGTTAGAAAATTCGATCAAACACTTTGTATTAATTGAAATCTTGTACAATTTCATTTACAACTACTTCATGTTTTCAGTTTTTTTTGTTTATTTCTTTCTACTTTGACGGCAGGTCTACCTACTTCCCATTACAAATATAATAACGTAAGCATATTTTATAAATCCTTTCAGGTTAAATGGTTCAACAAAATTTCGGCAGCACTTCCCTTTGGTCCCTGTATCATACACAAATGCGTGTACACAGGGAACAAAAAGGAAGTGCCATCGAAATTTTGTTAACCGTTTAAACTGAAATGATTTATAAAATATGGTTACGTTATTATATTTGTAACTTGTCCAATACAAGGACAAATCCAACGAATATTGTATCAGATGAATATAGATTTCCGTTTTATGGAAAAACGAATATCCATATAACGATCATATACAACACTTGTCGGACGGGGCCAAATTTATCTAAGGGGTTCACATAATTAGTCAAAACACATTCAACCTAAGTTTAAAACAAGAAACACACACATCAAATGAAAAAGCACGCCTTTTGCGCTTTGGACCTTTTTGCGCTTTTTTTGCGCTTCAGTAAAAGATGCGCCTTAAACTTCAAAAAAGACCCGTACTTGCGCCTTACGCCTTTTTGCGCCTATGTGCGCGCCTTGACTATATGGCGTCTACATAATAAGTTTTCATAATTTCAATTTGTAAAGTAACATGACAATTAGTTTTAGTAAGTTTTGATTCATTTTAGTTTAATGTATAAATTATAAAATTAATTTTAGTTAGTTTAAATTTTTGAAAGATAAACTAAGGTTTCAAGTTAATTATTTCAATTCATAAAAAATTCAAAGAGTTGAGTAATATGATTTTCATCACATTTAACAAGATTCTTACCGATCTAAACCTAAATTAAGAATTATTTTGAATTAACATTTTTAATCAACATTTGATTACTAAATATTATAGTAACAAAACAATTTTTTTTTCAATTGCAAGTGCATTCTTTTGGACCGACCATTCTTGCATCCGATGGGAACATAACAGTGCATGCATGTAGGCTAGGGACATCGTTGCACCATTTGAATAATAATCAATTTACTACCATTAAACAATTACATTAATTCCATTCATTTTCAAATCATCATACCACACATTCTACATACAACACAATCATCGTATGCCTAATTAAACACGTGATAATCATTGTTTTCAACTTCCTAAATCAATTACATATGTAATATTCATCGATTTTACCCTCCTAATCAATTACACTTATCCCCAAATCAACTCACAACACAACCGTTATCATAAACATCCCTCGAGACAACCAATTTCATATCCATAAACATTCAATTTTGTAAACTCATATAAATTAGCAACCAAAGCCTCTAATTAACCTTAATTAAGCATAAACTAGAGTTAGAAGACATAGAAGAATGAAATCAATACCTTGGAAGTGAAATTGGAGGCTTGGAATCGGAGCAGCAAGAAATGGCGACGGGTAGGGTTTAGGAATGATTTTGGGGAAAAAAACATAATGAGGAAGAGGATGGTTCGGCAGTTATTATTCTGCAAATCGAGCAACGGTTTGCGACGGCAAGCGACGGCCGCTTTTTTAGCCATCGCTAACCGTTGCCCCACCCCGTCGCTATTTAAGCTGCCTTTTGTAGTGTAATCATATGAATTTCTTTGTAATTGTCTTGGCAAGGATCATAATAAAAGTATTCAAAGTGGACGTAGGCTTGTCCTCAAGCTGAACTACTATAAAATTGTGTCTCTTCTTCCCCGCTATCCGTTTCTTTCCTTTTTCATTTATTTTTACTGTTATATTTTGTTTTTCTCAATAAGGGGTGATGCTTTCGCAATAAATTAGGTGTTATCGCTATGTTTGGAGTTAACACATGCATGGTTTATTTTCAGTCTTAATCATTTTAAATGATGGGTTGTTACAAACTTCTTCCTTTATCACAACAATTATTACAAACATAACTACGAAATACGTTGAAAATAAAATATATATCGTTAGACCCAAAAATGAGAAAGGAGTTGGTTATTTTTTTCTCAAGGCAAGTTGGTTATATTTTTATCATAACATTACTAGTGTAAATATTTGGTTCAATCTGATTCAATATGTTTTGTTCAATTGTCCAAATTGCAACTAAATTATATAGATGCATGTTAGTTCAATTTGAGACATTTGCTTTGTTTAGAAGATTTGGTCTGGGTTTCTGCATTATTCTTATGATCTGATGCAAGTTGTTTTTGCATAGTGGTACGATTTATGTTCATCTCCACGAATTATAGTACTTGTACTGTTTAGATACCACTCTGTGTCACATGTAACGTGGACACTCGTAAAACATATGACCTGTGTTACTTTTATTATTTTTGCACGCGATCTTAATTGATAACTCTAGAATGACACCATTTCAAAGGAACACCCTCCAATAGTTAATTCTTTCTTGTGCTTTGTCGACCTATCGGTACAAAGCTCTTCTTTATTAACATGTCTACACCTTTTACGCCTAGTGACAAAGTATTGATCAACAAAACAACACAAACTTCTTTATACGAACTATGCTCAATCACCTCAATATTATTTGAGAGCTTCAAGCACAACCCCATAATTATGGAAAGGTTTTTACAATTGGGTTTTAGATATGAAGTTTAAAACTAATGATATTACACAATTTAGACGAGAGAAAAATGTAATTATATTTATGGAAGAGAAGGATTGTGAGGGTTTTGGTGTTTCTTTTGTTTTGTTTTGAGTTTAGTAAAGCAAATGAACAGAGATGTGAAGGATATGTGATAAATGGCTCCGCTTACATAAATGTTTTGTATTAAACCATGGTTGGTGTCATTTCAATAATGTCTAAGGCTAAAAAAGAAGAGGCATAAGCCAGGGCTTTTCGTGTTATCTCCATGAAAGAAGCATATATAAAAGTGCAGAAAAAGAAATATATTCAATAATAAGAATGATATAAAGTGGTATTAATGAACGCATAAACCAGGGCTTTTCCTACGTTTAAAACCTCCCTGAAAATACGTGCCAGGCAAATCAATATATTCTTCAAACAATGAAATAAAAGGGAAATAATTAATATGCATGAATTGGGCAAAAGGTGGCTATCATTTTGCTACCTTTACCTTTGCTTAAAAGCGAACATACTCATAACATGCAGGTACATAATTATATACAAGTAAATGGTAAATGTGAGATATATGGTATGAATTTGCATGCACGTACATGCTAATTGCGACTATACTCTGTAAAACATGCTGCGGTAAAAGAACTTTCCAAATGGATACAGACAACTAGTCAATTTCTTTTTACCTTTTAACAAATATATAAAGATAATAAGGACTAAAAGAAAAGTTATTTTGATCTTTGGATGCTTTCTTTTACTTTGGTAAAGTAGCTTTAGTGGATGAATTCCCAAGTTTTATTTACCGTCGTGTAGTTCACTTAGGCAATCATATTGTTATCGGGATATATAGTCTAACTATACGACTGTTAATATTTTAAAACCAATATCAAATAATATATATGTGGTTAAACTCGGAGTTATATGAATATCATCATCAATGGTTGCAAAATATTAAGAGCGTCTTGAGCTGGAAATTGTGTTTTTGAACTTCTTATTTTGCGTTTTCAGCATGTAATTTAGAATACACATAAAAAGTTGAAACTAGTGAAAAACATTTGATTTGAAAAATTGTTAGCATATAAATTATAAATGCCTTTATTTTTTTTTTTTTTTTTTTTTTTTTTGACTTTTGAAAAATATTTCAACTTCTCTGCTGACGAATACACAGAAATATTGAAAATGCAACAAATACTAAAAGCTATTTAGTTTTATTTTATATTGTGAGTTTTCAACATTAATAACAAAATTCGAGAATGATGGAAAAGAAATTTTAGGTTTTAGACCATTATTAGGACGAGAAAGTTGAGAGATGAAGGATGATTTTTTTTTTTTTTTTCAAAACTCAAAAAGTAAAATAAAATTGTTTTCCAATTTATATGTTGCCATCGTATTTCAAATTGATTGTCATCTTAAAAATACATATGTAGTATGCATTTTTTTTTTCTTTTAATCAAAACACAAAAATAAAAATAGAAAACAAAAGGAGACAACTTAAAAGTATGATGCTAACAGCTGTTAAGGAATCACACTGTTTGCGATTGTGAGGGCTTTACTATTGGCCCGTTTAGTCGACATAAATCTGTCGGTGCCTACGTGAATGCTACTTTGTCCGTTTTTCATTTTATCAAAAATTACGGTAGAGACAAGAAAATAGGAGACTCACCTCTTAAATTACACGAATACCCCCTGAATTCAATGCTTGTCACCCCTGAATTCCGGATTTACCCCTATTTTTTATTTTTTGACAAAAACTTTTTCGGATATTGTAGCATTTCTCACGTGAATACGAGGGCGGTTACCAAAGAACTGATGAGACGTGCATCAATATATACTGAAACGATGGGAATAAATTGGCTATGCCTATGAGGCATTTCCAGTGCGTATTCTGTTTTTGTTCCCTTCTAGTTCTATGTGTTCTTTTTATCAGTTTAACCAGCTCTTTAGATTTAAAATTTATATATTTTCATAGGAATAAATTATGAAAAAAATTATGTAAAATTAATAATATTTTCATAGGAATAAATTATGTAAAAAATGTTCTTTTTATTCTGACGATGAATTAATTAACTTTAACATATACTATTAGACCAGTTAGATGTGACAAGCTTATTGTTTAACCAAAAGTGATTCATTATTTTAAAGTAAGCTAGAAATCCAATTAAGAATATTCACCTTACTTTATCCGTTCTGACGAACTCGTTTTCAAAATCCACAGTGCCACTACATTGTAAACCCCCTCCCCAAACCCAAACACCCAACCCCCACATCAAAAAAAAAAAAAAAAAAAAAAAAAAAACATTAACTGACATCTCTCAACCACGATGAGAAACCTAATTTACAAATTAGACTTTGTACAAATTGTCAATTGAAAGTAGAGTAAACTGAACCGCTTACGCTATCAATCAAGCAGGAATAAAAAATGAAAGTAAATTTTATAATTAACGGAAAATATACGCAAACTCCTAAAAAGCAATCTTCTGTTCAAGAATGATAACCGACAATAACTATTACGAAGAACGTGCATTAGGTCAAAAGGAAAATTTTGAAAATAAAAAACAAAAAACTGTATGAATGAAATTCCTTGTGCATCCCTGTGTAAGTTTGATTATAAAGCGGATCCCTAATTCCTGTAACGTGTTTTATTTTTTTTGCATATAAAGAAATTCAACAAATTATAAATATTCACATAAGTATCCTGCAAAAATAAATTATTGAGTATCAACAATTTTTGTGAACAATTGTTGATATTTCTGCAATTATTCACATAGTACATGTATATGTTGAAAGACGGATGAATAATTGTTGATATACCAGCAACTATTTTACAGTTGATATAATTAAATGAAAAAATTGCTGGAATATCAACAAATATTGTAAATAGTTGCCTTATTTACTGCAATTTACCGGAGATGAAATATTTTTTCATTTATATGCAAAAAAAAAATTTATATTTCTGCTGATTTTCCTGCAATACTTGAATTTTTAACAAGTATAGGCTTTGGATTTTAATTTTCCACGCAAATAAGGAAAATTTGCATGAAATTTTGCAATTTTTTTAATATAATTGCTGCAATGTCAGCAACCATACGAAAAATTGCAGAAAAATTATGTAACGTGCATTTTTTTTTTGAATCATTTTTTTGTAGTTTTAATACATGAATACGATGATGATTATATATTGAATTAAATTTTGAAGTTTGGTAAATTCTAACGTTGTTTTTTGTTTATTTTCGTAAAACAGGGACCTAATTTAGATGGGGATTTTTTTTTTTTTTTTTTTTTTTTTTTTTTTTTTTTTGTATTTTGAAACTTAACAGCCAAACTATCCCTGAAAATTTTCTAATATATATAAGCGAGATTCATACCAATTATTTGACATGCATGATTTTGGTTCGTAATAGATTGAATAAAATATACAAAATGTGTCCAACAAAGACGTCACAATCAACACGACATCTCATTCGAAGAAATTTGATATTAACTTTGAAATAAAAGCATTCAAACAGAAACATTTCTGTAATTCATAAATGATCAAAGCAAAGAATTTTGAAATAAGCATCTACTTAGTTTCAAAAAAGAAAATTTGGAAAATATAATGTTAGGATTGTCTCGCATGCTATTAAGGTAGGAATGACGGTTTGAATAAATAGTCTCACGTCACGAAATAAATTAGAGGAGTGTAGTACAAATATGAGTTGGTAGACACACAACATCGGGGATTCTTTTTGTTACAAGGATATGTGTGTCAACTCATATGCATGCACCCTATACAAGAGGAGGTGGACTTTATTTCAACCGTCGTTAAGATCGCTAATTATGTTATATATATATATATTCTTGTTCTCTAAGACAAACCCTGTAACACCCCGTAAATCAGTTAACACTAATATTCACAAATGAAAGAATAATTAATTTCAAATATAAGAATATTGGGAAACGGGCTGCGCCATTGTGTTCGTCTTGGAAAAATACGCGAAATAGAGTCCGAAATTTTGTAAATCGGAGTTCGTATGACCGAGATATGGCCTCGAGAAGTTTCACGAAAAATTCAAATGTTAAAACAGATTTCAAAAACACAGAAATGGAGGCAGGCGGGAAAACTCCCGCCCAGACCCAGGGGGTCGACCTGGGGGTCGACTGGGGAGTCGACCTCCCCCCAGGTCGACCGGGGAGTCGACCCTAGGGTCGACCTGGGTGTCGACCTCCCTGGTCGAGCCCAGGTGACCTGGGTGCATCTGGTTGGGTTTTCGGGCTGTGTTTTGAAGGCTGGACGAAATCTAATGGCTCTAATCTATTCTAGGGTAAATCTAATGGCCTAAATGCATCCTAACATCTATAAATAAGTGGGTAGACTCTAACCCTAAATCACTTGTAAAATTGGAGAGCTACCGACATGCCGTTGCCATGGAGTTCAGCGTAGCCGTCACAAACTAAAGAAGAAGGAGAAAGCCTAGCCTACAACTAAATCTACTCAACAAACAAATTAAATCAAAGTTTCTTTCTATTTCTCTTCTTTAAAATAGTGAGTATGATGAATCTCACAATATTATTATAAAATAATTTGATTAAGTTATGAATGGATCACAAGAAAGTGATATGAATTGTTATGTATTTGTAAATTATGTTGTGGATCTCTTGTTATGCTATTATGTTATCATATATATGTTGTTATGATTATGTTGTAAATAATCCTATGCTATGTCATATGTGATTAATCATGCTATGCTATGTTATAAATCATGTTATGCCATGTTGTAAATCATGCTATGCCATGTTGTAAATCATATCATGCTATGTTGCAAATTATGATATGCTATGTTGTAAATCTTATATATGTTGTAGATCTCATATTATCACATATGTTGAAATACTTATGTTATATGATAATGATGTCATGTTGTGTTGAATCATACAAGTTGTAAAATCATGATGTTATTATTTATGCGAATTGGATCATGTTTAAAGTTTATGTTTTTTTTTTATAATAGATCTTGATTATGGGAATTTGCCTATTGAGTTAGGTGTACCCATATACATGAATCTACAAATTAATTGGATCTTGAATATGGGAATTTGCCTATTGAGTTAGGTGTACCCATATACATGAATCTATGATTAAATGAATTTTGATTTTTGGGAATTTGCCTATTGAGTTAGGTGTACCCATATAAAACCATATTGTTAATGATGTTGATTCACACATGTCCTATAAAAGTTTATGAAATTTGATCAAAATCATATTATGTGAATTATGAATAAGTTGACACCCTTAGATCCATGACATGTATAACCTTATGCAAGTTGTAATTTTGGATGTATGCAAGTTTCACCCCTTGTTATGATTTATTTAGTCACATATATATGTTGTTGTTGTGAATATTTTCTTTTATGCCATGAGTTAGACTAATCGGGTCTAGCATACATTTTGCGAATAAACGTTCAAACGTGGGGTAGGGGTGATATTAGGAATTAATAAATTGGGGTGCAATTGATATGATTTTGCATGCCTTAAATGGATGTCCATAATTGAGTCAATTATGGACATTGCTAAATTTGGAATTAATTAATAATTCAAATAGGGAATTATTAAAATTGGGGAAGGTGGATTATTAATAATAATCAATGCTTAGGACACGAGGTTGGACCCGTTTGTGACGTAAACCTGCCCGGACCCGCCCGGCAAATCCAGTAGTCACAAATGTCGGCCCAATGTGAGAGGTCCTAGGCCCAAACTAAAGCATAACAGTTGTAAAGACACGAGGTTAGACTCTTTTATGGTATAAGACTGCCCGGACCCGCCCGGCAAATCCAGCTGCCATAAATGCCAGTCTAATGTGAGAGGTCTTTATGAGGTTATGGCCTTAATGAATTAAGAAATACTTAGCCAGATAATCATGTAAGGTGGGACATGGGGGTTAAGTAGGTGCCTTGGGTGGCATGAGGAATCTAGTGGTTGCCTTTAGAGGCATTTGAAATACGATTAGACTTAACCAAATACACATGTAAATGAACACGACTAAGTGGGTTAAGTGGATGGACTAATGGGACAAGCTTAGGTGGAATGCTTGTGGGAAATAATGGGGGCCCATTTCAACCAGTATCCCAAAACGTATCTTTGTGGGCTCGACCCAAGTCGAGGACGGGACACGCATACTGGGTTTGACTATAAGAGGCCAAAACAGGGAGCGGTGGCAACGCAAGTCCGACGGGTTTCATATGCGTGTGTGGACCCGGGTTGGTAGGTAAGACGTTGTTGCATCGTGTAGGTATAAGCCGTGCATCTCCGTCATATCGGGTTGCCACTTTAGGGGAATGATACACCCCACTGTGGGGCCAGCACGGGTATCTACGAGTAGGGAGCCGATCGAAAAATGGAAAGTGGGGTACACCTAGTAGAGATAGGGGCAGGCGGCACCTATGTAGTCAGCTAGGAGTACGTAAAGCCATTAAGAAAGTTTCTAAGTGAAGCTAAGTGGGATCAATCTTTAGGGTGACTGGTGTGGTGCAGTATAGTGTTTATCCTTTAGTATTAGGAGCGCCTATAACGTTTCCTTTAGCAATTGTCTATGTCCTTAATCTGCTCTTTCATAGACATTTCCTTGTTTTACAGCTTATGCCTTAGTCCAGTTATTTTGATAGTAGTATTGTAGAATTATCATACTCGCCAGACTTTATGTCTGACCCCCTTTTTTCCATCTTTTTCTTCCTTCAGGTCCCCAGGTTGGGCCAAGTTCTAGTGGAGTCTAATTGGATCGCTTATCTCTTGGAAAGCTTGGACTGCAGAAGTTATGTCCAGCTTGTTATCTTTCTTTTAATGGCTATTTATTGTAATGGGATTATGTATTTTGTTTTTGTGGAGACAGATGTTGTACTTGGTTATGATCTATGGTTTTATGATGTAACAGACATATTTAATTTCCACTACAATAAAATGAAGTTTTAGTTTTCCAAGTGCTATTTATTATCTGTCTTGTTGTAATTTCTCTGTTCTATATTCACTTATGACCTCCATGGAAGTTAATGCATTCCCTTTGTGAGTGACATTAATGGACGTGGGGTGTTACACGTGGTATCAGAGCATAAGGTTACCAGAACAGATAAATTTTTTAGAAAAATATTTTTCTAAAGTATTTTTGGAAGAAGTGCTTTCAAAAACATGTTATTTAGAGAGAGTTTTTATGAAAAACATAATCCCAAATAGCCATATCCTTATATTTATCTTTCGAATTCTCCATTTTGAATCTTTCCTTTTTCGTTTCAGCATGGCTGAAGATCTTAATCTCCCAGAAGGTGTGACGGTTCCAGGGTGGTTTAGGAGATATTTGGAGACTAGGGCCACCACTGCAGGCCCAGCAGATGCTCCTCCACCCCCAGTTGCACCCATTCCTCCTCCTCGTGTTGACACTTTTGCAAAGACGTGCAAGGAATTTAAGGCTATGGGAGGAAAAACTTTTCAAGGGACTGAGACGTTTGTGGAGGCCAGAGACTGGCTTAAGGAGACTGAGGAATTGTTGGATATCTTTGAAGTGGAAGATGGGAGGAAAGTCCGTTTAGCTGCTTGGTTAATGAAGGGAGAGGCCTCGTTTTGGTGGGAGGTCACTAACGGGGAACGTCCAGTTGATTCATGGGCGGATTTCTGACGAAGGTTTGAGGCAAAGTTTCTTTCAAGGGCAGAGGAGAATTTAAATATGGAAAAATTCCTGACATTAAAGCAAGGGAGCTTATCAGTGAAGGGATATGTCAATAAATTTAATCAGTTAGCAAGGTTTGGCTTGGAGTTGGTGAACACGCCAGAGAAGAAAGCTTTGAGGTTCGTTAGAGGCTTGAATGAACCGTTGCAAAGGTTGGCTATGACCCACATCCCTATGGGAGCCACCTTCGAAAGGCTAGTAGAAATGGCACTTATGCATGAGGATAAGGCAGTTGAAAAGAAAGGGGATCAGAAGAAACCCCAACAGCAAAATAAGAAGGGTGGTAAAAACAATAATGGCAAAGGGAAAAAGAGATGCTTCAATTGTGGGACGCCTGGCCATCTCAGCAAAGATTGTAGAAAGAAAAAGAAGACTGGTTGTTTTCATTGTGGAGATGCGGGACATTTGGTGAAGGACTGCCCAAAGAAGGGGCAGAGGGCAGTGTCTACCTCGGGAGGACAGGTGCAGGCTCTTATGGCACCAGGGCAGGCAAGGGGGCAAGTTCAGGCTATTGCGGCCCCACCGCTGCAAGAAAGAGGTAGAACAATTTCTGTTGAAAGCTTAGTTTTTCTGTTTGATCATCCTGTCCGTACCTTATTCGATTCTGGCGCATCTTATTCATTTATCTTTGCATCATTAGTTGAATTACTGCACTTGAACACCAGTTTAGTAGAGGATCCCTTGGTTGTTTCAAATCCAATTGGGGGTTCGGCTCATTTGACCATGATATGTTTGGATTTGAAAATCTCTATACTTAGCGTTGAATTTAGATGTGATGCTTATGTATTGGGCTTCACGGGCTATGGGCTAATTTTAGGAATGGATTGGTTATCTAGAAATGGGGCCATTCTTGATTGTGAAAGGAGAGTAGTTAGGCTTGTGACTAGCCTTGGTAACACTCTCGACATCTTTTGTAATCCCATAGATTCCGTTATGCTGAGTTATCTTGAATCGCTTGACGCGTCTGTAGAGAATCTGCGATCGGTAGAGGTGGTCCGGGAATATCCGGATGTGTTTGAGGAGGTGAAGGGCTTACCTCCAAAGCGAGAGATAGACTTTCGAATTTATCTTGTGGATAATGCTAAACCCGTATCTTTGCCAGTGCGCCACATGGCTCCTCGTGAAAGGAGGGAACTCAATAAGCAAGTGAAGGAGTTGCTTGAGAAGGGGTTCATAAGACGTAGTATATCGGAGTGGGGTGCTCCAGTAGTATTTGCCATAAAGGCGGATGGGTCCCTTAGACTTTGTGTGGACTATAGAGAACTAAACAAGCTTACTAAAAAGAACCGACACCCACTGCCGAGGATTGACGATCTCTTTGATCAGTTAGTTGGCGCCTCAGTGTTTTCGCAGTTGGACTTAGCCACTGGCTTTCATCAACTGAGAGTGGCTGAGGATAGTATAGATAAGACTGCTTTTAGGACTCCTGACGGATTCTATGAATGGCTAGTGATGCCCTTTGGTTTGACAAACGCCCCCGCATATTTTGTTGATTTGATGAGTAGGGTGTTTAGGGAGTACCTTAACAAATTCATGGTAGTCTTTGTGGATGACATCTTAGTCTTTTCTAAGAATGAAGAAGAGCATGCCCTACATCTTAGGGAAGTGTTGGAAACCCTTCGAGCGCATAACCTTAAGGCAAAATTTTCTAAGTGTCACTTCTGGAGGAAAGAAGTACGGTTCTTAGGGCACGTGGTTTCCAAGGAAGGGATAGCAGTGGATCCCGCAAAGGTGGTGGCCATCCAAGATTGGAAGGTCCCTAAAAATGTAACCGAAGTAAGAAGTTTCTTGGGGTTGGCTGGCTATTATAGAAAGTTTATCAAAGACTTCGCAAAAATGTCAGCTCCATTAACACGATTAACGAAGAAGAACCTGGTTTTTACGTGGGACGAAGATTGTGATGATGCGTTCCAACGTTTAAAGAGAGCCTTAACTTCAGCCCCAGTCTTAGTGCTGCCAGACGGGAATAAACCGTTTACCATCTATACTGATGCTTGTGGGACGGGACTTGGCGCGGTCCTCATGCAAGAGGGAAGAGTAATAGCCTATGGTGGAAGGCAGTTGAGGGTTCATGAAAAGAATTACCCTACGCATGACCTTGAGTTAGCCGCAATTGTTTTCGCGCTTAAGTCTTGGCGTCACTATCTTCTTGGTGAGAAATTCGAACTGTTCACTGACCACAAATCATTAAAATACTTATTCTCTCAGAAGGATTTGAATTTAAGGCAGCAACGGTGGATGGAATTCTTAGCCTCCTACGATTTTGAAATAGCATATACCCCGGGCAAGGGTAACGTGGTAGCAGACGCCTTAAGTAGGAGAAGGTTGTCCTTGAGTCCGTTGTTTGTTGAACGACGAAGCTTAGGATTCATCTCCATGTTTGACTTTAGACCCTCCGTTGACCTAGTACCTGGTTTGTTAGCATCCTTGGAGGTTAGACCTACACTTCTAGGACGAGTTGGTGAGGCACAGCAAGACGACCCACAGTTGGTTGAGATAGTAGAAAAGCTCAAAGGAGGGGTGTCGTCTAGCCATCTTCGTAGGTATACCCTAGACGATAAGGGTTGGTTACGAAGGGATAATAGACTTTGTGTACCACAAGACGAAGACTTAAGGAATGCCATTCTTGATGATGCTCATCGCTCAAAGATGACCATTCATCCCGGTGGAGACAAGATGTACAAAGATATGAAGCGGGTTTTCTTTTGGGCCGGTATGAAAAAGGATGTGGCCGAGTACGTCGCTAGATGCTTGGTGTGCCAACGAGTAAAAGTGGAACAAAAGAAACCCGGTGGGTTGCTTCACCCATTGGAAGTTCCACTATGGAAATGGGAAAGCGTCTCAATGAATTTTGTGGATGGATTACCAAGATCAAGGAAGGGTAATACGGGGATTTGGGTTATAGTAGATAGACTTACTAAGAGCGCCCATTTTATTCCCGTGAAAAGTAAGAGGACTGCTCCGTGGTTGGCTTCTGTATACATTAAAGAGACAGTTCGTTTGCACGGTATTCCTTCTAGTATAGTAAGCGACCGTGATCCCATCTTCACTAGTGAATTTTGGAAGAGTTTACAAGAGGCGGTATGGACTCAGCTATGTTTGAGCACCGCATATCATCCTCAGACGGACGGCCAGACCGAGAGGGTGAATCGTATTCTAGAGGATCTTTTAAGGCTTTGTATCCTAGACTTTGGGGGTACATGGGAAGAGCACCTTCCGTTGGTAGAATTCGCATATAATAATAGCTTTCAGTCTAGTATTGGCATGGCACCTTTCGAAGCTCCTTATGGAAGGCCTTGCCGTTCGCCTACATGTTGGTGGGAATCTACCGATAAAATCCTACTTGGGCCCGATATGGTTAGGGAAACCTCGGAGAAGATTGATTTGATTCGAAGGAGGATGAAAGCAGCACAAGATAGGCAGAAATCGTATGCTGATAAGAGGAGGACAGATCTTGAGTTTGACATTGGGGACATGGTTTTTATCAAAGTATCTCCGTTACGGAATGTTGTTCGCTTTGGGTCCGTTGGGAAATTAGCGCCAAGGTTTGTAGGGCCGTTTCCTATAAAAGACAGGATTGGGAAGATGGCGTATAGGGTGGAGTTGCCTGAGAAACTTAGTGGAGTACACGACGTATTCCATGTATCACATTTGAGGAAGTGTTTGCACAAGACCGCGGAGGTGGTAGAGCCGAGCTTGCTTAAAGAGGTGGAAATAGAGCGTGATGCAACAATTAGACGAGCTCCTACATGCATTCTTGGGTCAGAGATCAAAAAGTTGAGGAATCGAGAGGTCAGACTAGTTAAAGTGCAATGGGGAGATGATGAGAGCAACGCTACTTGGGAGACAGAAGAGAAGATGCGTTCGTTGTACCCTTTTCTTTTTGAGGGTATGTCTTTTAATTTCTCCTTTATCGCTTAGCTTATCTTATCTTATCTTTAGTATGTCCTCTCATTAGTATCTTTGACCTTTAGTTAGGATAATCCTACGGTTGAAACATGTGTTTGAGACATGTTATGTATGATGGATGCAAGTGTTTGCTAGTGGTTTCTCGTGGATGCATATATACACACACTTTAGGCACTAGATCGGCTCAGTCACTACATATTGCTTACTGCATAAATGAATGTGTTTAGTATAATGGATGTATAATGGTTGTACCATCATATAGATGCTGCATTCGGTTGAATGGATGTGCACGCATATAGAAGTAGTATGTAAGCAATTAGGATCTTTTGCATACATAATGGATGCATGGCACTATCATGAATTGCATCAAGGAGGTCAACTGAATCAGTGGACCACCTGATTTTGCATTAGATACAGACATATACACACACTATGCATTTAAACATAAAAGCATTAGAAGTCTATAAGGACAGTGGATGCCAGTGTTTGATGATTGAGTAGATGGTTGATTGATGTTAGGTTGAACATTCTTCTTGACTTGAAGATTTCGGGGTCGAAATCCTTTAAGGAGGGGAGAATGTAACACCCCGTAAATCAGTTAATACTAATATTCACAAATGAAAGAATAATTAATTTCAAATATAAGAATATTGGGAAACGGGCTGCGCCATTGTGTCCGTCTCGGAAAAATACGCGAAATAGAGTCCGAAATTTTGTAAATCGGAGTTCGTATGACCGAGATATGGCCTCGAGAAGTTTCATGAAAATTTCAAATTTTAAAACAGATTTCAAAAACACAGAAATGGAGGCAGGCGGGAAAACTCCCGCCCAGACCCAGGGGGTTGACCTGGGGGTCGACTGGGGAGTCGATCTCCCCCCCAGGTCGACTAGGGAGTCGACCCTAGGGTCGACCTCCCTGGTCGAGCCCAGGTGACCTGGGTGCATTTGGTTGGGTTTTCGGGTTGTGTTTTGAAGGCTGGACGAAATCTAATGGCTCTAATCTATTCTAGGGTAAATCTAATGGCCTAAATGCATCCTAACATCTATAAATAAGTGGGTAGACTCTAACCCTAAATCACTTGTAAAATTGGAGAGCTACCGACATGCCGTTGCCATGGAGTTCAGCGTAGTCGTCACAAACTAAAGAAGAAGGAGAAAGCCTAGCCTACAACTAAATCTACTCAACAAACAAATTAAATCAAAGACTCTTTCTATTTCTCTTCTTTAAAATAGTGAGTATGATGAATCTCACAATATTATTATAAAATAAGTTGATTAAATTATGAATGGATCACAAGAAAGTGATATGAATTGTTATGTATTTGTAAATTATGTTGTGGATCTCTTGTTATGCTATTATGTTATCATATATATGTTGTTATGATTATGTTGTAAATAATCCTATGCTATGTCATATGTGATTAATCATGCTATGCTATGTTATAAATCATGTTATGCCATGTTGTAAATCATGCTATGCCATGTTGTAAATCATATCATGCTATGTTGCAAATTATGATATGCTATGTTGTAAATCTTATATATGTTGTAGATCTCATATTATCACATATGTTGAAATACTTATGTTATATGATAATGATGTCATGTTGTGTTGAATCATACAAGTTGTAAAATCACGATGTTATTATTTATGCGAATTGGATCATGTTTAAAGTTTATGTTTTTTTTATAATAGATCTTGATTATGGGAATTTGCCTATTGAGTTAGGTGTACCCATATACATGAATCTACAAATTAATTGGATCTTGAATATGGGAATTTGCCTATTGAGTTAGGTGTACCCATATACATGAATCTATGATTAAATGAATTTTGATTTTTGGGAATTTGCCTATTGAGTTAGGTGTACCCATATAAAACCATATTGTTAATGATGTTGATTCACACATGTCCTATAAAAGTTTATGAAATTTGATCAAAATCATATTATGTGAATTATGAATAAGTTGACACCCTTAGATCCATGACATGTATAACCTTATGCAAGTTGTAATTTTGGATGTATGCAAGTTTCACCCCTTGTTATGATTTATTTAGTCACATATATATGTTGTTGTTGTGAATATTTTCTTTTATGCCATGAGTTAGACTAATCGGGTCTAGCATACATTTTGCGAATAAACGTTCAAACGTGGGGTAGGGGTGATATTAGGAATTAATAAATTGGGGTGCAATTGATATGATTTTGCATGCCTTAAATGGATGTCCATAATTGAGTCAATTATGGACATTGCTAAATTTGGAATTAATTAATAATTCAAATAGGGAATTATTAAAATTGGGGAAGGTGGATTATTAATAATAATCAATGCTTAGGACACGAGGTTGGACCCGTTTGTGATGTAAACCTGCCCGGACCCGCCCGACAAATCCAGTAGTCACAAATGTCGGCCCAATGTGAGAGGTCCTAGGCCCAAACTAAAGCATAACAGTTGTAAAGACACGAGGTTAGACTCTTTTATGGTATAAGACTGCCCGGACCCGCCCGGCAAATCCAGCTGCCATAAATGCCAGTCTAATGTGAGAGGTCTTTATGAGGTTATGGCCTTAATGAATTAAGAAATACTTAGCTAGATAATCATGTAAGGTGGGACATGGGGGTTAAGTAGGTGCCTTGGGTGGCATGAGGAATCTAGTGGTTGCCTTTAGAGGCATTTGAAATATGATTAGACTTAACCAAATACACATGTAAATGAACACGACTAAGTGGGTTAAGTGGATGGACTAATGGGACAAGCTTAGGTGGAATGCTTGTGGGAAATAATGGGGGCCCATTTCAACCAGTATCCCAAAACGCATATTTGTGGGCTCGACCCAAGTCGAGGACGGGACACGCATACTGGGTTTGACTATAAGAGGCCAAAACAGGGAGCGGTGGCAATGCAAGTCCAACGGGTTTCATATGCGTGTGTGGACCCGGGCTGGTAGGTAAGACGTTGTTGCATCGTGTAGGTATAAGTCGTGCATCTCCGTCATATCGGGTTGCCACTTTAGGGGAATGATACACCCCACTGTGGGGCCAGCACGGGTATCTACGAGTAGGGAGCCGATCGAAAAATGGAAAGTGGGGTACACCTAGTAGAGATAGGGGCAGGCGGCACCTATGTTGTCAGCTAGGAGTACGTAAAGCCATTAAGAAAGTTTCTAAGTGAAGCTAAGTGGGATCAATCTTTAGGGTGACTGGTGTGGTGCAGTATAGTGTTTATCCTTTAGTATTTAGGAGCGCCTATAACGTTTCCTTTAGCGATTGTCTATGTCCTTAATCTGCTCTTTCATAGACATTTCCTTGTTTTCCAGCTTATGCCTTCGTCCAGTTATTTTGATAGTAGTATTGTAGAATTATCATACTCGCCAGACTTTATGTCTGACCCCCTTTTTTCCATCTTTTCCTTCCTTCAGGTCCCCAGGTTGGGCCAAGTTCTAGTGGAGTCTAATTGGATCGCTTATCTCTTGGAAAGCTTGGACTGCAGAAGTAAAGTCCAGCTTGTTATCTTTCTTTTAATGGCTATTTATTGTAATGGGATTATGTATTTTGTTTTTGTGGAGACGGATGTTGTACTTGGTTATGATCTATGGTTTTATGATGTAACAGACATATTTAATTTCCGCTGTAATAAAATGAAGTTTTAGATTTCCAAGTGCTATTTATTATCTGTCTTGTTGTAATTTCTCTGTTCTATATTCACTTATGACCTCCATGGAAGTTAATGCATTCCCTTTGTGAGTGACATTAATGGACGTGGGGTGTTACAAACCCTCTATTTTTTTTCTGTTTGAAGCAAACACAAACTGTTTCTAATTGGTTGGGAATAAGAGAAAAACATTTGAAGAAACAGCTCAAAAAACAAAAAAAGGACAGCCTAAGAAAAATATGTACACGTAACCGAACAATTAGTAAACTCTAATGAATAATTTTATCTTTTGTAATTTCTATTAGAAACAAAACTAACCTACAATACGTCTTTATGCGGTATTGCTTATGTAATATTATCGAAATAATTGCTTCAAATTTGTAACGTCCTGGAATTTTAGCGATTTGATAATTTATTTATTTAATTTTTTCAATGTATTGGTTTGGTAATTTAAATGGTTTAAATTCAAATATTTTAAATATTTAATTAATATAAATAGTGAGATAATAAATTTAATTTCCAAAATAGTTGGAAATTGTTGAATTTGCAATATTTTGTGAATTGGATTATTTAATAAATTTAGTTGAGTTTATATTGTGTTATAATAACGAATATACTTATAAATGATGTTTGGACGTATAAATTATAATCGAGCTCGTAACGTCATGGTAGTTCGTATTATTGAGTTTTGAACTTCAAATGAATATACAGGATTCGTTATAAGTCTGATTTCTTTGAAATAAGAAACGTTCGAATCTATTAAATTGTATTTTTCTAATAGAAGTGAAAAATTGAGATTTCGTCTTATATATTATAAGTTATGTCCAAATAAAATTTTCAGGGAATCACTATGGAATCATTTATAGGCATAACGATTTATTTAATATAATAAATCATTGGTTTCAAATTTGGACAAGATTTTCAAGGCGTATAATTTTCAATTTAATTTAGAGATTTTTTTTTCCGTAATTTTTTATTGGAAAATAAGCAACTTTTTATTTGAAGTATTTTGCACCCTAAATCATCGTTTTTGGGGTTTTACAATATAAGTCAACTTGTCTATTTTATTATATTTCTAGGATCGTAGCACATTGTCCAACATAACGATAATTTTACTTATGTCGTTTGTAGCTCATATACATACAAAGTAATGTGTAATAGGCTACCTGTATTTTATAACTTAATACACACATGCGCACGCACACATGCACACACAGAGCTGTTTTTACTCTGCGAAACACCTTCGCACCTGTCAACCTAAAACTGAGCAGACCTAAGCTATAAAATTAATATAAAATCCATCTCATTTTCTAATTAAATTAATGTTCTGTCCGTATTTTCAAGTCATGTGGTTGTACGAGTCGTAATCGCACATGCCTAACGTAGCCAAATGAAAAAAAAACTGTGTCCTATATTGTTCGTAGATAATGACCTTGTTCTTATCCCATTCCCTTCGTTTATTTATATATACCTATCGCTGGCCATTATTTCCAGAATAAAATACGTGCACCATTTTTCCTCGTCATCAAATAAAACGTAAGCAGTTTTCTCTTCAGAAAATCATAGAACATCAAAATAAATTCCTAAAATTCTAAAGCGAAGTCTATTGTTCTTCTCTTGACAAGAGCTTCATGCTAATATAATTTTATAGAGTTCGACGTCATCTAAGTTGCTGCAAAAATCAACAGCGTGTCCACGGTTTTGTGAGAACTTGGAGTTTAAGCTTTGAGGCATGAATTTGAGAGTTTTGAGCATGAAATGGAGGGACAAAGTATGTAGTTGGATTGAGGAGCTTAAATGGAGAATGTGTGAAAATTTTGGGGAATTTCTGGGTTTATCGCGTTCAGTGTTCACTATAGAAAGCCGAAATGGCTTGACATCGGATTCCCCTTGGCGCATGTGAGGTGGGTGTTTGGGTGTGTATGGTGATTGCTGGATGAGTGTGGTGACACTGGCGATGTGGGATCAGCCCTGACGGCGTTGGTGAAGTGTGGGGGAATGGATGTGTACACGCGCATGGGAAGTCAAAAATGTATGGAGATACGTATGCGGTCTGTGTTTTAATGTCGGTTTTGTATATACAAAGGGGATGTGTACAACAAACAATGTGCATGCGTGGGCCTTTTGATGAAGTAATAAGAGAGAAGGAAATGGCGTGAAGCACAATGAAGTGGGTGTTGAGGAGTTCCTTGGTAAAATTTGATTAGGGAAAGGAGGTATGTTGTGAGAGAACGTGGAGGGAGGCTGCGCATCTAAATATGGTGAAGGTGGTGATTTGTTACAACCCGAAGCAAGGGGTTCATGGGTGGAAATGCCGAAGATGATCAGATCTCCTTGGATCCGAATAGTCATTTAGGGGGATTTCTACGTCATTGTATACTTGTATTTTATCTTCTAACTTTTGAGGATGTATGTCGTATTTTGACCAATATAGGCGTATATTGCACATTAGCTAATTCTGCATATCGGTTACCTGAAGAAGATGAGTATGACTATGATTAGAGTGCGATAAAGATACTGAGGTATTAAAACATGATCTTGAAGATGACATGTTCAAGAACTATTCCCAAAACTTTGATTCAAATCTTTATACTGCAAAATCAAGTTATGGAGTTATTGAAACTACTGGTCACAAGATGAAGAGCTTTGATGTCGACTCTAAGGTTTGTGTCCATATCAGCAAATCATGTCTATCAAGATGATCAACGATTTTTGCATACAAAGTGACATGTGGAAGCTCTGTAAAATTCTCAAGCAGATCTAATTGAAAAGGTTGATGATTCATTTCCCTTTGGATTCAATTAGAGACATTTTAAATCAAATTCAAAAGCTAGCTGGTAGGAGGAAGATTAGCCGCTAATTTTGGTTTTAAGGGGGACTAATTGTAACGGCGCGATTTTCGATGCCTCGAAAGTCGTGTCATTATTGAAAGAATTTAGAAGATGAGATAGAAAAGATAGAACTTATAGAATAGAAGAATAAGAAGATATCAGAATTACATAGCGGAATTAATCTCACAGCGGAATTTCACAAAATACATAATATATTACATAACAGAGTTTGTTACATCAGAGTACATCATTCGAATACAACATCATATGTGATACTGGCCCAATACATAAACTGGATACTTGGAGATGGATATAATACTTGTCTTGGTCTTGAACTTGATAGATTCCACTTGCCTACCTGGACTACTTGTCTACTCATAATAAATATTATGAGTACCCAAGAGTTTAAGAAACACAGAAAATAAACTCTGGGTCAGTCGGGGGACTGGTGTGAGTAAACATAGATAAGAGATGTAAACAAGGAATAAGGATTTAGATTTTCATGTTGACAGGTTTATTTACTTTAGAAATCATAGATCAATCCATGTCTAATATCTGGATAATGGTCTAAGTATTTTATATCAAAACGTTTGATATTACGAAAGTTTTTATCAAATAGATAACCATCTAGTGAAACGCTTGCATCTCACATTCACATATATAGTATAAAATCATAAACCGCAGGGCTCTTATTGGAGATTGGATTCCAACAGACAGGGTATGGGAGCACCCACCGATCAGTGTACTCTAGAGGGTATACACTGCAGGTTCAACAAGAACGTCTTGCAACCTGGCCACACATGACCGACCACTCATTTAGCTTGAGTATATCGAATATATAGCCACCACGGTTGTTTGGCCGTACAACCGAAATCCGAAGATACAGAATCGAAAAGAAGAATGAATATGAATTTTCTCTAGATCGGTGACAATACACCCTGCTTGGGTATGACCCAACTAGCCATGCTGCCCAGCCCAACTTTTGTTACTTCCTGGTTGTGAGGGTTTGAGGTCACGTTCTTCTTCTGACAGATTATTTCTTCAATTACTTTGAATGTCACATCGTCATATCCGTCAGAAACACTCATTCGGTTACCCAAATATATTACGGGCAATAAAGCTAAGAGGAACGAATTTCTCCGCCACCAACGTAATATACTTACGTAAATTCGATGTGTAGAATTTAACTGATATACGTTGTCAGACACTCGTCCATTCGGGTTTGTCCTGGGACTGAACAAACCGAAGATATTATATAAAATCGTTCTTGCATCTTGTTGACTTCAGCATTCTGATATGCGTCGTATACTTCGAGTCGAAGTGGAATATTTATTCTGGACTCTTCGAAACGATGTACGTAATGTCTTTTACAGTTGATAAATAATTATCAGCCTATCATGATTATAATACGGTTTACACATTCTTTAATTATGGATTTTAGTCAAACAAAATGGTGTATGTTTGCATTTGTTCACATCTGGATATTCTGATTATCGTTTATAAATGAACGATTAAAGTGTCTGCGTCGCACACCGTATTTTATTCAGTTTTTGATCATCATTTAGAAATGAACAAATAAAGCGTGTGCGCCGCACACGGTATTTTCTTCGTTAGACATCTTGGTCCATACGATGTTTAACGCTTTTGTTATTTCTGTAAGTTATTTTCTCACTTCTAATTTATCATAAATAAATTAAATTTATAATTTAAATTAATTATTTCCTTTATATTTCTAATTTCAAACTCGTCGAACTTCTAAACTTTGGTCTTCTGCTGTTGTCTTCCTCGCACTTGCCTACAATATCTGAATAAAAATTCTCTTTTTATTTATTTATTTATTTATTTATTTCTTCTTTATTTTTATTTATTAATTTGTCTAATGGTGCACGCCAAACCGTCCACAACACACTTGTGCACCTGCACACCCGAGCCTCCCACCGCCATGCTACCTCTACCATTTCCACATACTACTCCTTGCTCACCGATCCCATTCCCGACTCCAGCTTCTCCTCCGGTTATTCATACAATGTTTCCATTGTACGACGGAAGTCGAAACGCAGTGCCACCAGACCATGTTCTCACCCTCTTATGTAAACAACATACCCTAATCCTTCGGAACCCAGAAACTGACGTCCCTCCTCCTCATTCTAACCATCACTGTCTCCAACGTTTCACCCATGACAGTTTTCCCTACTAATGATTCCTACTCCAGCTTTTTAATTATCCTACCAAACCCCATAATTTAATCATATCCCACTATAAGTTGTAAACACTGAATCTTTGGTTAAAACAATCTTTCTACAGTCAAACACTATGTTTGATTTTCCATTTAGTAATAAGTTGTTCTGACCTTTATAACTGATTAATTTTAATATTCTTTCTATTATAATTTACTATTCCATATACTAGTCCTTACACAACGTTCTGCGCCCTTGCTACTGCTGTCGTTCTCCTTCAACAAAATTGTTCTATTTCTAGACTGCTAATGTATACACTATCGGTTGTCCAGAAGACGTGCTATAAATCTGAGGACTACCCGCTTGCTATTGTAAGTGAAAGAGATTTTTGGCCACTCCAGATATTACTATAAATTCGCTACTAATCAATATAGTTACGTTATTAAATCTAGTCCAAATACTATCACCTATATTGAACTGTTCTGATGATATATATTTAGATGAAGGGTATCTGAATTTATAGATATATATATATATATATATATATATATATATATATATATATATATCCTGACATAAGCCTGGTACATCAATGTGTGTAAGTGGAAATAAGCTTAAATTAATAACTTTCATGTTGGCCTTAAATTCTATAACAATATGGGGTTAAATTTAGCGATCTTTAAAAGTGATAGGAGATGGACTCAAGCTTCTATTTTAATTACAGTCTAAGCTTGTATACATCTCAGGGTTTAAGCCAAATGGTTAAATCAACTCAATACAACATATTTTAAATCATATGTATATCAATCATTGATAAATTTAGATTGGGAAAACAAGAAGTTTTACTCACCATTTCTTACTACTCTGTTCTTGGTTTCATTTACAGACTTTGTGTTTGTTATGAACATAAGTTAACCAAATGTAATCCATTCAAAACATATATCATATTATTTAAAATAGAAATAGTTTAAAAAGAACAAAAGGTATTTTACTCACATATATGCTTTCCTATTTTCCAGCTAGAAGGAACTCCAGAAAGTTTGTTTGAACTAGTGTTTGCTGTGAAGAAAATGAATGGGTCTTGGTTGATATTTATAGGCAAACTTCTCATGAAAAAACCATTTTCTTTTCTCATTCACTAAAGTAAAAGTACACTTAGGCTTACTCCTTTCTAGTTCCTACGCCATGATTTCAAGGGATATTTTCATGAGGGAAAATGTTTGTTTACTTTAGATATTTAGCCAATCATTTGTCCTATGTTAAAAGCTTCTAGAAGTATGTCAATTCACCCATGATGCTTGCGCCTACTCCCTACTCTCTAGAAATAAACAATGGTTCTCTTATCCCTTAAGTATCTAGATATTTTCTCTAAGAAGAATTTTATATTTGCAAGTTGCTTATTGCTAGTTTTTAGGTGATGGTTTTTGAAATCCTAGCCTTACTATATGTAGCATCTTAGTTTACTATTTAAGGTAGTGTTCATTAAATGCTTGTCCTTTCATGCATTATAAAATAGGTTCCTTATTTAAAATGTTTTACTTTGAATTCAAGTTTAAACATACTAAATGTATATATATTACTAGTGTACACATACTCACATATAATTACAATTGTTTTTACTTTGTTTAATAAACATATTTCAAGATTTAACTATCTTATTAAATCAATATTTATCATTGACGGAGACTAGCAAAAAAACTGGGACATTACACTAATTTAAGGGTAATAATTATATAATTAATCGCTAATGTCATTTAATTTGTTAAAAACTTGTAATATTAATATCTCATGCATAATGATCAGAATCTGATGGAAACCGGTCAGTTGGAATCGTAGCAACAGGATCTACGTTATCGAAACGATGTGGCTGAGAACAGAGCTACTGATATTTTGTGATAAAATCAAAGGTAAGTTTGATTGTAAATGAAATAAAAGCAGAATAGTCAACTGCAAAACCAGGTGAGTAAATTCACTAACTCAGTTTAGGTTTATAATTTTATAAACGTTATTTAATAGTGATAAATGATAATTTAATATTGTGTGATAGTTGTTTCGATGAATTGGTTGAACGATAATAAATTATTAGTAAATACTGATTCTGTTTATTATAATACTAGTGTGTGGCCCGTGCTACGCACACGGGCAATTGAGTAATAATGATATTTGAAGTTAAAAGGTGGTTTATCTACTTATTCCATGATTTCTGCAATGATGTGAATATATGCTTTGTTAGATTTATTTTTCATATTCACCAGAAGTCAACATGCAATGAATTTATTTATACATACATACATACATACATACATATATATATATATATATATATATATATATATATATATATATATATATATATATATATATATATATATATATATCAAATAATAAACTTTTCATCATAATTATTCAATCCAACCTCAAACTTATAAGTTAAAGAATGTACCCTTTACATCTTATGTATATACTGTAATTCCATTGAGAATACCAACACAGTCAAATGAAGCATCACCGTCTGTTAGTACATGATACTATATGATGCATAGTACAAAAGTGTTGACCACTTCTACTTATTGTCGATATCGCTTGGGCAGGAGTAAGTATTGAGGAATTTAGAAACAAATAACTAAATGGCACCCACAGAACCATATTTATAATATGAAATCAATAATGTTTCGTCTTTTGAAAGCTAATTAGTTGGAAATCTTCCTAAAGATACTTCTTACATGAAAATTAAATTAGATGACTACATTTATGAAAATACAATGTGTTTTTACATAATTAAACATATGATTTCAAATGGGGAGAAATAATGTTTTTACATAATCTAACATTTGATTTCAAATAGGGAGAAATAATAACTTATGCAATACATATGTAATATTAAAATTAGTGGTCAAAGCTGAAAAATATTGAAATATAGTAATATAGAACTTCAAGATACAGTTAACATATCTTTCCAATTATTTTAGCATTAATCACGTTTAATAAGCTATTTTGAATAAATTTGGTGTATGAGAAACCCTAAACTATCTAGTTGTCTACCATGTACCTCTTAATGTTCTATAGTTAATCATTTTTTCTTCCTGTTTCCATTGCTTCAAGAACTATTTCACTTACTTAACAATAATACCATTTGAAATATACAGTTTATGTTTTGCAAAAGAATTAGTAATGCGTGCAAAAGTAGTTAATTATTATCCAATTGAAATAACCTGTATAAAACATTTTGGGTATTTAACGTGTAAAGATTTCTCATGGATTGAAATCTATGAATTTGTATGTTATCCAAAGGAACTTTTTTAAAATCATCCTTCATAAGTATTAAGATACAAAGCTAACCCTCCTCTAAATGGTGTATTTTGGAAAAAAAAAAAAACTAAATTATCTAGGTTTGCGATATTCGTGGAAAACTCAATAAATATTTGCAGAGTAGGCTACGAATATTTGTAGAGAATTTGCAAATATTTGAAGTGTGTATACTGTAACTATTTGCATATAACGCGGAGTTTTCTGCAAATATTTTCATTATTCCAAGAAAAGTTAAAAATTATTGTTCTGCTAATAACAAAATGCTATTGATATTTAGATTTGATTTCCAAAATAATAATTCTGTTTTTTTTTCTAAAATTAAAAACAGTGATATAATTTATAACATATTTATAGAAAGGATTTTTCAAATATTAAAGCTGGAAATAAAGATATGGCTAAATTTTCAGTTTTTTAAAGTGTAAGTAATTGCTACAACACAACCTATAGCGTCAAATTCAACTATTTAGAACATAATTTATGTTCATGAGAAGAATATGTCAGTGATTTAAGTAGCCGGACTTTTACCGGCGGAAATTTCCTCATACATAAAAAAAAGCAATGTTCAAATGAATATAACTAAATGTAAATGTATATTCATTATAATTTTGTTACACAATTTTGGAAGTAATAAGTTTCATTTCAGCTTTTCACAAAATAAGATAAGTATGATTGTCCATTTTATTTTTAGATGTCTGATATATTCATCCTTCTTGTCTAGAGCTAATAGTTTACTAAAAAGGCCTTAATAAACCCCCTAAGATGACTGTGTGCCTATACAAAGTCATAACTCTTATCATCATCATAGAGCGTGCTAATGGCCTGTAGATCCCATGAACAATCTCTCACTCCCTTTTGTTTTATTCTATAAAAACCACTTAGTGCATTTAAGCTCTCCATCTCTACAACTGCAGCTAACGTCAAAACTGGTTTGCTCTTAATGTTGGACACTTGATAACTATCTACTCATCTAGACATTTTGGATTAGGACCACATGAACATGCAATCTCTCACCTCCAATTCCTTCTAACAACTTGTACCTCTTAGACAGATAATCACAAATAAGTGAATGAATTGTTTCTGTAGCATAAAAAAATGACTGAGCATGCAATAATAAAGATATATTAGGACATGAAACAAAAATGAGAATGTGAAAGAAACTGAAATATTGAAATCAACATATGCAGCCATAAGCAAATATCCGTGAACTCATGGAAGAAGAAAGTGGTGACAAACTAATAATCTTAATTAAGCCTAAAAAAATTGGAGGTTAAATATTTAATTCTATATCAAGAATTTTGCATCAATAAATAATTAATTCTATACTAAGGGATTCAAATTTGAAGCGTTAAAGTTAGTTTTTCATTGACTGCTTCATATCATATGTTAGATTGATATCTTTGCATTAGTTTTCTAATGAAATTTGATTTACATCCCCCTCACGTTAAAAATACTGGTTTATTGGACATGCTATTACATTTGTTACTATCACTATGCAGATCAATGTACTACGCATATTTGAAAACTAATCTTTAATTTGTTCATGCATTCATTTACATTAATTTGCAATAAAAATGCAGATCAAACATATAATGCCAAACATGTTAAGTATATCTAAAAACTATACTATTAGAACTAGGGGTGTTACGGTTACGGCAACCGTCAATTTTACCTCCAACCATAACCGTAACCGTTGTTGACGGTTGACAAATTTTATAACCGTTACCGTAACCGCCTAACCGTTACCGCAACCATTACCATAAATTTACATTGTTATCCATAAATAATTCAAGTTTTAACATTAATTTTAAGAATTAGTTTATTTATCTATGAAATAAACCATCCATGTGCATGTTGTCTATAAATAAAGACGCAAATAATTTATATATATGTTATTTCTCTAGCTTAAGTTATTGAAAAACATATTTTTTTATATGAAATAATACAAAATAAATCATGTGCGGTTAGTACGGTTTACCGCGGTTATCAAAATCCACAATCGTCACCGTCACCGTTACCGTAGTAGACGGCAACCATGTGAACGGTTAGTGCAGTTCGGCGGTTGAACGGTCCAACCGTAACAGCCCTGATTAGAACTACTAAAACTGTGTATACAACTGGTGTGATAATGTACCAATCTAAAATAAATAACTTGGTCTTATAGTTCGATCCATCCAGAACCAGCCTTATGTACACCGGTGCAATCATTTCCCTCAGCATAAGCAATTCACAATTCATTCATTGTTATTTGTCAATATGTGGACCTTAATCTCCCATCATGCCTAGACCCAGGCTTGTGACAACCATAAACACTTGATTTTGGTCTATACTCATTAGGAAAATATTCTTCTTTTACTTAGCCTAAACATTAATATCAATCTGAAATATAAAAAAAATAACGGGCCAATAATAATAAAAAAAAGAAAAAAAAGGAATGTAATTGTTGTCCTGTTAGAGCATGCATGTGTAACTGTCTGATCCTAATCATGTTCACTTACAAAGGCCTATACCTTTTTTTTTCCACTGATACGACTTTAAATAAATGTTCTCATACTCACCGATCTATTGGCCGTATAAACCATATTTAATTATAGTTTCCCTTCATAGTTTACTTTTTTCACTACTTTAACATGCTGTTTTCAAAGTGAATCAAAAAAAGAGTATGAAATGTATTATCTAATACACGAGTACCCTGTTACATCTATTTCACGATGTATTATGGGCTTAGCCCATCTATTTTCCGCACAGCCCAAACTCTGATTTTATTACATTTCCAGCCATGTAACTCGTTGACTATATAAGTCAACATATCATACATTTGTATTCATGTTTTACAGTACAGAAATAAAGTAATTCATTTCAGTTACATATCTTTCTTGGTATCAGAGCAAAATCTGCTAACCGCATCAAGATCCTGAGCATTCAGCCATTGCCTCTACTAAATCTATCAAAAGATAGATCACCCATCAGAGTAGTACCATCATTTGGGTACCCCTCATCTGAGATTTGAGTCAATCTCTCATCATTTTAGGGTTGAGGCTGTGATCTGAAAACAGTGCCTCGCCAACAAGTGGCTGCAACAGTTTTCATCACCACTAGCTTAGCAGCAAAATATTTCAAAGAATCTCCAATCCGATCAAAAAAATCTGGTGAAAACATTCAACTGATAGCAAAAGCCATCCAAAAAAGTCAATCAGAAAACAAATCAAAGCAAAACATTATAGAAATCATTATGCATTTCTGGTTGCTTTTGCAATCAATTAAAGAATTCAACCAGACCATTCAATTCAAGAATCAGAGTCCTTTGAAACACTTACCTCCTGTTATCCATCTCCTGTTATCTGTGAGTCATGTCTGGAACTGATCCACCACCAACTTCACCAATATCATCGGCAAGATCAAATCAAACCAGTGCAGAAACTACTGATGATCTGATCAAGGCCATCACAAAGCCGCAAAGCAACATAATCTCTATTCAACTGGATGAATCGAACTATCTTCTGTGGAAGCTACAAGTAGAAACAACCGCAAAAGGTTATGGTCTAGAAGACTATCTCTATGGTACTAAAACTGTACCAGCAAAGTTCATCAGAGATAAAGACAACAATCTTGTGCTTAACCAAGAATACAATTCATATCAAAGGCAAGACAATCTCGTGAGTGCTTGGTTAATGCCAACAGTGGGATCATCTCTCATGCCACAACTAATTGGAATAAAGAATGCACATGACATATGGACTGCTTTGGAGAGATCTTTTACTAGCCAATCATCTGCTAGAGTCTTACACTACAAGAAGCAATTACAATCTATAAAAAAGGACAATTCTAGCATGAATTATTATCTAATGAAGGTAAAGAATCTATGTGACCAATTGACATGTACAGGTAACAGAATTGAGGAAAAAGAACAAGTGTTATATATAGTTGGAGGACTTGAAGATGAATATGAATCTGTAATTGCATTCATCACATCAATTGAACCTACATCATCACTACAAAGCGTGTACTCTATGCTATTGGCACATAAAGGCAGATTCTTAAGAAAGAAAGATCAAGAAACAGAAGCTTCAGTAAACTACACCACTGCTGGTAAAGAAAAAAAAATCAACAGAGTAATAACGCAAGAGGTCAAAGTTCTTACCAGAGAGAAGGACAATCAGGCAGAGGACGTGGAAGATCTGACAGATGGAATTCGAATAACAGGCCGAAGTGCCAAATTTGTGAGAAAGTTGATCACACAGCCAACAAATGTTATTTCAGATTCAATAACAATTTCAATGTCAATCAACAGAGCAATAACAATAACAGAAACAACAATCCAAATGCCAATATGGTCAACAGTCAAACTGACAGCAAAAACAATCAAGACTCTACCTCAAATGCGGCTACAATAGATGATATACAAGATGATGCATGGTATCTAGATTCAGGAGTAACTCATCATGTCACTAACAATTTAAGCAACTTGAATCTTGGCAATCGTGAATACAAAGGTAAAAAATCATTAATTATGGGTAATGGTAATTCTATAATCATTTCTCACACTGGACATGCAAGCATTAAGGGTGCTCAACAACTTTATCTAAACATTCTTTTGTGTGCACCTCATATAAGGAAAAACTTAATTAGTGTGTCACAGTGTGCAAAATACAATCAAGTGTCTTTTGAATTTTACCCTACACTGTATAGTTAGGGACATGCTGACTAGAAATATCTTATTGCAGGGTACGGAACAAAATGGACTGTACAAGTTTGGTTCTGGAAAGTCAAGAAAAAATGACACAGAGAATAACTTTTGTAATATTTCAGAATCTAATGTCAATAGTGACTGTTTTACCTTTGAAATGTGGCATGGCAGACTTGGTCACCCAAGTACTAAAATTGTTCAAGAAATTCTTAATAATGATGGCATTACTGTTGATATTCAAAATAATTTCATATGTACTTTGTAACACCCCGTGAATTCTATAACTGTGAAACTCACAAATTAAAGTATAATTAATTTCAAATCAAAGAACTAAGGGAAACGGGATACGCCATTGCGTTCGTCTCGGAAAAATACGCGAAATAGAGTCTGAGTTTTCGAAAAACGAGTCCGTATGAAGAAGATATGGCCTTCGGAAGTTTCTGAATTAAGTTTAAAATTCGAACAGAATAAAACAGCTCAGAAAAAAATTAATAATCGGGCCCAATTGGCCAGGGCGGGAAAACTCCCGCCTAATGCACCCAGGTCGACTGGGCTGTCGACCTGGTCTAGCCAGGTCGACAGGGCTGTCGACCTGGTCCAGAGCCAGGTCGAACCCAGCCCAACCTGGCTAGCCTATTCTATGTTGGTCGATTTTCAGAAGTCTGCTTTGTCATTAGGGCTAGGTGGCAGGCTCTAATTGGTCTCTCTTTCGAATGAATGGCTACGATCAATCCAAGCAACATCGATGGTCCTAATCAGTTCATAAACCCTATAAAAATGACCCTAGACTCAACATAATCTATTCATTCAAAAATAAGAACAAGGCCACCATGTTGCTGAGGAACGACTAAGAGTAGCCACCAATTGGAGAGAGGATTAGGAGGCAAATTCTAAAACATAAAGCAACTTAATCAAATCAAATCAACAAGGAATCGCATCTCCAAATTCCTAAATTGGAGAATTCGTCACACAATAGTAAGTAGAGTATTATTTTGGTATGAACAAATAATTGTGTTGGTTTGTATACTTGATTTGTGGCGATAAAGTAATTCATATTTGTGCGTTACTATGATTCTTATCGATTTGGAATATTGTATACGTTTGGATATTCTCGAATTATGTTATTCATTATGAAAAACTACATGTTTGCGGTAGTTTTATGCAAGTATACGTTTGGAATATTCGCAAATTATGTAATCCATGTTGAAGCTACATGTATGTAGTTGATTAATTGAAGTTCATGCAAGTTTGGGGTTTTGCTACTATGCCATCATAATGTATATTTTTGTACATAAATCATTTTGTACGTAATTGGAACAAATTTGGGTTATTATAGTTCATATGAAACTATGTTGAAATTTTGGCACCATGATCTATGTATTAAGCCATGCTTTTGTACTAGAAAACCTATTTGCAAACTTATGAACATGACTAGGCTATGATTGATATTTTGCATAATTGAAATTCATATTGTTACCAAGAATTATATGATGACATATGTGGTACATAGCTAGGTTAGATTCAAAAATCCCTTTTGCAAGTTTGCATGACCAAAGTAAAAATCATGATTTCATGTTAGAAATATTTATGCCATGGTTATGTGAATAGATTTAAAATCATGATTAAGTTGAACTATACTTTTATGTTAGTAACAAAAGTAAGCACCTTTGTAAACATGTAGTAATCTTATGAACATGATTTGCTTATGTTTGACATTATGCCTAAATAAAAATATAGGTTTATGTTGTAGTTAAGACTATGTGTCAATAATGATATCCAATTTAGATTCTTAACTTAACTACAAGTTTACATGCTTTGATTCATGTCACTTATGCTACTATGCAAGTACACCAGTTTCTGTTTTGTAGTTCCAACGTTATGTTGCAAGTTCATGCGTTCACATTCCCCTTTTTGTGTATGTAATCACGCTTTAAGCCTCCCCTTTTTCTCATGGCTAAGTTGGGCTTAAAAAGGCTAAGTCCAACATATATATATTAAACGGACGTGTTAAACGGGGGAAAATAACGTTGGGTTAAATTTATCAATAAATGAAAATATAAAGTAGAAGGGCCCAAATTCAAGTATGGGTTGGGCCCATGATTGGTGTAACCTTTACACCATTGACTTAATAATGGGCCGCAAATATTTACATATAAGAAAATAAAGAAGAAAGACAAAATATGTAAATGTAGAACATACGATGTGTTTAACCCGAGGTTGGATTGAGTTTTGATGTAAACCTGCCCGGAACCGCCCGGCTGTCCAGTAGTCACAACAATACCTATCCAATGTGGGAGGTTAAACATGGAGCCCAGTAAGGACCCGAGGTTAGACTGAGTTGTGGCGTAAGACTGCCCGGAACCAACCGGCAACAGGCAGCCACAACAATACCTGTCTAATGTGAGAGGTCAAGGCTTTAATAAGACAATTAAGGCTGAGTCAGGATTGTTAGGATTAAGTGAACTAAAGACTTAAACAAAATGAAACATGCTAAACTAAACGGACTGGTGGGGGTTAGGTTAGAAAACACTTAACCAACTTAGCATGTTGGCTAGAGATAGAAAACCTAGTAACGGGGGACCCTTTTCAGCAGTAACCCTAGAAGGTGTATCAGGATACCCTGAAACTAGGCAGGGTGGGGCACAATTACTGGGCTGATTGTAAGAGGTCAAATCGACGGCGGTGGTGTAGCAGTGTAGGTTTTAACGGGGTGCGGGCGTGCACACACTCCGGCGCAGAAAAATAAGGCACTGGACACTAGTAGCATACCTGTGCATTCTAGGATTGTGTCGGGCCGCCACCATGGGACTTGATACACCCCATGGTGGGACCAGCATAGGTAACTACAACATCGGGGGCCGTAAGACACATGTAACTATGCGAGTAGGAGCCGATCATCATAGAATGGATCACTTCACCCTGATTATGGGGTGCCAGTTGGGAACTAGTTTATATGGGTTCAGAGATTAACATGGGGTACGATAGTATATTCGACCCTAGACAACTTAACCAAGTTTATAGTGCTTTCCCACTTCTTGTTTATACTTATCATACCTAGTTCTTTATTCATAGACAGAATAGTACTAGACTTACTCAGGCTTTATGTCTGACTCTACTTTTCTTTCGTCTTCTTTTCTTCCGTTCCCCCCCTAGGTCCACAGGGAGGGAACACTGCAACTTGACCAGCCTTAACATCCAGCTTGAAGAGGAGAAATGTATTGCTTGGATCTTTTCGTTTTGAACTATGGCTTTGGACAACCACTATGGGGCTTTTGCAGTTTATCTATGTTTTCTTTATGCTTCTTTAAATAATGTAATCAAGACAGAGTATGAAAGTGTTATGTTATGTTTTTGGAAAAGATGTAAGACAATTATGGTGATGTTGTTGTAGCACGTATTTGCTTTTAAGAAATAAAAGTTGTTGATTTTCCGCTGTTTACAAATATGTGTTCTTATATCTGTCTTGTATATCTGTGACTTATACTTATAAACCTCCACCAAAATTAGGGCATTCCCTTTGAGAGTGACCCTAACGGAAGTGGGTTGTTTCACTTGGTATCAGAGCATAGGTTTACCAGATAAGATAAAAAGTTTTGAAAATTTATTTTCAAAAAGGAAATTTAAAGAAGCATTTTTTTAAAGAGATAAAATATTATTTTATTTTAAAAAAGGCAAAGTTCCCCCAAAGCCATAGGTACTATCTCTTATCCTTCGTTTTGAATCTATCCTTTTTGTTTCAGCATGTCCGAAGATCTTAACTTGCCAGAAGGGGTGCCAATACCTGGTTGGTTTAGACGGTTCTTAGAAGCAAGAGCCACTCAGCCAGGTCCTACCGTTCCTCCTCCCCCAGCTGCAGGAAATCATCCAGCTGCAGCGGCACCTTTTCCTCCACCTCCTCCACGGGGAAACACTTTTGCTAAGATATGTAAAGATTTTAAAGCTATGGGAGGAAAGGATTTCCATGGAACTGAGTCCTTCGTGGCAGCTAGAAATTGGCTGAAAGAAACGGAGGACCTATTCATCATCTTTGAGGTAGAAGATAGACAAAAAGTACAATTGGCAGTGTGGCTATTGAAGGGCAAGGCTTCCTACTGGTGGGAAGTCACTAATGCTGAAAGACCAGTGGAGACATGGGAGGACTTTAGGGCAAGGTTTGAGACTAAATTTCTCTCAGATGCGGAAAGGAGTTTGCAGCTGGAAAAATTCTTATTTCTTAAGCAAGGGGACAAGACAGTCAGAGAGTATGTGAATCAGTTCGATGAGCTGGCTAGGTTTGGGCTGGACCTAGTCAACACCCCGCACAAGAAGGCTCTCCGTTTCGTCAAAGGGTTGAATGAGCCATTACACAGTTTGGCCATGACCCATATACCCATGGGAGCCACGTATGAAAGATTGGTGCAAATGGCATTGCTGAATGAAGAGGATAAGAGCAAGAAGGAGACAAAGGCAGAAAGCTCTCAAGGGAAGAAAGAGGGTTTGCAGCCTAAGAAGACTGACTTTAAGAAGGGCGGGAAAGGCAACAAAGAGAAGAGGAAGTGCAATTTCTGTGGCAAAGTGGGGCACTTAGTAAAGGACTGCCGGAAAAAGAAGGCCAAGGAGAATGGTGGGTGCTTTTCTTGCGGTGAGACAGGCCACAGGGCTAAGGACTGCCCAAAGAAACGAGGACAGGGGCAGAGGGCTGTATCCACCCCAGGGGCACAGGTTCATGTGCTGGAAGCGCCACCTCTGCAACAGCGAGGTATAAATACTTCTGTAGAAAGTGTAGTTTATCTTTATGATCACCCCGTTCGCACTTTATTTGATTCTGGCGCATCACACTCCTTTATCTCGTCTGCTTTAGTAGAATCTCTGCACCTAAAAACTAGTATGGTAGAGGACCCCTTAATTGTTTCAAACCCAATTGGGGGCCCAACTCATTTGTCTATGATCTGTTTGGGATTGAAAATTTCTATTCTAAGCGTAGAATTTCAATGTAGTGCCTTTGTTTTGGGCTTTTCGGGGTATGGTTTGATTTTGGGTATGGATTGGCTATCCAGTAATGGGGCCATCCTTGATTGTGAGAAAAGGGTTGTTAGGCTCCTAACCCAGCTCGGTAATACTTTGGAAATTTCTTGTAATCCCTCGTATGCGGTTATGCTTAGTTATCTTGAATCGCTAGATGCCTCTGTTGAAAATTTGCAATCAGTTAGAGTGGTCCGGGAATATCCGGATGTCTTCGAAGAGGTGAAGGGCTTGCCTCCGAAGCGGGAAATAGACTTCTGCATATATCTTGTAGATAATGCAAAGCCCGTTGCGTTACCCGTTAGACACATGGCTCCACGAGAAAGGAAAGAGCTCAGTAAACAGATTAAAGAGCTTCTAGAAAAGGGGTTCATTAGGAGGAGCATTTCAGAATGGGGCGCTCCAGTGGTGTTCGCTACAAAGGCGGATGGTTCACTCCGTCTATGTGTTGACTATAGGGAGCTCAACAAGCTAACGAAAAAGAATAGGCACCCGCTCCCTAGAATTGACGATTTATTTGACCAGCTTGTAGGAGCGTCTGTTTTCTTCCAACTCGATTTAGCAACCGGTTTTCATCAGCTAAGGGTGGCTGAAGATAGCATCGATAAAACGGCATTCAGAACCCCAGGCGGCTTCTTTGAATGGCTTGTCATGCCTTTCGGCCTGACAAATGCACCTGCTTACTTCGTAGACCTGATGAGTAGGGTATTCAGAGATTTCCTCAACAAATTCGTAGTGGTCTTCGTAGATGATATCCTTATCTTCTCAAAAAGTGAAGAGGAACATGCTCAGCATTTAAGGGCAATCATGGAAACTTTGCGAGTCCATCAACTAAAAGCCAAATTCTCCAAATGCCACTTTTGGAGGGAAGAGGTGAGGTTCCTTGGGCACATAGTATCCAAACAAGGGTTAGCAGTGGACCCTGCTAAGGTAGTAGCGGTACAGGATTGGAAGACACCAAGGAATGCAACTGAGGTCCGAAGCTTTCTAGGACTAGCAGGTTTCTATCGAAAGTTCATAAGGGATTTTGCGAAAATCTCAGCTCCGCTCACGAAATTGACCAAGAAGAATCTAGCATTCAATTGGGACTTGGACTGCGAGTTTGCTTTCCAACGACTGAAAAGGGCTCTCACAACAGCCCCAGTTTTGACGCTGCCAGATGGGAGCAAGATGTTCACTGTTTATACGGATGCATGTGGGACAGGGCTAGGCGCCGTCTTAATGCAAGAAGGAAGGGTAGTAGCTTATGGCGGAAGGCAGTTGAAGGTGCACGAAAAGAACTACCCAACCCACGATCTTGAGTTAGCCGCCATCGTCTTTGCACTCAAGTCTTGGCGACACTATCTCCTAGGTGAGAAGTTCGAACTTTACACTGACCATAAATCGTTGAAATATCTTTTCTCGCAGAAGGATCTTAACTTGAGGCAACAAAGATGGATGGAGTTTCTTGCCTCGTACGATTTCGAAATCTCCTACACTCCGGGCAAAGGCAACGTAGTGGCAGACGCGTTGAGCCGAAAGAAATTGACCCTAAGCCCGTTGTTTGTTGAAAGACAAAGCCTAGAGTTTATAGTCAGCTTCGACTTTAGGCCTTCCTCCGATTTCGTACCAGGCTTGCTAGCATCTCTCGAAGTGCGCCCAACTTTAGTGGATTCAGTAGGGACAGCACAACGCGAAGACCCTCAGCTTGTGGAAATGATTGATAGGCTAATTAGGGGTGAGACTTCAAGTCACCTCAACAGATACTCCATCGACGATAAGGGTTTGCTAAGGCGAGACGGAAGACTATGCGTCCCACAAACAAAAGATTTAGTAAAGAAGGTTCTCGAGAAAGCATATCACTCCAAGATGACGATACATCCAGGCGGAGATAAAATGTACAAAGATATAAAAAGGACTTTCTTCTGGAGCGGCATGAAAAAGGACGTGGCAGAGTTCGTTTCTAAGTGTATGGTGTGCCAACAGGTTAAGGCGGAACAGAAAAAGCCTGGCGGACTACTACATCCTCTGGAGGTCCCGCAGTGGAAGTGCGATAGCATCTCAATGGACTTCATCGATGGGCTGCCCAGGTCTAGGAGAGGCAACACTAGCATTTGGGTAATAGTGGATAGGCTTACTAAAAGCGCCCACTTTTTACCTGTCAAAAGTAAAAGAACTGCCTCATCCCTAGCATCACTTTACCTCAAGGAAATCGTTCGACTCCATGGAATACCATCTAGCATTGTTAGTGACCGAGACCCCATCTTCACCAGTGAGTTTTGGCGGAGTCTGCAAGAAGCAGTAGGAACGCAGTTATGCTTGAGCACAGCCTATCATCCCCAAACCGACGGCCAAACAGAGAGAGTGAACAGAGTTTTGGAGGACCTTTTAAGACTATGCGTCCTTGACTTCGGAGGGACATGGGAAGACCACCTTCCTTTGGTGGAATTTGCCTACAACAACAGCTATCAAGCAACCATCGGAATGGCGCCCTTCGAAGCTTTATATGGAAGACCGTGCCGATCGCCCACTTGTTGGTGGGAGTCTACGGATAAGCTCATACTTGGACCAGATATGGTCCGAGAGACTTCAGAGAAAGTAGACTTAATACGAAGAAGGATGAAGACGGCCCAAGACAGACAAAAGTCCTATGCCGACAAGAGAAGGACCGACCTTGAATTTGAGGTTGGAGACAGAGTTTTTCTCAAGGTATCACCACTAAGAAACGTTGTTCGTTTTGGAACCCTAGGAAAACTGGCACCGAGGTTCGTAGGGCCATTCCCTATCATCGAGAAAATTGGGAAAATGGCCTATAGATTAGAGCTACCCGAGAAGTTGGCCGGAGTCCACAACGTTTTTCACGTTTCACACCTCCGAAAATGTCTACATGAGTCGGCCGAGGTGGTAGAGCCAAATATCCTCAAAGAGGCCGAAGTGGAACGCGAAGCAACCATAAGAAAAGTTCCAACCCGCATATTAGGAACGGAAGTGAAGAAGCTACGCAACCGCGAAGTCAAGCTCGTCAAAGTTTAGTGGAGCGACGCCGAGGGAGACGCGACTTGGGAAACTGAAGCTAGAATACGCACTGCCTACCTTTTCTGTTCGAGGGTACATCCTTGATCTTTCCTTTTCCTTAATTTGCGCTTTTATCTATCTTTTTAGGTATATTTCCTCGACCTTATCTTTTAGGTAGAAACCCTTGGATGGAAACATGTAATTGAAACATGTTATGGATGATGGTTGCAAGTGGTTGCAAGTGATTGCTAGTGGTTGCTCGTGGTTGCATATACACACACAATCTAGGTTTTAGATCGGCTCAGTCACTTCATATTGCATATGCATATATGTTTGCATTCGCATATGGTTGAACTCTAATGTGTTGTCATATGGATGTTGCATTTGTATTGAATGATTGTGCACTCATATAGAATCATGAATAGGAAAATTTGCATACATAATGGATTCATGGCACTTACATAATTCGCATTAAGGAGGTCAACTGAATCAGTAGACCGCCTGATTTTGCATTAGATAAGTACATGTACACACACACTTCGCATATGATCATGAAGCATTAGAAGTCTTTTAAGGACAATGGATGCTCGTGTTTAATGGATGAGTAGATGGATGATTGGATGTTAGGATATACATTCCTCCTAACTTGAAGATTTCGGGGACGAAATCCTTTTAAGTGGGGGAGAATGTAACACCCCGTGAATTCTATAACTGTGAAACTCACAAATTAAAGTATAATTAATTTCAAATCAAAGAACTAAGGGAAACGGGATACGCCATTGCGTTCATCTCGGAAAAATACGCGAAATAGAGTCCGAGTTTTCGAAAAACGAGTCCGTATGAAGAAGATATGGCCTTCGGAAGTTTCTGAATTAAGTTTAAAATTCGAACAGAATAAAACAGCTCAGAAAAAAAATTAATAATCGGGCCCAATTGGCCAGGGCGGGAAAACTCCCGCCTAATGCACCCAGGTCGACTGGGCTGTCGACCTGGTCTAGCCAGGTCGACAGGGCTGTCGACAGGGCTGTCGACAGGGCTGTCGACCTGGTCCAGAGCCAGGTCGAACCCAGCCCAACCTGGCTTGCCTATTCTATGTTGGTCGATTTTCAGAAGTCTGCTTTGTCATTAGGGCTAGGTGGCAGGCTCTAATTGGTCTCTCTTTCGAATGAATGGCTACGATCAATCCAAGCAACATCGATGGTCCTAATCAGTTCATAAACCCTATAAAAATGACCCTAGACTCAACATAATCTATTCATTCAAAAATAAGAACAAGGCCACCATGTTGCTGAGGAACGACTAAGAGTAGCCACCAATTGGAGAGAGGATTAGGAGGCAAAATCTAAAACATAAAGCAACTTAATCAAATCAAATCAACAAGGAATCGCATCTCCAAATTCCTAAATTGGAGAATTCGTCACACAATAGTAAGTAGAGTATTATTTTGGTATGAACAAATAATTGTGTTGGTTTGTATACTTGATTTGTGGCGATAAAGTAATTCATATTTGTGCGTTACTATGATTCTTATCGATTTGGAATATTGTATACGTTTGGATATTCTCGAATTATGTTATTCATTATGAAAAACTACATGTTTGCGGTAGTTTTATGCAAGTATACGTTTGGAATATTCGCAAATTATGTAATCCATGTTGAAGCTACATGTATGTAGTTGATTAATTGAAGTTCATGAAAGTTTGGGGTTTTGCTACTATGCCATCATAATGTATATTTTTGTACATAAATCATTTTGTACGTAATTGGAACAAATTTGGGTTATTATAGTTCATATGAAACTATGTTGAAATTTTGGCACCATGATCTATGTATTAAGGCATGCTTTTGTACTAGAAAACCTATTTGCAAACTTATGAACATGACTAGGCTATGATTGATATTTTGCATAATTGAAATCCATATTGTTACCAAGAATTATATGATGACATATGTGGTACATAGCTAGGTTAGATTCAAAAATCCCTTTTGCAAGTTTGCATGACCAAAGTAAAAATCATGATTTCATGTTAGAAATATTTATGCCATGGTTATGTGAATAGATTTAAAATCATGATTAAGTTGAACTATACTTTTATGTTAGTAACAAAAGTAAGCACCTTTGTAAACATGTAGTAATCTTATGAACATGATTTGCTTATGTTTGACATTATGCCTAAATAAAAATATAGGTTTATGTTGTAGTTAAGACTATGTGTCAATAATGATATCCAATTTAGATTCTTAACTTAACTACAAGTTTACATGCTTTGATTCATGTCACTTATGCTACTATGCAAGTACACCAGTTTCTGTTTTGTAGTTCCAACGTTATGTTGCAAGTTCATGCGTTCACATTCCCCTTTTGTGTATGTAATCACGCTTTAAGCCTCCCCTTTTTCTCATGGCTAAGTTGGGCTTAAAAAGGCTAAGCCCAACATATATATATTAAACGGACGTGTTAAACGGGGGAAAATAACGTTGGGTTAAATTTATCAATAAATGAAAATATAAAGTAGAAGGGCCCAAATTCAAGTATGGGTTGGGCCCATGATTGGTGTAACCTTTACACCATTGACTTAATAATGGGCCGCAAATATTTACATATAAGAAAATAAAGAAGAAAGACAAAATATGTAAATGTAGAACATACGATGTGTTTAACCCGAGGTTGGATTGAGTTGTGATGTAAACCTGCCCGGAACCGCCCGGCTGTCCAGTAGTCACAACAATACCTATCCAATGTGGGAGGTTAAACATGGAGCCCAGTAAGGACCCGAGGTTAGACTGAGTTGTGGCGTAAGACTGCCCGGAACCAACCGGCAACAGGCAGCCACAACAATACCTGTCTAATGTGAGAGGTCAAGGCTTTAATAAGACAATTAAGGCTGAGTCAGGATTGTTAGGATTAAGTGAACTAAAGACTTAATCAAAATGAAACATGCTAAACTAAACGGACTGGTGGGGGTTAGGTTAGAAAACACTTAACCAACTTAGCATGTTGGCTAGAGATAGAAAACCTAGTAACGGGGGACCCTTTTCAGCAGTAACCCTAGAAGGTGTATCAGGATACCCTGAAACTAGGCAGGGTGGGGCACGATTACTGGGCTGATTGTAAGAGGTCAAATCGACGGCGGTGGTGTAGCAGTGTAGGTTCTAATGGGGTGCGGGCGTGCACACACTCCGGCGCAGAAAAATAAGGCACTGGACACCAGTAGCATACCTGTGCATTCTAGGATTGTGTCGGGCCGCCACCATGGGACTTGATACACCCCATGGTGGGACCAGCATAGGTAACTACAACATCGGGGGCCGTAAGACACATGTAACTATGCGAATAGGAGCCGATCATCATAGAATGGATCACTTCACCCTGATTATGGGGTGCCAGTTGGGAACTAGTTTATATGGGTTCAGAGATTAACATGGGGTACGATAGTATATTCGACCCTAGACAACTTAACCAAGTTTATAGTGCTTTCCCACTTCTTGTTTATACTTATCATACCCAGTTCTTTATTCATAGACAGAATAGTACTAGACTTACTCAGGCTTTATGTCTGACTCTACTTTTCTTTCGTCTTCTTTTCTTCCGTTCCCCCCCCGGTCCACAGGGAGGGAACACTGCAGCTTGACCAGCCTTAACATCCAGCTTGAAGAGGAGAAATGTATTGCTTGTATCTTTTCGTTTTGAACTATGGCTTTGGACAACCACTATGGGGCTTTTTCAGTTTATCTATGTTTTCTTTATGCTTCTTTAAATAATGTAATCAAGACAGAGTATGAAAGTGTTATGTTATGTTTTTGGAAAAGATGTAAGACAATTATGGTGATGTTGTTGTAGCACGTATTTGCTTTTAAGAAATAAAAGTTGTTGATTTTCCGCTGTTTACAAATATGTGTTCTTATATCTGTCTTGTATATCTGTGACTTATACTTATAAACCTCCACCAAAATTAGGGCATTCCCTTTGAGAGTGACCCTAACGGAAGTGGGGTGTTTCATACTTACTGTCAAATGGGGAAAAGCCATAAATTAGCTTTCCCAAATTCTGAAACAAAGTACTTAAATCCACTAGAATTAGTTGTTGTTGATCTTTGGGGTCCAGCACCAATTGATGTTGAATATGGGTATAAATTTTACATTTCATTCATTGATGCACATTCAAGATATGTATGGATATAATTTCTGAAATCAAAGTCTGATACTTACAATGCTGTTATGAAATTTATAGCTAATGCTGAAAATCAATTAGGTCATAATGTGAAAATTATTCAAAGTGATGGTGGTAAAGAATTTCAACCACTTAAGGAGTATTTTTACAAAAAAGGCATTACTCATAGACTAACATGTCCATACACATCTGAACAGAATGGTTTAATAGAAAGAAAACACAGACATATTGTTGAAACTGGGCTGACACTTCTTGCTCAAGCATCCCTACCATTGAAATTCTGGCCAGATGCTTTTGCAACTGCTGTTTATTTGATAAACAAACTACCAACAAAAGTTCTAGATATGAAATGCCCTATAGAAATTTTAACTCAAATAAAACCAAATTACAAAGATTTGAAAACATTTGGGTGTCTGTGCTTTCTTTATATCAGACCATTCGATAAACACAAGCTTGATTATAGATCTACTCCTTGCACATTTTTAGGGTACACTAACAATCATAAGGGGTTCAAATGCCTGGACAGTAATGGGAAGATTTATATATTCAGACATGTCATATTTGATGATAAAAACTTTCCATTTAAAAGTCTTCTGCATAAACCCACTAGTAAGGTCTATAACCCTAGGTGTTCTATCCCAAATATACCTGAACAAGTCAATGACATTGTTTATGTACCAAAATCCAACAACAGCACGACACACACACAAGTCACACAAAGTACAAGGACAACACATCACACAAAATCTGGTACTGAAGCAGGTGATCCAAATGAAACTACCACAAGTGATAATGATACTGAATCACATGAAGAAAACATCAGCAACAATGGCAATAGCAACTCAGTCAATAGCCAGACAGAGATGAGAGATGAAGAAACTCAGGTGCAAAATCGACATCACATGATGACAAGAGCAAAAAGTGGTATATTCAAACCAAAAACCTTTTCTGTTGAGTTCAATGACAAAGAACCATCCACTTATTATGAAGCTACACTAAATGATAAGTGGAAATTAGCTATGAGAGAAGAACTAAATGCCTTGATTAAAAAGCAAACTTGGTGTTTAGTTTCAACACCCAAAAACAAAAACATTATTGGGTGTAGGTGATCTATAGGATAAAAAGACATGCTGATGGTACAATTTCTAAGTACAAAGCTAGGTTAGTAGCAAAGGGGTATTCACAACAGTGGGGCATTGATTTTAAAGAGACATTCTCACCTGTTGTGAAACCCACCTCAATTAGAATAGTTCTAACCATAGCTCTGTATAAAAACTGGACCATCAAGCAACTAGACGTTAATAATGCTTTTTTAAATGGTGAACTACAGGAAGAGGTATACATGGAACTACCACCAGGCCTAGAAGATAAGTCTGAAAAAAGAATGGTGTGCAAACTAAACAAGGCAATCTATGGGTTAAAGCAAGCACCTAGGGTTTGGTTCAACAAACTAAAGGCAACGTTGTCTAAGCTGGGCTACACACCTACTAGATCAGACAACTCACTGTTCACAAAATTCACTACAACTACTGTCACATATGTCCTAGTCTATGTGGATGATTTTATAATTACTGGCAACAAAAAAGCTGAAATTGAAAGCATCACTAGCAAACTAAACAGTGAATTCTCAATCAAGGACCTTGGAGAGCTATCATATTTTCTGGGAATAGTAGTTTGCAGAACTGAAAACAATGAGCTGCAACTAAACCAAAGGAAATACATTGAGGAAATTCTGTCAAGAGCAAACATGGACAAGGCCAACTCTCTACCAACTCCTATGGTGACCAATCTACACTTAAGAAAAGAAAAAGGAGAACCTACTTGCAATGAAAGACAGTACAGAAGTATCATTGGAGCTCTTCAATATGTCACTATAACTAGGCCAGACATATCATACAACGTCAATAAAGCAAGTCAATTCATGAAACAACCTCTAAGTGATCATTGGAAGGCAGTTAAAAGGATTCTTAGGTATTTAAAAGGTACTATCAATCAAGGACCGATACTAAAGTCAAGCAATAATCTACATATCAATGCCTACTCAGATGCAGACTGGGAAAATGACTATGATGACAGAAAGTCAACCAGTGATTATTGTATATTTTTAGGAAAGAATCCTATATCATGGTGGGCAAAAAAGCAAAACACTATCTCTAGATCAGGTACTGAAGCTGAGTACCGCAGTGTTGCAAGTACCATAGCAGAAATTATTTAGATTCAATCTCTATTAAGTGAACTAAAGATCACAAGCAACTCCAAAGAAACTGTGTGGTGTGATAACATGAGTGCCATAGCCTTAACAGCAAATCCAGTATTACACTCAAGAACAAAACACTTAGAACTTGATATATATTTTGTCAGAGAACTTGTACAAAAAGAAAAACTGGAAGTAAATCACGTACCTTCTACTTACCAGATCGCTGATATTCTGACGAAACCACTCTCGAGAACCAGATTTGAAGCTCTGAGAGAAAAGCCAAGTGTAGCCGAAATCATCACTCCAAAGCACAAAAAAGCTTCAGATCTGACTGTCAACAGAGAAATTGAAATGTCTTCCAGCAAATCCAGTGAAGCAGCAAGAAATCATCCCAAATCACAGATTAACTTCGAAGAAAATCAAAGATCCAAGGTGCATCAAGCATCCATCAACAACGGAAGCTCAACAGGACACAAAACCGTCACCTCAAAAGCACAAACTCATGAGAAAAGCCTTGGAATAAGAGGAGACAACACAAACAAAAGGATTTACTGAAGAATTTTTTCCAGAAAGGAGACGGATTTCATTTGTGGCGGCTTCCATTTTTAATCTTCAAACCCTAGTATGAAGTATAGGGTTTGCGGGGGGGGGGGGGGGGCTATGAAATGTATTATCTAATACACGAGTACCCCGTTACATCTATTTCACAATGTATTATGGGCTTAGCCCATCTATTCTCCACACAGCCCAAACTCTGATTTTATTACATTTCCAGCCCTGTAACTCGTTGGCTATATAAGTCAACATATAATACATTTGTATTCATGTTTTATAGTACAGAAATAAAGTAATTCATTTCAGTTACATATCTTTCTAAGAGATAACATAATGACTAAACGGGTATTTATTTCCATATCTGTGCCACTGCATCTTTAGCCATAAAGGGGCAGGCCCAGCCCTAGGGGAGTCAGGCGAGCCAACCGCCTAGGGCAACGGAGGGTGAAGGGAAACATATTATCAGTTTGAGTATGTAAACAAATTTAGTGCAAATACTGAGGCCATCCCCAATAGGGGGGTCAGTTGAAAAGCAACCAACCCCCAACGCATGGGTCAATGGCGGAGCCAGGGTTGCTTCGGCAACCCTAGAGGTTGTTGAAGCAACCGAACGGTTGCTCCAACAACCTAACCAAAGCCAGCTTCGATGAAGCCGGCTTTGCCATGGCCGGTTTCTACGAAACCGGTCATGGTGGGAGGAATTATTTTTTCCTCCCACCGTAACCGGTTTCATGGAAGCCGAGTTATTTTTTTTTAAATATGGCCGTTGGAGTGTAAACATTGTAATATTACCGTTGCTCTGAAGTTACCGTTTGATTAAATGCTTTATATATAACAAACCTATATACATCATAATACACAACATTTCTACATCAAAACACACTTCTCTTCCTTCTTCATTTTCTGTTCAACTTATTTACAATGTCAAACCCGGTTAAAGGGAAGAAAGGTGTCTCCAATTATGCACAAAAGCAACGCAATAATCAACCCGACAACAATCAGTTTCCTATCCATCCGCTGTTCCAGCAGAATCAACAATCCAGTTATGGTAACTTCCCGAATGTTCCGAACTGTAATTATCCTCAACAAAGCCCGAACTTCTATCAATCGCAGCAAAACTCCAATCATTATCACAATACTCAAAATTCTGGTTTCGGACAGAACGCGTATTTTCAGCAAAACTACAGTGATCATCACTACTCTTCTCCAAGCAGCCAACAACGGTTAGTCTCGCCTGAATCTTCTCCAAACATGTCAAGAAATTTGAATTGTTTGTTTGGAGATAACAGCGGCTTGAACGAAGAAACATAAGTCGATAATACTGAAAATCCAGATGTTTTTGCCACCACACAGTTGAGAAGATCAAACAAAATAGTGAAATGGTCTCCAGAAGAACAAGCAGAACTAGCTTTTTGTTGGGTGGAGTGCTCAAGAGACAATGTAAAAGGGACTTGTCAGACTGATAATTCATTTTGGAGTTCTGTTTAGAGATTATTCAACGGTCGTGGTCCGGAAAATCCACCGAGAACAGTCGACTCTTTGAAACAATCCTGGAAGAGAATCAATGCTAACTGTCAAAGTTGGAATCAGATTTTGGCTGGACTACAAAGTAGACAGCAAAGCGGTGCCAACGATATGGACTAGGTAATTTTTATTTACTTAAATTATGATTATATTGTTTTACCGTATAATTATAGCAACTCACGTTTGTTCAACACATATAGCTAAAGAGTGCGAATGAAGCTTATATAGGAGATCACAAAAACCAACCATTCAATTTGCATAAATGTTACGCCATTCTATTTAGAGAGGAAAAAATGGAGCATTATATGCCAAGAACATTCTGCAGCGCGATTTATGCCAAGAAAGCCAATGCAGGAATCAAGCCCATGAAGTCCCGATCCTCAAGAGAACACCCCATTTTCAACAAGTTCTGGTGGTAGGCCTCCTGGTAAATATATAAGTAAGAAAAAAACTGTTGCAGATTATAGTCCGTACTGCGAACAACTATATAGTCGAATGGTAGCTTCTGAAGAATCTAACCGACTTTTGGCGGAAGCGAGGGAAGCTAAGAGAGATGAGAGAGCCCAGGAGAAGCAGCGAAGACATGAAGAACTTCAAATATCAAGAGAGCGTGAGTTGGCTGTTAGGGAGCGTGAATTAGCTCGACTCGAACGAATTGATGATAGGGCACTTATGACTGTCAACTTGGATACATTAAACCCAATGCAATGATTATTAATGGAGCAAGAACTAGAAGCGTGCCGTAGAAGACGCATGGGATAGGATGTAATTATGTTTTGATTGTTTCATTATAGTTGTTTGTTGCTATGTCGTTATCTGGTTTTTAATTATTAAGTACCATTGTTGTAGGAGTCATTAAGGTCGGTGTCTTTAGTTCGATACTCGGTGTCAGTGTTGTAACAACTTCTTAGTTAAATTTGCCTTTTTAATTGTTACTAGCAATATTGCAAGTACGAACACGTAATAATAGAACATTAACGTAATATTTCATAACTCTAGCAATATACGATACATAAAAGCATTAACGCATACATATAACTGAACAAACGAAAGCAATTTAACTTAAATCTTCGGATACAGTAAACCACTTCCTATAGATTGCCGGAATGCTCCCAATAATGTTCGACTAATTCGTCCCTTAATTGTAGATGAGCCTTGGGATCCCTAATGTCCTGGATACGCTGCAAGTACTCGGCAAAAGTATTCGGGTCCTTGTACGGCTTACTCCTAAATGTAACTGCTATATCCGGGTAGTTTTTAAGTTGCGGTTCGAATCCTTCCCTTTCTTCTTCAACTACCATATTATGTAGTATAATATAGCAGTACATAGTATCTGATATAACTGCTTGTTCGTGGTAGTGCACCTCATTTCTCAAAATATGAAATCGTCCCTCTAGAACTCCAAATGCCCTTTCTACGCCTTTTCTCAGACTCTCTTGTTGTTGCGTAAATTTTGCCTCTTTGGCATTGTTCGGCTTTTTAAATGCCTGCACAAGTGTCTTCCATTTCGGATATATTCTGTCAACCAAATAATAACCAACAGAATGGTCAGTATCACCAATTTTATAGTTGCATGGCGGTGACAGATCGTTGTACAAATCATTAAACAAGTATGATTGGCGAAGGACATTAATATCGTTTAATGATCCAGGAACACCCAAAAAAGCGTGACATATGTACAAATCGAAAGAAGCGACCGCTTCTAACACCAACATTGCCTTTTTTTATGGCCTCTGTATTGGCCTTGTAGTGCTACTAGACAGTTTTTCCACATCCAATGCATACAATCTAAGCTTCCCAACATACCCGGGAAACCACGTTGATCTCCCATTTTTAACAATCGTTCAACGTCGCGTGCGATTGGGGATCGTAGATACTCTTCACCGAAGACACGAACAACTGTTTTGCAGAACTCTTTCAAGCACAGAACTGACGTTGATTCACTTATTCGTATTTTATCATCTAACGAATCAGCTGAACTTCCGTACGAAATCATACGAAGAGCCGTAGTTACTTTTTGTTGCGGTGAAACTCCTAGTTCTTTGATAGCATTTCTTCTGTGAGTAAAAAATATATTGGATTCAAAAACCTTGTTCAGAACTCGATCAAACACTGTCCTCGATATACAAAATCTACAACGAAAGTAAACGTCGCCATATACTGGGTTTGGCACAAAGTAGTCCTTCATTAACCGATTGTGCCCCCCGGATAGTCACGTCCATAGCGTATATCTCTTCTGCCTACTTTGCTTCCTCCTTGGGTTGATCTGGAGCTCTCTGCGATATCACGTTGCATTGCGTTTAAAGTTTCTCATTGATACATTAGCTGTTGTTTGTTGTAGTTTTCTTCGTCTTCATCTGAACTAGAAGATGAAGATGATGAGGAATTTGTGAGGCACCATAGTCGCTTTAAAGCATTCATGGTGTTAACGCTGATTTCTAAGCAATGAAAATTTGCTGAATTAGAAGAACAACACAACGTTTACTATAAAGCAATCCCGGGGTCCCACCAAATTACAAATTGTTTTAAGTATACATTATAGGAGTTTTGGCTACTTAGTTTATCTTCAACGAAGTTACGGGTTAAGAAGAAGTATTTAGTGAAGGGGGGCCTACGGTTGGTGGTTGAAAAAGTAATAATGTTTGGTATAAGACGAAACAGTAATTTGTTTCTTATGCCAGTGAATAGTGTATAGTGTGGATTCCTTCAACATGAAATATGGACGAACTTTTTCTTTCTGTCACTTTATTACAAAGGTAGGTTGTATCACTATCATGAAGTATGACCTTTCAATGTCCAAAGTTATGCAGTGAACACTGTTGTCTACTGTAAGTGTATAGTGTGGGTTCCATCAACATTAAATGTGGCTTCACTTTACCTTTCTGTCACTTTATCACGTTTCTCCAGATATAAGGCCAGTCTTTATTGGAAATTGAAACGAAACCATAGTAGACAAGCCCTTGTTAGTAATTGCACCATTTCATTTTACAAATTTAGCCCTCTTCAGTCTCTTCAGTTACATATTCTTAGTATTCAACGTACAAACATCCAATTAAATAGACATTCAAAGAACAATAAAATCATAATACCCTAAGGCTACTCAGTTCCATAGTGGGTCAACCAACTGTAGCGGATTTTATACGCTTCGTAGCCAACAAATTCCTCACCGTACTCGAAAAGATAACGGGAATCATATGTTGCTTGGTTTGTTTTGAATATGTTTTCGTCTTCAACAGTTTCGATAATCTTTGTGTACCAATCATAAGCGTCTGAAAACGACGATTAGCCATTTGGATTTCAACTGATGTTCGTCTAGTCGGCCGGGAACGATGGTTGTTGTATAGCCTCGTGATCATTGCCCATCTTTCTTCATATGTTAAACCCCCTCCACCTTGCATTAGTAACTCATCTCTTTTTTCAACCTCAATCCAGGTTTTTACGAGGGCCAGCAAATCCTTGGAAGAAAATTCTCAAGTTGCAGAATTCAATGTTTGAAAACTATTACTAGGTCGTTGATTTACTGGAGATGGACGTGGAGCTGTAACCGCTCGATGCTGCATTGCTCCAGACACCTCTTCAATTTGTGTATCATGAACTAATCCAACTTTGTTATCGTTGACTAGGTTCTGTTCGTACTCATCAAAAATCCTTCCCATTTGTTCATCACTTATTTCGGAATCGTCCGTATAACCTACGCACCAGTAATATAACTAGAGTTACTAGAAGTACGAAGTATGCTGATAATAAACATTACCTTTAAGCACAGAAGGAAATAAATTTCTCACTATAGTCTGGAACGATGCTGCTTGAAGATAGTGAAGGTATAGGAAGGATTATCAAATATGCATTACTTATATGGATTATGTACTACCAAGAGCTACAGTTCAACAGAGCTGACTACTCATTACTGTGTTCTCGTGATATTATGTTAGATTCGCTGCTTACAAGCTTACAACAACAATGAAGCTTACAATAACAATAGTCAAGGACATCAAATTCAAGGTACAACAACAATGAAGCTTACAAGCTTAAAACAACAACAATTATACCATCTACAACAAAAAACATACGAACTACAACTTAGAAGCTTACGACCAAACCACAATCTACAAGCTACAACAACTAAACACACAAACATCAAATTCAAAATAATATAATAATTAAACATCTACTAAACAAATACATCTACCACGGCCTTGGGAAAGGTCTAGGTCTAGGTTTATCGGTAACAATCTTGTTCAAGCATCTTATTTCGGCTTGCACTTCCCGTGCATACTGACGTCCACGTTCGCACATTGGAGGGTCAATCCACTGCTTAAAGTTACAACAGTTAATTTTAGCAGGAAATACCTTACGGTCCTTGTAGGCTTCACAAGCGAAAAATTGACGATCAGCATTAATCTCAGTATTGGCAACAACCACGACCGATTCTTGTCTACAATGGCAAATGGGGTTGGATCCAATCGTATGTAGCGGCTCGGAAACCTTCCCTTCAAGTACAATTTCTTTTCCAGGTCGTTGATTATTGGAAGCCTCATCGTTATTTTCCCAGTTGTTCATAGCTCAAATTGTGAATGTGTGGTAATTTAATTATGAGTTTACAGAGCATCAAACTAGGCCATATAAATACATCTTCGAAGATAATTATATATTAGTGCTATAGTGGGACACTATCTGAGTGGGAGCGTCAGTGTATTAGTAGCGTATAGTGAGTGATGCTCACTGACTGGTCAAGTCTTGCACAGTTCCCATGTCACTCTTATTCGAAAGTTGAGTCATGTCATTCTTTTTCGAGAGTTTTCGGATTATAGTGCAGTCTTAAGTCCTTTGTCCTGTTTGGGTCGTCCTCGATATAAGTTATTAATCAAAAGCAGATTCCCTACAGCTTTCCCTATAGTGGTATCATTGTCTCGTATAAAGAATCACTGTAGGAAACATTTTCTAAACTGTAGGTGATTTGTCATATCACCTTAGTTTTCCCTACAGTGGTGAATTGTCATATCACCTTAGTTGAAAGATTCGTCACATGAACCCTGCTTTAACCCTAGACTAAATAGTCTTATCAGGAAAGATTAATAACTCCGTAATTTAAGGGTTCGTCACATGTACACTACTACAACTTTGGATTGACTAGTCTAATGTTGCTCCATCGTACGTATGTTTACTCCACATATTGCCCTTATAAATATCTCCACTTACTACTTATTAGTAAGCTGGAACAAAAAAATTCACCAACATAATAAAATGTCTTCATGGTCATGGCCCTCGTCAATGGATTCGAACTATGATCAAAATTTTCTTGAGCATCCGCCTTCAAGTCCACGAATAGATATTGATTAGAATATCGAATACCAAGAGCGACACTACGAGGACCTGCGTCGTGACTTCCCAGAGTTGGCCACCTGACCATTCATCCACCAATTGCCCCTGTTCCAGATGTAGGTCATCAAGTAGTCCAAACTATAAATGTAGAACGCGTACAAGAGCCTACAACCCCTCGTCATTTGACTGTTCCAGATGCAGGTCATCAAGAGGTACGACGAGTTTTAGTTAACCAGTCTTATAACGAGTAGGAAGTTACCTCCTATCCCGTTTGTTGCCACTGTGGTTACGCGGTGGAGGTGGTAGTCCGAGTGGATGGAGAAAATGTTGGTCGTAGGATCCAGTTATGCTCGCTATGGCCTAACGGCTGCAATTATTTTGAGTGGATAGACGACCGTTTATGTCCAAGGGGTATTTCTTAAGCCAATGAGTTAGAACAAAAGAATAGGCGACTTCGAAACTCTTTAGAATCCCTTCAGAGTAAGCGTAACAATTAATGTGCTTACGTACTGAATCTACTATCGTAAGGTGTTGTATCTTTATAAGCTTTGGTATCTTTATGCTTAGTGTTGGATCTATGGGTACTACAGTTGTATCATTAAGTTTATTGTTTGATCTATTGGTGCTATTGTTCAAAATCAACAATATGAGTATTAACAATAACAATATAAGTTACAAGGTACAAAAGAAAGAGACAGAAAGATAACAATACAATACAACCAGTATACCCAAAATAAATGCTTCTTACACAAATACAACTACAAAACAACCAATACAATCTAACAAATAAGATAACAACAAGATCACATATACTACATAAAATTAATAGTACACCACACTAAAGGACACCATACGAATACATCTAGCAATACTAACATACCACCTAAACTGAATCTAAGCTATATCATCAAAGAACCACGAATCATTGTTATCCAAAATCAACGGATAACAATACTAGTATTACCACACAACGGTGGGATCCAGTTATGCTCGTTGTATTAACAAAATAGATGCTTCTTACACAAATACAACTACAATACAACCATTGCAGTCTAACAAATAAGATAACAATAAGATCGCACATACTACATAAAATTACTAGTACACCACACTAAAGGATAACGTACGAATACATCTAGCAATACTGACATATCACATAAACTGAATCTAAGGTATATCATCAAAGAACCATGAATCATCTGCAAGAGGTGCTGCTAATCCACTATCGACATGGTCATCGTCATCCCCATCTACTCGTCGTGTAGGATGATATCGCTCGTCATCCGCAGCAATTAGCTCGTTAATACGAGCCATCAACTGATCAACTGCGCGCTTATGCTCTCTATACATCGTATCTCGAAGGCCAACATGCATAAGATATAGTTCCTCGTAGGGAAGAATAGCGGGATCTGGAAACTATGTGACAGTAGGTCGTGAAATATCAACGTATGTATCCGGACCGGATGTGCCAGGAATGCCCACAGTCCAACCGTAACTCGTCGGCATAGTCGAGTGAGGTGGCTGAGGCGGCTGAGGACGAGGAGGCTGAGGTGGTTGACAAGGGTGCCGAGGAGGCTGAGGACGAGGAGGCATATGGAAAGTAAGCATACTCTGAGACATGTCGCGTAAAACACATGTAACACCTAAAGGATTGTAGGCGGAAGGACAAACTAAATCAACTGCGGCGGCATGAACAAACGTTGCCGTATTAGACGGCGTATAAAACGATACCCAAAAAGTAATGTAATCTCTACTGGTAATGATAAATCTATCAGCTGGCCACCACTCATCGGCATACTGCTGTAAATCAACATTGGAATAAACCCGTAAATGACCTATATCATGGTGGGGATCATCGGGAACAACGTCGACATCGAATACCTGTCGCCAACAGCGCTCCCCCAAGTACCAATAACATCCTAAAGCGGGTGGTGACGATACCAGTGGAAATCGTCTACCTGTCAAAAACTAAGCATGCTGCTGGGATGGGCCTAACAAGAAAGGGGAATCGGCAAACGGACGCCACAAAACTGACTCTCGTGTAGTCCTCATCTCTATCTGATTACGAGCCACTGCAAATACATGCCGACAATCACCTCCTGGTACAAACCGCCGGTTTTTGGGCCCCCAAGCTTTCACTCGAGGGTAGAAATGTGATAGTGTAGGATCCAATGTCGGAAAGGACATGTTATGAAAGTACTCAAAATACCAGTATTGCAGAACCTCCCAAAAACCTTTAATCGACGACCCACGAGTCCTAATAATGCACTGCTGGTCCAAACCCCTATACAAATGAGCTAAAATCGGCGTACCCCAGTCATATGTAATAGGAGTACTGTCGAACGACATTCCCACAACAACAGCTACATATCCACATGGCAATGTGTATGATGAATTCGTAAAGAATAAATTACCCATCATATATAATATAAACAATCTGAGAATCTCTAAGTGGTGAACTGCAGGCCGAGGTACCACTAAGTCCAGGATGGCTTGCTTCATGAACGAGGATCTGATATGATGATTCTTTGTTAATCCTCCCCCGCGTAAGTCCAAATGTGGGAATATACTAGCCAATAGGTCATACTGCTGATATAGCTCATCATAAGGTAAAGTTGCACCCTGACCGATTGGTATGCCAGTAAGCATGGTAAAATATAGTGGCGTAACACCCATCTCTCCAAAATGGAAGTGAAATGTATGTGTAGTTTTCCACCAGCACACGGCTAACGCACCACATAACTGAACATCATTATTGTACAGGTTTTCAATACATTATATGCAAATTAAGAATAATTAAACCAAGTACATATATTACGTTTTGTAACATACATATTATGTAAGTGTGATCATCAAAATTACGTACTCAAGAAATCTCCAAATCCAATACTTCTAAGGTATTCCGCAATAATGCTGTCTGTGTCGTACTCACGATTCGTCTTATACAAACGGACGATACTAACTCACGATCCTCGTGTACGATCAGTACGAGCCTATTAACATACAAAAGAATTACTATTTTTGGAACGACACACTTATTTTTTTTACTACCAACTAGTACACAAACCAGTTTAAGAAGTTATACCTCTAACGACGACTTCAAGGAATTGGTAAGGTGTCTTTCTCCTTCGGGCAGTTTACGAAAATCAGCCAATGCTTTGTTTCTAGACAGATTAACATCGATGTGCGAATCCAGGGTAGCATAAACACCACGTCTAGCAACACGTCTTCTTTGAACAGGCTTTGAACGAGGAGCCACGCTTGGACCTGTGTCTTCAACCGCTTCATTCTCCTCCTCTGCATTGCTGTTGGAGGCATTGCTACTACCAGAACCAAAAACAGCATTACCTAATCTTCTCATTTTTTTTATATGAAAATTGGGTTCGGTGGAAGAGGAAAGGAAAAGAGAGAGGGTGGCGGCTGAATTGTGGAATGAAGATGGGGAGGGGTAGCAATCGGGTGTATACCCGATTGCATCGGCTAAGGGTTAAAACCCTTAGCCGATGTAAGTGAAACCGGCTATGTATTAGCCGGTTTCCATTACACCGGCTAAGGGTTTTAAACCCTTAGCCGTTGGGGGGGGGGGGGTTGGCCGTGTCAACCCCCTTGATTTGACAACGACCAACCCCCCATGTTGGTTATGCTCTAAGCAAATGAAAAATTGTCAGAGTGGTGAGTTCCCTCACCTGGTGTGCTGCAACCCGAGTTTGATCCTGGTGTTTCCATGTTTTGCTTCTTCTTCTGGCTAGGGAAACCTAGCTTGTCGGGCCATACCTAGTGTGTTGCAACCCGAGTTTGACCCTGTGTTTCCATGTTTTGATTCTTCTTCTGGCCAGGGAAACCTAGCTTGTCGAGCCATGCCTGTAAAGGTTTACAAAAAGAAATCCTAGAATCTTCAATTAGTAACATCATTACAAACTTAAAAGAATCCACCAAAGCATGTGCGTTCTCGAAATGAGCTTTTGTGACTATAATAATTTGTTGTAATACTTCAAATAATTCTTTCCTCACCATGCTTTTTTCCTCTTTTAAGTTTCTGTTGGCATGAGAATAACTTTACTGCTAATTATTCTATCTGTACTTGTAGAATTTTTTTGAAGATACTAAAACTTGATTATTAGCACTCATCAATTTGTTCATGAAATTTAATTCATAAAATCACAGCCCATAAAATTGGGAAATAATTTATATTAAGTGACAATTATTTTAAATATAAATACCAAACAAACCCGACTTATTGACATTCTATTAGTTGTTCGAATAAAAAATGAAAAGGAAAAAAGTCACATGGGACTTGAATTCTTTAACAAAACCATGCGTTTTCAGATCAACTATTCGAATGTCCTATTGACTGGGATGATCACTATTGCATTATTCTTATTTTTAGTTCACCTGATCCAGTATATAAGAAATGGTACTGTTCTTACAAATAGTGTAGGACAACCTGGAATGATGTTGGAACAAAACAGCACATTGATATAGCAGAATATATTGCATAATAAAGATTTAAAATTTTGAAAATTTTAATTTCAGCTGTTTTCTAACCCAACATTCAAGTTTTTATGAACATCAAAAACAGTAAATAAATTATAATTCATGTCATTAGCAATATATTAAATTTAGCATGTATCAGATTCGTTATAAAATTCATTATTAAATGGGTTATGTTGGTAGAAGAACGGTATACATCAATTATAACTAGAAGTTTTATAATGTAAACAAAAAACTATTCATAGTCCAGTATTTAAAGATCAACAAACTGCATTTATAATTTAGCAATCAATGTTAAACATTGGACTTAATGATTTTAAACAAATACATGCTAAGCTTTTATATCACGATTAAGTGGTAAATTTTCACTTAAAGTACCAAAAGATTTGTTTTTTTTTTAATCTAAATAACATAATCATATTTAGGTTGAAGTGATCTTCCCAAATAGTTTTTCTTTGTAATGCACCTGCATTAAACAATTATTTGTTCATCTCTGCGTATAAATAATATATCGATGTAACAACATGTAGACAGTAAGCAATTTGGAAGAAAATTAGTGTCAAAAATTGTGAACCCACCAGTAAATTGAAGATAATTACAGGAAATCAACAGCTGCAGTGAGAGGTCGCTAAAATTTCACTGCGCTCAAAATTGAAGAAGGTTAGATGGTGAAAAACGATAATGGTTGATAATATGAGCACCGAGTTGGAATGGGTCTAGAATAACTCAGATCCTGTGTAAAGGCTTTTACTGGATGTACCTAAAATCAGGTAAAGTAAATCGGTTAAATACAAACTGCTGATTTTTGGATGCATATATTGAATATGTTTACTTGATATGGTCTATAGTTAAAACTACATACATATAACATGTTTATGAATAACGATTAATTCCAGAGTGTAGATATAGGATGTACTGTACCACATACTACCTCTTCCAGAAAGGTTTGAAAAAGGTAACTCAGTAGAAATAATGAGATGATAAGTGAGAGAGTAAACAATACACTGCAGTGAAAATAAATATGTCGATTAAAAATAATAGCTTTATTAGTGTTCTGGAATTGACTCAAAACCAAGTGAAAAGATCCTACCAAATCAGTAAATATAAGTTGTGTTATGCATATGGATTCAACATGCATCCATTGTTTTTTTACAAACATGGGATAATAGGTACATCGATATATGAATGGAAATAAATATATTTGCAGCTTGTATGCGCAATATATGTCAGCAATACTTACTGCCTAAGCTATTTTTAATATGTTAAAGTGAGAACGTACAGAAAAGCTGAAATAAGATTATTTTATAAAGATTTAATGGACAGTCAAGTTGAGATGCAAATAAGGAATATTCAGTTGCACAACCGGTGTCTGAGTTAAATGGGGCGCTACGAAGTGCGTATAATTTTATATGCAAATTGGATTGGAATATTATAACTTGATGAAGTTAAAATATACAGGAATGTAGGTAATGTAGAGGTTAAAACCCCGGTTGTAGGATGAAAAAGCTTGCGATTAGTGGGACAGTAAAAAGCAGGAATAGAACAGTAAGAAAAAAAGCAAATATAAGTAGCGTACATGCTCACTTCTGCCAATCACATTCTGTACAAAGAACAATAACATGATGTTTCTGTTACCAGAATCAACATGTTACCATAAGATGTAATTAAGAGGTGAAAAGTATAATTTGACCCACACATGTTTGCAATTGATCATGAGCAGAAACAGTAATTACAAAAATTGTGTATTAACACGCATTAACTTCATTTGTTAGCACAGTGGAATACGATAATGTTTTACTTTATTTCAGTCGATACGTGTAGACAACGAGTAAAATAAAATTATAGTACAGTTGAAAATACCAAGTGAAAAAAATAAAATAAAGCAAAATCATATTTTTTTTTATACTTTTTTAAATCGGTCGAAGAGAAACAATAGACAGCAATTCTAAAATCTACCGTAAAAGATGTTCTAGAAATAGTGGGTGTTCTCAAATAGGCATTTTCAGCAGAATTCAGTACAAATGTAATACAGGATGTGTGACAGCCCACCCCGCACCAGCCGGCATTTCCTCCGAAAGTGCGTTGTACACATGCCCGACTAGCACGGAACGGTCGCCAAAGAAAGGAAAGAAGAGAATGAACTAATCAAGAACCTGTAGAATGTCTCACAGCGCATGGAACAAAATATAATAATAATATACTTGACATAAAACAGGTGAGACAGTGCATAAGCTAATAACTAAAACCAACATCAACATCAGAGCAGCGGAAATCCAAATACAACTTATTACAACTTTCCAAATTACTGTCTCTAAACAAAAGAAGGAAAGGTACACCACTAATGCCCAAAGTAGTGACCGCAGCAACACAGGGAGAATATATATATATATATATATATATATATATATATATATATCATACGTGGAAGCCTCCTGCTCGTCTCCGGATCAGCTACTCGTGCTTACCCAGTTAACATGTCTCTAGTCTGCTCATGAGAGCACCCAGAGTAATAAGAAGAGACATAAAACTCTGGGTCAGACAAAAAGTCTGGTATGAGCGATAAGCAGCTAAACAGAACAATAACAGGTATACTGAACCGTACCTGAACCTGGACCTGCAACCAAAGAGTTAGCACTACATACCGTACAATACTCTAAGGTGCCATTAACAAATGGTGTAATGATAACGGGGGTGGGGGTGTGCATGTCATAATGATGGCAACAAATCAAGTATAGCAACCATCCTCACATCTCTCACTCAGTGCGTAAAGCATACGATGTCCACCACTGTCAATCACTAGACCCATCGAAGTAGTGACGGAGTTCGACTTGTACAACTACTGCTACTACCAAGCTTACCACATGGAGTCATGACCAAACCTTTTCAAATGACCCCACTTCATTGGTCTATAGCTCCTTAGTCGTACCTAGGCCACTGTGGCCCTGAATCTGTTCACGTACCCCATAATACATAGTGATCTAAAGTTACAGACATCGACAACCCCTTAGCACACGTCCCGCAGCAAAGCCCAACTCATGAAGCTCACTCATTGGTTCCCAACTGGATCCTGAGTCAAAGCTCCTCATTTGGACTTCCTTTGCATCTCAGGTTTTGGTCGAATTGGAGTTGGTCTTCAGAAAAGTCGTCGCGTAGTAGTAATAGCACATGTCCGGTTTGGTTCGGATATGCATAGTGCTCCAGTCCTCATCGGTTCGGTTCAATCCAATGCTTCCTAGTATGCTCCTGGGTGCAGTTCGGTTCGGTGTTCCACTTCTAGCTCAGTTCGGTTTGGATGTCCTCTGCCTGGTTCGGTGGTTGCTCCCTCCTAGATGTCCCGATCCGATCCGGTGTTCCGCTCCAGCTCCCCGATCCGATCCCCTATTGGTCTCCCCGGTCTGATCCCCTGTTGGTCACTCTGATCCGATCCCCTGTTGGTCTCTCCGATCCGATCCCCTGCTCAACTCCAATTCTAAGAAAATGGCCTTCCTTCTCGACAAGTCTCCTTCAGTGCAAAGTTCCGATCCGATTCGGTTTCTTTGCCCAGTCCACCATCCGATCCAAGTCACCTATCCCGATCCAATCCGAAACCCTGCACATTTTCCTACAACTTTTCCAGCGACTGTTTTACGCCATACGATGGCGTTTTCGACCACTCTAACTCTTCTAATCAATCACAAAGCATATCATACAGTCATAGCAACATAGCAAACTAACCATAAACACCAAAACAATGAATTAACATGTCAAAACGGATCAAATATACCCAAAAACCCATATTTTCCATTAAGCATGTTTAGGCAAAGCTGATGATATGATTAACAAAACTTAACCAAATCAAACCAAATTTCTAACAGAGGTATAAAACAATATTTTTGAATTTATAAATATTTTTCCAGAATTTATTAATGTATAAATTCACTAATCTTCACTAATTACCCTTAATTAACCGTAATTAGTGCAAAACTATGCAAATCACTCACCTTAGCCACAAATAAAACCCCAAAACTGAAATGATTCTCTGTTTGGCGCTGTTCCCAATGCAACTCAGCAGCTCTAACCTTGCTTTGGTGCTTTCTCTCCTTAATTTGATGTAGTTTAAGCCAAAACTTGATTAAGAAGTGATTAGGGGTGTTTTTAGATGATGGAGGCCATTGTTAGGTTGAAGAGAGGGTTTGTGGCGGCTAGAAAATGAGTGAAAAACCGGAATCCTAACCCTAGCAGCCCTCAAATACCTCAAATCCCGAAATCCCCCATTGGGCCTAGCTTTTAATCATCCGGTTAAGCCCAATTAAGCTGTTTTTCACTATCTGAAACTCGTTTCAGCCATATCTCCCAAACGGTGAGTCCGTTTGGCTAATGTGACCACTCTACGGAATTGTAAACCATCACCCGAAGCCAATGGAAGTGGTTTTAGGTCAAAATTCCTTTCCATTCAAAAGTTATGGCCAAAACAGTATCAGCTAGGGGCAAAGCGGTCATTTAAAAATCGAAAAAAATCATGAACATGGGAAATGACCCCAATAGTCGTCTCCCGAAGTTACATGACCATACGACTTCTTATGTGAAAGAAATAAATATCCTACGATCCTTCAATGCGTAGAATGCAGGTCGTTACACTCTCCCCCCTTAGGAAATTTCGTCCCCGAAATTCCTTAACCCAAAACATACAAAGGATCCCGCATGCCTACCAGTCATATACAACAATCAATCATGAAAAACAAACAAAACAATCCTATCCTAGCAGGCAGAAAGACTAAATCGAAAGTGAAATCTTACCAGGCGAAGAGTTCTGGATACGTCTTCCTAATGCTCTCCTCTGTCTCCCAAGTACAGTCATTCTCATTCTCGCCCCACTGGACTTTGACTAGATTCACTGCTTTCCTTCGAAGTTGCTTCGTATCGTTCCCAACAATACGCATAGGCTTGCGGTTCCCAACCGCGTCGGGTTCAACTTCGATATCATCCAATTGATCAGGTGAAATAGTCACATCTGGGTCGTGCACGAACTTCCTTAACTAGGAAGCATGAAATACGTTGTGAACTCCTGCCATCTTCTCTGGTAATTCAACTTTGTATGCCAAATCCCCAATTTGCTCAAGAACTGGGAATGGACCAACAAATCTTGGTGCTAACTTGCCTTTCCTGCCAAATCGTATCACGCTCTTCAACGAAGATATCTTGACAAACACCAAGTCGCCAATGGAGAACTTTAATTCTCTTCTTCTCTTATCAGCATAACTCTTCTGCCTATCTTGGGCAACCTTCATTCTCTGTTGGATAACTTTAATCTTAGCTGAAGTTTCTCTTATCACATCTGGTCCAAGCACAAACTTCTCACCGGTTTCTAACCAACATGACAGTGAGTTGCAAGGTCTTGCGTACAAAGCTTCAAATGGAGCCATGCCAATACTGGATTGGTAACTATTATTATATGCAAACTCTACTAGATGCAAATGGTCATCCCATGATCCACCAAAATCCAATACACAGGCCCTCAAGAGGTCTTCTAATATACGATTCACCCTCTCTGTCTGTCCGTCCGTTTGAGGATGATACGCGGTACTGAGATGTAATTCTGATCCTAATGCCTCTTGTAAGCTCTTCCAAAATCCGCTAGTGAACAACGGATCTCGGTCACTTACAATGCCTTTGGGTATTCCAGGAAATCTCACTACCCACTTTACATATAGTTCAGCTAGCTTAGCTGCCGTCCTGTTTGACTTGACGGGTATAAACCTTGCACTCTTAGTCAATCGGTCCACAATCACCCAAATGCTATCATGGCCCGATCTCGTCCTTGGTAACCCATCAATAAAATCCATTGACACTTGTTCCCATTTCCATTCTGGAATTTCTAATGGTTGCAACAAACCACTAGGCTTCTTTTGCTCATCTTTAACTAGCTGGCAATTCATGCATTTAGATATAAACTTCCCAATGTCTCTTTTCATCCCTGCCCAGTAGTAGGTCTGCTTCATGTCTCGATACATCTTGTTACCACCGGGGTGTTTATTCAGTTTTGAGTGATGACATTCTCTAAGCACTTCATCTCTTAATCCATTGACATTGGGTACAACAAGCCTTCCATTCTTTCTAAGCCATCCATCTCGATCAAGCCCATACTTGTTCATCTCCTCATTGATACCCATCCCTAACTTGGAGATGATTTCCAATAGGTTAGGATCGTCTCTCTGACTAGAGCCAATCCTCTCAATCAAAGTGGGTCTGATCGTCAAACTTGCTAACATTTATGGATCCAATTCGCACTTTGGTCAGAAATCATACCCGGCGATGTACTCCAGTTGCTTCCATTTAAGAAACATAGCCCCTAAACTGGCATGTCTCCTACTTAATGCATCAACTACCGCATTCCCCTTTCCGGGTGTATGTGCGATATCGAAATCATAGGAAGCCAAGAACTTTAACCATCTTTGCTATCGGAGATTTAGATCCTTCTGAGAGAAGAGATACTTTAGCGATTTATGATCGGTAAACAACTCGAATCCTTCTCCCAAGAGATAATGTCTCCACATCTTCAATGCAAACACGATCGCTGCCAATTCCAAATCATGGGTAGGGTATCTTTTCTCATGTGGTTTCAGTTGCCGACTTGCATAAGCTACAACCCTACCTCCTTGCATCAGTATAGTACCTAGCCCTGTGCCACATGCATCCGTATATACTGTCATCTCTTCATTCCCCTTAGGAATGACTAACACTGGTGCACATGTCAACTTTTCCTTTAGACTCTTGAATGCATTCTCACACTTTTCGTCCCAGACGAAAGCTTGATTCTTCTTAGTCAACTGAGTCAACGGTGCTGCTATCTTTGAAAAGTCTTGGATAAACTTACGATAATATCCAGCTAATCCCAAGAAACTTCTTATGTCCATTGCATTCTTGGGTGTAGGCCAATCTTGTACCGTAGCCACCTTCGCAGGGTCCACGGCAATACCATTCTCTGAAACAACATGGCCCAAGAATCTCACTTCCCTCCTCCAGAAGTGACACTAAGAAAATTTTGCTTTCAACTAGTGTTTTCTCAACACCTCCATCACTATCCTCAAATGTTCCTTGTGTTCTTCCTCTGTCCTCGAGTAGACCAAAATATCATCCACGAACACAAGGAAAAACTTATTCAACTGATCTCTGAATACCCTATTCGTAAGATCCACAAAATATGCTGGGGCATTGGTCAGCCCGAATGGCATGACCAACCACTCATAAAATCCAGACGGCGTCCGAAAGGCCGTTTTAGCTATACACTCAGCTTCCACTCTAAGCTGATGAAAACTTGTCACGAGATCCAATTTGGAGAATACTCTCGCACCACTCAACTGATCAAACAAATCATCTATCCGCGGTAGAGGATACTTATTCTTCCTCGTCACTTTATTCAACTCGCGGTAGTCTACACACAAACGAAGGGAACCGTCCGCCTTGGTAGAAAAAACAACTGGTGCTCCCCATTCAGAAACACTCCTTCTGGTATCCCTTCTTCAAAAGATCGTTGACTTGCACCCCGAGCTCTCGCTGTTCCCTTGGTGCCATACGACGAAGTGGCGTCACTATAAGTCTGGCATCTTTCACTAAATCAATACGAAACTCAATCTCTCGATGTGGTGGAAGCCCGGTCACTTCTTCGAAGACGTTCGGATACTGGCCAACCACGGGCAAACCTGACAACTCACTATGCGAAATGTCGAGGGAATTTAGAAAACTAGCCATTACCCCATCACCGGGTAGACCACCAAACACTATCCTCCGCCCATCATCCGCTGTAGCTGTCACCAAAAAGCCCTCACAGTCTACCACCACCCCGTATCTTTGGAGCCAATCGACTCGCAAAATAATGCCAAACCCAGTAAAGCCCAAAACAAAGCAATCACAATCAAACATGCATCCATGACTCGATAAGACCACATTACGACAAATCATGCTAAGGCTAGTCGAACCACCAATCGGGTTCGTCACTACTAAAGGTCTATCGACAATTTCGGGCTCCAATCCGAACCTATCTACCAGGTCACTAGATATGAAAGAATTGGAAGCTCCGGTATCAAACAAAACTCTAACAGGAACATCATAAACGGAAAGCATACCTTGAATGACGACATTCTTTCCCTTCTCCGCCGCAGTTGGGGCATTCGACGAAGAAGGAACAGCATTAAGGGCATATGCTTTCACTATCTTCTTTTCTTTAGGGGGTTGCGGACACTTGTCCTTGTGATGTCCCACTTGGCCACAGTTGGAGCACTTCCTATCCGCTGGCTTGGCCCGACAATTACTAGCATAATGGCCCTTCTTACCACAGCTGAAGCACTCAACATCTTTCTTATTCTTTTTCTTCTAGCCATCCTTAGTCTGATCCTGCTTTCTCTTATTCTGAGAACCATTCCTGCCTCCACCGCTTGTTTGCGGCTTTGGCTCCTCTGCAGATGCAACCTCAGTCTTCGACTTAGGGTAAAGACTCTCTGACCTCAATGCTTTCCCCACAATCGATTCAAACGTCTCATCGATGTGGTTAATAAGCCTTTCCCATAAGTATCCATCCAAACCAGTTATGAACTTCTCGTTCTTCTTCTCTGTAGTATCAATAAGAGATAACCCATATTTCGACAAAGTGTCGAATTCGACAATGTACTCCGAGACAGCTCTGCCATTCTGCTTGAGCTCCAAAAATTTCTTAAACAACACTGACTTCTGAGCAGCTGGAATGAACTTATCGCTAAACCGAGCCTTAAATTGATCCCAAGTAATTTGATCCTCGGGAGTAGCTGCCTTTATAGCATTCCACCAATTCATTGCCCGTCCTTGCAGCTGACGGGATGCTAGCCTTCTCTTCATCGCATCCTCGATACCCAAGTCTTCGAAGATACGCTCGCAGCTATCCAAACAATCCTGAACATCCGTAGCCGACTCCGTTTCGTGGAACGGCTTCCCACCAAGACTAGTATAATCCTTATTCAACTTGGCGAAATCGTCCCTAGGCGCCTGCACTATTGGACCACCACCATTACCATCACTGGGAGCTACCCTCTGCACATCCCTAAACATCTCCCTCATGAGGTCAGTAAACATCTTCCTCATGTCAGCAGCATTCCCATTATTGGCTCCTCTACCGGTACCCCTTGCGTATCGGCTCATCGCTTAATCTGCACAGAGAAAACGATTAGCCATCTCTATAGTGGTGTCAGTGCAGTGCGACTTCGTCCTTAGCTATACTAACAATATATGTATATAGCTTTGAAAACCAAAATAATCAAAAATACGCTCTCTCATATACATATACTATCTCTCCCTGATAACTTCCCTAGGTTAACTACGCAACCTAGAGCTCTGATACCAAATGTGACAGCCCGACCCGCACCAGCCGACATTTCCTCCGAAAGTACGCTGTACACATGCCCGACTAGCACAGAACGGTCGCCAAAGAAAGGAAAGAAGAGAATGAACTAATCAAGAACCTGTAGAATGTATCACATCGCATGGAACAAAATATAATAATAATATACTTGACATAAAACAGGTGAGACAGTGCATAAGCTGATAACTAAAACCAACATCAACATCAAAGCAACGGAAATCCAAATACAACTTATTACAACTTTCCAAATTACTGTCTCTAAACAAAAGAAGGAAAGGTACACCACTAATGCCCAAAGTAGTGACCGCAGCAACATAGGGAGAATATCTATATATATATCATACGTGGAAGCCTCCTGCTCGTCTCCGGATTAGCTACTCGTGCATACCCAGCTAACATGTCTCTAGTATGCTCATGAGAGCACCCAGAGTAATAAGAAGAGACATAAAACTCTGGGTCAGACAAAAAGTCTGGTATGAGCGATAAGCAGCTAAACAGAACAATAATAGGTATACTAAACTATACCTGAACCTGGACCTGCAACCAAAGAGTTAGCACTACATACCGTACAATACTCTAAGGTGCCATTAACAAATGGTGTAAAGATAACGGGGGTGGGGGTGTGCATGTCATAATGATGGCAAAAAATCAAGCATAGCAACCATCCTCACATCTCTCACTTAGTGTGTAAAGCATACGATGTCCACCACTGTCAATCACTAGACCCATCGAAGTAGTGACGGAGTTCGACTTGTACAACAACTACTACTACCAAGCTTACCACATGGAGTCATGACCAAACCTTTTCAAATGACCCCACTTCATTGGTCTATAGCTCCTTAGTCGTACCTAGGCCACTGTGGCCCTGAATCCGTTCACGTACCCCATAATACATAGTGATCTAAAGTTACAGACATCGACAACCCCTTAGCATACGTCCCGCAGCAAAGCCCAACTCATGAAGCTCACTCATTGGTTCCCAACTGGATCCTGAGTCAAAGCTCCTCATTTGGACTTCCTTTGCATCTCAGGTTTTGGTCGAATTGGAGTTGGTCTTCAGAAAAGTCGTCGCGTAGTAGTAATAGCACATGTCCGGTTCGGTTCGGATATGCATAGTGCTCCAGTCCTCATCGGTTCGGTTCGATCCAATGCTTCCTAGTATGCTCCTGGGTGCAGTTCGGTTCGGTGTTCCACTTCTAGCTCAGTTCGGTTTGGATGTCCTCTGCCTGGTTCGGTGGTTGCTCCCTCCTAGATGTCCCGATCTGATCCGGTGTTCCGCTCCAGCTCCAGCTCCCCGATCCAATCCCCTATTGGTCCCCCCGGTCCGATCCCCTGTTGGTCTCTCCGATCCGATCCCCTGTTGGTCTCTCCGATCCGATCCCCTGCTCAACTCCAACTCTAAGCAAATGGCCTTCCTTCTCGCCAAGTCTCCTTCAGTGCAAAGTTCCGATCCGGTCCGGTTCTCTGCCCAGTCCACCGTCCGATCCGAGCCACCTATCCCGATCTGATCCGAAACCCAGCACATTTTCCTGCAACTTTTCCACCGACTGTTTTACGCCATACAACGGCGTTTTCGACCACTCTAACTCTTTTAATCAATCACAAAACATATCATACAATCATAGCAACATAGCAAACTAACCACAAACACCAAAATAATGAATTAACATGTCAAAACGGATCAAATATACCCCAAAACCCATATTTTCCCTTAAGCATGTTTAGGCAAAGCTGATGATATGATTAACAAAACTTAACCAAATCAAACCAAATTTCTAACAGAGGTATAAAACAATATTTTTGAATTTATAAATATTTTTCCAGAATTTATTAATGTATAAATTCGCTAATCTTCACTAATTAACTGTAATTAGTGCAAAACTATGCAAATCACTCACCTTAGCCACAAATAAAACCCCAAAACTGAAATGATTCTCTGTTTGGCGTTGTTCCCAATGCAACTCAGCAGCTCTAACCTTGCTTTGGTGCTTTCTCTCCTTAATTTGATGTAGTTTAAGCCAAAACTTGATTAAGAAGTGATTAGGGGTGTTTTTAGATGATGGAGGCCATTGTTAGGTTGAAGAGAGGGTTTGTGGCGGCTGGAAAATGAGTGAAAAACCGAAATCCTAACCCTAGCAGCCCTCAAATATTTCTAATCCCGAAATCCCCCATTGGGCCTAGCTGTTAATCACCCGGTTAAGCCCAATTAAGCTGTTTTTCACTATCTGAAACTTGTTTCAGTCATATCTCCCAAACGGTGAGTCCGTTTGGCTAATCTGACCACTCTACGGAATTGTAAACCATCATCCGGAGCCAATGGAAGTGGTCTTAGGTCAAAATTCCTTTCCATTCAAAAGTTATGGCCAAAACAGTATCAGCTAGGGGCAAAACGGTCATTTAAAAATCGACAAAATCATGAACATGGGAAATGACCCCAATAGTCGTCTCCCGAAGTTACATGACCATACCACTTCTTATGTGAAAGAAATAAATATCCTACGATCCTTCGATGCGTAGAATGCGGGTCGTTACAGGATGGAAGACAGTTTATGCAAAATGAATCCGGACAGCTGAAAGTTGCAACACAGTTGCATCACCTTCTTATCCTAACTTAAGCTTGTGCATCTCAGATGACTAATTCAATATTTAAGCATGTGCACTTGTATTTGTAATCAGCAATATCTGTCGTGGCATGGTAGTGTATTATACAGATACCTTAATTTGAATGACGAACAAATCACCTTTCTATGTAATCCAGAATAACTTCGACCATGCATAGGTAACAATGTAGCCAATACCCAAATAGAGCATCAAAGAAAATGATAGGCTTAAGCATAAGGAAAAAAGAAACCATACATAATGAAATATGATATATCTTGTACTAAAAAAATTATAATAACCCAGCTATGCTAAGGGAAAACATCACTCAAAAGTTGTAAAGATATCCAATAGGCAGCATATACATTAAAATTGTAAATTTGTTAAATATTGTTACATCATTTGTAAGGAAAAAATGAAAACTATGACTATAGCAGATGAATAAAATAGCCAGTTTGTTAATTATATTTGTATGTGATTTGCTGATGAAGACAAAAAAACTAAGTTATTCTTCCAAAAAAAATGATCAGAACCACAAATAGTATATGGCTAATTATAAACTATTTCAAACAATTATCAATATGATATTATAACCTCTCCAACTCACTCTATGTGTCCATGCATGGTTATGAAAATCTCTTTGAAGAACATGTAAAAGGCAGCTAGCTAAATCAAATGAGCCTATGTAGATATTATTAACAAATCATCCCATTTGAATGAACTATTTATTAATTGTTCTTTCTCCACTGGCTGGGATGCTTCAGGGAAAAGGGATAAGCATAAACAGTGAGTAAGAATAATATGATAAAATAATGTAGATGGTGTCTTAAGAAATTGGATAAATTAAAAGAAAAGAAAAAGGGTCATCTTTTAAACTGAAAACATACCCTGTTGTAAACTGATTATTTCAATTTTTAATTCAAATATTCCAGGGTTTATTTTTTTTTGTTGAAATTGGATTTGTAAGAAGAGCAATACCTTGAAGGCACTTATATAAAGTCTAGTAAGGTTCATGTTTTAGTTCTTTAGCATCATTGAATCTCCAAATCTACATAACATTTCAAAATTTTAACTGATCTATTATGCTCTGACACTCATCGTTTGGATATTATGTGACAATTTCATGTCATAGTTTAGCAGTGCCGAATGTAGGACAGTTAACAAATGTGGTAATATCATGAAAATTGCTCTGTCTATCGTAATAAATGTCTCATGTGCTGTAATGCATAAGAAATGTTGGTATGGTATCCACTTATTAATGGTAAAACCCAATAGAGTGTCCAGTCTAGCATAATCACCCTCTATAATTAACCAAGCACATCGAAGCAACTCTTGCTTCATATATGCTTATTTGGAGTAACTTTTATTCAAAGTCACCATATCTAATTATGTAGTGCATAAAACAAAAGGACATAATTAAAAAAAACATTTAATTCAAATCATGTCATGGAGCTGCAGTTTTTGTTGTATTGAAATACTATAGTTTAAATCAAATAATTGTTGCATACATTTTATGTCACCAACCATGAAGAATGTATCCCATATATAAACCTAAATAGCAATAAAATTAATTTTAATTGAACCAAAGATTGTAAATAAGATAAGTCATAATTTTATAGCCAAACTCGAATTTTGAAACATTGAGTTATAATATTAAGACTAAAAACAATATATTTTTCGTAAGAGGGAGTAATTTTCCCATACCAAAAGTCAACAAAATTTTCATATATAACTCCACATATGGAATAGTTACTTTAATGTTGTAGTATTTTAATATGGAGCAGTATTATAACTCCACATATGGAATATTTTCATATCATGACTCCACAATTAAATCAGATATTATTTTAATGTTATAGTATTTAAATAATAGATTAAGAATAGTTACGAATTTACGAATCCATACATGGAATTGCTTTCACGTGCTAATAGCCGTAATACAAAAAAAGGTCAGACGAACTTAATTTACCGAACTTATAACCAAGCTGTATTCAGTATATATTCGACGATTTCAACATATAAAACTATAAGTGGCAAAGTAATTATAGTATTGTTCTGTTTCGAAGTATCTAGTATGAATAAAGTATTAGACGCCGATAAAGCCAGCTAACATATAATAAACTTAAAAGGTAACTTGTACAATTTAGAAAGCAAAATCCAACCGAATATGAGAAGCCCAATGGTGACAGTATGGCTGACATTTATAAATAACAGAGGCATTGCGTTTTTATGATTAGCAGCACAGATTATAGCAAATTTATGATATGATGTTTTGCTTATTTCATTAACAGGTCAATAACCATTAAAACAGAGACAAAAACAAAGCGAGACTGTGAACATGAACTTATTATGAATAGAAATGTTTCTAAACTAATCCCGTGTTAAAAAGTAAATTGAAATAGAAAAGTAAGTCATTAGGTTTAAATATTACGTTGATACCTTAAATCGAAGTTATTGATCCATATTCGCTCCCAATGATATCAACGAATCCAAATATGAAACATGGGTCTTGTCCAAAATCATAAGGAGTTGGAGTAGTTGTGAAGTTTTGGATGGAAAATCTAGGAGATAGAAACGAAAAAATTCATTTACATTTTGTGCGATAAGGCTAATATCGATCATATGGGGGATATGAACAATGAATCAGGCCATTATCTGAATTTGATACCTTAAATCCAAGTTATCCATCTGTAGTATCGCTCGTAAAGATATCAACGAATCAAAATCTGAGACATTGGTCTTCTCCAAATCAGAGGATTTGTAGTAGTTCAGAAGATTTGACTGGAAAATCAGTGAAATAGAGACGAAAATATTAACTGCCGTTTTGCTGGGAATACGAACATTCAATCTGACCATTATCTTCAATTTTCAGAAATCATAATCGAATTGGAAGTAGAAGAGGAAGTATCGATAAGAATTAGGAAAGATGATAACTGTTTCCTCGAGAGAAAAAATGTAAATGAATGGAAGAGAGAGTTCGAGGACACGTGTAAGCCTAACAATGATGTGGATTTTGCTTTGCAGTATAAATAATAGATTTCATATTGATATGAAATTGGTGTCATTTATGTTACTAACATTCGTGGATGCAGGGAAACAAGTAGGAGGTATCCAACTGAATTCCTCAACAATGTATTTTGTTGTTTTTCATATATTTTGCATTATATGATGTGACAAATAATCAATGGTTGATTATTGTGTGTTTGGTGTAGCGACCGACATTTTTAGTATATTTTATTTAATTATTTAATTTAAATTTTGATTTTTTTTTAAAACTCAAATGTTCGTTTGAATTTATTGAATAACTATTTTGATTTGTTATATGAAACTAAAGTTTATTTTGGTTTTATATAGCGAATGAATTATTTTGATATGAATATAATTTCATGATACGAATTAGTATTTTCCATCTTATTTATTTAAATTTTCGTATTTATTCATAAGATTTTATTTTAAACATTTGTCTCTTAATTTATTTACTAATATTATATAATTTATTTTTGACATTTATAAAACTTTATATTTGATTCTATTTCGAATTATTTCACTCGATCAGTCGGTTATATTGATCGTTGTTCTCATAAACATCGTTCAAATTATAGTTGTCGTATTTGTTTCTTGAGATATTTCAAATCGATTTATTAACTCAGTTTTATTCGTTCATCGCTTCTTATTTAAAATTAAATCTCGTATTATATCGTTTGCTTTTATATGTTTAAAACCGTTCATTTTAATTTATTTTTATTGACAGACTGTTCGTTGAAATTTGTAAACCGTTCCTTCCTTGTTCTATTTAACTGCGTCCATTTGTTTCCATTCAAAGTTTATAACTGTTTAATGTAAGAAAATCCACTTTTTAAAATTTTCAAAGCGTTGCACTCATTCACACTGCTATATCCAAAGCCTTTAGCTACAATCCCGGTGCCACATTCTCGAATTGCCAAACGATACTTCCACCATTAAAACCTTTGTTTCAAATGACGTTTTCTTTATATATAAAAAACATAGAAAAATGCAACAGTTTTGAACTATTCCTCGGCAGAATTTCTATTTCTATTCCTCATCTTCCAAAGAAAGCTCGCAACAGTTCCCACCGAAAAACAAGATTCTCTCTTCCCTTTTTAGTCCAACGCTAGCTGTTCCCTCACACCATGGCTCCACCTCCGACGAACATCCGACCCTTCCATCAGCCCATGAAGCTAGTTCCGACCACGCCGAACAAACTCTCTCCCTGAACCCATTCTCAACTTGCCAGACCGAGCTCCGCCATCCAAGCCTGCGCCGAACAGCCTTCTTCCTCCCTTCCTGCACGCCACCGCACCAAGCCTCCCTCCCTGACCTCGCGAGTCCCTTAAGCCGCTGACTTGAATCCTTAGCCACCCCTCTTCCCTGTTAGTATCACTTTAAGCCACCTAGCCCGCGACTCCCCAAGCTCTTGCGTGCCTTCCTGAACCTGCTCAGCCGTCCTCATCCTCCTCCAAGCCTTCTAATCTTCCCATTTTCCCTAACCAAGATGTCATCTCCTTGATGGGTGCATGAATTTGTGTGAGTATGCGTGTGTGGAATCGTCCTCGTGTGCGTGTAGTTCTGTGTGTTCCTGTGTGTGAGTTTGTGTCCATGTGCATGTTTGTGTGTGTTGGCGTGTGACTGTGTGTGTTAAGTGTGTTCATGTGTGAGTTGTATATGTGCATGGTCTGTTATGGGTACGTGTGTGAGATATGTCTGTATGTATTTGTCGGTGAGTATATATATATATGGTGTGATGAGTTGTGTTGGGTGTGTATTGTAGTGTGTATTTTATTTTTATGTGTAATATATTTTTGATTGTGTGTAGATATATGTAGAAATATTTATTTAATATTTTAGAAAGGAATTTGCTATGTTTATTTCGAGTTGAGTTTGTGTTGAGTTCCGAAACCCATCCTGAAACCCAGATAGCTATCCCAATCCGTTGAGGAATTTCCTAGTCTCCTCATAAATAATAAATTATTGAGTGGCGTCAAGTTGAATCCATTCGGAATCGTGCCGAAAAGTCTTCGCTTCATTCAATGTCAAATCGTCAATCGTCGTCTCCATTTCTGTGCCATAGAAGGTGAGTTTATCTTACACCTGGCTTACATTTTCATGTACGCACATTTCATATGTGACACGATATACTCATATGACATGTAGTTGCACTGATGATATATATACTGTGATTTATGCTATGTGATTGTTGATACCCTAGTTTTAGGAAAAATCATTAAGGGTTGAAATGATACATACCCGAACGGACATTAGAATATGGAAATATCATTGTAGATTGAAATGATAGACCTAAACGATTTTTACTGAATTTGGAATCACGGGTTGAAATGATAGACCCGTAGAAATTTTATAAATTGTGGATTGGAATGATAAATATCCGTATCACTTGACCATAGGGTGGAAAACTATATATAGACACCATTGGTCATGTTTTCGAAGTACTATGATTTGTAAATTTGATTTTTTTTAAATAGTAATTTAGTATTTTATTTATTTTGTATTTATATTTATTTTTAAACTTAAATTTTATAAATTTTGAATTATATGTTGTAAAATGATTTTATGAGTAAATATTGATTTAAATGTTTATTTAAGATTTTTACTTATAATTTTATTTATTTTTAAACCATATAATTTATCCCTATAAGTATTTTAATTTTATTATAGTAAATATTTTCTTTAAATCTATTTTTATATTATTTTAAACTTATATATGTTTATAATCTATTTCTAATTAATTTTATAATTTTATAAATTTACATATATATCTTCAAAATTAATTTTCTTACATATATATTTTATAAACTTTAATAATAAAGTCAAGAATGGATAGGTTAGATTTCACGATTTAAATTCGAGCTTTAAGATGTAAATTTATATAATGATATTGGAATAACGAATGAACTCATATTAAGTTATGAATTCTAATCGATACGAACTTTTAGTAGAGATGAATTGGGTAAAAATAAAATGAATTTGAATTCGTATTGGTTTGAACTTATAAGAGATGAACTTGAATTGTGAAATTGTTTTGAAATTGAATTTCCTAATTAAGGAATAAAATTGATATTTAATCAACTGAATGTGAATTTGAATTGGATTTAAAATATGAACTTATATAGGAAAGAAACTTGTTTGTAAATTAATGTCTAATTTGAATCATATTTGACATGAAATGAATTAAATTCTTTAGCGGCTAAAAATGTGAATTTAAATATATATAAATTTTATATAGAATTGAATTATAAATTGTTTTGTTTTGAATTGGGAAATTTGTTGAATTGATTTATAAGAATAGTTCTAAATCTTATAAATTGTTTGAATTGAATATAAGGCTTCAACTCAAATGTTAAGTAATGAATTTGAATAGTTTGATTTGAGTTAAGATATTATATGATTTGGTTTAAATAGAAACATAAGATTTCGATTTGAATTATATAAACTAGATTTGAACCTAAGTGATCAGATTTTCGAATTGACTTAATTGAATCCATATAAAGGAAAATTAGATTATACGAATTCTTAAATTTATAAATAACGATTTAGAATCGTATGACATGAGTATACCTTGTTTAAATTGAAATGTAAGTTTTGACTTGAATCGTATAGTTTGAACTTGAACTAAACATTGAATTTTTGAATCGACGTATAGCAAATTTTTGAATAGTTTGAAACCTGGAATTTTGAATATAAGTCGAACTAAAATATGCTCAAAGTTAAATAGTATTTGTTTATACTATATTACAAGACCTTTACGATAGGATTTCTAAATCGATTTGATTTAAGCGATTCAAGTGAATGGTTTTAAAATTTTATATATTCGAAGTTAGATATCTAATTTTGATTTCGAAATTCGAATATGGTATTTCGTATAAACTATTTTACAAAGTGATTTGTAAAATAATGAGCACGGTGTGAAAAATGTAAACGTTTGGTTGTTAAAGAGACCGGGATCGTCTATTGTCATACTCTCTACCAATACCGAAAATCACTTTAACAATTGTGTACGCGGTGGAGTTCTAAATGAAGGGGATGATTTGGCGAACGACTCCTTTTTTATTTCATTTCATATTAATTATGAGACCCTGACTACCTTGAGTTAGCTTGATGTGGCTAAAACAGGAGCTACGCACGGACCAAGTGAGGTTATACCTCCTATCAAGCACACTTCTTCGATATTATTATATTACTGTTGAGATTCGATTTGGGCCCTTTTTATTATAAGTGTGTGTATCGAGGTGGGCGGTAGTAGCTACTATGCGTTACCACCAGTCTGGCTCTGCAAACGGTGAATCGACCGTGGCATTCCATGCGTGCCTTATCACATGCCTTATACGAGCCCACTACGATTTTGTTTTGTACTGTTTTATATGGGGTGCCCTCTGATCAACCTCCAGTTTACAGAGGAATTACGGTACTATATATACTACGAGAATATATAAACGGTGTAAGAGTAATCATCGTAATCCTGCTTACACTATTTGGATATTTTTACTTTACTGATAGACACTATTGTACATTGCGTATTATACTATATAGTATTAGTTTGACGGATCCTTAAAGGATGGTGATCCCAAACATCCTTTAAGTTACTGATTGCATTTCATCGAACATTTCATTTGAGTTGATTTACTTCCATGAGAATGTTATTCCTGATCCGAGTTGTTTTATGTTGCATTATTGCTCGGGTCAGATTGAGTATTCCAGTTTCGAGATTCATCTTTGGAGTTTGGAGCTTATATTGGATTTTTGGCTCATCTATATCTACCTGTTGATCAGTTGTTTCTGTCATTCTGTTATTATTCACGCATTAAAATTCCTTGTGTAAATCTTCCGCTGTATTATTTATGTAAACTCTGATGTAAATTTATTTAGTAGCTTCATGAACTACAATTGCATTTTGTATTTTTCCACTGCGAGATATTATACTGCTCAGTATCTATGTCTGTGATCTGTGATTCCGTAATTTATTCTATTTACCCCAGAAGCTAATGACAATATGTTGTTTTGGACATTTCGAGTTGACATGTTTTGTCGATTCGCCACAGTCAAAATGGCAGGTCGTTACAAGTGGTATTAGAGCTTTGTTTTATCAAAGCTTTAGCCTATAGGGTAAAAGCTCATTAGAGATAGGGTAGTGATACCCTAGAATGAGTGGAATCAGTCGCAGAATCCTTCTTGAGAGAGAGCGTATTTTTTTAAAGTGTAAATGGTTTTAAATTGTTTTTAAACAAATATTTTCGGATATAATTTTTTTTAGTATTCATATATTCTTTTGAACTCCGCCCGTGTAGTTATCTATGCAGCCTATCCTAAGCCAGGGTAAAGGAGGAGGGTTGCATAGGCTTGGCGAGCCAACGTAAAAACTTAGCCTCTCTTATGGATATTGAACCTTATGATATTTCGTTGGGGCGTAACCCTCTTAGCGACGCGCTATATCGAGGCTCGGATATGGTGTTAAATATGCAAGGGCTGGGCCGCCATTCTCTTAGTGGCATGCTACACCGATGCCCCGGTGTAGTGATAAGTGAGCAAGGATCCTCGCATTTTTCTCGGTGGATGCGAGGGGTAAGGAAGCTAGTCGACGATAGTAGGGTTCGGTTAGGTAGTTGGAATGTAGGGTCCTAAAAAGAAAAATTAAGAGATGTAATAACCCGGAAAATCTGAACCAGTTTAAAATTTTTATTTTGGCAATTTTAATGAATTTTGAATATTTAAAATAGGTTATTTTAAATAATATCGACGAGAAATTTATTTGGAATATATTTTGAATGTATATATTTATATACGTCGTCGTTAGAATATAAATATTTATATATAATTATAAATAGAAATGAAAACGGCGCGGTAGTTCGATAATTCGATTTCAAACTTCAATTGAATGTACCGGGTGCAAAACAATCCGGATTTTAGTGAAACCAAAAACAATGGGATCTATTTGATAATATCTTTCCAACGAATCCGACAAATCAAAATTTCATAGCGGGGATCAAAGGATATGTCCAGTTGAAAATTCTAAATAGTAGCTATGGAATTCAGGCCCTTAAAAATGGGAATTTTGCAAACGACCTCGGATTTCGACGAAACCACTTTTGTTGGGTCCGTGATGTCAAGTTATTGCTAGATTCCAAATTTCATAATTTTTTGAATCAATATGTGAGCGTGGCAAAGGAAAACGCGTTTGACCAGTTTCAGTTGATTTTAATCGACTGGAAAATGGCCATTTTTCCAACGGTCTCAGAATTCGACGAAATTAGTTTTGTTAGGACCGTATCGTCAATACGAAGCTAGAAAATATTTTTCCGCAATTTATAGAGTTAGTATGTGGCCTCGGTAAATTGAAATGCGCGTTCAAATTCAATATATAGAAGTATATGTTGATTTTGACGAAAACTGATTGTAACAGCCAAAACAGCTTACGGTACATATCCCATTGTGTTCGGAATGGGGGTGAAATGCTATGGACGGCAGGCGGTGGGCCTCGTTTCGAGGTCGAAATAAAAAGTCAACATTTTTGGTAAAAAAAAACAATTAAATAATAAAATAAAATAAAAATAAAAGAAAAACCCTCTCCTCCCTTAACCAGCCCCCCCCCCCCCCCCCCGATCTCATTTCAAAACAGAAAAAAAAAAAGAACGCGCCTCCTCCTCGTCGTGGAACCCCGCCTCTCCTCCCCTGGACCACCGCCCTCCACCTGACGTCGCTCCCCCTTCCTCCTCCTCCCATCGCCTCGCCCCGTTCTCCCCTTGAAGACCCTCCAGCCCTATAATCTCCGCGCCGTGAACCCCACGACACCCCCTACCCGAAACTCTAGCGCAACCGCACAATCAACCACTCCCTTCCTGGCGCCCTCCACCTGACGTCGCTCCACCCTGAAGACCACCGACCCCTCTCGCTCCCCTCGTTCTCTCTCTCCCCTACTTCGAATCGCCCCAAATTCCGCTCCACCTTGAAGACCGACGCACTGCAGACCCAGGAGCTCCTCCACCCTCCGGCGAATTGCAGCAGCTCCCCTCCTTATCTGTAAAGGTCGGATCGGTGAGTTTTCCTTTCGATTTTAACTACTTAAAACTTTGATTTTTAGGATAGTAAAGCGGTGATTTTTATACGAAATATCTTTGTAAATAAAGAAGTGATTTTTAACATGTAAAAGGAATGATTTTTACTTGTTTGAATAGCAAATATAGTGGAGATTTTTATTAGAAAAAGATAAGATTTTTAAAAGTGAAAAGACGATATTTTTAAAAGTGAAAAGACGATATTTTTAAAATGCAAAAGATTAGATTTTTAAAATGCAAAAGATTAGATTTTAAAAATAGAAAAGGCGAAATCTTTATATGAAGAATAGCATGATAAAAATAGAATTTTTATCTATATAGTAGTGGTATAAAAATAGAATTTTATCCATATGAGACAATTATAAAAATTCGATTTTTATATATTGAATAGCGAAGTAAAAATTCGATTTTTATATATTGAATAGCGAAGTAAAAATTCAATTTTTATATATTGAATAACAAGTAAAAATTTGATTTTTATATATTGAATAGTATAATAAAAATTCGATTTTTATATATTGAATAACAAAATAAAAATTCGATTTTTATATATTGAATAACAAGATAAAAATTCGATTTTTATATATTGAATAACAAGTAAAAATTCCATTTTTATATATTGAATAGCGAAGTAAAAATTCCATTTTTATATATTGAGTAGCATAGTAAAAATTCGATTTTTACATATGTAGTGGCTACAGTAACGAAGATGACAAAAATGCGATAACGGTGAAGATTTCCTGCATTGGAAGTGCCGTGAAGTTGGATAGCTATCGGTGAGAATTCCTCACTTTTCAATTTCATTTTCTAGTTATATATATATGCTAGGATGCAGACGGTGCTTAGTAGCACCCGACACAATCGTCCACAGACCATGGACTTGTTTGTTTGATTGCAAAAATTAGTTAGATTATTTGATTGAAATTGAGTTGTTTGGTGAAATGGAATGGATTGATTAATGTGTGAATGGCGTGGGCCTTCACTAGACCGGGGATAAGGCTAGGCCTTGTCCCGTTTCTAGTATCGCGCCGTTATACCGCCGAAATTTTCTAAAATAAGTTAGAAAAATAAAAATATCATTTTTATTGTGGAAATGAACTGAATAGAAATTCATGTGTTGAACGAAATATTTTAATAATAAAATTTACATCTTTATCAATATAATATAAAGGTTCATGTGTTGACTGTACTCATCCGTTGAGATTAGTCATGTGTTGAACGAAATATTTTAATAATAAAATTTACATCTTTATCAATATAATATAAAGGTTCATGTGTTGACTGTACTCATCCGTTGAGATTAGTCATGTGTTGAACGAAATATTTTAATAATAAAATTTACATCTTTATCAATATAATATAAAGGTTCATGTGTTGACTGTACTCATCCGTTGAGATTAGTCATGTGTTGAACGAAATATTTTAATAATAAAATTTACATCTTTATCAATATAATATAAAGGTTCATGTGTTGACTGTACTCATCCGTTGAGATTAGTCATGTGTTGAACGAAATATTTTAATAATAAAATTTACATCTTTATCAATATAAAATAAAGGTTCATGTGTTGACTATACTCATCCGTTGAGATTAGTCATGTGTTGAACGAAATATTTGAAATAGAATATTTGAAAATAGAATTATATGAAGCCGTGTTGATTAGACATGCGCCATTTTGACGTGAACGATGTTTATATCGATTTTATTCATTTTAAAATGAATATTGAAAAGTGATTTCGAAATCGCAGATTTCGAAAGGAATTGAATATAAAACGATTTCGAAAGGAATTGAATATAAAACGATTTTGAAATGAATTGAATATAAAACGATTTCGAAATGAATTGAATATAAAATTATTTCGAAAGGAATTGAATATAAAACGATTTCGAAATGAATTGAATATAAAACGATTTCGAAATGAATTGAATATAAAACGATTTCGAAACGAATAGAAAACGATTTCGAAATGAATCGAATAGAAAACCACTTTGAATTGAATATAAAACGAATTCGAATTGAATTGAAAACGAATTGAATTGAATTCAAATTGAATAGAAATGAACTTCAAAACGAATTTATAAGACAAAAATTCAATTTTTATTGAAATGGAAGTTGAGATTGTTTTTGAAACGAATTCAAAACTATTTATAAAATTCGTTTTAAATAGGAATCGACGAAATATATATTATATATATTATATATATAATATAATGGCCTGAATAGAACGCGCCGCGCCGCGGCAGTTCGTGAATTTCGACCATTTATTTCAAACGGACATTACGGGAGATCCGACCGTCGGATTCTCCTAAAACCGGAACCGTTGGGTTCGTATCGAAAAGAGCTTTCTAACGAATATTAGGAATTTGAAATCTAACGGTTGGATTTGGAGTTACGTCCAAATCAAATTTGAAAAAGGTCGCTGTAAGTGCAGTTCGATGGCCATTGTTGGAAATCGATTGTACGGGCCTTAATAAAATTATTAAAAATAGTAATAATTGTGTAAAATCATAAGAAATGATTTGGGAAAATTTGGGATGAAAAACTCCATATTTGAAAAGATAAAAATAGATTTTTATCGAAATGAACTAAATTTAAAAGCCGATTTTTTTTTTTATTTTTAAATAAATAAATTAGATTTAAAAAGGGGTTTTAAATAATCGAAATTCCTAATATATTTGATTTGAATTGAACTAGAATTGATTTGTGGGTTTATCGTGAACTGTGTTTTAAATAACACTAGTTCTTTAACCCGATAAAAAATAGAATGTGATTTGGGTTTGTCGTGAACTGTGTTTTAAATAACACCTAGTTCTTTAACCCAGTAAAAGGTGTTTTAACGAATCTGCAATTAGGTTGAAATGTGAATCTATAATCTAAATTATCAAATTTAGAAATGAGCGAGAATGGAGTATCGCCAGTTTTGCTCCAAAGCGATAGTTAAATCTTTAATTAGATTTGAATGTGAAATGGTAATTAATTTTACCGATAACACCATAGTATTAGATATGGAGTATTACCAGTTTTGCTTCATGGGATGAATAGGTTGGGATTGGGAAATAAAATAAATAATTACTTCGGTGTGGTTCGCTAATCTCGACTAGTTTGGGAAAAACCATAATACGGTTTGAAATGACATCCAAAGGAAGATTAAAAGATAAATTTGAAAGAATTTATCTTGGATAAAATTAATGGGAACCTTTCCCTAAAAATGTGATTTTATGAATAAAAGAATATTCTGAATTGGGATGAGGCGTATGTTGTGTTTGTGTAACATTTGTTTTTAATATACGCGAGTTGTTCGGAAAGTCCGGGTTTATACCCATTCCGAATAACCGATTCGACGATATGTCGAAGATGAAGATGGTGGTCGAAGACCGGAAGTCTTCACATCGTTTGGATAACTTCTGACGATCCTGATTGTGCTGTACACCCAAGAGGATGGAAATAGTTGGTGGTCGTCCAAACGTACTTGGAGATGGATGGATATGCGAGGAAAGTGCCTCCGGTTTCGTTTAGACCCAGAACGGACTTGTAAATGGATTGTGTGTCTGACATTGGATTTTATTCTGTGTTGATTGATTTCTATTAAATATACATCTGTTTGGCGGCGGAGAATTTATTCTTTTGCTTAACGCCCTTCTCTGAGACGTACGAGCTCAGAGGTTGTATATCGATGGACATCAGTCGCATGGCATGAATTGCCAGTGTGGCACACTGAGTTGCATGGATCAAGGCTTTTGTTGAAAAGCAGAGTCTTGTGGTTGATGATCAAAGCACGGCCTACGTGGCAGCTTTGTGTATAACGTAAATTCGCGAGCCTCACACCTCGGTATGAGTCAAAAATGGGATACGGACTGCAGGGAGAGCACGACGTTTCTTTCTAGCTTTGGTGGTGTCAGTGACTTACCAGCCCTGACATTTATATATTTTTCACCTTTATGGTTGTTGGATGAGGCGCCTCGATTATAGGTCTGTAAGGACCGGGAAACGTGTGTTCAGGCATAATTAATCCTCTAACGTAAGTGAGGACCGGCCCTGAAGATCCAAGGATTGCCCAGAGTGTGTAGTCCTGAGATATTTGCTAGAGTGTCTCGAGCGCGGAGAGGAGCTTGCCGCTTGCCTCGACTCATGACGGAAATCCTATTTCCAATACGTGCATTTCGGCTTTATTTGTAGAGCCTAGTATGGCGACATAGTGGGATGGGGCACTTATGCCGTCTATGATTTATACTTATGATTGAAATTGTTTTGACACTATACACTTATTATAGTATCAAATGATTTGTTTTAAACGTACCAAGCATGTTTGGCTATTATAAGGTAAAACCCTATCTTCCGGCTTGCGTTGCATTGTGTGATGGGACCTGGGTCTTATAATAGCTTCATTTTTCGAAAAAGCATTGCGTTGTTTATTGATATGCACTGGTATTCTTAGGAGGAAACCCGTTCCGTGTTATACGGCGTGGTCCCTTGAATTACTCTCTTTTAAAGTAAAGTTTTAAATTACTGTTTTAGTTCTCACACCAGTCACATGACTGACCTGGAGTTTATTGTTTTAACCTAAACTCTGGGTGCCCCTATTTTCTACACGGGCAGCTAGTAGTTTTGGTTTTGTAGATTTATATTCACAGGATCCTGGTTTACAGCTGGAATGGTATCCGGAAAGCTCTGTATCCGTATATCACCTTCAGTTGTGCTTTGTATTATTTTTCCTCTGCTACGTAATTTATTGTAATCTCTGATATTTATCGAATGTAATTCGTTCATTTATACTCTGTATATTCTTGTATCTGATGGAATTGTTGTAATAGCAATGAAATGTTCTTCCGTCTGCGTTCTGTTTTGTCATGTTCTCAACGATCAGGGGTTTCGAACGGTTTAGATCGGTTTAACGACTGATTCGGATCGAGTGAAATTCCCGGCCGTCACATTTGGTATCAGAGCTTTGGTTTACAGAGCTCGAGAACAAGACACATTAGAACCATACGAAAGAATTCATCAGATATTGGATTAGCAATATCCAATTAGAATGACTCGTTAGAGATAGGATCGGTAGTATCCTAGAACGAGTGTGAAGAGTATATTTTCCAAATGAAAACAATTTTGTTTTGAAAATTTTAATCAATTCTACTTATTTGATTATTTATATCGAATATGGACAATCCGATATATAAAGATTTTGCATATACGCGTCATGAACGTATATTCGAAGTTTTAATATATTAGATAGATATGGAATCACGCTCTAGTCGCCCGGAGATGATGTTGATAATGACCATGGCATCATCAATATTTATGTTCGTGTTTCGAAGGTGTGATATCTATATATTTCCATTAGACTGGTGTGAGAACCAAAACTAATATAGCTAGAACACATTGTTGTGAATTGGCATCAAAAACATGATTTTCTGTATATGTATCAAATTTTATGGATTTGAAACTCTAATTCACTAATTGATTGATGTTTGTGTTGTTTGTCTATTTGTTTGATAATTTTTAACCATTATGCCTAATTGCATCAAATATTGAATTGTATTGAAAATTGGTCGCATTTGCTTGCATATACATATACTTACATTGAACAGGTCATAGCAAGGAGGCTAGAGCAGAGAATAAAATTTGTTTGCCCGACAAATAGGTACATGTTTACTATATAATTTCCTGTTTTGTTTGGGTGATGATGATTTTATGAGCCTATTGGCTAGCCGCTTGGCTTTTTCTTTTCTTTTTTTGAGATCTGAAGGCCTGTATGGCAATTTCGGGATTTTCCCGTGGCTCCCGGTGCAGGGGAGGTTATGGAGAAATTTTTCGAAAATTTAGGGTATTAGCCAAATTTTTGAAAATTTAAAAATTCTCAGAAACTGAAAAGTTGGAGAATGGAAGCCAGATCGAACGTAGAGCTGATGTGACACCCCGCCTCCGCTAGGGTCACTCGCAAGGGAATGCACTAGCTTTAGAGGGGCGTTATTGGTAAACATGCACAGAAGTGTCACAAGACAGAACATATAAAATAGCGGAAGTAAAATCGAACTTTCATAAACATTAATAATTAAAGTCTAAAGCCTTTTACATCAGAGTACATCAAAACCTGTCTTGCAATAATAAAGAAGCATAAAAACCTTTTCATAAATTATTCCCCAAAGTAAAGCGGTGAAGCAGCCATAGCCAAGAGAAGACCAAGCTATACATCAAGCTATACATGATGACCTTCAAGCATAAGAGGCCCGAACTAAACAACATCATTTCCTCCCTGGAACCTGGAAGGGGGGGGGGGGAACAGAAGACAAAGAGGCGAAAGAAAACGGGGTCAGTCATAAAGACTGGTAAGTCCTATCTACTCCCAGTATAAAAACTGGTAAAGGTAACATGACATGCATAAACTGAAAGTAAACATAAGGATGACTACAAGATAGATAAACTAAACCAGGGTAACTGGCTGAACTACTGTAGCAAGGTAAACTAAGATATCGTGATAAACTACGGTGTCGTGATAAATCAAGGTATCACATCGTCAGGTTTCTATCAAGTATACTATCCCAAGGTATCTATCCTGTCTAACATCCCCCGGTGTCTATTATGTATATTTTTCCTGGTTCTAACATGTATATTTGCTCTGCACCTCTCGTACTAGTATCCCTACCTGCGTCATGTGTTAACCATGAATGTCCCTTGCCCCATGTCATGAAATGGTCCATGTCAACCTAATATATAGCATATGTAGGTTTTCCCAACTCGTATGTTTCTCTCCATGTGTAAGTTCAGTCCTTTGCCATAGGCCATACGGGCTTTCCCATGTAAACGTTTTATCCTTGAAGTTGTTTTGGACTGCAACCCTTGACCTAGTTGTGTTTCCCTACCATGAACTATCGCGCGTCCACTTAGGATTTATGCCACCTAGGGCCGCTAGGGATTATGCTACCTAATGAACGTTTCCGTGTCTCGGTTTGGGTTTTGGCCACGTAGGACCACTAGGGATTACGCCACCAATCAACCGCGCCCTTGATCCCACGTATGTATCGTGAATCGTTTTCCATGTCTAGATGCACATGTTCCACAATGTGCCATCCGAGTTCCGTGCCAGGGCAAACTAAGAAATATGGAACTCGGTCGGGAGCTTTAAGTCGTCTGCTGATGCAGATACCAAGGTCTGTTTTTGTACCCGTGGCTATGGTCCCACGTGACCCCTCCCTCAACTAGTGAAAGGCAACCCACGAAAAATCATGTATGAGAACCACTCCCCGGCCCCACTATAGCCCACTTTCCTACGGGCCAACCTCACCCATGACTCGATAGCAAGCACATGGTCTGTTGGGGGTTCTCTGCCTTTCCGTACGTACACGATTGACTAAAGATGGTAGGTAGTCGGCGATGTGCTATCCAGGGCAAAAACCAAGAATCGTCGACTCCACGCTAACCCATCCCAGTCTTTAGGTCAGCGCATAGCAACCAAGGCATACTCTTGGTCCTTCTAACGCAGACCTTAACCTCTCATGGGCCTAGTATAATTACCTGGCAGCCCACAGAGGGATCCCAAGAATATCCTCACGTCCCCCGAAGCTTCCACTTCGGCACCCAGTGCGCTGGAGCTTTTATCCAAGTCAGATAACTTGCTCCTCCTCGTATACTAAGCGATGACCTACCGTATCAGGTTACTCATCGCTTTGTGAATTAATCCTATGTCCTTAGCTAAGAATTATTACTTAGTTACCCTTAACTAAGGTTTACCACTTAGCTTCCTTTCCCGTTGTCCTTGATTAACCACGATTCTATACCTAGTTCCTCTAACTAGGGTTTGTCTTATTGGGTTAAGTGTTATCATTCAAGTCCATGCCTTTACCCGCCCACGAATCACGTCAAGATTGGCTAAGTATTTAAGTTCAAGACTTAGCCCTACAAGTTGGTTAAGTGTACCCAGAGGCTCATGACTTAACCCTATCAAGTCAAATCGGTCAAGTACTAGCTTACCTTAATCCTATCGGATTATCTTGCTAGATCGATTAAGCATAGATTATCTTAATCCCATCAAATTATCGAGTCGGATTGGTTAAGTGTAGGTGGGCTTAACCCCATCCTCTAATCGTACTACAATGGTTAAGTATATTCTAAAAAGGTCTTGTGACTTAACCTTATCAGGTCCGCGTATTAGATTGGTTAAGTGTAGGTTACTTAACCCCATCAAATCATCATGTATAATTGGTTAAGTCTAAGTTGCTTAACCCCAATAAATTATCACGTTAAGTTGGTTAAGTATTGGTTACTTAACCTCATTGAATTACCAAGTTTAAGTTGGTTAAGTGTTTAACTTAACCCCATCCAATTACCGTGTTTAGATTAGTTAAGTGTGGATTACTTAACCCCATCTAATTACCGTGTTTAGATTAGTTAAGTGTGGATTACTTAACCCCATCTAATTACCATGGTTAGATTAGTTAAGTCTTAATTACTTAACCCCATCTAATTACCAAGTCGGATTAGTTAAGTGTAAATTACTTAACCTCATCCCCTAATCATCTTGCATGGTTAAGTGTCATTCAGAAATCAAGTCCGGTCCCACTTAACCTACCCATTCGTGTCATATCGGTTAAGTGTCATTAGTCAAATTTACTTAACCTTATCATGTGGCATTAATTTAATTAATGCACCCTCAACCTCTCACATTAGACCTTGTTGTGGTTACTAGTTAAGCCGGGCGGGTCCGGGTAGATTTACACCACAACCTAGTCTAACCTCGGGTCTTAAGCGCGACATGACCAACTTCTCACATTGGATCCTATTGTTTGTAGCTACTAGTTAAGCCGGGCGGGTCCGGGTAGATTTATGCTACAAACTCAACCCAACCTCGAGTTGACCACTTCCATGTTTGGTCTAGTGTTATATTACACTTACAACCCATACGTGTCTAATTTCAAGTCCCAAGTTTACCCCACGTGTCATGCCCCCATTTTGGTTCAACTTACATGTCGTGTTCACATGTAACCTCAAGTCAAGTTTTCATGTCATATTCAAGTCAAGATTTCGCGTCATGTTCATGTTTATCTAACTACCCCAAAGTCGTGTTTTCCAACGCAAGCAAAAGCGAGTCAACATAGTAAGGATACTACGTCACATATTGGCCTCAAAACATGCATGATGCCAAAAAGGGATTGGCTTCCACATGCACAACCTTGGCCAAAAACATGCATAGTGTCATAAGGTGATTTGGCCACAAACATGCATAGTATCTCAAGGGGATTTGGCCACAAACATGCATAGCATAAAAGGGGATTACTTGCATAAGTGTTCATGTCATAAACCTATCATGAAGGGATGAACATGCCCATGTTACTCATGTGATAAAAAGGTAAACTTTCATATTATCATAAGGGATTTCGGGTTCATATACTTGCATAGCCTCAAAGTCACATTCATGCACATGTTTCATGAGTCAAAGTGGTTTCAAGTGTGCATGCTAACATACCACAAGCAAAGGTCCAATCTTGCATGGCAAACTAGGTCCAATGTAACATGAATTGCATGGTTTAGTCGCTACAACATAACCCAAAGTCATATGTTCATGCTAAAGGGGCAAACTAGGTTCCCATAGGCTAACATACTCATGTTACTTTGCATTTTATCCCATGTCACATCAAGATCATCGTTTAAATCTACAAGTAGCTAGAACTTACATAGCGTGGCAAGAGGACTAGGAACATGAATCGTTTTGACGAAGAAAGGTGGCTCCTTTGATGAAGATCCGTCATGAAACTCGCATAGCAACGTTGATTTGGCCTCTATTTGGTGTAGCAAGCTTGCACCTTTTGATTTGAACCCGATTTGAATGCATAGGCTCTAGGGATTGGAGATGGAGGCCATGATCAAAATTGATTTTGGCAGCACTTAGTTGCTAGGTTTGATTTTTAGGGATTTAGGTTAGGTTTAGGGTCTTTTTATAGAGATTAGGATAGTTTTAGGCCCTTAGATTAACCCTAGGATAGATCTGAACCATCAAACCACGTCAGAAGCTTCCAGAACAAGACCAGGGACCAGTGCAGGTGCACCAAGCCAGGAATGCTCGTCTGAGCCAAGTCGACAGCCAAGTCGACAGGGCTGTCGACTTGGTCAGACCAAGTCGACTCCCAAGTCGACAGGGCTGTCGACTTGGGTACTGTGGCGGGAATTTTTCCCGCCTGGCCCAACTGGCCCAATTTTCCAAATTCAAGTTTGAATTTGAAATCTGTTTTTACTTAGAAATTTTCTGAAAACTTCGTTGGGCCTTAACCGGGTCATACGGACTCCGATTTTCGAAAACTAGGACTCTATTTCGCGTATTTTTCCGAGACGAACGCAATGGCATAGCCCATTTCGCTTGATCCAGAATTTAAAATTAAATTCTGCCTTGATCCTCGTCTTAATCATGTTATCGAAATACGGGTTGTTACAGCTGATTAATCAAACCATTTTCGACTTTGTTCCTTTTCGGGGACAAAAAGTTTTAAGTGGGGGAGATTGTAATAACCCGGAAAATCTGAACCAGTTTAAAATTTTTATTTTGGCAATTTTAATGAATTTTGAATATTTAAAATAGGTTATTTTAAATAATATCGACGAGAAATTTATTTGGAATATATTTTGAACGTATATATTTATATACGTCGTCGTTAGAATATAAATATTTATATATAATTATAAATAGAATTGAAAACGGCGCGGTAGTTCGATAATTCGATTTCAAACTTCAATTGAATGTACCGGGTGCAAAACAATCCGGATTTTAGTGAAACCAAAAACAATGGGATCTATTTTATAATATCTTTCCAACGAATCCGACAAATCAAAATTTGTCCAGTTGAAAATTCTGAATAGTCGCTATGGAATTCAGGCCCTTAAAAATGGGAATTTTGCAAACGACCTCGGATTTCGACGAAACCACTTTTGTTGGGTCCGTGATGTCAAGTTATTACTAGATTCCAAATTTCATAATTTTTCGAATCAATATGTGAGCGTGGCAAAGGAAAACGCGTTTGACCAGTTTCAGTTGATTTTAATCGACTGGAAAATGGCCATTTTTCCAACGGTCTCAGAATTCGACGAAATTAGTTTTGTTAGGACCGTATCGTCAATACGAAGCTAGAAAATATTTTTCCGCAATTTATAGAGTTAGTATGTGACCCCGGTAAATTGAAATGCGCGTTCAAATTCAATATATAGAAGTATATGTTGATTTTGACGAAAACTGATTGTAACAGCCGAAACAGCTTACGATACATATCCCATTGTGTTCGGAATAGGGGTGAAATGCTATGGACGGCAGGCGGTGGGCCTCCTTTCGAGGTCGAAATAAAAAGTCAACATTTTTGGTAAATAAAACAATTAAATAAAAAAATAAAAAAAATAAAAAAAAACCCTCTCCTCCCTTAACCAGGCCCCCCCGATCTCATTTCAAAACAGAAAAAAAAAAAGAACGCGCCTCCTCCTCGTCGTGGAACCCCGCCTCTCCTCCCCTGGACCACCGCCCTCCACCTGACGTTGCTCCCCCTTCCTCCTCCTCCCATCGCCTCGCCCCGTTCTCCCCTTGAAGACCCTCCAGCTCTAGAACCTCCGCGCCGTGAACCCCTGACACCCCCTACCCAAAACCCTAGCGCAACCGCCCAATCAACCCCTCCCTTCCTGGCGCCCTCCACCTGACGTCGCTCCACCCTGAAGACCACCGACCCCTCTCGCTCCCCTCGTTCTCTCTCTCCCCTACTTCGAATCGCCCCAAATTCCGGTCCACCCTAAAGACCGGCGCACTGCAGACCCAGGAGCTCCTCCACCCTCCGGCGAATTGCAGCAGCTCCCCTCCTTCTCTGTAAAGGTCGGATCGGTGAGTTTTCCTTTCGATTTTAACTCCTTAAAACTTTGATTTTTAGGATAGTAAAGCAGTGATTTTTATACGAAATATCTTTGTAAATAAAGAAGTGATTTTTAACGTGTAAAAGGAATGATTTTGACTCGTTTGAATAGCAAATATAGTGGAGATTTTTATTAGAAAAAGATTAGATTTTTAAAAGTGAAAAGACGATATTTTTAAAAGTGAAAAGACGATATTTTTAAAAGTGAAAAGACGATATTTTTAAAATGCAAAAGATTAGATTTTTAAAATGCAAAAGATTAGATTTTAAAAATAGAAAAGGCGAAATCTTTATATGAAGAATAGCGTGATAAAAATAGAATTTTTATCTATATAGTAGTGGTATAAAAATAGAATTTTATCCATATGAGACAATTATAAAAATTCGATTTTTATATATTGAATAGCGAAGTAAAAATTCGATTTTTATGTATTGAATAGCGAAGTAAAAATTCGATTTTTATATATTGAATAACAAGTAAAAATTTGATTTTTATATATTGAATAGTATAATAAAAATTCGATTTTTATATATTGAATAACAAGATAAAAATTCGATTTTTATATATTGAATAACAAGATAAAAATTCGATTTTTATATATTGAATAACAAGTAAAAATTCTATTTTTATATATTGAATAGCGAAGTAAAAAATCCATTTTTATATATTGAGTAGCATAGTAAAAATTCGATTTTTACATATGTAGTGGCTACAGTAACGAAGATGACAAAAATGCGATAACGGTGAAGATTTCCTGCATTGGAAGTGCCGTGAAGTTGGATAGCTATCGGTGAGAATTCCTCACTTTTCAATTTCATTTTCTAGTTATATATATGTATGCTAGGATGAGACGGTGCTTAGTAGCACCCGACACAATCGTCCACAGACCATGGACTTGTTTGTTTGATTGCAAAAATTAGTTAGATTATTTGATTGAAATTGAGTTGTTTGGTGAAATGGAATGGATTGATTAATGTGTGAATGGCGTGGGCCTTCACTAGACCGGGGATAAGGCTAGGCCTTGTCCCGTTTCTAGTATCGCGCCGTTATGCCGTCGAAATTTTCTAAAATAAGTTAGAAAAATAAAAATATCATTTTTATTGTGGAAACGAACTGAATAGAAATTCATGTGTTGATCGAAATATTTTAATAATAAAATTTACATCTTTATCAATATAATATAAAGGTTCATGTGTTGACTGTACTCATCCATTGAGATTAGTCATGTGTTGAACGAAATATTTTAATAATAAAATTTACATCTTTATCAATATAATATAAAGGTTCATGTGTTGACTGTACTCATCCGTTGAGATTAGTCATGTGTTGAACGAAATATTTTAATAATAAAATTTACATCTTTATCAATATAATATAAAGGTTCATGTGTTGACTGTACTCATCCGTTGAGATTAGTCATGTGTTGAACGAAATATTTTAATAATAAAATTTACATCTTTATCAATATAATATAAAGGTTCATGTGTTGACTGTACTCATCCGTTGAGATTAGTCATGTGTTGAACGAAATATTTTAATAATAAAATTTACATCTTTATCAATATAAAATAAAGGTTCATGTGTTGACTGTACTCATCCATTGAGATTAGTCATGTGTTGAACGAAATATTTGAAATAGAATATTTGAAAATAGAATTATATGAAGCCGTGTTGATTAGAGATGCGCCATTTTGACGTGAACGATGTTTATATCGATTTTATTCATTTTAAAATGAATATTGAAAAGTGATTTCGAAATCGCAGATTTCGAAAGGAATTGAATATAAAACGATTTCGAAAGGAATTGAATATAAAACGATTTTGAAATGAATTGAATATAAAACGATTTCGAAATGAATTGAATATAAAACGATTTCGAAAGGAATTGAATATAAAACGATTTCGAAATGAATTGAATATAAAACGATTTCGAAATGAATTGAATATAAAACGATTTCGAAATGAATAGAAAACGATTTCGAAATGAATCGAATAGAAAACCACTTTGAATTGAATATAAAACGAATTCGAATTGAATTGAAAACGAATTGAATTGAATTCAAATTGAATTGAATTCAAATTGAATTGAAATTTGAATTGAATAGAAATGAACTTCAAAACGAATTTATAAGACAAAAATTCAATTTTTATTGAAATGGAAGTTGAGATTGTTTTTGAAACGAATTCAAAACTATTTATAAAATTCGTTTTAAATAGGAATCGACGAAATATATATTATATATATAATATAATGGCCTGAATAGAACGCACCGCGCCGCGGCAGTTCGTGAATTTCGACCATTTATTTCAAACGGACATTCCGGGAGATCCGACCGTCGGATTCTCCTAAAACCGGAACCATTGGGTTCGTTTCGAAAAGTGCTTTCTAACGAATATTAGGAATTTGAAATCTAACGGTTGGATTTGGAGTTACGTCCAAATCAAATTTGAAAAAGGTCGCTGTAAGTGCAGTTCGATGGCCATTGTTGGAAATCGATTGTACGGGCCTTAATAAAATTATTAAAAATAGTAATAATTGTGTAAAATCATAAGAAATGATTTGGGAAAATTTGGGATGAAAAACTCCATATTTGAAAAGATAAAAATAGATTTTTATCGAAATGAACTAGATTGAACTAAATTTAAAACCCGATTTTTTTATTTTTAAATAAATAAATTAGATTTAAAAAGGGGTTTTAAATAATCGGAATTCCTAATATATTTGATTTGAATTGAACTAGAATTGATTTGTGGGTTTATCGTGAACTGTGTTTTAAATAACACTAGTTCTTTAACCCGATAACAAATAGAATGTGATTTGGGTTTGTCGTGAACTGTGTTTTAAATAACACCTAGTTCTTTAACCCAGTAAAAGGTGTTTTAACGAATCTGCAATTAGGTTGAAATGTAAATCTATAATCTAAATTATCAAATTTAGAAATGAGCAAGAATGGAGTATCGCCAGTTTTGCTCCAAAGCGATAGTTAAATCTTTAATTAAATTTGAATGTGAAATGGTAATTAATTTTACCGATAACACCATAGTATTAGATATGGAGTATTACCATTTTTGCTTCATGGGATGAATAGGTTGGGATTGGGAAATAAAATAAATAATTACTTCGGTGTGGTTCGCTAATCTCGACTAGTTTGGGGAAAACCATAATTTGGTTTGAAATGACATCCAAAGGAAGATTAAAAGATAAATTTGAAAGAATTTATCTTGGATAAAATTAATGGGAACCTTTCCCTAAAAATGCGATTTTATGAATAAAAGAATATTCTGAATTGGGATGAGGCGTATGTTGTGTTTGTGTAACATTTGTTTTTAATATACGCGAGTTGTTCGGAAAGTCCGGGTTTATACCCATTCCGAATAACCGATTCGACGATATGTCGAAGATGAAGATGGTGGTCGAAGACCGGAAGTCTTCACATCGTTTGGATAACTTCTGACGATCCTGATTGGGCTGTACACCCAAGAGGATGGAAATAGTTGGTGGTCGTCCAGACGTACTTGGAGATGGATGGATATGCGAGGAAAGTGCCTCCGGTTTCGTTCAGACCCAGAACGGACTTGTAAATGGATTGTGTGTCTGACATTGGATTTTATTCTGTGTTGATTGATTTCTATTAAATATACATCTGTTTGGCGGCGGAGAATTTATTCTTTTGCTTAACGCCCTTCTCTAAGACGTACGAGCTCAGAGGTTGTACATCGATGGACATCAGTCGCATGGCATGAATTGCCTGTATGGCACACTGAGTTGCATGGATCAAGGCTTTTGTTGAAAAGCAGAGTCTTGTGGTTGATGATCAAAGCACGGCCTACGTGGCAGCTTTGTGTATAACGTAAATTCGTGAGCCTCACACCTCGGTATGAGTCAAAAATGGGATACGGACTGCAGGGAGAGCACGACGTTGCTTTCTAGCTTTGGTGGTGTCAGTGACTTACCAGCCCTGACATTTATATATTTTTCACCTTTTTGGTTGTTGGATGAGGCGCCTCGATTATAGGTCTGCAAGGACCAGGAAACGTGTGTTCAGGCATAATTAATCCTCTAACGTAAGTGAGGACCGGCCCTGAAGATCCAAGGATTGCCCAGAGTGTGTAGTCCTGAGATATTTGCTAGAGTGTCTCGAGCGCGGAGAGGAGCTTGCCCCTTGCCTCGACTCATGACGGAAATCCAATTTCCAATACGTGCATTTCGGCTTTATTTGTAGAGCCTAGTATGGCAACATAGTGGGATGGGGCACTTTTGCCGTCTATGATTTATACTTATGATTGAAATTGTTTTGACACTATACACTTATTATAGTATCAAATGATTTGTTTTAAACGTACCAAGCATGTTTGGCTATTATAAGGTAAAACCCTATCCTCCGGCTTGCGTTGCATTGTGTGATGGGACCTGGGTCTTATAATAGCTTCATTTTTCGAAAAAGCATTGCGTTGTTTATTGATATGCACTGGTATTCTTGGGAGGAAACCCGTTCCGTGTTATACGGCGTGGTCCCTTGAATTACTCTCTTTTAAAGTAAAGTTTTAAATTACTGTTTTAGTTCTCACACCAGTCACATGACTGACCTGGAGTTTATTGTTTTAACCTAAACTCTGGGTGCCCCTATTTTCTACACGGGCAGCTAGTAGTTTTGGTTTTGCAGATTTATATTCACAGGATCCTGGTTTACAGCTGGAATGGTATCCGGAAAGCTCTGTATCCATATATCACCTTCAGTTGTGCTTTGTATTATTTTTCCGCTTCTATGTAATTTATTGTAATCTCTGATATTTATCGAATGTAATTCGTTCATTTATACTCTGTATATTCTTGTATCAGATGGAATTGTTGTAATAGCAATGAAATGTTCTTCCGTCTGCGGTTTGTTTTGTCATGTTCTCAACGATCAGGGGTTTCGAACGGTTTAGATCGGTTTAACGACTGATTCGGATCGAGCGAAATTCCCGGCCGTCACAAGAGAGATAGTGGATACTATGAGTCGGAGACGGGTTAACATCTTGTGCGTTCAAGAGACTAAATGGGTGGGTCAAAAGGCGAAGGAGGTGGAGAACACTGGCTTCAAATTATGGTACACGGGAGAAGTACGTAACAACAACGGGGTAGGCCTATTGATTGACAAGAACATTCAGAACAAAGTGGTCGATGTCAGAAGACGAGGGGATAGAATCATCCTAGTTAAGCTAGAAGTTGGTGAGGCGGTTTTGAATGTCATTAGTGCATATGCCCCACAGGTAGGTCTAAGTGAAGAAGCCAAGAGGAAATTCTAGGAAGACTTGGATGTCATGGTTAAAAATGTGCATAGTAGCCAGAAACTTTTTATAGGAGGAGACTTCAATGGCCATGTTGGCTCATCTAGCTGGGGTTTTGAGCGAGTGCATCGTGGTTTTGGCTTTGGCAGTAGGAACCAAGAGGGTGAAGATATATTGAATTTTGCTATCTCTTTTGATCTCATGATTGCTAATACCTTCTTTAGAAAGAGGAAATAACATCTGATCACCTTCAGTAGTAGACAACAGACTAGCCAGATTGACTTTCTCCTAACTAGAATAGACAATAAATGGGATTTTATTGATTGCAAGGTCATACCTGGAGAATGTGTTGTCTCACAACACCAACTATTGGTATGCGTGTTTCGTCTTCGGATGGTGAAGGATAAGAGATCGAGGATTAGTAGGATGAAATGGTGGAAACTTAAAGGAGATGTTTCAGGGTGTTTAAAGATAGAGTGATGGGAGAAGGGGCTTGGAATGTAAAAGGAGAAGCAAATGTCATGTGGAATGCGATGGCAACTTGTGTTCGGAGAGTCGCTACTGAGGTATTTGGGATAACAAGAGGAAGCAAGCGAGAACCCAAGGATTCGTGGTGGTGGAATGACGACGTGTAAAAGGCTATCAAAGAGAAGAAGGAATGCTACAAATGCATGCACCATCATAGAAGCGAAGAGAATATGCACAGGTACAAAACGGCAAAGAAGACTGCAAAGAGAGCAGTGAGTGAAGCAAGAGGACGAGCGTACGAAGATTTGTATCAAAGGCTAAGTACAAAGGAGGGTGAAAAAGACATTTACAGAATAGCTAGGCTATGTGAGAGGAGGACAAGGGACTTCAATCATGTTAAATGCATTAAGGACGAGAATGATAGACTTTTGGTGAAGGATAATGAGATAAAGAGCAGGTGGAGAGAATACTTTGATAAGCTTTTCAACGAAGAAAGCGATAGCTCTTCGATCGAGTTGGAAGACTTTGCCGATAACACCAATAGACATTTTGTGCGGAGATTTCAAGAAGCTGAGGTAAAGGGGGCATTGAAATGGATAAAATCTGGCAAGTTGGTAGGGCCTAATAACATTCCTATTGAGGTGTGCAGATGCTTTGGAGATGCAGGGATAACATGGCTAACTAAGTTGTTTAATAATATTTTCAAATCAAACAAAATGTCAGATGAGTGGAGGAGAAGCATTTTAGTTCCAATCTTCAAGAATAAAGGAGATATTCAAAGTTGCACAAACTATAGAGGAATTAAGCTTATGAGTCATACAATGAAGCTTTGGGAGAGAGTTTGCGAGCAGCGTTTGAGGAGGTTGACAAGTGTCTATAGGAATCAATTTGGTTTTATGCCTGGAAGGTCAACCAATGAGGTGGTTTTCTTGGTTAGGCAATTTATGGAAAGATACAGGGAGCAGAAGAAAGATCTTTACATGGTTTTTATTGAATTGGAGAAAGCTTATGACAGAGTGCTGAGGAGGGTTATGTGGTGGGCGCTAGAAAGGAAGAGAGTGCCATCAAAGTATATTACCCTTATCAAGGATATGTATGAGGGGGTTGTGACTAGTGTCAGGGCATGTGGTGGTGAGACCAAATACTTTCCAATTAACATAGGGTTACATCAAGGTTCGGCTTTGAGCCCCTATATTTTTGCATTAGTGATGGATGAAATCACAAAAGATATACAAAGGAAGATTCCTTAGTGTATGCTCTTTGCCGGTGATGTTGTGCTGATTGATGAAAGTATAAATGGGGTTGATCAACAACAGGAGTTGTGGGGGGAGACCTTGGAATCAAAGGGTTTTAGGCCTAGCAGAACTAAAATAGAGTATATGAAGTGTGAGTTTAGTAGTGTCAGCTCAGATGACGGAGTGGTCACCCTGGCCGGTAAAGTAGTACCCAAGTAGGAATCGTTTCGATACTTAGGATCTATGGTGCAGTTTGATGGGGAGATTGATAAGGATGTCAGTTTTAGAATTCAAGCAGGTTGGGTGAACAGAGTATATGAAGTGTGAGTTTAGTGGTGTCAGCTCAGATGACGGAGAGGTCACCTGGCCGGTAAAGTAGTACCCAAGAAGGAATCGTATCGATACTTAGGATCTGTGGTGCAGTTTGATGGGGAGATTGATAAGGATGTTATTTTTAAAATTCAAGCAGGATGGGTGAAATGGAGACTAGCATCTGGCATTCTCTGTTATAGTAAGATTCCTCAGAAGCTTAAAGGAAAATTCTATAGGACAACAATCAGGCCTGCAATGTTATATGGTGCAGAATGTTGGCCTACTAAGAGGCAACAGGTCCAGAAGATAAGTGTACCAGAGATACGGATGATGCGTTGGAGTTGTGGGCATACCAAACGAGATCGGATTATAAATGAGGATATTCGGGAAAATTTGGAGTTGCACCTATTGAAGAGAAGTTTGTCCAACACCGCTTGAGATGGTTCAGACATATCCAACGTAGACCATATGATGCACCTGTGCGCGTTGGAATTATTGGCCGCGCCGAAGACCCAAAGAGAGGTAGAAGTCGACCTAAAATGACATGGGAGGAGATAATAAAGAGGAATTTAAGTAATTGGAGTATATCTGAGGAGCTAGTAGTGCATGGAAGATGGCAATCCATGTACCAGAACCTTAGGTTTTAAAAAAAAATTATTTTAGACTTTATTTCTCTTTTGTTGAACCTTTTTACCTTTTCATTACTATTTTAGACTTTATTTCACTTTTATTGAACCATTATAATTTTTTTAAAAAAACCTTTATCAGACGTCTTTTTATCTGTTTGGTTATTTTAAACCCTTATATATATTATTATCAGTATTATTTCTTTTATTTTTATTTTTATTTTGGGTTCCATATCTAGCCAACCCCAACTTGTTTGGGATATATGGCTTTGTTGTTGTTGTTTTATTCAAATATTCTTTTGAAAATTCCTTTTCATTTGAATTCATCTTCCTTCGTATATCCTCTTGATTAGGTTCTTTCATTCGTTCAGCATTAACTCGAATTCTATAATTTATCCTTGTCCATTTCAAGGTAAGAAGTAGAAGAAGAGTATAAGTCTTCTAGCCAATCCGTCCTTATTTAACATGTGATTTGAAAACTTGGTATATATTTTGATTAAATATATAAAAACATTTTGAGTATTTATTTGATGTTAAAATTGGCCTATCGAGTACCTTGTGATTTGGGTATACGCCTGATCAACTTATATGTTAAATCATATACGTACTAGATATATATAGAGTCACACTCTAGTCGCTTGAAAATGATTCTGGTGATGACCGTGACATCATCAATATCTATTTTCGGGTTTCGAAAATGGGATGGATATATATAGCCAATCGAGATCTCTAGTGAATACTTAATACTATTTTGAAATGTTTTAAATATTTTAACTTTTGATTCATATATGTATATATTTCAAATTATGTACTGGTATGCAGATAGATATAAATCATTGGTTTAAATATATTAATTATTTAGTTACTATTTCCTTTTCGGGGATGAAAAGGTTTGAGTAGGGGAGATTGTAACGATCGATATTTTTATTATATGTTATTTAATTATTTAATTTAAATTTTGATTTTTTTATTTCATTTTTTTTAAAACTCAAATGTTTGTTTGAATTTATTGAAATAACTATTTTGATTTGTTATACTAAACTAAAGTTTGGTTTGGTTTTATATAGCGAATGAATTATTTTGATATGAATATAATTTCATGATACAAATTAGTATTTGCCATCTTATTTATTTAATTTGTTGAGTTTATTCATCTGAATTCGTATTTGTTCATAAGATTTTATTTTAAACATTTGTCTCTTAATTTATGTACTAATATTATATAATTTATTTTTGACATTTATAAAAATTTATCTTTGATTCTATTTCGAATTATTTCTCTCGATCAGTTGGTTGTATTGATCGTTGTTCTCATAAACATCGTTCAATTTATAGTTGTCGTATTTGTTTCTTGTGATATTTCAAATCGATTTATTAACTCAGTTTTGTTCATCCATTGCTTCTTATTTAAAATTAAATCTCGTATTATATCGTTTGCTTTTATATGTTTAAAACCGTTTATTTTATTTTATTTTTATTTACGGACTGTTCGTTGAAATTTGTAAACCGTTGCTTTCTTGTTCTATTTAACTGCGTCCATTTGTTTCCTTTCAAAGTTTGTAACCGTTTAATGTAAAAAAAATCGTTCGTTAAAATTTTCAAAGCATTGCACTCGTTCACACTTTTGCTATTTCCAAAGACATTATCTACATTCCCTGTGCCATGTTCTCGAATTTCCAAACGATACTTCCACCGTTCAAACCTTTGTTTCAAATGACGTTTTCTTTATATATATAAAACATAAAAAAATGCAATAGTTTTGAACTATTCCTCAGCAGCTTTTCTATTTCTATTCCTCATCTTCGATCTGCCATTTTGCCTTTGCTTCCCATCACCAAAGAAAGTTCGCAACAGTTCCCACCAAAAAACAAGATACTCTCTTCCCTTTTTAGTCCAATGCCAGTTGCTCCCTCACACCATAGCTCCACCTTCGACGAACTTCCGACCCTTCCATCAGCCCACGAAGCCAGTTCCGACTACGCTGAAGAAACTCTCTCCCTGAACCCATTCCCAACTTGCCAGACCGAGCTCTGCCGTCCAAGTCTACGCCGAATAGCCTTCTTCCTCCCTTCCTGTACGCCACCGCACCAAGCCTCCCTCCCTGACCTCGCGAGTCCCCTGAGCCGTTGACCTGAAGCCTTGGCCACGCCTCTTCCCTGTTAGTACCACATTAAGCCACCGAGCACGCGACGCCCTGAGCTCCTGCATGCCTTCTTGAACCTGCTCAGCCGCCCTCACCCTCCTCCAAGCCTTCTGATCTTCCCATTTTCCCTAACCAAGATGTCCACTCCTTAATGCGTGAGTGAATTTATGTGAGTATGCATGTGTGGAATCATCCTTGTGTGCGTGCAGTTCTGTGTGTTCCTATGTGTGAGTTTGTGTCCATGTGTATGTGTGTGTGTTGGCATGTGACTGTGTGTGTTAAGTGTGTTTATGTGCGAGTTTTATATGTGCGTGGTCTGTTATGGGTACGTGTGTAAGGTATGCCTGTATGTATTTGTCGGTGAGTATATATGTATATGGTGTGATGCGTTGTGTTGGGTGTGTATTGTAGTGTGTATTTTAGTTTTATATATAATATATTTTTGACTGTGTGTAAATATATATAGAAATATTTATTTAACATTTTATAAAGGAATTTGTTGTGTTTATTTCGAGTTGAGTTTGTGTTGAGTTCCGAAACCCAATCCTGAAACCCAGAAAGCTATCCCAATCCATTGAGGAATTTCCTAGTCTCCTCATAAATAATGAATTATTGAGTGGTGTCTAGTTGAATCCATTCGGAATCATGCCGAAAAGTCATCGCTCCATTCAATATCAAATCGTCAATCGTCGTCTCCATTTCTGTGCCACGGAGGTGAGCTTATCTCACACCTGACTTACATTTTCATGGATGTTAGATCAATAATGAACTGTTATATGAAATGTATAGGGTTGATGGTAGAAATTGTTTGATTTGATATGTGTGCACATTTCATATGTGACACGATATATTTATATGACACGTAGTTGCACTGATGATATATATACTGTGATTTATGCTATGTGATTGTTGTTTATGATTGTTGATACCCTTGTTTTAGGAAAAATCACTAAGGGTTGAAACGATACACACCCGAACGGACATTAGAATAGGGAAAATCGTTATAGGTTGAAACGGTAGACCTAAACGATTTTTACTGAATTTGGGATCATGGGTTAAAATGATAGACCCGTAGAAATTTTATAAATTGTAGGTTGAAATGATAAATATCCGTATTACTTGACCATAGGGTAGAAAACAATATACGAACACTGTTGATGTTGAAATCGCTTTTTTAAAAGAAGACAATGAAATTAATTTGATGTTGAAATGTAACGAGAGTTATAAGTGAGATTCGATTTTATCGAATTCAAGAAAGTACTATTAACTTTCCAATTTAATCAAGATTTATTTATTTATTTTATTAATTAATTATTTATTTAAATTAATAAATAAAAGGTATAATTTGAAGTTAAATATTTTGGAAGCAGGACTTATAAAGCTATCGTTATAGGAAGTGAATTCGTAAACTGAATCCAAGAATGCTTAAGCAATGATTTGATAAGAAATTAAGAAATGGAAATATTTTCCCAATGTAAATAACGTATATTTTATAAGCATAGAAATAAGAAAATGTGAATATATATGGGAATATTTTTCGATGTTAACATGAAACATTTTCTGAAATATAGATAATAAATAGTTTATAATAAATGGAAATGTTTTCCAAGGATTGTGAAAGGTTAAACGAGTTAAAGAGATATTTGGGTAAAGATATTTAAGAAAAATTGGGAAATGAATGAATTAATGACAAATTAATTTAAAAGGGACTCGGTGTTGATTAATGATTGATCAGTAAGATTTCCATTTGGAACTATGATCGTTGTTTGTATGGATATTTTCCTTTGATAGTTAACTCACCGACTATCAAAGATGTTTTTGACCATCGTTGTCAATACGGAGTGACCAGTTGGATTTATTATCCAAAAACCACTCCGTATAGGCATAGGCGTTGTGAATTAGATTATGCTGAAGAAAATTGAAGACGGAGTAAAATGCAAGGGTTGTTCTTTTTACATGATAATGTCTTCGGTTGTCCAGTCCTAGGAAAACTTGTATGGACGGATGTCTGACAGAGTATTCCTAACGAATCACATAAGATGATCTTTTCAAGGTATTATGTTTGGTGGCGGAGGAATTCATTTCTATTAGCTTTTATACCCGTAATATTTTTGGGCAGATCAACTAGTGATTTGACGGGTTTGACAATTTGGCATTCAAAGTGAATGGTGGCCAGATGTTCTGAAAAGATAAACATAGCCTCAAGCCTCACAGCCGGGAAATGACAAAAATCGGGTAGGCATCATAGCCGGTTGGATTGTATCCAAGCAGGGTGTATTGTCATCGATCTAGAGAAAATTCATTTGTTCTTCTTTCGGTTATGTATCTTATGGGTTACAGTTTGGAGACCAACAACCATGGATGCTAATACATTCAGTCTACTCAAGCTAAAAAGTAACCAGTCATGCGTGGTCGGGTTGCAAGTTGTTCTTGTTGAACCCCAGTGTATCCCCTCTAGAGTACACTGATCGGAAAGTGGTCCCATACCTTGTCACAGTTGGAAACCAATCTCCAATAAGCACCCTGCGGTTTTTGATTTTAGACTATGTATGTGGAGTGTGAGATGCAAGCGTTCTGCTATTTGGTTATTTATTTGATTAGACATTATTATAATATCACCGGATTTTCATATCAAAAATGTTTTGGGTTATAGTAAGGTAAAAACTGTCCATGTTTATGTGTGGGATGGTCTTACTATTATCACTTTCTTTCAAAAGGTTTTTCAAATTTAAACAATATGGTTGAAGTTTATTCATGTAGGTTCCATGACTGACCCAGAGTTTACTTTTTTTTTACCCTAAACACTTGGATGCCCAAATTTGTATGGACAGTCAAGTGTTTCCGGATGTTACAGATACACTTGGAGGAGCTTGAAGCAGGAGGCTTCACCGTTAGTTATTTAGAGTTATTTCCGTGTGATGCATATGTGTTGTGCTCTAATATGGTATGTAAGTACAGATACAAGATTTGTATTTCAAAGTTATATGATATTATATTTTATTTGTTCCGCTATGAGATTCATTACTCTGATTCTGTTCTGTTGTCTTCTTCTTCTTCTATTCTAACTTTCTTTCTTTTTATTTCTCATCCTTTCGGTATTTCCGATTCTTGAATTATCGACATGGTGTTTTATATCGATTTTCGGGGTCGAAAATTCCCTGGGTCGTTATAGTGGTATCAGAGCAGAAGATTAAGTGATTACCTTGGCTCTGTGGCGCAACTCAATCGAGATGGGGTTAGTAATACCCTAGATGAAGTTTGAGTGTACATATACGAGAGAGTATTTGTATATTGCATAAAAATGATTTTAGATTTATTGGTTGAGTGGCTTATGAATTCTAGTAGATGGTGGGGCACCACAACGTCGATAGGGGTTTCTAAACATTCGAGTACGATGAATCGACATAGTATGTTTTTGAAAGAGGGTAAATGAAATAATTTTACCCAAAATATATTTTGATATAAACGAAGTATTTATATTGGAGTTATTATAATATACTGGATGTATTGGTTGTTATTATAATCAAATAAGATTATGATTGAAATGGTTATAAATAACCAATATGAATTCATAAATGTAATATATGAAATCAGATGGATTAAATCTGAATTTAGAAAAGTTTTTGCAAATGGATATTGGATTGAACATTTGGAAATTTAAAATCCTAGGAGAGTTTTGGAAATGTTTCCAAGCATTATGAAAGATATTTTGAAGTAATTTCAAAATGGAAGTGTTTGAAAATAAGTTTTGAAAGTCATATAGTATTGAATTCACTTCAGTTGCTGGAAAATAATTCCGATAATGAACCACAGCATCATCGGTGTTCTTTTTCGAGTTTCTAAGTGACAGGTTACTACCAAAGATTTTGAATTGTTTTAAGGAAACAAGCTGTTTGATTTCCGGATGGAAATATTTGACTTTTGAAAAGCAAAGTTACTTAAACTCCTAGGACGATATTGTTTTGAATTAGAAACAAGTATATAAGATGAATTTATAATGATGGAATAAACATAACTTAAGGAAGTAATGTAAAAATGTATGCAAGCAAATAGATATTTAACTGAAACCAATTAAGAGGAAATTAATTTGTATTTTAAGCTATCAACTGGATATGAACTCATATAGGTTAAAATGGATTGATATTTGGAATTAAATCATAGATAAGTTATAAGATAAAGATAACTGTCTTAAGGAATTAATGGAATGTGGAAATTAAACTTAATTTGGTTGAATAATTGAATTCCAGAAATAAGATTTTGGAATGGAACATAACTTGGTTTTGGAATTGGATTATTAAGACAGAATTTGGAATTAAGAATGGAGCTGGATTTAAAATGAAATTTGGCTTGGTAAAAGCAAATGATTGTAATTGAGGATAAGTTGATTAGATATCAATTGGAAATGTATGGATATATGCTAAAGTGATAGCAAATGGAAGAGACAAAGCTGGATGACCGACAAAAAGGTACAAGTTTATATTTTATATGAGTATGAGATTTATGAGCCTTTGAGCAAGTCGCATGGTTGTTTTGTTTTCTTTTGGATTGGAGAAGGCCTGGAGAGATGAGTTGTAGTTGTACCGATTAAACTGTGCAAAGGAGACACTGGCAATTTTTTTTTGAAAATTTAAGATGTTAGAAAAAAAATTAAAATTTAAAATTTTCGTTAGTAGAAATAAATTAATAATTTACTGAAATTAATTAGTTTAGTTGAAACTGAAGTTAAGAAGTAAAACAAAATATGTTTTTTTACCAAGTTAATAAGGTTTATAACATAGGAATGTAACATCCTAGAATTTTAGCGATTTAATAATTAATTAATTTAATGCATTGGTTTGGTAATTTAAATGGTTTGAATTCAAATATTTTGAATATTTAATTAATATAAATAGTGAGATAATAAATTTAATTTTTGAAATAGTCGGAAATTGTTGAATTTGCAATATTTTGTGAATTGGATTATATAAGAAATTTAATTGAGTTTATATTTGTGTTATAACAACGAATATATTTATAAACAATGTTTGGACGTATAAATTATAATATAATTATAATCAAGCTCGTAACGTCACGGTAGTTCGTATTATTGAGTTTTGAACTTCAACTGAATATACATGGTTCGTTATAAGTCGGATTTCTTCAAAACAAGAAACGTTCGAATCTATTAAACTATAGTTTTCTAATGGAAGTGAAATATCGAGATTTCATCTTATAGATTGTAAGTTGTGTCAAATTTCAGAGAGTCTCCATGGAATCATTTATAGGCCATAACGATTTATTTAATATAATAAATCATTGGTTTCAAATTTGGACAAGATTTTCAAGACGTAATTTCAGTTTAATTTATAAAAAAATCTGTAATTTTTAATTTGGAAAATAAGCAACTTTTTATTTGAACTATTTTGCACCCTAAATCAGCATTTTTGGGATTTCACAATATAAGTTAACTTGTCTATTTTATTATATTTTTGGAATCGTAGCACATTGCCCAACATAACGGTAATTTTACTTATGTCGCTTGTAGCTTGTATACATACAAAGTCCTTTGTAATAGGGGACTCATATTTTATAACTTAAGATATATACATAAAGTTGTTTTTACTCTACAAAATACCTTCGCACCTGTCAACCTAAAACTGAGCATACCTAAGCTATAAAATAAATATAAAATCTTATAAAATCCTTCCCATTTTCTATAAAATTAATGTTCTGTCTGTATTTCCAAATCAGCAGCTGTACGAGTTGTAATCGCATATGCCTAACGCAGCCAAATGAAAAAAAACAGTGCCCTATGCTGTACGTAGATAATGACCTTGTTCTTATCCCATTCCCTTCGTTATTTATATATATACACACATCTATCGCTGGCCATTATTGTAACGGCCCGAATTTCCATACTCTTTGAGTCGACTAATAACACCACTCGTCCAACCCAAATTGCACAGAAATACGAATCATTATTAGAAAGAAGTTAGAGGACGAGAAATAGAAAGAAAGAAATATTAGAATAGAAGAAAGCGAAGATCACAAACTCACAGCGGAACGAATAAAATATGTTAGATAACATAAACTTTGAAATATAATTCAGTAACTTTATATACATGCCATCATCAGAGCACAATAGTTATTCCTGGAACAGTTATAAACACATGTTTCCAGATACAACATAGTACACAGCGGAAAATATGATAGTCTATAGCTAACTGATGAAGCCTCCTGCTTCTGGCTCCTCTAAGTGAATCTGAAAAATCACGACTACTTGACTGCCCGTACAAATTTGGGCACCCAAGAGTTTAGGGAAAAACAAACATAATAAACTCTGGGTCAGTCATGGGACTTGTAATAACCCGGAAATCCGAGCCAATTTTAAATTTTTATTTTGGCAATTTTGATGAATTTTGAATATTTAAAATGAATTATTTTAAATAATAGCGACAAGAAATTTATTTTGAATAGAAATAGAACGTATATATTTATATAGATCGTCGTTTGAATTTAAATATATATTTTAAATTATAAAAGGAATTGAAAATGGCGCGGTAGTTTGAAATTTCGATTTCAAAGTTCAAATGAATGTACAGGATTCAAAATAAACCGGATTTTAGTGAAAACAAAAATATTTGAATCTATTTGAGAATATCTTTCCAACAAATATGAAAAATCAAAATTTCGTAGCGGGGATAAAAAGATATGTCCAGTTGAAAATTCAGAATAGTCGCTATGGAAAATATAGCCCTTAAAAATGGAAATTTTGCAAACAATATCTGTTTTCGACGAAACCACTTTTGTTGGATCCGGGATGTCAAGTTATTGCTAGATTTCAATTTGCATAATTTTCTGAATCAATATGTGAGCGTGGCAAAGTAAAACGTGTTTTAACAGTTTCAGTCAATTTCGATCGACCAGAAAATGGCCATTTTTCAAACGGTCTCGGAATTTGACAAAATTAGTTTTGTTAGGACCGTATCGGCAATACGAAGCTAGAAATAATTGTTCTGGAATTTTTAGAGTTAATTTATGGCCTCGGTAAATTGAAATGTGCGTTCAAATTCAATATTAATTGATTTATATTTTAATTTGAACGGAAACTGATAGTAACAAGCAAATTGGGTTACAAAACATGTCCCATTGTGTTCGGAAAGGGGGTAATTAGCTAGGGGCGACAGGCGTTGGATGTGAATTGGAGTTCGGACAAAAATCCCACTCTTTGAAATAAAATAATAATTAATAAATTACAATATATAATACCCCCTTCCTTTACTTGCTTCTCTCTCCCCGTCGATTTCACATCTGAAGAAAAAAAAAAGAAAAAAAATCAAACTAAGCCGTCGCCCCCCCTAACGGATCGCCACCGCCGCATCGGAGCTCGCTGCCAGCGCGACGGCGCTGCCCACCTGACCTCGAGGCAACACTCCCCTCCTCCGCTTCTCTCTGATCGAACCCCCACAAAAACACCCAATTCGAGATTCCCCCAAGCACTCGCCTCCTTCTCTCGGGCCCACCTACGATCGCCGCAGGGTACCCCGCGCCACCCCACTCGCCTGAAGCCGCCTCCGACGTACAAGCCCCCCTCCTTCACTGAAAAGCCGTAAGCTTTTAATTTAACTTGTTTATTTATTTATTTTCTTTATGTTTAGTTTTAAATAAAAATAAAGAAAAATCAGTTTTATAGATACAAAGATAGGATTTTTGTAAATTATAAAAATATTATTATTATTTACTAGAAAGTAGTGATTTTTAATAGTATAAAAACATGATTTTTATATAAGAATCTGAGGTATAAAAATACAATTTTTGTGAAGAAAAAGAATGGATTTTTAATTATGTATGATAGTAAAAATATGATTTTTATTTAATTAGAAAGATGATATTTTTATATAGAGTAAAGATTTGATTTTTTTAAAAACAGGTAAGGAAAAGTTTAGAATTTTGACTTAGAAAAGATAGGATCTTTATTTTAGAAAAGCTAGGAATTTTATTTTAGAAAATCTAGGTATTTTATTTTAGAAAAGATCGGATTTTTTATATAGAGAAAGGCAAGATTTTTAATATGAAAAGGCGAGATTTTTATATAGAGAAGGGCGGGATTTTTATATGTAAATGAAGATTTGATTTTTAGCATTCAAAGTAGCGTTAAAAATATAATTTTTAGCTATGTAAAAATTGGATATTTATATATGACGTAGCGAAGTAAAAGAAAATTTGGATTTTTACTATAGAAGTAGAATAAAAAAATTCGATTTTTATATATGAAGAAGCAGAATAAAAATTCAATTTTTACATATGGAGTAAAGAATATAAAAATGTGATTTTTTTTATGTAGCGAATACGGAGGATGAAAGTGACAAAAGGCGAGCACGGCGAAGTTTTTCTACATATGAAGTGTCGAGGCGATTGGTATAGCTTGGGTGAGAACTCCTCACTTTTATTTTAATTTCTAGTTTGAAATATATACTAGGATGCAGACAGTGCTTAGCAGCACCTAACACCCGTCGTCCACAGACCATGGATGACTTGTTTACTTGATTGATGTGTTGTGAAATTTGATTGTGTGATGTGGAATGAAATAAAATATTTTATCTTTATAAAATATTTTATAGTTAAAAATATAATTTTTAACATGTATATAAAATAAATATGAATAAACAAATCAGACGGTTTGTTTATGTACACCCATTTGAAGGATATTGATTGGGACGATAAATTTTACACATCGCCCAACTGGACAAATAAAAATCTGTGCTTTTTGATTTGAAACCCCACACAGGTATTGGGATGATATTTGACATACACTAATCCCGATTGTTTAGTTGTATGTCAATCGATGGGTTGACAGACTGTGTAAGCGTTAATTATTTATATTTAATGCTTATGCAGTTGTGTGGTGCACTTTGGATGATGGTTGATTATTTATCATTGCTATTATATACATGTGTTGTATAGAATCCATATAAATAATATTATATGGTAATTGAGTGGGTCTCATTCCAATTTAGAGAATAATAGTAAATTCATGTGTTGAATAGAATAAATATTCATGTGTTGAATAAAATAGAAAATTCATGTGTTGAATAGAATAAATTCATGTGTTGAATAAAATAAATATTCATGTGTTGAATAATAGAAAATTCATGTGTTGAATAGAATAAATTCATGTGTTGAATAGAATAAATATTCATGTGTTGAATAAAATATATATTCATGTGTTGAATAATAGAAAATTCATGTGTTGAATAAAATAGAAAATTTATGTGTTGAATAGAATAAATTCATGTGTTGAATAAAATATATATTCATGTGATGAATAAAAGAAAATTCATGTGTTGAATAAAATATTCATTTGTTGAATAGAATAACGAAGTTATTGAAAGATATAAAGCCGTGTTAATTAGATTTGCGCCATTTTGACGTGAATGATATTTATATCGATTATATTCGTTTTTAAAATGAATATAGAAAAGGAATTGATTTCAAAATCTAATGTTTTAAAAATATTATCGTATATATATCGATGATATGGAATATTCAATTTTGATTTTATATTGAATATGAAGTTGAAATCATTTTGAAAACGAATTTAAAACGATTTATAAAATACATTTTAAAAGGAAATCGAAGAAATATATATAATATATATTATATGTATATATATATGTATATATATAACGGCCTGAATAGAACGCGCCGCGCTGCGGCAGTTCGCGAATTTCGACCATTGACTTCGAATGGATGTTACGGGAGATCCAATCGTCGGATTCTCCTAAAACCAGAACCGTTGGCTTCGTATCGAAAAGAGCTTTCTAACGAATATTAGAGATTTGAAATCTAACGGTTGGATTTGGAATTATGTCCAAATCAAATTTGGAAAAGGTCGCTGTAAGTGTAGTTCGATGGCCGTTGATGGAAATCGACTGTACGGGCCTTGATAAAATTATTAAAAATAGAAATAATTTGTGTAAAATCATAAGAGATGATTTGTGAAGAATTGATATGAAAAATTACAAATTTGAAAAGATAAAAATAGATTTTTATCGAAATGAACTAGTTTTGAACTAGAATTATAATCCCATTTATTTTTAAAATAAATAAAGTGGATTTGAAATGGTTTTGAAAATAACCAGAATTTCCAATACATAAAGTGGAAATGGATTTGAATCAAAATTGTCTTTGGAATATTTCGATGTTGGATTTCATGATGATGCAGATATTGTTATGGAAATTTGAAAGATATATTTATATCGTTATTTCCAATACGATATTTGTTGGTCGTAGAATTTGATATTGAATATAAGTCGATATATTTTCTATTCAGAGCCTTGTATTTAATATCAAATGGGAATTGGGTTTGTTGTGAATGGTGTCTTCATTTACACTGTTCTTAAACCCAGTTGAGAAAAAGATTAAATCTTTTTATTTAGATTTAATGAAGTATACCAATTAAATGGTATTTACTGGAATTGAATTTGAATTGATTTTTGGGTTTATCGTGAACGGTGTTTTAAATAACACTTGTTCTTTAACCCGATAATTAATGGAATGTGATTTTGGGTTGTCGTGAACGGTATCTTCAATAATACTGTTCTTAGACCCAACGGAGATAAGAAAATCAGAAACTAACTGAAGATTAGTTAAGTTGAATGGTTTCTAGGGTATTGATCTGATGTTGGTTTCGGTCTTCGGGGTTATTACTTAGGGAATTGTTCACTTGCTAATTTACGGTTAAAGGCTGATGGAATAGAATGTGATTTTAGGTTTATCATGAACCATGTCTTAAATGACATTGGTTCTTTAACCCAGTTAAAGACAGGATATGGTTTCCCAAGTTAAACAATCATTGATATGATTTTTGGGAAGATTAAAACCAAGTGGAGTTTTAATGAATCTTTAATTAGATTGAAATAATCGAGAATGGAGTATCGCCTATTTTGCTCTGGGCGATAGCTAAATCTTTAATTAGATTTGAACGTGAAATGGTAATTGAATTTACCGATAACACCGTGGTGTTAGATATGAAGTATTACCAGTTTTAATTCATGGGGTGAATAGGTTGGGATTAGGAAATTTAAAACAAATGATTACTTCGGTAAGGTTCGTTAATACCGACTAGTTTGGATAAACCATAAGTTTGTTTGAATTGAAATCCAAAAGAAGATTAAAGAATAAATTTAAGGAATTTATCTTTGATAAAATTAATGGGAACCTTTCCTCAAAGTATAAGAATATTCTGAATTGGAATGAGGCGTATGTTGTGTTTGTGTAACACTTGTTTATTATATACGCGAGTTATTCAGAAAGACCGGGTTTATCCCATTCTGAATAACTGATTCGACGATGTGTCGAGGATGAAGAAGGTGGTCGAAGACTGGAGGTCTTCACGTCGTTTGGATAATTACTGATGATCTTGATTAGGTCGTACACCCAAGAGGAGGGAATCAGTTAGTGATCGTCCAGACGTACTTGGAGATCGATGGATATGCGAGGTACAAGTTGCCTCCGGTTTCGTTCAGACCCAGAACGGACTTGTAAATGGGCTGTGTGTCTGACATTGGATATCATTCTATGTGACTGATGGATATCGGTTGCATGGAGTGGTTTTCCTGTGTGGCATGCTAAGATGCAAATGATCAAGGCTTATGTTGAAAAGAAGAGTCTTGTGGTTGATGATCAAAGCACGACCTATGTGGCATAGCTTTGTGTAGCGTTGATTCGCGAGCCTCACACCCCGTTTGTGAACCAGAAACGGGAGAAGGACCTCAGGGAGGACATGCGTTTCCTTCTAGCTAGAAGTGGCGTCAGTGGTTTGACATGCCCTAACGAGTTTGACGTATGTGGTTGTTGGGTTGCGAGGCGCCTCGGATATATCAGTGACCGTGTGGAGCCGATGGAGTCATTAGACTCATTGACACCCTAAAGGGTGGGGAAACGCAGTGTTCAGGCATTTTAATCCACATCGGTGGACCGACCCTGACGATCCAAGGGCTCACCTGAGTCTGGGTCCTGAGGGGTGGGCTAGAGCGTCTCGAATCGGTAGAGGACTATCTTTTGCCTTGGTTCAAGATGGAAATCCAACTTCCAATACGTGACATTTGCGGTTTTGATTATAGAGACTAGTATGGAGACATGATATATTGTACCCATGCCGTCTACGATTGAAATTATTTTGACACTATACACTTACAGTAATAATAAAACATGAAATTTAGCGTATCAAGCATTCTTTGGCTATTATAAGGTAAAACCCTATCCTCCGGCTTGTGTTGCATTGTGTGATGGGACCTGGGTTTTATAATAGCTTCATTGTTCTTTATTTAGCATTGCGCTATTGTTTTATGCACTGGTATTCTTGGGAGGAAACCCGTTCCGTGTTATACGGCGTGGTCCCTTGATTTACCTAACTTTAAAATAAAGATTAATAACTGTTTTAGTTCTCACACCATTCATATGACTGTCCTGGAGTTAATTGTTTTAACCTAAACTCTGGGTGCCCTTATTTTGACAAGGGCAGCTAGTAGTTTTGGTTTTGCAGATTTATATTCACAGGATCCTGGTTTACAGCTGGAACGATACTCGGAAAGCTCTGTATCCGTGTATTACTTTCAATTGTGTATTGTATTATTTTTCCGCTGCAGTAATGTAATTAAATCTCTGATATTTCTCTGGTGTATAATATTTATTCATACTCTGTATATTCTTGTATCCTGATGGAATTGTTGTAATAAGAAATGAATTGTTCTTCTGTTTGCGTTCTGATTTGTCGTGTTATCAAAACAATCAGGGGTTTCGAACGGTCTTGGTCGGTTTGGCGATCGATTCGGATCGAGCGGAATTCCTTATCGTGATAGCTAGTATTAGAGCTTTGGTTTATAGAGCTCGAGAACAAGACACATTAGAAATAAACAAAAGAATTCATTAGATATTGGATTAGAAATATCCAATAAGAATGACTCGTTAGAGATGGGATTAGTAGTATCCTAGAACGAGTGTGAAGAATGATGTTTTTAAAATAAAAATGAGAATAATTTTTGTTTTGAAATTTAAATCGTATTATACGTATTTGAATATTTATTTTATATTGAATTTGGACAATCAAGTATATAAAGACTTTGCGTATACGTCTGATCCACGTGTATTTGAAGTTTTAATATACTGGATAAATATAGAATCACACTCTAGTCGCCCGGAGATGATTTTAATGATAGTTCGGACATCATCAGAATTGGTATTCGAGTTTCGAAGGTGTGATATTTATATATTTCCAATTGACTGGTGTGAGAACCAAAACTAGATAGGGTCTATTGTTGTGATTTGGCACCAAAAATGTGATTTTTTTACTATGTATCCAAGTTATGAACCTTTAGTCAAATTGAACCAAATAGTGAATTGAATTGAAAATTGTTTGAATTTGCATACATGTACATGTATACACAATGAACAGGTCATAGAAAGGAGGCTAGAGAAGAGGAATAAAATTGTTTGCCCGACAAATAGGTACATGTTTATTGTATTTCTTGGGTTTTTGATGATTTTATGAGCCGATTGGCTAGCCGCTTGGCTGTTTCTTTTTCTTTTTGGATTGGTGAGGGCCATGGGAGGCTATTTAAAATATCCCGAAGCTCCCGGTGCAGAGGAGGTTATGGCGAAATTTTTCGAAAATTTAGGGTGTTAGCCAAATTTTTGAAAAATTTGGAAAGTTCTTAGAAACTGAAAAGTTGAAGAACTTAAGCCGTAATGAAAATAATGAAAGTTGAGTTGATTTGTGAAACAACTTTCGGCTTCATTCCTTTTCGAGGATGAAAAGTTTTAAGTGGGGGAGATTGTAATAACCCGGAAATCCGAGCCGATATAAAACTTTTATTTTGGCAATTTTGATGAATTTTGAATATCTAAAATGAATTATTTTAAATAATAGTGACAAGAAATTTATTTTGAATAGAAATAGAACGTATATATTTATATAGATCATCGTTTGAATATAAATATATATTTTAAATTATAAAAGGAATTGAAAATGGCGCGGTAGTTTGAAATTTCAATTTCAAAGTTCAAATGAATGTACAAGATTCAAAATAAACCGGATTTTAGTGAAACCAAAAATATTTGAATCTATTTGAGAATATCTTTCCAACGAATCCAAAAAATCAAAATTTCATAGCGGGGCTAAAAAGATATGTCCAGTTGAAAATTCAGAATAGTCGTTATGGAAAATATAGCCCTTAAAAATGTAAATTTTGCAATCGATCTCTGTTTATGATGAAACCACTTTTGTTGGATCCGGGATGTCAAGTTATTGCTAGATTTCCATTTGCATAATCTTCTGAATCAATATGCGAGCATGGCAAAATAAAACATGTTTTGACAATTTCAGTCAATTTCAATCGACCAGAAAATGGCCATTTTTCAAACCGTCTCGGAATTTGACGACATTAGTTTTTTTAGGACCGTATCGGCAATACGAAGCTAGAAATAATTTTTCTAGAAATTATAAAGTTAATTTGTGGCCCCGGTAAATTGAAATGTGCGTTCAAATTCAATATACATTGATTTTTATTTTAATTTGAATGGAAACTGATCGTAACAAGCGAATTGGGTTACAAAACATGTCCCATTGTGTTCGGAAAGGGGGTAATTAGCTCGGGGCGATAGTTGTTGGATGAGAATTAGAGTTCAGACAAAAATCCCCCTCTTTGAAATAAAATAATAATAAATTAATTAAAATATATAATACCCCCTTCCTTTACTTGCTTCTCTCTCCCCGTCGATTTCACATCTGAAGAAAAAAAAAGAAAAAAAAACCGAACTAAGTCGTCGCCCCCCCTAACGGATCGCCACCGCCGCATCGGAGCTCGCTGCCAGCGCGACGGCGCTGCCCACCTGACCTCGCGGCAACACTCCCCTCCTCCGCTTCTCTCTGATCGAACCCCCACAAAAACACCCAATTCGAGATTCCCCCAAGCCCTCGCCTCCTTCTCCCGGGCCCACTTACGGCCGCCATAGAGTACCCCGCGCCACCCTACTCACCTGAAGCCGCCTCCGATGTACAGGCCCCCCTCCTTCGCTGAAAAGCCGTAAGCTTTTAATTTAACTTGTTTTTTTTATGTTTAGTTTTAAATAAAAATAAAGAAAAATCAGTTTTATAGATATAAAGATAGGATTTTTATAAATTATAAAAATATGATTATTATTTACTAGAAAGTAGTGATTTTTAATAGAATAAAAACACGATTTTTATATAAGAAGTTGAGGTATAAAAATACAATTTTGTGAAGAAAAAGAATGGATTTTTACTTATGTATGATAGTAAAAATATGATTTTTATTTATTTAGAAAGTTGATATTTTTATATAGAGTAAAGATTTGATTTTTTAAAAAACAAGTAAGGAAAAGTTTTGAGTTTTGATTTAGAAAAGATAGGATCTTTATTTTAGAAAAGCTAGGATTTTTATTTTAGAAAAGATCGGATTTTTTATATAGAAAAAGGCGAGATTTTTAATATGAAAAGGCGAGATTTTTAATATGAAAAGGCGAGATTTTTAATATGAAAAGGCGAGATTTTTATATAGAGAAAGGCCGGATTTTTATATGTAAATGAAGATTTGATTTTTAACATTCAAAGTAGCATTAAAAATATAATTTTTAGCTATGTAAAAATTGGATATTTATATATGATGTAGCGAAGTAAAAAAAAATGGATATTTACTATAGAAGTAGAATAAAAAAATTCGATTTTTATATATGAAGAAGCGGAATAAAAATTCGATTTTTACATATGGAGTAAAGAATATAAAAATGTGATTTTTTATATGTAGCGAATACGGAGAACGAAAGTGACAAAGGCGAGCACGGCGAAGATTTTCTATATATGAATTGTCGAGGCGTTGGTGTAATAACCCGGAAATTCTGAGCCAATTTAAAAATTTTATTTTGGCAATTTTGATGAATTCTGAATATTTAAAATGAATTATTTTAAATAATAACGACGAGAAATTGATTTTGAATAGAATTAGAACGTATATATTTATTTGAATCGTCGTTAGAATATAAATATTTATTTTAAATTATAAAAGGTATAGAAAATGGCGCGGTAGTTCGATAATTCGATTTCAAAGTTCAAATGAATGTACAGGATTCAAAATAAACCGGACTTTGGGGAAACCAAAAATATTAGAATCTAATTGAGAATATCTTTCCAACGAATCCGAAAAATCAAAATTTCATAGCGGGAATCAAAAGATATGTCCAGCTGAAAATTCAGAATAGTCGCTATGGAATTCTGGCCCTTAAAAATGGAAATTTTGCAAACGACCTCGGTTTTGGACAAAACCACTTTTGTTGGATCCGCGATGTCAAGTTATTGCTAGATTCCAATTTTCATAATTTTCTGAATCAATATGTGAGCGTGGCAAAGGAAACCGCATTTGGCCAGTTTTAGTTGATTTTAATCGACTGGAAAATGGCCATTTTCAAACGGTCTCGGAATTTGATGAAATTAGTTTTGTTAGGACCGTATCGTCAATACGAAGCTAGAAAATATTTTTCGGGAATTTTTAGAGTTCGTATGTGGCCCCGGTAAATTGAAATGTGCGTTCAAATTCAATATATAGATTTATATTTTGATTTTGACGGAAACTGATCGAAACGATCGAATCATTCTACGATACATATCCCATTGTGTTCGGAATGGGGGTAATTAGCTAGGAGCGACAGTCGTTGGGTTCAATTTCGAGTTCGAATTTAAAAGTAACTTTTTAGAATTTAAAATTAAATTAATTATATTTATTTATATTGGGGGTCAACCCTCAATTCTCCAGACCAGTCAAAACGAAAGAAAAGAAAAGAAAAGAAAAGGAGATCGATCCTCCAGCACCCGTCGCTGTTGACCACGCCGCACCCAGGCCTTGCGCACCTTCCTTTCCACCGCCGGTCCCTCCCTTCACCACCGATCCTCCCCTTTCTTTCGCCCCCTTCCTCCATTCTAGAAAATCGAAGAAACCCCTATGCCCTAACCCCACAACCGACGCCGCCCCTACTGGCCCTTCACCCCGACGTCGACCACCAGCAACCCCGCCACCTAAAGCCCGCCTCCGGCCTACACCACCCAACGTCACCATTTCCCTCGCTTCGCTGTAAGTGTTGTTATTTATTTATTTTAATTTGATTTTTACAGTGTAGGAAAAAAATCATATTTTTTTTCAGTAGAAAAAAGTATATATTTTTAAAAAGAGAAGTATATATTATTTTTTTAAAGAAAAAAAATGAGTTTTATGAATCAATTTTTATCGTAAGTAATTGGTGATTAAATAAATTTCTGATTTTTTTGTTTAGGAGAAATATGAATTTTAAAACTGAAAAGAAATGATTTTTATACGGTAAAAGAAATGATTTTTATATGGTAAAAGATTTGATCTTTTTTACACGAATGAAAACATGATAAAGGAGTGATTTTTTTCCGAAAGAAATCAGGTTAAAGATACGATTTTTATTATATGGACAACAAGATAAAAATGTGATTTTTATTGTCTAGAGAGCGCTATAAAAGTTTGATCTTTATATATGTAGCAATATAATACAAATGCGATTTATATATATATGAAGTAGCAAGAAAAATTTGATTTTTATTTGAATAGAAAAAAAAATGTGATTTTTATTTTAAAAGTAGCAACGTAAAAATATGATTTTTATAGGAGTAGCGAATTAAAGATGTAATTTTTAATAGAGATTTCGTAAAACATATTACGATGGAACTAACGGGAAACAAATCAAAATTCGAACCGTTAAGAAATACAGAATGGAGGAGTGGATCCCAACGGTGAGAACTCCTCACTTTTATTTCTAGTTTGAAATATATACTAGGATGCAGACGGTGCTTAGTAGCACCTGACACCCGTCGTCCACAGACCATGGATGGCTTGTTTGTTTGATTGCTGTGTTGTGAAATTTGATTGTGTGATGGTGAATGAAATAAAATATTTTATAGTGAAAAATATTTTATTGTTAAAAATATAATTTTTAACGTGTATATAAAATAAATATTTATAAACAAATCGGACGATTTGTTTATATACACTGATTTGACTGATATTGATTGGGACGATAAATTTTACACATCGCCCAACTGCACAAATAAAAATATGTGTTTGTTGATTTGAAACCCCACACGGGTATTGGGATGATATTTGGCATACACTAATCCCAATTATTTAGCTGTATGTCGATCGATTGGTCGACAGACTGTGTAAGCGTCAATTATTTATATTTAATGCTTATGTAGTTGTGTGGTGCACTCTTGATGATGGTTGATGATTTATCATTGCTATTATATTCATGTGTTGTAGAAAATCCATATAAATAAACGTGATATGGTAATTGATTGGTCCTCATTCCAATATTGAAAATAAATTCATGTGTTGAATTGAAAATATAAATTCATGTGTTGAATTGAAAAATAAATTCATGTGTTGAATTGAAAATATAAATTCATGTGTTGAATTGAAAATAAATTCATGTGTTGAATAGAAATATGTATTCATGTGTTGAATAGAATAAATATTCATGTGTTGAATAGAAATATATATTCATGTGTTGAATAAAAGCCGTGTTGATTAGGTTGATGCCATTTTGACGTGAACGATATTTATATCGATTTTATTCATTTTTATAATGAATATAAAAAAAAAAGTGATTTCAAAATTTAATGTTTTGAAAATATTATCATTTATCGATTAAGGATATGGAATATTCAATTTTGATTAGAAATTGAATATGAAGTTGAAATCGTTTTGAAAATGAATTTAAAACGATTTATAAAATTCGTTTTCAAAGGAAATCGACAAAATATATAATATATATATATATATATATTGTATATAATGGCGTGAATAGAACGCGCCGCGCCGCGGCAGTTCGCGAATTTCGACCATTGCCTTCGAATGGAAATTGCGGGAGATCCGACCGTCCAATGATCCTAAAACTGGAACCGTTGGGTTCATATCGAAAAGAACTTTCTAACGAATATTAGAGATTTGAAATCTAATGGTTGGATATTGTAATAACCCGGAAATTCTGAACCAGTTTAAAAAATTTATTTTGGCAATTTTAGCGAATTTTGAACATTTAAAATAGATTATTTTAAGTAAAATCAACGAGAAATTTATTTTGAATATAATTCGAACGTATATATTATACACGTCGTCGTTAGAATATAAATAATTATATATAATTATAATTATAATTGAAAATGGCGCGGTAGTTCGATAATTCGATTTTAAACTTCAATTGAATGTACCGGGTGCAAAACAATCCGGATTTTAATGAAACCAAAAACATTAGGATCTAATTGATAACATCTTTCCAACGAATCCGAAAAATCGAAATTTCATAGTGGGAATCAAAAGTTATGTCCAGTTGAAAATTTTGAATAGTCGCTATGGAATTCGGGCCCTTAAAAATGGGAATTTTGCAAACGACCTCGGATTTCGACGAAACCACTTTTGTTGGGTCCGTGATGTCAAATTATTGCTAGGTTTTAAATTTCATAATTTTTCGAATCAATATGTGAGCGTGGCAAAGGAAAATGTGTTTGACCAGTTTCAGTTGATTTTAATCGACTGGAAAATGGCCATTTTTCAAACGGTCTCAGAATTAGACGAAACTAGTTTTGTTAGGACCGTATCGTCAATACGAAGCTAGAAAATATTTTTCTAGAATTTTTCTAGTTAGTATGTGACCCCGGTAATTTGAAATGTACGTTTAAAATTCAATATAGTGATTTAAATGTAAATTTAACGGAAACTGATTGTAACAGCCGAATCAGCCTACGATACATATCCCATTGTGTTCGGAATAGGGGTAAAACGCTATGGACGATAGGCGGTGGGCCTCGTTTTGAGGTCATATGTAAAAGTCAACTTTTTACAAAAATATATATATATATTCTCTCTCCTTAACTAACCAGGCCCCCCCCCCGATATTTTCAATTAGTTTTCAAAATAAAAAAGAAAAAGAAAAAGGGCTGTGCCGTGACGATCGGAGCCGCGCCTCCAGGAGGGCGCGTCGCCCTTGCGCCGCCGGCACTCAGGCGGAGGAGCTCCTCCCCTGGCCCCGCTCTCCCCTCCGCTACTTCTCCTCCTTCTCCCGATTCGAGCTCGCGAAGACCCGCCATCGCTTCCCCAACCTCACGCCGTCGCCCTCGCTTGCCTCACCACCAACCGCCACTCCGATTCGAAGCCCCCCCCCCCCCCCCCCGGCCACAACCAGAGACCCCCCCCGTTCACTGTAAGTTTTGTTTTATTTATTTATTTTCATTTATCTGTTAATTTTTATTTGATTTTAAAAACAGAATTTTTATTTGATTTTAAAAACAGAATATTTATTTGATTTTAAAAACAGAATTTTTATTTGATTTTAAAAACAGAATTTTTATTTGATGTTAAAAAACAGAATTTTTATTTGATTTTAAAAAAAAACTGAATTTTTATAATGGTGCAAGATTTGATTTTTCGAAAGTAAAAGATGTGATTTTTCTAAAAGTAAAGATTTGAATTTTTAGAAGAAAAAGATCGTATTTTTATATTGGAGAAAGCGTGATAAAAATTCAATTTGTATATATGTGAAGTAGGCGAGGTAAAGAAACGATTTTCAATTATAGTTGTAGAAAAAATATTTTTATAATATAAGTAAGTAAAAATATAATTTTTATATTAAACAAAGGTTAAAACTATAATTTTTATAGTTTAGAAAGGATAAAAATTCGATTTTTATATATTGAATAGCAAAGTAAAAATACGATTTTTATATTTTTAAAGTATTAAAAATACGATCTTTACTATGTAGAAGATGTAAAAATATAATTTTTACATGATAGGCGTATTAAAGGCGAAAACTTTATATTTGAAATGGCGAAATCTTTTTATATAGCAGCGATGTAAAAATAGAATTTTTATCTATATAATAGCAAAGTAAAAATTCGATTTTTATATATTGAATAGCATAGTAAAAATTCGATTTTTATATATTGAATAATGAAATAAAAATTCGATTTTTACATATGTAGTGGCTACGGGCAACGAAGATGACGAAGATGCGATAACGATGAAGATTTCTATCAAAGAAGAGTCGTGGTATTTGATAGCTATCGGTGAGAATTCCTCACCTTTCAATTTCTTTTTCTAGTTATATATATATATATATACTAGGATGCAGACGGTGCTTAGTAGCACCCGACACAATCGTCCACAGACCATGGACTTGTTTGTTTGATTGCAAAAATTAGTTAGATTATTTGATTGAAATTGAATTGTTTGGTGAAATGAATGGATTTGATTGATGTGTGAATGGCATGGGCCTTCACTAGACCGGGGATAAGGCTAGGCCTCGTCCCGTTTCTAGTATCGTGCCGTTATGCCGCCGAAATTTTCTAAAATAAGTTAGAAAAATAAAAATACCATTTTATTTGAAGAATGAACTGAATAGAAATTCATATGTTAAAATAAAGTGTTTTATCGTTAAAAATATAATTTTTAACGTGAATATGAATAAATAAATATTCATTTACAAACTGGACGGTTTGTTAACACCTATTTGAATGACATTGATTGGGTCGATAAATTTTACACATCGCCCAACTGCACAATTAAAATATGTGTTTGTTGATTTGAAATCCCACACGGGTGTTGGGATGAAATATGAAGTTCACTCATCCTGATTTATGAAATATGTCGATCGATTGATTGACAGGCTGTTATAAGCGTTAGATATCTATATTTGATGCTTATACAGTGTAGTGCACTTTGGTTGATGGTTGATTATTTTCAATGCTATTATATACGTGTGATGTATGAAAAGTCCATATAATTAACATTATATGGTGATTGATTGGGCCTCATTCCAATTTAGAAGATAAAGAATATTATAAAGTAAAAGTTCATGTGTTGACTGTACTCATCCGTTGAGATTAGTCATGTGTTGAACGAAATATTTTTATAATAAAATTTACATCTTTATCAATATTATAAAGTAAATGTTCATGTGTTGACTGTACTCATCCGTTGAGATTAGTCATGTGTTGAACGAAATATTTTAACAATAAAATTTATATCTTTATCATTATAAAGTAAAAGTTCATGTGTTGACTGTACTCATCCGTTGAGATTAGTCATGTGTTGAACGAAATATTTTAACCATAAAATTTACATCTTTATCATATATAGAATTAGAAATCAAATGGAAAATAGATGAGATGAGTGGTCTCCTGGATATTAATCTGATGTTGGTTTCGGCCTTCGGGGTTAATATTCAGGAAATCGCTCTCTTACTAATTTACGGTTGGAGTATGATTTTAAATCAAACGATAGATACCATAATTTTTATAAAATATATTAAATAACAAAAATAGTCACATATGGATGGTACTCATCCGTTGAGATTAGTCGTGTGTTGACAAAAATATAGATTTAGGTATTGGATAGAACAAATAATCATTTGTTGAAAAGAATAACGGAATTATTGAAATATATAAAACCGTGTTGATTAGAGATGCGCCATTTTGACGTGAACGATATTTATATCGATTTTATTCATTTTAAAATGAATATTGAAAAGTGATTTCGAAATGAATAGAATATAAAATGATTTCGAAATGAATAGAATATAAAGTGATTTCGAAATGAATAGAATATAAAGTGATTTCGAAATGAGTAGAATATAAAACGATTTCGAAATGAATTGAATATATAACGAATTTGATTTCAATTGAATATGTAACGAATTTGATTTGAATATATAACGAATTTGATTTCAATTGAATATATAACGAATTTGATTTCAATTGAATATGTAACGAATTTGATTTGAATAGAAAACGAATTTGATTTCAATTGAATATATAACGAATTTGATTTCAATTGAATATGTAACGAATTTGATTTGAACAGAAAACGAATTTGATTTCAATTGAATATGTAACGAATTTGATTCGAGTAGAAAACCAATTCGAATTTGAATCAAATAGGAAACCAATTTGAATTGAATCGAATAGAAAACCACTTTGAATTGAATCGAATTGAAAACGAATTCGAATGGAATTTAAAACGAAGTGAAATGAATTCAAATTGAATTGAAACTTGAATTGAATCGAATAGAAAACCACTTTGAATTGAATCGAATTGAAAACGAATTCGAATGGAATTTAAAACGTAGTGAAATGAATTCAAATTGAATTGAAACTTGAATTAGAAATGAATTTTAAAACGAATTTATAAGGAAAATTTTAATTTTGATTTGAATTGAAATGGAAGTTGAGATTGTTTTTGAAACGAGTTTAAAACTATTTATATAATTCGTTTTAAATAGAAATCGACGAAATATATATTATATATATAATATAATGGTCTGAATAGAACGCGCCGCGCCGCGGCAGTTCGTGAATTTCGACCATTTATTTCAAACGAACATTACGGGAGATCTGACCGTCGGATTCTCCTAAAACCGGAACCGTTGGGTTCGTATCGAAAAGAGCTTTCTAACGAATATTTGAAATTCAAAATCTAACGGTTGGATTTGGAGATACGTCCAAATCAAATTTGAAAAAGGTCGCTATAAGTGTAGTTCGATGGCCATTGATGGAAATCGACTGTACGGGCCTTGATAAAATTATTTAAAATAGTAATAATTTGTGTAAAATCATAAGAAGTGATTTGAGAAAAATTGGGATGAAAAACTCCATATTTGAAAAGGTAAAAATAGATTTTTATCGAAATGAACTAGATTGAATTAAATTTAAAACCCGGGTTTTTATTTTTAAATAAATAAATTAGATTTAAAAAGGGGTTTTAAATAATCGGAATTCCTAATATATTTGATTTGAATTGAACTAGAATTGATTTGTGGGTTTATCGAGAACTGTGTTTTAAACAACACTAGTTCTTTAACCCGAAAATAAATAGAATGTGATTTGGGTTTGTCGTGAACTGTATTTTAAATAACACCTAGTTCTTTAACCCAGTAAAAGGAGTTTCAACGAATCTGCAATTAGATTGAAATGTAAATCTATAATCTAAATTATCAAATTTAGAAAATGAGCGAGAATGGAGTATTGCCAGTTTTGCTCCAAAGCGATAGTTAAATCTTTAATTAGATTTGAACGTGAAATGGTAATTAATTTTACCGATAACACCATAGTATTAGATAGGGAGTATTACCAGTTTTGCTTCATGGGATGAATAGGTTGGGATTGGGAAATAAATAATTACTTCGGTGTGGTTCGCTAATCTCGACTAGTTGGAAAAACCATAATTTGGTTTGAAACGACATCCAAAGGAAGATTCAAAGAATAAATTTAAAGAATTGATCTTGGATAAAATTAATGGGAACCTTTCCCTAAAAATGTGATTTGGTGAATAAAAGAATATTCTGAATTGGAATGAGGCGTATGTTGTGTTTGTGTAACATTTGTTTTCAATATACGCGGGTTGTTCGGAAAGTCCGGGTTTATACCCATTCTGAATAACCGATTCGACGATAAGTCGAAGATAAAGACGGCGATTGAAGACCGGAAGTCTTCACATCGTTTGGATAATTACCGACGATCCTGATTGGGCTGTACACCCAAGAGGATGGAAATAGTTGGTGGTCGTCCAGACGTACTTGGAGACGGATGGATATGCGAGGAAAGTGCCTCCGGTTTCGTTCAGACCCAGAACGGACTTGTAAATGGATTGTGTGTCTGACATTGGATTTTATTCTGTGTTGATTGATTTCTATTAAATATACATCTGTTTGGCGGCAGAGAATTTATTCTTTTGCTTAACGCCCTTCTCTGAGACGTACGAGCTCAGAGGTTGTATATCGATGGACATCAGTCGCATGGCATGAGTTGCCTGTGTGGCACGCTAAGATGCAATGATCAAGGCTTTTGTTGAAAAGCAGAGTCTTGTGGTTGATGATCAAAGCACGGCCTGCATGGCAGCTTTGTGTATAACGTGAATTCGCGAGCCTCACACCTCGGTATGAGTTAAAAACGGGATACGGACCGCTAGGAGAGCACGGCGTTTCTTTCTAGCTATGGTGGTGTCAGTGACTTACCAGCCCTGACATTTATATACTTTTCACCTTTGTGGTTGTTGGAATGAGGCGCCTCGATTATAGGTCTGTAAGGACCGGGAAACGTGTGTTCAGGAATAACCAATCCTCTAACGTAAGTGAGGACCGGCCCAGCCGCATCCGGGGTTGCCCAGAGTGCGTAACCCGGAGGCATTTGCTAGAGTGTCTCGAACGCGGAGAGGAGCTTGCCCCTTGCCTAGACTCATGACGGAATCCAATTTCCAATACGTGTATTTCGGCTTTATTTGTAGAGCCTAGTATGGCGACATAGTAGCATGGGATACTATGCCGTCTATGATTTATATTTATGATTGAAACTGTTTTGACACTATACACTTATTATAGTATCAAATGATTTGTTTTTAAACGTACCAAGCATGTTTGGCTATTATAAGGGAAAACCCTATCCTCCGGCTTGCGTTGCATTGTGTGATGGGACCTGGGTCTTATAATAGCTTCATTTTTCGAAAAAGCCTTGCGTTGTTTATTCCATGCACTGGTATTCTTGGGAGGAAACCCGTTCCGTGTTATACGACGTGGTCCCTTGAATTACTCTCTTTTAAAGTAAAGCTCTAAATAACTGTTTTAGTTCTCACACCAGTCACATGACAGACCTGGAGTTTATTGTTTTAACCTAAACTCTGGGTGCCCCTATTTTCCGCACGGGCAGCTAGTAGTTTTGGTTTTGCAGATTTATATTCACAGGATCCTGGTTTACAACTGGAATGATATCCGGAAAGCTCTGTATCCGTATATCACTTTCAGTTGTGCTTTGTATTATTTTCCGCTGCTATGTAATTTATTGTAACCTCTGATATTTGTAGAATGTAATTTATCCATTTATACTCTGTATATTCTTATATTCTGATGAAATTGTTGTAATAGCAATGAAATGTTCTTCCGTCTGCGTTATATTGTGTGTTGTTCTCAAAGTATCCGCTCTTTCCTTCACGGGGAAGTTACGGGTTCTTACAGTGGTATCAGAGCTTTGGTTTACAGAGCTCGAGAACAAGACACATTAGAACCATACGAAAGAATTCATCAGATATTGGATTAGTAATATCCAATTAGGATGACTCGTTAGAGATAGGATCAGTAGTATCCTAGAATGAGTGTGAAGAGTATATTTTTCAATTGAAAACAATTTTGTTTTGAAAATTTAAATCGTTTTATACGTATTTGATTATTTATTTATATTTTGAATTTGGACAGTCTACTATAGAAAGATTTTGTATATACGCGTCATGAACGTATATTTGAAGTTTTAATATACTGGATAGATATAGAACCGCACTCTAGTAGCCCGGAGATGTTCTGATGGTGGCTCGAAACATCATCAGCATTTATGTTCGTGTGACGAAGGTGTGATTTTCTATATATTTCCATTAGACTGGTGTGAGAACCAAAACTAACATAGCTAGAACACATTGTAGTGAATTGGCATCAAAAACAAGATTTTCAGTATATGTATCAAAATTTATGGATTTGAAACTCTAATCCACTAATTGATTGATGTTTGTGTTGTTTGTTTAGTTGTTTGCTAATTTTGAACCATTTAGCCTAATTATATCAAATATTGAACGATATTGAAAATTGGTCGCATTTGTTTGCATATACATGTACTTACATTGAACAGGTCATAGCAAGGAGGCTAGAGCCGAAGAATAAAATTTGTTTGCCCGACAAATAGGTACATGTTTACTACATAATTTACTGTTTGTTTGGGTGATGATGATTTTATGAGCCTATTGGCTAGCCGCTTGGCCTTTTCTTTTTCTTTTTGAGATCAGAAGGCCTGTATGGCAATTTCGGGATTTTCCCGTGGCTCCCGGTGCAGGGGAGGTTATGGCGAAATTTTTCGAAAATTTAGGGTGTTAGCCAAATTTTTGAAAATTTGAAAATTCTCAGAAACTGAAAAGTTGGAGAATGGAAGCCAGATCGAACGTAGAGTTGATTAATCAAACCACTTTCGACTTTGTTCCTTTTCGGGGACGAAAAGTTTTAAGTGGGGGAGATTGTAATAACCCGGAAATTCTGAACCAGTTTAAAATTTTTATTTTGGCAATTTTAGCGAATTTTGAACATTTAAAATAGATTATTTTAAGTAAAATCGACGAGAAATTTATTTTGAATATAATTCGAATGTATATATTACACACGTCGTCGTTAGAATATAAATAATTATATATAATTATAATTAGAATTGAAAATGGCGCGGTAGTTCGATAATTCGATTTCAAACTTCAATTGAATGTACCGGGTGCAAAACAATCCGGATTTTAGTGAAACCAAAAACATTAGGATCTAATTGATAACATCTTTCCAACGAATCCGAAAAATCAAAATTTCATAGCGGGAATCAAAAATTATGTCCAGTTGAAAATTCTGAATAGTCGCTATGGAATTCGGGCCCTTAAAAATGGGAATTTTGCAAACGACCTCGGATTTCGACGAAACCACTTTTGTCGGGTCCGTGATGTCAAATTATTGCTAGGTTTTAAATTTCATAATTTTTCGAATCAATATGTGAGCGTGGCAAAGGAAAATACGTTTGACCAGTTTCAGTTGATTTTAATCGACTGGAAAATGGCCATTTTTCAAACGGTCTCAGAATTCGACGAAACGAGTTTTGTTAGGACCGTATCGTCAATACGAAGCTAGAAAATATTTTTCTGGAATTTTTCTAGTTAGTATGTGACCCCGGTAATTTGAAATGTACGTTTAAAATTCAATATAGTGATTTAAATGTAAATTTAACGGAAACTGATTGTAACAGCCGAATCAGCCTACGATACATATCCCATTGTGTTCGGAATGGGGGTAAAACGCTATGGATGACAGGTGGTGGGCCTCGTTTTGAGGTCATATGTAAAAGTCAACTTTTTACAAAAAAAATATATATATATTCTCTCTCCTTAACTAACCAGGCCCCCCCGATATTTTCAATTAATTTTCAAAATTAAAAAAAAATAAAAGAAAAAGGGCTGTGCCCTGACGATCGGAGCCGCGCCTCCAGGAGGGCGCGTCGCCCCTGCGCCGCCGGCACTCAGGCGGAGGAGCTCCTCCCCTGGCTCCGCTCTCCCCTCCGCTACTTCTCCTCCTTCTCCCGATTCGAGCTCGCGAAGACCCGCCATCGCTTCCCCAACCTCACGTCGTCGCCCTCGCTGGCCTCACCACCAGCAGCCACTCCGATTCGAAGCCCCCCCTCCCCCCCCGCGCACAACCAGAGACCCCCCCCCCCCGTTCACTGTAAGTTTTGTTTTATTTATTTATTTTCATTTATCTGTTAATTTTTATTTGATTTTAAAAACAGAATTTTTATTTGATGTTAAAAAACAGAATTTTTATTTGATTTAAAAAAAAACTGAATTTTTATAATGGTTAAAAACTGAATTTTTATAATGGTTAAAAACTGAATTTTTATAACGGTGCAAGATTTGATTTTTCGAAAGTAAAAGATGTGATTTTTCTAAAAGTAAAGATTTGAATTTTTAGAAGAAAAAGATCGTATTTTTATATTGGAGAAAGCGTGATAAAAATTCAATTTGTATATATGTGAAGTAGGCGAGGTAAAGAAACGATTTTTAATTATAGTTGTAGAAAAAATATTTTTATAATATAAGTAAGTAAAAATATAATTTTTATATTATATAACGGTTAGAACTATAATTTTTATAGTTTAGAAAGGATAAAAATTTGATTTTTATATATTGAATAGCAAAGTAAAAATATGACTTTTATATTTTTAAAGTATTAAAAATATGATCTTTACTATGTTGAAGAGGTAAAAATATAATTTTTACATGATAGGCGTATTAAAGGCGAAAACTTTATATTTGAAAAGGCGAAATCTTTTTATATAGCAGCGATGTAAAAATAGAATTTTTATCTATATAATAGCAAAGTAAAAATTCGATTTTTATATATTGAATAGCATAGTAAAAATTTGATTTTTATATATTGAATAACGAAATAAAAATTCGATTTTTACATATGTAGTGGCTACGGGCAACGAAGATGACGAAGATGCGATAACGATGAAGATTTCTATCAAAGAAGAGTCATGGTATTGGATAGCTATCGGTGAGAATTCCTCACCTTTCAATTTCTTTTTCTAGTTATATATATATACTAGGATGCAGACGGTGCTTAGTAGCACCCGACACAATCGTCCACAGACCATGGGCTTGTTTGTTTGATTGCAAAAAATAGTTAGATTATTTGATTGAAATTGAATTGTTTGGTGAAATGAATGGATTTGATTGATGTGTGAATGGTGTGGGCCTTCACTAGACCGGGGATAAGGCTAGGCCTCGTCCCGTTTCTAGTATCGTGCCGTTATGCCGCCGAAATTTTCTAAAATAAGTTAGAAAAATAAAAATACCATTTTATTTGAAGAATGAACTGAATAGAAATTCATATGTTAAAATAAAGTGTTTTATCGTTAAAAATATAATTTTTAACGTGAATATGAATAAATAAATATTCATTTACAAACTGGACGGTTTGTTTATGTACACCTATTTGAATGACATTGATTGGGTCGATAAATTTTACACATCGCCCAACTGCACAATTAAAATATGTGTTTGTTGATTTGAAACCCCACACGGGTGTTGGGATGAAATATGAAGTTCACTCATCCTGATTTATGAAATATGTCGATCGATTGATTGACAGGCTGTTATAAGCGTTAGATATCTATATTTGATGCTTATACAGTGTAGTGCACTTTGGTTGATGGTTGATTATTTTCAATGCTATTATATACGTGTGATGTATGAAAATTCCATATAATTAACATTATATGGTAATTGATTGGGCCTCATTCCAATTTAGAAGATAAAGAATATTATAAAGTAAAAGTTCATGTGTTGATTGTACTCATCCGTTGAGTTTAGTCATGTGTTGAACGAAATATTTTTATAATAAAATTTATATCTTTATCAATATTATAAAGTAAATGTTCATGTGTTGACTGTACTCATCCGTTGAGATTAGTCATGTGTTGAACGAAATATTTTAACAATAAAATTTATATCTTTATCATTATAAAGTAAAAGTTCATGTGTTGACTGTACTCATCCGTTGAGATTAGTCATGTGTTGAACGAAATATTTTAACCATAAAATTTACATCTTTATCATATATAGAATTAGAAATCAAATGGAAAATAGATGAGATGAGTGGTCTCCTGGATATTAATCTGATGTTGGTTTCGGCCTTCGGGGTTAATATTCAGGAAATCGTTCTCTTACTAATTTACGGTTGGAGTCTGATTTTAAATCAAACGATAGATACCATAATTTTTATAAAATATATTAAATAACAAAAATAGTCACATATGGATGGTACTCATCCGTTGAGATTAGTCGTGTGTTGACAAAAATATAGATTCAGGTATTGGATAGAACAAATAATCATTTGTTGAAGAATAACGGAATTATTGAAATATATAAAACCGTGTTGATTAGAGATGCGCCATTTTGACGTGAACGATATTTATATCGATTTTATTCATTTTAAAATGAATATTGAAAAGTGATTTCGAAATGAATAGAATATAAAATGATTTCGAAATGAATAGAATATAAAGTGATTTCGAAATGAATAGAATATAAAGTGATTTCGAAATGAGTAGAATATAAAACGATTTCGAAATGAATTGAATATATAACGAATTTGATTTCAATTGAATATGTAACGAATTTGATTTGAATATATAACGAATTTGATTTCAATTGAATATATAACGAATTTGATTTCAATTGAATATGTAACGAATTTGATTTGAATAGAAAACGAATTTGATTTCAATTGAATATATAACGAATTTGATTTCAATTGAATATGTAACGAATTTGATTTGAATAGAAAACGAATTTGATTTCAATTGAATATGTAACGAATTTGATTCGAATAGAAAACCAATTCGAATTTGAATCAAATAGGAAACCAATTTGAATTGAATCGAATAGAAAACCACTTTGAATTGAATCGAATTGAAAACGAATTCGAATGGAATTTAAAACGAAGTGAAATGAATTCAAATTGAATTGAAACTTGAATTGAATCGAATAGAAAACCACTTTGAATTGAATCGAATTGAAAACGAATTCGAATGGAATTTAAAACGAAGTGAAATGAATTCAAATTGAATTGAAACTTGAATTGAATAGAAATGAATTTTAAAACGAATTTATAAGGAAAAATTTAATTTTGATTTGAATTGAAATGGAAGTTGAGATTGTTTTTGAAACGAGTTTAAAACTATTTATATAATTCGTTTTAAATAGAAATCGACGAAATATATATTATATATATAATATAATGGCCTGAATAGAACGCGCCGCGCCGCGGTAGTTCGTGAATTTCAACCATTTATTTCAAACGAACATTTCGGGAGATCCGACCGTCGGATTCTCCTAAAACCGGAACCGTTGGGTTCGTATCGAAAAGAGCTTTCTAACGTATATTTGAAATTCAAAATCTAACGGTTGGATTTGGAGATACGTCCAAATCAAATTTGAAAAAGGTCGCTATAAGTGTAGTTCGATGGCCATTGATGGAAATCGACTGTACGGGCCTTGATAAAATTATTAAAAATAGTAATAATTTGTGTAAAATCATAAGAAGTGATTTGAGAAAAATTGGGATGAAAAACTCCATATTTGAAAAGGTAAAAATAGATTTTTATCGAAATGAACTAGATTGAATTAAATTTAAAACCCGGGTTTTTATTTTTAAATAAATAAATTAGATTTAAAAAGGGGTTTTAAATAATCGGAATTCCTAATATATTTGATTTGAATTGAACTAGAATTGATTTGTGGGTTTATCGTGAACTGTGTTTTAAACAACACTAGTTCTTTAACCCGAAAATAAATAGAATGTGATTTGGGTTTGTCGTGAACTGTGTTTTAAATAACACCTAGTTCTTTAACCCAGTAAAAGGAGTTTCAACGAATCTGCAATTAGATTGAAATGTAAATCTATAATCTAAATTATCAAATTTAGAAAATGAGCGAGAATGGAGTATTGCCAATTTTGCTCCAAAGCGATAGTTAAATCTTTAATTAGATTTGAACGTGAAATGGTAATTAATTTTACCGATAACACCATAGTATTAGATAGGGAGTATTACCAGTTTTGCTTCATGGGATGAATAGGTTGGGATTGGGAAATAAATAATTACTTCGGTGTGGTTCGCTAATCTCGACTAGTTGGAAAAACCATAATTTGGTTTGAAACGACATCCAAAGGAAGATTCAAAGAATAAATTTAAAGAATTGATCTTGGATAAAATTAATGGGAACCTTTCCCTAAAAATGTGATTTGGTGAATAAAAGAATATTCTGAATTGGAATGAGGCGTATGTTGTGTTTGTGTAACATTTGTTTTCAATATACGCGGGTAGTTCGGAAAGTCCGGGTTTATACCCATTCTGAATAACCGATTCGACGATAAGTCGAAGATAAAGACGGCGATTGAAGACCGGAAGTCTTCACATCGTTTGGATAATTACCGACGATCCTGATTGGGCTGTACACCCAAGAGGATGGAAATAGTTGGTGGTCGTCCAGACGTACTTGGAGATGGATGGATATGCGAGGAAAGTGCCTCCGGTTTCGTTCAGACCCAGAATGGACTTGTAAATGGATTGTGTGTCTGACATTGGATTTTATTCTGTGTTGATTGATTTCTATTAAATATACATCTGTTTGGCGGCAGAGAATTTATTCTTTTGCTTAACGCCCTTCTCTGAGACGTACGAGCTCAGAGTTTGTATATCGATGGACATCAGTCGCATGGCATGAATTGCCTGTGTGGCATGCTAAGATGCAATGATCAAGGCTTTTGTTGAAAAGCAGAGTCTTGTGGTTGATGATCAAAGCACGGCCTGCGTGGCAGCTTTGTGTATAACGTGAATTCGCGAGCCTCACACCTCGGTATGAGTTCAAAACGGGATACGGACCGCTGGGAGAGCACGACGTTTCTTTCTAGCTATTGTGGTGTCAGTGACTTACCAGCCCTGACATTTATATTCTTTTCACCTTTGTGGTTGTTGGAATGAGGTGCCTCGATTATAGGTCTGTAAGGATCGGGAAACGTGTGTTCAGGAATAACCAATCCTCTAACGTAAGTGAGGACCGGCCCAGCCGCATCCGGGGTTGCCCAGAGTGCGTAACCCGGAGGCATTTGCTAGAGTGTCTCGAGCGCGGAGAGGAGCTTGCCCCTTGCCTAGACTCATGACGGAATCCAATTTCCAATACGTGTATTTCGGCTTTATTTGTAGAGCCTAGTATGGCGACATAGTAGCATGGGATACTATGCCGTCTATGATTTATATTTATGATTGAAACTGTTTTGACACTATACACTTATTATAGTATCAAATGATTTGTTTTTAAACGTACCAAGCATGTTTGGCTATTATAAGGGAAAACCCTATCCTCCGGCTTGCGTTGCATTGTGTGATGGGACCTGGGTCTTATAATAGCTTCATTTTTCGAAAAAGCATTGCGTTGTTTATTCTATGCACTGGTATTCTTGGGAGGAAACCCGTTCCGTGTTATACGGCGTGGTCCCTTGAATTACTCTCTTTTAAAGTAAAGCTCTAAATAACTGTTTTAGTTCTCACACCAGTCACATGACTGACCTGGAGTTTATTGTTTTAACCTAAACTCTGGGTGCCCCTATTTTCCGCACGGGCAGCTAGTAGTTTTGGTTTTGCAGATTTATATTCACAGGTTCCTGGTTTACAGCTGGAATGATATCCAGAAAGCTCTGTATCCGTATATCACCTTCAGTTGTGCTTTGTATTATTTTCCGCTGCTATGTAATTTATTGTAACCTCTGATATTTGTAGAATGTAATTTATCCATTTATACTCTGTATATTCTGATGAAATTGTTGTAATAGCAATGAAATGTTCTTCCGTCTGCGTTATATTGTGTGTTGTTCTCAAAGTATCCGCTCTTTCCTTCACGGGGAAGTTACGGGTTCTTACAGATTTGGAATTATGTCCAAATCAAATTTGGAAAAGGTCGCTGTAAGTGCAGTTCGATGACCGTTGATGGTAATCGACTGTACGGGCCTTGATAAAATTGTTAAAAATAGTAATAATTTTTGTAAAATCATAAGAAATGATTTGAGAAGAGTTGGGATGAAAAACTCCATATTTGAAAAGATAAAAATAGATTTTTATCGAAATGAACTAGTTTTTAACTAGAATTATAATTCTATTTATTTTTAAAATAAATAAAGTGGATTTGAAATGGTTTTAAAAGTAACCAAAATTTCCAATAATTGAATTGGAAAGGATTTGAATCGAAATTGTCTTTGGAATATTTCGATGTTGGATTTCATGATGAAACAGATATTGTTGTAGGAATTTGAAAGATATATTTATATCGTTATTTCCAATACGATATTTGTTGGTCGTAGAATTTGATATTGAATATAAGCCGATATATTTTCTATTCAGAGCCTTGTATTTAATATCAAATGTGATTTGAGTTTGTCGTGAATGGTGTCTTCATTAACACTGTCCTTAAACCCAGTTGAGAAAAAGATTAAATCTTTTATTTAGATTTAAAGAAGTGTACCAATTAAATGGTATTTAATTGGAATTGAGTTGGAATTGATTTTTGGGTTTATCGTGAACGGTGTTTTAAATAACACTCGTTCTTTAACCTGATAATTAATGGAATGTGATTTTGGGTTTATCGTGAACCGTGTTTTAGATGACATTGGTTCTTTAACCCAGTTAAAGACAGGATATTGATTTTTGGGAAGATTAAAACTAAGTGGAGTTTTAATGAATCTTTAATTAGATTGAAATGATCGAGAATGGAGTATCACCAGTTTCGCTCCAGGCGATAGTTAAATCTTTAATTAGATTTGAACGTGAAATGGTAATTGAATTTATCGATAACACCGTGGTGTTGGATATGAAGTATTACCAGTTTTACTTCATGGGATGAATAGGTTGGGATTGGGAAATAAAATAATTGATTACTTCGGTGTGATTCGCTAATCCCGACTAGTTTGAATTGATATTCAAAAGAAGATTAAAGAATAAATTTAAAGAATTTATCTTTGATAAAATTAATGGGAACCTTTCCAAAAGTATAAGAATGTTTGAATAAAAGAATATTATGAATTGGAATGAGGCGTATGTTTTGTTTGTGTAGCACTTGTTTATTATATACGCGCGTTACTCAGAAAGACCAGGTTTATCCCATTCTGAATAACTGATTCGACGTGGTGTCGAAGATGAAGACGGTGGTTGAAGACCGGAGGTCTTCACGTTGTTTGGGTGATTACTGATGATCTTGATTGGGCCGTACACCCAAGAGGAGGGAACCAGTTGGTGATCGTCCATACGTACTTGGAGATCGATGGATATGCGAGGTACAAGGTGCCTCCGGTTTCGTTCAGACCCAGAACGGACTTGTAAATGGACTGTGTGTCTGACATTGGATTTTATTCTGTGTGGTTGATTTCTATTAAATATATATCTGTTTGGTGGCGGAGAATTTATTCACTTGCTTAACGCCCTTCTCTGAGACGTACGAGCTCAGATATTATACATTGATGGATATCAAACGCATAAAGTGAATTGCCTGTGTGGCATGCCTAAGTGGCAATATGATCAAGGCTTCTGTTGAAAAGCAAAGTCTTGTGGTTGATGATCAAAGCACGGCCTGTGTGGCATAGCTTTGTGTAGCGTTGATTCGCGAGCCTCACACCCCGGTTGTGAACCAGAAACGGGAGCGGACCTCAGGGAGGGCATGCGTTTCCTTCTAGCTAGAAGTGGCGTCAGTGGTTTTACACGCCCTGATGAGTTTGACTTATGTAGTTGTTGCTGTTGCGAGGCGCCTCGGATATATCGGTGACTATGTGGAGCCGATGGAGCCAGTGGGCTCATTTACGCCCCAAAGGGCGGGGAAACGTAGTGTTCAGGTATTTTAATCCGCATCGGTGGACCGGCCCAGACGATCCAAGGGCTCACCTGTGTCTGGGTCCTGAGACTCGGGCTAGACAGTCTCGAATCGGTAGCGGACTATCTTTTGCCTCTGTTCACAAATGGAAATCCAACTTCCAAATACGTGACATTTGCGGTTTTGATTGTAGAGCCTAGTATGGCGACATGATATATGGTACCCATGCCGTCTATGATTGATATTTATGATTGAAATTGTTTTAACACTATACACTTATAGTAATAATAAAAGATGAAATTTAGCATATCAAGCATTCTTTGGCTATTATAAGGTAAAACACTATCCTCCGGCTTGTGTTGCATTGTGTGATGGGACCTGGGTCTTATAATAGCTTCATTTTTCTTTATTTAGCATTGCGTTGTTGTTTTATGCACTGTTATTCTTGGGAAAAAACTCGTTTCGTGTTATACGACGCGGTCCCTTGATTTACCTAACTTTAAAATAAAGATTAATAACTGTTTTAGTTCTCACACCTGTCACATGACTGACCTGGAGTTTATTGTTTTAACCTAAACTCTGGGTGCCCTTATTTTGACACGGGCAGCTAGTAGTTTTGGTTTTGCAGATTTATATTCATAGGAACCTGGTTTACAACTGGAACGATACTCGGAAAGCTTTGTATCCGTGTATTACTCCTAGTTGTGTTTTGTATTATTTTCCGCTGCGATGTATTTAAATGTAATTTAAATCTCTGATATTTTCTGTGTAATATTTATTCATACTCTGTAATATTCTTTTATTCTGATGCAATTGTTGTAATAAACAATGAAATGTTCTTTTGTCTGCGTTCTTTTGTGTGTTGTTCTCAAACTATCCGGGCTTCCCTTACCGGGGAAGTTACGGGTCTTCACAGTTGGTATCAGAGCTTTGATTTACAGAGCTCGGAGAACAAGACACGTTAGAACCAAACGAAAGAATTCATTTGAGATTGGATTAGTAATATCCAATGAGAATGACTCGTTAGGGATGGGATCAGTAGCATTCTAGAACGAGTGTGAAGAGTATATTTTTAATTTGAAAACATGTTTTGTTTTGAAAATTTAAATCAATTATTCGTATTTGATTATTTATTTTATATTGAATTTGGACAATCCAGTATATAAAGATTTTGCGTATATGTCTGATCCGCGTGTATTTGAAGTTTTAATATACTGGATAGATATAGAATCACACTCTAGTCGCCCGAAGATGGTTCTGATGATCGCTATAGCGATCGCATCATCAGTATTCTTGTTCGAGTTTCGAAAGTGGGATTTCTATATATTTCCTATTGATTAGTGTGAGAACCAAAATTAGATAGGGCTTATTGTTATGATTTGGCATCAAAAATGTGATTTTTGACTATATATCAAAGTTATGAATTTGAAATGATAATCAACTAATTGATTGCTGGTTGTGTTGTTTGATTAATTAAATGTTGAACCTTTAGCCAAATTAAATCAAATAGTGAGTTGTATTGAAAATTTAACGTATATGCATGCATGTACATGTACTTACATGGAACAGGTCATAGCAAGGAGGCTAGAGAAGAGGAATAAAATTGTTTGCTCGACAAATAGGTAAATGTTTATTGTATTTCTTGGGTTTTTGATGATTTTATGAGCCGATTGGCTAGCCGCTTGGCTGTTTCTTTTTCTTTTTGGATTGGTGAGGGCCATGCGAGGCTATTTGAAATATCCCGAAGTCCCCGGTGCAGGGGAGGTTATGGCGAAATTTTTCGAAAATTTAGGGTGTTAGCCAAATTTTTGAAAAATTTGAAAAGTTCTTAGAAACTGAAAAGCTGAAGAACTTAAGCCGTAATGAAAATACTGGAAGTTGAGTTGATTTGTTAAACAACTTTCGGCTTCGTTCCTTTTCGGGGACGAAAAGTTTTAAGTGGGGGAGAATGTAATAACCCGGAAATTCTGAGCCAATTTAAAATTTTTATTTTGGCAATTTTGATGAATTCTGAATATTTAAAATGAATTATTTTAAATAATAACGATGAGAAATTTATTTTCGTTAGAATATAAATATTTATTTTAAATTATAAAAGGTATTGAAAATGGCGCGGTAGTTCGATAATTCGATTTCAAAGTTCAAATGAATGTACAGGATTCAAAATAAACCGGATTTTGGCGAAACCAAAAATATTAGAATATAATTGAGAATATCTTTCCAACAAATCCGAAAAATCAAAATTTCATAGTGGGAATCAAAAGATATGTCCAGTTGAAAATTCAGAATAGTCGCTACGGAATTCTGGCCCTTAAAAATGGAAATTTTGCAAACGACCTCGGTTTTCAACGAAACCACTTTTGTTGGATACGCGATGTCAAGTTATTGCTAGATTCCAATTTTCGTAATTTTCTGAATCAATATGTGAGCGTGGCAAAGGAAACCGCGTTTGGCTAGTTTCAGTTGATTTTAATCGACTGGAAAATGGCCATTTTTCAAACGGTCTCGGAATTTGACGAAATTAGTTTTGTTAGGACCGTATCGTCAATACGAAGCTAGAAAATATTTTTTCGGAATTTTTAGAGTTTGTATGTGGCCCTGGTAAATTGAAATGTGCGTTCAAATTCAATATATAGATTTATATTTTGATTTTGACGGAAACTGATCGAAACGATCAAATCAATCTACGATACATATCCCATTGTGTTCAGAATGGGAGTAATTAGCTAGGAGCGATAGTCGTTGGGTTCGATTTCGAGTTCGAATTTAAAAGTAACTTTTTAGAATTTAAAATTAAATTAATTATATTTATTTATATTAGGGGTCAACCCTTAATTCTCCAGACCAGTCAAAACGAAAAAAAAGAAAAGAAGATCGATCCTCCAGCACCCGTCGCCGTTGACCACGCCGCACCCAGGCCTTGCGCGCCTTCCCCCTCTACCGCCGGTCCCTCCCTTCACCACCGATCCTCCCCTTTCTTCCGCCCCCTTCCTCCATTCTAGAAAATCGAAGAAACCCCTATGCCCTAACCCCACAACCGATGCCGCCCCTACTGGCCCTTCACCCCGACGTCGACCACCAGCAACCCCGCCACCTGAAGCCCGCCTCCGGCCTACACCACCCAGCGTCACCATTTCCCCCGCATCGCTGTAAGTGTTGTTATTTATTTATTTTAATTTGATTTTTATAGTGTAGGAAAAATAAATCAGATTTTTTCAGTAGAAAAAAGTATATATTTTTAAAAAGAGAAGTATATATTTTTTTTAAAAGAAAAAAATGAGTTTTATGAATCAATTTTTATCATAAGTAATTAGTGATTAAATAAATTTCTGATTTCTTTTGTTTAGGAGAAATATGAATTTTAAAACTGAAAAGAAATTATTTTTATATGGTAAAAGATTTGATTTTTTTTACATGAATGAAAACATGATAAAGGAATGATTTTTTTTTCTGAAAGAAATCAAGTTAAAGATACGATTTTTATTATATGGACAACAAGATAAAAATGTGATTTTTATTGTCTAGAGAGCGCTATAAAAGTTTGATCTTTATATATGTAGCAAAATAATACAAATGCGATTTTTATATATATGAAATAGCAAGAAATTTTTGATATTTATATGAATAGCAAAATAAAAATGTGATTTTTATTTTAAAAGTAGCAATGTAAAAATATGATTTTTATAGGAGTAGCGAATTAAAGATGTGATTTTTAACAGAGATTTCATGAAACAGATTACGATGGAACCAACGGGAAACAAATCAAAATTCGAACCGTTAAGAAATACAGAATGGAGGAGTGGATCCCAACGGCGAGAACTCCTCACTTTTATTTCTAGTTTGAAATATATACTAGGATGCAGACGGTGCTTAGTAGCACCTGACACCCGTCGTCCACAGACCATGGATGGCTTGTTTGTTTGATTGCTGTGTAGTGAAATTTGATTGTGTGATGGTGAATGAAATAAAATATTTTATAGTGGAAAATATTTTATAGTTAAAAATATAATTTTTAATGTGTATATAAAATAAATATTTATAAACAAATCGAACGATTTGTTTACATACACTGATTTGACTGATATTGATTGGGACGATAAATTTTACACATCGCCCAACTGCACAAATAAACATATGTGTTTGTTGATTTGAAACCCCACACGGGTATTGGGATGATATTTGGCATACACTAATCCCAATTATTTAACTGTATGTCGATCGATTGGTCGACAGACTGTGTAAGCGTCAATTATTTATATTTAATGCTTATGCAGTTGTGTGGTGCACACTTGATGATGGTTGATGATTTATCGTTGCTATTATATACATGTGTTGTAGAAAATACATATAAATAAATGTGATATGGTAATTGATTGGGCCTCATTCCAATATTGAAAATAAATTCATGTGTTGAATTGAAAATATAAATTCATGTGTTGAATTGAAAAATAAATTCATGTGTTGAATTGAAAATATAAATTCATGTATTGAATTGAAAATAAATTCATGTGTTGAATAGAAATATATATTCATGTGTTGAATAGAATAAATATTCATGTGTTGAATAGAAATATATATTCATGTGTTGAATAAAAGCCGTGTTGATTAGGTTGACGCCATTTTGACGTGAACGATATTTATATCGATTTTATTCATTTTTATAATGAATATAAAAAACAAGTGATTTCAAAATTTAACGTTTTGAAAATATTATCATTTATCGATTAAGGATATGGAATATTCAATTTTGATTAGAAATTGAATATGAAGTTGAAATCGTTTTGAAAACGATTTATAAAATACGTTTCCAAAGGAAATCGACGAAATATATAATATATATATATATATATATATATATATATATTATATAACGGCGTGAATAGAACGCACCGCGCCGCGGCAGTTCGCGAATTTCGACCATTGCCTTCGAATGGAAATTGTGGGAGATCCGACCTTCGGATTCTCCTAAAACCAGAACCGTTGGGTTCGTATCGAAAAGTGCTTTCTAACGAATATTACAGATTTGAAATCTTACGGTTGGATTTGGAATTATGTCCAAATCAAATTTGGAAAAGGTCGCTGTAAGTGCAGTTCGATGGCCGTTGATGGAAATCGACTGTACGGGCCTTGATAAAATTGTTAAAAATAGTAATAATTTGTGTAAAATCATAAGAAATGATTTGAGAAGAGTTGGGATGAAAAACTACATATTTGAAAAGATAAAAATAGATTTTTATCGAAATGAGCTAGCTTTGAACTAGAATTATAATTCTATTTATTTTTAAAATAAATAAAGTGGATTTGAAATGGTTTTAAAAGTAACCAGAATTTCTAATAATTGAATTGGAATGGATTTGTATCGAAATTGTCTTTGGAATATTTCGATGTTGGATTTCGTGATGAAACAGATATTGTTATGGGAATTTGAAAGATATATTTATATCGTTATTTCCAATACGATATTTGTTGGTCGTAGAATTTGATATTGAATATAAGCCGATATATTTTCTATTCAGAGCCTTATATTTAATATCAAATGTGATTTGGGTTTGTCGTGAATGGATTCTTCATTAACACTGTCCTTAAACCCAGTTGAGAAAAAGATTAAATCTTTTATTTAGATTTAAAGAAGTGTACCAATTAAATGGTATTTAATTGGAATTGAGTTGGAATTGATTTTTGGGTTTATCGTGAACGGTGTTTTAAATAACACTCGTTCTTTAACCCGATAATCAATGGAATGTGATTTTGGGTTTATCTCGAACCATGTTTTAGATGACATTGGTTCTTTAACCCAGTTATAGACAGGATATTGATTTTTGGGAAGATTAAAACTAAGTGGAGTTTTAATGAATCTTTAATTAGATTGAAATGATCGAGAATGGAGTATCACCAGTTTCGCTCCAGGCGATAGTTAAATCTTTAATTAGATTTGAACGTGAAATGGTAATTGAATTTACCGATAACACCGTGGTGTTAGATATGAAGTATTACCAGTTTTACTTCATGGGATGAATAGGTTGGGATTGGGAAATAAAATAAATGATTACTTCGGTGTGGTTTGCTAATCCCGACTAGTTTGAAGTGATATTCAAAAGAAGATTAAAGAATAAATTTAAAGAATTTATCTTTGATAAAATTAATGGGAACCTTTCCCAAAGTATAAGAATGTTTGAATAAAAGAATATTATGAATTGGAATGAGGCGTATGTTGTGTTTGTGTAACACTTGTTTATTATATACGCGGGTTACTCAGAAAGACCGGGTTTATCCCATTCTGAATAACTGATTCGACGTGGTGTCGAAGATAAAGACGGTGGTTGAAGACCGGAGGTCTTCACGTCGTTTGGGTGATTACTGATGATCTTGATTGGGCCATACATCCAAGAGGAGGGAATCAGTTGGTGATCGTCCAGACGTACTTGGAGATCGATGGATATGCGAGGTACAAGGTGCCTCCGGTTTCGTTCAGACCCAGAACGGACTTTTAAATGGACTGTGTGTCTGACATTGGATTTTATTCTGTGTGGTTGATTTCTATTAAATATATATCTATTTGGCGGCGGAGAATTTATTCTCTTGCTTAATGCTCTTCTCTGAGACGTACGAGCTCAAAGGTTATATATTGATGGATATCAAACGCATGAAGTGAATTTCCTGTGTGGCATGCCTAAGTGGCAATATGATCAAGGCTTCTGTTGAAAAGCAAAGTCTTGTGGTTGATGATTAAAGCATGGCCTGGCATAGCTTTGTGTAGCGTTGATTCGCGAGCCTCACAACCTGGTTGTGAACCAGAAATGGGAGCGGACCTCAGGGAGGGCATGCGTTTCCTTCTAGCTAGAAGTGGCGTTAGTGGTTTTACACGCCCTGACGAGTTTGACTTATGTGGTTGTTGCTGTTGCGTGGCGCCTCAGATATATCGGTGACTATGTGGAGCCGATGGAGCCAGTGGGCTCATTTACGCCCCAAAGGGCGGGGAAACGTAGTGTTCAGACATTTTAATCCACATCGGTGGACCGGCCCTGACGATCCAAGGGCTCACCTTTGTCTGCGTCCTGAGACTCGGGCTAGAAAGTCTCGAATCAGTAGAGGACTATCTTTTGCCTCGGTTAACAGATGGAAATCCAACTTCCAAATACGTCACATTTGCGGTTTTGATTGTAGAACCTATTATGGCGACATGATATATGGTACCCATGCCGTCTATGATTGATATTTATGATTGAAATTGTTTTAACACTATACACTTATAGTAATAATAAAAGATGAAATTTAGCGTATTAAGCATTCTTTGGCTATTATAAGGTAAAACCCTATCCTCCGGCTTGCGTTGCATTGTGTGATGGGACCTGGGTCTTATAATAGCTTCATTTTTCTTTATTTAGCTTTGCGCTGTTGTTTTATGCACCGGTATTCTTGGGAGGAAACCCGTTCCGTGTTATACGGCGTGGTCCCTTGATTTACCTAACTTTAAAATAAAAATAAATAACTATTTTAGTTCTCACACCAGTCACATGACTGACCTGGAGTTTATTGTTTTAACCTAAACTCTGGGTGCCCTTATTTTGACACGGGCAGCTAGTAGTTTTGGTTTTGCAGATTTATATTCACAGGAACCTGGTTTACAGCTGGAACGATACTCGGAAAGCTCTGTATCCGTGTATTACTTCTAGCTGTGTTTTGTATTATTTTCCGCAACGATGTATTTAAATGTAATTTAAATCTCTGATATTTTCTGTGTAATATTTATTCATACTTTGTAATATTCTTGTATTCTGATGCAATTGTTGTAATAAACAATGAAATGTTCTTCTGTTTGCGTTCTTTTGTGTGTTGTTCTCAAACTATCCGGGCTTCCCTTACCGGGGAAGTTACGGGTCTTCACAATTGGTATAGCTTGGGTCAGAACTCCTCACTTTTATTTTAATTTCTAGTTTGAAATATATACTAGGATGCAGAAGGTACTTAGCAGCACCCGACATCCGTCGTCCACAGACCATGGATGACTTGTTTGCTTGATTGATGTGTTGTGAAATTTGATTGTGTGATGTGGAATGAAATAAAATATTTTATCGTTATAAAATATTTTATAGTTAAAAATATAATTTTTAACGAGTATATATAATAAATATGAATAAAAAAATCGGACGGTTTGTTTATGTACACCCATTTGAAGGATATTGATTAGGATGATAAATTTTACACATCGCCTAACTGCACAAATAAAAATCTATGTTTGTTGATTTGAAACCCCACACGGGTATTGGGATGATATTTGACGTACACTAATCCCAATTGTTTAGTTGTATGCCAATCGATGGGTTGACAGACTGTGTAAGCGTTAATTATTTATATTTAATGCTTATGCAGTTGTATGGTGCACTTTGGATGATGGTTGATTATTTATCAATGCTATTATATACATGTGTTGTATAGAATCCATATAAATAATATTATATAGCAATTGAGTGGGTCTCATTCCAATTTAGAGAATAATAGTAAATTCATGTGCTGAATAGAATAAATATTCATGTGTTGAATAAAATAGAAAATTCATGTGTTGAATAGAATAAATTCATGTGTTGAATAGAATAAATATTCATGTGTTGAATAATAGAAAATTCATGTGTTGAATAGAATAAATTCATGTGTTGAATAGAATAAATATTCATGTGTTGAATAAAATATATATTCATGTGTTGAAAATAGAAAATTCATGTGTTGAATAAAATAGAAAATTCATGTGTTGAATAGAATAAATTCATGTGTTGAATAAAATATATATTCATGTGTTGAATAAAAGAAAATTCAGGTGTTGAAGAAAATATCCATTTGTTGAATAGAATAACGAAGTTATAGAAAGATATAAAGCTGTGTTGATTAGATTTGCGCCATTTTCACGTGAACGATATTTATATCGATTATATTCGTTTTTAAAATGAATATAGAAAAGGAATTGATTTCAAAATCTAATGTTTTGAAAATATTATCAGTTATATATATCGATGATATGGAATATTCAATTTTGATTTGAAATTGAATATGAAGTTGAAATCATTTTGAAAACGAATTTAAAACGATTTATAAAATACGTTTTGAAAGGAAATCGATGAAATATGTATAATATATATTTTATATATATAATGGCCTGAATAGAACGCGCCGCGCTGCGGCAGTTCGCGAATTTCGACCATTGACTTCAAATGGATGTTACGGGAGATCCGACCGTCGGATTCTCCTAAATCCGGAACTGTTGGGTTCGTATCGAAAAGAGCTTTCTAATGAATATTAGAGATTTGAAATCTAACGGTTGGATTTGGAATTATGTCCAAATTACATTAGGAAAAGGTCGTTGTAAGTTCAGTTCGATGGCCGTTGATGGAAATTGACTGTACAGGCCTTGATAAAATTATTTAAATAGTAATAATTTGTGTAAAATCATAAGAGATGATTTGTGAAGAATTTAGATGAAAATTCCAAATTTGAAAAGATAAAAATAGATTTTTATCGAAATGAACTAGTTTTGAACTAGAATTATAATCCCATTTATTTTTAAAATAAATAAATTGGATTTGAAATGGTTTTGAAAATAACTAGAATTTCCAATATATAAAGTGGAAATGGATTTGAATCGAAATTGTCTTTGGAATATTTCGATGTTGGATTTCGTGATTATGCAGATATTGTTATGGGAATTTGAAGGAAATATTTATATCGTTATTTCCAATATAATATTTGTTGGTCGTAGAATTTGATATTGAATATAAGCTGATATATTTTCTATTCAGAGCCTTGTATTTAATATCAAATGGGATTTGGGTTTGTTGTGAATGGTGTCTTCATTTACACTGTTCTTAAACCCAGTTGAGAAAAAGATTAAATCTTTTTATTTAGATTTAATGAAGTATACCAATTAAATGGTATTTAACTGGAATTGAATTTGAATTGATTTTTGGGTTTATCGTGAACGGTGTTTTAAATAACACTTGTTCTTTAACCCGATAATTAATGGAATGTGATTTTGGGTTGTTGTGAACGGTATCTTCAATAATACTGTTCTTAGACCCAACAGAGTTAGGAAAATCAGAAACTAACTGAAGATTAGTTAAGTTGAATAGTTTCTGGGTATTGATCTGATGTTGGTTTCGGCCTTCGGGTTTATCACTTAGGGAATTGTTCACTTGCTAATTTACGGTTAAAGGCTGATGGAATTGAATGTGATTTTGGGTTTATCATGAACCGTGTTTTAAATGACATTGATTCTTTAACCCAGTTGAAGACAGGATATGGTTTCCCAAGTTAAACAATCATTGACATGATTTTTGGGAAGATTAAAACCAAATGGAGTTTTAATGAATCTTTAATTAGATTGAAATAATCGAGAATGGAGTATCGCCTGTTTTGCTCCAGGCGATAGCTAAATCTTTAATTAGATTTGAACGTGAAATGGTAATTGAATTTACCGATAACACCATGGTGTTAGATATGAAGTATTACCAGTTTTACTTCATGGGGTGAATAGGTTGGGATTAGGAAATTTAAAACAAATGATTACTTCGGTAAGGTTCGTTAATCCTGACTAGTTTGGATAAACCGTAAGTTGGTTTGAATTGAAATCCAAAAGAAGATTAAAGAATAAATTTAAGGAATTTATCTTTGATAAAATTAATGGGAACATTTCCCCAAAGTATAAGAATATTTGAATAAAAGAATATTCTGAATTGGAATGAGGCATATGTTGTGTTTGTGTAACACTTGTTTATTATATACGCGAGTTATTCAGAAAGACCGGGTTTATCCCATTCTGAATAACTGATTCGACGATGTGTCCAGGATGAAGACGGTGGTCGAAGACCGGAGGTCTTCACGTCATTTGGATAATTACCGATGATCTTGATTGGGCCGTACACCCAAGAGGAGGGAATCGGTTAGTGATCATCTAGAGGTACTTGGAGATCAATGGATATGCGAGGTACAAGGTGCCTCCGGTTTCGTTCAGATCCAGAACGGACTTGTAAATGGACTGTGTGTCTGACATTGGATATCATTCTGTGTGATTGATGGATATCGGTTGCATGGGTTGTTTTCCTGTGTGGAATGCTAAGATGCAAATGATCAACGCTTATGTTGAAAAGAAGAGTCTTGTGGTTGATGATCAAAGCACGGCCTGTGTGGCATAGCTTTGTGTAGCGTTGATTCGCGAGCCTCACACCCCGGTTGTGAACCAGAAACGGGAGAAGGACCTCAGGGAGGACATGCGTTTCCTTCTTGCTAGAAGTGGCGTCAGTGGTTTGACACGCCCTGACGAGTTTGACTTATGTGGTTGTTGGGTTGCGAGGCGCCTCAGATATATCGGTGACTGTGATGAGCTGATGGAGTCATTGGACTCATTGACACCCCGAAGGGTGGGAAAACGCAGTGTTCATGCATTTTAATCCACATCAGTGAACCGACCCTGACGATCCAAGGGCCCACCTGAGTCTGGGTCCTAAGGGGTGGGCTAGAGAGTCTCGAATCGGTAGAGGACTATCTTTTGCCTTGGTTCACAATTGGAAATCCAACTTCCAATATGTAACGAAAAGGAATTTCGCTCGATCCTAATTGATCGCTAAACCGACCAAGACCGTTTGAAACCCCTGATCGATTTGAGAACACGACAAATCAGAACGCAGACCGAAGAACATTTCATTGTTAATTACAACAATTCATCAGAATACAAGAATATACAGAGTATAAACAAATAATATACAGCAGAAAAATATCAGAGATTACAATACATTACATAGCAGCGGAAAATAATACAAAATACAACTAGAAGGAGATATACTGATACAAAGCTTTCCGGATATCGTTCCAGCTGTATATCAGGATCCTATGAATATAAATCTGCAAAACCAAAACTACTAGCTGCCCGTGTCCAAATAAGGGCACCCAGAGTTTAGGTTAAAACAATAAACTCCAGGTCAGTCATGGGACTGGTGTGAGAACTAAAACAGTTATTAATCTTTATTTTAAAGTTAGGTAAATCAAGGGACCATGCCATATAACACAGAACGGGTTTCCTCCCAAGAACACCAGTGCATAAAACAACAGCGCAATGCTAAATAAAGAAAAATGAAGCTATTATAAGACCCAGGTCCCATCACACAATGCAACGCAAGCCGGAGGACAGGGTTTTTACCTTATAATAGCCAAGAATGCTTGATACGTTTAAAACAAGTCATTTGATACTATAATAAGTGTATAGTGTATAAAACAACTTCAAATCATAAGTATCAATCATAGACGGCATAAGCGCCCCATCCCACTATGTCTCCATACTAGGCTCTACAAATAAAACTGCAAGGTCACGTATTTGGAAGTTGGATTTCCATCTGTGAACCGAGGCAAAAGATAGTCCTCTACCGAATTCGAGACTGTCCAGCCCGAGTCTCAGGCAAGCGCGCAGGCAAGCCTTGGATCGTCAGGGTCGGTCCACCGATGTGGATCATTATGCCTGAGCACTACGTTTCCCCGCCCTTTGGGGCGTAAATGAGCCAACGAATGACTCCATCGGACCCGGATCGTCCGATCAAACCGAGGCGCCTCGCAACAGCAACAACCACATAAGTCAAGCTCGTCAGGACGTGTAAAACCACTGACGCCACTTCAAGCTAGAAGGAAACGCATGTCCTCCCTGAGGTCCTCTCCCGTTTCTGGTTCACAACCGAGGTGTGAGGCTCGCGAATCAACGTTACACAAAGCTATGCCACACAGGCCGTGCTTTGATCATCAACCACAAGACTCTGCTTTTCAACAGAAGCCCTGATCAATTACCACTTAGGCATGCCACATAGGCAATTCACTCCATGCGTTTGATATCCATCAATATATAACCCCTGAGCTCGTACGTCTCAGAGAAGGGCGTTAAGCAAGAGAATAAATTCTCCGCCGCCAAATAGATATATATTAAATAGAAATCAATCACACAGACTGAAATCCAATGTCAGACACACAGTCCATTTACAAGTTCATTCTGGGTCTGAACGAAACCAAAGGCACTTTCCTCGCATATCCATCGATCTCCAAGTACGTCTGGACGATCACCAACTGTTTCTCTCCTCTTGGGTGTACAACCCAATCAAGATCATCAGTAATCACCCAAACGATGTGAAGACTTCCAGTCTTCAACCACCGTCTTCATCTTCGACACCACATCGAATTAGTTATTCAGAATGGGATAAACCCGGTCTTTCTGAATAACTCGCGTATATAATAAACAAGTGTTACACAAACACAACATACGCCTCATTCCAATTCAGAATTTTTTTTTATTCAAATATTCTTATACTTTGGGAAAGGTTCCCATTAATTTTATCAAAGATAAATTCTTTAAATATATTCTTTAATCTTCTTTGAAAATCAATTCAAACCAGTCGGGATTAACGAACCTTACCGAAGTAATCAATTGTTAAATTTCTCAACCCCAACCTATTCATCCCATGACGTAAAACTGGTAATACTTGATATCTAACACCACAGTGTTATCGGTAAATTCAATTACCATTTCACGTTCAAATCTAATTAAAGATTTAACTATCGCCTGGAGCAAAACTGGTGATACTCCATTCTCGATCTTTTCAAACTAATTAAAGATTCATTAAAACTCCACTTAGTTTTAATCTTTAACTGGGTTAAAGAATCGGTGTCATTTAAAACATGGTTCACGATAAACCCAAAATCACTTTCCATTAATTATCGGGTTAAAGAACAAGTGTTATTTAAAACACTGTTCACGATAAACCCAAAAATCAATACCAATTCAATTCCAATTAAATATCATTTAATTGGTACACTTCGTTAAATCTAAATTAAAAGATTTAATCTTTTTCTCAACTGGGCTTAAGAACAGTGTTAATGAAGACACCATTCAAGACAAACCCAAATCACATTTGATTTTAAATACAAGGCTCTGAATAGAAAATATATCGGCTTATATTCAATATTAAATTCTACGACCAACAAATATCGTATTAGAAATAACAATATGTAAATATATCTTTCAAATTTCCATAACAATATCTGTATAATCACGAAATCCAACATCAAAATATTTCGAAGACAATTTCGATTCAAATCCCTTCCAATGCAATTATTGGAAATTCTGGTTATTTTCAAATCCATTTCAAATCTAATTTATTTATTCTAAAAATAAATTATTATTCTAGTTCAAAACTAGTTCATTTCGATAAAAATCTATTTTTATCTTTACAAATGTTGAGTTTTTCATCCCAATTCCACCCAAACCATTTCTTATGATTTTACACAAATTATTACTATTTTTAATAATTTTATTAAGGCCTGTACAGTTGATTTCCGTCAACGGCCATCGAACTGCACTTACAACGACCTTTTCCAAATTTGATTTGGACATAATTCCAAATCCAACCGTTAGATTTCTAATTTCTAATATTCGTTAGAAAGCTCTTTTCGATACGAACTCAACGGTTTTGGTTTTAGGAGAATCCGACGGTCGGATCTCCCGTTATATCCGTTCGAAGTCAATGGTCGAAATTCGCGAACTACCGCGGCGCGACGCGTTCTATTCAGGCCATTATATACATAATATTTATATATTATATATATTTCGTCGATTTCCTTTTAAAACGTATTTTATAAATCGTTTTAAATTCGTTTTCAAAATGTTTTCAACTTCCTTTTCAAATTCAAATCAAAATTGAATTTTCCCTTACAAATTCGTTTTAAATTCATTTCAAATTGATTTCAATTCAAATCGATTTTCAGTTCAATTTCAATACATTTTAAATTCAATTCAAAACGATTTCAATTCTATTTCAATCTAATTCGAATTTCAATTCTATTCAGTTTAATTCGAACTCATTTGCTATTCAATTCAACTTCAATTCGAATTGAATTCTTATTCAATTAAATTTTAATTCGATTTGAATTCAATTCAATTCAATTTAATTTGAATTCATTTTCTATTCAATTCAATTTCAATTCAGTTATTGAAATCACTTTTCAATATTCATTTAAAAATGAATAAAATCGATATAAATATCGTTCACGTCAAAATGGCGTCACTCTAATCAACACGACTTCATATATTTCTATTTTCCAATATTCTATTTCAAATATCTCTTTTCAAATATTTCTATTCAAATATTCTATTTCAAAACTGGAATTAGGCCCAATCAATTACCATATAATGTTAATTATATGGATTTTCTACAACACACGTATATAACAGCAATGATAAATCATCAACCATCATCCAGAGTGTGATCTACACTGTACAAGCATCAAATATAAATATTTAACGCTTATAACAGTCTGTTAATCAATCGATAGACGTACAACTAATTATTGGGATTAGTGTATGTCATATATCATCCCAATACTCGTGTGGGGTTTCAAACAATCAAACACAGATTTTATTTGTGCAGTTGGGCGATGTGTAAAATTTATTGTCCCAATCAATATCAATCAAATCAGTGTATATAAACAAATCTCCGATTTGTTTATAAATATTTATTCACATTCACGTTAAAAATTATATTTTTAACGATAAAATATTTTTAACTATATAAATATTTTATTTCATTTCACATCACACAATCAATTTTCACCACAACAAACAATCAAACATACAAGCCATCCATGGTCTGTGGATGACGGGTGTCGGGTGCTGCTAAGCACCGTCTGCATCCTAGTATATATTTTTATAACTAGAAAATAAAATTTAAAGTGAGAAGTTCTCACCGAGGGTTCCACTCCTCCATTTCATTTCTGAATTGTCTGAATTCCCATTTGATTTCAATCCGTTCCATCTTCCTTCTTTTCAAGCTGTTCATATTAAAAATCATATTTTTAATATGATGTTCAATTTAAAAATCACGTTTTTATAATGGTACTTTATATATAAAAATTATATTTTATTACAATGCTTCCTTTTATATAATGATTATATTTTTACATCGCTACCCATATAAAAATCGAATTTTTGTATACTCCATCTTATAAAAATCATATTTTTATTGTTCTAAAAATATAAAAATCATATCTTTAATCTTTCTATAATATAAAAATTATATTTTTATCCTTAAAAATCAAATCCTTTTACCTTAAAAAAATCTCGCCTTTTTATATTTAAAGAACTCATCTTTTTATTTTTAAAGAACCGATCTTTTCACGATGTTTATATGGATAAAATCACTCTGTTATACTAAGCAATTTCATTGTAAAACTCTGAAATTTAACACAATATGGTTTATTTTAAAAACTGAAAATTAGAAATCAAACCTTCTTTGTTATGAAAAATCAAACCTTCTTTGTTTCAGTAAAAACAATGTTCAATTGCTAATTTAATTACTTAAATTACCTAAAACAAGAATAAAAAAGAAATAAAACAAATAAAAACAAATAAATGAACACACTCACTGCAAATCGCTCCTAGGAGGGCTTGGCGGCTAAGCGTTGAAGAGGGGGGGGGGGGTGGCAGGTCGCCAATGGTGGTCGGCGTGGGCCCATTTGGTCAGAGGCGGTGTGGGTTTTGGGGCGTATGGGGCTAGGGCTTGGACTGAGCACGAACGAAGGAGGGGAGAGGCCGTTGGGGAGGGGAATCAGAGGTCGGAGGTCTGGCGATGGAAGGGGAAGGTGGCGCGACGGGTGCGGTGGCCGGAGGAGGTCAGGCGGCGGCGGGAAAAGGGGAACGACGGGTTTAAAAAGGTGGAGGCACGGTTTTCTTTTCTGATTAGGTTTAGAGAGAAAAATAAAAGGGGGGGGGGGGGTTGTGTGATATATTATATATATTTAATAATTTATTGATTTCAAAAAGTAACTTTTTATTTCGACCTCCAATCGAGACCCACCGACTGTCGTCCCTAGCTAATTGCCCCCATTCCGAACACAATGGGATATGTATCGTAAGCTGATTTGGCTGTTTCGACCAGTTTCCGTCAAAATCAACATATAACTCTATATATTGAATTTGAACGCGCATTTCAATTTACTGGGGATCACATACTAACTCGAAAAATTCCAGAAAAATATTTTCTAGCTTCGTATTGACGATACGATCCTAACAAAACTAATTTCGTCAAATTCTGAGACCGTTTGAGAAATGGTCATTTTCCAGTCGATTAAAATCAACTAAAACTGGTCAAACGCGTTTTCCTTTGCCACGCTCACATATTGATTCGAAAAATTATGAAAATTGAAACCTAGCAATAACTTGACATCACGGATCCAACAAAAGTGGTTTCGTCGAATTCTGAGGTCGTTTGCAAATTTCCTATTTTTAAGGGCCAGAATTCCATAACGACTATTCTGAATTTTCAACTGGACGTATCTTTTGATTCCCGCTATGAAATTTTGATTTTTTGGATTCGTTGGAAAGATATCCTCAATTAGATTCTAATATTTTTGGTTTCGATTAATTCCGGTTTATTTTGAATCCTGTACATTCATTTGAAGTTTGAAATCGAATTATCGAACTACCACGCCATTTTCAATTACTTTTATAATTATAAATAATTATTTATATTCTAACGACGATCTATATAAATATATACGCTCGAATTCTATTCAAAATAAATTTTTCATCGATATTATTTAAAATAATTCATTTTAAATATTCAAAATTCATCGAAATTACCAAAATAAAAATTTTAAATTGGCTCAGATTTCCGGGTTATTACAATCTCCACCACTTAAAACTTTTTGTCCCCGGAAAGGAACAAAGCCGAAAGTTGTTTTACAAATCAACTCAACTTTCATTATTTTCATTACGGCTTAAGTTCTTCAACTTTTCAGTTTCTAAGAACTTTTCAAATTTTTCAAAAATTTAGCTAACACCCTAAATTTTCGAAAAATTTCGCCATAACCTCCCCTGCACTGGGGACTTCGGGATATTTCATATAGCCTCCCATGGCCTTCTTCAATCCAAAAGAAAAAGAAAAAGCCAAGCGGCTAGCCAATCGGCTCATAAAATCACCCAAAACTCAAGAAATACAATAAACATGTACCTATTTGTCGGGCAAACAATTTTTTTCCTCTGCTCTAGCCTCTTTGCTATGACCTGTTCAATGGATACACATGTATATGTATGCAAATGAGACAAATTTTCAATACAATTCGATATTTGGTTCAATTTGGCTAAAGGTTCAACATTTAATTATTCAAACAATAATCAAACAACACAACCAGCAATCAATTAGTGGATTAACGTTTAAAATTCATAATTTTGATATATAATCAAAAATCCCATTTTTGGTGCCAATTCACAACAATATATTTTAACTATATTTTGGTTCTCACACCAGCCTAATGGAAATATATAAATATCACACTTTTGAAACTCGAACATCAACTTTGGTGATGGAGCTCCATCATCAAAATCATCTCCGAGCGACTAGAGCGTGATTCTATATCTATCCAGTATATTAAAACTTCGAATATACATTTGCAAGGCGTATATGCAAAATCTTTATGTATTGGATTGTCCAAATTCAATACAAATAAAATATTCAAATACGTATAAAACGATTTAAATTTCAAAACAAAATTTGTTTTCATTTTAAAAATATACTCTTCACACTCGTTCTAGGATACTACTGATCCCATCTCTAACGAGTCATTCTCATTGGATATTACTAATCCAATATCCGATGAATTCTTTCGTATGGTTCTAATGTGTCTTGTTCTCGAGCTCTGTAAACCAAAGCTCTGATACCAACTGTAATGAAAAGGAATTTCGCTCGATCCTGATTGATCGCTAAACCGACCAAGATCGTTCGAAACCCCTGATCGCTTTGAGAACACGACAAATCAGAACGCAAACAGAAGAACATTTCATTGTTAATTACAACAATTCATCAGAATACAAGAATATACAGAGTATAAACAAATAATATACAGCAGAAAAATATAAGAGATTACAATACATTACATAGCAGCGGAAAATAATACAAAATACAACTAGAAGGAGATATACGGATACAAAGCTTTTCGGATATCATTCCAGCTGTACATCAGGATCCTGTGAATATAAATCTGCAAAACCAAAACTACTAGCTGCCCATGTCAAAATAAGGGCACCCAGAGTTTAGGTTAAAACGATAAACTCCAGGTCAGTCATGGGACTGGTGTGAGAACTAAAACAGTTATTAATCTTTATTTTAAAGTTAGGTAAATCAAGGGACCACGCCGTATAAAACGGAACGGGTTTCCTCCCAAGAACACCAGTGCATAAAACAATAGCGCAATGCTAAATAAAGAAAAATGAAGCTATTATAAGACCCAGGTCCTATCACACAATGCAACGCAAGCCGGAGGATAGGGTTTTTACCTTATAATAGCCAAGAATGCTTGATACGTTTAAAACAAATCATTTGATACTATAATAAGTGTATAGTGTATAAAACAACTTCAAATCATAAGTATCAATCATAGACGGCATAAGCGCCCCATCCTACTATGTCGCCATACTAGGCTCTACAAATAAAACCGCAAGGTCACGTATTTGGAAGTTGGATTTCCATCTGTGAACCGAGGCAAAAGATAGTCCTCTACCGAATTCGAGACTGTCTAGTCCGAGTCTCAGGCAAGCACGCAGGCAAGCCTTGGATCGTCAGGGTCGGTCGACCGATGTGGATTATTATGCCTGAACACTACGTTTCCCCGCCCTTTTGGACGTAAATGAGCCAACGAATGACTCCATCGGACCCGGATCGTCCGATCAAACCGAGGTGCCTCGCAACAGCAACAACCACATAAGTCAAACTCGTCAGGGCGTGTAAAACCACTGACGCCACTTCTAGCTAGAATGAAACGCATGTCCTCCCTGAGGTCCTCTCCCGTTTCTGGTTCACAAGCGGGGTGTGAGGCTCGCGAATCAACGTTACACAAAGCTATGCCACACAGGCCGTGCTTTGATCATCAACCACAAGACTCTTATTTTCAACAGAAGCCCTGATCAATTCCCACTTAGGCATGCCACACAGGCAATTCACTCCATGCGTTTGATATCCATCAATATATAACCCCTGATGTAACACCCCACCTCCGCCAGGGTGACTCTTGCAAGCACTCTGACTTTGGAGGGGCGTTTGAATCAGGTAAACATGCATAATGATATATCAAGGCAGAACAAGAACATATGTATATATGTAAACAGAGTAAATAACATAGATAAAACAGCGGAAGATTTTCAAACCATTTCAAAACAAGTCTGGTACAACATAATGTTAACTTTCCAAATACACAAGTCTAGATAAAAAAACAACATTACTGAAAAACTGAAATACATAAGTACTATCCCCAAAAGAAGTGATAACCATAGCTAGCTTCATGTCAAGACCGTACATGAGCTAAAATCCCACTAGCAAGCAATCCGAGATCCAGCTAAGCTCCAATATTCCCTCCCTGAGAACCTGGGGAGGGGGGGAGGAACGGAAGAAAAGAGGCGAAAGAAAACAGGTCAGTCAAAAAGACTGAGTAAGCCCTACTACAATCAATGTAAACTGATAAAGTTAACTGGCATGAGAAGCAGGTATGATCATAAGGATAACAACATACTAACATGGTGATTGACTAACAAGGTAGATAAAGGTGTCATCGCATAATCAGGTTTAAGGTTTTGCACCATAGGTGTACTAGCAAACTAACATGACTGGAATAAACAAGTATTGATCCCTTGGCCCAAGCTTTGGCCCAATAACATGAAATGACCCTAATACAACGTCTAACCAAACGGTCTAGTCGATCGGCTCCCTAAGCCTAACTCGTCACGTGTTGGTGTCCATACGGCCCAAACATGATTGTAGTCAGACTGTGCCGGGTCTCCCGTCGGGTGTATCAAGCCCTAGGGTGGCAACCCCTGGACACCATAAACATGCGTGCACAGTCTCGATCTACTGGTACCCGTGCATGCTTTCCCCGGCTTCGGACTATGTGCACGACCAAAAGTCCGCCCGGAACTACACCGGCGTACCACTCTGCCGTCGCTTTTGGTCGCTTACCTCCAGTTCAGTAATCGTGCCCCCACCCTAGCCTAGTCCCTAGGGTCATGATGATACGAACTTGGGATTACTGCTGGAGTGGACCCCCATTGCTAGGATTTTCTAGTGGGTTAAGTACGGCTTAACCCTCTTGCTAATCATGGATTAACTTGGTTAAGTGTAACGATGAGTTCACGACTTAACCCCGATTAATCTACCAAGCCCAAATTGGTTAAGTATTAAGTGGACCATGACTTAACCCTAATCACGAGGCATTAATTAATTTAATGCGCCTTAACCTCTCACATTAGACCTTGTTGTGGTTACTAGTTAAGCCGGACGGGTCCGGGTAGCTTTACACCACAACTTGGTCTAACCTCGGGTTCAAGGTACAACATGGCCAACTTCTCACATTGGGTCCTATTGTTTGTAGCAACTAGTTAAGCCGGTCGGTTCCGGGTAGGTTTACGCTACAAACTCAACCCAACCTCGAGTTGGTCACACTTATCTTTTCTAAGTGTCATGTCCATCATGTTTCCAAAACATGTTACAAGTTTTAAGCATTTGGGTAGACCTAACTTAATAGGTAAATTCCCAAAGGGTAGACCTAACTTAATAGGTAAATTCCCAAGATTATGTTTTTTATGTCTTTTAAGTTTACCCAACCCCAAACGCAATCCCATCGCTTACATATCGCAATAGCGCATAAAGGATAGAAAGAGGGAACTTGCCATAATCATGACATAAAGGTGTTGAGGCCACAAGTTCAACATGGTGGCATATGAAATGTACATGTGTTCATATACTTGCATATTACATTTTTAGGCCTCAAAAGCATGCATAAAACCAAACTTAGCATATTGGTGATACATGGTGATGAATGGCATGTAGAGATGGCCATAAGTTCGCATTTAGTCTCACATGCAAGTTATCATAAGGGATATGATAACTTACATGTTGCCAAAATGCAACCTTTGGCATAAAGCTTGAAGCTTTATGTTCATAAACCCAAGATAAGCTTGCATAACATGATAGCATGAACAAAATGTTCAACCCAAACTTGCATAACATAACTTGCATATTATATGACAAACTTGCATATTAAACTTGCATATAAACTTGCATATCATAGCATAGTAAACTTGCATATCACAACATTATAAACTTGCATATCATAGCATAGTAAACTTGCATATAAACTTGCATATCATACTTTTAACTTTAGAGTTTAAGTATGAAAGTAGAATAGGGCTTACAATGCTTAAGAAGTCACAAAAATATGACAAAGCCCTTATGAAATCAATTAAACCCAAAATGCAAGCTCTAACATAAAAACCCTTGAGCCAAAATGATCAAAACTCTTTCTTTATGATGCAAATATAGAAACTTGACTTGAATGCGAGCTAATGATGCTCATACAAGTTTGAAAACACTTGTATGCATGGAAAATCACTTAGAAATTTATTTAGGAATTGTATGAAGAGAGTGGAGGCCATGAGAGGATTGATTTTGCCATAGTTTAGTTGTAGGATTGATTAATGATGATTTAGGGCTAGCTTAGGGTCTTATTTATAGATTAGGCAAGTGTTTTAGGCCATAGGATTAAACCCTAGTTCCAATCTCAGCCCTCAAAACCGAATCTGGCCCCCAAGCTCAACACAATCTCTAAATGGTGCACCAGGCTAAACAGCCCGGCTGGACCAAGTCGACAGCCAAGTCAACAGGGCTGTCGACTTGGGTCCAACCAAGTCGACTCCCAAGTCGACAGGGCTGTCGACTTGGGTGCTCTGGCGGGAAATTTCCCGCCTAGCCCAATCTGACCTAATTTTTCAAATTCAAATTTGAATTTGAAATCTGTTTTTACTTTGAATTTTTCTGAAAACTTCGTTGGGCCTTAATCGGGTCATACGGACTCCGATTTTCGAAAACTCGGACTCTATTTCGCGTATTTTTCCGAGACGAACGCAATGGCATAGCCCGTTTCCCTTGATTCAGATTTTAGAATTAAATTCTGCCTCGATTTACGTTATAACAGGTTATTGAAAATACGGGTTGTTACATTCTCCCCTCCTTAAAGGATTTCGTCCCCGAAATCTTCAAGTTAGGAAGAACGTATCCTACCATCCAACATCCATCTACTCAAAACATCATCCACGAGCAATCATTGTCCTTACAAGATTCTAAATGTTGTATGAACATATGCAAAGGTGTGTGTATATGTACTTATCTAATGCAAATATCCTCAATGCAAATTATGTTAGTGAAATGAATCCATATGTATGCAAATCCTAACATAATGTATAACATCTATATGTGTGCACATAACATACATCCATATGCAACATCCATGTGATAACACAAAAATTTTCATCCATGAATTAGCATAAACACTCATGCATATGCAATATGAGGAGTGTGTGAGCCGATCTAGTGCCTAACGTGTATAATGCATCCACGAGTAACCACTTGCAAACACTTGCAACCACTTGCAACCATCAAGCATAACATGTTTCAAACACATGTTTCATCCAAAGGGTTTCTACCTAAGGTTCTCATGACAAGATTAACACGATAAACTAGATAAACATGGATAGCAAAGAGAAAGATATGCTAACAAAGAAAAGAGATTGGGAGTGTACCCTCAAAAAGGAATGGATGAAGCCCACGCATCTTCTCCTCGGTTTCCCAAGTTGCGTCTTCTTCGGCTTCACCCCATTGAACCTTCACCAACTTGACCTCTCGATTCCTTAGCTTTTTGGTCTCCGTCCCCAAGATACGAATCGGACTCTCCTCAAGGTAGCCTCTTTCTCCACTTCCACATATTTCAGAACACTTAGCTCAACAACCTCTGCTGATTCATGTAAACACTTCCGGAGATGCGAGACATGAAAAACATCGTGTACTCCGGCAAGCTTCTCGGGCAACTCCACTCTATAAGCCATCTGCCCGATCCTCTCTATAATAGGGAATGGTCCAACAAACCTCGGTGCTAACTTCCCAACGGCTCCAAATCGGACTACATTCCGCAAAGGAGAAACCTTCACGAAAACCATATCCCCAACATCAAACTCCAAATCAGTTCTTCGCTTATCAGCATAGGATTTCTGACGGTCTTGGGCCGCTTTCATCCATCTCCGAATCAACTCGACCTTCTCGGATGTATCTCTGATCAGATCAGGCCCAAGTATAAGCTTATCTGTAGTCTCCCACCAACATGTAGGCGACTTGCACGGCCTCCCATATAAAGCTTCAAATGGTGCCATCCCTATGCTTGCCTGATAACTGTTATTATATGCAAACTCAACAAGAGGAAGATGGTCTTCCCAAGTACCACCAAAATCCAGAATACAAAGCCTCAACATATCCTCGAGTACCCTATTCACCCTTTCGGTTTGACCGTCCGTCTGTGGGTGATAAGCCGTACTTAGATTCAACCTCGTGCCCATGGCTTCTTGCAAGCTATTCCAGAACTGACTTGTAAAGATTGGGTCACGGTCACTGATTATACTAGAAGGGACTCCATGTAGTCTCACAATCTCACGAAGATATATAGACGCTAGCCAAGATGCGGTCCTCTTGCTCTTTACCGGAATGAAATGAGCACTTTTCGTAAGTCTATCCACAATAACCCAAATGCTTGTATTCCCTTTCCTTGACCTTGGTAGCCCATCGACAAAATCCATGGAAATACTCTCCCACTTCCATAGTGGAACGTCTAGAGGATGCAATAGCCCACCGGGCTTCTTCGACTCGGCCTTAACTTGCTGGCAAATGATACATCTAGAGACAAACTCCGCCACATCCTTCTTCATCCCAGGCCAAAAGAAAATGCGCTTCATATCTTTATACATCTTATCTCCGCCCGGATGTATAGTCAACTTAGAGCGATGCGCCTCCTCAAGGACTTTTCTTACTAAATCTTCCACCATTGGAACACATAACCTTCCGTCTCTCCTCAGCCAACCCTTGTCATCAATAGAATATCGAGCGAGATGACTAGACGCCTCTCCTCGAACCAGCTTATCCATAATCTCAACTATCTGAGGGTCTTCTCTCTGCGAAGCCCCAACTTGATCAAGAAGGGTAGGTCTGAGTTCCAGAGATGCTAAAGAACCGGTCATCGACTCAATCGCCAAAGAGAAATCAAAGGTTGCCACATACTCTAAATTCTTCATCTCAACGAATAGAGGGCTTAGGGTCAACCTTTTTCTACTCAATGCATCTGCTACCACATTCCCCTTGCCAGGGGTATAAGCTATCTCAAAATCGTAGGATGCCAAGAATTCCATCCATCTTTGTTGCCTCAGATTCAGATCCTTCTGAGAAAAGAGATACTTCAATGACTTGTGATCGGTATAAAGCTCAAATCTTTCTCCCAGAAGATAATGGCGCCAAGCCTTGAGTGCATATACTATTGCTGCCAACTCTAAGTCATGAGTGGGATAATTCTTCTCATGCACTTTGAGTTGTCTACCGCCAAAGCATATCACTCTTCCTTCTTGCATCAGAACAGCTCCTAACCCCGTGCCACAGGAATCGGGGTATACTGTAAATAACTTCCCTCCATCGGGCAAAGCTAGAACATGTGCTGATGTAAGAGCTCTCTTGAGCTTCTGAAAAGCAAGCTCGCATTCTATGCTCCAAGCAAAAACTAAATTCTTCTTCGTCAATTTAGTGAGAGGAGCTGAAATCTTCGCGAAGTCCTTGATGAACTTCCGGTAAAAGCCTGCAAGACCCAGAAAACTTCTCACTTCGGTTGCATTCCTTGGAGTCTTCCAATCCTAAACTGCAACTACCTTAGCGGGATCCACCGCTAAGCCTTGCTTAGATACTATATGCCCAAGGAATCTAACTTCCCTTCTCCAAAAGTGACACTTGGAGAACTTGGCCTTCAACTGATGCGCTCTAAGCGTATCCATCACCTCCACGAGATGCCTTGCGTGCTCTTCCTCATCCTTAGAGAAGATCAGAATATCATCTACGAAGACCACGACAAACTTGTTCAAGAACTCCCTGAACACCCTACTCATCAAGTCCACGAAATATGCAGGTGCATTAGTCAAGCCGAACGGCATGACAAGCCATTCGAAGAATCCATCTGGAGTTCTGAACGCAGTCTTGTCTATACTATCTTCAGCTACCCTGAGCTGATGGAATCCAGTAGCAAGATCAAGCTGAGAGAAAACAGAAGCACCGACAAGCTGGTCAAAGAGATCATCAATCCTCGGTAACGGGTGTCTGTTCTTCTTAGTCAGCTTATTTAACTCTCGATAGTCAACACATAGTCGGAGAGAACCATCTGCCTTAGTAGCAAATACCACAGGCGCTCCCCATTCAGATATACTTCGTCTAATGAAGTTCTTCTCAAGCAACTCTTTCACTTGCTTACTTAGCTCCCGCCTTTCACGCGGAGCCATGTGCCGAACGGGCAAAGAAACAGGCTTTGCATTATCCACCAGATAAATGCGGAAATCAATCTCTCGCTTAAGGGGCAACCCCCTAACTTCATCAAAAACATTCGGATACTCTCGAACCACTCTCACAGACTGAAGAGTTTCCATTGACGAGTCGAGTGATTCAAGATAACACAACATAACGGGACCTCTCGGATCACAAGAAATCTCTAGGGTGTTTCCGAGGCGAGTCACGAGCCTCACAACCCTATGCTCACAATCAAGAATGGCTCCATATCTGGACAGCCAATCCATGCCCAATATCAATCCGTATCCCCTAAAACCAAGAACATAAGCACTGCACAAGAACTCTACACTCAGTATAGAGATCCTCAAATCCCCACATATCATAGACAAATGGGCGGAACCCCCAATAGGATTTGAGACACAGACGGGATCATCTACCAAGCTAGTACTAAGGTGCAAACTATCAACAAGATCAGATGAGATAAAGCTATGCGTTGCACCAGAATCAAACAAGGTACGAACTGGAAAATCAGAAATATATACAAGGCTCTCAACAGAAATACTACCTCGATCGGGAACTGGAGCGACATTGAGAGCATGAACTTGCCCTCCTGAAGGTCCAGCACGCTGAGTCTGACCCTGGCCTTGCCCTTGCTTCCTCGGGCAATCCTTACTAAAATGTCCAGTCTCACCGCAGAAAAAGCATTCACCATTCTTCCTTTTCCTCTTCCTACAATCCTTAATAAGATGCCCAACTGAACCGCAATGATGGCACTTCCCCTTGTTGTTCTTGCCCTTGTTGCTGTTCCCCTTGTTGCCTCGGCTCTTGTTCTTGTTCTGATTGCCTTGACTGCTCTGACCACTTGGATTTCCCTGATTTCCTTTCCCCTAGGAATCAGTCTTCTTGGCTTGAGTATCATTCATCTTGGTCTCTTTCTTGACATCTCCCTGAAGTAACGCCATATCAACCAAGCTCTCAAACGTGGCCCCATGGGGAATATGTGACATAGCCAGTCCCTGCAACGGCTCATTCAATCCTCTAGCAAAACGAAGAGCCTTCTTCTGAGGAGTATTTACCATATCCAAGCCAAAACGAGCTAACTGATTGAACTTGTTCACATATTCTTTGACAGACATATCTCCTTGTTTCAAAGTTATGAACCTCTCCATTTGCAGATTCTCCTCAGCAGAAGATAGAAACTTAAGCATGAACCTTGCCCTGAAATCGGCCTAAGTCTCAACAGGCCTAGTACCATTGGTGACTTCCCACCAATAAGCGGCTTCATCCTTCATAAGCCAAACCGCCAACAAGATCTTCCTCTGATCGTCTAGCCCAAAGATAGCAAATAAATCCTCGGTCTCTTTCAACCAATTCCTGGCCTCTACAAAAGTCTCAGTGCCTTGAAAATTCTTGCTGCCCATTGCTTTGAAATCTTTGCAAGTCGTTGCGAAGTCAGCTTGAGGATGCTGAGGGGGAGGAGGAAGAGGAACCTCAACGACAGGTGGAGGAGGAACATTAACTACTGGAGGAGGAGGAGGAGGAACATTAACTACTGGAGGAGGAGGAGGAACATCTGCGGGGCCGACTTCGGTCGCCCTAGCCTCCAAAAGTCTCCTATACCAAACAGGTACGTGTACTCCCTCCGGAATAGCAAAGTTATCGGCCATACTGAAAACGAAGAAAAAGACAGATTCAGAATGGAGAAAAACGAAGGAATTTTGCTAATGGCTTTTTGGGGAATAGCCTTTAAAATAAACTGGACTTTTCTTTGGAAAATACTTTATACTTGGTTTTGAAAATAGTTTTCCAAAAGTTTTTTAAAAACCTTTTTGTTCCTTCTCGTAAACCATATGCTCTGATACCAAATGTAACACCCCACCTCCGCCAGGGTGACTCTTGCAAGCACTCTGACTTTGGAGGGGCGTTTGAATCAGGTAAACATGCATAATGATATATCAAGGCAGAACAAGAACATATGTATATATGTAAACAGAGTAAATAACATAGATAAAACAGCGGAAGATTTTCAAACCATTTCAAAACAAGTCTGGTACAACATAATGTTAACTTTCCAAATACACAAGTCTAGATAAAAAAACAACATTACTGAAAAACTGAAATACATAAGTACTATCCCCAAAAGAAGTGATAACCATAGCTAGCTTCATGTCAAGACCGTACATGAGCTAAAATCCCACTAGCAAGCAATCCGAGATCCAGCTAAGCTCCAATATTCCCTCCCTGAGAACCTGGGGGGGGGGGGGAACGGAAGAAAAGAGGCGAAAGAAAACAGGTCAGTCAAAAAGACTGAGTAAGCCCTACTACAATCAATGTAAACTGATAAAGTTAACTGGCATGAGAAGCAGGTATGATCATAAGGATAACAACATACTAACATGGTGATTGACTAACAAGGTAGATAAAGGTGTCATCGCATAATCAGGTTTAAGGTTTTGCACCACAGGTGTACTAGCAAACTAACATGACTGGAATAAACAAGTATTGATCCCTTGGCCCAAGCTTTGGCCCAATAACATGAAATGACCCTAATACAAGGTCTAACCAAACGGTCTAGTCGATCGGCTCCCTAAGCCTAACTCGTCACGTGTTGGTGTCCATACGGCCCAAACATGTTTGTAGTCAGACTGTGTCGGGTCTCCCGTCGGGTGTATCAAGCCCTAGGGTGGCAACCCCTGGACACCATAAACATGCGTGCACAGTCTCGATCTACTGGTACCTGTGCATGCTTTCCCCTGCTTCGGACTATGTGCACGACCAAAAGTCCGCCCGGAACTACACCGGCGTACCACTCTGCCGTCGATTTTGGTCGCTTACCTCCAGTTCAGTAATCGTGCCCCCACCCTAGCCTAGTCCCTAGGGTCATGATGATACAAACTTAGGATTACTGCTGGAGTGGACCCCCATTGCTAGGATTTTCTAGTGGGTTAAGTACGGTTTAACCCTCTTGCTAATCATGGATTAACTTGGTTAAGTGTAACGATGAGTTCACGACTTAACCCCGATTAATCTACCAAGCCCAAATTGGTTAAGTATTAAGTGGACCATGACTTAACCCTAATCACGAGGCATTAATTAATTTAATGCGCCTTAACCTCTCACATTAGACCTTGTTGTGGTTACTAGTTAAGCCGGGCGGGTCCGGGTAGCTTTACACCACAACTTGGTCTAACCTCGGGTTCAAGGTACAACATGGCCAACTTCTCACATTGGGTCCTATTGTTTGTAGCAACTAGTTAAGCCGGTCGGTTCCGGGTAGGTTTACGCTACAAACTCAACCCAACCTCGAGTTGGTCACACTTATCTTTTCTAAGTGTCATGTCCATCATGTTTCCAAAACATGTTACAAGTTTCAAGCATTTGGGTAGACCTAACTTAATAGGTAAATTCCCAAAGGGTAGACCTAACTTAATAGGTAAATTCCCAAGCTTATGTTTTTATGTCTTTTAAGTTTACCCAACCCCAAACGCAATCCCATCACTTACATATTGCAATAGCGCATAAAGGATAGAAAGATGGAACTTGGCATAATCATGACATAAAGGTGTTGAGGCCACAAGTTCAACATGGTGGCATATGAAATGTACATGTGTTCATATACTTGCATATTACATTTTTAGGCCTCAAAAGCATGCATAAAACCAAACTTAGCATATTGGTGATACATGGTGATGAATGGCATGTAGAGATGGCCATAAGTTCGCATTTAGCCTCACATGCAAGTTATCATAAGGGATATGATAACTTACATGTTGCCAAAATGCAACCTTTGGCATAAAGCTTGAAGCTTTATGTTCATAAACCCAAGATAAGCTTGCATAACATGATAGCATGAACAAAATGTTCAACCCAAATTTGCATAACATAACTTACATATTATATGACAAACTTGCATATCAAACTTGCATATAAACTTGCATATCATAGCATAGTAAACTTGCATATAAACTTGCATATCACAACATGATAAACTTGCATATCATAGCATAGTAAACTTGCATATAAACTTGCATATCATACTTTTAACTTTAGAGTTTAAGTATGAAAGTAGAATAGGGCTTACTAGGGCTGTTATGGTAACGGTAAATTTACCATTACCATACCATTACCAGTCGATCGGTAACCATTTTTTATTGCAATCGGTATACCAGTCAAAACGGTATGGTAACGGTAAATTTACCAGTTTTAACGGTAAATCATCGGTAACATTTCTTCAATACCAGCGGTAACGGTAATTTTACCAGTTAATTTGAAATATAAGTGTACTCATATGATATGCTTTATTACATGCATTAGAACCAAATTATTGATTATACTTAGTTCGATAATCAGGTGAAATAATTCCAAGTTCACTTACTTTCGTTCTCATTTATGTTTTTTATAAACTAACACTACATATAGTATAATAAAGATGCACTATGTACAAAAAACATGTCAAGATATAAACTTCGATGGACAAACGGTAATTTACCATTACCAGTGTAATGGTTACCAGATTATCGGTATACCAGTCTTCGGTATACCAGTCAATCGGTAACGGTAAGCGATTCTGATTTACCAGTAAAAACGGTATGGTAACGGTATTTGCTAAACGGTAACGGTAACCATTACCATAACAGCCCTAGGGCTTACAATGCTTAAGAAGTCACAAAAATATGACAAAGCCCTTATGAAATCAATTAAACCCAAAATGCAAGCTCTAACATAAAACCCTTGAGCCAAAATGATCAAAACTCTTTCTTTATGATGCAAATATAGAAACTTGACTTGAATGCAATCTAATGATGCTCATACAAGTTTGAAAACACTTGTATGCATGGAAAATCACTTAGAAATTTATTTAGGAATTGTATGAAGAGAGTGGAGGCCATGAGAGGATTGATTTTGCCATAGTTTAGTTGTAGGATTGATTAATGATGATTTAGGGCTAGCTTAGGGTCTTATTTATAGATTAGGCAAGTGTTTTAGGCCATAGGATTAAACCCTAGTTCCAATCTCAGCCCTCAAAACCGAATCTGGCCCCCAAGCTCAACACAATCTCTAAATGGTGCACCAGGCTAAACAGCCCGGCTGGACCAAGTCGACAGCCAAGTCGACAGGGCTGTCGACTTGGGTCCAACCAAGTCGACTCCCAAGTCGACAGGGCTGTCGACTGGGTGCTCTGGCGGGAACTTTCCCGCCTAGCCCAATCTGACCTAATTTTTCAAATTCAAACTTGAATTTGAAATCTGTTTTTACTTTGAATTTTTCTGAAAACTTCGTTGGGCCTTAATCGGGTCATACGGACTCCGATTTTCGAAAACTCGGACTCTATTTCGCGTATTTTTCCGAGACGAACGCAATGGCATAGCCCGTTTCCCTTGATTCAGATTTTAGAATTAAATTCTGCCTCGATTTACGTTATAACAGGTTATTGAAAATATGGGTTGTTACACCTGAGCTCGTACGTCTCAGAGAAGGGCGTTAAGCAAGAGAATAAATTCTCTGCCGCCAAACAGATATATATTAAATAGAAATCAATCACACAGACTAAAATCCAATGTCAGACACACAGTCCATTTACAAGTTCGTTCTGGATCTGAACGAAACCGGAGGCACTTTCCTCGCATATCCATCGATCTCCAAGTACGTCTGGACGATCACCAACTGTTTCTCTCCTCTTGGGTGTACATCCCAATCAAGATCTTCAGTAATCTCCCAAACGATGTGAAGACTTCCGGTCTTCAACCACCGTCTTCATCTTCGACACCACATCGAATTAGTTATTCAGAATGGGATAAACCCAGTCTTTCTGAATAACTCGCGTATATAATAAACAAGTGTTACACAAACACAACATACGCCTCATTCCAATTCAGAATTTTTTTTATTCAAATATTCTTATACTTTGGGAAAGGTTCCCATTAATTTTATCAAAGATAAATTCTTTAAATTTATTCTTTAATCTTCTTTGAAAATCAATTCAAACCAGTCGGGATTAACGAACATTACCGAAGTAATCAATTGTTAAATTTCTCAACCCCAACCTATTCATCCCATGAAGTAAAACCGGTAATACTTCATATCTAACACCACGGTGTTATCGGTAAATTCAATTACCATTTCATGTTCAAATCTAATTAAAGATTTAACTATCGCCTGGAGCAAAACTGGTGATACTCCATTCTCGATCATTTCAATCTAATTAAAGATTCATTAAAACTCCACTTAGTTTTAATCTTTAACTGGGTTAAAGAATCTGTGTCATTTAAAACACGGTTCACGATAAACCCAAAATCACGTTCCATTAATTATCGGGTTAAAGAACAAGTGTTATTTAAAACAATGTTCACGATAAACTCAAAAATCAATACCAATTCAATTCCAATTAAATATCATTTAATTGGTACACTTCATTAAATCTAAATAAAAAGATTTAATCTTTTTCTCAACTGGGCTTAAGAACAGTGTTAATGAAGACACCATTCACGACAAACCCAAATCACGTTTGATATTAAATAGAAGGCTCTGAATAGAAAATATATCGGCTTATATTCAATATCAAATTCTACGACCAACAAATATCGTATTAGAAATAACGATATATAAATATATCTTTCAAATTTCCATAACAATATCCGTATAATCACGAAATCCAGCATCGAAATATTCCGAAGACAATTTCGATTCAAATCCCTTCCAATGCAATTATTGGAAATTCTGGTTATTTTCAAAACCATTTCAAATCTAATTTATTTATTCTAAAAATAAATAAATTATTATTCTAGTTCAGAACTAGTTCATTTCGATAAAAATATATTTTTATCTTTTCAAATGTGGAGTTTTTCATCCCAATTCCTCCCAAACCATTTCTTATGATTTTACACAAATTATTACTGTTTTTAATAATTTTACCAAGGCCCGTACAGTCGATTTCCGTCAACGGCTATCGAACTGCACTTACAACGACCTTTTCCAAATTTGATTTGGACATAATTCCAAATCCAACCGTTAGATTTCTAATTTCTAATATTCGTTAGAAAGCTCTTTTCGATATGAACCCAACGGTTTCGGTTTTAGGAGAATCCGACGGTCGGATCTCCCGTTATATCCGTTCGAAGTCAATGGTCGAAATTCGCGAACTGCCGCGGCGCGGCGCGTTCTATTCAGGCCATTATTTATATAATATTTATATATTATATATATTTCATCGATTTCCTTTTAAAACGTATTTTATAAATCGTTTTCAAAATGATTTCAACTTCCTTTTCAAATTCAAATCAAAATTGAATTTTCCCTTACAAATTCGTTTTAAATTCATTTCAAATTGATTTCAATTCAAATCGATTTTCAGTTCAATTTCAATACGTTTTAAATTCAATTCAAAACGATTTCAATTCTAATTCAATCTAATTCGAATTTCAATTCTATTCAGTTTAATTTGAATTCATTTTCTATTAAATTCAATTTCAATTCGAATTGTATTCTTATTCAATTCAATTTTAATTCGATTTGAATTCTATTCAATTCAATTTCAATTTAATTCGAATTCATTTTCTATTCAATTCAATTATTGAAATCACTTTTCAATATTCATTTAAAAATGAATAAAATCGATATAAATATCGTTCACGTCAAAATGGCGTCACTCTAATGAACACGACTTCATATATTTCTATTTTCCAATATTCTATTTCAAATATCTCTTTTCAAATATTTCTATTCAGATATTCTATTTCAAAACTGGAATGAGGCCCAATCAATTACCATATAATGTTAATTATATGGATTTTTTACAACACACATATTGTGACGATCCCAAAATCCGAGGGGCGGTATTAAGGATAATCATTAGGAAATAACACATTAATCATCATAGCAGAGTACAGATAATAGCAGAAACAATAAATAAAATAAATTTTTACATGGATATGACAGCGGAATCACAACATGTAGGAATATCAGAATAGCATAACGTGGGATATACTTAGTAAAAAGAAAGGGAAGTGATCAGTAATCATCGCCAGAGGCGGAATACATACATGCAGCGACATAATAAGAGTATCAGTCTACATCGCCGAAGGCGGAATACATATACATATAGCGAGAAATACGGAAAGTAAATCAGTCTGCATCACCAGTGGCGGAATCATAATATAAACACAGTAATGGCGGAAAATATCTAAGTCATCTCTATGAAGTCAGCCTCGCCATGAGCCAAAAGTGCATGCTATGCAGCAGTGCAGAACCAAAAACCACCTGTCACCTGTGTACTAGGCTGCCCGTGTGAAAATAAGGGCACCCGCGTTTGCAAAGTGAAACAAACAACGAGTCAGTCATGGGGACTGGTATGAGGAATCTATTTAACAGTTAAACAACAGTAATAGCAAATCATAGGACCACGCCACTTTCGTGGAACGGGTTTACTCCAGTGATTGCTGGTGCATTTAAAATAAAGTAAATTCTTTTTAAGACAACGCAATGCTTTTAGAAAGAATGAAGCCATTATAAGACTCAGGTCCCATCACACAATGCAACGCAAGCCGGAGGATAGAGTTTTACCTTATAATAGCCAAATATGCTTGATACGTATAAATCGAAATCATTTGATATTATTACTAGTGCTTATATGTTTCAAAAACGAATAGCATCATAAATATCAATCATAGACGGCATAGCTACCATATACTATGTTACCATACTAGTACTACAATCAAGTCCGTTATTTCGTATTGGAAATTGGATTTCCGTCATGAGTCGAGGCAAGGGGCAAGCTTCTCTCCGCTTCGAGACACTCTAGCAAATGCCTCAGGACTACGCACACTGGGTAACCCCTGGATCGGCTGGGCCGGTCCTCACTTACGTTAGAGGATTAATTATGCCTGAACACACGTTTCCCGGTCCTTACAGACCTATAATCGAGGCGCCTCGCATTCCAACAACCACAAAGGTGAAAAGTAGATATATATGTCAGGGCTGGTAAGTCACTGACACCACCATAGCTAGAAAGAAACGTCGTGCTCTCCCAGCGGCCCATATCCCGTTTTTAACTCATACCGAGGTGTGAGGTTCGCGAATCTACGAAATACACAAAGCTAGGCCACGTAGACCTTGCTTTGATCATCATCCACAAGACTTTGCTTTTCAACAGAAGCCTTGATCACAGCATCTTGGCATGCCACATAGGCAGTCCACTCCATACGATTGATTTCCATCGATATATAACCTCTAAGCTCGTACATCTCAGAGAAGGGCGTTAAGCAAAAGAATAAATTCTCCGCCGCCAAACAGATATATATTTAACAGAGATCAATTAGTATAGAACAAAATCCAATGTCAGACACACAGTCCATTTACAAGTCCGTCCTGGGTCTGAACGAAACCGGAGGCGTCAAATTCCTCGTATATCCGTCCAATCAACATATACGTTCAGACGGCTACTGCTTCCGTCCCTTTCCGGTAGCTACTCCGGTTAGGAACCTCAGTAGCGCCTATCCAACCGATACGAAGATCGTCGGTCTTGAATCGTCTTTGCATTTTCCAATTCGAATCGCTCGATGAATTATTTGAAATGAGGGTTAGCTCGGCCTTTTCAAATAATTCACGTCATTAGAATTTAAATCGATTCTTTATATGGTTATATTATTCGACATCCATCTTTCAGTTATTTAGTGTTATTTTCATGTCATACACATACAACCATCAAATATCAAACAATTCAAGCCCAATTGGTTTATTTGCAACCTATGTTGCTTATAATATTTTATAACGATTTTTCCGCCATTTTTATTTATTTAAAAATGGCCATATTTAATTAAACGACGTTTCAGGTCGTTTCGTGTCACTGGCGCTGTTTTTCCCTTAATTTGTTTTACACATATCGGAAAATCTAACCATTGGATCTTCACAAATTTTACATCATTAGGAAGGTCTTTTCAAAACGAATCCAACGATTCCAGTTTTGGGAAAATCCGACGGTCGGATCTTCCACACTAACCATTTGAAGTTACGATTTCAATTTACGAACCGCAGCGTCGTTATTCGATTAAATTTAATTATATTTATATATATATATAAATATAATCGTTTCTGGCGCTGTTTTTCCTTAATTTTGAATTAAACATTCCAGACAATCCAACCGTTGGATTTTTACAAGGTTGGTGCCGTTGGAAAGATATCTCCAAGGCGAACCCAACGGTTGAGGTTTCGGGAAAATCCAATGGTCGGATCTTCCGCACTAGTCGTTTGAAATCACGGTTTCAAAATGTGAACTGCACGGCCACGTTTCGTTTTAATTCTATTTATATTTATATATTTATATAAATATAGTTCATTCAATGATTTCCATATCGTTTTCACTTCAAATATTTTTCTAACACCCTAAAATTTTGGAAAATTTCGCCATAACCTCCCCTGCACCGGGAGCATCGGGAAATCGCAAATAGCGTTCCCGGTCCTTCTAATCTCAAAAAGAAAAAGAAAAAGCCAAGCGGCTAGCCAACAGGCTCATAAAATCATCACCCAAACAAAACAGTAAATGTGTACCTATTTGTCGGGCACAAAATTTTATTCCTCTTCTCTAGCCCCTTTGCTATAACCTGTTCAATGAATATGCATGTACATATATATACAGTTCTTATCAATTATCATTTTCTATTCAACTTCATATTTGATTTCTGTTTGGTTTAAAAACACCATTCATTCTAATGTTACATAAATAGGTGCAAATCATTTCATTGGCTAATTAATGAATATTTCAACTCATATATGTTTATTTTGAACAAGTGGCTATTTTTAACACTTCACATTTCAGCGATTTATGCATACAATAAAAATGTGACTTTTATTGTAAAACAACTCATTTCAAAACACTATTTTTCTATATAGTTCAAGTTGGTGATAAAAATGGAATTTTTATCATAAGACAATTTCGTTTAAGACGAGATTATTTTACACAGTTCATATAGTCGATAAAAGGTGATTTTTATTATCAAACAATTTATTTCAAAATATGAATACCATTCAACACATGAATTTCTAATCAACGAATGAATATCAATTCAACACATGAATGTTTTCTATAGTTTCTATATATAGATAAAAATGTGATTTTTATTATCGAACAATTTATTTCAAAATATGAATACCATTCAACACATGAATTTCTAATCAACGAATGAATATCAATTCAACACATGAATGTTTTCTATAGTTTCTATATATAGATAAAAATGTGATTTTTATTATCGAACAATTTATTTCAAAATATGAATACCATTCAACACATGAATTTCTAATCAACGAATGAATATCAATTCAACACATGAATGTTTTCTATTCAATGAATAAATATAGTTTAAGCATATGAAAATAATTCAAACACACGAATATTATTCAAAATTTCGGCAGCATAACGGCAGGGTAGTTAAACCGGCACCGTCCCTAGTACGGCTCCTCGCTCTACCTTAAAACCTCGCGGTTTTTGACAATGGGAAATCATGCATCTAGTTCGCACGCAGGCGGCATGTATATATTTATTTCATTTCCACAAACTAATCCTATGTGGTTTCAACCAAATATTTTTCAACCACAAACGGGTATTTTTCAACCGAAATCAACCAATATGAATCACAAACAATCCCAAACAATCATTCGCTATCAATCAATTTTCAGAACAATTTCAACCAATAAATATCGTCCATGGTTTGTGGACGAGGGGCGTATATATATATATATATATATATATATATATATATATATATATATAGCAATTCACTTTCATTTTCAACACATATATATAATTATAAAAAGAAATTGAAGAGTGAGAAATCCTCACCAATAGCTATCCAATAACACGACTCTTCCTTTTTAGAAATCTTCGCCTATTTCGCCTTCTTGTCGCTTTCGTTGCCCGTATTCTCTACATAGGTAAAAATCGAATTTTTACTATGTTATTCAATATATAAAGATTGCATTTTGACTTCGCTATTAAATATATAAAGATTATATTTTTATTATTCCCATGATGTAAAAATTATATTTTTATTGCTTTAAAAATATAAGAATCATATCTTATCTCTTTTTACCTAATAAAAATCCCGTCTTTTTCTCTTTTTAAAAATATGATCTTTATTTTTGCAAGTTCAAATCTTTTTCTACTAAAAGATTAAACCTTTTTCTATTTCAAAGTTTAAACCTTTTTTTTTCTATTTTAAACCTTAAAATAAAATCAGTTTTTATTTCCTTAAAAAATCAGTTTTTAGATTCTAATTAAAATCAGTTTTTATATTCTATAAAAAAAATCAGTTTTTATATTTTCATTATAAATCAGTTTTTAATTTTTTTTTATTAAATCAGTTTTCTATATTATCAAATCAGTTTTTTATATTATCAAATCAGTTTTTTATATTATCAAATCAGTTTTTACATCTTCAAAAAATCAGTTTTTGAAACCTAAAAAAATCAGTTTTTACTTTCTTCAAAAAATCAGTTTTTGAAACCTAAAAAAATCAGTTTTCTATATTCTCAAATCAGTTTTTACATCTTCAAAAAAATCAGTTTTTGAAACCTTAAAAAAAAAATCAGTTTTTATATTCTATAAAAAAAATCAGTTTTGATATTCTATAAAAAAAAAAAATCAGTTTTTATATTTTCATTATAAATCAGTTTTTAAAATTTTTTCTTTAAAAATTCAGTTTTAAAATTCTTAAAAAAAAACAGTTTTTAATCTTAAAAAAAATCAGTTTATATATCTTTTAAAAATCAGTTTTAAAATTCTTAAAAAAAACAGTTTTTAATCTTCTTAAAAATTCAGTTTTCATTTCTAAAAAAAAAAACAGTTTATAAATTCTTTAAAAATCAGTAATTAGTTTACTGCAAAACAAAAATAAAAACAAAAATAAAATAACTAAAAGCTCACCGTAGATTTCGAAGTGGAGGGAAGAAGAGGGCGTCGGCGGCTCGTTGGTGGCGTTCGGAGGTGTCGCGGCGGCTTCGAGGCTTCGACTGGGGGAGGGCTGCTTCGATTCGACGTCGCGAGGGTTCGTCGGCGTCTTCGAGGTAAGGCGGTGGCGATGTCTGGAGGGAGGAGCGGCGGCGATTTGATTTAGGTTAGTTTTTTTTTTTTTTTTTTTACGTTTCTGGTAAATGAATCGGGGGGGGGGGGGCAAGCAGAAGAAAAGGAGGGAATATATTTTTTTATTTTATTATTTAATTATTTAATTTTGCAAAAGGGTTGACTTTTACATACGACCTCGAAACGAGGCCTACCGCCTGTCGTCCATTGCGTTTTACCCCCATTCCGAACACAATGGGATATGTATCGTAAGTTGATTTGATCGTTACAATTAGTTTCCGTTGAATTTACATTTAAATCCTTATATTGAATTTTAAACGTACATTTCAAATTACCGGGGTCACATACTAACTAGAAAAATTCCAGAAAAATATTTTCTAGTTTCGTATTGACGATACGGTCCTAACAAATCTAGTTTCATCGAATTCTGAGACCGTTTGAAAAATGGCCAATTTCCAGTCGATTAAATTCAACAGAAACTGGTCAAACGCGTTTTCCTTTTCCACGCTCACATATTGATTCGAAAAATTATGAAATTCGAAACCTAGCAATAGTTTGACATCCCGGACCCAACAAAAGTGGTTTCGTCGAATTCCGAGGCCGTTTGCAAAATATCAATTTTCCAGGCCTATATATTCTATATACCGACTCTTCTGAAAATTCATTCGGCCATAACTTTTGATTCCCGTTATGAAACTTCGATTTTTCTGATTCGTTAGAAAGGTATTGACTAACAGATTTAAATATTTTCAGTTTCGTTAAAATCCGTTATATTTTCCATCCTGCACCGTCAGGCTTAGTTTGTATTCAAAATTTCAAACGGCCATATTATACACAATTCTATATTTTATGGAAATAGGCTATTTTAATCTTTCAAATGTCTTGTTAATAACCTAATTTAAAAATTTTAAACTGGTTCACATTTTCCGGGTTATTACACATATATAACAGCAACGATAAATCATCACCTATCATCCAGAGTGCGTTCTACACTATACAAGCATCAAATATAAATATTTAATGCTTATAACAGTCTGTCAATCAATCGATCGACATACAACTAATTATTGGGATTAGTGTATGTCATATATCATCCCAATACCCGTGTGGGGTTTCAAACAATCAAACACAGATTTTATTTGTGCAGTTGGGTGATGTGTAAAATTTATCGTCCCAATCAATATCAATCAAATCAGTGTATATAAACAAATCTCCGATTTGTTTATAAATATTTATTCACATTCACGTTAAAAATTATATTTTTAACGATAAAATATTTTTAACTATATAAATATTTTATTTTATTTCACATCACACAATCAATTTTCACCACAACAAACAATCAAACATACAAGCCATCCATGGAATGTGGATGACGGGTGTCGGGTGCTGCTAAGCACCGTCTGCATCCTAGTATATATTTTTATAACTAGAAAATAAAATTTAAATTGAGAAGTTCTCACCGAGGGTTCCACTCCTCCATTTCATTTCTGAATTGTCTGAATTCCCTTTTGATTTCAATCCGTTCCATCTTCCTTCTTTTCACGCTGTTCATATTAAAAATCATATTTTTAATATGATGTTCAATTTAAAAAATCACGTTTTTATAATGGTACTTTTTATATAAAAATTATATATTCTTACAACGCTTCCTTTTATATAAAGATTATATTTTTACATCGCTACCCATATAAAAAAATCGAATTTTTATATACTCCATCTTATAATAATCATATTTTTATTGTTCTAAAAATATAAAAATCATATCTTTAATCTTTCTATAATATAAAAATTATATTTTTATCATTAAAAATCAAATCCTTTTACCTTAAAAAAATCTTGCCTTTTTATATTTAAAGAACTCATCTTTTTATTTTTAAAGAACCGATCTTTTCACGATGTTTATATGGTTAAAATCACTCTGTTATACTAAGCAATTTCATTGTAAAAATCCGAAATTTAACACAATATGGTTTATTTTAAAAACTAAAAATTAAAAATCATACCTTCTTTGTTATGAAAAATCAAACCTTCTTTGTTTCAGTAAAAACAATGTTCAATTGCTAATTTAATTACTTAAATTACCTAAAACAAGAATAAAAAAGAAATAAAACAAACAAAAACAAATAAATGAACACACTCACTGCAAATCGCTCCTAGGAGGGCTTGGCAGCTAAGCGTCGAAGTGGGGGGTGGCAGGTCGCCAATGGTGGTCGGCGTGGGCCCATTTGGTCTGAGGTGGCGCGGGTTTTGGAGCGTATGGGGCTAGGGCTTGGACTGCGCACGAACGGAGGAGGGGAGAGGTCGTTGGGGAGGGGAGAGGTCGTTGGGGAGGGGAATCGGAGGTCGGAGGTTTGGCGATGGAAGAGGAAGGTGGCGCGACGGGTGCGGTGGTCGGAGGAGGTCAGGCGGCGGCGGGAAAAGGGGAACGACGGGTTTAAAAAGGTGGAGGCGCAGTTTTCTTTTCTGATTAGGTTTAGAGAGAAATATAAAAAGGGGGGGTTGTGTGATATATTATATATATTTAATAATTTATTGATTTCAAAAAGTAACTTTTTATTTTGACCTCCAATCGAGACCCACCGACTGTTGTCCCTAGCTAACTGCCCCCATTCCGAACATAATGGGATATGTATCGTATGCTGATTTGGCTGTTTCGACCAGTTTCCGTCAAAATCAACATATAACTCTATATATTGAATTTGAACGCGCATTTCAATTTACTGGGGTCACATTCTAGCTTCGTATTGACGATACGGTCCTAACAAAACTAATTTCATCAAATCCTGAGACCGTTTGAGAAATGGTCATTTTTCAGTCGATTAAAATCAACTAAAACTGGTCAAACGCGTTTTCCTTTGCCACGCTCACATATTGATTCAAAAAATTATGAAATTTGAAACCTACCAATAACCTGACATCACAGATCCAACAAAAGTGGTTTCGTCGAATTCTGAACTCGTTTGCAAAATTCCCATTTTTAAGGGCCAGAATTCCATAGCGATTATTCTGAATTTTCAACTGGACTTATGTTTTGATTCCCGCTATGAAATTTTGATTTTTCGGATTCATTGGAAAGATATCCTCAATTAGATTCTAATATTTTTGGTTTCGATTAATTTCGGTTTATTTTGAATCTTGTACATTCATTTGAAGTTTGAAATCGAATTATCGAACTACCGCGCCATTTTCAATTCCTTTTATAATTATAAATAATTATTTATATTCTAACGACGATCTATATAAATATATACGCTCGAATTCTATTCAAAATAAATTTTTCATTGATATTATTTAAAATAATTCAATTTAAATATTCAAAATTCATCGAAATTGCCAAAATAAAAATTTTAAATTGGCTCAGATTTCCGGGTTATTACACAATATGTGACATTTGCGGTTTTGATTGTAGATACTAGTATTGCGACATGATATATGGTACCCATGTCGTCTATGATTGATATTTATGATTGAAGTTGTCTTGACACTATACACTTATAGTAATAATAAAACATGAAATTTAGCGTATCAAGCATTCTTTGGCTATTATAAGGTAAAACCTTATCCTTCGGCTTGTGTTGCATTGTATGATGAGAGCTGGGTCTTATAATAGCTTCATTGTTCTTTATTTAGCATTGTGTTGTTGTTTTATGTACTGGTATTCTTGGGAGGAAACCCGTTCCGTGTTATACGGCGTGGTCCCTTGATTTACCTAACTTTAAAATAAAGATTAATAACTGTTTTAGTTCTCACACCAGTCACATGACTGACATGGAGTTTATTGTTTTAACATAAACTCTGGGTGCCCTTATTTTGACACGAGCAGCTAATTGTTTTGGTTTTGCAGATTTATATTCACAGGATCCTGGTTTACAGCTGGAACGATACTCGGAAAGCTCTGTATCCGTGTATTACTTTCAGTTGTGTATTGTATTATTTTTCCGCTGTAGTAATGTAATTAAATTTTTGATATTTCTCTGGTGTATAATATTTATTCATACTCTGTATATTCTTATATCCTGATGGAATTGTTGTAATAAGCAATGAAATGTTCTTCTGTTTGCGTTCCGATTTGTCGTGTTCTCAAAACAATCAGGGGTTTCGAACAGTCTTGGTCGATTTAGCGATCGATTCGGATCGAGCGGAATTCCTTATCGTGATAGGACTGGTGTGAGTAAACTCCAACCATTTGTTTTAACTTTCAAAAAATCTTTTCGAAAGAAATGATAATCATAAGACCGATCCACACATAAACAAGATGGTTTTTACCTTACGATAATCAAAAATATTTTTGATATCAAAATCTGGTGATATTATAATAGTGTCTACATCAAATAAATAGAATCTAGCGGAACGCTTGCATCTTACGCTCCATAATAACATAAATTCAAAAACCGCAGGGCGCTTATTGGAGATTAGATTTCCAACATGACAAGGTATGGAACCACCTGCCGACAGTGTATCTCTAGAGGCAAATACACTGGGTTCAACAAGAACATCTTGCAACCCAGCCCTCACATGACCGACCACTCATTTCGCGTGAGTGTATTGAATGTATATCACCAACGATTGGGATCCACAACCGTTTCCCGAATGGGACAACATTGATAGATTTAAAGAAGCAAATGGAATTTCTCTAGATAGGTGATTATACATTCAAATGGGAGCGACCAACATAGCCATGCTGCCTGCCCGATTTTTGTCAATTCCCGGTTGTGAGGCTTATGTTTTGAATTATCTTCCAGAACATCTGGACACCATTAACTTTGAATGCCACATCGTCAGATCCATCAGAAATCACTAATTGATTCCCACAAAAATACTCAGATTGTTAGGCTAAAGAAGTTTCCCTTCTTTGCCACCAACTTTGTACGTTTAAAGGAATCAACGTACGTAATCCCATTGGAAATACTCTGCCAGACACTCATCCTTACAAGTCATCCTGGGTTTGGACAAACCGAAGGCACCATTCTATTAATCCATCTTAGGCAATTTCTACTTAGGATTAACAGAACAGCCCTTGCACTTTACTCCATCTTCATAATCTCTTCAACATAATTTGATTCGTAATGCTTATACCAATACGGAGTGGTTTTCAGATATTAAATTTGATCCCGGTCTCTCCGTATTGACAACGGAGGTATAAAATAAATCAAAACTTTGATAGTCGGTGATTTAACTATCAAAGGAACATCCATTAAACCAACGACCCTATTTCCAATTGGAAATTCTACTGATCAACCATTAAGCAATACTGGCCCCTATTTATATAAATTCCTTATTTTGTTATCAATTCCAAATTTCCCTCTTTCCTATCTTTTCAAAGCTCGATTTTCTCTCTCGATTCTTGTAAAACATTTGCAATATCCTAATTCTTTATTCGAGAAAATATCTCTTATTCCAGTTAGAAAACAATTCTATATATTAACAATTCCTTATTTTCTATATTCAGAAAATATACTTTATTAATATCTGAAAATACTTCCATATTCCATTTTTAAATTCCTGGTTGACCAATTCATTTCATTTTCTACGTGTAGGAAATATCTCTTATTTTATTTGGGGAAAACATTTCAAAATCCTTTAAATTAATAAGATGTTATAAAACGTCGTTATTATAACGCAAACCATTAATCATTTATTAACTAACCATATTGCTAACCAATCTTCACTATCGAACCTTAACTGTTCCTCCATCAATCATGAAGTCAATCAAGTTGGGATATGGTTACATCTCAGACCTTAATTGAAAACATTCTCAACTTTGAAATATCCAAAGCTCAAACTTCAACAAAACATCACTTATGTGACTCTCAGATTCTATCTAAGAACATACTTCTTTTATGGAAAAACACTGATTATAACGGTAGCGTTATAATCGCGGTCTCCAAATATTTGATTTATAAAACATTACTTTTAACAACAACGTTACAATTGTTGTTTATAATTATAAAACACTTATTATAAAAATAGCGTTAAGATCGCTGTTTAGATTTACAAAACAGTTATTATAACGGCAGCGTTAAAATTGCTATTTATATTTACCAAAACATTTATTATAACGGCAGTGTTTAAAATTGCTATTTACAAATATTTGATTTATAAAAATGCAATTTGTATTTATTTATTTCAATAAATAAATTTATAAGTAAATAAATAAATAAATAAATTATTAAATTTGATTCAAACGGAAAGTAAAATAACTACTTCCCTAAATTCGATATAATCGAATTCCAATAAACAACTCCCATTCGAATACTCTATATTCGATAAATATTCCGAGCTTCGGAATTTATCTACCATTTCAGGTCATCTCAAATTCTAAATTCACTTTTGAATTTATCATTTCCAAATCATTACCAAATTCCTTTATAACCCCTTCCATTCATAAATATTTGCTTTCAAACTGTTATTCATTTCAAATATAAATTACATTCCTCAATAAGAATCTAAACTCGTTTATTCAAATAAACTTGAGTATCATTACTGCTCTACTTCTAGTTATCGAGTATATTTTTAAAACCACATCATATTCTGTTTCATTTATAAACTCTGTTTATAGAACTGTTACTCAATTAACACTTCTCGTTTATTAATCCATTGGATTTATCTCAATTTATTTTATATTCCAAATTTGGAATAAAACACATCATTTCCTTTTGAAACCAATTTCTTATTCAAATTTCCATTTGAATTATCTTTTTCTCAATTCACATCTCTTTTACAACTACTGCGTTTAAATCCCACTTCAATTATCGGTGTCAACACCGAATTCCACTTTGCTTATATAAATCCAACTTGAATTTATATTTTTACATTAACCAGTGATAGATATTTCACTTTATTTATAAACATCATTGATAAATCTGACTACTTTATATATTTATTAAACAAGTTTCTATTTTAAATCCACTTGAAATCTACTTTCTATATTTTGGAAATAATTTCCCTTTTCAAAGCCTCAAATTTATTTTCTCCATTTTAAAATATTTTTCGGTAATTAAACACCAAATTATGGGGCCAATGTAATTCAACCATAACATTATGAATTACCAATCATATATCACAATAAATAAAACAGTAAATAAAATGTTGACGAATCCCGTTGGATCCCTCCAACCTTTTTCCCTGCAACCACAGATGTTAATCAACATCAATAATATTATTTCACATCAATATGAATATCAGAACTAATAAATGATCAACGATGTAATTATATCAACCATTTCAACTAATCATGTCAACCATGCAACCAAACAACCATCACAAAATATAAAATAAATTTAAAACCCGATTATATAAAAATATAAAGAAGTCAGAGTTAGTGAGTTTACTCACATTGGTTTGCTGTTGGCGGTTATGTTTTTATTTCATTTAAAATAAAACAGCGTTTGATTTTATCACAAAATGCAGTAGCTTTGTTTTTAACCATACTGGTTCTACGACGTAGATCTCCTCGATATGATACCAGCAGATTTGGTCGCGTTCAATTCTGTTTACGAATGAACGATATATTGACGTTATAAGACTCGACTTAAGTAAACAATATTAGTGGTAAATATTTAAATTAATTAATAACTCTAATTGTTTTTTTAACTATTATTACTATGGTTGTCAAAGATCAGTTACGCTAGTAGCATGGGTTTACCTACTCCATTAAGTAATTAAAGCTACATACGGGTTGGTTGATAAATCAGTACAACATATTGATGAATTAGTATAACATGAAATTCCATTGTTAGTTTGTTTGTGATAAAAATCCTTTATAAATATATATTTTAGGTATACGGAAATATTAACTTACGTAAAACTTATTTAATTATTACCGCAATTTGTTCCTCAATATCTTCTCAGCATTTAACCAGTAATCCAGTTTTGCCATGTTAATCACGCATTAGCCACATGTAATGCTTCTTCCTTCACCAAAAAACACGTTCCTCTACAGATACCCATTTCTAATCTCTTTCAATTACCAGGTCCGGGCTCCATGTACCCTTCCTTTCATGTTTCATCACGAAGTACCACAACTTCATCACCAAACTCTTTCTCCTCCAAACGCCCTTCTTTTCCTCACCAATAATTGTCAATTTTCTATAGCCATGAACTAAAACCTGCTCATCATTTTGTCTCCAATACCAGCACATTGGTCCCACTCGTGATCTAACTACCCCTACACAACCACCGTGACGAGCTCCGACCCTTCAACGACCAGACCATCAGTCGACAACCCACTTCCAACAAATGCACCACTAGACAAAGATTCCGTACCCTACAACATCAAAAAAAACCTGAACGGCCTCCGTTCGAACCCAAATACCTTCACATTTACTCTTCTTGTAAAACTCGAAACTACCATGTTTGCTTGCGGTTCTCAGAAAACTGGGCATCCTCCTGAAGCATCATGATATTATTACGCACCAAGACAACCCAGCTTCTAATCCAATTCAGCTGATTAGACCAGCCACCACTAGCCACTAGCGGTTGTCCAACTTCGTCAGAACTGGAGAATCCGCCTCTACCCTCCATTTGCACCATCTCTGGTGACAGCTACTTTGGCCGACGCTGTAACCAAATAGGTCGATTCAGGTCTCGATCGCACCCCCTAAAAGTTATGCAGAAACGAAGCCTTCTGCGTAATGATTTAAACGCATCTGAGTTTGGATTTTTCGTTTAGTTTTGGATTTTCAATTGTAGTTTGAAGTGGAGGATTTCTTCGTGTATTATACTGAAAAGAATGAGCAAGAGCAGAAACAAATAGGAAAATTGGGGAATTAGCAATTTGCGTCCACTGAATATACAGAAGAATTATTTTATTCGATTTTTTTTCAATGAACTGAAGAAGCTCTGTATTTAAAGGAAGAAGATGCTTATGGGACACGGAGCTGAAATTGTTTGGGAGGCACGGTATTATTTACTTGGCACGCACGGGTTGAATATCGTGGAGAGTACGATGTACGAAGCTTACTGAGTAACGTAGAATTTTTTTTATATGGTGACAGGCGAAGCTCAGAAATGGTTTAAAAGCACAGGTCTGATTAATACAACCTTGTCGCCATATTGGGGTTACAAATAAGTTCCAACTGACAAAAACAAAGTTGGACATTTCGGCTATGTTATGATAGTAAGTCCGGTCTTCAAAAATAAAATGAGAATAAGATTACAATTCAAATATTGCTTTAAAAACAATGCATTATGTTCAAATGAAATATTAGATCTATATTACCTTGTACATTCCAGTAACACTAATATTTGATATGGTTTCATATATTACTTTGATACCGTATATTAGACAGTTGCGGTAGAATTTCACTATTCAGGATTGTAACCCACTTCAATGTACATGTTCGTATGTTTATTTCAAAAAGGTGTACTTATGTAAAGTAATGCAACAGCCAAATGACAACCTCTATATGCCTGCTTATCACTATATAACAATGTATTATTTAGTACCATGCGTGCCCAGGCCATAGGAAAATAAACAACCATATAGAATATATAAAATATAGGCATCGCGTTACATCCTACTTCGTATATATATAAGTCGCAAACAACAAAAGTAAAAATATCGTTGTATTAAATAAATTCCTTAAAAATTCAATTTTTATATTACCAATACAACATTTAAAATCAATTTAAATGTTTTAAATTAACAACGAAAAACCCGGGTCGTTACATTCCTTCCCCCTTAAAATAATTTCGTCCTCGAAATTGCTAAGTAGTAAAAATGCTATAACTCTAACTTCTCATAACTTACTTAGTTGAAATCTTATATTCCATATCCTCATAACCAAGTTCTTACCCGACCTTTGAATTCTCATACCAATACTCGACCATTAATAGTTCTTTCCAAATGATATGTCCATCATTTTTGGACAATCCATCATCACATCCTTGTCTTCAATCCATATGCTTTTCTACATATCCACACCCATTCCAATTGATTTTAAATCCATTTATCAATTTCATTATTCCACTTAAAATTTTAAAAACCAATTTTGGTTTTATTATCTCAATTACAATTAAAACCTCGATTTTAAGTTATCAAAAATTTTTTTGAAAATTTTCTAACTCTTTAAATTTTCGAATTTTTTTGCCAGCAACTCCTTTGCACAACTAAATCGGTACAACCACAACAAACCTTTTTAGGCCTTTTCCAATTCAAAAGAAAATCAAAAAGCCAAGTGGCTTGCCCCCATAGGCTGATAAAACCTTCAAACCCAAGTAATGTTGTAAACATGTACCTTTTTGTCTGGCATAAATTATATCTCTTGCATTTCCTTCCATTCACAATCTGCTCAGCATACATATATCCATTTCCAGTTGGTTTCAAATCAATCCCACTTCCAGTTTTTAATTCTCTAATCAACTTCTGATTAGCTCACTTCCATTCTATCAATTCAAATCTAATTTATATATACTTGATTCCAAATTTATCACAATTCAATTTAAATTAACAAAATCCAATATATATTCAACTTGCTTATTCATAAGTCGAATTCATATTAATAATTCGAATCTCAACATTTTTCTTTTATTTAATTCAGAATTATTTCTAATCCAATCCAATTTTATTTGACTTAACTTAAGTTAGTTTTCAATTCTTTTGATATATTTTCACCATTTCAATCTATTCACCTTATACAAGTTAAATTTTGATTTCAGAATTCAAATTCCCGGATTTTATTTCAAATTAGTTTGAAATCATATTTGTTTATACATATACGTAACCAAAATAATTCAAAACTTTTGAATTCTCAAAGCAACTTTGTTTCTCAACCCAATTTTCATTAAAAATCTTCCTTTGGTAGCAATTCATCACTTAGAAACTCGAAAATAGATACAAATGATGTGGCCATCATCATCTGAATTATTTTCTAGCAACTGAAGTGATTATAGTGCTTTAAAATTTTCAAAATCCATTTAAAACAATTTTTATTCAAATCCTTTCAAAATATTTCTTGATTAATTTCAAAACACTTCAGAAATATTCTTTAACTTCCGGGATTCAAATTCCATCTTCTGGTTTGGATTCAATTTCAAATTTTCTCATTTGTATATATTATCCATATACAAATCATATTCAATTATAAGTCACAAAATCTACTTCATTTGATTGTAATAAAAATCAACACGTTCGTATGTAATAATTCAGAAATTATTCCTTTTATATCAAAATAATTTTTGGGCAAAATCGTTTCATTTACCCGTTTTAAAACAATACTATATCGAATTGCTTTGTTCGAGAGTTTAGAAACACCTATCAATACAGTTGTACATCCTGTATCGACCGAAATTCATAAACAACTCAACAAACTAGTCAACACAACATAAAACAATTGTATATCAAATCTACAAATACGCGCTCATATATATATATATATATATATATATATATATATATATATACACACTCAGACTCAATCTAGGGTATTACTATCCCATCTCTATTGAGTTACGCCACAGAGCCAAGGTTATCACTCAACCTTCAGCTCCGATACCAAATGTAACGGCCCGAATTTCCGTACTCTTTGAGTCGACTAATAACACCACTTGTCCAACACAAATTGCATAGATATACGAATCATTATTAGAAAAAAGTTAGAGGATGATAAATAGAAAGAAAGAAATATTAGAATAGAAGAAAGCAAAGATCACAAACTCACAGCGGAACGAATAAAATATACTAGATAACATAAACTTTGAAATATAATTCAGTAACTTTGTATACATACCGTCATCAGAGCATAACAGTTATTCTTGGAACAGTTATAAACACCTGTTTCCAGATACAACATAGTACACAGCGGAAAATATGATAGTCTATAACTAACTGATGAAGCCTCCTGCTTCTGGCTCCTCCAAGTGAATCTGAAAAATCCCAACTACTTGACTTCCCGTAAAAATTTGGGCATCCAAGAGTTTAGGGAAAAGCAAACAAAATAAACTCTGGGTCAGTCATGGGACTGGTATGAGTAAACTCCAACCATTTGTTTTAACTTTCAAAAATCTTTTCGAAAGAAATGGTAATCGTAAGACCGATCCACACATAAACACAGATGGTTTTTACCTTACGATGACCAAAAATATTTTTGATATCAAAATCTGGTGATATTATAATAGTGTCTACATCAAATAAATAGAATCTAGCGGAACGCTTACATCTTACACTCCATAATAATATAAAATCAAAAACCACAAGGCGCTTATTGGAGATTGGATTTGGTATGGGACCACCTGCCGATAGTGTATCTCTAGAGGCAAATACACTGGGTTCAACAAGAACATCTTGCAACCCGACCCTCACATGACCGACCACTCATTTCGCTTGAGTGTGTCGAATGTATATCACCAACAGTTGGGATCAGCAACCGTTTCCCGAAAGGGACAGCATTGATAAATTTAAAGAAGCAAAAGGAGTTTCTCTAGATAGGCGATTATACATCCTAATGGGAGCGACCCACATAGCCATGCTGCCTGCCCGATTTTTGTCAATTCCCGGTTGTGAGGCTTGAGGTTTGAATTATCTTCCAGAACATCTGGCCACCATTCACTTTGAATGCCACATCGTCAGATCCATCGGAAATCACTAATTGATTCCCACAAAAATACTCAGATTGTTAGGCTAAAGAAGTTTCCCTTCTTTGCCACCAACTTCGTACATTTGAAGGAATCAACGTACGTAATCCCTTTTGAAATACACTGTCAGACACTCATCCTTGCAAGTCGTCCAGGGTTTGGACAAACCGAAGGCACCATTCTATTAATCCATCTTAGGCAATTTCTACCTAGGATTAACAGAACAGCCCTTGCACTTTACTCCATCTTCATAATCCCTTCAACATAATTTGATTCATAATGCTTATGCCAATATGGAGTGGTTTTCAGATATTAAATCTGATCCCGATCTCTCCGTATTGGCAACGGAGGTATAAAATAAATCAAAACTTTGATAATCGGTGATTTAACTATCAAAGGAACATCCATTTAACCAACGACCCTATTTCCAAATGGAAATTCTACTGATCAACCATTAAGCAAATACTGGCCACTATTTAAATAAATTCCTTATTTTGTTATCAATTCCAAATTTCCCTCTTTCCTATCTTTTCAAAGCTCGATTTTCTCTCTCGATTCTTGTAAAACATTTTCAATATCCTAATTCTTTATTCGAGAAAATATCTCTTGTTTCAGTTAGAAAAAAATTCTATATATTAACGATTCCTTATTTTCTATATTCAAAAAATATACATTATTAATATCCGAAAATACATCCATATTCCAATTTTAAATTCCTGGTTGACCAATTCATTTCATTTTCTACGTGTAGGAAATATCTCTTATTTTATTTGGGGAAAACATTTCAAAATCCTTTAAATTAACGCGATGTTATAAAACATCATTATTATAACGCAAACCATTAATCATTTATTAACTAACCATATTGCTAACCAATCTTCACTATCGAACCTTAACTATTCCTCCATCAATCATGAAGTCAATCAAGTTGGGGTATGGTTACCTCTCAGACCTTAATTGAAAACATTCTCAACTTTGAAATAGCCAAAGCTCAAACTTCAACAAAACATCACTTATGTGACGCTCAGATTCAATCTAAGAACATACTTCTTTTATGGAAAAACACTGATTATAACGGTAGCATTATAATCGCTGTCTCCAAATATTTGATTTATAAAACTTTACTTTTAACAACAGCGTTACAATCGCTGTTTATAATTATAGAACACTTATTATAACAATAGCGTTAAGATCGCTGTTTAGATTTACAAAACAGTTATTATAACGGCAACATTAAAATTGCTATTTAGATTTACCAAAACATTTATTATAACGACAGCATTTAAAATTGCTATTTACAAATATTCGATTAATAAAAATGCAACTTGTATTTATTTATTTCAATAAATAAATTAATAATTAAATAAATAAATTATTAAATTATTAAATTTGATTCAAACGAAAAGTAAAAAAAACTACTTCCCTAAATTCGTTATAATTGAATTCCAATAAACAACTCCCATTCGAATACTCTATATTCGATAAATATTCCGAACTTCGGAATTTATCTACCATTTTTGGTCAACTCAAATTCTAAATTCACTTTTGAATTTATCATTTCCAAATCATTACCAAATTCCTTTATAACCCCTTCCATTCGTAAACATTTGCTTTCAAACTGTTATTCATTTCAAATATAAATTTCATTCCTTAATAGGAATCTAAACTCGTTTATTCAAATCAACTTGAGTATCATTACTGCTCTACTTCTAGTTATCGAGTATATTTTTAAAACCTCATCATATTCTGTTTCATTTATATACTCTATTTATAGAACTGTTACTCAATTAACACTTCTCGTTTATTAATCCATTGGATTTATCTCAATTTATTTTATATTCCAAATTTGGAATAAAACCCATCGTTACATTTTGAAACCGATATCTTATTCATATTTCCATTTGAATTATCTTTTTCTCAATTCACATCTCTTTTACAACCACTGCGTTTAAATCCCACTTCAAATATCGGTGTCAACACCGAATTACACTTTGCTCATTTAAATCCAACTTGAATTTATATTGTTACATTAACTAGTGATAGATATTTACTTTATTTATAAATATCATTGATAAATCTAACTACTTTATATATTTATTAAACAAGTTTCTATTTTAAATTCATTTAAAATCTACTTTCTATATTTTGGAAATAATTTCCCTTTTCAAAGTCTCGAATTTCTTTTCTCCATTTTAAAATATTTTTTGGTAATTAAACACCAAATTATGGGGCTAATGTAATTCAACCAAAACATTATGAATTACCAATCATATATCACAATAAATAAAATAGTAAATAAAATGTTGAGGAATCCAGTTGGATCCCTCCAACCTGTTTCCCTACAACCACAGATGTTAATCAATATCAATAATATTATTTCACATCAATATGAATATCAGAACTAATAATCGATCAACGATGTAATTATATCAACCATTTCAAATAGTCATGTCAACCATGCAACCAAACAACCATCAAAAATATAAAATAAATTTAAAACTCGATTATATAAAAATATAAAGAAGTCAGAGTTAGTGAGTTTACTCACATTGGTTTGCTATTGGCGGTTCTGTTTTTATTTCTTTTAAAATCTAACAACATTTGATTTTATCACAAAATGCAGTAGCTTTGTTTTTAACCATACTAGTTCTGCGATGTAGATATCCTCGATATGATACCAGCAGATCTGGCCGCGTTCAATTCTATTTACGAATGAACGATATATTGACGTTATAAGACTCGACTTAAGTAAAAAATATTAGCGGTAAATCTTTAAATTAATTAATAACTCTAATTGTGTTTTAACTATTATTACTATGGTTGTCAAAGATTAATTACGCTAGCAGCATGGGTTTACCTACTCTGTTAAGTAATTAAAGCTACATACGGATGGGTTGATAAATCAGTACAACATATTGATGAATTAGTATAACATGAAATTCCATTGTTAGTTTGTTTGTGATAAAAATCCTTTATAAATATATATTTTAGGTATACGGAAATATTAACTTACGTAAAACTTATTTAATTATTACCATAATTTGTTCCTCAATATCTTCTCAGCATTTAACCAGTAATCCAGTTTTGCCATGTTAATCACGCATTAGCCACCTGTAATGCTTCTTCCTTCACCCGAAAACACGTTCCTCCACAGATACCCATTTCTAATCTCTTTCAATTACCAGGTCCGAGCTCCATGTACCCTTCCTTTCATGTTTCATCACGAAGTACCACAACTTCATCACCAAACTCTTTCTCCTCCAAACGCCCTTCTTTTCCTCACCAATAATTGTCAATTTTCTACAGCCATGAACTAAAACATGCTCATCATTTTGTCTCCAATACCAACACATGGGTCCCACTCATGATCTAACCCCCCTACACAACCACCGTGATGAGCTCTGACCCTTCAACGACCAGACCATCAGTCAACAACCCACTTCCAACAAATGCGCCACTAGCCAAAGATTATGTACCCTAAAACATACGACTTCGCCAAAAACAAAACCTGAACGGCCTCCGTTCAAACCCAAATACCTTCACCCTTACTCTTTTAGTAAAACTCGAAACTACCCTGTTTGCTTGTGGTTCTCAGAAAACTGGGCATCCTCTTGAAGTATCATGATATTATTATGCACCAAGACAACCCAGCTTCTAATCCAATTTAGCTCATCAGACCGGCCACAACTAGCCACTAGCGGTTGTCCAACTTCATCAGAACGGGCGAATCTGCCTCTACCCCCCATTTGCACCATCTCCGGTGACAGCCACTTTGGCCGACGATGTAACCAAATAAGTCGATTTGGGTCTCGATCGCACCCCCTAAAATTTTTGCAGAAACGAAGCCTTCTGCGTAAGGATTTAAACGCATCTGAGTTTGGATTTTTCGTTTAGTTTTGGATTTTCAATTGTAGTTTGAAGTGGAGGATTTCTTCGTGTATTATACTGAGAAGAATGAGCAGGAGCAGAAACAAATAGGAAAATTGGGGAATTAGCAATTTGGGTCCACTTAATATACAGAAGAAAAGTATATTATTTTATTCTATTTTTTTTCCAATGAACTGAAGAAGCTCAGTATTTAAAGGAAGAAGATGCTTATGGGACACGGAGCTGAAATTGTTTGGGAGGCACGGTATTATTTACTTGGCACACACAGGTTAAATATCGTGGAGAGTACGCTGTACAAAGCTAACTTAGTAAGGTAGATTTTTTTTATATGGTGACAGACGAAGCTCAGAAATGGTTTAAAAGCACAGGTTTGATTAATACAACCTTGTCTCCATGTTGGGGTTACAAATAAGTTGGATAGTTTCCAAAGACAAAAACAAAGTTGGACATTTCGGTTATGTTATGATAGTAAGTCCGGTCTTCAAAAATAAAATGAGAATAAGATTACAATTCAAATATTGCTTTAAAAACTATGCATTATGTTAAAATGAAATATTAGATCTATATTACCTTGTACATTCCAGTAACACTAATATTTGATATGCTTTCATATATTACTTTATTACCGTATATTAGACAGTTGCGGTAGAATTTCACTGTTCAGGATTGTAATCCACTTCAATGTACATGTTCGTATGTTTATTTCAAAAAGGTGTACTTACGTAAAGTAATGCAACCTCTATATGCTTGCTTATCACTATAAAAATGTATTATTTAGTACCATGCGTGCCCAGGCCATAGGAAAATAAACAACCGTATAGAATATATAAAATATAGGCATCGCGTTACATCCTACTTCGTATATATATGAGTCGCAAACAGCAAAAGTAAAAATATCGTTGTATTAAATAAATTCCTTAAAAATTCAATTTTTATATTACCAATACAACATTTAAAATCAATTTAAATGTTTTAAATTAACAACGAAAAACCCGGGTCATTACAATTATTTCCATAATAAAATACCCGCACCATTTTTCCTCTTCATCAAATAAAACATGAGCGTTTCTTCTTCAGAAAATCGTAGAAAATCAAAACGAATTCCTAAAATTCTAAAACGAAGTCTATTGCACTTCTCTTGACAAGAGCTTCATGCTAATATAATTTTCAAAGAGTTCGACGTAATCTATGTTGCTACGAAGATCGTCAACAGCGTGTCTACGATTTTGTGAGAATTTGTTTTTTAAGATTTTAGGCATGAATTCGAGAGTTTTAAGCATGGAATGAAGGGACGAAGTATGTAGTTTGATTGAGGAGCTTAAATGGAGAATGTATGGAAATTTTGGGGAATTTCTGGGTTTATAGTGTTCAGTGTTCACTGTAGAAAGTTGGAAATGGCTCGACATAGGATTCCCCTTGGCACATGCGAGGTGGGTATTTGGGTATGTATGGTGGTTACTGGATGAGTGCGTTGACGCTGGCGATGTGGGGTCAGCCCCGATGGCGTTGGTGAAATCTAAGGGAATGGATTGTGTACACGCGCATGGGAAGTCAAAAATGTATGGAGATACGTATGTAGTTTGTGTTTTAACGTGGGATTTGGATATACAAAAGGGACCTGTACAACAAACAATGTGCACACGTGGGTCTTTTAATGAAGTAATGGGAGAGCAGGAAATGGCGTGAAGCACAATGGAGTGGGTGTTAAGGAGTTCCTTGATAAAAAAAAATTAGGGAAAGAAGATCTGTTGTGAGAGAACGTGGAGGGAGGTTGCGCATCTGAATATGGTGAAGGTGGTTATGTGTTACAACCCGAAAGCAAGGGGTTCATGGGTGAAAATTCCGAAGATGATCAGATCTCCTAGGATTCAAATAGTCGTTTAGGGGTATTTCTACGTTGTTGTATATTTGTATTTTATCTTCTGACTTTTGAGGATGTATGTTGTCTTTTGACCTATATAGGCGCATATTGCACATTAGCTAATTCTGCATATCGATTACCTGAAGAAGATGAGTATGACTATGATTAGAGTGCGATAAAGATATCGAGGTATTAAAACATAATCTTGAAGATGACACGTTCCAGAACTATTCGCAAAACTCTGATTTGAATCTTTGTACTGCAAAATCGAGTTAGGGAGTTATTGAAACCACTGGTTACAAGATGAAGAGCTGTGATGTCGATTCTCAGGTTTGTGTCCATATCAGCAAATCATGCCTATCAAGATGATCAACGATTTTTGCGAACAAAGTGACGTGTGGAAGCTCTGTAAAATTCTCAAACAGATCAAATTGAAAAGAGTGTTGGTTCATTCTCTTTTGGATTCAATTAGAGACATTTTAAATCAAATTCAAAATCTAGTTGGTAGAGGGAAGATTAGCCGCTAATTTTGGGTTTAAGGGAAAAAAAAATCAAGGGTAATAATAATATGATTAATCGCTAATGACATTCAATTCGTTAAAAGCTTGTAATATTAATATCTCATGCATACGTGATCAGAATCTGATGGAGACCGGTCAGCTGGAATCGTTGCAACGCGATCTACGTTATGGAACTGATGTGGCTAAGAACAGTGCTACTGAAATTTCATGGTAAAATCAAACGTATGTTTGATTGTAAATGAAATAAAAGCAGAATCGTCAACTGCAAAACTAGGTGAGTAAACTCACTAACTCTATCCAGTTTTATAAATTTATAAACATTATTTAATAGTGATAAATTATGATTTAATATTGTGTGATGGTTGTTTGGATGAATTGGTTGAACGATAATAAGTTAATAGTGAATATTGTTTCTATTTATTATAATATTTCATATTGGTATGAAGTTGGTGTCATTTATGTTGACTAACATCTGTGGATGCAGGGAAACAGGTAGGAGGTATCGAACTGGATTCCTCAATGGTTTATTTTGTTGTTTTCATATATTTTGCATTATATGATGCGATAAATAATCTACGGTTGATCATTGTGTGTTTGGCATGTTGAATAACATTGACCCTGAAATAATTGGTATATAAATATTGTAAAAAGTATATTTAATTGAAATGAAAATGAATTTGTATTTTGAAAAAAGAAAATCTATTTTTAAACAGAAATTGAAACTCAATTGGAAGTGTACATAATAACTTGTTTTAATAAAAATAAGCAGGTTGATTTATAAACAATGTTTATAAATGAGATAGAATAATCATTATTAAATAATTTGGGGAATGTGGATTTGAGAATGAATCAAAGGGAAATGAGAAATCGTTTTTTTGACAATGAAATTATTTTGTTGTTGAAATGTAAAGAGAGTTATAAGTGAGATTCGATTTTATCGAATTCAGGAAAGTACTATTTACTTTTTGATTTAATCAAGATTTATTTATTTTATTAATTAATTATTTGTTTATTCAAATTAATGAATAAAAGTTATAATTTGAAGTTAAATATTTTGAAAGCAGGACTTATAAAGCTATCGTTATAGGAAGTGAATTCGTAAACTGAATCTAAGAATGTGTAAGCAATGATTTGATAAGAATTTAAGAAATGGAAATATTTTCCCAGTGTAAATAATATATATTTTATAAGCATAGAAAATAAGAAAATGTGAAAATATATGAGAATATTTTCCGATGTTAACATGAAACATTTTATGAAATATAGAGAATAAATAGTTTATAATAAATGGAAATGTTTTCCAAGGATCGTGAGAGGTTAAATGAGTTAAAGAGATATTTGGGTACAGATATTTAAGAGAAATTGGGAAATGAATGAATTAATGACAAATTAATTTAAAAGGGACTCGGTGTTGATTAATGATTGATCGGTAAGATTTTCATTTGGAAATATGATCGTTGTTTGTATGGATATTTTCCTTTGATAGTTAAATCACCAGCTATCAAAAAAAAAATTGACCATCGTTGTCAATACGGAGAGACCAGTTGGATTTATTATCCGAAAACTACTCCGCATAGGCATAGGAATTGCGAATTAGATTATGATGAAGAAAATTGAAGACGGAATAAAATGCAAGGGTTGTTCTGTTTATAAGATAGTGCCTTCGGTTGTCCAATCCCGGGATAACTTGTATGGACGAATTTCTAACAGATTATTCCTAACAGATCACATAGGACGATCTTTTCAAGGTATCATGTTTGGTGGCGGAGGAATTCGTTTCTCTTAGCTTTTATACCCGTAATATTTTTGGGAAGATTAAATAGTGATTCGATGGGTTTGACAATGTGGCATGCAAAGTGAATGGTGGCCAGATGTTCTTAAAAGATAATCGTAGCCTCAAGCCTCACAACCGTGAAATGACAAAAATCGAGTAAGCAGCATGGATAGTTGGGTTATACCCAAGCAAGGTGTATTGTCAATGATGTAGAGAAAATTCATTTATTATTATTTCGATTCTGTAACTTACGCATAATGGTTGGGAGGCTAACAACCATGGGTGATAATACATTCGGTCTACTCAAGCTAAATGAGTAACCGATCATGTATGGCTGGGTTTCAAGATGTTCTTGTTGAACCCCAGTGTATCCCCTCTAGAGTACACTGATCGGAAGGTGGTCCCATACCTTGTTATAGTTGGAATTCAATCTCCAATAAGTGCCTTGCGGTTTTTGATTTTATACAATGTATGTGGAGCGTTAGATGCAAGTGTTCTGCTTTTTGGTTATTTATTTGATTAGACATTATTATAATATATATCACCGGATTTTTATATCAAAAATGTTTTAGGTTATAGTAAGGTAAAAACCGTCCATGTTTATGTGTGGGTTGGTTTTACTATCATCCTTTTTTTCAAATGAGTTTTCAAAGTTAAACAATAAGGTTGGAGTTTACTCACACCAGTCTCATGACTGACCCAGAGTTTATTTTTTTTGTTTTACCCTAAACTCTTGGGTGCCTAAATTTGTATAGGCAATCAAGTGTTTTGCAATTTTATAGATACACTTGGAGGAGCTTAAAGCAGGAGGCTTCACTATTAGTTATTCAGAGTTATTTCCGTGTGATGCATATGTGTTATGCTCTGATACGGTATGTAAGTACAGATTCAAGATTTGTATTTCAAAGTTATATGATATTATATTTTATTTGTTCCGGTGTGAGATTCATGTTTACTCTGATTCTGTTTTGTTATGTTCTTCTTCTTCTTCTATTCTAACTTTATTTCTTTCTATTTCTCACCCTCTAACTTCTTACTATTAATGACCCGATATTTTCGATGCTTAAATAGTCGACATGGTGTTTTATGTCGATTTTCGGCGTCGAAAATTCCCTGGGACATTACAAAATTATCAACGAAATGAATCTACTGTTATAAAATGGTTATTCACCACAAGATTTTGTATTTTTTTAACAACAGGACATAAAAGCGTTAATCAAACCGATCGTTAAAGAGGTTTGTTACTGTCATTGTCCAAAATCAATTTTTAATAAGTCCACATAATACCTCTACTTTCTCGAAATTGTTTTCTTCAATGTTTTTAACGGTTTAAATTCTGATGTCTAAAATTTATTTTAAATATTTATTACATTTCATACTTTGTTAATATTCTATTTCTACTATAATATTCTTTGATAGATCTAAATAGATTAATTTGAAAATGCTACAGATATTAAAAATGCAACAAACTCTTAAATCAACCATATTATTGTTAAAAAGCAATTTGAAATGATATCGTGGATGTACTCGTGCAAATTTATGTTTACAGGGTAAAATATGAAACCAGTGCCTGATCTCAAAGTTTTGAGGCGGAACCTAATTAATTTTTGCTCGCGTTTCGTTTTGTCACTTCCAGTTCCCATGCAAACCCCTGAATCCTCATTTCCAATCCCAAATTAAGGTGCATTAAAGACTTATTTTATCAAAAAGAAGAAGAAAAACAAAAAAGAATGTGTTTTCATTTTACCCAGTGTGGACGATACCGTGCTACCTAACGACAACATAGAGCCATTGGAAAGATTGTTTAGTTTTTAAAAACAACACATACGACTAGCAGTAGAAGGCCATTTCACAGTATGAAATCTTTTTTTTGAATTGTCTACGGTGTTGTTCAGTCATTTGACAGTACAAAATCATTTGATGAATGGATTGTACGAAAATAAGTGGTAGGTATTTTGAAGTATTTAATTGTATGATCCTGGATAAAATGGAGAATGCGTAAAAAAGCTTATAACATGGTGCATTTAGCACTGCTCCAAATAAATGACACTGCTGCCATAGACTTGCATCAGCTCATTCTACTGCCCACAAGATTTCACGGCCGCCACTGTTTCACCTCATCGACATCGCCGCCATTTTATCAGGTTAACTGATTTGGCTACTCATCCGATTTTGTGTTGTTATTTCAGTGGCCCAACTTTCTGTTTTTGCATTGAATCTTCCTCTCCCCAAATCATTGTAGATCTATTATCCTTCCATTTAAACTAACTCACCTCCGGCTGTTTGGCAGTGGGAAGAGCTCTGTAATGACTTGGATTTTTAGTAGTTTAACTTTGAACATTTAAAATTTTGTTTTAAATGTTGAATTAGATAAATAAATGGATTTTTGTATGGAGTTACCGAATTAATAAGTGGAATATGATTTAATTTCAAAAATACTAATTTATCGTAAAGCGGAAACGATGGATAATTGAGTTTAACTTGATAGGATGTGTCGTAAATATTTAACTGAATATTCGAGAATTTTGGGACTGTTAAAATTTTCAAGTTAGATTCGAAAACTTAACTTAGTTTATATTTAAATATAAGTGAATGAAGTTGAATTTATTAATTAAATGAATTTTAAACGTATAATTAAAGTTTAATTAAAACGAGCCCGTTGCGTCATGGTAGTTCGTAATTTTACGATTTGAACTTCAATTGAATGTACAAGATTCAATATAAGTCGGAATTCTTTGAAACAAGAATCTTTCGTGTCTATTGAATTACAGTTTCCTAATAAAAGAGAAAAATCGAGATTTCATCTAGTAAATATTTTGTTATGTCAAAATTGATTTTCTAGAAAAATCGTGGTGTGGTAGTTCATAAACCAAAACGATTTATTTAATAAAATGAAAGGATTTTAAATTAATAAAATTTGGATTTCCACTAAAGTATACTTGCTTGGTATATAGATTTGTGGTGAGTTTGGGAATGGAGTTGGGAAGAATTTGAATTTTCTTGAAAATGGAAATGTCAAATTTAAAATCTGAATTAGTTTTTATTTTGAAGCTGTGTAAAGTTCTACTTGAATATATACGGAAACGTGAAATAAATAAATTCTACGTTAAAAATGAATCAAAATGATTCTAAAGATTTATATAAGTTCTAATTGAAATAGAATGATAATAATAATTTATTATTGATGGATTTGATTATTTTGAAATCGATTTATATTTTATCGATTTAATTTAACCATTAGAAATAGCCAATTTTCAACCAATTTCGGATTTCAACGAAACCAATTTTATAAAATCTGTAATGGTTAATTATTATAAGATATTCAGTTTCGAGTCAATTGACATTATTATGTGATCGTGCATGATATAAACGCGTATCGGTTTACGTTTTGAAATTAAAATAGTCGATTTTCAAACAATCTCAGAATTCAATGAAATCAGTTTCATTAGATCTAGAATATTAACTTATTATAGAGCTTTAAATTTCGTTTCAATCGGGTTTAATATGTGTTTGTAGGCGCTATAAACGTTGAACTGAAAACACATGTGAAAATAAATCAATAAAATATTATAAACCCTCTACTATATATACTCGAAAACTTCCCCTAAATTATTACAAAATTGAAGAAATACATGTGCTACAAATTCAAATGTTTTCACAAGCCATAAATACACAATAATTCTAAAAGAATATATACACAATGAAATTGGATTGTCAATGGGCCGTGTCGGGTCAGGTTCGAGTCGGGTTAACTCGAGTTCGGATCAATTCTTATACGGGTCGGGTCAACCCGTTTGGGCGAGGATTGAGAAAATATGACCCATTTATTAAAACGGGTCATATTTTCTCAACCCGCACCTAACCCGTTTATAAACGGGTTGACCGAACCCGACCCGTGTAACCCGTTTCTTTTAAATGGGTTGGGTCGGGTTAAATAGGATGACAACCCATTTACTTGACTGTATTCTTATAAAAGTATGCATTTTCGAAATGCATTTAGCAAAATATAAACATACGAAATAATACTTGAGCATTCAAATCAACATTTCTGAAGTCTTAAGGTAGTGGTGACTTGGTGTAAATTGTAAACTCGGATAATCCATAATAGTGTTTGTACGCAGAATTCACAAAGAAAGTAAATAAAAGTAACAATACTAAGTCTAACAGGCTTAGCCCGGTCCGTGTATGCATAATTGCATATTCCATATGATGAATAAAAAATATTTTATATTAAATAGGTCATGGCGGGTCGAAATTGGGTTCACGGGTCAACCCGCAGCCCACCTGTTTATTAAACGGGTCAAAGTGGGTTGACCCAAAATTGATCCATTTATAAATAGGTCGGGTTGAGTCGGGTTTTTTCAGTGCGGGTTACGAGTCGTGTTTTGGGTCGTGTTGGAAATCGATGGCCCTACAATAAGGAATACACGAATATACAACTTCCTACTAAAATAATAGCTCCAATGAGATAGTGCACTATAGATCAACGGACAACGAATCCACATAAGTTGTGACCTGAAACAACTCGTTTTGACCTGAGTATTACAGACATGGATCGGTCTAGTTTACACATCAGTAATGATAATAGATGAAATAATGTATCAAGTAAGCATATATTCCTTTTCATAAGAAAAGGAACCACATAAGCATAAATCTTCATGAAACACAGAAGCAGTGTTCCTTTCCATCAGAAAAGGAATTCCCTATACTTAAGATAACCATCTACTCTATATGGTTCTACATAATTTCTAAGTAGGATACACGGGAGAAGACTAACACAGAACTAGATATTACTCTTAGCATGAGTTACCCAAATTATACGATTTGGGTATTAACACTTGGAACCACTTAACACGAGATGGAAGACTCGTAAATCACTGAAATCACTAGAATCACAAGAATCAATGAAATCACATGAATCACTGGAATCACAAGAATGACTGAAAGCACTGAAATCATAAGAATCACTGAAACTACATGAAACACTAGAATCATAAGAATCATTGAAACCATCTTTAACAACAAAGTCACAAACAACATGAGGCGGATCTGCACAGAATACAATGGCCTCGACAAGGTCACCGACACCTCCCCAGGCCGTTTCACCTTAATGGCAAGGTCGTTGACACCTACCCAAGTAGTTTCATTGGTCATGGCAAGGTCGTTGACATCTTATCCAAGTAATTTCTACTTAACAGCAAGGTCGCTAACACCTCCATAAGCAGTTTTGCCATCATGATAAGGTTACCTACACCTTTCCCAAGTAGATTTGTCTTAAAGGACAAAGTCGTTGACACCCCTCTGGGAAGTTTGTCATTTATCAAAAGATTGTGTCACGACCCTCAGATAGTAACCCAAATAGTATAATCATGCACCCCATGTCACACATGCACACTTATTGGTTTACACCCCACAAGTTAACTCTACACCAGTAAACACAAAAACACGATATAACACAAGGAACCATAACTTCAATTAGATGAGCCTACAATTAACTGAACTCATATACCTTCGTTTCCCATACCACGAGGATTACGATATCGTTTAATCACAGTCACGCCTACTAAAGAATGTAAAAACGTGTGGCTTTATATATTAAAATACTAGGTTTTCGAAACAAATTTATAAAACGATTCAGAAAACTTCTTTGTTTACTTCTTTAAATGTGTGTGTATATATATTATTATACTATTGCTTCCAGATGACATTATTTACAAAACCAAAACATATAAAACTGTAGTCTCTAGGCAAATAATTTTATAGAGAAAAATCATTTATGAAAACATTTCACAAAACATACATGGTGTCACCAGAAACACAAAATTTCTGCATAGAACACCTCCAAAATTAATACGAAAACCATATTATGAATTTGATACATTCTATGCATGAATCGAAATACAAAAGCTATAAGAAAATCATCAACAAATACATCTCCAAATCTATAATAGAGGCGGAGTATACACATGATTCATCAAGCAAATACACAGCATAAACCAAAGTAATGCACATAACAAATTGCAGGAATTCACTACACAACAAAACACCACATGGGTCGGCATCTCCCTTGCTTGGGTCGACCTGCGTGTTGACCCATCCTATGCTTGTATCGACCCAATGAAGGTGTGAATCGACCCATTATATGCGCAAGCTACAGGCTTGCATGCTTGCTTCACGTTCAATTTCAAGCACCTGATTATCTTACTGCATGAATTCAGAATCACACCAAATTTGGTGTAGACGAAGACTAGAAGATCTACTTTATACTGGATAAAGGGTTACGCAAAATTGGCAAGGATTAAAGGAGAGTTTAAACTATAAAGGTTAGCCGATAATTAGATATCTTTACTATAAATAAATAATTTCTTTTGCTCTATTTACGGTATGAATTTTCTTATTAGAACACCTAAAAACTCAAAAACAGAAATATACATGGATTAAAACTAGAATATGGGAGTCGAACAACTCTCCTAGACTAGCTTAGAGACTAGATCCCAAAAATTTTAGCTTGCAATAGATGGGTTTGAGCTTCTGAAGCCCGAAGACGAAGAAATAGTGACATGTAGGGTTTATTCCAGTTTTACAGGTGAATTCCTTCTCAAATTTGAGAAACTTTGCTGATTAGATCTACTTGCTGAACTTACTAACCACTATGATCCATTCTACTTTTCCTTCTATTTCTATTATAAGATTGATTTTGATTTGGAGTTTTAAGAAGAAAGCAGCCATTGGTTTTCTCCTTAGGCAAAGCTTTAGGAGAAAATGAATAGGGGGAAAGGTGAATACATATATTCCTTTTTACTCCATATAATTCCCTCTTAAGTTTAGACCTTAAACCTACTACTCAATAAGCTAAGATGTTACAAGAATACAAGTTGTTGCAAAATTATTCTAGTTAGGCTATGTAACCAATTTGCACAAGTTTAACACCCTTTAACATAATTTTACAAACTCTTGTCACATTATAACATTGCTTAAACTCAACAAAATTACATAAACATGAAATAATTATTTTCAAACAAAACTAAATAGTAATATCAATGCAACAAATTAATATTTCCATGTTTGTTAAAATACACATTTCTCCTTTCTTAAATTTAAACATTCATATTTCTCAATAATAAAATTTGCACAACTTCATTGTTTTAAGTAAATAAATCTATCGACTTTATTAAAACATTTTAACCTTCAAATATTGATTCTTAGTCAGTATTCACATTTTTATTTTGATATCAACCCAATTAATTCACAAATATTGTTGTTAAGGCTAATAATTCACTTTTAATGACAATCTACTATTTTATCACGTAATTCCCACAACTTATATTTTCCGGACACAAATTCAAAATTTATCATTTAAATTTTTAAAGCAACTTAACACTTTATATTGAAAAAAAAATTTCACTTAAATATAGATTGCTAATCAATATTGTATATTTTTAAAATTTACTTTAATCATCAAATCATAATTTATAAACATAGATTGGAATAAATTTCTTATTATGCAAGTGGATATTAATTTATCCCAATCGCACTCAATTCAGTAATTCATGAATTCTTTAATTTCTATTGTTAAAGTATCATACGAGTTAAGCTCATGGGCTCGTATTTTATTCTTCTTAGTTTTAAAATATAGAGAACACACTATAATTTGTTTAGCCCGAGTACCCAAAAACTTAGGTTATTACAATATAGGTCAAACCCAAGCACTTCACCACACTCGCTACCGACTGATGATGACCTATACTTATGTGACTACTTTCCTTTTGGATTTTCCCACAAAAACCAACCTAGGGATCACATAACTACCTAATCACCCATCAGCCTTTAGACCGCCTAATGTAGTCAAGGCAATACTCATTAGATGAACAATACAGATCTTGACTTTAATGGACCGTCTCTATTCCTGCATTAGAGGGTCATCCTAAGGTATCTGCCTAATTTCTTTAAAGTCACTTATTCATCACACTAGTGAATATTTGTTTCGCCGTTTAGAACACACTTCCCATAGTCACTTTCTCTTGTGGAGCCACTTATTTACCGCTCCGATGAATAGTTGTTTCATCGTTAATACGAGGTTCGTTCTACTCTAAAGGGTCTATGACGGACCACATATGATTTCCTATGTTCAAATTTCCTTTAGACTACACTAGACACATCTTATGAGGTTATTATTGTAACTTCATTCTTTATTAGAACTTATGTCTAGTTCTTTTGTTATGCGTTTAACTTATCTTTCGTTTTCTTTTGATTATGTGCTTTTGTTCTATGATATTTCTAAAAAAAATATGTTCTTTACTATTTCATGATAATCTCTATTTTGAAAACCGTCTCTTCCTATCATGAATTAATATGATAATATTTCTACCTTTTCTGTCTTTGTCTATCTTTACATCATTTACCGTCTAGGTTTTATCTTTTCCCTAGCTCGCTAAGTATTCCACTTGGGTGGTCTTTTTCTTATTCTTTTTTATCTTTATCTTAATTTTTATATTTGCACTTCTCTTAGTATTATTTTAAGTCTCATCCTTATGAAACTAGTCATATTATAGTGGAATGGCTACAAAGGTTTTACTAAAAATCCACTTCATATTTACTGTAAAATAACTTCTTGTGTTATGTTCCATAATTATATGGTATATTTTTTTAGTAGGTAGTACAAAATGCATTAACCATCTGTATTTTGTACTGTCCCTTTTTTTAACCTTTATTGTTATGATTACAATCACTGCATCTTTCTAAACTGTAACAGGGAAATTTATTCTTTCCGACCAACTGAAATATTACTATTTTCCCAAATTAGGTTTAACTAAATTTCTTGTGATTCACTATATATATTTACTATGAGTACTGTAAATTATTTTATTCTTAAGACTTACGCCTTTCTTTCACATTTATGCCCAGATTTACTTATAGACTCAGCTTTATTCCTATTTGAATAACTTTTGCTTCTAAGTACAACATACTTTAAGATTTGTAACTTCGTATGAATAATTTTCAAATAAAACAATTTCTATAATTAGTTTAAACATAAAATTTATATTGAATAATATGAATTGGAATACAACAGTATCATAAATCATTATCATAAAAGATATATAATCTAATCCACTCACCTGTAAAAACATCCCAAATCGAGATCTGATCCAAATTTAGCAATATTGTTCATATTCTTCCCCTTTGTATTGCCATTTTTGTATTACAAATTGAAATGCATATAGATCTACAAATTTAAATTTGAATAAATTAAATTAACTAAATATAAAACTAGATCTAGAACCTTACCTTGTAGGAATGACCTTCTAGAGAAAATCTTATCTTAAATCTATAATCTTCTTCCTTAATTTTTTAATCAGAAGGCTTAAGTTATATAATTTCTGAAGAATTGAAGGAGAAGGAAAAGTGATAGGGCTATCATGCCATTTCAAACTAAAATGAGTTCAGAGGCTAGCCCTATGATTTTTTATAGGGTTTAAACTAATATGGTTCGGTCGATTAAAAACAAAAGAAATCTATGCGTTCAAATGCGCACAAACACGAAATGCGTGTTACTTAATTAATTTTTTAAACGTTCTTACAGATGCTACTTCCTTCGTTACAATTTTCATAACATTTTGTTGTTATTAAGTTTCCTATTTAATATATATATATATAATGTTAATTACTCCTTTTTTAAATGTTTATTAGGTTGATTGTTGTTGATTTCTTTCTGTTTTAGTGCACGTTTTAATTTTAAAACCAAACATACCAATTTTCTTAGAATCTATCTTTGCGTGCAAACACAGAAATATAAACACACATTAACTTCATTTAATTTCTTCCCCTAAATTACCCCTTTTGCTATAAATTGTACTATTATTTAAATTATATTTTTATATGTTTGTAACATAAAATAATAATTGTTGTTATGTGAGTTTCTGAATATATTTTACTAAAAGAGTACGTTACAAATTTCATTAACATTCTATAGTTTGAATTCAAATATATATATACACACATGCACACACATACATATGTATTGTTAAGTGGCCTTTTGGTTCGGTTCCCAAAAGTACATAGGATATGCTCAACTCAACTCAGCACGTGGAGTTAAGGCCGAGAAGGATGCTTAGGAGCAAAGGAGGCAAGGTTGAAAAGGAACCATGCCGCCAAGTGCCTCGCAACATCCCTAGTACATTTCCAACTCAAGGCTTCGAATCTCCAGGAGTTGCGAGCTCAAACACCAAGACCTCAGGCACCCTTGCATACAGCCTTCGCACTCCTTGAAAATATAAATTTTGTACCCCCCCCCCCCGGGGGTACGAATTTTGCACCCTTAAAGGGTGCGAAATTCGCACTCAGGAGGGTGCGAAATTCGCACCCAGAAGGGTGATTAATTCGCACCCCAGAGGGTGTGTATTTCGCACACACCAGGGTGCGAAAATCGTACTTGTAGGATGCGAATTTCACACCCCAGGGCCAGGTGCGAAATATGCACATGCATAGGTGCCAGGTGCGAAATTCTGGGTGTGGGCCTCCATTTTCACCTACCTACTCCTACCTAACCCCTCTCCTATAAATAGCCTATGGCCTTACACTTCAAAGGGGTTGGATTTTGTGAGCTCAAGACCTCTATAGAGCTGCTTTAATGGCATCTCCCATTTGAGGAAGAAGAAGAAGGTAAAAAGTGTATTTTTCCTAATATATTAAATGTATGATAATTATGACATCATATAATTAGAAATTAGTGTAATGAGATGTCATGAGATGGTCTTGACCTTGTAACTTTGTGTTATCAATAATATTCCAACGACTCTTCAAAGTGGATGTAGGCCCCTCCAGAGGCCGAACCACTATAAATCTCTCATGTTATTTACCGCTTTCCGCTCCTGTCTACACGACCAAGTAAATAATTCCTAATAATTGGAATCTTTGGTGTTTACGACATTTTTTGCTATCAACATTTGGTGCTTTCACTGAGAACACTCTGATTTTTGCGCCTTTGTCGCACGTTGCCATCTCGACCTTCAACGGTCTTTAGGTTCCTTAGCTTAACCTACCGCCGAGTCCGCTAACGATGGAAAAGCGACCAAAGAACGCAATGATCGGCTCTTCAGCCGCAGCCGAAGCCGGAACATCTCAACAGCCTTAGCCGGTGGATATCTCGGCCCCTAATGAAAACATCCCTCCTACTGTGGACCTCAAAGCGCCCGCAACGCAAGATCAGATCCACGCGCTTAGTGAAAAATTTGAGAACACCGCGATTGAGCTCAATCAAGCATTAAGGAATAACATCGACCTTATGCGGCAACTTCAAGAAAGTACGCGTGTCATCGCTCGACTTCAACTAGCTCGGAACAACACTCGACTTCGACCAATTGTCTCGGAAACTTACTCTTCCAAGCCAAGGGGCCTGCATCAAAGAAGGAGGTTTAGTCTCATCAACAACGTCGCCGTCCACACTAATGCCCTCGACAACGACAATGGCAATGGTTACGCCAACGGTAATGGCAACCGAACTACAGTCACATATAGCGAGGGTGCATAATTCCGAGATCGCTCTCTCTTGATCATCAATGACGGGCCAGGTCCTACCAACCAACCCCTTCCTTGGCAAAATCCAACCGTCGCCCATTGAGATGATGGAACTACTATTCCAGCGACCCGCACTCTTTCAGAATAGGATCTACATCATCATCCACACCAGGATCCAATCATAGATGTCGAGGACATGGAAGAAGATGACGCGAATATCCACTATAGAAGACGCCCTCGCAACAGAACTCTGGAACCTCGCCAAAACCCATGGGTCTCGTTGGCGGACCCCGTCTAGCTTATCTTCCCAACATGGTCCGAAGAATCATGAGGGAAATGCAAGGGAATGTGCATGATTCATGGATGTGCACATTAGGCGTAACGCCTTCACAAGAAGGGTAGACAAAGCTAAGTGGTCGCGATGCTTCAGCATGTCACAAATGCCGCTTTACGACGGCACCATCTATCCCCGTGCCTTCCTAAATCGATATGAATGGAAAATGGACTCGAGCCGGGGTAATGATCTAGTCAAATGCAGGTGCTTCCCAGTTTTCTTATCAGGAACCGCTCTGTTATGGTTTTCTTGCCTCTTACTTGATTTCATTAACAACTTCAGCCAGTTAGCGACACAGTTGGTCAAGCAATTCAGGATGCATATTCCAACTCCAAAGAACGCCCTCACTCTTTCCAACCTATACCAATGGCCTGTTGCGTCGCTCTAAAGCTACCTCTCTAGGTTCAACATCGCCCTCGCTGAGGTCGAGGATCCAGACCCTCGCACCATACTCTTTCAGTTAGCAAAGGGTGTCCTCCCTACTTCCGAATTCGGCGCATGGATCGAATGGAAGCCGCTAAAAAGCCTCGAAGCTTTCTACGAGAAGGAGGGGTAATACTTATGCCAAAAGGAAGCAAGATGGAATCGACTCTTCGAGGCCAGTCGCCCCAACAATTCTCAAGCAGACACTACAAATAACCGCCTCATAGGAAGATAAGTGGGAGAGCCTTCCGACCATAGCAAGGGGGTGGGTCCCTCCAGACAAAGGCAGAATAATGGTAGGCAAGGTGGCCGAAATAACGGTTAGGCCCCGACCGAATCAAGGAAGCTCAACCCTTACCGGGCTTATGAGACGTATACTCCACTAAATGAGGATCTAGAAACAATTTACTTGGAGATATGCAACACCTTGCCATATAGGAAGCCGCGCACCAAGGAATCAACCGACCTCGAGAAAAATACTGGAAGGTATTGTCAATACCACGATGTGTATGGGCATAACACCAATGAATGTCGCTAACTCAAGGATTCAATTGAGAAGCTTATCCACGAGAAACGACTTGAGCAATACGTTCAAGAACCCTATCCTCCTGAAACAAATTCAAAAACTCCGGCGCCAGCACCTCAAGCGCCTGCCAAGATGGCTCCGGGCCCATCTAACCCAAGGTGAGGGATCGGGATCAACACTATATGTGGCGCACCTTACCCTAGACACGATAACTTCCGAAAAATGGAAGAGTATGTAAGTTCCATAAAGCATGCTACATATGAGGCTTGCTCCGTTCCCAACTAATTTGTCCCATTCAAGCTCCAAAAAACCATGCGGGACTACATTGTTTTCCGCGAAAGAGATTCTACAGGGGTTGAGATCCCGACCACCGATCCACTAGTTATCACAGCTCAAATTGGTGATGCTTCTATTTGAAAAGTATTAATTGACTCGGGAAGCTCGGTCAACATTATTTTCAAGGCTGCTTACGACCAGATGAAATTGAAAACAAAGGATTTAAAGCCATGTCGTGCCACGATCCACGGCTTTAATGGGGCTTCTAATTGCATAGTGGGAATGATCGAATTGCCCATAGAACCGGGCGAGGGGGATCAAAACCAGGTTCAAATCCTCACTTTCGTGCTTATACACATTGATTCCCCATACAACGCTTTCTTTGGGCGCCCTTTCCTCACTGAGTTTTGGGTTTGCATGTCGCCAAGAAAGCGGGATTGGAACAGTTATAGGCGACCAAGAAAACACCAGAGAATGTTATGCAGCAGAATGGAAGAATGCACGCAATAAGGAAAAGGGCAAAGTCGTGCCTACACCTTCTTGCGCCAAGACTATCTCCGCATAGCAATCAGCGGTGTCTGGGCCTTGGCTCAGGCGCCACTGCTGTCTTTCCAATGACCTTGACCTACAGAAGGACGAAAAGCCCGAATACGAAAGGGCTACTCGGTTCGAACCTACAGTGGATATTCCAGTTAATCTCGATTATCCGTCAAAGGTGCTAAAGATAGGATCACAACTTCGCCCCGCAATCAAAGAAGATCTTGTACATTTCTTGAAGGCAAATTTGGACGTGTTCGCATGGACTCACTCCGATATGAAAGGCATCAATCCTGCGGTCTCTTGCTATTGTTTAAGTATCAACCCCACAATGCCTCCAATCAAGCAGAAGCGCCGCTTCCTAGGACCTGAGAGGTCCAAAGCACTCGAGAAAGAGGTAGACCGTCTACACAACAATAACTTTATTCGTGAAGTCGACTACCCCGAATGGGTCTCCAATCCAGTCCTCCTCAAAAAAGCCAATGGTAAATGGCGAACATGCATCGACTTCTCTGATTTAAACAAGGCATGTCCCAAGGACAGCTTCCCGCTCCCAAAGATCGATCTACTAGTCGATTCAACCGCATGATACCAGCTATTATCTTTCATGGATGCCTATTCAGGCTATAATAAGATCCCAATGAATCTTCACGATCAGGATCATACCTCTTTCATAACCGACCTTGGGCTTTAATGCTATCAAGACATCCCCTTCGGCCTTGTTAACACAAAATTTCGTACCAACCAAATATGAAGAAGCAGAAGCTTTAAAGCCGTAAGGATAAGGGGGTTTCGGACAGCGAGACCAGGTTCGTGGGGAAAAGACCAAATCCAAGGATTCATCGGAAGCAAAGTCCGAGAGCCAGCAACAAAGCCATAGGGCAAAAGGGAAAACCCAAAAGTAGACACCGGCGGTCAAGAAGAATCAGAATACAATAATACCAATCCAATACCGGAAGCTGAAGATAGAAAGTAGTATTGAAGATTCCGAAAGGTCATGACAGGGGAAAGATCAAGATCAATATGAAAAGGAAGATACCGAGAGGGTAATGTCGACACTGAAGGGGATGCAAAATTACAATTTTGGAAACATACAACTGATGCCGAAAGCATATAATACAAGATGTAAGCAGAAGAAGGAAAGAACCTACCGATACCAACTTGACACCAACACCAACATCTAGAGCCATCTTTAACACCACCGGAAGGTATTTTGGAAGCCCACCTTTATAACTAAAGACAAATACATATGCCAGAAGTCGGAACCGGCTCCCGTTACCGCTACCGAAGGCTTCATAATCCACTACTTAAGCAGAGAGGTATAGAGACGAATCGAGACCAGAGGTCCCGAAATCGAAAGCCGTCAAGGCCAAGAATATCTTTCGAGACCAAACTACTGGAGGGCATGGTACCCGGAGCCACTCCCGAGAATCCAGGATTGATATTACAAAGACAAAGAAGCATCCATGAAGTCATTTAATTGGAAGAAAGACGGTCGAAAACTTTCTACCAGAAATGGGGTTCACAAGAATGGCCGAGACCTTGTCTCTGCATCCAAAAAGGGCTTCTGCTGAGCCCACAACAGAAGGGGGCCCAATATGCCTATAGATAAGACCCCGGGGGTCTTATTTTGAGGGAGGTCCTTTCTTCATTCCACATTCTTCCTCTCATTTCGAAAAGAGCAAACCCTAACGGGGATTTCTTATGTAACCTCCTCTATGAATCAAATCATCAAAGCCCTTAAAGTGGACGTATGTTCAAGTTGAACCAAACAACTATAAACTGTGTGTTCTTATTCTTTCTGCATAGTATATTTGCTCTTAAATGCATTTCTGGATATGTTCTGCTATGATATTGGATTATCGGAATGTCCTTGTAGAAGCCGTTAGTTTCTTAGCAACCTGACGCTCCTCCTCACGAAGAAGCCCCTCTCCCAAGGAAGCGACGAACTAGCTCAAGCTAGGAGAAGTCAGATAACCCAGTTTCCCCTTAGGTCCATCTCCTTAGACCTATCTCCGGTGTTGGCGAAAAATATCATTAACATTTTGGTGCTAGAAGGAGGGCTTAAACCTTCGTTTCCTTTTTCTACCTCTAGCCTTTTGGATAGTATTGCCACATTTCAAACTGTGTTGTTCCATCCCGGTTTGGACTAAGCTTTGAAGAAGCAAGGTTATAGAAGGAGTCTCAACAAGGAGCTTTTAATACCAAGGTACTCTGAAAATCAATGAAAAGATGATTCAATTGGGGAAAAGTGATAAAGAGGGATCTAACACGTCACCCATTCCAGAAAACAACATCAAACTAGAAATTGGAGGATCTTCAACTTTAACAAAAGATGAGTTAGAAATATTAAAATTAGCTAAGCAAATTGATACCACTAGGATATTTATAGAAGCAGACTTGGTCCGAAGGTCCTCTGAAGCAGAACCCTATGAAGAAGATCTAAGGATCATAACACCTCACGAACTTTACAATCAAATCGCGTCTCCATCAAATCTACATAACAACCTAATCTCATGGAGAAACAACCAAGCATCAAAGGAGGCGGTTAGTTTACAAGAAAATGAAAGCCTAACATGGATAGAAGATAGAAAGTTGCAAGGAATCCCCTTCTCCAAAGAGATAATGATGGCGAAGGTCCCGTTTGAAATACAAGAAAACAAACTCGCGTATGATGGGACTACAGACCTTGAGGAATACCTATCCATTTTTGAGAATTACATGGATACGTATAATGCTTCTGAAGCCCTATGATGCAAGGTCTTCGTAACAACTCTTCATGGAAGAGCTCTTAAATGGCACAAACATTATCATGGCCCCCTCATCACATCTTGGAAGCAATTGTCTACCGTATTTAGCACGCAATTCCATATGCAAAAGGATTCGGCAAGTAGCATTTATGGTTTGGCCAGAATCAAGCAAAGACCAGAGGAGTCCCTTAATTGCTATCTAAAGAGGTTTCACAATAATTCACTCAAAGTGAAAGGGGCAACAGACAGAGAGAAGCTAAGAGTTGTATGGTCGGGGCTGCTTGTACCATGCCCCTTTTGGAAGGAGCTTATCTTAAACGAATGTGAAAGCTTGAATGATTTATATTCCAGAGTTAATAAATTCATTCTTATGGTATAAATACTTAATGCAAGGAAAAGCTTGAAGAAAGAACAAGAGGAAGGGCCTGGTTCCAATCCCTTGCAGAAGGTTCTACAAAATTGAACAAAAGGGAAGACTATTGCTCTTATCACAAGACAGAAGGACACAAAACCAAACATTGTTGGAGTTTGATAAAGATACATCAAGCCAAAAAGAAAAGAAAGCTCATTTGAGAAATTCAAAGTAAAATCAATGGGAAAGCTGGTCAGAGACAACACAACATGGAAATGGGAACTTTATGATAAGCCTCTTATCTCAAAAGATTACTTTTATTATTTGTTTAACTTTATCATTTTACTTATAATCAAACAAATATTAATGTAAGTTCGAGTGCTATTACAGGTAAAAAACAAACCGTATTCAGGATCATGCATATAATAAAAGCTCAAATGGAGCACTTTTTGTTTATATCTTATCCCATGAGAGGGAATGAAAGGTCAAATGGAAGCCCTTAACGAAACACAATACATGAATACACAACAAAGTTATCAATAAAAGACAAGCTTCGGTGGAGGACATTCATACAAATATGCAGCAATGGAATGATTAAACGCTCATCATAGCTTGGATCAAATAAGATTCTTGTAAATCTTATTTCCCCTATTTCAGAATTTCATGACTTTGTCAGAAATGTTATATTGACATACTTAAATGCTTCTATGGAAGGTTTGGAACCTACCCTTGATAAAGTATATTAATAAAGCTTGCAAGGGAAGAAGCTACTGTTGGATCTAGATTAACCCTAGAGGGGGGTGAATAGGGTTTATCACAGTTTTTAAACTGAATTGAAAAACTGACAGGATATTAAAATAATAAACAGATCACAGAATGCAGCAGAAAATAAAAGTGCAGAAAGTAAATCTCACACAGATATACCCAGCTTCGGCAAAACCCTGCCTACTGCTGCATTCCTAAGGTTTCTACTAGGTGTTATAAACAGATCCCGCATACAAGACCATGTACACTCGCAGCGCCTGCTCCTGTCCTAACCCTACGCTCAAAAACCCTAGACTGATTGATATTCACTCGATCAGATTTCCCGAATTACAAACCCTGTAACTCGTAACCTAGATTTTACAGACTCCAGTGGACTGCCAGTCAATACCCTAACTGGAACTCTAGAATTTTACAGACTTCTAGAAAAACTGTTCAGAATTGTTTTCAGAAGAAAAATCAAAATCAAAACAAAAAAAACATAAACAAAGAAAACCCTAGGAATTTAATATAAGGGGTTATCCCCTTTTAAAACTAGGCTGAGCCCACAAGAGAAATTAGCCGGCCCACATTTATTTGCACTTGTCCGATCATTTTCTCCTTTGCTCTGGAAAATAAAATGGCGGCAGGCGATTCTCTAGGGTTTCCGAATCTTCCCCCAAATCGACTCGATGGCTTCTGGAATTGATGAAACTGAGGCTCTCTTCTTTGTGGCTATGTGATTCTTCACGTTGGCTTTCTCTGATTTGGGAGTTAGGGTTTTCTACACTCCAAATTTCGAACGTATGCTTCTGGAACTAAATCTCTGCTGCTTCGAAACTATGCATGGATTTTGTACTTCGATTTGGATGTGGTTATGATCGAAAACTTGGTGAGTGATTTCTGAATTGATTTTTCCTCTTCGATTTATACTCTAAATTTTTGATGCTTGGATTTTCAAATTTCTCAGTACCCTTTGCCTGTGATGATGCGTGTTAAAATAGGATTCAAAATCCTTTTAAATCTCTGATTTCCATCGTATGGCTTGGCCTGAAATTTTGATGTTTTCCCTTTTTAAAATACTAGGCTTTTAATGTTTGTGCGTGAATTTCTTGATTGAATTGTTATAAAAACTTGCCGAGTATATATTGAAAAATCCATTTGCAATTCTTGCCATTTTTTGTTCCTGGAATTGTTTCTGAAAGCACCTTGATCAAAAAAAAAAACTAAGTCATTTCAGTTCTGTGAAATGAATTACTTGCCATTTTTGTTGCCGAGACTAATTGATGAACCTGTTGCCAAATATGTATTGCTGATTTCTGGAAAATATTAAGTTGGTTTTGTGGTTCCCTTGCAATTATTCCTTGGATTTGTTATGGCAATTCAGAAGAATAATTTGCGGTCTCTTAAAGATATTGCCATGAAAAACACTTGCTGATTTTGTTTCCACTTATGAAATCGGCTTTGATTGGTATGCTTGATTAAACCTTGAATGGATGTTCTTGTGACCCCTTGCGAAGATTGTGAGTTGTTGCCTTAAAACTGTGAGCACTAATTTGTAAACAATATTGCCTTGATTTAAAAACAGGAAAGGGGTGATAAATTCTTGCCGAAAACATTGTTCAAAACAGGAACTTTTGAAAGAGACTTTAACCAAAAATTTGCTCGGGTTTATTCATTAAGTTTTTGGCTTTTCTGAATTGTTGTATCACCATGTAAGAATGAACAAAATGCTCCACCATGAATGCTTATGTATCTCGCATGCAGTTTTGACTTGTCCTTGCTTTGTTGCACATTCACCATGCAAAACTGCTTTGCCATGTTTGAGCCATTGAAAATGCTGTCTCACTTATGCAATTTGCCATGACTTTGTTCTTGAACAATTTTGCTTGTATAAGCAGACTGATCATGCATTTAACCATACTGCTTGAATACTAATGTTGTTTTGATACTTAACTTTATTATACATGCATGTAAATGCTGGCTTGTGATTTTTGATTATGCCTCGACCATGTTGGATTTGCTGAAATTCTTGTGAAAAGAAAATGCATCATTCTGCCTTGTTACACCGTTTTGAGCTACTTCGACAAAGCTGGCTTGACTGTAACCATTTGAGATGTTTTCTTATGACATATGATATGTCCAGTTCACCATATTTATGTTTGTTCGACACATGAACTTGGTTTGTCTGCTTATCACACTTGAAGTATATTTTCACTGCTTCATTTGTATATGTGCAAGACAGTTTGCATTTTGAAAACTCCAACCATGATAGACATGTAGAATTGCTTGTCATTACTGCTCCATTCTAGATGCTCTTGAGCTTTTCTTGTTTATGCTGTTATGTTCATGTATGCTCGAACATGAAGCATGCTGCTGAAATAAGTTTGTCTCTCTGAGTTTGTTTGCACCTGATTCACCATTTTTGCTTGACACTTGAAAGTGTTTTATGCTCTGCTCTCCTTGCATTCTTTACTGGCTTGTGTGGAAATATCTTCCATGTTGCATTTTGTACTATGCTGCACACTTGAGTTATGCTGAAACAATATTGTTACTGCTCGGCCATGTTTACTTGAAAGATGTCATGCTCGACCACTTTTAATTTCTTCATGTTTGTAGAAGCTCGATCTCTTTGACTATGTTTAGATTTCTTTGATCCTTTGAGCTGCTGTAGTGACCCGAAAATCCGGTCCAATTTGAGCTGACTAAATAACACAAGTCCAACCCCAAATTGCACTGAAAATTCAAGAAACTAATAGAAAGAAGATAGAGGGTGAGAATAGATAAGGTAGAACTATTAGAATAGAAGAAGAAGAAGATCATCATCATCATCATCAGAGTAACACGAATCTCACAGCGGAACGAATAAAATATAATATAACTTTTGAAATACAAAGTTATAACTGTTTATACATACCATTTTCAGAGTACAACATATAACATCACAGCGGAATAAATAATAGCTATCGACTGCTGAAGCCTCCTGCTCCAAGCTCTCCAAGTGCATCTGTAAATCCCGACTACTTGACTGCCCGTACAAATTTAGGCACCCAAGAGTTTAGGGAAGACAAAACAAATAAACTCCGGGTCAGTCATGTGACTGGTGTGAGTAAACTCAAATCATTTAAACAGGTATATGATATCTCATAAGACCACGCCGTGAATACGGAACGGGTTTTTCCCTTATGAGAATCCAAACATCTTTGAAAAGCAATATCATTCTGATATTATGATAATGTCTAAATACAAATAGATATCAGTCTAGTAGAAACGCTTGCATCTCACGTTCTACATATATAGTATACAATCAAAACCGCAAGTGCGTATTGGATGATTGGGTTTCCAACTATGACAAGGTATGGAATCACCTTCCGATCAGTGTACTCTAGGAACGATACACTGGAGTTCAACAAGAACATCTTGCAACTCAGCCACACATGACCGACCACTCATTTCGCTTGAGTGTATCGAATGTACATCACCAACGGTCGGGATCAGCAACCGTTCCCGTATATATATATGGGACAGCATTGATAGATTTAATGAAGCAAATGAATATTCTCTAGATAGGTGATTATACACCCTACTTCGGTGCGACCGACTTAGCCATGCTGCCTGCCCGATTTCTGTCATTTACCGGATGTGAGGCTAGAAGCTACGCTTACTTTCCATTCATTTATAACACGATCACTTTGAATGCCACATTATCAGATCCGTAAATCATTAGTTGGTTTATACAAATATCCTGGATGTTATGCTAAGGGATAAATCCGTTGCAACCATATATATTTATACAGACCAACCCATTCGATCATTGGAAATACTTTGTCAGACATTCGTCCATTTACGTTCGTTCTGGGACTGAACGAAACCGAAGGCACTATTCAGTACATCCATTTTAGTCCATGTTATCTAAGACTTATACCATAGCCCTTGCACTTTACTCCGTCTTCAATTTTCTTTGGCACATTCGCAACGCTTATGCCAATACAGAGTGGTTCTTTGGATAAGAATCCAACCGGTCTCTCCATATCAACAACGTAAATATGGTCAAAACTTGATAGTCTGTGATTTAACTATCAATGAAAACATGTCGGTGTACAAACAACGATCTAAATTCCAAATGGAATTATCGATCCAATCATCAACCATATGTATATATATATATATTCATATTTCCTTATTTTCTAAAATTAGAAAATATATGTTTTCAACATTGGAAAACATTTCTAATCCTCATTTACGCATCACTACCATTCCACAACTATTAGTCCCTAACTGTAAACTAGTAAGAGAACAATTCTCTAAGTATAAACCCCGAAGGCCGAAACCAACATCAGATCAACACTCAGAAAACTATTCAACTTACCAATCTCTAGTCAGTTTCTAATATTGTTTAACTCTATTTGATTTACTCTTATTCGAATACTATAAGTCGATTAACTCTATTGATTTAACTCTATCGAATAACTAAATTCGATAAACTCCTTTTGATTAACTTGTATTCGGTTACTAAATTCGATTAGCTAATATTAGACTATTCTTATTCGATTAACTAATATTAGACTAACTCAAATAAGGTTATTTCTAATTGAATGACTAATATTCAATTACTCTATTTCGATTATCTCTTTTATATCTCATCAATTTCCTTTTTATAACGTTTACCTACCGTTACAAATATTTCCTATTTACAACTTCTATTTACCGTTACAAATATTCCTTATTTACAACTTCTATTTACCGTTACAAATATTCCTTATTTACAACTTCTATTTACCGTTACAAATATTCCTTATTTACAACTTCTATTTACCGTTACAAATATTCCTTATTTACAACTTCTATTTACCGTTACAAATATTCCTTATTTACAACTTCTATTTATAACGGTTTATTTATCTTCTAAATAAATATTTCTTATTTATATTTATTTTCTAAATAAATATTCTCCTTTTCAATTCTATTTATTTTCTAAATAAATATCCCTTTTATAAAACTCTATTTGTTTTATAAATATTTCCTTTTATAAAACCGTGTTCGTTTTAAAAAAAATTTCCTTTTATAAAATCCTGTGATTTTATAGAATTCCTTTATTTCAATATACATTGAAATATTCCATTTCACAACTCAGGGTTTCTTATGATATTTAAAATATCAAACAACGATGATTAATATCATTCTAACATACATAATCCAGAACAGATTATATAACACATCATATAACACAATATATGAAAACAGTAAAATAATTGTTGAGGAATCCAGTCGGATTCCTCCAACCTGTCTCCCTGCATCCACAGATGTTACACAGTATAATATACATCAATTTCATTTCAATATGAAATATTCTACTGGACAGAATCAGTATTTGATTAACGATATAATATATGGCTATATCTACATTTTCAATCAAATCTATTTAACAGTCCAGTTTAACAATCAATATACAGCAGTCAATAAATAAAGTACAATTTATATTAAAAATATAAATTGAGGAGAGTTAGTGAGTTTTACTCACATTGTTGGTTTATCGTATAATACGATAACCGTTGTTGATTTCAGATTTGACGTTCAATTCTGTCGTAATTGGAGACGAGCTCCAAATCATTTCCAACCCATTTCCAGAGTGTCGCCCTCGTCGCTACGATGCTATCAGATCTGGTTTTACTCAGCCCAACTAGCAAAATGATACCCGCTCTGCTCCTCACACTTTCACCTACTCACCGACCCGAAATCATCTCCCACAGATTCTGAAACAGTAAGCTCCATTATATCGCTCACCAACATGATACTCCATGGCCCCAACGTTACACTACCGCATATACTCTTTCTCCTCCATTTCTTCACTGACTTTAGACTGGTAACCTGCTCTGAACTTCTTTCCATTAAAACAGCATACCCCCACCACACGCAAATACCAGAACGTGCATTTCCATGCACTAAACCGCAACAAACTCCTGACGTCCCTTCAAGTTTAAGACCAAAAATGCAAACAAGCGTTTCCCTCTTCACGTGCAAATCAGTGTCCTCACCAACTTGCTCCCCTCGCGCATCATCGCTACTGCACACTACTCTCACCAGCGTCCCATAGCAAACACCATCGTACTCTGTGCTTCATGAACAACCGAACTACTATACTTCCCGAACACATCGATTTCCCGCATCTGCTTCTCATCACACACGAACAGACATCTCCCTTTTCGATCATCGGAGCTCCGACCATCTGCTTGCCACCTCGGCACCATTTTCGACATCCCGAGGTCCATTTGACGGCGTCAGTCCCTGCGCCTTACCCCCCTCCCCCTCGAGCTTCGCCCCAAAGCTCGGTCTACTCGACATCAACATCGGCCTCCAAAAGCTCCATGAACTCCGACTGTTTTTGACTCAGATCCGACTGCTATAGTCCCTTAACCCACATCTTCACCGTCCATCAGAAGTCTTTTCCCAAGCTGAAGACAAATCTAGTTTAAAGTTTTGATTTAGAACGGTGGATTTCAAGGTAAAAGAGGAAGAGATCGGTGAGATGGTGGTCGTCCATTTTTTTCTCTTTTAAGTGGAGGCGCAGAATCCTTTTTGACCACAAAATGAAATGTTGACCGATTTATTAGGTCTGGCGACCCTTTTATAGAAGAAATGTGGAATGGATTATATTAATAAAATATTATATCGATACTTAACCGTGATGCTTCTTGTGAAAACAAACCCATACGATCACTGCTTTTGGCAAACTAAGCTATTCCTAGCATAACAAATCATTCCGGATCCAATGGGACAGGTTTCGTTGAATTCCGACACCGTTTTTGCGAAAATCCTTTAGAAAATATCGATGAAAAACACCGAGCAATAATTCCTAACAATTCCAGAAAAAACCCTAAAAATATAAGGCCTTGACGTTTCACTAGACCTCTTCCTAAGGTTTCGTATGAAACTTGTTTCGGGGAATTTCGAGTTCGTTTGACCAGTTAACCAGTCAATAAAAGTTACCCCTGTTTCAAAAGAAAACTCTACTTGTTTTTCGGACCTCAATCGACGAAAATAAAAATACCGTTGTAAATCAGCGATGTGCCAGGGTTCCAAAAATATAAAAATACCGGTAGTTTGACTCATATTGTGAAACCCCAAAATGTTGATTACAGGGTGCAAAATACTCCACATAAAAAAGTTGCTTATTTAATTAATTAAAAATTACCATAAAATTCTAAAAATTAAATTATCATTACGCCTCAAAAGAACCTCGTCTAAATTCAAACCCGTTATCTAATTATATCGAATAAACCGTTACGGTCGACAAACGATTATATAGCGACTATTTCAAAAATTGATTTGGCTATAAAACAAAATCTACACGACGAAATCTCGATTTTTCTCTTCCACTAGAAAGATATACTCCTCCAGCTCCACATGTTTCTTGTTTCACAGAAATCCGGCTTAAAACGAATCATGTATATTCAGTTGAAGTTCGAATCGCCAATTAACGAACTGCAGTGCCATTTCGAGCTCGAATTATAATTATATTAAAATTCCACCTTCTAACGTCGATGATTAAATAATAAATTCGTTATTTAAACAATTAAATAAGTTAATTATTACACCGTCAAATATCCCGGGTCACTACATTCTTCCCCACTTAAAATAATTTCGTCCTCGAAATTGCTAAGGTAGAGGACGACCCTATCTATTGGAATTCCTAAGATTGGTTTACCCCTTATTTCTGATTTCAACTGAACCACTTAAATTCCGATTAAAATATTAATTCATTCCGACTTACTAAATTTTCAAAAATTTTGAAAATTTTTCTAACATTTTAAATTTTCGGAAAATTTCGCCATAACCTCCTTTGTACAGCCCTATCGGTAAAACTCCAACTCGCCTCTCTAGGCCTTCTCCACCCCAAAAGAAAATCAAACAGCCAAGTAGCTTGCCAATTCGGCTCATCAAAATCTCAAACTCATTTGAAATATAAACTTGTACCTTTTGGTCGGGCCTACCATTATATCATTTCCATCGATTAACACCCTGCATATACCAATGTCATACTAATCTAACTTCGATTAGTTTATATCCTCAACTCAAACCATTCGCTTATACTTAAGTCGAATTTCATTTAAACTCCAATATCCAATTTCAACTCTTGGTTTATCAACTTAATTTCATTCAGATTATTCTATAATCCAATCCAGCTTTAATTTAGTTCAAGTTAAATTCAAATTTATTATTCACTTTCACTATTTTAACCCATTTAACTTCATAAGTTAAATTTAGATTTCAAATTTCAAATCCCTGTGTTTATTCAAATCACTTGAAATCATAATAATAATTCAAAATCCTTCGAATTCCTGAATAACTTGTTTTTGCAAAACAATTTCAAAACAAAATCTTTGGTAGTAATCCGTCACTTTAGAAACTCGAAAATGAACACCGATGATGTATCGATCCATCATCGGAATCTATTTCCCAGCAATCCAGGTGAGTTCAATACTATATCACTTTCAGTTTGAAAAACATTTTCAAAATATCCCAGGAACTTAAAATTTCCTTATTTTAATTCCAAATCCCGATGTAAATTCAAATTTAATTCATCTTATCTCATATACTTTACTTATATGAATTTTGATTGGTTATTTATAACCATTTCACCTTTTTATAATCTCATCTGATTATAATAACAACCAACACAACCAATTTTACTATGTTAATTCCAAAACATATCATGTTGGTTCATCGTATTCGAGTGTTTAGAAACCCCTATCGATATTGTGGTGCCCCACTATCGACCAGAATTCATAAGCCACTCAACCAATAAAGCTCCACAATATAAAACAAATTTTTATATCAAATAACAAATACGTTCACTCGTATATATACACTCAACTCAATCTAGGATATTACTAATCCCATCTCTATTGAGTAACGCCACAGAGCCAAGGTAATTCACTTAACCTTAAGCTCTGATACCAACTGTAGTGACCCGAAAATCCGGTCCAATTTGAGCTGACTAAATAACACAAGTCCAACCCCAAATTGCACTGAAAATTCAAGAAACTAATAGAAAGAAGATAGAGGGTGAGAATAGATAAGGTAGAACTATTAGAATAGAAGAAGAAGAAGATCATCATCATCATCATCAGAGTAACACGAATCTCACAGCGGAACGAATAAAATATAATATAACTTTTGAAATACAAAGTTATAACTGTTTATACATACCATTTTCAGAGTACAACATATAACATCACAGCGGAATAAATAATAGCTATCGACTGCTGAAGCCTCCTGCTCCAAGCTCTCCAAGTGCATCTGTAAATCCCGACTACTTGACTGCCCGTACAAATTTAGGCACCCAAGAGTTTAGGGAAGACAAAACAAATAAACTCCGGGTCAGTCATGTGACTGGTGTGAGTAAACTCAAATCATTTAAACAGGTATATGATATCTCATAAGACCACGCCGTGAATACGGAACGGGTTTTTCCCTTATGAGAATCCAAACATCTTTGAAAAGCAATATCATTCTGATATTATGATAATGTCTAAATACAAATAGATATCAGTCTAGTAGAAACGCTTGCATCTCACGTTCTACATATATAGTATACAATCAAAACCGCAAGTGCGTATTGGATGATTGGGTTTCCAACTATGACAAGGTATGGAATCACCTTCCGATCAGTGTACTCTAGGAACGATACACTGGAGTTCAACAAGAACATCTTGCAACTCAGCCACACATGACCGACCACTCATTTCGCTTGAGTGTATCGAATGTACATCACCAACGGTCGGGATCAGCAACCGTTCCCGTATATATATATGGGACAGCATTGATAGATTTAATGAAGCAAATGAATATTCTCTAGATAGGTGATTATACACCCTACTTCGGTGCGACCGACTTAGCCATGCTGCCTGCCCGATTTCTGTCATTTACCGGATGTGAGGCTAGAAGCTACGCTTACTTTCCATTCATTTATAACACGATCACTTTGAATGCCACATTATCAGATCCGTAAATCATTAGTTGGTTTATACAAATATCCTGGATGTTATGCTAAGGGATAAATCCGTTGCAACCATATATATTTATACAGACCAACCCATTCGATCATTGGAAATACTTTGTCAGACATTCGTCCATTTACGTTCGTTCTGGGACTGAACGAAACCGAAGGCACTATTCAGTACATCCATTTTAGTCCATGTTATCTAAGACTTATACCATAGCCCTTGCACTTTACTCCGTCTTCAATTTTCTTTGGCACATTCGCAACGCTTATGCCAATACAGAGTGGTTCTTTGGATAAGAATCCAACCGGTCTCTCCATATCAACAACGTAAATATGGTCAAAACTTGATAGTCTGTGATTTAACTATCAATGAAAACATGTCGGTGTACAAACAACGATCTAAATTCCAAATGGAATTATCGATCCAATCATCAACCATATGTATATATATATATATTCATATTTCCTTATTTTCTAAAATTAGAAAATATATGTTTTCAACATTGGAAAACATTTCCAATCCTCATTTACGCATCACTACCATTCCACAACTATTAGTCCCTAACTGTAAACTAGTAAGAGAACAATTCTCTAAGTATAAACCCCGAAGGCCGAAACCAACATCAGATCAACACTCAGAAAACTATTCAACTTACCAATCTCTAGTCAGTTTCTAATATTGTTTAACTCTATTTGATTTACTCTTATTCGAATACTATAAGTCGATTAACTCTATTGATTTAACTCTATCGAATAACTAAATTCGATAAACTCCTTTTGATTAACTTGTATTCAGTTACTAAATTCGATTAGCTAATATTAGACTATTCTTATTCGATTAACTAATATTAGACTAACTCAAATAAGGTTATTTCTAATTGAATGACTAATATTCAATTACTCTATTTCGATTATCTCTTTTATATCTCATCAATTTCCTTTTTATAACGTTTACCTACCGTTACAAATATTTCCTATTTACAACTTCTATTTACCGTTACAAATATTCCTTATTTACAACTTCTATTTACCGTTACAAATATTCCTTATTTACAACTTCTATTTACCGTTACAAATATTCCTTATTTACAACTTCTATTTACCGTTACAAATATTCCTTATTTACAACTTCTATTTATAACGGTTTATTTATCTTCTAAATAAATATTTCTTATTTATATTTATTTTCTAAATAAATATTCTCCTTTTCAATTCTATTTATTTTCTAAATAAATATCCCTTTTATAAAACTCTATTTGTTTTATAAATATTTCCTTTTATAAAACCGTGTTCGTTTTAAAAAAAATTTCCTTTTATAAAATCCTGTGATTTTATAGAATTCCTTTATTTCAATATACATTGAAATATTCCATTTCACAACTCAGGGTTTCTTATGATATTTAAAATATCAAACAACGATGATTAATATCATTCTAACATACATAATCCAGAACAGATTATATAACACATCATATAACACAATATATGAAAACAGTAAAATAATTGTTGAGGAATCCAGTCGGATTCCTCCAACCTGTCTCCCTGCATCCACAGATGTTACACAGTATAATATACATCAATTTCATTTCAATATGAAATATTCTACTGGACAGAATCAGTATTTGATTAACGATATAATATATGGCTATATCTACATTTTCAATCAAATCTATTTAACAGTCCAGTTTAACAATCAATATACAGCAGTCAATAAATAAAGTACAATTTATATTAAAAATATAAATTGAGGAGAGTTAGTGAGTTTTACTCACATTGTTGGTTTATCGTATAATACGATAACCGTTGTTGATTTCAGATTTGACGTTCAATTCTGTCGTAATTGGAGACGAGCTCCAAATCATTTCCAACCCATTTCCAGAGTGTCGCCCTCGTCGCTACGATGCTATCAGATCTGGTTTTACTCAGCCCAACTAGCAAAATGATACCCGCTCTGCTCCTCACACTTTCACCTACTCACCGACCCGAAATCATCTCCCACAGATTCTGAAACAGTAAGCTCCATTATATCGCTCACCAACATGATACTCCATGGCCCCAACGTTACACTACCGCATATACTCTTTCTCCTCCATTTCTTCACTGACTTTAGACTGGTAACCTGCTCTGAACTTCTTTCCATTAAAACAGCATACCCCCACCACACGCAAATACCAGAACGTGCATTTCCATGCACTAAACCGCAACAAACTCCTGACGTCCCTTCAAGTTTAAGACCAAAAATGCAAACAAGCGTTTCCCTCTTCACGTGCAAATCAGTGTCCTCACCAACTTGCTCCCCTCGCGCATCATCGCTACTGCACACTACTCTCACCAGCGTCCCATAGCAAACACCATCGTACTCTGTGCTTCATGAACAACCGAACTACTATACTTCCCGAACACATATCGATTTCCCGCATCTGCTTCTCATCACACACGAACAGACATCTCCCTTTTCGATCATCGGAGCTCCGACCATCTGCTTGCCACCTCGGCACCATTTTCGACATCCCGAGGTCCATTTGACGGCGTCAGTCCCTGCGCCTTACCCCCCTCCCCCTCGAGCTTCGCCCCAAAGCTCGGTCTACTCGACATCAACATCGGCCTCCAAAAGCTCCATGAACTCCGACTGTTTTTGACTCAGATCCGACTGCTATAGTCCCTTAACCCACATCTTCACCGTCCATCAGAAGTCTTTTCCCAAGCTGAAGACAAATCTAGTTTAAAGTTTTGATTTAGAACGGTGGATTTCAAGGTAAAAGAGGAAGAGATCGGTGAGATGGTGGTCGTCCATTTTTTTCTCTTTTAAGTGGAGGCGCAGAATCCTTTTTGACCACAAAATGAAATGTTGACCGATTTATTAGGTCTGGCGACCCTTTTATAGAAGAAATGTGGAATGGATTATATTAATAAAATATTATATCGATACTTAACCGTGATGCTTCTTGTGAAAACAAACCCATACGATCACTGCTTTTGGCAAACTAAGCTATTCCTAGCATAACAAATCATTCCGGATCCAATGGGACAGGTTTCGTTGAATTCCGACACCGTTTTTGCGAAAATCCTTTAGAAAATATCGATGAAAAACACCGAGCAATAATTCCTAACAATTCCAGAAAAAACCCTAAAAATATAAGGCCTTGACGTTTCACTAGACCTCTTCCTAAGGTTTCGTATGAAACTTGTTTCGGGGAATTTCGAGTTCGTTTGACCAGTTAACCAGTCAATAAAAGTTACCCCTGTTTCAAAAGAAAACTCTACTTGTTTTTCGGACCTCAATCGACGAAAATAAAAATACCGTTGTAAATCAGCGATGTGCCAGGGTTCCAAAAATATAAAAATACCGGTAGTTTGACTCATATTGTGAAACCCCAAAATGTTGATTACAGGGTGCAAAATACTCCACATAAAAAAGTTGCTTATTTAATTAATTAAAAATTACCATAAAATTCTAAAAATTAAATTATCATTACGCCTCAAAAGAACCTCGTCTAAATTCAAACCCGTTATCTAATTATATCGAATAAACCGTTACGGTCGACAAACGATTATATAGCGACTATTTCAAAAATTGATTTGGCTATAAAACAAAATCTACACGACGAAATCTCGATTTTTCTCTTCCACTAGAAAGATATACTCCTCCAGCTCCACATGTTTCTTGTTTCACAGAAATCCGGCTTAAAACGAATCATGTATATTCAGTTGAAGTTCGAATCGCCAATTAACGAACTGCAGTGCCATTTCGAGCTCGAATTATAATTATATTAAAATTCCACCTTCTAACGTCGATGATTAAATAATAAATTCGTTATTTAAACAATTAAATAAGTTAATTATTACACCGTCAAATATCCGGGTCACTACAGCTGCCATTTTTACTTTGTTTTTCACGTGCACTGAGTCGAGAAGGTCCACTGCGGCTACTCCTCAGTTGCACACTGGATTGGCGTGGCAGTGCACACGTGTATACACGTGTGTATATGCAGCCATTCAGACTTGTTTTTATGTCCATGCATATCAGACCAAGTCTAGAAAAGTGATGAGAAACACACCGTAATCTGAGGCAAATAGATTTTAAAAAATAAATTATATTTGCATGTGTTCAGTTTTATTTCTATTGCAGTGTACTGTGTGTTTTCTGTTTCATGTGACAGGTAAGCAAACGGTGACTGGACTGACAGTGAAGATGCTGTGAAGACAGAAGAATGAAGACAAGAACAGTGTGAAAAAGTGTATATGTATACGAGTCTGTATAAAAGAGTGAATGAGTGAAACTGTGACTGAAAGATAGAGTGTTGTAGTGGAGAACACTGTATATGGAATTTTATTTGATATGTAATAAGTGATGTACAAATAGTGGAGTTAAAAAAAAAAATTGTACAGTTTGAATATTGAAATAAAATATTATATTTAAATAAAACACTGTGAATGTTTGAATTTCTGTACAGTCGTATTTTATTTAAATATAAATATTATATTCCAGTCTGTGATTTACAATAACAGTACAATATCAAACACATTAAAATAATATTTATTTGGTTGTTATCATCAAACAAAAATCATATAATCGTGTATACAACACCGTTATATACAACAATCTCCCCCTTTTGATGATGACAAACAAATAAAAGATTTTGTATACAATAGATGTGTTTGACAGTGAATATTGAACTCCCCCTATTTAAATGCTCCCCCTACAACAGAAACTCCCCCTATAACTGTGCATGAGCGAAAATATATGAAATAAATTTTCAAAATTAAAGATATTTATATTTACTCATAAATCAAAATCTAATCCATTCTCCCCCTTTTGTTATCATCAAATGGATACAGATTTTTAGATATAGATGAAAAGTGACTAACAAATACTATATCAGCTTAAGAGGAAGAACAGTCATCATAAATCTCAATCAGTCAAACAAAAATCATAATAAACTAAGAGCTGGTGGCATATCTCACATTGTAGAGAATGACGGATTTACGATGAATTTTATATAAAATGGGGAGAAAAAAAATATTCCAATTATTTTCCAAAAAAAAAAAATGAGGTTAAAAAACAGAGATGGAATTTGGACTATAATTAATAATTCAATTTAAGTGACAAGATCGAATAACCTCAAATCCCAATACCCATCAATCAGCAAATCGTAATACGTCATAAAATATTAACACACTTCACAGATTAGAACATGGATTGATAGGCTGGTTTTTATAAATACCAAGGAGAATTTCACATTAATTTATTTTATCCAAATTATTTTCTTTTCCTTTTTTTTTTAATTTAAGAGCACACTGACCACGCATAACCAGATCTTGGATTTTTAAATGAGATCAGTTGCAGCTTAAATATAAGTAATCTCATAACCATGCATAACCAGAGCTTGGATTTTTAAATGAGGTTAGAGAAATACTTATGAATATTATATTGTTATATTTTTCTGTTTCAAAAATGAAAAACTCCTTGATATATAAAACCAATATGGATGATAGAAAATGTGGTAAGTACAGAGATGGACTGTGAAATAAATTTCTAAATTAATTATATTATGAAATATGCTCGACTGTACCGGGATTATTGAAAATTCACTTATCACTAATTCTGAATAATAATAACATGGCCACAATTTCATCACAAATATTTTCACTGTTTATTCACGATGATTTTTCAAAAAAAAATATCAAACTCTCCACATTAATATAGAATTATCATGGATGGCAGAAAGATGATAGGTAATGAAGATGGTCGTGAAATAATTGCCAGTTCAAAGATATTATAATAAGTGTTCATCCATCATGAAAAAACTAAATACAATCTCCTCTTGTTGTGAAATATACTGCAGTCACAATTCATCACAATTTCAAATTCTGATATATTTTGATGAATTATAAATACTGAACAATTTGGATATTGATTTCAATTTGTGAATGAATAAAAAATAAATAATTTTAAAATTGAAAATCAAATACAAGAGGAATATGCTGATCTATACACGACAAGAGGGAAAAAAATGTGTACAAGACAAAAAGAGTGTGTGGATTTATACATGGTGAAGATTTGAATCTAAGTACAGATGGGTGAGACAAATATAAGGCACTTCTGATACCACTTGTTCTCGCTTTCTCGTGGATTTTACCAAGACAATGGAGACAAACTATGATATCACAGACAACAGAAATTTAAAGCCCAAGCAGATAAATCAAACAATAAGCAATTATCTAAGAACAGTATCAGAGCAGTGCAGAACACAATATCACATCAGACTTGTCTGGGGATGGTCACATAAGAACTTTCATGATCCAAGATTTGAACTACCGTTTATTTGAAATCATTTGAAGAATATGAAAAATCTCTAGATTCAATGAATCGATCACACCAAATTATTATTTTCACATTCAGAATATGTGTGTGATTCAATAAATCAATAATTTCAAATGATTTTAAACAAACAATCATTCAAATCAAATAACCATGAAATAGTAGAGAGATTTAACACCAATTTTTCAAAGAATTTTTCACAAGAATTTCAGACAAGCCCAAAGAAAATCAGATCATCTACATCAATTTTGTGAGATATTCATGATCCAAAGAATAAAAATAATTTATTTGAAATTATTTGAATCAATGTCAAATTTTGAGATATAAAGAATCAGTCACACAAGGTTAATAATTTCAGATTTAAGTGGTGTGTGAGATTCAAAATATCAGGAATTTCAGATGATTTCAAACTAAACTAATTTGAACCATAATAATCATGAATAAGGATGAAATTCTAGATGTATCACTGATTTAACCCAAATATTTTTCAAGTCAGAAATAATCAAGCCAATCTAAAAATTAATGAGATTATCACAACTGAGAAGTAATAGTGCTGTGATGAGTATAATACTTGAAGCGTTTCCAAAATGAATTGGAAGGGACTCAAAACCAGCAGAGGTGTGTGAAATTTCATTAAATATTCAGATCTTCAAAAAAAAAAATTAGAATTCAAATTAACAGTGTTCAAGATATGACATGAATGCTTCAGCACTGTTATGAATTCAAGAATAAAATAAACTTCTAAACAATTGCAGATAATTACAAGATTAAATTCAAAATCTGGAAATGATTATAAACAAGAGAGTTTTATTCAAAAATGAATTTTCAGAAAATCATGAGAACTGCAATTGGAAGTTTAAGAAGCACAGAATAAACAAAGAGATATGGCAGTGACAAATCAAATAAAAACAAATAGAAGAAAATAAAATAGAAAGGGGTAGAAGAAGCAGGAATAATCAATGAAAAAATATATTTACAAGGATGAGGTTAGAAATCATACCTGATTCACAGAAGACGTTATGGATCTCTAACTCATCAGACTTTGCTAAGGAACAGTAGATGATTCAATGATGTGAAGCAGTTTGAATCAGTTTCTCTTTTCAGCACAGTTGTTCCTCAGCCTCCTTTGGTAGCAACTGTTTAGAGGATTGAGTGGTCTAACAAAAGCAGTAAAACCACTCACAGTTGCATTTGTTCGTTTTGGTACCCAAACCTGTTTATATAATAAACCATCAGAACAAACCTTTGTACCCTTAGGAACCCAGATCTGTTTGAAGTTAACTGAATTCGTTTTATTTCCTTTTGTGATCCAGATATGTTTAAATGGTTTATTATAAAATAATTTTTCATTTTGTTTTTGTTTTTGTTTCAAAAAACCTTTGGAATTTTCAAAGTTCAGATTTTCAAGTCCATTCTTTTCAAAACAGTTTAGAGGATTTTTAAAAACATTTGAATTGCGATTTTCAAAAACATTTGTTTTCCCAAATCCAAGACCATGTTTATTTCCAATAGAATTTTGGTTTTGCAACAACATATTCAATGACTTTTCACTATTAGAAAATTTAGTCAAAGTTGACTCTAGTCGTTGAATTTTGAATTTAAGATCACCGTTCTCTTTTATTAAATCTAAACAGCAGTTATCAATGATCTTCCTTTCAGCATCATATTGTTTCAACACCAAATTTTCAGATTCAAGTGATTTAATTTTGGTTTGGGATTCAGCAATTTCAAACTCAAAATGTTTTCGACTTTCAGACTCAAATTTCTTGAAATTTTCAATCTCGTTTTCAAGTTCTTTCAAAATCGCATTCGATTTCAACAAATTTTTCTTTTCAGCAATTTCAAGTTTGGAATGAATATTAGTCTTAAAAATTTCAAATTCCTTTTGCAGATGATTGTTCAAACTTGATAATTCAATCTTGTTGTTTTTTAAGATCAGAATTTCATTTTCAGACTTTTGAATAATTTTATTGAGAAGAACAAGATTGGTTTCCAATTTCAAACAATTTTTGCAATCAGAATTTGAAGAATTTTTAAAATATTCAAGCTGTGATTCCAAATCATCAATTTCGCTGGTCAACTCAGAATTCCTAGATTTTAGAGATTTGTTTTTAGATTTGAGTTTATCAACAGATTTAGTTAAATCAACACATATATAAACCAAATCTTCATATGAGTAATTTTCTACTTCAGCATCCGTTGATTCTCCATCATCTGATCCTTCTGAATTTTCATTTGTAAATCCTGTTAAACAGAATTCTGAATCTGAGTTGCCATTCTGGTGTTTTGAGCTGTTGTCAGATTTTCCATACTTCGTATTGAGAGTATCCCAGATTTCCTGTGCAGATAAACAATGTGAGATCAGACTGTATTGATCGTTATCAAGATAAGAATATAGAATATGTGTAGCACGAGAATCAAAAACTTTATCTACCATATTGTACCCATTGATAATAACATCCCAACATTTAATATTAACAGATTTTAAATAAAATTCCATTCTGGATTTCCAGTTTAAAAAATCTGTTTCGATGAAAATAGTTGGAGATGAACTGGACTGACTCTCACTAAACTGACAACTAGGATTACCCATGTCTCCAGAGTTAAAGAAAATACCTGCTCTGATACCAAATGTTGGATCTAGATTAACCCTAGAGGGGGGGGGGGTGAATAGGGTTTATCACAGTTTTTAAACTGAATTGAAAAACTGACAGGATATTAAAATAATAAACAGATCACAGAATGCAGCAGAAAATAAAAGTGCAGAAAGTAAATCTCACACAAATATACCCAGCTTCGGCAAAACCCTGCCTACTGCTGCATTCCTAAGGTTTCTACTAGGTGTTATAAACAGATCCCGCATACAAGACCATGTACACTCGCAGCGCCTGCTCCTGTCCTAACCCTACGCTCAAAAACCCTAGGCTGATTGATATTCACTCGATCAGATTTCCCGAATTACAAACCCTGTAACTCGTAACCTAGATTTTACAGACTCCAGTGGACTGCCAGTCAATACCCTAACTGGAACTCTAGAATTTTACAGACTTCTAGAAAAACTGTTCAGAATTGTTTTCAGAAGAAAAATCAAAATCAAAACAAAAAAAACATAAACAAAGAAAACCCTAGGAATTTAATATAAGGGGTTATCCCCTTTTAAAACTAGGCTGAGCCCACAAGAGAAATTAGCCGGCCCACATTCATTTGCACTTGTCCGATCATTTTCTCCTTTGCTCTGGAAAATAAAATGGCGGCAGGCGATTCTCTAGGGTTTCCGAATCTTCCCCCAAATCGACTCGATGGCTTCTGGAATTGATGAAACTGAGGCTCTCTTCTTTGTGGCTATGTGATTCTTCACGTTGGCTTTCTCTGATTTGGGAGTTAGGGTTTTCTACACTCCAAATTTCGAACGTATGCTTCTGGAACTAAATCTCTGCTGCTTCGAAACTATGCATGGATTTTGTACTTCGATTTGGATGTGGTTATGATCGAAAACTTGGTGAGTGATTTCTGAATTGATTTTTCCTCTTCGATTTATACTCTAAATTTTTGATGCTTGGATTTTCAAATTTCTCAGTACCCTTTGCCTGTGATGATGCGTGTTAAAATAGGATTCAAAATCCTTTTAAATCTCTGATTTCCATCGTATGGCTTGGCCTGAAATTTTGATGTTTTCCCTTTTTAAAATACTAGGCTTTTAATGTTTGTGCGTGAATTTCTTGATTGAATTGTTATAAAAACTTGCCGAGTATATATTGAAAAATCCATTTGCAATTCTTGCCATTTTTTGTTCCTGGAATTGTTTCTGAAAGCACCTTGATCAAAAAAAAAAAAACTAAATCATTTCAGTTCTGTGAAATGAATTACTTGCCATTTTTGTTGCCGAGACTAATTGATGAACCTGTTGCCAAATATGTATTGCTGATTTCTGGAAAATATTAAGTTGGTTTTGTGGTTCCCTTGCAATTATTCCTTGGATTTGTTATGGCAATTCAGAAGAATAATTTGCGGTCTCTTAAAGATATTGCCATGAAAAACACTTGCTGATTTTGTTTCCACTTATGAAATCGGCTTTGATTGGTATGCTTGATTAAACCTTGAATGGATGTTCTTGTGACCCCTTGCGAAGATTGTGAGTTGTTGCCTTAAAACTGTGAGCACTAATTTGTAAACAATATTGCCTTGATTTAAAAACAGGAAAGGGGTGATAAATTCTTGCCGAAAACATTGTTCAAAACAGGAACTTTTGAAAGAGACTTTAACCAAAAATTTGCTCGGGTTTATTCATTAAGTTTTTGGCTTTTCTGAATTGTTGTATCACCATGTAAGAATGAACAAAATGCTCCACCATGAATGCTTATGTATCTCGCATGCAGTTTTGACTTGTCCTTGCTTTGTTGCACATTCACCATGCAAAACTGCTTTGCCATGTTTGAGCCATTGAAAATGCTGTCTCACTTATGCAATTTGCCATGACTTTGTTCTTGAACAATTTTGCTTGTATAAGCAGACTGATCATGCATTTAACCATACTGCTTGAATACTAATGTTGTTTTGATACTTAACTTTATTATACATGCATGTAAATGCTGGCTTGTGATTTTTGATTATGCCTCGACCATGTTGGATTTGCTGAAATTCTTGTGAAAAGAAAATGCATCATTCTGCCTTGTTACACCGTTTTGAGCTACTTCGACAAAGCTGGCTTGACTGTAACCATTTGAGATGTTTTCTTATGACATATGATATGTCCAGTTCACCATATTTATGTTTGTTCGACACATGAACTTGGTTTGTCTGCTTATCACACTTGAAGTATATTTTCACTGCTTCATTTGTATATGTGCAAGACAGTTTGCATTTTGAAAACTCCAACCATGATAGACATGTAGAATTGCTTGTCATTACTGCTCCATTCTAGATGCTCTTGAGCTTTTCTTGTTTATGCTGTTATGTTCATGTATGCTCGAACATGAAGCATGCTGCTGAAATAAGTTTGTCTCTCTGAGTTTGTTTGCACCTGATTCACCATTTTTGCTTGACACTTGAAAGTGTTTTATGCTCTGCTCTCCTTGCATTCTTTACTGGCTTGTGTGGAAATATCTTCCATGTTGCATTTTGTACTATGCTGCACACTTGAGTTATGCTGAAACAATATTGTTACTGCTCGGCCATGTTTACTTGAAAGATGTCGTGCTCGACCACTTTTAATTTCTTCATGTTTGTAGAAGCTCGATCTCTTTGACTATGTTTAGATTTCTTTGATCCTTTGAGCTGCCATTTTTACTTTGTTTTTCACGTGCACTGAGTCGAGAAGGTCCACTGCGGCTACTCCTCAGTTGCACACTGGATTGGCGTGGCAGTGCACACGTGTATACACGTGTGTATATGCAACCATTCAGACTTGTTTTTATGTCCCTGCATATCAGACCAAGTCTAGAAAAGTGATGAGAAACACACCGTAATCTGAGGCAAATAGAATTTAAAAAATAAATTATATTTGCATGTGTTCAGTTTTATTTCTATTGCAGTGTACTGTGTGTTTTCTGTTTCATGTGACAGGTAAGCAAAAGGTGACTGGACTGACAGTGAAGATGCTGTGAAGACAGAAGAATGAAGACAAGAACAGTGTGAAAAAGTGTATATGTATACGAGTCTGTATAAAAGAGTGAATGAGTGAAACTGTGACTGAAAGATAGAGTGTTGTAGTGGAGAACACTGTATATGGAATTTTATTTGATATGTAATAAATGATGTACAAATAGTGGAGTTAAAAAAAATTTGTACAGTTTGAATATTGAAATAAAATATTATATTTAAATAAAACACTGTGAATGTTTGAATTTCTGTACAGTCGTATTTTATTTAAATATAAATATTATATTCCAGTCTGTGGTTTACAATAACAGTACAATATCAAACACATTAAAATAATATTTATTTGGTTGTTATCATCAAACAAAAATCATATAATCGTGTATACAACACCGTTATATACAACAGCTACATCAACAAAGCTTCCTGATGGAGAAGGTACATCAACAAAGCTTCCGAAGGGAGAAGCTACATCAACAAAGCTTCCAGATGGAGAAGCTACATCAACAAAGCTTCCGGATGGAAAAGCTACATCAAAAAAGCTTCTGAAGGGAGAAGTTACATCAACAAAGCTTCCGTATGGAGAAGCTCCATCAACAAAGCTTCTGAAGGGAGAAGCTACATCAACAAAGCTTGCGGATGGAGAAGCTACATCAACAAAGCTTTCGAAGGGAGAAGCTACATCAACAAAGTTTCCGGATGGAGAAGCTACATCAACAAAGCTTCCGAGGGGAGAAGCTACATCAACAAAGCTTCCAAAGAGAGAAGCAACAACAAACACAATCTCCTAGAAGAGGAGCGACAAACAAAGCTTTCAGAGAGAGAAGCAACAACAAACACAACTTCCCAAGAGAGGAGCGACAAACAAAGCTTCGAAGAAGAGAAGCCATAAATTTACATCTCCACCTAGTGGAGTCGCCTCCTACATGGGGCTAACAAACAAAGTTACATCTCTACCTAGTGGAGTCGCCTCCTAAGTGGGGCTAATAAACAAAGTTACATCTCCACCTAGTGGAGTCGCCTCCTAAGTGGGGCTAACAAACAAAGTTACATCTCCACCTTTTGGAGTCGCCTCCTAAGTGAGGCTAACACCCCCTAAAAATTATAATATCCCTAAGTGGGACTAGTAATTCCCACATCTTCCCATATAAAGGGACCAGTGTCACTCTCTTAGAGAGCATTCATTCGTTTGCATATCCTATGGGTTAGGAACAAGACTGGACGTTAGATACCCAAAGGCTAGAAAATTGAGAGAAACATCCGCTGAATGACTAATCATCTCAGGATAGGGATAATTTATCCTGAAAGTAGTCCTCTATATATACACACGCGAAGATTACTTCTTGGAATATTTAAGACTCTTTCTTCCAAATGTTCTCTGAGAGAACCTCCGAGAAACACACACATAATATATGGTTGCTTGATTACTTTCAATAATATTTGGATTGGTTGACACTGTACACATGTATGGTCTTTAGATGGTTTGTGATGCTTTCATTGGACGATCCTTAATTAACCTTCTGTGTTTCTTCTATGCCTTTATTATGACATTTTATTTAGCTATGATATTCTTTAATAACTCTCAGTTAAAGATATGGTTCTTTGACATGAATATCTAATTTATTCTTTACCTAAGTGAGTCTTGGGGTTTCCATATGATTTCTGATTTATGCTTTACCCAAGCATGAATCTTGGGGTTTCCATTTGATTTCTGTTTTATTCCCAAGCATGAATCTTGGGGTTTCCATATTATTTATGATTTATGCTTTACCCAAGCATGAATCTTGGGGTTTCCATATGATTTCTAATTCCCATTTACCTAAATATGAACCTTGGGTTTTTTTACTATTTCCGGTTTGTAGGGTTCAAACATTATATCATAAGTACTCGGCTTGGCATTTCTAGTCTCTTACTTGAAATCTCTATGCAAAGGTTATAGTTTCCTGGTGCCTAACGAAGGGAAGTTTCTGACCTTATGTTATTCTTATCCCTAATCCTATTGCTATAGGTTTGGATTAAAAACAATGTTTCACATATTATAAGTGAAATATCACTCACTATGCAAGTCATGTTACTTTTATTAACACATTATATTCATCAATGATGAACATTTGATTGCAAATATCAAAATGTAAATTTTGGATTTGTTATATCACACTTTCCAGAATGAATTCTTGATTACTAAATGTTTAAATAACAATAATAATGCTCATCCAGTATTGATAGAAGAATGTTGTGCTTTAAATCACATCATCCCGCATGATTACATGTTTGAATTCACACACTATGTCAAAAAAAAGTTCATAACTTTGGCTTTATGTCAAGCCAAAGTTGATTGAGGAAATTTTTTTCTTACCCTTGCATCATTACTCTTGGTTATACAAAACTAATACCAAATATTTTTTTTAGTTCTTGAGTGACAGACAAGCTGTGCATGAGCCATAGGATTTTGTCCTAAGAACAAAAGCTTCTTTATACTAAAGGGGGGGGCTAACTGTTAACACGAAAATTTGCACTGGCCGAATATAAAGAAGCAGAAGCTCCAATACCAGAATGTATAAATGGAAATCCTTGGATACACCTAGGTCGACACCGAAAGAAGGAGATAAAATCTTGTTCCTCCTACAACTTTTGATTGGTGAGAGATTCAAACCTGAAACCACTTCCATTGGATTCAGATGATGGTTTCCCATTCTGTAGAGTGGTTACATTAAAGAAACGAACGTATCGTTGGGGAATAATGGCTAAAACCAGTTTAACAAAGGATGGTGATGAAAGGCTGACGATGAAAGGTTGTTGACAAAAGGCTGTTGACGAAAGGCTGATGACGAAAGTTGTTGATGAAAGGCTGTTGACGAAAGGCTGATGACGAAATGCTGTTGACAAAAGGCTGACTACTGATGAAAGGGGTAAAGCCAGAAAAAGACAAAACCGACAGCAGAAGGCTGGAGGAAGCAGGAGAAAGCCAGAAAAAGACAGAAACAACAACAGAAGGCTGTAGGAAGCAGGAGAAAGCCAAAAAAACACAAAAACAACATTAGAATGGTACAGAAAGCTGGAGAAAGGCAGAAAAGGAAAAAAACACAAAAAGCCAAAAACGAGAGCAAAAAGTGACACTAAAAAAGTGGCAATAAAAGAGCGGGAAAAGAAGCAGCAAAAAGGAACCCAAAACCTCTATAAATAGGACCCCAAGGGTCACATTTTGGGGGACTTTTTTCCTCATTCTATAATCTTCCTCTCCTATTCCAGAGAGTAAACCCAAATATATAAATCAATTTGTGAATTTCTTATGTAATCTCCTCCATGAATAAAATCATCAAAGTCCTTAAAGTGGATATAAGTTCAAGATGAACCGAACCACTATAAATTGTGTGTTCTTACTTTTTTCGCATGCTATGCTACTTTTTAGTATATTTTTGTGTGTATTTTGCTATGCGGTTGGATCATCAAAATATTCTTGCTCAAGCTATTAGGTTCTTAGCAACCTGTCGATTTCTCCACGGTCCATTACCATAGACTTATCTCCGGTGTTGACGGAAAACATCGTTAACATTTTGGCGCTAGAAGGAGGGCCTGAACCTTCGATCCCTATTCCTATCTTTGATCCTATATGTAACCTTGCCACGCTTCTAATCATGTTATTTCATCCCTGGTTGAATTAAGCTTTGAAGAAATAAGTTTACAGAGAGATACTTTCAATAGTCATCGAAGATGGTCAGACCAAGAAAGAATCATGAGCAAGATTTCAGTGCATCATCTACCCTAGAAGATGGTATACTTGCGAACATCCCCTTAGCAGATTTGCAAATAGAGGAACCTTCAAACCTAATGAAAGAGGCGAGTTATGAGTTAGTGGTATTGCATTTAGCTTCACAAATCTATATTGCAAGAAGGCATATAGAAGAAAACATGATTGAAAGGACCTCTGAAGCAAGACCTCATGAAGTGAAATCAGGAGCGATGGAACCTCAAGAGCTTAATACTCAAGTTTGTGCTACACCAAACCTACATGACGTTCCAGTTACGCAAGGAAGCAACCAATTATTAAAAGTAGACAGTTTGAAAGAAGGCGAGGGCCCTATGTTGCCAGAAGATAGGAATCTACAAGGAATCATCTTCTCTAACGAAATAAAAACGGCTATATCTTCATTCAACATGAAAATGCCACCACTTCAGTATGATGGAACAATAGACCTAGAAAACCACCTTTGTGTCTTCGAGAACTTCATGAATTTATATAATACGCCTGAAGCACTCCGTTGCAAAATCTTCCTAACAATGCTTTGTGGAGTGGCCATAAAATGGTGCAAACATTAACATGACCCAGTCATCACCACTTTGAAACAACTGCCTACTGCATTTACTACAGAATTCAATGTATGGAAGGATCCAATAATTAGTACTTACGATTTAGCCACCATTGAACAGAGACCCGAAGAATCGCTCGATGGTTATCTGAAAAGATTTCATACTGAGTCCCTCAAGGTAAAAGGAGCAGCAGATAGAGAAAAGCTTATAGCTGCGCATTTAGGACTGCTCATACTTACACCCTTCTGGGAGGATCTTATTTTAAACGAATATGGAAGATTAGATGACTTTTATGCTAGAGCTAACAAGTTTGTCCATATGGAAAGGATCCTCAATACAAAGAAAAACTTAGAACTGGATCTACAATTACAAGAGCTCAGTTCCTATCTCTCAGCAAATGATCCCATAAAGCCAAATAGGGAGAAAGTCTATTGTTCATACCACAGGGCAGGAAGTCATAAAACCAGCCAATATCGAGGTCCGACAAAAAGAATCCATAACAAAAGGTAAAAGGAGCCCACTCGAGAAACGCTGAAAAGTAACCGAGAAGGATAATTGCCAAGGACACCTCCGAAAGAGATTAAGGTCTTACAATAAGTTTTCTCTTCCAAATACTTGTTTCGTTCAATCAATTCACTTTATATCTTTCTTGTAATCAAACAAATACTTATGTCAATTCGAGTGCTATTACAGGTAAAAACCAAAGTCTGTTCCGGCTTATGCATACAACAAGAGCTCGCGGGGAGCACCTTCTGTTATGTCACGTACCCCGGAAGGGAACAAAAGCTCAAAAGGGAGCACATAAAGAGCCCAATGCATGAATAAGTGCGCAACACAGCTTTCAATAAATAACAAGCTTCGATAGAAGCTGCTCCGATAAACAAACTCCGAGAAACTTTGTCCAAAGAAAACAATAAAATGCTCAATGTCATTTCAGAATGGATATGGTTCTTTCTGATCCCCCTATCCTTTTACTCTACACAAAACTATCACTAGACTCATTTATTGACGCACATAAATACTTTCATATAAGGTACGGGACATCTACAAAGCTTCAAGAAGGAGAAACTACATCAACAGAGCTTCCGGACGGAGAAGCTACATCAAAACAAAGCTTCCAGAAGGAGAATCTACATCAACAGAGCTTTTGGAGGGAGAAGCTACATCAAAACAAAGCTTCCGGAAGGAGAAGCTACATCAATAGAGCTTCCGAAGGGAGAAGCTACATAAAAACAAAGCTTCTGGAAGGAGAAACTACATCAATAGAGCTTCCGGAGGGAGAAGCTACATCAAAACAAAGCTTCTAGAGAGAGAAGTGCCAACAAACACAAGCTCCCAGAAGAGGAGTGTCAAACAAAGCTTCCAGAGAGAGAAGCACCAACAAACACAAGCTCCTAGAAGAGGAGCATCAAACAAAGCTTCTAGAGAGAGAAGTGACAACAAACACAACCTCCTAGAAGAAGAGCGTCAAACAAAGTTTCCAGATAGAGAAGTGCCAACAAACGCAACCTCCCAGAGGAGCGTCAAACAAAGCTTCCAGAGAGAGAAGCCGCAACAAACAAAAGCCTCCAAAGGTGGGGCATGTAGAAGCTTCCAAGAAGAGAAGCAACATCTCCTACAAGGGAATGCCTAACAGACAGGGCCATAAATACTTGCATCTCCAGCAATGGAGTGCTATATAGGGGGGCCTAAACATACCTGCATCTCTGGTTAGCGGAGTTTCCCCTTATGAGGGGGCTAGTTAAGTATCTACCCATAAGGGGACCTCTCTTACAGGGCATTCATTCATTTGCATATCCTGGGGGTTAGGATTAAGGTTAGACGTTAGATACCCAACAACCACATAATCAAACAGAACTTCTCGCTGAATGGTTGATAACTGCTTGATCTAATGGAACTTCTCGCTGAACGGTTTTGGATTCAAATAGCCAAACAGAACTACTTGTTGAACAATCAAACAATCGGAAGATTGGATGATTGAACGAAACTACCTACTGAATGGCTAAATGATGAAACAATTGAACGGAACTACTGCTGAAGGATCAAATGGTTTGAAATTGAACAGAACTACTACTGAGTGACTATTTGGTTCAGGATAGGATTAGTTTTTTCGAAAGCAGTCCTCTAGCTATGTGTCCAAGAGGGTATTCCTTGGGACAGTTATGACTCTTTCGCTCGTGCAATTTCTCTAAGCCAAATTCCGAGGAGTTTGTGGATGGATTAATATTAATTAGTTTTTCTCTCTGACATTAAAATCATTTAGCATTATGCACACAAGTAACATATGGTTAATGATAATGATTATATTTGATGACTTCTTAATTGTATTTGGTAATCCTTCTAAGTTTTCCTTAATATGATGTGCTTAACCTTTATACTTTCTCTGCATATGTTCTATTCGAAGTTTGATTTATAAATGTGATATATGCTCGCCCGAATGCTAACTTTAGGAATTTGCATGGTTCTGCCCCTTTTTACCCAAGCATGTGTCCTGGACTCTTTATTATTTTTAGATATAAAGTTTGACTTTTCATGTACCCAAGTGTGAGTCTTGGGGTTTACATATGATTTCTGACTTGTGTTTACCTAAGTATGAGTCTTGAGGTTTCTATTATTTTCAGGTATGATATCTGACTTACTATTTACCCAAGTGTGAGCCTCAGGGTTGCTATGATTTCCTGATTTCTATTTGACTAAGCATGAATCTCGGGATTTCTATGTGATTTTTTGATTTATGTTTTCCCAAGTGTGAGTCTTGGAATTTCTCTATGCTTTCTGATTTAAGTTTACCAAAGTGTGAATCGTGGGATTTCTCTATGATTTTTGATTTCTACTTACCCGAGTGTGAGTCTTGGGCTATCATGATTTATGCGTTCAATTTACCCAAATGTGAGTCTTGGGGTTCCTATTATTTTCGGATATGATATCTGACTTACTACTTACCTAAGTATAAGTCTCGAGGTTTCTGTAACAATTTCTGATTTCCATTTATCTGAGCATAAGTCTTGGGATTTCTGATTTTCTTGTTGCCTAAGCATCAGCCTTGGGGTTTTAACTAATTGCAAATAGGAATTTCTGATATCTAAGTCTCTATTTTTGGGTTTTCATTTGCCTATCAAATTCAGGTTTTTCGAATTCCTATCGCATAAACTCATGTTTAAGCCTTAAACTTTCATTCATAGATATTTACTTATTTCCATAAAGGGTACCGATTTCTTTCTACCATATTTACATACGAATTTCGAATACATTGATATGCTTTCTAGATAAAAGTCGTCAACATAGAACATACGCAGGTACTATGGACCTCCCATCCGAAGCCTTCCAACAAGGATCATGATCTCTCAACACTTCGTGCAGGGAGTTTTCTAAACCCAAAGCACATTTACCCCTAATATTTGCTACCATGGTTAAAATTATGTTAAGTGCATTCTCAACACTTCATACAGGCAGGTCATGTTACTCTTACTAACGCATTGTGCTTGACAGTCACGAATCTCCTATTGCAAACACCCAAATGCGAAATTTTAGATTCCACATTTCTAATGGTGAATTCTTGAGAGCGTAATGTTTGGATAACAAAATTAAGTTCTTCATTTAACACTTCTAGGAGAATGCTGAACTTTAAATCAAAATTCTTCATAATCGCATATTGTCTCACGTATATCATGGCTCGCGATTCGCGAGTTGTGTTCAAATCCTTTCAACCATCGAAAGTAATGCTTCCCTTCGTAATTGTGGTCAGGATATATGGAGCTAATACTAAAATATTTTCATGACAGATTTTGAGCGACAGGCGAGATATACAGGAATCACAAGAGTTTGTCCTAAAGAAAAAAAGCTTGTTCATACTGGGGGGGTGGGGGGCTAACTGTTAACACAAAATTTCATACCAATCAAATATGAAGAAGTGGAAGATTTAAAGCCAAAAGGATAAGGGGGTTTCGGACAGCGAGACCAGGTTTGCAGGGAAAAGACCAAATCCGAGGATTCATCGGAAGCAAAGTCCAAGAGCCAACAACAAAGCCATAGGGCAAAAAGGGAAAAGCCGAAAGTAGACACCAATGGTCAAAAAGAATCAGAATACAATAATACCGATCCAATACCGGCAGCTGAAGATAGAAAGTAGTATTGAAGATTCCAAAAGGTCATGACAGGGGAAAGACCAAGGTCAATATGAAAAGGAAGATACCAAGAGGGTAATGCCGACATTGAAGGGGATGCAGAATAACAATTTTAGAAGCATACACCTGAAGCCGAAAGCATATAATCAAAGACGTAAGAAGAAGAAGGAAAGTACCTACTAATACCTACTTGACACCAACACCAACATCTAGAGCCATCTTCAACATCACCGGAAGGTATTCTAGAAGCCCACTTTTATAAATAAAGACAAACACATATGCCAGCAGCCGGAACCGACTCCACTTACCGCTATCGAAGGCTTCATAATCCACTAGTTAAGCAGAGAGGTATAGAGACGAATTAAGACCAGAGGTCCCGAAATTGAAAGCCATCAAGACCAAGAATAACTTTCGAGACCAAACTACTGGAAGCATGGTACCGGAGCCACTCCCGAGAGTCCAGGATTGATATTGCAAAGATAAAGAAGCATCCATGAAGACTGTCAATGGGAAGAAAGGCGGCCGAAACCTTTCTGCTAGAACTGGGGTTCACAATAATGGCCAAGACCTTGTCTCCGCATCCAAAAAGGGCTTCTACTGAGCCCACAACAGAAGGGGGTTGAATATGCCTATAAATAAAACCCTAGGGGTCTCATTTCAAGGGAGGTCCTTTCTTTATTCCACATTCTTCCTCTCATTTAGGAAAGAGCAAACCCTAATTGAGGATTTCTTATGTAACCTCCTCTGTGAATAAAATCATCAAAGCCCTTAAAGTGGACGTAGGTTCAATTCGAACCGAACCACAATAAACTGTGTGTTCTTATTCTTTTTGCATACTATATTTGTTCTTGAATGCATTTCTATATATGTTCTGCTATGATATTGGATTGTCGGAATGTCCTTGTACAAGCCATTAGGTTCTTAGCAACTTGACACTCCTCCTCACGAAGAAGCCCCTCTCCCAAGGAAGTGGCGAACTAGCTCAAGCTAGGAGAAGTCAAATAAACCTATTTTCCCCTTAGGTCCGTCTCCTTTGACCTATCTCCAGTGTTGACGAAAAATATCGTTAATAGGCCTAAATAATGCTGGCGCCATTTATCAACGGATGGTTAATCGCCTCTTCAAAAACCAAATTGGGAAATCAATGGAGGTGTACGTGGACGATATGTTGGTAAAATCTAAAGTGTCAAGCAACCACGTCCACAATCTCTCTGAAATGTTCGATATCCTCTGTAAGTACGACATGAAATTAAACCCCCTGAAATGTTCCTTCGGCATCGCTTCAGGGAAATTCTTGGGCTTCATCGTTGACTCCAGGGGCATCGAAGCCAATCCTGAAAAAATCCAAACTATTAGGGACATCCGAGTCCCCCAGAACATCAAAGATGTTCAAAGTTTAAACGGAAAGGTCGCTGCTTTAAGTCAGTTCATCTCTAAAGCCTCCGAGATATGCATTCCTTTCTTCGATTTACTTAAAAAAGGGAAACGCAGCTTCGAGTGGACCTCAGAATGCATCTCCGCATTCGAAGACCTTCTGAACCACTTAGAGCAACCACCTATCTTATCTAAGCCCGTAGACCACGAGAACTTATATGTTTATTTGGCTGTTTCCATGTAGACAATCAACTTAGCATTGGTACACATCGAGGACTGTATCAACGACCCGTCTACTACATCAACAATCGATTAACGGGGGCAGAAAAGAATTACCCAAAGCTGGAAAATATGGCATTCTGTTTATTGGTTTCCTCTCGGAAACTTTGACTATACTTCCAATCTCATCCCATAAAGGTTTTCACCAACCAGCCGCTACGCCCATTCCTACAGCGACCCGAAGCGTCGGGGCAGCTATTAAAGTGGAGTATGGAGCTAAGCCAATTCGAGAAAACATTCTTCGCCCGTCGAGCCATTCTCGGCCAAGCTCTCGCTGATTTCATTATAGAATTCACAGCCACTGAGGAGGCTCCTACAGAGAACACTGAGGCTCCCAACAATTAATGGAAATAATTCGTGGATGACTTCTCCAACAGAAAATGCTTCGGGGCCTTAGTCGTGTTCATCACCCCCGAAGAATGCCCAATATGCTATGCACTAAAATTAAGTTTCCCTGCTACCAACAACGACACAGAATATGAGGCCTTGATAGCCAGGCTTATATTCGCGATCGATCTCAAATAAAGACAATCCAAATTTTCCCCGATTCACAACTCATCGTGCGTCAAGTCCAAGGGGAATATCAAGCTAAGGGAGAACGACTTGCCCCGTACTTAACTCAGGTTAAGGAATTACTCATCCACTTCAACCGCTTCGTCATCACACACATCCCCCGAGAACAAAATGAAAAAGAAAATTCACTAGCCAGGCCAGCAAGCTCTAGGGATCCGCAAATCTTGGGATTCGCCCTAGTCGAAACACTCAGCTCCCTAAGTATCAATCAAACGCAAACGAGGGGTCACGAACGCCTAATCTGAACCTGAATCTTGGATGACACCGATCAAGAGTTACCTGCAACACAGGACCCTTCCAGGAAGCTTCAATGAAAAACGAGCGCTCACTCGCTGATCAGCTTGCTACCTCCTTATGGATGGGGTACTCTACCGCAGAGGTTTTCTGTCCCACTGCTCAGATGCATAGCTCATGACGACGCCATTCAAGTACTCACTAATGTGCACGAGGGTGAATGCGGTGACCATACTAGTGGGCAAACCCTAGCAAGAAAAATACTTAGACATGGTTATTATTAGTCTACGCTCGACCGAGATGCCACTGACTACGCCCGCAAGTGTGACAAGTGCCAGCGTTTCTCAAAGATCCCAAGAGCTCCACCTATAGAGTTGACACAAATGGTCAGCCCATGGCCATTAGCCATGTGGGAAATCAACATCATTGAAACTCTTCCAATAGTCAGAGGTGGGGTGCCATACGCTGTCGTCGCAGTTGATTATTTTTCCAAATGGGCAAAGGCCGAAGCTCTCGCCACAATCACCACCAAGGAAATGATCAAATTCGTTGTATGCAACATCATTACTCGATATGGAGTCCCTTAAGCTATCATTTCTGATGACAGCACTCAGTTCGAGACCGCCGAGTTCAAAGCTTTCGGTCAGCATCACAACATCGAAAAAAGATTCTCGGTGGTGGCTCATCCCCAAGCCGATGGGCAACTCGAGGCGGTTAATAAGATCGTCAAATCCATTATCAAGAGACGTCTGGAGAAGGCTGGGGGCATGTGGGTGGACGAACTTCCTCTAACCCTATGGGCCTACAGAACCACCCATAAGACAGCAACTGGACACACTCCTTCTGCCCTTGCCTATGGGTCCGAAGCTGTAACACCCCGTAATTTTGAAATATTAAAATTAACAAATTAAAGAATACTTAATTTTTAGAAGAAATTTTAAGGGAAACAGGCTGCGCCATTGCGTTCATCTCGGAATTCTACTTGGGATAGAGTCCGGGTTTGCGTAAATCAGATATCGTATGGAGAAGTTATAAGCCTTAGAAGTTTGTATACGCATAAGAAAGTATATAAATAAAAATAAAATAATTCCAGGACCTTCAAAATAGTTCAAAAATCAAAATCCAACCAAAGTGGGCTGAGCAGGAAAATTCCTACTCATGGGTGTCGACCCCCCCAGGAGTTGTCGACCCTCCATAGGGGTGTCGACCCCAAGGGGCAGATCTGGGAAGAATTCGTTTTACATACCTGGACTTGATTCTGGGTCTGATTCATTGGTTCTAGGCTATAAATATAGTCCCCTATTCTCCTATTTTCTTCATTGGAGATCATGGGAGCCATATGCTATCGGGTTGCAAACTGAAACAGAATCAAGTCCTGCAACAACGGTTTAGCTAATCAATTCCAGAATTCAGAATTCAGATCTATTCTCTAAACCCGAAGATGTGAGTTTCTAGTCACTTTTAGGTTTAAATAAATGACAGTGAATCGTGAAAGACAATGAATTGGATATGTTGTGAAGTATGAATCTACGCTAGTATTAAATCTTAAACTATGTAGATCTGAAATAATTATGGTTATTCTATGATGTTGCCTATGTAGATCTTGATAGATCTTTTTCTCAAGATCTGAAACAATTGTGGTTATTCTATGATGTTGCCTATGTAGATCTTGACTTGTAATTGTATTATGGAAAAATGTGAATATGTTAATTTGGACAAGTTATGACATTGATTAGATCTGGTTCTTTATGTAAATCACCTTTCACCAGTCATATTGTGATAAATCCAGATATGCTATAAAATTGGACATGTGAATCTATACTTAGATATAAACATGCTACTGTGTCACCCTTACCATGCTGGATCAGAATTGCTGGATATTTAAATGATTAGTTTGGATCTCATTTTTGTTTACTTTGACATCGTAGAAATTGTCACAAGTTCATATGACAACCTTATGACTATGTTAATCTATGTTATGCCAAATCATATTCAATGATCACTTGTGTTACATCCCTATTAGCTTTCCTTTTCATCGCTTATGGCTGGGCTAATTATTTTGCCAAAGCATGTCGTCAATTTTATGAGGACATTAGTTAGAAACGGGGGAAAAAGTAATATTGGCATAATTGGGAAATAAACATTTTTGGACTAGTAATTCAAATTGTTGATAGAATGGGCAATAATACCCAAAAAGCTAAGATTAATTAATTGGTAAATTAATTAATAAATGGAATGTTTAGCAACTATAATTAGGAATTATATTAACACTTATGACACGAGGTTAGGTTACATTAGTGGCGGAAGTCTGCTTGGACCCGACCGGCATATCCAACAGCCACTAATGTTGAACCTAATGTGAGAGGTCTAAGTGTGTAAATACAACTCGGGCTAAGACACGTGGTCAGGCCCAACCATGGAATAAGGCTGCTCGGACCCAACCGGCACATCCAGCATCCACACGTTGTAGGCCTAATGTGGGAGGTCTAGCCCAATATAACCATAATTGGACATGGTAAAGAGAAAGGACTACTTAACCTAATTTAATCCATAAGAACAGTATGATTATGAACATATGTTAGGGTTAAGTAAAATGGATTGGGTAGTGGGTGGGTTAAGTATAACTGAAGGGTGTGGGTAATATATATATAGGCCCAGAAACTTAACCCGGTAAAGCTATGTAATTAAATATCACATTTAGGGTATACATAGTCATTGGAAAACTAGTAACCTGGTAAAGTTATGTAATTAAAGATCACCCTTTTAGGGTAAGCATAACTGGTATGGGGCTATGTATTTAAAGATCACCCTTTCAGGATATACATAGTCAGTGGAAAACCTAGTGGGGATACAAGACAAAGGGGGAGAGCTTGTATAATATTGTGTGGGGCCTATTTTAGTTAGTAACCCATATTCGATATCAAAGTAGTGAACTCCATACAAGGCGGAGAAGGGGCACGCTTACTGATTGATTATAAGAGATCTAAAACGTGACAGGTGGTGTAGATGGCGCAAACCGACCGGGGACATGTGCGTGCATGGGTCGGGCAGAGGGGGACAAGACGACCGTGACACCAGTAGATATGACTGTGCACATATTGGGTTGCCGCTTTAGGGAAGTGATACCCCCTACTGTGGGATCGGCACAGGTTATCTACAGAGTAGGGACCCGATCAATTAGAGTAGTGGTTAGGGTACACTCGGACGTATGCCCTAAGTCTACCAACTTATAGTGGAAGGGATCATCTCATTTTAAATTATACTAGTAATATTGCAGAGTAGTTATTAGTGAAGCATGTATACACCTTACCTTATATGTCTTGTCACACCTGCCATTTGTATAGTGATCTCTCTTATCCATTTTATGCCTGTCATGATTACCTTTATTTATTTACTAGCTAAAAGTTACTAGACTCGCCAGACTTTATGTCTAACCCCTTTTGTTTTTCCTTCTCTCTTCCGTTTCCCCCCAGGTTCTCAAGAAGGAAACACTCAGGCTTGACCGTGATTTTGCTTGATTGCTGGAGCTGCTGATATGTATGAGTCAAGCTCCTATTCTCGTTGCAATGGCTATATTTTGTTATTGGGGAATTTTCTTTCTTTTATGTACTCTGATATTTCTGAAGTACAAGACAGTGGTATTTATGTTGTAATGGGTTTATATATTTTAGATAAATGATGCTTTAGACCATGGTATTTTGATGATTAATAAAGTTGTTAATTTCCGCTGCAAAAACTTTTAGATCTGTCTTGTAATATTCTGTGTCTGTTTACCTAAATGCTTCACGAAACTTAATGCATTCTCTTTGTGAGTGACATTAACGGACGTGAGGTGTCACACTTGGTATCAGAGCTGAAGGTTACCAGATCAGATAAGAGTTTTTGAAAAATATTTTCAAAATGAGTTTTAAAAGAAAGTATTTTCAAAAAGAAAAGTCTGTTTTGAAAATATTCCCCAAAAAGCCATATGTAATATCCTTCGGTCCTTTATCTAAATTACTTCCTTTTCCTTTTTTTTATCATGTCCGGGGAACAAAACATCCCTAATATCCCAGAGGGCGTCACTATACCCGGATGCATCCATAGGTATTTGGATGCCACGGCACATGCCGAAGGCCGAAGAGACGTTCCTCCCCAAGACGCACCCGTCATTCCTCCTCCTCCACCTCTAAGAGCAGATAACTTCACCAAGATCTGCATGGACTTCCGTTCTATGGGAGGGAAGCCATTCCATGGGAACGAGACATTCATAGAAGCTCGGAATTGGATCAAGGAGACCAAGGACTTATTCGTAATCTTTGAAGTGGAGGACTGAAGGAAAATTCAATTAGCTGCTTGGCTGTTAAAGGACAAAGCCTCATTTTGGTGGAAGTCACCCAAGTTGGACATCCGGTAGAGACTTGGGAAGACTTTAGATAGAGGTTCAAAATGAAATTTCTTTCCTAAGCGGAGCAAAGCATACAGATGGAGAGGTTCTTAGCACTCAAACAAGGAAATTTGACGGTAAAGGAATATTTGAACAAGTTCAACCAGCTGGCAAGGTTCGGGCTAGAGTTGGTAGACACACCACACAAAAAGGCCTTGTGGTTTGTTAAGGGGTTGAATGAGCCTCTACATGGTTTAGCTATGTCCCATCTTCCAATGGGTGCCACGTTTGAAATGCTTGTTGATATGGCCCTAATGCATGAGGAGGACAAGGGAGAAAAGAAGGAAGTGAAAGCTGAAGAGTCATCGCAAAATAAGAAGGTGTGGCCTAAGAAGGGGCAGCAGCAGCAACAACAGCAGAAGAAAGGGAGGAAGAATGAAAAAGGCAGGGATAAGAGAAAATGTCACCATTGTGGGAAGGAAGGTCACTTGGTTAAAGATTGTAATAAAAGAAAGATTAGTTGCTTTAATCGTAGAGAGCTTGGACACTACTCTAAAGAGTGCCCAAAGAAACAGGGATCGCAGGGACAAGGTCAAAGAGCTAGAACTTCTGGAGGGTAGGTGCATGCTCTCGCGATCAGTGCTCCTGAAAGAGGTAGAAAGATTTCCGTAGAATGTTTAGTTTCTCTTTAAAATTATCCAGGTAGAACACTTTTTGATTCTGGTGCTTCACACTCATTTATATCTAGTTCTATAGTTGAATCTTTGCACTTAATTACTAGTATGGTAGTAGATCCCGTAGTTGTTTCAAACCCCATTGGTGGTTCGGCTCATTTATCGATGATTTGTCAGGGTTTGAAATTATCTGTGTTAGGCATCGAATTTGAATGTGACGCTTATGTTCTCGGGTTTAAGGGCTATGGGTTGATTCTAGGAATGGACTAGCTTACTATGTATGGGGCCATTTTGGATTATGAGAGGAGGGTTGTCAGGCTCCTGACTTGTCATGGGAGGACCCTCGAAGCTTCTTATGACCTACAAGAGTCTGTTATGCTTAGTTTCTTAGAATATCTTGATGCATCTATAGAGGATTTGCAGTCTATCCCAGTAGTCCGAGATTTTTTTGATGTTTTTGATGAATTACGGGGTTTACCTCTAAGGTGCGAGATCGATTTTCGTATATATCTGGTGGACAACGCAAAACTAGTTACATTACCCGTGCGCCACATGGCTCCAAGGGAAAAGAGGGAGCTGAGTAAGCAAGTAGTGGAGCTGCTTAAGAAAGGGTTTACCGGACAAAGCATATCTGAATGGGGTGCTCCAGTGGTATTCGCAACTAAGGTAGATGGTTCGCTTCATTTGTGTGTTGACTACAAAGAATTGAATAAAGTCACCAATAATAATAGACACCCGCTTCCGATGATTGATGATTTATTTGATCAGCTTGTTGGTGCATCGGTATTTTCTCAGTTAGATCTGGCTACGGGGTTCCATCAGCTGAGCGTGGCTGAAGACAGCATAGATAAAACTGCTTTTAGAACTCCGGACGGTTTCTTTGAATGGCTAGTGATGCCTTTTGGGCTGACAAATGCACCCGCCTATTATGTTGATTTAACGAGTAGAGTGTTTCGGGAATTCCTAAACAAATTTGTCGTAGTCTTCGTTGATGATTTTTTGATCTTCTCCAAGAATGAAGAACAGTATGCCCAAGAACTGAGAGAAATCTTGAAAACTCTCCGTGACCATCATCTTAAAGCAAAGTTCTCCAAATTCCACTTTTGGAGAAAGGAAGTGAGATTCTTGGGGCATGAAGTCCCAAAGAAGGGATAACTGTAGATCCCGCGAAGGTGATTGCAGTGCAAGATTGGCAAATTCCTAAAAACGCAACCGAGGTGAGAAGCTTCCTTGGGTTGGCAGGTTACTAAAGGAAGTTCATTAAGGACTTCGCGAAGATATCAGCCCCTCTCACCTGGCTGACAAAGAAGAATTTGGTGTTTTCATGGGATATAGACTGTGATGTTGCTTTCCAAAGACTGAAGAGGGCTCTGACAACAACCCCAGTCTTGGCCTTACCCGATGGAAGTAAAGTATTTACCGTTTACACTGATGCGTGTGGTACAGGGCTTGATGCGGTTCTAATGCAAGAGGGGAAGGTAATATGTTATGGGGGTAGGTAGTTGCGAGTTCATGAAAAGAACTACCCCACCCATGATCTAGAGCTAACTGCCATAGTATTCACGTTAAAGACATGGCGTCATTATTTTCTTGGAGAAAGGTTCAAGCTGTAGACCGACCATAAATCTCTCAAGTACCTATTCTCATAGAAGGATCTCAACTTAAGACAACAATGGTGGATGGAGTTCTTAGCTTCATATGATTTTGAGATCGATTACATCGCTAGCAAGGGTAATATGGTGGCAGATGCAGTAAGTAGGCAGAGGATGGCCTTGAGTCCTCTATTTGTGGAAAGAAAGAACTTGGAGTTCATATCAACTTTTGATTTTAGAACCTCCATCGAAGTTTTGCCTGATTTATTAGCATCCTTGGAGATACGACCGACTCTTGTGGAGCAGATAGGAGCTTCGCAACAAGGTGACCCACATATTCTAGACATCTTGGATAAGCTCAGAAGAGGGGAGACTTCTAGGTATGCCATAGATGAAAAGGGGTGGTTGCGACGAGATGGAAGACTTTGTTTTCCTCAAACTGGAAGCTTGATAAAGGCAGTCCTAGAAGAAGCCCACCATTCTAAGATAACCATACATCCAGGCAGAAACAATATGTATAGAGAAATGAAGAGGGTTTTCTTTTGGGCTGGGATGAAGAGGGACGTGGCCGAATTTGTTTCTCAATGTGTAGTTTGCCAGCAATTCAAAGCTGAGCAAAAGAAGCCCGGTGGATTACTTCATCTGTTGGAGGTCCCGCAGTGGAAATGGGAGAGCGTCTCTATGGATTTCATAGATGGTTTGCCCAGATCGAAGAAAGGTAATACCAGTATTTGGGTGATAGTAGACAGACTCACTAAGAGTGCTCACTTTATTCCAGTTAAAAGTAAAAGGACGACACCATGGTTGGCAACAATTTATGTTCGTGAGATAGTTCGTCTCCACGGAGTTACTTCCAGCATCGTAAGTGATCGTGACCCCATCTTTACCAACCAATTTTGGAGGAGTTTGCAAGAAGCATTGGGTACACAGTTGTGTTTCAGTACCGCTTATCATCCTCAAACTGATGGCCAGACGGAGAGGGTGAACAGAATTCTAGAAGATCTTCTGAGGCTGTGTATCCTAGACTTTGGAGGGACTTAGGAAGAGCATCTTCTCTTAGTAGAGTTTGCCTATAATAATAGCTATCAAGCCAGCATCGGTATGGCACCCTTCGAAGCATTGTTCGCGCGACCCTGTAGGTCTCCAACTTGTTGGTGGGAATCTACAGAAAGATTATTACTTGGGCTTGATATGGTTAGGGAGATGTCTGAGAAGATTGACCTTATTCGACGGCAAATGAAGACAACTCAAGATAGGCAGAAGTCCTATGTAGACAAGAGGAGAACCGACATCGAGTTTGAAGTGGGAGACTTAGTTTTCATCAAAGTATCACCTCTGAGAAATACGGTCCACTTCGGTTAAGTAGGGAAGTTAGCACCTAGGTTTGTGGGACCCTTTCCCAAAACCGAGAGAATTGGACAAATGGGCTATAAAGTAAAACTCCCAGAGAATTTGTCCGGTGTTCATAATGCTTTTCATGTTTCTCATCTGCGGAAGTGCCTGCATGACACCGTAGAAGTCGTTGAGCCGAGTATGTTGGAAGAAGTGGAGGTGGAACTGGAGGCGACAGTCAGACGAGTCCCTACCCGTATTCTTGGAGCGGAAGTTAAGAAGCTGCACAACAAAGAAATCAAGTAGGTAAAGATTCAATGGGGAGACAACCCAGAAGACGCGACTTGGGAAACCGAAGATAAAATTCGTGCTTCGTACCCTTTCCTTTTAGAGGGTATGTTCTTAACTCCTTTTTCAAAGCTTTATCTGTGCCTATTTTTGTCAATCAAGCATATCTTATCCCTAGTGTTTTCGACCTTTAGATAGGAGTCCTATGGATGAAAACATGTGTTTGAAACATGTTATGTTTGATGGATGCTTGTGGATGCAAGTTTTTGCTAGTGGTTGCTTGTGGACGCATATACACACACATTAGGCACTAGATCGGCTCAATCACTCTCTTATACTGCATATGGATGCGTGTGCTTTTCTTTTCTTTTCTTTTATGGATGAAAATGGATGAGTTAGCATATGGATGTTACACTTGGACGAATGGATGTGCACACATATAGAACTCACATGTTATAATAGGATTATTTGCATACATATTGGATTCATGGCACTAATCATACATCACATTAAATAGGTCAACTGAATCAGTAGACCGCCTATTTCCGCATTAGTATTGGGACATATACACAAACCTCTGCATATACTCATATAAGTATTTGAATTCTTTTAAGGACAATGGATGCTTGTGGATGATGAATTAGTAGATGGACGATGGATGGTAGGATACGTTCTTCTTAACTTGAAGATTTGGGGACGAAATCCTTTAGGGAGGGGAGAATGTAACACCCTGTAATTTTAAAATATTAAAATTAACAAATTAAATAATACACTTAATTTTTAGAAGAAGATTTAAGGGAAACGGGCTGCACCATTGCGTTCATCTCAGAATTCTTCTTGGGATAAAGTCCGAGTTTGCGTAAATCAGATATCGTATGGAGAAGTTATAAGCCTTAGAAGTTTGTATACACATAAGGAAGTGTATGTATATATAATAATTCCAGGACCTTCAAAATAGCTCAAAAATCAAAATCCAACCAAAGCGGGCTAAGCGGGAAAATTCGCGCTCGTGGGTGTCGACTCGACATGGGTGTCGACCCCCCTTAGGGGGTGTCGACAGGGGTGTCGACCCCCCTATAGAAGTGTCGACCCTACCTGGCAGATCTGCGCAAAATTCGTTTTACATACCTGGACTTGATTCTAGGTCTGATTCATTGGTTCTAGGCTATAAATATGGTCCCCTACTCTCTTATTTTTTTCATTGGAGATCATGGGAGCCATATGCTGTCGGGTTGCAAACTAAAACAGAATCAAGTCCTACAACAACGGTTTAGCTAATCAAATTCAGAATTCAGGTCTATTCTCTAAACCTGACGCTGTGAGCTTCTAGTCACTTGTAGGTTTAAATAAATGATAGTGAATCATGAAAGACAATGAATTGGATATGTTGTGAAGTATGAATCTAAGCCAGTACTAAATCTTAAACTATGTAGATCTGAAATAATTATGGTTATTCTATGATGTTGCCTATGTAGATCTTGATAGATCTATTTCTCTAGATCTGAAATAATTTGTGGTTATTTTATGATGCTGTCTATGTAGATCTTGACTTGTAATTACATTATGGAAAAAGGTAAATATGTTAATTTGGACAAGTTATGACATTGATTAGATCTGGTTCTTTATGTAAATCACCTTTCACCAGTCATATTGTGCTAAATCTGGATATGCTATAAAATTGGACATGTGAATCTATCCTTAGATCTAAACATGCTACTGTGTCACCCTTACCATGATGGATCTGAATTGCTGGGTATTTAAATGATTAGTTTAGATCTCATTTTTGTTCACTTTGACATCATAGAAATTGTCATAAGTTCATATGACTACGTTAATCTATGTTATGCCAAATCATATTCAATGATCACTTGTGTTACATCCCCATTAGCTTTCCTTTTCGTCGCTTATGGCTAGGCTAATTATTTAGCCTAAGCATGCCGTCAATTTTGTGAGGATGTTAGTTAGAAACGGGGAAAAAAGTAATATTGGCATAATTGGGAAATAAACTTTTTTGGACTAGTAATTCAAATTGTTGATAGAATGGGCAATAACACCCAAAAAGGTAAGATTAATTAATTGGTAAATTAACTGATAAATGGAATGTTTAGCAAATATAATTAAGAATTATATTAACACTTATGACACGAGGTTAGGATACATTAGTTGCGGAAGTCTGCCCGGACCCGACCGACATATCCAGCAGCCACTAATGTTGAACCTAATGTGAGAGGTCTAAGTGAGTAAATACGACTCGGGCTAAGACACGAGGTTAGGCCCAACTGTGGAATAAGACTGCCCGGACCCGATCGGCACATCTGGCATCCACACGTTGTAGGCCTAATGTGGGAGGTCTAGCCCAATATAACCATAACTGGACATGGTAATGAAAAAGGACTACTTAACCTAATTTAATCCATAAGAACTGTATGATTATGAACATAAGTTAGGGTTATGTAAAATAGATTGGGTAATGGGTGGGTCAAGTATAACTAAAGGGGGTGGGTAATATATATATAGGCTCACAAACTTAACCTGGTAAAGCTATGTAATTAAAGATCACGCTTTAAGGTATACATAGTCAGTGGAAAACTAGTAACCCGGTAAAGTTATGTAATTAAAGATCACCCTTTTAGGGTAAGCATAACTGGCGTAGGGCTATGTAATTAAAGATCACCCTTTCAGGTTATACATATTCAGTGGAAAACCTAATGGGGATACAGGAAGAAGGGGGAGAGCTTGTATCATATTGTGTGGGACCCATTTCAGTTAGTAATCCATATTCGGTATCAGAGTAGTGAACTCCGTACTAGGCGGAGAAGGGGCATGCTTACTGATTGATTTTAAGAGATCCAAAACGTGACGGGTGGTGTAGACGGCGCAAACCGACCGGGGACATGTGCGTGCATGGGTCAGGCAGAAGGGGACAAGACGACCGTGACACCAGTAGATATGACTATGCACATAGTGGGTTGCCGCTTTAGGGAAGTGATACCCCCTACAGTGGGACCAGCACAGGGTATCTACAGAGTAGGGAGTCGATCAATTAGAGTAGTGGTTAGGGTACACTCAGATGTATTCCCTAAGTCTACCAACTTATAGTGGAAGGGATCATCTCATTTTAAATTATACTAGTAATAGTGCAGAGTAGTTATTAGTGAAGTATGTATACACCTTACCTTATCTGCCTTGTCACACCTGCCATTTGTATAGTGATCTCTCTTATCCACTTTATGCCTGTAATGATTACCTTTATTTATTTACTGGCTAAAAATTACTAGACTCGCCAGACTTTATGTCTAACCCCTTTTTGTTTTTCCTTCTCTCTTCCCCCCCCCCCAAGGTTCTCAGGGAGGAAACACTAAGACTTGACCGTGATTTTGCTTGATTGTTGGAGCTGCTGATATGTACGGATCAAGCTCCTATTCTCGTTGCAATGGCTATATTTTGTTATTAGGGAATTTTCTTTCTTTTATGTACTCTGATATTTCTGAAGTACAAGACAGTGGTTTTTATGTCGTAATGGGTTTTTATATTTCAGACCAATGATGCTTTAGACCACGGTATTTTGATGATTAATAAAGTTGTTTATTTCCGCTGCAAATTTTTTTAGATATGTCTTGTAATATTCTGTGTCTGTTTACCTAAACGCTTAACGAAACTTAATGCATTCCCTTTGTGAGTGACATTAACGGACGTGGGGTGCCACATAAGCTGTTATCCCCATTGAGCTCAAGCTTCAATCTCACCGAGTTACTTATTTCGATCCAAAGACAAACCAAGATCTACTTCTGGGATCACTCGACTTGCTACAAGAGAGAAGGAACAAAGCTGACCTCAGAGCCGCCGCCCAACGACAATGAGTAGCCCGATACTTCAATTCCAAAGTCCGTCGTAAGGTCCTCAACATTGGTGACCTCGTCTTGAAACATATCTTTCCTCCACCAACAAGCCTTGACCCTCATTGGGAAGGTCCGTACTCCATACAACGGAGGCTTAGCAATGGATCTTTCAAACTCGCTACCGTGGACAGAGCTGAACTCCCAAGGGCATGGAACAATGAACATCTCCGCTACTACTTTACATAACTTAGTACGCAGTCGTTTATGCTTTTCCAATGATATTTTATTTTCTAACAATTCAAGGCATTGTAAAGGCTATTAATACCAAAGTTATTAGTAGAAATGATGTTCAGTTCCCTATCTCCTTTGTGTTTACTTTGCGCATGACACGTTTGATTAATCCTGACAATCAACTTACGTACAAACATTCAATCACCGCATCGGCGCCCCGAGCATGGGAGACGATGCCGCCATCCGAACCTCGATCCAACATCAAGGCCAAACAACACTAGATACGACCAACACCCCGAGAACGGGAGCCAACAACGCTACTCGAGTCGTCGGCCCGTTGCGCGACCGAGTATAAATAACCACGAACTTGAACCTCGGCCCCGTGCCGAGATCGAGGATAAATCGTTCGGCGCCCAAGTCCCAAGTGACTTGGGGCCACCCAATAGCCAGCTAGGAGTGATGTTAATTTCTCCCCGGGCTACGGGTGTCGGTCGAATCTTGGCGCAACACCGAGACCGACCTTAAATCGTTTCTTCCCCGGAGCTCTCAAGGCTAAGGAGTAGCCCATGGCCACGATCGGACCCTACAGGTAGATGATCTGGGCTTCTCCTCTCAGGCGAATAAACGACATCTGCGGCTCGCCTCAACCCGATGAATGACGGGAGAGCCACACACCGGACTGACCACATAACGCGATGTTATACACCTTTGCTACACTTGGGATTAACCCCGGGCAACCCAAAACAGCAGGCGCTCAGCTTGGTTTCGCAAACTATGGGTTTCTTGAGCTAAGGGAAACTTACTAGGAGCCTGCGCTCAATTATACCCCTTTGGAATAATTGTCCCAGAGCGCGGTCCCCGATCGATTTTTTGTTGAGTGTAACGATAAGTATGCTTGTGCAAGTACAGGATGCTGGAAAACATGAGAAGAACATCCGAACACTCAACACAAATCGCGATCTTTACTAATTCATATTCCATTTCCACACGCACACATTAAACAGACTACATGTCTAACATCTTTCTTTTCTAATGACAGGGTGTACATGAAAACCACACCATGTCTTGAAAAACAAAAAGCGAGGGTCGTACTCGTGTAAACTATCGACCTACAATACTAAAATAAATGGTAACCTCTACTTGATTTTCTAACACTAACCATGTCTCTTCTTATTATCCTTGTGTTTCTTCTTTGCAGATTCGCCACTTGACGATTCATCCTTCGCGCTGGGCCTCTTCTTACCAGATCCGCTCCTTCCACCTCGGCCCTTCTGGGAAGTACTCAATTCATGAGAAGCCGAGAGATGCTTCTCGTCCACACCATCACCACTAGAGATCTCGGGGATATCAACAAGGGCGGTATGTAGCATAGGCATGGGGGTACTTCCGGCAGCAAGGCCTACTACAGCGTCACTCTTCTCTGGTATCTCGTTGCCTTCTCACTCGGCCCTCTCATTGGCCTCTTTGGTGGCCCGTCGCTCAGCAAGCTTTCGGGACTTATGCGGCGTGACATCACCAGCCTTGGTTTTCTCAAGGGACTCAGTGGCCCTCTACTAGGCTTCCTCATCCTCCCTTTCGTCTGGGCCTCATCGACACCCCTTTTCTTCTCAGCCTCCTCATCAGCCCTCCTCCGCACAACCATTTCAGCGGCTCTCGCCTCAGCATCCCATTTGGTCTTCATTAGGACCTCCTTCCTGGAAGCCTCATCCTGCCTCTGTTTCTTCTCCACCTCTTCACGCTTGGCCGTAATCTGACCCTTAAAATTTTGCACCAAGTCATGCATCGAAGGCACATCGGCCTTCATCGGCCCTATGGCATGAGAGCTCGGTCCATCAACCGTCTCCCCTTCATCAATAAAACCCTCATAAAGACTGGGCATTATCCGTATATCCGAGAAGGTGTCAAGCTGATCGACGCCTTCTCAGAATTGCATCCCCACAGGACCTGGTTCAGATTCGGTCGCTTGTGGTACCACGGGGGCAGGGCTCGATGCCATGGCCAGTCTAGGAAGGGCTACACAGTAAAAGCATAACCTTTTAGTCCGCAAATTCGGTAATTGCTTCATCTTTTGGGATGCATTGTAAAGGAAATTTACCTCCGCTCAGGGATGGTGTAGAAAGGATGGGAAGGGTCTTGTCGAAGTAGGTAATGTGAATTCGGTGTCCCCTAGAGCTTGATATTCAGGGTCCTACTCAGCAGAGACCCGAGCCATGGCTACGGGATCACTCGCTACGCAGTTTCAGGAGCCGATGGCTAGTAAGAGCTTCCCTCTGCGAATGTCTCCGCTACCACCACACTTTCAGTCATGGTAGCCTTCTCCTTTTCAGTGGCAAGCTTCGCCAGTCTCTCCCTCTCGGCATCCTCTAGCAGCAGCCTCCTTCCTCCAACTCCTCATGTTCCTCGTCGGTCAGGAGATCAATCGAGAGTCGGTGCTCATCCAAAGTAATCACGTCGACCTAGCGCAAATAAGCTTCATACTAAACCAATCTCTCTCAGGTCCGGGCTAGCTCACGGGAATAATTTCAACCTACGAGAGTCGATGGAATCTCAGAACTTTAATATACATATTTCGAATATCTTCCTCCACCGAAGATTGTACCCATAATTTTGTATCCTCCAGCTGCTCTCTCAGTTGTTCCACCTCTCTCAAATGTGCCACTCTCAATCTATCCACCATGCCCATCACATACCGATTATTGGCCTCCGCATCCTCCTTGGCCTTCCTCATCTCCTCGAGTTGCCTCTTTAAGTTGTCATTCTCCGCTCTTAAAGCATTATTGTCATCTTGGAGCTGACCGACTCTCTCATTATCCTTTTCTAAGTCAGCACATGCTTGCACCAGGTCAGCCTTGTCCTTCTTTAAAGTTGTGTTATCGGTGGTCAAGTCAGCTATGGTATCTTTGAAGTTTGAGAGGGCATGCTCTAACTCCTTTAATATCTTATAAGCTTGCTTCATCTCCGCTGCAGCAGCGTGGTTACAAGTTGGAATTTGGAAACCTAAAGGCTGACGATTAAACAACCACTGCACAATAGATAGACCTACCTATCTCTGTTTCCAAATTACCAACGGTGGTATTCTCACAATCAATCGTTAGTTGCCGATTAATCAGCTCCAAGTTCTTCTTCTTGGTCTGCTTCGAAAGATGATAGGAATACTTGGTAAGTTCATTGGCTTGGTGATACGCGGCCTTCACATGCATCCATATCTCCCCGGACTCCCTAGCAGGAGTGGGGAAAAGATCAGGGAGAAACATCAGCTCGTCAAAGTAGTATCGAGGGAAATATTACTTCAAAAACGCTTTCCGCTCCTCCATGGAAAGATCTTGTATCTGAGCCTCGGTCTGGTCTTGCATTCCCGTCGTAGCCTCCCTATCCGGTCTCGGTTGGTAAAGCAAAGGCCCCTTCCCCTTTGTAGTCTGAACGGGGGCCAAGGGAGCAGTGAGAGAAGGAGTTGTCGACGATGGATGCCTCGAAACCCCTAAGTTGTGTCAAGAATCTCCCTCGTACACTCGGATCTGAGGAGGGTGAGGAGGAGTTGAGGATGGTCGGGACCTATCCTAGTGACGGCTTTCACCACCGCGATCTTGTGACGGTGGAGCATCGCCGTACAAGTTATCCCCTCTCTTGATGGCACCAAGAAAAGCACTCTGAGGACGTCGGCGTTTTCCGCATCCATAGCCTCATCCTTTATGTCCCCTAGCCATATAACCTGTAAAAAGGGAGAACTAAAGTCAGTCAAATTGCATACTCAGACGTGCCTCTTTGTTATGCAGTGTTTATGAGTGTATGCCCTAAGTGTTCTCTCCACAAACCAGATTGTGGTCCGCTCGAAGGAAGTAACCCCTCTGCAGCAATAGCTAATTCTTCCAGGCTAGCCATAACTGGCCACAGAGGTAATTTTAAGTCAAGTTGATTAAAGGCACCAAACTGGCCGTCCATCTCGAGCGAGGCGGCGGTCTCGATCGAAATCACCAGAGATTGTGGTTTGCCCAACGTTCCTCCCCCCGCCACTCCTGTTGGAGGCGGGACTGGAATGCCTGATGAACCCTCGTCCTCGGCAGACCCCTCCTGACCACGAGCCTCGTCTCTGAGTACATCTCCTTGGAACTTGATAGCCTTTTCTGGTCTGGGCCAAACGGAAGGTAGTTTTCTGTTCAAACCTGAAGCTGCAGGACCTCCTGTCACCTCCCCTTTTGGTACACTGCTCGCAACGGTAGGCCTGATTATAGCCCGATCATCAGAAAGCAGCCCCGCACGACGAAGGTGCTCTTGGCTTGTCATGGTGATAGTTCTGCGAGACTCTTCCAGGATTGCTCGCAGAGCATTGAGGCGTTGGTGGTGCACATCACTGGTAGGCGCCTCTGGATTTCCTGCCATAGAGACTTGGGATTTAAGAAATTTATAATAGGGAACGAAGATTTGAAGATACTTACTCCCCTCTATCCACCTCCTCGCGAATCCAGGAGGGCAACGCACAAAGAACCAGTCCTGTTTGAACACAGACGGCCTGGGCCACTTCCCGATGAAGAATTTTGGTGGCGGTTGACGCCTTCAAGAACCATTGGGAGGGCGATTTGCTGGACGTTCTCCTCAGACTGAAAAAATACCAAATGCCCTCTTTGGTAGGTTCCAAGTGCAAATATTCTTGGTAGAGAACGTAAGTGACCAAGAGCGAAGAATAAGCGTTGGGATGCAATTGCAAAGGCGCAAGGCAGAAGTAGCATAACATATCCCGAATGAAGCCATTGGTCGGGGGCACACATCCAGCAAAGCAATCTTTCCTATTCTAGGTAGTCAAACCCTCGGGTGGTGCGTGAGCCCTGTCATTCTCTCCTGGTGCATGAACGTCGACCACTGGTATACTGAACTATAGCGCCATTTTCCTAAATGCTGTTGCAAACATGCGCGACGGTACCGAATCTGTCGGGTTTTCCAGGATAACTGCATCAGGCAACATATCTGGGGATACCGGGCCCGCCAGTGCATCTTCGTTAATGATATCCACGTTCTCGATCTCTTTATGTATGACCGGAGAATGTAATCTCTCAATATGTTCCCCATGCTCAGAGACTTCCGGTGAACTCACCATTTGAGAAGGAATAAATCCTTCAGTAGTCTCAAGCTCTCTACAAGTCGGGCTACCACTGTTGGTAGAATCAAGTGTATGTGACGACGACGGGGAAGCCTCGGCTTCCAGGGTTTTTCCAGTCTTTGATCTTGTCTACATCGCTAGATGTACTTTAACGTACTAGTGTTAGACGTCAAAGTAGAATAACCTGTACCCGTAGTGCTGGTAGAAGCTAACATGTGTGTGCGGTGTCATGCAAAACTAAGATGTATAGAGGAAATTTAAGCAGTCCAACAGTTCGACCACAGTTCAAGTATATGCGCAATCCTATGTGAAAGGTTTGAATTCCTGTCCGCATAATTATCTGCCTATGCATTGGCACAATCGTGCAAGCAAATAGGTGATATATAAATCCAAGGGCGGGCAGTCAGGAGATCGAAGTTCTATACAAGAGAAACAATACCCCACCAAGGTGCTACGCGAAGTAGCTACGCTGAGCAGCTTTGGCGGAAAGATCAGACCCATCTCAGGGTTCGGAAATTCGAACCCCCCTCAAGGTTCGGAAATTCGAACCCCTTTCTGGGTCGAAAAATTCAAAACCCCTCTGGGTTCGGAAATTCGAATCCCTTCAGCATTCAAAAATCGAACCCCCTCTGAGTTCGAAAACTCGAACCCTCTCGGGGTTCGGAAATTCGAACCCATTCAGGGTTCGGAAATTTGAACCCCCTCCGGGTTCGAAAATTCGAACCTCCTCCGGGTTCGAAAATTCAAACCTCCTGCTGGTTCAAAAATTCGAACCTCCTCTGGGTTCGAATTTTGGACCACCTCTGGGTTCGAAAATTCGAACGTCATACGGGTTCGGATTTTTGAGGTTCCTCTAAGTCTCAGCCCTTCGACCTCCCTCCTCCTACTTTTCCTCGACCTCGTGTATTACCTAAGTCTGATTAGAAGTGTTAGGTTTTGGAGCTTTCACAACAATGGCGGTAAAGGCAGAAAATAATGGAAGGAAGAAAATGAGAGGGGGCTATTTATAATAAAAAGAAGGAGCCCCTTGGTATTCCCCGGAATCTCCCGTGGGTTTGAAATTTCGAACCTTCGGGGTTCGAAACTTCGAACCACCAGGGTTCGAAATTTTGAACCTCCAAAGTTCGAAATTTCAAACCTCTACGGTTCAGAATTTTGAACCCCTTGGGTTTGGAATTTCGCACCCTGGATGCAAAAGGCCGTACCCTTCAAAAAAAAATTGGGCGTGTACCCCTGGGTTTGAAACATTGTGCCCCACGCTCCGGTACACGTATTCTCTATGCATGCATATCGACCACCTCAAATACACGGAGGCAATACGCCGCGAGTACTTAGTAACGTGAGCACGACGGCTCACCCGCAATTCCACAACGGGCGAGCTCGACAACTAACATCTGTTTTCCTTTAACTTACTGGACAAGTTGACAAGGCGACTATTATCTCAACCAACGCAAAGCACATCATGTCAAGACAAGACGTACCTTGTGGGGAAAATGTTAACCGACCTTTTGGTCCGGTTCCTAAAAGTACATAAGACATGCTCAACTCAACCCAGCGCATGGAGTTAAGGCCGAGAAGGATGCTTAGGAGCAAAGGAGTCAAGGTTGATGAGGAACCATGCCGCCAAGGTCCTCGCAACATCCCTAGTACATTTCCAAGTCAAGGCTTCGAATCCCTAGGATTCGTGAGCTAGAACACCAAGACCTCAGGCACCCTTGCATATGGCCTTCGCACTCCTCGAAAATATGAACTTCGTACCCCCCGAGGTGCAAATTTCACACCCCTAAATGGTGCGAAATTCGCACCCGGCAGGTTGTGAAATTCGCACCGAGGAGGGTGTGAAATTCGCCCCCGGCAGGGTGCGAAATTCGTACCCCAGAGGGTGCGGATTTCGCACCTAGTAGGATGCGAAATTCGTACCTGCAGGGTATGAATTTTGCACCCCATGAGGCACGAAATTCGCACCCCAGGGGCAAGTGCAAAACATGCGTAGACACAGGTGCCAGGTGCGAAATTATGGGTGTGGGCCTCCATTTTCACCTACTCCTACCTACTCCTATCTAACCCCTCTCCTATAAATAGCTCATGGCCTCACATTTCAATGGGGTTGGATTTTGTGAGCTCAAGACCTCTATAGAGCTACTTTAATGGCATCTCCCATTTGAGGAAGAAGAAGGGAAAAGGTGTCTTTTTCCTAATATATTAAATATATGATAATTATGACATCATATATCTTAGAGATGAGTGTAATGAGATGTCATGAGATGGTCTTGACCTTGTAACTTTGTGTTATCAATAATACTCCAACGACTCTTCAAAGTGGACGTAGTCCCCCCCCCCCCCCCCCCAGGCCGAACCACTATAAATCTCTCGTGTTATTTACCGCTTTTCGCTCTTGTCTACACGACCAAGTAAATAATTCCAAGTAATTGGAATCTTTGTGTTCACGACATTTGTGGCCGTCAACATGTATGCATGTATTTGTGTAAATTATTCTCATCTATTATTCTTATGAACCTTTTTTACTTGTTAATTAAATACATTACACGTCATTTATTGTTATTTAATAATTACATTACCATTATAGGATTTTTTTCCTTTTTACATTACAATTTTTTACTCCTTTAAATGTAAATTTTAGCCTTTCGTAACCGACTATTATATATATATATACATACACACACACAGACATACAAACAAACACACTAATTTTATTCTATTCATTTTGCTTCTTAACTAATCTGTAACATATTAATTACTTTTAACTAAATATATTACACATCATTTATTGTTATTTAATAATTACATTACCATTACACATTTTTTTCCTTTTTACATAACAATTTTTTTACTCTTTTAAATGTAAATTTTAGCCTTATATAATCGATTATGATACACACACACACAGACATACAAACAAACACACTAATTTTATTCTATCCATTTTGATTCTTAACTAAATTACCCCTTTTGCTATAAATTTTACTATTATTTAAATTACATTTTTATATGTTTGTAACACGAAATAATAATTGATGTTATGCGAATTTTTGAATATATTCTATTAAAAAAATACGTTACAAATTTCACTAACGTTCTACAGTTTGAATTCATATACACACACACGCGCACCCACATACATATGTATTCATGTATTTATGTAAATTATTCTCATTAATTCTTTTTAAATTCTCATATATTATTCTTATAAACCTTTTTTTTACATACTAATTAAATACGTTACACATCATTTATTGTTATTTAATAGTTACATTACCATTACAACATTTTTTTCTTTTTACATTACGACTTTTTTTACTCTTTTGAATGTAAATTTGCCTTATGTAACCGATTATGATACACACACAGAGGGACATACAAACACATTAATTTTGTTCTATTTATTTTGATTCTTAACTAATCTGTAGCATATTAATTACTATTAATTTCAAATTAACCTCATGTTGATTTGTTTCTTTATTATAAGTATATGTTACATATTATATTATTATTTATTAGTTTCAATTTAAACATATATGCATATATTATGCATAACTTATTCTCTTTATAATTTACTTATTTTACATATTTGATATTATTTCAAATTCAAAATGTTAACATAATCTATTAATCAATCAATTAATTAATTAGTTAATCAATCAATCAATCATCATTAATTTAAGTTGTCCACTTCACATATGTAATTGTTTCTGATGTCAAAACTTCTAACGCTCATATTTTCTCTATTTGAACTCCATTCAAAAAATATTATATATGAAAAATGAAAATTGATTAAAAAATCACAATAAGCATAATGATATAAGTTTTGTGTTCAGATAACAACGTTTACAAAAATTTCGTTTCGCTACTTTCTTATTTTATTAATTATATTCACTTTAATCATTTATTTAAAAAATGTGGGGTGATACAGTAGTGGTGTTTTGTTATATGCCTATTGATGATGCATCAGATCAAAGCAATGGTGTCCAAGTTCCTATTAACAAAGCAAGTATACAGAAATAAGAAATACAAGACTGTAAATCTTTGAAACCATTACAAAGATGCAATTCAGACTTGAAAAAAGAGGGAAATAAGTTAAAATTAGCTTTTACTAAAAATTCTAATCTTAATATCAGAGCATTCATGGTAGCGTGCTGATAGCTAAGAGGAAGAACTAATTAAAAATGCGAATTCCTCCCACCATTCCAGTAGTCGGTGGGAGGCAAATTAGCTCTATTTTTTAATTAAAAATACCTTAAATAGTTTTCTGAAAACCGTTTAAGGCTAATGGTTATATACATATATATATATATATATCTCGTTTATGAAAACCGTTTATGGCCTAAATGGTTTTCATAAAACCTTTTATCCCTTAAATGGTTTTATGAAAACCGTTTAGCCCATAAATGGTTTTCATGAAACCATTTAAGGATCCCGACTCTTCAATTACAAATGGTGATATTCCCTATTTCTGTTCTTTCCAACACTAGAAGTCAATCTGCTGCAGCGCGAGCGTCGATCTCTCCCATCCCATGCAACTTTCACACTGCTCGTAATGCTCTCACTCGCAGAAGTAAAAATTGCAGAATTAGATGCTATCATCAATAATCCTTCATGGTCCGAAATGATCAGTCTAATAAAAGGCAGAAATAAATGTAGCAAAAGACACAAAGTGAGTTCGGCTCCAGGTAACTCTAATTGGGTTAATTCTTCTTCATCCAGTTAGTGGCTTTTCTGTTTTGGAATGTTAAGGTATGAATTCTTCTACTAGAAAGTATGATACTATGGATCGTATTTCTCGATTTAAAGTCTCAGTTGTTGCTCTGTTGGAGCATAAGTTGTCTAATACTAATATGGATTTTTTTGTGAATGGTTATCTTCCTAACTTGTCTTATTGGATTACCGATTTCCTAACTAAGAAGATTAGAATTAGCGTTATGTGGAATTCGTCTTAGTTCACAGTCATCACCAACGATCGATAAGCAATAATTGGTATGTTACGTAATCATGGGGGTCTTTATATGTTATACACTACTGTTTATGGATTGCATTTTCTAGTCCAAAGGAGCAGTCTATGGGTTCATAACAACCTATTTTGCTACTCATGCTTTCAATTTCTTATCTTGTGGAAGGGGATTTTAAATACTATTTTACGTGATTCTGACCACGTTGGTCCCTATGATAATTCACATAATGTAGATGACAACTTTATGCATGCTATAAATTTTGCTGATCTTATAGAGATTTATGCAAAGGTGCTAGGTTTACTTGGAGAGGTCTTCTCTAGTCATACTAAAACCGATCACAAATTTATTGACATGTATTTTCAAGGACTATGCAGCAAGTCCTCCGTAAAGATTCTACCTTATCCAACAAGTGATCATTATCAATTTTAATCCTTCAAAACAGTAATTCTGGAATGGCAATGACAAATGGTCTTTAAAATTCAGTAATATGGTTCCTAATTTATTTGGTTATTGTTGGCTAGCTTTTGAACTAAGCCACCAAGGGTTTACTCATTTATACACAAGGAAAGTTAATGCTCTTGCATATCCAAGATATAGCTCTCCACCTAGGATTATTCCGGTTGTGAAAGCCCCATCACCATTGGTTCACGACTCATCATCACAACCCATTCGTGGTGCATAACCACGTCCCTCTCGTGGCCCGATCCCACAATCCGCTCGTGTGTCAGCCTCACGACCCGACTCGACCCCCTGCATCACGAGCCAGATTCACCTACTGGAAAGAAAGGCCAAGACTTGGCCTCCCACGAACCAAAATTGAAGGATCTAGTGACACGTCTGTAATGGCTCCTGTGACCAATTATCCATCAAGCCATGAACCGCCCCGAGATCCTCGGGATTAGTGCCACGTGCCTTCACAAACCGCTTACAGAAATCACCTATAAATAGCCAAATACTTGGCATTTTTTAGGATCTTTTTGGCAATTAAGAGCTATGATTCCACCATTATCATTGCTCCACCATTTTTAATCAGAAGTATCTCGAATTTACTAAGTGAATCATTATTGTAAAAGTAAGATCAAGAGAAAGTTGTGACTGTACTCGCATTCAAGCATATGATCAAAAGCATATAAAGTGGACATAGGCTCTTTAACGCCGAACCACTATAAATATGGTGTGTTTGGTGCATTTCTTTCATTTCTAGTTTTAATTCCCTACGAATCAAGATAATTTGGGTGTTAGAACCATATTTAGGCCTAAAATTTTGGTGCTTTCACTGATAATTGAATTCTCAGCCGGTCAGATTATTGCTCTATTGTTTGGATCTTCAAGTCCGAAGAAAATAGTCCGCATTCCCACTGTTTCGCTTCTGAAGATTTCAACAAAGTCAAGACAATATGGCCGCAAAGAAATCCATGGATTCGCAAGCCTCTCGAGCAAATGAAGCTAATGAAAAAAACACTCAGGAACAGGCCGAGGTGGTCTCCCCAGCTCCTGGCTCTCAAGGGGCGATCCCACCCCAGGAGGGGGTCATGACCCGGTCCTAAGAGGGGATCATGTGCCACCTCCAGGGGGAGACCATGAGCCGAATGATAGAAGGGATCACGAGCCGCATGCCAGAGGGCGTCACGAACCTCCCTTAGCAAGGGACCACCACTTGACCCGGAAACGAGATTATGACCCACTCCACTCATGCTAATGCTTCTGCTCGACCTGGCTCAAGTGCTCCACGTCCAACTGTGAATGTTAGCGACCGATTACCTGCCTCAACCCCAACAACAGAAGGAGATTTATCCCGTGTACTTGACATGTTGGAAAAAATAAATGATGCTTTAGAGGCTCAAAGATGCGAGAGCTCCTTGATGATAGAGAATGTGACTGCGATGAGAAGATAGATAGATGAGCTCCGGAGGCAGAGAACACCTTCACCAACATACTGTTTTATTCCAGAATACTCATCTTCATCAGAGGAGCCTCCGAGACCCCAACGATGGCCATTAGAAAGGCCTGAGAACATGGAACAACTTTGATTTGGATCACTTCCTTCTCGAGAAGAAACAACACTCAATCTAGGAACTGACGATCGTAATTTGAACAATCCCGCTGTACCACTGATGGAGGGACCCCAAATGCTACCTAGAGATTAGAGCACAGTTAACCCTATTCAGAATCAAACATTACAACTCCCTCGTCGTGTGACTGACCGTGGCCATAGGGGGCAAGGAAGCTCTGCTTAGGCCCCAAATTAGGTGGAAATGCACTGAAGAGATGTCAGACGTCCTCGTAGAGCGAGAAGTGCAGACCCTGAGTCCACTTTGACTAACGCTGACATCGAAGTAATGGTGAGGCAGATTATGGAAGACAACCGAGAACAAAGAAATGAAGATTAGGGTGTAGACCGCAGTCACATTCCCTTCACTGATAATATACTGGACGTCTGATTCCCAAGACGATTCAACCTGCCGACTATGAACAGTTATGCAGGAAGGACAGATCCGGTTCAACACCTGATGGGGTATTCATGGTATATAAATGTTGCCGCTGTGCCAGATGCAGTAAGGTGCAAAGCATTCCCGATCTTCCTAGATGACATGGCAATAATGTGGTTTACTCGGTTGCCGACACGATCAATCGCCAACTTCAAAGAGCTAAGTGAAAGGTTTATAAACCAATTCCGCCTTCATGGCCAGAGGTTTAAAACGTCGTTGAACTGTTGAACTGTCACTCATCAAGCAATGCCCTGTTGAAACTCTAAGGTCGTACTTGGATCATTTTAATTTAGCAGTCACGGAGATTAGAGACCCTCATGAGCAGTCATTCCTAATGTCCTCAATCGACGGAGTAGATAAAGACACCGAGTTAGATAAATACCAAGCTGGAAAACCACCGCTGACCAGAGAGATATTCTACGAGAAAGCCAATATCCGCCTACGTCAAGAAGAGATATACGCTAATTGAAAGAGGAAGGCTACTGATAAGGAAGACATACAGAGTAACGTGGCCATCAAGCAGTCTGGCGACAACTCTGGGAAGGTAGAAGTTAATGTTGGAAATAAGAACCAGGGCAACGGTCGCCCAACTGGAAATGATAACAAGAAAAAAAAACCGAAGGAATGACTCACAGAAGAGACCTCGATACAGAACTTTTGAGAATCTCGCACCTTTGAATGACATGTTAGAGAATATCTACTTGGACACTTATAATGTTCTTCAATATAAGAAGCCTCCTCCTAGGGACTGGACGGAGAAGGAGCGTGAAACAGGGAAATTCTGTCTCTTCCACGAGACTTTTAGGCACTTGATAAATGAATGCCGACATTTAAGGGACATGGTGGAAAAAGCTTCTTAGGGAAGGAAACTTGGATGAATATAAGGCAGCCCCGAGAAACCGGGGGCAAGGTAGTCCAAAGCGAAACAAAGGACAACCACCTCAAAAGGCTACTGCACAACAAAAAGCTAAATGAATCTTTATCAATACTATAGTTGGAGGGCCCCATCCGGCTGGACACAACTTCAGGGAAATGGATCAGTATGTGAATGCAGCCAAACGCTAGGAGGTGGGAGAGTGCATCAATCCTGAGAATACTGCCCCGGTAAAACAGCAGAAAACGATGTCAGATGATGTCATATTTCATGATAGAGATAGCATTGGAGTTCAATCCCTTACCGAAGACCCCTTAGTAATCACTACCACCATTGGTTCTGCTCTAGTCCAGAAGGTCTTGGTAGATAATGGAAGTTCAGTCAACAGTCTATTTAAGAAGGCGTTTGATCAGATGAAGCTTGAAGCGAAGGACTTGAAACACTGTGATGGATGGATACGCAGCTTCAATGGAGCCTCAAAATCTCCAATGGGATTTGTAGAATTGTTAGTGACTCTAGGAGAGGGAGATCGTTGAAGAGTAAGGATATCCCGTTTGTAGTTTTGGATATAGATTCCCCCTATAACGCCTTCTTAGGTCTACCGTCCCTTGCAGAATTCAGGGCTTGCATCGCGCCTTGGTGCTTATTGTTGAAATTCCCAACCGAAGAGGGAGTGGGAGTAATCAGGGGTGACCAAGTAACTGGACAAGCCTGTTATATGGCAGAGTTAAAATTGCTACGCAAAGGAAAAGACGTAGAAACTAAGGGTGCTTCCTCCCTCGTAAAGGAGGATTCAACATAGCAATTAAAGAGGACGACCCTAAAGGAGTCGCCTAGAGAGCTGCCCGAGGACGTAGATCCCAGAGAGGACGAGGAGCCTGGTGGCAGAATGGCGACACCTAATGAGATGACTGTGGATATTCCGATTGATGATGACGACCCAACGAAGGTTTTAAAGATTTGATCCCAGCTAGACCCTCTCCGAGCAAAGGAACTGATTGACTTTTTAAAGGCAAACTTGGACGTGTTTTCCTAGACCCACGCTGACATTTGTGGGATATACCACTCAATTATGAGCCACTCATTAAGCATTAACCCAAAGCATCCTCCCGTTAAGCGGAAAAGAGGAATGCTTGGCCCGGACAGGTCAGCTGCCTTGAAGGAAGAAGTTGAAAAGTTAAGAAGCAATGGACTCATTAGAGATTCAACTTACCCAGAATGGATTTCAAACCCTGTCTTGGTAAAGAAGGCCAACAAGAAATGACATACTTGCATAGATTTCTCGGATTTGAAGAAAGCCTGTCCGTAGGATAGTTTTCTGCTCCCTAGGATTGACCATTTGGTGGACTCAACGGCGGGTCATGAACTTCTCTCCTTCATGGATGCGTATTCAGGATATAACCAGATCCCCATGCATGTTCTGGATCAGGATCACACTAGCTTCATCATAGATTTGGGATTATATTGCTATGTAGTAACGCCCTTCGGCTTAAAGAACGCTAGAGCGACATACCAACGCCTGGTGTATAGAATGTTCTACGATCATATCGGGAAAACAATGGAAGTGTATGTTGACGATATGCTTGTGAAATCTAGATAGTCATCTGACCACACTGCTGACCAAGATGAAATGTTCAATATCCTTCGACGATATGGAATGAAGCTCAACCCCCTGAAATGTTCATTCGGAGTCACCACCGGAAAATTCCTGGGTTTTATTATCAGTTCTTAAGCAATCAAAATCAACCCAGACCAGATCACGACGATCAGGAATATCCAGGAACCAAGATAGATTAAGGATGTGCAGAGCCTCACTCGAAAAGTGGCCGCATTAAGCAGATTTATTTCTAAAGCTACAGATAAGTGCATTCCGTTCTTTTACCTAGTAAAACGAGGTAAATGCAACTTCCAATGAACTCCTGATTGGCATTTCATAACCTTCTCACTCATTTGGAAAGACCCCTGATATTGTCTAAGCCGGTCGACTACGAAGACTTATTCGTATACTTTGCATTATCATCCCATGCAATAAGTTCAGCCTTGGTAAGGGAAGAAGATAAAGTCCAACGGTCGGTGTATTACGTGAATAACAAGCTAGCGATAGTAGAGCGAAACTACCCGAGGATAGAAAAAATCGCGTATAGTCTGATGATCGCATCCAGAAAACTTCGTCATTATTTCCAAGCTCATCCTATCACCATATACACCGACCATCCGCTCCGACAGGTTTTGCAACGACCGGAAGCATCTGGAAGGCTACTCAAATGGAATATCGAGCTAAGCTAATTTGATTTGAACTTCCAACCTCAAAGATCGATAAAAAGGCAAGTATTGGCTGACTTTAAAGAAGAATTTACTATTCCTGAAGAAGATGTAGCGAGTGAAGAAGCTGGTCCCTCAGAACAGCCATTCGATCCCAACACCTGAAAGCTATATACCGACGGTGCCAAGAATGATAGACGGTCCGACACTGGAATTGTACTAGTCACTCCTGAAAAACAATCAATATACTATGCTCTAAGACTAGAGTTCCATGCCACGAACAATGACTCGGAGTATGAAGCCATGATTGCCAGGCTAAAGCTTGCAAAGGAGTTGGGGATAACGAGGATGGATGTTTTATACGACTCCAAAATAGTTGTAAGCCAAGTTAATAAGGAGTTAGGCCAAGGGGCCAAGACTTGTATCATATCTAAAAGAAGTGAGAAAAATACTAGACGATTTTGAACACTACATTATAACCCATATTCCACGATCAAAGAATCAGAAGGCAGATAAGTTGGCCAAACTAGCCAGTTCTGACAATCCCGAGGACACAGAGGTGGTCCCGTATGAAACATTGGAGGCTCCAAGTATTGATCAGATGGAAATTGATCCTATACTGGAAACTCAACCAAAGAGGGAGTCGTGGATGACACCCATAAAAAACTTTCTAAAAAATGGGATGCTTCCAACCAAGAAAAGAGAAAGGCGTGTCGTCATTCGTAAAGCCTCCAGATACGTTATGCAAGGCGAAATCCTATATCGACAAGGGTTCTCAATGCCACTCCTCCGGTGTATAGCCCATAACAACATCGAACGAGTACCGAGAGAAGTACACGAAGGTGAATGTAGTGACCACACTAGAGGACAAACATTGGCTAAGAAGATATTAAGATATGGCTATTTTTGGCCCACTGTGAATAAAGATGCAGCAAAATATCCGCAGCTTTGCGACAGGTGTTAGAAATTATCTAAGATCCCCAGGGCACCCCCTAGCCGATTGAAGACAATGATGAGCTCATGGCCCTTTCTTGTCCGGGGAATTGACAATATCGTAATCCTACCCATTACAAATGGCGGAGCAAAATTCCCCATTATGGTTGTTGGTTACTTTACAAAGTGGGTCGAAGCTGAAACGTTGACCATAATCACGACCAAGCGATTGATAAATTTCATCATCTGAAATATCATATGTCGATTTGGGATCCAGAAAATCATCATAACAAACAACGAGACCAAACTTTGATAGCACCGAATTCTGGGACTTTTGCTAGAGATATCATATCGAGAAAAGATACACTGTTGTGGCACACCCGCAATCGAAATGACAAGTAGAAGCGACAAACAAGGTAATTAAGTCCATTTTGAAGAAGCGATTGAAGCGGGCCAAGGCCATGTGGGTCGACAAGTTACCTTTAGCATTGTGGGCTTACAGAACAACTTATAAATCAGCGATAGGTCACACCTCCTTTTCCCTCGCATTCGGATCAGAAGCGGTCATCTCGATCAAGTTAGAAGTACCGTCCCATAGAACCACCTACTATGACCCGATGACCAACAATGAATTGCTCCACGAGTCTCTGGACATGATTGAGGAAAAAACGAAAGAAGAGGATCTACGTGCCTTGATACATAAGCCACAGGTCGCCCGATATTACAATAAGAAAGTCCAGGTTCGAACTTTTGAATCTGGTGACCTAGTACTGAAACGTGTCTTCCCAGACCCCGCCTTCTTGGGCCCGAAATGGGAAGGACCATATAACATCCTATGGAGGCTTGATAATGGATCCTTCAAGATAGTGACCATGGACGGAAATGAAATCCCCAGAGTGTGGAACGCCCAGCATTTGCGACCTTACTTGACATGAAATTGTCATTTTTATTCTTTTGTTTTTAGGACCATGTAAAATGGCACGACTTGCCTAGAATAGTTTGGCTGCATGAGCAAAAGATTATAAAGTGGGCGTAGGTCATGATTCGACTGAACCACTATAAAATACCGTGTGTCATTTACTTTTATCGCACCATTTCTTGTTTATTCCTTTGTTTTTATTTATATGAGCTATTACGATTGTGATATTCATCATAAATTCCATGATGACCCCGAAACACGTAATTCAAAGAGTCTTCTATCAAATCAAAAGGAAAACGATATACAAAGCATCGAGGGTGCAGTGAAGTAAACGACACAACCCCAAACACTCTAACTCTCATGACTTGAGAAAGAATATGCAGGACAAGGAAATGAATTATCCATGAGGTGTGATGGTGCACCGTGATCAAAAGACCGCCTCGACTCCACTCTACCCTTGGCATTCGACGGGAGAGTATAAAGGTGCCAGGGACTGAGCGCCACAAATGAACTCCTACCCTACTAAAGGATTGGGGGGCAGAATGAAAGCTAAGTTCAAACTCTATCCTGGGCATACGATAGGAGAGTATAAATGCATGTTGCTTAAGTCCCGTAAAAGGGCTCCTACCCCGCTGCAGTATCGGGGACAAGAGTGAAAGCTAAGCAAGAACCCGTTATTTCCGTACATGAGGGGCAATACGTAATTGATCCTAATCAATCCTCAACCAGCCCAGGCCAGGCATCATGTCAATGATTGGTTGGGGGCATATACACATCATGATATGTTACAGAATTTTTATGTTTTGCCTACAATGATAAATTATGATGTAGTTTCGTTAGTTTCGTTTATGACTTAGTTATGATCTGAATTTTTATATTCGTGACCAAGTATGAGAAGTTCGCAGGTACACAACAATGCGAAAGAAACGGAATTTCATTTACTGAATGCAAGTTTACAAAACGAAGCTGGAGAAAATGCGAGGGCCGCACTCGAAACAACTACAAAGGGCCAGTGGAAGATCTAAAAAACAAAACACAAACCAACGATCTCAATTTGGGCTTTGAGGATGACTTCGACTTCTTATCCTTCTTATGTTTTTCCAGAACCTCCTTGCTGGCATCAGGGGGATCATGCTTCTTCCTTTTCTTCTTCCTTGAAGGAGGATCCTGCGGAGCGCCAAAAGACTGGGATACAAGCTGTGTAGTAATGGACCTAGATAGTTTCACGATCAATCCAGATTCGGGAACAACCACAATGAGAGGTGGTATATTCAAAGGCCCTTCCTCAACCCTAGCCTTCAAAGGCTCATCATTCTTAGCCTTGATTTTGGCTAAGGCCATACTATCGTCCTCCTTGGCCTCTTCCGTGATGGTGACCTCCTCCTCTCCATCCCTTTATCACCATCAGTATCTTTCAAAGCCTCGATGATCTTGACATCTTTAGGTATGTCCGTGCTTGACGGGATTATGGCCTTTTCAGCCACCTGAGTCTCTATTTGCTCTTTTTCAAACCCTTCAGCTGGCTTGGCACCTACATTACGAGAAGCAACTATTATTAATTTAGGAGAGAATGTGGTCCCCTCAACTGTTCGTTCCACAAAACTACGACAAGTTATAATAGCCTTGGCAAATTGTGGAGAGAATATGGAGATACCTTCCGCCGATTGCTCATATGAAGTTGCAGTAGCAACCCCAGCAGGTTGTGGAACATGAATTCCAGAGATTAACGGGTCATCAGGGTTATAACCCTCGACCCCAGAAGTTTTGAGCTCCATGGCTGAGCTTGAACCTTCATCAATCTTATTCTTTCCTTTGAGTGTAAGCCTCTCTTCCTCCATAAACTCTTTAATTAGACGTCTACCCTCTGCTAGTCTCTCAGGTTCTTCACCTCTAAGAAAAGTCCACATAAGCTGATCCTTGTCGACATCCTTAACCTTTAGACGTTGTGAAACACCACACCCTCCATTAAAGTCACTCAAAAAGGGAATGCCTTAACTTTGGTGGAGGTTTGTAAGTAAAAGTCACAGATCAAACATAAGACAGATATAAACACACACACACACATATATATATATATATAAGCAGCGGAAAACAACAGACTTTTTATTTCATAAAAATGTGTTCATACAAAACATTTCCATAACTGTCACATAATAACTTCCAAAACATAACAACGTCATTTCTGTCTTGGTTATTAAATAAAGAAGCATAAAACATAATTAAAACTGCATAAATCCCCATGATTGTGTCCAACAGCCATAGCCAAAGCAAGAGAGTCCAAACCGTACATCTACTATCTTGAAGCTTGCAAAGAGTCTAACTAAGCTGAGTTGTTTTTTCCCTGTGGACCTAGAGGGGGGGACGGAAGAAAAGAAGACGAAAGAAAATAGGGTCAGACATAAAGCCTGGTAAGTCTAGTGACTCTTCAGTATGAGAATAAGAAAAAGGGCATGATAAGTATAAACTGGAAATAGGAGAGTATCATAAACTAAGACAAAGCAGTTTGAATCGAATATACTATCGCACCCCACACTATATCTCTGCACCTATTTGTGCTGTCTTAACTGGCACCCCATGCTGAGGGTGAAGTGATCCCCTTTTTCTAAAGATCGGCTCCTACTCGCATAATCATTTGTGTCTTACGACCCCCAAAGATTGTAGTTACCTATGCTGGCCCCACCATGGGGTGTATCAAGTCCCATGGTGGCGACCCGACACAAAACTAGAAATGCATAGGTTATACTACTGGTGCCCTCAGTGCCCTATTTGTCTGCTCCGAAGTGTGTGCACGCCCGCACTCCGTTAGAACCCACACTATTGCACCCACCGCCTTCGCTTTGACCGCTTACAATCAGCCCAGTAATCGTGTCCCACCCTGCCTAGTTTCAGGGTACCATGATACCTAATTGGGTTACTACTGAAATGGGTCCCCGTTACTAGGGTTTTCTAGTCAAACATGTTAAGCGGTTAAGTGTCTGTATTTACCTAACCCCACCCATCAATTTAATTAACATGTTGAATTGGTTAAGTGTTTTAGTTAACTTAACCCTACCATCCTGACAGTCTATCCTTAGCTTTTTAAAGCACTGACCACTCACATTAGATAGGTATTGTTAAGGTTACTGAATGTGCCGGTCAGTTCCGGGCAGATTTACAGCGTAACTCAGTCTAACCTCAGGTCCTTATTGGGCTCCATGCTTAACCACCCACATTGGATAGGTATTGTTGTGACTACTGGACAGCCGGGCGGGTCCGGGTAGGTTTACATCACAACTCAATCCAACTTCGGGTTAAGCATACTCGTATTTTCTAAATTTACATATTTGTCTTTATTACTCAATATATGTAAATTTGTCAACAATTAAATGTTGTGGCCCACTTTCCAAGTTTAACGTTTTTGGTATAAGAATTTATACCATTCAAACGCCGCTAATTTTGGCATGTGACAAACATGTCAATTTAATATATTTTTACTAATTTATGTCAAGTTTTACCAATATTCCCAACGTTACCCCGTTTAAATATTAGGCTAACAATCTTAGCCTAATTTTCGTTCGCATGGTTTTTAACATATAATATTAGGCTAAAAACTTAGCCTAATTTAGCGCACACAAAATTGGCATAAGGGAATTCATAAACATAAACACGACATAGGTGTAAACTTGGAATTTTTGGCATAGTCAATATGAACATCATAGGTGTGAACTTGCAAAATAGTCGACATGAGTGTCATAGGTGTGAACTTGCAACATAGACTTATCATCATACATGTGAATTTACAACATAGCCTAAATCAACTTTCATATATGTGAACTTGTATTGAAATAGGGATCTAACCAAATAGGTGTCACATAAATTAGCATATGATTTAGACAACATAAGCCTAAACATGTTTTGGATCTAGGCATAACATCGAACATAACTAGCATATGACAAGAATGTGACGTTTTCATAAGGTATGTATAATTTCATCGCATGTGTGAACTAGATCCAATCATATGTCTAACTACAACATGAAACATATATTAAAGTGGATCTTGACATGGATCCAATTAACTTGCAACTTTCTTACAATCATACTAGCATGTATGTAAACATAATCGTTTAGGCATAAAGGTTCTAGCATATATATTCATGAAATCTTAATAACATACAACCTATATAATCACATAAACATATAGGTGTCGATTACAACATGAACTATACAACTTGCATGTGATTCTACATGTACAATAGGATCAATATCAACTTAATTATACCACAAACATCACAATACCACAATCATTTCAATACATAGATGTGAATTAACATCGTTGTTACACAATAAAACAATTCCATTTCCATTTTACATTGAATCAAATCCTAACTTTTATTCACATCGGAAAATCACTATACTTACAATAGACGACGGTCTTGTTTTCTGATTTCTGAATTTGAATTGCTTTCCTTTGGGTAGACTAACGTTGATTCGATTATAGTTTTAACGTTAATTTGGCTCTTCTCTAAGCTTTTCTACAAGTGGAGGCTCCTCTCAGTTTTCTACCGACAGCTTGGCGGCTCCATCTCTAATTTCTTATGTGAATTTAGGTTGGAGTCTTAAGTTGTTTATATAGAATTTCAGATTGATTTGAATCGTCATATGATCATAGATGAATCTATACCATTCAATTTGAGAGGAGCTAACCAAAATGTGACAAGTCAGCCCTAGTGACACAGCCAAGCCTCAGAAATCGACCAGAACCCGACCAAGCCAACCAGGGCCAAACCAGGTCGACCCCCAGGTCGACCTTGTCACCCAGGTCAATCTGGTGCCTGGGCGGGAATTTTCCCGCCCAGCCTTGTTTGGGTCTAAATTCGAAATTTGAACTTCGTTTTGAACCGTTTGAATTTTAATTCGAATTCTGAAACTTCCGGAGGTCATAACTCCTTCATACGGAGTCCGATTCACGCAAACTCGGACTCTATCTCAGGCAGAATTCGAGACGAACGCAATGGCGTAACCCATTTCCCTTAATTCTTTCATTAAGAATTAATTATACTTAAATCTGTTAATTTACAGTTAACAGAAAATTCGGGGGGTTACATTCTCCCCTCCTTAAAGGATTTCGTCCCCGAAATCTTCAAGTCTAGGAGAACGTAAGTCCTAACATCCAATCGTCCATCTACTCAACCATTAAACACAGACGTCCATTGTCCTTAAAAGACTTCTAATGCTTCATGATCATATGCACAGTATGTGTACATGTCCTTGTCTAATGCAAATTCAGGCGGTCTACTGATTCAGTTGACCCCCTTAATGAAAATCATGTAAGTGCCATGAATCCATTATGTATGCAAAAAAAAAATTCCTATTCATAATTCTACATGAGTGCGCAACCATTCATATAAATGCGACATCCATATGACAACATATCAATTTTCAACCATATACAAATATGAATACACATATGCATATGCAATATGGATGTGACTGAGCCGATCTAAAACCTAGGTTGTGTGTGTATATGCATCCACGAGCAACCACTAGCAACCACTTGCAACCACTTGCAGCCATCAACCATAACATGTTTCAAATACATGTTTACATCCAAAGGCTTTCCTACCTAAGGATAAAGAATAATATCGAGGAAATATACCTAAAAAGATAGATTCAAGCACAACTTAAGGAAAAAGAGAGATCAAAGATATACACTCAAAAAGAAAAGGGTAGGCCGCGCGTATTCTGTCCTTAGTTTCCCAAGTCGCATCTTCCTCGGTGTTGCTCCACTGAACTTTAACGAGCTTTACTTCGCGGTTGCGTAGCTTTCTGATTTCAGTTCCTACGATTCGAGTTGGAACTCTCCTCACAGTTGCTTCGCATTCCACTTCGGCTTCTTCTAGAATGCTTGATTCCACCACTTCCGCAGATTCATCTAGACATTTCCGGAGATGAGAAATGTGAAAGACGTTGTAAATTCCAGCCAATCTTTCAGGCAGCTCTACTCTATAAGCCATTTTCCCAATCTTCTCGATGATAGGGAATGGTCCTACAAATCTTGGTGCTAGTTTTCCTGCGGATCCAAAGCAAATGACGTTCCTTAAATGAGATACCTTAAGGAAATCCCTGTCCCCAACCTCAAACTCAAGGTCGGTCCTTCTTTTGTCGGCGTAGGATTTCTGTCTGTCTTGGTCTGTCTTCATTCTCCTTCGTATCAAGTCCACTTTCTCTGAAGTCTCTCGAATCATGTCCGGCCCAAGTATAAGTTTGTCAGTAGAATCCCACCAACAAGTTGGTGATCGACACGGTCTTCCATACAAAGCTTCGAAGGGCGCCATACCGATGGTGGCTTGGTAGCTGTTGTTGTAGGCGAATTCCACTAGAGGAAGATGATCCTCCCAAGTCCCTCCGAAGTCAAGGACGCATAGTCTCATAAGATCTTCCAATACTCTATTCACCTTTTCTGTCTGGCCATTAGTTTGGGGGTGATAGGCCGTGCTCAAGCATAACTGTGTGCCTACAGCTTCTTGCAGACTCCGCCAAAATTCGCTCATAAAGATGGGACCTCTGTCACTCACTATGCTGGAGGGTATACCATGAAGTCAAACTATTTCCTTGAGATAAAGAGAAGCTAGAGACGAAGCAGTCCTTTTACTCTTGATAGGTATAAAGTGGGCGCTTTTAGTAAGCCTGTCCACTATTACCCATATGCTAGTATTGCCTCTTCTTGACCTAGACAACCCGTCAATGAAGTCCATTGAAATGCTATCCCACTTCCATTGCGGGACTTCTAGAGGATGAAGCAGTCCTCCAGGCTTCTTTTGTTCCGCCTTGACCTGTTGACATGTCATGCACTTAGAAACAAAATCTGCCACGTCCTTCTTCATGCCGCTCCAATAGAAAACTCTCTTTACGTCCTTGTACATCTTGTCCCCGCCTCAGTGTACCGTCATCTTGGAATGATGTGCTTCCTCGAGAACCTTCTTTACCAATTCCCTTGCTTGTGGGACGCACAGTCTTCCATCTCGCCTTAGCCAACCCTTTCATCGATGGAGTACCTATTGAGGTGACTAGAAGTTTCACCCCTAATTAGCTTATCAACCACATCCACAAGCTGAGGGTCTTCACGTTGTGCGGCCCCTATTGAGTCTAAAAGAGTGGGCCGTACATCCAGGGAGGCCAATAAACCAGGCACAAAATCTGAGGAAGGCCTAAAGTCGAAACTGGCTATATACTCCAAGCTTTGCATTTCTACAAAGAGAGGGCTTAGGGCCAGTTTCTTTCTGCTCAACGCGTATGCTACTACGTTGCCTTTGCCAGGAGTATAGGAAATTTCAAAGTCATACGAGGCAAGGAACTCCATCCACCTTTGCTGCCTCAAGTTAAGATCTTTCTACGAGAAAAGATACTTCAACGATTTATGGTCAGTATATAATTCGAATTTCTCACCTAGGAGATAATGGTGCCAAGACTTAAGCGCAAAGACAATGGCGGCCAACTCAAGATCGTGGGTTGGGTAGTTCTTTTCATGCGCTTTCAATTGTCTTCCACCATAAGCTACTACCCTCCCTTCTTGCATCAGAACACCGCCTAGCCCCGTACCACAAGCATCAGTGTATACTGTGAACATCTTGCTTCCATCAGGCAGGGTCAGAACTGGGGCTGTTGTGAGAGACCTTTTTAATCGTTGGAAAGCAAACTCGCAATCCAAATCCCAAGCGAATGCTAGATTCTTCTTTGTTAGCCTTGTGAGTGGAGCTGAGATTTTCGCGAAATCCCTAATGAACTTTTGGTAAAAACCTGCTAACCCGAGAAAGCTTCGGACTTCAGTTGCATTTCTTGGTGTCTTCCAATCTTGCACTGCCACCACTTTCGCGGGGTCTACAGCTAACCCCTCTTTGGACACTATATGTCCAAGAAATCTGACCTCTTCTCTCCAAAAGTGGCATTTGGAGAATTTGGCTTTTAGCTGATGTGCACGGAGAGTATCCATGATTTCTTTCAGATGTCGAGCATGTTCTTCCTCATTCTTTGAGAAGATCAAAATATCATCTACAATGACCACCACGAACTTATTGAGGAATTCTCTGAACACCCTGCTCATTAGGTCCACGAAATAAGCGGGTGCGTTTGTCAAACCGAAAGGCATGACAAGCCACTCGTAGAAACCGTCTGGGGTTCTGAACGCCGTTTTATCGATGATATCTTCAGCTACCCTTAGCTGATGGAAACCAGTAGCCAGATCAAGTTGGGAGAAGACCGACACACCAACAAGCTGATCAAACAAATCGTCCATTCTGGGAAGCGGGTGTCTATTTGTTTTAGTCAGCTTGTTTAGCTCCCTATAGTCCACACAAAGACGTAGTGAACCATTTACTTTGGTGGCGAACACCACCAGAGCACCCCATTCCGAGTTACTTCTCCTTATAAACCCCTTCTCGAGAAGCTCCTTAACTTGCTTACTGAGCTCCTTTCTCTCCTTTTGAGCCATATGTCTAACATGTAAGGCTACGGGCTTTGCGTTATCCACAAGATATATGCAGAAGTCTATTTCCCGCTTCGGAGGTAAGCCTTTCACCTCTTCAAAGACATCCGGATATTCCCTGACTACTCCAACCGACTGCAAATTCTCAACAGAAGCATCAAGCGACTCTAGATAACTAAGCATAACATCATTCAAGGGATTACAATAAATTTCTAGAGTGTTACCGAGCCGAGTCAAGAGCCTAACCACTCTTTTCTCACAATCAAGAATGGCACCGTTACTGGATAACCAGTCCATGCCTAAGATTAATCCATATCCTGAGAAGCCCAAAACAAAGGCACTACATCTAAATTCAACACTTAGAAAAGAGATTTTCAAATCCAAGCAAACCATCGACAAATAAGCCGAGCCCCCAATTGGATTGGAAACAGCCAAGGGATCTTCTACCATACTAGTGTCTAGGTGCAGAGATTCTACTAAAGCAGATGAAATAAAGGAGTGTGATGCACCCGAATCAAAGAGAGTGCGAACTGGATGATCATACAGATAAAATAAGCTTTCTACAAAAAAAATTCTACCTCGTTCCTGTGGAGGTGCCACCAGCGCGTGAACCTGTCCTCTTGAGGTGGATCCAGTCCTCTGTCCCTGCCCCCGCTTTTTTGGGGAGTCCTTAGCCAAGTGTCCAGTCTCTCCACAATGGAAACAGCCCCCATTCATCTTTGCCTTCTTCTTCCTGCAGTCTTTTGCTATATGTCCCACAATGCCACAGAAATTGCACTTTCTCTTTTCACGGGTTTTGTTGTTCTTCCCGCTTTTCTTGAAGTCTGTTTTCTTAGCCTGTAAACCCTCTTTCTTTTCTTGAGGCGCTTCCGCCTTTGTCTCTTGCTTGCCTTTATCTTCCTCGTGTAGCAGCGCCATGTCCACCAAGCTTTCATAGGTCGCCCCCATGGGTATATGGGTCATAGCAAGGCTGTTTAGAGGCTCATTCAGACCCTTGACGAAGCGAAGGGCCTTCTTGTGTTGGGTGTTTATTAAATCCAGCACAAATCTGGCCAGCTGATTAAACTGATTTACATACTCCCTGATTATCATACTTCCTTGCTTAAGGGTTAGGAACGTCTCCATTTGCAGGCTTCTTTCAGCTTGGGAGAGGAATTTCATTTCGAATCTCATCCTAAAATCTTCCCAAGTCTATTTTCAGCATGGGTAACTTCCCACCAATAGGAAGCTTCATCTTTAAGCAACCACGCTGCTAGCTGTATCTTTTGCCTGTCGTCATCTTCGAAGATGACGAACAAGTCCTCGGTCTCCTTCAGCCAGTTCCTTGCTACCACAAATGATTCCGTTCCATAAAAGTCTTTTCCACCCATAACTTTGAAGTCTCTACATATCTTAGCGAAAGTATTTCCATGAGGAGGAGGAGGAGGTGGAGGAACTGTTGCTACGGTGGGAGGAGGAATGTCTGCTGGGCCCGCACCATTGGCCCTTGCCTCTAGGTACCTTCGGAACCAGCCGGGTATCGGTACTCCTTTCGGAAGGTTAAGATCTCCAGACATGCTGGAACAAAAAGGAAAGTATTCAAGACAAAGGATAGAGAGATAGTGCATATGGCTTTTGGGGAATTATGCCTTCTAAAAACAATACTTTTTCTAAAAAAAATGCTTCTTTAAACTTCTTTTTGAAAATAGTTTCAAAAACTTTTATCTAGTCTGGTAAACCTGGCTCTGATACCAAGTGAAACACCCCACCCTCCATTAAAGTCACTCACAAAGGGAATGCCTTGACTTTGGTGGAGGTTTGTAAGTAAAAGTCATAGATAAAACACAAGATAAATATAAACACATGTATATAAGCAGCGGAAAACAACAGACTTTTTATTTCACAAAAATGTGTTCATACAAAACATTTCCATAACTGTCACATAATAACTTCCAAAACATTACAACATCATTTCTATCTTGGTTATTAAATAAAGAAGCATAAAACATAATTAAAACTGCATAAATCCCCATTATTGTGTCCAATAGCCATAGCCAAAGCAAGAGAGTCCAAATCGTACATCTACTATCTTGAAGCTTGCAAAGAGTCTGACTAAGCTGAGTTGTTTCCTCCCTGTGGACCTGGTGGGGGAGGGGAACGGAAGAAAAGAAGACAAAAGAAAATAGGGTCAGACATAAAGCCTGGTAAGTCAAGTGACTCTTCAGTATGAGAATAAGAAAAAGGGCATGATAAGTATAAACTGAAAATAGGAGAGTATCATAAACTAAGGCAAAGCAGTTTGAATCGAATATACTATCGCACCCCACACTATATCTCTGCACCTATTTGTACTGTCTTAACTGGCACCCCATGCTGAGGGTGAAGTGATCCCCTTTTTCTAAAGATCGGCTCCTACTCGCATAATCATCTGTGTCTTACGGCCCCCAAAGATTGTAGATACCTATGCTGGCCCCACAGTGGGGTGTATCAAGTCCCATGGTGGCGACCCGACACAAAACTAGAAATGCATAGGTTATACTACTGGTGCCCCAGTGCCCTGTTTGTCTGCTTCGAAGTGTTTGCACGCCCGCACTCCGTTAGAACCCACACTGTTGCACCCACCGCCGTCGCTTTGACCGCTTACAATCAGCCCAGTAATCGTGCCCCACCCTGCCTAGTTTCAGGGTACCATGATACCTAATTGGGTTACTGCTGAAATGGGTCCCCATTACTAGGGTTTTCTAGTCAAACACGTTAAGTGGTTAAGTGTCTGTATTTACCTAACCCCACCCATCAATTTAATTAACATGTTGAATTGGTTAAGTGTTTTAGTTAACTTAACCCTACCATCCTGACAGTCTGTCCTTAGCTTTTTAAAGCACCGACCACTCACATTAGACAGGTATTGTTATGGTTACTGGATGTGTCGGTCGGTTCCGGTAAAATTTACACCGTAACTCAGTCTAACCTAGGGTCCTTATTGGGCTCCATGCTTAACCACCCACATTGCATAGGTATTGTTGTGAATACTGGACAGCCGGGCGGGTCCGGGCGAGTTTACATCACTACTCAATCCAACCTCGTGTTAAGCATACTCGTATTTTCTAAATTTACATATTTGTCTTTATTACTTTGTAACACCCCACGTCCATTAATGTCACTCACAAAGGGAATGCATTAACTTCCATGGAGGTTTTAAGTGAATATAGAACAGAAAAATTACAACAAGACAGATAATTAGTAGTACTTGGAAATCTAAAACTTAATTTTATTGCAGCGGAAATTAAACATGTTTGTTACATCATAAAACCATAAATCAGAGTCAAGTACAATATCCATCTTGATAAACAAAATACATAATCCCATTACATAAATAGCCATTAAAGAAGATAACAAGCTGGACTTTACTTCAGCGGTCCAAGCTTTCCAAAAGAGAGATAAAGCAATCCAATCAAACTCCGCTAGAGCTGGGTCCACCCTGAGGACCTGGAGGGGGAAAAGGATAGAAATAGAGGGGGTCAGACATAAAGTCTGGCGAGTATGATAATTCTAACAGTACTATTATCAAAATAACTAGACTAAGGCGTAAGATGGAAAACAAGGAAATGTCTATGAACTATTGGGTATGGAAGAGCAGATAAAGATAACGTTAAAGGCACACCTAATTACTAACGAATAATTACTACACTGCACCACACCAGTCACCCTAAAGGTTGATCCCACTTGCTTCACTTAGAAATTTTATATAAATAGCTTCGTGTACCCCTAGCTGACTACATAGGTGCCGTCTGCCCCTATCTCCGCTAGGTGTACCCTACTACCCACTTGCGATCGGCTCCCTACTCGTAGATACCCGTGCTGGCCCTACAGTGGGGGTGTATCACTCCCCTAAAGTGGCAACCCAATACAACTTGAGAATGCATGGCTCATACCTACACGATGCAACAACGTCTTACCTACCAGCCCGGGTCCACACACGCATATGAAACCCGTTGGACATGCGTTGCCACCGCTAACCCGTTTGGCCTTTTATAGTCAAGCCCAGTATGCGTGTCCCGTCCTCGACTTGGGTCGAGCCCACAAAGATACGTTTGGGTTACTGGTTGAAATGGGCCCCCCCAAGCTATCCACCTAAGCTTGTCCCCACTAGTATATCCCACTTAACCCTCTTAGTCATGTTCATTTACATGTGTGTTTGGTTAAGTCTTACTAATCGTATTTCAAATGCCACTAAAGGCACTCACTAGATTCCTCATGCCACCCAAGGCACCTACTTAACCCTCATGTCCCACCTTACATGTATATCTGGTTAAGTATTTCTTAATTCATTAAGGCCATAACCTTATAAAGACCTCTCACATTAGACTGGCATTTATGGCAGTTGGATTTGCCGGGTGGGTCCGGGCAGTCTTACACCATAAAAGAGTCTAACCTCATGTCTTTACAACTGTTATGCTTTAATTTGGGCCTAGGACCTCTCACATTGGGCTGACATTTGTGACTACTGGATTTGTCGGTCGAGTCCGGGCAGGTTTACGTCACAAACGAGTCCAACCTCGTGTCCTAAGCATTGATTAACACTTATAATCTTTTACCCTAGTTTTAAATATATCCCTATTCAAATCATTAATTAATTCCAATTTTAATGATGTCCATAATTGACTCAATTATGGCCATCCACTTATGGTATGCAAAATCATATCAATTGCACCCCAATTTCTTAATATTAAATCCTTAATATTACCCCTACCCCACGTTATACGTTCGCTTATTCAACGCAAAATATACGTTAGACTCGAATTGTCTAACTCATAGCACAAAGATAAATTATCACAACATATAGACAAATAAAATAGATCTAATCATAATAGGGGTGAAACTTGCATAAAACTACACATGTCATGGATCTAAAGGTGTCAACTTGTTTGGTTAAATGTCACAACTTACATAATATGATCATAACCCAAATTCATGTATAAACTTGCATATGTGGTTTATACAACATAATGATGGTGTGAACTAGCATCAACCACATAGAACTCACACATGTCATAGCATAATTCTAGATCTAAATAGATGTCATAATTCTAGATCTAAATAGATGTCATACAATAGGTGAGATTATACATACTAATAAATCTAAACTTGCATAGGTACATGTGATTTATCATGTGAATCATCATAGCCCAAATATATATAATCAACATCATGATTCATAAGCTAACTACAACATAATAACATCATGGCTTTGTAACATCGCAACTTAGCATATTAACTTGCAACATATGTAATATCATCATAGCATGATTTACAACATATAGGATATCATCATCACATAACATAGGATTTACAACATACATGATAGCATAAGGTCTACAACAACATATATGAAAATTCACATCATTTTCTTATGATCCATATCACATCTTAATCTAATTAGTTTGCTAATAATCTTGTTAAGATCATCATACTCACAATTAGAGAAGAAAAAGAGTCTTGATTTGCTTTAGAGTTGAGTAGAATTAGAGTTTTGATTAGCTTTCTTCCTTCTTAGTTGGCGGCGGCTACACTGAGTTCCATGGCGATGGCATGACGGCGGCTTTTCTATTTTTCATGTGAATTTAGAGTGAGAGACTACCTAGGTATATATAGATTTTAGGATTAGTTTAGGCCGTCTGATCAACCCAGAATTAATCTCAGCCAACCAAACCAGATCAAAAACCCTAATGGGTCATCACGTAGTCAAAAACAGGCCCAAAACAAAAACTGCTCGGGGGAGGCAGGTCGACTGCCAAGTCGACCCCCAGGTCGACTCTATGGTCGACCTGGTTGGGCAGGTCGACTGCCCAGTCGACACTAGGGTCGACCTGGGCCTAGCGGGAATTTTCCCTCCTTGCCTGTTTTGACTCCGAATTTGGAATTTAAATTTTCTGAAATCTGTTTTGAATTTTTTGAAACTTCTGATGGCCATATCTCCTTCATACGAAGTCCAAATCACGCAAACTCGGACTCTATTTCAACCAGAATTCCGAGACGAACACAATGGCGCAACCCGTTTTCCACAATTCTCACGTCTGAGATTAGTTATTCTTTAATTTGTGAATATTAATATTAACAGAATTACGGGGTGTTACATACTTAATATATGTAAATTTGTCAACAATTAAATGGTGTGGCCCACTTTCCAGGTTTAACGTTTTTGGTATAGGAATTTATACCATTCAAACGCCGCCAATTTTGGCACGTGACAAACATGCCAATTTCATATATTTTTACCAATTTATGTCAAGTTTTACCAATATTCCCAACGTTACCCGGTTTAAATATTAGGCTAACAATCTTAGCCTAATTTTCGTTCGCATGGTTTTTAACATATAATATTAGGCTAAAAACTTAGCCTAATTTAGCGCACACAAAATTGGCATAAGGGAATTCATAAACATAAACATGACATAGGTGTAAATTGGCATTTTTGGCATAGTCAATATGAACATCATAGGTGTGAACTTGCAAAATAGTCGACATGAATGTCATAGGTGTGAACTTGCAACATAGACTTATCATCATACAAGTGAATTTACAACATAGCCTAAATCAACTTTCATATATGTGAACTTGTATTGAAATAGGGATCTAACCAAATAGGCGTCACATAAATTAGCATATGATTTAGACAACATAAGCCTAAACATGTTTTGGATCTTGGCATAACATCGAACATAACTAGCATATGACAAGAATGTGACGTTTTTATAAGGTATGTATAATTTCATCGCATGTGTGAACTAGATCCAATCATATGTCTAACTACAACATGAAACATATATTAAAGTGGATCTTGACATGGATCCAATTAACTTACAACTTTCTTACAATCATACTAGCATGTATGTAAACATAATCGTTTAGGCATAAAGGTCCTAGCATATATATACATGAAATCTTAATCACATACAACCTATATAATCACATAAACATATAGGTGTCGATTACAACATGAACTATACAACTTGCATGTGATTCTACATGTACAATAGGATCAATATCAACTCAATTATACCACAAACATCACAATACCACAATCATTTCAATGCATAGATGTGAATTAACATCGTTGTTACACAATAACACAATTCCATTTCCATTTTACATCGAATCAACTCCTAACTTTTATTCACATCAAAAAAATCACTATACTTACAATAGACGACGGTCTTGTTTTCTGATTTCTGAGTTCTGAATTTGAATTGCTTTCCTTTGGGTAGACTAAAGTTGATTCGATTATAGTTTTAACTTTAATTTGGCTCGTCTCTAAGCTTTTCTACAAGTGGAGGCTCCTCTTAGTTTTCTACCGACAACATGGCGGCTCCATCTCTAATTTCTTATGTGAATTGAGGTTGGAGTCTTAAGTTGTTTATATAGAATTTTAGATTGATTTGAGCCGTCGGATGATCATAGATGAATCTAGACCATTCACTTCGAGAGGAGCCAACCAAAATGTGACAAGTTAGCCCTAGTGACACAGCCAAGCCTCAGAAATCGACCAGAACCCGACCAGGCCAGCCAGAGCCAAACTAGGTCGACCTGGTGCCTAGGCGGGAGTTTTCCCGCCCAACCCAGTTTGGGTCTGAATTCGAATTTTGAACTTCATTTTGAACCATTTGAATTTTAATTCGAATTCTGAAACTTCCGGAGGTTATAACTCCTTCATACGGAGTCCGATTCACGCAAACTCGGACTCTATCTCAGGAAGAATTTCAAGACGAACACAATGGCGTAACCCGTTTCCCTTAATTCTTTCATTAAGAATTAATTATACTTAAATCTGTTAATTTATAGTTAATAGAAAATTTGGGGTGTTACAAGCTGCTTCTCGCTTTTGACAATCTGGTCCCATGAATTAGCTAAAGTGGTGGGATAATTCTTGATCCAAGAGATATCCCGAGTTCGAATAACCTGAGCGAAAAAGTCCATCAACAATTCATCAAATCCTTCTATCTCTAGTTCATCCACGATAAGCTTAGCGGTTGCATTGGAGGCAGACTTGAGGGCTTCATTAGCATGTCCTTCAACAAGAGCTGCCCTCTCCTCAACATGAGCCAGTTTGTCCTTCAAGCTTTCCATTTCCTTCTCCTATGCAGCTTTCTCCTCGATAAAGTGGCTCTGGGACAATTTCAGCTTAGTGTTAGCTGATCTAAGATCCTCCATCTCTTTCCTCATAGCCATGCGTTCCTTACTATTGGAATCATTCTCAATGTGAAAATGTTTTTTTACTTCTTCTATCTGTTTCTTGTAATTATCAGCATCCCACGGAGCCAAAGCGAGCTGAGCCTGGGTATCCTCTAGTTTATTCTCGGCACCATCTCTGGACTTAACATCATACTCGGCCTTTTCCCGTGCATCCTTTATGTCTACTTACAGATAGTGGATGACCTCGGAGAGCTTCTTGGCATGCTTCTTCATTGTCCTATATTGTGTACCATGTGGCTAACTCGGTCCATGACTTCTATATCCCAATCATCGGGAACTGGCTCAAGATCCGGAACGAAGTGCATCTTGCCAAAATAGATGTCGGGGAGCTGCTCCCACAGACGCTTCAGCTTTGCCTGATTTTCAGAGGTAAGGATCACCTCCTATGTAGTGGTAATATCAATGTTGTGTTGTCCAGATGGGACAAGAGCTTTCCTCCCATTTTACAAACCTTTGCTTGGATCTTTATGTTTGTCCTTGAATTCATAATGCTTCTTTGAGGACTTATCCTGAGGAGGGATACCCTTCGAAGGAATCGGAGATTTGCGAAGATGTTTACCACCTGCATGTGGCACTTGACGGCTATGGTGCTTCTCGAGAACTTGCCTTGAAGGAGAACGAGAGCGCGAAGGATGAGATTGGTAGGAATCGTAGTGTTTCTTGGATTCTCTCCCGCGACTATCACTGCAGTCATGCTCGATAACGGGGTTGAACCTGGGCATGTACTCACGAAGATCGCAATGGAAATAGCGGCGACGAGTCATTTTTCCTGCAAAAGAAATAAGCAAGTGTAAGAGCCATAAGTGGATACGGTGTATAAATGTCATGACATGTGGTGCATGTGGTGTGTGTGTCGTGTAATCCCCCCTAACAGACCAGGGCCCGGAACCAATCTACACATTATCTCCCTCTTTATCAGGGGTAGGCTCCTCCTCAGAAGTAGGAAAGAATGAACCTGTTCCAAAATCCTCCGAAGTGTAGATGTCATATGGCAATGGAATATTAGCCAAATCCCCATATATTTGTTCTTCAGTTAGAGAATCATGAGTCGATGGCTTAGTCGGTGGCGGTGTCTTTGGAAAAGACACCCCTTCAGGAATGGAAACACCCTTCGGTTCGTCATCCCGAGCCTCGCCTCCTATGTACACGTTTATTTCTTCGTCATCTTGAACATCCATAGGTGAAGGACTTTTAGGAAGCTCAATAGTTATTATAGTTTCCGTGGTCACTTGCCCCTCGGTTGGGGGCATGCTGCTAGATTCCCCTATCACTTGATTAGGGGACACATACTTGTAAGGCCTACCACCCTGACCAAGCCTAAGTTTTATATCGATAAGATGATGTTTATGAAGGTTCTCGTTGGTTATACACTTATTGATTTTGCAAAAATCAGAGTTGCTTTTTATAAGGAGGGACAAGCGATCTTCGTACACTTAACCTTTTCACTTCTGGGGATTAGGAACCGTATTGAAAAAGAAGATACTAGTGCTTTAATCACGCAGTTGAAATAGACATTGAACGATTAAAAATATACTTGACTTCAACCACTTCCTAGCGCACCCAGATTGATGCTTTTTGTAGAACCACTCAGATTTAGCATCACCTAAGTTGTTGTGCCCAGCACTCGGACTTTCTTAGTGGGGATAGACTCAAAGAAAACAAAATTTGGGGTCCCTGTAGAACGATGTTTAAAATGGTAATAGAAGTTCAAATCCTTATAAATAATCTCGGTTCCCAGAATATCTGTGTATGCGATATACAAGGTATATAGAGCAGTGTAAGCATTGGGATGAAGTTGCATGAGTACATGCATAGTCACCTCAGGAGATCGACGATGATTAGAGGAAAAAGAGGAATAGCACCTACCGAGCACATGAATTTGCTGATAGCCATATACCCTTACAGAGTAGAATGGGGCCTGTCCTTTTTCTCCGGGGGTTTTACGTCATCCCAGGGGATCCCATGTTTCAAGAAAATTTTCTTCAGCTTTATATCATCAAGTGTGGAAGTTATGGAATCACTCAGCTTAGTTAATACTATGACACCCTCGAGTTCATCGGGAGCCCGGTCTTCTTCTTTTTTTCCAAGTGATGTGCTCTAAGAGGATATTGATTCTGCATCAATATCCGCCTAATAATCAAATCCAAAATTATCCCAATTCGGGTCAAACGGAAGTATGTCGGGATTGTAATAGCTCGACGGTTCTGGCGTTGAATTTTTCTCTGATAATCTTGCTGAACGTCTGTCAGACATGTTTGTTATGTTGATAAACAAGTATAGGAAAGAATTAGAGCATAAATACCCATGAACCCCGTGTGTGCAAGTGTTATTGTCTGCCAGTGTGTGCATTGGTGAAAGGAAAAGCATGGAGCAAAGCAGATAAAAATAAAATTGGTCAATGCCTGTCACTAAGTCATGTTCTTGTCAAGTCTAATTCAACCTCTCCAAAAGGCTCTAACCTAACTGTTCGCTGATTTGTCCGAGTCATGGTTGATTCTCAGCTAAAATTTATGTGGACATGTTTGATTAATTGATTATGCTTAATCAGGAATAATCTATAGGCTAAGAGTGGGTTCTGGGAGATTCAAACCATGCAATTATATGATTCAGTTCGTGAGGGAAAGTCGGCTCGTGATAGGGGCTTAACCGGTAGACGTGTACCGACTCGTCCCAAGCATCAGCTCGTGACAAGGGATTGACTATCAGAGAGGATTCCGGTTCGCGATTATAATAGGGCTCGTGGTCAGTTATTCATCCGTACACCATGTCGGCTCGCCTTATACAGCTCGTGAACTACTGCCACGACCCCGCCTCGCTATCACCCTCCACGAACCAATGCCTTATTCCTTTCCACGAGTAAACTTGCCATCGTGATCCCCGATCCGACACCCAGCTCCTCTTCATGATCCAAACTGAGAAGTCATGCCTCCTATATGAATCATCCCTCAACCCTTCTTCCTCAGTTCGCAACCGATCAGCATATCATTCCTCTCAATCCCTAACTCTGCGAACTCGTCATCCTCCCATAAGGCCTCTCGGTCAACGTGAACCTCAACCACCATCATCACCAATAATGGCGACGAAAACGAAGTCGACGGCGAACCCATGGGAAATCAACACACGAATCAACGCGCAATTCCAAATAATAGAATAATAATCGAAGACAAGAAAAACCTTTTCTCATGGTTATTACCTTTGCGAACTAAGCAGATTAGGGTTTGGATTTGGGAGATTAATTTTGCAGTGGTGAAAAGTAAATGAGAAAGTAAAAGTAAATTACATATAAAGAGGGGGGACAAACTCTTCTTAGCATCAGGCCTTAACCCGCTGATACACGAACCGTTCAACGGGCCTCAAATTGCTAGCCCACGCGCATGACGGATCAGCCAGAGAAAGGCTCGGCCAACCGCAAATGAAAGCCATGGACCTACCTAGGTAGCATGGATCATAGCCCGATTTGATGGCTAAGCCTTTAAGACAATTAACAGGTTGAAAAATTGAGAATTTTTATCCATTGCCATAATGGATTATACTAAACCTTTAAATCTATTTATGAAAACCTGGGGATTTACCTTAAGAATTGCTCATGATCTGCCTTGAAATTCAAAGTCGGGGAGTTGATTGATGAACAGGAAATAATTGGAACTTACTCTGATATTTATACTTGTCTAAAAGGTCGAACAACGCGACTTCGTGAAGTGGTGTAACGATACCAACAAACGCGACTGTTAATATTTTTCAGTTCAAGAATAGTCATGCTGGTTAATTCAGAGCACATCTCATCATTAATAAAATGCACTTCGAGGGAGTAAAATGTTGGCTAGCTTTTGAACTAAACCACCAAGGGTTTAATCATTTATCCCCAACAAGGAAAGTTAATGCTCTTGCGGATCCAAGATATGGCTCTCCACCTAAGATTATTCCAGCTCGTGAAAGCCCCATCACCATTGGTTCGCGAGTCATCATCACAACCCGTTCGTGGTGCGTAACCACGACCCGCTCGTGATTCGATTCCAAAACCCGCTCGTGGGTCAGCCTCACAACTCGGCTCACCCCCCTGCATCACGAACGGCTTCACCTTTTGGAAAGAAAGGCCAAGACTTGGCCTCCCATGAACCGAAAAAGAAGGATCTAGTGACACGTGTCTGTAACGGCTCCTATGACCAATTATCCATCAAGCCACGAACCTCTTCGAATCCTCGGGATTAGTGCTATGTGTCTTCACGAACCGCCTGCAGAAATCGCCTATAAATAGCCCAACATTTAGCATTTTTTGGGACTTTTTTGGCAATTAAGAGCTATGATTCCACCATTATCATAGCTCTACCATTTTTAATCTGAAGTATCTCGAATTTACTAAGTGAATCATTATTGTAAAAGTGAGATCGAGAGAAAGTTGTGATTGTACTCGCATTCAAATGTATAATCTAAAGCATATAAAGTGGACGTAGGCTCTTTAACACCGAACCACTATAAATTTGGTGTGTTTGTTGCATTTTTTTTCATTTCTAGTTTTAATTCTCTATGAATCAAGATAATTTAGGTGTTAGAACCATATTTAGGTCTAACAGTTATAATGAAATAGTGGAATCTAATCGGGTTGGAAGTAGTTCAGGTAATGTTTTATACAATTTTTTATGCAAGCTTAAAAAATTTAAAGTGTCCCCTAAACATTGGAGTAAAGGCAGGGCTTCTTTCTCCGAAGTTATACATTTGTTAAGAGATCAAAATGATAAGTTATAGAGAAATGTATTAGATTGTCCATTGAATAAGGAAATTTTGCATGAATGCGAAAATAATACTTTCTAGCTAGAGTATTTCATGTATATTATGAGAAACAACATATTGCTTCTGTATATGTTATCTAGGGTTAAAGGGGTAGTTTTGTAACTCTTTTCTTAAGCTAAGGAGTCGATAATTATTTTGAATGTTACATATATAAATAAGCATTACTTGTACACTGTAATACATATTTTGACATAATAAAATTAAGTATTACAGTTCTTCGTTTTGTTTCATAGTATCAGAGCTAACTCTACCCAATGACAATCTTTGATCTCAGTAACTCTTCTTAGATTCAGATCCAAGCCCTCCTAGAGCAATTTCATCATCAAGGGAGTTACCATCCTCGGCCAGTGTTCTTGATTACATTCAGATATCGGTTCTTTCATTGTTCAGGTCATCCTAGATTGATAAATTAACCTAGTTGTAGTAAACAATCGTTCATCTTATTGATCATCTAAACGGTTTCCTCTTGTTCATCGATTTCCCATAATGGTTGATCCAAGTGATAATAAATCTTACATCACCACCGCAGAATAAGTCATCTCAATCCTCTAGCAACAACCAATCTGCAAATGAAACAACCACAATTATCAACCCAAATAATTACATTGTATCAATACAACTTGATGAAGAGAATTATCTTTTGTGGAAATTTCAAGTTAACATAACATTAGTTGGATATGGCCTCGAGAATGACATTAATGGTACATCAACAATTCCAGCAAAGGTAATCACTGATGAAAGAGGCAGTCTGATCACTAATAAAGAATACAACAACCACAAGAGGCAAGATAGTTCACTTTGTTCTTGGTTATTCACCACAATAAGTCCAACACTTCTACGTTAACTAATCTTTTGTAATAGTGCATAAGAGATTTGGAAAACTATTGAACAAACCTTCAATACTCAGTCATATGCCAGAATAATGCACTATCAAAAGCAACTGAACAGTATAACAAAAGATTCGTCAACAAAAAGAGAATACCTTACCAAGATCAAAACTCTATGTGATTTACTTCAAGTTGCTGGTCACAAAATTTTGGATTCAGAGCAAACTCTAACCATCCAAAATGGATTAGATGATGATTACAAATCAGTAGTGGCAATCTTATCTTCACAACCCACAGCACCATCAAAGTAGCAAGTTCACTCTACATTGATAGCTCATGAAGGAAGACTGGACACCAAGAAACTGCAAATAGACTTTGCTGCAAACTTTTCTTCTACATCAAGAAACAAAAGTCAAGAAAGACTCATAAATACAAGAAATAATCAAAGAGGTAATCAAAATGTTAGAGGAAAAGGAAAATAGAACAACTCTAACAGAGCTAGATGCCAAACCCATGAGAAATTTGGTCATATAGCCAGTAAGTGCTATTTTAGATTTGATCAAACTTCACTAGTACTCAACAAGGAACCAACATTCAAATAAGTTCATACCAAAATGCAAACATAGTTCATTTTGGAGCAGAAAACAAAAGTCAATTTGACACAATGAAAAATCAAAGTGATAAAGATTCATTTGTCAGAAGTGATGAATTGCATAACGAAGAATGATTTCCTGATTCAGGTGCATTATACCACATAACAAGCAATCTAAACAACTTAAACTTAGGAAACATAGAATATAAAGATATGCAATCAATATACTTAGGCAATGATATGACAATTGATATCACTTACACTGTCACAGGCACAATTAAAGGAAAAAGAAAATTATATATTAATAACCTTTGTAGAGTAGCAAAAAATCAAGAAAAATGTACTTGTGTCACAAATTGCTAAGGTTAATCACATATACCTTGAATTTTTTCCAAATAACTATGTTGTTAAAGATATAACTAATAAAGAAATTCTAATATTGGGTAAACTGCACCATGGACTTTACACTTTCAACATAAAGAAGAATAAAATGAATTCTGAAAGAAGATATTGGAGTAATAATTTTAATACTGGAAGTAATAATGATTTGAGAATTCTAGATGCATGGCATTGTAAATTGGGTCACCCAAACTTGAACATTATATGACAAATTATTAAAACTAATAGTATTCCGTGTAAAGATATTTCTTGTCCCTATATTTTTATTGCATGCCAAATGGGAAAAGTCCACAAACTACCATTTCCAGATTCACAAACTATATCCAATAACCCACTGAAAATGGTGGTTGTGGACTTGTGGGGTCCAACCCCTATTAACTCTGACCATTACTTCAAATACTATATTTCATTTGTTGATGTATATTCTAGATTCACTTGGGCATATTTTCTTAAGTGTAAAAAAGAAAATGCTAAGGCAGTAATGCAGTTTTTAGTTCTAGCGGAGAATCAAACAAATCACAAAGTAAAAGATATTCAAACAGATGGTGGCACATAATTCAAGCCACTAAAACAATACTACATGAGAAAAAGAATTGTTAGCAGGGTCACATGTCCACATACCTCTAAGAATCATGTCTTAGTGGAGAGAAAGCACAAGCACATAGTTGAAACTGGCCTCACTTTACTTGCTCAAGCATCCATGCCAATCGAATTCTAGCCAAATGCATTTAATTCAGCTATACGCCTGATCAACAAAATGCCAACTAGTGTGCTGCACAATATAAGTCCATTAGAAAAACTTTACTATTAAGCCAGATTACATGTTACTCAGAAGTTTTAGATGTCCATGCTTCCCAAATTGGAGACCATCAACGCGCACAGGTTAAATTTCAGATCAGAGCCTTGCACTTTCATTGGTCATGCTCAAAATTAGAAAGGGTACAAATGTTTTACCAGCAAAGGATAAGTGATCATCTCTAGATATGTTGCATTCAATGAGCATGTCTATCCTTTTGCAAACACAGAGGTCAAGACAACTGAAAAGGTATACAATGCCGAACAGTATCTTCCACCAATTCTCATACACCAACAAATTAGCACCGAATGCAATGATGATCAGGTCACAATTCCAACCCAACTCACTATACCTAGCATTGAACTAGGTCAAGGCAACAGTGAACCTTAACGCACAATGATCAATGCTAGGTTGGATCAAGAAGGGTCACACTCATCATAGTACATTAAGCCTGACAATCAAAGTTATAAAGATAACCAATCTACATCAATACTGTGGAAGAAGCAACAAGTCAAGATCAAGTTGCAAATAGAGACATTGATCAAAATCATCATAATACTGATATTGGTCACCAGATGATTACTAGAGAAAAATGAGGCACATTCAAACCTAAGGCATACTATCTAGACCTAACTCAAGTTGAACCAAGTTCTTTTGAAGAAGCTTTTAGATGTTGACATTGGAAAACAACAACAGATAAAGAGTATGCAGCATTACAAAGAAACAATACATGGAGACTAGAAACTAAACCAGCCAACAAAAATGTCATTAGTACTAAACAGACATTTAGAGTAAAAAGAAATCCATATGGAACAATACATAATTATAAAGCAAGGTTAATGGCAAAAGGCTACACTTTGTAGTATGGCTTTGACTTCAGCAAAACTTTTTCTTCTGTAGTCAAACCAATAACTATAACAATAATTCTTCGTATAGCCTCACATTACAAGTGGAATATAAGACAACTAGATGTGAACAATGCATTCCTAAATGTTGAACTCAGCGAAGAAGTGTATATGACTCAGCCTCAGGGATATTATCAAGATGACCGCATGAAAGTATGCAAACTACATAAATCTATCTATTGGTTGAAGCAATCAACCCATTAATATTTTGGATTAAAAGTTAAAAGACACTAATATTTTGGGTATTAAGCAAAAAAGTATAACAATTCTATATACACAAAAATCAAAAATGAATATATTTTGTATATCCTAGTATACGTGGATGATCTCATCATAATAGGAAAAAATGACAAAGATACCAACAAGGCAGTTCATCATCTCAAAAAGGCATTTTCTATCAAAAACCTAGGAGAACTGGAATATTTTTTGGGGATTGAGGTTATTAGAAAGTCAGAATTAGAAATTACTCTAAGTCAGAGAAAATACATATCTGAAATAATGAAGAGAGCAAAGATGAGCAATACAAAACCCATGGCAACATCTGTGATAAGCAATGTTCAATTAACCAAATACAATGGTGAAAATTTCCCAGATCCATATTGTACAGAAGCGTCGTGGCTGCCTTGTAGTATATTACTATCACAAGATCAGATATTGCATTTAGTATAAATAAGGTATCATAGTTTATGCATAACCCCAGTGAAGATCACTGGAAGGCGGTGAAGCATATTCTACACTATCTAAATGGCACTATAAATCAAGGGCTACATTTAAAAGGAAGTAAAAGCATTGAAATTAAAGGGGACTCAATTGGGCTTCAAATCCTGACGATTGAAGATCCACAATCGGATACATGCTGTATTTTTGTGAAATCCAACTCCTGGTGCTCCAAAAAGCAAGCCACAATTTCTCGCTCCAGCACAGAGGAAGAATATTACAGTGTTGCTAGCATCACAGCTAAAATAATTTGGTTCGATTCTTTCCTATATGAAATTGGGATCTCTCTTCACAAAAAACCCATAATTTGGTGCGATAACATCAACACTGTATCCCTATCAGCAAATCCAGTGCTCCACTCTCAGACAAAATACACAAGAATATATCTATATTTTGTACGAGAGAGAGTGGTCGGTAGGAAATTGGAAATCAATCATTTTCCATCAAGCTTTCAAATGGCTGATATCTTAACGAAAGCATTGTCGAAGAAAAACTTCGTATGATTTAAAGATGAGCTAAATATTATTGAAAGCATGGAAAATCAAAGGAAGAAGATAGAGAAGAATTTTGAAAGTCGATTGGAGAAAAACCATAGTATAAACTGGAGGGGTATTATGAGAAACATCATATTGCTTCTGTATATATTATCTAGGGTTAAAGAGGTAGTTTTGTAACTATGTTCTCAGACTAAAGAGTTGTTAACTAGCTCGAACGTTACACATATAAATAAGCATCACTTATACATTGTAATACATCTTTTGATATGATAAAAATTAAGTATTACTATTTTCTCTAGTGCTCTCTGTTTCGTTTCAATGTATAATCATGTTATTAAAAATAGACAAAAATCTAAAATCAATTGGTTGAGGGATGGTGACCAATGCTCTAAGTCTTCTATTCAAAAATATCAACTATGAAGCATAAGAAAAAATCTGAATTGTATTTTAAATAATCATGGAAATCCTGCAACATACCCTATTTCTTTACAAAATACTGCTATTTCTTATTTTTCTATTCTGTATAATGCAGAAGCTGTGCTTACCTCTTTTGATAATGTCATCTGCAAAATGATTTAATCTATTCTGCTAAGAGTTATTTGCAAGCTGCAATTATAAATGAAAAAAAGTTGTTACATTTCAATTTTGTTAAGATAACAGTCATGGACAAGATGGTATGGTCTTTAAAATTTTTAAGCATCATCGGGAGTTAATTAAAAATGACTTAATAGCTATTACCAAAGGTATTTTTTGTTTGTATTAATAAGTATTGAATGAAATATACTTTGTCCATTCTCCCAGGTCATAAATAATTTAAGCGAACAGGTGCGACTGTTCAGTGAAAGGACGTGACTATTAGCAGCATGGTTTTTGGCGAAAAGACACTTCGCAAAAAAGAACTTCGCGAAAATACAAGTCTTTTCTCCAATGGTCATATTTTCCAATGGTCATATCTCAGCGAAAAGACACTTCGCGAGAAAACACTTCCTTTAACCAGACGGTCATATTTCAGCGAAAAGACACTTCACGAAATGACACTTCCTTTCATCGAAAGAAATGCGTCTGTACGAACAAGCACGACCATTCAAAAGAGATGCACCTGTATGAAGAGGTATGAGCATGACCGTTCAGAAGAGATGTGACTATAAGAAGAAGTACAGGTGCAACCGTTCGAAGGGATGTGGATAAAATATAAATAAGGAGGAAAACTGATCACTTTACTCACTTATTCCAATCCAATCTTCCTTCTCTCTTCTCTAGTACTCTTATACAAAATCACAGAGTGACATACTTATTACAATCTCGTGCAGAATACATCTATCGTATCTTGGGAGAACTTTTGAAATAAAATTCTTAAGGAAATTGTTACAACAAGCCTCATGCATCATCCGGTTAGATTTCTAGTTTATTTATATATTTATACACATTATTCTATAATCTCTCCTTTCTCTATGTTGTGCTATTTCTTAAAATAGTATAATGTTGTTGTTGTAAATTGATTACAACATACTTATTGCTATAATTAGCTAATATTGAATTCCCGAGTAGTGGAAATTCGAGTCATAAACTTGTGCGACGAGTTTATAATTGATTATTCTCTATTTTGGTATGCTAGACCTATAACATCTTAAGAATTTTACTGTTTTCTTACTAAAACAAAGATGACAACAGTTGAATTGTCAACAAAGGCTGAGGTAGAAAACCAGTTAATAAAAAATAAAGATATTGAGATCTAATCGAGGTGGAGAATATGAATCACCGTTTGAACAATTTTATGCAGAAAATGGAATAATTCATCAAACTATAGCCCTATATTCACCACAAAAAAATGATGTTGCCAAGAGAAAGAATAGAACATTAAAAGATATGATTAATGCGATGCTATTAACCTCTAGCTTACCGACGATAAAACATGAACAATTCCATATGAGTTATGGAAAGGACATAAATCAAGCTTTAAATACCTCAAAGTGTGGGGTGCTTGGCAAAGGTTCCAGCTCCGCCTCCCAAGAAAGTCAAACTTGGATCAAAGGCTATAGATTGTTACTATTGTCTAGGGCCAGCCAAAATTGTAGTGCCTACAGATTTTTGGTATTCAAGTCTGACATAGTCGATATCAATGTAAATACAATCATTGAATCAAGAGATGCCTCATTCTTTGAAGATGTGTTTCCGCACAAAAGGAATGAAAGAAATGTCCCTAAAAGGACAAGAGAAGAATCAAGTAAGTCACATGAAGATGTAACTCCTCATGAAATTGAGGAAATTAAAGCCAGAAGAAGCGTAAGGGCTAGAACTTCCAAGACATTTGTTTGGAATTCCAAACATACATGTTATAACACGAACCTCAAACGTACAAGGAAGCAATGACAACATTTGAATCTTCATTTTGGAAACAAGCAATCCAGGAGAAGAACACTGGAAAGCACTAATGAGAGTGCTTGGATATTTGAAAAATACCACCAAATATTCCTTACATTATGGGAAATATCATGTCGTCTTAGAAGGATATAATGATGAAAACTGGATTTCCGATTCAGAGGAATAAAAATCAACTAGTAGTTATGAATTTACCCTAGTAGGGGCAGCAGTGTCATGGAAATCTACTAAACAGACATGGATAGCTCAATCCATTATGGAATAAGAGTTCACCGCTTTATATAAAGCAGGTGAAGAAGCAGAATGGCTTCGTCACTTTTTAGAAGATATTCCTTTTGGCCCAAATCAGTGTCGGCCATATGCATACACTGTGATAACCAAGCAAAGCTAAGCAGAGTGCAAAATTTTGTGTATAATGGAAAGTTACGACATACTCCTAGACGCTATAACACATTTAGGTAGTTACTCTCAAATGGAACTATTTTCATAGATTATGTGAGAGCAAATGATAACCTAGAGGATCCATTTACCAAAGGTTTATCAAGAGAGAAAATTGGCTGCGCCTCGAGGGGAATGGGTTTAAAAGCCAAAACCAACAAGAGTTATCTCATATGGAAACCTATCCTAGCGACTGAAGATCCAATGGACTAGGATTAATAGGCAAACCAGTTATGAATAACTCAAGATGTAATGCATTTTTTGGACATAGTCCTACTCCACTCTTATGGTTAACAATATAAATGCATGCCTATAGACGTATTACAAGGTTAAAACTATGTTTTTAATGATGACCATATCTTGGAAATAACAAGTGGGGAATATGAAGGATACCCTTAATGGTTGTGATCACCTATGTTAGCGGGAGCTGGATCGGCTCTATGAGAATTTTAAAGGCTTAAATTCTCTATAACACTCGCAAAACCAAGAAGTGTTCAAGACCAAAATGAACACAAAAAAGAGATTGGATGAGAAGGGAATCAATGCTTCATAAAGCTTATTGTCTAGATAAACAATAATGAACGACAGTTCAAGATGAAATAATTCAACGATTAGCCAAGTAGATCCGATAGGTTTTAACTAGGGAAAGTTCAAAGTGAAATGTCTACTTATCCACGATAAAGCATTATTCCATATATACTCCGTGATATTTCACTTTTTGTGGGGGAAAAGAATATTATCATTCATGTGGGGGATTGTTGGAATTCGTAAGTATTGAATGAAATATACTTTTTCCATTGTCCCACATCATAAATAATTTAAGCAAACAGGTGAGACTGTTCAGTGAAAGGACGTGACTATTAGCAGCATGGTTTTTGGTGAAAAGACACTTCGCGAAAAGACAATTCCTTTCACGAACGATCATATTTCCCAATGGTCAGATCTCAGCGAAAAGATACTTCACGAAAAAACATTTCCTTTCAGTGAAATGACACTTCCTTTCATCGAAAGAAATGCGTCTGTACGAAGAGGTACAAGCACAACCATTTGAAAGAGATGCAACTGTATGAAGAGGTATGAGAACGGCCATTCAGAAGAGATACGACTGTACGAAGAAGTAAGGGTGCAACCGTTCAAAGGGATGCGGATAAACTATAAACAAGGAGGAAAACTGATCACTTTACTCACTTATTCCAATTCGATCTTCCTTTTCTCTTCTCTAATACTCTTATACAAAATCACAGAGTGACATACTCATTACAATCTCATGCAGAATATGTTTGTTATATCTTGGGAGAATTTTTGAAATAAAATTTTAAGGAAATTGTTACGACAAGCCTCAGACATCATCCGGTTAGATTTCTAGTTTATTTGTATATTTATATGCATTATTCTATAATCTCTCCTTTCTTTACGTTGTGCTATTTCTTAAAATAGTATAACGTTGTTGTTGTAAATTTATTAAACCATACTTATTGCTATCATTAGCTAATATTGAATTCCAGAGTAGTGGAATTCGAGTCATAAACTTGTGCAACAAGTTTATAACTGATTATTATCATTTTTGGTATACTAGACCAATAACATTTTTGCTAGTGGACAAATAATAAAGAAGACTAATCACATTTTTATTGTTTTAGTGCCTAAAAAAGATAATGCTTCTTCCATATCACATTACCGTCCAATTTCATGTTGTAATGTGATTTATAAGATTACCGCCAACTTAATATGCCATACGATTAACAAACTATACATGGATGGGTAAATTTCCTCTTGCCGGACTGCTTTTATTTCAGGGAGAAGCATTATAGAAAACTCACTTATGGCCTATGAAATGTTAAGAACCTTTAACAAAACATGATCTAAGATTATGTATTTGAAAGTGGATTTTCATAAGGAATACAACAAGATCAACAGAAAGTTCATTTGTCATATGCTCTCTATGATTATGGAATGCCATTTTCTTGATGAATGATGACGGAAGAGGTTCCAAATGGGAACTCTTTGCATTTAAAATATCATAGCAGTATAGCATTCCAAACTCCAATGTTTCATGAGATTGTAGCGGAGCAATAGACGCAATGCGGCCATCTAATACTTGCTTCAGGGATTTTTAGGCTCCCCATAGGTTGCTGCTTTGAAATCAATGCGTGTTTGATCATGGGTTTTAACTAATCTTTCATAAGCCTATTTGGTATTTAGTTCACATTCTTCAGAGAAGTGGGAGATTTGGTCAATAGTGGCACAAGAAACTCCTCATTATCATTGTCGTCCTCATTATCACCACCATCATCATTATTATTTTGAGGGAAGGCTTTGATGGATGTGTTCTTGCAGAACAAAAAATTATAATTCAAAGCCTAGCTTCTTGGGAGAACCGAGTCTTGCAAGTCTTACCAAATTGAACCGACAGGACATAAACCTATGCAAACACCATTGGTTTGGGTAACAAAAAATATCATAAATACTGACTATATGCCTAAGCAGTTAAAGTGCTTAGTGGATTCAATGCAGCGAAAGTGCAAAAAGTTATAGCGGGGATAAAGGAGGAAATAGTAGATGACTCTAAAATAGCATATGTACTTAGTCCTTTTACAAATATATAAATGATAAAAAAAAGAAAATTTGACATTTGGTTTAGCTATAATTTGTAAAATTCTTAATTTTAAATTAAAATATGTGCAAATATATGTAAATAAATATAAATTTTTATTTTTCTTAATTAAATTTAATATAATATTGTAATATTTTTTATTTAGAAAAATTTATGTTATAAAATTCAATTAAAAAACAAATTGTCTAATTTTTGTAATGTGTAAATATCATTTTTAATTCATCCCTTTTACAGAAGATATAACTAAAATAGCGGAATATAGATGAAATAATAGGATATATCGAGAACATCAGAGTATAGTAGGGCTTAAACTAGAAAGGATATTTCAGAGGCTAATTAGAAAAAGCATAGGGATAGAAATCCGCTAAAGAATATAGCTTTAATATAGTGGGCTAGTAGCGAAGCATTACCTGCATAGCTACATGCAAATGTAAATTTGTTGAATGTAGAATATGGTAAGAATATGATATTTACATCTTTTTCAAGCGTTTATGCACTTAGAGAAATTATCTGACATACAGACTAGTTAGAATGAAATAAGACTAACTATAATCCTTCTATTGAATTTCTACAATGATCAATGATTTGGTCCTTTAACACTGTGAAAAAAGGGAGCCCTTATAAATTAATTCAAATTTAGTACCTTTTTCTTCATTTACATCTTTTTTTATGTGTTTAGTATATATATTGTAGTCATTAAACCATAGAGCCAACTCTTGATTACTTTTGTGACATCCCACGTCTGTTAATGTCACTCATTAAGTTCCGTGAAGCATTATAGGTAAACAAGAACAGAAATATTACAAGATAGATATAAAATAGAAGCAGAATAAAAACAAACTTTATTAATCATAAAGCATCATGGTTCAAAACATCATATGTCTGAATTACATAAAAACCAGTACATCATAAAAAATTCTGTCTTGTACTTAAACATCAGAGTACAAAATAAAAGAAGCAAAATCCCTAAATAAAAACATAGCCATAGTAGCAAAGAGAGGAGCTTGAGCAATACATCTAAGCAGCTCAAGCAAATGATAGTAGAATCCTGGTCAAGCTTGTGTATTCCCTCTCTGAGAACCTTGGGGGGGATGGAAGAAAGAAGAGGAAACAAAAAGGGTCAGACATAAAGTATAGCGAGCCCAGTTACTTTTAGCAAATAAATAAGTAAAAATATCATGACAGTCATATAAAGTGGATAAGAAAGATAATATCGCAAAAGGCAGGTGTGACAAGGTAAACATGATAGAGTGTATACGCTTCCCTAATGATTACTCTGATTCTTCGCACCGATACCAGTATAACCAGAATGAAATGATCCCGACAACTATAAGATGGTATACTTAGGCATACATTTAGATGTACCCTAACTACTACCCTAATCGATCGGCTCCCTACTCTGTAGATATCCTATGCCAGCCCCACAGTAGGAGGTATCACTTCCTAAAGTGGCAACCCTTCGTTGATGTACATAACCATATCTACAGGTGTCATAGTCGTCTTATCCCCCTCTGCCCAGACCATGCACGCACATAGCCCTAGGCGGTTTGCGCGACCCATACCGTCCTCCATGTTTGGATCTCTTACAATCAACCCAGTAAGCGTGTCCCAACTCCGACCTAGGGCGGAGTACTCGTCTGATACTGTTCTATGGGTTATTGACTAAAATGGGTCCCCCACACAAGATGATACAAGCTCTCCCCCTTGTCTTGTATCCCCACTAGGATTTCCACAGGTTATGCTTTCCTAACAGTGTCTTTAATTACATAACCCCAATAGGTTAAGTTTGTGGACCTATATATAAATATTACCCACCCTACCTAGATATACTTAACCTTCCCACTGTTTCAACCAAGTTTACTTAACCCCTATTCAAGTTCATGTTCAAACAATCGCTATGGATTCAACTAGGTTAAGTATTCCAATCCATTACCATGTCCATTTATGGTTATAATGTGCTAGACCCCTCACATTAAGCCTACCACTTGTGGATGATGGATATGCCGGTCGGTTCAAGGAAGGCTTCTTCCACAAGTCGGGCTTAATCTCATGTCTTAGCATGTCTTGTATTTGTGCAACTAGACCCCTCACATTAGATTCACCACTTGTGGTCGCTGGATATGCCGGGCGGTTCCGTGCGGACTTCCACCACAAGTGTAATCTAACCTCGTGTCCAGGCGTAGTTATAGTTTCTAATTACTGTAATCCTAGGCATTTCATTATTAGCCAATTTTACATTTCTCATTATAGGTTTTCATGCCCCTTTTTCCCCTATTATGTTCATAATGAATTATATGCCCAAAATTCATATTCATAAACATTAATCAAGTTATGCCAAATTCCCCGTTTACAAGTTATGCCCAATTTCAATGTTTTTCCCCTTGTTCCCCGTTTAACACATTCGCATATTTCAGCGGCATGCCTAAGCTCAAAAGTAGCCTAGCTATATAAAATAAAAGGGTAGAAATGAAGGGAAGATGATAGAAATGATTATACTAACAAAATTGACATAAACACATAGTGGCATATTGATAAGATGGGAATATAAGAATAGATCTGGTGAACATGAGATGATAGAACTATTCTAATATAATAGGGATATCATGTTAAGATCTAAACAATAATTTAGATTTCCAACTAATAACATATCCAATTAACCCACAAACATGATAGGTAAAGGTGATCTGAATAGTGAATTAGATCTATAATCCGAGGTAGATCTGATATGATAAAGGTTAAGATCCAAGTCATAGCTATGTCAGAATGTCATAGGTTCATAAGTTATAACAGATCTTATATGATTTAAGTAGTCACAGGAATAGATCCAAATTATAGTCATATCATGTTTACTTTTTAATTATTTAAATCTAAAAGTAATTTAAACCCATAGTGTTTGGATATAGAAAAACAGAAGGAGAATAGCAGAGGTTGAATCAAAGATCTACACTTGAATAACTCTAAACTTGATTATCTTGATTGCAGAAGAAGAATTTTTTTGATTTAGTCTGGGCACCGACAGCATCTAGTCCTCCATTATTTTTCAGTGTAGAAAATAAGAGAAATGGAGCCATATTTATAACCGCCAGCCCCCAAACCCTAACTACCATGTCTACCCTAAGGGGGGTTGACCCCCCTTAGGGGTTCGACACCCATGGGCGGGATTTTTTGCCGCTCTTTGAAAATTTGATTTTCGAAATAAAATTTGATTTTCTGGTTTTCTGAATTAATTATATATATATAATTCTCTTGCGCGTATACAAACTTCAAACCTGCATAACTTCTTCATATGGTGTCTGTTTTACGCAAAACAACTGTCTATCTTGACCAGAAATTCGAGACAGATGCAATGGCGCCATCGTTTCCCTTTATTCTGAATAGTAAATTAATTATTCTTTAATTTTTCCTCTTTAATGTTGTTAAAATTATGGGGTGTTACAACTTTTCTACATATAGTAGAATCAAGCACTTCTAAAGCATGAAACATGGTCCCCTAAATTAGAAAATGAAGAAGGTTCTCCCATCTCTATCCTGATCATGTTTGGATTCCTACACATAGCACTGATGTATGGGAAATTGATTTCAGGTTGTTAAAGTTTGTATCAAAAGTTGCTTCTAGCTTTTACATTGACTTGTAAGTTTGTTGCATGGTTTATATTTCCAATATGTTTGGTGACTCAATATTTGAACTTGGATAATACAATGATCATTATTTTTTATTTTTGGATATTGAGGACTTATCATAATTATGTATTAAAGTGCTCATGCCCGGCTGTGTTTATGTAAACATGCATCTTGAGTTTGCATAAGAAGTTTATATTATGTGATTGTTAATTAGTAGTGGTAGCTAAGGTCATTATGTTGGATCTAGATTAACCCTAGAGGGGGTGAATAGGGTTTAGTGGATTTTTACGAGATACACAGATTATAACAGAGAAAATAAATGCAGAAAGTAAATAACACAGATTTTACTCAACTTCGACAAACCATGCTACTGCTGCATTCCCCAGATTTCTATGAGGTATTAAAACATATCTCGGTTACAAACCCAGTAAACTCGCAAACCCTGCTCCTGTTCTAATTCTACGCTCAAAACCCTAGACCGATCTTTATCCTCAATATCAGATTTTCCCTGAGTTACAAACTCGTAATCCGTAAACCCTAATTAAAATCCTATAACTAGTAAACCCTAGTTTTTATAGAAAACTAGACAAACTTATGGTCGTGTACAAAGGAAACTAAAACAACACAATATAAAATTAAAACTAAAAAACCCCGAAGCCCTTAGTAATAATCAAGTCGGCCCCTTTTTCTTTTCAAAAGCTTTGTCCTAAAAAAATGTCAATCGATCTGAATATTAGGGTTTTCCTTTCCCCCAAATCATGATGTCTTGGTTTGTTGATGAAATATGAATCAATGATAGCTTTGTTGGTTGATGCTTCTTCATTGATAAACTTGGGTTCGGCGATCGAAAAATGTGAGTTTCTCTAAATTGATTTCTTCGATTTACTTTCAATGTTTGTTGCTAGGTTTTTCGATAAAAAGGCCAGTGATGATATGGGTGTTTAAATAAAATTGTAAAATCCTAAATTAACTCCGATTTCACACGATGCCATGCTCTGATTTGTTGCGTGAATTTCATGATATTGATTCAATGATATTTGTGTGAGTTTCCCCATTTGGTTGCCTTGATTTAAAGTGATATCCACAGCTTTTAGTGTCTTGCATGATTTCTGGAAGTGATTTAGGCCGAGATGTTTGTGTTTTCAGGAAACAAACTGATTATTTTTGTGGCCCCTTAAAATTGAACTAAGCATTTTGAAAATTCCTTTTCAAATATTGTTCACTGGAAAACAAATGAATTTTCCATATATGCATACATTTCTAGAAAGAATATTTTCCCAAAAATGTACATACGAAATCTAGAAATAAAAGTTTGATTTGTTTCTTTCCAAACTTTATGCATGTTGTAGTTCTGGAAACATTTGAATGATTGTTCCATGTTCATGCTGAATAAATCATATTGTATATTCCTTGAAACCATTGAATTGATTTTTCTTGGCCCAATAAAACTGAGACACCCCACGTCTGTTAAAGTCACTCACTAAGGGAATGCATTAAGTTTCGTGAAGTGCTACAGGTAAACAGACACAAAATAATTACAAGACATATATAAATAAGGCAACAGCGGAAAATTTAAACTTTTATTTCAAACATAAGTCATAATACCGCGGTCCACAATTTCATAAGTCATAGAAACCATTACAATAAAATAACTTATGTCTTGCACCATCAGAGTACAAAGGTAAATAAAAAGCATCATTCCCCCAATAAAAAGAGTTAAGCCATAGTAGAGACAAGAACTTGAGCTATACTTCAGAAGTAGCTCCTAGAAAGATGATATCTGATTCCTGATTAAGTCTGAGTGTTTCCTCGCTGAGAACCTGGGGGGAAACGGGAGAAAGAAGGAGAAACAATAGGGCTAGACATAAAGTCTGGCGAGTCTAGTTACTTTTAGCGAGTAGATAAATAAAAGCAACATGATAGTCATATAAAGTGGATAAGGGAGATCACTACATAAATGAAAGGTGTGACAAGGTAAGCAAGTTAAGGTGTATGTGCCTCACTAATGATTACTCTGCATTATTACTAATATAACTGAAATGAGATGATCCCTTCCACTATGAATTGGTATGCTTAGGTCATATGTCCAAGTATACCCTAACCACTACCCTAATCAATCGGCTCCCTACCCTATGGATATCCTGTGCTGGCCCCACAGTAGGAGGTATCGCTTCCTAAAGTGGCAACCCATGGCGTAAACAACCATATCTACTAGTGTCACGGTCGTCTTAGCCTCCTCTGCCCGGCCTATGCACGCACATGTCCCCGGTCAGTTTGCGCCGCCCACACCATCCGCCTCGTTTTGATTTCTTACAATCAATCAGTAAGCGTGCCCTTTCTCCGCTTAGTACAGAGGTCTTTACTTGATACCAACTTCGGGTTACTAACTGAAATGGGTCCCACACAATATGAAACAAGCTCTTCCCCTTGTCTTGTATTCCCACTTGGTTTTCCACTAAACTATGTATACCCTTAGGTGTCTTTAATTACATAGCCCTATACAAGTTATGCTTACCCTAAAGGGTGTCTTTAATTACATAACTTCATTACATTATCTACCGGTTATGTATAACACTAGGTGTCTTTAATTACATAACCTTATTACTTTATCTACCGGTTATGTATACCACTAGGTGTTATTAATTACATAACCTTATTTGGTTAAGTTTGTAGGCCTATATGTAGATATTACCCACCCCCTCTTAACCCACCCACTACCCATCCAATTTTACTTAACCCTAACTTAAGTTCATAGACATATTAAATTAGGTTAAGTAGTCCATTTCATTACCATGTCCAATTATGGTTATAATGGGCTAGACCTTCCACATTAGACCTACAATCTGTGGATGCTGGATATGTCGGTCGGGTCTAGGCAGTCTTATTCCACAGTTGGGCCTAACCTCGTGTCTTAGCCCGATTCATATTTGTGTACTTAGACCTCCCACATTAGGTTCAACATTAGTGGCTGCTGGATATGCGGTTGGGTCCTGGCAGACATCCACCACTAATGTAACCTAACCTTGTGTCATAAGTACAATTTACAATTCCTAATTGTAAATTACTAGCATTCCAAATTAATCCAAATCTACCTATGTCATAATAGGTAACTATTTCTATGTTTTCCCCATTTGAATTACATGCCCCATTTCATATAAACATTACATAGATCATGCAAATTATAATCCATTTTTCCCCGTTTCCTCTCTAACGTATTCGTACGTATTTCGGCGGCATCTAGGCTATAAAGCAGCCTAGCTATAACAATAAAAACGGAATATGAAAAGGGTGATAGTTTCAGCATGTCTTGGCATAAACACGAACATAAACTGGCATAATAACAAAGTGAATGGACATGTGATTGACATCATAATAAAGTTGACATCAAACTGGTAACTTGTGGCAATCACTATAATGTTTAAGCAAGCATAATGAGATCTAGATTAAACATTAGGTGTCCAGTTACATAGATCTATCATAGTTAGGGTGACATAGTAATGTTTAGATCTAAAGGTGGATTCACATGTCAAGTTTACAACATATCTCAATGTATCACAATATGACAGGTGAAAGGTGATTAACATAAAGATCTAGATCCAAGTAATATCACAATTGTCCAAATTAATAGATGTACATCCACCATAACATGGTTACAAGTCAAGATCCACATAAGCAACATAATCGAATCACCACAGTTTTATTAGATCTAGGAAAATAGATCTGTCATAACATGGTATAGAATTTCACATTAACACTGAATCATACTTTACAACATATCCAATTCATAGTCTTTCAAGGTATACTTTTATTCATCTAAACCTAAAAGTAATCAAGGAACTCACATCGTTAGGTTTAGAGAATTTAGGAAGAACGAATCTAGAATTTCTGAATTGGATTTTGTTGTAGAAAGCGGTTCAGTTCGCACTCCAATAACATATGGCCTCCATGACTCCCAATGAAGAAAATATGAGAAATAGGACATGTATATACAGCTGCCAAACCCCCTGAAACTGAGTGACACCTCAGCCCTAGGGGTGTCGACACCCCTGTGGGTGGGTCGGCCCCTAGGTCGAGGGGTCGACCCCCCAGAGCGGGAATTTTGCCGCTCAGGGGAATTTTTTGAATTTGAATCCTCTGGATAGGATTCTGATTCATCTCTGACTTGCCTCTGACTCATGCGTATATTAAAAATATTTCTGTGTGTATAAAAACTTAAAACCTTCATAACTTCTTCATACGATGTCCTTTTTATGCAAACAAAACATCTACCTTGACCAAAATTTCGAGACGGACGCAATGCTGCAGTCCGTTTCCTCTAATTTTGAATATTACATTAATTATTGTATTATTTATTCTCTTTAATGTCGTTAAAAATTTGAGGTGTTACAAAAACCATTACCAAAAATGTGTTAAGTATTCTTTGGAAACAAATCTAAATCTCGAATTAATTTTCTTTGATTGATTTTATTCAGGAAACATTTGAAATGAATTCTTTTGTACCTGAACAGTGGCTTGTACTTGAGTTCATTTGTACCTGAACTTAGCCCATTTGAAACTGTCATGTTGTTATGCACACATACATCCTTGCTGGCGTTTAAGCTTGTGCTTGTTTGCGAGCTTGGTCATGCACTTGAACACACTGCTTTGTCATAGCTTTGTTACTTGAGTTGATTGCATTTACAAACTGCATGAAATGCTTATCAACTTGAACCTAGTTTATATATGCTGACTGTTCCATAAACACGAACATAAACTGGCATAAACACGAACATAAACTGGCATAATAACAAAGTGAATGGACATGTGATTGACATCATAATAAACTGGACATCAAACTGGTAACTTGTGGAAATCATTATAATGTTCAAGCAAGCATAATGAGATCTAGATTAAATATTAGGTGTCTAATTACTTAGATCTAGCATAGTTAGGGTGACATAGTAACGTTAGATCTAAAGGTGGATTCACATGTCAAGTTTACAACATATCTCAATATATCACAATATGACAGGTGAAAGGTGATTAACATAAAGATCTAGATCTAAGTAATGTCACAATTGTCCAAATTAATGGATGTACATCCACCATAACATGGTTACAAGTCAAGATCCACATAAGCAACATAATCGAATCACAATATTTTTATTATATCTAGGAAAATAGATCTGTCGTGACATGGTATTGAATTTCACATTAACACAGAATCATACTTTACAATATATCCAATTCATAGTCTTTCAAAGTGTACTTTTATTCATCTAAACCTAAAAGTAATCTAGAAACTAACAGCGTTAGGTTTAGAGAATTTAGGAAGAACGGATCTAGAATTTCTGAATTGGATTTTGTTGTAGAAAGCGGTTCAGTTCGCACTCCAGCAGCATATAGCCGCCATGACTCCAAATGAAGAAAATATGAGAAATAGGACATGTATATATAGCTGCCAGACCCCTTGACATCGAGTGCCACCTCAGCCCTAGGGGTGTCAACACCCCTGTGGGTGGGTCGACCCCTAGGTCGACACCCCTCTAGGGGGGTCAACCCCCTAGAGCGGGAATTTTGCCGCTCAGAGGAATTTTTCGAATTTGAATCCTCTAGATAGGATTCTGACTCATCTCTGACTCACCTATGACTTATTTGTATATATAAAATATTTCTGTGTGTGTACAAACTTAAAACCTTCATAACTTCTTCATACGGTGTTCGTTTTATGCAAACAAAACGACTATCTTGACCAGAATTTCGAGACGGAAGCAAGGTGCATTCTGTTTCCTCTAATTCTGAATATTAAATTAATTATTATACAACTTATTCTCTTTAATGTCAGTAAAAATTCGGGGTGTTACATTCTCCCTTACTCAAAGGATTTCATCCTGAAATCTCTAGTCGTGAAGAATGTGTATCCTACCATCCATCATCCATCTACTCATCCACCAATCACTGACATCCATTGTCCTTAAAGATTTCTAATGCTTATATGAATATATGCAAAGGTTTGTGTATATGTCCCAACACTAATGCGAAGATCAGGCGGTTTACTGATTCAGTTGACCTCCTTAATGCAATGTATGTTAGTACCATGAATCCACTATGTATGCAAATAAACCTATTGTATCATACAAGTTCTATATGTGTGCACACCCATTCGTCCAAATGCGACATCCATATGCCAGTTCATCCATTTCCATCCATAAAAGAAAAGAAAATGCACACGCATCCATATGCAATATGAAAGTGATTAAGCCGATCTTAGTGCCTAATGTGTGTGTATTAGCGTCCACAAGCAACCACTAGCAAACACTTGCATCCATCAAACATAACATGTTTCAAACACATGTTTACATCTACAGGATTCCAATCTAAAGGTCGAAAATACGATGGATAAGACATATTCTATTGACAGAAACAAGCACTAATAAAACTTAGGAAAGGAGTTAAGAACATACCCTTGAAAAGAAAAGGGTACGAAGCACGAATCTTGTCTTCGATCTCCCAAGTCGCATCTTTAGGTTATCTCCCTATTGAACCTTTAGCAACTTGATTTCCTTATTACGCAGCTTCTTAACCTGTGACCCAAGAATACGAGTAGGGACTCGTCTGACTATCGCCTCCCATTCCACTTTGACTTCTTCCAACATGCTCGGCTCAACAACTTCCACGGTGTCATGGAGGCACTTCTGCAAATGAGACACATGGAAAACGTCTTGAACACCGGATAGATTTTCTGGGAGCTTTACTCTGTAGGCCATTTGGCCAATCCTCTCGGTTATGGGAAACGGTCCCACAAACCTAGGTGCCAACTTCCCTACTGAGCCGAAGCGAACCACATTCCTCAGAGGTGATACTTTGATAAAAACTAAGTCTCCCACTTTGAATTCTGTGTCAATCCTTCTCTTGTCTGCATAGGACTTCTTCCTATCTTGAGCTGTCTTCATCCGCCATCAAATAAGGTCGATCTTTTCGGACATTTCCCTAACCATATCTGGTCCAAGTAATAATCTTTTTGTAGATTCCCACCAACAAGTTGGCGATCTACAGGGTCGTCCGTACAATGCTTCGAAGGGTGCCATACCGATGCTAGCCTGATAGCTGTTATTATTGGCAAACTTTACTAAAGGAAGATGCTTTTCCCAAGATCCTCCGAAGTCAAGGATACACAGCCTTAAAAGATCTTCAAGAATTCTATTCACCCTCTCCGTCTGCACATCGGTCTGAGGATGATAAGTGGTGCTCAAACACAACTGTGTACCTAATGCTTCTTACAAGCTCCTCCAAAATTCGCTGGTAAAGATGGGGTCACGATCGCTCACGATGCTAGAAGGAACTCCGTGGAGATGAACTATCTCACGAACATAAATTGTTGCTAACGATGATGTCATCGTCTTAATTTTAACTGGAATAAAGTGAGCGCTCTTAGTGAGTCTGTCCACTATCACCCAAATACTGGTATTACCTTTCTTCGATCTAGGCAAACCATCTATGAAATCCATAGAGACGCTCTCCCATTTTCACTACGGAACCTCCAACGGATGAAGTAATCCACCGCGCTACTTTTTTCTCAGCTTTGACTTGCTGGCAAACTAAAAATTGAGAAACAAATTCGGCCACATCCTTCTTCATCGAATCCCAAAAGAAAACCCTCTTCATGTCCCTGTACATTTTATCACCGCCTGGATGAATGGTCATCTTAGAATGGTGGGCTTCTTCCAGGAGTGCCTTTATCAAGCTTCCAGTTTGAGGAACACAAAGCCTTCCATCTCGTCGCAACCACCCCTTTTCATCTATGGCATACCTATTGAGGTGACTAGAAGTCTCCCCGCTTCTGAGCTTATCCATGATGTCTAGAATGTGCGGGTCACCTTGTTGCGAAGCTCCTATCTAATCCATAAGAGTCGGTCGTATCTCCAAGGATGCAAATAAATCAGGAAAAACCTCAATGGAGGGACTAAAATCAAAAGTTGATATGAACTCCAAGTTCTTTCTTTCCACAAACAGAGGACTCAGGGCCACCCTCGGCCTACTTAGTGCGTCTGCCACCACATTACCCTTGCCAAGGGTATAATTAATTTCAAAATCATATGAAGCTAAGAACTCCATCCACCGTTGTTTCCTTAAGTTGAGATCCTTCTGTGAGAATAGATACTTGTGAGATTTATGATCAATGTATAATTCGAACTTTTATCCAAGTAAATAATGACGCCACGCCTTTAACGCGAATACTATGGCAGCTAGCTCCAGATCATGGGTGGGGTAGTTCTTCTCATGTACTCTCAACTGTCTACCCCCATAACATATTACTTTCCCTTCTTGCATCAGAACCCCACCAAGCCCTGTACCGCACGCATCAGTGTAAACAGTAAACACTTTACTCCCATCGGGCAAGGTCAAGACTTGGGCTATTGTCAGAGCCCTTTTTAGTCGTTGAAAAGCAATGTCACGGTCTATGTCCCATGAAAATGTCAAATTTTTCTTTGCCGGTCTGGTGAGAGGGGCTTATATCTTCACAAAGTCCTTAATGAACTTCCTATAATAACCTGCTAACCCAAGAAAGCTTCTCACCTCGGTTGCATTTTTAGGAATCTGCCAATCTTGTACTGCAACTACTTTGGCGGGATCTATAGCTACCCCTTCTTTGGAGACTACATGACCCAAGAATCTCACCTCCTTTCTCTAAAAATGGCATTTGGAGAGCTTTGCTTTTAACTGATGGTCACGGAAAGTTTTCAAAACTTCTCCCAAATGCTGGGCATGCTCTTCTTCACTCTTGGAGAAGATCAAAATATCATCAACGAAGACTACGGCGAATTTGTTTTGGAACTCCCGAAACACCCTACTCATCAAATCAACAAAATAGGTGGGTGCATTTGTCAGCCCAAAAGGCATAACTAGCCATTCAAAGAAACCATCTGGAGTTCTGAAAGCAGTCTTATCTATGCTGTCCTTAGCCACCCTCAACTGATGGAACCCCGTAGCCAAGTCCAATTGAGAAAATACCAAGGTAGAAACAAGCTGATCAAATAAATCATCAATCCTCGGAAGCGGGTGCCTATTCTTCTTGGTGAGCTTATTTAACTATCAACACTCAAACGAAGCAAACCATCCGCTTTAGTTGCGAATACTACTGGAGCACCCCACTCAGATATGCTTCGACTGATAAAGCCTTTTTCAAGTAGCTCCCCTACTTGCTTACTTAGCTCCCTCCTTTCTCTTGGAGCCATGTGGCACACTGGTAATGCAACTGGCTTTGCATTGCCCACTAGATATATGCGAAAGTCGATCTCATGCATTGGGGGTAAACGCCGAACCTCATCAAAAACATCGGGGTAATCTTGAACCACTAGAATAGATTACAAATCATCTATGGATGCATCAAGAGACTCTAGGAAGCTAAGCATAACAGACCCTTGGCGGTGACAAGAAACTTCGAGGGTCTTTCCATGACAAGTCAGGAGTCTAATAACCCTCCTTTCACAATCTAGAATGGCCCCATACGTGATAAGCCAATCCATTCCTAGAATCAACCCATAACCCATAAACCCGAGCACATACGCGCCACATTCAAACTCGACGCCTAACACAAATATTTTCAAACCCCGACAAATCATCGATAAATGAGCCGAACCACCAATGGGGTTTGAAACAATTATGGGATCTACTACCGTACTAGTAATTAAATGCAGAGATTCAACCATAGAACTAGATATAAATGAATGCGAAGCACCAGAATCAAAAAGTGTTCTAACTGGATAGTTTGAAAGAGAAACTAAACTATCTATGGAAATTTTTCTACCTCTTTCAAGAGCAATGATCGCGAGAGCATGCACCTGCCCTCCCGAAGTCCCTGCTCTTTGCCATTGTCCCTGCAATCCCTATTTTTTCGGGCACTGTTTAGGGAAGTGTCCGACCTCTCCGCAATTAAAGCAATTGGGCTTCCTTCTTTTACAATCTTTGATCAGTTGACCCTCCTTTCCACAATTGTGACATTTTCCCTTATCCTTGCCTTTGTCATCTTTTCCTCCTTTCTTATGTTGTTGCTATTGTTGCTGCCCCTTCTTGGGTCACACCTTCTTATTCTGCGATGTCCCTTTAGTCTTTGTTTCCTTCTTCTCTCCCTTGTCCTCCTCATGCATTAGGCCATATCTACAAGCTTTTTAAAAGTGGCCCCCATTGGAATATGGGACATGGCTAAACCGTGCAGAAGCTCATTCATCCCTTTAGCAAACCGCAAAGCCCTTTTGTGCAATGTTTCTACCAACTCTAACCCGAACCTTGCCAGTTGGTTGAACTTATTCACATACTCCTTCACCGTCAAATTACCTTGTTTGAGAGTTAAGAAATTCTCCATCTGTATGCTTCTCTCCACTTGAGAAAGAAATTTCATTTCGAACCTCTGCCTAAAGTCTTCCCAAATTTCTACCGGACGTCCAGCTTGGGTGATTTCCTACCAAAATGAGGCTTCGTCCTTTAACAGCTATGCAGCTAATTGAATTTTCCTTCAGTCCTCCACTTTAAAGATTATGAATAAGTCCTCTGTTTCCTTAAGCCAATTCCGAGCTTCTACGAATGTCTCGTTCCCATGGAATGGCCTTCCTCCCATAGCCCGGAAGTCTTTGCAGATCTTGGCAAAGTTATCAGCTCGTGGAGGGAGAGAAGGAGGATGAATCACTGGTGCAGTTGGGGGATGAAAGTTTTCTTGGCCTTCGGCAGGCGCTGTAGTCTCCAAATACCTACGGAACCATCCAGGTATTGTGATGCCTCCGGGATATTAGGGTTGTTTTGTTCCCCAAACATGTTGAAAAAGTGGAAAGGAAGAAATTTAGATAAAGGACTGAAGGTTAATACATATGGATTTTTGGGGAATATTTTTCAAAATATAATTTTCTTTTGAAAATGCTTTTCTTTTAAAACCTTTTTGAAAATAATTTCCAAATTTTTTTATCTAATCTGGTAACCTTCAGCTCTGATACCAAGTGAGACATCCCATGTCCGTTAATGTCACTCACTAAGGGAATGCATTAAGTTTCGTGAAGCGCTATAGGTAAACAGACACAGAATAATTACAAGACATATATAAATAAGGCAACAGCGGAAAATTGAAACTTTTATTTCAAACATAAGTCATAATACCGTTGTCCACAATTTCATAAGTCATAGAAACCATTACAATAAAATAACTTATGTCTTGCACCATCAGAGTACAAAGGTAAATAAAAAGCATCATTCCCCCAAAAAAAGAGTTAAGCCATAGTAGAGACAAGAACTTGAGCTATACTTCAGAAGTAGCTCCTAGCAAGATGATATCTGATTCCTGATTAAATCTGAGTGTTTCCTCCCTGAGAACCTGGAAGGAATGGAAGAAAGAAGGAGAAACAATAGGGTCAGACATAAAGTATGGCGAGTCTAGTTACTTTTAGCCAGTAGATAAATAAAAGCAACATGATAGGCATATAATGTGGATAAGAAAGATCACTACACAAATGGCAATTGTGACAAGGTAAGCAAGTTAAGTTGTATGTGCCTCACACATTATTACTTTGCATTATTACTAGTATAACTGAAATGAGATGATCTCTTCCACTATGAGTTGGTAGGCTTAGGTCATACTTTCAGGTATACCCTAACCACTACCTTAATCGATCGGCTCCCTACCCTGTAGATATCTTGTGCTGGCCCCACAGTAGGAGGTATCACTTTCTAAAGTGGCAATCCATGGTGTGCACAACCATATCTACTGGTGTCATGGTCGTCTTAGCCCCTTCTGCCCGGCCCATGCACGCACATGTCTCCGGTCGGTTTGCGCCGCCCACACCATCCTCCTCATTTGGATCTCTTACAATCAATCAGTAAGCGTGCCCTTTCTCCGCCTAGTACGGAGGTCTTTACTTGATACCAACTCCGGGTTACTGACTGAAAAGTGTCCCACACAATATGATACAAGCTCTTCCCCTTATCTTGTATCCCCACAAGGTTTTCTACTTGACTATGTATACCCTTAGGCATCTTTAATTACATATCACTATACTAGTTAGGCTTACCCTAAAGGGTGTCTTTAATTACACAACTTCGTTACGTTATCTACCGGTTATGTATACCACTAGGTGTCTTTAATTACATAACCTTATTACATTATCTACTGGTTATGTATACCTCTAGGTGTCTTTAATTACATAACCTTATTGGGTTAAGTTCGTGGGCTTATATGTAAATATTACCCACCCCCTCTTAACCCACCCACTACCCATCCAATTTTACTTAACCCTTACTTAAGTTCTTAGTCATATTAAATTAGGTTAAGTAGTCCATTTCATTACCATGTCCAATTATGGTTATAATGGGCTAGACATCCCCCATTAGGCCAACAACGTGTGGATGCTGGATATGTCGGTCGGGTCCAGACAGTCTTTTTCCACAGTTGGGCCTAACCTCTTGTCTTAGCCCAATTCGTATTTGCGTACTTAGACCTCCTACATTAGGTTCAACATTAGTGGCTGCTGGATATGTCGGTCAGGTCCGGGAAGACTTCCACCACTAATGTAACCTAACCTCGTGTCATAAGTACAACTTACAATTCCTAATTTTAAATTACTACCATTCCAAATTAATCCAAATCTACCTATGTCATAATAGGTAACTATTTCTATGTTTTCCCCATTTGAATTACATGCCCCATTTCATATAAACATTACATAGATCATGCAAATTATAATCCATTTTTCCCCGTTTCCTCTCTAACGTATTCGTACGTATTTCGGCGGCATCTAGGCTATAAAGTAGCCTAGCTATAACAATAAAAGGGGAATATGAAAAGGGTGATAGTTTCAGTATGTCTTGGCATAAACACGAACATAAACTGGCATAATAACAAAGTGAATGGACATGTGATTGACATCATAATAAAGTTGACATCAAACTGGTAACTTTTGGCAATCACTATAATGTTTAAGCAAGCATAATGAGATCTAGATTAAACATTAGGTGTCCAGTTACTTAGATTTATCATAGTTAGGGTGACATAGTAACGTTTAGATCTAAAGGTGGATTCACATGTCAAGTTTACAACATATCTCAATGTATCACAATATGACAGGTGAAAGGTGATTAACATAAAGATCTAGATCCAAGTAATATCACAATTGTCCAAATTAATAGATGTACATCCACCATAACATGGTTACAAGTCAAGATCCACATAAGCAACATAATCGAATCACCACAGTTTTATTAGATCTAGGAAAATAGATTTGTCATGACATGGTGTAGAATTTCACATTAACACTGAATCATACTTTACAACATATCCAATTCATAGTATTTCAAGGTATACTTTTATTCATCTAAACCTAAAAGTAATCAAGGAACTCACATCGTTAGGTTTAGAGAATTTAGGAAGAACGAATCTAGAATTTCTGAATTGGATTTTGTTGTAGAAAGCGGTTCAGTTCGCACTCCAACAGCACATGGCCTCCATGACTCCCAATGAAGAAAATATGAGAAATAGGACATGTATATATAGCTGCCGAACCCCCTGAAACCGAGTGCCACACAGCCCTTGGGGTGTCGACACCCCTGTGGGTGGGTCGGCCCCTAGGTCGAGGGGTCGACCCCCTAGAGCGGGAATTTTGCCGCTCAGGGGAATTTTTTGAATTTGAATCCTCTGGATAGGATTCTGATTCATCTCTGACTTGCCTCTGACTCATGTGTATATTAAAAATATTTCTATGTGTATACAAACTTAAAACCTTCATAACTTCTTCATACGATGTCCTTTTTATGCAAACAAAACATCTACCTTGACCAAAATTTCAAGACGGACGCAATGCTGTAGTCCGTTTCCTCTAATTTTGAATATTAAATTAATTATTGTATTATTTATTCTCTTTAATGTCGTTAAAAATTCAGGGTGTTACAAAAACCATTACCAAAAATGTGTTAAGTATTCTTTGGAAACAAATCTGAATCTCGAATTAATTTTCTTTGATTGATTTTATTCAGGAAACATTTGAAATGAATTCTTTTGTACCTAAATAGTGGCTTGTACTTGAGTTCATTTGTACCTGAACTTAGCCCATTTGAAACTGCCATGTTGTTATGCACACATACATCGTTGCTGGCGTTTAAGCTTGTGCTTGTTTGAGAGCTTGGTCATGCACTTGAACACACTGCTTTGTCATAGCTTTGTTACTTGAGTTGATTGCATTTACAAACTGCATGAAATGCTTATCAACTTGAACCTAGTTTATATATGCTGACTGTTCCATTTTCTTTGTTGAGCATTTTGTAGCTGTTGCCATTAGGATTGTTCACTGGCTATATACGGATGTAAATACATACACAGTTATGTGTGTGTATATTTATATATTTACATCTCCCTTTGTTCCATGTATGTCCTAATGCTTGCTGAAACATCCATATATAAACTGCCTTGAGTTCTGTGATGTCATGTACATTTTCTTGTGCCACTTTGGGATTGTGTGATTGTGATTCTTGAAAGAAATAACCTAGACACTTAAGTGAGCTGAGTGAATCAAAATGTATATGTGTTTGTACAACTGAGTGACTGAGTGTTGTAGTGAGGAGTAATGTAACAAATGAAATTGACATTGAAATATATTGTATTACTGAGATGTACAAATAGTAGTTATAAATCTGTACTATTCAAATGTAGCAATAAAATATTATATTTAAATAATATACTGTTTGAATATTTGAATTCTTGTGCAGTAGTATTTTATTAAAAATTAAATATTTGATTATGTCTATGATGTAGTGGAATAGTACAATTACAAACACATTTATAATAATACATATGTTTATTATCATCAAATAAAAATCATAGAATTGTTATGTACAATAATCTCCCCCTTTTGATGATGACCAACAAATAAAAGGTTATGAATATAATAAATGTGTTTGACAGTGAATTGTTGAACTCCCCCTATATGTACGCTCCTCCTACAACAAAACTCCCCCTAGATACGTGCATGAGTGAAAAAAAAATTAGTACTTCAATATTAAAATATTTAAATAATATCCACTCATCGATCAAAATCTTAACCCATTCTCGCCCTTTTGTTATCATCAAAAGGATACATAAATTATAACAATGATGAAAAAATTGACTAGAAATATATCATTGGCTTAAGAGGAAGAACTCTCATCATATATCTCAATTAATCAAACCAAAATCATAATATTCTAAGAACTAGTGATAAATTTCCCATTGTCGAATAATGGATTTACGATGAAATTTATAAAAATGGAGAGTTTTGAAATATATGATTTCCAATTATTTTCCAATAAAATTTTAAAAATGAGCACAAAACCGTGATGGATTTGGAATACTGTTATAAGTTCAACTCAAGTGACGAAATCGAATAATCTCAAATCCTAATAACTATCATTCAACAAAGCATAATATATCATAAAATATTAACACATTTCACAAGTTAGAAAATGGATTGATATGCTGGTTTTTACACATCAAGGAGGATTTCATATAAAATTTTATTTATTTAATTTCCTTTTTTTAAGAGCACACTAACCACGCATAACTAGAACTTAGATTTTTAAATGAGGTCAGTTGCAGCATAAAATATAAGTAATCTCATAACCATGCATGACCAGATCTTGTATTTTTAAATGAGGTTAGAGAAACACTTATTTGTATTATATTTATCATTTTCCTTTTTTTTTTAAATCTCCTCAGTATATAAAACCAATATGGATGATAGAAAAATGGTAGGTATAGAAATGATTGTGAAATAAATTTCTAAATTAATCATATTATGAAGTATGCTTGTAACGGCCCAGATTTTTAACTGTCTTATTTAATATATAAATATGGTTTAAATATTGTTTTGGAATTTAATTAGCTTGAATTCAATAATTTTGAATATTTTATTAAAATTAATAATAACATAATAATTTAAATTCCAGAATGGTCGGAATTTATTGGATTTGCAATATAATGTAAACTGGTAATTTAAAAGAATTTAATGTTGTTTGGTTTTGAATTATATTAACGATTTCGTTTATAAAATGACGTTAAATGTTTAATTTATAATTTAATTATAAAACGAGCTGTAGCGGCCGTGGAAGTTCATAATTTAACTTTTTGAACTTTAAATGGTTGTGCAGGATCCAATACAAGTCGGATTTCTTTGAAACAAGAAACGCCCGAATCTATTGGATAATATTTTTCTAATGGAAGAGGAAAATCGAGTTGTTATATCGTAGATTTTGTTTTACATCCAATTTTTTTTCAAATAATCGCTATGGAATTTGTTTGTAAATTATAATGTTTATTTATATTAAATATAAGGGTTTTTAATATATTTAATATTGATTTGGCTTAGATTTCAACTTAAGATAATTTATTATGAAACTACATGAAATTCTGTGCAGGTATACCTGATTATAATAATTTAATATTATTATATTAAGGTATTTTAAAATAGATTTATTTTAATTAAAAATGAACCCTTAAAAAGGGACTTTATTCAGACGACCTCCGTTTTTCAACGAATTTTTTTTATTAAGACCACAATAGCCAATTATTGCTAGATTTCTAATTTCGCGCCAATTGGAGTTATTTTGTGAGCTCCAAAATTTAATACAAATAAAATTACCATTTGGACATGAACGAGCATCGTTTTTGTAAACGAGCTCGGTTTTCGATGGAACAAGTTTCATTAGGACCGTAACGTCAAATTATATTGTGATGTCTATTTTCGTTACAAACGGAGTTTGTAGGTGTTGTTTGTGAGCTTTGGGGTTGACCGGAGTATTGGAGGTCAATGGCGCATGGAAGTTCCAGTTAGGGGCATTCTCGGCTTTTCATGGGTAAGAGGGACGTATGGGGTGGTGGGCTTGATCTTACGGTGGTTAGAGGTGAAGAAGAAAATATATATAAAGAAATGACCTGCGATAGATGGAGCTGAGGCAAAGAGAAGTAATAGGGGAAGATGATTTGCGGTAGCATGTTATACAGTGGAAGGGAGAAATGATAACAAGTAGGCGGTTGTGGGCTCGGGCCTTAAGCCCTTAAATAAAAAAGAAAAATCAAATGGGAGGGTCTGAATTTCTAACTGGAGCATTACAGAAGGATGGAGCAGTTCTAAAATGAAAAAAAAATCTATTTGCGTGTGGGGAGTTTGGCCGTGCATGTTAATGAAGGGTGAACAATAGTTTTGGAGAAGAAGACATAGTGGTGGGCTTGTGCCGTTTTTTTTTTTGCATAATAAAAGAAAAGGAAAAATGAATGTAAAGTCGATGAGCCAGCTAGGGTTACGTGAGTAAAGGCATCGGGCAAACCTTGAGAATTAGAAAGAAAACACGTTGGGGAAATGGTACCAGGTAATTATGTGTCAACGGTAAGAAGGAGATTAGAATTTAATTAAAAATTTATTAAGTTATTTTGTTTTAAATACAAGTTAAAAATTGAAACGATTGCAAAATCGTGTGAAATTGGATTCGTTGGAATCGCTGCAACGAGGCCTACGTGTACTGGTGATTTAGCTAGATAATTTCATGTAATTTTAAACGTTGTTTAAAATTATATGAAACAACGCGTGAACCGTTAGTCAAAACAATGGCGAGTTAACTCTCATACCTTTTGGAATTCTATGATGTGTTAAATTTATATAATTAAATTTTATCATTAATAATATAAATTGGTTGATTGGATGCCTTAGATGCTATTTATTTGTGTGTTATTGGTTGACATTAATTATATTATCGGCATTTAAGTGCATTGGATGAAATTTCTATTTCATATATTATTATAAATTGTTATAATGAGTTGTGATGCAAGGAAGGACATGTTGGAGGGATCCAACCGGATTCTTCAAATATCATGCATCTAGTTTATTTTTATATTATTTATATATGATCTGATTAAACCCCATCGACCTTGAAAACTTATGTGAATGTTGATGTTGAATTTATATTCAACATTGTTGTTATTTGAATTAATAGACGGTATTGATTGAGGGATTGGCAGCTAATGGCCTAAAATACACCTTTGTGTTAATACGTTGATTTTCCGTCAAGCGAATTAACAAAGTTTAGTTATAAAAATTATTTTATAACGGAAGCAAGATTCTTAATTTTATTTTTATGTTATAATGAAGTTTTAAAAATAAGTGGATGTTTATAATTGAGCTTATTAAAGATATTATACAATGATTATAAAATAAAGATTTGACGTTTAATCAGTTTTATAAGCAAATGAAGCTACAATTAACCTACAATATTTTGGAATAATTATATTTAAGTAACCGATTGAGTTATATTATTAGATTAATTATATTAATTTAATAGGTTGGCGTAATTAACATCAGTTGACGTTCAACTGATGATGTCAGTTGACCAAGTTAACTGTTTGATCGAACATATGATTAATGAATATTTAATAAGATTTCTTCACTGTAATTTACCTTTTTATTTACGATTATTGTTACAATTAAGTATTTATTTATAATTTCAAAAAGTTATCCATTTTAGTAAATGAAGTATTAAATTGTTTTAACCTTTGTTAATAATGAAGTTAATGACATTTAAAATGATTATTTCTTAAATAAAGTTTATTTAAAATGATAATCTGGTTTTTAATAAGATTTATAATTTTGAAAGTGATTTATAAAGAGATCAGATTATGTAGTTTGGACTTCGTAAATAAGGTTATTAAAGACGAGTGAGCTGATGCGATAAGTTTAAATACCTTGTTTAAGACTCGAGTCAAGATAAAAAGAAAGGGTTTGGGTAAAGAAGTTGAAAAATGGTTTTTTCATAAAGATCCAAGATTTAATTTTGATATATGATGATATAATGGTATTGGGAAAAATATTTGGAAATATATAATTCCAAACGAAATTAAATAACGAAGTTTAAGATGGAAAGTTAAGGAGAAACGGTCATAATCGACCAAAATTATCAGAAGTAACATGATTTATATAACCATATAAAATATAATATAAAATTTACATTATAAATAAGATGAGAGTTTGAGTTACAATCTTCTATCTATTTTGAGATAAGAATGTTGTTGATCAAGGTCTGAGAGGTAAATAAAATACCCCTACTTGAACGACTTCACCATTATCGAGGAATGATATTAGTTTGTAATGGTAAAGGTTATTGAAATTAGTTTATTATTTCCATTAATGGGATATCGCAATATTAGTTATGAAATGTGAAATTAATGTAATAATATTGCAACATTTGTTGCGACATTGAAATAAGAAAATATTGGAAAATCAATTATATTCTTACATAGGTAGTAAAATGTAATATTTGAAGTTCGATGTTTGAAAAAGCTATTTTGAGGTATATATAAATGAATGTATCATTTTACATTATTTTGACCATTATAAATTGAGCTTATTGCGATATTTCCAAGTTAAGGAAATTAGGAGGAGATTTTATATGGTGATAAGCGAGTGTTGGAAAGACATGTTATTCTCAAAATTTAAGAATATATTTAACGGAAGCATAAAATGTTTTTGTCGAATGAAATCGATGTTAAATCGATGAAATGGTCTTCAAATATCGCTAACAGTTTAAGGATGATTTGAATTAAATAAAAAGGTTGAAGCTGCCATAAACTTGACTGTACTATTATAATTGACAGTTAAAAGACCGACTATCAATAAAATATTATTAGACCTTTTTGACGTGTTGTTTCGAAGAAACCGGGATGGGAACTAGACCCAAATCCACTTCGAATCACTGTTGCATACGGAACTAATCTACAGGGATATGTATAAAGATAGAGCATTGAAGACCGTAAATCTTCATGAGTGGAAGAACTACTCGTTGAATTTCTCTAGCTAATCCCTAGAGATATTTCGGCGGTGAGTCTATTGTGATTGAAATCTATGGATATGCAAGGACTACTCGCTGCTGATTCTTTGGGTGATTCCTAGGATGCGGTAGGAGGGTGCCTTCGGCTCGTCCTGTTCCTAGATGACTTGTATGGACGAATGTCTGACAAAGTATTTCCTGAAAACTCACGTATGTTTACTTATACAAATATACCAAGTGTGGTAGTAGAGAAATTATCTTGGTAAACACCCAGAGTATATTTGTGGACATCAATTAGTGATTTGACGGATCTGACAATGTGGCATTCAAAGTAAATGATGATGAGATGTTCTCTAAAAAAGGTAAACGTAACCTCAAGCCTTACAACCGGGAAATGGCAAAAATCGGGAAGGCAGCATGGCTAGTTGGGTCGCCCCTAAGCATGGTGTATTGTCACCATCTAGATAAATTTCATTTTTTTCTTCTTTCGATTCCGTATCTTCCGGAAATTACGGTGATCGTGCGATAAAAAGCCATAGGGGTGACAATACATTCGGTACACTCAAGTTATATGAGTGGTCGGTCATGTGTGGCTGGGTTGCAGGATGTTCTTATTGTACCCCATTGTATTTCCCTATAGATTACACTGATTGGAAGGTGGTCCCATACCTTGTCATAGTTGGAATCCATTCTCCGATAAGCGTCTTGCGGTATTTGTTTATATAATGAATATGTAGAGCGTGAGACGCAAGCGTTCTGCTAGATGGTTATTTATTTGTGATTTGATAGACACTATTATAATATCACTGGATTTTGATATATCAAAAATGTTTTGGGTTATAGTAAGGTAATAACCGTTCGTGTTTATGTGTGGGCTGATCTTACTATTATCCTTTCTTTCAAAAGGTTTTCTAAAGTTAAGCAAGTTGTTTACCATGTGAATTTATCACTGAAAGTATTCCAGACTGATTCAGGTGAATTTTGCTTTGCTTCAATTGTGCTTAGGTCAGAACTTAGGATATTTCCAGGTTAGGTTTCACTTGGAGTCCGGGAGCTGAAAGCAGGAGGCTTCACCGTTAGTTATATAAAGTTTTATTTCCGTTGTGACAGTTGTATGTTGTACTCTAATAAATGGTATGTATATGCAGAGATTGATTTCTATAAAGTTATATTGAAATATTATATTTTATTCATTCCGCTGTGAGATTTTGATGTCTGATCTTCTTATTCTTCTATTCAAATATTTCTTTCTTCCTTCTCTCACCCTCAAACTTCTTTCTATTAACAATCTGGGAGTTGATACTTGGGTTTTTGGCAAGAAATATGGAGTTATGTATGATTGTCGAAAATTCGAGCATCGAATTTTATAGATCATTACAATGCTCAACTATACCGGGATCTTTGAAAATTTTCAATTATCCCTATTTCTGAAAAATAATATAATCGCAATTCCATTACAATTATTGACACTGTATATTTAAGATTATTTTGAAAAATATTAAACTCTCCACAATAATATAAAATCATGATGGATGACAAAATGATGAAAGAAATAGAAGATGGTCGTGAAATAAGCCCCAATTCAATGATATTATAAGAACTGTTTAATCATCATGAAAATTTAAATAATATTTCCTCTAGTGGTGAAGTATACTATTGTTACAACTCATCACAATTTCAATGATCTGATAATAATTTTGATGAGTTCTAAATATAGTTCAATTTGGTTATTGATTTCAATTTCTGAATAAATAATCAATAAATGATTTTAAAATTGAAAAATTGATTATAAGAGAGAATTGAAAGATATATACAATTTGAAAAAACAGTTAAAAAAATCATGCAGTTGAATGAGAAAAATATAAGACGCCAAAGACTGGTACTACTTGTTATCTCCATTAACGAGGATTTTTATACCACCCGGGTGGCTAACAAAGGTATCTCAGACAACAATATCCAATCAACAAGCCCAAGCAGACAAGTTAACAATTCGGTTACTTTTATCAGAGCATCAAGACAAATTCAGAATAAGTTTCACAAGAAAGTTTTTAGAAAATTTACACCAAGTCCAAGAATACAAATCATGATCCAATTTAGACCATTTTATCAGAGCAGTAGAAACAATTTCAGATCAGAGATGCACAAAAGAATTTTTCAGAATTATTCCAAACAAGCACAAGAGATGATTCATGATCCAAGATTAAAGTGACAGTTTATTTGAAATCACTTGAGTAGATGTGCAAATTTCAGGATTCAATGAATCAAACACACAAGATTATTAATTTTAAATCCAAGATGTGTGTGAGATTCAAGAATCAACAATTTCAAATGATTTCAAACAATCAAATATTCAAGTCAAATGATCAATAAATAAAAGTGAGTTTCAAGATGTGGCAGAATGATTGATTATAAATGATCTTTAATTCATAATAACCGAGCCAATTTAAAAAAATCAATGAAAATATCACAACTGAAAAAGGTAGTGTGCTGTAATTAGTATATTTTGTTCAGTCTTTCCAAAATGAATTAGAAGAAACTCAACACATCAGAGATATGTGAAGTTTCATTAATTTTTCAGATCTTCGAAAAAAAATAGAATTCAAATTAACAGTGTTCCAAATATAACAAGAATGCTTCAGCACTATTAGGAATTCAGAAATAAAAAAATAAACTTCAAAACAATTGCATATATTTACAAGTTTAAATTCAAGATCTGGAAATGATTAAAACATGAGAGTTTTATCCAAATAAAGCAATTTCTATTAATGAGTGCGGAATGGATCGTTAAGGCAAAACAAACTGTAACAACACGGAAATTCTGAGCCAGTTTAAAATTTTCTATTTTGGCAATTTTAGCGAATTTTGAATATTTTAAATGAATTATTTTAAATAATAACGACGAGAAATTTATTTTGAATAGAATTAGAAAGTATATATTTATATAGATCGTCGTTTGAATATAAATAATTATTTATAATTATAAAAGGAATTGAAAACGCAGCGGCAGTTCGTGAATTCTGTAACGAAAAGGAATTTCGCTCGATCCGAATCAGTCGCTAAACCGACCAAGACCGTACGAAACGCCTGATTGTTTTTGAGAACACGACAAATCAGCACGCAGACAGAAGAAAATTTCATTGTTAATTACAACAATTCCATCAGAATACAAGAATATACAGAGTATAAATGAATATTATACATTACAAAATATCAGAGATTACAATAAATTACATAGCAGCGAAAAATAATACAAAATACAACTAAAAGGAGATATACGGATACAAAGCTTTCCGGATATCGTTCAAGCTGTACATCAGGATCCTATGAATAATTATATATATATGCGAGGATCATTTGAAAAGACCGAGTTAAATCTCATTTCAAATGGTCATACGACGATCTAAATTGAAGATCTTAAAGACGGCGATTGAAGACCGACAATCTTCACATCGAAAGGATAACTACTGATGCCCGACATTGGCTAGATACCAATAAAGGGTTAAAGTGGTAGTTTTCTGAACGTGGTTATTGATTGTCCGGATATGCGAGTACCTCTCTTCCGTATTGGACATACGGGACGAGGAATAAGGTGACTCCGGTTTCGTTCAGACCCAGAACGGATTTGTAAATGGATGTGTGTGCGACATTGAATTTCATTCCGTGTAATTAAATTGATTTCTATTAATATATATCTGTGGTGGTAGAGAATTTATTCTCTTGCTTAACACCCATCTTTGAGACGTATGAGCTCAAAGGTTATATATTGGTAGTTATCGATCGCATGGCGTGAATTGTCAATGTGACATGCCAAGATGCAATTGATCGAGGCTTTTGTTGAAAAGCAGATCCTTATGGATGATGATCAAAGCATAGCCTATTTCGGCATAGCTTTGTGTATTGCGTTACCTCGCGAGCCTCACGCCCCGGTAGAGTCAAAAACGGGACAAGGGAACGCAGGGAGTGCACACGCTTCTTTCTTGCTAGAAGTGGTGTTTGGGTTTTTAAATGGCCCTACATTTTTACTTATGTGGTTGATGAAATGAGGCGCCTCGGATTTATTGGTCGCCAATGGCCAATTTATAGGTCTAATAGGATCGGTGAGCGTGTGTTCAGGAATTGCCAATCCACTAAAGTATTTATGGACCGGCCCTGCCGTATCCAAGGGTACACGAGCGTCTGAATCCTGAGGCATTGCTAGAGTGTCTCAAATCGGTAAGGAGATCGTTCCTAGCCTTGACTCTTGATGTAAACCCAATTTCCAATACGACATTACGGTTTTGATTGTAAACCTATGTATGGCGACATAATATATGGTAGTTATGCCATCTTGGATTGATACATTTACTTTGAAGTATTTTTGAAATATATTAGACACTAATAATAATATTAAAAACATTATTTTCTACGTATCAAGCATTTTTTATCATTATAAGGTAAAACTCTATCCTCCGGTCTGCGTTGCATTGTGTGATGGGACATGAGTCTTATAATGATTTCATTTTCTAAAAAGGATTGCGTTGTTTTTGACTTAAATTATATAAAACTTATGCACTGGCAATCCAATGGAGAAAAACCGTTTCGCATTAGCGGCGTGGTCCAGTGATCAGCCATATTGTTAGTTTAGTGTGATTTTTCATACCAGTCCCATGACTGGCTCATAGTTTGTTTCACTTTGCAAACTCGGGTGCCCTCTTTCCACACATGCAGCCAAATGACATGTGTTAGGTATGGATACTTTCTGGACTGGAGCTTACTAGAGGAGGAGGATGAAGCATCTTTTTTTTATTTTTATTTTCTTCTTGAGACATTGAGGCAGTATTGAGCATTGATGTATTCTTGGAGATTGAGGCTTTATTTCTTTCCTTGTTTTAGACATCTATTTTGCCAAGTGTATCCTGTAATGTGTACTCTGATATCTGTGATGTTATGTTGTGATGACATTTCCATTTCTGCTATAATGATTTATATGTTCTGCTATTTTCTGAGATCTATTATTGTTTTAATTATGTTATGCTCTTATGATTATCCTTACTTTCGTACCACGGAAGTTTGGGTCGTCACAAAAAATTTCAAATTTTAAAATTTTCAATCTTCAAAAATTTTAAATTTCAAGATTCAAATCATAGTAACTTGATTTTTCAATAAAATTGAATGCAGACTCATCTAATATTGATGCAATACATAAATTTAAACTAGTGTTCAAAATGTGCCATTTATCATTTTCAAAAATCAGATTATGAACTTTTTGAAAAACCTTGCTCTGATACCAATTGTTAGGGAATGTAGAATGGATAGTTAAGGCAAAACAAACACTACAGGGGGGTGAATAGTGTTTATGAGAATTTAAAAAAAAAATTAAAACTTATGTAAACTATGAGATGAATCAAACACTACAAACAAAATTACAGACATAGATTTAAACACAAATACAAAATAAACAGAAACAAAGATGTAGAAAAGGAAAGAACACACCGGATTTTATACTGGTTCGGATTGCTCCTACGTCCAGTCCCGCACAACGCTGGATTGCGTAGAGTTTTATTACTATTTTCAATAGTCAAGTACAACCTCCTTGATCTCACAGCTACAAGGTATACCACCAATTACTACTTCCTTGTTTTCTCAGCTACAAGGAAACACCGATTCCTACTACCTTGATTTCACGGCTACAAGGAACACACCGATTCCTACTTGATTCAACCCAAACAATTACTAATAGCCCTAGAACTCTTCAATAGCTCTTGATTCATAGAGAGAAGAGAAGAGAGTGTAGAGAGAAGAAGTTTGATCAAAATGGAATTGTATTCGGCAGAGTATAAGTGTAGAAATCATAAAAATGATTAAGAATAATTATATAATGAAAGAGGATGAAAGTGGAGAAGAAGATATGATTAAAAATTCGGATTTAACCCCTTTTTATAGAGTGTGAAAGGTTGCAATGGTTTTGAATCGTTTCAAATAGTGAAAAGACACTTCCTTTCAAATTTGAAAAAAGTGACACTTATATGTCAACATGGTGTTTTTGGTATGTCGACATACTCTAGTGTAATATTGTATTTTAAAGTATTTTTCAAGTGTTTTGATATAAAAATAATTCTGGAAATTCTTGAGTAAAAATCTAGTGTTGTAAATTAATATTATATAATAGAAAAACATATGAAAACATAAATTTAAACTATATAAATATATTTATAAAATTATAACATTATAATATTTTAAACTATATAAATATATAAAGTATAAGAATATAAATATAAAATTTAAGTTTTTAAAAAACAAAGAAGAATAAGAAAGGAAAAAAGAATTGAAAATAAAATAGAGAGGATTTGTGGATAGAATTGAAAATCATAATTTGAAAATTTGGATTCAAAATTTGAACCTGAAGTGCTATTTAGAGTCTTACAGAATCTAGACTCTATAACTATATTAATCTTGAACTCTTGAAATCCTGAATACTCATGAGTCTTGAAATTTCTCTGATCTTTGAATCTCTATTATCTTTAAAACTGAACATTCTTCAGTAATACTTCCTGTATATAATTCCTGCATATATATATATATATATATATATATATATATATATATATATTCTACACAAAAAGTGTTAGTATATATTTTATAATCAATGATAACTGAAATAAGGTTGTTGTCATCAAAACTCCAATCTACAACAATCTCCCCCTTTTTGATGATGATAAACTTAGTTTAAAAAATATCATACCTGTATATACCTGTTAATGATGATCCTTCTAACACTCCCTCTGTCTATATGAACCCTATAAACTATTTTTATATTTTATAATTTCTCCCCCTTTAGCATTATCAAAAAGAAAATTCTAGAACTACTCCCCCTAAATCCTATGTCTATCTATATGATTATTCTATGCTAAAATACTAGTATAAATACTCCCCCTAAATTTATGCTATAAATATTTCTAAGATAACTATCCTTGATTCTATAATATCCTTATTTCATCATCTAGATCTATGATTCTAAGCCTAAAAGATTATAACTCCCCCTAAAATTATGACTATAGTAGTCTAATAAACTAAGTAAAACCAACCAAATTTTATTATTAATTCAAACAATAAATCCAAATAAGCAATTCAAGAAAGCAATTCAAACAAGCAATTCAAGCAATCAGCCAAATCAACCAACTTAAATAATATATGTTAATAAACATTTATTGAACCTCCAACTATCCAAAAACTATAAAACTTCCTCTTTGTCTAATACCCTTAATACAAGACTAAATCTATCCTAAACTCTAACTCCTTAAAACAATAATAAGACTTTAATTTAGAATAAGATTTAACTAAGATATCCTTAAAATAATTGTTTTTCTAACAAACCTATCAACCATTAATGAAATTTAACCATGTCAAGTAAGTCAATCAAGCTAATTAAGACAAAGTAAATATGTTTATGTTTAATAATCCTATGTATTTCTAAGACAATAATTCCCCATATTTATACTTGTCATATGTGTAGTTAAATGTTAATATGTAATGCAGTGTGTTGGTAATAATGCAGTATGACATATGCAAAACAATATGAAGTGATATGAAATGCAATTTGTGACGCAAATGATTTTAATTCGAGATGCAGTGTAATGATGTATGATATGAAATAAGATGTGTAATGATATTATGGTAATAATATATAGAATGATTTGATGATGATATGGATTTCTACAAAAGATACTTAAAGTAATATCTAACTATTATGCATATAATAAATTATTTGAATCAAAAAAGGATAATGTTAATTTCTAGACTAAGGTTAATTATACTAATGGAAGTGATTGAAATAATAATAATGATAAGAGTTTTAAATAATATTCATGATAAGTAGTAAAATATTCAAAATAATTATGGAGTTAAATAATATTAGTAGGGTAAATATGGTAAGAATTGAAGATTTTTTTAGAGAGAATATAAAATTATATAAAGTAGACTATAAACATATATTCATAATTGTGTATAAAAATTGATTTAAAAAAAATTCAAATTTAATTTATTATGTATATTTCGATATAAATCAAATTTTCTTTTAAACTTTAGAAATCAAAATATATTAATTTGCTAAAGAACCATTTATATGTTAAAACTATAAAAGTAATCAATAGTTATATAAAAATTATTTTTGGTAATATAAAGTAACCTATAAAGCTATAACTTCTTATTAAACTATATATTTAAGACATAAAATCATATATATGTATATATACACACCAAAATATTAGGTTAGAAGATACAAGTTTCATAAAACTTAATAATCCAAGAAATCAAAATTAGTATTTAGTTTCAAATAATATCTATGATAATGTAACCCAAATTTTTTATGAAAATATAAGTTAAATTATAAATGTTTAAACTACATATAAAAAATATATAAACTTATTATAACAATATAAAATGTTTTAAAATATATTTAAATCATATTAACATGTCTATATAATTTTATTAATTTATATACATATTGAAACAAGATATATTAAGAAAATAAGTAGAAAGACAAAGTTAATAACTAGAATTTGAACTGGCATTTTCTTATTTAAAATACAAAGAGAAATTTGAAAGTTTAAGCTTTTAAAATTCAAAATTTGAATTTCATTTTACAAGCCCTTATGTTGACATAAGAACATATGTATGTCGACATTCATGCATAATTTTCAAAGAACATATGGTTTTGTGACTTTGATTTTAAATTATTGATTTATATTTTAGGTTTAACTATTTCCTGAAATAATATTAATTCTAGCAAATATCCAAAATTTATTTTTATTTATTATTTATTATTTTGTTAGTATTTTAAATTTCAAAATTAAAATTTCAAATTTGAATTTTAAATTTCAACTTTTGAATTTTAAATTTCAAGTTAGAATTTTTAAGTTTTAAATTTCAAATTCAAAACAAAGCAAAGCAAATAAAACATCCATTCAACCAAAAATTTAAAAAATAATTAAGGCGTACCCAATTTTTAGATCCATTTCTTCGATATTCTTTGAATTCTGAATTTGTCTTCCGAAATTTGATGATGTGATATGTTCTATTGCCACAGGCTCATTTTTCTGATCAGAATAGTGTATTCATTTGCTGAATTTGAACACCGTATGAGAAATATATTGAAGATTTAGTAGTTCAACCAACATTGCGCCAAAATTTGAATTTTGAATTTTGAATGAATGGACACTTCTACTAATATATTGTAACGACGCGCATTTTATGAATCAGAGGATTATAGAATATTTATTTCTTTCTCGTAAGGAGTCGTATGGTCGTGTGAAATTAGGGGACGACTATTGGGGTCATTTCCCATGTTCACGATTTTTGCCGATTTTTGAATGACCGTTTTGCCCCTAGCTGATCTTGTTTTGGCCATAACTTTTGATTGGTAAGGAATTTTGACCTGAAGCCACTTCCATTAGATCTGAATGATGGTTTATCTTTTCGTAGATGGTCATATATGAAAAACGGACTTACCGTTTGGGAGACATGGCTGGAATAAGGTTTAGAAGGTGAAAAGCTACTTAACCGGGCCAAATAAGGTGATTAGTGAATGGGCCCATAACCCATTTCCGGATTAGGGTTATGGGGGAGGCTGAAATGAGTTAGGTTTTCATTCTATTTCAGTTTTCTAGCCGCCATTTACCCCTTAGAAACCCCAACAATGGCCTCCACTTTCTAATTTCATCCCAACTCGCTCTCTAATCAAGGATTAAGCTTAGCAACATCAAATCAAGGAGAAATAGCACCATTTCTGAGTTAGAGCTGCTGTTAGACATTGGTATTTGCCCAAATCAAAGGAGTTTCAGTTCTGAAAGTTTTAATTGTGGCAAAGGTGAGTGATTAGCCTTGTTTTTACACTAATTATGGTTAATTAAGGGTAACTAGTGTTAATTAGCGAATTTAAACGTAATTAAATTCTGAAAAAATGTTTAGAAATTCTTAAACACCATTTTAGACCTTTGTTAGAAGTTTGGGTTAATTTGGTTAAGTTTTGCCAATCCTATCAATAGGTTTTCTTAAACATGTTTAAGAGAAAAATATGGGTTTTGGGTAGATTTGATCCATTTTGACATATCAAATTGTTGTTTTTGTGTTTGTGGTCAATTCTATATGTTGTTATGACTGTATGGTTTGCTTTGTGATTGATTAGAATAGTCGAAAACGCCATCGTATGGCGTAAAACAGTCGTAGGAAGAGTTGCAGGAATTTGACCTGAATCGGATCGGATCGGTGGAGGGCGACCCGACTCGCCCGTGAAGAACCCCCTTCCCACGAATCGCTGGTGGAACCAAGAAGCTTAATGGCAACGACCCGACCCGCTCCTGCTCAAGTACCACGAACAGATCAGCTGAAGAGTGAGTACCACGACCTGACCCAGAGAGGTTGCCACGAACCACTGATGGACCCCCGACCCGAACCAATAGATGCTCACGATCTGAAACGGGTGAGTTACATGGACGCACCGATCTGGAGCACGCCACCACGACCCGACCCGTATGGAGCGCCATGATCCGCCCTATGCATCACGAACAGATGGAAATCAAACCGATGGGTGACTACGATCCGAAGCAAAGTGAAGTGAAGGGCCAAACCGATCCGGAGGAGACCAAAACCCGAGATGCAAAGGTAGTCCAAATGGGAAGTAGAACTCAGGATCCAGACCAACGAGTTAACTTCATGAGTTGGGCTTTGCTGCGGGACGTGTGCTAAGGAGTTGTCGACGTCCATAGCTTTGATTCACCACCGAGAGACAATTGTTAGGCTACATATCAGTGCAGTGGGGTAGTTATAACTTCATAGGGCAGAGTGGTCGTAGCATGGCTATGAGCCAGTGCAGTGGAGTTATCATGACTCCATGAGGCAGAGTGGACATATCAAAGTATTGGTGGTTACGGATCAGTGTAGTGGAGCCGTCATGACGCCACGGGGCAGAGTGATCGTAACAAAGTATTGGGTGATCAAAGCGGTGGATATCGTACGCTTTACGCACTGAGTGAGAGACGTGAGGATGGTTACTATGCTTGATTGTTTGCCATCACTATGACATGCACACCCCCACCCCCATATCCTTTACACCATATGTTAATGGCACCTTAGAGTATTGTACGGTATGTTGTGCTAACTCTTTGGTTGCAGGTCCAGGTTCAGGTATGGTTTAATATACATGTTATTGTTCTGTTTTGCTGCTTATCGCTCATACCAGACTTTTGTCTGACCCAGAGTTTTATGTCTCTTCTTATTACTATGGGTGCTCTTAAACGGGCAGACTAGAGACAGATTAGCTGGTTGTGCGCGAGTAGCTGTCCGGAGATGAGCAGGAGGCTTACACGTACTATTCTCTATATATTCTCCCTGTGTCGTTGCTGGTCACTACATTGGGCATTAGTAGTGTACCTTCCTTATTTTGCTTTAGAGACAGTTTTCAAAAGTTGTAATAATGATGAAGTGAAACATAAGCTGTATTTGGATTTTCCGCTGCTACGATGTTTAGTTTTCAGCTTATGCACTGTCTCGCCTATTTTATGTCAAAGTATGTTATTATTATATTTTATTCCATGCGCTGTGAGATATTCTACAGGTTCTTTGTTAGTCCACTGTTAAGTTTCCTTCCCTTTTCTTTCTTTGGCGACTGTCTCGTGCTAGTTGGACATTGGAACAACGCACTTTCATTGGAAATGTATGCTGGTGCGGGGCGGGCCGTCACATTTGGTATCAAAGCTCTAGGTTGTGTAGTTAACCTAGGGAAGACACCAGAGAGAGATAGTACGTATATGAGAGCGCGTATTTGTGATATTTTTGTTTTCAAAAGCTATATATATATACTATTAGTATATTTAAGGATGAAGTCGCACAGCACTGGCACCACTGAAGAGATGGTTAATCGTTTTCTCCTTACAGATTGAACGATGAGCCGATATACGAGGGGTACTGGTAGAGGAGCTAATAATGGGAATGCTCCTGATATGAGGACGATGTTCACTGACCTCATGAGAGAGATGCTTAGGGATGCTCAGAGGGCAGCTCCTAATGCTGCAAATGGTGGTGGTGCAGCGGTGCAGGCGCCTAGGGCCGATTTCGCCAAGTTATGCAAGGATTACACTAGCCTTGGTGGGAATCCATTCCACGGAACGGAATCGGCTATAGAAGTTCAGGATTGGCTGGATGGATGTGAGCGTATCTTCGAAGACTTGGGTATTGAGGATGCGGTGAAGAGAAAGCTAGCATCCCGTCAGCTGCAAGGATGGGCGATGAATTGGTGGAATGTTATTAAAGCAGCTACTCCAGAGGATCAAGTTACATGGGATCAGTTTAAGGCCCGATTCAGTGATAAATTTATCCCAGCTGCTTAGAAGTCAGAGTTGTTTAGGAAATTTCTGGAGCTTAAGCAGAATGGTAGGGCAGTTTCAGAGTACATTGTAGAGTTCGATACTTTATCGAAATATGGATTATCCCTTATCGATACTACTGAAAAGAAGAACGAGAAGTTCATAATTGGTTTAGATGGATACTTGGGGGAAAGGCTTATTAACCACATCGATGAGACGTTTGAATCGATTGTGGGGAAAGCATTGAGGTCAGAGAGTCTTTATCCTAAGTCGAAGACAGAGGTTTCATCTGTAAAGGAGCCAAAACCGCAAGCAAGCGGTGGAGGCAAGAATGGTTCTTAGAATAAGAGAAAGCAAAATCAGACCAAGGATGGCCAGAAGAAAAAGAATAAGAAAGACGTGGAGTGCTTTAGCTGTGGCAAGAAGGGCCATTATGCTAAAGATTGTCGAGCGAAGCCAGCGGACAGGAAGTGCTTCAACTGCGGCCAAGTGGGACATCACAAGGATAAGTGTTTGCAACCCCCTAAAGAAAAGCAGATTGTGAAAGCATATGCTATCAATGTTGTTCCTTCTTCATCGAATGCCCCAACTGCGGCGGAGAAAGGAAAGAATGTCGTCATTCAAGGTATGCTTTCTATTTATGATGTTCCTGTTCGAGTATTGTTTGATACCGGAGCTTCCCGTTCCTTCATATCTGGTGACCTGATAGATAGGTTGGGATTGGAACCCGAGATAGTCGATAGACCTTTAACGATGAGGAACCCGATTGGTGGTTCGACTAGACTTAGCATGATTTGTCGTAATGTGGTCTTATCGAGTCATGGATGCATGTTTGTTTGTGATTGCTTTGTTTTGGGCTTTACTGGGTTTGGCATTATTTTGGGAGTCGACAGGCTCCAAAGGTATGGGGTGGTGGTAGACTGTGAGGGCTTTTTGGTGACAGTTAGAGAGGATGATGGGCGGAAGGTAGTGTTTGGTGGTCTACCTAGTGATGGGGTAATGGCTAGTTTTCTAAATTCCCTCGACATCCCGCATGATGAGTTGTCAGATGTGCCCGTGGCTGGCCAATATCCGGACGTCTTCGAGGAAGTGACCGGACTTCCACCACACCGAGAGATTGAGTTCCTTATTGATTTAGGGAAAGATACCAGACCTATAGTGATGCCACTTCGTCTTATGGCACCAAAGGAGCAGCAAGAGCTTATGGTGCAAGTAAGCGATCTGTTGAAGAAGGGTTTTATCAGAAGAAGTGTTTCCGAGTGGGGAGCACAAGTTGTGTTTGCTACCAAGGCAAATGGTTCCCTTCGATTGTGTGTGGACTACCGCGAGTTGAATAAGGTGACGAGGAAGAATAAGTATCCTCTACCACGGATAGATGATTTGTTTGATCAGTTGAGTGGCGCGAGAGTGTTCTCCCGGTTGGATCTCGCGACAGGTTTTCATCAGCTTAGAGTGGAAGCTAAGAGTATAGCTAAAACGGCATTTCGAACGCCGTCTGGATTTTATGAGTGGTAGGTCATGCCATTCGGGTTGACCAATGCACCAGCATATTTTGTGGATCTTATGAATAGGGTATTCAGAGATTAGTTGAATAATTTTGTTCTTGTGTTCATAGACGATATCTTTGTTTATTCGAGGATAGAGGAAGAACACAAGGAACACATGAGGATAGTGATGGAGGTGTTGAGAAAACACCAATTGAAAGCAAAGGTTTCTAAGTGTCACTTCTAGAGGAGGGAAGTGTGATTCTTGGGCCATGTTGTTTCAGAGAATGGTATTGCCGTGGACCCTGCGAAGGTGGCTACGTACGGTACAGGATTGGTCTACGCCCAAGAATGCAACAGATGTAAGAAGTTTCTTGGAATTGGCTGGATATTATCGTAAGTTTATCCAGGGCTTCTCCAAGATAGCGGCACCATTGACTCAGTTAACCAAGAAAAATCAATCTTTCATCTGGGACGAAAAGTGTGAGAATGCATTCAAGAGTCTGAAGGAAAAGTTGACATGTGCACCAGTGTTAGTCATTCCTAAAGGGAATGAAGAGATGACAGTATACACAGATGCATGTGGTACCGGACTAGGTGTTGTATTGATGCAAGGAGGTAAGGTTGTAGCTTATGCTAGTCGGCAACTGAAACCGCATGAGAAAAGATATCCTACCCATGATTTGGAATTGGCTACGATCGTGTTCGCATTGAAGATGTGGAGACATTATCTCTTGGGAGAAAGATTCGAGTTGTTCACCGATCATAAATCGTTAAAGTATCTTTTCTCTCAGAAGGGTCTAAATCTTCGACAGCAAAGATGGTTAGAATTCTTGGCTTCCTATGATTTCGATATCACGTATACACCAGGAAAGGGCAATGCGGTAGCTGATGCCTTGAGTAGGAGATATGCCAGTTTAGGGGCTATGTTTCTAGAATGGAAACAACTGGAGTACATCGCTGGGTATGATTTTAGACCAAAGTGCGAATTGGATCCAGAAATGTTAGCAAGTTTGACAATCAGACCCACTTTGATTGAGTGGATTGGTTCCAGTCAGAGGGACAATCCTAACCTATTGTAAATCATCTCAAAGTTAAAGATGGGAATCGACGAAGAGATGAACAAGTATAGGCTTGATCGAGATGGATGGCTTAGAAAGAATGGTAGACTAGTTGTGCCCAATGTCGATGGATTGAGAGATGAAGTACTTAGAGAATGTCATCACTCAAAACTGACTATACATCCCGGTGGTAACAAAATGTATCAAGACATTAAGCAAACCTACTACTGGGAAGGGATGAAAAGAGACGTTGGGAAGATTTTATCCAAATGCATGAACTGCCAACTAATTAAAGCCGAGCAAAAGAAACCTAGTGGTTTGTTACAACCATTAGAAGTTCCAGAATGGAAATGGGAACAAGTCTCAATAGATTTCATTGATGGGTTACTAAGAACTAGCTCGGGCCTTGATAGCATTTGGGTGATTATGGACCGATTGACTAAGAGTGCCAGGTTTATACCCGTCAAGTCGAACAGAACGACTAAATTAGCAGAACTGTATTTGAAGTGGGTAGTGAGATTTCATGGAATACCCAAAGGCATTGTGAGTGACCGAGATCCGTTGTTTACTAGTGGATTTTGGAAGAGCTTACAAGAGGCGTTAGGATCAGAATTATATCTCAGTACCGCGTATCATCCTCAAACCGACGGTCAAATAGAGAGGGTGAACCGAGTATTAGAAGATCTTTTGAGAGCTTGTATATTTGATTTTGGTGGATCATGGGATGACCATTTGCATCTAGTAGAGTTTGCATATAATAATAGTTATCAATCCAGTATTGGTGTGGTTCCATATGAAGCTTTGTACAGAAGACCGTGCAACTCACCGTCATGCTGGTTAGAAACCAGTGAGAAATTTGTGCTTGGGCCAGATGTGGTAAGAGAAACCTCAGATAAGATCAAAGTTGTCCGACAACGAATGAAGGCTACCCAAGATAGGCAGAAGAGTTATGCTGATAAGAGGAGGAGAGATTTAAAATTCTCCATTGGTGACTTGGTATTTGTCAAGATTTCTCCATTAAAGAGTGTGATACGATTTGGTAGGAGAGGCAAGTTAACACTAAGATTTGTTGGTCCATTCCCAATCCTCGAGCAAGTTTGGAATTTGGCATATAAAGTTGGATTACCAGAGAAGATGGCAGGAGTTCATAACATATTTCATGTTTCCTAGTTAAGGAAATTCGTGCATGATCCCGATATGACTATTTCACCTGATCAGTTGGATGATATCGAGGTTGAACCCGAGGCGGTTGGGAACCACAGGACTATGGTATTGTTGGGAACGAAACGAAGCAGCTTCGAAGGAAGGCGGTGAAACTAGTTAAAGTTCAGTGGGGTGATGATGAGGAAGACTGTACTTGGGAAACAGAGGAGAACATAAGGAGGGAGTATCCAGAACTCTTTGCCTGGTAAGGTTTTTTATATTGGTATAGTACTCCCTTGTTAGTAAACCGCATGCTAGGATAGGCTTGTTGTGTTGTTTTGTATGCTTTATTGTTAATGATTGGTAGGCATGCGGGATCCTTTGTATGTTTTGGGTTAAGGAATTTCGGGGATGAAATTTCTTAAGGGGGGAGAATGTAACGACCTGCATTCTTCGCATCGAAGGATCATAGAATTTTTATTTCTTTCTCATAAGGACTCGTATGGTCGTGTGACATTGGGGACGACTAATGGGGTGATTTCCCATGTTCACGATTTTTGCCGATTTTTAAATGAACGTTTTGCCCCTAGCTGATCTTGTTTTGGCCATAACTTTTGTTTAGTAAGGAATTTTTACCTAAAACCACTTCCATTAGATCCGGATGATAGTTTACCTTTCCGTAGAGTGGTCATATGTGAAAAACGGACTTACCGTTTGTGAGATATGGCTGAAATAAAGTTTAGAAGGTGAAAAACTGCTTAACCGGGCCAAACGAGATTAGTGAATGGGCCATAACCCATTTCGGGATTAGGGTTATGGGGAGGCTGAAATGAGTTATGTTTTCATTCTATTTCAGTTTTCTAGCCGCCATTTACCACTTAGAAACCCTAACAATGGCCTTCACCTTCTAATTTCATCCCAAATCGCTCTCTAATCAAGGATTAAGGTTAGCAACATCAAATCAAGGAGAAATAGCACCATTACTGAGTAAGAGCTGCTGTTAGACATTGATATTCGCCCAAATCAAAGGAGTTTCAGTTCTGAAAGTTTTAATTGTGGCAAAGGTGAGTGATTAGCCTTGTTTTTACACTAATTATGGTTAATTAAGGGTAATTAGTGTTAATTAGCGAATTTAAACATAATTAAATGATGGAAAAATGTTCAGAAATTTTTAAACACCATTTTAGACCTCTGTTGGAAGTTTGGGTTAATTTGGTTAAGTTTTGCTAATCCTATCATTAGGTTTTCTTAAATATGTTTAAGGGAAAAATATGGGGTTTTGGTAGATTTGATCCATTTTGACAGATCAAATTGTTGTTTTGGAGTTTGTGGTCAATTCTATATGTTGCTATGACTGTATGGTATGCTTTGTGATTGATTAGAATAGTTAGAATAGTCGAAAATGTCGTCGTATGGCTTAAAACAGTCGCAGGAAGAGTTGCAGGAATTTGACCCGAATCAGATTGGATCGGTGGAGGGCAACCCGACCCGCCCGTGAAGAACCCCCTTCCTACGAATCGCTAGTGGAACCAAGAAGCTTGATGGCGACGATCCGACCCGCTCCTAATCAAGTACCACGAACGGATCAGCTGAAGGGTGAGTACCATGACCCGACCCAGAGAGGTTGCCACGAGCCACTGATGGACCCCCGACCCGAACCAATAGGTGCTCACGATCCGAACCGGATGAGTTGACATGGACGCACCGATCTGGATCATGCCACCACGACCCGACCCGTATGGAGCACCAAAAAGTCATTTCTCTTCACAATCTCTTCTTCTTCTTCACGTTTTTCATTTTCAATCAAACTTTCAGGAGGCATAACTTCATCGTTTCTTGATGGATTTGGACGAAATCAATGGCAAATCGAAGAGAAATTCAAGGGCTACGATTTGGTATCAGTTTGGGAATGAATTTGCATGGTATTGGGGTGCAACAAGTCGAAAAATTCAGAGGTATTCATGAAATCTCGTAATAGTTTTTCAGTTTTGAATCGCCAACTTCAAACGGCCATATCTCACTCAATTTTGATCGGAATTTGATGATCTACCCATCGAAACGACTGCAAGAACGAGAACTACAATCTGATAAAGGATTTCCGTACCCTTTGAGTTGACTAATTACACCACACGTCCAACCAAAATTGCACAGAAATACGAATCATTATTAGAAAGAAGTTAGAGGATGAGAAATAGAACGAAAGAAATATTGGAATAGAAGAAAACAAAGATCACAAACTCACAGCGGAACGAATAAAATATATTAGATGACATAAACTTTTGAAATACATATCGGTAACTGTATATACATACCATTATCAGAGCACAACAGTTATTCCTTGAACAGTCATAAACACCTATTTCCAGATACAACATAGTACACAGCGGAAAATATGATAGTCTATAGCAGTCTGGTGAGACCTCCTGCTTCGATCTCCTCCAAGTGAATCTGTAAAATCCCGACTACTTGACTGCCCGTACAAATTTGGGCACCCAAGAGTTTAGGGAAAACAAACAAAATAAACTCTGGGTCAGTCATGGGATTGGTGTGAGTAAACTCCAACCATTTGTTTAACTTTCAAAATCCTTTCGAAAGAAATGATAATCGTAAGACCGATCCACACATAAACACGGATGGCTTTTACCTTACGATAACCCAAAACATTTTATATCAAAATCTGGTGATATTATAATAGTGTCTAAATCAAATAAATAGAATCTAGCGAAATGCTTGCATCTCACGCTTCATATATAATATAAAATCAAAAACCACAGGGCGCTTAGTAAAGATTGGATTTCCAACATGACAAGGTATAGGATCACCTGCCGATAGTGTATCGCTGGAGGCGAATACACTGGGTTCAACAAGAACGTCTTGCAACCCGGCCCTCACATGACCGGCCACTCATTTCGCTTGAGTGTATCGAATGTATATCACCAACGGTTGGGATCAGCAACCGTTTCCCGAAAGGGACAGCATCGATAGATCAAAGAATTAAATGGAATTTCTCTAGATAGGTGATTATACATCCCAATGGGAGCGACCCACATAGCCATGCTGCCTGCCCGATTTTTGTCAATTCCCTGTTGTGAGGCTTGAGGTTTGAATTATCTTCCAGAACGTCTGGCCACTATTCAATTTGAATGCCACATCGTCAGATCCATCGGAAATCACTAATTAATTCCCATAAAAATACTCAGATTTGTTAGGCTAAAGAAGTTTCCCTTCTTTGCCACCAACTTTGTACGTTTGAAGGAATCAACGTACATAACCCCTTTGGAAATACTCTGTCAGACACTCGTCCATACAAGTTGTCCTGGGTTTGGACAAACCGAAGGCACCATTCTATTAATCTATCTTGGGCAATTTCTACCTAGGGTTAACAGAACAGCCCTTGAATTTTACTCCGTCTTCAATTTCCTTAGCATAAGTTGATTCATAACGCTTATATCAATACGGAGTGGTTTTCAGATATTAAATCTGATCCCCATCTCTCCATATTGACAACGGAGGTATAAAATAAAACAAAACTTTGATAGTCTGTGATTTAACTATCAAAGAAACACCCATACAATCAACGGTCCTATTTCCAATTGGAAATCCTACCGATCAAGCATCAAACAACACTGGGCTCCCTTTTGATTTAATTTCTTATTAAATTATTATGTCCAATTCCTGTCTCTTAATTCCTCGTTGATAATTCATTTCATTTTCTATGTGTAGAAAATATCTCTCATTTTAATTGGAAAAAACATTTCAAATTAACACGATGTTATAAACATCGTTATTATAACTTAAAACATTAACCAACTATTAACTAACCAGAATGTTAACCAATCTTCACTATCGAACCTTAACCATTTCTCCATCGATCATGAAGTAAATCAAGTTGTGGTATATTTACCTCTCAGGCCTTAACTGAACAACATTCTCAACTTCAAAATAGTCAAAGCTCACAACTTTAAACCAAACATCGCTTACGCGACTTTCGGATCCAATCTAAGAACACGCTTCTTTCACGGAAAAACTTTGATTATAACGGTAGCATTATAATCGCTGTTTTCAAATATTTGATTTATAAAACATTTCTTTTAATGACAGCGTTACAATCACTGTTTATCTTTTATTATAATAGCAGCATTAAAATTGTTGTTAAAAACATTTGTGATAACAGTAGCATTATAACCGCTATTTAGATTTACAAAAAAACATTTATAACAACAGCGTTATAATTGCCGTTTAGATTTACAAAACGTATATTATAACAACAACGCTATAATCACTGTTTAGATTTACAAAACATATATTATACTAACAGCAGTGTTATAATCGCTATTTTCAAATATTTAGTTTATAAAAAATATAACTTGTACTTAATTATTTCAATAAATAAAATAATAAGTAAATAATGAAATAATTAAATTTTATTCAAACCGGAAAGTAAAAATACTACTTCCCTAAATTCGATATAATCGAATCCCAATAAATAACTCTCTCTCGAATAATCTATATTTGATTATATCCCAAACTTCGGAATTTATCAACCATTTCAAGGTGATTCAAGATCCCAAATTCACCTTTGAATTTACGCTCTCTAAATTATTACCTGAATCCTTTATAACTATTTCAGTTTATAAAAAGGTTATTTATATTCCAAATTTTGGAATACAATTTATCGTTTCTTTTAAAACGATTTTCCAATTTTCTTTCTCATTCACATTCCAATTTAGATTCATATTTCAAATCCAAATTTCCTCTATAAATATTTTATTTGCCAATATTTAATTTAAACCTTTGTTTACTTTAATTCTGAATATTTCCTTTATATACCATCATTTGGTTTTGTTCTTATAAATATACTTTTAAACTCAAATTTCTATTTAAAACTTCTATTCAGAATTTTTCATATAGGTCTCATTTCTTTTTGTTTTAATCATCTAAAATCTTGTTTAACATTTCCTTAATAATTTCTAAGTTTAAATCACATTTCAAATATTGGCTTCAAAATCCATTTCCTCTTCGCTATATAAATACAAATTTGAATTTATATTTCAATGTATCCAATGATAAATAATTCAATTAATATATATCCTCATTCATAAAAAATTTCTTGATTCATTCATTTGAACAGGTTTTCTATTTTTCAACTCTGTTCAAAATTAAATTTCTACTTTTGAAAATAAATTTCTTTTTTTTTAAACTCAAAATCCCTTCTCTATATTTGAAAATATTTTATGGTATTTAAATACCAAATTTCTAGGGCTAGTGGAATTCAAACACAACATAACTATTCATGGATTATACCACACCATATAACACAATAATTGAAAAGCAGTAATAAAATTGTTGAGGAATCCAGTTGGATCCCTCCAACCTGTTTCCCGGCATCCACAGATGTTAATCACATCAATAATATTCATTTCACATCAATATGAAATAACCAAGATTTATAATCGATCAACGATATAACTATACCAACCACTTCAACCAAATTTATCAACCATTCATGCAAACAACCATCACACAGTATAAAATTACTATAAATAAATTTAAAACTCGTTTATATAAATATATAAACGAGTCAGATTTTAGATCAAAATTTGGACCTAACACCCAAATCGTTATAAAATACAGAGAATTATATGTAGAAAATATAGACAAATGAAGAAACACACAGGATTTATAGTGGTTCGGCGTTAACGAGCCTACGTCCACTTTATATATTATTGATTATACCCTGAATGCTAGTACAATCAATGATTTCTCTCAAACTCACTCTTACAATTATGATTTCTCTCAGTAATCTCGAAATAAAACTGATAAGAAATAGTGGTATGATAGTAATGGTGGAATCAATACTCAATACTGCAAAAAGATCACGAAAAATGCCAATCTCTGGGCTATTTATAGCTGATTCTGTCAGGCGAATCGCGGTCACACATGGTGCAAATCCCGAGAATATCGGATCGGATCGAGGCTTGATGAAGAATTGGTCAATATGACAGTTGTGGACAGGTGGGGCGAGATCCATACATCTTGGAGCACTGAAGACCAGTTCGTGGTAGCCGTTGCGTCTTCTGGGCTCAGACCGGATTGGGTCGCGATGAGGTGGACGGATCGGTTCGCACCAGCTTGTGGCAATCCGATGGGGGCGCGATGAGGTAGACGGATCGGCTCGCACCAGCTCGTGGCGATCCGATGGGACCGTGGCGATCCGAAAGCTGGAGAATGACCGCGATCGAGTTTCCTCTGGATTAAAGGCATGAAGCTTTGTACTTTCCCTTCGTATATGAACCTTGGTGGCTTGGTCAAAAAGCTAGTCAACATTTTGCCCGCTCGAAGTATGTTTTATCGAGGACGGAACATGCATCGAAATTGCAGAGATATCTTTTCACCGAACGGTGTGAATCAATGGTCGCATCTGTCTGAAATGCCGTGTTACTCAGGAAAGTTGCGTTCTTTGACCGCTATAAATATCAGTATAACCCGTCCATCGTTTCTTCGTTCATTGGGTAGTTCTCATTTCTGGAATCTTTGAGGACTTCATTCTCCAATTAGCCCGGTAAACTTCTATATTTTTTTTTAGTCTTCGTTTCTGTTTATGAAGCATTGGCTCAGATCGCATATTCGTGTCACGGTCCGAGGGGTGAAATGTTCATCTCGAGTTTTTGGGTGAGCATTCGGATTTGTTAACGGAGCGCAACAGGCTTCTCTTCGGAACGTGGTGGGCTTTGGTTGGCGGAGCGGGCTTCATTACGAATCGCGATGGGCTTCGATCCATGGCCCATCTACTTTCACGGCTCGAGTAAAACAAAAAAAGGGAGACTAACAGTCGCCTCCCGGTCTATATAAACTGAACCCCCCTTTACTTTTTCCTTTTCTTCTTCGTTCCTCATTGCGCCGCTAGACCTCCTGAAAGAAAACCCTAATTTCTTTTTCAATCTCCAAAAACCCACTCGCTTTCCCAATCTTTAAGAAAGTTAATTATGTTAAAAGCTTTCTCTCTCGTGATTTCTGAGTTTTTTGACTGATTTGAGGAAGGAATGAGCGGAATTCGGTGGTTTTTGAGGTGTTGGAGGCCGGGGAGACGCCATGGTTGATGGGTCTCAGTCGTTTGAACTAAACGATAGAGAAGAAGGGAGGAAGGAGAAGAAGGAGAGGGAGAAAGGACTGACCAGGTCGGGTCGTGGAAATGGAAAGAGAGCGGATCGGATCGGGGAAATGGCAAGGGAGCGGATTGGATCGGGGAAATGGTGAGGTGGCGGATCGGATCGCAGCCTTGATCGGAGTATTAGCTTAAGTGAGGATGGGAAGATGTGGGTCGCGATAATCATACCACGAACCGAACCATGTCCCATGATCCACTTTCCGCGATCCGGTCCCTATTCTGCGATCCATTATTATGCGATCCGAACCCTAATCCATGATCCGGATGGATGAGCGATCCAACGAACTCGTTAAACACTCAATGCAACTTAACTCTGACATACCAATGGACAGTTAGGTTAGAGCCTTTGAGACGAACTTTCTGGACTGAACAAATGCATATCTTGACTACGGACAACGACCAATACTTCAACGATCTTATCGACCTTTTACGCTTTTTCTTTAAGACATGCACAGGCACACACTTGCACTTGCACACACGGGGGACGGGTAATTATATTCTTATTTCTCATGTTTACTCGCCTAAACATTAATGTCGGATAATCGTTCCCCTTCAAGATCTGATACAAAGACGGATCCCGAGGTGTATGAGCACCACAATCCCGAGGTTCTTCCAATTAATCCAGAGGGTGCGGATTCTGGATCCGAATATGAGGCAGAAACAGAATCGAATCCGTCCGAGAGTACCTCGCTTGATGAGGAGTCCGAAGTAGATGGCCGAGCTCCCGACGAAATTCCTAGTGCAATAGAAATAGAGAAATTCACCGACTCTTTAGCTTCCAAACTTGATGACATAAAGCTTAAGATAATTTGCTTGAGACACGGGATCCCCTGGGATGATGTGAGGACACCCGGCAGCGAAGATATACCTCATTTGGCTCCGGAGGGGTATATGACAGTTAGCCGACTCATGTGCTGGGTAGGCGCTATTCCTCCGTTTCCTCCAATCGTCATTGATACCCTAAAACGATTGGGTATTGCTCCAATGCAGCTTCATCCCAATGCCTATGCAGCCCTATACACTCTAAACATCGCATACACAGAAATCCCGCATACTGAGCTCACGTTTAAAGATTTGAAATTCTTTTACCTTTTCAAGCATCGCTCCTCGGCAACCCCAAATTTCTCTTTCTTCGAATCGGTAGCAAATAGGAAGGTTTTGTCTGACGGGTACAACAACATAGAGGATCCCAAGGTCGATTGGTTCTATATAAAGAGACAGGGTGGGTGTTCAAGAAGATGGATTAAATCAAGTAAACTTTAAACTTTTGATTGAATAACTTGTTTAAGAAATCGAAGCATTAACATGCTTCTTTTCTCTAAGCAAATCACGCCTTTCCCAAGACGGAAGGCTCGGTATACAATAATCGACTGTCCTTTCTTCTGCAAAGCAAATCTGATTTCCTAAAGATCAAGAAATGCATTACTGACGAGAATCTTCACAAGCACTGCCTTCTAGATATAAGGTTTGGACTTGGTGCAGGCGGCAAACCCTATAAATACGTGCCCGCGACTGAGGGAGAAGGAACGTCACGGGCAGCAGAAACAACTAAATTTCGTAAGAGTCCTTCGCCGATAATCATCCAGGACGACGAAGACCTAAACATATATAGAGGAGATGAGGCCCGTGCTGATAAGTCTATGGAAATCCCAGTCTCTCCGGGGGGTTTCCCCTCAAGGGCCTCTCTACCGGTTGAACCTGCTGCTCCCGATGATTTAACAGAAGAGCAGCTATTTAAAGAACTGAGCAAAATTCCTTTGCCTGATGATGTATATACACAGGGAGACTTCGAAGGGGAGCCATTTTTCCCTATTTCTGAGGAAACAACTGTTCCAGTTGGAGAACGAGAAACTACTCAGATGAGCCTGACTTCGGGCCCTGGTCTGTTAGGGGGAATTATATGGGATGCACAAATCACACGCACTGCCTGACCCCACACTTTTATATCAACAGTATTCAATGTTTTAATATGTTCTTATTTCTTTTGCAGGAAAGATGTCTCGTAGACGATCTTATTCCTATCGCTCTCTCCAAGAAGGCACACCTAGCCTTCATCTAAATCCTAAGCGTGCTCGCGGTCATACTCACAAGCCAACTTCTTCACAATCCAGGTCTCCATCAACACGAACCTCTGGTAAGCCTTCCAGTCATTCGGTGCCGCCTACAGGGGGAAAACAACTTCCCAAAGACTTAACCCCTCCGAAGAGTGCACCCTCTCACAGCAGATCATCAAAGAGGCACCACGAGCCCAAGGATAAAAGCAAGGATCCAAACAAGGATTCTGAGAAGGAGAAAATTGACATTGTCCCTTCCAGCCAACCAGGTTTGATTGCCCCCGGGTCACGAGATTATATCCATGGTCCTGAGACTCAGGCTAAGCTGGAAAAGTTGCGAGAACAATTCCCCAATATCTTCTTCGAAAGGATGATGTTTGTTCCAGCCTTGGAACCAGTCCCTAGGAGCTGGGATACTGAAGTCATCGGGCACATTCGCCATGTAGCCAAGCAGTATGAGGCAATGAAGAAACATGTTGTCAATCTTTCAGATGTCATCCGAACGCTTGAGATGGAAGCGCATAGATCCAAAGTGAAGATAGATAACAATGAACGGGCCAGGGAAAAAATGGAGAAGGACTTAGAGGATGCACAATCTTTGCTTGCCTTGGCTCAACGAGACGCTAAAGCTTACAAAACAGAGCTGGAGGAGGCCATGCAACGTTTCCATAATGAGCTTGATTCTAATAGCAAAGAGCGAGCGTTATTAAAGAAAGAGGTGGAAGATCTCAGGATGGCCAACACCGAACTGAAAACAGCACATGATCACTTCGAGGCCGAAAAAGCTGCTTGGGAGAAGAAAAGGCAAGTTTGAAAGATAGCTTTGTCTGGCCGAAAAGGAGAAGGCGATTCTGAATGATCAACTCGCGCGTGCAGAGAAGCGCGCTATTCTTGCTGAAAATAATGTGGAGAGTGCCATTGAAATGGCCACTGTTTCTAATGAAAAACTCCTCGAGAGAGAGAAGGAGATCGAAGGATTTGAAGAAATGTTGTTCGACTTCCTTGGTCAGGTCATCAAGACCCGTAACATCTCCTGGATCCCAGACTACCATGTCACTCTAGCCAACATATGGGATGCAATCGTTGAGAGCGAGAAACAGCGATTAGGAGTTGACGAGATTGATGAGAATGAGTTGATGCGGACCATTCTTAGGGATAATGAACTTGAGGATTTAGAGAAAGGCAGACGCCTACTCCAAGAAGAAATTGAAAAAGAGAAAACTCAGGCGAAGGGCAAAGAAAAAACGGAAGAAGGCCCGAGCTCAACTGCAGAGCCCAAGGCCTCCGAAATTGAGGAATACAATCCAGATTATCCATTGATTCCTCTGGGTCCAACTCCTTTAGCTGTCGGGGGTTCTGCTGCTAGCTTGGATGGAGGATCAGCGGAAGGTATCTCTATATTTTCTCCGCAACTTGCCAAAGCAATTGTCACTTGTCGTCGTCTTGTCAGACAATCAACTGAGCAAACCGCATTTTCACCCAAAATAACATTTGTTTCTCATGATACAGGTGGCGGTCCAGTTGACAAGGATGCTGAAAAGAAGGCAGAGGCAGAGAAGAATGACATCCTGCCAAGTGTTGGTGCCGATGTCCCCCCAGATGCTGAACCCATTGAGGCTTTGAAAGACATGAACAGATGCCACGACGACGTTGAAGAGGAAGTCGCCATTACCAAAGAGAGCAGAGGCGATGATGAGGAAACCATGGCTGAACAACCGACCGAAGAGGAGGAGCAGTTGCTCCTTATGAGAGGGGGACAGGTTCCAGTATATGTGCCCCCTATTTCCAAGATCGACCCCAAAACTGGGTTGGTCGTAAGATTTTCCTCCCGATCAAAACTTCACAACTAGCCTCTCAATCCTCTAGTTCTTCACCGGAGCCTCTTGTTGATAAGAGGAAGAGGAAAAAAGGTGATCGTTCGGATGTTGACAAGGAGGAGTCGGGGAAGCAGAAAAAGAGCAAGAAGCCTACATAACCCCCTCCCCCCAGCATAAGTAGGATGCAGATATTAGCTCATATTTTGTCCATAGGATTTTTAGGCTTTCCACTGGCCATGAAATGTAATTGTGAGAATGGCCCTCACTTTTGTTTAGGTTCCTCTTTTATCTTGTAGGTTTGCAGTTTATGAATGAAAGTTTATTTCTTTTGCGTCATCGTGTACCTGCAGTCAGTAAACTCTTCATACTTAGTCACAAGTCATTTGGCTATAACCAAACTAAAATTATATCACAAATCATTCAAGCAACAGAAAGAATTTAACAATTTCTATGCATGTTGCCCCCTATATTTGAGCATGGGGGACTTGGAATTTTTTAGTAGAATTATAGTCCTTGAGGCGCCGAATCTCCGGTGCCTCTATGCTTTCCCGATCCATCAGCGGGTTAAAGTTCGAACTCGTATCATGATCTGCTCGCCGATCCTTTAACGGGGCAGGAATTCTGGGGACGCCGAGTCTCCAGCATCCTTGTCAGGGCTTAATTGCAGATGTTTTTATACTCTCCTGGCGGTCGCCAAGGTTTGAGTTCGAACTCGGCTGTTCTGTCGCCCCCCGATCCTTCAGCGGGGTAAGAGCTCTTTCTCAGCGCTCTATCATGGACGCTTTTATACTCTCCTGGCGGTCGCCAAGGTTAGAGTTCGAGCTCGGCTGTTCAGTCGCCCCCCGATCCTTCAGCGGGGTAAGAGCTCTTTCTCAACGCTCTATCATGCATGCTTTTATACTCTCCTGGCGGTCGCCAAGGTTAGAGTTCGAGCTCGGCTGTTCAGTCGCCCCCCGATCCTTCAGCGGGGTAAGAGCTCTTTCTCAGCGCTCTATCATGGACGCTTTTATACTCTCCTGGCGGTCGCCAAGGTTAGAGTTCGAGCTCGGCTGTTCAGTCGCCCCCCGATCCTTCAATGGGGTAAGAGCTCTTTCTCAGCGCTCTATCATGGACGCTTTTATACTCTCCTGGCGGTCACCAAGGTTAGAGTTCTGTCAATGATGTGATTCACTCTATTGTACCTTCAAAGTTCTAGACGCCGATTGCTCTCCATCCCGATGGAAGGCATCTGGAGTCACATGTTCCTGTGATTGCCGCATAGTTTTCAGCAAATTTCATAAAGATAGAAGAGCGGATAAATAATAAAGCAATAAAGGTAAGCGACACACGGTATTTTTATAGTGGTTCGGTCAAATCGTAACCTACATCCACTTTATAATCCTTTGCTTAAAAAAATTGGACTATTCTAGGCAAGTCGTGCCTTTTACATGATCCTATGAAACAAAAGAATAAATCCGACATCTTTATATCAGATAAGGCCGCAAATGTTGGGCATTCCACACTCTGGGGATTTCTTCTCCATCCACTGTAGCTAGCTTGAAGGTTCCATTATCAAGCTTTCGTAGAATGGAGTACGGTCCTTCCCACTTCGCGCCCATATAAGTCGGGGGTGGAAAGACACGCTTCAGAACCAAGTCTCCGGGTTCAAAGGTTCGAGCTCGAACCTTTTTGTTATAGTATCGAGCGACCTGTTGCTTGTGTCTCAAGGCACGCAAGTCTGCTTCATCCCTCTTCTCTTCTATTGAATCTAGGGATTCAAGGAGCAACTCGTTATTAGTCATCGGATCGTAATAAGTAACTCGGTGAGATGGTACTTTTAGCTCAACCGGGATGACCGCTTCCGCTCCAAAAGCAAGGGAAAAGGGGGTATGGCCTATTGCCGATTTATATGTCGTCCTATAGGCCCATAACGCCAAGGGTAACTCATCGACCCACATAGCTTTGGCCCGCTTCAATCTTCTTTTGATAATGGACTTAATCACTTTATTTGCTGCTTCGACCTGTCCATTCGACTGCGGATGCGCCACAGAGGTGTATCGTTTCTCAATGTGGTATTTCTGGCAGAAGTTCCTGAATTCGCTGCTGTCAAATTGGGTTCCATTGTCAGTTATGACGATCTTCGGAATCCCGAACCGGCAAATAATGTTTCTAACAACGAAATTGATCACTCGCTTGGTTGTAATTGCAGTCATTGGTTCGGCCTCAGCCCACTTGGTGAAGTAGTCTACAGCTACAATGGCGAACTTTGCTCTGCCTTTTGCTATAGGGAGGGTTCCAATGATATCAATTCCCCACATAGCGAAAGGCCCCAGACTTGTCATTGTTTTTAACTGACCAGGAGGTGCCCTGCGAATCCTCGAAAATCTTTGGCAAGCATCGCAACATCGCGCGTACTTTGTTGCGTCTTTGTTTATGGTAGGCCAGAAATAACCATACCGCAACACCTTTTTTGCCAAAGCTTGTCCTCCCGTGTGATCGCCACATTCACCCTCATGCACTTCCCGCAGTACACGTTTGATGTCGTCATGGGCTATACACCGAAGGAGAGGCATCGAAAATCCCTGTCTATACAGGACTCCGTGTTGCAGAACGTATCGGGAAGCTTTACGAATTACTTTACGCCTCTCGCTCTTCTTGGTCGGAAGCGTTCCATTCATTAGGAAATTCTTTAGTGGGGTCATCCATGATTCACTTTCTGGCTCAGTTTCTAGTACCAGATTAATTTCCATCTGATCTATACTAGGGAACCGAAGCACTTCAACTGGGGCTAGTCTGGTCTCTTCAAGATCGTCGGAACTAGCCATCTTGGCTAATTTATCTGCCTGTTGGTTCTCTGACCGCGGAATATGAGAGATACTGTAGTGATCAAAACCTATCAGCAACTCCTTTACTTTCTCCAAATACGAAATCAACCTTGGGCTCTTAGCTCAAAATTTTCCAGAAACCTGATTTACAACCAACTTGGAGTCACAAAATATGTCCAGCTTCGCGATCTTTAATTCTTTTACGATCCTTAACCCGACTATCAGGGCTTCATATTCGGAGTCGTTGTTAGTGGCGTGAAATTCCAGCCGGATAGCATAAGATATCAGTCTTTTCTCAGGAGTTTCAAACACCACTCCGGCACCAGATCGTTTATCATTCCTAGCGCCATCAATATACAATTTCCATGCACTAGGATCGAGAAGTAACTTTGGTGGGTCAGTCTCTTCGTTTACCATGTCGTCCTCCGAGGCAGTAAATTCTGTTATGAAATCTGCCAGCACTTGCCCCCGTATTGACCGTCGGGGCTGAAAATTTAAATCAAATTGACTCAGTTCAATGTTTGTAACAACCCGTAAAATGCGAGCCAGTTTGAAATTTTTATTTTGGCAATTTTAGCGAATTTTGATTATTTAAAATGAATTATTTTAAATAATATCGACGAGAAATTTATTTTGAATATAATTCGAACGTATATATTTATACGCGTCGTCGTTAGAATATAAATATTTATATATAATTATAAATAGAATTGAAAATGGCGCGGTAGTTCGATAATTCGATTTCAAACTTCAATTGAATGTACCGGGTGCAAAATAATCCGGATTTTATTGAAACCAAAAATAATGGGGTCTAATTGATAATATCTTTCCAGCGAATCCAACAAATCAAAATTTCATAGCGGGAATCAAAAGATATGTCCAGTTGAAAATTCTGAATAGTCGCTATGGAATTCAGGCCCTTAAAAATGGACATTTTGCAAATGACCTCGGATTTCGATGAAACCAGTTTTGTTGGGTCCGTGATGTAAAATTATTGCTAGATTCCAAATTTCATAATTTTTCGAATCAGTATGTGAGCGTGGCAAAGGAAAACGCATTTGACCAGTTTCAGTTGATTTTAATCGACTGGAAATTGGCCATTTTTCTAACGGTCTCAGAATTCGACGAAACTAGTTTTGTTAGGACCGTATCGTCAATAGGAGGCTAGAAAATATTTTTCGAGAATTTTTAGAGTTAGTATGTGACCCCGGTAATTTGAAATGTACGTTTAAAATTCAATATAGCGATTTAAATGTAGATTTAAAGGAAACTGATCGAAACGATCAAATCAGCTAGCGATACATATCCCATTGTGTTCGGAATGGGGGTAAAACGCTATGGGAGGCAGGTGGTGGACCTCGTTTAGAGGTCGTATGTGAAAGTCAACTTTTTAATAATTAAATAAATATATATATATATATATATATTCTCCTCTCCTTTCCTTTATCTTCTGCCCCCCCCCCCCATTCTCGATTCAGAATCAAAACGAGAAAAAAAAACCGATCTCTAAATCGCCTCCCCCCCTCTTCTTCGTCGACGGCGCCGCCACCAGGGGGGAGGGACCGCCGCCCTTCTTCCCTCTGCTCCGCCAACCTCCTCCAACCTCCTACCTCGTAACGACCTCCTCTTCTCCTCCACAAATCGCGACGCAACCCCCCCGTCGCTTTCACCTGCCGCAGCCCCCTTCCTCCTCCAACCTCCTACCCAGACGAACCCTCCTCGTCCGATCGTGCACCCCCTGAACCCGAAACCCACCACCGCGAGAAGGCCGCCCGACCACCAAGAAGACGCCCGCTGCCTCGGGCCGAGAACCACCCACCGCGAGCTCCTCCTCGATCCGCGCAGACCACCCCCCCTCTTCTTCGAACAGTACATTTTTTTTTAATTGTTTTCATTTGTTTTATGTTAAAATAAAAACTGATTTTTGCTTTGTATAAAAACTGATTTTTGCTTTGTTTAAAAACTGATTTTTGCTTTGTATAAAAACTGATTTTTGCTTTGTATAAAAACTGATTTTTTCTTTGTTTAAAAACTGATTTTTGCTTTGTATAAAAACTGATTTTTGCTTTGTATAAAAACTGATTTTTGCTTTGTACAAAAACTGATTTTTGCTTTGTATAAATAAAGAAAGACGATATTTTTATATAAGGAAAGACGATACTTTTATATAGAAAAAGGTTATATTTTTATATAAGGAAAAGTTGGATTTTGATAACAAAGAAAAATGGGATTTTTATATATTGAATAGCGAAATTCCTTTTCGTTCACAGTTGGTATCAGAGCTTTGGTTTACAAAGCAGAGAACAAGGCACATTAGAACCGTACGAAAGAATTCATCAGATATTGGATTAGTAATATCCAATTAGAATGACTCGTTAGAGATGGGATCAGTAGTATCCTAGAACGAGTGTGGGGAGTAAATTTTCAAAGTGAAAACAAGTTTGGGTTTGAAAATTTAAATCAACTATTCATATTTGATTATTTATTTGTATTGATTTTGGACAATTCAGTATATAAAGAATTTGCATATACGCCTTGCAAACGTATATTCAAAGTTTTAATATATTGGATAGATATAGCATCACACTCTAGTCGCCCGAAGATGATATTGATGATAGCGATCGCATCATCAACATTTATGTTCGAGTTTCGAAGGTGTGATTTTCTATATATTTCCATTAGACTGGTGTGAGAACCAAAACTAATATAGCTAGAATACATTGTTGTGATTTGGCATCAAAACATGATTTTCTTTATATATATCAAAATTATCAATTTGAAACGTTAAATTCACTAAATGATTGTTGTTTGGGTTGTTTGTTTATTTGTTTGCTAATTTTGAACCATTATGCCTAATAGAACCAAATATTGAACTGTATTGAAAATTGGTCGCATTTGCTTGCATATACATATACTTATATTGAACAGGTCATAGCAAGGAGGCAAGAGCCGAAGAATAAAATTTGTTTGCCCGGCAAATAGGTACATGTTTACTACATAATTTACTGTTTTGTTTGGGTGATGATGATTTTATGAGCCTATTGGCCAGCCGCTTGGCTTTTTCTTTTTCTTTTTGAGATCTGAAGGACCGGGGAAGCTATTTGAAATTCCCCGATGCTCCCATTGCAGGGGAGGTTATGGCGAAATTTTTCGAAAATTTAGGGTGTTAGCCAAATTTTTGAAAATTTGAAAATTCTCAGAAACTGAAAAGTTGGAGAATGGAAGCCAGATCGAACGTAGATTTGATTAATCAAACCACTTTCGACTTTGTTCCTTTTCGGGGACGAAAAGTTTTAAGTGGGGGAGATTGTAACAACCCATAAAATGCGAGCCAGTTTGAAATTTTTATTTTGGCAATTTTAGCGAATTTTGATTATTTAAAATGAATTATTTTAAATAATATCGACGAGAAATTTATTTTGAATATAATTCGAACGTATATATTTATACGCGTCGTCGTTAGAATATAAATATTTATATATAATTATAAATAGAATTGAAAATGGCGCGGTAGTTCGATAATTCGATTTCAAACTTCAATTGAATGTACCGGGTGCAAAATAATCCGGATTTTAGTGAAACCAAAAATAATGGGGTCTAATTGATAATATCTTTCCAGCGAATCCAAGAAATCAAAATTTAATAGCGGGAATCAAAAGATATGTCCAGTTGAAAATTCTGAATAGTCGCTATGGAATTCAGGCCCTTAAAAATGGACATTTTGCAAATGACCTCGGATTTCGACGAAACCACTTTTGTTGGGTCCGTGATGTAAAATTATTGCTAGATTCCAAATTTCATAATTTTTCGAATCAGTATGTGAGCGTGGCAAAGGAAAACGCGTTTGACCAGTTTCAGTTGATTTTAATCGACTGGAAATTGGCCATTTTTCTAACGGTCTCAGAATTCGACGAAACTAGTTTTGTTAGGACCATATCGTCAATAGGAGGCTAGAAAATATTTTTCGAGAATTTTTAGAGTTAGTATGTGACCCCGGTAATTTGAAATGTACGTTTAAAATTCAATATAGCGATTTAAATGTAGATTTAAAGGAAACTGATCGAAACGATCAAATCAGCTAGCGATACATATCCCATTGTGTTCGGAATGGGGGTAAAACGCTATGGGCGGCAGGTGGTGGACCTCGTTTAGAGGTCGTATGTGAAAGTCAATTTTTTAATAATTAAATAAATAAAAAATATATATATATATTCTCCTCTCCTTTCCTTTATCTTCTGCCCCCCCCCCCCATTCTTGATTCAGAATCAAAACGAGAAGAAAAAAAAAGCCGATCTCTAAATCGCCTCCCCCCCTCTTCTTCGTCGACGGCGCCGCCACCAGGGGGGAGGGACCGCCGCCCTTCTTCCCTCTGCTCCGCCAACCTCCTCCAACCTCCTACCTCGTAACGACCTCCTCTTCTCCTCCACAAATCGCGACGCAACCCCCCCCCCCCCCCCCCCCGTCGCTTTCACCTGCCGCAGCCCCCCTACCTCCTCCAACCTCCTACCCAGACGAACCCTCCTCGTCCGATCGTGCACCCCCTGAACCCGAAACCCACCACCGCGAGAAGGCCGCCCGACCACCAAGAAGACGCCCGCTGCCTCGGGCCGAGAACCACCCACCGCGAGCTCCTCCTCGATCCGCGCAGACCACCCCCCCTCTTCTTCGAACAGTACGTTTTTTTTAATTGTTTTCATTTGTTTTATGTTAAAATAAAAACTGATTTTTGCTTTGTATAAAAACTGATTTTTGCTTTGTTTAAAAACTGATTTTTGCTTTGTATAAAAACTGATTTTTGCTTTGTATAAAAACTGATTTTTGCTTTGTTTAAAAACTGATTTTTGCTTTGTATAAAAACTGATTTTTGCTTTGTATAAAAACTGATTTTTGCTTTGTACAAAAACTGATTTTTGCTTTGTATAAATAAAGAAAGACGATATTTTTATATAAGGAAAGACGATACTTTTATATAGAAAAAGGTTATATTTTTATATAAGGAAAAGTTGGATTTTGATAACAAAGAAAAATGGGATTTTTATATATTGAATAGCGAAATTCCTTTTCGTCACAGTTACCAACTGTGAAAACCCGTAACTTCCCCATAAAGGAAAGAGTCGGATAATTCGAGAACAAGCCACAACAGAACGCATATAGAAGAACATTTCATTGTATATTACAACAATGTATCAGATTACAAGAATATACAGAGTATAAGTGAATATTACACAGAAATATCAGAGATTTAAATTACATTTAAATACATAGCAGCGGAAAAATAATACAATACACAACAAGAATGAGATATACGGATACAAAACTTTCCGGATATCGTTCCAGCTGTAAACCAGGATCCTATGAATATAAATCTGCAAAACCAAAACTACTAGCTGCCCATGTCAAAATAAGGGCACCCAGAGTTTAGGTTAAAACAATAAACTCCAGGTCAGTCATGTGACTGGTGTGAGAACTAAAACAGTTATTAATCTTTATTTTAAAGTTAGGTAAATCAAGGGACCACGCCGTATAACACGGAACGGGTTTCCTCCCAAGAATACCAGTGCATAAAACAAACAGCGCAATGCTAAATAAAGAAAAATGAAGCTGTTATAAGACCCAGGTCCCATCACACAATGCAACGCAGCCGAGGATAGGGTTTTCCCTTATAACAGCCAAAAAATGCTTGATACGTTCAAAACAAATCGTTTGATACTACTATAAGTGCATAGTGTATAAAACAACTTCAAATCATAAGTATCAATCATAGGCGGCATGAGCACCCCATCCCACTATGTCGCCATATATAGGATTACAACTAAAACCGCAAGATCACGTATTTGGAAATTAGATTTCCGTCATGAACCAAGGCAAAAGATAGTCCTTACCGAATTCGAGACTACCTAGCCCGAGTCTCAGGATCAGAACGCATCGACCCTTGGAGCGACAGGGCCGGTCCACACGGAGTGGATTAAAATGCCTGAGCACTACGTTTCGCCGCCCTTTGGGGCGTAAGCGAGCCAACAAGTGACTCCATCGGACCCGGATCGTCCGATCTAACTGAGGCGCCTCGCAACAGCAACAACCACATAAGTCAAACTCGTCAGGGCGTGTAAAACCACTGACGCCACTTTTAGCTAGGAGGAAACGTAGGCCCTCCCTGAGGTCCTTTCTCCCGTTTCTGGTTCATACCGGGGTGTGAGGCTCGCGAATCAATGCTACACAAAGCTACGCCACAAAGGCCGTGCTTTGATCACCAACCACAAGACTTTGCTTTTCAACAGAAGCCTTGATCATTTGCATCTTAGCATGCCACACAGGCAAACCATCCTATGCAACCGATATCAGTCACACAGAATGAAATCCGATGTCAGACACACAGTCCATTTACAAGTCCGTTCTGGGTCTGAACGAAACCGGAGGCACCTAGTACCCCGCATATCCATCGATCTCCAAGCACGTCTGGACGATCACCAACTGTTTCCATCTTCTTAGGTGTACAGCCCAATCAAGATCATCAGTAATCACCCAAACGACGTGAAGACTTCTGGTCTTCGACCACCGTCTTCATCTTCGACTTATCGTCGTATCAGTTATTCAGAAGGGGATAAACCCGGTCTTTCCGAATAACTCGCGTATATTTAAATAAGTGTTACACAAACACAACATACGCCTCATTCCAATTCATCAGTCACTAACCGTAAATTAATCAAGAGAATAATTCCCCAAATATTAACCCCGAAGGCCGAAACCAACATCAGATCAATATCCAGAAAACCATTCTGCTTAGCTAACCGACAGTTAGTTTCTGATTTCACATTCATAGGGAAAGGTTCCCATTAATTTTATCCAAGATAAATTTCTTGAATTTATTCTTTAATCTATTTTTGAATATCAATTCAAATTAGTCGGGATTAGAGAACCTTACCGAAGTAATTATTTATTTTAATTTCCCCATCCCAACCCATTCATCCCATGAAGTAAAACTGGTAATACTTCATATCTAACACCACAGTTTTATTGGTAAATTCAATTACCATTTCACGTTCAAATCTAATTAAAGATTTAACTATCGCCTGGAGAAAAACTGGTGATACTCCATTTTCGATCATTTCAATCTAATTAAAGATTCATTAAAACTCCACTTAGTTTTAATCTTCGACTGGGTTAAAGAATCAGTGTCATTTAAAACACGGTTCACGATAAACCCAAAATCACATTCATTAATTATCGGGTTAAAGAACGAGTGTTATTTAAAACACTGTTCACGATAAACCCAAAAATCAATACCAATTCAATTCCATTTAAATATCATTTAATTGGTACACTTCATTAAATCTAAATAAAAAGATTTAATCTTTTCTCAACTAGGTTCAAGAACAGTGTTAGTGAAGACACCATTCACGACAAACCCAAATCACATTTGATATTCAATATAAGGCTCTGAATAGAAAATATATCGGCATATATTCAATATCAAATTCTATGATTAACAAATGTCGTATTGGAAATAACGATATAAATATCTACATCTTTCAAATTTCCATAACAACATCTGTAAAATCCCGAATTCCAACATCGAAATATTCCGAAGACAATTTCGATTCAAATCCACTCCAATGCAATCATTGGAAATTTTGGTTATTTTTAAAACCCTTTTCGAATTCAATTTATTTATTTAAAAATAAATAGAATTATAATTCTAGTTCAAAACTAGTTCATTTCAATAAAAATCTATTTTTATCTTTTCTAATATGGAGTTTTTCATCCTAATTCTTTCTAAATCATTTCTTATGATTTTACATAAATTATTACTATTTTTAATAATTTTATTAAGGCCCGTACAGTCGATTTCCATCAATGGCCATCGAACTGCACTTACAGCGACCTTTTTCAAATTTGATTTGGACATAATTCCAAATCCAACCGTTAGATTTCTAATTTCTAATATTCTTTAGAAAGCTCTTTTCGATACGAACCCAACGGTTCCAGTTTTAGGAGAATCCGACGGTCGGATCTCCCGTAATGTCCGTTTGAAATAAATGGTCGAAATTCACGAACTGCCGCGGCGCGGCGCATTCTATTCAGGCCATTATATTATATATATAATATATATAATATATATTTCGTCGATTTCTATTTAAAACGAATTATATAAATAGTTTTAAAATTCGTTTCAAAAGCAATTTCAACTTCCTTTTTAATTCAAATCAAAATTGAATTCTTCTTTATAAATTCGTTTTAAAATTTATTTCTATTCAATTCAAATTTCAATTCAATTTGAATTCATTTCAATTCGCTTTCAATTCAATTTGAATTCGTTTTCAATTCAATTCATTTCGAAATCGTTTTTAATTCAATTCATTTCGAAATCGTTTTCAATTCAATTCATTTCGAAATCGTTTTTAATTCAATTCATTTCGAAATCGTTTTCAATTCAATTCATTTCGAAATCGTTTTCAATTCAATTCATTTCGAAATCGTTTTCAATTCAATTCATTTCGAAATCGTTTTCAATTCAATTCATTACGAAATCGTTTTCAATTCAATTCATTTCGAAATCGTTTTCAATTCAATTCATTTCGAAATCGTTTTCAATTCAATTCATTTCGAAATCGTTTTCAATTCAATTCATTTCGAAATTGTTTTCTATTCAATTCATTTCGAAATCATTTTCAATTCAATTCATTTCGAAATCGTTTTCAATTCAATTCATTTCGAAATCGTTTTTTATTCATTTCATTTCGAAATCGTTTTTAATTCATTCCATTTCGAAATGAATAAAATCGATATAAATATCGTTCACGTCAAAATGGCGTCAATCTAACCAACACGGCTTCATAAATTTCTATTTTCAAATATCCTATTTCAAATATTTCTTTTTCAAAATAGCTGTTATTATCAAAATATTTCGTTCAACACATGACTAATCTCAATGGATGAGTACTGTCAACACATGAACCTTTATTTTATATTGATAAAGACGTAAATTTTATTACTAAAATGTTTCGTTCAACACATGACCAATCTCAATGGATGAGTACTGTCAACACATGAACCTTTATTTTATATTGATAAAGATGTAAATTTTATTACTAAAATGTTTCGTTCAACACATGACCAATCTCAATGGATGAGTATTGTCAACACATGAACCTTTATTTTATAATATTCTTTATTTTTCAAATTGGAATGAGGCCCAATCAATTACCATATAAAGTTAATTATATGGATTTTCATACAACACATGTATAATAGCATTGAAAAATAATCAACCATCAACCAAAGTGTACTACACTGTATAAGCATCAAATATAGATATCTAACGCTTATAACAGCCTGTCAATCGATCGATCGACATATTTAATCAATCAGGATGAGTGAACTTCAAATTTCATCCTAACACCCGTGCGGGGTTTCAAACAATCAAGCACATATTTTATTTGTGCAGTTGGGCGATGTGTAAAATTTATCGTCCCAATCAATGTCCTTCAAATAGGTGTACATAAACAAACCGTCCGGTTTGTAAATGAATATTTATTTATTCACATTCATGTTAAAAATTATATTTTTAACGATAAAACATTTTATTCCAACATATGAATTTCTATTCAGTTCATTCTTTAAAAAAATGATATTTTTATTTATCTAACTTATTTTAGAAAATTTCGGCGGCATAACGGCACGATACTAGAAACGGGACGAGGCCTAGCCTTATCCCCGGTCTAGTGAAGGCCCACGCCATTCACACATCAATCAAATCCATTCATCTCACCAAACAATTCAATTTCAATCAAATAATCTAACTAATTTTTGCAACCAAACAAACAAGTCCATGGTCTGTGGACGGTTGTGTCGGGTGCTACTAAGCACCGTCTGCATCCTAGTATATATATATAACTAGAAAAAGAAATTGAAAGGTGAGAAATTCTCACAGATAGCTATCCTAGCTCCACGGCACTTCATTGATAGAAATCTTCATCGTCGTCGCATTTTTATCATCTTCGTTGCCGTAGCCACTACATATGTAAAAACCACATTTTTACTTTGCTATTCAATAAGTAAAAATTCGATTTTTATATATTGAACTTCGAAATAAAATTTTGATTTTTATATATTGAACATCGAAGTAAAAATATGATTTTTATATATTGAACTTCGAAGTAAAAATCATTTTTATCACCAACATGATCCCCATTGTCAAAAACCGCGAGGTTTTAAGGTAGAGCGAGGAGCCGTACTAGGGACGGTCCCGGTTTTAACTACCCTGCCGTTATGCTGCCGAAATTTTGAATAATATTCGTGTGTTTGAATTATTTTCATATGCTTAAACTATATTTAAGCAACCTTCCAGAAGCTTCTGGTCTCTGTAGAACTTGCTTGAGCGGATGATCTGTGTACACGGTGATAGGATGAGCTTGGAAATAATGTCGGAGTTTCCTAGATGCAATTAATAAACTGTACGCCAGCTTTTCGATCCTTGGATAATTGCGTTCAGCTGCCGCCAATTTTTTACTCACGTAGTACACTGGCCTTTGAATCTTGTCTTCTTCTCTCACTAACGCTGAGCTGATCACGTGGGATGACACCGCTAAGTACACGAATAAATCCTTGTGATCCACCAGCTTAGACAGTATCAGAGGTCTCCCTAGATGATTCAGCAGGTTCTGGAATGCTTCAATGCAATCAGGAGTCCACTTAAAATTGCGTTTTCCTCGCTTTATCAATTCAAAGAACGAGATGCATTTGTCTGTCGCTCTAGAGATGAATCTGCTTAATGCCACTACTTTCCCCGCAAGGCTCTGCACATCTTTGATTTGTCTAGGCTCCTGAATGTCTTTGATGGCTGCAATCTGGTTTGGATTAATTTCAATCCCGCACGAGCTGACAATGAATCCCAAGAATTTCCTGGATGCAACTCCAAACGAGCATTTTGTTGGGTTGAGTTTCATCCCATACTTTCGAAGAATGCCAAACATCTCTGCCAAGTTTGTAGTGTGATCGGACGATTGTCTGGACTTAACCAACATGTCGTCAACATACACCTCCATCGTTTTCCCAATCTGGTTATAGAACATTCTATTCACTAACCGTTGATATGTAGCACCTGCGTTCTTCAAACCAAAAGGCATTACCACGTAGCAGTATAATCCCAGATCAGTAATGAAGCTAGTGTGTTCTTTATCTGGAACATGCATAGGAATCTGGTTATATCCTGAATAAGCATCCATGAAAGAGAGAAGCTTATGACCTGCCGTTGAATCTACCAATTGATCAATTCTGGGTAACGGAAAGCTATCTTTTGGGCAGGCTTTATTCAAATCCAAAAAATCAATACACGTACGCCACTTTCCATTGGCTTTCTTTACCAAAACTGGATTTGAAATCCAATCTGGGTAGGTTGAATCTCTGATGAACCCGTTACTCCTTAACTTTTCAACTTCTTCTTTTAAGGCTGCGGACCTCTCTGGGCCCAGCATTTGCCTTTTTTGTTTTACAGGGGGGTGCTTTGGGTTAATGTTCAACGAATGGCTCATGATTGATGGAGATATCCCACACATGTCCGCGTGGGTCCAAGCAAATACGTCCAAGTTATCTTTCAGGAAATCCGTCGGTTCTTTAGCTCGAACTGGATCCAACTGGGATCCAATCTTCAGGACCTTCTCTGGGTCGCTATCTTCGATTGGTACATCCACAGTCGTTTCGTTGGGAGCCGCCATTCTGCCCCTAGTCTTTTCGTCCTCTTTGGGATCTATATCCTCGGGCAGTTTTCTGGGCGACTCACCTATAGTGATTCTCTTTAATTGCTATGACGTCTCCTCCCTTGTGGGGGAAGAAGCGTCTTTAATCTCGATATCTTTTCCTTTACGGAGTAGTTTTAGCTCTGCAATGTAACATGCACGTGCATCAACCTGATCTCCTCTGACTATGCCAACACCAGCTTCTGTAGGAAACTTCAATAACAAGCACCAGGGGGCTATACAAGCTCTAAACTTTGCTAGGACTGGTCGGCCCAAGAAGGCATTATAAGGTGATTCAATATCAAAAACTACGAAGGGAAGAATTCTCACTCTCTGGCGTTCTCCTTCCCCAAGTGTCACTGGCAGTTCTACATATCCCATTGGAGTAGTTGATGCCCCATTAAATCCACGGATCCATCCTTCACATGGCTTTAAATCTTTCAATTCAAGGTTCATTAGATCGAACGTCTTTTTGAATAGAATGTTGACTGAACTCCCGTTATCCACTAAAACTTTATGGACAGTGGCCGAGCCAATAGGAACTTTGATTACAAATGGATCATCGGTCGGAGCGTGGACTCCAATACTCTCTCGGTTGCGGAAAATGACGTCATCTGACATCGTCTTTTGTTGTTTTGCCGGGACATTGTCCTCAGGGTTGCTGCACTCTCCTGCCTCAAGATGATGCTTTGCTGCGTTTACGTACTGGTCCATCACCATGAAACTATGCCCGGCTAGGTGAAGCCCTCCGATTATGGTATTGATAACAAGATCCTTTCCTTTTTGCTGGACAGTTGGCCTGGCGATAGGTTGATTCTGGTTTTGGCTCGGGGTCTGAATAGCTTTCCCCCTGTCTCTAGGAGTCACTCGGTACTCATCCAACTTCCCTTCTCGGAGCAACCTCTCAACTACGTCTCTCAGATCACGACATTCATTTGTAGAGTGGCCATGAGTCTGATGGAAGAGACAAAACTTCCCCGTCTCACGTTCTTTCTCCGTCGAATCTCTTGGAGGAGGTCTTTTATGTTGGAGAACATTGTACGAGTCGACGAATATATTCTCCAAAGTATCATTTATTGGTGTATAACTTTCGAAAAACCTGGGGCGGGTCCTTCTCTGGGAATTGTTCCCCCGATTACTCTTCCGATTATTTCCATTACTGTTGTTACCCACGTTTCCTGACTGGCGGCCGCCACCCTGGTTTTGGTTTCCAACGTTGATTTCAACCTTTCCCGAGCTGTCTCCGGTTTGCTTGATGGCGACATTACTTTGGATTTCCTCCTTATTTGCCTTTTTCATCTCCCGGTTAGCATATACCTCCTCCTGACGTAAGCGTACGTTTGCTTTCTCGTAAAACAATTCTCTAGTATGAGGTGGTTTACCGGCCAGGTATCTCCCAAATTCAATATCTTTATCTACCCCATCGATTAGGGCTGCCACAACGGTCGGCTCATGGGGATCCTTCACTTCGGTGGCGGCTAGGTTGAAATGATCCAGATACCCCCTCAAACTCTCGCCTGGTCGTTGTTTGACAAGGAACGGGTCAATCACACTTTTCGACCTTTGTGCGTAAATGCGGAACTGTTCTTCGAACTTTTCACTCAATTCCCTGAAACTGGAAATTGATCTTGCTGGTAAGCGAGTAAACCATAATAACGCTACATCCCCCAGGAATATAGGGAATGCTTTGCACTTTACAGCATCGGAAGCTGCGGCAGCGGTCATTGACCAAGAATATCTCATTAGATGTTGGATTGGATCAGATCTACCTGCGTAACGGTTCATTTGAGGCATGTTTAAGCGCCTTGGGAATGTTACATCTAGAATGTCGTCGGTAAAAGGGGTGTGGCTGCGATCAATTCCCCAGTCTTCATTCCTTTGTCCACGGCTATCCGCCAGGATTTGATGGACCATAGCTGCAACATTTGCACTGGTCATCGGAGGCTCGGGGTCAGTGCTTCTAGCTCGGTGGAATTCTCCGATCTCTCTTCTAGGAACATCCACGAAGTCCGGAGCTCGGATTGGGCTTCGCTTCCCCCTGTTACTATGAGTATTTGCATGGCGGAGGAGCTGAGGTGTTCTATTCTCAACAGGATTATTCACAACTCGAGCTCTAGGAGTTGCGGCACGATTATTCAGGTTGCAGTTTGAGGGTCCCTCACCAAGTGTCTCTTCCTCCCATAATGGCAAGGTTCCAAATCGGAGCTGCTCTATGTTTTCAGCCCGCTCATACGGTCGCCACGGAGGTCTTGGCGGTTCTTCCGATGAAGAAGAATATTCTAGGGTGAGCGGACGGACTGGAGGAGGTGTTCTTTGCCTTACAAGATCATCCAGACGTCTATCCATAGCAGTCAAATTCTGTCGCAGCATGGAGTTTTCTTGCCTTTGAGCTGCTATTTCATCAAACAGCCTATCCCACATTTCAACGAAGCGAGAGAGATCTCCTTCAATAACTGGAGCAGAGGGGTCATACTGATCATCAACATTTTCGCTTATGCGCAGAGAGCTTGAGCTAGGTCGAACAGAGGGACCCGGATTGGAAGAGCGAGCCATAGGCTCCTTTCCAGGTCGAGTTGTAATCCGGTCATCACCTTGGATCGTGGTGGATCGGTGTCGGCGGCTTGCAGCACCCACCTGGAATCGGATCGTGGTAACATTGGGAGGGGGGTTCGTGGTGTTATCATGGGACCGGGTGACAACCCCTTCAATGGTTCGGTTCGGATCGCCCTCCACGGTTCGGTTCGCCATCTCCGTTCCGCGATCCGATGGTCTTTCGTTGACCTGTTCATGCACGCTGTCTTCAATCGCTTCATTCGCAGCTTCACTCGCCTGTGAAGCTCGCACTTCCTTAGACTTCTTTCCAGCCATGATATCAGGTATTGTTCAAATCTTCGAAGGTCTGAACAGTGAGGTTTCGGGACTGTTTTCTTCGGACTTGAATATCCAAACAACGGAGAAACAATCCAATATCTTAGGTTCAATTCTCAGTGAAAGCACCAAAATGTTAGATCAAAATTTGGATCTAACACCCAAATCGTTATAATATACAGAGAATTATATGTAGAGAATATAGAAAAATGAAGAAACACACATGATTTATAGTGGTTTGGCATTAACAAGCCTACTTCCACTTTATATATTATTGATTATACCCTAAATGCTAGTACAATCAATGATTTCTCTCAAACTCACTCTTACAATTATGATTTCTCTCAGTAATCTCGAAATAAAACTGATAAGAAATAGTGGTATGACAGTAATGGTGGAATCAATACTCAATACTGCAAAAAGATCCCGAAAAATGCCAATCTCTGGGCTATTTATAGCTGATTCTGTCAGGCGGATTGCGGTCACACGTGGCGCAAATCCCGAGAATATCGGATCGGATCGAGGCTTGATGAAGAATTGGTCAATATGACAGTTGTGGACAGGTGGCGCGAGATCCATACATCTCGGATCACTGAAGACCAGTTCGTGGTAGCCATTGCGTCTTCTGGGCTCAGACCGGATCGGGTCGCGATGAGGTGGACGGATCGGTTCGCACCAGCTTGTGGCGATCCGATGGGGGCGCGATGAGGTAGACGGATCGGCTCGCACCAGCTCGTGGCGATCCGAAAGCTGGCGAATGACCGCGATCGAGTTTCCTCTGGATTAAAGGCATGAAGATTTGTACTCTCCCCTCGTATATGAACCTTGGTGGCTTAGTCAAAAAGCTAGCCAACATCAGAGTTAGTGAGTTTACTCACCTTGTTTCGCAGTTGACGATTCTGCTTTGATTTCCGTAAAAATCAACATCGTTTGATCTTATCGTGAATTTCCAGTAGCTTTGATTCATTTCACTCTAACCCGTACACATTGGCTTCGCGATTACGAACCCATCGGTTCTTGTTCCGCTGAATTCTACTCACGAACGAAATAATTCCAATGATTATAATCCTATATGTGATTTAAAATTACTTATAGTTAAATCAGGTTATTAACTTAGATTTAAGTACCATGATTAACACCGTATTCACGCATTTGGATATGCAGTCCATTTTCCTCCCGATCTTTCCGTTTCTTTCCCCTATTTTTTTGTTTAACTGACTTCCAGATTGAACTAAAGTTAGCTGAACCTTTCCTCTTTATCAACAAGAACCTTCCTTTCTTCAACAACGAGTATCCAAAGCTCCAAAGCCAAGAACGATATCCCTTCCTCGCGTCCCCTTCCTCACAAACACAGCGCGCTCTTCTCTCACCATTCCTTCCTTTATCACGCTATTTCCAGGTTCGAACATACTGTTCCGCCGAAACTCCCCCTTCAACATTACTGCTTGATTCTCCATCATCCAAACCCCAATATAAAAACTAACCCACTTCTAATCAATTTTCTTCCCAGGCAACACAAAGGAAAATGACCCAGTTCTTCCTGTTTATCCAAACTACTGTGCTCACCTTATTAAGTACTCATGCACCAACCCGTGCTTTCGTCCAGGCAAGCAAAAGAAAACAACAACCTTACTATCCTCTTCCAATCACCAACAGTTATTAATCATTTGAAGATCTCGCTTAAACCAAACTAAGCATCAACAGCCGACATACTTCTCTTTTATAGCAGCATCACTCCACTTCGTCTCGCCACCGTACCACCTCCACACCACCGGAGTTCACCAGAGCTGACCCCCTTACCCTCGCCGACTCCTCTTCTCTCAACGGCCCCAACCTTGCTTCCATCAACCCCTAGATGAACCCGCAAAGACCATTAGACCGCAAGCCCTACATCACCAGGAAACACCTACCTAAAACCTCCTCACAACATCAGATTGCCCTCAATCATCACTCGGACTCGCGTCTCCTCCTTACGAACCCCACGCTGGTCTCGAGATGACCCAGCTCCGCCCCTCTCGATGATTTCCTGATGCCCTAGATCGTGCTGAAAAATGCTTTAAGAAAACGGTGATAGAGCCTCAGAATGAACATACGAAATTAATGTTTTAGTATTGCTAAATGTTCGGATTTTATTTCCTCGAAGGGATGCATTCTTTTTCGTTTGTAGAAAAGGGATTTTCGGCAGTAAGAACGGGAAGAATGGTATACTAGGGATTGCGGATTAGAAAGTGATTTGAGGACGGATTGTTATTTTATATAGTATTGAGTAGCGTAGATAGCACGGGGTTCAGTAACTTAAGGCGCACGGGTAGAACATCTTAAGCTGCACGGAATTGAAATAGATTGCTAAGCACGGCAATTTATTTGCTTGGCACGCTGTTATCAGAAGGGTTTTAAAATGTTTTAGTCCTTGATAAATTACAAGTAAAAGGCCAACGTCAGCTTCAACTGTTCATCTAAAAAAGTAAAGAACTCCAATTACTAAAATCTCGTTTGTATATAAAATATGTTTTAAGTTATAACAAGTAGTGTACCCAGTTATATAAAATCATGTTCGCATACGAGCTGTTGTTGGACAAGAATAAAAATACGGTCGTGTCCTGCGAGGTGTCACGATCCCAAAAATATAATAATATCGGTAGTTTAACTTATATTATGAAACCCCAAAATATTGATATAGGGTGCAAAATACTCCAAATAAAAAGTTGCGTATTTAATTAATTAAAAATTACAGTAAAATTCTAAAAGTTAAATTATAACTACGCCTCAAAAGGCTTGTCCAAATTCAAGACCGATATTTAAATATATTAAATAAACCGTTATGGTCTATATGCGATTCCATAGCGACTTTCTGAAAATTTGATTTGGACATAACTTTTTATTCCCGCTATGAAATCTGGATTTTTCACATTCGTTGGAAAGATATTTTCAAACAGATTCAAATATTTCTTGTTTCGCTAAAATCCGATTTATTTTGAATCCTGTACATTCATTTGAAATTTGAAATCAAATATTCAAACTACCGCGCCATTTTAAAATCGTTTTAAATTATATTATAAATTATACGTTTAAATATCGTTTTGTTAAATAAATTCCTTATAAATTTCTATATCTAATTCAAATAAAATATTTAAACAATTTAAATATTCAGAATTCAACGGCTGAAAATACGGGTCGTTACATTCTCCCCCTTCGCCTTTTTCCATTTCTGACCAGAAAAAAATGCGCCAGCCACTTTAAAAAAATTCAAAAAATAGGAAATATTCCTAGAAGCATTCGCCAAAAAAAAAGTTGCATACTTATGTGCAACTATTGCCTATAGTAGCATACATACATGCATGTATTAATGTAGTGTATTTATGTTAAAAATCTGAACCAATATATGCATACATGTATGCAACTATTACCAAATAACTGCATACATGTATGCATACAAAGTTGAACTGAGATTCATGTGTTACGAAAAGTTGCATACATGAATGCAACTACTCCGTATATATGCATGCATGTGTGCAACAAATTTAAAAGGGACGATGGCTTTTGAATATGCGCATGAATGCATGCATGTATTCTGTATTAGAGCATAAATGTGTGCAGCAATGTCTGAAAACGACGAATGGTTGAAAAAAACAGGCCAAATTTGAACATATGCATAAAACGATGCATATATTGATGTTTAGCTGCATATATATATATGCATTTATACTGCAGTTTGGCGCAACACTGAAATAGAAGCATGAATGTATGCAACTATGTATGAATATGTGCATCTCTTAATGCAAAAACCTGCTGTTTCGTTGTTTTTGTGTTATTTTGGGTTTTGATGTGGTTTTTGATTGTTTTTCCACCTGAATTTTTTGGCTTGAACGTGTTTTATTTTATAATGAATTTTCGTGATTTTTTTATATTTTTTTAATATGTTTTTGAAAAATAGGGACCTAATTTACAGAAGTTTAGCACCGGATGTGAGCCTAATTTTGAAACTTAATAGGGATCTGTGAAAAATGGACCCCAAATTTAATCGACTTGAAAATGGCCATTTTTCAAACGGCCCCGGAATTCGACGAAATTAATTTTGTTAGGACTGTATCATCAAAACAAAGGTAGAAATAATTTTTCTGGAATTTTTAGAGTCCGTATGTGGCACCGTGAATTTAAATATGCGATCAAATAAAATTAATAAAGGATATAAATTTTAAATTAAAGAATTCAGGCCACAGACAGTCGTTTGGGCTGACGAGACCTAGCCCATTGGATCTGGAATGAGGGCTATTGGGTAGGATTAATTCCTATTGGACTGAAATTGAAATTGTTTAGAACTTATGGGTTTTTTTGTAAAATTTACAATAAAATAATATTAAAATCATTCATCTTCCTAAAACCCTAAAATACATATCGTAGCCACTGCCCCCTTTGAAAATCCATGGCCAGTAAAGCTCCCACCTTTCTCCACTAATTCTTGTCAGTCCACACAATAAAATCTTCCAACCAGTTGAGTTTATTGTAGAGAATTTCACCACCTTCAATTTCATACGGATAGATCATTCCCTGGTGGCCCGGACTTCGAGAACGAACGCCTCAAAGCTGCCCCCGTTCCACCGTCGTCCCGACCTCCCTACGCCATCGAGCTGGGCCACACCTGCGGCGCACGTGCGCCTCGTCCCCCTCTCCGACGTTGTACCACCCGATCTTAGAACCATTGCACCATTCGATCACAAAATTGAAACCTAGATTCGAACGAAGTTGAAAACACCACGACCTTGGTTTCGTAAACAGGAAGAAAGGGTATAAACCATATTTTATTTTAAAATGTTAATTACACAAATTAAATCATAACTTAATCATACTGATTCAGAATAATTCGATTTTCGAAGCGTTGCGATCGTAGAGACGAGATCTACGATTCTAGACCGAAAAGGAGCGATTCTGAGCTGGTTGAATTTTAGGTCAAATTTGCAGATCTGAACTATTCAGATTTAAAAGAACTGTGAGAAATCCTATTTTATTTTTATTATTATTTATTTTAAAATAATTAGAATAGATCGTAATTGTATTTTCATTGATTCGTTGTATATGCTTTGTACGTGATTTGATTTGTATGTGATGGTTAATATGGATCTGTTAATTTAGATATTTGTTAATATAGATCTATATGTGATGTGTTAATCAGAATAAATCATTTCTATTGATATTTTATTGAATCATATATATTCAATAAAAATGGAGCATCATGTTTGTTTATTGAATTGAATTAGAATTTTCAATTCGATAAAAATCTCATCTTTGTATATTTGTTGAATTGAATTAGAATTTTCAATTCAAAATAAATTTTTCACCTTTGTTTATGTTATTGAATTGAATTAGCATTTTAAATTCAATAAAAAATTCACCTTTGTTTATGTTATTGAATTGAATTAGAATTTTCAATTCAATAAAAATATCACTTTGTTATGTTATTGAATTGAATTAGAATTTCCAATTCAATAAAAATATTTCACTTTGTTATGTTATTGAATTGAATTAGAATTTTCAATTCAATATAAAATATATCACTTTGTTTGTTGATTTAATTTGAATTTTCAATCAAATAAAAATATCAACTTTGTCATTGTTTGATTGAACTAGAGCTTTCAATCAAATAAAAATATTGTTTTTGTTGTTATAATTAAACTTGCAACAAAAATGGACATTTGGGTAAATAGAAAAATTAGTTAAACAAAAATTCTTACTTTTGTTCATTGAACTTGTGACACAAAAAATGAAATTTATGTAAATAGAGAAAATGTTCATGTTTTCTTATCAAAACATGTATTCATTAAAATACACAATCTTAATGCTAAGCATGTGAATAGATTAAAAAGTTACATTTATATTTACATTTTAGGATTAAATAAAAACATAGATTAAAAAGTTATATTTTTATTTGCATTTTAGATGTAAATAAAAACACAGATTAAAAAGTTACATTTTTATTTGCATTTTAGATGTAAATAAAAACCCAGATTAAAAAGTTACATTTTTGTTGGCATTTTAGATGTAAATCAAAGAGTAGATTAAAAGTTACATTTTTATTTACATTTTAGTTGTAGTAAAAATGATAGAATTAAATGTTACATTTTATTGTCAAATTAGAGACAATAAAAAGATAGAATTTAAAAGTTACATTTTTATTTGCATTTTAGATATAAATAAAAACATTGGCATTTTAGATGTAAATCAAAGAGTAGATAAAAAGTTACATTTTTATTTACATTTTAGTTGTAGTAAAAATGATAGAATTAAAAGTTACATTTTATTGTCAAATTAGAAACAATAAAAAGATAGAATTTAAAAGTTACATTTTTATTTGCATTTTAGATGTAAATAAAAACGTAGACTAAAAAGTTACATTTTTATTTACATTTTAGATGTAAATAAAAATATAATTAAAAGGTTACATTTTTATTTGCATTTTAGATGTAAATAAAAACATAGATTAAAAAGTTACATTTTTATTTACATTTTAGACGTAAATAAAAACATAGATTAAAAAGTTACATTTTTATTTGCATTTTAGATGTAAATAAAAACATAGATTAAAAAGTTACATTTTTGTTGGCATTTTAGATGTAAATCAAAGAGTAGATAAAAAGTTACATTTTTAATTATATTTTAGTTGTAGTAAAAATGATAGAATTAAAAGTTACATTTTTATTTACATTTTAGTTGTAGTAAAAATGATAGAATTAAAAGTTACATTTTTATTCTCAAATTAGAAAAAAAAGATGTAAAATCAAAAGTTGCATTTTTTTTCCATTTTATATGTAAATAAAAGAATAAATCAAAAGTTACATTTTTATTAACAATTTAGATGTAAAATCAAAAGTTACATTTTTAATGACATTTTAGATATGCAATTAAAAGGATAGAATTATATGTTTCTTTTTATTGTCATTTAGAGACAATAAAAAAGTATAGTTTTATAAGTTGTATTTTTATTGTCATTTAGAGACAATAAAAAGTATAGTTTTAAAAGTTGTATTTTTATTGCCATTTTAGAGACAATAAAAAGAATAGTTTTAAAAGCTGCATTTGTAATGTCATTTTAGAGACAATAAAAGGGATAGAATTACATATCACATTTTTAATGTCATTTTAGTTGAAATAAAAAAAAAATAGATTTAAATGTCAAATTTTTAATGTCATTTTAGTTGAAATAAAAAGAATAGAATTAAATGTTACATTTTTATTGACATTTTATAGGCAATAAAAAGAATAGATTTAAATGTCACATTTTATGTCATTTCAGTTGAAATAAAAATAGTAGAATTAAAATTCATGATTTTATTGTCATTTGGTTTCAACAAAAAGAGTGAAAAAAGTAATAATTCTTCAATGTAATTTAGTTTCCATTGAAAAGATTTTGTAACACCCCGGATTTTTGAAATATCGAATTAACTAAAATAAAGAATAATTAATCTTAGAAGTGAGAATTATGGGGATTGGGTTGCGCCATTGTGTTTGTCTCGGAATTCTGGTTGAAATAGAGTCCGAGTTTGCGGGAAACGAGTACTGGATGAAGGAGTTATGGACGAACGAAGTTTGGTGGCAAAGTAGAAAAAAAAATTGCACTGGCGCACTTGGGAAGTGCGCTAGTACATATTTACACTGGCGCACCTGCCAAGTTGGACCAGGCCGAGGCTGGAGCCTGCACAGCTTTCTGGTTCAGGCTGACACGTGTTGTTGAGTCCTTTCTGACTCCTTGCTGAGTCATTAGGGCTGACTCATCACCCTATCATGATTGAATGGTTTTGATTAACCCTAAGAACATCCGAAGGCTTAAATTAATTCAAAATTCTATAAAAAGACCCATAGACTCAAAACCTAAATCATAATTAAAACTAAAACTATGGTCGTCATGCTGTTGTCTTGAACCCTAGAGCAGCCGCCACCAAAATTAGGAGGAAGAACAACAACCAAATCAGAACTACTCAACCCTAACAGCGAATCTTCATCAAAGGAGCGCTAATTCAACTCCAGAAATCAGAATTCAGAACTCAAGACTGCTTTTGAGTTGTGAGTTCGATAGTTTTAGCTAAATAATTAGTAATTTAATTAGATTAAGTTATAACGCGGATTGTATGGATGTGATATGAAGTATTGATTGCATGTTGTGATTATGTTGTAGGATTATGATTGAAATATCTATGATGTTATGTTATGATGCTATCATTTACGATGTAAAGTTATGTTGCTATCATCCATGTTGTAATTTTATATACAATCAAATCGTCATGTTTCTTATGCTAGTTTGTTATATTAACTCATATGATAAATCATATGTATGCAAGTTTAGATGTTGATTCAAACATGAATCATATACAAGTTGGGTAGAATTATATGTGAACTTACATGATTATGACACCTAGTTTATGTGAGAATTTAACTGAAAGTTAGGCTATGACATATGTTAAATTCTACATGATACTTTACATGTTAGATACTAGTCCACACCATTGTTGCGATGTACAAATCACATATGTGAGTTTATGAGTTGGATATGAATCATGTTATGTTATTACCTATGCAAGTTTAACCCCTTTAGATATAGGTCTATGACATATGTTGTCTATGCAAGTTTGTGGCCATTATTTCACCAAGTTCACACCTTTAGATTTGGATCTATGTTATACATGATGTTTATGCAAGTTTGTGGCCATTATTTCACCAAGTTCACACCTTTAGATTTGGATCTATGTTATACATGATGTTTATGCAAGTTTGTGGCCATTATCTCATCAAGTTCACACCTTTAGATTGGATCCATGACATATGTTGTTTATGTAAGTTGTAACTTTGGCCTATGCAAGTTTTAGATGTAGAACATCATTCATATATGCAAGTTCACCCCTATGTCAGATCTATGTTTTAATTATGTGTATATATGGGATGTTTTCTTTTATTTCATGAGTTAGACTATTCGAGTCTAACGTATATTTTTACGTTAAACGAACAAACGTACTACGTGGGGAAAGAGGGGGAAATATTAAAAATATTTAATTGGCATAAATGCCTTAAAAGGCATAAAATGCAATTGTGGTGAAATTGGTATGATTTTACATACCATAAATGGATGGACATAATTGAGTCAATTATGGACATCGCTAAATTTGGAATTGATTGATAATTTGAATAGGGAAAGTAATTCAAATTTGGGGTGATTAATTAGGAGTAATTAATTGTCTAAGACACTAGGTTAGGCTCTTTTGTGGTGTAAGACTGCCCGGACCCGCCCGACAAATCCAGCCGCCACAAATGCCAGTCTAATGTGAGAAGTCTTAGGCATAAACTAAATACGTAACAATTGTAAAGACACGAGGTTAGGCTCTTTTGTTGTGTAAGACTGCCCGGACCCGCCCGGCAAATCCAGCTGCCACAAATGTCAGTCTAATGTGAGAGGTCTTTATGAGGATACGGTCTTAATGAATTAAGAAACACTTAACCAGATAAGCATGTAGTGGGACATGAGGGGGTTAAGTGGGTGCCTTGGGTGGCATGTGGAATCTAGTGGGTGCCTTGGGTGGCATTTGGAAATACGATTAGAAACACTTAACCAAAATTGAAACATGTAATTGAAACATGAATAAGAAGTGGGTTAAGTGGGATGTACTAGAGGGGACCAAGCTTAGGTGGATAGCTTGTGTCAAGTAATGGGGACCCGTTTCAACCAGTAACCCATACGTATCTTTGTGGGCTCGACCCAAGTCGAGGACGAGACACGCATACTGGGCTTGACTGTAAGAGGCCAAACCGGGTTAGCGGTGGCAACGCAAGTCCAACGGGTTCATATGCGTGTGTGGACCCGGGCTGGTAGGTAAGACGTTGTTGCATCATGTAGGTATAAGCCGTGCATTGTTGGTTGTATCGGGTTGCCACTTTGGGGAGTGATACACCCCACTGTGGGGCCAGCATGGGTATCTACGAGTTAGGGAGCCGATCGCTTGGGGGTAGTGGGTACACCTAGTGGAGATAGGGGCAGACGGCACCTATGAAGGCAGCTAGGGGTGCACGAAACTACCAATATCATTATTAAGTCAGTAGGCGGGATCAACCTTAGGGAGACTAGTGGTAGTGCAGTATACTAGTGGCGGTGCAGTATAGCAATTATCCTATAGTGTTGGTGTAGTTTATTAATCATCCTATAGTGGTTTGGGTGCGCTTAAACGATATCGTTGATCATCATGTTTCCTAATTTACTCTGCCATACTCAATGGTTCATGGTCATTTCCTTATTTTCCAACTTATGCCTTGGCCTAGTTACTTTGTTAATTATATTGTTAGAATTATCGCACTCGCCAGACTTTATGTATGACCCCCATTTTTCCATCTCTTTCCTCCCCCCCCCCCCCCGAGGTGCTCAGGTTGGAACTAGCACCAGTGGAGCTTTATTTTGGACTACTTTTAGAAGATTGCTTGGATCGCTGAAGTAAAGTTCAGCTTCTCTTTATTTATGGCTATTTTGATGTTGGGGATTATGTCTTTCAGTTTATGTACTTTGTTTTATCAAGATGGATATGATATACTTGACTTTAGTTTATGGTTTTTGATGATGTAATCAAACATATGGGTTTATCCGTTGCAATGAAATAAAGATTTAAATTTTCAAGTACTGCTTATATCTGTCTTGTTGTGATTTTCTGTTCTATACTTACTTAAAACGCTCCATTGAAGTTAATGCATTCACTTTTTGAGTGACATTAATGGACGTGGGGTGTTACACGTGGTATCAGAGCTGAAGGTTCCCAGAACAGATATGAATTTTTGAAAAACAAATTTTCAAAACAATTTTTATAAAGAAGTACTTTCAAAAGTATGATTTAAGGAAAGTATTTTCAAGAGAAAAGTATATTTTAGAAAGCATAACCCCAAGAGCCATATATCTTTCCTTCGATTCTCCGTTTTGAATCTCTTCCTCTTTCCCTTTTTGAATCTCTTCCTCCGCGTATAGATGCTTCCGTACGATGGGCGGAAAACCGCTTCATGGGACTTAGACGTTTGTCGGGACTAGGAGTTGGCTTAAGAAAGTGGAATACTTGTCGGTATCTTGGAGATAGACGAGGGGAGGAAGGTTCGACTAGCTACTTGGTTGATGAAGGATGAAGCTTCTTGTAGGTTGGAGGTCACGAATGGAGAATGTATTGTAACACCCCGTAATTCTGTTAATATAAATATTCACAAATTAAAGAATAACTAATCTCATACGTGAGAATTGTGGGAAACGGGTTGCGCCATTGTGTTCGTCTCGGAATTCTAGTTGAAATAGAGTCCGAGTTTGCGTGATTTGGACTTCGTATGAAGGAGATATGGCCATCGGAAGTTTCGGAAAATTCAAAATTCAAAATTCGAAGTCAAACAGGCCAGGCGGGAAATTTCCCGCCCAGCACCCCAGGTCGACTGGGGAGTCGACTGGGCAGTCGACACCCCTAGGACCAGGTCGACTACGCAGTCGACTTGGGTGTCGACCTGGTGAAGTCGGCCAGGTTTTGGCAGAGCCCAATCTTGAGCTGCTGATGTGTCTTTAGGGCTGAGTTGGCTAATTTAACGGTTCAGGTTAGTTCTGAGTTGATCTGACGGTCTAAATAAATCCTAAACTCTATATATACCTAGGTAGTCTCTCACTCTAAAATCACATGAAAAATAGAATAGCCGCCATCATGCCATCGCCATGGAACTCAGTGTAGCCGCCGCCAAATAAGAAGGAAGAAAGCTAATCAAAACTCTAATTCTACTCAACTCTAAAGCAAATCAAGACTCTCTTTCTTTTCTAATTGTGAGTATGATGATCTTAATAAGATTATTAGCAAACTAATTAGATTAAGATGTGATATGGATCATAAGAAAATGATGTGAATTGTCATATATTTTTTTGTAAACCTTATGCTATCATGTATGTTGTAAATCCTAGGTTATGTGATGATGATATCCTATATGTTGTAAATCATGCTATGATGATATTATATATGTTGCAAGTTTCTATGCTAAATTGCGATGTTACAAATCCATGATGTTATTATGTTGTAGTTAGCTTATGAATCATGATGTTGATTATATATAGTTGGGCTATGATGATTCACATGATAAATCACATGTACCTATGCAAGTTTAGATTTATTAGTATGTATAATCTCACATATTGTGTGACATCTATTTAGATCTAGAATTATGACATCTATTTAGATCTAGAATTATGCTATGACATGTGTGAGTTCTATGTGTTAGATGCTAGTTCACACCATCATTATGTTGCATAAACCACATATGCAAGTTTATACATGAACTTGGGTTATGATCATATTATGTAAGTTGTGACATTTAACCAAACAAGTTGACACCTTTAGATCCATGACATGTGTAGTTTTATGCAATTTTCACCCCTATTATGATTAGATCTATTTTATTTGTCTATATGTTGTGATAATTTATCTTTGTGCTATGAGTTAGACTATTCGAGTCTAACGTATATTTTGCGTTGAATAAGCGAAGATATAACGTGGGGTAGGGGTAATATTAAGGATTTAATATTAAGAAATTGGATGCAATTGATATGATTTTGCATACCATAAGTGGATGTCCATAATTGAGTCAATTATGGGCATCATTAAAATTTGAATTAATTAATGATTTGAATAGGGATATATTTAAAACTGGGGTAAAATATTATAAGTGTTAATCAATGCTTAGGACACGAGGTTGGAATCGTTTGTGAGGTAAAACTGCCCGGCCCCGCCCGGCGAATCCAGTAGTCACAAATGTCAGCCCAATGTGAGAGGTCCTAGGCCCAAATTAAAGCATAGCAGTTGTAAAGACACGAGGTTAGACTCTTTTATGGTGTTAGACCGCCCGGACCCGCCCGACAAATCCAGCTGCCATAAATGCCAGTCTAATGTGAGAGGTCTTTATAAGGTTATGGCCTTAATGAATTAAGAAATACTTAACCAGATAAACATGTGAGGTGGGACATGGGGGTTAAGTAGGTGCCTTGGGTGGCATGAGGAATCTAGTGGGTTCCTTTAGTGGCATTTGAAATACGATTAGTAAGACTTAACCAAACACACATGTAAATGAACATGACTAAGAGGGTTAAGTGGGATGTACTAGTGGGGAGAAGCTTAGGTGGATAGCTTGTGGTAAGTAAAGGGGGCCCATTTCAACCAGTAACCCAAACGTATCTTTGTGGGCTCGACCCAAGTCGAGGACGGGACACGCATACTAGCTTGACTATAAGAGGCCAAACGGGTTAGCGGTGGCAACGCAAGTCCAACGGGTTTCATATGCGTGTGTGGACCCGGGCTGGTAGGTAAGATGTTGTTGCATCATGTAGGTATAAGCCGTGCATCCTCAAGTTGTATCGGGTTGCCACTTTAGGGGAGTGATACACCCCACTGTGGGGCCAGCACGGGTATCTACGAGTAGGGAGCCGATCGCAAGTGGGTAGTGGGGTACCCCTAGCGGAGATTGGGGCAGGCGGCACCTATGTAGTCACCTAGGGGTACACAAAGCTATTTATATAATTTCTAAGTTCGGTAAGTGGGATCAACCTTTAGGGTGACTGGTGTGGTGCAGTGTAGTAATTATTCGTTAGTAATTAGGTGTGCCTTTAACGTTATCTTTATCTTCTCTTCCATACCCAATAGTTCATAGACATTTCCTTGTTTTCCAGCTTATGTCTAATTATTTTGATAATAGTATTGTTAGAATTATCATACTCGCCAGACTTTATGTCTGACCCCCTCTATTTCTATCTTTTTTCCCCCTCCAGGTCCTCAGGGTGGACCCAGCTCTAGTGGAGCTTGATTGGATTACTTTATCTCTCTTTTGGAAAGCTTGGACCGTTGAAGTAAAGTCCAGCTTGTTATCTTCTTTAATGGCTATTTATGTAATGGGATTATGTATTTTGTTTTATCAAGATGGATATTGTACTTGACTCTGATTTATGGTTTTATGATGTAACAAACATGTTTAATTTCCGCTGCAATGAAATAAAGTTTTAGATTTCCAAGTACTACTTATTATCTGTCTTGTTGTAATTTTTCTGTTCTATATTCACTTTAAACCTCCATGGAAGTTAATGCATTCCCTTTGTGAGTGACATTAATGGACGTGGAGTGTTACATGTATAGTGGAGGCATGGATAGGGCACAGGGTAAGAAAGTGGAACCTAAGAAGGGTACAAAGGATAATAAACCCCGTGATAAGTGGAAATGTCTTTGTTGTGCGACACCCTGCCATCTAAGCAAAGATTGTAGGAAGAAAAAGAAGACTGGTTGTTTCCACTGTGGCGAGGAGGGACATCTTATTAAGGACTGCCCAAAGAAAGGGCAGAGGGCATGGTCTACCTCGGGAGGACAGGTGCAAGCTCTTATGGCACCAGGGCAGGCAAGGGAACAAGTTCAGGCTCTCGTGGTCCCACCGCTGCAAGAACGAGGTAGAGAAATTTCCGTTGAAAGTTTAGTTTTTCTGTTTGATCATCCTGTCCGTACTTTATTCAATTCTGGCGCATCGCATTCTTTATTCCTACATCATTAGTTGAAACACTGCACCTTGATACTAGTCTAGTTACTGATTCCTTAGTTGTCTCAAATCCTTTTGGTGGTTCGGCTCATCCTTCAATGGTTTGTCGGGATTTGAGAGTGTCTACCTTAGGCGTTGGATTTGAATGCAACGCCTTCGTCCTTGGTTTCACGGGCTATAGTTTGATTCTAGGGATGGATTGGCTAGCCAGGCGGGGTGCCATCTTAGATTGTGAAAGGAGGGTAGTTAGACTATTGATTCGTTATGGAAAGACCCTCATATTTCTTGCGACCCTAGGGGTTCAGTGATGCTTAGCTGCCTAGAGTCTTCTAACGCATCTAACGATGATTAGGAATCTGTTTGTGTGGTCCGTGAGTACGGAGACGTCTTTGATAAAGTGCAGGGTTTACCCAGAGGCGTGAAATAAGTTTTCGTATGTGCTTAATAGATTAAGCAAAGCCAGTTATGTAATCAACGGTGGTTTTAGAGCAAGACTGGCAAGGACAGCCAGAGTCGGTCAAGTGCTCAATTGATTGACCGTCTTACTAGTATCATCTCACGTAGGTCGTATGAATTCGAAGGAGGTATCCCTTGGGTGTTTGTCTGATATTGTTTTAGGCCTTTGGGGCTTGCACTTAAGGGATGTCGAGTTTGACTAGGATGGTCTACGTGAGAGATGGATAGTTGTGACGATTTTGCATGGGATAATATCATGGTTTTCTCTAGAAGCAGAGAAGAGCATGCCCTACCTCTTAGGGAAAGTTTAGGGACCCTACAAGTGCACCAGCTTAAAGCTAAGTTCTCTAAAATACCATTTTTGGAGGAAAGAAGTGAGGATTTTATGGCATGTGGTCTCTAGGGAAGGGTGATATGTTATGGTGGATAGAATTCTTAGCATGCTACGACTTCGAGATAGCATATACCCCTGGCAAGGGTAACATGGTGGCAGACACCTTAAGTAGAAAAAGATTATCCTTGAGTCCGTTGTTTGTTGAGCGGCGAAGTTTAGAGTTCATCTCTACGTTTGACTTTACACCTTCCATTGACTTCGTACCTGGTTTGCTAGCATCCTTAGAGGTCAGACCTACGCTTTTGGGACGGATTGGCGAGGCACAGCGAGACGACCCACAGTTAGTTGAGTTAGTAGAAAAGCTCAAAGGAGGGGAGTCAGCGAGCCATCTCCGTAGGTATACCCTAGATGATAAGGGTTGGTTACGTAGGGACGGTAGACTTTGGGTACCACGGGACGAGAATCTAAGGAAGACCATTCTTGATGATGCATATCGTTCGAAGATGACCATTCATCCCGGCGGGGACAAGATGTACATGGACATGAGACGAGTTTACTTTTGGGCCGGCATGAAGAAAGACGTGGCCGAGTATATCGCTAGATGCTTGGTGTGCCAACAAGTAAAAGCGGAGCAAAAGAAGCCCGGTGGATTGCTTCACCCATTGGAGGTCCCACAATGGAAGTGGGAAAGCATTTCGATGGACTTTATTGACGGATTACCAAGATCGAGGAAGGGTAATACGGGGATTTGGGTCGTCGTAGACAGACTTACTAAGAGCGCACATTTCATTCCCGTGAAGAGTAAGAGGACTGCTCCATGGTTAGCCTCCGTATACATTAGAGAGATAGTTCGTTTGCACGGTGTTCCTTCTAGCATAGTGAGCGACCGCGATCCTATTTTCACTAGCGAATTTTAGAAGAGCTTACAAGAGGCGGTAGGGACTCAGTTATGTTTGAGCACCACATATCATCCTCAGACGAATGGCCAGACCGAGAGGGTGAATCGTATTCTAGAGGACTTGTTGAGGTTGCGTGTCTTAGATTTCTGAGGTACATGGGAGGAACATCTTCCGTTGGTGGAGTTCGCATATAATAACAGCTTTCAGTCTAGCATTGGCATGGCACCGTTTGAGGCTCTTTATGGACGGCCGTGTCGTTCGCCTACATGTTGGTGAGAGTCTACAGATAAGATCTTACTTGGACCCGATATGATTAGAGAGACTTCGGAGAAGATCGATTTGATTTGAAGGAGGATGAAGACGGCGCAAGATAGACAGAAATCTTATGCGGATAAGAGGAGGTCAGATCTTTAGTTTGATGTTGGGGACATGGTCTTTGTCAAGGTGTCTCCATTACGGAACGTCGTTCGCTTTGGGTCTGTTGGGAAGTTAGCACCAAGGTTCGCAGGCCGTTTCCTATTAAGGAAAGGATTGGGCAGATGGCGTATAGAGTGGAGTTGCCCGAGAGACTTAGTGGTGTACACGACGTATTCCATGTATCACATTTGAGGAAGTGCTTGCACGAGACCGCGGAAGTGGTAGAGGCGAGCTTGCTTAGAGAGGTGGAGATCGAGCGTGATGCAACGATTCGACGAGCTCCTACGCGCATTCTTCGGTCGGAGATTAAGAAGTTGAGGAATCGAGAGGTCAAACAAGTCAAAGTGCAATGGGGAGATGATGAGAGCAACGCTACTTGGGAGACGGAAGCGAAGATGCGTTCATTATACCCTTTTCTTTTCGAGGGTATGTCTTTTAATTTCTCCTTTATCGCATATCTTGTACTTATCTTTTCTTTAGTGTGTCCTCTCGCTAGTATCTTTGACCTTTAGATAGGATAGTCCTATGGTTGAAACATGTGTTTGAGACATGTTATGTATGATGGATGCACGTGGATGCAAGTGTTTGCTAGTGGTTGCTCGTGGATGCATATACACACACTTTAGGCACTAGATCGGCCCAGTCACTTCATACCGCATATTGCATATAAATGTGTGTACATATTTAAGTTAATGGATGAATAATGGTTGTATCATCATATGGATGTTGCATTTTAGGGAATGGTTGTGCACACATGTAGAAATAATATGTATCGATAAGGTTCTTTCGCATACATAATGGATGCATGGCACTATCATGGTTTTCATTAAGGAGGTCAACTGAATCAGTAGACCGCCTGATTTTGCATTAGATAAGGAACATATACACACAATTTTTGCATATGTTCATACAGCATTAGAAATTTTATAAGGACAATGGATGCCCGTGTTTGATGGTTGAGTAGATGGTTGTTTGGATGAAGGATATACATTCTCCTTAACTTGGAGATTTTGGGGACGAAATCCTTTAAGGAGGGGAGAATGTAACACCCCGGATTTTTGAAATATCGAATTAACTAACATAAAGAATAATTAATCTCAGACGTGAGAATTATGGGGATTGGGTTGCGCCATTTTGTTTGTCTCGGAATTCTGGTTGAAATAGAGTCCGAGTTTGTGGGAAATGAGTACCGGATGAAGGAGTTATGGACGAACGAAGTTTTGTGGCAAAGTAGAAAAAAAATAATGCACTTGCGCACTTGGGAAGTTCGCCAGTACATATTTACACCGGCGCACCTGCCAAGTGCGCCCAGGTCGAGGCCGGAGCCTGCACAGCTATCTGGTTCAGGCTGACCCGTGTTGTTGAGTCCTTTCTGACTCCTTGCTGAGTCATTAAGGCTGACTCATCACCCTATCATGATTGAATGGTTTTGATTAACCCTAAGAACATCCGACAGCCTAAATTAATTCAAAATTCTATAAAAAGACCCATAGACTCAAACCCTAAATCAGAATTAAAACTAAAACTATGGCCGTCATGCTGTTGTCTTGAACCCGAGAGCAGCTCCGCCAAAATTAAGAGGAAGAACAGCAACCAAATCAGAACTACACAACCCTAACAGCGAATCTTCATCAAAGGAGCGCTAATTCAACTCCAGAAATCAGAATTCGGAAAGTCAAGACTGCTTTTGAGTTGTGAGTTCGATAGTTTTAGCAAAATAATTAGTAATTTAATTAGATTAAGTTATAACGCGGATTGTATGGATGTGATATGAAGTATTGATTGCATGTTGTGATTATGTTGTAGGATTATGATTGAAATATCTATGATGTTATGTTATGATGCTATCATTTACAATGTAAAGTTATGTTGTTATCATCCATGTTGTAATTTTATATACAATCAAATCGTCATGTTTCTTATGCTAGTTTGTTATATTAACTCATATGATAAATCATATGTATGCAAGTTTAGATGTTGATTCAAACATAAATCATATACAAGTTGGGTATAATTATATGTGAACTTACATGATTATGACACCTAGTTTATGTGAGAATTTAATTGAAAGTTAGGCTATGACATATGCTAAATTCTACGTGATACTTTACATGTTTGATACTAGTGCACACCATTGTTGCAATGTATAAATCACATATGTGAGTTTATGAGTTGGATATGAATCATGTTATGTTATTACCTATGCAAGTTTAACCCCTTTAGATATTTGTCTATGACATATGTTGTCTATGCAAGTTTGTGGCCATTGTTTCACCAAGTTCACACCTTTAGATTTGGATATATGTTATACATGATGTTTATGCAAGTTTGTGGCCATTATTTAACCAAGTTCACACCTTTAGATTTGGATCTATGTTATACATGATGTTTATGCATGTTTGTGGCATTATCTCATCAAGTTCACACCTTTAGATTGGATCCATGACATATGTTGTTTATGTAAGTTATAACTTTGGCCTATGCAAGTTTTAGATGTAGAACATCATTCATATACGCAAGTTCACCCCTATGTCAGATCTATGTTTTAATTATGTGTATATATGTGATGTTTTCTTTTATTTCATGAGTTAGACTATTCGAGTCTAACGTATATTTTTATGTTAAACGAACAAACGTACTACGTGGGGAAAGAGGGGAAAATATTAAAAATATTTAATTGGCATAAATGCCTTAAAAGGCATAAAATGCAATTGTGGTGAAATTGTTATGATTTTACATACCATAAATGGATGGACATAATTGAGTCAATTATGGACATCGCTAAATTTGGAATTGATTCATAATTTGAATAGGGAAAGTAATTCAAATTGGGGGTGATTAATTAGGAGTAATTAATCGTCTAAGACACGAGGTTAGGCTCTTTTGTGGTGTAAGACTGCCCGGACCCGCCCGGCAAATCCAGCCGCCACAAATGCTAGTCTAGTGTGAGAAGTCTTAGGCATAAACTAAATACGTAACAATTGTAAAGACACGAGGTTATGCTCTTTTGTGGTGTAAGACTGCCCGGACCCGCCCGGCAAATCCAGCTGCCACAAATGTCAGTCTAATGTGAGAGGTCTTTATGAGGTTACGGTCTTAATGAATTAAGAAACACTTAACCAGATAAGCATGTAGTGGGACATGAGGGGGCTAAGTGGGTGCCTTGGGTGGCATGTGGAATCTAGTGGGTGCCTTGGGTGGCATTTGGAAATACGATTAGAAACACTTAACCAAAATTGAAACATGTAATTGAAACATGAATAAGAAGTGGGTTAAGTGGGATGTACTAGAGGGGACCAAGTTTAGGTGGATAGCTTGTGTCAAGTAATGGGGGCCCGTTTCAACTAGTAACCCATACGTATCTTTGTGGGCTCGACCCTAGTTGAGGACGGGACATGCATACTGGGCTTGACTGTAAGAGGCCAAACCGGGTTAGCGGTGGCAACGCAAGTCCAACGGGTTCATATGCGTGTGTGAACCCGGCCTGGTAGGTAAGACGTTGTTGCATCATGTAGGTATAATTCATGCATTGTTGGTTGTATCGGGTTGCCACTTTGGGGAGTGATACACCCCACTGTGGGGCCAGCATGGGTATCTACGAGTTAGGGAGCCGATCGCCTGGGGGTAGTGGGTACACCTAGTGGAGATAGGGACAGACGGCACCTATGAAGGCAGCTAGGGGTGCACGAAACTACCAATATCATTATTAAGTCAGTAGGCGGGATCAACCTTAGGGTGACTAGTGGTGGTGCAGTATACTAGTGGTGGTGCAGTATAGCAATTATCCTATAGTGTTGGTGTAGTATAGTAATCATCCTATAGTGGTTTTGGTGCGCTTAAACGATATCGTTGATCATCCTGTTTCCTTATTTACTCTGTCATACTCAATGGTTCATGGTCATTTCCTTATTTTCCAACTTATGCCTTAGCCTAGTTACTTTGTTAATTATATTGTTAGAATTATCGCACTCGCTAGACTTTATGTCTGACCCCCCCTTTTTCCATCTCTTTCCTTCCCCCCCCCCCCCAAGGTGCTCAGGTTGGAACTAGCACCAGTGGAGCTTGATTTTGGACTGCTTTTAGAAGATTGCTTGGATCGCTGAAGTAAAGTTCAGCTTCTCTTTATTTATGGCTATTTTGATGTTGGGGATTATGTCTTTCAGTTTATGTACTTTGTTTTATCAAGATGGATATGGTATACTTGACTTTAGTTTATGGTTTTTGATGATATAATCAAACATATGGGTTTATCCGCTGCAATGAAATAAAGATTTAAATTTTCAAGTACTGCTTATATCTGTCTTGTTGTGATTTTCTGTTCTATACTTACTTAAAACGCTCCATTGAAGTTAATGCATTCCCTTTGTGGGTGACATTAATGGACGTCGGGTGTTACACGTGGTATCAGAGCTGAAGGTTCCCAGAACAGATATGAATTTTTGAAAAACAATTTTTCAAAACAATTTTTATAAAGAAGTACTTTCAAAAGTATGATTTAAGGAAAGTATTTTCAAGAGAAAAGTATATTTTAGGAAGCATAACCCCAAGAGCCATGTATCTTTCCTTCGATTCTCCGTTTTGAATCTCTTCCTCTTTCCCTTTTTGAATCTCTTCCTCCGCGTATAGATGCTTCCGTACGATGGGCGGAAAACCGCTTCATGGGACTTAGACGTTTGTCGGGACTAGGAGTTGTCTTAAGAAAGTGGAAGACTTGTCAGTATCTTGGAGATAGACGAGGGGAGGAAGGTTCGACTAGCTACTTGGTTGATGAAGGACGAAGTTTCTTGTCGGTTGGAGGTCACAAATGGAGAACGTATAGTGGAGGCATGGATAGGGCACGGGGTAAGAAAGTGGAACCTAAGAAGGGTACAAAGGATAATAAACCCCGTGATAAGTGGAAATGTCTTTATTGTGGGACACCCGACCATCTAAGCAAAGATTGTAGGAAGAAAAAGAAGATAGGTTGTTTCCACTATGGCAAGGAGGGACATCTTATTAAGGACTGCCCAAAGAAAGGGCAGAGGGCAGGGTCTACCTCGGGAGGACAGGTGCAAGCTCTTATGGCACCAGGACAGGTAAGGGGACAAGTTCAGGCTCTCGTGGTCCCACCGCTGCAAGAACGAGGTAGAGCAATTTCCGTTGAAAGTTTAGTTTTTCTGTTTGATCATCCTGTCCGTACTTTATTCGATTCTGGCGCATCGCATTCGTTTATTCCTACATCATTAGTTGAAACACTGCACCTTGATACTAGTCTAGTTACTGATCCCTTAGTTGTCTCAAATCCTGTTGGTGGTTCGGCTCATCCTTCAATGGTTTGTCGGGATTTGAGAAGACCAAGTTGATATTAATCGTTATTAAATACCATTAACGATATGAAATGATTTTTGAACTATATATATGCGAGGATCATTTGAAAAGACCAAGTTAAATCTCATTTCAAATGGTCATACGACGATCTAAATTGAAGATCTTAAGGACGGCGATTGAAGACCGGCGATCTTCACATCGAAAGGATAACTACTGATGCCTGAAATTGGCTAGCTACCAATAAAGTGTTAAAGTGGTAGTTGTCCGGACGTACTTGTTGATTTTCCGGATATGCGAGTACCTCTCTTCTGTATTGGACATACGGGACGAGGAATAAGGTGACTCCGGTTTCGTTCAGACCCAGAACGGACTTGCAAATGGATGTGTGTCCGACATTGAATTTCATTCCATGTAATTATATTGATTTCTATTAATATATATCTATTAATATATATTTGTGGTGGCGGAGAATTTATTCTCTTGCTTAACACCCTTCTTTGAGACGTATGAGCTCAAAGGTTATATATTGTTAGTTATCGACCGCATGGCGTGAAGTGTCAATGTGACATGCCAAGATGCAATTGATCGAGACTTTTGTTGAAAAGTAGTGTCTTGTGGATGATGATCAAAGCATAGCCTATTTCGGCATAGCTTTGTGTATTACGTTACCTCGCGAGCCTTACACCCCGGTAGAGTAAAAAAACGGGACAAGGGAACGTAGGAAGTGCACACGTTTCTTTCTAGCTAGAAGTGGTGTTTGGGTTTTACATGACCCGACATTTTTACTTATATGGTTGATGGAATGAGGCGCCTCAGATTTATTGGTCGCCAATGGCCAACTTATAGTTCCAATAGGATCGGGGAGCATGTGTTCAGGAATTGCCAATCCACTAAAGTATTTGTGGACCGACCCTGCTGTATCCAAGGGTTCGCCAGCATTCGAATCTTGAGGCATTGCTAGAGTGTCTCGAATCGGTAAGGAGATTGTTCCTAGCCTTGACTCTTGATGGAAACCCAATTTCCAATACGACATTACGGTTTTGATTGTAAACCTATGTATGGCGACATAGTATGTGGTAGTTATGCCATCTAAGATTGACACATTTACTTTGAAGTATTTTTGAAACATAGTAGACAGTAACAATAATATTAAAAACATTATTTTCTACGTATCAAGCATTTTTTTATCATTATAAGGTAAAACTCTATCCTCCGGTCTGCGTTGCATTGTGTGATGGGACATGAGTCTTATAATGATTTCATTTTCGAAAAAGCATTGCGTTGTTTTTGACTTAAATTATATAAAACTTATGCACTGACAATCCAATGGAGAAAACCCATTCCGCATTAGCGGCGTGGTCCAGTGATTAGCCATATTGTTAGTTTAGCGATATTTCTCATACCAGTCCTATGACTGACTCGTAGTTTGTTTCACTTTGCAAACTCGGGTGCCCTCTTTCCACATGGGCAGCCAAATTACAGGTGTTAGGTATGGACACTTTCTGGACCGGAGCTTACTAGAGGAGGAGGTTGAAGCATCTTTTCTTTTATCTTTTATTTACTTCCTGAGACATTGAGACAGTATTGAGCATTGATGTATTTTGGGAGATTGAGACTTTATTTCTTTCCTTGTTTTAGACATCTATTTTGCTAAGTGCATCCTGTAATCCGTACTTTGATATCTGTGATGTTATGTTGTGATGAAATTTCCATTTCCGCTGCAATGATTTATATGTTCTGCTATTATCTGAGATATGTTATTGTTTTAATTATGTTATGCTCCTATGATTATCCTTACTTTCGTACCATGGAAGTTTAGGTCGTGATATTTGGTATCAGAGCTAATGGTTAACCTTAGCTTCGGAGTATAACATTTTTAGAACAATTCGTCTCGATAGAATTAGCAGAATTCTAAGATGAGTAACTCATTAGAGATAGGATTAGTAATGTCCTAGAATGAGCATAGCAGAATAGCACATATAAATCAGTTATTACATCATTATCATTTTATTGTATGTCTCCACCTAGTCAAAGTGCAGTGGAGCGGGGAACCTAGAGACTGTACGTGGGAGACGGAGGATAGCATCAAACAAGCTTATCCCAAGTGCAGAGTGGACATCTCCGAGTAACTTTTGTGTTGAGGTACATTTACAATACCTTGCACTTTCCGTTTTGTTTCCTACTTTACTATTGTTTCCTTTTCGGGGACGAAAAGCCTTTAAGTGGGGGAGATTGTAACAACTCGGAAAATCTGAATCAATTTAATTTTTTTTATTTTGGCTATTTCAGTGAATTTCAAATAGTTAAAATATTTTATTTTAAATAATAACGATAAAAAAATATTTTTAGAGCGAATATATTTATTTTAATTTAAAAAAGAATTAGAAATAGTACGGTGGTTTGAAAAGACAAACCTGAAATTTGACTGAATGTACCGGATTCAAAATCTAACCGATTTTAGTAAAACCAAAAATATCTAAATCTGCTTGAAAATATCTTTCCAAAGAATCCGAAAAATCGAAATTTCATAGCGGGAATCAAAAGTTATAGCCAGTTGAATATTCAGAATGGTCGATATAGTATAATTTATAGCCCGTATAAAAGGCCATTTTTCAAACGACCTCCGTTTTCGACGAAACCACTTTTTTCGGATCTGGAATGTCAAATTATTGCTAAGTTTATTTTTTTAGAATTTTTGAAATTAATATGTGAGTGTGGTGAAAGAAAATGTGTTTTGTCAATTTCAGTCAAATTTAATCGGCTTGAAAATGACCAATTTTCAAATTGTCTCGGAATTCGATGAAATTAATTTTGTTACGACCGTATCGTCAAAACAAAGCCAAAAATAATTTTTATGGAATTTTTAGAGTCCGTATGGGGCACCAGTGAATTTAAATATGCGATCAAATTAATTTAATAAAAGATTTAAATTTTAAATTAAAGAATTCAGGCCATAGATAGTCGTTTGGGCTGACGAGACCTAGCCCATTGGATCCGAAACGGGGGCTATTGGATAGGATTAACTCCTGTTGGAAAGAAATTGGAATTGTTTAGAACTTATAGGTTTTTTTGTAAAATTTACAATAAAATAATATAAAAATACATTCATCTTCCTAAAACCCTAAAATACATATCGTAGCCGCCGCCCCCTTTGAAAATCCATGGCCAATAAAGCTCCCACCTTTCTCCACTAATTCTTGTCAATCCACACAATAAAATCTCCCACTCCAATTGAGTTTATTGTAGAGGATTTCACCACCTTCAATTTCATACGGGTAGATCATTCTCTGGTGGCCCGGACTTCGAGAACGAATGCCTCAAAGCCGCCACCGTTCCACCATCGCCCCGACCTCCCTACGGCACCGAGCTGGACCCCACCTGCGGCGCACGTGTGCCTCGTCCCCCTCTCCGACGTTGTACCACCCGATCTTCGAACCATTGCACCATTCGATCACAAAATTGAAACCTAGATTCGAACGAAGCTGAAAACACCACGACCTTGGTTTGGTAAAGAGGAATGTAGTGACCCGAAAATCCGGTCCAATTTGAGCTGACTAAATAACACAAGTCCAACCCCAAATTGCACTTGAAATTCAAGAAACTAATAGAAAGAAGATAGAGGGTGAGGATAGATAAGGTAGAACTAGTAGAATAGAAGAAGAAGAAGAACATCATCATCAGAGTAAACACGAATCTCACAGCGGAACGAATAAAATATAACATAACTTTTTGAAATACAAACAGTTATATATACAATAGCACTTACCAGAGTACAGCACTTACAACAACAGCGGAAATAATAATAGCTATAGAATCCTTAAGCCTCTTGCTCCAAGCTCTCCAAATGTATCTGTAAAATCCCGACTACTTGACTGCCCATACAAATTTAGGCACCCAAGAGTTTAGGGAAAACAAACAAATAAACTCCGGGTCAGTCATGGGACTGGTGTGAATAAAACTCCTAACACTTGGTTTAATAACGGATATATCATAAGACCACGCCGTGAAAACGGAACGGGTTTTCCCTTATGAAAATCCAAACAACTTTGTAAAGTAATATCATCTGATATTATAATAATGTCTAAGTACAAATAGATATCAATCTAGTAGAAACGCTTTCATCTCACGTTCTACTATATAGTATACAATCAAAACCGCAAGCACGTATTGGGTGATGGATTTCCAACTATGACAAGGTATAGAACCACCTTCCGATCAGTGTACTCTAGGAACGATACACTGGAGTTCAACAAGAACATCTTGCAACTCAGCCACATATGACCGACCACTCATTTTGCTTGAGTGTATCGAATGTATATCACCAACGGTTGGGATCAGCAACCGTTTTCCGTATATATATAAGACAACATTGATAGATTAAAGAAGCAAATGAATATTCTCTAGATAGGTGATTATACACCCTACTTCGGTGCGACCGACTTAGCCATGCTGCCTGCCCGATTTCTGTCATTTACCGACTGATGAGGCTTGAGGTTATGCTTTATCATCACATCAGATTCACTTCGAATGCCACATTGTCAGATCCATCTTAATCACTAATTTGACGTCTACAACCATACATTGCGTGTCAGCTAAAAGAAGTTTCCTTCTCCGCTTCCACTCTTGGTACGGTTGAAGAAATCAATGTACGTGACCTTTCTGGAAATACTCTGTTAGACATTCATCCATACAAGTCATCCAGGAACAGGATGAACCGAAGGCACTATTCAGTACATCCATCTTAGGCACTGTTATCTAAGACTTATACAATAGCCCTTGCACTTTACTCCGTCTTCAATTATCTTTGGCATATATGATTCGCAACGATTATGCCAATATAGAGTGGTTCTTTGGATGATAATCCAACCGGTCTCTCCATATTAACAACGTTAAAATGGTCAAAACATTGATAGTCTGTGATTTAACTATCAAAGGAAAACTCGTGTGCAAACAACGATATTATTTCCAGATGGAAATTATATCAATCAATCATCATTCAACATTTATCTCTTTAGTTCATTACTTTACTTATATCCTATTTCCATATATTTAACCTTCCTTATTTTCTAATTTTAGAGAATATACTTTATTAACACTGGAAAACATTTCCATTCCCTGTTTCCTATGTTAGAAAACATTTCTGATTTCTTATTTGGAAAACATTTCCAAAGTTCCTTCATTGGATTTTAAACAGATGTTTAAATAAACATCGCTATGCCAACTCAAACCATTTACTGAATTCACTTAACCATAATTCACTATCGAACCTTACCATTCCTTAGTTAAGAAGGAAGTCAATCAAGTTGGGGTATAATTACCTCTCAGACCTTAACTGAACAACGTTATAACTTCGAAATAGTAACAGTTTATCTTTTAAACCTTTAACAACTTCTATACGTAACTCTCGGATTCAATTTACGAATCCACTTCTTTATTGAAAACATTGATTATAACGATAACGTTATAATCCCTACTTTCGCAATATCTAACTTCAATTATAACCTTTATTCTTTAATTCGAATAACTCAACCTACCCCTAATTTATTAGTGTATACTCTTGATTTAAAAACCGGAAAGTAAATATTACTTTCCCGAATTCGATATAATTGAATTCGACTTGTAATTCTCTTCCGAGAAATCTCTATTTGATTAGCTCTTCTTCGAATAACCTATATTCGATTATCTCTCTTCGAATAACTTATATTCGAAATCTCTCTCTTTCGAATAAACTATATTCGATCTCTTTCTTTCGAATACGATATATTCGATAATCTCCTTTCGATTAAACTAATCGATAGCTCCTTTCGATTAAACTATAATCGATAACTCCTTTCGATTTCTATAATCGATAACTCCTTTCCTTTAACTCTATTCGAATAAACTATATTCAACTAACTCTATTTAACTCCGTTTAGCTCTATTCAACTCCATTTAACTCTATTCAACTCCATTCGAATAACTAATATTCGATAACTCTATTTAACTCTATTCGGATAACTAATATTCGATAACTCTATTTAACTCCATTCGCTTGACTCTAGATCGCAGCGATCACAATGGTTACGCCTGATTCCCTCAGGAAACATCCGACCGCCGTAGGCTATTTACAGCCCTGCGAATTACGCTAGCAGTCGTACTAAATGGCATCTCATTTGGATTAACTCTAATTGTTCAATTCTATCTGTTTAACTCTAACTGGTTAACTCTAACTGATTAACTCTAACTGATTAACTCTACTGATTAACTCTAACTGATCAACTCTACTGATTAACTCTACTGATTAACTCTACTGTTTAACTCTAACTAATTTAACTCTAACTGATCAACTCTACTGATTAACTCTAACTAATCAACTCTACTGATTAACTCTAACTGATCTACTCTACTGATTAACTCTACTAATTAACTCTAACTGGTTAACTCTATTCGTTTAACTCTATTTGACTAACTCGACTCGACTAACCCCTTTCGAATACCATATTCGATTAACTAACTTCGAATACCATATTCGATTAACTAACTTCGAATACCATATTCGATATAATTAACTTCGAATACCATATTCGATTAACGAACTTCGAATACCATATTCGATTAACTAACTTCGAATACCATATTAGATTAACTAACTTCGAATACCATATTCGATTAACTAACTTCGAATACCATATTCGATTTCTCCTTTTTGATAACGTTTATCCATTTAAAAAGATCCCCTTTTTAACAACGTTTATTCATTTATAAAGATTCACTTTTTAGTAACGGTTATTCACTTTATAAATGTTCTTTTAATAACGTTTTCCTTTTTATAACGGTTTCCTTTTTATAACTTCTTATTCTGTTATAAACCAATTTTCTTTTTCTATTTAACTCTATTTATTTTCTAAATATTTCCTTTTCAATTCTATTTGTAAATGGTTTTACAAATATCTCCTTTTCGATTTCATTTGTAAATGGTTTACAAACTTTTCTCTTTCTATTTGGTTTGAAAATGGTTTACAAACCTTTCCCTTTCTATTTGCAAATGGTTTGCAAATAATCCCTTTAGTGTTTTATTTTTAAGTATTTCCTATTTATAAATAATCCATTTATAAATAAATTTCTATTTATAAATATTCCATTTATAAATAAATCCTTTAACTCTATTTATTCTTAAAAATATTCTAACTCCTTTAATTTCCGAGAAAATTCGCCATAACCTCCTTCGTATCGGGAGCATCGGGAAAATCCCCAAACCCGCCACACAGGCCTTTCCATTCCAAAAAGAAAAATGGTTTGCCATTATTTCCTTTTCGAATATCTCCTATTTATAAATATTCCATTTTATAAATATTCCTTATTTATAAAAATTTCAATTATAAATATCTCTTATTTATAAATATTCCAATTTATAAATATTCTGTTTTCAATATCACTTTGAAAATCTCCTTATCAGCATCCCGTATGTTATGGTATTCAATCATATCAAATCACGATGATAAATATCGTCCAAACACATATAATCGACCACAGATTTGATATCACATCATATAACACAATATATAATTCAAAACAGTATTATAAATATTGAGGAACCCAGTTGGGTCCCTCCAACCTGTTTCCCTGCATCACAGATGTTACACAATAAAATCAACATCACTTTCAGTTCAGTACAGATTATTCTGATAAATAAAAATCAAAATATATATATATATATATATATATAACGGTTTATATATATATAATTTCCACTAACTGACTAGCAGTTCAATCAATCAACCAACACACAACAATCAATAGATAATTATCAGTTCTAAATATACGTTATAAAAATAGAACTGTTCAGAGTTGGTGAGTTTTACTCACTTTGATTGGTTATCGCTAAATAACGATATTCGTCCGTCAATTCAGATCGAACAAATTATTTTGCAATAAATTGTAACTAGCCACAATTCACTCCTAGTCAGTTTAATTGTGTTGCTCCTGTCCGTACGGTCCCAATGGATCCGACCGTTTGAATTTCTGATACAGTATGGGATAGTTATACGATTCGTAAGTTGTACTATTTTAAATAAAAATAATAATTAAATCTCCTTTGTATATAAATTGGGCTTTAACCTTGTTGGCCCATCTCCCTGGAATTAACCGACCCGCACAAGTCTTTCTCCCCCAAACTGGTTTTCCACGATCAGCTCCTCCACAAACAAGTGCCATAGCCGATCTTTGATCCTAAACCGAACCTCCTTCTTCCAGTTATAAATCACAATAAGTCCACCAACACTTTCCTCTTCACAACCTCTACAAAACCGTACCAATCTTCCTCAACTCGAGCTGCTCGTTCCTACTGCGTCACCTGGGTACCATCGAACACGACGGACACCGAATACCCCAAAAAAAATCATACGGGTGCGGATTCTGATGTTAAACCCGAATTCAAACTCTATTTCACCATTCGACACCTTGATTCCTCTAAGATCCAAACCCTAGATTAATACTGTCAAAAAAACCGCACCTCACAAATGAACTTCGAAAACCAGGAAATGGGTACGAGACTGAAGCTTTCATCCACACAAACTCATATATATATATATATATATATATATATATATTGTAAGATTTATAGATTTTCGTATGAATTCTTTTTGATTTTAGAAGGTTTGAATTTCTTTACTGAGGAGAGAAAAAAATGTGGCGGCTTGGAATTTGATTTCTGTTGACCAGAAAATGAAGTGAAATTAGGTTTAACGTTAAGGGACGGTTATTTATAGTGGTAACAAATATCTAGATATTTTTGTAGAAGGAATATTCCCGGTATATTCTCATTTATATATTCAATTTTTGACTTCTAAAAATTCGTGTGATCGCACACGATACCCAAAAATCACGAAACTGGACATGCAGCTTCAGTTTGACATTATGGTCCCAACGAAACTAGTTTCGTCGAATTTCGACTCCGTATGATCACACAGCGTATTTTTAACTGTTAGAATATCGATAGTTTTTCACTCTAAAAATCCGTACGACCACACAGTGACTCTAAAAATCACGAAACTGGAAATCTAACAACTATTTGACATTGCGGATCCAACAAAATTAGTTTCGTAGAATTCCGACTTCGTTTGCAAAAGTGGCTATTTTTAACGCTTTGAAAAATCTATTTAAATATATAAAAATATTTAAATAAATTAAGTTAAATATTAATAATTTAATATTATCGTATATATCCACATAGAATATACCACAGCTCCTAAATATTTATATATGGATTTATAGCTCGTTATTCCAAATCCATATTATATTGATATTCAATTTATATTGAAATTCCTTTTATAAATCGTTTATAAATTATAAAGGAATTCCATAGCAACTTTTCTAAAATTTGATTTGGAAATACATCAAAATCTACACGACGAAATCCTGATTTTTCTCTTCCATTAAAAAACTATTATCAAATCGGTCCTGACGGTTCTTGTTTCACAGAAATCCGACTTTAAACGGATCCTGTATATTCAGTTGAAGTTCAAATCGCCAAATAGCGAACTGCAGTGCCATTTCGAGCTCGATTATAATTATATTATAATTCTATGTTCAAACTGTCGTTTATATAATATATTCATTATTATAATTCAACTCTAAACAAAAATATATATTTTAAATTGTCCACTTCACACAATATTGTGAATTTTGTTATTCCCGATTATTCCGGAAATATATTATCCTATTATTTATATTAATTAAATATAAATATTATTTAATTCTAGTTATTGATATCATTAAATCGACATTAAATAATTAAATTAGTTAATTATTCAACGGTCAGAAATGCGGGTCAATACAAGGAAGAAAAAGGTATAAACCATATTTTATTTTAATATTTTATTTTAAAATGTTAATTACACAAATTAAATCATAACTTATTCATACTGATTCAGAATAACTCGATTTTCGAAGCTATGTGATCGTAAAGACGAGATCTACGATTCTAGACCGAAAAGAAGCGATTCTGAGCTGGTTGAATTTTGGGTCAAATTTGCAGATCGGAGCTACTCAGATTCAAAAGAACTATGAGAAATCCTATTTTATTTTTGTTATTATTTATTTTAAAATAATTAGAATAGATCGTAATTGTATTCTCATTGATTCGCTGCATATGCTTTGTATGTGATGGTTAATATGGATCTGTTAATTTAGATGTTTGTTAATATAGATCTATATGTGATATGTTAATCAGAATAAATCATTTCTGTTGATATTTTGTTGAATCATATATATTCAATAAAAGTGGAGCATCATGTTTGTTTATTGAATTGAATTAGAATTTTAAATTCAATAAAAATCTCACCATTGTATATTTGTTGAATTTAATTACAATTTTCAATTCAAAATAAAAATTTCACCTTTGTTTATGTTATTGAATTGAATTAGAATTTTCAATTCAATAAAAATTTCACCTTTGTTTATGTTTTTGAATTGAATTAGAATTTTCAGTTCAATAAAAATATCACTTTGTTATGTTACTAAATTGAATTAGAATTTTCAATTCAATAAAAATATCACTTTGTTATGTTATTGAATTGAATTAGAATTTCCAATTCAATAAAAAATATCACTTTGTTATGTTATTGAATTGAATTAGAACTTTCAATTCAATATAAAATATATCACTTTGTTTGTTGATTTAATTTGAATTTTCAATCAAATAAAAATATCAATTTTGTCATTGTTTGATTGAACTAGAGCTTTCAATCAAATAAAAATATTGTTTTTGTTGTTATAATTAAACTTGCAACAAAAATGGACATTTTAGTAAATAGAAAAATTATTTAAACAAAAATTCTTATTTTTGTTTATTGAACTTGTGACACAAAATTGAAATTTATGTAAATAGAGAAAATGTTCATGTTTTCTTATCAAAACTTGTATTCATTAAAATATACAATCTTAATGCTAAGCATGTGAATAAATTAAAAAGTTACATTTTTATTTACATTTTAGATATAAATAAAAACGTAGATTAAAAAGTTACATTTTTATTTGCATTTTAATGTAAATAAAAACATAGATTAAAAATTTACATTTTTATTTGCATTTTAGATGCAAATAAAAACATAGATTAAAAATTCACATTTTTGTTGGCATTTTAGAAGTAAATCAAAGAGTAGATTAAAAGTTAAATTTTTAATTACATTTTAGTTGTAGTAAAAATGATAGAATTAAATGTTACATTTTATTGTCAAAAGAGAGACAATAGAAAGATAAAATTTAAAAGTTACATTGTTATTTGCATTTTAGATGTAAAAACATAGATTAAAAAGTTAAATTTTTGTTGGCATTTTAGATGTAAATCATAGAGTAGATAAAAAGTTATATTTTTATTTACATTTTAGTTGTAGTAAAAATGATAGAATTAAAAGTTACATTTTATTGTCAAATTAGAGACAATAAAAAGATAGAATTTAAAAGTTACATTTTTATTTGCATTTTAGATGTAAATAAAAACATAGATTAAAAAGTTACATTTTTATTTGCATTTTAGATGAAAATAAAAACATAGATTAAAAAGTTACATTTTTATTTGCATTTTAGATGTAAATAAAAACATAGATTAAAAAGTTACGTTTTTATTTGCATTTTAGATTTAAATAAAAACATAGATTAAAAAGTTACATTTTTGTTGGCATTTGAGTTGTAAATCAAAGAGTAGATAAAAAGTTAAATTTTTATTTACATTTTAGTTGTAGTAAAAATGATAGAATTAAAAGTTACATTTTTATTGTCAAATTAGAAAAAAAGATGTAAAAACAAAAGTTACATTTTTATTTCCATTTTAGATGTAAATAAAAGAATAAATCAATAGTTAACTTTTTATTGACAATTTAGATGTAAAATCAAAAGTTACATTTTTATTGACATTTTAGATATGCAATTAAAATGATAGAATTATATGTTTATTTTTATAGTCATTTAGAGACAATAAAAAAGTATAGTTTTATAAGTTGTATTTTTATTGTCATTTAGAGACAATAAAAAGTATAGTTTTAAAAGTTGTATTTATATTGCCATTTTAGAGACAATAAAAAGAATAGTTTTAAAAGTTGCATTTGTAATGTCATTTTAGAGACAATAAAAGGGATAGAATTACATATCACATTTTTAATGTCATTTTACTTGAAATAAGAAAAAAAATAGATTTAAATGTCACATTTTTAATGTCATTTTAGTTGAAATAAAAAGAACAGAATTAAATGTTACATTTTTATTGACATTTTATAGGCAATAAAAAGAATAGATTAAATGTCACATTTTATGTCATTTTAGTTGAAATAAAAATAGTAGAATTAAAAATCATGATTTTATTGTCATTTGGTTTCAACAAGAAGAGTGAAAAAAAATTAATTCTTCAATGTAATTTAGTTTCCGTTGAAAAGATTTAGACATTAAAACATGATTTGTTTCAAGTGTCTCTTTTATCATGTTAGTTAGGATTAAGAAAATCATATGTAAAATCTCTAACATGAATACGGACTATACTTGGCTTGCATGTGATAGATGGAAAGTAGTTTAAATCGCCAAATGATTTATATTTATATACGTATATAAAAATAAATTAAAATTAAATGAATCACGCGCGGTAGTTTGCGTTTCGGCAAACGTAACTTCGAATGATTATACCGAAAGATCCAACCGTCGGATTTTCCCAAAACTAGAACCGCTAGGAATGCTTTGAGAAGATCTTTTCAATGATATAAAGTTTGTCAAAATCCAATGGTTTGATTTCAAGATAAGTGTAAATCAAAATTTGGTAAAAACAACGCCAGGGCCGCCCATCGACCCAAAGCGTCGTTAAATAAATTCGGCTATTTTTAAATAAATAAAAATAGTGATTAATCGTTATTAAATACCATTAACGATATGAAATGATTTTTAAACTATATATATATATATATATATATATATATATAGCGAAGATCATTTGAAAAGACCGAGTTAAATCTCATTTCAAATGGTCATACGACGATCTAAATTGAAGATCTTAAAGACGGCGATTGAAGACCGACGATCTTCACATCGAAAGGATAACTACTGATGCCCGGCATTGGCTAGATACCAATAAAGGGTTAAAGTTGTAGTTGTCTGAACATGGTTATTGATTGTTCGGATATGTGAGTACCTCTCTTCCGTATTGGACATACGGGACGAGGAATAAGGTGACTCTGGTTTCGTTCAGACCCAGAACGGATTTGTAAATGGATGTGTGTCCGACATTGAATTTCATTCCATGTAATTAAATTGATTTCTATTAATATATATATATATATATATATGTGTGTGTGTGGTGGCAGAGAATTTATTCTCTTGCTTAACACCCATCTTTGAGACGTATGAGCTCAAAGGTTATATATTGGTAGTTATCGATCGCATGGCGTGAATTGTCAATGTGACATGCCAAGAGCAATTGATCGAGGCTTTTGTTGAAAAGCAGATCCTTATGGATGATGATCAAAGCATAGCCTATTTCGGCATAGCTTTGTGTATTGTGTTACCTCGCGAGCCTCACACCCCGGTAGAGTTAAAAACGGGACAAGGGAACGCAGGGAGTGCACACGCTTCTTTCCAGCTGGAAGTGGTGTTTGGGTTTTTAAATGGCCCTACATTTTTACTTATGTGGTTGATGAAATGAGGCGCCTCGGATTTATTGGTCGCCAATGGCCAATTTATAGGTCTGATAGGATCGGTGAGCGTGTGTTCAGGAATTGCCAATCCACTAAAGTATTTGTGGACCAGCCCTGCCGTATCCAAGGGTTCGCGAGCGTTCGAATCCTGAGGCATTGCTAGAGTGTCTCAAATCGGTAAGGAGATCGTTCCTAGCCTTGAATCTTGATGTAAACCCAATTTCCAATACGACATTACGGTTTTGGTTGTAAACCTATGTATGGCAACATAATATATGGTAGTTATGGCATCTTGGATTGATACATTTACTTTGAAGTATTTTTGAAACATATTAGACACTAATAACAATATTAAAAACATTATTTTCTACGTATCAAGCATTTTTTTATCATTATGAGGTAAAACTCTATCCTCCGGTCTGCGTTGCATTGTGTGATGGGACATGAGTCTTATAATGATTTCATTTTCTAAAAAGCATTGCGTTGTTTTTGACTTAAATTATATAAAACTTATGCACTGTCAATCCAATGGAGAAAACCCGTTTCGCATTAGCGGCGTGGTCTAGTGATCAGCCATATTGTTAGTTTAGTGTGATTTTTCATACCAGTCCCATGACTGGCTCATAGTTTGTTTCACTTTGCAAACTCGGGTGCCCTCTTTCCACACGGGCAGCCAAATGACATGTGTTAGGTATGGATACTTTCTGGACTGGAGCTTACTAGAGGAGGAGGATGAAGCATCTTTTTTTTATTTTTATTTTCTTCTTGAGACAATGAGGCAGTATTGAGCATTGATGTATTCTTGGAGATTGAGGCTTTATTTCTTTCCTTGTTTTAGACATCTATTTTGCCAAGTGTATCCTGTAATGTGTACTCTGATATCTGTGATGGTATGTTGTGATGACATTTCCATTTCTGCTGTAATGATTTATATGTTCTGCTATTATCTGAGATCTATTATTGTTTTAATTATGTTATGCTCTTATGATTATCCTTACTTTCGTACCACAGAAGTTTGGGTCGTCAAAAAAAATTTCAAATTTTAAAATTTTCAATCTTCAAAAATTTTAAATTTCAAGAATCAAATCATAGTAACTTGATTTTTCAATAAAATTGAATGCAAACTCATCTAATATTGATGCAATACATAAATTTAAACTAGTGTTCAAAATGTGCCATTTATCATTTTCAAAAATCAGATAATGAACTTTTTGAAAAACCTTGCTCTGATACCAATTGTTAGGGAATGCAGAATGGATAGTTAAGGCAAAACAAACACTAGAGGGGGGTGAATAGTGTTTATGAGAATTTAAACAAAAATCTAAAACTTATGTAAACTATGAGATGAATCAAACACTACAAACACAATTACAGACATAGATTTAAACACAAATACAAAATAAACAGAAACAAAGATGTAGAAAAGGAAAGAACACATAGGATTTTATACTGGTTCGGATTGCTCCTATGTCCAGTCCCGCACAACGCTGGATTGCGCAGAGTTTTATTACTATTTCCAATAGTCAAGTACAACCTTCTTGATTTCACGGCTACAAGGGATACCACCGATTACTACTTCCTTGTTTTCTCGGCTATAAGGAAACACTGATTCCTACTTCCTTGATTTCACGGCTATAAGGAACACACCGATTCCTACTTGATTCAAGCCAATCAATGTTTACTCAACCCAAACTACAAACAACCCCAGAACTCTTCAATAATACTTGATTCAGAGAGAGAGATAAGAAGAGAGTGCAGAGAGAAGAAGTTTGATCAAAACGGAATTGAATTCGACAGAGCATAAGTTTAGAAATCATAAAAATGATTAAGAATAATTATATAACGAAAGAGGATGAAAGTGGAGAAGAAGATATGATTAAAAATTCGGCTTTAACCCCTTTTTATAGAGTGTGAAAGGTTGCAACTGTTCTGAATCGTTTCAAATAGGGAAAAGACACTTCCTTTCAAAATTGAAAAAAGTGACAGTTATATATCGACATGGTGTTTTTTGTATGTCGACTTACCCTAGTGTAATATTGTATTTTAAAGTATTTTTCAAGTGTTTTGATATAAAAATAATTCTGGAAATGTTTGCATCAAAAATGGCACAAACACCAAGTGTACTCGGGGTACTTCTCAAAAAGCTTGGTAATATAAAATGTGGAACCAATCAACAAGATAAAGCAAGTAAAGAGACACCATATTTTTATAGTGGTTCGATCAAGTGTAATCTACGTCCACTTGGAATTGTGATTCCATTATTGCACATAGAGTTATAGGGCAAACACATCCTCTCATTACATTCATGCTACACTTCCCTAGAATTTAACTACGGAAGAATGGTGAAGGACTTCAATCGTGGCGGATGTTGGTGGATTGAATGGAGATTTCCATGTAAACTTTGATGGATTAGGAGTTAGATCTTCACTTTATGGTGATTGGAAATGATGAAATCTCTAACTAGATGTAGAGAATGGAGTTTAGCAGCCCTTCGGAATCATAGGATTCGTACCCCTTAAAGTGGGGTTGGACCTCTATTTATAGGTGTGGAGAAATGAGGAGATATCATATTCAGTATCACCGGTCCGTCGACCCTTATTTACGAAATTACCACTGGCCAGCCTGGCAACAGTTGTCCAGAAACCAACCTATAGACAGCTGTCGGAAGGACCGATCGATCTGGATTGGGTCCAGCCTGTCGATACGACTCATCTTCTGCTTCACACGGGTGACTTGGCAAGGATTCCATAACATGGTCGGGCGGTTGCTCATCCTTAGGCCGGTCAGTATTTCTCACTTGGGCAAACATGATATCTCTAAAGGGGCCGGTCAGGACTCACAGATCTCGGCCGCCCGGTAGGGGAGTTTTCCTTTCTTCGTGTACAGGACTGCTCTACTCTGAAGTTGTGACTATCTGACCAGTGTTTTTGAGTTCGGACCGACCGGTGTCGCTGTCATCATACTGATCGGCGTTGCTTTCTTGGATCGAGCCATGCTGTATTTTCCTGGTCATTCGGTCCATTCTTCTGACTATACCGATCGGGTTCGTTCCCCAATATTTGGTGGATAACATTTGCCCCTCGAGGTCCTCAATCTTTATTCTTGTAAAATTGAGGACCTCGACACAAAAACCTTTATTATGAATCGATATATCCCGATCGTCGCACCTGCGAATGGGCAGAACAAGCTGGAAAAAAGGATCTCGATAGGCCGATCGGTATATTAACCTGAGCACGAGCGAGATAGGTGTCGGTTGGTTTTCTAGCCGATCGGTTTATGCCCCTTGGGATTCATGGACTTGATTTGAGATTTGACCGATGTGACTTTTTATCTCTCTTGACCGCTGGGCTTCCTAATGCTCCTCTATTTATATCCCTTCGAATGATCATTTCCTCATCGTTCCACATTTTTCTTTTAAGGAAAATTAATGGCAGCTAAATCTTGACCTGACAGAAAATCAAAAGTGGAGCTTTCTTTCTCCCTCAAGCTTCTCGCTAACCCTTCACCTTCTCCCGAGCTTCGAATTGACTTTTCCACCGCCAGGTTCTTCTTTAACTCTGCTTTATTTTGCTTTGGTTTAGGTTAAAATGTTCTTGTTATCATGCTCCCTACTCGAAAACAATGTCGTTTGAACCTGGTGTGAGTTGATTTGGCATAAAAGTGATGGTTTGACGAATCTGAACTTTTGGTTTAACCGATTTAGCTCTGAGTAGTTTTGAAATTGGGTTAAGCACAGTTGTTGCAACCTTAAGAAACTTGTTGCGAAATTTGGTTTTCATAACTCAAGCCTCGTTCGATGTCGTCATGGTGTTCGACGAAATGCCTAGGCTGAAACGTGTTAGACATGCTGTGCAAATTCCAAATTTCATGTTGCATGACTTTGCATTAGAGAATTGCGGTCTTTAAATTTTGTCGCGCATATTTTGCTCCGATACCACCTCTGCTATAGTTGCATGTTACATTGAGTTCGGTTTCTGGATGCTACTTAACTGTACTGATCTTCGCAATGCCACATTTGAATCTAATACCCTCGTATAACCTTGTGTACCATTTCATGTTGATCGTGAAAAAAATCCTTCAGAAAAATCGTTGATCGGTCTTCTTTATAGGAAGATGATCACATTTACTGGTCGGCCACGGATACTGGTCGGTCCTAGTTAAATTCCTGAAGGAATGGGGGCAACGGTCGGTGTGTGTTGATCACCGTCCGGTTTTCTCAATCCTTCTGGGAAGTTAATGGTACCGACCGGTTTGTTCCTAGGTGTCGGTCAGTCGTGTGATTTCTGGGCACGCGATTGGTACTGACCAGCCGGTTATTTCTATTTCTCTAGGCGATTTCTCGAAGGCACCGGTCGGTCTGGACTGAAATCGATACCGATTGGTTGATTCTGGAGGTCACCCAACTGCTTTCTCATCCTTGCTCACTTTAATGTTTAGAAAAGTGTTTGAGTACTTCCTTTTTCTGTGCAGGATGGATCCAACTTCCAATGAATACATGATAAAAAAGTTCTTTGATCTGAATGAAGACACAGTTGGCCAACCCTCAGTGAATTCCCCCATACTTGCTGGCCCTGTTTACCCAAAGATACAATCAATCATGAACAGGCCTCATTATGCACTAACGGCTTGTAATGCCAAGCTTGCTAAGCGACTTCCTGGTTGGAACTTACAAGGGGTTTCTTCCGACTTAAGAGGTGTCGCACCCCGATTGTCGAATTACATTCAGTGACATCGTGGTTGCCAAATCCAGATTGCTTGGACGTATGGAAGAGACTTTGCATCAATTCGAGAAACAAATGGATCTACTCAAAGATCGAACTGCGAAAAAGCTTCAAGACTGGCATTCTTTAGCCGGAGACCTTCAAAGACTTCATCTGGAGAGCCTCCACCGCATTGCAATTTTAGAAGCTAACAAGGTGAAACTGATCCACGCTCTGAGAAACCGAGACGCTCTTGTTGCTGCTTTTCTAAAGGGAAACATTGAGTTGGTGGGTCCAGCTAGCAATAGGCATGTTCCTGACACTTCCACATCAGGGTCTGTTTCCAATGAAGAAGAAGGTCGGACGGCCCAGGAAGTACCCTAATGCATAGCTCTTTCCTCCTGATGCTGGGTAACTTTTGGCTTGATGAATTTTATCTCTAGACCGGTTGTATTAAGCGAGTTCCGGTCCTCGCCTTTAACTGCTATGTTGGCTTATGCTGGTGTTATGTGACTGCGGTGACTGTGTTTGCTGGGTTTTTTTATGGCGATGGGATATTAGCCATGAAAGTTAATGCTTAATTATCTAGGTCACTTAGTTCACAGCTTGCTTTCTTCTTTATGCCTTTATTTGTCGTGGCTTGTATTCTTTGTGTCTGATACCGAGCAGTCCGTGTTTATGATCACTTGGACGACTGGTTTATGACCGACCGATTACCGGTGGCATTGATCGACCGGTTGTTTTCCACCTGAAGTCGGCCGGTGGTGCGGATTGCTAATGGTGCATTGATCCCATTTTTGTATGATGGCTTTTTGGCTTTGAATGTCGGATCATGTCACTAGATGTGCGGTGACGACGCGTGGTTGCCCCTGGTTCCGACCCGGGTCATCACAACCTGTCTTATAATAATTGAAGCATTGCATACCTCTAGGTTATTTAATTCGATATTGATTGTCCATATTACCAACAAGTCAACCATCTAAGTATGATGAATTTCAAACATGAATCTGTGTATGTGCAAACTTGTTTCATTCGATGGTCTTTAGAACCTAATGAAGCTTGTTTGCTAAAATACACCATCTTAGTTTGGAGTTGTATCGATACTTGACGATTAGGTGGTTGATATAACCTGACAAGTTCAATATTATACGATGTTCTATGCTTATGAACTGCATATCTGTGATTTGTTTTTCATGTTTGCAACATAGAATTTCTACACTTTTTATGAAGATAAGTTCCTTCTTAGTGCCCCTGTTTAGAAGGCAACATTTATGAACCCTTTATTCATTGTGACTGAATGGATCAGCCACTTGTAGAATTTGTAATGTGCCTCTAAAAAAGGCCTTTGGGTCCGTCACTAACTGAATTTGGAAGATCCGGCATATGATCGGACACCCCCGAAGAGGTTTTTTGGTAATCGGTCAGTAACTGGGTTTGGAAGACTCAGAATTGATAGTTGGATTTGGAAGACCCAACATCTGAACGGATGCCTCCGAAGAGGTCTTTTAGACTCAGTGTTCGTGTCGTTATCTAGCCATGTATCAATGGCGTTGACGAGTAACTGAGTGCCCCCTGGAGAGGTGTTTGGTTTTTAAAACCCGGTGTTAGTGTCGCTATCCGGCCATGTATCAATGACGTCGACGAGTAACCAAGTACCCCCTAAGGAGGTTATTGGTTTATCGACTATATAATTTTCCTTTTGGAACTGTCACTAGCTTACTTACTAGTTTTCATTGCCACCCGTTGGAGCTAGTGTTTGGAACCATTTCATGGGCATATTCCTGGTTCCCTGTTTTGCACAATTATGCTTTCACATCTTTTGAATCCATCGTGAATGATGCTTTTAGCGTTAAATGGTGGATATTTGAGCTATCTAGCCAAGATATGCTATAATAATCATCAGGATTAGCTACGCTATGATAGGGTCACCACTTTTTAAGACCTGCGATAGAGGTCAAATCTCAGCAAGAAGTACGTAAATGTAAGATTTATACGGGTAACGTAATCTCTTCTCATTTACATTTACAAAACTTGTAATAACGTCGCATGGTGTGTACGATGCATTTTTTACAAGTAATATAAAAGGAAAATTAAAAGAAGTAGCGGGGGAGATGAATAGCATTCCATGCTCTCGGGAGTTGGATTCCGTCCGTTGTCTTTAGCTCAAATGTTCCATCTGAGAACTTTTGACTTATTACATATAGCCCCTCCCAATTGGGTCCTAGTACTCCGGTTCCTGTCATGCTTTTCTTAAGAATGAGATCCCCAACTTGGAAGGTCCTTCACCTAACTTGGGCATTAAAACGGCAGGCTATTCTTCTCAGATGCGCCATAGCTCTGAGTTCTGATTCTCTCCTTCTTTCCTCGAGTAAGTCAAGCGCCTCGAGTTGAAGTTTTTCATTTTCTGCTTGGTCGAAGTAGATTCTTCTATGAGTTGGGATTTCTAATTTGAATGAGATCATCGCTTCAGATCCAAATGCCAATGAAAACGGAGTGTGGCCTATTGCAGTTTTATGGGTGGTACGGTATGCCCACAATGCTAGCGGAAGTTCATCAACCCATCCCCGCTTGGCTTTCTTAAGTCGTTTTTTGATGGTTGACTTCAGGATCTTGTTGATTGCTTCAACTTGCCCATTAGCTTGCGGATGGGCAATGGCCGAAAAACTTTTCTTGATTTTGAATTTGGTGCAAAAATCCAAAAACTCACTGCTTTCAAATTGAGTGTCGTTGTCAGTGATTATCTTTTGTGGTATGCCGAACCTGTAGATGATGTTTTTTAAGAAAAAGTTGATCACCTTCTTTGAAGTAATAGTGGCTAATGGTTCTGCTTTGGCCCATTTTGTAAAATAATCAACTGCCACTATTGCGTACTTCATATTTGACTTTGCGGTGGGTAGTGCCCCAATTAAATTATGCCCTAGACAGCAAATGGCCTCGGGCTGACCATTTGTGTTAACTCAGTCGGTGGTGCTCTCGGAATTTTCGCAAATCTTTGGCATTTGTCGCATCTTTTGGCATAATTCATTGCATCCAGGTTCACGTCGGGCCAAAAATAGCCGTATCGCAGAACTTTCTTGGCTAATGTTTGACCGCCGACGTGACCTCCACAATATCCCTCATGCGATTCCGCCAAGATTGCTCTTGACTCCTCCTTGGACACACACCGCAATAATGGCACAGAGAATCCTCATCTATACAGCCTTCCGTCCTGAACAAGATATAGTGGAGCCTTGCGCAGTATTTTCTTCCGCCTTTTCGGTTCCTCTGGGAGTGTTCCATTGAGGATGTATTCTTTAATCGGTGTCATCCAGGACTCAGGTTCTTCCACGGTTTCCATAATCCACTCGACATCTTCCTCTTCAATGACAGGCGTTGTAAGGACTTCAATAGGCACTAGTCCCAGCAAATGTGCATCAGAAGAACTAGCATATCGGGCAAGAGAATCAACCTTAGTATTTTCCTCTCTCGGAATGTGAGATATAGTGTAATGATCGAGGTTGTTGAGGAGTTCCATGGCCTTCATAACATAGGAAGGAAGATTTCCCACTTTAGTCTGGAATTCCCCAAGAACCTGCCCCACTACCAATTGGGAATCGTTGAAAATCCGTAGGGTCTTTAGATTCAGCTCTTTTGCCAGTTTTAATCCATTTATCAGTGCTTCGTACTCAGCCTCATTATTGGTTGACGGAAACTCTAGCCTTAATGCATGACATAAAGAATGGCCTTCTGGAGTTTCCAAGACAATCCCGGCTCCTAAACAGTAATTGTTTCTTGAGCCATCCACGTATAGCTTCCAGCTAGTGACTGCTTCCGCTGGTTCCTCAATTTCTTTTCCTCTGTCCATGAATTCTGCAACGAAGTCCGCTAAAGCTTTCCCATTAATAGCCTTTGGAGGGTGATAGGTGATGTCATATTGGCTGATCTCAATGCTCCACTTTAGCAGTCTTCCAGAAGTTTCTGAACGAAAGAGAATTTAACTTAGCGGTTGGTTGTTGAGGACCTTTATTGGATGGGACTAAAAATATGGTCTTAATTTCTTTGAGGCGATGAGTAGATAGTATGCCAGCTTTTCAATCTTTGGGTAATCCAGCTCCGCTCTAGCAAGTCACTTACTGATATAATAGATTGGCCATTGGACCTTTGAATCTTCTCAGTCAAGTACGGCACTTAGGGCATGTGGTGATACTGCCAAGTATAAGAATAGCTCTTCTCCATTTTTGGGTCTAGAAAGCATCGGCGGTGATTCCAAATGTTGAATTAATTGTTCAAAAGCAATTTGGCATTCTGGAGTCCATTGAAAGTCTTTCTTTCCTTTCCTTAAAGCGTCAAAAAGCGGGATGCATCGATCCGTTGCCTTGGAGATGAAGCGGTTAAGGGCGGCGATTTTTCCATTCAAGCTTTGAAGCTCCTTTATTGTTTTTGGCACTCGCACTTCTCTTAACGCCGTGACCTGGGAAGGATTTGCCTCGATTCCGCTGGCATTAACTATGAACCCGAGGAATTTTCCTGAAGACACTCCAAATGAGCATTTCAGAGGATTTAACTTCATGCCGAATTTTCTTAAAATATGGAACATTTCTTCTAGATCTTCTAGGTGATCTTCAGCCTTTTTCGAATTTACCAGCATGTCATCGACGTACACCTCCATAGTATTCCCAATTTGGGATTTGAACATGGAGTTCACTAGACGCTGATATTTTTCCCCAGCATTCTTTAGTCCGAATGGCATGACCTTGTAACAGTATAGGCCTCTATCAGTTATAAAGCTTATGTTCTCTTCATCCGGTTCCTGCATCATGATCTGATTATATCCAGAATATGCATCCATGAAAGACAGCAGTGCATGCCCCATAGTTGCATCAACGAGCTGATCGATTCTTGGTAGAGGAAAGTTATCCTTAGGGCATGCTTTATTAAGGTTCGAGTAGTCTATGCACACCCTCCATTTGCCGTTAGACTTTTTGACAAGAACTGGATTTGATACCCAATCGGGATATGTTGATGCTCGTATGAAGTTTTTCTTAAAAAGTTTGTCTACCTCTTCTTGCAATGCTATCGATCTTTCAGGTCCCTGGGCTCATCGTTTTTGTTTTACAGGAGTGACGCTGGAACTAACACTCAGTTTATGAACAATTGTATCTGTTTATATTCCACACATGTCTGAGTGTGTCCATGCAAAGACTTCTAAGTTTGCTTTCAGAAACAATATCAAATCCCTTTTCAGCTTCTGGCCTAGCTGAGAACCTATTTTTAGAACTCGGTTAGGATCTTTATCATGCACCGGAACAGAAATGGTATCTTCAGCTGGGACCGCTCGGTCTTCCCCATACTGGTTTTTCTTGGATCCATCTCCTTCTGAGCTCCGCTATGCTCGCCAGTATAGGGGCCTTGCTTTAGTTGCTATAAAGGAGGGTTTTGGATGCGGAGCGGTGGCTCCACATCCTTCTTCACTTCTTTTTTCCTTAATTCAGAAAGCTCAGCCAGGTAGCACTCCCTTGCTGCTTGCTGGTCACCTTTAACTATACCAATCCCGTTCTCGGTGGGAAATTTCATCGTCATACACCATGGGGCCATGGTGATTTGGAATGCTGCAAGTGTTGGTCTTCCTAGGAAGGCATTATAGGCTGAGAGCTCGTCAATTACAACAAAGTCTTGCTTTCATGTGGCCCTTTGCTCTCCTTCTCCGAGATCAATAGGCAGATTGATAATTCCAATTGGTTGGACAACTTGCCTGGTAAAGCCATGAATTTTGTTCTGACAAGCTTTCACATCTCCCATAGAAAGCTTCATTCTGTGAAAGGCATTAATGAACAAGACATTGACGGACGCTCCACTGTCAACCAGAACTCTTCTGACGATTGTAGGACCCAAGCCTATGGTTATCACCATTGGGTCTTCGGTTGGGACTATCAACCCTTCTGAATCCTGTTTTTTGAATACAATGTCATCCCAGGAGAACCTGGGTATCTTTAATGAAAAAGCTTCACTCATGATCATGAGCTCACCTTCCTTTGGGAGATTCCTTATCTCGTTAGCATACTTCACAAGATTCCCCAACTTTTCCCGGTAGGGTGTGGGCCTCCTGATATTGTATTAATGATCATCCTTGGCATAACAGCGTTTGTAGCTTTCTCACTTTGGCCTGGTTGTCCACTAGAGGCTCCTTGGCCTTTGGATGCTTGAGAATTTTGCGGATTCTTGGTATATTGCTGAAGTCTATTTATCCTTATTAGTTCTTCAATTAATCTCTTTAGGTGTCGACATTCATTTGTATTATGCCCCGGTTGGTTATGAAACCGACAAAATCTTCCAGATTTAACGGCGGCATCGCTAACCTTTATTTGCTTTAGTGAAGGGTAATCTTCAGTCCCCTTGGAGGCCACGAAATATTCTCTATCGTCTCGTTTAATGGTGTCAACTCCGAGTTCTTGAAGTAACGGAACTTTTTATTAACTCAGTTGTCTCTCCCATCATTGCCTCGTTTTTGGCCTACAAGGTTTTTCTGATTATTATCAGCTTCATCACCCTTCTTCTTAAGCTGTATGCTTCTTTCCGAGATATCTATAGCATAGGCGGGATCCTCGTCCACACCTATGTATTCTTCATCTTTATCGAATAATTCTTCGAGGGTATCGGGTTTCTTCTTTTTAATCTAATGTCCAAGCTTATTCTTCTTATTTATGGCCCCATTCAAAGCTATTAAAGCCAATCGAGGCTCGTAATTCCCAACTTTAGCTGCTGCGGTATTGAATCGGGTAAGAAAAGTTCTAATCGGCTCCCCCGGCCTCTGCTCTAGCTCGTTCAGCTCCATTACATCTCGCACCTTCGTGGTTTGAAGTCTGAATTGCTCTCGGAATAGCTTTGCCAGTGTGGCGAAGTCATCCACTGATCTAGGTGGTAATTTGGTGAACCAAAGCGAAGCTAATCTGTCGAGGTAGGTCGGAAAATATAAGCATTTTAATTCATCAGTGGCTCGGGCTCCGTCCATGTGCTGATCATACTTAAATAGGAGCACATTAGGGTCAGTTGTCCCGTTATAGGCCTGAACTGTTGGTGGTTTGAATTTGTTCGGATATGGTGCCATTTTTATCCTTTCTATCAGTGGAGTCTTTGTGGGAGCGAATCCCCATTCTTTCTCGTCACTCTGATTCTTCAGCCCCTTTTCCATAATTCTGTGGATCATCTCCGATATACGCTCTTCCTCATTGTGTCGATCCGTGGGGCAGACGTCGTCTTCCTTACCGGATGTCTGCTTAAGCGGACGATCACGGTTCAGATTTCAAGGCCCTAAGCCTCCTGCTTGAGGAGGTGCCCCTTTGGTGGAGCTGAGCACTTGTTGGGAAGTCGCCTTGTCATTATAGTTATGAGGAGGTATTTTAGTTTCCATATGGTTAGGATTTGTCATCTCTTGGATAGAATTCCATCGGATTGGACTTGAAGAAGAAGATCCTGCGTTTTCCGTATGTGGAGTTTGAAGGGATTTTGCTCGGGCGGATTTCGTGGGGACCTTGGCCGCAGCAACTTGTGTGGTGAACATTGCTTCAAGCCTTTTCATCATAGCTTTATTTGCAACGTCCATCCGATTTGCTAGTCCGGTCACCACTTCATTGAGTTCTCTCCTCGTGACTACCTCCCCGGCGTTATAAATTTCTCCGCGTTCGAATGGGTTGGTAGGATGAGTAGTTTCATGCTCACGGTCAGCGGCACTATCATTATTCTCGGTGTTTTGATTGGCGACCTTCTTTGATGGTCTACCTGGTTACATCATTATTTTCAGCAAGGGCTTGAATTGGACTGTAGTGAAACGGGCTCAGACCTTCAATACAAGGCGTAGGACCGTGTGAGTGAGTATGAGAGAACGGATGATTGAATCGGCCCCACGGTGGGCGCCAAATGTTTGCGTCAAAATGGCATAAACACCAAGTGTACTCGGGGTACTTCTCAAAAAGCTTGGTAATATAAAACGTGGAGCCAATCAACAAGATAAAGCAAGTAAAGAGACACAATATTTTTATAGTGGTTCGATCAAGTGTGATCTACGCCCACTTTGAATTGTGATTCCATTATTGCACATAGAGTTATAGGGCAAACACATCCTCTCATTACATTCATCGCTACACTTCCCTAGAATTTGACTAAGGAAGAATGGTGAAAGACTTCAATCGTGGAGGATGATGGTGGATTGAATGGAGATTTCCATGTAAACTTTGATGGATTAGGAGTTAGATCTTCACTTTATGGTGATTGGAGATGATGAAATCTCTAACTAGATGTAGAGAATGGAGTTTAGCTGCCCTTCGGGGTCATAGGATTCGTCCCCCCTTAAAGTGGGGTTGGACCTCTATTTATAGGCGCGGAGAAATGAGGTGATATCATATTCAGTGTCACCGGTCGGTCGGCCCTTATTTACGAAACTGCTACCTGCTAGACTGGCAATAGTTGTCCAGAAACCAACCTGTAGACAACTGTCGGAAGGACCGATTGGTCTAGATTGGGTCCAGTCGGTCGGTACGACTCCTCTTTTGCTTCACACAGGTGACTTGGCAAGGATTCCATAACATGGCCGACCGGTTGCTCATCCTTAGGCCAGTCGGTGTTGTCTCACTTGGGCAAACATGATATCTCTAAAGGGGCCGGTCAGGACTCACAGATCTTGGTCGCCCGATAGGGGAGTTTTCCTTTCTTCGTGTACAAGACTGCTCTACTCTGAAGTTGTGACTATCTGACCAGTGTGTTTGGGTTCGGACCGACCGGTGTCACTGTCATCATACCGATCGACGTTGCTTTCTTGGATCGAGCCATGCTATATTTTCCTGGCCGTTCGGTCCATTCTTCTGACTATACCGATCGGGTTCGTTCCCCAATATTTGGTGGATAACAGGAAATTCTTGAGTAAAAATCTTGTGTTGTAAATTAATATTATATAGTAGAAAAACATATGAAAACATAAATTTAAACTATATGAATATATTGAAAAAAATTATAACATTATAATATTTTAAACTATATAAATATATAAAGTATAAGAATATAAACATAAAATTTAAGTTTTGAAAAACAAAGAAGAATAAGAAAGGAAAAAGAATAGAAAATAAAATAGAGAGGATTTGAGGATAGAATTGAAAATTAGAATTTGAAAATTAGAATTTGAAAATTAGAATTTGAAAATTAGAATTTGAATTTGAACCGGAGTGCTATTTAGAGTCTTACAGAATCTAGACTCTATAACTATATTAATCTTGAACTCTTGAAATCTTGAATACTCACAAGTCTTGAAAATTCTCTGATCTTTGAATCTCTATTATCTTTAAACTATACAGTCTTCAATAGTATTTCCTATAAATAATTCCTGCATATATATATATATATATATATTCTATACAAAAAGTGTTAGTATATATTTCATAATCAATGATAACTGAAATAAGGTTGTTGTCATCAAAACTCCATTTTCCAACAATTTCAGAAAATCAAGAATTCTGCATAATGAAGTTAAGGAACTCAAGAAGTAAAAAAAATTGGCGGTGACAATATAAACAAGCAAAATCAGAAGGAGGAATAAAAGGAAAAATAGAAAAGGAAGAAGAAGAAAAGAAATAAATAAAACAGACAATATAAACAAAGATGAGTTTAGAGACCATAACGGAATTTTTCAAAAGACATTGTGGATTCTCTAACTCAAAACAAACTTGACCAAGGAACGCTGAATGATACAATGATATGGAACAACTTGAATTCAATCTCTTTTACGCAAAGCAGTTCCTCAACCATCTTCAGTACCTAACAAATTAGAAAATCGAGTGGTTTAACCAAATTTGTAAAACAACTCTCAATTGTATTCATACGTTTTGATATCCAAACATGTTTATATAACAGTCCATCAGAATTTACCAAAGTGCCTTTAGGGACCCAAATTTGTTTAAATTTAACCAAATTTGTTTTATTTCCTTTTCAGGTCCAAAGGCGTTTAATAGGATTGTTACAAAACAAGTATTCATCATGTTTATGATTTAAAAATCCTTTGAAATTATCAAAGTTCAAATTTTCAAAATGAACATTTCCAAAGTGATTTGAAGGATTTTTTAAATCATTAAAATTCAGCTTTTCAAACCCTTTGATTTTCCCAAAGCCAAGACCATATTTATTTCAAAATGAAACTTGGTTTTGTAATAATATATTCAACAATTTTTCCCCATTAAAGAATTTTTCCAAAGTTGATTCTGGTCGTTGAATTTTGGATTTAAGATTACCGTTTTCTTTGACTAAATCTGAACAATGATTATTAGTGATCTTTCTTTCAGCATCATGTTATTTCAAAATCAAATTTTCATTTTCAAGTGATTTAATTCTAGCTTAGGATTCGAAAATTTCGAATTCAAAATGTTTTTTCTTTTCAGATTCAAGTTTTTCAAAAATTTTGAATTTTTCAATCTCGTTTTCTAGCTCTTTCAAAATCAAATCAGTTTTTAACAAGCTTTCTTTTTCAGCAATTTCATGTTTGGAATTTCTGATAGCCTTAAAAATTTAAATTCCTTTTGCAAAAAATTATTTGTGCTTTTTAGCTCAATCTCGTTGTCTTTTAAAATCTGAATTCTCTCTTCAAGCTTTTGAATGTTTTTATTGAGATGAACGAGATCAGTTTTTAATTTCAAACAACTTTTACAATCAGAATGTTCAAATTTTCTGACGTTTTCAAGCTTTAATTCCAAACCATGATTTTTGTTGGTCAACTCAAGATTTTTAGATTTTACAGTTTTTTTCTCTCTTTGGATTTTATCGATAGATTTAGTTAAATTAGTACACATATAAACTAAATTTTCGTATGGGAAATTTCCTGTCTCATCGTCTGTTGAGTCTCCACCGTTTGATCTATCTGAATTTTCATATGTTTCTCCTTTCAAACATAGATCTGAATCTGAGTTGATCTTCTGGGATTTAGAGTTGTTGTTGTCAATTCTTCCATACTTCATATTGAAAGTATTCTAGATTTCCTTCGCAGTCAAATAATGGGAGATATGGTTATATTGGTCATCATCAATATAAGAATATAAAACATGAGTAGCACGAGAATTAATTCCAATGTCATTCCTATCGACCATATCATATCTATTAATAACAATATCCCAACATTTAATATAAACAGATTTTAAATAGGATTCCATTTATGATTTCCAATTAAAAAATCTGTACCATTAAAAATAGTTGGAATACGACTGGACCGAGCCTCATTGGATTGACAAATAGGGAACACCATAACTCTAGAGTTAATAAAATACCCACTCTGATACCACTTGTTAGATCTAGATTAACCCTAGATGGGGGTGAATGGGGTATTGGATTTTTACGAGATATTAAAAAAATATCATAACACAGATTATAACGGAGAAAATAAATGCAGAAAGAATATAACACAGATTTTACCCAACTTCGGCAAACCCTACCTATTGCTGCATTCCTAAGATTTCTACTAGGTATTAAAACAGATCCCGCTTACAAAACCCTGTTAACTCGCAATCCCTACTCATGTTCTATTCCTACGCTCAAAACTCTAGATTGGTCTTTATCTCCAAGATCAGATTTTCCCCGAATTACAAGCATGTAATCCGTAAACCCTATTTAAAATTCTATAACTAGGAAACCATAATTTTTACATAGACAAACTGGTGGTCAAGTACAAAAGAAATTAAACCAAAACAATATAAAATAAAAACTATAAAACCCTAATCCCTTAATAATAAACAAGCCGGCCCTTTTTTCTTAGCAAAATCTTTGTCCTAAAAAAATGTCGGTCGATCTGAATATTAGGGTTTTTCCCTTTCCCCAAATCGAGATGTCCTAGTTTGTTGATGAAATATGAATTTATGAAAGCTTTGTTGGTTGATGCTTCTAATCGATCAATTTGGGTTTGGCGATTGAAAAATGTGAGTTTCTCTAAATTGATTTCTTTGATTTGCTTTCAATGTTTATTGCTTGGTTTTTCGATAAAAATGCCAATGATGATATGGGTGTTTAAATAAGAGTATAAAATCCTAAATTAACATTGATTTCGCACGATGCCATGCTCTGATTTGTTGCATGAATTCCGTGAGATTGATTCAATGATATTTGCGTGAGTTTCCCTATTTGGTTGCCTTGATTTAAAGTGATATCCACGACTTTTAATTTCTTGCGTGATTGCCAAAAGTGATTTAGGCCGAGATGTTTGTGTTGATTTTAGAAAACAAACTGAATTGTTTTTGTGGCCCCTTGAAATTACACTGAGCATTTTGGAAATTTCCTTCCAAATATTGTTCACTGGAAAACAAATGAATTTTCCATATATGCATACATTTTTGGAAAGGATCTTTGAACAAAATTGTACATATGAAATCTGGAAATAAAAGTTTGATTTGTTTCTTGCCAAACTTTGTGCATGCTGTAATTCTAAAAACAATTAAATGATTGTTCCATGTTCATGCTGAATAAACCATACTGTATATTCCTGGAAACCATCGAACTGATTTTTCTTGGTCCACTAAACCATTGCCAAAAATGTGTTAAGTATTTTCTGGAAACAAATCTGAATCTCGAATTGATTTCATTTCAGTAAACATTTGAAATGAATTCTTTCCAAACATTGTTTACGCCACCTGTGAATTTCTTTGTCTGTTGATCTACATGGCCTTGTTTCCTGTATAGAGTATGTACACAGATTATGTTGATCTGGCTTGGTTCGAGTGCCTTCCTCCTTGTGTCTTTCACAACTCTGCTTTGTTCATGCCATATATTCTAGTCTTAACGTAAATGTTTCGGCTACAAATTTGGTCTTCAAAATGATTCCATGTTTGTGTGTGCTCCACCTTATTACTGACTTCATGTATGGTTCATGTTCATGTTTGAATTACATGCCTATATGCTTTATGTCACCTTTGTATGCACTGCCATGCATATTACTTGATGCATGTATACTTTGCTTGCACAGCAGTGGCTTGTACTTGAGATCATTTGTACCTGAATTTAGCCCATTTGAAACTGCATGTTGTTATGCACATGTATATCCTTGCTGGCATTTAAGCTTGTGCTTGTTTGAGAGCTTGGTCATGCACTTGAATACACTGCTTTGTCATAGCTTTTTTACTTGAGCTGTTTGCATTTACAAACTACCTGAATTTTTTGTAAACTTGAACCTGGTTTGTATATGCTGACTGTTCCATTTTCTTTGTTGAATATTTTGTAGTTGTTCCCATTTGGATTGTTCACTGGACATATACAAATGCAAATATATACATAGTTATGTGTATGTATATATTTGTTTATATATTTACATCTGCCGTTGTTCCATGTATGTCCAAACGCTTGCTGAAACATCTATATATGAACTGTTATAAGTTCTGTGATGTCATGTACATTTTCCTGTGCCACTTTGGGATTGTGTGAGTATGATTTTTGACAGAAATAACCTGGACACTTGAGGCTTGAAATTTTCTCTTTAAAAGCTGTTGCACAAAAACATTTTTGTATTTGCATAACCTCATGTATTTGTTGTTGGAACCCTGTTGTGTATGAGGAGCTATGGCTGGTACTTGTACATGTGCATACTTGTATACAAATATATATTGAGCTGTTTTGACCTTGAAAATTGTTCATGATGGCTTTGAGTTTCTTCCTTGTACATGTATGTGTATATCCATGTATTCTTTGTTAACTGATCCATGATGAACATGTTTGGACATGTATTTGCGGCAGTGTTGGGTTTAGCCATGTTGTTGAGTTACTTGATCATTTACTGCCGTATATACATGCACATATATATATATATATATATTGTAGCTTCATATGTGCATTGTCACTTGTGATGAAGTTCTTGGTTTATGTCCCGATTTTTGACTATATTGCCCCTACATAGAAATATGTGTATATACATACACATGTATGTGTATACGTGTATCGCGCACGTGCAGTTTATATATGTGAGCACTAGATATATACTATCTACCTTGTGGTTTTTATAGTGAATCACTGTGTATATCACAAGTTGTCTAGACATAGATAGATATATATACAAATCAGATCAAGTCATGAAAAATGATGAGAAACACACCAAAATTCCGAGGCAAATAAATTTTAAAAATAAATTTATATCTGCTAGAATTTAAAAATATTTTTGTTCTTGTTTACTCTGTGTGTTTCTGTGACAGGTATGCAGAAGACCGGAGTGAGTGATTGAAAAGCAGGCTGAAGAATGAATACAAGTGAGTGATAATGTATGAGTGAGTATTTGTACATGAGTGAGCTGAGTGAATCAGAATGTATATGTGTTTGTACAAATGAGTGACTGAGTGTTGTAGTGAGGAGTAATGTAACAAATGAAATTGACATTGAAATGTATTGTATTATTGAGATGTACAAATAGTGGAGTCATAAATCAGTACTATTCACATGTAGAAATAAAATATTATATTTAATAAATTACTATTTGAATCCTTATGTAGTAGTATTTTACTTAAATATAAATATTTAATTTTGTCTGTGATGTAGTGGAATAGTACAATTACAAACACATTTATAATAATATATATGTTTGTTATCATCAAACAAAAATCACAGAATTGTTATATACAACACATTATTCATCCGTTTATATAATGAAAAGAAAGAGAAAGGTTGTTTGTATTATTAATCTCTTTTTATGCAATACTAAAACAATATAACATTACAACATATTTATTTATAATGGTGTAACAGATAGTATAGTTGGCAAGTATAGGATAAGATTACAAAAGTAATCCTATAACCCTAGTATAATATGTAAAACATATACATCTGTTATTTTGTAACTTGGACAAATTATGTTAGGGTCTCCATATACTTCTCCAAATTTTATTCGTTACATTCAATCTTAAGATCTAATCTGAATCTTTCAAAAATTCTTCTTGATAGTGGCTTTGTGAGGGCGTCTGCTCTTTGTTAAGCTGCTAGAACGCTATTAACCACTAGTTTTCCATTGATTACATGCTCATGCATAAAATACAAGTCGATTTCGATGTATTTTGTGCATAAGTAAAGAATGAGATTAGCTGAGAGGAAGAATGTACTTAAGTTATCCCACTAGTTAATTGGCAGTTTTTCTTGTGCTATTCAGATCTCCTTTAAAAGTGACACCATCCATGTTACTTCCGCTGTTGCACTTGTCAGGCTTCGGTACTTGCCTTCAGTACTGGTGCGTGAGACCGTAGGTTATTTTATTGAATACCAAGAAATGGTATTTTCCTTTTAGGTAAATGATGTAACTGCTGGTGGAGCTTCGATCGTCTCGATCGAAGGCCTAGTCAAAATCAGAGAAGCCTTTTATAAGTCTTTACATGCTTTGGTATTTAGTCCATAGTTTATAGTTCCTTTTAGATAGAGTAAAATTCACTATACAACCTTCTAGTGATCTTCATATGGCACGTGCATGAATTGCAATACCTTATTTACACTGTATGTTATGTCTAGTATGTTTGCAATGGAATATTGAAGTGCCCCAACTATGCTTCTGTATAAAGTAGGGTTTGAGAAGTTTTCTCCATGATTTTTTAATAGAACTGAACTTCTAATCATAATAGTAGATATTGGTTTGGCCTTGTCCATTTTAGCTCTTGCTAGGATTTCTGATATGTAATTCTTTTGACATAAAGATAAAACATTGTTGGGTTTTCTACAGACTCCAATTCCAAGAGAATAGTTTAGCTCCCCAAGTCTTTTATTGAGAATGTTCTATCAAGATATTTAGTTATCCTCTTAATTTCATAGCTATTGTTGCCAATCAGAATTAAGTCATCCACATACATTAATATATAAGTTAAGTAATTTCCTTGTATCTTCATATAAAGAGAATTATCCGACTTAGCACAGATGTACCCAAATGTAGTTAATATTTTCTTCAGTTTTTCATACCAAACTTCAGGTGCCTGTTTTAGACCATATAAGGCTTTGTGTAGCTTCCATACAGTTTTGTTGTTGTTGCCATGAGTGTATCCTTCTGGTTGATACATATCACATCTTCTAGAAGTTCCCCGTTTAGAAAGGAATTGTTGACATCAAGTTGTTTTATTACCTAATTGTAATGTAGGGCAATGGTCAATATGACTCTGTTGGTTGTGGGCTTTATAACTGATGAAAAAGTTTCACTAAAACCAAAGCCATAATGTTGTGTGTAGCCTTTTGCTACAAACCTTTCTTTGTACTTCTATATAGATCCATCTGGTTTTCTTTTAACTCTAGAAATCCACTTACTACCCACAATATTCTTGTTTTCTGGTTTATCTACAAGAGTCCATGTCTTGTTTTTTATTAGAGCATTGTACTCTTTATCCATGGCAGATTTCCAGTGTTTGTACTTGTTTGCTTCCTCATAGTTTGTTGGTTCATCAGTTTCTGTAGAAATACCGAATTATTTTGGCTTGAGTATTCCACTTTTAGCTCTTATTGTCGTGTGATGCCCGGTATTGACTTGATTTCTTTCTTCTTCACTATTGCTAGAAGTACATCAGGATCAGTAGTTGTGCCATGTTCTTCAGTATTTGGTGAACTGTGTTGATGGTTAGAATCACTTGATGTGCCGTCGGTATCACTTTGACTTGACCCGACAGTGGGCATAGCGTGTTGCCATCATGACCTGGTTCACCATTGGGTATAGTGTGTTAAAGTGCTTACTCATCTTGATGAGATGTCGCACAGTCTTCAGTTTGAATGTTCTTGTACACTGGAATGGGAGGAATTGATACTTTGGCATTTTAGACCTTTTGTGTGGTTCCAATTTTGGATTCAGCAAAAGGGAAAATATGCTCATTGAAGGCAGCATGTCTTGAGAAAAACACCTTCTCCTTATCGGTAAGACATTTGTATCCTTTCTAACTTTGAGCGTAACCAATAATGGCGCATGGTTCAGACCTCAAACTTAGCTTGTGAGTGTTGTATGGCCTTAAATTTGAGAAGCATAGGTGTAACACCCCACATTCCCTAGTGTAACCCATATTAGGATTTCATTAAGAAAGCATGAAGCATTGTAGGTCTAAAGACATAAAACATCGCTGAGGTTAGATTTCAAAAAACATAAAACAATAAATTTACAATAGAAGAAGAGCTTTCACTTTTAAATACAAAACCATCTTTGTTTCAATTAACCAAATAGTTACAAAGTGTCATGTCTCAAAATCTCAATCAAAACAACATCATAGTAAAATAATATTATCCCCCAAATAGTCAAAAAGATACAACCTAACCTTGGAAAGAGAACAGGAAGTAATCAATCTTGCAGAAATCCATCACGACAAAGCTAACAAAGAAATCTGAATTATATACTTTCTCCCTGTAAGCTTAGGGGGAAGAAAAGAGAAAGGAAATGGGTCAAGTATAAAGCCTGGTGAACTTCCATGATTACTAGCTTGACTACTAAGTTAAGTAAAGCAGATAAATAGTGGTTCTAGGGTCATAAAAGGGTAAGTGTATGTACATATCTAAAGGTGAACAATACTCGATATGAACTGATAATAAGGACTGGTTATTCTTATGAAAAGACAATGATGATAATAATAATCAGATCAGGAAGATTAATTATTTTGCACTTCTACAGATTCAGATATAAACTAGTAATTAGAAAGGAATTTCCTAATGTTATCCATTGATCGGCTCTGTGATAACCCCAAACCCCCGTGCCACGGAAGCAAGGATAATCATTGGAATATAACAAATAAACAATAACAGTAGAACAAAATCATAGAATTACACCAGATAAACTACATCAAAGTTAAACTGGAAATAATATATTATCATCAGAGTTACACAGCATAACAGATCATACTTAGTACAGAATAGAGTTTCAGCTTAATATAAATGTCTGCAGCGGAATCAAATATAATATACTAAATGAAGTCTGAACAGCATAATAGAAATGATAGAATCCATCTTCAACTCCATAGCTATCCAGAATGAGTCTGCTAAAACCTGAATACAAGGCTGCCCGTGTGGAAAATAAGGGCACTCGAGTTTGCAAAGTGAAACTAACTACGAGTCAGTCATAGGATTGGTATGAGAAATCTTACTTAACTTATTTAATAATAAGACTAATCACAGGACCATGCCGCTAATGCAGAACGGGTTTACTCCATTGGATTGCCAGTGCATAAATAAAGTAAATCATTTAAAAAATGCAATGCTTTTTTAGAAAAATGAAGCCATTATAAGAGTCAAGTCCCATCACACAATGCAACACAAACTGGGGGATAGAGTTTTACCTTATAATTGCCAAAATATGCTTAATACGTATAAAGCAAAACATTTGATATTATTATTAGTGCATATATGTTTCAAAAACAATTTCAATCATAATGTATCAACCATAAATGACAAAGTACCCCATCCTACTATGTCTCCACATATAGGTTTACAATCAAATTCGTATTGTCATATTGGAGATTGGGCTTCCATCATGAACCAGGGCAAGGGATCTGTAACAACCCGAAAAATCAGAACCATTTTAAAAAAATTATTTTTGATATTTCAATGAATTTTGAATAGTTAAAATAATTTATTTTAAATAATAATGATTTAAAATTTATTTAAATCGAAGTTAGAACGAATATATTTATTTTAATTTTAAAAGGAGTTAGAAATAGCACGGTAGTTTGAAAATTTGAATCTGAACTTTGACTGAATGTACAGGATTCAAATATAATCGGATTTTAGTGAAACCAAAAATATTTAAATCTGTTTAAAAATATATTTCCAACGAATCCGAAAAATCGAAATTTCATAGCGGGAATAAAAAGTTATGGTCAATCGAACATTCAGAATAGTCGCTATGGAATATAATATAATATATAGCCCGTATAAATGGCCATTATACAAACGACCTCAGTTTTCGATGAAACCATTTTTTTTGGATCAGAAATGTCAAATTATTGTTAAATTTAATTTTCCAGAATTTTTGGAATAAATATGTGAGCGTGGTAAATTAAACTGTGTTCGGTAATTTCTATTGAATTTAATCGACCGTTAAAAAGGCCATTTTTCAAATGGTCTCTAAATTCGATGAAATTAATTTTGTTAGGAACATATCGTCAAAACATAGCTAAATTTATTTTTCGAGAATTTTCGGGGTCCGTTTGGGCCCCGGTGAATTTAAATGTACGATCGAATTAATAAAATAAATGATTTAAATTTTAAATTAAAGAAAACAGGTTGAAAACGATCATTTAGGTTGACGAGACCTAGCCCATTATGTCCGGAACGGGGGCAATTGGGTGAGATCAACTTTCGTTGGGCTGAATCTGGAGCTAAAAAGGGTTAAACGGACTTAAATTAGTAATTAGGAAATTTATAATTATTTTATTATAAATAACTCTTATTCAAACCCTAATCCACTATCACCCAGCCGCCGCCATCTCCATTCCATGGCCATAACTGTTCGATTCATTCCTCTTCAATAATTCTTGATCTACACAATAAAATATATCAATTCTTAAGACAAATTCGAAGAGAATTCTTCCCTCTATAAATCCATACGGGTTTGGCCTCTCGAAGTGGAGTATATCATTCAGACCATCACCATGAAGTCGCGTCGTTCGTTCACCGAGAACCCCACCTAGCCACGTGCGAACTCGACGAAGTGGACCTCCCTAGAAGCGCCGCTCGAAGCTCTTGGGTGTGGTATATTCCGATCATCACATAGCTGAACGGATTTCAAGAGAAATCGAACCTTAGGTTCGAAGTAAAGCTAAAACCGTCAGCCTGTAGTCTGATAGAGGAAGAAAGGGTATTTTTCCCTTTTTCATTTTTTAATTAATTAATTAAAATTATTATCTACCTAAAATAATTTGTAACTAATGCATACAAACTCGGAATTGAAAAATTTTAGATCCGTTACGATCGTGAGTCCGAGATCTACACTTCTGGACTGGTTAGAACTTATTCGGAGAAGATCAAATTTTGGACAAAATTTGATTCTGAATTATTAAGAATTAAAACACAACTGTGAGATTTCTATTTTTATAATTAAAAATTTAATTATTTCTCGCTATTTGAAATCAATGTACTTATTTTAATAAAATCAGATCTGTGATGCTTGGAATTTGAATTTGTTGAATGTTAATTGTTGATTATGATGCTCATGTTTGTTAGATCTTGTTCTATAATAGAAGTGCTTTCTTTATTTTGAATCTATAGTTATTGTTAGATCTCGATTTAAAATAAAAAAATTATTTTTATTTCAGATCTATGAATATTGACTTGGTTCTATAATATAAGTTTCATTTTTATTTAGACACATGAAACATGATTTAGTCAAATTTAGATTTACAATAAAAATTTCATTTTTTATTATTAACATGAAACAATGTCTGGTCAAATTTAGATTTAAAATAAAAAAATTATTTTTATTTCAGATCTATGAATATCGACTTGGTTTTATAATATAAGTTTCATTTTTATTTAGACACATGAAAAATGATTTAGTCAAATTTAGATTTACAATAAAAATTTCATTTTTTATTATTAACATGAAACAATGTCTGGTCAAATTTAGATTTACAATAAAATATTCATTTTTGTTGTTAACATGAAACATGATTTTGTCAAATTTAGATTTACAATAAAAATTTCATTGTTTATTGTTAACATGAAACAATGTCTGGTCAAATTTAGATTTACAATAAAATATTCATTTTTATTGTTAACATGATTTTGTCAAATTTAGATTTACAATAAAATATTCATTTTTATTGTTAACATGAAACATGATTTTGTCAAATTTAGATTTAAAATAAAATTTTCATTTTTATTGTTAACATGAAACATTGTTTTTTCAAATTTAGATTTACAATAAAATATTCATTTTTATTATTAACATGAAACATGATTTTGTCAAATTTAGATTTACAATAAAATATTCATTTTTATTGTTAATGAAACATGATTTCGTCAAATTTAGATTTATAATAAAATATTCATTTTTATTGTTAACATGGCTTTTGTCAAAAATTTGTTTTCATTATAATAATAAGAATATAATAAAAGGATTAGGATAAAAAGATTAAAATAAAAAGATAACAAGAATTATCACTTTTGTTTCATAGTTTAGTTGTAAAAAAATTATCACTTTTGCTTCATTGTTTAGTTAAAAACAAAAATCTTCACTTTTGTTTAATGGTCTAGTTGAAACAAAAATGAAAAGAACCATTTTTATCATTTTGTTGAATTAGAATTTTCAACAAAAATGAAAAGAACTATTTTTATCATTTTGTTGAATTAGAATTTTCAACAAAAATGAAAAGAATCATTTTTATCATTTTGTTGAATTAGAATTTTCAACAAAAATGAAAAGAAACATTTTTATCATTTTGATGAATTAAAATAAGAAACTAGGAAAATGTTCATGTTTTAAAATAAAACACGTCTACATTAAAATTCCACATTTTTAATGTAATGTAAGAAAATAGAGAAATGTACATGTTTTAAAATAAAACATGTCTACATTAAAATTCCACATTTTTAATGTAATGTAAGGAAATAGAGAAATGTACATGTTTTAAAATAAAACATGTCTACATTAAAAATTCACATTTTCAATATAATGTAAGAAACTAGCAAAAAGGGAATTTTCAATAAAAATGAAAAATGACATTTTTATTTACAATGCATATATTAGAATTTATATGCATAGTTAAAATGACATTTTTATTTACAACGCGTATATTAGAATTTATATGCATAGTCAAAATGAAATTTTTATTTACAATGCATATATTAGAATTTATATGCAATGTTAAAATAACATTTTTATTTACAATGCATATATTAGAATTTATATGTATAGTTAAAATAACATTTTTATTTACAATGCATGTATTAGAATTTATATGCATAGTTAAAATGACTTTTTTTATTTAAAATGCATATATTAGAATTTATATGCATAGTTAAAATGACATTTTTATTTATAATGCATATATTAGAATTTATATGCATAGTTAAAATGACATTTTTATTTACAATGCATATATTAGAATCTATATGGATAGTTAAAATAACATTTTTATTTACAATGCATATATTAGAATTTATATGCATAGTTAAAATGACATTTTATTTACAATGCATATATTAGAATTTATATGCATAGTTAAAATAACATTTTTATTTACAATGCATATATTAGAATTTATATGCAAAGTTAAAATAATACTTTATTGGCAATGCTTATATTAGAATTTATATGCAAAGTTAAAATATCATTTTTATTGACAATACATTCATTAGAATTCGTATGAATTATTTTTATTGTCAAAACATGCATTGAAACTGTATACAAATAAAATATTCCTTTTTATTTGTTAAAGTTAAAAATAGAAAGACAAATAAAAGTTAGCTTTTTATTTGTGATTATCTCAATTGTCATGTAAATAAAATATATTTTATTTGACATTATGAACATGTAGATATGATATGCCAATAAAACATTCTTTTATTTGGTGTGTTAAATACTTTAATAGAATCGTCAAATGGTTTATATATATAATTATATATAAAAATATAAATTAAAATTAAATGAATCGCGCGTAGTAGATCGCATTTCGAAATCGTAACTTTAAACGATTATCTCGAAAGATCCGATCGTCGAATTTTTCCAAAACTGGAACCTTTAGGACCGCTTTGGGAAGATCTTTCCAACAATATAAATTTTGTTAAGATCCAACTGTCAGATTTTGAGATATGTGTAAATAAAATTTTGTTAAAAACAACACCAGGCCCGTCTATTGATCCGAAGCGTCGGTGAATTAAATTAAGTTATTTTTATATAAATAAAAATAGCGATAAATCGTTATTAAATAATATTAACGATATGAAATAGTTTTAAATTATATGTATGCGAGAATTATTTGAAAAGACTGATTTCAATCTCATTTCAAATAATTATACGACGATTTAAATCAAAGATATTGAAGACGGTGATTGAAGACCGACGATCTTCACATCGAATGGATAACTACTGATGCCCAACATTGGTTAGCTCCCGGTAAAGGGTTAAAGTGGTAGTTGTCTGGACGTACTTGTTGATTTTCTAGATAAGCGAGCACCTCTCTTCCGTATTGGACATACGGGACGAGGAATAAAGTGTCTCCGGTTTCGTTCAGACCCAGAACGGACTTGTAAATGGATGTGTGTCTGACATTGGATTTCATTCCATGTAAATAGATTTCTATTTAATATATATCTGATTGGTGGTGGAGAATTTATTCTCTTGCTTAACACCGTTCTCTGAGACGCATGAGCTCAGAGGTTATATATTAGTAGTTATCGATCGCATGACGTGGATTGTCAATGTGGCATGTCAAGATGCAAATGATCGAGGCTTTTGTTGAAAAGCAGAGCCTTGTTGTTGATGATCAAAGCATAGCCTATTTCGGCATAGCTTTGTGTATAGCATTACCTCGCGAACTTCACACCGCGGTAAGAATCAGAAACAGGACAAGGGAACACAAGGAGTTCACACGTTTCTTTCTAGCTAGAAGTTGTATCAGGGTTTTGCTAGCCCTGACATTTTACTTATGTGGTTGATGGATTATGAGGTACCTCGGATTTATGGGTCGATAGTGACCAAATTATAGGTTCAATAGGACGGGGAAACGTGTGTTTAGGAATTGCCAATCCACTAAGGTATATTTGTGGACTGGCCCTGCAGGATTCAAGGGTTCACGGCAGGGGATCCTGAGACATTACTAGAGTGTCTCGAATCATTAAGGAGATCGTCCCTAGCCTTGACTCATGACGGAAACCCAATTTCCAATACGACATTACGGTTTTGATTGTAAACCTATATATGGCGACATAGTATATAGTAGCTATGTCGTCTAAGATTGATACATTTACTTTAAAGTATTTTAAAACTAATTAGACACTAATAATAATATTATTTTCCACGTATCAAGCATGTTTGATCATTATAAGGTAAAACTCTATCCTCCGGTTTGCGTTGCATTGTGTGATGGGACTTGAGTCTTATAATGATTTCATTTTTCTAAAAAGCATTGCATTGTTTTTGAATAAAAATTTATTAAACTTATGCACTGGCAATCCAATGGAGTAAACCCGTTCCGCATTAGCGGTGTGGTCCTGTGATTAGCCATATTGTTAGATAAGTTAGGAAAGATTTCTCATACCAGTCCCACGACTGACTCGTAGTTTGTTTCACTTTGCAAACTCGGGTGCCCTCTTTTCACACGGGCAACCAAGTAACAGGTTCAGGTATTATGGATACATTCTGGATTGGAGCATGCTTAAGGAAAGAAGATGAAGGGCATTTTTATCTTTTTATTCATGCTTTGAGACATTTAGACATCCTCTATTTTTAATGTACTCGATGGAGTTTTAGACTTATTTCTTTTGCTGAGACTTCTATTTTGCTAAGTGTATCATGTAACTGTGCTACTCTAATGCCTTTGATGTTGTGATGTTGATGGCATTCATATTTCCGCTGCATTGATTTATGTGTTATGATGTTATCTGAGATCTGTTGTTGTTGTAAATATGTTATATTCCTATGATTATCCTTGCTTTTGTACTATGGAAGTTTGGGGTCATCACAGTTGGTATTAGAGATAAAGGTTAACCTTAGCACCGGAGTATAACATATTTAAAACAATTCATCTAGATAGAATCAGCAGTATTCTAAGGCAAGTAGCTCATTAGAGATAGGATTAGTAATGTCCTAGAATGAGCACAGCAGAATAGCACATATTAATCAGTCATTACATCATTATCATCTTTTCATTTGTCCCTACTTTTAACCTTTACTTTAAAATTATCATTTCTGTTAGTCTGACTCTTTCCTTGGTGGTACAGAACTAACTAAAAATGAGCACTAGAGCAAGAGCCCGAGGCAGAGGTGGGGATAGAGAACCAGTAAGAGATGAGACGCCCACTGCTCAGAGGCAGCCCACTCCCGAGGCTGTAACACCACCACCTCCACTCCCACAGCTTTTTGACTTGGACAAGGTGGACAAGGAGTCCAGGAATTTAGAGGGCGTATCATTTACAGGGTGAGAGACAGTGATAGAGGCACAGGCATAGCTAAAGAATTGCAAGAAGATATTTGGAGGCCTGGAATTAGAAGACCACCACAAGCATTTTTTGGCATCGTGGCTATTAAAGGATGAAGCTGAAAATTGGTGGGATACTGTTATAATTAGCAATAATGAGGCTGACATGTCTTGGGCCAGATTCAAGGAACTCCTTAATGAGAAGTTTATTCCTCCGCATGAAGTATAGCGTCTCCACGATCAATTTGCCAACTTGCAGCAAGGAGATATGACTGTTTCAGAATATGTGCGGAAGTTTGAAGAGCTCTCACGCTATGCTCTAGAATTAATTCGGGACCCAGTCCAGAAGAACAAAAGATTCATTAATGGCCTCTCCAGGAAATATCTGAACAGAGTCACAACACACATTAAGCTCCCCTTTAATGAGGTGATCGAGATGGCTTGTCGATATGAGGAAAATGACATAAATTCGCAGTAAGATCGGGAGAAAAAACAAAATAATAATAAAAGGAAGCAAGCTGACAAGAAACCAGACGCGAGCAATTCTTTTACCACCAAGCCTCAAAGAAGTAAAAGAGACAAATCCAAGGTGAGATGCTTCAATTGTCAGAAGATGTGGCACTTTGACTATGAATGTCGAGCTCCAAAGAAACCAAGGAGAAATGAGTCTGGGCCTAGTCAGATATCTCAAGGTAAGAGGGAGTGCTACAATTTTCATAAGAAGGGCACATCAAGCCAAACTGCCCATTACTGAAGAATTCTCAAGTGGCTCATGTATATGATGGAGCGGCTGCACCAGCTTCTTTCGAGGGAGCAGGTAAACCCAATGTTTTAGGAGGTACTCTTAATATTAAGAACATTCCTATTACAATATTGTTTGACACTGGTGCATCATGAAGTTTCATTTCTAGTGATATGATTAAAAAGTTAAAACTCAAACTAAGAAAACTTAAAGAATCGATTAGAGCCCATAGTCCAATAGTAGGTTCACTTATTCTCGATCAGTATTGTAGAGTGCCTGTTTCTTATTCTTACTTTCAGTTCCCTTTTGACTTGATCGTTATGAGTTTTTCCGGATATGATATCATACTTGGACTGGATTGGCTAGCAAAGTATGAGGCTGAGTTACTATGCGCTGAAAGAATAGTCAAAATTAAAACCAAATTCAAAGATATTATTGAAATATCATGCCACAGCTCAACCACAAATAGGAAAGAATTCTGGTCTTCTCTAGAAGTTACTCCTGCTTCTATTGAAGTTATTCCTGTCATCAGAGATTATGCGGATGTGTTTGAAGAAGTTGATAGCGTACCTCCGCGCAAAGAAATCGACTTCAGGATTGACTTAGTTCCGAATGCAAGGCCAGTTGTGCATCCTATTAGGAGAATGACACTGAAAGAAAAAGAGGAGCTGAGCAATCAAACTAAACAGCTTTTATGGATGGGTCTGATCAGGCCGAGCTTCTCAAATTGGGGTGCAGCAGTGGTGTTTGTCCCAAAGTCAGATGGTACCCTCATACTATGTGTGGACTACCGTGACCTCAATAAGCAAACGCTGAAAAATAAATATCCACTGCCACATATTGATGATCTGCTGGACCGCTGGAATGGAGCACAAGTATTCTCTAGGATGGACCTAGCTACAGGCTTCTATCAATTGCGCATTACCGAAGAATGTGTTCCTTTGATAGCTTTCAGAGGCCTAGACTTATTCTATGAATGGCTAGTAATGCCCTTCGGTTTATGTAACACTCCTGCCTACTTCGTCGATCTGATGAACAGAGTATTCTGGGATGTCTTGAATAAATTCGTGCTAGTTTTCATCGATGACATTTTAGTCTTTTCTAGATCCACTGTTGAGCATGAAAAGCATCTGAAAGAAGTTTTGGAGATTTTGAGAAAGAATGTGTTGAAAGCCAAATTCTCTAAGTGTATATTCTGGCAAGAAGAGGTGAAATTCCTCGGCCATGTTGTATCGAAGAAAGGCATTTCGGTGGACCCAGGAAAGATCTCAGCCATCCAAGATTGGAAGCAGCCTAACACTCCTGTAGAAGTCAGAAGTTTCTTAGGATTGGCTGGCTATTATCGGAAATTCGTTAAAGACTTTTCGAAACTATCTTATCCATTGACGAAGCTGACTAAGAAGCATACAAAGTTTATTTGGACACCCGAATATGAGGCAGCTTTCCGAGAGCTGAAATTGAGGTTGACCATTGCTCCCGTGTTGACCATTATTGAAGGCAATCAAGATTTCAAAGTCTGGATAGATGCTTCTATTGAAGGTATTGGTGCGGTGCTAATGTAGAGAGACAAAGTAGTTGCATATTCTAGCCGTCAGTTGAAACTGCATGAGAAAAGATACCCCACTCGTGATCTTGAGTTGATGGCCATTGTATTTGATTTAAAGATACGGCGGCACTATCTTTTGGATGAGAAGTTCGAATTGTATACTAATCACAAATCCTTGAAGTATCTGTTCACCCAAAGATATTTGAATTTGAGGTAGCAAAGTTGGTTAGAATTTCTTGCAGCATATGATCTGGACATCCTATATACTCCAGGGAAAGCCAATGTCGTAGCCGATGCGCTCAATAGGAAGAATACGGCCAGCACCAATCTTATCATCGCCAATCTCATTATTACACCTTCCTTGATTGATAAGATCTCTGCTCTTCAGAAGAATGATGAATTTATTTAGAGAATTAGCAAAAGAGTTAGGAAAGGCAAACCCACAAGTTTTCAAATTGACGACAAAGGGGTTTTGAGGTTGTTAGGCTGAATTTGTGTTCCGAACCTTCCTGAGCTCAAAAAGGAAGTAATGGATGAATGTCACAAATCTTAGCTTAGTATTCATCCAGGGGTGAGAAAGATGTAACATGGCCTCAAGAGCACATTTTGGTGAGGATCTATGAAGATAGGCATTTCTATATATGTTGCTAGATGTCCCACCTGCCAGCAAGTCAAAAGCGATCAACAAAAGCTCGCAGGATTGTTGCAACCGCTAGAGGTTCCAAGTTGGAAGTGGGACCAAATTTCTATGGACTTTATTGATGGCTTGCCTCGACTTAGAAAGGCAATGACAGTATATGGGTGATTGTAGATCGCTTCACGAAGACTGCCCATTTTATCCCTGTCAAATCTAATAGAATAGCTCGAAGTCTGGCGCAGCTTTATTTCAGAGAGATTGTCAGACTACATGGAGTTCCTAGTAGCATTGTTAGTGACCGAGATCCGATATTTTCCAGTAAGTTCTGGGAGCATTCCAAGAAGAGTTAGGGACAAAGTTGAATCTCAGTACCGCTTATCATCCCCAGACAGATAGCCAGACTGAGATGGTGAACCGCATATTAGAAGACCTGTTGCGAGCATGCATTCTTGATTTTGGCAGGTCATGGGAAGATCACTTGCACTTGGTTGAGTTCTCTTATAATAACAGTTACCAAGCAAGCTTGCAGATGTCGCCATTTGAAGCACTATATGGCAGGCCATGCAGATCTCCTGCATGTTGGGTGGAACCAGGCAATCAATTAGTATTGGGTCCCAACATGATTCGTGAAGCATCTGATAAAGTTGATTACATCAAGAAGCGATGCTCAGAGCCGACAGAAGAGCTATGCAGACTCACGGAGAAGGGATTTAGAATTCTTTGTTGGCGATTATGCGTACTTCCCCACTGGGAGGAGTAATTCGTTTTGGAAAGACTGGGTAGTTGGCGCCGAGATTCATTAGTCCATTTCCTATTCTCGAAAGGATTGGAACTCTCGCTTCTAAGGTGCAGTTACCAGACTGGTTGCCAGGGGTGCATGATGTATTCCATGTGTCCCAAGTCCGGAAGCATGTACATGATCCAGACTTGATTGTGGGGGAAGCAGCACAACAAGATCTGGAGATTACCCCGAGCTTAGTAGTAAGGAGGGAGCCAGTGAAAATTGTTGGCAAAGAGACCCAAGTTCTAAGGAATAAGAGGATCCACTTAGTCAAAGTGCAGTGGAGTGGGGATCCTAGAGACTATACATGGGAGACTGAGGATAGCATCAAACAGGCTTATCCAAGTGCAAAGTGGACATCTCCGAGTAACTCTTGTGTTGAGGTACATTTACAATATGTTGCATTTTCCGTTTTGTTTCCTACTTTACTATTGTTTCCTTTTCGGGGATGAAAAGTTTTAAGTGGGGGAGACTGTAACAATCCAAAAAATCAGAATCAATTTAAAATTTTTATTTTGGCTATTTCAATGAATTTTGAATAGTTGAAATAATTTATTTTAAATAATAACGATTTAAAATTTATTTAAATCGAAGTTAGAACGAATATATTTATTTTAATTTTAAAAGGAGTGAGAAATAGTACGGTAGCTTGAAAATTTGAATCTGAACTTTGACTGAATGTACAAGATTAAAATTTAATCAGATTTTAGTGAAACCAAAAATATTTGAATTTGTTTAAAAATATCATTCCAACAAATCCGAAAAATTGAAATTTCATAGCGGGAATAAAAAGTTATGGTCAGTTGAATGTTCAGAATAGTCGCTATGGAATATAATATAATATATGGCCTGTATAAATGGCCATTATACAAACGACCTCCGTTTTCGACAAAACCATTTTTGTCGGATCCGGAATATCAAATTATTGCTAAGTTTAATTTTCCAGAATTTTTGGAATTAATTTGTGAGCGTGGTAAATTAAACTGTGTTCGGTAATTTCTGTTAAATTTAATCGACCGTTAAAAAGGCCATTTTTCAAACGGTATCCAAATTCGATGAAATTAATTTTGTTAGGACCGTATCGTCAAAACATAGATAGATTTATTTTTCAGGAATTTTCGGAGTCTGTTTGTGGCCCCGGTGAATTTAAATGTACGATCGAATTAATTAAATAAATGATTTAAATTTTAAATTAAAGAAAACAGGTTGAAAACGATCGTTTGCGCTAATGGGACCTAGCCCATTGTGTCTGGAACGGGGGCATTTGGGTAGGAACAACTTTCATTGGGCTGAAATTGGAGCTGAAAAGGGTTAAATGGGCATAAATTAGTAATTAGGAAATTTATTATTATTTTATTATTAATAACTCTTATTCAAACCCTAATCCACTATCACCCAGCTGCCGCTGTGACGGCGCGCCCCGGACCAACCGACATTTCCTCCGAAATGCGTTGTTCCAATGTGCAACCATCACGGGACGGTCATCAGAAGAAAGGAAACTTAACGGTGAACTAACAAAGAACCTGCAGAATGTCTCACAGCGCATGGAATAAAATATAATAATAACATACTTGACATAAAACAGGCGAGACAGTGCATAAGCTGAAAACTAAACTATACTCATCATAGTAGCGGAAAACCAAAATACAGCTTATTACAACTCCAACATACTATCTCTAAAGCAAAGAAAGAGGTGCACTACTAATGCCCAAAGTAGTGACCAGCAACAACACAAGGATAATATCTATTTATATCATACGTGGAAGCCTCCTGCTCGTCTCCGGTACAACTACTCGTGCATACCACCTAATATGTCTGTAGTCTTCCCGTTTAAGAGCACCCAGAGTAATAAGAAGAGACATAAAACTATGGGTCAGACAAAAGTCTGGTATGAGCGATAAGCAGCAAAACAGAACAATAACAGGTAAACCTGAACCTGGACCCGCAACCAAAGAGTTAACACAACAAGATGTACAATACTCTAAGGTGACACTAACATATAGTATAAAGATATGGGGGAGGGGGTGTGCATGTCATAGTGATGTCAAACAATCAAGCATAGCAACCATCCTCAGATCTCTCACTCAGTGCATAAAGCATATGATATCCACCATTTTGACCACCCAAATACTTTGTTATGATCACTCTGCCCCATGGAGTCATGATGGCTCCACTGCACTGATCCATAGCCACTAGTCCCTTGTTATGTCCACTCTGGCCCATGAAGTCATGACGACTCTACTGCACTGGCTCATAGCCATGCTACGATCACTGCCTTATGGAGTAATAATTACCCACTGCACTGATATGTAGCCTAACATTCGTCTCTCGGTGGTGAATCAAAGCCATGGACGTCGACAACTCCTTAGCACACGTCCCGCAGCAAAGCCCAATCATGAAGTTAACTCGTTGATTCCCAACTGGATCCTGAGTTTTACTTCCTATTTGGACTACCTTTGCATCTCGGGTTTTGGTCTCCTCTGGATCAGTTTGAATGTGCGTAGTACCCCAGTTATCGTCGGTTCGGTTCGTGATGTCTTCACCTGAGCGGTCGAGTGGTCAGCTCCCTCTCATGGCAGTTCGGATCGTGCTCCTTCACTCGAGCGGGTCAGGTTGTGATACTCCAGGCTGAGTCGTGGTGCCACACTGGTTTGTATCGTGGTAACCCGTCATATGGGATCGGGTCGTGCCATCCTCACCAGGTCGGGTCGAGCTTCTCCATCCGGGTCGGTTCGTGATCCACTCCACTGCGGTTCGGTTCAAGTTCCTCAGCTCATGAGTGTTCTACTCGTGGTGCCTTCTCGGAGCATCAGGTAGGTTCATGCCTCCAGGCTTCATGGTTCCACCAGTGGTTCGTGGGGAGGGGGTGCTTCACGAGCGGGTCGGTTCAGAGGGGTGCGATCCGATCCGGTTCCTGCACAATTTTCCTGCAACTTTTCCAGCGACTGTTTTACGCCATACGTCAGCGTTCTCGACCATTCTAACTATTCTAAGCAACCATAAATCATACCAAACAGTCATAGCAGCATATAGCATCAACCATAAACATCAAAATGATAAATAGCTATGTGAAAATGGATCAAACATACTCAAAACCCATATTTTCCCCATAATCATGCTTAACCATAACTAATGATAGGATTAGCAAAACATATCCAAATTAACCCAAATTTCTATTAGAGGCTTAAAATAATATTTAAGAATTTCTAAACATTTTTCCATAATTTAATCATGTATAATTTTGTTAATTTGCACTAATCACCCATAATTAGCCGTAATTAGTGAAAAACAATGCAAATCACTCACCTTAGTCACAAATAAAACTAAGATCTGAAACTATCTCTGATTTGGGGCGTTTTCCTATGCAACGCAGTAGCTCCAACTATGTTTTGGCGTTGATTTGTCTTGATTAGCTTAATCCTTGATTAGAGAGCGATTTGGATGAAATTAGAAGGTGGAGGCCATTGTTAGGGTTTCTAAGAGGTAAATGGCAGCTAGAAAGATGAAATAGAATGAAAACCTAATTCATTTCAGTCTCCCCATAACCCTAATCCCGAAATGGGTTATGGGAAGCCCATTTGCTAATTACCCTAATCAGCCCACTTAAGTAGTTTTTCACCTTCTAAACATTGTTTCAGCCATATCTCCCAAACGGTGAGTCCGTCCGTTTGGCTAATGTGACCACTCTACGGAATTGTAAACCATCATCCAAAATCCAATGGAAGTAATTTCAGGTCAAAACTCCTTACCAATCAAAAGTTATGGCTGAAACAAGATCAACGGTCATTTAAAAATCGGCAAAAATCATGAACATGGGAAATGACCCCAATAGTCGTCCCCCAAAGTTACACGGCTATACGACCACGTAAGAAAAAGAAATAAATATTCTACGATCCTTCGATACGTAGAATGCAGGTCGTTACAGCCGTCATCTCCATTCCATGGCCATAATTGTTCGATTCGTTCCCCTTCAATAATTCCTGATCTACACAGTAAAATCTATCAATTCTTAAGACTAATTTGAAGAGAATTCTTCCCTCCATAAATTCATACGAGTTTGACATCTCGAAGTGGAGTATATCATTCAGACCACCACCGTGAAGTCACATCGTTCGTTCACCGAGAACCCCACCTGGCCACGTGCGAGCACGACAAAGTGGACCTCCCTGGAAGCGCCGCTCGAAGCTCTTGGGTGTGGTCTATTCCGATCATCACATAGCTGAACGGATTTCGAGAGAAATCTAACCTAGGTTCGAAGTAAAGCTAAAACCGTCGGCCTGTTGTCTGATAGAGGAAGAAAGGATATTTTCCCTTTTTCATTTTTTTTATTAATTAATTTAAAATTATTATCTACCGAAAATAATTCGTAACTAATGCATACGAACTCGGAATTAAATAATTTCAGATCCGTTACGATCGTGAGTCCGAGATCTACACTTCTGGACTGGTTAGAACTGATTCGGATCAGATCAAATTTTGGGCAAAATTCAATTTTGAATTATTCAGAATTAAAACAAGATTGTGAGATTTCTATTTTTATAATTAAAAATTTAATTATTTCTCGCTGTTTGAAACCCATGTAGTTATGTTAATAAAATCAGATCTGTGACGCTTGGAATTTGAATTTGTTGAATGTTGATTGTTGATTGTGATGCTCATGTTTGTTAGATCTTGTTCTATAATAGAAGTGCTTTCTTTTATTTGAATATACAGTTATTGTTAGATCTCGATTTGAAATAAAAAAAATATTTTTATTTCAGATCTATGAATATTGACTTGACTCTATAATATAAGTTTCATTTTTAATTAGACACATGAAACATGATTTTGTCAAATTTAGATTTACAATAAAAAATTCATTTTTTATTATTAACATGAAACAATGTCTGGTCAAATTTAGAGTTACAATAAAATATTCATTTTTATTGTTAACATAAAACATGATTTTGTCAAATTTAGATTTACAATAAAAATTTCATTTTTTATTGTTAACATGAAACAATGTCTGGTCAAATTTAGATTTACAATAAAATATTCATTTTTTTTGTTAACATGAAACATGATTTTGTCAAATTTAGATTTACAATAAAATATTCATTTTTATTGTTAACATGAAACAGGATTTTGTCAAATTTAGTTTTACAATAAAAATTTCATTTTTATTGTTAACATGAAACATTATTTTGTCAAATTTAGATTTACAATAAAATATTCATTTTTATTGTTAACATGAAACATGATTTTGTCAAATTTAGATTTATAATAAAATATTCATTTTTGTTGTTAACATGAAACATGATTTTGTCAAATTTAGATTTACAATAAAATATTCATTTTTATTATTAACATGGCTTTTGTCAAAAATTTGTTTTCATTATAACAATAAGATTATAATAAAAGGATTAGGATAAAAAGACTAAAATAAAAAGATAACAAGAATTATCACTTTTGTTTCATAGTTTAGTTGTAACAAAAATTATCACTTTTGCTTCATTGTTTAGTTGGAAAAAAAATCATCACTTTTGTTTAATGGTCAAGTTGAAACAAAAATGAAAAGAACCATTTTTATCATTTTGTTGAATTAGAATTTTCAACAAAAATGAAAAGAACCATTTTTATCATTTTGTTGAATTAGAATTTTCAACAAAAATGAAAAGAAACATTTTTATCATTTTGATGAATTGAAATAAGAAACTAGGAAAATGTTCATGTTTTAAAATAAAACATGCCTACATTAAAATTCCACATTTTTAATGTAATGTAAGGAAATAGAGAAATATACATGTTTTAAAATAAAACATGTCTCCATAAAAATTCCACATTTTTAATGTAATGTAAGGAAATAGAGAAATATACATGTTTTAGAATAAAACATGTCTACATTAAAAATTCACATTTTCAATGTAATGTAAGAAACTAGGAAAAATGGAATTTTCAATAAAAATGAAAAATGACATTTTTATTTACAATGCATATATTAGAATTTATATACACAGTTAAAATAACATTTTTATTTACATTGCATATATTATAATTTATATGCATAGTTAAAATGACATTTTTATTTACAATGCATATATTAGAATTTATATGCATGGTTAAAATAACAATTTTATTTACAATGCATATATTAGAATTTATACGCATTGCATATATTAGAATTTATATGCATAGTTAAAATAACATTTTTATTTATAACGCATATATTAAAATTTATATGCATAGTTAAAATGACATTTTATTTACAATGCATATATTAGAATTTATATGTATAGTTAAAATGACATTTTTATTTACAATTTATATATTAGAATTTATATGCATAGTTAAAATGACATTTTTGTTTACAATGCATATATTAGAATCTATATGCATAGTTAAAATAACATTTTTATTAACAATGCATATACTAGAATTTATATGCATAGTTAAAATGACATTTTATTTACAACGCATATATTAGAATTTATATGCATAGTTAAAATAACATTTTTATTTACAATGCATATATTAGAATTTATATGCAAAGTTAAATAACACTTTATTGGCGATGCATATATTAGAATTTATATGCAAAGTTAAAATATCATTTTTATTGACAATACATTCATTAGAATTTATATGAATTATTTTAATTGTCAAAACATACATTGAAACTATATACAAATAAAATATTCCTTTTTATTTGTTAAAGTTAAAAATAGAAAGACAAATAAAAGTTAGCTTTTTATTTGTCATTATCTCAATTGTCATGTAAAAAAAATAGTTTTTATTTGACATTATGAACATGTAGATATGATATGCCAATAAAACATTCTTTTATTTGGTGTGTTAAATACATTAGTGGAATCGTAAAATGGTTTATATTTAAATATAATTATATATGTAAATATAAACTAAAATTAAATGAATCACGTGCGGTAGTTCGTGTTTCAAAATCATAACTTTAAACGATTATCCCGAAAGATCCGACCATCGGATTTTCCCAAAACTGGAACCGTTAGGACCGATTTGGGAAGATCTTTCCAACGATATAAATTTTGTTAAGATCCAACGGTTAGATTTCAAGATATGCGTAAATCAGATTTTGATAAAAACAGCGCCAGGGTCGTCTATTGACCCAAAGCGTCGTTAAATTAAATTAAGTTATTTTTAAATAAATAAAAATAGCGATAAATTGTTATTAAATAATATTAACGATATGTAATAGTTTTAAATTATATATATGCGAGAAATATTTGAAAAGACCGAGTTCAATCTCATTTCAAATAATTATACGACGATTTAAATCAAAGATATTGAAGACGGTGATTGAAGACCAGCGATCTTCACATCGAATGGATAACTACTGATGCACGGCATAGGTTAGCTCCCAGTAAAGGGTTAAAGTGGTAGTTGTCCGGACGTACTTGTTGATTTTCTGAATAAGCGAGCACCTCTCTTCCGTATTGGACATACGGGACGAGGAATAAGGTGTCTCTGATTTCGTTCAAACCCAGAACGGACTTGTAAATGGATGTGTGTCTGACATTGGATTTCATTCCACGTAAATTGATTTCTATTTAATATCTATCTGATTGGTGGCGGAGAATTTATTCTCTTGTTTAACACCCTTCTCTGAGACGCATGAGCTCAGAGGTTATATATTAGTAGTTATCAATCGCATGGTGTGGATTGTCAATGTGGCATGCCAAGATGCAAATGATCGAGGCTTTTGTTGAAAAGCAGAGCCTTGTGGTTGATGATCAAAGCATAGCCTATTTCGGCATAGCTTTGTGTATAGCGTTACCTTGTGAGCCTCACACCCCGGTAAGAGTCAAAAACGGGACAAGGGAATGTAGGGAGTGCATACATTTCTTTCTTGTTAGAAGTGGTATCAAGGTATTGCAAGCCCTGACATTTTACTTATGTGGTTGATGGATTATGAGGTACCTCGGATTTATTGTCGATAGTGACCCAATTATAGGTTCAATAGGACCGGGAAACGTGTATTCATAAATCCACTAAGGTATATTTGTGGACCGGCCCGGTAGGATCCAAGGATTCACAGGCGGGGGATCCTGAGACATTGCTAGAGTGTTTCGAATCGGTAAGGAGAACGTCCCTAGCATTGACTCATGACGAAAACCCAATTTCCAATACGACATTACGGTTTTGATTATAAACCTATATATGGCGACATAGTATATGGTAGCTATGCCGTCCAGGATTGATACATTTACTTTGAAGTATTTTAAAACTGATTAGACACTAATAATAATATTATTTTCCACGTATCAAGCATGTTTGATCATTATAAGGTAAAACTCTATCCTTCGGTTTGCGTTGCATTGTGTGATGGGACTTGAGTCTTGTAATGATTTCATTTTTCTAAAAAGCATTGTGTTGTTTTTGAATGAATATTTATTAAACTTATGCATTGGCAATCCAATGGAGTAAACCCGTTCCGCATTAGCGGTGTGGTCCTGTGATTAGCCATATTGTTAGATAAGTTAGGAAAGATTTCTCATACCAGTCCCACGACTGACTCATAGTTTATTTCACTTTGCAAACTCGGGTGCCCTCTTTTCACACGGGCAGCCAAGTGACAGGTTTAGGTATTATGGATACATTCTGGATTGGAGCATGCTTAAGGAAAGAAGATAAAGGACATTTTTATCTTCTTATTTTTGCGTTGAGACATTTAGACATCCTCTATTTTTGATGTACTCGATGAAGTTTTAGACTTATTTCTTTTGTTGAGACTTCTATTTTGCTAAGTGTATCCTGTAACTGTGCTACTCTGATGTCTTTGATGTTGTGATGTTGATGACATTCCTAGCTGCAATGATTTATGTGTTATGATGTTATATGAGATCTGCTGTTTTTGTAAATATGTTATATTCCTATGATTATCCTTGCTTTCGTACTACGGAAGTTTGGGGTCATCAAAGGATCATCCTTACCAAATTCGAGACGCTCTAGCCCGTGCCTCAGGACTCAGACTCAGGTGAGCCCTTAGGAGCCATAGGGTTGGTCCACAACTTAAGTTAGTGGATTATATATAATTCCTAAACAATACGTTTCCCCTCCCTACAGGGCGTAAATCAAGAGCCAGTAGGGACTCAAATCCGAGGTACCTCGCTTTCCATTATCTACATAAGTAAAAATGTCTGTGCTCCATACCATGACACCACTCCTAGCTAGAAAGAAACACATTTTCTTCCTCGATCTTTCTCCATTTCTGGTTCATACCAGGGTGTGAGGCTCGCGAAGTAACGTTATACACAAATCTATATTAATTAAAGTTATGTTTTGATCATCAACCACAAGGCTCTTCTTTTCAACAAAAGCCTTGATCATTTGCAACTTGGCATTCCACATTGACAATTCACGCCATGCGACTGATGTCTATCAATATATACCCTCTGAGCTCGTACGTCTCAGAGAAGGGTGTTAAGTAAGTGTGACGGCCGGGAATTTCGCTCGATCCGAATCAGTCGTTAAACCGATCTAGACCGTTCGAAACCCCTGATCGTTTTGAGAACAGGACAAATCAGAACACAAACAGAAGAACGTTTCATTGCTATTACAACAATTCCATCAGATACAAGAATATATAGAGTATAAATGAAGAAATTACATTCGATTAATATCAGAGATTACAATAAATTACATAGCAGCGGAAAATAATACAAAGCACAACTGAAGGTGATATACGGATACAGAGCTTTCCGGATATCATTCCAGTTGTAAACCAGGATCCTGTGAATATAAATCTGCAAAACCAAAACTACTAGCTGCCCGTGTCGAAAATAAGGGCACCCAGAGTTTAGGTTAAAACAATAAACTCCAGGTCAGTCATGTGACTGGTGTGAGAACTAAAACAGTTTTTAATATTGGTTTTGAAGTTTGGAAAATCAAGGGACCACGCCGTATAACACGGAACGGATTTTCTACCAAGGATACCTGTAAGAACCCGTAACTTCCTCGTAAAGGAAAGAGCGGATACTTTGAGAACAACACACAAAAGGACGCAGACGGAAGAACATTTCATTGTTATTACAACAATTCCATCAGATACAAGAATATACAGAGTATAACTGAATAAATTACATTCAACAAATATCAAAGATTTAAATTACATTTAAATACATCGCAGCGAAAAATAATACAAAAGCACAACTAGAAGTGATACACGGATACAGAGCTTTCCGAGCATCGTTCCAGCTGTAAATCAGGACCCTGTGAATATAAATCTGCAAAACCAAAACTACTAGCTGCCCATGTGGAAAATAGGGGCACCCAAACTTTAGGTTAAAACAATAAACTCCAGGTCAGTCATGTGACTGGTGTGAGAACTAAAACAGTTATTAATCTTTATTTTTAAAGTAAGGTAAATCAAGGGACCACGCCGTATAACACGGAACGGGTTTCCACCCAAGAATACAAGTGCATAAAACAAACAGCGCAATGCTAAATAAAGAAAAATGAAGCTGTTAAAAGACCCAGGTCCCATCACACAATGCAACGCAAGCCGGAGGATAGGGTTTTTACCTTATAACAGCCAAAGCATGCTTGATACGTTTAAAACACATTATTTGATACTATTATAAGTGTATAGTGTCAAAACAATTTCACATCATAAATATCAAGCATAGGCGGCATTAATGACCCATACAACTATGTCGCCATACTAGGTTCTACAAATAAAACCGCACTATCACGTATTGGAAATTGGATTTCCGTCATGAGTCGAGGCAAGGGGCAAGCTCCTCTCCGCGTTCGAGACACTCTAGCAATGCCTCAAGACCCCACTCTGATCCATTGGAACCTCCAAGGCCAGCCCTCTCTTACTTTTGAGGATTAATTATTCCTGAACACACGTTTCCCGGTCCTTACAGACCTATATCCGAGGCGCCTCGTATCCAACAACCACACAGGTGAAAAGTATATAAATGTCAGGGCTGTTAGGTCACTGACACCACCCTAGCTAGAAAGAAACGTCGTGCACTCCTTGGGTCCGTATCCCGTTTTTGACTCATACCGAGGTGTGAGGCTCGCGAATTCACGTTATACACAAAGCTATGCCACACAGGCCGTGCTTTGATCATCAACCACAAGACTTTGCTTTTCAATAGAAGCCCTGATCAATTGCCACTTACGCGTGCCACACTGGCAATTTACTCCATGCAACTGATTTCCATCGATATACAACCTCTGAGCTCGTACGTCTCAGAGAAGGGCGTTAAGCAAGAGAATAAATTCTACGCCGCCAAACAGATGTATATTTAATAAAGATCAATCAACACAGAATAAAATCCAATGTTAGACACACAATCCATTTACAAGTTCGCTCTGGGTCTGAACGAAACCGGAGGCACTTTCCTCGCATATCCATCCATCTCCAAGTACGTCTGGACGATCACCAACTGATTCCCTCATCTTGGGTGTACAGCCCAATCAAGATCATCAGTAATCACCCAAACGGTGTGAAGACTTCCGCTCTTCAACCACCGTCTTCCTCTTCGACATCTCGTCGAATCAGTTATTCAGAATGGGTATAACCCGGCCTTTCTGAATAACCCACGTATATGATAAACAAATGTTACACAAACACAACAAACGCCTCATTCCAATTCAGAATATTCTTTCATTCACAAAATCACATTTTTAGGGAAAGGTTCCCATTAATTTTATCCAAGATAAATTCTTCTAAATTTATTCTTTAATCTTCCTTTGGATATCATTTCAAACTAGTCGGGATTAACGAACCACACCGAAGTAATTATTTATTTTATTTCCCAATCCCAACCTATATATCCCATGGAGAAAACTGGTAATACTCCACATCTAACACCACGGTGTTATTGGTAAAATTAATTACCATTTCACATTCAAATCTAATTAAAGATTTAACTATCGCTTTGGAGCAAAACTGGTGATACTCCACTCTCGATCACTTTTCAGATTTGATAATTTAAATTATCAATTCACATTTTAATCTAATTAAAGATTCATTAAAACTCCACTTAGTTTTAATCTTCTCAAAAATCGATATCTTGCCTTTAACTGGGTTAAAGAACCAATGTCTTCTAAAACACGATTCACGATAAACCCAAATCACATTTGATATTAAATACAAGGCTCTGAATAGAAAATATATCGGCTTATATTCAATATCAAATTCTGAAACCAACATATATCGTATTGGAAATAACGATATAGGATATATCTTTCAAATTCCCATAACAATATCTGTATAGTCCCGAAATCCAACATCGAAATATTCCGAAGATAATTTCGATTCAACTCCAGTCCAATCCACGTATTGGGAAGATTGATTATTTTTAAAATAACTTTCAAATTCAATTTATTTATTTCAAAAATAAATTGATTTTAATTCTAGTTCAAAACTAGTTCATTTCGATAAAAATCTATTTTTATCCTTTCAAATGTGGAATTCTTCAGCCCAATTTTTCCCAAATCATTTCTTATGATTTTACACAAATTATAGATATTTTTAACAATTTTATCAAGGCCCGTACAGTCGATTTCCAACAACGGCCATCGAACTGCACTCACAACGACCTTTTTCGAATTTGATTTGGACATAACTCCAAATCCAACCGTTAGATTTCAAATTTCTAATATTCATTGGAAAGCTCTTTTCGATACGAACCCAACGGTTCCGGTTTTAGGAGAATCCGACGGTCGGATCTCCCGCAACGTCAATTCGAAGTTAATGGTCGAAATTCACGAACTGCCGCGGCGCGGCGCGTTTTATTCCGGCCATTATATATATAATATATATGTATTATATATATTTCGTCGATTTCCTTTTAAAACGTATTTTATAAATCGTTTTCAAAACGATTTCAACAATATATTCAATTTCAAATCGATTTGATTTCAATTCGAATTCATTTCAATTCAATTCAAATCCTAATTCGTTTCAATTCAATTCAATTTGAATTTACCTTCTATTTAATTTAATTCGAATTCATTTCAAATTGATTTCAATTCAATTTCAGTTCGTTTTAAATTTAATTCAAAACGATTTCAATTCGTTTTTAATTCAATTTCAATTTAATTCAATTTGAATTCATTTCTAATTGATTTGAATTCAAATTCACTTTCTATTCAATTCGAATCGAATTCATTTTCTATTCGATTCGAATTCATTTCAAATTGATTCAATAAAATTTCAATTTGAATTTTAATCTAATTTAATTTGAATTTCATTTCAAAATATTAAATTTTGAAATCACTTTTCAATATTCATTATAAAACGAATAAAATCGATATAAATATCGTTCGCGTCAAAATAATGCATCTCTAATCAACACGGCTTTATATATTTCAATAAATTCGGTATTCTATTCAATAAATGAATATTTATTCTATTCAACACATGAATCTAAATTTCTTTCAACACGCGACTAATCTCAACACATGAGTACTGTCAACACATCACTATTTTTGTTATGAAAAATATTTTATAAAACTATGGTATCTATTCTTTGATTTTCAATCGGACTCCACCGTAAAGTAGTGTCTAATTTTAAATATGATAAAGATGTAAATTTTATTATATAAAATATTTCACTCAACACATGAACATCGTCAACACATGACTATTTTTATATTCAACACATGAATTTTCTTTTATAATATTCATTGTTTTCCTGATTGGAATGAGGCCCAATCAATCACCATATAATGTTAATTATATGGATTTTCATACATCACGCGTATATAATAGCATTGAAAAATAATCAACCATCAACCAAAGTGCACTACACTGTATAAGCATCAAATATAGATACCTAACGCTTATAACAGCCTGTCAATCAATCGATCGACATATTTAATCAATCAGGATGAGTGAACTTCAAATTTCATCCCAACACCCGTGTGGGGTTTTAAACAATCAAACACAGATTTTAGTTGTGCAGTTGGGCGATGTGTAAAATTTATCGACCCAATCAATATCAGTCAAATCAGTGTATATAAACAAATCGGCCGATTTGTTTATAAATATTTATTTATTCACTTTCACGTTAAAAATTATATTTTTAACGATAATATATTTTATTTTAACACATGAATTTCTATTCATTTCATTTAACAAATAAAATGATATTTTTATTTTTCTAATTTATTTTTAGGAAATTTCGGCGGCATAACGGCATTATACTAGAACGGGACGAGGCCTAGCCTTATCCCCGGTCTAGTGAAGGCCCACGCCATTCACACATCAATCAAATCCATTCCATTTCACCAAACAATTCAAATTAAACCAAACCAACCAACTACACAACCAAACAATTTAACAAACAAGCCATCCATGGTCTGTGGATGACGGGTGTCGGGTGCTACTAAGCACCGTCTGCATCCTAGTATATATATATATAACTAGAAAATGAAATTGAAAGGTGAGAAATTCTCACCGATAGCTATCCCAATCATCTCGACACTTCATTTATAGAAATCTTCGTCGTTCTCGCCTTTCTGTCGCTTTCGTTGCCCATATCCACTACATATATAAAAATCGAATTTTTACTTCGCTATTCAATAAATAAAAATCGAATTTTTACTACGCTACTAAATAGATAAAAATTCTATTTTTACATTGATACTATATAAAGATTTCGCCTTTTCAAATATAATATAAAAATTATATTTTTACTTTGCTATTCAATATATAAAAATCATCACTTTATTTCAACGTATATATAATAAAAATCAGATTTTTATTTCGCTACATATACAAAGATGATATTTTTATATTTTCTATCTCATAAAGCTTACATTTTTTATAGTTCCTACTATGTAAAAGTCATATTTTTAACCCACTACATATGTAAAAATCACACCTTTCTCCATTTGAAAATATCGTCTTTCTTCCTTTAAAAATCTAATCTTTTCTATTTTAAAAATCATGTCTTTTCTATTTTAAAATTCACGTCTTTTCTATTTTAAAAATCACGTCTTTTCTATTTTAAAAATCACGTCTTTTCTATTTTAAAAATCACGTCTTTTCTATTTTAAAAATCCTATGTTTAAAACAGGAAATAAAATCTACATTATTAACTATAGTTAACAAATTAAAACTAAGTAATTAAATTAACAAATTACCTTAGCTCGTCGCTTGTCGAAGAGGGGGGGTTTGCGCAGGCAGGCGGTGGTCGTGGGTGGTGCGGGTCTGGTGGCGTCGAATTTAAGAGGAGAGGAAGAAGGGGAGGAGAAGAAGAGGCGGAGGAGCAAGCGGTGGGGGAGGCGATCGGTGGAGGGTGGAGGTCTGGGCGGCGCGGTTTGATAAGAAGAGGAGGAGAAGGAGGAAGGGGGCGAGGTGGAGAAGAGGAGGGGCGGCGGTGGTTGGGGGTCCCACCTGGCGGCGTCGGGGTCGTGGCGTGGAGGGGCTCGCGCGTCGAGCTTCGAGGAGGGGGGGTGCAGCTCCGCCACCTGCGGCGGCGCGGTGGTCATCGGGGAGGGCGGCGGCTCCTCCCCGCTTCGACTTCTTCTTCCTTTTTTTTTCTTTTATCTGCTGAAATCGAAGGATGAGGGGGGGGGCAGAGCGAAGTTAAGGGGAGAGGAAAGAGTTTTAATTTAATTATTTTATTTTAAACCAAAAAGCAACTTTTATTTTCGACCTCTAAACGAGGCCCATCGCCTGTCGTCCATAGCGTATTACCCCCATTCCGAACACAATGGGATATGTATCGTAAGCTGATTCGATCGTTTCGATCAGTTTTCGTCAAAATCAACATATAACTCTATATATTGAATTTTAAACGCGCGTTTCCATTTACCGGGGTCACATACTAACTAGAAAAATTCCAGAAAAATATTTTCTAGCTTCGTATTGATGATACGGTCCTAACAAAACTAGTTTCGTCGAAATCCGAGGCCGTCGGAAAAATGGCCATTTTCCAGTCGATTAAAATCAACTAAAACCGGTAAAACGCGTTTTCCTTTGCCACGCTCACATATTGATTCTAAAAATTATGAAATTTGAAATCTAGCAATAATTTGACACCGCGGATCCAACAAAAGTGGTTTCGTCGAAATCCGAAGTCATTTGCAAAATTCCTATTTTTAAGGGCCTGAATTCCAAAGCGACTATTCAGAATCTTCAACTGGACATATCTTTTGATTCACGCTATGAAATTTTGATTTTTCGGATTCGTTGGAAAGATATTTCCAATTAGATCCTATTATTTTTGGTTTCACTAAAATCCGGATTGTTTTGCACCCGGTACATTCAATTGAAGTTTGAAATCGAATTATCGAACTACCGCGCCATTTTCAATTCCTTTTATAATTATATATAATTATTTATATTCTAATGACGACGTATATAATATATACGTCGATTCTATATATCAAAATAAATTTTTCGTCGATATTATTTAAAATAATCTATTTTAAATGTTCAAAATCCGTTAAAATTGCCAAAATAAAAATTTTAAACTGGCCCAGATTTTCGGGTTGTTACAATCTCCCCCACTTAAAACTTTTCGTCCCCGAAAAGGAACAAAGTCGAAAGTGGTTTGATTAACCAACTCTACGTTCGATCTGGCTTCCATTCTCCAACTTTTCAGTTTCTGAGAATTTTCAAAAATTTGGCTAACACCCTAAATTTTTGAAAAATTTCGCCATAACCTTCCCTGCACCGGGAGCCACGGGAAAATCCCGAAATTGCCATACAGGCCTTCTGATCTCAAAAAGAAAAAGAAAAAGCCAAGCGGCTAGCCAATAGGCTCATAAAATCATCATCACCCAAACAAAACAATAAATTATAGTAAACATGTACCTATTTGTCAGGCAAACAAATTTTATTCTCTGCTCTAGCCTCCTTGCTATGACCTGTTCAATGTAAGTACATGTATATGCAAGCAAATGTGACCAATTTTCAATATAATTCAATATTTGATTCAATTAGGCTAAATGGCTAAAAATTAGCAAATAAATAAACAAACAGCACAAACATCAATCAATTAGTGGATTAGCGTTTCAAATTTAAAATTTTGATACATATACAGAAAATCATGTTTTTGATGCCAATTCACAACAATAAATCTATCTATATAAGTTTTGGTTCTCACACCAGCCTAATGGAAATATATACATATCACACCTTCGAAACACGAATATAAATACTGATGATGTGGCCACATCACCAGAATTATCCCCGGGTGTCTAGAATGTGACTCTATATCTATCCAGTATATTAAAACTTCGAATATACGTTCATGACGCGTATACGCGAAATCTTTATATATTCGATTGTCCAAATTCAAAATAAATAAATATTCAAATACGAATAAAACGATTTAAATTTCAAAACAAAATTGTTTTCATTTGAAAAAAATATACTCTTCACACTCGTTCTAGGATACTACTGAACCTATCTCTAACGAGTCATTCTAATTGGATTTTACTAATCCAATATCTGATGAATTCTTTCGTAAGGTTCTAACGTGTCTTGTTCTCGAGCTCTGTAAACCAACGCTCCGATACCAACTGTAAGAACCCGTAACTTCCCCGTAAAGGAAAGAGCGGATACTTTGAGAACAACAAACAAAAGGACGCAGACGGAAGAACATTTCATTGTTATTACCACAATTCCATCAGATACAAGAATATACAGAGTATAACTGAATAAATTACATTCAACAAATATCAGAGATTTAAATTACATTTAAATACATCGCAGCGAAAAATAATACAAAAGCACAACTAGAAGTGATACACGGATACAGAGCTTTCCGAGCATCGTTCCAGCTGTAAATCAGGACCCTGTGAATATAAATCTGCAAAACCAAAACTACTAGCTACCCGTGTGGAAAATAGGGGCACCCAGAGTTTAGGTTAAAACAATAAACTCCAGGTCAGTCATGTTACTGGTGTGAGAACTAAAACAGTTATTAATCTTTATTTTTAAAGTAAGGTAAATCAAGGGACCACGCCGTATAAACGGAATGGGTTTCCTCCCAAGAATACAAGTGCATAAAACAAACAGCGCAATGCTAAATAAAGAAAAATGAAGCTGTTATAAGACCCAGGTCCCATCACACAATGCAACGCAAGCCGGAGGATAGGCTTTTACCTTATAACAGCCAAAGCATGTTTGATACGTTTAAAACACATTATTTGATACTATTATAAGTGTATAGTGTCAAAACAATTTCACATCATAAATATCAATCATAGGCAGCATTAATGACCCATACCACTATGTCGCCATACTAGGTTCTACAAATAAAACTGCACTATCACGTATTGGAAATTGGATTTCCGTCATGAGTCGAGGCAAGGGGCAAGCTCCTCTCCGCGTTCGAGACACTTTAGCAATGCCTCAGGACCCCACTCTGATCCTTTGGAACCTCCAAGGCCGGTCCTCTCTTACTTTTGAGGATTAATTATTCCTGAACACACGTTTCCCGGACCTTACAGACCTATATCCGAGGCGCCTCGTATCCAACAACCACACAGGTGAAAAGTATATAAATGTCAGGGCTGGTAGGTCACTGACACCACCCTAGCTAGAAAGAAACGTCGTTCACACCTTGGGTCCGTATCCTGTTTTTGACTCATACTGAGGTGTGAGGCTCGCGAATTCACGTTATACACAAAGCTATGCCACACAGGCCGTGCTTTGATCATCAACCACAAGACTTTGCTTTTCAACAGAAGCCCTAATCAATTGCCACTTACGCGTGCCACACTGGCAATTCACTCCATGCGACTGATTTCCATCGATATACAACCTCTGAGCTCCTACGTCTCAGAGAAGGGTGTTAAGCAAGAGAATAAATTCTCCGCCGCCAAACAGATGTATATTTAATAAAGATCAATCAACATAGAATAAAATCCAATGTCAGACACACAATCCATTTACAAGTTCGCTCTGGGTCTGAACGAAACCGGAGGCACTTTCCTCGCATATCCATCCTTCTCCAAGTACGTCTGGACGATCACCAACTGATTCCCTCATCTTGGGTGTACAGCCCAATCAAGATCATCAGTAATCACCCAAACGATGTGAAGACTTCCGGTCTTCAACCACCGTCTTCCTCTTCGACATCTCGTCGAATCGGTTATTCAGAATGGGTATAACCCGGCCTTTCTGAATAACCCACGTATATGATAAAAAAATGTTACACAAACACAACAAACGCCTCATTCCAATTCAGAATATTCTTTTATTCACAAAATCACATTTTTAGGGAAAGGTTCCCATTAATTTTATCCAAGATAAATTCTTCTAAATTTATTCTTTAATCTTCCTTTGGATATCATTTCAAACTAGTCGGGATTAACGAACCACACCGAAGTAATTATTTATTTTATTTCCCAATCCCAACCTATATATCCCATGGAGAAAATTGGTAATACTCCACATCTAACACCACGGTGTTATCGGTAAAATTAATTACCATTTCACGTTCAAATCTAATTAAAGATTTAACTATCGCTTTGGAGCAAAACTGGTGATACTCCACTCTCGATCACTTTTCAGATTTGATAATTTAAATTATCAATTCACATTTTAATCTAATTAAAGATTCATTAAAACTCCACTGAGTTTTAATCTTCTCAAAAATCGAAATCTTACCTTTAACTGGGTTAAAGAACCAATGTCTTCTAAAACACGATTCACGATAAACCCAAATCACATTTGATATTAAATACAAGGCTCTGAATAGAAAATATATCGGCTTATATTCAATATCAAATTCTGAAACCAACATATATCGTATTGGAAATAACGATATAGGATATATCTTTCAAATTCCCATAACAATATCTATATAGTCCCAAAATCCAACATCGAAATATTCCGAAGATAATTTCGATTCAACTCCAGTCCAATCCACGTATTGGGAATATTGATTATTTTTAAAATCACTTTCAAATTCAATTTATTTATTTCAAAAATAAATTGATTTTAATTCTAGTTCAAAACTAGTTCATTTCGATAAAAATCTATTTTTATCCTTTCAAATGTGGAATTCTTCAGCCTAATTTTTCCCAAATCATTTCTTATGATTTTACACAAATTATAGATATTTTTAATAATTTTATCAAGGCCCGTACAGTCGATTTCCAACAACGGCCATCGAACTGCACTCACAACGACCTTTTTCGAATTTGATTTGGACATAACTCCAAATCCAACCGTTAGATTTCAAATTTCTAATATTCACTGGAAAGCTCTTTTCGATACGAACCCAACGGTTCCGGTTTTAGGAGAATCCGACGGTCGGATCTCCCGCAACGTCAATTCGAAGTTAATGGTCGAAATTCACGAACTGCCGCGGCGCGTTTTATTCAGGCCATTATATATATAATGTATATGTATTATATATATTTCGTCGATTTCCTTTTAAAACGTATTTTATAAATCATTTTAAATTCGTTTTCAAAACCATTTCAACAATATATTCAATTTCAAATCGATTTGATTTCAATTCAATTCAATTCGAATTCATTTCAATTCAATTGAAATCCTAATTCGTTTCAATTCAATTTGAATTTACCTTCTATTTAATTTAATTCGAATTCATTTCAAATTGATTTCAATTCAATTTCAGTTCGTTTTAAATTTAATTCAAGACGATTTCAATTCGTTTTTAATTCAATTTCAATTTAATTCAATTTGAATTCATTTCTAATTGATTTGAATTCAAATTCACTTTCTATTCAATTCGAATCGAATTCATTTTCTATTCGATTCGAATTCATTTCAAATTGATTCAATAAAATTTCAATTTGAATTTTAATCTAATTTAATTTGAATTTCATTTCAAAATATTAAATTTTGAAATCACTTTTCAATATTCATTATAAAACGAATAAAATCGATATAAATATCGTTCGCGTCAAAATAATGCATCTCTAATCAACACGGCTTTATATATTTCAATAAATTCTTTATTATATTCAACAAATGAATATTTATTCTATTCAACACATGAATCTAAATTTCCTTCAACACACGACTAATCTCAACACATGAGTACTGTCAACACATCACTATTTTTGTTATGAAAAATATTTTATAAAACTATGGTATCTATTGTTTGATTTTCAATCGGACTCCACCGTAAAGTAGTGTCTAATTTTAAATATGATAAGGATGCAAATTTTATTATATAAAATATTTCACTCAACACATGAACATCGTCAACACATGACTATTTTTATATTCAACACATGAATTTTCTTTTATAATATTCATTGTTTTCCCGATTGGAATGAGGCCCAATCAATCACCATATAATGTTAATTATATGGATTTTCATACATCACACGTATATAATAGCATTGAAAAATAATCAACCATCAACCAAAGTGCACTACACTGTATAAGCATCAAATATAGATACCTAACGCTTATAACAGCCTGTCAATCAATCGATCGACATATTTAATCAATCAGGATGAGTGAACTTCAAATTTCATCCCAACACCCGTGTGGGGTTTTAAACAATCAAACACAGATTTTAGTTGTGCAGTTGGGCGATGTGTAAAATTTATCGACCCAATCAATATCAGTCAAATCAGTGTATATAAACAAATCGGCCGATTTGTTTATAAATATTTATTTATTCACTTTCACGTTAAAAATTATATTTTTAACGATAATATATTTTATTTTAACACATGAATTTCTATTCATTTCATTTATCAAATAAAATGATATTTTTATTTTTCTAATTTATTTTTAGGAAATTTCGGTGGCATAACGGCACGATACTAGAAACGGGACGAGGCCTAGCCTTATCCCCGGTCTAGTGAAGGCCCACACCATTCACACATCAATCAAATCCATTCCATTTCACCAAACAATTCAATTTAAACCAAATAAACCAACCAACTACACAACCAAACAATTTAACAAACAAGCCATCCATGGTCTGTGGATGACGGGTGTCGGGTGCTACTAAGCACCGTCTGCATCCTAGTATATATATATAACTAGAAAATGAAATTGAAAGGTGAGAAATTCTCACCGATAGCTATCCCAATCATCTCGACACTTCATTTATAGAAATCTTCGTCGTTCTCGCCTTTCTGTCGCTTTCGTTGCCCGTATCCACTACATATATAAAAATCGAATTTTTACTTCGCTATTCAATAAATAAAAATCGAATTTTTACTACACTACTAAATAGATAAAAATTCTATTTTTACATCGATACTATATAAAGATTTCGCCTTTTCAAATATAATATAAAAATCATCACTTTATTTCAACGTATATATAATAAAAATCAGATTTTTATTTCGCTACATATACAAAGATAATATTTTTATATTTCCTATCTCATAAAGATTACATTTTATGATAGTTCCTACTATGTAAAAGTCATATTTTTAACCCACTACATATGTAAAAATCACACCTTTCTCCATTTGAAAATATCGTCTTTCTTCCTTTAAAAATCTAATCTTTTCTATTTTAAAAATCATGTCTTTTCTATTTTAAAAATCACGTCTTTTCTATTTTAAAAATCATGTCTTTTCTATTTTAAAAATCACGTCTTTTCTATTTTAAAAATCACGTCTTTTCTATTTTAAAAATCACGTCTTTTCTATTTTAAAAATCCTATGTTTAAAACTGGAAATAAAATCTACATTATTAACTATAGTTAACAAATTAAAACTAAGTAATTAAATTAACAAATTACCTTAGCTCGTCGCTTGTCAAAGAGGGGGGGTTTTGCGCAGGCAGGTGGTGGTCGTGGGTGGTGCGGGTCTGGTGGCGTCGAATTTAAGAGGAGAGGAAGAAGGGGAGGAGAAGAAGAGGCGGAGGAGCAGGCGGTGGGGGAGGCGATCGGTGGAGGGTGGAGGTCTGGGCGGCGCGGTTTGATAAGAAGAGGAGGAGAAGGAGGAAGGGCGCGAGGTGGAGAAGAGGAGGGGCGGCGGTGGTTGGGGGTCCCACCTGGCGGCGTCGGGGTCGTGGCGTGGAGGGGCTCGCGCGTCGAGCTTCGAGGAGGGGGGGTGCAGCTCCGCCACCTGCGGCGGCGCGGTGGTCATCGGGGAGGGCGGCGGCTCCTCCCCGCTTCGACTTCTTCTTCCTTTTTTTTCTTTTATCTGCTGAAATCGAAGGATGAGGGGGGGGGGCCAGAGCGAAGTTAAGGGGAGAGGAAAGAGTTTTAATTTAATTATTTTATTATTTTATTTTAAACCAAAAAGCAACTTTTATTTTCGACCTCTAAACGAGGCCCACCGCCTGTCGTCCATAGCGTATTACCCCCATTCCGAACACAATGGGATATGTATCGCAAGCTGATTCGATCGTTTCGATCAGTTTTCGTCAAAATCAACATATAACTCTATATATTGAATTTTAAACGCGCGTTTCCATTTACCGGGGTCACATACTAACTAGAACAATTCCAGAAAAATATTTTCTAGCTTCGTATTGACGATACGGTCCTGACAAAACTAGTTTCGTTGAAATCCGAGGCCGTTGGAAAAATGGCCATTTTCCAGTCGATTAAAATCAACTAAAACCGGTAAAACGCGTTTTCCTTTGCCACGCTCACATATTTATTCTAAAAATTATGAAATTTGAAATCTAGCAATAATTTGACACTGCGGATCCAACAAAAGTGGTTTCGTCGAAATCCGAAGTCATTTGCAAAATTCTTATTTTTAAGGGCCTGAATTCCATAGCGACTATTCAGAATCTTCAACTGGACATATCTTTTGATTCACGCTATGAAATTTTGATTTTTCGGATTCGTTGGAAAGATATTCCCAATTAAATCCTATTATTTTTGGTTTCATTAAAATCCGGATTGTTTTGCACCCGGTACATTCAATTGAAGTTTGAAATCGAATTATCGAACTACCGCGCCATTTCAATTCCTTTTATAATTATATATAATTATTTATATTCTAATGACGACGTATATAATATATACGTCGATTCTATATATCAAAATAAATTTTTCGTTGATATTATTTAAAATGGTCTATTTTAAATGTTCAAAATCCGTTAAAATTGCCAAAATAAAAATTTTAAACTGGCCCAGATTTTCGGGTTGTTACAATTCCAGTGCATAGAACAAACAGCGCAATGCTAAATAAAGATAAATGAAGCAGTTATAAGACCCAGGTCCCATCACACAATGCAACGCAAGCCAGAGGATAGGGTTTTCCCTTATAACAGCCAAAGCATGCTTGATACGTTTAAAACACATTATTTGATACTATTATAGGTGTATAGTCTCAAAACAATTTCAATCATAAATATCAATCATAGGCGGCATAGCTACCATCTACTATGTCGCCATACTAGTTCTACAATTAAAACCGCAATATCACGTATTGGAAATTGGATTTCCGTCATGAGTCGAGGCAAGGGGCAAGCTCCTCTCCGCTTCGAGACACTCTAGCAAATGCCTCGGGACTACACACTCTGGGCAAACCCGGATGCGGCTGGGCCGGTCCTCACTTACGTTAGAGGATTAATTATGTCTGAACACACGTTTCCCGGTCCTTACAGACCTATAATCGAGGCGCCTCATTCCAACAACCACAAAGGTGAAAAGTATATAAATGTCAGGGCTGGTAAGTCACTGACACCACCAAAGCTAGAAAGAAATGGCGTGCTCTCCCAGCGGTCCGTATCCCGTTTTTAACTCATACCGAGGTGTGAGGCTCGCGAATTCACGCTATACACAAAGCTACGCCACAAAGGTCGTGCTTTGATCATCAACCACAAGACTTTGCTTTTCAACAGAAGCCTTGATTCATGCAACTCAGCGTGCCACACAGGCAATTCATGCCATGCGATTGATATCTATCGATATATAACCTCTAAGCTCGTACGTCTCAGAGAAGGGCGTTAAGCAAGAGAATAAATTCTCCGCCGCCAAACAGATATATATTTAACAGAAATCAATCAACACAGAATAAAATCCAATGTCAGACACACAATCCATTTACAAGTTCGTTCTGGGTCTGAACGAAACCGGAGGCACTTTCCTCGCATATCCATCGATCTCCAAGTACGTCTGGACGACCACCAACTGATTCCCTCATCTTGGGTGTACAGCCCAATCAAGATCATCAGTAATCACCCAAACAATGTGAAGACTTCCGGTCTTCAACCACCGTCTTCATCTTCGACATATCGTCAAATCGGTTATTCAGAATGGGTATAAACCCGGCCTTTCCGAACAACCCGCGTATATTAAAAACAAATGTTACACAAACACAGCATACGCCTCATTCCAATTCCACATTCTTAGGGAAAGGTTCCCATTAATTTTATCCAAGATAAATTCTTTAAAATTTATCCTTTAATCTTCCTTTGGATATCATTTCAAACCAGATTATGGTTTTCCAAACTAGTCGAGATTAGCGAACCACACCGAAGTAATTATTTATTTTATTTCCCAATCCCAACCTATTCATCCCATGAAGAAAAACTGGTAATACTTCATATCTAACACCACGGTGTTATCGGTAAAATTAATTACCATTTCACGTTCAAATCTAATTAAAGATTTAACTATCGCTTTGGAGCAAAACTGGTAATACTCCATTCTCGCTCATTTGCAAAATTTGATAATTTAAATTATCAATTCCCCATTTCAATCTAATTGCAGATTCATTAAAACTCCTTTTACTGGGTTAAAGAACTAGTGTCATTTAAAACACAGTTCACGACAAACCCAAATCACATTCTATTTATTTATCGGGTTAAAGAACAAGTGTCATGTAAAACACCCTTCACGATAAACCCAACAAATCAGTTCTAATTCAATTCCAATTTATTTATTTAAAAATAAATGGGTTTTAATTTTAGTTCAAAACTAGTTCATTTCGATAAAAATCTATTTTTATCTTTTCAAATATGGAGTTTTTCATCCCAATTTTTCCCAAATCATTTCTTATGATTTTACGCAAATTATTACTATTTTTAATAATTTTATCAAGGCCCGTACAGTCGATTTCCATCAACGGCCATCGAACTGCACTTACAGCGACCTTTTCCAAATTTGATTTGGACGTATCTCCAAATCCAACCGTTAGATTTCAAATTTCTAATATTCATTAGAAAGCTCTTTTCGATACGAACCCAAAGGTTCCGGTTTCAGGAGAATCCGACGGTCGGATCTCCCGTAATGTCCGTTTGAAATAAATGGTCGAAATTCACGAACTGTCGCGGCGCGGCGCGTTCTATTCAGGCCATTGTATTATATATATAATATATATAATATATATTTCGTCGATTACTATTTAAAATGAATTTTATAAGTCGTTTTAAATTCGTTTCAAAAACAATTTCAACCTCCATTTCAATTCAAATAAAAATTGAATTCTTCCATAATAATTCGTTTTAAAATTCATTTCTATTCAATTCAAATTTCAATTCGATTTGAATTCATTTCAATTCGTTTTCAATTCAATTCGAATTCGTTTTCTATTCGATTCAATCCAAATTGGTTTTCTATTCGATTCAATTCAAATTTGTTTTCTATTCGATTCAATTCAAATTTGTTTTCTATTCAATTCAATCCAAATTAGTTTTCTATTCAATTCAATTCAAATTTGTTTTCTATTCGATTCAATTCAAATTGGTTTTCTATTCGATTCAATCCAAATTGGTTTTCTATTCGATTCAATTCAAATTGGTTTTCTATTCGATTCAATTCAAATTTGTTTTCTATTCGATTCAATCCAAATTGGTTTTCTATTCGATTCAATTCAAATTTGTTTTCTATTCGATTCAATTCAAATTTGTTTTCTATTCGATTCAATTCAAATTTGTTTTCTATTCGATTCAATTCAAATTGGTTTTCGATTCAATTCAAATTTGTTTTCTATTCAATTCAAATTCAATTCGTTTTCTATTCAATTCAAATTCAATTCATTTTCTATTCAATTCAAATTCAATTCGTTTTCTATTCAATTCAAATTCAATTCGTTTTCTATTCGATTCAAATTCAATTCGTTTTCTATTCGATTCAATTCAAATTTGTTTTCTATTCGATTCAATTCAAATTTGTTTTCTATTCAATTCAATTCAAATTGGTTTTCTATTCGATTCAATTCAAATTTGTTTTCTATTCGATTCAATTCAAATTGGTTTTCTATTCGATTCAATTCAAATTTGTTTTCTATTCAATTCGTTTTCTATTCAATTCAAATTCAATTCGTTTTCTATTCAATTCAAATTCAATTCGTTTTCTATTCCATTCAAATTCAATTCGTTTTCTATTCAATTCAAATTCAATTCGTTTTCTATTCAATTCAAATTCAATTCGTTTTCTAATCAATTCAAATTCAATTCGTTTTCTAATCAATTTAATTCAAATTTCATTTCAAAATATTCGATTTCGAAATCACTTTTCAGTATTCATTTTAAAATGAATAAAATCGATATAAATATCGTTCACGTCAAAATGGCGTCAATCTAATCAACACGGCTTCATATATTTCCATTTTCAAATATTCTATTTCAAATACTTCTATTTTTAAAATATTTCGTTGAACACATGACTAATCTCAACGGATGAGTACTGTCAACACATGAACCTTTATTTTATATTGATAAAGATGTAAATTTTATTATTAAAATATTTCGTTCAACACATGACTAATCTCAACGGATGAGTACGGTCAACACATGAACCTTTATTTTATAATACTCTTTATTTTCTAAATTGGAATGAGGCCCAATCAATCACCATATAATATTAATTATACGGATTTTCATACATCACACGTATATAATAGCATTGAAAAATAATCAACCATCAACCAAAGTGCACTACACTGTATAAGCATCAAATATAGATATCTAACGCTTATAACAGCCTGTCAATCAAACGATCGACATACAACTAATTATTGGGATTAGTGTATACCGTATTTTATCCCAATACCCGTGTGGGGTTTCAAACAATCAAACACAGATTTTTAATTGTGCAGTTGGGCGATGTGCAAAATTTATCGTCCCAATCAATGTCATTCGAATAGGTGTACATAAACAAACCGTCTGGTTTGTAAATGAATATTTATTTATTTTCACGTTCACGTTAAAAATTATATTTTTAACGATAAAATATTTTACTTTAACACATGAATTTCTATTCAGTTCATTTACAAAATAAAAATGATATTTTTATTTTTCTAACATATTTTAGAAAATTTTGGCGGCATAACGGCACGATACTAGAAACGGGACAAGGCCTAGCCTTATCCCCGGTCTAGTGAAGGCCCACGCCATTCACACATCAATCAAATCAAATTAATTTCACCAAACAATTTAATTCAAACCAAATTATCTAACCAACTACACAACCAAACAAACAAGTCCATGGTCTGTGGACGATGGTGTCGGGTGCTACTAAACACCGTCTGCATCCTAGTATATATTTATAACTAGAAAAGGAAATTTAGAGTGAGAAGTTCTCACCGATAGCTATTCCAACTCCACGCCACTTCAAATGTAAAAGTCTTCATCATTCTCGCCTTTTTGTCACCTTCGTTGCCCTTATTCTCTACATATGTAAAAATTATATTTTTAATTCTCTACATAAACCAAGATCATATTTTTACATCTTCTACATAATAAAGATTATATTTTTAATACTTTACACAAGTAAAAATCATATTTTTAACCTCCTACTTTCATGAAAATTATATTTTTGACTTCATGCTTGTATAAAAATTATATTTTTATACTCCTCCATTATATAGAGATTATATTTTTATAATAAAAATCTAATTTTTCCTATTTTTAAAAATCATACCTTCTTGTATTTTAAAAATCATTACTTTCTATAAATTAAAAACCAAAGCTTTTCATAATATAAAGATCAGTTTTTCTTATATAAAATAAAATCAGTTAGAAAATAAATTATTTAATTAAATAAGAAAACTTACTGTATTTTCCTAGAGGGGGTGCGAGTGGTTCAATAGCGGAAAGAGGAGCGGACTGCCGTGGAGGTGGATTGCGAGGAGCGGTGATGGACTTCAGGCGGAGCTCGCGGTGGCGCTAGGCGGAGAAGAGGAGGAGGGGGTGCGGATCCGGTCGATGGCAGCAATGGGCGCGGTGGGGCCTTCATTGATGGGAACGGCAGACCTTTTCAGAGAGGGGGGGTTTCTCTATAGGACCGAGGAGGCGGGAGGAGGAGAGGAGGGGGCGAGGCTGCGGCCAGCTCTGGAGGTGGTGGGGGCATCGTCGTCGATGACGAGGGGGGGCGCTCGATCGTTTTGGGGTTTTCAATTTTTTTTTCTTTCTTTTCTGATTCAAACTGAAGGGGGGGTCTGGTTAAGGAGAAAAGGAAGGGGGGAATTTATTTTTATTTAATTTAATTTCTAAAAGTTGACTTTTTCATACGACCTCTAAACGGGGTCCACCGCCTGTCATCCATAGCTAATTACCCCCATTCTGAACATAATGGGATATGTATCGTAGGCTGATTCGATCGTTACAATCAGTTTCCATTAAAATCAACATATAACTCTATATGTTGAATTTGAACGCATATTTCAATTTACTGGGGTCACATACTAACTCGAAAAATTGCAGAAAAATATTTTCTAGCTTCGTATTGACGATACGGTCCTAACAAAACTAGTTTCGTCGAATTCTGAGACCGTTTGAAAAATGGCCATTTTCCAGTCGATTAAAATCAACTGAAACTGGTCAAACGCGTTTTCCTTTGTCACGCTCACACATTGAATCGAAAAATTATGAAAATTAGATTCTAGTAATAACTTGACACTGCGGATCCAACAAAAGTGGTTTCGTCAAAATCCGAGGTCGTTTGCAAAATGTCCATTTTTAAGGGTCTGAATTCCATAGCGACTATTCAGAATTTTCAACTGGACGTATCTTTTGATTCCCGCTATGAAATTTCGTTTTTTCGGATTCGTTGGAAAGATATTCCCAATTAGATCCTAATGTTTTTGGTTTCACTAAAATCCGGACTGTTTTGCACCCGGTACATTCAATTCAAATTTGAAATTGAATTATCGAACTACCGCACCATTTTCAATTCTATTTATAATTATATATAATTATTTATATTCTAACAACGGTGTATATAATATATACATTCGAATTATATTCAAAATAAATTTTTGGTCATTATTATTTAAAATAATCTATTTTAAATGTTCAAAATTCGCTAAAATTGCCAAAATAAAAATTTTAAACTGACCCGGAATTTCCGGGTTATTACAGCAAGAGAATAAATTCTCTGCCACCAAACAGATATATATTTAATAGAAATCAATATGCACATAATAAAATCTAATGTCAGACACACACATCCATTTACTAGTTCGTTCTGGGTCTGAACGAAACCGGAGGCACCTTATTCCTTGTCCCATATGTCCAATACGGAAGAGAGGCCCTCGCATATCTGGAAAATCAGCAAGTACTTCCGCACAACTACCTCTGTAACCCTTTCAAGACAGCAACACCAATCAAAGGCATCAGTAGTCGTCCATTCAATGTAAAGATTGTCGGTCTTCCACCGTCTTCAATATCTTTGACTTTCAATCGTCGTATAACTGTTTGAAATGAGATTTAACTCAGCCTTTTTAAATAATTCGCGAGTATATATAATTCAAATCAATTCTTTACATTCCATATCGTTTATAATATTTTATAATGATTTTTCACTATTTTTATTTATATAAAAATAGCCCCTTTTTATTTAACGACGCTTCAGGTCAATACACGGCCCTGGCGCTGTTTTTATTAAAATTTGAATTACACATTTCTCAAAATCTAACCGTTGGATCTTAGCAAATTTTATATCATTGGAAAGATCTTTCCAAAGCGAACCCAACGGTTCCAGTTTTGGGAAAATCCAACGGTCGGATCTTTCTGTATAATCGTGTAAAGTTACGATTCCAAATCGCAAACTATTAAGCGCGATTCGTTTTATTTTAATATATATATATATATATATAATTTGTTCGACGATTTCAACAACATTTATTCTCTAACATGTAATTAACATTATTTTAATGAATCACTACATGTTTAATAAATGAACCTTTCCTAACATTGCTGACATGTTAATGAATAATGTTTAACAAATGATTCTTTTTCACTCTGCTAACAAGTTTGAAAATAATGTTTTAATCTAACAAAACATATTTAACCAATGATTCTTTTTAATGAATCATTCTTACATTAAAATGTAATTTTTAATGTTACAACATTTTTATCCAAGCAATGAATATTTTAATGAATCATGCTTATATTAAAAATGTAATTTTTAATGTGACAACATTTTTATTCAACCAGAATCTTTTTTAACGACTCATCTTTACATTAAAAATGCAACTTTTTATGTTAAAACATTTTCTTTTTTAATGAATCGTCTTTACATTAAAAATGTAATTTTTTTATGCTACAAATTTTAATCAAACTAGAATCCTTTTTTATGAATCATTTATACATTAAAAATGTAATTTTTAATGTTAATTTTTTTTTATCAACTTTGAATCTTTTTTATGAATCATTTGTACATTAAAAATGTAATTTTTAATGTTAAAACATTTTTTTTATCAACTTTGAATCTTTTTAATGATTCATTTATACATTAAAAATGTAATTTTTAATGTTAAAACATTTTTATCAACTTTGAATCTTTTTAATGATTCATTTATACATAAAAATGTAATTTTTAATGTTAAAACATTTTATCAAACTAGAATCTTTTTTAATGAATCATCTTTACATTAAAAATGTAATTTTTAATGTTAAAACATTTTTATCAACTTTGAATCTTTTTAATGATTCATTTATACATAAAAATGTAATTTTTAATGTTAAAACATTTTATCAAACTAGAATCTTTTTTAATGAATCATCTTTACATTACAAATGTAATTTTTTATGTGACAACATTTTATCAAACTATTTTTTTTTATGAATCATCTTTACATTAAAAATGAAATTTTTAATGTGACAACATTTTATCAAACTAAAATCTTTTCAAAATCATTTTAAAGAATCATTTTCAATCTTTTCTTACTCTCATTTTAAAGAATCATTTTATAGAATCACAATTTCTTCTATACAATAAAAATGTAAATTTCTATTGTTAAACTTATTCTTATTTCATAAATATGAACATTTCCAGTCTTTTCTTATATACAATAAAAATATGAATTTTTATTGTTAAAACAATTTTATTCCAAAACATGAGTATTTTACATATTTTATATATACAATAAAAATGTGATTTTTATTGTTCAAACAATTTTATTTCATAACATGAATATTTTACATATTTTATATATACAATAAAAATGTGATTTTTATTGTTCAAACAATTTTATTTCATAACATGAATATTTTACATATTTAATATATATAATAAAAATGTGATTTTTATTGTTCAAGCAATTTTATTTCATAACATGAATATTTTACGTATTTTATATATACAATAAAGAAATGTTATTTTTATTGTTCAAACAATTTTATTTCATAACATGAACATTTTACATATTTTATATATACAATAAAAATGTGATTTTTATTATTCAAACAATTTTATTTCATAACATGAATATTTTACATATTTTATATATACAATAAAAATGTGATTTTTATTATTCAAACAATTTTATTTCATAACATGAATATTTTACATATTTTATATATACAATAAAACTGTGATTTTTATTGTTCAAACAATTTTATTTCATAACATGAATATTTTACACATTTTATATATACAATAAAAATGTGATTTTTATTGTTCAAACAATTTTATTTCATAACATGAATATTGTACATATTTCATATATACAATAAAATGTGATTTTTATTATTCAAACAATTTTATTTCATAACATGAATATTTTACATCACATGAATATTTCAGAAAATTTCGGCATTTTACATCACATGAGTATTTTGCATCACATGAATATTTCAGAAAATTTCGGCATTATAACGGCAGGGTAATTAAAACCGGCACCGTGTACGACTCCTCTGCTATACTAGGCCTCGCGGCGATACAAGGGTTTAATTTTTATAATTTCCACAATGCAATTTATTTTCACAACACAATGAATTTACCAAAAAAAAAAACAACCAACTTCATTTCAACCACAATCAATTTCTACCATACAATACAATCAAACAAATCGTCCATGGTATGTGGATGACAGGGAGGTGATCTAACAGAAAATAAATAACTATACAAGAAGTTATAGTGAGAGAAGTTCTCACCTTTCAGAAATCGTTAGTAAATGATTATTTTAATTAAATTAAATCTGTCGTTTAATTTAATCTAAATTTCCAACTGCTTCCAATTTTGTTCTAGTCAGCTCCATGTCGTAGAGTTCTCCATCACAGTTCCAACGCAACTGAAACTGTTCGATTTCGTTTCTGTTTGCACAAGTTACAGTCGATTATACATCAAGCAATGAAAAATATGATTAACTTAATTAATTATTATTTTCCTAACCCTTTTTCCCTAATTACAATTTTGGCCCCGTCTTCTTCATTAACCGCTTGCCTAAAAAAAACTCAACATCCACTTTTAGGGTTTGCCATGACCCTCACCAGAAGCCGCCGGAATTAGATCATGGAGTGCGCCTCCAACCGCCTTAACCTCCTCCACTGGCGCGCCAAGAATGGTGTAATTTGCATCTCTCTTCAGTTCTAAAACCGGGTTCGAACGAAATGGATTAGAGCCAAAAACTCGCACAAATTGTTTCACGAAAACCATTCTCAACCGTATGAATTTGAAGAGATTAAAAATCTCTACAATTTTTGCTTTTAAACCAAGATTTAATTCAAATTCATTTGGCCTTGATCGAAGGAGGAAAATAGGAGAATATCGGCTATTTATTTTGTGTATGTCGGCGCTGAACGAATGGGTATTAGGGTTTTAATTTTGTAATAGTTATATATAATTAATAATTATATTTTAATCCATTTAATTTCAAAAATATTCATGTGTTGACACGAACCTAACGACTATCGCCCCTAGCCAAATACCCCTATTCTGGACAGAATGGAATATGTTTCGTAGGCCCATTCGACTGTTTCAGTCTGTTTTTCTTTAAATTAAAATATAAAACATTCAATATTAAATTTGAACGCACAATTTAATTTACTGGGGCCAAATACTAATTCCAAAAATTCCCAAAAAATAAATCTAGCTATTTTTTGACGATATGGTCCTAACAAAATTAATTTCATCGAATTTTGAGACCGTTTGAAATGCCTTTTTCTGGTCGATCCAATTTGACTGAAATTGACAAAATACGTTTTTATTTACCACGCTCACATATTAATTCCAAAAATTATGGAAATTTAAACCTAGCAATAAATTGACATTCCAGATCCAACCAAAGTAGTTTCGTCGAAAACGGAGGTCGTTTGCAAAATGGCTATTTATAAGGGCTATATATTATATTGAATTCCATAGCGACTATTTCAAATTTTAAACTAGACATAACATTTTATTCCCGTAATGAAATCTGGATTTTTCACATTTGTTAGAAAGATATAATTAAACAAATTCTAATATTTCTGGTTTGACTGAAATTCGATTTATTTTGAATTATGTACATTCATTTGAAAATTGAAATCGAATTTTCAAACTACCGCGCCATTTCAGGCTCAGTTTATAATTAAATTAAATATATACGTTCTAACTTCGACTTAAATAAATTTTATATCATTATTACTTAAAATAAATGATTTTGAATACCCAAAATTCATTAAAATAGCTAAAATAAATTTTTTAAATTAGTTCTGATTTTCCGGGTTGTTACAGACTCCCTAAACAGACACGAATAACCTATGTCAGCTATGGCATTCGGGTTTATCAGTCTCGAACCCATCAACTAAAAAGACACAGCCTTATCCACAATGTTACAACGTCTTATCTTCCCTGTTCGGAACAATGCTCGCTCATGGTTCCGCCAGAACGCATCCGTACCCACCTCAAAAATTTGAACCTCTTACGATCAAGCATTAGTAAAGTGTGCCCCAGTCTCTACCTAGTGCGAGACTCATGTAATAACAAGAGGATACTAACTAATATGGGTTCCAAGCAAGCAAATAAGTAATGACTAAGTATTCCCCGAGCGCCTTATATCCTATTAGAACAGACCCTTTCAAGATTAGCTTATTAATTAGACAAGTTCAACTTAGCAGCCTAAGTTAATTAATAAGCCCACACAAGCAAGAAAATATTTGACCCCTTATATCTCATTGAAACGGACTCCCTTCAAGACAAGCTTATTAATCTGACAAGTTTTAACTTAACAATTTTAATTTCATTAATAAGCCTAATATAACCCTATGTTATGTTCCTAGGTTGTAATTAATGAATGTAATCTACAACCCTTTCCCATGTCAAGTCAAGTTAAGTCAAGTCAAGTTCATTACATCATTGTTCATATGTTTTACAGTTACAAGTTACTTAATATATAGTTAAGTACAATTCATTCCGATTAACATGTTTTTCAGATACAAGTTACTTATGGTTAAATTAAGTACTATTAACATGTTTACCACATTAATATCAAATTAACATGTTTTCCAAACTACTGTCAAATTAACATGTTTTCTAGACTACTATCAAATTAACATATTTTCCAAATTACTGTCAAATTAACATGTTTTTCCAAACTACTGTCATGTTTTCCCAATTAATGTCAAATGAACATAAATGTCTAATTAACATGTTTTCCCCAATTAACATCAAATGAACATAAATGTCAAACTAACATGTTTTACAAATTTATGTCAAATTAACATGTTTTCTAAATTAAAGTCAAATGAACATAAATGTCTATTTAACATGTTTTCCCAAACTAACAGCATATGAACACAAATATCTAATTAACATGTTTTCCTGAATTAACATTAAATAAACATAAATGTTTGATTAACATGTTTTCCTAAATTAACATCAAATGAACATAAATGATAAATGAACATATTTTTCCTAATTACTGTCAAATGAACATAAATGACAAATGAACATGTTTTTCTTAATTATTTCAAATGAACATAAATGACAAAAGAACATGTTTTCTAAATTAATGTCAAATCAATATGAACATATTCTTCAAATTAATGTCAATGACAAATTAATATGTTTATCTAGTTACGGTGAACGTATTTTCTTAATTAATTTCAATTAACATGGTTCTCAAATTAACATGAACATATTCTTTAAATTGAAATCAATGACAAATTAACATGTTTCTCAAATTAACATGAAAATATTCTCTAAATTAATGTCAATGACAATTTAAAATGTTTCTCAAATTAACATGAAGATATTCTCTAAATTAACGTCAATGAAAAATTAACATGTTTCTCAAATTAACATGAACATATTCTCTAAATTAATGTCAATAACAAACTAACATGTTTCTCAAATTAACATGAACATATTCTTCATTTTATCCCATTTCAGCCCATATTTTTCCAATTCTTAATATGCCTAAAATCCCCTTATCAATATTATTACATATTATTCCAATTTTACTCAAATCTAACGGTAAAGGCCTAGGCTCTCATTGGCTTAGGATCAGCGCAAAACAAAGGAAAAGGGAGAAATGGATCTAAGCTCAGAAATGAACACAATGAATAATTAGACATTACTCTATCAATGATCGTTTGCTTTGACAATCCTCTCCCTCCATCAATTCAAACATCGAGCGCAATGCCTGTCACTTCCTACCAAATTCCACCAACACCGCCTCCGGTGCCTCCTGACCCTGCGCTAAATCCTCCAGTTATCAGTTCGACATCACAACAACCATCCACGAAACAAGATATACTAGGTCAATGTGTTTGGACATCCTTGTTCAATCAATTACCTCGTACTACGAGAAAGTACAAACCCATTGACATAAAGCCAACGTACTCTGGTAATGTTATGAAATACACCGATGAAGTGGTGAAGGAAGGTGAACAAGTTTGGATCGATAAACTTGTTGGTTTCTTTTTTGACCAACCGTTATTGTATATGACAGTGATGCAAAAATTAAAGTCAATCGGGCGACTAAAAGGGGCAACCGGGATTCAGATGGAAAGATCTTCCTTTTCCAATTGGTTAATGAAGAAGATGGACAAAAGATTCTAACTGTTGATCCCATCCTGATAGAGAGTAAGCTATTTATTATAAAACCTTATGACTCTAAAATCAGCAATGTTTGTGGAATGATTAGATCAGTGCCAGTTTGGGTGCAATTTTACAAGATACCTATCTTTGCATGGTCTCACCCAGGCATCAACTAGTTGGCTAGCAGATTAGGCAGATTGATATGTATGGACGAGATGAATGAAAAAATAATAAGAATTGAATTTGTAAAATGCCTTATTGATGTAAACCCTGACCAAGAACTAATTGAGGATTTTTTTGGTTAAGGCACCAGATGGAGGCACGCAAAGTATTAAAGTAGTTTATTTATGGAAACCAGAAGTCTGTACGTACTGCAAAGTATTTGGTCATCTTACTTCAACAAGTGAAAATAAAGCAGACAAGGAAAAGGCAGAAGAAAAAGTGGAGAAGGAAACTGTTCAACAGGGCAACAAGGAAAAGCTTAACAAAGGTAAACAAGTGCGAAACAAGGCTGCATATAAAGGGAAAGTGAGTGCTATCAAACAAGTTCATAAATTGCATAAATTGGGGGAAGTATAAGGCTAACCCCACCACATTTAAAAGACACAAGACTTTTAAACCTGAATATATCAGGGTTAATTCCACCAGTGTCCTCAAGAAAAATTCCCTGGAATTAGAGGAAGGAGAAATTGATGTTGAGGATTTGATGCAACAGGAAAGAATGACATTTGTGATTACATTGATAAGGAGAATAAAGCAATGGGATTAGATGAAGATGCACAAAAAGATGATGAAACTGATATTTACACTGACTTGGACTTAGATGATTTGAATGTAGATAACACAACAGGGGAGATTGGCAAAGTAGATGAAATAAACATGGTAAATAGTGTTGTTGTTTCCAATGAAATATGTAATAATAAGGTTATTTATGCCACAAATATCGATAATGTTGCCAATGAAATATGTAACAATGAGGTTGCTAATGCCATAAACATTGATAATGTTGATAATAGTGGAGATAACCATCAGAGTCAAAAGCAATAAATGGAAGACAACAATACATTGGAAAGCATCAAAGGTACAAGTGCCACTAAGATCAATGTTCAGAACACATCACTATTGAAGGAAAAGAATGATTTAGTGACCATCACTGGCGAATGTATTGAAGTGTAAACTTCTAAGGAAGCCAACCAAAATAGCATTTTGGAAGAAAATGTTAACATTGTTGCAGCTATGCTTTAGGTATGTTCTTCATTGGCACATATCAATGTTATTGTAAAGTTATTTCCATATGATAATATTGTACCTTCTATTGCATATCTGGATACCCATGGGGTTGCAGAAGCATCTCAGTTACACAATGATGCAAATGACACATCTACCATCAACAAGAATGAAGCTAAAAAGAAAGTACCCACAAACCCATCCATTTCTAACCCCATAACCAGGCAGAAGAATTAATTCTGGAATGTAAGGGAAGCACATCAAAATTTCAAATTGGATGCATGTAAAGAATTAATTCTGAAGCAAAATCTGAGTATCTTAGCTATGCTAGAAACTAAACTCAATATTCACTTGACTGAAAGAGAAGTAAGGTACATCAATCCATCTTGGTCTTATTTACATATATATATGATAGAATATGCATTCTATTTTATCCACACATTCACAAATTATCCAAAATCTTATCTATTGGTCAACTAGTGCACTGTCACAATGTTCACATACCATCTAACCCTCCCATTATATTACACTTATTTATGCATGCAACTCAACCAATGTTAGGGCCAATATGTTTAATCTATTACCCAACTTTAGGCAACACACATCCATGGATTGTATGTGGTGATTTCAATTCTCCTCTCAAACTATCTGATCGAATTGTTGGTAGTATGGTGACTCTGAACAAAACTAGACCGATTAATCTGGCTATTTGTAACTCTGGTTTAATTGAAATACAAGCCAGTAGGGTTGAGTTCACATGGAATAACAAAAAAAGGATGGGCCTAGGACCTTGTCTAGGATTGACCATGCATTTTGCAATCTTCAAAGCTTATCTACATGGCTTTCCTTGAATAACTTCATACCCCTTCCTTTGCTTTCTGATTGCTCACCACAAATCTTAACCTTAGGTGATAAGGGCATGGTTAGGAAAGCCAGTGTCAAAATTTTCAACAGATGGACTAAGCAGAGTGACTTTCTGGGTATAGTTGATGAGGTGTGGAGTAGACCATGCTATGGTAACCTTATGCTTGTTCTACATAACAAACTTAAACTCCGTAAAAATGTTCTTAAGACCTGGGCAAGGGATAGATTTGGTAGGGGTACTAAACAATCTGACTTGCTAAGTGAACAACTGAAATGATACAAACCCAAATGCTCAATGATGTTAGCAACTCTTAACTTGTCACTCTTGAAAGTGAATGCACAAAAAAAAAATCAAGGAAGCCATGTGTACTAAAGGTCTCATGAAGAAACAGAAATCCAAATTGAGATGGATTCATGAAGGAGATCATAATACTGCATTTTTCTACTCTGCTCTCGAATCTAAGCACAAAAAAAAGTACATTCAACATTCTTGACATGGATGACATCTCCCATGACTCTCAACATAGTGTTCAGCAATCTTTTGTGAGGTATTTCTCTACTCTCTTTGGTAACGTCAATAATTTCACTCCTAGCTTGAATGAAATGAACCCCTCTATTCTCCCAAAAGTCAATCAAGAACAGAATGAGATGTTGAGTAACATAGTCACTGATTTAGAAATCAAAGATGCTTTCTTTTCATTGAATAAAACATTTTGTGGTGGCCCTGATGGCTTCAATGCCACTTTTTTCACTGTGTGTTGGCATATTGTAGATAAGGATGTGTGTAAAGCCATCACTTCATTTTTTAGGAATGCTAAAATGATGGACTCCTTTGCTAACACTACCATTGCGCTTATTCCAAAAACTAATAATGCTAAACATGTGCCTGAATGCAGACCTATTACTTGATGTAATACAATTTGCAAATGCATATCAAAAGTTATAGCAAACAGGTTGAAGTGTGTGCTTCCTGGAATTATTTCTCTTACTCAATCTGCATTCTTACCCAATCGTAATATTCTTGACAATGTGCTCATGGCACATGAATTACTCAAAGGTTATAACAATAAGAATATTTCCCCTAGAGCTATGCGTAAATTGGATATATATCAAAAAGACCTGTGATTCACTTCATTGGGATTCGATTGTTAGGATACTTAGTTGCATGTATTTTCCTCCTAACATTATTACTTGGATATATTCACGTTTATTTACTATGCATTTTTCTATTAATGTTAACAATAGTTTTGCGAGTTATTTTAAAAGAAAAATTGGTTTTCGTCAAAGAGATCCCATGTCTTAATATATTTTTATCATTGTTAAGGAACTCCTCACAAAATTACTTAACAATTTAGTGGACACAAGCTCTTTCCAGCTTCATCCCAAATGTAGTGATCCCAGAACACATCACTGCTTTTTGAAGATGATTTAATTGTATTTTGTAGGCCTGACCACACTACCATGATTAACATCATGAGTACCTTAGATAAATTCTATAGGATGACTGGTCTTCGAATCAATCTTGCAAAGTCTGATATAAACTTGGCAGGTGTCTCTCTAATAATTGCAAATGAGCTTCATAACATCACTCGATTATGCATAAATAATAATATCGTTTTTTATCTTGGATTGCCACTTACCATATCCAGAATTACAACAACCCAGTGTTTACCTATCTTCTAGAAGATCCCTTCCAGAATGGAATGTTTGTCTTCCAGAATGCTAAATCAGGATGGTAGGCTCACATTGATAAAATCAATCATCATTGCCATGCACATATATTGGTCGAGAACTTTCATCCTTCCTCAGAAGCCGCTGAAAATAATTTAGAGTGCTTTCATGAAATACTTTTGGAAAGGTAACTTACATGTTAAATATTCTGCACCCATATCTTTTAATAAGATTGCTTTGCCTATTATCTGGGGTGGTCTGGGAATAACTAACACTATTATATGGAATAAATCGACATTTGTAAAACACAACAATAATCTCCTCAACTTAAGAAACCGTATTTGGGTTGCATGGTCATTAAAATGCATATTGGCTAACCATAACTTCTGGACCATGACCCCCCAACCCCCCAAAACTTAAGATGGACATAGATTAGCATCTTTAAGCTAAGAAAAGATGTATTACCCTTTGTCAAATATAATACTTCTGCGTACAACTCTATAAACTTTTGGGATGACCTATGGGTGGATTTTGGGATCATCCTCGAAACTATTATAACACATCAGGAAAAACTGCTCTTTGGAGTTCAAAGTAATGCAACTGTGGGAAGTTTGATAGTAAATCATAAGGTGGTCCTACCTAGAACGGTAATTCAGAATTGTGTTACACTCTGGAGAAGGATTGACACCATGGCACCATGGTTTCTAAGACTGACAGACTTGCATGGCATTGGATAGGTAAGAGTTTAAATATAAAACAAATGTACTTTAAATTGTATGGAGTTAAAGCATTAAATTGTAGGTGGTATACAATCATATGGGGAGGAATTAGTGAAGCCAAGGAGAGCTTGTTTCTCTATAAGTCATTCACAACACCATTTTTAATAAGGTAAGCTCGTTGTGCATGGCCAAATAATACCTATTTACTGTGAGTTTTGTGGAGAGGAGCCTGAAAGTAAAGACCACCTTTTCTTTGAATGCAAGATCATACTGGATAGTTGGAAACTGCCGATGGTTAGATTGGGTAGAAATGATTTTGCGCAAGATAGTATATAAGAATGGGATAATTTTCATAAAGAAATTGTTAGAGGTGATGAACATGCCCAGCTCACCTGTTATGTACTGAAAAAGTTTATTCTTCTCATTTGGAAGATGTGAAATGAGAGAATTTTTAACCCAGAAAGAGCTACATCAAATTTTCATATGAAGCAACATGTTCTTATGAAAATAAGGGAAGGAACTCACGTATTTCACCTTTGACCTTGGAATTTGATGGTGAAGACTGCAACACAAAATTGTGTTTGTTTCATTTATGTTCATCTTCTTTATATTTGATATCCTATGTAATCTCAATTTTTCTTTTGTTTTGCTTTTTCTCCCTTTGCAACTATGTAATCCTCTTTTGTTATCAATAAAGTGGTAGGAGCCCAGTCAACCCCATCGGCTTTGCCAAAAAGAAATTAGACATTACAAGACTGTAAAATAAAACAATGACAGAGAAATGGATAAGGAAGAAGAATATACATATAAACAAATAATAACTGAAAAAGGAACAGATAATTGATAGTAATTAAAATGAATAAGAACATGTAAAAGATGAACTTTTAAGCACTGTAACTTTCAAATCCAATATACTTTACTGTCAATATCCTTTTTATTTAGATTACTAATCACTGTAACAAATATTGTATCTATTTTAACATTAACTTAGAAAAAAAATATGATAATCACAGTAATACTCATATGAAATTGTTGTAGATCCAGAAAAAGGTCTTTGAAAAAGAAGTAGAAGCAGAATATCCTTTTAGATCTAACACCGTGACTTTTCCCTAATTTTATTTTCAGAACATTATACAGTGGAGGCTAAGATGATGATGAAGAATAGATATGCGGAAAGACTGAGGCTTGGTAGTTTATTTATAGTAGAACTATGTGTCCAGGACATTTGATTTATTATTCATGTTCATTATATTTTATATTTATATTTTAGGCCTTTAGATATTATTATTTTAATCTAAACCATAGAAGACACATCAGCAATACATCAAAAAGAATTATCCAAAAGCAGGCTCGAAGCTGGGTCGAAGCACCCGAGACATGGGTCGACCCTTGTGTCGCCCCCGGGTAGATACAGTTGTCGACCAAGTTAAGGGCCAGGTTTCCCATTTACTGTTGCTTTTAATTTTTTTCTCCAATTTAATTTCAAACTTTGATTGATCATAACTTGTTCATTTTTATTCTGATTTACGCAAACCAAAAGTCTATCTGAATCATAATTTCATAACGGACGCGAAGGTAAAATCCATTTTTCTCAATTCCCAATATTTTTCTGATTAATATTTATTTTATTAGTTTAATCCTCAATTAATTATTGTTTGTTAAAGTTTCATGTTGTTACATTTTCCCCTCCTTAATGTATTTTGTCCTCGAAATCTCCAAGGTTACAAGAATGTTATGAATGCTAACACCCATCTACTCAACCATCACCCACTGGCATCCATTATCATTAGAACTTCTAATGGTTTGTATGAACATATGCAAAGGTGTCGTGTATATGTCCCTAAGCTAATGCAAAAATCAGACGGCCTACTTATTCAGTTGACCTCCTTAATGTAATTCATGTTTGTGCCATGTATCTAATATGTATGTAAAAGAATCCTAATGATACATATAAAATTCTACATGTGTGCAACAACCATTCACAAAAATGCAACATCCAAGTAATGACTCAACCAAGAAAAATTCATCCATAGTGGAAATAAATTAAAATCCGCACACATCCATATACAATATGTAAGTGTTCTAGTTCAGCTGATCGCTAATCTAGTGCCTAGTGTGTGTATATGTATCCACTAGCAAGCAATTGTATCCACTTGAAACCATCAAACATAACATGTCTCAAACACATGTTTTAACCATATCATATCATCTATAAGCTCAAGTCCTATGATCTACACTTCCCAAGGATATATTAGAAGGAAGCCCCTAATAAAAGGAAAAGGCTACTGATAGAATATCAAAGAGGAAATACTGATCAAAAGAATACAGTTAAGAAACTTGAATCCCTCGGTGTTGTTCTTTTATATCACTCATCTCAGTTACTTCGGGAGAACCTCTCAAGTGATCCAATCCAAAAGCTTACCTTAGTCTTACGAGTAAAGTCACATTTTTCCTCCTTACCCATCTTATTCCTTAGTTCATTCCACTTATATTATCCAACCCCACAAAGACTTACATCCCACCCCACTTTATATATATATATAATTTTCAAAACCTTATTTGAAAAAAATCTTAATGTGGCAAAATATCAATTGCAATAATTTCTTTTTGAAATACAGATGCTTTTGTGAAATTCCCAAAATACAGATTTCATTTAAAAATTCAATTGTCTTTCAAAATTTTCATTTCTTAAAACTTTATATATATATATATATATATATATATATATATATGGGGCTTCAACTCAAAGTGGCTCCACATATTTCCATAAAACATCTCCTTGTTACACTTTTGTCTTGGAACACAATTATTTGCTCTATAATTGTCTATCCAAACTTATTACTTACCTCAATTCTATTGTCATATAAAGGTTTACCTCTTTTGGCCAATTGACAAAATCCTAATAAGCATCAAATCTCAAAAATGGGTCTTGAAAAATGGTGAATTCGTGTCCAATCTTAAGGTACAAATTCAGGTTAAATTTATTGGGTTTACAAAATTTCCCATTAATGTTACACGAACCCTTAAATTTCCAAAAAACCAAAAGGTACGATAACTATTTCAAAAATTCTTTTACTTGGCTTTTTCAGAAACCCTTTTCATTGCAACTGAAGTCCAATTACTTCCTTAAAATACATGAAGAAAGCTCTAACATAAGAGTCACACCATTCTTTTCAAATGATAGGGTTTAAGGAGTAAAATATTGAATATATTATGTGATTGAAGGTTTATCTCTAGGAGACGGATTGATTTTTGGATATTATCAATGACAAATTAACATGTTTCTCAAATTAACATGAACATACTCTCTAAATTAATGTCAATGACAAATTAACATATTTCTTAAATTAATATGAACATATTTTTCCTTTTATCCAATTACAGCCCATATTTTACTAATTCTTAATATGTCTAAAATCCCCTTATTAATACTAATGCAGATTATTCCAGTTTTATGCAAATCTAATAGTAATGTTTAAACCGAAATTAGTTCAAACACCAAAGGTACCACGAAGGCACTTTAGAGACGACAATCGCAACAAAAGGTAAGTACACAAAGATTTTTATAGTGGTTCGATCTAAAATAGATCTACATCCACTTTGGCAATAGTTTTCATTATGAACTTGAGAATTATAAGGCTAAAATCACTCCTAAATGCATTCATTGTTTCTTTTACACTAGAAATTCACTTTATCTTTGCAAATCAGCAAGGAAAAGATCAAATCTATCCAAATGCATGGAATATGAAGGAAGATCTTCAATCTCTAGAATATTTGATTAAGTTTGATGGATTCCATGGTGGATATGCTCTAAATCTTTACGTGAAGATGCTAAATGATCTTAGAATCGCTTGAAATAGGAGAGAAAGCAATTTGGAAGCCCTTTGGGGTCGTCGAAATCGGTCCCCAATAGTACGGAAGCAATGGGCTATTTATAGGAGAAGTTGGAATGAAGTGATGAGCTGAGATTTATATGTGTAGGATGTGGGTCGAACATGCAGGTAATTACAGAAATTCCACTGCCAGTTGTTGACAGTTGTAACCATCTGTCTACCCAAATTGATGTTTAACCGACCCTGAGAGCATGTGTGCGACCCTTTATGTTCGACCCTGAAGATTGTTCGATCAACCCTGACTTACGCTCGACCCAGAAGATTGTTCGACCAGGTCAGAATGTTCGATCCTTGTTGCTTGAATATTCAGGGTGAATATGAACGACCTGTCAAAACATGATTGACCCTTCCACTATGCGACCGATCTAGGGCATGTCCGAGCCATCCTTTAGTTCGACCATACAATGTTCAAGCGTCCTTCTATATAACTTGTGATATTGCTTGACCCCATACATCACTTGAATGATCGACCGACCTCCTGTGTAATGCATGACCGACCCCTATGTTAAATTTAATCCATTGATATGTGTGTGATCCTTCATGGATAAACATTTGCCCCTTAAAGCTTGTAATTTTTATGATTTGTCAAAATTTACAGGCTTTGAAATGATTAAATATGACACATCTTGACAAATTAAACTTGGATCCATACAGGACGGTCGTACATAGTATAATTGGGTCAGCGAATGCTTCCATGGATCAAGGAGATACGTTTGGTCGAGAAAACTGGCTAAGTAGTGAGGTCATGTTGGGTCGAACAGATATGTTAGGTCGAACATATATGTTGGGTCGAACATATATGACAGATTAAACATGCCCGTTCATGTTCCCTGTTATATATTGCCTTCTTCCCCTCATTTTTGGGAATTCTTTTCTTTTGCTGGAGGGAACGATTTAATGGCGGCTGAAGCATTTTCTTATAGGATCCCGCATCGCAATCCCCCTTTCTTTGTAATCAACTTAAATTGGGTTAACGATCACCGCGAACCCTACGCTCAATCTCCATAGCGGCAAAACCCAGTCAACTTTAATTCAATTCAGAGCCGTCTTCTCAGATTCGGATCACTTTACTAACTGAAGATGATCCTTACCTTCTATTTCATACTGATTTTACATTGAATTGGTTTGTAGATGAGTAAGGTTTTGGACAATTGGGTTCAGTTGTGAATTGAACTTTTTGGAATTGTAACAAGTGTAAACTATGATGGATTGAGTTGGATTTGGGTGAGGATGCGTAATAGAATATGTTTGAGAAATTCGAATTGTCCAAAACTCTCTAAATCTTGATTTAAATGGTGTGCCCATGATGTGTCCGACGAAATGTCTGAACTGCGAAACTATCCATATACTGTTGACTTGCTTGTATGCTTGAATTTGTTTGTCCAGTAGCTCATATTTTTAGCTGAGTTCAGCAACATTCCATTCCTTGAAACAATTTCTGGCCTTTGGAACTTTAGTTGTTACCATGAATTTTGAACAATACTTGAATTATTGTCTCTTGTCGTGTGAAAGCTTGATGTCGAACTTCAGCAATAGCCCGGTCATGCTACTCTAAATCATAGCATAATTACATGCCTTTCCTAACGGCCCTGCTTGACCCGGTGTTATCACGCTCGATCTAGCTCAGGTTTGAGCATGTCCGACCCCTACGAGGTTGGTCATGTTCGACCCAGTTTAGGCTCGAGCATACTCGAACCCATTTGGGTTTGAACATGCTCAACTTCTATGGGTCGGTCATGTTCGACCCTTCTAAGTTTACAACATGGTCGACCTATTTAGGTTAGAACATACTTGACCCTTATGGGTCGGGCATGCTCGTCCCAGCTTAGGCTCAACCAAGCGCAACTTAGTATGGGCTCGAACATGCTCGATCCCTATGGGGTCGACTATGTTCGACCCTGCTACGGTTAGAACATGCTCGACCTGATTAGGTTCGAACAAGCTCAACCTAGCTAAGGGTCGAGCATGCTTAGCACTCGTGCATGTTTGAATTCTTTAGGGCTGAGCATGTTTGACCTCCAATGGATGAGTGCGATATTACCATTTGACTGGAGCCTTCTGTCAATTATCAAACTATCTTGTTATGTTATACCTTTTACAAGTAGTACACCTGCATGTTTTTTCTGAGCTATAATTTTGCTATTGGATGCTCACACCATTAGCTGGTTAGCATAGACGGTTAAAAATGCAGTATAGCATTGGTTGAAAGATATATTCATGTAGAGTTATTCTCATTTGGTCACTTAAGGACATTCTGTAACACCCCGAATTTTTGAATAATCGAATTAACTAAATTGAAGAATAAATGTTTAGCATTGTTCTAAGGTTTGTAAGCAAAAGACTAAGTAGCTCATTTGGTTGGAACATGTGACTTGCATACAAGAGATGAGTTCGATCCCCGCCAACGCCATAATTTTGTTTTAGGGGAATGGCTAAAAAGCGGCTTAGTGTGAACGCGGTTCAAAAAGTAGTTTAGTGTGAAAATGGTTAATTAGGAAGATAGAAATATATATATAAATATATATATATATATATAAAAATAAAATAAAATTCAACCTAAAATTTAAGAAAAAAATTCAAAACAGCGGAAGCGGGAAGGCAAAACACCAAACCGACCTATTTTATGGGTCGACCCAGCGACCAGGGTCGACTCAGGAGGTTTGGAATTGGTCCCGTCGGCCCTAAATGGTCTACGACGAAATTTTATGTTTTAGGGCTTAGGTGGCGATTTCTGGTTGGTCTGTTGACATCATTTCTTGGTTTCTAAGGCCCAGATGGATCCTAGAGTGATCCGACGGCTTAAACTAATTCAAAGCTCTATAAAAAGACCCATAGACTCAAACCCTAGAATCAAATCAAAAATTAGATCAGTAGCCGTCATGTTGTCACTCCAAACCCTAGAGTAGCCGCCACCAACTAGAAGAAAGTTAAAGACAACAATTCAATTCTAATCAAGCCTAAAACTACAACAACGTAATTGTCTACAACAAGGGAATGCTAATCAATTACAGAATTCAGAACCCAGAACTCAAGACCCCTTATTCGGTGAATTCTAGTCGCTTTTAGGTTTAAATAAATAAAAGTGAATCGTGGTAGACTATGATTTGGGTATATGTTGTTTGTAGTTATGCAAGTTTATTGTTGTGAATCATGAAATGATGCAAGTTCCTTATTATGCAAGTTCATTATTGTTGTGAATCATGAAATGATGCAAGTTCATTATCGTTGTGAATCATGAAGTTATGCTAGTTATTATGTTGAGAAACTATGAATCTGTGCAAGTTGTTATCATGAATCTATGCAAGTTGTTATGATGAATCTATGCAAGTCGTTATCATGAATCTATTCAAGTGGTTATTATGAATCTATGCAAGTTGTTATCATGAATCTATGCAAGTCGTTATTATGCAAGTTGTTATCATGAATCTATGCAAATTGTTATGAGATCATGCAAGTTACCTATGCAAGTTATTGTGTGATGAATTCATGAACCTATGCTAGTTTTTATGTTATGAATCATGAACCTATGCAAGTTGTTGCGTTGTTAATTCATGAATCTATGCTAGTTGTTATATTGTGAATCATGAACCCATATAAGTTGTTGATTATGCTGAGAATCATGAACCTATGTTGGTTGTTAATTATGTTGTTAAATCATAAACCTATGCAAGTTGTTATGAATCTATGCAAGTTGTTAATTATGTGGTGAATCATAATTATATGCGAAGTTATCATGTCATTTTCCCTAGTTGTCATGCTTAGGCCAAAAATTGTACTGAAATAATCACCTTGTCATTCCCTTTTTTTTATTATTTTGGCGAGGCTATTTTGTAGCCTCAATGACGCCAAAAACGCAAACGGTTATGCTAGTTAAGAAACTGGGAAAAGGGGGAATTTGTAATAGGCATATATTACTTAGTGATTATGTAAATTGGACACATGATTCTGGTAGGGAAACATATAAATAATTACCTATTATGACATGGGTAAAAATGGGTAAAAATGGTATAATTTGAATATGACCATTTATGGATAAGAAATCCAAATTGTTAATAAGATAGGTCTTGACACCTATGAAATAGGAAAGGATTAATTAATTAACTTAATTAATCAAAAGAGGAATGTTTAAGCAATTAAAGCATGAAGATTTAATATTGAATTGGCATAAATGCCTCAAAAGGTAAAAAACAAATTTGTGATGAAATTGGTATGATTTTACATACCATAAATAGATGGACATAATTGAGTCAATTATGGCCATAGTTAAATTTGGAATTAATTGATAATTTGAATAGGGAAAGTAATTCAAATTGGGGAATGATTAATTAGGAGTAATTAATCGTCCAGGACACGAGGTTAGGCTCTATTGTGATGTAAGACTGCCCGGATCCGCCCGGCAAATCCAGCTGCCACAAATGCCAGTCTAATATGGGAGGTCTTAGGCATAAATTAAATATGTAACAATTGTAAAGACACGAGGTTAGGCTCTTTTGTGGTGTAAGACTGCCCGGACCCGCCCGGCAAATCCAGCTGCCACAAATGTCAGTCTAATGTGAGACGTCTTTATGAGGTTACGGTCTTAATGAATTAAGAAACGCTTAACCAGATTAACATGTAGTGGGACATGGGGGGTTAAGTGGGTGCCTTGGGTGGCATGTGGATTTAAGTGGGTGCCTTGGGTGGCATGTAAAATACGATTAAATGTTTCAATAATTAATTAATGCTGATTAAAGACTACTTAACCTAACTAAATACATATGGACTGTATGATGATAGACATAAGTTAGGGTTAAGTAAAATGAATTGCATTGTGGGTGGGTTAAGTACAACTGATGGGTAGGTGGGTAATATTAATATATATAGGCCCACAAACTTAACGATTAAATAAATAAGATTAAATCAGTAGGTGGGTTAAGTACAACTGATGGGTAGGTGGGTAATATTAGTATATATAGGCCCACAAACTTAACCATTAAATAAATAGGATTAAATCAGTGGGAGGGTTAAGTACAACTGATGGGTAGGTGGGTAATATTAATATATATAGGCCCACAAACTTAACCATTAAATAAATAGGATTAAATCAGTGGGAGGGTTAAGTACAACTGATGGGTAGGTGGGTAATATTAATATATATAGGCCCACAAACTTAACCATTAAATAAATAGGATTAAATCAGTGGGAGGGTTAAGTACAACTGAAGGGTAGGTGGGAAATGTTAAAATATATAGGCCCACAAACTTAACCAGATAAAAAGGGTTATGTAATTAAAGACACCTAAAGGTATACATAATCGGGGCAAGAATAGTAAAGTTATGTATTAAAGACACCCTTAGGGGTACGCATAACTAATGGGGATAGATAGAGTTATGTATTAAAGACACCCTTAGGGGTATGCATCACTAATGGGAATAGGTAGAGTTATGTATTATTAAAGACACCTATGGGTACGCATAACCGATAGGTAGAATAGGGGTTATGTATTAAAGACACCTATAGGTACGCATAACTGATTGAGGGCTATGTAATTAAAGACACCTTAGGGTATACATAGTCAGTAGAAAACCTAGTGGGGATACAAGACATAGGGGAGAGCTTGTATCATGTTGTGTGGGACCCATTTCAGTCAGTAACCCGGAGGGGTATCAAAGTAAAGATCTCCGTACTAGGCGGGGAAGGGGCACGCTTACTGATTGATTGTAAGAGATCCAAAACGAGATGGATGATGTGGGCGGCGCAAACTGACCGGGGACATGTGCGTGCATGGGCCGGGCAGAGGGGGACAAGACGACCGTGACACCAGTAGGTATAACTGTGCACACCTTAGATTGCCACTTAGGGAAGTGATACCCCCTAGTTGTGGGACCAGCACAGGGTATCTATAGAGTAGGGAGCCGATCGATTAGGGTATTGGTTAGGGTATATCCGGACATATGCCCTAAGTCTACCAATTTATAGTAGGAGTGTAGTGGGTACGACTAGTTGAGATAGGAGCAGGCGGCACCTATGACAGCAGCTAGGAATACACGAAACTACCACCATCGTTATCATTAGCGGAAGGGATCATCCCATCTTGATTTGACTAGTAATAATGCAGAATAATTTGTAGTGAAGCATACACCTTACCTTATTTGTCCTGTCATCTGTACCGTGAATCCTCTTATCCACTTTGTATGCCTGTCATGTTTACCTTTATTTATTTACTGGCTAAAAGTTACTGGACTCACCAGATGTATGTCTGACCTAGTTTGTTTTGCCTCTTTTCTTCCGTCCCCCCCCCCCCCAGGTTCTCAGGGAGGAAACACCCAGGTTTAGTCAGGATTTGGATATCATCTTCTAGGAGCTACTTCTGAAGTATGGCTCGAGTCTCTGTCTCTTATATGGCTTGCTCTTTAATATGGGGAATGATGTTTTCTTTTAAATACCTATGTACTCTGATAATATAAGACAGAAGTGTTTTGTTGTAATGATTTTATGACTCATGGTATTATGTAACAAAATATTTTGGGTGATTTAATAAAGTTATTTATTTTCCGCTGCAAAATTTTTATATATGTCTTGTGATATTCTGTATCTGTTTACCAAAAACGCTCCACTGAAGTTAAGGCATTCCCTTTGTGAGTGACCTTAATGAAGGTGGGGTGTTACACTTGGTATCAGAGCTGAAGGTCACCAGATTAGATAAAAGCTTTTGAAAAACTATTTTCAAAAAGGTTTTAAAAGAAAGTATTTTCAAAAAGGAAAGCCTGTTTTGAAAAACATTCCCCGAAAAGCCATATGTAGTATCCATCGGTCCTTTGTCTAAAATATCTTCCTTTGATAGGATAGGTGAATGCTCTCGCGGCGGAGGGATAGGAAAATTTATGTAGAAGGTTTAATTTCCTTATATGGTTATGAAGCTAAGACTCTTTTTGATTCTGTAATCGAGACTCTACACTTTAATACTAGTCTTGTTTCCGATCCCGTAGTTGTTTCAAACCCCATTTGTGGTTCGGCTCAATTTTTAGTGATTCATAGGGGTTTGAAATTATCTGTGTTAGGCATCAAAAATTTGAATGTGACATGTGTGTGCTCAAGTTTATGGGCTATGGGTTGGTTCTAAATGGACCAGCTTTCTATGTAGAGCGTCGTTCTAGATTTTGAGAGGAGGGTCGTTAAGCTTATAACTTGTCATGGGAAGACCCCCAAAGTTTCTTATAACCCGCAAGGGTCTGTTATGCTTAGCTTTCTGAGAATCATTCTGTAATCTGATCTGTACTAGTAGTCTGTAAGTATCTGGATATTTCTGAAGGATACGGGTTTCTACTCGAAGCATGAAGTAGATCTCCAGTTTTGACATTGTTTAATGGGGGTAATTCTTTGGGTGTCAGTCTGATGTTGATTTCGGTCTTCGGGGCTGAGACTTAGGGAATTACTCTCTTAATCGATGTCAAATAGGAATAGAGCTTTTGTTTTAGTTATATCATTTGTTTATATCCCATCAACCGAATCTTCGACCTTTAGATAGGAAATCCATGGATGTAAACATGTGCTTGGGACATGTTATGTTTGATGGTTGCAAGTGTTTGCTAGTGGTTGCTCGTGGACGCATTTACACACACATTAGGCACTAGATCGGCTCAAATCACTTTCATATTGAACATAAATATGTGTGCATATTTAGGTTAATGGATGAACAATGGTTGTGTTATCATATAGATGCTGCATGTTGATGAATGGTTGAGCACACATGTAGAGATAATATGTATCGATAGGATTCTTTCGCATAAATAATGGATGCATGGCATTATCATGGTTTGCATTAAGGAGGTCAACTGAATCAGTAGACCGCCTGATTTTTCATTAGATAAGGAACATATACACGCACTTTTTGCATATGTTCATACAGCATTCGAAAATCTATAAGGACAATGAATGCCTGTGTTTGATGGTTGAGTAGATGGTTGTTTGGATGTTAGGATATGCATTCTCCTTAACTTGGAGAATTCAGGGGCGAAATCCTTTAAGGAGGGGAGAATGTAACACCTCGGATTTTTGAATAATCGAATTAACTAAATTAAAGAATAAATGTTTAGCACTGTTCTAAGTTTTGTAAGCAAAAGACTAAGTAGCTCATTTGGTTGGAACATGTGACTTGCATACAAGAGGTATAGAGTTCGATCCCCGTCAACGCCATATTTTTGTTTTAGGGGAATGGCTAAAAAGCGGCTTAGTGTGAACGCAGTTCAAAAAGTAGTTTAGTGTGAAAATGGTTAATTAGGAAGATAGAAATATATATATATATATATATAATAAAATTCAACCTAAAATTTAAGAAAAAAAATTCAAAACAGCGGAAGCGGGAAGGCAAAACACCAAACCGACCTATTTTATGGGTCGACCCAGCGACCAGGGTCGACTCAGGAGGTTTGGAATTAGTCCCGTCGGCCCTAAATGGTCTACGACGAAATTTTATGTTTTAGGGCTTAGGTGGCTATTTCTGGTTGGTCTGTTGACATCATTTCTTGGTTTCTAAGGCCTAGACGGATCCTAGAGTGATCCGACAGCTTAAACTAATTCAAAGCTGTATAAAAAGACCCATAGACTCAAACCCTAGAATCAAATCAAAAATTAGATCAGTAGCCGTCATGTTGTCACTCCAAACCCTAGAGTAGCCGCCACCAACTAGAAGAAAGTTAAAGACAACAATTCAATTCTAATCAAGCCTAAAACTACAACAACGTAATTGTCTACAACAAGGGAACGCTAATCAATTACATAATTCAGAACCCAGAACTCAAGACCCCTTATTCGGTGAGTTCTAGTCGCTTTTAGGTTTAAATAAATAAAAGTGAATCGTGGTAGACTATGATTTGGGTATATGTTGTTTGTAGTTATGCAAATTTATTGTTGTGAATCATGAAATGATGCAAGTTCCTTATTATGCAAGTTCATTATTGTTGGGAATCATGAAATGATGCAAGTTCATTATCGTTGTGAATCATGAAGTTATGCAAGTTATTACGTTGAGAAACTATGAATCTATGCAAGTTGTTATCATGAATCTATGCAAGTCGTTATGATGAATCTATGCAAGTCGTTATCATGAATATATGCAAGTGGTTATTATGAATCTATGCAAGTTGTTATCATGAATCTATGCAAGTCGCTATTATGCAAGTTGTTATCATGAATCTATGCAAATTGTTATGAGATCATGCAAGTTATTGTGTGATGAATTCATGAACCTATGCTAGTTGTTATGTTATGAATCATGAACCTATGCAAGTTACCTATGCAACTTATTGCGTTGTTAATTCATGAACCTTTGCTAGTTGTTATATTGTGAATCATGAACCCATATAAGTTGTTGATTATGCTGAGAATCATGAACCTATGTTGGTTGTTAATTAGGTTGTTAATTCATAAACCTATGCAAGTTGTTATGAATCTATGCAAGTTGTTAATTAAGTGGTGAATCATAATTATATGTGAAGTTATCATGTCATTTTCCCTAGTTGTCATGCTTAGGCCAAAAATTGTACTGAAACAATCACCTTGTCATTCCCTTTTTTTATTGTTGTGGCGTGGCTATTTTGTAGCCTCAATGACGCCAAAAACGCAAACGGTTACGCTAGTTAAGAAAAGGGGAAAAGGGGGAATTTGTAATAGGCATAATTTACTTAGTGATTATGTAAATTGGACACATGATTCTGGTAGGGAAACATATAAATAATTACCTATTATGACATGGGTAAAATTGGGTAAAAATGTTTTAATTTGAATATGACCATTTATGGATAAGAAATCCAAATTGTTAATAAGATAGGTATTGACACCTATGAAAGAGGAAAGGATTAATTGATTAACTTAATTAATCAAAAGAGGAATGTTTAAGCAATTAAAGCCTGAAGATTTAATATTGAATTGGCATAAATGCCTCAAAAGGTATAAAACAAATTTGTGATGAAATTGGTATGATTTTACATACCATAAATAAATGGACATAATTGAGTCAATTATGGCCACAGTTAAATTTGGAATTAATTGATAATTTGAATAGGGAAAGTAATTCAAATTGGGGAATGATTAATTAGGAGTAATTAATCGTCTAAGACACGAGGTTAGGCTCTTTTGTGGTGTAAGACTGCCCGGACCCGCCCGGCAAATCCAGCTGCCACAAATGCCAGTCTAATGTGGGAGGTCTTAGGCATAAATTAAATACGTAACAATTGTAAAGACACGAGGTTAGGCTCTTTTGTGGTGTAAGACTGCCCGGACCCGCCCGGCAAATATAGCTGCCACAAATGCTAGTCTAATGTGAGAGGTCTTTATGAGGTTACGGTCTTAATGAATTAAGAAACACTTAACCAGATAAACATGTAGTGGGACATGGGGGGTTAAGTGGGTGCCTTGGGTGGCATGTGGAATTAAGTGGGTGCCTTGGGTGGCATGTGAAATACAATTAGATGTTTCAATAATTAATTAATGTTGGGTGGCATGTGAAATACAATTAGATGTTTCAATAATTAATTAATGCTGATTAAAGACTACTTAACCTAACTTAATACATATGGACGGTATGATGATAGACATAAGTTAGGGTTAAGTAAAATGAATTGCATTGTGGGTGGGTTAAGTACAACTGATGGGTAGGTGGGTAATATTAATATATATAGGCCCACAAACTTAACTATTAAATAAACAGGATTAAATCAGTAGATGGGGTAAGTACAACTGATGGGTAAGTGGGTAATATTAGTATATATAGGCCCACAAACTTAACCATTAAATAAATAGGATTAAATCAGTGGGAGGGTTAAGTACAATTGATGGGTAGGTGGGTAATATTAATATATATAGGCCCACAAACTTAACCATTAAATAAATAGGATTAAATCAGTGGGAGGGTTAAGTACAACTGATGGGTAGGTGGGTAATATTAATATATATAGGCCCAAAAACTTAACCATTAAATAAATAGGATTAAATCGGTGGGAGGGTTAAGTACATCTGAAGGATAGGTAGGAAATGTTAGTATATATAGGCCCACAAACTTAACCAGATAAAAAGGGTTATGTAATTAAAGACACCTAATGGTATACATAATCGGGGCAAGAATAGTAAAGTTACGTTTTAAAGACACCCTTAGGGGTACGCATAACTAATGGGGATAGATAGAGTTATGTATTAAAGACACCCTTAGGGGTACGCATAACTAATGGGAATAGGTAGAGTTATGTATTAAAGACACCTATGGTTACGCATAACCGATAGGTAGAATAGGGGTTATGTATTAAAGACACCTATAGGTACGCATAACTAATTGAGGGCTATGTAATTACATACACCTTAGGGTATACATAGTCAGTAGAAAACCTAGTGGGGATACAAGACATAGGGGAGAGCTTGTATCATGTTGTGTGGGACCCATTTCAGTCAGTAACCCGGAGGGGTATCAAAGTAAAGATCTCCGTACTAGGCGGGGAAGGGGCACGCTTACTGATTGATTGTAAGAGATCCAAAACGAGATGGATGGTGTGGGCGGCGCAAACTGACCGGGGACATGTGCGTGCATGGGCCGGGCAGAGGGGGACAAGACGACCGTGACACCAGTAGGTATAACTGTGCACACCTTAGGTTGCCACTTAGGGAAGTGATACCCCCTAGTTGTGGGACTAGCACAGGGTATCTACAGAGTAGGGAGCCGATCGATTAGGGTATTGGTTAAGGTATATCCGGACATATGCCCTAAGTCTACCAATTTATAGTAGGAGGGTAGTGGGTACGACTAGTTGATATAGGAGCAGGTGGCACCTATGACAGCAGCTAGGAATACACGAAACTACCACCATCGTTATCATTAGCGGAAGGGATCATCCCATCTTGATTTGACTAGTAATAGTGCAGAATAATTTGTAGTGAAGCATACACCTTACCTTATTTGTCCTGTCATACCTGTCATCTGTACCGTGAATCCTCTTATCCACTTTGTATGCCTGTCATGTTTACCTTTATTTATTTACTGGCTAAAAGTTACTGGACTCACCAGACTTATGTCTGACCTAGTTTGTTTCGCCTCTTTTCTTCCGTTCCCCCCCCCCCCCCCAGGTTCTCAGGGAGGAAACACCCAGGTTTAGTCAGGATTTGGATATCATCTTCTAGGAGCTACTTCTGAAGTATGGCTCGAGTCTCTGTCTCTTATATGGCTTGCTCTTTAATATGGGGAATGATGTTTTCTTTTAAATACCTATGTACTCTGATAATATAAGACAGAAGTGTTTTGTTGTAATGATTTTATGACTCATGGTATTATGTAACAAAATATTTTGGGTGATTTAGTAAAGTTGTTTATTTTCCGCTGCAAAATTTTTATATCTGTCTTGTGATATTCTGTATCTGTTTACCAAAAACGCTCCACTGAAGTTAAGGCATTCCCTTTGTGAGTGACCTTAACGGAGGTAGGGTGTTACACATTCTCTATGTGAACACGATCATTCACCTCTTATGACGCTTGGAATTGGTTAACCAGTTCATGTTGATTAAAAATTCCAAGCTTCAATTTTAGAATATTACTTCACATGACCAAGGAAATGCATACCTGCGATTTATTTTAAAACATAATCGTTCATGTAGAAATGTTAACCCGACAACAATTGCGTCAGAATTCCAAGGAAGGAACTATGTCTGGCGAAGCTAGGAGTTCTGCTCAAGTTACTGGAACCACCTCAGATATTGTTTCCAGAGTAAATGTCAATCAATACTTTCCTAAACCCCATCCACTTGCCAATGTATCGCACGAAAGGCATGAAACAGAACTTTCTTTCAGCTCATATCAGCAATTGTGCAATAAATTTGGGATTTCAGAAAAGGAAGAGGCCAAATTCCCTGGAAAGGACGAATTTGCTGACATTCTGCCTAACGGGTACGCTGCAGTTAACTGTTACATGCTGTTGAGCGGGGCAATTCCTCCTTTCAATTCTTATTTAGAGTCAATTCTTCGGTGCTTGGCCATTGCCCCATACCAGTTACACCCGAATGGTTATTTTTCCTTAATGGTGCTTTATGTACTGTTTATGAGGGTCAAAGAGTGTGCGCCTACATTTCAAGATATTTTTTCTTTATACTCTTTCAAAAGGAGGAAGAAGTATCGTCTCTCAATCATTTTTGTCGAGAGTCAGGGTTCCAAGATTATTATTGATCTAGTTGAGAGTGCTCAAGGGTTCCCGAACCAATATTTCTTTGTCCGGTGCCCTGCAAACTTCTACGGTTTTTGGATCGAAGGAGGTGAACATACTTCATTTACAGTTTTTTATTTCTTTCCTCCCTACTCCAGTACTTAAATCTTTAGTTACATTATAGAGATTCTTTCCAAGAATACTGCTTTTGATCAGGCTCTCTTTAATTCTCTAGTAGTTGTTAGTGAGAGTGAAAGGAGAAGAAAGTTCTTGATTGCAGAAGAGTTCCTTCATCGGTGCAACATGCTTCCTCCCTCACGATCTCTAGGGACAGGTTCAACAAATAAAAAAGACACACGCTGTAAATCTCTGGCTAAGAAGGATAAACTAACGAAGTGCTCTGTTCCTGCGGGAAGTAGTAAAACTCCGCCCAAATCTAAATTGGTTTCTATTAAGGAGGAAGCACTCAAGCAACGTGAGGGTAAGAGTCTCATGACTTTATCCAATCATATTGAGAACGAAGGCACTACTCTGGGTTCTACAGAGGAAACAAGTCAGGGTAACGCAGATGAAACTACTTCGAAAACTGTTTCAGATCCGATGAAAGAGAATGAGCGGTCTGAAGAGGCTGGAGTAACTTCTAAGGGCATTTTGGATGCCGAGACAACTGATGAGAATCATGCTATTCAAGATAGTCAAGGAGAAGGTATTTCAGAGACTTTTAAGGATCTTGATGACATTCCTTCAGCTAAGGATCTCATTCAAGGTGACATTTCTGCCCAAAAACTCAAACCCCAAACCCTAAATACAGAAATTAGCGCACTCACAGCTCCTGTCTCTAGACCGGGAAAATTACTCGCAAAGCTAGGGATCTACCTAGAACCATCACTTAAGATTGATTCGTTAAAAGACGTTCACGAGCAAATTTTTTTACCTTTATTTATGCCTTACGTTCCCAATGCTCTACATAAGCCCTTCTTATTTTGCTTCGGTACTTCCTAATTTAAGCACTAAAATTTTGTCCATTCTTCTTTTCAGGTTCAGAAATGAGACACTCATTTGCAGACAGCTTTGAACAAGGCGCCATGCAATTCAATCCCAAAAAAATCAAACCTCGGACTTTTCAACAGCCTCAAGACCCTCACTGCTCTCAGTTTGCTCATCAGCCCCACCATACTCCTAAACAGCTTTCAACTGATGAGTCCAAGAAATGGAGATATGGTAACGTAGATGTGTCGAATAGGAGGGAAAGATAAGAGGGGGAGCTTTAGAAAGAGAAGAATGAAAAGAAAAGAAATAAATAGGATCGAGACCAGAACAAAGGCTAGTCTCATAAACGCCATACGTCACACGAATTCCCTGGCCTCGATATTCAATTTTCCTCCGATCGTCCATCTACAGCTCCTTCCTATATTGTCCCAACTCAGACCCATATTCAAGAAATTATCAATATGCCTCCTTATAATATTAGGCCGACTAGCTTAATGCTTGTTGAGCGATTCAAAGGCTGGGACATAAGAGCGATATACCTTGATCAGGACTTGCACCCAAATGATAGGCAAGATATACTCGATGAGGTGGCTAGCATGAAATGCAGTATTCTCACCCAATATGATGTCGCTAGGAGTCAACTTGAAACCAAGTTAGATATGCTGAGCAACCGTGTTGACAAACAGCTTGGTGGCTGGAACGCTTTATCCCATGACCTCTAAAGACTTAATTCAACTCATCTTAACCATATTTAAACATTGGAAAATGATAAAGCTACATTTGTCCAAGTGTTTAAGTCTCGGGGCTTCGCTAAGGACATAGAAGCTGAAAATGCTAAGCTTAAGGAAGAACTTGCAGCTGCCAAACAGAAAGAGGATGCACTAATAATTCAAGTTCAAGAAGCTACAACTGCCCGGCAAACTGCTGAGTCCCAATTAACCACAGAAAAGGAGGCTTCAGCTACTCTTCAATAGGAGAACCTGACTCTTCAACATAAGATTTATTCGCAAAATCTAGCTCTTGAGGCGCTAACTACTAGTGTTAAGTTACTTGAATAGGATAAATCCAAAGCCGTGATCGCTTACCAGAAAGTTAAGGTGAAGGCTGAAGAAACCTTATTCAAGTTTTATGTTTATAGCGTCATGGGCCGTGGTAGTTTGCACTATTTGGGAAAGAATTTGTTGAAACTTTAGCTCTTGTCTGGGAAGAGGTGCTCAAGACTGATGGAGGCGATCGTGGTGAGGAAGATCTTATTGAGGAACTCTTAGATGAAGAATCCCAACAGGCCCTAGCTAAGGGGAAGATTTATTAATGGAAAAGCGGGCATTGCTAGGTGATAAGGCAGGGTCTTCTGGAGAGCAAGTCCAGGATGCAACAAATGTTGATTCCCCTACTCTTCTGGCCAATGTTGAAGATTCTGGTTTACAGACCCCAACCAATCCTCCCGCTACTTTCAAAGAAAAAGACACAGCATTCGAGGAGCACAATGTTGAGGAAAACTTAGTAGAGGAGCACAACAAAGATGATGAGGTCGATGATGATACTTATGCAAACAGATTTGAGGTTGAAGAGCACAAAGATCTTCAGGACAGTCTTGTAGCTGCAGGTAAACTCGACATTATCGAAACTTTGCTATACTTAGACTGCCTATGCCCGTCACCTGAAACGTCTACACTTCGTGCTCATTGTTCATCTGCTTTAGGTCTAATCTCACCATCACCTTCTCCTGCTATAGGAAAGACAATTACGACTGAAGCTATCATAACTAATTCAACTTTGATGTCAGTTCCTCTTGCCCCAGTTTCTACTCCTCCTCCGGGCGATCCATCACTTCTTTCTTTTACCACTCAAGGTTTTCAAGATACTCAGATTCCCACAATTTCTGACTTAGGTGATAATGAGGATTATATTCTGAGTGAGGAGGACTCTGAGCATATTGGTAAGACCTCGGACAAGGAAATCGAGGACCCAAAGAAGCAGAAATCCAGAGCCTCATCAGTTTCCAAACGCAAAGGAAGAGAGCACGCTGCTTACAAAAAAAGTTATAACTTTGTCATCTCAAGAAAGACCCATTGGTCCAGTGGCTAAGGACGGGAAACAACCAGCCAGTACTCTTCCTCCTTCCACTAAACCTATCAGCAAGAAGTAGTAGTACTCATGACTTTGCTTTAGTTCTTGATTACCATATTCAGACCGGTTGTATATGCAAGTGCCGACCCTCGCTTACTACTTTATGCTCATTACTTTACACATATTTATGTCTAAGACTTTGGTATTTGACTTGCATCTGACTTGCATTTGACTTGTATTTGACTTGTGATTCTGTGGTTTGGATCTATATTATTGTAATAAAATTATGTTCTTCTTGTCATACTCAAGCTTTTACTTCAGCTTTGTTGTACTTTCTTGTTTTGCATTCCATATTTATTTTCTTTACATGCTTTCAACACAAGTTTTCTATATCACAAGTCATTTGTTATTGCAATGCTTGGTGTTATAATGATCTCGTGGTACATTTTTGTAAACAATGAAAATAATGATTTTTTTCAGTTGTAGCCACGAATCATTATTAATTGGATCAACTTGATCAATTTTGCTGAAATTTCTTGGTTTTGACTGGGGCAGTATTCGAGACTTCTTTTTCATGAGTAAACACTTTCTGTGTTTACCACTATATTGAAGTTCTCGAGTTTTCCTTTGTCATTTCAAGGGATTCAACTTTGTTGATTGGAGTAATCCTTGGTTTAGTATGCAGTTGTAACGAGCTTATGGTATGTTTAAATAAGCATTGTTGAATTCTCTTAATGTAGTGGTGATGCCCCTATACCAAAGTTCGTCACAAACTTTTATAGGCATGGTATGATCTACCATATTTAGAATCTCTTGGTTATGACTAAAACATCGGAAATTCCTATCATAGTAGCTAAGTCTATTGTTTTTTCCATTACATTCGGGATTTCCTAGTTTACACATTATCCATGGATTCTTAACTTAGTTGATCAAAACCATACCTTAAATGAAGAGGAATTTTGGCTTTTTGTGCCCTTTCTTGAGAGGTCTTATATTTTTAACATATTCAATCGTGTTCCTCGTTAACTTGCAATCCAAGACTTTCAGAGATTAGATTTGAACATATGCCCTCAGAGAGGTCCTGGTTTTCACGCCTTCGAAGAGGTCTTTGTAAATCCGTTATTCGTTGTGATTGATTAAATTAGCCACTTGTAGAATTTATCGGACGCCTTCAAAAAGGTCTTCTGTGTCCGTCACTAACCGAATTTGGAAGACCCGGGTTATGATCAAATGCCCCAAAGGGGTCTTTAAAGTCCATTAGTAACTGAATTTGGAGGACCCAGCATATGATCGGATGCCCACGAAGAGGTCTTTAAGGTCTGTTAGTAACTGGATTTGGAAGACCCAGCATCTGATCGGATGCCCCCAAAAAGGTCCTTAGAAGCCTAGGGTTTGTCGTAATCGGGCCATATATTAATGGCACTGACGATCGACTGGGTTCCCCTCGGGGAGATCTTTGGTTTAAAAGCCCAATGTTTGTCATAATCGGGCCTTGTATTAATGGCACTGACGATCGGCTGGGTGCCCCTCGGGGAGGTCTTTGATTTGGAGTTGCATCGTTCCACGGGGCGGATGCTAGTTTATTTGGTTTGTTTGAATTAGGGTCCTGGAACTTGCAATTAAGAAGGTGCCCCGATGGTGAAACTTGCAACTTTGTTTGTAGTCTGAACGTCGCATCATTCGACCATTTAATTCCTGGTATCCCTTATTTGCAATGTTGTGATCCACACCTTCATACTTATTGTGAATGATCTTTTGAGCATTGTGCATTGAGCTATCTCAATTGGGATGTGTTGTAATGGTCGGTAGGCTTTACTAGGTTATGGATGCGTCGACATTCTTTTTAGACGATGGAGGTGGCTATTCCAGGCTCAAGGAAGTGGGATGTCGTCCGTCGTTTTCAGTTCGAAGGTGCCATCTAAGAATTTTTGGCTTATCATATACGGTCCTTCCCAATTGGGTCCAAATACTCCATTTTCTGTCATGATTTTCTTCAGAACAAGGTCGCCAATTTCGAAGGTTCTCTATTTGACCTTAGAATTAAAATGTCTGGCTATCCTTCTCTGATGAGCAACAATTTTTAGTTCTGCTTCTTTTCTCTTTTCTTTAAGCTAGTTAAGTGCTTTGAGTTGCATCTTCTAATTCCCTTTTTGATTGAAGTAGATTCTTTGGTGAGTGAGAAATTCCAGCTCTACCGGGATCATAGCCTCGGATCCGAATGCAAGTGAGAATGGATTGTTACCTATGGCAGTTTTATGAGTTACGCGATATCCCCATAGTGCAAGGGGAAGCTTATCTACTCAACCACCTTTAGCTTTCTCAAGACGCTTTTTTATAGTTGACTTTAAAATTTTATTGATTGCTTCAACTTTCCCATTGGCCTACTAATGAGCAACAGCTGCAAAACTCTTCTTAATCTTGTATTTAACACAGAAACCTAAGAATTCCCTACTTTTGAACTGAGTCCCATTATCAATGATTATTTTATGTGGTACTCCGAACCTGCAGATGATGTTCTTCACAAAGTTGATCACCCTTTTTGAAGTAATAGTAGCCAGTGGCTCGGCTTCAACCGACTTAGTGAAATAGTCGACGGCTACTATTTCATGCTTCATACTTGACTTAGCTGTAGGCAATGCTCTGATTAAATCTATGCCCCAGATGGCAAATGGCCATGGGATGACCATTTGAGTCGGTTCTGTAGGAGGTGCTCTTGGAATTTTTGCGAATCTTTGGCATCTATCACACTTCTTAGCATAAGTCATGGCATCTAGGTTCACAACGGGCCAGAAGTAGCCATATCACAGAATTTTCTTGGCTATTGTTTGATTGCCTGTGTGACCTCCACATTCTCCTTCATGTAGTTCTGCCAAGATTGCTCTGGACTCCTCTTTGGTTACACATCGCAGCAGAGGCGTAGAGAAACCTCGCTTATATAACCTTCCATCTTGAACAAGGTATAATGTAGCTTTGCACAATATTTTCCTCCGCTTTTTCGGCTCTTCTGTAAGTGTTCCATTAAGGATATATTCCTTGATTGGGGTCATACAGGATATAGGCTCTTCAACTGTCTCCATGATCCAATCGACATCCTCTTCTTCAATGGTAGGAGTTAAAGGACTTCGACAGGTATCAGACCCAGCAATTGCGCATCTGACGAACTAACATATTTAGCGAGAGAATCTGCCTTTGAATTTTCTTCCTTGGGAATATGAGATATAGTGTAGTAGTCAAGATAGTTGAGAAGTTCCGAAGCTTTGGTAAGATAAGCAGGAAGGTTTCCGACTTTGGTTTGGAATTCTTTGCGAACCTGATATACTACCAGTTGAGAGTCACTGAGAATTTGCAAGGTTTTCATATTCAAATCTTTTGCTAATTTCAGGACTGTTATCAGTGCTTTATATTCGGTCTCATTATTGGTTGATGGGAATTCCAACCTTAAGGAGTGGCATAGGGAATGGCCATCAGGAGTTTCCAGGACTATTCCAACCCCTGAACAATAATCATTTCTGGATCCATCGATGAATAGCTTCCAACTAGCCACCGTCTATGCTGGCTCCTCTGCTTCATCCCCCTATCCTTGAATTCGGCGATAAAATCTGCTTAAGCATGCCCATTAATAGCTCTTCGAGGGTGATAAGTGATGTCATATTGACTGAGCTCTATGTGCCACTTCAGTCTGGGCGAAAGAGAACTTGTCTTAGCGGTTGATCGGTGAGAACCTTTACAGGATGGGACTGGAAGTATGGCTTTAGCTTTTTTGAGGCAATAAGCAGACAATACGCATGTTTTTTTAAACTTATAATAGTTTAGTTCTGCCCCAGCAAGCCTTTTACTGATGTAATAAACAGGCCATTAGACCTTGGCATCCTCTCGGACAAGCGCAACGCTTAAGGCATGTGGCGAGACAGCTAAATATAGGAACAGTTCCTCTCCGTCTTTAGGCTTAGACAGCATCGATGGTGACTCCATGTGCTTAATCAACTCTTCGAAGGATGTTTGGCATTCAGGATTCCATTGGAAATCCTTCTTTCCTTTCTTTAAAGCATCGAAGAGTGGAATGCATCGATCCTTGGCTTTTGAGATAAATCAGTTAAGCGCAGCCACTTTCCCATTTAAGATTTTGAAGTTCCTTCTTCGTCCTAGGAGCACGCATTTCTCGCAAGGTTATGACTTGAGAAATGGATTTGCTTCAATGCCTCTGGCATTGACTATCAATCCAAGAAATTTTCCTGATGAGACTCCGAATGAGAATTTAAGCGGATTTAGCTTCATCCCATATTTTCTGAGGAAATGAAACATCTCGGCCAAATTTTCCAGATGATCATCGGCATTCTTTGATTTTACCAGCATATCATCCACATAGACTTCCATTGTGTTTCCAATTTTGGATTTGAACATGGAATTCACATGGCGTTGGTATGTTGCTCCTGCATTTTTAGTCCAAACGGCATAACTTTGTATCAACACAGACCCATATCTATTATGAAACTCGTGTTTTCCTCATCTGGCTGCATCATTATTTGATTGTACCCAGAGTACGCGTCCATAAAAGACAATAGTTTGTGCCCCTCCATTGCATCAACAAGTTGGTCAATTCTAGGCAATGGAAAATTGTCCTTGGGACACGCCTTATTCAGGTCTAAATAGTCTATGCACACCCTCCATTTGCCGTTGGACTTTTTAACAAGGACCAGATTAGAAACCCAATCGGGAAACATGGATTCTCGTATAAACTTATTTTTGAGCAACCTGTCCACCTCCTCTTTTAATGCTACAGATCTTTCAAGTCCTTGAATTCATCTCTTTTGTTTTACTGGAGTTAAACATGGATTAATATTCAATTTGCGCACAATTACATCAGGTAATATTCCACACATATCAGAATGTGTCCAAGCAAAAACATCCAAATTTGCTTTTAGAAACAAAGTTGATTCTTTTTGTAACTTCGGGGCCAGCTGAGAACCTATTTTCAATACCTTGTCATGATCTTTGTCATGCACCGGAATTGAGATTGTGGCTTCAGTCGGTGCCACTCTATTCTCCCCCACACTAGCTTTTCTTGAGTCCATCTCCTTTTGAGCTCCACTGTGCTCGCCAGTGTGAGGGCCCCGCCCTAATTGCTATAAGGGGGAGTCATGAATGCGGATCAGAGCCTCTACATTCTTCTATGTCTCCTTCTTCTAGCTTCAACAAGTTCTGCCATATAACACTCCCATGCTACCTTTTGTTCGCCTTTAATCATGCCGACTCCATTTTCAGTAGGGAATTTCATAGTCAAGCACCATGGAGCCATTGCTATCTTGAATGCGGCAAGGACTGCTCTCCTAAGGAAGGCATTATAGGCCGAAAGATCATCAACTATAACAAAAGTTTGCTTCATAGCAACTTTTTGCTCTCCCTCTTCGAGCTCAACAAGCAAGTCAATGACGCCAATCGGTTGAGTGGGTTTCCCCGTGAACCCATGGATTTTATTCTGGCAAGCTCTTACATCATCCATGGAAAGGTCCATCTTGTTGAATGCATTAATGAAAAGGACATTGACAGATGCCCCGCTGTCTACCAAGACCCTTCTTACTATGGCTGGACCCAGACCGATGGTAATAACCATAAGATCAACCGTTGGTGTTAGCAATCCGTCTGAATCTCTATCCATGAATAAAACATTGTCCCATGAGGTCTTTGGCATTTTTGCGGAAAAGGCATTATTCATGATCATTAGCTCTTCTTCTCTTGGAAGGCTCTTTATCCCATTAGTATACTTCACAATGTCCCCCCAGCTTCTTCCGACTAGGTGAGGTCCACCTGAAATTATGTTGATGATTGGTCTTGGAATGACATCAACTGGCGTACTCTCTCTTAGATCGGATTGCCCCACAGATGTTCCTTGCCCCTAGGCGGTTTGAGTATTCTGTGGGTTCTTCGTGTATTGCTAGAGTCTGTTCTTCCTTATTAATTCCACAATTAGGTTCTTTAGATGCCTGCATTCATTTGTATTATGGCCAGGTTGGTTGTGAAACCGACAGAACCATCCTGATTTTATTGCAGCATTATTGACCTTTATTTTCTTTGGCGTTAGATATTCCTCGGTATCCTTAGTTGCCATGAAGATGTTTTCTACAGTGTCATTCAAAGGAGTCAACTCTGAATTCTTAAAGAAGTGGAATTTCTTGTTAGATCGATTATCCTTTTCACCGTTGCCCCTTTTTAGACCACCAGGATTCTTTTTGCCACCTAGTACATCGTTATTTTTCTCTTCAAGTTATGCACTACATTCAGGATCATCCAAGGCGTAGGCTGGATCTTCATCTACACCTATATACTCTTTAGCCTTGTCAAACAGCTCCTCGAGCGTGCTTGGCTTCTTCTTCTTGATTCATCGCCCAAGTTTGGTCTTTTTGCTTATGGGTCCCTTTAAAGCCATCATAACTAAGCGAGGTTTGTGATTCCCAACCTCGGCTGCAGTAGTGTTAAAGCGGGTGAGAAAAGCCTTGATGGATTCTCCTGACTTCTGTTCCAACTCATTCAGTTCCATAACATCCTGGACTTTGGTTGCTTGGAGCCTGAACTTCTCCCTAAACAGCTTAGCCAAAGTAGCAAAATTATCCACAGACTTTGGTCGTAACTTTGTGAACCACAGAGAAGCCACCCCTTCAAGATATGTTGGAAAGTATATGCATTTTAGCTCATACGTGGCACATGCCCCGTCCATATGTTGGTCATATTTGAATAGGAACACATTGGGATCGAAAGTCCTGTTGTAGGCTTGCACTATTGGAGGTTTGAACTTGTTCGGGTATGGACCCATCTTGATCCTCTCCGTGAATGGGGTCTTAGCAGGTGAAAATCCCCAATCCTTTTCGTTATCTTCTTTTTTCAAGCTCTTCTCCATAAACTTGCGAACCATTTTGGATATTCGCTCCTCTTCGTTGTACTAGTCCACAGGGCGGACGCCATACTCCTTACCGGATGTTTGCTTAGGCAAACATTCATGGTTTGGATTCCGGGGCCCTGTGCCTCCCTCTTGGGGAGGTGCCCCTTTGGTGGATCCATGCACTTGTTGAGAGGTTGCTTTCTCAGAATGGTTGCATGTAGGAGGATTTTCTTCTTTATGAGTATCGTTAGGATCTGCAACCTCTTGGACAGAATTTTCCGGATTCGGACTTGAAGAGGAGGAACCCACATTTTCTGTATGAGCAGTTTGAGCAGATTTAGCATGGGCAGCAATAATGGTAACTTTTGTTGTTGCATCTTGAATAGCGAACATAGACTCTAACCTTTTCGGCATAGCATTGTTCGTGATATACGTTTGACTTGTTAGACCCGCAACAACTTCATCCAACTATTTCCTTTTTACAACCGCTCAAGCTTTAGAAGATTCACCAACTTCAAAGTGGTTGGTGGGCGGTGTAGCATCATTGGTGAGATTGTTGGTCTCTTCGACAGTCTTACTAGTGACTTTCTTTGGCCTACCTGTGATTTAGACAAGGCCTTGAGCTTAGGGGAGAATTTATTGAATTGGTCGGACTCTAGATTTAGTAAATCTAAGGGAGGAACGACCTCCAAGCTTTATCTCCGCAAATGACTTAGAAGAAGGAAGTGCGAATGGGCCCTACAGCGGGCACCAAATGTTTAAACCGAGATTAGTTCAAACACCAAAGGTGCCAGAAGGCACTTCACCAATTGGTTAGAGATGAGCCACAATCGCAACAAAAGGTAAATACACAAAGATTTTTATAGTGGTTCGATCTAAAATAGATCTACATCCACATTGGCAATAGTTTTCATTATGAGCTTGAGAATTACAAGGCTAGAATCACTCCTAAATACATTCATTGCTTTTTTTACACTAGAAATCCACTTTAAACTTTGCAAACCAGTGAGGAAAAGATCAAACCTATCCAAATGCAAGGAATATGAAGGAAGATCTCCAATATCTAGAACATTTGATCAAGTTTGATGGATTCCATGGTGGATTAGGCTCTACATCTTTACTTGGAGATGTTAATGATGTTAGAATCGCTTGAAATAGGATAAAAAGCAATTTGGCAGCCCTTTGGGGTCGTTGAAATCTGTCCCCAAAAGAACGGAAGTCATGGCCTATTTATAGAAGAAGTTAGAATGAAATGATGAGCTGAGATTTGTATGTGCAGGCTATGGGTCAAACATGCAGGTAATTACAAAAATGCCACTACTAGCTGTTGACAACTGTAACCAGCTGTCTGCCTAAATTGATGTTCGACCGACCCTGGGAGCATGTGTGCGACCCTTTATGTTTGACCCTGAAGATTGTTCGATCAACCCTGACTTACGCTCGACCCAGAAGATTGTTCGACCAGGTCAGAATGTTCGACCCTTGGTTCTTGCATATTCTGGGTGAATACGAACGACCCGTCAAAACAGGATCGACCCTTCCACTGTGCGACCGATCCAGAGCATGTCCGAGCCATCATTTGGTTCGACCTATACAATGATTGAGTTGTCCTTCTATATAACTTGTAATATTGCTCAACCACATACATCACTTGAATGATCGATCGACCTCCTGTGTAATGCACGACCAACCCTTATGTTTAATTTAATGCACTGATATGTGTGTGGTCCTTCATGGATAAAAAAGTAAAGGCCTAGGCTCATGTTGGCCTAGGCTCAACGCAAATCAAAGGAAAAAAGAGAAATTGACTGGATTATGGTTTTCACAAGAATTCAGAACATGACAATTATATTTTGGATTCACCTCGGGTTAACCAGGCAATTTTCCATTCACTTTACTTTTCATTATTTCTTTCATCATTTTTTCAATTTTATCATCTTGAGTGTTTATTTGTTTTAATCAAACAATTTCTTGATAAGGCCGAGAAGATTGGATTGATGACGAAAGTTAGAATGCCTATATGGTTGACTCGGAGGATTGGATTGAGGTGCAACTTGAGAAGTTTGGGTATTAGAAAATGGAACTTAGTAATTCAGGTTTGGTATCGTGGGTTTCATGTGAGATGAGTTCTCCGAATTATTATGTGTTGACTAAGGAAGTTTGGATGTGCCTTCAGTTCAGATTATACATCGATGAGTAAGGACTATTTTGAGATATATCATTGATTTAGCAGTGTTTTAATTGGAATTAAAACTTAATTTGGAGAGGATAACCCGTGGAATCCTTTGAGTTTAACAAGTTAAGGATTTTGGAGTTAAAAATTTGTAAATATGTTAGATTGAGTTGAATTGTATCAAAGGAAGAAATTCAATTCCATATTATTTTGCTAATCAAAGAAAATAAATATAAACTTATATAAGTAATTGAAAAACCACGGTTGTTACAGAAACCCCCTTTACGAAAATTGTATCCCTACAATTTCTTGGAGAAAAACTATATTCAACTTGATTTATTTGATCTACAAAAGGAAATAGATAATCTTGAATAAAATTTCTCACCCTCGATGTTAAAAGATGGGAAATCGAGATATGATCACTCCTCTGGTTTTCCAAGTGCAATCGTTGGAATTATCGGACCGCTGATTCTTCATGAGCGACACGTTCTTGTTCCAAAGGCATTTACCCTCCGATGTAAGTACTCGAACTGGATGTTGCATGGTAGATAGGCAGGGTAAGATTTCAAGCTCCTTAAAAATATGAGAACCAACAATAGATTTTAAATTACAAAAACACTTCCAAAGATGAGATAATTCAAACATGTCATAAGTACCAGAAAATTGGGCTAGAAGTTCTACTCGATATTCAACAGGTACGATACGTTCGGTGGTAGGAAATAGTGCTAAGTATTTAGGAGCCAATTTCCTAATCTGACTAAAATACACCACCCCTTTAAAGGAGGTGCACGGATATACACTAGATTACCAATTAAGAACTCTAAAAGCTTCATATGGTTGTCTATGTCTGCACTGAGCCTCTTTCATTCTCTCTCGAACAATACTAATCTTCTTTTAAGCTCAACTGATAGTGTCGGGACCTAATATCATCTCCTCTCCGGACTCCAATAAAAAGATGATAGACATGGACTTCCGTATAAGGCTTCAAAAGGAGTCATACTCATACTAGACTAAAAGATGTTATTATAATTAAACTCAACCAAAGGTAGGTGGTCTTCCCAAGTACCACCAAAAATCATCAACGCATGCATGGAGAAGAACCTAAAGGATACGATTCACCGTTCAGTTTATCAATCGAACTGGGAATGATATGTAGTGCTAAAACTAAGCTTTGTACTTAAAGCTTTCTAAAGATTCTGCTAGAATTACTAGTGAAAACTGGATCTCAATCATAGATAATTGAAGTGGGAATACACGAATTCTCATGATTTCCCTAATATATAGCTTTGATAGAAGAGATGTCATCCTACTAGACTTAAAAGGAATGAAATGGGAAGACTTAATCAAACAGTCCACTATCAGCTAAATACTGCTACGGCCCAATCCTGACCGAGGTAAGCCATCGATGAAGTTCATAGAGACTTTATCCCATTTCTACGTGCGAGATAGGAGTGGTGGGTACGATCTCAATTGAAGAAAAATAGGTGTAGGTTGCGCTTTCGCAATAGTGTAGTACTTGAGGTAGAATCCACCACCTAAGAATTAGGCATGATTGATACAAATCTTATCTGTAGACGGATAAGTGAGTCTCCAACCTTAGCTAGTTGTACAAGGCACACTTCCAATTTCGCCAGAAGAAATCTCTTACTCTTCCTAAATTCTAAACCAAAGCAGCTCGGAAGCCAACTAACTTTGAGAGCGAGTCACCAATTAATACACTACTCTTTAGAGGAGCTCACCAGCCAGAAAAAGGTCGGAGGTTTCATTATAGGGAAAATTTCTGGATCTTTCTTGTAGGCCCGTCGGGTTGGCAACCCAGATTAACTAAACACTCGCGTCCCTTAAGAATTTTTATTAGTTAGGTGCGGCCTCCCGTTGGTCGCCTTAGCAGCGGGGCCTTCCTAATAATGTAAGTGTCACATATCAGCAAACATCTTGATGTTGCTTGGATGAATAGTATACTTGTAACGGTGATACTCATCACGAATGTCCCGCCTAAGATCATAAGGCATAACTAATCAGCTCTTCTTACGAAGGCAACCATGAGTGTCAATGTCGAAATCCATTAACTCATCATCATGGGATTCAGACTTACAAAGCTGAATAAGATGCACAAGATCTAGATCTTGTCGGTGAGCCTCAATAATACGATCTAATAAGGTAAGTCGAGCTTCCAAGCTATGTAATAAGACAGGAGAATACAATAATGGAGCACACCTCGAATATCAAAATAAGGCAGAGTCTCTAATATGTTCCATTCTTCTAGCATCATGGAAACTACTGCTTGCGACTCAATGCACCTACAACTCAATTTCCTTTTCTGGGTGTGTAATGGATATCAAATTCATAAGAGGTGAGAAATTCGAACCAGCGTTGTTGCTACATATTGTACTCTTTTTGAGTAAAAATATACGTGATAAATTTATGATCAGTGCAGAAAATAAAATGTTTACCCAAATGGTAATGATGCCAAATCTTTAAAGCAAAGACAATGGAGGCCAAATCTAAATTGTGAATTATATTCCAAAACCTCAGTAGGATGCAACAGCCTAGAAGCGTAGATAACTGCCTGATATCTCTGCATAAGCATGACACTGAGGCTACATATCTTAGCATCAATGTAAACAACGAGGTCTTGATTTCCTTTGGGAACCACTAGAATAAGAGAATGTGAGAGAAGCTCCTTCACATCATGGAAAGAAGCCTCACAATTATCAGACCCGATAAATTGAATATCCTTCCGTATAAGACATGTAAGGGGAAGACTGATGCATGAAAGTCCTTAATGAATCGATGGTAATAACCCGCCAATCCATGGAAGCTACAAACCTATGAAACATCTTCCTATCTGTTCTAGTTCCGAATTGCTTTGATCTTCGATGGATCAACCAAAATGCCATTAGAAGATATGACGTAGCCTAGGAACTTTGCCTTATTCTCGTAGAAATGCCACTTGGAGAATTCAACATTAAGTTGATGCTATCGAAGAGTGCCCAAAAGAGTTCTCAAGTGTCGAGCATGATCTGCTTCAGACTTAGAATAAATAAGAATGTCGTCAATGGAAACCAAGATGAATTTATCGAGATATTCCCAGAATATTCGATTTACGAAATCGAAAGGTAAGCTAAGGCATTCGTCATAACAAATGGCCTGACGAGCCACTCATAAGAATCATATAGAATGTGGAATTCTACAAGACGAAGGCTATACTATGCAAGTCATAACTAATGAATTCCAGCGGCCAGATCAAACTGAGAGAAGACATTAGCATCACTTAACTGGTCGAACATGTCGTCGATCCTAAGCAACGAATATCAATTCTTGATGGTTAACTCATTAAGCTTGTGATAATCAGTGCAAATCCTAAGAGTTCCATTGGACTTCTTTACGAATATGATGGTCGCTCCCCATGATGAAGAATTAGACTGAATAAACTAATTAGCTTCAGGTTATGGCATCTACTTCTTGAGTTCCTTGTTTTCTTTTGTAAACATCCTCGGGGGAGGACGACTAACTGGTAGTGCTTCTAGAACGAGATCGATGTGGAACTCAATTGCTCACTTAGGTGGCAAACCTGAAATAGGCCATAATAGCATTCGAATTTCTTAATGAAGCCATATACAAAGAAATAGCATCTACAAGTTCCTTAAATGCAATGTGCCGGTATTGAAGAGAAATTGAATGAAACGGTCATGAAATAGAATAATGCTCTCCAAAGTAGATAAGAAAGTATCTGTAGGCTAAGAAGATCCATCTGATGCATCTACGACATTAAGCTTGCTAGATTTCAAATTATTAGGAGCAATGGGGGCATAAAGATGTCCAATGTCCCTCCTTCTTGAAACAACAACACTTGTGAAGCATAGGACAATATACAACCAATGGTCATGAGGGCGACGATTGTAACACTCTAAAGCTTTAGTTCAATGGGGTGCTACATGAGAATGAGAGTTAGAGTCACCCTGCTTCTTCTTCATACTATGCTGAAAAAGACTTAGGTTTTATGGAATAGAAGTCACTTCTTGTTTGGATTCTTCCGAACCTCTAACTTGTCGCTACTGCCTTTCTCCTTCTCGGCTACTTAAAGATGAAGCGTCGAGTCTACTATTTCTTCAAAGGATAACTTGATTTGTAACATCAAAGATTTCTTTAAGTATTTCTTTTGGCTAGTAACAAATTTGAGATTCTTCTTGTAAGAGGTACTAATATGCTCGAAGCCATATTAAGACAACGCCTTGAAGGAAGCTACATGCTCAGAAATAAAGGGCTTTCCTTGCTTCAAGTCTAGAAAACGACGGGCTAAAATGACTTTCTTTGACTCGGAAACAAACTTAAGCTCAAAGCGCTCCTTAATGTGCTTCCACACAAGAGTGGACACATCAATCTCGTCTATAAGAAGCTTGTACCAATCTAGAGCATGCTCTTGCAACCCGCTTGATGTTACAAGAACATGGTGGTGGTCGGATAAATTCATGCGAGAAAAGATGCGCTCGCATGTACACAACCATGCCTGATCATTTAAAACAGTATCTGAGCCTTTGAAAGGTTTATCTCCTAAAGTGGGATAAATCGCTACACATATGCGCAAAGGCAGTCTTGCATGCAGAAGAAGATCGAGTAGGAGATGGAGGCTGGATAATGCAAAATAGCTCCATAAACTGCTCAATAGACATGTAGACGCCCTCTATGTGTGGGCTGTTGGACTACCTAGCACCAGAGACATCGACACTGCCCTTATCATCCATTAGCTAAAAGGATAAGAAAACATACGGATTATTCATAGGGGTAAGATATTATTAATTGAATTCAATATGGAATACTATGTAATTAAAATGCATTCCTAAACTTATTCCCCTTTATATCTACCCTTTAGGACTCAAAAGGTTAAAGACGTGATTAAAGATAATAATGATTAGGAACAATATTAACACTTATGTTATACTTCAATGTGATGTAATACTTTTATATTTTTTCTTATTGCACTTTGTTCTGAATTCAACTCGATACAAAGCTGTGATGTCCCACCCCAAGACCTACACTGACAAAGAGTATAACTAGGTAATACTATCTACTACTGTAGATAATTGAGCTGATTAGGAGCAACCATCAGCGAGTCTTGTATTAAACAATATAAAATATGTCGATTTGGTTCTCTATTTTTTCCCTTACCTCAATTGGTTTGGCATACTCAATCAAGGTTAATAAAATACTACGGTGAGTAATGGATCTATTCAAAATAAGGTATAATAGTATCAAGTAACATAGTTCATGGAACAACAATCATATCCATATATACATATACAACATGAATACAATACATAATTGATACATAAGTAAGTGGTTATACGAATCACATATATAAAACATGTCCAAATGAATATGTACATAGTAGAGTTACACAAATATACAACAGGAAGACAACACAAAATATGCCTAAATGCCAAAAGGTGATAAGATGGACCAAAGCGGAAGCAAGCTAAGCTGAAATCTACAGCATGTACTAATAAAAAAAAAACTTGTCTGACCTGAGTACATTTCATACACGGGTCATTCTAACATAATTGAGTTAGTTAGAGTAAGATAAGTAAAGTAAGGGCATATGATAAGTGATTCCTCTCAATAGAGAAAGAACTTAATAATTCACGTAATTAGGATATGTAAGAGAATTGTACTAAGGTCTTAAGTATGATTATCAAGTAACTAATAATTCATAATGCATGAGTATTTCCGTCAACACAAATATCCTTAGCTTAAGGCTAAGGTATGTGAAAGAAGTCTCAAATCTCGTAAACACAAGATGTAAATCTAGAAATCACAACATTTAGGACTCAATTAAGAGTTCAAGTCACAAAATAGAATCACCATATAATGATTTTTCAAATTATCTCATAGGCTACATGTATATAAATCAATATTCGCAAAATGGAGAAATATACGGAGAACACAAATTCTAGAAATCAACGAATAACGAAAACTAAAAATAACACAAAAGTTGGATCCATATCACAAATGGCGAGTCTAAGCTACGCCATAAGTACGTTACACAAATGGTTGAAGCCAACCATGTACTATTAACGCAAATATGGAACTTGACACAAATGACCCGAAGGTCTAACACAAATGACCTGAGAGCCTAACACAAATGGCCCGAAGGTCTAGTACTGTATGACACAAATGACTTGAATGTTTGCAAAATGTGTTACCAACTCTCAAATAGCCACCCAAGTAGTGGTAACAATGTGTCTCATGCCGCACATTCTCACTTATTGGTCTACTATACGACAGTCAATTTCACAATGGTGTAGATTCGATCGGCAAAATCTGGAATTCACCGATATAATAAACCTATGTGTCCCACACCATATTGTTATTACATTGTTTAAGTCACATCCTCATTTTCTCGAAGAGTGCAAAAATGTGTAGTTTCGTATAAGAATACTTAGTACAAGAAAACAAGTTTCGAAATGATTTGAAAAAAACATTTGTAAATCATTTCTAGAAAAATCGCTTTATAATATATAATAGTTTGAAGTATATAATTATTCTTATAAATTGATTTAAAGAAATATTTAGTTTGAATCAAAATTCTTTAAAAATCGATGTGGAAATCACGTTTATAAAATCAGAAAAAACTCAATAAAACATACGTAATTGAAATAATAAAACTCACCAAAACTTGACAATTTGCTATATGAATTAATAGTGAATGTCGGTTATCCAATACATTAAGTAGCCATTAAAATCAACTCAAAGAAAGTCTTGAAAACTTAGAAACAAGCACCAATTCAAAGTAGCACGAGCATAATAAAGCAATCTTGAACAGGCACCAAAACATGGGTGCATAGGTCAACCTTAGAGTCAACCTGTGTATGCTTAGGATCGATCTTAAGAATTCCCAGATTGACCTAAGTTTCACACTATGTACGATCATGAAGTTTCCACATTTGTAAAGTGCAACAACTGGACAATGATCCAAGAAAATTTTGACATGAAGTTGTGGTAACTCATCGTCCAAATTGGCACACAAAACATGCATACACTAATCCCATGCTAAAAAAACTCTTTTCATATCCCTATACATCTTATCGCCACCAGTATGGATGGTTATCTGCGAATGGTATGCCTCTGATAACACCGCACTCACCAAATCATTGGTCTGAGGAACACATAACCTCCCTTCACTTCTTAGCCATCTCTTGGAATTTATGGAGCAACAATGGAGATGTCCCATGGCCTCTCCTCTTCTAATCATATCTATAAGATCAACAAGCTCTATATCCTCACTCTGTCTCGACCCATTTGATCTATAACGGTATGATGAATCTCTATCACTACCGCAGAGGGCTTTAAATCACTCTAAACTCCTTTACTCAATGAATAAGGGACTTAAGGTTTCTCTCTTCTAACTAAATGTGTCTGACTAAATTTCCCTTACCGGGGATACAAGAAATCTCTAAGTTGTAGGAGACCAAAAACTCCATTTATTGTTGCTATCTCAAGTTCAAATCCTTTTAGGAAAGTAGATACTTCAATGACTTGTAATCTGTAAGTAGCTCGAACCTCTCATTATGTAAATGGTATCTCCAAAACTTGAGTGCAAACATGATGCCGACCGATTCCAAGTTGTGAGAGGAGTAGTTTCTCTCATGGGTTTTAAACATCCTATTGCATTAACTCATTACCCTCCCCTCTTGCATCAAAACTTCACTTAAGCCAGTATCATATGCATCAATATAAACTACAAAAGGCTTAGTACCATCTGGAAGTGCTAACATGGTACTCTATTAAGGGATCTCTTTAGCTTCCTAAAGGAATCCTCACAATCATCATCCCAAACAAATTATAGAATCTTCTTGGTAATATGGGTCAGCAGTACTGAGATCTTTGCGAAATCCTTAATAAACTTCTAATATTAACCCGCTAGACCAAGAAAGCTTCTAACCTAGGTAGTGTCCTTTGGTTCTTTTCCAATCTTGCACCACCACCACCTTAGATGGATCTAGAGCCAAACATTCTTTAGAGACTATATACCTTAAGAAACACACTTCCTCCCTCTAAAACATCAAATCCACGAAATATGTTGAAGCATTTGTTTTGCCGAAAGGAATAACCAAACACTCAAAGAATCCATGGGTGTTTGAAATGCCATCTTATCAAAGGTATCCTATGGTACCCTCAATTGATGAAAAACAATGGCTAAATCCAACTGAGTGAACATTGTAGATCCTATCAACTGGTCAAAAAGACAGTCTACAGACAAAAGTGGGTAGTCGTTCTTCTTGGTAAGCTTATTTGATTCCCGGTCATCTACGCATGGTATGAGGGAACAATCCTCCTTTGTCGCAAAGACGACTAGCGCCACCTACTCTTAGATACTATGCCTTATAAAAGCTTTCTCTAAATGCTCTCTAATATGCTTTCTTAACTGTCTCCTTTCTCTTGGAGTTATAATCCTCAAAGGTAATGCCAAACGGTCTAGTATTGTCAGAATGGTAAATCTGAAACTCAATCTCGCTCTTGAGAGGTAACCCTCTCACCCTATCAAATACATTAGGGAAATCTTGAATGATGGGAAGTGAACTAATCTAGTCTAGAGATAAATAACTCGACATGGCTGATCCTCTAGAGTCACATGTAATCTTGATGGTACGTTCACTACAAGTTTCTAACTTGACGACCCTTCTCTCACAGTATAGGATAGGCCCATAAGTGGCTAACTAGTCCATCCTCAAAATCATCCCCTAACCCAAAAATCCTAAAACATAATGCATCACAATCGAATTATATCCCTAGGATCATGATTATCAAACCCTAGCAGATCATTGATAAGCATGTCGATCCTTCTACTGGTTCAAAATGACTACTAGTTTTATAACCAGACATACATCTAGGTGCAAATAATCTACTAATGAACTAGAGATAACTTTTTTACATCTATCTTTCCTTCTACTAGTGGATGGGGTTGACTTTAAAATTTGAAACTATGTTAACTAAGTGCAAGCTCTTTTCATAGCTCCTGTGCTTTCAGGACAATCCTTGCTCACATTCCGCAGTTACTCACACATGAAACATTTCCCATTTAGTCTCTCCTTCTTACAATCCGTTGCATAGTGGAATACTATCCCACAATTATAACATTTATCATCTTTCTGAATCTGACACTTTGAAGGTCCCGTAATCTTCTTCATGTTATTACGCTTTCTATTCTTCCAGAAAATCCTTTTATAAATTGTTGCTTCTGGTACTTCCTTAAATTCATTCTCGCTAACCTCCGACATAAGAGCCATCTCCATTAGTTTCCCGAAGGTCGCTCCCATTGGTACATGAGTGCGCACAAACCCTTCAAGGGTTTGGTTCAAATCCTTGGAAAATTTCAATGCCTTATTGTGCTAAGTTTTAACAAGCCCAAGACTAAACCTCGATAACTCATTCAACTGATTGATATTTCCTCGCTTGTCAAACCTTTATGTTTTAGACTGATAAACCTTTCCAACTGGGCTACCTCCTCAGCTTGTAATAGAAATTTCCTTTCGAACCTCTCACGATAACCATCCCAACATAACTCTCCAACCTCTGTCTCAAGCACCTCCCAAAAATATTAAGCCTCTTCTTTTAGTTGCCAAGTGGAAAGCTGAACTCTTTCCTTATCTCCAAGTCTCATCGGGCCAATTATCCTCCAAAAACTCCACAATAATTCCTGCCTCTACATATATCTTGGTCTCGACAAAAGGCTAACCTCCTAAATTAAAAAATCCTTACAAATCTTAAAGAAATAAACTTCCATAGTTGAGTAAAAAAGGCTCTACCTGTGGGTACTTGAGATTTCATATTCACTCAAGGTTTCTGTAATACCCCACATTTCTTAATGTCACCCATATGAGGATTTCGTTAAGGAAATATGGAGCGTTGCAGGTATAAAGACATAAAACATCACAAAGACTAAGATTTCACAAGAAGCAGAAAAATAAGCGAAAGAAGAAAACAATTTTTATTAAAATGACAAAAACCGTATTTATTACAAGTTGACCAAATTGTTACAAAACATCATGTCTTAAAACCTCACTCAAACAACATCAAAGTACAAAATAATATTGTCCCCCAAATACTCAATAAAGATACAACCTAACCTTGGAAAAGAAACAGGAAGTAATCCATCTTTTGTAGGAATCCTTCATGATGGTATCAACAAATACATCTGAATTATACGCTTCCTCTCTATAAGCCTAGGGGAGAAAAGAGGAAAGTAGAAATGAAGATGGGTCAGACATAAAGTCTGATGAGCTGTTATGATTTCCAACACGACTGATAAGTCAAGGAAAATAGATAAAACAGTAGTTCTAGTATCATAAAAAGGTGAGTGTCTGTGTACACCTAAAAGTGAACAAATACTGATAAGAATGACATAGAGGATTGATTGTTCTCATTTAATGACAGTGGTGATAATAATAATGAAAATAATAGCTATGAATGTTTTTACACTTCTACAACTCAAACCAAAATAAATAATCAGAAAGGAATTTCCTAATACTACCATCGATCTACTTACATACCCCAACGTGATAACCTATGCTGACTATGGCCTGGGTTTATCATGCCCGGCCCATCAACTCCAAAGGACATAGCATTTATTTAAGGCATTACAACACCTTATTTTCTCTAATCGGCGCGATGCACACTCAGTGCCCATCGAAGCATGCTTGTACCCACCTCCTCATTTGGACTTCTTACTACCCTATACAGTATAAGCGTGACTTCGCCTTCTCGTGAGACATCAGTGTAGTGATAAAAGGAATACTGAGTGATACAGATCCCCAACCAAAATGCAATTCGACATAAGTCACCACTAAACTTAGTCCCTAAATTAGCGCCAAGGGCCTCAAAGAATTATTGTTGACCGCTTAACTACCCTAGACCCTCAAAGTATTGTCAACAAAGGCCTAGGTCACTAAAAATTAATTATTTTAATTGGCCTCTTATTTTCCCTAATCGGTCTACTCTCACTGCCAGAACAGACCAATACTATGAGCCTCTTATTTTCCCTAATCAGTCGTCGCTGCCGGAACGGACTCCTACTACACTTGCTCGTTAATTTATTTATTTTAAACTCAATGACAATCTTAAGTTTATTAATAAGCTTATTTTCCTTCATGTGACTTTTTGTCATTTCATAGGTTGCATGAAAACATTAATTTATAGGTTGTCTATAAACATCACTTTTGTTTAATTTTATTGTATGATCCAACCCTCGTCATTTGCATCTATCTAAATGCCATTTATTTAGCTAATCAAAGTTACAGTTCAACTATCCTTTACTGCACAATTTCAATCAATCCCAATTTATCCTTTTTATACATATTTCTTTTTTTTTCAATTGCGCTTTTATTGCCAATTTCATATCTTAACCCAAACTGGGCATAAATAACAAGTAATAAATGGTTTAGTCTCTAGAAGGCCTGAACTCAACGACAAAATAAAAAGAACAATGGCTTAGGATCTCGCATGGCCTAGCCTCGGATAAATAAGGACAAATCTAAAATTGAATAGGGTTGAAACTGAACTGTAATGAAATCACATACGAAGAAAATGGGTATAGATGAACTGAATAAAATTATGGTAATATAATAGATTACTAAATCAGAAAGAAGAAAGGATAGGCTAGTAATCAGATTACATAAATTATTGACAGAAAGGAAAGTAAAGATCAAAAGAAATCTACAATTTATTATACTATCAAGAAAAATCCCAATTTGTACTAAGTATTGCAATTACTGAAATATACTCAAAGAAATCTGAATATGGGTTACAGATTCTATAGGGATAAGAAAAAGAATTTACATAAAAAATAATTAAAAATAAATGGATCTGTAAATAAACCACAAATAAACTAGATCTGTGTACGAACTTTAGAAAATTCAGATCTATAAATAATTCAACTACTATTGTACAAATTTTTCCTCAACTTATTAGAAATCCTAGAATCGTAGAAAATACTCACCTAAAATTTGAGCGAATCCAATAATCCCCAGTAGAAAATCCCTATCTATAAATATTCTCTAAAGATGTGTATAAACCGTAGCCCCAAAATTCCATTAAAATATTTAAGGAGAAAGTTGGGTAAGGTGGAGGCAAAGAATGGAGGAAATGGAATAGAGAGAAATAAGTTTGGGTTTGGAGTCATATTTATAATAGAGTTATGGGATTTGGATAGTTAGATTTTAGGTTTTCGTCAAAGACCATCAGATTAGAAAAATCTTGAACCATCCAGCACAAATCGATTTATGCCAAGCACGAAAACGTGTCTGGCAGCATTGCCTAGGTCAACCCACCACCTAGGTAGGTCGACACATGGGTTGACCCACTTGGGGTCTTTGTCGACACAGGGGTCGTCCCAGTTAATGTTCGGATATTTACACACACACACACACACACACACACACATATATATATATATATATATATATATATATAAACTTTTTGATTTTTAATTCAAACTTCAAACTGCCATAAATTCTTCGTTTTAAATCCATTTTCAGCAAAGCAAATGTCTATCTCAACCAGAATTTCATAACTGACGCAATGGCGCAACTCTCATTGCCCAATTCTCAATATTTTTTGATTAATATTTATTTTCTCAACTTATTTATTAATTAATAATTTTGTTAATTAATTGTTGTTTATTAAAAATTTGTGTTGTTATAGTTTCGTTGGTACCATAGCTTGGAGGTATCTATGAAATCAAACAAGGATTGCAACGCCTGCAATCTTAAGAATGTTAAGGGTGTTTGTTGTATAAGAGAAAGATAGATATTTAGATTCTAAAGAATCGAAAGAAGGTATTATTGGATTTGAGAGGATTTTTTAACTTTTTATACTTTCAAAATACTTTTATTTTGAAGACCCTTTTTATTGGAAAATATTTTACCTTTTAAAAACTATTTTTAGGAATCTTGTAACCTTAGGTATTGTTAGCCTTCTTTTTGATGAAAGATGCAGCGGGTCAAATTGAAGCCCAAACGCGCAACCAATCAAGTTAGACAGATTGCATTCCAGGAAGTCCAATAGAAGATCGGCCCGAAGTAACCAAGTATTGGGCCAATCAAGCCAATATCTCGCTCCGGAAGACTCGCTCTCCCAGTCGACTGAGAGAACTTCTCTCGCACAGGGAGTATCGACCGAGTATTTTGGGTCTACATGAAATATCCAGTTGAGCTGTTCAAATACTTGGCCCGACTCTCAAGGAAGAAAAGGCAGTCAACTACATCTCGGATAAAACTCTACTTTTGATACACCCCACTATGGATGCCACGTAAGCCGCAACTTCCAAGGATTCTATTTATGAATAGTGGAACTAGTCTTCCAGCCGCTATTCTATCCAATGAGCTCCACGCGTCCAAGTCTTCCCAGAAAGGCCGGGCCACGTCACAACAGCCCAAACTGCCATATCCGCCTATAAATACCTCAAATCTTAAAGAGGAAAAGGACCTTGATCCATTTTGGCTGCTACTTCTTCTTCCCAGAAAGGCATTATCTGGAAAAGAAAATAGCTATCTTCTTTCTTTTCTTCAAATAGAAAAAGCATTGTACTTGTAATCTAAAGCAGAAGTAATATATAAAGTGGACGCAGGCACAGTCTTTGCCAAACCTTTATAAAAAGACTATGTGTTTCCCCATTTCCTTTACTTTTTCTGTATTTTATAATTAGTATTCGTGTGTTCTTCACACGATTGGGGGTTGAACGTCACTAGTGACCAACTTTTGACATCAACACTTTGGTGCGCTAGGAAGTGGAAGCTTGCCTTAGTCCATGGCGAACAAACGAAAGAAAGGTACAACATCCTCTCGTCCCGCAAACGCCGATGCAGCCGATACTAATGCTACAAAAGCAAGCAACGAAGTTTCCTCTCATGAAGATATGTCTCGATTTCTTACCCGGGACGACATGGATAAAATCATGGTCGAGTTCAGAGACCATATGACATCTCAAGATAAACTGCTCGAACGATAGCAGAAGTTGATGGATCACCTTCTCGGTCGACTGGAGACAGGATTGAACGCTTCAACATCAATTCCTCCACCGGCCAGGATTGAGGCAACAACTGATCCTTGGTCTACACAGAATCAGACCACTGATCAGGCTACACCTTTATTTCATCCTAGTTTGGTCCCACCAACCGATCGATCACAACCAGGAGTATCGCTTCCAATGACCAGTGCAAATGCAGCAGAACCTCAGAAGGCGCACGATCAAGATCTAGATCGGTCGAACACTTTACCTTCACTCTTGGGAATAGCTCGACCTATCGAACCAGTCGAGCGACCACTGGGTCCATCAGAATCAATGTCATTCCCATTACAACCCAGAATCTTACCACAGACTAGTCTAACCACTCTTCCCCTTCAACGAAGAGTTGGTGCGGCCATCCCTTCGAACTAGGAAAGTTGCCCCGCTATACCAGTCCTCACAGTGGCAGAAGAAAATGCTACTGTAGTACCTACTAACCTCGCTCCCAACAGGGCACCTCCGAGCTCCGAACATCACATGCTATGCTCGATCAGCCTAGGCCCTATGTTATGGGTATGGCTTGACCCACTACTCCTTAGGTTCAAGATGGGCCATTCTCCCCAAAACCACCTACTAGAGCTTACCTTCCCTCACACCTTCACTCAACTCTCGGAAGTCGGGCCCAGCCTACGGCCGCCTTCCGAGCATGCTTTTGTCGGATCCTCGCACCGAAGTTCTACCAGATGCTGAGCTAAATTCATGATAACAACTCCTCGGAGATGGAAGCCAGCTTGCAAGCATTATATGACGCTTTACTCGGGGCATTTCCTCGCAGCAAGACATAGATAATGTCAATCGCAGTCCCTTCACCAGGGAAATCAAAAATTCTCGAACCCTCCGGACTTCAAGTTCCCAGCTATCGACCCATACAACGGCTGCACTGACCCTACCATCCACCTTATGCGATACATGCGACATATGGAAGTACTTGGTGCATTGACCAACGTCATGGCTAAGTGCTTCCCATCTTTCTTACAGACATTGCCGGAATGTGGTTTCGACAGTTGACAACGGAGTCGATCAGCAGCTGGAACACTCTGGTCACCCGCTTCAACGACATATCATTCGACCAAAGAGCGTTATGTTCTTATCCACCATCAAGCAGCGATCAGGGGAAACGCTCAGATCCTTCCTCGAAAGATTCTACGTAGCTGTAGCATCAGTTGATTGGCCAGAGCCATCGATGGTACTTATGGCCACCATTGCGGGAGTTCAGAATCGATCGGAATTCTCAATCCCTTTAACCAGAGATCCCCCCAAGGATATAGATGATTTCTATTCCGAGGCCGAGCGATTCCTCCGACAAGAAGATGCCAGCATTGAGATGGAGAGCCTAGAGGTCTTAGCCGCCAAACAACAAGGTCCGCCCCACAGCAACGGGCATAATAAAGGAAGAGGAAAGGCCTCGGAAAAGAGCGAGCGTCATGTGCAACCTCGGATCAAAAGTAAGTACGATCAGTACACCGAACTCAATTCCTCTCAGCTCGATATCTACCTTGACATACGAGGGTCCCTGCCCACTCCGAGACCACCTCGACGAGAGCCAACACAGATGGAACTCAATTCCGGAAAACATTGCATATTCCACAACATAGCTGGACATAGAACCAATGAATGTTGGCATCTGTGTGATCTCATCGAGGATCGAGTCAGAAAAGGAGAGCTTCCCGAATATGTCAAAAATCGTGCCCTGGCCTTGCCGCCACGATCTTCTGCCCAAGCTCCTCAGGTCGATCCGCAAGCTCCTAGAAACGGAAAGGACCCTGAGACTAGCACTCGCAGCATTATCATTAATTAGATTTTTTTTCTCATGTATTTCTCTCAATAAAAAGGACGCCATGATGTACACATGCATGGGGTTAGAATTTAGCTCCTAGGCATGCTTTGGGATCAATCGATGTCCTCTTAGAATTTCTTTGTAATAATTCATTAATTGCTATGAATGTTCTTTTACAAATATGGATAATGTTTTGGGAAACTCTAAAGTCGAGCATGGAGATTGCTTGCCCCCCTCTTTTAACGTGGTCAGCGCGAAAGCCTACTACCATATCTTAACACCTACTCCCCTAGCCGAGTGTGGTATATTTCTTTAAGTCGAGTATGGATGATACTCGCCCCTTCTTTTTCTACACCCCGAGCTTTTACCGCTCGCTGGACACACTAATCTAACTTGAGTCGAGCATGAAAAACACTTGCCCTAAGCCGAGTATGGTTAATACTTGCCCTCTCTAAGTCGAGTATGCTTAATACTCGCCATCAAGCTGAGTATGGTTAATACTTGCCACTAAGCCGAGTATGGTTAATACTCGCCAGCAAGCTGAGTATGGTTAATACTCACCACTAAGCCAAGTATGGTTGATACTCGCCACCGCTCAAAGTCAAGTGAACTAAAATGCTCGACCTATCAGCCTTCTCCAAGCCGAGAACGGTTTATTATTGTTCTTTGCAGGAATTAACTCTCATAAAGATGATCAACATCTCGGTCTTAATACGGTTCCCGATATTTGTCTGTTTTCCGACCTTAATACGATCCAGTTCGGTCGTCGGTTTTCTGGCCTTAATACAACATCGGAGTCGTCAGATTTTTGGCCTTAATATGGTCCGGCACGATCATAGCTGCTCGAACAATTGTGCTTCGATTCACATTTCAGAACACACCTCCATCTGTCGAAGAAGATGCATTCCGAAGGGCAAAATTTTAGCCTTCTTTTTGGTAAAAGATGCAACGGGCCAAATCGAAGCCCAAACGCGCAACCAATCAAGTTAGACAGATCGCATTCGAGGAAGTCCAGCAGAAGCTCGTCCCTGAAGTAACCAAGTATCGGGCCAATCAAGTCAATATCTCGCTCCGGAAGACTCGCTCTCCCAGTCGACCGAGAGAACTGCTCTCGCACAGGGAGTATCGACCGAGTATTTCGGGTTTACATGAAATATCCATCCGAGATGTTCAAATAGTTAGCCTGACTCTCAAGGAAGAAAAGGCGGTCAACCACTCCAGACAAAGCTCTACTTTTGATACACCTCACTATGGATGCCACGTAAGCCGCAACTTCTAAGGATACTATTTATGAATATTGGAACCAGTCTTCCAGCCGCTATTCTATCCAAGGGGTGAGCTCTATGCATCTAAGTCTTCCCAGAAAGGTCGGGCCACGTCTCAACAACCCAGCTGCCATCTCCGCCTATAAATACCTTAAAGCTTAAAGAGGAAGAGGACCTTGATCCTTTTTGGCTGATACTTCTTCTTCCCAAAAAGGCATTATCTGGAAAACATAATAGCCGTCTTCTTTCTTTTCTTCAAATAGAAAAAGCATTATTGTAACACCCCACTCCCGCTATGATCACTCACTAAGGGAATGCCATAGCATCGGTGGAGTATTTTAGTGAATATAGAACAGAAAAATTACAACAAGACAGATATAAATAGTACTTGAAATTTTAAAACATCATCTCATAACAGCGGAAGTAAAACATGTCTGGTTACATCATAAAACCACAATAAAGGTCAAGTACAATATCCATCAAAATAAAGAAGTACATAATCCCACTCTCATACAATAGCCAAACAAAAGAAAAGATAACTGGATAACTGGAGCTTTACATCTATCCAAGCTCCTAAAGACTGGAACAGCAATCCGATCAAGCTCCACTACTGCTAGGATCCACCGTAGGACCTGAGGGTTGGGAAAAAGATAAAAACAACAGGGTCAGACATAAGTCTGAGCGAGTCCTATAACTTTAACAATACAATCGTTAAAGTAACCAGAGAAGACATAAACTGATATACGGTAACATATAGGGATGAATGGCTACCCTAAGCAGTCAACTAAACGAAGATAAAGGATAAAGACGCATCTACCCTCCCTAAGGTAAATTACTAAACTGCACCACACCAGTCGTTCCTAACTTAAAGGTTGATCCCACCCAAGGACTTATAAAATTTACTAATTAGTACCTGCGTACCCCTAGGTGACCAAGTAGGCGCCACGGGGCCCTACAATCCACTAGGTGTACACACTACTTCCCATTCGATCGGCTCCCTAACGTAGATACCCGTGCTGGCCCCACCGTGGGATGTATCATTCCCCAATGTGGCAACCTGATGAAACTAAAGGTGCACGGCTTATATCTACTCGATGCAACAACGGCTTACCTACCAGCCCGGGCCCACTCACGCATATGAAGCCCGTTGGACTTGCGTTGCCACCGCTAACCCGTTTGCCTCTTACAGTCAAGCCCAGTATGCGTGTCCCGTCCTCGACATGGGTCGAGCCCACAAAGATACGTATGGGTTACTGGTTGAAATGGGCCTCCACAAGCTACCCACCTAAGCTTGTCCCTTTTTCTAGTATATCCCACTTAACCCTTTAATCATGTTTTAATTACATGTTCTATTTTGGTTAAGTATTCTAATCGTATTTTCTATTGCCACCCAAGGCAACCACTAGATTTTCTCATGCCACCCGAGGCACCCACTTAACCCCTCATGTCCCTCTACATGCTAATGTGGTTAAGTGTTTCTTAATTAATTAATTAAGAACGTAACCTTTGTAAAGACCTCTCACATTAGACTGTCTTTTATGACCGCTGGTTAAGCCGGTTGGGTCCGGGCAGCCTTATGTCATAACAGAGTCTAACCTCGTGTCTTTACATTAATTACGTATTTAGTTTGTGCCTAAGACCTCTCACATTGGGCTAACATTTGTAGCAACTGGTTAAGCCGGTTGGGTCCGGGCAGTTTTACGCTACAACTGAGTCCAACCTCGTGTCTTAGTCAATTAATTACACCTAATTAATCACCCTCATAATTTTATATTAATTATCCCTAATTAATCAAGTTTTCTTAACATGGGTAGACCTAACTTAATAGGTAAATTCCCATGGGGTAGACCTAACTCAATAGGTAAATTCCCAACACATAGTATGGGTACACCTAACCAAATAGGCAAATTCCCATACTATGTTTATTTATTTTGTGTTATGCATAATTATATTAATTTCACACAATCTTATTAACTTATGCATTTAATTACCCCATCGTTCCCACGTAATTTCGTTCATGATATAACACATATAAAAGGTGTCAACTTGCATATGAATGAACATGTTTCAAAGGTGCCATCTTGCATATTAACAAACACATAACTTGCATATGAACTTGCATAACATGTCACATAACTTGCATATAATATGTCACATAACTTACATATTCATTTTGCATAACAAACTTGCATATTAGCTTATAGACTTGCATAATGTGTCATCATGAACTTGCATATTAATAAACATGTAACTTGCATATTTACATACATGTAACTCGCATATTAACAAACATGTAACTTGCATATAAAGAAACATGTAACTTGCATATTTACATACATGTAACTTGCATATTAACAAACATGTAACTTGCATATTAACAAACATGTAACTTGCATATTTACATACATGTAACTTGCATATTAACAAACATGTAACTTGCATATTAACAAACATGTAACTTGCATAGCATATTACCATGAACTTGCATAACATGCATATGATTACATAGCCCACAACTTGCATATTTAGCATCATGCAAACATAACATACATCATATTAAACTTGCATAAGCTTACATACTCAACATGCATAAACATAAGATTAATGCTAACATCATATCATATGATTCAAAGCTCATTAACCCACATACAAAACCATAAATCTCATCACATCTCATCTAATTAGTTTACCAAAAGATCATCAAAGTGATAGAAACTCACAACTAGCAACTTTGAACACCAAATGAAGAAGATTAAGATGCTAAGAAGGGATTAGAAGTTGATTAGAGAGTGATTAGTATGCAACCCTCTTCATAAAATTAGTGGAGGCCATGAGAGCTAGCATTTTGCCATAGTTTAGTCACTAGGTTTAATTATGAATGAATTAGGGTAGGTTAGGGTCTTATTTATAGATTAGGCAAGTGTTTTAGGCCATAGGATTAACCCTAGATTCAATCCAAGCCATCAAAGCATGTCTTGGGGAAGAAGTCAAGTGTAGGAACCATCTAGGGCCTTTAGATTAAAAATGGACCATGAGAACCATTCAAATGCAAAATCTGCACTTGAGCGAATCGGCCCACGGGTTGACAGCCAAACACCCTGGATTAACCCCTAGTCGACCCAGCGGGCTCGGGTCGACTTCAAAAATCGGCCGGTTCGGTTATTCCCCTCTCCCAATTCGCTGTTTTGAGCATTTTTGCATATTTATTTATTAAATTTTCAATTATATATATATATATATATATATATATATATCAATATATATATATATATATATATATATCTACACAACCCATTTCACTTAATTAAGTATACTTTAATTTGGGAATTTTCGTGAAACTTCGCGAGGCCATATCTTGGTCATACGGACTCCGATTTTCGAAAACTCGGACTCTATTTCGCGTATTTTTCCGAGACGAACACAATGGCATAGCCCGTTTCCCTTGATTCCCATTTTAGAATTAAATTCTGCCTCGATTTATGTTATTACAGGTTATTGAAAATACGGGTTGTTACATTCTCCCCTCCTTAAAGGATTTCGTCCCCGAAATCTTCAAGTTAGGAAGAACGTATCCTACCATCCAATCATCCATCTACTCAAAGCATCATCCACGAGCAATCATTGTCCTTACAAGATTCTAAATGCTGGATGGATATATGCAAAAGTGTGTGTATATGTACTTACCTAATGCGAAAATCAGGCGGTTACTGATACAGTAAACCTCCTTAATGCAAACCATGATAGTGCCATGCATCCAATATGTATGCGAAACCCTATTGACACATACAAATTTCTACATGCGTGCACAACCATACACAAAAATGCATCATCCATATGATAACACAGCCATGATACATCCATCAATCTAACTACCACATCCATTTATGCAATATGCAACATGAAGTGACTGAGCCGATCTAGTGCCTAATGTGTGTGTATATGCATCCACGAGCAACCACTAGCAAACAATTGCATCCATATGCATCCATCAACCATAACATGTTTCAAACACATGTTTCAACCATAGGTTTTACCCTATCTAAAGGTCATAGGTATTAGCGAGAGGATATACTAAAGATAAGATAAGTACTAGACAAGCAATAAAGGAGAAGTTAAAAGACATACTCTCAAAAAGAAATGGATACAAAGAACGCATCTTTGCTTCCGTCTCCCAAGTAGCATTGCTTTCGTCATCTCCCCATTGCACTTTAACTAGCTGAACTTCTCTGTTCCTCAACTTCCTAGTTTCTGACCCAAGGATGCGAGTAGGAGCTCGTCGAATCGTCGCATCACGCTCTACCTCTACATCTCTAAGCAAGCTCGGCTCTACCACCTCCGCGGTCTCATGTAAGCACTTCCTCAAATGTGATACATGGAATACATCATGAACACCACTAAGTCTGTCGGGCAACTCCACCCTATATGCCATCCGTCCAATCCTTTCCTTAATAGGAAACGGCCCAACAAATCTCGGTGCTAACTTCCCTACGGACCCAAAGCGAACAACATTTCTCAATGGAGATACTTTGACAAAAACCATGTCCCCAACCTCAAACTCAAGATCCGTCCTTCTCCGATCCGCATAAGATTTCTGTCTATCTTGCGCTGCTTTCATCCTTTTTCGAATTAAATCAATCTTCTCTGAAGTCTCTCTAACCATATCCGGCCCAAGCAAGATCTTATCCGTAGATTCCCACCAACATGTAGGAGATCGACAAGGCCTTCCATAAAGAGCTTCGAAAGGAGCCATACCAATACTGGACTGAAAGCTGTTATTATATGCGAACTCCACCAAAGGAAGATGTTCTTCCCATGTACCTCCAAAATCCAAGATACAAAGCCTCAAAAGATCTTCTAAGATACGGTTCACCCTCTCGGTCTGACCGTCCGTCTGAGGATGATATGCGGTGCTCAAACACAACTGAGTCCCTACCGCCTCTTGCAAACTTCTCCAAAACTCACTAGTGAAAATAGGATCTCGATCACTCACAATGCTGGATGGTACGCCATGCAATCTAACAATCTCTCTAACATAGACTGAAGCAAGCCATGGAGCGGTCCTCTTACTCTTTACGGGTATAAAATGGGCACTCTTGGTAAGTCTGTCTACCACAACCCAAATTCCCGTATTGCCCTTCCTCGATCTCGGTAACCCGTCGATGAAATCCATCGAGACACTATCCCACTTCCACTGTGGAACTTCCAATGGGTGTAGCAATCCACCGGGTTTCCTTTGCTCCACTTTAACTTGTTGGCACACTAAGCATCTAGCCACATACTCGGCCACATCTTTCTTCATACCGGCCCAGAAGAAAACTCTCTTCATGTCTTGGTACATTTTGTCTCCACCGGGATGAATAGTCATTCTTGAACGATGTGCATCATCCAAAATAGCCTTCTTCAAATTCTTGCGGTACACAAAGTCTACCGTCTCTATGCAACCATCCCTTATCATCTATGGTGTATCTACCCAAATGGCTGGACGACTCCCCTCTTATAAGCTTCTCTACCAACACAACCAACTGTGGGTCGTCTCGCTGAGCCTCGCCAATCCGTCTCAAAAGAGTAGGTCTAACCTCCAAGGATGCCAACAAACCAGGTACAAAATCAACAGAAGGTCTGAAGTCAAACAAAGAAAGAAACTCCAAGCTTCGTCGTTCCACGAACAATGGACTCAAAGATAGCCTTTTTCTACTTAAGGCGTCTGCCACCACGTTACCCTTACCAGGGGTATACGCTATCTCGAAATCATAGGATGCTAAGAACTCCATCCACCTTTGCTGTCTTAAGTTTAAATCCTTCTGAGAGAATAAGTACTTCAATGATTTATGGTCGGTGAACAACTCGAATCTCTCACCAAGAAGATAATGGCGCCAAGACTTAAGTGCGAAAACAATCGCGGCCAACTCTAGATCATGGGTAGGGTAATTCTTCTCATGCACTCTCAATTGTCTCCCTCCATAGGCTATTACCCTTCCCTCCTGCATCAAGACTGCGCCTAATCCTGTTCCACAAGCATCGGTATAAACAACAAACGGCTTACTCCCATCTGGAAGCACTAAAACTGGAGCGGTGGTCAAAGCTCTCTTTAACCGTCGGAAAGCATCATCACAATCTACATCCCATGAGAAAACCAGATTCTTCTTCGTCAAGCGGGTTAATGGGGCTGATATCTTCGCGAAGTCTTTGATGAACTTCCTATAATATCCTGCCAACCCCAAGAAACTTCTTACCTCGGTAGCATTTCTAGGAACTTTCCAATCCTGGATAGATACTATCTTTGCGGGATCCACAGCTATCCCTTCCTTAGAGACCACATGCCCTAAGAATCGCACTTCTCTTCTCCAAAAATGGCATTTAGAGAATTTAGCTTTAAGACTATGCGCTCGAAGAGTCTCCAACACTTCCTTGAGATGTAAGGCATGCTCTTCTTCATTCTTGGAAAAGACCAAGATGTCATCCACAAAAACTACTACAAACTTATTCAGATACTCTCTGAACACTCTACTCATGAGATCAACAAAGTATGCGGGGGCGTTTGTCAACCCAAATGGCATCACTAGCCACTCATAAAAACCATCCGGAGTCCGGAAAGCAGTCTTCTCTATACTGTCCTCCGCCACTCTTAACTGATGAAACCCTGTAGCTAAGTCCATCTGCGAAAATACTGACGCGCCAACCAACTGATCAAAGAGATCATCTATCCTCGGTAATGGGTGTCTATTCTTCTTCGTGAGCTTATTAAGTTCCCTATAATCCACACAAAGTCTGAGGGACCCATCCGCCTTCGTGGCAAACACTACTGGAGCTCCCCACTCCGATATACTTCGCCTTATGAACCCCTTCTCAAGCAACTCCCCTACTTGCTTATGAAGTTCTCTTCTCTCACGAGGAGCCATGTGGCGTACTGGCAAAGACACTGGTTTGGCATTATCCACCAAATAAATTCGGAAATCTATCTCCCGCTTCGGAGGCAAACCCTTTACTTCTTCAAACACATCCGGATATTCCCGGACTACTCTGACAGAACACAAACTTTCGACCGAAGCATCGAGCGATTCAAGATAACTTAGCAAAACAGATTCCATGGGATTGCAAGAGATCTCGAGAGTGTTACCCAAGCGGGTCATGAGCCTGACAACTCTCCTTTCGCAATCAAGAACGGCACCATTACTGGATAACCAGTCCATGCCCAAGATCAACCCATAGCCCGTGAAGCCCAATACAAAAGCATCACATCTAAACTCAACGCTAAGTATAGAAATCTTCAAACCCAAACATATCATAGACAGATATATGGAGCCCCCAATTGGGCTTGAGACAACCAAGGGATCATCAACTAGACTGGTGTCTAAGTGCAGTGACTCAACTAACGATGATGAGATAAAAGAATGCGATGCGCCAGAGTCAAACAAAGTACGAACTGGATGATCAAACAGAAAAACCAGACTTTCAACGGAAATAGTTCTACCTCTCTGCTGAATCGGTGGAACTGAGAGAACCTGAACTTGCCCCCCTGACTGAGGTGGTGCTATAAGAGCCTGCACCTGGCCTCCTGAGGTAGACCCCGTCTTCTGCCCCTTCTTTGGGCAGTTTTTCACAAGATGCCCTGCTTCACCACAATGAAAGCAACCGGTCTTCTTCTTTTTGCGACAATCCTTACTGAGGTGTCCTGGTGTTCCACAATTGAAGCACTTCTTCTTCGTCTTCTTTTTGTCACCATTGCCTTTTCCGCCCTTGCCTTGTTGTTGCTGTTGCGGTTTCTTCTGATCCCCCTTTTTCTCTGGTGCCTTAGAATTCTTATCATCCTCATGCATAAGTGCCATGTAGACAAGCTTCTCAAAAGTGGCCCCCATAGGAATGTGAGTCATAGTTATTCCTTGCAATGGTTCGTTCAAGCCTCTAACGAACCTCAAAGCCTTCTTCTCCGGTGTATTCACCAACTCTATGCCAAACCTTGCTAATTGATTGAATTTGTTGACATATTCTTTCACCGTGAGATTCCCTTGCTTCAAATTCAAGAACTTCTCCATAAACAGATTCTCTTCCGCCCTTGAGAGAAACTTAGCCCCAAACCTTTGCTTAAAATCTGCCCAAGAGTCAACAGGGCGTTCTCCATTAGTGACCTCCCACCAGAATGAGGCCTCTCCCTTCATTAACCAAGCCGCCAACTTGACTTTCTTTCCCTCTTCCACTTCAAAGATATCTAGCAACTCTTCTACTTCCTTAAGCCAATCTCTAGCCTCTACGAAAGTCTCTGAACCAAGAAAAGGTTTTCCTCCTATAGCCTTGAACTCCTTGCAAACCTTAGCAAAATTATCCACTCTAGGCTGAGGAGGAGGAGCGGTTGTCTCTGGTGTAGTAGCATTGGCCGGACCCGCAGCCGCGGCCCTAGCCTCTTGCAACCTCCTATACCATAGTGGTATAACTAAACCCTCCGGGATGTTAAGATCTTCAGCCATGCTGAAACGAAAGAGGAAAGATTCAAAAAGGAGATTCCGAAAGATAGAGATATGGCTATTGGGGATTATGCTTTTCTTTTTCAAAAACTTTTTCTCTTAGAAGACATGCTTTTAAAAATACTTTCTTCGAAAATACTCTTAGAAAGTAGTTTTTCTCAAAAATTTTATCTGTTCTGGTAACCTTAAGCTCTGATACCACGTGTAACACCCCACTCCCGCTATGATCACTCACTAAGGGAATGCCATAGCATCGGTGGAGTATTTTAGTGAATATAGAACAGAAAAATTACAACAAGACAGATATAAATAGTACTTGAAATTTTAAAACATCATCTCATAACAGCGGAAGTAAAACATGTCTGGTTACATCATAAAACCACAATAAAGGTCAAGTACAATATCCATCAAAATAAAGAAGTACATAATCCCACTCTCATACAATAGCCAAACAAAAGAAAAGATAACTGGATAACTGGAGCTTTACATCTATCCAAGCTCCTAAAGACTGGAACAGCAATCCGATCAAGCTCCACTACTGCTAGGATCCACCGTAGGACCTGAGGGTTGGGAAAAAGATAAAAACAACAGGGTCAGACATAAGTCTGAGCGAGTCCTATAACTTTAACAATACAATCGTTAAAGTAACCAGAGAAGACATAAACTGATATACGGTAACATATAGGGATGAATGGCTACCCTAAGCAGTCAACTAAACGAAGATAAAGGATAAAGACGCATCTACCCTCCCTAAGGTAAATTACTAAACTGCACCACACCAGTCGTTCCTAACTTAAAGGTTGATCCCACCCAAGGACTTATAAAATTTACTAATTAGTACCTGCGTACCCCTAGGTGACCAAGTAGGCGCCACGGGGCCCTACAATCCACTAGGTGTACACACTACTTCCCATTCGATCGGCTCCCTAACGTAGATACCCGTGCTGGCCCCACCGTGGGATGTATCATTCCCCAATGTGGCAACCTGATGAAACTAAAGGTGCACGGCTTATATCTACTCGATGCAACAACGGCTTACCTACCAGCCCGGGCCCACTCACGCATATGAAGCCCGTTGGACTTGCGTTGCCACCGCTAACCCGTTTGCCTCTTACAGTCAAGCCCAGTATGCGTGTCCCGTCCTCGACATGGGTCGAGCCCACAAAGATACGTATGGGTTACTGGTTGAAATGGGCCTCCACAAGCTACCCACCTAAGCTTGTCCCTTTTTCTAGTATATCCCACTTAACCCTTTAATCATGTTTTAATTACATGTTCTATTTTGGTTAAGTATTCTAATCGTATTTTCTATTGCCACCCAAGGCAACCACTAGATTTTCTCATGCCACCCGAGGCACCCACTTAACCCCTCATGTCCCTCTACATGCTAATGTGGTTAAGTGTTTCTTAATTAATTAATTAAGAACGTAACCTTTGTAAAGACCTCTCACATTAGACTGTCTTTTATGACCGCTGGTTAAGCCGGTTGGGTCCGGGCAGCCTTATGTCATAACAGAGTCTAACCTCGTGTCTTTACATTAATTACGTATTTAGTTTGTGCCTAAGACCTCTCACATTGGGCTAACATTTGTAGCAACTGGTTAAGCCGGTTGGGTCCGGGCAGTTTTACGCTACAACTGAGTCCAACCTCGTGTCTTAGTCAATTAATTACACCTAATTAATCACCCTCATAATTTTATATTAATTATCCCTAATTAATCAAGTTTTCTTAACATGGGTAGACCTAACTTAATAGGTAAATTCCCATGGGGTAGACCTAACTCAATAGGTAAATTCCCAACACATAGTATGGGTACACCTAACCAAATAGGCAAATTCCCATACTATGTTTATTTATTTTGTGTTATGCATAATTATATTAATTTCACACAATCTTATTAACTTATGCATTTAATTACCCCATCGTTCCCACGTAATTTCGTTCATGATATAACACATATAAAAGGTGTCAACTTGCATATGAATGAACATGTTTCAAAGGTGCCATCTTGCATATTAACAAACACATAACTTGCATATGAACTTGCATAACATGTCACATAACTTGCATATAATATGTCACATAACTTACATATTCATTTTGCATAACAAACTTGCATATTAGCTTATAGACTTGCATAATGTGTCATCATGAACTTGCATATTAATAAACATGTAACTTGCATATTTACATACATGTAACTCGCATATTAACAAACATGTAACTTGCATATAAAGAAACATGTAACTTGCATATTTACATACATGTAACTTGCATATTAACAAACATGTAACTTGCATATTAACAAACATGTAACTTGCATATTTACATACATGTAACTTGCATATTAACAAACATGTAACTTGCATATTAACAAACATGTAACTTGCATAGCATATTACCATGAACTTGCATAACATGCATATGATTACATAGCCCACAACTTGCATATTTAGCATCATGCAAACATAACATACATCATATTAAACTTGCATAAGCTTACATACTCAACATGCATAAACATAAGATTAATGCTAACATCATATCATATGATTCAAAGCTCATTAACCCACATACAAAACCATAAATCTCATCACATCTCATCTAATTAGTTTACCAAAAGATCATCAAAGTGATAGAAACTCACAACTAGCAACTTTGAACACCAAATGAAGAAGATTAAGATGCTAAGAAGGGATTAGAAGTTGATTAGAGAGTGATTAGTATGCAACCCTCTTCATAAAATTAGTGGAGGCCATGAGAGCTAGCATTTTGCCATAGTTTAGTCACTAGGTTTAATTATGAATGAATTAGGGTAGGTTAGGGTCTTATTTATAGATTAGGCAAGTGTTTTAGGCCATAGGATTAACCCTAGATTCAATCCAAGCCATCAAAGCATGTCTTGGGGAAGAAGTCAAGTGTAGGAACCATCTAGGGCCTTTAGATTAAAAATGGACCATGAGAACCATTCAAATGCAAAATCTGCACTTGAGCGAATCGGCCCACGGGTTGACAGCCAAACACCCTGGATTAACCCCTAGTCGACCCAGCGGGCTCGGGTCGACTTCAAAAATCGGCCGGTTCGGTTATTCCCCTCTCCCAATTCGCTGTTTTGAGCATTTTTGCATATTTATTTATTAAATTTTCAATTATATATATATATATATATATATATCAATATATATATATATATATATATCTACACAACCCATTTCACTTAATTAAGTATACTTTAATTTGGGAATTTTCGTGAAACTTCGCGAGGCCATATCTTGGTCATACGGACTCCGATTTTCGAAAACTCGGACTCTATTTCGCGTATTTTTCCGAGACGAACACAATGGCATAGCCCGTTTCCCTTGATTCCCATTTTAGAATTAAATTCTGCCTCGATTTATGTTATTACAGGTTATTGAAAATACGGGTTGTTACAATTATACTTGTAATCTAAAGCAGAAGTAATATATAAAGTGGACATAGGCACAGTCTTTGCTAAACCACTATAAAAAGACTGCGTGTTTCCCCGTTTCTTTTACTTTTTCTATATTTTATAACCAGTATTCGTGTGCTCTTCACACGGTTGGGGATTGAACGTCACTAGTGACCAACTTTTGACGTTAACAGGTATGACACCAATTTTGACACCCTACACCCCTAATGAGTCATACGAAGGAGTAGAGTGTCTAGATATAATAAAACTTCTGCAGAGAATAGATTCATAAGACATAAAATAAATTCCAGTGGAATCATTTCAAAACAATTTATTATTAAAAATAGAACCATCATAACTCAAAATGTCTTACAACCTAAATCTCTCAAGTCATATCAGAGTACATCATAAAACAAAACATCCTCACCCAAGCTCAAATATAACTAAAACAGATAAAATGATAAAAATGAAGTGAATACATCAATAAAAATGAATATAAATTCCAAGAAGAACTATCCCATCTACCTACGTTACACACTACCCTATGAGCCTAATGGGAGAAAAATATGGAGAATGGATCATGCCTAAAAGTTTGGTGAATAGAATGTAAATACTTGAAAGAGAACAACTAAGAGATAATAGACTTAAAAACAATTCTAGTGTTGCATGGATTAAGTGTTCGTGCTTTACTGAGGATGATTGCTTAGATTGGTTGTTTATTTGACTGAGCTGTTACTATAGAAGCATTATTAAGACTAATTACCGCTTATATCCTCCTCGGCCTCTACACTTTACCGTGAAGCTAACATAGTAGTCAATGCCTCTTACACCAAATTGGAACTCACTCAAACGTAAATCGTTGTATGGGCCATCTTAAAAATGAAACTGTTACGATCATTTATTTACACTCTACGAATCACTGTCCGTGGATTCGTTCAGATGGACATCTCTCTAGCTCTAGGACCAACAATGACTTATCTACCTCAATTCGATGTCGTACGCTCGATAATCATCGGTACACACCGACTGGGTTCCTTTCTCTATTGGGATAGTTATCAACCATGATTCGACATGCATGCCCGATCGCCCATAGGTATGGACCCCACTCAAACAACAATCTAGTTGCACTCCCACCTTAGTTTCCAATGATCGAGTCTTAACTACTGGCTAGTTATTTACCTCAATTCGGCATGCTTGTTCGATTGCCACCAGTGTCGGTCCCACTATCTTGTTTTTATTATTATGATATTCTTGTCCTTTTGTGTCTTTTCTATTTCATGATAGTCATTATCTTCTAAAGGTTGTCTCTTCTTATTATGCACTAATATCATAATAAGTTTGTTCTTATTTTCCTATAATTATAACACATGTTATATTTTACTTGCAAGTTTCAAGGGCTTGTTCTTTTTAGTCCATTTTCTTTTATTACAAATTATATGTTTTACGTGTTTTAGGCCTTTTCTGTAAATTATATGTTTTTCTATTTAATCTGTGTTATGTGTAAACTTCTCTTTTTTTTTTGTTATGTTTCACATAAATTAAAGGATTAAATCTACTTTTTAAATATAATACGTACAGAACTATTTGCTACTTTAGCATGTATAAAAGAAATGTAAAAAATAATAAACAAACTTTAAATTTGAGAATAAACAGGAAAAGTAGACTGAAAATAAACTTGTATTAAAATAAAATTGAAAACTAAAACTAATTTTAACCCTATTTCTTTAACTTTTTTGATTCTAAAATAGTAGCTTTCCACTCATTATGGTCCTATGTTAACACAAGTGGTCCTCTTTGATCCCATCTTTTAGGCCTTTTAATATTTTGTTTCATGTTTTCCTTCCTCAAAAAGTATTTAGTTTTAGGTCCTACCTCTAAAAGTTAAAAGGGAATCCAGAAGAAGAAGAAATTGTGAAAAAAAATTGCTATCTATGATTCTATTTATAGGCGTATTAGAGTATCTCAGGCCATACAGTTAGCCTCACACAATCTAGGTTTTCCATGTCAAAAGCCTAAAGCTAACCCTCCATCTCAAAATCTAACTTCTCAGGTTAAACAAAATTCAGATCTTGCTTTTCGTTCGCACCTGACCATTCTTTAGGCCAAGTTGCTTATGAAGATTGACCCACACCCCATGCCATGATCGACCGACCATGAAGGCGGTTGACCCATGCTATATATATATATATTAAATTCAGTATATGGTCTTAAAATCTTATATGTTGACTCTAGCCGAATTTTCTTATAACTTTATCATGTTAACTCGAATTTTAATAAGATATATATGAAAATTATCCAAAAAATCAATGCGGACTCAATGGTGAAACTTCCAAAGCCAAATTTGAACAATTCCATAAGCTTGTCTTCTTCTTTAATTAATTTAATTTATTAAAATATTAGGATGTTACCTTAAACAATGTTCGTTTGTAATTGTATAACTTAAGATAATTGAGCCCTTCAAGCGACATGGTTTTAATGGAAAATGGTTTGTAAGCTACGTGGTTGGTTATTGAAACTATGTTAGTCCATAAGGTAGTTGTAGTCTAAGCCTCGTTATAAAGCTTCTTCTTATGTAGGAAAACTTTCAATATGGCCCATTAATGATTTCGACGAAGTTGTAACCTCAACCTCATTTAATTCCGACATCCTAATTGATTAATGCTACATTCCTTTACGATGTTACATCATATAATACAATACCAATGTTTGACATTGGATATATATATATATATATATATATATATTGAGCCAAATACAGTTGAATTTTTATACATTACTTGGGAAGTTGTAAAATTGCACGAGAATGCATGAGAATTTGTATAATTGTACGCATTAAAGCATAGTGATTTCCTAACAGCAACAATAACAATAAATAATAATAAGTAACTTTTATATAATAGACATAAGCTACTTTCAATAAACTAGTTTCAAACAAAGCTTTGAATTTAATAAATAAAATATTTGATAATAATGGGTGCATACACGTAAAACATGTTTCAAAATTATTGTGTCTTGTAGCTAAATGTTATCTCAATCTAGAATGAATGATCTTGGATCTACGAATTTTAAAAAAAGTAACTAAATAATCAAATGATGAATAAATGTTAAACTATTTAAATATGCAAAAATGAATGTTACCTATTCTATGTATAATTTCCAAAGTGTATAAAATTATCAATCCATGATGAAAGAAATGATCTTTCCATTTATCAAGCCTATCTCATTAACATGATATATTAACTTGGGATATTGTTCGTACTTCACATGCATATCTTGTAAATTCGAGCTAAAGACATCAGCGTTTTGCGAACAACATAGATTATGTCGGTGTTAGACCACTAAATGGTCCTAACACCCAATTGAATTGGATTTGTGAAGAATAATAATCTAAAACATAGAAAATCATGCAGAGACACGAGATTTATAGTGGTTCGGCGTTAATGAGCCTACATCCACTTTATAGTTTCTTAATTCAATATCGAATTATAATTACAAGGCTTTAAATCACTCAATCGCTCGATTACAATGAAACTATCTCTCCAAATTCATGGATTCTTTTGGAGAAATTAGTGATTTTCTATTGAGGAATACTAGCCATGGCGGCCATGAATGATCTAAGTGCAAAAAGCCCCCTTAATTTGTTGTTCGAAAGTGTATTTATAGGTGTATAATTGGTTAGGGGAGAGAACCACGTGGCAGCATCTGAAGATCTTGAAATTATAGCGGAGAATGTGGGGAAATGGTCTTCATTTCGTGGGAAACATGTGGCGTCCGATCCCCTTTTTTAGGCGCAGGAGTAGGACAATGTGGAATTGGTAAATGCTTCAGGTTCGTGGTCAATGAGTCGGGTTGGCTCCTGTGTGGTGCGAGCTGAAGTGACCCAATAATTAGTTTCAAAACACAAGCGAATCGGGACATGTATACGCGATCTGATCTGATGTCCTATGCTCCATCCGATCTGGTGCGATGTTAGCTTGCTGAAGCTATTTGATGTATGGTTGGTACGGGGTGCGTGTAAAGGGATTGAGCGATTGTACTCCGAGCCGAACCAGTCTCCTTTGTCTCTGTTTGACTCGCTAGAATGCTATGTTGGTGAAGTCATGTGGCTTCCATTCGAGCCAAGCATCTGATCTGAGCCGAATATCCTATCCGATCCGAATATCCTGATCTGGTCCTGTCTCACGTGCATGCGATGTTGAGTTTTCACCAATGTCCCACCACTTCATTTAAGCGATCGCCAATCAATGTCGATCAATTGAGCTTTGGGTGGACTGGTTACAAAACAGGCTAACATTTTGCCTCCCAAAGTACGTCTTATCATAGATGAGATGTGCTTTGAATAAGTCAATTTGAGTCATTCTAGAACGTCATCCGTCCTCAAGTAAGCTTTATCAAATTTATGTGATCTCTTAAATTGTTCTGACATTTCGACTCTTTGTTGAATAGACTGCTCGTCATATATTGCATCGCTTCCATTGGCGCTCATAGGGCCGAATTCTATGGCCGGAATTGTTAAGATGATCAAGAAATTGTTTAAACCTTGTCAAATCAAGAGGTCTAATTCATTCATTAAAACTCATGCTAGATCGTTGGGATGGAGCACATCAGAATCAGCATGTTAATCTGTCTCTTGTACTCAGCTTTGGACTATCTTGTTATCATGATATTAATCTAGAATTTCACAACCACATCGAATCGTAATAATAAGGATTCCGAAAGCAACAATCACTCCGGATCGTGTCCATGAAAAATCAGAAATCCACGGTCACGCTGGGCCATATTTAAAGGAATCCACAGCCGCTCTGGATTGTTCGTAATCCAAGAATCACATATAAATGAATAAGGGACGTTGTTGAAATCATATGAACCGGTGCTCGTATGATCGTCGTTATCAGAAGGCAATGGAGAAATTTCTCACACCTTCCATCTGGTGTAGTTTGAGTCTTTAAGTTCACATTCGACCTGCATGCTGGCTCATTTGGTCGAGAAAGATGAATCAGGTCATACTCTGGAGGCATAGTGTACATGTTTTGAATCTCACTCCAAGCCAGCATCGTCTTCAAAGTTAGTCCATGAACTAGCGCTCGTGCTCTCAGCACCATCGGAGGACAAGCGAAGTCAGTGCTTATGCCCCCAGCATCGGTGGGGGTTGAGTCACATAAATCGGGCCTCTAATCTTCAAGATTTTATACTTCCCTTCGTTGCATCGAGTAAGAGTTGTAGGTTCCGCAATCTTAGTTGACTCGGATCGTTCTGTACTCTTCCTCAAGTTAGCAAGAGTTGGAGTTGTATATGCGAATGGTTGAATCACATTCGTTTTTGTGTCGTCTCTCTCTCTTTAGTCAGAAAGTGAGGATCGCCTAATCGAGTGTTAGCGAACTCATATACTCTCCTCGCATCAGTCACAGAGTTGAGTAAGCTCGTCAATCATGCAAGCGAGGAATGTTGTTAGTGAGTTATTCAATCTCCTTTGTTTCATGATTTGGTATAATCCGAAATAGCCATCATAGTCTAGTTAAGTTCATCTCTCATGCTTGGTTCCATGGAGCTTGACAATCACGATCGTGGGCTCGATCAATGAAATTGGCCCTTTCCGGAATTGTACATTCCTGACGTTCTTTTCCGGGGCATTTCTTTTGCCTTTATCGTTTTGGGAGTCAAATGATGCTCCATTCTTTATCATGAAAACATTGAGATCATCCATCTGAACATAGGTATCCTCTTATTACAGAAATCTGTCCATTTCAGGGTAGAATTCACCAACATTTCTAGGAAAATATCATGGTATAAAGATAATGAGGTTTGTTCCAAAGGTGAATCCGCCAAGGCCTTTTAGTGGTCTCGTTGCAGAGATACTTTGAAGTCCGAGTTATCTAGAATGCTGGATATTGCTGCTATAAACATCATAAATGGTCCAGGTCGATCTATAGATGTTGTTGCGACGTTGAACATTTTCTAGGAGCGAATGCAATGTCTCGCCGGACCTTTGTTTGATTGAAGTGAGTAACATGACATTCTTCGAACAACAGATATGGACATTTGACTGCTCAATGAAGTGGGTGACTAACGCGTTCCAATGGTTGATCAATTCGGATGCATGCCACCGAAAATTATGTAACAAAAATGTAAGTCAAGATCCAGGAATGGTAGCTTAAAGTGAGGGGAGTTGCTGAAATCCCTAATGTCCTGTGTGAAAGAGCTTTGATTGACGTTGCTTATGCCGCTTTTGAGGTGTGCCACCTCTGGCGAAAAATCAACTAACGTCGGCATTCTGGCCTTTGCCTTTGTGAATTTGTCGCTAATATTCCAATTTAGGGTTGGCATCCCCAGCATGAAGTCTTATAGTGAGTGGAAGCAGATTCTAGCTTCTTGGTTCCGCATATTTGATAGCTGTCAATCAGGCTTCTATCCTTTAATTCTGGATGATGATCCGTTGCTCAGATGTATGCGGGCTAATCTTAAGGAGTCATTCTTTTAATTGCAATCTCGGATCTTGTGGAACCTCAAGGACAGTAAAAGTTCATAGAGTCATCAGCTAGTCGAATCATGCAGCTCGAGGCTCGTACCCCCACACTCTAATCTGCGAGGGGTTTGCTGAACTGTGAGCATCAATCCATGTCTTTTTTAGTCTTTAGTTTCCCATCCAAGTTTCGAGGATTGGACTCAGTTGGCAAAAGGTTAGACCAAAGTTTCCTCGAATACTCCCTCTTGCCCCCAGGAATGAGAGTTTCATGTTGAAGTCGAGTTGGATTTGAAGCATTCATATGAATTGGAGCAGAGGTTAGTCGAACTCCGCTTAAGTTTCCAGTCGAGTTGGATTTGAAGCATTCATCTAAATTGGAGCAGAGGTTAGTCGAACTCTGCTTAAGTTTCCAGTGGCTCTTGCATTGCTGCCACTTACATCTATAATGTTACGGTCAGAATTTGCCTGCTGCAGATATCTGTGTAACAACCCGGAATTTTGGGGCCAATTTAAAAATTTTATTTTAGAAATTTTAATGGATTTTAATATTTAAAATAGTTTATTTTAAATAGGAACGACTAAAAATTTATTTCAAAACGAATAAATTCAATTAAATTATAAAAGGAGTTTAAAACAGCGCTGCAGTTTGAAAATTTGTATTTGAACTTTGACTGAATGTACATGATTCATTTTAAATCAAAATTAAGCGAAACAAGAAATATTTAAATCTGTTTAATAATATCTTTCTAACGAATCTAAAAAAATTGGAATTTCATAGCGGAAATCAAAAGTTATGGCCAATTCAATTTTTAGAAAAGTCGCGGTAGAATTTTTATATATATATATATATATATTATATAGGCCCGAAAGGCTACTTTCCACATATGAAGGAATTTCGACTCAAAACCACTTCCATTGAGTTCGAAATGACGGTCCTACAAAAAAAAAAAACAATAAACACTTGTATATTTTGAGTTTCAGAATTTATTTGTTTGAAAATGTATTTTTAATATTAAATATATTGGCCTTAAAAATAGTCATTTTTCAAACGACCTCGGTTTTCGACGAGACCACTTTTGTTGGAACCGGAATGTCATTTTATTGCTAAGTTTAATTTTCCGGAATTTTTCGAATTAATATGTGAGCGTGGCAAGGGAAAACGTGTTTTGACTGTTTCAGTTAAATTTAATCGACTAGAAAGTGGCCATTTTTCAAACAGTCTCAGAATTCGACAAAATTAGTCTCGTTAGAACCGTATCGTCAAAACATAACTAGAAATAATTTTCCTGGAATTTTTAGAGTCAGTATGTGGCCTCGGTAATTTAAAATGTACGTTTGAATTTAATAATTAAATGATTTATAATTTAATTTAAGGAAAAACATATCGTAACAGCCGAATTGAGTTACGAAACATATTCCATTGTGTCCGGGACGGGGGTTATTAGCTAGGGGCGACACTCGTTGGGTTGGATTTGGAGTTCGTAAAGATTAACCAATTTTATTTGAATTAAAATGAATTAAATAAATTAATTATACTATATATATACGGTACATACCGTAACCCTAATCCCAGACTAAACCAAGCCGCCGCCTTGTTATTTTGAAAGGCCAGGAATGTCCGAACTTGATTCTCTTCTTACTCCTAATCTATACAATAAATTTTGAAAAGCATAAATACGAAATCGAAGTATACATCGAGTCCTATGAAACCAACGGTGGTGATGAAGTATTACATCATGGATGGGCGGGAATTGGTGCGGGAATTGTCGTCGCTCACAGGCATTTTCGGGGCTGAAGGGGCCACCGAGCTCGAAATGGTTGGGGGCGTTGGAAGGCGTGTGGAAGGCGGAGGAGTTGGCAACTTCTGATCGGAGTTCGGCGCGTCTTCGAAGGAGTAAAGTCGAACCCTAAAATCGAGCCTGATGGGTTCGTGTACAGGCAGAAACGAGAAGCAAGAGGGAAAGAGAACGGCCTGTTAAGTGATGAGGTGGAATAATTAAAAACTAATTATTTTAATTTAAAATTAAATATTATTCAATGTTCGAACTACCATAAGTTGTTCATATTTGATCAGAATTTGACGAAACGAATTGCGTTGGAATCGTCTTCACAAGAGCTTCGACATGGAACTGACTAGAGCATAAACGAAGCACTTTGAAAATTCAGTAAATTTCAGTTCTGAATTAAAACCATCGGTGAGATTTCTATATTTAAAAGTAATTAAAATATTAATTATTTTTCGTATTTGAATGCCATGTATATATGATTATTTAAATCCAGATCTATGATGTATGTTATCGTAGTTGTTGTTCTGTGGATTTTCATACGTGATTTGGTCGATGGTTGTTATGTTATTAGATTCGTTAATTAATGATTGTGTTAATTAGAAAAATAGTGAAACCAAACCATCGTGTTGAGTTATTAGATTTATAAATCATCATTTATGTAAATTTTGAATCGGCAACTTAAAATTGGCATTGTGTTAAATTTGAATGGACAACATATGAATGTCATCTTTGTTTAACCAGAATTGACAAAGTAATTTTCATCTTGATGAAATTAGAATTGAAACTAAATGGACATTTTGTTACATATGTTTGTGTTAAAAACAAAATCGTCATTTTGTTTACCATAGGAGAATTGGACATAGAATCACATTTTTGTTGACAAATGAATAGAAACTCATTTTTATTGAAAAATGAACATTAAAATTAGAAACTCATTTTTATTGAAAAATGAACTAGAGATAAAAAGACACATTTTTGTCAAACTTGTTTTATGAATATAAGAATCATGTTTTTGTCAAACTTGTTTTATGAATATAAGAATCACATTTTTGTCAAACCATGATTAGAAAACAAAATATCACAATTTAGTTGAGTTGAAAAGGATCAAACAAAATATGTTAAGCGAATAAAGGATTATTTTTTTTTGTCAAAATATGCTAAGTGAATAAAAGAACATTTTTATCAAATATGATTTGTGAAAGAATAAGAATAACATATTTTGTCACATATGATTAGTGAAGAATAGAATTAACATGTTTTGTCAAATATGATTAGTAGAAAAGAAATAACATTGTTGTTATAAAATATTGCATTAGAATGAGATATCATTTTTGTGTTAGAAATGGGTTAATGGGATAGAATATCACTTTAGTGTGAAAACATGTTAATAGAATAAAAGTTGACATTTTTGTTCGCATTAAAAAGATTATAAACAAAATCAACATATTTTGTTAACAAAGTTATAAAGGACAAAAATCAACATTTTTGTTAGCATTCGAAGTTAGAAACAAAAATCAACATTTTTGTTAGCATTTGAAGTTGTAAATAAAATCTTATTTTGCCGCATTAGAAATTATGAACAAAATCATATTTTGTTGCACTAGAAATTATGAACAAAAATCTTATTTTGTCGCATCGGAAATTATGAACAGAATCTTATTTTGTCGCATTAGAAATTATGAACAAGAATCATATTTTGTAAAAAAAAAAAAAAAAAAAAAAAGTATTAACAAAATTCTCATATTTTGTTAAAAGAAAAAGGATTAGCAAAACATTCACATTTTGTTTAAAAAGAAAAGTATAAGAACAAAATATACACTTTTGTTTAGGAAAAAGAACAAAAACTCATTTTGTTTACATTAGAAAAGGATAAACAAAACCACATTTTGTTTACATTAGAAAAGATTTAACATAACTCATTTTTTTTTGTTTAGAAAAGGTTAATGCTAGAAAAATTCACATTTTTGTTTATAAAATGTCAACGCTACAAAAAGTCACATTTTGTTTATGAAATGTGGACATTAGAAAAAGAATTGGTTATATAGAAAATTTACATTTTCTATAATAAGAATTGTTTACATAGGAAATTTATATTTTCTATAATGTGAGTGGTTTACATAGAAACCCTCATTTTCTATAATATGAAATGTTTACATAACAAAATTCACCATTTTGTTTGCATTAAAGAATGATAAATAGAATCACCATATTTGTTACATTAAAAGAATGATAAATAGAATCACCATATTTGTTACATAAGAATGAAAACAAAATTCATATTTTGTTAATGTTAAAAGAATGATTAGAAAATGTATGTTTTCATACATTAAAAAGAAGAAATGAAAATGTGCATTTTTATACATTAAAAGAATTAATCAGTATTGGACATTTTGTCACCTAGAAAATGAATTAGAAACATCTATTTTGTCACCTTGAAAAGAATTGAAATATATGTCCATGAGGTTGATGTGTTTAATTATAATGTTGATTATATTAAAATTGAATATTACACTTCCATTTACAAGTCATCCGACTTGTTTATGTGATTGGGTCGATAATTTTTACACATCGCCCAAGTGCACAAATAATTTATTATTTGTTTGTTGGATGAAACCCCACACGGGTGTTGGGATGACCCTACACTAGTCCCAATATTTAGTGTAGAATCCACTTTGGTTGATTCCTTGGATGTGCGATAATTAATTATCATAATGGTTGATTATATACAATATATGGATGTTGATTGAGTCGCATTCCAGTAAAGAGTATTCGAGAAAGGAATATTTAAGAAAATATTTTAGATAAAAATATATTTTTGAAAAATATATTTATTGAAATGAACTAGTGACTTACTAGTATAAATCATTAAGATTATATTTAATGAAGTTTTTCCCAACTTGTTTACATTTAATTTAAATTAAATTAAATTAATTGGATTTGGGTTTGTCGTGAATAGTGTCTTAAATAACACTGTCCTTAAAACCCATATGAAAAGAAAAATCTTTTAATTAAGATTTTTAAAGCTTTCAATTATATTTGGTAATTGAAATAAGATGAAATGTGAGATGGGTGTATTGTGAACTGTGTTTTTAAGCGACATATGTTCTTTAACCCAACTGACAGTGAAAATATGATTTGGAATTTGTAAATCTTTTATTAAGATGTAAATGAGAATTTTCCAACAGTAAAGATTTCCAATTTAATATATATTAAATTGGAGTTGAATGGAACTCGAATTAATAATAACCGAGATAAGTTTCTGTAGAAGAAGACCGATACTACAAATGGAATTTAAGAGGCTTTGCCGTTATTCCATTTTTATTATTGGTCGGATACAGAAATTTATAACGATTATATGTTGATTTGAATTCTGTGAAGATTCCATAGTTTTATGGAAGATGATTTTGGGCTTACCGTGAACTATGTTTTAAATGACATAAGTTCTTTAGTCCATTAAAGAATAAGATTGATTTCTTAAATCTAAATAATCATTGAATAATGATTTTTATATTTAAAACCAATAGAGTTTTAATAAATCTTTAAAAGAAAGATTTAAGAATAAAGATAAAGAATTTATCTTTGATAAGAGTAATCTGAATATTTTATTTATAAGAATACTCTGAATTGGAATGTGGTGTTGGATGTGCTTTTATCGTACTTGATTTTTATTATAAAAATACGCGAGTTATTCGGAAAGACCGGGTTTAACCCATTTCGAATAATCACACGGCGATGAAGAGCCGAAGATGAAGACGGTGATTGAAGACCGACGATCTTCACATCGAATGGATGTGTTGCTACTAATGCCCATGATTGGAGTAGCTACCTTGAAGGGGCTACAGTGGTTACCGTCCAGACGTAGTGTTGATTTGTACGGATTTGACTTTCGCTCAGACCCAGAGCATAAGTTTATAAATGGAATGTATGTCTGACGTTGTAGTCCTTTATACTACATTCGTTGATCTCTCTTAATATATATCTGTTTGGTGGTTAACACCCTTCTCTGAGACATATGAGCTTAGGGGTTATATATTGGCAGAAATCAATGGTATAGTATGGACTGACAATGTGGCATGCTAAGATGCATTGATCAAGGCTTTTGTTGAAAAGAAGGCCTTGTGGTTGATGATCAAAGCACGGCCTGTTTAGGCGTAGCTTTGTGTATAGCGTGACTTCGCGAGCCTCACACCCCGGTATGAGTCAAAAACGGGATATGGACCGTAGGGAGTGCACACGTTTCTTTCTAGCTAGAGTGGTGTCAGTGACCTACCAGCCCTGACATTTTACTTATGTGGATGATGGATTTTGAGGCGCCTCGTTATTTTTATAGGCCGTTGGTGGTCATACTATAGGTCCAAAGGGACCGGGAAACGTGTGTTCAGGCATAACTAATCCACTGCCCATTGGCGGGGACCGGCCCTACCGCTTCCAAGGGTTCACTGCGGGGGATCCTGAGGCATTTGCTAGAGTGTCTCGAATCGGAGAGGAGCTTGCCCCTAGCCTCGACTCATGATGGAAATCCAATTTCCAATACGACCTTGCGGTTTTGATTGTAGAACTAGTATTGGCGACATAGTATATGGTACCTATGCCGTCTAGGATTGATACTTATGATTGAAATGTTTTTATTTAAAACATATACACACTAATAATAATATCGTTTTTACGTATCAAGCATCTTTTGACCATTATAAGGTAAAACCCTATCCTCTGGTGTGCGTTGCATTGTGTGATGGGACCTGGGTCTTATAATGGTTTCATTTTTCTAAAAAGCATTGCGTTGTTTAACGATTTACCTTATTTTATGCACCGGCAATCCAATGGAGTAAACCCGTTCCGCGTTAGCGGCGTGGTCCTGTGATTCGCCTTATTATTAGATAAGTCTAGTTAAGATTTCTCATACCAGTCCCATGACTGACCTGTAGTTTGTTTCACTGGCAAACTCGGGTGCCCATATTTTTCCACACGGGCAGTCGAGTAGCTTTTTGCAGATATATTTACAGGATCCTGGTTTACAGCTGAAGCAGTATTCGGAAAGCTCTGTATCCGTGTATTCCTTCCAGTTGTATTTTTGTACTATTTTCCTCTGCTATTTAAATGTAATTTAAATCTCTGATATTTTTGTATTTCCAATGTATATTATTCATTTATACTCTGTTATATTCTTGTACTCTGATGTAATTGTTGTAATCAACAATAAAATGTTCTTCAGTTTGTGTTCTGATGTAAGTTGTTCTCAAGGCAATCTAGGCTTTCCTTTACGGGGAAGTTTGGGTCGTCACAATCTGGGAGACTGTATTGCATCTTGTTTCATTCAAAACGACGTTGCCAACTTGTCCTAGGGTCCCATACGGTCTGAACTATGGGACAAGGAGTTTTTGAGCTAAGTTTGTTGTTGCTTGAATTCGTACGATACTTACTACAGCAAGAAAGTTGTAATTGCTCGGCCTTCCATCTATCCAAGTAAAGAAGTTGTCCATCATTTTCTATCATTTCCGAAGAAGTTCATCTTGCCGAGTCATCTGGGTTCTCAATTCAGCAATGGTACCATCCATTTCATATCTAGTCTGACACGATGAGGGATCGTCGCAAGAAGAATTCTGCTAACTTACTCCGTTCCTAGCGCCTTCTGCACCAACATCCTTAGCATGGAAGAAATTTCTATCTTCCTTCTTCTTAGCCCTTGAGTAGGAGTATCAGGAAATTCGCTTCCTTGTAGGCTAGAAGTCAAAGTAATAGCATGCCCCCTCATCCAGGGTCTTTCAGTCGAAAAGTCGGTCGAGACTAGCGAATGGACGTTCACTCTGCATCCATTCTATGGTCCTCAAGCGGCCTGTCAAGATCGAGGTATAAGTTAGACATAGATATATTAGTTATGCCATTTGTAAATATTTTCAACGGTATGCCCCCAGTCCAGGGGTAATGGCACAAGACAGAAGGTGGTTAAATCATATCCTTTTCAAATTTAGACGAAGGGAGGGGTATTCCGGATAGTCAGGAAAATCTTCAATCCGTAGAAATCCTGAATGCCATGATCGTGTCAGATCGTATTAAGACCGGAAAATCGAAGATCATTCGAGATCATATTAAGGCCGAGTAAAAATAAAGAATCCCAGGGCTTCGTCGGGTCCTTCCCAGCTGCGAGTACTAAGTCGCATGACATGTTATTGAGTAATTTACTCTCAAGGCCTCTTTTTGGTCGCCGCCTTGATTCACGTAGGATGCTTTTCACTAGGCATCAATGTCAGCCTTCTGGACATGGCCCTTTATTTTTTTCTACTGGCCTGCTGTTGTTGCGAGTGAGGGCCTCGCATTCTTGACTAGTTATCCTCTGTAAATCTGCCATCAGCAAACAAAATGGTATTCCTGTAATATCATACATTTGCAAGTTTATTATATATTTCAATCAAATATATTTGTAGTCAGAGCGTTACTACACTGAGTAGCAAGCAATAAATCGCATCACAAATCAGATAAGGGTTTCAATTTGGTATCTCTATAAATAAATAGCATATCATATTGCAGCCATAGTAGGGGTGTGATGTGTGTGTATGACCCCAATCAATAGTGAGTAAAGTGCCTGGCCAGGGCTTGTTCGAGATTGTTTAGGATCGATAGTGCATTGCCCCCCATGTCCGGACATGAAGGGTTCGGGCTTGGCTTTCACTCTTGCCCCCGATACTACAGCGGGGTAGGAGCCCTTTTATGGTATTTAATTAACATGCCTTTATACTCTCCTGTCATATGCCCAGGATAGAGTTTGAACTCATCTTTCAGTTTGCCCCCCAATCCTTCAGCAGGGTAGGAGTTCTTGGGGCGCCAATCCATGGCGCCTTTATACTCTCCCGTCGAATGCCAAGGGTAGAGTGTGGTCAAGGCGTTCTTTAATCGTGGTGCACCTTCACGCCCTGTGGACGTCGTCTTCCCGTCCTTTATACTCTTCCTCAAGTCATGAGGTTAGAGTTATTTCGACGAACAGTCGTATCATTTGCCCAGATGCTCCTTCTACACTATATCCAAGAGCGGGAGTCCACTGTGTTGGGTGTTGTTCTCAAACTCGGTTTTAGTCCTTACTCCACGCTTCCCTCTAGCGGACGGATTTTTTGGGCAAGCGGTCGGATCGCACTTGCCGAGGCGCTGCCTCATAATCCATGATTCATGGGTAAAGGTGGCCATTTGCAATAATCGAGTCTCTCTCGTCCCGTCGAATCGTGGGATGGAGATTGGTCGGGCATTGCAGTACCGTCCATTAAACGCTCTCTCAAATCATGAGGGTTAGAGTCATGGATCGATTGGTCTTTAATCCTAGGGTGCCCCTCACATTCGTCCTGGGTTCATACATCTATCCCAGCTCTGAGGATTAGAGTTAGTTGGGCAAACAATCAGAAAATGTTTGCCAAGGCTCTGCGTTCCTCCGATCAGCCCATGTGAGGAGTGATTTGCACCGAACTTCGGGTACCTACATCATTCATATCGCATGAGTTAGTTATGTCACTAACTCGGGAAGCATGTAAAAGTAAATTGCATGATTGAAAAGTAAGCATATCAAGGGGCAGTGCTGCCTCCTTTATTTGGATTCATGTAATCTGGTGGTGTCAAATATAGGATCGAGCCATGTAGACGGTCGAACTGCATCTATCTGAAATCGGATTCCGACTTTGAAATGCAAAAGTCAATGCATAATTATCTTTAGCTCTGTCACGTATGAGCCAAGGAGTGGATGGTCATCTCGGATTCACCTTGATCTATACAACCTTTTTCAGGCGGAGGGCGTGGCTTTGTAAACGAGCGGTTCAGTCAAGCTTGTCATGATATTGCTCCATAACTCTATATGCGGGTATTGGAAGCCTGATCGGTATCAAATCCTAGGTACCTGCACCATCCACATATTAATTCATCTGAGTTAGTTATATCAACAACTCATAAAGCATGCAAATATAAGAGTTATGGTTAAAGAGTAATCCTGTTAAAGGAATAAATATCATTCTTATGCGAAAATGGCATTGCATGCAATCTGCAGGTCCATTTTGCCTCGCCCAATCTCAGCCGGGGGATAGCTGCCAAAATCTTTAGCTGGTGATGAATGACTTTTCAAATCATCGGGGGATGGCATTCCCAAGAATGAACAGACCTTGATTGGGGTCTTGGAGCGACAAAGGCAGTCAGGTAAATACTGTAAGCGAATGACGAGGTTGCATCTCCTTTGAATCGCCTTCTTGTCCCCTTGCTAAGGGAAAGTATTGAGTGTCAGGGAGTCATGTTTATACCGCTAATGGTAGCACAACATCACATTGGTGTTAGGATGGTAATTGGCAAGAGAATAATGAATCCATACTTATAGAAACTTTTGTACTTTCCATGCTAGGAAATAGGATATGGCTGCTAGGGGGACAGTTATATCTCATCCATCCGCATATATGCCTTCAATCCCACGTCGGGAATAAGATCTAATGGATAGATAACAGCATTCAGGGTTAAGTGCTCTAAACTTTTAACTCGCCAATTTTCGGGCTAGGCTGAGGCAGCCGGCTACGCAAACTCCTGATGTATCTGCTTTGAATTAGATGATGTAATCTCGAGCGATTCGTGCTTAAATATCCAGTTGCCCTTTGCATCTAGGGAATGAGTTACTTTGCAGATAATTGATGAAAGGTATGGAAGTATGAATCTTCACTTTCTTATTCCAAAACTTCGCTCATTAGACATTACATTTGCATATATCTCCCTTCAAGCGAGAAATTAATTAGTGATTTTGTCGAATCATTCTGGGTAGTAAATCGAGCAATGAGACTCATTGATATCTATCTCGGGACAACCTTTCAAAGGAAATAAGCAATATCTTCTTGTATGTCATATCTCGAGGCATAACGAACGATGGTACGCCCTTCACTTCTCTTATTGGAAATACACCATTCTGCAAGAAGTTTCTAAAGGGAGCTATCTATGACTCTCTTCCGAATTTGGTTTCCAATATTGGATCAACTTCCGAGTGCCTCAATTGGGGTCGTCTTTTGGATTATCCGAACATGCTAGGTTGGCCAGATTATCCGCTTTCTGATTCTCTATATGCGGAATATAAGAAATGTTGTAATGTTCCCATCCATCCAACATCTCTTCTACCTGTTCTAGGTAAGTTGCAAGTCGTAGTCCCTTCATCTGGAATTTCCTTCGAATCAATACAACTCCAACTCCGGACTGTCGATTATTCTTTGCATCATCCGTATATAACTTCCGGGTGCTAGGTTTTCATCTTTCATTTTGAGGGGCCATCTTCTTCATTTAACACATCCTCTTTGGGAACAGTAAACTCAACGATGAAGTCGTTTAACGCATGCCCTCGATTGGATTTCTTCCGGAGGGAATTGAGATCAAACTGGTTCAGCCCGATATTCCATTGAAGCAATCGTTCGAACGCCGACGGTCGTTACTGGAGCTGATGTAGTGGGTAATCAGTGTGTATCACAGTCAGATGAACTTGGAAATAGTGGCAGAGTTCTCTCAAGACAGTCAACAAGTTGTAAACAAGCTTTTCAATCTTTGGACAGTTGCCTCATTAGACGTCGTCCTCCTGCATTCTGAATCTTCATCCTCTCTGGGATCTATGTCTTCAGGCGGATCATCAAGCAACTCTTTCTGCGATGTCTCCCTTACTTGCTAAGCCCATGCATTCACCAAGCTACATCTCCTCGGGGGGAAACATTCTTGGGTTTCACGCCATCTTAGTTGTGTAGCATATTCCATCCAGCCAAATGGAAGGCTTTTCATGTAACTTGGTCATCATTGACCATTCCCACCACAGCTTTGGTTGGGACTGAGTAGTAGACACTAGGGTGCAATGTGCTCTGAATTCTGCTGGAGCTGGTCGGTCTAGACCTTTGATCAGATAAATTTGAGTACGACAGCATAGCTTGCGAGATTTCAAGTAATATTCATGCGTCATGTAACAACGGAAATGAGAACTAGAGAGCTAATGGTTGATTCATATTTGCTTTAATCTCGAGCTCTCATCATTTGACCAAGGTCGTATGGTGGTTGGTGAGCAGTCAAGTTGCTATAATCCGGGAAAGGATCCATAGGTCCAATCATGGCATGCGGTGGTTCAACTAGTACCTAACTATGGGCTCCAAAATATGTTGACCTAACCCTTATTCGATGGAAATCAGTCTTCCTCGGTGTGGTTGACATCAAATAGCCATTGCAAAGGTTAGCCAAGTCTTTGGGAGGTGAACCTCGGGACATATTTCATTCATCACATTATACGATTGAAGTGTAGCTTTGGGATGTTGGGATCCTTAGCTGCTTTCTGGTATCCCATTATTGAAAATCATGATCACTAAAATCATATGAATCATCTTCGGAGTAGTGCTCGGACTGTTCCATATAACCGTCATTCGATGCCCCGCTGATTGGACAAGTTTAAGTCGCATAAATAAGATGGTCACTACTCGTTAGCGAGCAACATCGGTTGCATCAGTGAAATCTATACACCATCAGAACTACGGAAGAGGAAGTTGTTGTGAGACAATCATTGTCTTGTATACTGTCCTTGACAACAAGCTGAATCTGATCGATAGATCCTAAAATTGGCTTACTGATGTAAATAAGCGTCATGGCTATGGGATGAATCCCAGTCGTTGCCATTTCATTGTTATATTCTTTGACTATCCATCTAATCCTCATTGATAAGCTTTGACGACTAGTGTTGGCCAAAATATATATGTCGAGCCGAAGGCGAGGCCGTCCGCGCGCAGTGCCGGTGGGGGTCCATCATCAGCAGATGGTCATCAGATCGCGGCTCGAGTCTGTTATCCCAAAAATAGCTGTACCGGGTCGGATCGGAATTTGCCTTAAAGTAGCGGTTCGGAGGTGTCATCAGATCGCGGCTCGAGTCTGTCATCGGATCGGATCGAACATGTCATCGGATCGGATCGGAGGTACGTCATCAGTAGGTGGTCGGTTCGGATCTCCCCATCTGGTTCGGATCGGAGGTTCTTTTTCAGGTCGGGTAGGACCCGATCCGACCCCCTCAAGGATATTGGCCTGCGCTTCTACTACATCCGATCCGAAGGCTCAATCTGCATCCGATCTAGTCATTTTATATGCATCCGATCCGGAGCTCATTTGAACTGGAAACACATCTGATCCGATCCGAAATCGAGGTCCATGCTAAAACGTTGCTACTGCGTTGGGCGGATCTTTTCGAACCCATTGCTTCATTCCAGAGACATCCATGCTTTGGGTAGAATTGCTGAAATCGTCGAAAGATTCGAAAGTGACGAGAATACGAATTATCTCTTCGGACTTGGAGATCCAAACAGTAGATAAATAATCCGAAATGCTGAGAATCTTCATTTCTCAGTGAAAGCATCAAAATGTTAGACCAAAAAATGGTCCTAACACCCAATTGAATAGGATTTGTGAAGAATAATAATCTAAAACATAGAAAATCATGCAGAGACACGAGATTTATAGTGGTTCGGCGTTAATGAGCCTACATCCACTTCATAGTTTCTTAATTCAACATAGAATTACAATTACAAGGCTTTAAATCACTCAATCACTCGATTACAATGAAGCTATCTCTCCAAATTCATGGATTCTTTTGGAGAAATTAGTGATTTTCTATTGAGGAATACTAGCCATGGCGGCCATGAATGATCTAAGTGCCAAAAGCCCCCTTAATTTGCTGTTTGAAAGTATATTTATAGGTGTATAATTGGTTAGGGGCGAGCACCACATGGTAGCATCTGAAGATCTCGAAATTGTAGTGGAGAATGTGGGGAAATGGTCTTCATTTCGTGGGAAACATGTGGCATCCGATCCCCTTTTTTAGGCGCAGGAATAGGACAATGTGGAATTGGTAAATGCTTCAGGTTCGTGGTCAATGAGTCGGGTTGGCTCCTATGTGGTGCGAGCTGAAGTGACCCAATAATTAGTTTCAAAACACAAGCGAATCGGGACATGTATACGCGATCCGACCCGATGTCCTATGCTCCATCCGATCTGGTGCGATGTTAGCTTGCTGAAGCTATTTGATGTATGGTTGTTATGGGGTTATGTCTTCTTGTGCGTGTAAAGGGATTGAGTGATTGAACTCCGAGCCGAACCGGTCTCCTTTGTCTCTGTTTGACTCGCTAGAATGCTATGTTGGTGAAGTCATGTGGCTTCCATTCGGGCCAAGCATCCGATCCAAGCCGAATATCCCATCCGATCCGAATATCTCGATCTGGTCCTGTCTCATGTGCATGCGATGTTGAGTTTTCACCAATGTCCCGCCACTTCATCTAAGCAATCGCCAATCAATGTCGATCAATTGAGCTTTGGGTGACCTAGTTACAAAACAGGCTAACAGTCGGTGTTGGAAAAAACTATTTCTTCTCTCCATTTTTTGACTTTTCTTTGTAAAAATACAAGAAAACTTTTTGAATATGTAAATTACATAGAATACAAGTCGCTTGATAAAAAATAGTATTGATGGAATTTATTAAAACTATTTCTCGATCCATAACAATAACACCAGACATCTTACAATTACAATTAAGCATTACTAACCACAAGTCCTTTAAACCAAATATAGTGATGCTTATATTTGAATATGAGATAATCTATATCAATTAATAAAATCTGGTTTGTAAATGGGACACCAACTAATTCCAATAGTGATATTCTTTATTTATTTATCCTATAAGTGTAATACATGACAAACAAATGTAGAAATATTCATAATGAATCCGTACTAATAAGATGTGCCCTAATATATCAATAATTATGTCACTACTATCCAAAATACTACAACCCCACTAATATTATCCCTTTTTTTATTTTCCTAAAGTATGTTGTATTTGTGAATATCTAGATCGATCAACTATTTTTATTTATGTTGACTTAATATTTGATCGGCATTAAATCTAACACCCAAAAAAAGAATTCAACAAAAAATCGCAGAGTATAACACACTTATTGATGGTAAACATGCATAAGACGTAAAGAACAACACAAAATTATATTTGTCCAGCAACATGCCTACGTCTACTACTTGTAATCCATTATTTATACTATTCTTTGCAGATACATTTATGTATTTATATTAGAAATTTAAGGAGAAAGAGTTGAAACTGGAAATCAATAGAGTATGGGCCTGAAAGAACCAAGAAATCCATTGGAATGATGCTCTTGAATGGTATTTATATACGAAGCTCGAATCCAGGTCAACCAGATGCTTAAGTGAGAAATACAGGGCACTGGAGAGAGTAGAGTAGTGGTGCAGAGTAGTATGCCACATCACCAGAGGTCATGGATACGGATCGCCTAATCCAGATCGACATGATCTTACCGGTTTGGATACCCAATCTGGGTCGGTGTGCTTATCTCATGGAGAAGCGAGCTCAAGTGCCATGATCCATTGCATTATTGATCGATGGTGCTTTGAGTCCATGCGTATCCATTGATTCAGGTTGTAGCCTTTCCAGATCAGATCCAGTAAGATAAGTATGCAAGCCATCAAGCTGATCTAGAGACGATCCAGGCGAATATTGATCGAATTCGATGATGCATGCGTGGACTGACCCAAGACCATGCATGTAACACCCTGTAAAATATACATAATTTAATTAAGTATAAATAATAATAAATTAAAAAAAATTAATGTGTTGAAGAAAATAATTTTGGACTATTGGGAATTTGGCTACGAAAATATTACTATTTTATTCGTGGCGAGAATTTGATTCATTTTCATATTTTATTTGTCAAAAACAAAGTTTGTATGGAGAAGCTATTAATAAAACAAATTACATGATAATTATATACACACAAGATCTGAATTTCAAACTATATAAATATAAATCTGGGATATAAATTTATATTAGTTGGCATAATAGAATATTCCTTAAATATTTGAAATTGTGTGTGTGTATATATATATACACAAGAGGGGACAAGAATGAATAATAAACATAAGAATTGATTGTAATAAATATAATAAGCAACGTTTAAACAAAACAAATCTCCCAACGTCGACCCTAGAAGAGGAGTCGGCCGCCCTTTTGTGAAGAGGGTCGACCACCCTCTTGGTCGAGGGTGGGAGAGAGGGACTGTTTTTATGGTTTTTATATAGTTTTTCTTCATTGGAATGTTTCGATTAAATCTAACTAATCCTATAGTGCACATACACACTAGAAACTATAAAAAGACCCCCTAGCTTCTCCTTAAAACCTTACCTTCATCTTCCTTTATGCCTCAATTATGTCTCTCCGCCATTTTCTTAATTCCAAAAATAGGTTAGGTTTCTTCTCTTCTTCTAACCTATATCTCTTATTATATGAATATAGATTTTGGAGTTGAGTATGATATATGTTTGAGATTCTAAATCTAATACTTATGTAAATATTTTAAGAGAATTTGGAGTATGATGATTCGAAGTTTCAATCCAAATTATTAGATTCTACATTCAATTGCTATTCTTCTCTTCCTACCTCTATGATGGAAATTACATCAGTTTTCTATTTTCTATACGATGTTAGTATAGATTTGGACTGTTATGCCTAAAGAGATTTGGATTTACACGAAAGAAAAACATTGGCAAATCCTTCAGATATCTTATAATTTTTGGAAATGGTCAATCAATTGTGTCTTCTGTGTTTTGGTTATTGAGGTAATCAAAGTTAGGCTTTTAGTTGTTGTATAAGTTCTAATAATGGTCTAGTTCACTTTCTTGTAAATTTTGTAAATTTCATATAAGGCATAAGACTTGACTATTATAATTCTAATAGGTTTAGGCATTTATTTTTAAAGTAGATAGTTTAAACATATTATATATAGATCAATAAATTTTTAAGTTTTTATGTATATATGTTAATCTTATGAAAAGTGAAGCAGTACCAAAAAGAAGGAGACTTTATGTATATAATTGAATTATTGCACCTTGTATTTCTTTTGTTATTGAAATAATCATTTAAACCTAGGTTACAAGTTTTATGTATATGTCATTGTTTCCCTGTTATTGATAATGGTATACATGCTGATGCCATATTAAGAAAAGTTAGGGAAATAAACTTGTAAACCTTATTTTTATGTTAGGATTGACATTTAAAACGAATTAGGACGTTTATTCACGTATGCTTAATTTACATTTTATTTACTGTTATTTATTAGCATAATTAACGTATTATTAATTCGTATTAAATAGCATACTAAAACGTGTTAAAATAGGAAATTAGAATTATAAATATTCCCATAGAAATCTGTATGGGTGTGAGTTTTAATGGCTTTTATTAGTATTAATGACACATAGACACGAGGTTAATCCTTACTTGTAGTAGAAGCCTGCTCGGAACCGACCATCATAACTAGCATTTACAGGTTGGTCAAAGTAATGTGAGATGTCTAAGTGTCATAGGCCATTTTAATAATTACACAAAGGCTCGAGGTTAAGACCAACTTGTATAGAAGCCTTCTCGGAACCACTCGGCAAATCCGACATCTACAAGTGGTCATTTTAATGTGAGATGTCTTTTTTTGTGTGTATATATATATAAAAATATTTGTGCGAAGAAGGCCTTCCCAGATTAGGTATTAAGTGGTTGACCTAGGTTTGGATACTAAGTAGTTAGGACTAGGTCCATTCCTAAGGTTCACTCCTTGATTTAGGAACCAAGTCATAGGACTCGCCCTTACAAAGGTCTTAAGTAGTCATAAGGTCCGCCTTTCTCTTAAAAAGGTATTAAATGTTCCTAAATAATGACATATGCTAAGTGGGGGTAGTTCTCTGGAAGTTGTCTGCTTCCTATCTAAAGGGGTACCTAGAGGGATAGGCACCATAAATTAACAAATAGCAATTGAAAGCTTTCTAATAGGACTGACAGTTTAAGAGAAGTATTAAGTGGCTATGAGTCTGCTTATAATACCAGTTAAATAGTAATGAAGTGGTCTACTGCGGGATCTTAAATGGCAATGAGTGTCTACCTAAATCGGTACTTAGTGACAGCTTGTTATTTCTCGTATTATAAGAGAGAGAATATTTAATAGCGTTGATGATTTTAAAACGAGGTCTTAAGTGACCGGGGTCCTCCATTGGGTCTTAAGTGATCAAAGGGATCCACTCTTAAATTTGGTCTTAAGTGATAAAATGGTAGTCCTCTTTATATGATATGAAGTGATAATAGAATCCGCCCTTATAATTATGCACGTTGCCTTTAAGTGTGTGATGACCCGACATACACCACCTATGCTTAGGACTAAAAAAATCATGTTATACAAGTACCCAATCGATGTAACGCAATCGTCAAGAGAAAGAAATAGTAGAAAAGAAGAGAAAGAAGAATGAATAGAAGGAAATTGAAGAGAAAAGAAAGAAGAGAACTGAATATAAACACAATCACAGAATCTGTCGTATATCTCATAGCACATTGGATAACATACGATAATCAAATCATAGATATAAAACAGATGAGGCAGTAAAAACTATATAAACCAGATAATCAAAGTTTACAGGCTCGTACAGTTATACAAAACATTAATAGAGTTTATACGTGAGACAAACAAACTCAACTAATACTTGTCTCTATCTGTAACGACCCGGATTTTTTGACTATTTGAATTGGAATATTTAAATTTATTTTAAATATTTTAATGGGATTATTTACGTATTTTTAATATTGAATTCGTTTATAGAATGATGACCTAACGTTTATAATTATAAACGTATTAAAATGAGCGCGTAATAGCGCGGTAGTTCGTAAAATTGAGTTTTGAACTTCAACTGATTATACATAATTCGTTTTAAATCGGATTTTTGTGAAACAAGACATGTTAGGATCGATTAGATGATAATTTTCTAATAGAAGAGAAAAATCAGAATTTTATTGTATATATTGTAAGTTATATCCAAATCAAATTTTAAAATAATCGCTATGGAAATCGTTTATAAATTATATCGTTTATTTAATTTATTTAAAGAGAATTTCTATATACTTGAATGTCATTTAACTCGAAAACATTAATTTTAAGTTATAAATTCATATTTATTGAATTTGAAATGATATATTATTTTATTTGGAAATATTCGTTAAAAAAATTTATTATTATTTAATTTAATTTTTTTGGATTTAATTTGTATTTTATCGATATTATATACGATGTATGAATAACAGTTTTTCCAAACAACCTCCGTTTTCAACGAAGCGATTTTTTTGGGATATGCATCGCTAGTTATTGTTATATTTCCAGTTTAGAGTCAATTGAAATTATTTTGACGATGTGTGACATTTAACCATGAACCATTGAAAATATTGAAATTAAATAACAATACAAAACTGAACATGCCAAAATAAAATAAAAATTTATACAATAAAACTTGTTTCATTCCAAGCAAGGCAACAAAATGTAACCTAAGTGATGGAACTAACCTGCCACACGGTACACAATAAACTAAAAATAACATGCTATTTGAAAAGATACAACAATAGCAGTAGTATCACATACCACGTGTGTACCCTCCCTACCTAAAATATACATGCCTAATTGAAAGTGATAACACAATGGATTCATATGCTTCTTTCTCTGCAAATGAAGTACGAGCTATATACCTAAATTATCCCATAGACTGGCCTCTATCTTATATCTTCATTGCTAAGTAAATTTAAATACACAGTAGATACACATCACCTACCCCAATTTTTTCATGCAACCAGTGTTATACTATGAAAACCAGAGACCCAACTACTTTGTATTAGGAATGGAAAACTCACACAGCCGACTTATATTTTCACATCAAAACAAAAGCCTACCCTATTTTTAACACCTATGTTCTCGATACCAACACCTACTGTGTACTACAAGCCTTGGTGTCCACGTTGTTCACTTATATAAATAGCATGCTGCCTTCTTATTCTTTTGTTTTCCTAAAACAAAAATGCTTTCATTTCCTCCATTTGTTTTTTTCTCTTTCGCTGAAACCCAAATAGTCCTCTGTTAAAATTTAACGCAAGCTTCAATGAAAAAAATCAAACTCCTCTTCCCAGTAACAATGAAACTGAATGCCTCCATTATAAAAACCGACACCCTCAAAATAAGAAACAACCCTTTCCATTTTCACCCATCAAAACACAATTCTTCCTTTTAATAACCTCGTCCGTTGTCGTTTTGTTTGCTGACCTATCGACATTAAGGGGAGGCTGAAGAAGTTAACGCGGGTGGCCAACTAAGTGCTGAACATGTTGTCGATGCTGATGGCCTCAGGTGGATGTGGTGTGGCATGGGTCCATGGTGGGGTCTGAGCGAGTTGTATGGCGTCTGGGCATTTGAGGTGTGGCAGTTGGCATGTCAGGTGAGCCGCAGGTGATCATCAGAAGGTCGCGGTGGTGTCAGGGCTGACTTCACGTAGTCACGGATGGTGCAGTTCGTACGTGGAGGCAAGACAGTGCAGTGTTGAGGCAGAAGTGCTGGTGGAAGGCTGGAGTTTTGGTGTAGTGAACGAAGCGGTGTTAATGAAGGTGGAATGGAGTTCGGCTTGGGAAGTAACATGTAGGAGGAATAGCGTATGCATGCACAGGAAGAAAAGATGGTACTGGGAAATTGTGTTAAGGTGTGAAGGGAAGGAAAGATATATATATATGGGTTCATAAAGGTACAGTAATGTGGGAAAAGAATTAGTTTGGGAAGAATAGAAGGAAGTAACGTTTGGGAAGGGTTATGAGATGGGAAGGAGTGCAGTGAACAGTTTTAGGGAAGGGAAGAAGTATCTGTAGATGGCAAGCAGTTTGAAGAATGCGGGTTGGAGAAGTACTGTTCAAACAAAAGAAGGTAAATAAGAAGATGTACAGTAGCCAAATGTATTTATATGGAGTATATGCCTAATCGCGATTAGTGATGACTAATAGAATGTTGAGTTAATGTAAGCAGGGCAGATTGTTTTTGTACGTGGCCAGTTTTAAGTTTGTGTCTAATTGAGTAATGTATAGCGAAGTGGAAAGATATATAATGTGCCCAATCCAATTCAAGGGTGTCTAAATAAATTTCATGTCACTACCCTAACCCTTTTAAATTTGCCTAACCAAATTTATATGTCCTCTGTTATATCTGAATGTACCCAATTTTAATTATAAGGTGGCCTATAATTACTATATAACGTTACACACTTTATTTAAGGTGTAATAAAACTTAATTTAAACCAATACAAAAATAGTGGTTACATTGAATACCTGGAGCATGGCTATTTAAACACTATAGATTCCTCTTATGGAATATTAAAAACATAATTAGTATTTTTCTGTTAAGGAACAGGGGATTAAGTTATTTTATATTTAAATCGACTATGTGTGTGAAAACCATAATATGGAATTGTTTGCAATCCAACGACTATAATGCAAGCCTATTTCATTCATAAACATATCAACTTATTTTCATCCGGAACACTCAACAGTAGGGTTATTGTCGAAAATAAAATGTTTGTTTAAACTAAATCGTATACTATAAATTGTGTAACGTGCTCATATGTATCAGAATTCGGCGAGGCCAGTCGCGTTGGAACTGTATCGGCGAACGCTTCATTGGAGCTAGTTTGGACGCATTTGGAATTAACTAAAACAAACCGTTTTGATGACGCATGGAAATCAAGGTAAGTTTAACTCACTCAGTTATCCCACTTATAGTTATTATAAGTCGGGTTTTATTTTTTGTGTGCTATATTGTTATTTATTGACTGATTGATGGTTGTTTGGTTGTTTACTGAATATTTATTTATATTGTTTAAATTAAACGGCTGTTTAATTTAATTAAAATAAAATCGTTATTTTAACGATTAATTCTAATGGAAGTAACTTACCTCGTTAGTTAAGTTTCTAATAATATAAATGAATAAAAATTGAACTGAATGCTTGAATGGTTGGTTGTTGACCATTACCAGTTGAATTAATTATTCATGTTTATTATAAATTGTCATACTGAAATCAGGGAAGAACAGGTTGGAGGGATCCAATCGGATTCCTCAAATGTATTGTTTATTTTCAAGTTATATCACATGTACTATTTAACCAACCTGATTGGATGATGGATTAATTATTGATTGTTGAACCCTTGATATTAACCAATGTGAAATTGGTTGAGGACTGGATAGTAGATGGCCTAAATTATACATCGCTTTTATAAAAGATTGGTTTACCATAAGGTGAACTGAGACAAATGAAATTGTGAAATTTATTTTATAACTGGAAAATACATTTTAAAATATATTATTTAAAATGAAGTTATGAAAAGGAAATAAACCAACCACATATGTATTGATTGTTTTAACCACCAATCACCATTTTTTATTATCAAAATCTGTCGTGTGCAATGCACATGCCTCATCTTAATTGTTAAAGGAATTATCAAAATCTGTCGTGTGCGACGCACACGCCTCATCTTAATTGTTAAATGAATTACCAAAATCTGTCATGTGTGACGCACATGCCTCATCTTAACTATGAAATGATGGATAAAGCTAATTGTTTTATTACTAGAATGGTTAAGCAAGTGGGAAAGGATTTATGTAACAATTAATAACTGAGATTAATTATTTTTAAGTAATCGAAGGAATAATGAATATAATTGGATTTTAAAGTTAGTTTATCAACAGGTTCACTTTTAAACCGAGTGTGGTAAATTAAGCTATACGCGAATTTTAAGAGAATGAGATAAGCTTGAAATAAAGATTACTTAATATCGTATTAAGTAAGGGAAATCAGGATGAAAAGAAGGTTTTATATTAAACCAGCATTTTATAAACGAGTTTGTATAAAGAGATGGGAATTCAAAGCGTTAATTTTAAATTTACGTTACTTAATAATGGTATTAAGTGAAATTGATGAGATTAAAAATACGATTTCCCAGAATGAATGATGGAAAGGGTTAGAAAAAGGATTCCTGTAATGGAATTGGGTAAAGGATCGAGTAATAGGATTTGTAATAAAAATCCAGATAACGGAGCAAATAGTTAAAGAAGTTAAAGTTTAAAACTTGAAGTTTTATTATCATTCACTAAATCAATAAATTTAGTGATAATAGTATATTTAAAAAGGAGGTTCAAAAATAAGAAGGTTTTATAAAACCGTATTTTAACTAAACAGTGAAGGAGTATTTGTTGGCATTAGAATGAATAGTGGTTTTTGAATTACAGTTCATATTTATCTTAAGATAAGAACGTTGTTGATCAAGGTCTGAGAGGTAATTAAAATACCCCAACTTGAACGACTTCAAGATTATCGGAGGATGATATGAGTTGTAATGATAAAGATGTTAGAAGCGATTTATTATGAGAAATAATAATGCAATGTTATTTGAGGATAGATGCGATGAGATTTCATTATAAAGGAAATAAAAGGATTTGAGGAAATATAGGCACTGATATTTCCAAAGTAACGGAAATAAAATGGATAAAGAATATGAAACGATATTTTTCATAATCAAGGTAATAAAAGGAGTTATGTAAATATAACGATATTTTCAAAGTAAAGAAATGAGTTTAGAGTGAGTTATTTTAAAAGTATAAGCGACGATGACTGTTTCCAAAATAATGAAACAAAAGGAGATTTCGTAACGATTGTTTTACGAATGATACGATGGATCGATTTTCTAATTATAAATAATAAGTAATGTTGCAGCAAATGATTTGAATGATAATTGGATATGATTATAAGATATTTTTCTAAATATTAAACAGAAATGATTTGAGAATATTTGTATATTAAAATAAGAAGTGAATACTGTGTTGAAAGATTTAGAGGTTTTAATTAACCATTCATTAGTTATTTCTAACTAAAAAGGGCCAAGTGACACTATGTTCTCAACCAGTAGATCCATTTTATTTTGTTTATTTGATAGTTAAATAACCGACTATCAAAATCTTGGCCATACGATTGTTGGTACGGAAAGACCGGGATCGAATTTATCTTCGAAAACCATTCCGACCAATAAATACGGATACGTGGAAGATGCTATTCAAGATGGAGCAATTGAAGACCGTGGATCTTCATAAAACAATAGAATCACTTACAATCTCTGGCTGATCCCTAGAGATATATTGTGATACTTTCATGGTTGAAATTTACGGAATGCAAGGACTGCTCGCTATTAATCCTTGGGGTGATACCTATATAGGATGTGGTAGGAGGGTGCCTTCGGTTCATCCTGTTCCTGGATGACGTGTATGGATGGATGTCTGACAGAGTGTTTCCAGAAAGGTCACGTACATTGGTTTCTTCAACCGTACCAAGAGTGAAGGCGAAGAAGGAAACTTCTTTTAGCTAACACTTAATGTATTTTTATGGACGTCAATTTGTGATTTTGATGGATCTGACAATGTGGCATTCAAAGTGGATGGAGACATGATATGTTGAAGAATACACTTAACTTCTAGCCTCATCAACCGGGAATAGTAAAGATCGGGTAGGTCGCATAGCTGTGTGGGTCGCCCCCATTAGGGTGTATTATCACCATCTAGAGAATATTCATATTTGTCTTCTTTTCGCTTCTGTATCTCCCGGGAACGGTTATGTTGGATCCAACCGTAGGTGATAATATATTCGGAACATTCAAGGTTAAGTGAATGGCCGGTCATGTTTAGCCTGAGTTGCAAGATGTTGTTGTTGAACTCTGTGTATTCCTCTCTAGAGATACACTATTGGAAAGGTGGTTGCCCATACCTTGCCATGGAAATCCATTCTCCAATAAGCGATCACGATTTTGATTATATACTATATATTTAGAGCGTGAGATGCAAGTGTTCTGCTAGATTGATATTTATTTGTATTTAGACACTATTATAATATCATATGATATGTATGATTTCAAAATGTTTTAGGATACAGTAAGGTAAAAACCGTCCGTATTTATGTGTGGATTTGGTTTTACGATTATCCATTCCTTTGAAAATATTTTAACCTTAAAATCAAGTTGGATGCTACCCATAAACTTAGAGTTTTTCTCACTCTGGTTCACCAGACTAATCCGTGTATTTGTAATACTCGGGTTAGAGCAGGTTGTACAGGTTCAGGTTATTGGATGTTGTGAAGTCCAGAGACGAGCTAAAGAAGTCCAGACGTATGATATCTAGTATTATTTCACTGTGTTGTATATGCGGACAGATATTTATAACTGCCTAGATGTTTTGATGTACTCTGATGATTGTAAATTTTATTTCAAGCTCTCAATAAAGTTTTTATTTCTATATTATATTTTGTTCTGCTGCGATATGAGGCTCTGATTCTATGTTGTTTCTTCTTCTCATTCTTCTATTCTAATATTTCTTTCTTTCTTATCTCACCTTCTAACTTCTTTCTAATAACTATCGGTGTTTTCGATACTTGAGTTCTGACAAGTGATACAATATCTATATTATTGTCGGAATTCGGGCTCGAATCCACGCAGGTCGTTACAGTGGTATCAGAGAAATGGTTAGTAATAACCTAGGCTCTGTGTGTAACTCAATAGAGATTGGGTTAGTAATACCCTAGATTGAGTTTGAGTGTATGTATATGAGAGAACGTATTTGTAAATTTTATATACAAATGTTTTGTATTGTGTTGTTTGAACGGTTCGAGTTGAACTGCAATTGATACAATATTGGTTTGTAAAGTGGGTAAATGAAATAATTTCGCTCAAATTCTATTTTTGTATAGAAATGAAATAATTTTATCAAATTGTTGATATTGATTTTTCTGATTGATTTGAATGGGAATTCAAATGGAATTTTAAATCTGAAGGGTTTAATTAAACCAGAAGAGAATTTTTAATATGGAATTTATGAGTAAAAGTTTATATATATAATTAAATTAATTAGAATTTAACTTTAACTAAGTTAAATAAATTTGAAAGGAAAATGGAATAATTTGGCTGTGTGACCATTGATTGTTTATTTGTTGGATGATATATTGGTTGGATAATAAAAATTCATCAATAGAAATGAACTGAAATCTAAGAAATAAGTTCCAAAATAATGAATGAGAATAAAATCAATATGAAACGAAACTGGAATGATTTAATCCTGTATCTATTATTGGCATTGTGTAATGAGTTAGTACAGGTTGGAAGGAGGAAAAAACTGGCAGTTGCTTTGCTTTGAGATTAGAGTATTAAGTTGCCCGACAAATAGGTAAACCTTAATTATATCGATTTGGGTGATTGATTTTATACCCTTAAGTCGAGTAGCCATTTGGCTTTGTTTTCTTTTGATCGATGTGAGGTCCGGAGTGGCAGTTGTAGTTGTTTAGATCGAGCCGTACAGAGGAGGTGCTGGCAAATTTTTTGTAAAATTTTAGACCTTGGAATATTTCTGATAATATTTTATTATAATTATTTTGGTAATAATTGGGTTTGAAGTATCCTTTTTACTTAGTAATTTCGGGAACGAAACTCTATTAAGGGGGGAGATTGTAACGACCCGGATTTTTCGACTATTTGAATTGGAATATTTAAATTTATTTTAATAGGATTATTTACGTATTTTTAATATTTAATTCGTTTATAGAATGACGATCAAACATTTATAATTATAAACGTATTAAAACGAGCGCGTAACAGCGCGGTTGTTCGTAAAATTGAGTTTTGAACTACAATTGATTATACTGAATCTGTTTTAAGTCGGATTTCTGTGAAACAAGACACGTTAGGATTGATTAGATGATAATTTTCTAATAAAAGAGAAAAATCAAAATTTTATCGTATATATTGTAAGTTATATCCAAATAAAATTTTAAAATAGTCGCTATGGAAATCGTTTATAAATTATAACGTTTATTTAATTTATTTAAAGAGAATTTCTATATACTTGAATGTCGTTTAACTCGAAAACATTAATTTTAAGTTATAAATTCATATTTATTGAATTTGAAATGATATATTATTTTCTTTGGATATATTTATTAAAAATATTTATTATTATTTAATTTAATTGTTTTGGATTTAGTTTGAATTTTATCGATATTATATACGCTGTATAAATAACTGTTTTCCCAAACAACCTCCGTTTTCAACAATGCGAATTTTGTTGGGATATGCATCGCTAGTTATTGTTATATTTCCAGTTTAGAGTCAATTAAAGTTATTTTGTCGGTGTGTGACATTAAACCATGAACCGTTGAAAATATTGAAATCAAATAACCATACAAAACCGAACATGGCAAAATAAAATTTTATACAATAAAACTTATTTAATTCCAAGCAAGGCAACAAATTGTGTCCTAAGTGATGGAACTAACCTGTCACACGGTAAACAATAAACTAAAAATAACATTCTATTTGAAAAGATACAACAATAGCAGTAGTATCACATACCACGTGTGTACCTTCCCTACCTGAAATATACATGCCTAATTGAAAGTGATAACACAATGGATTCATATGCTTCCCTCTCTGCAAATAAAGTACGAGCTATATACCTAAATTATCTCGTATACTGACCTCTATCTTATATCTTCATTGCTTAGTAAATTTAAATACACAGTAGATACACATCACCTACCCCAATTCTTTCACACAACCAGTGTTATACTATACAAACCAGAGACCTACCTACTATGTATTAGGAATTGAAAACTCACACAGCTGGCTTATATTTTCACATCAAAACAAAATCCTACCCTATTTTTAACACCTATGTTCTCGAAACCAACACCTACTGTGTACTACAAGCCTTGGTGTCCACGTTGTTCACTTACATAAATAGCATGCTGCCTTCTTATTCTTTTGTTTTCCTGAAGCAAAAATGATTTCATTTCCTCTATTTGTTTTTTTCTCTTTCGCTGAAACCCAAATAGTCCTCTGTTAAAATTTAACGCAAGCTTCAATGAAAAAAAATCAAAACTCCTCTTCCCAGTAACAATGAAACCGAAAGCCTCCATTATAAAAACCGACACCCTCAAAATAAGAAACAAACCTTTCCATTTTCACCCATCGAAACACAATTCTTCCTTTTAATAACCTCGTCCATTGTCATTTTGTTTGCTGACCTGTCGACAATAAAGGGAGGCTAAAGGAGTTAATGCGGGTGGCTGGCTCAGTGCTGAACATGTTATCGATGGTGATGGCCTCAGGCGGATGTGGTGAGGCATGGGCTCATAGTGGGGTTTGAGCGAGTTGTATGGCGTCTGGGCATTTGAGGTGTGGCAGTTGGCATATCAGGTGAGCCGTAGGTGATCGTCAGAAGGTCGCGGCGGTGTCAGGGCGGGCTTCAGGTAATCGCGGATGGCGCAGTTTGTAGGTGGTGGCAAGACAGTGTTGTGTTAACGCAGTAGTGTTGGTGGAAGGCCGGAGTTTTGGGGTAGTGAACGAAGCAGTGTTCATGAAGGTGGAATGGAGTTCGGCTTGGGAAGTCACATGTAGGAGGAATAGCGTATGCATGCACAGGAAGAAAAGATGGTACTGGGAAATTGTGTTAAGGTGGGTAGGGAAGATATATATATGGGTTCATAAAGGTACAGTAATGTGGGAAAAGAATTAGTTTGGGTAGAACAGAAGGAAGTAACGTTTGGGAAGGGTTATGAGATGGGAAGGAGTGCGGTGAACAGTTTCAGGGAAGGGAAGAAGTATCTATAGATGGCAAGTGGTTTGAAGAATGCGGGTTGGAGAAATACTGTTCAAACAAAGGCAGGTAAATAAAAAGATGTACAATAGCCAAATATATTTATATGGAGTATATGCCTGATCGCGATTAGTGATTACTAATAGAAGGTTGAGTTAATGTAAGCAGGGCGGATTGTTTTTGTACGTGGCCAATTTTGAGTTTGTGTCTAATTGAGTAATGTATAGCAAAGTGGAAAGATATATAATGTGCCCAATCCAATTCAAGGGTGTCTAAATAAATTTCATGTCACTACGCCTAACCCTTTTAAATTTGCCTAACCCAAATTTATACGTCCTCTGTTATATCTGAATGTACCCAATTTTAATTATAAGGTGGCCTATAATTACTATATAACATTATATACTTTATTTAAGGTGTAATAAAACTTAATTTAAACTAATACAAAAATAGTGGTTACATTGAATACCTGAAGCATGGCTATTTAAACACTATAGATTCCTCTTATGGAATATTAAAAACATAATTAGTATTTTTCTATAAAGGAAAAGGGGATTAAGTTATTTTATATTTAAATCGACTATGTGTGTGAAAACCATAATATGGAATTGTTTGCAATCCAATGACTATAATGCAAGCCTATTTCATTCACAAACATATCAACTTATTTTCATCCGGAACACTCAACAGTAGGGTTATTTTCGAAAATAAAATGTTTGTTTAAACTAAATCGTATACTATAAATTGTGTAACGTGCTCATATGTATCAGACTTCGGCGAGGCCAGTCGCGTTGGAACCGTACCAGCGAATGCTTAATTGGAGATGGTTTGGACGCATTTGGAATTAACTAAAACAACCCGTTTTGATGACTCATGAAATTCAAGGTGAGTTTAACTCACTCAGTTATCCCACTTATTTTTATTATAAGTCGGGTTTTATTGTTTGTGTGCTATATTGCTATTTATTGACTGATTGATGGTTGTTAGGTTGTTTGCTGAATATTTATTTATATTGTTTAAATTAAATGGTTGTTTAATTTAAATAAAATAAAATTGTTATTTTAACAATTAATTCTAATGGAAGTAACTTACCTCGTTGGTTACGTTTATAATAATATAAACATATAAAAATTGAATTGAATGCTTGAATGGTTGGTTGTTGACCATTTCCAGTTGAATTAATTATTCATCTTTATTATAAATTGTCATACTTAATACAGGGAAGAACATGTTGGAGGGATCCAACCGGATTCCTCAAATGTATTGTTTATTTTCAAGTTATATCACATGTACTGTTTAACCAACTTGATTGGATGATGGAATGATTATTGATTGTTGAACCCTTGATATTAACCAATGTGAAATATTGGTTGAGGACTGGACAGTAAATGGCCTAAATTATACATCGTTTTTGTAATGACCCGGACTTTTTACATAGATATTAAATTATCATAAGTACGTTTTTAGAGATACGAGTTAAAATTCATACTTTAAATATTCTGAAAAATGTATGATAGAATTTGCATAAGTATGTAGCACAGCACTTACAAACATCTATTTTGCTCATTTATGTATAATAGCATGTAATGCATAGCGTTTGTTTAAATTTATTTCTTTCATGGATAATAACACATGTTTATAGCAAAACTTAAAATGCCATTTTTCCTTTTACATGTGTTTGTTCATTATTTGAAAAAAAGGATTTAAAACCTTATATTTTCTTTAAGTAAAATTCTTATTTTTATACCATAAAGCATTCTTGACTAAAGTATGTTAAAACCATTTTTTTTTTGGCAAAGAGCAAGATCAAAGGAACACTCTTTGTTTCACACATACATCAAGTTAAAATAGGAAAATGCCATCATCTTTTTGCAAACATACACCTACACAAGATGGCAACTACACTAGAAAAAAACACTAGGAAAGAAGGATTTGAAAGCATGTACTTTTCACATGGGAAATCATTTTTGTTTCCAGATTTTCAGTTTGAAATCTTCCCTTGCTCTTATTAAGATTTTCTGAAATTTCTCTTTCTTTTTATTTTTCCAAAACATGTTTCTTTTTGTCAAAAGCCATGTGCTAATATTTTACCAAATCTTGTACATTTAAACCAAGTTTTCACCTACCCTAGATACTCACCATTTCATAGATTTTCTAAGATCTTTACATGTAAAATCATTACATAGCCAAGATCAAAAGTACAAAGAACTTTCAGATTTTATCAAGCCTTGGAAGGCAAGTAAAGGTTTTAAATAATTTTGTGTTAAATCAAAGTTATCATGTGAAAATATGATTTTAGAAAACCTTTAAAATTTCTGAGCATAAGGTACAAAAATGATTGCTTAAACCAAGAAAAAGATTTAGAAAATAAGATGGCACATGTAGCATTTAAGGAGAGGATTCATAGAGAGGCCAATGAAAGGAAAAGGGGAACATGTGCAGGTGATTTCAGGTGAGTCTTGGATGATGTAAAGCCATGTGAATTTAGATTTGGTGTTTTGATATTGAGAGAGAAATGGGTATTTAATATTGTCAATCCATTATCAAAACAAAATCTGAAAACATATTTTGATCTTTGTCCAAAAACAGAATTGAATGCTCCCTTATTTTATTAATTTCCTTCACCTATAAATAGAACTAAGCATCCATCATTTCCTTCACAACAACAAAGCTTTCAAACAAATCAGTGAAGTAAAGAACTGTGAGCTTCTAAGCAAAACAGTGAGTAAACTTTTCAATATTCCTTCCTGTATTTCTTTTCTGTTTTGAACTATGAATGATCTTGACTGTGTGATGATTTGGGTAGAGATATGGTTTTGTTTTGCATCTTAGTTTTGGCCAAATCAAAAAGGGGGTTTTGGGTGGTACTGAAATGTTAAAGTACCCAATGGGTTAGGGGTTTATGTTTTACCGGTTATCAACTAAACCTGTTCTTATGTTTAAACTTTATACCACTAAGTTGATATGTTAATACATATGAGTGTAAAGTTATAATAATTGTTTAAAACCTTTCCAGTAGCCCAAACGGTTTAGCAATAATCAAAACACCTTAAATATACACTGTATACTATAAAATAGGAAAGCACAGTATGTTCATAATAACTCTCTGTTTGATCGAAATTTCAAAACACATATTAAACAAAACTAAATACATGAATGAAATACTAGTAGTAAATGATGATTTTTTTAAAAAATCATGATTTTTAAGGCCCTATATTAACGGGGAGGAAGAGATGATCAGAATTTGTACTCGGGGAAATTTCCGATCGTCTAGATCATGGGAGGCCTTGGGATTGAGGGTGAAGCTTCGTATAGGTTCATGGGTTCGGGGAAAAATGCAAAACGAAATTTCAAATGAGTAGATTAAGAGAAATTTAGCAAAATAGGATTTTTGTCTGTTAATGGGTTCATGGGATTTGGGGGCATCGCATGGGGTCCTCATTGGATCGAGTGGGCTGAAACTTGGAGGGGAGGAGCTCGCATGGTCGGGGAGTTGGTCGGAGGTGGTGGAAGGTCGTCAGGTGGTCGGACGTGATCGTGGGGGTGACGTTTTTGGAGTCACCTACTGCATGTTCTTTATGGTTTTAATGGTGGAGGAGTGTTTTGGAGGAAGAAGGACTCTGGGGCTCGGAAGGTTGGTCGATGACGACCCGAGGTGATGGAGTGACGTGTCTAGGGAGGTGCGACAACTTCCAGGTGACCGGAGTGTGTGTGCACGTGCACAGCTGTGCATTGAGGAAGGTGATACTACCTGGGTGCTTGGCAAGGGTGGCGCACGAGAGTTTGAGTGATCGAGCAAGTAAAAATGAGGTGTTTTGGGCCCTGATACTTTGCCAAGGTGATCAGATGATCGGGCAAGCTAAAACATGGGGTTTCGGGTGCTCTGGCAAGGGGCGCACGTGTGTTTCAATATGGTACTTTGGCAAAGTGCTCGGCTATATGATACTGTGTGGAAATCATGGGGTCTGGGGTGTTTTGGCAAGGGCTACGCTAGGGATTTTGAAGTGGTACTTTGCCAATTTTCGGTTTTAAACCAAGGATTTTGAATTTATTTTTAATTTAACTAGTTTTTAATTAAATAATGATTTAAATGAAATAGGAAGAATTAATATTTAAATAAAATAGGATTTTTATTTAATTTAGCAAATTAAGAAAGAATAAGTGAATCGGGATTGAAATACAGTTTTGTCAAAACTAAAATTTTAAATTAAAGTTAATTTAATTTAAAGGAGAATTAGAAATGATTCTCTAAAATGAATATTCAAACTGGAAGTCAACAAAAGAAAATCGATCAACGATGAAAGATCAGATATTGTTTTGACCAAAGTTGAGACGTCAGCGCAGAAACTGTAAAATTATTAAATTTTAAATTTATTTTATAATTTAAAGTGGGAATTTAATTTCTACTGAGTTGTTTAAATTTTAAACAAGGAAATGAAATCGTATGTGACACATACGATGAGTTTGTCAGTCTTAAACTGTACCAGTAACTGATCTTGTACAGCTCTGCAATTTATAAAATAAGAACTGTAAATTATATTTTAATCATGTTTAGATGGATAAATTAAAAAGAGAGACTTTAATGATATATAAGAAGAAAAAGGAAATCGAGTAAAAGGATCAAAGGGAAATTTGACGAGAAAATACCAAGTATAAAGGTTGTAAAAGAAATGATTAAATTATAATTTAATTCACTTATGAGTAATCAGATTAAGGAATAAATGATGAGAAACATTTTTCTAAAGAAAAATAAAGTAAGTATCCATCGTAAAGTTGACAAACAAAACGGAAAGAAAATCCGTGTGCGACGCACACACTTAGATTGACCGTTTTGAAAAGATGATCAAAATAACCAGATAGAGACCAGATGATCTTATACTGTCTAGTTTGACTGGGATTTATGTATACAGATTAGATTATAATCTTGTTAGATTTATAATTTAAAAAGAAAAATGTTCGTTAATCATTTCAAAAAGACCGGAATTAACATTTCACTTTGATCTGATTATACGCTGCGCGTCAGAGATTTTTAAATTGAAGACGGCAATATATAAGGGCTATTTTGGAATAGTGCCTTCGGTTTGTCCAATTCCAGGACAACTTGTATGGACGAATGTCTGACAGAGTATTTCCAAAGGAATCACGTACGTTGCTTTCTTCAAACGTACCAGTTGCTGGCACAGAATGGAAACTTCTTTAGCCTGACAACTAGAGTATTTTTGTGGAAATCAATTAGTGATCTCCGATGGTTTTGACGATGTGGCATTCAAAGTAATTAAACAGTGATGATGGAAAGGTAAGTCTAGCGTTCCGTTCTTACGTCGTATCGTTCACTTGTCTAGTGATACAAGAGATATGATGCTCTAATCGTTCACTGTTTAATTACTTTGAATGCCACATCGTCAAAACCATTGGAGATCACTAATTGATTTCCACAAAAATACTCTAGTTGTCAGGCTAAAGAAGTTTCCATTCTGTGCCAGCAACTGGTATGTTTGAAGAAAACAATGTACGTGATCCCTTTGGAAATACTCCAAACAAGTTGTCCTGGAATTGGACAAACCGAAGGCACTATTCCAAAATAGCCCTTGTATATCGCCGTCTTCAATTTAAAAATCTCTGACGCGCGGTGTATAATCAGATCAAAGTGAAATGTTTATTCCGGTCTTTTTGAAATGATTAACGAACATTTTTCTTTTTAAATTATAAATCTAACAAGATTATAATCTAATCTGTATATATAAATCCCAGTCAAACTAGACAGTATAAGATCATCTGGTCTCTATCTGGTTATTTTGATCATCTTTTCAAAACGGCCAATCTAAGTGTGTGCGTCGCACACGGATTTTCTTTCCGTTTTGTTTGTCATCTTTACGATGGATACGTACTTTATTTTTCTTTAGAAAAATGTTTCTCATCATTTATTCCTTAATATGATTACTCATAAGTGAATTAAATTATAATTTAATCATTTCTTTTACAACCTTTATACTTGGTATTTTCTCGTCAAATTTTCCTTTGATCCGTTTACTCGATTTCCTTTTTCTGCTTATATATCAATAAAGTCTCTCTTTTTAATTTATCCATCTAAACATGATTAAAATATAATTTACAGTTCTTATTTTATAAATTGCAGAGCTGTACAAGATCAGTTACTGGTACAGTTTAAGACTGACAAACTCATTGTAAGTGTCACATATGATTTCTTTTCCTTGTTTAAAATTTAAACAACTCAGTAGAAATTAAATTCCCATTTTAAATTATAAAATAAATTTAAAATTTAATAATTTTACAGTTTCTGCGCTGACGTCTCAACTTTGGTCAAAACAATATCTGATCTTTCATCGTTGATCCATTTTCTTTTGTTGACTTCCAGTTTGAATATTCATTTTAGAGAATCATTTCTAATTCGCCTTTAAACTAAATTAACTTTAATTTAAAATTTTAGTTTCAGTATTTAAATTTCAGTTTTGACAAAACTGTATTTCAATCCCGATTCACTTATACTTTCTTAATTTGCTAAATTAAATAAAAATCCTATTTTATTTAAATATTAATTCTTCCTATTTCATTTAAATCATTATTTAATTAAAAACTAGTTAAATTAAAAATAAATTCAAAATCCTTGGTTTAAAACTGAAAATTGGCAAAGTACCACTTTTAAATAAAGTACCACTTCAAAATGCCTAGCGCAGCCCTTGCCAAAACACCCCAGACCCCAGGATTTCCACATAGTATCATATAGCCGAGCACTTTGCCAAAGTACCATATTGAAACACACGTGCGCCCCTTGCCAGAGCACCTGAAACCCCATGTTTTAGCTTGCCCGAACATCTAATCACCTTGGCAAAGTACCAGGGCCCAAAACACCTCATTTTTACTTGCCCGGTCACTCAAACTCTCGTGCGCCACCCTTGCCAAGCACCCTGGTAGTATCACCTTCCTCAGTGCACAGCTGTGCACGTGCACACACACTCTGGTCACCTGGAAGCTGCCGCACCTCCCTAGACACGTCACTCCACCACCTCAGGTCGTCATCGACCAACCTTCCGAGCCCCAGAGTCCTTCTTCCTCCAAAACACTCCTCCACCATTAAAACCGTAAAGAACATACAACAGTTGACTCCAAAAACGTCACCCCTACGATCACGTCTGGCCACCTGACGACCTGCCACCACCTCCGACCAACTCCCCGACCATGCGAGCTCCTCCCCTCCAAGTTCCAGCCCACTCGATCCAGTGAGGACCCCATGCGATGCCCCCTAATCCCGTGAACCCATTAACAGACAAAAACCCTATTTTGCTAAATTTCTCTTAATCTACTCATTTGAAAATTTGTTTTGCATTTTTCCCCGAACCCATGAACCTATACGAAGCTTCAGCCTCAATCCCGTGGCCTCCCATGATCTAGATGATCGGAAATTTCCCCGAGTACAAATTCTGATCATCTCTTCCTCCCCGTTAATATAGGGCCTTAAAAATCATGATTTTTTTTTAAAAATCATCATTTACTACTAGTATTTCATTCATGTATTTAGTTTTGTTTAATATGGATTTTGAAATTTCGATCAAACAGAGAGTTATTATGAACATACTGTGCTTTCCTGTTTTATAGTATACAGTGTATATTTAAGGTGTTTTGATTATTGCTAAACCATTTGGGCTACTGGAAAGGTTTTAAACAATTATTATAACTTTACACTCATATGTATTAACAGATCAACTTAGTGGTATAAAGTTTAAACATAAGAACATGTTTAGATGAAAACCAGTAAAACATAAACCCCTAACCCATTGGGTACTTTAACATTTCAGTACCACCCAAAAACCCCTTTTTGATTTGGCCAAAACTAAGATGCAAAACAAAACCATATCTCTACCCAAATCATCACACAGTCAAGATCATTCATAGTTCAAAACAGAAAAGAAATACAGGAAGGAATATTGAAAAGTTTACTCACTGTTTTGCTTAGAAGCTCACAGTTCTTTACTTCACTGATTTTGTTTGAAAGCTTTGTTGTTGTGAAGGAAATGTATGGATGCTTAGTTCTATTTATAGGTGAAGGAAATTAATAAAATAAGGGAGCATTCAATTCTGTTTTTGGACAAAGATCAAAATCTGTTTTTAGATTTTGATTTGGTAATGGATTGACAATATTAAATACCCATTTCTCTCTCAATATCAAAACACCAAATCTAAATTCACATGGCTTTACATCAGCCAAGGCTCACCTGAAATCACCTGCATATGTCCCCTTTTTCCTTTCATTGGCCTCTTTATGAATCCTCTCCTTAAATGCTACATGTGCCATCTTATTTTCTAAATCTTTTTATTGGTTTAAGCAATCATTTTTGTACCTTATGCTCAGAATTTTTAAAGGTTTTCTAAAATCATATTTTCACATGACAACTTTGATTTAACACAAAATTATTTAAAACCTTTACTTGCCTTCCAAGGCTTGATAAAATCTGAAAGTTCTTTGTACTTTTGATCTTGGCTATGTGATGATTTTACATGTAAAGATCTTAGAAAATCTATGAAATGGTGAGTATCTAGGGTAGGTGAAAACTTGGTTTAAATGTACAAGATTTGGTAAAATCTTAGCACATGGCTTTTGACAAAAAGAAACATGTTTTGGAAAAATAAAAAGAAAGAGAAATTTTAGAAAATCTTAATAAGAGCAAGGGAAGATTTCAAACTGAAAATCTGGAAACAAAAATGATTTCCTATGTGAAAAGTACATGCTTTCAAATCCTTCTTTCCTAGTGTTTTTTCTAGTGTAGTTGCCATCTTGTGTAGGTGTATGTTTTCAAAAATATGATGGCATTTTCCTATTTTAACTTGATGTATGTGTGAAACAAAGAGTGTTCCTCTGATCTTGCTCTTTGCCAAAAAAAAATGGTTTTAACATACTTTAGTCAAGAATGCTTTATAGTATAAAAATAAGAATTTTACTTAAAGAAAATATAAGGTTTTAAATCTTTTTTTTTTTAATAATGAACAAACACATGTAAAAGGAAAAATGGCATTTTAAGTTTTTCTGTAAACATGTGTTATTATCCATGAAAGAAAGAAATTTAAACAAACGCTATGCATTACATGCTATTATACATAAATGAGCAAAATAGATGTTTGTAAGTGCTGTGCTATATACTTATGCAAATGCTATCATACATTTTTTAGAATATTTAAAGTATGAATTTTAACTCGTATCTCTAAACACGTACTTATGATAATTTAATATCTGTGTAAAAAGTCCGGGTCATTACAGTTTTTATAAAAGATTGGTTTATTGTAAGATGAATTGAGACAAATGCAATTGTGAAATTTATTTTATAACTGGAAAATACATTTTAAAATATATTATTTAAAATGAAGTTATGAAAAGGAAATAAATCAACCACATATGTATTGATTGTTTGAACCACCAATCACCATTTTTTATTATCAAAATCTTCCATGTGCGACGCACATGCCTCATCTTAATTGTTAAATGAATTATCAAAATCTGTCGTGTGCGACGCATGCGCGTAATCTTAATTGTTAAATGAATTACCAAAATCTGCCATGTGCGACGCACGTGCCTTAGCTTAACTATGAAATGATTGATAAAGCTAATTGTTATATTACTAGAATGGTTAAACAAGTGGGAAAGGATTTATGTAACAATTAATAACTGAGATTAATTATTTTTAAGTAATCGAAGCAGTAATGAATATAATTGGATTTTAAAGTGAGTTTATCAATGGGTTTACTTTTAAACCGAGTGCGGTAAATTAAGTTATAAGCGAATTTTAAGCGAATGAGATAAGCTTAAAATAAAGATTACTTAATATCGAATTAAGTAAGGGAAATCAGGATGAAAAGAAGGTTTTATATTAAACCAGCATTGTATAAATGAGTTTATAAAAAGAGATTGGAATTCAAAGCGTTAATTTTAAATTTTCGTTACTTAATAATGGTATTAAGTGAAATTGATGAGATTAAAAATACGATTTCCCATAATGAAGCATTAATTTTAAATTTACGTTACTTTGTAATGGTATTAAGTGAAATTGATGAGATTAAAAATACGATTTCCCAGAATGAATGGTGGAAAGGGTTAGAAAAAGGATTTCTTTAATTGAATTGGGTAAAGGATCGAGTAATAGGATTTGTAATAAAAATCCAGACAATGGAGCAAATAGTTAAAAAAAGTTAAAGTTTAAAAGTTGAAGTTTTATTATCATTCACTAAATCAATAAATTTAGTGATAATAGTATATTTAAAAAGGAGGTTCAAAAATAAGAAGGTTATATAAAACCGTATTTTAACTAAATAGTGAAGGAGTATTTGTTGGCATTAGAATGAATAGTGGTTTTTGAATTACAGTTCATATTTATCTTAAGATAAGAATGTTGTTGATCAAGGTCGGAGAGGTAATTAAAATACCCCAACTTGAACGACTTTAGGAATATAGGAGGATGATATGAGTTGTAATGATAAAGATGCTAGAAGCGATTTATTATGAGAAATAATAATGCGACGTTATTTGTGGATAATTGTGATGAGATTTCATTATAAAGGAAATAAAAGGATTTGAGGAAATATAGGTACTGATATTTCCAAAGTAACGGAAATAAAATGGCTAGAGAATATGATATGATAATTTTCATAATCAAGGTAATAAAAGGAGTTATGTTAATATAACGATATTTTCGAAGTAAAGAAATGAGTTTAGAGTGAGTTATTTTAAAAGGATAAGCGACGATGATTGTTTTCAAAATAACTAAACAAAAGGAGATTGCGCAACGATTGTTTTACGAACGATATGATGGATCGATTTTCCAATTATAAATAATAAGTAATGTTGCAGCAAATGATTTGAATGATAATTGGATATGATTATAGAATATTTTTCTAAATATTAAATAGAAATGATTTAAGAATATTTGTATATTAAAATAAGAAGTGAATACTGTGTTGAAAGATTTAGAAGTTTTAATTAACCATTCATTAGTTATTTCTAACTAAAAAGGGCCAAGTGACACTGTGTTCTCAACCAGTAGATCCATTTTATTTTGTTTATTTGATAGTTAAATAACCGACTATCAAAATCTTGCCCATACGATTGTTGGTACGGAAAGACCGGGATCGAATTTATCTTCGAAAACCATTCCGACCAATAAATACGAATACGTGGAAGATGCTATTCAAGATGGAGCAATTGAAGAACGTGGATCTTCATAAAACGGTAGAATCACTTACAATCTCTGGATGATCCCTAGAGATATATTGTGATTCTATCGGGGTTGAAATTTATGGATTGCAAGGACTCCTCGCTATTAATCCTTGGGGTGATACCTATATAGGATGTGGTAGGAGGGTGCCTTCGGTTCATCCTGTTCATGGATGACGTGTATGGATGGATGTCTGACAGAGTATTTCCAGAAAGGTCACGTACATTGTTTTCTTCAACCATACCAAGAGTGGAGGCGGAGAAGGAAACTTCTTTTATCTAACACGTATTGTTTTGTTGTGGACGTCAATTAGTTATTTTGATGGATCTAACAATGTGGCATTCAAAGTGGATGGAGACATGCTATGCTGAAGAATACGCTTTAACTTCTAGCCTCATCAACCGGAAATGGTAAAAATCGGGTAGTTCGCATGGCTGTGTGGGTCGCCCCCATTAGGGTGTATTGTCACCATCTAGAGAATATTCATATTTGTCTTCTTTTCGCTTCTGTATCTCCCGAGAACGGTTATGTTGGATCCAACCGTAGGTCATTATATATACGGAACATTCAAGGTTAAGTGAATGGTCGGTCATGTTTAGCCTGAGTTGCAAGATGTTGTTGTTGAACTCGGTGTATTCCTCTCTAGAGATACACTATCGGAAAGGTGGTTGCCCATACCTGGCCATGGAAATCTATTCTCCAATAAGCGATCACGATTTTGATTGTATACTATATATTTAGAGCGTGAGATGCAAGCGTTCTGCTAGATTGATATTTATTTGTATTTAGACACTATTATAATATCAGACGATATGTATGATTTCAAAATGTTTTAGGATACCGTAAGGTAAAAACCGTCCGTATTTATGTGTGGATTTGGTTTTACGATTATCCTTTCCTTTGAAAAGATTTTAACCTTAAAATCAATTTGGATGCTACCCATAAACTTAGGGAGTTTTTCTCACTCTGGTTCACCAGACTGATCCGTGTATTTGTAATACTCGGGTTAGAGCAGGTTGTACAAGTTCAGGTTATTGGATGTTGTGAACTCCAGACACGAGCTAAAGAAGTCCAGATGTATGATATCTAGTATTATTCCGCTGTGTTATATATGGGGACAGATATTTATAACTGTCCAGATGTTTTGATGTACTCTGATGATTGTAAGTTTTATTTTAAGCTCTCAATAAAGTTTTTATTTCTATATTATATTTTGTTCCGCTACGATGTGAGGCTCTGATTCTGTGTTGGTTTTTCTTCTTATTCTTCTATTCTAATATTTCTTTCTTTATTATCTCACCATCTAACTTCTTTCTAATAACTATCTGTGTTTTCGATACTTGAGTTCTGACAAGTGATACAAGATCTATATTATTGTCGGAATTCGGGCTCAAATCCCCGTAGGTCATTACACTATCAAAACACATAACACTGTTAAGGCTCCATAGTATGACACAATGGAAAAAAATAAGGATGCAAATATAAATAGGTAAGAGATAGCCTCTTGCAAATCCACCTGCATAGCTCCGAATAATTCATGTACCTGCAACCTCATCTGCTCATCAGCATTATCGATGAGCACCCGAGGTAATAAGAGGGAAATAAAAGCCTAGGTCCGGAAAAAGTATGGTGTGAGCGATAACAAATCTCAAAATACTATAAAGTCATAATAGTATATATAGCACGAGAGTGTGGATATTATACCGGCCCTTCCCCTGCATCCACAGAGTTAGCACATAAAGGTCGGTACATGCTATAACGCGATTAACATCATATGAAAAGGGTGTGATAGATGTCTAAATACTAACGATGATAAATAATTAAACATCCATAGCATACATCATTCATCCTCACATTCACTCACTTAGTGCATAAAGCATATGCTATCCAGTACACCAGCCACAATCAAGACATTGGTAGGCCCCTACTGCATAAACTTCACCCAACTATCACTATGCACTGTTGCATGCGCTATAGCTGATAACCCTACCTAGTCCATACTGCATTGGCTCTAGGGACCATGTGACGGCCCGCCCCACACCAACCGACATTTCCAATGAAAGTGCACTGTGCCAATGCCCGACTAGCATGGGATGGTCGCCAAAGAAAGGAAAAGAAAGGAATTTGATCTAACAAGGAACCTGTAGAGTGTCTCACAGCGCATGGGATAAAATATAATACTAACATAACTTTGACATAAAATAGGCGAGACAGTGTATAAGCTGGAAACTAAACCGTCATAGCAGCGGAAATCTAAAATACAGCTTATCATCTAAACCAACATTATTACAACTTGGAAATACTATCTCTAAAGCAAAAGAAAGAGGTACACTACTAATGCCCAAAGTAGTGACCAGCAACAACACAGGGAGATTATATATATCATACGTGGAAATCTCCGGTATAGCTACTCATGCATAATCACCTGACCTGTCTCTAGTCTACACTACTAAGAGCACCCAGAGTAATAAGAAGAGAAATAAAACTCTAGGTCAGATGAAAGTCTGGTATAAGTGATAAGCAGCAAAATAGAACAATAACAGGTATACATAACCATACCTGAACCTGGACCTGCAATCAAAGAGTTAGCACAGCAAGATGTACAGTACTTTAAGGTGACACTAACACAAAGTGTAAAAGTAATATGGGTGTGCATGACATGGTGATAGCAAACATCAAACATAGCAATCATCCTCACATCTCTCACTCAGTGCGTAAAGCATACAATATCCACAACTTTGGTCACCTAATCTTTGGGCCATGACGGAGTCCAACCCCATACAACTATCACTACAAGCCCCTAATCCGTCTCTTAGTGGTGAACTAAAGTTATAGGTATCGATAACCCCTTTGCACATGTCCTGCAGCAAAGCCCAACTCATGAGGTTAACCTGTTGATCCCATTTGGATCCTGAGTAATAACCTCCCATCTGGACTTCCTTTGCATCTCGGGCTTCGGTCGAATTGGAGTGGGTCTTTAGAAGAGTCGTCGCGTAGTAGTAGTGGAGGTCCAAACCTGGTTCGGTTCGGCTTACTCGATTCGATTCGACATGTGGTGCTCAAGCTCCTCATTTGGTTCGGCTCAATTCTCTTCCCTTGGTTCGGTTCGGGTTCATCTCCTCCGTGCGATTCGGTTCGGCCTTTCATATGCGGCTTGGTTAGGTGCTCCTGAAACGGTTTGGTTCATCTCTCCTGCTCCAGCTCGCTTACTCTGATCCGATCCCATGTCCCAACTCCAACTCTATGCGGGTGGCCTTCCTTCTTGCCAAGCCCCCACTAGTGCCAAGTTCCGATCCGAATCGGATCCCCTTGCCCAGTTCTCTTATCCGAGCCCCATATTTGATCCGATCAAAAACCCTGCACATTTTCCAACAAGCATATATCGTCCATTTTCGCCATATGATGGCGTTTCCAACCATTCTAACTTTCCTACAAGATTACTTAACATTCCAAACAGTAATAACAACAAATAGAATCAACCATAAACATCCAGTTATTTTGGATCAAACATGCCCAAATCTACGTTTTTCCCCCTTAATCATGATTTAAGCATACAATTAGAAAAACATATTCAAATTAACCCAAATTTCTATTAGAGACCTAAAATAATATTTAATAATTTTTACATATTTTTCCAGAATTTTAACATGCATAATTTCGCTAATTAACACTAATCACCCATAATTAGCCGTAATTAGTGAAAAACAATGCAAATCACCCACCTTAGCCACAAATTAATCTTAGATCTAAAAATATCTCTAATTTGGGTCAAATATCTATGCAACACAGCAGTTCCAACTCTGATTTGATGCTATTTTAACTTGATTTGATGTTGACTAGCTTAATCCTTGATTAGAAAGTGATTAGAGGTGTTTTTAGAAGGTAGAAGCCATTACTAGGGTTAAAGGAATGAAAGTGGTGGCTGCAAAAATGACAAAGAAGGGTTTCTCTAGTCCCTTTCAGTCCTTAAATACTGCTAATCCCGAAATCCCCCAATGGGCCCGGCTGCTAATTACCTAATTAAGCCCTGTTAAGCTGTTTTTCACCTTCTAAACCTTAATTCAGCCATATCTCCCAAACGGTAAGTCCGTTTGATTAATGTGAAAACTCTACGGAAAGGTAAACCATCATACGGATCTAATGGAAGTGGTTTCAGGTCAAAACCCCTTACCAATCAAATGTTATAGGCGAAACAAGATTCGATAGGGGTAAAACGGTCATTTAAAAATCGGCAAAAATCATGAACATGGGAAATGACCCCAATAGTCGTTCCCCAAGGTTACACGACCATACTACTTCTATGAAAAAGAAATAAATATCCTACGATCATTCGATACGTAGAATTCGGGTCGTTACACTCTCCCCCTCTTAAGAAATTTCGCCCTCGAAATTCCTTAACCAAAAACATACAAAGGTGTTCCGCATGCCTATCAGTCATTCACAAACAATCAAACAAACACAACAAGTCTACCCTAGCATGCGGTTTACTAACAAAGGAAGAAAGTATCACTACTAAAATCTTACCAGGCAAAGAGTTCTGGATGCGATTCCCTTATGCTTTCCTCTGTTTCCCATGTACAGTCATTCTCATTATCGCTCCATTGGACTTTAACCAGTTTCACCCTCTTCTTTTTAAGTTGTTTCGTATCGTGTTTGATAATACAAATCAGTCTTGCGGTTCCCAACAGTCTCGGGTTCTACTCCGATATCATCTTATCGATCTGGCAAAATAGCTAAATCAAAATCATGCACGAACTTCCTTAACTGAGAAACATGAAATACGTCATGCCCTCCTCCCATCTTGTCAGGTAATTCAAATCTTATATGTCAAATTCCCAACTACATTCCAAATTTCCTTACAAGTCCAACCCGAGCCTTTCCTATATTCGTACTACCCATCCAATGTATATTCACCCCCCAGAGATAAACTAGACCCATCCAATGAATCTAGGTACCCTACCTATATTCGTACTACACGTCTAACGTACATTCACCTTCCAAAGGTAAACTAGACCCATCCATTGAATCTAGACACTCTACCTACGAATCCAAGTCTAACTTGAAGCTCTCCTATATTCGCTGAATCTCCAAGATCAACGAACACCCCACAATGTTCCAAACATACTTCAAATCTAATGTGAAGTATCTTCACATTCGTTATATCACCATGACTAACGGACTCGCCCCATTTCCATTTTGAAATCTTCAATGGTTGTAACAAACCACTAGGCTTCTTTCGCTCGTCTTTGACTAACTGGCAGTTCATGCACTTGGATATAAATTTCCCAACAATCCCTCTCATCCCTTCCCAGTAGTAGGTCTATTTCATATCTCGACATGTTTTGTTACCACTGGGATTTATAGTCAGTTTTTGAGTGATGACATTCTCTAAGCACTTCATCTCTCAACCCATTGACATTGGGTACAACTAGTCTCCCATTCTTTCTAAGCCATTCATCTTGATCAAGCCCATACTTGTTCATCTCCTCACCATCAATACCATTTTCTTTGGAGATGACTTCCAATAGATTAGGATCGTCTCTCTGACTGGAACCGATCCACTCAATCAAAGTTGGCTTGATCGCCAAACTTGCTAACATCTCTGGATCACGTCCATTAATGTCACTTACTAAGAGAATGCATTAATTTTCATGGAGTATTATAAGAGTATAGAACAGAATATCACAAGACAGATATATAAAATAGTACTTAAGAAAATTCAAAATTTATTCATTGCAGCGGAAAAGCAAAACATGTTTGGTTACTGAAACACCCCACCTCCGTTAAGGTCACTCACAAAGGGAATGCCTTAACTTCGGTGGAGCATTATAGGTAAAAGATGCAGATAAATTACAGGACAGACAAATAAAGCAGCGGAAAATAAAGTCATTTATAAACAACTTAATTCAGTTAAGCTTTTACTACAATTTCCTCAATCATACTTAAATGTAATACATAAAACTTCTCTCTTGATTTAAAAACCTCCAAGAATAAAAGAAGCATAAAAACAATGATATTCCCCGATAAAGCATGAACCAGCAATAGCAGTGGAAGAGAGAGAGAGTCCAAAGCGATATACCATCTAATCTTCAAGCTTGGAAAGCGAACAGGTCAAAGTTAGGCTGAGATATTCCCTCCCTGACTACCGGGGGAAACAGAAGAAAAGAGGCGAAAAATAAACTAGGTCAGACATAAGTCTGGTAAGTCCAGTGAACTTTTAGCATGCAAACAAGATAAAGGATCCTGATATGAATAAACCGAAAATAGGACAATACCATAAAAACAAGGTAACTAAAGACAAGATAAGTGCAAGGTGAACTAAATGCGCTTCTACTTTTTCTCTGCTTCGCCACTACCCTGTTAATATGATTTCTATATTTATCTCTGCACCACCTAACTAGTGTCCCAACTAGTAATCTGTATAAAATGATAATCGTGATCCCAACCACAGTAATTATGGTAGCCTTCAGGTGTACATCTATCGTGAGGATTCCACCTCAATCAGCCTAATTGCCATGAACATGTTAGATGTACCCTTACTACCCTATCAATCGACTCCCTACTTGTATTCATGTTCCATGTGTCTGTGTCAATCGACCCTCTCTTGCGTGTAGATACCCTGTGCTGGTCCCACCATAAGGTGTATCAATCCTTATGATAGCTACCCGACACGGTTCAAGATGCACATTGTAGAACTACTGGTACCCAGTGCCTGCTTTTTCCCACTCCGGAGTACGTGCACGCCCGTAAAACGTCGGAACCTACACTGACGTACACCCTGCCGCTGCTTTGACCACTTATAATCAGCCCAGTATTCGTGCCCCACCCTGCCTAGTTCAAGGTACCGTGATACATCAATATGGGTTACTGCTGATATGGGTCCCCGTTAGTAGGGTTTCCTATTGGTTAAGTTTATAGGCCTATATTTACTAATATTACCCACCAACCCGATATGTACGTAACCCTCCCATCGATTCAAGCATTTTTAATAAACGGTTAGTTTTGTGGGCCTACATGTACTAATATTACCCACCTACACGAGATGTACTTAACCTTCCCATTGATTCAAGCATGTTTATTTAATAGTTAAGTTTTATGGGCCTATATTTACTAATATTACCCACCAACCTGATATGTACTTAACCCTTCCACTGATTCAAGAATGTTCATTTAATGGTTAAGTTTTTTGGGCCTATATTTACTAATATTACCCACCAACCCGATATGTATTTAACCTTTCCACTGATTCAAGCATGTTTATTTAATTGTTAAGTTTTGTGGGCCTATATTTACTAGTATTACCCACCAACCCGATATGTACTTAACCCTCCCGCACATTACGCCATATTAGTTAAGTGTTGTCCGCTCATGTTAACTTAACTCACTCATTCATCATGTCATGTTGGTTAAGCATTTCTTATTAACTTGACCCTCCTTACTTATCATGTTGGATTGGTTAAGTGTTTCCTATTAACTTAACCTCGTTCGTTCATCAAGTTATATTGGTCAAGTGTTTCTTGTTAAATTAACCCCACGTATTCATCTTGTTGTATTGGTTAAGTGTCATCAATCAATTCAAGTTAACTTAACCCACCTACGTGCCATGTTACTTTGGTTAAGTGTTGCCTACTTGTGTTAACTTAACCCTACTACAAATCAAGTTATATTGTTTAAGTGTTTCCCTCTTATTTTAACTTAACCTTTCCATAAATCAAGTTATATTGGTTAAGTGTTTCTAAATTTACTTAACCTCACCCACTTATCTAATTAACATGTTATAAAGGTTAAGTGTTCTAAATTTACTTAACCTCACCCACTTGTCTAATTAACATGTTATAACGGTTAAGTGTTCTAAATTTACTTAACCTCACCCACCAGTTTAGTTAACATGTTGAATTGGTTAAGTGTTTCCTTAATTGACTTAACCCTACCAATCTTGACTTAGCTTTATTAAAGCACCAACCACTCACATTAGACAGGTATTGTTGTGGTCACTAGATGTGCCGGTCGGTTCCGGGCAGTTTTACACCACAACTCAGTCTAACCTCGGGTCCTTTTTGGGCTCAATTCACTAACCACCCACATTAGACAGGTATTGTTGTGGTCATTGGATGTGCCGGTCGGTTCCGGACAGTTTTACACCACAACTCAGTCTAACCTCGGGTTAGGCATATTCGTCTTTTCTAAATTTACATATTTATCCTTTTATGCTTATATGTAAATTTGTCAACAATTTATTGTCATGGCCCACTATCCCTCTAATTCAAGTTCATGGTTTTTGGCATAAAAACTATACCATTTTTATGCCACTCGTTAATTACATGACTATGAGCCAAATATGTCAGTTATGTGTAATTTCCAAGTTTTTCCCAATGTTACCGCCGTTGTACGTTCGCGTTAATCACATAAAGTCATTGGGCCCGCAAATTAGCCCAATTTATAAACAAGAGGTAAAAGAAGGGAACATTTAATCAAACATATGTCACGTAAATTTAAATTTATATGTCTCACGAAACTTGCAATTAGATTGGATAGAACTAGCATAAGCCTAAGCATGTGAACATGTAGATCTAGGCATAGGTGAACACAACTTGGTTTATAAACTAGCATAATTTAGGAGAATCATGATATGTACATTCCAGAGCATGTATAAGTTTAACTGTAACAACCCGTATTTCGATAACATGATTAAAGACGAGAATCAAGGCAGAATTTAATTTTAAATTCTGAATCAAGTGAAACGGGCTATGCCATTGCGTTCGTCTCGGAAAAATACGCGAAATAGAGTCCGAGTTTTCGAAAATCGGAGTCCGTATGACCAAGATATGGCCTCGCGAAGTTTCACGAAAAATTCCCAAATTAAAGTATACTTAATTAAGTGAAATGGGTTGCGCAGAAAAATATATATATATTGATATATATATATATATAATTGAAAATTAAATAAATAAATATGCAAAAATGTTCAAAACAACGAATTGGGAGAGGGGAATAACCGAACCGGCCGATTTTTGAGGTCGACCCGAGCCTGCTGGGTCGACTAGGGGTTAATACAGGGTGTTTGGCTGTCAACCCGTGGGCCGATTCGCTCAAATGCAGATTTTGCATTTGGATGGTTCTCATGGTTCATCTTTAATCTAAAGGCCCTAGATGGTTCCTACACTTGACTTCTTCCCCAAGACATGCTTTGATGGCTTGGATTGAATCTAGGTTTAATCCTATGGCCTAAAACACTTGCCTAATCTATAAATAAGACCCTAACCTATCCTAAATCCTCATTATTCATTCATGCAACTAAACTATGGCAAAATTTCTACTCTCATGGCCTCCACTCAACTATCCTAGCCTCCACTTCATTTCTATGAAAGGTTTCATGATCATGAGAGTGTTAGAGAGTCCCTATGCTAGTATGAGAGCCTCTCAAGTTGATTTCAAGGCAAAAGCTTTGATCTTTGTTCATAAAGATGGTGTTTTTGTTGATTTGGGGCATCCATCTTTGGGTTTTTGGGTGATGGCATGCATAGGCTTCCTCACAAGCTTTAGTTTAATCGATTTAGGCCTTCAAAGCAATGTAAGCCTTTCCCTACTCTTAGATATTAACTATGAAGTTAAGTGTTCATGTTGCAAATTTGGGTTTGGTCATTGAGTATGATTTATGCTATCATGTCATGCAAGTCTATGAAGTCATTAGCTTGATCTTATGAGCAAAAAGCCACAACCTTTATGTTGAAATGTTGCATTATGCAACATGAGAATCTTCATAATCATTATGTCAACTTGCATATGAAGTCATAATCCTTATATGATGATATATGCGAGTTTCTAGCCATCATTCCATGTCTTTTGTCACCATGATTCGCTTATGTACCAAGTTTGGGTTTATGCATGTTTTTGGGGCTTAAGAATGTAACATGCAAGCTAATGAACACATTTGTGCCTCATTTGCCACCATGATTAACTTGTGGCTTAATGCCCATTTTTTCATTCCTTTGCCAAGTCTCTTCTTTTAATCCATTACGTTGTTGCGAACGTATATGCGAGTTTAAAAGCGTTGGGTTATGTTATGGGTAATTTCTAATGACATGAAAATACAACTTGAAAACATGGCTTGAAATATAACATGAAAGTTGACATGTAAGTATGCATAAAAACATAAGCTTGGGAATTTACCTATTAAGTTAGGTCTACCCTTTGGGAATTTACCTATTAAGTTAGGTCTACCCAAATGCTTGAAAAACTTGTAACATGTTTTGGAAACATGATGAACATGACACTTAGATAATATAAGTGTGGCCAACTCGAGGTTGGGTTGAGTTTGCAACGTAAAACTACCCGGAACCGACCGGCCTAACTAGTAGTTGCAAACAATAGGACCCAATGTGAGAAGTTGGTCATGTTGTGCTTGAACCCGAGGTTAGACCAAGTTGTGGTGTAAAGCTACCCGGAACCGACCGGCTTAACTAGTAACCACAACAAAGTCTAATGTGAGAGGTTGGGGTGCATTAAGTAATTAATGCCACATGATAGGGTTAAGTTAATTTGATTAATGACTCTTAACCAAATTTGACATGGATAAATGGGTTAAGTAAATTGGTTAGGCTAATGATACTTAACAAAACATGACAAGGTTGGGTAGGTTAAGTGATTTGATTTGCCTAATGACGCTTAACCATTTTTATATGACTAGTGGACGGGGATTGAGTTAACCAACACTTAATCAATCCAACATGATAAGTTGGCAAGGTTAAGTAAGTTTTCTTAATGACACTTAACCAAAAGATACAGTTAATGGATGGGGTTAAGATTAGACTCAACTAGTCTAAACACGATAATCGGATGGGGTTAAGTTATCTTAGACTTAATTAATCCCACTTGGTAGTTTAAAGGGGGTTAGGTTAAACACTTAACTAATATAACCCGTTAATTTGATATGGTTAAGTGACCTAAACTTAGCCAATCTAACTCGTTAATTTGATGTGGTTAAGTGATCTATACTTAACCAATCTAACTCGTGAATTTATGGAGGCTAAGTTAACCCATACTCAACCAATATAACGTGAAGACATGATAAGGCTAAGTCACGAATCGCTTGAATACACTTGACCGGTTTGACTAAGCAATTTGATAGGGTCAAGTTAATATATACTTAACCAACTTGTAGGGCTAAGTCTTGAACTTAAATACTTAGCCAATCTTGACGTGATTCGTGGGCGGGTTAAGGCATGGACTTGAATGATAACACTTAACCCAATAAGACAAACCCTAGTTAGAGGAACTAGGTAGAGACTCGTGGTTAATCAAGGATAACGGGAAAGGAAGCTAAGTGGTAAACCTTAGTTAAGGGTAACTAAGTAATAATTCTTAGCTAAGGACATAGGATTAATTCACAAAACGATGAGTAACCTGATACGGTAGGTCATCGCTTAGTATACGAGGGGGAGCAAGTTATCTGACTTGGATAAAAGCTCCAGCGCACTGGGTGCCGAAGTGGAAGCTTCGGGGGACGTGAGGATATTCTTGGGATCCCTCTGTGGGCTGCCAGGTAATTATACTAGGCCCATGAGAGGTTAAGGTCTGCGTTAGAAGGACCAAGAGTATGCCTTGGTTGCTATGCGAGCGACCTAAAGACTGGGATGGATTAGCGTGGAGTCGACGATTCTTGGTTTTTGCCCTGGATAGCACATCGCCGACTACCTACCATCTTTAGTCAATCGTGTACGTACGGAAAGGCAGGGAACCCCCAACAGACCATGTTCTTGCTATCGAGTCATGGGTGAGGTTGGCCCGTAGGAAAGTGGGCTATAGTGGGGCCGGGGAGTGGTTCTTATACATGATTTTTCTTGGATTGCCTTTCAGTAGTTGAGGGAGGGGTCACGTGGGACCATAGCCACGGGTACAAAAACAGACCTTGATATCTGCATCGGTAGACGATTTAAAGCTCCCGACCGAGTTCCGTATTTCTTGATTTGCCCTGGCACGGAACTCGGATGGCACATTGGGGAACATGTGCATCTAGACATGGAAAACGATTCACGATACATACGTGGGATCAAGGGCGCGGTTGACGGGTGGCGTAATCCCTAGTGGTCCTAGGTGGCCAAAAACCCAAACCGAGACACGGAAACGTTCATTAGGTAGCATAATCCCTAGCGGCCCTAGGTGGCATAAATCCTAAGTGGACGCGCGATAGTTCATGGTAGGGAAACACAACTAGATCAAGGGTTGCAGTCCAAAACAACTTCAAGGATAAAACGTTTACATGGGAAAGCCCGTACAGCCTACGGCAAAGGACTGAACTTATACATGGAAAGAAACATATGAGTTGAGTAACCTATATATGCGGCATATTAGGTTGACATGGACCATTACACAACTTTTGAGTAAGGGTCATTCACGGATAACACGTAATACAGTTGGGGTACTAGTACGGTAGGTGCAGAGCGGATATACAGGATAGATGCCATGGGACGTTATACGCGATAGATATGTTGGGATATTATACTTGATAGAAACCTGACAATGTGATACCTTGTTTTATCTTGACATCGTAGTTTATCACGACACCCTAGTTTATCTGAGTTCAGTAGTTCATCCTGTTATTTTGATTTAGCTTATCTATCTTGTTATCATGCTTATGTTCATCTCAGTTTCTCATGTCAGTTAACTTTACTAGTTTTTATACTAATAGTAGATATGGCTTACTCAGTCTTTTTGACTGACCCGTTTTGTTTCGCCTCTTTTCTTCCGTTTCCCCCACAGGTTACAGGGAGGAAATACTGTTGTTTAGTTCGGACTTCTTCTGCTTGAAGGTCATCATGGATGGCTTGGATTTTTCTTGGCTATGGCTACTTTGCTGCTTTTTCTTGGGGAATAATTTATGAAAAAGTCTTTTTGCTTCTTTATTATTGCAAGACAGGTTTTGATGTACTCTGATGTAAAAAGGCTTTAGACCTTATTTATTCATGTTATGAAAGTTTGATTTTACTTCCGCTATTTTATATATGTTCTGTCTTGTAATATTTCTGTGCATGTTTACCAATAATACTCCTCCAAACCTAGTGCATTCCCTTTGTGAGTGACCCTAGCGGAGGTGGGGTGTTACATTTGGTATCAGAGCAGAAGGTTACCAGACTGGGCAAAAGTTTTTTAAAGACCTTCTGAAAACTATTTGAAAATCGTTTATAAAGAAGCATTTTTCAAGAAAGTTTTCTTTTAAAAAGAAAAGGCTATTCCCCAAAGGCCATTAGCATTATCCTTGTTTCCTTGATTGAATCTCTTTTCCTTTCTTTCCTCCATCTGTAGTCACAGTGGTTTTAACTGCGACTAGTCTTTTCTATCTACGAAAGTGCTTTCCATGCGATGGAGGTGGTTCTCGAGAGACCAGTGGCCGCGTTATAAGAAAGGATAGTGAGAAAGAGGATAAAGGATGCGAGTTTAAGGATGAACAACTTGTTGGTATGGCTCAACCCAGAATGAGAGAGAAAGATGAACAATGAAACCCATGACGAGAGAGTACCTTTGGCATGATGGAACGGGACGGATAGTTGAGTATCATGGGACAAGGACAAGATCATCGGGAGGGCAGTAGTATGCTCTCATTTCTAGAGTACCTCGGAAGGAGGGTAACGATCTTGTTAAAGGTTTAGCTTTTCTTCTCTATCATCCCGTTAGGACTTCGTTGTTCGTATCATTTAAGTCTGCTTCGATAGTTGAGTCTCTGCACCTTAAGTACTAGCGTAATAGAGAATCCCATTTTTGTCTCAAAGTCCTATTGGAGAATCAGTCCATTTATACATGACTTGTTTGGATTTGGGAATGTCTATGCCAAGTGTTGAGTTTGGAAATAATGCTTATGTTTTTAAGCTATGGATGGATTCTAGGGATGAAGTGGTTATCCAGTAAGGGTTGCCACTCTCGGTTTTGATAGGAGGGTAGTTAGACTCTTGACTAGCCTTGGTAATACCCTCGAAGTCTCGTGTAACCTTTTGGGTTCGGTCATGGTTAGTTACTTAGAATCCCTTGATGCCTTTATGGGAAATTGGAAGCCCAATCGAGTGGTGTTCGCCGATAAGACGGATGGTTTATTTCACTTATGCATGGGGTATAGAAATCACCTTAGTAAGTGCGCTTGATAACCTGGTTGGCATCTGTTTACTTTCAAGAGAAAGTTCTTCTATGTGGAATACCTTGTGGTACGAGGTCCGAGATTCATTAGTGAATTTTGGAAAGCTTGCATGAGATCATGAGTACGCAGTCATGTTTGCATCAAGTATTTTAGGAAAAGGATAAGTGCAAGTGGAACGAGAGGCGACGAAGAAATGAGTTTCAGCTCATGTTATGGAAACAGGAAATAAGACTCTACGAAATCGCGAAGTTAAAGGACGGTCAAGGCACAATGGAATTAAGCTCAAGGAAATACGACTTTGATGGTCAAAGACTAGATATGCGCATGATATCTCTTTTTGGGAGTATATCCTTGATCCCTGTTTTCTGTAGAGCTTACTTGTAGGCTATCTTTTGTGGACATCCTCTCGGTCCTATTCTCCGTTACAAACCCTGTAAGGAGTTTGTCCTGTTTATCTTCTCGACCCTGTTTCAGGGAATTATAGGTAGAACCCTATGGATGTAAACATGTATTTGAAACATGTTATGATTGATATGGTTGCAAGTGGTTGCAAGTGGTTGCTCGTGGATGATGTTTTGAGTAGATGGATGATGGATGGTAGGATATGTTATTCCTAACTTGGAGATTTCGGGGACGAAATCCTAAAAGGTGGGGAGAATGTAACAACCCGTATTTCGATAACATGATTAAAGACGAGAATCAAGGCAGAATTTAATTTTAAATTCTGAATCAAGTGAAACGGGCTATGCCATTGCGTTCGTCTCGGAAAAATACGCGAAATAGAGTCCGAGTTTTCGAAAATCGGAGTCCGTATGACCAAGATATGGCCTCGCGAAGTTTCACGAAAAATTCCCAAATTAAAGTATACTTAATTAAGTGAAATGGGTTGCGCAGAAAAATATATATATGTTGATATATATATATATATATATAATTGAAAATTAAATAAATAAATATGCAAAAAGTTCAAAACAGCGAATTGGGAGAGGGGAATAACCGAACCGGCCGATTTTTGAGGTCGACCCGAGCTCGCTGGGTCGACTAGGGGTTAATCCAGGGTGTTTGGCTGTCAACCCGTGGGCCGATTCGCTCAAATGCAGATTTTGCATTTGGATGGTTCTCATGGTTCATCTTTAATCTAAAGGCCCTAGATGGTTCCTACACTTGACTTCTTCCCCAAGACATGCTTTGATGGCTTGGATTGAATCTAGGTTTAATCCTATGGCCTAAAACACTTGCCTAATCTATAAATAAGACCCTAACCTATCCTAAATCCTCATTATTCATTCATGCAACTAAACTATGGCAAAATTTCTACTCTCATGGCCTCCACTCAACTATCCTAGCCTCCACTTCATTTCTATGAAAGGTTTCATGATCATGAGAGTGTTAGAGAGTCCCTATGCTAGTATGAGAGCCTCTCAAGTTGATTTCAAGGCAAAAGCTTTGATCTTTGTTCATAAAGATGGTGTTTTTGTTGATTTGGGGCATCCATCTTTGGGTTTTTGGGTGATGGCATGCATAGGCTTCCTCACAAGCTTTAGTTTAATCGATTTAGGCCTTCAAAGCAATGTAAGCCTTTCCCTACTCTTAGATATTAACTATGAAGTTAAGTGTTCATGTTGCAAATTTGGGTTTGGTCATTGAGTATGATTTATGCTATCATGTCATGCAAGTCTATGAAGTCATTAGCTTGATCTTATGAGCAAAAAGCCACAACCTTTATGTTGAAATGTTGCATTATGCAACATGAGAATCTTCATAATCATTATGTCAACTTGCATATGAAGTCATAATCATTATATGATGATATATGCGAGTTTCTAGCCATCATTCCATGTCTTTTGTCACCATGATTCGCTTATGTACCAAGTTTGGGTTTATGCATGTTTTTGGGGCTTAAGAATGTAACATGCAAGCTAATGAACACATTTGTGCCTCATTTGCCACCATGATTAACTTGTGGCTTAATGCCCATTTTTTCATTCCTTTGCCAAGTCTCTTCTTTTAATCCATTATGTTGTTGCGAACGTATATGCGAGTTTAAAAGCGTTGGGTTATGTTATGGGTAATTTCTAATGACATGAAAATACAACTTGAAAACATGGCTTGAAATATAACATGAAAGTTGACATGTAAGTATGCATAAAAACATAAGCTTGGGAATTTACCTATTAAGTTAGGTCTACCCTTTGGGAATTTACCTATTAAGTTAGGTCTACCCAAATGCTTGAAAAACTTGTAACATGTTTTGGAAACATGATGAACATGACACTTAGATAATATAAGTGTGGCCAACTCGAGGTTGGGTTGAGTTTGCAACGTAAAACTACCCGGAACCGACCGGCCTAACTAGTAGTTGCAAACAATAGGACCCAATGTGAGAAGTTGGTCATGTTGTGCTTGAACCCGAGGTTAGACCAAGTTGTGGTGTAAAGCTACCCGGAACCGACCGGCTTAACTAGTAACCACAACAAAGTCTAATGTGAGAGGTTGGGGTGCATTAAGTAATTAATGCCACATGATAGGGTTAAGTTAATTTGATTAATGACTCTTAATCAAATATGACATGGATAAATGGGTTAAGTAAATTGGTTAGGCTAATGATACTTAACAAAACATGACAAGGTTGGGTAGGTTAAGTGATTTGATTTTCCTAATGACGCTTAACCATTTTTATACGACTAGTGGACGGGGATTGAGTTAACCAACACTTAATCAATCCAACATGATAAGTTGGCAAGGTTAAGTAAGTTTTCTTAATGACACTTAACCAAAAGATACAGTTAATGGATGGGGTTAAGATTAGACTCAACTAGTCTAAACACGATAATCGGATGGGGTTAAGTTAGCTTAGACTTAATTAATCCCACTTGGTAGTTTAAAGGGGGTTAGGTTAAACACTTAACTAATATAACCCGTTAATTTGATATGGTTAAGTGACCTAAACTTAGCCAATCTAACTCGTTAATTTGATGTGGTTAAGTGATCTATACTTAACCAATCTAACTCGTGAATTTATGGAGGCTAAGTTAACCCATACTCAACCAATATAACGTGAAGACATGATAAGGCTAAGTCACGAATCGCTTGAATACACTTGACCGGTTTGACTAAGCAATTTGATAGGGTCAAGTTAATATATACTTAACCAACTTGTAGGGCTAAGTCTTGAACTTAAATACTTAGCCAATCTTGACGTGATTCGTGGGCGGGTTAAGGCATGGACTTGAATGATAACACTTAACCCAATAAGACAAACCCTAGTTAGAGGAACTAGGTAGAGACTCGTGGTTAATCAAGGATAACGGGAAAGGAAGCTAAGTGGTAAACCTTAGTTAAGGGTAACTAAGTAATAATTCTTAGCTAAGGACATAGGATTAATTCACAAAACGATGAGTAACCTGATACGGTAGGTCATCGCTTAGTATACGAGGGGGAGCAAGTTATCTGACTTGGATAAAAGCTCCAGCGCACTGGGTGCCGAAGTGGAAGCTTCGGGGGACGTGAGGATATTCTTGGGATCCCTCTGTGGGCTGCCAGGTAATTATACTAGGCCCATGAGAGGTTAAGGTCTGCGTTAGAAGGACCAAGAGTATGCCTTGGTTGCTATGCGAGCGACCTAAAGACTGGGATGGATTAGCGTGGAGTCGACGATTCTTGGTTTTTGCCCTGGATAGCACATCGCCGACTACCTACCATCTTTAGTCAATCGTGTACGTACGGAAAGGCAGGGAACCCCCAACAGACCATGTTCTTGCTATCGAGTCATGGGTGAGGTTGGCCCGTAGGAAAGTGGGCTATAGTGGGGCCGGGGAGTGGTTCTTATACATGATTTTTCTTGGATTGCCTTTCAGTAGTTGAGGGAGGGGTCACGTGGGACCATAGCCACGGGTACAAAAACAGACCTTGATATCTGCATCGGTAGACGATTTAAAGCTCCCGACCGAGTTCCGTATTTCTTGATTTGCCCTAGCACGGAACTCGGATGGCACATTGGGGAACATGTGCATCTAGACATGGAAAACGATTCACGATACATACGTGGGATCAAGGGCGCGGTTGACGGGTGGCGTAATCCCTAGTGGTCCTAGGTGGCCAAAAACCCAAACCGAGACACGGAAACGTTCATTAGGTAGCATAATCCCTAGCGGCCCTAGGTGGCATAAATCCTAAGTGGACGCGCGATAGTTCATGGTAGGGAAACACAACTAGATCAAGGGTTGCAGTCCAAAACAACTTCAAGGATAAAACGTTTACATGGGAAAGCCCGTACAGCCTACGGCAAAGGACTGAACTTATACATGGAAAAAAACATATGAGTTGAGTAACCTATATATGCGGCATATTAGGTTGACATGGACCATTACACGACTTTTGAGTAAGGGTCATTCACGGATAACACGTAATACAGTTGGGGTACTAGTACGGTAGGTGCAGAGCGGATATACAGGATAGATGCCATGGGACGTTATACGCGATAGATATCTTGGGATATTATACTTGATAGAAACCTGACAATGTGATACCTTGTTTTATCTTGACATCGTAGTTTATCACGACACCCTAGTTTATCTGAGTTCAGTAGTTCATCCTGTTATTTTGATTTAGCTTATCTATCTTGTTATCATGCTTATGTTCATCTCAGTTTCTCATGTCAGTTAACTTTACTAGTTTTTATACTAATAGTAGATAGGGCTTACTCAGTCTTTTTGACTGACCCGTTTTGTTTCGCCTCTTTTCTTCCGTTTCCCCCCCCCCCCAGGTTACAAGGAGGAAATACTGTTGTTTAGTTCGGACTTCTTCTGCTTGAAGGTCATCATGGATGGCTTGGATTTTTCTTGGCTATGGCTACTTTACTACTTTTTCTTGGGGAATAATTTATGAAAAAGTCTTTTTGCTTCTTTATTATTGCAAGACAGGTTTTGATGTACTCTGATGTAAAAAGGCTTTAGACCTTATTTATTCATGTTATGAAAGTTTGATTTTACTTCCGCTATTTTATATATGTTCTGTCTTGTAATATTTCTGTGCATGTTTACCAATAATACTCCTCCAAACCTAGTGCATTCCCTTTGTGAGTGACCCTAGCGGAGGTGTTGTGTTACATTAACTTTAACATGTAGATGTGAACTAGATCTAACAATAATGATCATATGAACTTGCATGAATCCACTTTACAAACTTGCATATAAATATAGATCTAATTTTTGGATCTAACACAGAACATGAAACTTGCATATGAACATATATATATATAGATCTTGACTTGGGTCTAACATAAAACATGTATCTTGCATATGAACATATATATAGATCTTGACTAACATAAAACATGTATCTTGCATATGAACATATATATAGATCTTGACTAACATAAAACATGTATCTTGCATATGAACATATATATATATAGATCTTGACTAACATGAAACATGTATCTTGCATATGAACATATATATATATATATATATATATATATATATATATATATATATATATATATCTTGACTAACATATAACATGTATCTTGCATATGAACATATATATAGATCTTGACTAACATAAAACATGTATCTTGCTTATGAAACATCATGAAAGGATTGTCAAACTTATATGTGGTATGATGGTTTCATTCCCCAAATCATAATAAGTTTATCACCAATTTCCACATGATACAATAAGTTCAAATAAACCACAATCATTCCAAGACATACATGACCAAATTATCGCAAGAATTAGACATGAATTTGCATCATCAATCACATACAACTTGGTTCAAATTCTATTTTCCAATTCATTACAAATCACGTCTTTAATTTATTCACATCTGAAAGGTAAATATACTTACAAACAAAAAGGAATTCTTGAGTTCCGGGATCTGATTCTGAAATTGAATTGCTCGCCTTTGATGTAGATCGTTGAATTCTCTTAGTTGAATTAGATTAGATTTAATTTGATTTTGGTTTTAGTGGCGGCTAGGTTTAGATGAGAGTGAATAATAGAATTAGGTTTTAGGTTTGGGGTCTTTATATAGTTGTAGAGAGTGTTTTAGGACCGTTAGATTAACCGTGAACCATGAGAACCAATCAGGTGCCACATTTTCCTTAGAGCGAATCGGCCCACGGGTTGACAGCCAAACACCCTGAATCAACCCCTATTCGACCCAGCCGACCTCAAAAATGGGCCAGTTCGGTTATTCCCACTCCCGATTCGCTGTTTTGAACTTTTTAACATATTTGTTTAATTTTTATATATATCTATATATATATATATATATATATATATTTCTCATATGCATACAACTTCAAGGCTTAATAACTTCTTCATAAGGTATCCGTTTTATGCAAACCAAATGTCTATCTTGACCAAAATTTTGAGACGAACGTAATAGCACAACCCGTTTCACTTAATTCTTCTTCTAAAAATTAAGTGTTCTTGAATTTGTTAATTTTAATATTCTTAGAAAATTCAGGGTGTTACATTCTCCCCTCCTTAAAGGATTTCGTCCTCGAAATCTTCAAGTTAAGAAGAATGCATCTTAACATCCAATCATTCATCTACTAATCCATCATCCACAAGCATCCATTGTCCTTAAAAGACTTCTAATGCCATATGAACATATGCAGAGTGTGTATATGTCTCTTATCTAGTGCAAAATTAGGGGGTCTACTAATCCAGTTGACCTCCTTAATGCGAATCATGAGAGTGTCATGCATCCAATATGTATGCAAATATCCCTAATCATGTAAATACTATATGTGTGCATATTCACTCATCCATATGCAACATCCATATGATAACACATCAAGTTTCAATTCATATAAAAATACATTCATATGCATATGCAATATGAAAATGACTGAGCCGATCTAGTGCCTAATGTGTGTATATGCATCCACGAGCAAACACTTGCGACCACTTGCAACCATCAATCATAACATGTCTCAAACACATGTTTTCATCCATTGGCTTCTAACTAAGGATCGAGGATAGGACCGAGAGGATATACTTAAAAGATAAAGACTAGCATGCAAATAAATATTACAGAAAAATGAGGAATCAAGGATATACCCTCAAAAAGGGTAAGATGCGCGTATCTAGTCTTCAGTCTTCTAAGTCGCATTTTCTTTTAGCTTCACTACACTGTACCTTAACTAATTTAACTTCACGATTGTGAAGCTTCTTGACCTCCATTTCCAAAACCTACTGGTAATGATAGGACCTCGATCATTTACTATGCTAGAGGGTATCCAATGTTGTCGAACTATCTTTCCAAGATAAACAGAAGTTAACCATGATACCATGTGTATATACTAAGATGATTAAAGGTCTCTCTTCTACTTAGCTTATCCCTCATGTCACAAATCTAAGGGTCGATATCTCTCACGCAAACCATCATAGTCGAACTTGGCATCCCTCAAGTACAAGCCCCAAAGGCCTAAACCAATATTATACAAGCACCCAAGGAATACCTCCTCCGAATTTGGACGATTTATGTGAGATGATACTAGTAAAACAACCAAACAATTGAGCACTTAATCGACTCTGGCTCTCCTTGCCAATCCTACTCCAAAACTATCGTTGATCGCATAACTGGCTTTGCATTGTCAACTAGATATATGCGGAAGTCTATCTCGAGTTTTTAGGGGGAAAACTCCTAACCTTAATCAAAAAAACATCTGCGTACTCATGGACTACTCTAACGGATCCAAAATCGTCGATAAATACATAAAGTGATTCTAGGTAGCTAAGACAAACTGGTCCCTTAGGATCGCAAGAAATTTTGAGGGTATTCCCAAGGTAAGTCGAAAGTCTAACTATCCTCCTTTCACAATTACTAGCTAACTAATCCATGCCTAGAATCAACCCATATCCCATGGAACCAAAAACATAAGAATCTCAAATCCTTACAAACCAAAGATAAATGAGTCGAACCACAAATTGGACTTGAGACAATAATGGGATCCTCTACTATACAAGCTCTAGGGTGCAGAGACAACTATGTAAGCAGATATAAACGATTGCGAAGCGCAAAAATCAAAAAGAGTACTAGCAGGATGATCAAGAAGAAAAACTAAACTTTTCAACAGAAACCTTACTGCCTATCTCTCAGGTATGCTGGTGGTGAGAGCATGCACTTGCCTTCCGGAAAATCTTGCCTTTTGTTCTTGCTCTTGCCCTTAATTATACGACCCATCATACCAAAATAAAGATACTTCCTCTTGTTTTAGATTTTACTATTCTTTCCTCCCCTCCTTTGTGAACCAAGTCCATATCCATGAGTTCTCTATCCTTGTGTTGTGCTCCTTAGCCAAACTCCCTCATTCTCATCTTTGCCATCCTTGCGTAACTTGTTGACAGGTCTCTCGAAAGCTGCCTCCATCGCACGGAGAATCCTACAAAGCTCAAAGGAAAATTAGCCGCAGGTGAAACTACTACGGCTATAGATGGAAGTTGGGCACTTGTTTGCCCTTTGACAAGTGTCGTAGTCTCGTCGAGCCTACGGAACCATGTCGCGATGAGGTTACCTCCTAGAAAGCCAGGAGCCCCGGAGATTCAGGAAAGAAGGAGACAAGGATTCAAACAGAGAATCAAAAGACAGTGCATATGGCCTTGGGGAACACGCCTTTAAAACAAAACTTTTCTTTTGAAAATGCTTCTTTTAAAACCGATTTGAAAATAATTTTTCAAATCTTTTATCTGATCCGGTAACCTTTAGCTCTGATACCAAGTGAAACACCCCACCTCCGTCAAGGTCACTCACAGAGGGAATGCCTTAACTTCGGTGGAGCATTATAGGTGAAGGATGCAGATAAATTACAAGATGGACAAATAAAGCAGTGGAAAATAAAGTCAATTTATAAACAACTTAATTCAATTAAGCTTTTACAACAATTTCCTCAATCATACTTAAATGTAATACATAAAACTTCTCTCTTGATTTAAAAACCTCCAAGAATAAAAGAAGCATAAAAAAAATGATATTCCCCGATAAAGCATGAACCAACCATAGCAGTGGAAGAGAGAGAGTCCAAAGCGATACACCAACTAATCTTCAAGCTTAGAAAGCGAACAGGTCCAAGTTAGGCTGAGTTATTCCCTCCCTGTCTACCTGGGGGGAAACGGAAGAAAAGAGGCGAAAAACAAACTAAGTCAGACATAAGTCTGGTAAGTCCAGGGATCTTTCAGCATGCAAACAAGATAAAGGATCATGACATGAATAAACCGAAAATAGGACAATACCATAAAAACAAGGTAACTAAAGACAAGATAAGTGCAAGGTGAACTGAATGCGCTTCTACTTTTTCTATGCTTCGCTACTACTCTGTTAATCTGATTTCTATATTTATCTCTGCACCACCTAACTAGTGTCTCAACTAGTAATCTGTATAAAATGATAATCGTGATCCCAACCCCCGTAATTGTGGTAGCCATAGGTGTACATCTATCGTGAGAATTCCACCTCAATCAGCCTAATTGCCATGAACATGTTAGATGTACCCTTACTACCCTATCAACCGGCTCCCTACTTGTATTCATGTTCCATGTGTCTGTGTCAATCGGCCCTCTCTTGCGTGTAGATACCCTGTGCTGGTCCCACCATAAGGTGTATCAATCCTTATGATAGCTACCCGACACGGTTCAAGATGCACATTGTAGAACTACTGGTACCCAGTGCCTGCTTTTTCCCACTCCGGAGTACGTGCACGCCCGTACACCGTCGGAACCTACACTGACGTACACCCTGCCGCTACTTTGATCGCTTATAATCAGCCCAGTAATCGTGCCCCACCCTGCCTAGTTCAGGGTATCGTGATACATCCATGTGGTTTACTGCTGAAATGGGTCCCCGTTAGTAGGGTTTCCTATTGGTTAAGTTTATGGACCTATATTTACTAATATTACCCACCAACCCGATATGTATGTAACCCTCCCATCGATTCAAGCATTTTTAATAAACGGTTAAGTTTTGTGGGCCTACATGTACTAACATTACCCACCTACACGAGATGTACTTAACCCTCCCATCGATTCAAGCATGTTTATTTAATAGTTAAGTTTTATGGGCCTATATTTACTAATATTACCCACCAACCTGATATGTACTTAACCCTTCCACTGATTCAAGCATGTTTATTTAATGGTTAAGTTTTGTGGGCCTATATTTACTAATTTTACCCACCAACCCGATATGTATTTAACCCTTCCACTGATTCAAGCATGTTTATTTAATGGTTAAGTTTTGTGGGCCTATATTTACTAATATTACCCACCAACCCGATATGTACTTAACCCTCCCGCACATTACGCCATATTAGTTAAGTGTTGTCCGCTCATGTTAACTTAACTCACTCATTCATCATGTCATGTTGGTTAAGCATTTCTTATTAACTTGACCCTCCTTACTTATCATGTTGGATTGGTTAAGTGTTTCCTATTAACTTAACCTCATTCGTTCATCAAGTTATATTGGTCAAGTGTTTCTTGTTAACTTAACCCCACGTATTCATCTTGTTGTATTGGTTAAGTGTCATCAATCAATTCAAGTTAACTTAACCCACCTATGTGCCATGTTACTTTGGTTAAGTGTTGCCTTCTTGTGTTAACTTAACCCTACTACAAATAAAGTTATATTGGTTAAGTGTTGCCCTTTTATTTTAACTTAACCTTTCCATAAATCAAGTTATATTGGTTAAGTGTTTCTAAATTTACTTAACCTCACCCACTTGTCTAATTAACATGTTATAAAGGTTAAGTGTTCTAAATTTACTTAACCTCACCCACTTGTCTAATTAACATGTTATAACGGTTAAGTGTTCTAAATTTACTTAACCTCACCCACTTTTCTAATTAACATGTTATAACGGTTAAGTGTTCTAAATTTACTTAACCTCACCCACCAGTTTAGTTAACATGTTGAATTGGTTAAGTGTTTCCTTAATTGACTTAACCCTACCAATCTTGACTTAGCTTTATTAAAGCACCAACCACTCACATTAGACAGGTATTGTTGTGGTCACTGGATGTGCCGGTCGGTTCCGGGAAGTTTTACACGACAACTCAGTCTAACCTCGGGTCCTTTTTGGGCTCAATTCACTAACCACCCACATTAGACAGGTATTGTTGTGGTCACTGGATGTGCCGGTCGGTTCCAAGCAGTTTTACACCACAACTCAGTCTAACCTCGGGTTAGGCATAGTCGTCGTTTCTAAATTTACATATTTATACTTTTATGCTTATATGTAAATTTGTCAACAATTTATTGTCATGGCCCACTATCCCTCTAATTCAAGTTCATGGTTTTTGGCATAAAAACTATACCATTTTTATGCCACTCATTAATTACATGACTATGAGCCAAATATGTCAGTTATGTGTAATTTCCAAGTTTTTCCCAACGTTACCCACGTAGTACGTTCGCGTTAATCACATAAAGTCACTAGGCCCGCAAATTAGCCCAATTTATAAACAAGAGGTAAAAGAAGGGAACATTTAATCAAACATATGTCACGTAAATTTAAATTAACATGTCTCACGAAACTTGCAATTAGATTGGATAGAACTAGCATAAGCCTAAGCATGTAAACATGTAGATCTAGGCATATGTGAACACAACTTGGTTTATAAACTAGCATAATTTAGGAGAATCATGACATGTACATTCCAAAGCATGTATAAGTTTAACTTTAACATGTAGATGTGAACTAGATCTAACAATAATGATCATATGAACTTGCATGAATCCACTTTACAAACTTGCATATAAATATAGATCTAATTTCTGGATCTAAAACAGAACATGAAACTTGCATATGAACATATACATACATATATATATATATATATATATATATATATAGATCTTGACTTGGGTCTAACATAAAACATGTATCTTGCATATGAACATATATATAGATCTTGACTAACATAAAACATGTATCTTGCATATGAACATATATATAGATCTTGACTAACATAAAACATGTATCTTGCATATGACACATCATGAAAGGATTGTCAAACTTATATGTGGTATGATGGTTTCGTTCCCCAAATCATAATAAGTTTATCACCAATTTCCACGTGATACAATAAGTTCAAATAAACCACAATCATTCCAAGACATACATGACCAAATTATCGCAAGAATTAGACATGAATTCGCATCATCAATCACATACAACTTGGTTCAAATTCTATTTTCCAATTCATTACAAATCACTTATTTAATTTATTCACATCTGAAAGGTAAATATACTTACAAACCAAAAGGAATTCTCGAGTTCCGGGATCTGATTCTGAAATTGAATTGCTCGCCTTTGATGTAGATCATTGAATTCTCTTAGTTGAATTAGATTAGATTTAATCTGATTTTGGTTTTAGTGGTGGCTAGGTTTAGATGAGAGTGAATAATAGAATTAGGTTTTAGGGTCTTTATATAGTTGTAGAAATTGTTTTAGGACCGTTAGATTAACCCTGAACCATGAGAACCAATCAGGTGCCACATCTGCCTTTGAGCGAATCGGCCCACGGGTTGACAGCCAAACACCCTGAATCAACCCCTATTCGACCCAGCCGACCTCAAAAATGGGCCAGTTCGGTTATTCCCACTCCCGATTCGCTGTTTTGAACTTTTTTGCATATTTATTTATTTAATTTTTATATATATCTTTATATATATTTTTCTCATATGCATACAAACTTCAAGGCTTAATAACTTCTTCATAAGGTATCCGTTTTATGCAAACCAAATGTCTATCTTGACCAAAATTTTGAGACGAATGTAATAGCGCAACCCATTTCACTTAATTCTTCTTATAAAAATTAAGTGTTCTTGAATTTGTTAATTTTAGTATTCTCAGAAAATTCAGGGTGTTACATTCTCCCCTCCTTAAAGGATTTCATCCCCGAAATCTTCAAGTTAAGAAGAATGCATCTTATCATCCAATCATCCATCTACTAATCCATTATCCACAAGCATCCATTGTCCTTAAAAGACTTCTAATGCCATATGAACATATGTAGAGTGTGTGTATATGTCTCTTATCTAGTGCAAAATCAGGTGGTCTACTAATCCAGTTGACCTCCTTAATGCGAATCATGAGAGTGTCATGCATCCAATATGTATGCAAATATCCCTAATCATGTAAATACTATATGTGTGCATATTCACTCATCCATATGCAACATCCATATGATAACACATCAAGTTTCAATTCATATACAAATACATTCATATGCATATGCAATATGAAAGTGACTGAGCCGATCTAGTGCCTAATGTGTGTATATGCATCCACGAGCAACAACTAGCAAACACTTGCGACCACTTGCAACCATCAATCATAACATGTCTCAAACACATGTTTTCATCCATTGGCTTCTAACTAAGGATCGAGGATAGGACCGAGAGGATATACTTAAAAGATAAAGACTAGCATGCAAATAAATATTATAGAAAATTGAGGAATCAAGGATATACCCTCAAAAAGAGTATGATGGGCGTATCTAGTCTTCAGTCTTCTAAGTCGCATTTTCTTTTAGCTTCACTCCACTGTACCTTAACTAATTTAACTTCACGATTGTGAAGCTTCTTGACCTCCATTTCCAAAACCCACTAGTAAAGAAAGGACCTCGATCATTTACTATGCTAGAGGGTTACCAATGTTGTCGAACTATCTTTCCAAGATAAACAGAAGTTAACCATGATACCAAGTGTATATACTAAAATGATTAAAGGTCTCTCTTCTACTTAGCTTATCCCTCATGTCACAAATCTGAGGGTCGATATCTCTCACGCAAACCATCCTAGTCGAACTTGGCATCCCTCAAGTACATGCCCCAAAGGCCTAAACCAATATTAGACAAGCACCCAAGGAATACCTCCTACGAATTTGGACGATTTATGTGAGATGATACTAGTAAAACAACCAAACAATTGAGCACTTAACCGACTCTGGCTCTCCTCGCCAATCCTACTCCAAAACTATCGTTGATCGCATAACTGGCTTTGCATTGTCAACTAGATATATGTGGAAGTCTATCTCGAGTTTTTAGGGGGAAAACTCCTAACCTTAATCAAAAAAAACATCTGCGTACTCATGGACTACTCTAACGGATCCAAAATCGTCGATAAATACATAAAGTGATTCTAGGTAGCTAAGACAAACTGATCCCTTAGGATCGCAAGAAATTTTGAGGGTATTCCCAAGGTAAGTCAAAAGTCTAACTATCCTCCTTTCACAATTACTAGCTAACTAATCCATGCCTAGAATCAACCCATACCCCATGAAACCAAAAACATAAGTATCTCAAATCCTTACAAACCAAAGATAAATGAGTCGAACCACAAATTGGACTTGAGACAATAATGGGGTCCTCTACTATACAAGCTCTAGGGTGCAGAGACTCAACTATGGAAGCAGATATAAACGAACGCGAAGCGCAAAAATCAAAAAGAGTACTAGCAGGATGATCAAGAAGAAAAACTAAACTTTTCAACAGAAACCTTACTACCTCTCTCTCAGGTATGCTGGTGGTGAGAGCATGCACTTGCCTTCCGGAAAATCTTGCCTTTTGTTCTTGCCCTTGCCCTTAATTATACGACCCATCATACCAAAATAAAGATACTTCCTCTTGTTTTAGGTTTTACTATTCTTTCCTCCCCTCCTTTGTGAACCAAGTCCGTATCCATGAGTTCTCTATCCTTGTGTTGTGCTCCTTAGCCAAACTCCCTCATTCTCATCTTTTCCATCCTTGTGTAACTTGTTGACAGGTCTCTCGAAAGCTGCCTCCATTGCACGGAGAATCCTACAAAGCTCAAAAGAAAATTAGCCGCAGGTGAAACTACTACGACTATAGATAGAAGTTGGGCACTTGTTTGCCCTTTGACAAGTGTCGTAGTCTCGTCGAGCCTACGGAACCATGTCGCGATGAGGTTACCTCCTAGAAAGCCAGGAGCCCCGGAGATTCAGGAAAGAAGGAGACAAGGATTCAAACAGAGAATCAAAAGACAGTGCATATGGCCTTGGGGAACACGCCTTTAAAACAAAACTTTTCTTTTGAAAATGCTTCTTTTAAAACCGATTTGAAAATAATTTTTCAAATCTTTTATCTGATCCGGTAACCTTTAGCTCTGATACCAAGTGAAACACCCCACCTCCGTCAAGGTCACTCACAGAGGGAATGCCTTAACTTCGGTGGAGCATTATAGGTGAAGGATGCAGATAAATTACAAGATGGACAAATAAAGCAGTGGAAAATAAAGTCAATTTATAAACAACTTAATTCAATTAAGCTTTTACAACAATTTCCTCAATCATACTTAAATGTAATACATAAAACTTCTCTCTTGATTTAAAAACCTCCAAGAATAAAAGAAGCATAAAAAAAATGATATTCCCCGATAAAGCATGAACCAACCATAGCAGTGGAAGAGAGAGAGTCCAAAGCGATACACCAACTAATCTTCAAGCTTAGAAAGCGAACAGGTCCAAGTTAGGCTGAGTTATTCCCTTCCTGTCTACCGGGGGGGAAACGAAAGAAAAGAGGCGAAAAACAAATTAAGTCAGACATAAGTCTGGTAAGTCCAGTGATCTTTCAGCATGCAAACAAGATAAAGGATCATGACATGAATAAACCGAAAATAGGACAATACCATAAAAACAAGGAAATTAAAGACAAGATAAGTGCAAGGTGAACTGAATGCGCTTCTACTTTTTCTCTGCTTCGCTACTACTGTATTAATCTGATTTCTATATTTATCTCTGCACCACCTAACTAGTGTCTCAACTAGTAATTTGTATAAAATGATAATCGTGATCCCAAACCCCGTAATTGTGGTAGCCATCAGGTGTACATCTATCGTGAGGATTCCACCTCAATCAGCCTAATTGACATGAACATGTTAGATGTAACCTAACTACCCTATCGATCGGCTCCTTACTTGTATTCATGTTCCATGTGTCTGTGTCAATCGGCCCTCTCTTGCGTGTAGATACCCTGTGCTGGTCCCACCATAAGGTGTATCAATCCTTTTGATAGCGACCCGACACGATTCAAGATGCACAGTGTATAACTACAGGTACCCAGTGCTTGCTTTTTCCCACTCTGGAGTACGTGCACGCCCGTAAACCGTCAGAACCTACACTGATGTACACCATGCCGCTGCTTTGACCGCTAATAATCAGCCCAGTAATGGTGCCCCACCCTGCTTGGTCCAGGGTACCGTGATACATCCATGTGGGTTACTACTGAAATGGGTCCCCGTTACTATGGTTTCCTATTGGTTAAGTTTGTGGGCCTATATTTACTAATATTACCCACCAACCCGATATGTACGTAACCCTCCCATCGATTCAAGCATTTTTAATAAACGTTTAAGTTTTGTGGGCCTATATGTACTAATATTACCCACCTACACAAGATGTACTTAACCCTCCCATCGATTCAAGCATGCTTATTTAATAGTTAAGTTTTATGGGCCTATATTTACTAATATTACCCACCAACCTGATATGTACTTAACCCTTCCACTGATTCAAGCATGTTTATTTAATGGTTAAGTTTTGTGGGCCTATATTTACTAATATTACCCACCAACCCGATATGTACTTAACCCTACCACTGATTCAAGCATGTTTATTTAATGGTTAAGTTTTGTGGGCCTATATTTACTAATATTACCCACCAACCCGATATGTACTTAACCCTCTTGCACATTACGCCATATTAGTTAAGTGTTGTCCGCTCATGTTAACTTAACCCACTCATTCATCATGTCATGTTGGTTAAGCGTTTCTTATTAACTTGACCCTCCTTACTTATCACGTTGGATCGGTTAAGTGTTTCTTATTAACTTAACCTCGTTCGTTCATCAAGTTATATTGGTCAAGTGTTTCTTGTTAACTTAACCCCACGTATTCATCTTGTTGTATTGGTTAAGTGTCATCAATCAATTCAAGTTAACTTAACCCACCTACGTGCCATGTTACTTTGGTTAAGTGTTGCCTTCTTGTGTTAACTTAACCCTACTACAAATCAAGTTATATTGGTTAAGTGTTGCCCTCTTATTTTAACTTTACCTTTCCATAAATCAAGTTATATTGGTTAAGTGTTTCTAAATTTACTTAACTTCACCCATTTGTCTAATTAACATGTTATAAAGGTTAAGTGTTCTAAGTTTACTTAACCTCACCCACTTGTCTTATTAAATGTTATAACGGTTAAGTGTTCTACATTTACTTAACCTCGCTCACTTGTCTAATTAACATGTTATAAAGGTTAAGTGTTCTAAATTTACTTAACCTCACCCACCAGTTTAGTTAACATGTTGAATTGGTTAAGTGTTTCCTTAATTGACTTAACCCTACCAATCTTGACTTAGCTTTATTAAAGCACCAACCACTCACATTAGACAGGTATTGTTGTGGTTACTGGATGTGTCGGTCCATTCCGGGCAGTTTTACACCACAACTCAGTCTAACCTCGGGTCCTTTTTGGGCTCAATGCACTAACCACCCACATTAGACAGGTATTGTTGTGGTCACTGGATGTGCCGGTCGGTTCCGGGCAGTTTTACACCACAACTCAGTCTAACCTCGGGTTAGGCATATTCGTCTTTTCTAAATTTACATATTTATCCTTTTATGCTTATATGTAAATTTGTCTACAATTTATTATCATGGCCCACTTTCCCTCTAATTCAAGTTCATGGTTTTTGGCATAAAAACTATACCATTTTTGTGCCACTCGTTAATTACATGACTATGAGCCAAATATGTCAGTTATGTGTAATTTCCAAGTTTTTCCCAACGTTACCCCAGTTGTACGTTCGCGTTAATCACATAAAGTCACTGGGCCCGCAAAATTAGCCCAATTTATAAACAAGAGGTAAAAGAAGGGAACATTTAATCAAACATATGTCACGTAAATTTAAATTAACATGTCTCACGAAACTTGCAATTAGATTGGATAGAACTAGCATAAGCCTAAGCATGTGAACATGTAGATCTAGGCATAGGTGAACACAACATGGTTTATAGACTAGCATAATTTAGGAGAATCATGACATGTACATTCCAAAGCATGTATAAGTTTAATTTTAACATGTAGATGTGAACTAGATCGAACAATAATCATCATACGAACTTGCATTAATCCACTTTACAAACTTGCATATAAATATAGATCTAATTTTTGGATCTAACACAGAACATGTATCTTGACTTGGGTCTAACATAAAACATGTATCTTGCATATGAACATATATATAGACCTTGACTAACATAAAACATGTATCTTGCATATGAACATATATATAGATCTTGACTAACATGAAACATGTATCTTGCATATGAACATATATATAGATCTTGACTAACATAAAACATGTATCTTGCATATGAATATATATATAGATCTTGACTAACATAAAACATGTATCTTGCATATGAACATATATATAGATCTTGACTAACATAAAACATGTATCTTGCATATGACACATCATGAAAGGATTGTCAAACTTATATGTGGTATGATGGTTTCGTTCCCCAAATCATAATAAGTTTATCACCAATTTCCACATGATACAATAAGTTCAAATAAACCACAATTATTCCAAGACATACATGACCAAATTATCGCATGAATTAGACATGAATTTGCATCATCAATCACATACAACTTGGTTCAAATTCTATTTTCCAATTCATTACAAATCACGTCTTTAATTTATTCACATCTAAAAGGTAACTTTACTTACAAACAAAAAGGAATTCTTGAGTTCTGGGATCTGTATTCTGAAATTGAATTGCTCTCCTTTGATGTAGATCGTTAAATTCTCTTAGTTGAATTAAATTTGATTTAATTTGATTTTGGTTTTAGTGGCGGCTAGGTTTAGATGAGAGTGAATAATAGAATTAGGTTTTAGGTTTAGGGTCTTTATATAGTTGTAGAGAGTGTTTTAGGACCATTAGATTAACCCTGAACCATGCGAACCAATCAGGTGCCACATCTGCCTTGGAGTGAATCGGCCCACGGGTTGACAGCCAAACACCCTGAATCAACCCCTAGTCGACCCAGTCGGGCTTGGGTCGACCTCAAAATGGGTCGGTTCAGTTATTCCCCCTCCCGATTCGCTGTTTTGAACTTTTTTGCATATTTATTTATTTAATTTATATATATATATATATTTCTCATATGCATACAAACTTCATGGCTTAATAACTTCTTCATAAGGTATCCGTTTTATGCTAACCAAATGTCTATCTTGACCAAAATTTTGAGACGAACGTAATAGCACAACCCATTTCACTTAATTCTTCTTCTAAAAATTAAGTGTTCTTGAATTTGTTAATTTTAATATTCTCAGAAAATTCAGGGTGTTACGGTTACAACATCAAAACCACATACTTGAGTCAAATACATAAATATCCATCTTGGACGAACTTATTATCAAAGTACATAAAAGTAAAATCATAATCCCACTCCAAACAGCCATAATGGGAAAGAGATAAAGCTGAGCATTGCTCTCAACACTTCCAAGTACTTCAAGAAGAAAGAAATCCAAATCAAGCTCCACTAGTTCCACCCTGAGCACCTAGGGGGAAAAGGAAAGAAAAGAGGCGAAACAAAACAGGTCAGACATAAAGTCTGGCGAGTCCAGTGACTTTAACTATATAATTAGTAAGGTAATAGGATAAGGACATAAAATGGATATAAGAAATGATTGAAACATAAGAAAGTATGACAAGGTGAACAAGATGAACAAGATATAACGTTGATTGCGCTTCTAATCACTATAAGATAATTCCTACACCGCACCAATGCTAATTTCACCTCACCATTACTAGTCCCATGCTGAAAGTTGATCCCTCTTACTAATCATAATAATAATAATAATAATAATAATGGTAGTTTCGTGTACTCCTAGCTGCTTTCATAGGTGCCGCCTGCTCATATCTCCACTAGTTGTACCCACTACCCTCCCCATTCGATCGGCTCCATAACTCGTAGATACCCACGCTGGTCCCACAGTAGGGTATATCACTCCCTAAAGTGGAAACCCGATACTACTAAAAATGCATGTCTTATACCTACACGATGCAACAACGTCTTACCTACCAGCCCAGACCCACGCACGCACATGACTCTGTTGGACTTGCATTGTCACCACTAACTCTTTATTGACCTCTTACAATCAAACCCAGTAAGCGTGTCTCATCCTCGACCTAGTTTGAGCTCACATAAATACAGAATGGGTTACTTGTTGAAAAGGGTCCACACACTTGACACAAGCTTCCCTCCTAAGCTTGGTCCCCACTAGGAATTCCCACTTAACCCCTTCTTATTTCTGTGTCTTCTTACATGTTTCACCATGGTTAAGTGCTTCAAATTATATTTCACATGTCACCCATGTCACCTACTTAACCCTCATGTCTTATTACATGTCTTATATTGGTTAAGTGTTTATTAATTCATTACAACCGTAATCTTGCAAGACCTCCCGCATTAGATTGTCGTCTTGCGGTTGCTGGATATGTCGGACGGTTCCGGGCAGTCTTATACCGCAATCCGAATCTAACCTCGTGTCTTTGCATTATTACGTATCTAATTTCTGCCTTTTACCTCTCACATTAGATTACAAAATTGCGGTTGTTGGATGTGTCGGGCAGTTCCGGGCAGTCTTATACCGCAATTCGAATCCAACCTCGTGTCTTAGGCGTTCATTATTACTTTCTCAATTCATGTCCCCAATTTCAAATCTTGGACTATAATATATATACCCATAATTTCCAATCTAAATTGTGTTCATCATTTTTATCCAAATTTATGTCCCTAATCTCTTGTAAACAATTTGTACTAATTCATGCCCTAAATCAATTACATGATTTCAAGTCTTTTTATGCCCAACTGCATATTATTCTATAATTTCCCGAAACTTTTCCCACAACGTTCCCATGTCATTCGTATGTATAATAATATGTTAGGCTCGCAGTTAGCCTAATCTCATAAAAAGGAAAAGAAGAGAAGAGGGGAAAAGAACCATGACATCAAAACTGGCATAAAAATAAGCATAAGAAGTATGGACTGGCATAGAGCAAATAAATAGATGTAATTAGGCATATGAACTGGCATAGAGAAACAAAATAGATCTAATTAGCATATGGAACATAAACTGACATAGGACAATAAGATAGATCCAATTAGCATTTGGAACATAATCTGGCATAGAACAATAAGATAGATCCAATAAGTCATATGGAACATGAACTTTAGATATGAATCTAAAAGATAAGAATTCACCAAATATGATACGATTCATCTTACAGGCATGTTCATATAGTAACTTATCACAATTACTTTTAATTAATTATAAGTGAAAGTAACGTGGACTCATAGCGGTAGAAGAGAAAATAGATCTGAATTTTGTATTCTGAATTTGATTAGCTAAACCATTGTTGTAGAATTTGATTCTTATCTTCCAATATGAATACTCTATTCCGATTTGCTTTAGTGTAGAAGAAAGACTAGTTTAGGTTGTTGCAGCATGGAGGCGTATGAATTGGTGTAATGAAATCAGGGTTATGTCTAGGTGTGTTTATATAGGTGTATTAGGTGAATTAGGTCCTTTAGATTAGGTTGGGATCCATCTAAACCAGAAAAACACATCACCCAGCCAATCAGAGAACACCACATAAGCCCTAATTCTCCAAAATTCGTCACTGCCCAGATCTGGCCGATGGGGTCGACCCCTACAGGGGGGTCGACACCTATGTCGACACCGCTATAGGGGGGTCGACACCTATGTCGACTCCCCTGGGGGGTCAACACCCTAGAGCGGGATAATTCCCGCCCATCCTGCTTCTTGCTGATTTGAATTTCGAATTTGATTTTAATTATTATTTTAATTCTGGTTTAAACTAAAATCTTCTAAGCTCCATAACTTCTTCATACTGTATCTGTTTTACGCAAATTTGGACTCTATCTCAAGCAGAATTCCGAGACGAACGAAATGGCGCAACCCGTTTCCCTTAATTCTTCTTATAAAAATTAAGTATTCTTTAATTTGTAAATTTTAATATTATAAAATTACGGGTTGTTACAGGATCCAATCCACACTTAGGTCTGAAATCATATCCCGTGATATACTCTAGTTGCTTCCATCCTAGGAACATAGCCCCTAGACAGGCATGTCTCCTACTCAATGCACCTATTACAGCACCTAGTCCGGTACTATAGGCACCCGTATATACCATCATCTCTTTATTTCCCATCGCTAGAACCCTACAGGTGATAGTCTAATCAAGGGAATAAATATAGGAACAAACACAACAACCATAACATCCATCAAACATGTCCTATCTATCACCTGCTAAAGCCATGAATACGTCGATACCTATATGACTGGTCCAATCAATCCCAAGGGCTAATGGAAGCCCTGGTTCCAAATGGACTACCACGCGTCCAACGTACGTTTATCCTCCAAGGATAACTAGATCACGTCCAACGGATCCAAGGTAACGGGCATCCCCAGATACCCCTGCTTCGAGTCCATCTAGAACACTCCAGCTATCGACGATTGCTTGGTACTCTCATAAGGAGAGCTACCCACAAACTCAGACCCAATCTTGAGTATCCATTACCGACAAACTCAAGTCCAACATGAGTCATCTCCTAATTCGTTGCATCTCCAAGATCAAGGAACAACCATTTTCCCTTTACGTGTTCAAGCCCAACTGGAATCGTATTAACTTTCGTTGCATCTTCCACGATCAACGGAAACATCCTATCCCTTCAAAGTTCTACCATTCTTGAACCAAAGAGAACATCAACATAGGGTCCTAAACAATCCATTACTTTGCAGCTTGCTCGAGTCCCACTCGAGTCGTCTCATTGACCTATCGAATCCAACTCGGGGTAGTCCATACCATTGAACAATCTTATAATGTCACGGCTGCACATCACTCCTCGAGTAATCCGAGACACCATTCAATGGAAATCAAAACTATTTATATCTCACACAAACCATCCTAGTCAAACTCGACATTCCCCAAGAACAAGCCCCAAAGGCCTAAACCAATATCAGACAAGCACTCAAGGGACAGCTCCTCCGAATTCAGACAATCTACGTGAGATGATACTAGCAAAACAACTAAGAAATCACAAGCACACATACGTCCATGACTCGATAAGACCACATTACCGAAAATCATGCCAAGGCTAGTCAAACCACCGATTGGGTTCATCACAACTAAAGGTCTATCGACAATCTCAAGTCCCAATTCCAACCTATCTACCAGGTCACTAGGTATGAAGGAATGGAGTTCCTCAGTATCAAACAAAACTCGAACATAAACATCATAAATAGAAATCATACCTCGAATAACGACACCTTTTTTCTTCTGCGCCGCAGTTGGGGCATTCAACAAAGAAGGAACAACGTTAATAGCACATGCTTTCACGATCTGCTTCTCTTTAGGAGGTTGCGGACAATTATCCTTGTGATGTCCCACTTGGCCACAATTAAAGCACTTCCTTTCCCCAGGCTTTTCCTGACAATCTCTGGCATAGTGGCCCTTCTTGCCACAACTAAAGCACTCGCCATATTTCTTATTCTTCTTTTTCTGACCATCCATGGTATGATCTTGTTTCCTTTTATTCTGAGAATTATTCTTGCCTCCACCGCTCGCTTGCGACTTTGGCGCTTCTGTAGATGCAATAACAACGTCGGCCTTTGACTTAGGGTAAAGGCTCTCTGATCTCAATGCTTTCCCCATAATAAATTCAAAAGTCTCATCGATGTGGTTTATAAGTCTTTCCCCTAAGTACCCATCTAGGCCGGTTATGAACTTCTCGTTCTTCTTCTCGACAGTATCAATAAGAGATAATCCATACTTTGACAAAGTGTCAAACTCAGCAATATATTCCGAGACTGCCCTACCATTCTGCTTAAGCTCCAAGAACTTCCTAGACAACTCTGACTTCTGAGCAGCTAAGCGAGTCCTAAACTGATTCCAACTAACCTGATCCTCAAGGGTAGCAACCTTAATAGGATTCCACAATTTCATTTCCCGTCCTTGCAGCTGACGGGATGCTAGCTTCCTCTTCATTGCGTCATCGATCCCTAAGTCCTCGAAGATGCGCTCACAACTATCGAGCCAATCCTGAACTTCTATAGCCGATTCTATTCCGTGTAATGACTTCCCACCAAGACTAGTGTAGTCCTTACAGATCTTGGTGAAATCGGCCCTAGACGCCTGCACCGCTGCACCACCACCATTTGCAGCATTAGGAGCTGCCCTCTGAACATCCCTAAGCATCTCTCTCATGAAGTCAGTGAACATCATCCTTATATCAGGAGCATTCTATTATTGGCTCCTGAACCAGTGTTTCTCGTATATCGGCTCATCATTCAATCTGTAAGGAGAAAACGACTAACTATCCCTTCAGTGGTGCCAGTGCAGTGTGACTTCATCCCTGGATATACTAATAGTATATATCTATACATATTTTGAAAACCAAAATATCACAAATATGCGCTCGCATATACGTATACTATCTCTCCTTGGTATTTTCCCTAGGTTAACTATGCAACCTAGAGCTCTGATACCAAGTGTGACAGCCTGCCCCGCACCAACCGACATTTCCAATGAAAGTGCATTGTGCCAATGCCCGACTTGCACAGGATGGTCGCCAAAGAAAGGAATTTGAACTAACAAGGAACTTGTAGAATGTCTCACCGCGCATGGGATAAAATATAATAATAACATAACTTTGACATAATATAGGCGAGACAGTGCATAAGCTAAAAACTAAACCATCATAGTAGCGGAAATCCAAAATACAGCTTATCATCCAAACCAACATTATTACAACTTGGAAATACTGTCTCTAAAGCAAAAGAAAGAGGTACACTACTAATGCCCAAAGTAGTGACCAGCAACAACACATGGAGATTATATATATCATACGTGGAAGCCTCCTGCTCGTCTCCGGTACGGCTACTCGTGCATAATCACCTGACCTGTCTCTAGTCTGCACATTTAAGAGCACCCAGAGTAATAAGAAGAGACAAAAAAACTCTGGGTCAGACAAAAGTTTGGTATGAGCGATAAGCAGCAAAACAGAACAATAACAGGTATACATAACCATACCTGAAACTGGACAGACTGGCTAGAATTATGCTTCAGAGATAGCACCATTTAAGAATCAACCCCTAAAAGACCAAGGACAACCAGCTTTGGAAGGTATAATCTCTATTCTAGGAACTTTTGTGTGCACCTTTTTTATTCAAGATCAACCCATTCCTTCATCGCCAGGGGTATCGCTGTTTTCTGATTTCTTCATGTATCCGTTACTAGCAGTCCAATAGAGGTGTCCAACCCTATCGAAGGAGCTAAGAAACTTTCGCTAATGTGTAAAGACCCAGTATTAGATATCGATGGTGTCGATTTCTTATATAATGCGTATGTATTAAATTTCGAGGGGTACAGTCTAATATTAGGGATGGATTAGCTATCATATTGTGGGGCTATCCTTAATTGTGTTAGGAAAATTGTTTTCTTAAGAAGTTGTGGAAACCATGGCTTAGAGATCCCTTGTAGAACAGGAAATCGCGATTCAACCTTATTTTTTTTACCATTTGAATCGGAAGGACCATCCTCAATGCATGTTATGTGATAGTTTCCAAATTCCTTTGAGGAGATCATAGGACTTCTACCTTACAGAGAAATCTTTTTTAGGATAGATCTTAACAAGGATGCGAGGCAAGTAACATTACCGTTAAGCCACATACCTCCTAAATAAAGGAGAGAATTAGACAAAATAGATTTATGAGTTATTGAAAAAGGGACTCATCCGACTGAGTACATTAGGGTGGGGAGCACCTGTAGTATTTACCACCAACGATGATGGATCGTTAAGATTGTGTGTGGATTATATGGAACTCAACAAGCTAACTAAGAAGAATAGGTGCCCTTTACCTAGGATATACAACCTATTCAACCATTTGGGAGGTGTCCAACTCTCCTCTCAAGTAGATCTAACGATAAGATTTCATCAATTGAGAATTTCAAGGGAGAGTAAACCTAAGATGACAATTAGGACACTCGATGGATTGTTCGAGTGGGAAGTAATGCTTTTTGGTTTGACGAATACCCCTGCTTTCTTTATAGATCTTATGAGTAGAGTATTTAGGGACATTCTCAGCAAGATAGTTATGATATTCATAGATCACATTTTTATATTTTCCAAGGACTTTAAGGAGCATGAGTTAAGGAAGGTCCTAAGAATTTAATGGAAAATCAACTCAAAGATAAGTTTTTCAAAATGTCACTTTCGGAGAATGGATTTCAAATTTCTTCGACACATAGTTTCGATGAAAGAATTGGTTGTAGATCCGGTGAAGGTAGAAGCCGTTCAAGGGTGAAGGATACCCCAAAATGCATCAGAGGGTAGAAGTTTTCTAAGGTTAGCGAGATACTACAGGAAATCTATTAAGGACTTTGCAAGGATTGCATCCCCTCTTACCCGATTGATGAAGAAAAACCTTGAGTTTTTTTGGAGTGATAAGTGTAGTATTTTCTTTGAAAGGTTGAAGGAATCTCTTATGAGTGTACATGTCCTTATTATTTCTAATGGTACAAAGATGTTCATGGTTTACACCGACGCTCGTAGGATAAGGTTAGGCGCGGTACTCAAGCAAGTGGGTTAGGTAGTTTCCTACGCAAGTAGACAACTTAAGGACCATGAGAAGAGGTACCTTATGCATGATTTGGAACTTGCAGCTGTGAACCTTAGAGATGTGGAGATACTACCTTTTAGGAGAAAATCTTAAGCACTTTACTAGCCATAAGTCTCTTAAGTACTTGTTTTCCCAGCTTGACTTGAGTCTTTGGTAGCAGCGGTGGTCAGAGTATGTAACATCGTCCGATTTGCTATTTAGTATACCCCAGGGAAGGGTAAAGTCATTTACGAAGCTTTAAGTCAGAGGCATGCTACCTTAAGTGCGATTACCGAGTGAAAGCAGTTTGAGTTTTTTTTCTAGCTTTAATCTTCAGTCGCCATTTGAAGCATCTCAATGATTTTTTGGAACCTTGGTCGTAAGACCAGCCTTAGTGGATATGACCAAGAACGAGCAAGGTCTCAACAATGAATTGAGGATATTAAGGGAGAGGATTGCTAATGGCGAGAGCTTTCCACATTCTAATAGGTATTCCGTTGACAATAGTGGAAATCTGAGATGGGACGATCGACTTTGTTTCCCTAAGAATGGAAATCTTAGGGTGGAGGTTCTAGAGGAGCGTCATTTGTCGAGGATGAGTATACACTGCAAAGGAGATATTGGGAAGGTATGAAGAAGGATGATGTAGAGTATTTAGCAAGATGTTTGACTTGTTAAAAGGTTAAGGCAGAGAAAGGTAGGCTCAGAGGGTTGTTGTTTCCCTTGAAAGTTCCCACTAGGAAATGGGAACATATTTCGATGGATTTCATAGATGGGCTTCCGAGGACTCAGAAAGGTAATGAAGCCATTTGGTCATTGTGGATCATTAGACGAAGAGTGCCCATTTTATCCCAGTTAAGAAGAGTAGGACTGCAGCTTTATTAACCCAGTTATACGTTAAGGAGATCATTTGATTGCATGGAATCCCGACGAGTATAGTTAGTGATGGAGACCCTTTGTTACATATGAATTTTGGAGATGCCTATCGGTAGTCTTGGGGACGACACATAACTTTAGCACAACATATCACCTACAGACTGACGGATAGACAAAGAGAGTCTACGGAGTTCTTAAAGACCCACGTAGAGTCTGCATCATCGGTTTCGAAGGAGCTTGGGAGCAACATTTAGCGTTAGTAGAGTTTTGGTACAACAATAGTTTTCAAATGACGATTGGTATGACCCCTCACGAAGCGTTGTACGGGCTACCTTGCAAATCTCCTACTTGTTAGTGGGAAACTAATAACAAGATATTACTTGGACCCTACCTTATCTATGATTCCATGGGGAAGATTCTTCTGATATGATAAAGAATATAGGCAGCCCGAGGCCGATAGAAACCGTATGCTAATAGAAGAAGGAAGGAACTTGAGTTAGACGTTGGTTATTTAGTATTCATGAAAGTTTCACCTCTTAGGGAAGCTACCTGATTTGGAAAGACTGGGAAATTATATCTCATATTTAGTAGGCCATTCAAGATCGTTGATAGGATAGGGAAATTGGCTTATCGTGTCGATCTTCTCAGTGATTATTGGGGGTCCATAACGTTTTCCATGTTTCTCACCATAGGAAATGCCTTCATGATTTTGCCGTTAGATTCGAGCTTGATCAAATTGGTGACTTAGGGAACTTTGAGTTGGAGCCAAGGTTGCCCTGTCCCACCATAAAAATCGTGGAGCACGGAATCAAAAGACTCCGCAATAAATCCATTAGCCTTGTCCGACTACAATGAGATAACCCTGCGGAAAGCACATGAGAAACGAAAGAAAAGATGAGGCAAAAACATCTAAAGCTTTTCGTGGGTAATTATTTCCTCTAAATTCTCCTTTATGATTGCATTGTGGTTGTTGGATTGGAGGCAGGATGTGGTTGCAAAACAAACAAATTAAGCACTTATATAGAAATTATATGCATATAAGGATGTTTTGAATACATTCTACGTCACACATTACACTTTCATGTTAGGACTGAGATCACTTTAGCAAGTCTGCAGTGCATAATTACATCGAGTAATGAGTGTCTTATAGATGTTTTATAAATAACTTAGGTTGTATAACATGTTTCTTAGAGCGAGTTGTGTTTTTTGCCACTTTAAAAAATTTTCGGGACGAAATCTCTTTAAAAGAGGAAGAATGTAACACCTCGTAAAATATACCCTAAATAGACACCGATAATTAAATTCGGTATAAACAATAAAAAATTAATGGGTTGAAAATAAGAATTTTGGACTATTGGGAATTTGGCCTAGAAAATATTATTGTATTCATGGCGAGATTCTGATCCGTTTTCATATTTTATTTGTTGGAAACGAAGTCTGTATGAAGGAGTTATTAATAGCACAAGTCACACGATAATTATATATACACACAAGATTTGAATTTCTAATTAAATATATATGAACCTGGGATTTCCATAAAGATTTGAAAATGTGTGTATATATATACACACACACACACACACAAAAGGGGACAAGAATGAATAATAAATATTGGAATTAATTATAATTAAAATAAAAAGTAACATTTAAACAAAACAGATCTCCCAACATCGACCCTAGAAGGGGGGTCGATCGGCTGGTCAACAGTCCTTCTGTGAACGGGTCGACTGCCCTCCTAGTCAAGGGTGGGAGAGAAGCATTGTTTTTAAGGATTTTTCTATAGTTTTTCTTCATTAAACTGTCCAGATTAAACCTAACTAATCCTACGGTCTGCATACTCACTAGCAACTATAAAAATACCCCTAGACTCTCCCAAAAACCCTACCTTGATCTTCCTCTACTCCTCTATTATGTCTCTCCGCCATTTTCTTAATCCTAGATACAGGTTAGGTTTCTTCTATTCTTCTAACTTATATTTTATCTCTTCTTATTTAAATTCTTATATAGATTCTGGAATTAAGAATAATATATGTATGAGATTTCTAAATCCGATTCTTATATATATTTTAGGAGAATTTGGAGTACGATTATTCAAAGTTTCAGTTCAAATCATTAGATTCTACAATGAATTACTATTTTCTTTTCCTACCTCTGTGAGTGGAAATTACATCAATTTCCTATTTTATATATGATGTTAGTGTAGATTTGGATTGTAATGCGTAAAGTGATTTGGATTTACACGAAAACAAAATATTAACAAATCCTCCAAATCTCTTATAATTTGTGGAAATGGTCAATCAATTATGTTTACTGGGTTTTGATTATTAAGGTAATAAAAGATAAGCTTTTAGGTGTTGCCCAGTTTTTGATTCACCTTCTTATAAATTGTGTAAATTTCATATGTATATGTGCAAAGGCATAAGACTTGAGTATCGCAAATCTAATATGTTTAAACATCTATTTTAAAAATAGATAGTTTGAACCTATTATATATAAATAACTAAAGTCTTAAGTTTTTGTGCATATATGTTAATCTTATGAAAATGAGGCAGTATCAAAAAGTAGGCTTTACATATACGATTGAATTTTCGTACCTTGTCTTTCTTTTATTATCGAAATAATCATTTAAACCTTGGTTACAAAATATATGTGAATGTTGTTGCTTCCTGTCATTGATTATGATACACATGCTGATGTTATATTGAGAAATTTTTGGGAAATAAACTTGTAAATCTTATTTTGATGTTAGGAAGGACTTTAAAAAGAATTAGGACATTTACTCATGTGAACTTAATTTATATTTTATTTACTATTACTGATTAGGGTAATTAACATATTATTAATTCGTATTAAATTTGTATTAAATAACATACTAAATGCATTAAAATAGAAAATTGGAATTATAAATATCCCTATCGAAAATTTGTAGGTGTGTGAGTATTAATGGATTTTATTAGTATTAATGACTAATGACACATAGATACGAGGTTAATGCCTACTTGTATTAGAAGCTGTTAGGGATTGCGGAATGAATCATTATGGCAAAACTAACACTAGAGGGGGTGAATAGTGTTTTTGAGAATTTAAACAAAATCTAAAATTTATATGAACTACTATATGAATCAAAAACCACAGAAAAAATCACAGACACTGAATCAAACACAACACAAAGATAAACAAAAATAAAATGCAGAAAAGGAAAGAACATACCGGATTTTATACTGGTTCGGAATTGCTCTTACGTCCAGTCCAACGCAACGCTGGATTGCACATAGTTTTATTACTATATCAATAACCAATTACAATCATCTCCTTGATTTCACGGCTACAAGGATAACACCGATTCCACACACACTTGATCAAGTATACTCTCCTTGATTTCACGGCTACAAGGGTAACACCGATTTCGTTCTCCTTGATTTCACGGCTATAAGGGTCACACCGATTATATACACTACCCAGATGATTACAGTAGCCCTATAACTCTTCAATAGCACTTCGATTCAGAGAGTAATGAGTAGAGAGTGAGAAGAGAAGAAGTTTTATGTAAACAGATTTGAATTCAGTAGAGTATAGGTGTAGAAATCATAAAAATAAGAAAATATAATGGTGTAAAGAAAAGAGATGAAGATGAAGAAGAAGAATTATGAAAAAATTCGAAATCAGCCCCTATTTATATGTTTTGAAAGGTTACAACGTTTCTGGAGCGTCACAAATAGTGAAAAGACACTTCCTTTGAAAATAAAAAAAGTAAAAGTTATATGTCGACATAGGCTAAAATGTATGTCGACATAAGCATATGTAAACTAGAATTTTGAGCATTTTTGAAGTGTTTTGATATATATATATATATATATATATATATATAATTCTAGAAATTCTTGAATCAAAACATAGTGTTATAAATGAATATTATAAAGTAAAAACTCATATAAAAACATAAATATAAACTATATAAACATATTTATAAAATTTTAGAGTTAAAATTATATAAATATAAAGTATATAATATATAAAACTTGAGTTTAAAATCAAAAAGTAAAGAACATAAAATAAAATAGTGAAGATGGAGATTGAAGATAGAATTTGAAAATAGAAATTAAAAAATAGAATTTGAATTTGAATTTGAACCTGGAGTGCTGTTCAGAGTCTTACATAAACTAGAGTCAATTACTCTTGATTACTCATGAATCTTGAATCATCTCTGAACTAACATCTTTAAAATCTTTAAACTGTACAGTCATCGGTATAAATTCCTATATATAAATCTTGCATATGTATATATATATATATATATATATATATATATATATATATTCTAGATAAAAGTATTAGTATATATTTTATAGTGTCCGTTTGGCGTAGGCCCCTAGAAAGTTTCAAAATTAGGCTCACATCCGGTCCTAAACTTATTGTAAATTAGGTCCTTATTTTTCGAAAATTCATCAAAAAAATCACGTAAATTTGTATTTAAATAGAACACATAAACATATAAAAATTAGTTGAAAAAACCACCGAAAACCATGTCAAAAACAAAAAACAGAAAAACGACGAAACTGCAATTAAATGCATAGTAGTATGCACATATTTGAATTCTCTTGCATACATCTATGCATGTATTTCAGTCATTCATCTGTGTTGGTTTTCTTGCAGACGTCTGTGCAAGTGTTGCAGAATTCTTGCACAAAAGTGTGCAATAATTCACAATCATGCAAATCAGTTCACATTTATTTGCATTCAAGTGTGCACTACAACAGAAAAGTAGCACACAAGTGTGCAACAATCTGCAAGAAAAAATTCAGTTAAGTTTTCTTCATGCAATACTTGCATATATGTGTGCATGTATTTCAAATAGCTGCAGACATGTATGCAAGTTTCGGTCCAGATTTTCAAAAGAAACTGCTTTTGCAATAGTTGCACATATGTATGCAGCTATTGGTAATACATGTATGCAACTTTTTTTTTTAATTGTCGTAAACTTCTGGGAATGTTTGCAGATTTTAGCATTTTTTTTTTACATGGCAACGCTTTTTTCTTTTGCAAAAACATGTAAGTATAAAAATAGGGACTGGGTTTTGCATGGAAAGTTGGGGAGGGATGCACATTATCTTTTGAAACATAAAAGGGGTGGAGCCTAATTTCCATTATTTTATAATCAATTAGTACTGAAATAAGGCTGTTGTCATCAAAACTCCAGTCTCCAACATTCTCCCCTTTTGTGATGATGACAACCTTAGTTTATAAAATATCATACCTGAACATACCTGTTAATGATGATCCTTCTAATACTCCCCCTGTCTATATGAATCCTATAAACTAATTATATATTTTATAATTTCTCCCCCTTTGGCATTATCAAAAAGAAATTATAAACCTGCTCCCCCTAAATCCTATAATTATCCAAATAATTCCTAAAATAAAATACTCCCCCTTAACCTTAAATATATCTATATAGTCCTATAATAATAGCACTTCCTAAATTCATGATTATCAATCATCAATACAAATCAATCCAAGTATTATAATTACATATCTTTGATGTGATATATACAAAACAAACTAAATCAAAGCACATCCCGCCATATGTTTAATATATACAAGTTTTTGATCCAAATTACACTAATCAAATCAAATCAAATCAACCATACCAAACAGTTAAACGTTTTTTCGAACTTCTACCCAACCGTCTTCTCCAAAGATTGGATCCTTCTTGATGACTTCCTAATCTTTATCTTCTTTGGTTAGTGGCGCCTTTACGAAATTTATATCTTCATCTCTGAAAAGAGAGGAGATTACCCACCGTATTGCATCAAAATGCTTCTCTTTCTATTCAAACATCTTTATTAGGCTTAATTCAAGATGACGCTGGTTGCGTAGAATTATAGAGAGAATGTTCTTGAAGGAATTCAATGTTTCTTCAAGATTTTCGCTTAAGTTATGGATTGGATTTGCCATGAATTTGAGAGGAAATGAATAAGGAAGAAGGAGAAATGAATAATGAATTTTTCTATAAGAAATAGGCTTAAATAGGGTCTGGAATTCGTTGGATTTTGAATGGATATGAGTTATTTAAATTTGAAAGGATTTGAAAATCTAGCAGTTATATGTCGACATATACATAAATGTATGTCAACATGTCCTATTTAAAAATTTGGAAATTTTCGAATTTTGAATCTTTTGATCTTATATTAAACTATAATTAATTCTAATTTTTTTACAGTTACTTAAAGATGATTTTGACGTAAATAAAAATCCATTGATTACTTAATAGAAAGCAAATATATCCAATTAATTAAGGCATAATAAATACGAGATTCAAAATCAAATACAAGCAAATATAAGCAAATACACAAAGATAAATTAAACTAGATAGACTGGTTTTCAGATGATGATGAGGAAGGTGGGATTCCAAGCTTTCATCCAATCTTGACCATGAACTTGGTCATTTTTGAAAAGTTCTTCTTAAGCTTCTTTTGATTGTTGAAAATCTTCACTTGATTTTGAACAATTGTCTCTTTGGAAATGTGTCTAGTGTTGGTTGGACACTCAACAATTTCTAAAGAAGTTTCTTCTTCTTCTTCGACTTCCATTGGTGCTTGTTCTTGTTGCATTCGAGCTTGTTTGGCTTCGAATGTCTCATATGGTTGGAAAGTGAGAGGAATTTTCATGAGATGTATGTTTGATGAGTCAAACACTTTTCTAGGCACAAATTCTTCTGCATGAAGATCAATTCCAAAATATTTGAAAATGCGGATGAGATAAACACCATAGTAGAGAGTGTTTTCTCTTGATGACAATTCTATGGGTTTGATCTCTTTTAAGATAATATCGGCCCAACTGATGTTATAGACACCCATAATAGAAAAGAGGACTTTTTGAACTTTGAGAGTTGGATTATTAAAGTTTCCGGAATGGGGAGTGATGGTATGTTGGGGGAGGAGGTTGACAATTCTTGTTTTTGACGGAAAAAACAATTTTTTTTTTGTGGAAAACGGGTGTGTAGTGTGGTACTACACAGCCGGTTACGCCTATGTATATACATATATATATATATATATATGTATATATGTAGATAAATAATCTGGTTGACAGGCCCAACCAGTGGCAATAAAGTCCAGGACATATATGTCATTATAGCAAGCCCATATATATCACATAATATGTACATAAGCAACTGGATATAAAGCATATGAGTACACAACCAAAATAAAGCATAATCGTGCAGTCATAACCCAAGCTTAGCATCAGAAGGGAAAGAGGGAGCTACTTCCTTGCATCCCAGGAGACGGTGGTCTCGGAAGAGAGAGCCTGAAGCGAGCATGTCTGCCCGTGCCTGTCCATAGTTCGAAAAGATGTAGAATGCGATAACATGTTCCCATGAAGAGCCTCTTGGGTCTGCTGGAGACATGAGCATTCCGTGCTAACCAAATGCTCCATGAGAACAAAGCCACAAAGGAATCAAGCTTCGGATCAGGGGGGTTATGCTGCCAATATTTAAAGAAGGAACGAAAAAAGGGGATGGAACCGAGCAGAAATAAACTGATTGCAGCCCATACCATGAAAGAGAAATCACATTCAAAGAAGAGATGAGTGAGAGATTCATTCTGAAGGTTGCAAAGCACACATATGGGATTGACATTGATGTTGAAGCGACAGAGCCTGTCCTTGGTGTTAATTCGATTATGAATTAGATGCCATTGGAAGAGGATCACACAAGGTGGAAGATGACATTTCCAGATCCAGGAGAAGGAGAAGCTGCAGCCTGGGTGGGTTAAGAATTTGTAGCAGGCCGCAATGGAAAATTTATTTGAAGGGCCCAAAGCCCAAGTATAAGTGTCAAGCCCACTAGTTAAAAGCGATGGATTTAAAATATGCCCAATAGAAAATAATTCATTAAGAGTGTTAAGCCCAAAATATGATGAGGGGCAAAAGCCCATTGGGCCGAGCTCAAAAGCCTCAGCAACTAATAAGAGGCTGGATTGATTTGATGATGTTAAGTTTGGGAGTATTATGGAGATTGGAAGTTGCTCCTTCCAAATATCAAACCAAAAAAGACAAGATTCCCTATTGTTCACCTTTACATGAAAAAGAGATTTGACACGGTGAAGAGTGGATAAAACGCCGAACCAGAATGGCGACAGTCTAGATGCTGGGGGAAGTCGGGAACAAGGAATGGGTTAGAGTTATAGTGACACACCAAAATCCAACCCTTCCAGATAAAATGCCCTAGTGAAAGAATACATCATAGCCACTTCGTGAGTAACATCAAGTTAAATGAGACAAGATCGGGGACCCCAGGCTTCCATGCACTTTGTGGAGGCATACCGTTTGCCAATTAACTAACCGTTTAATTTTACCACCATTCCATAGGAAAGAGCATTCGAATATGTCATGATAGGTATATAAATCGGTTTCATCAATAATGAAATCCGAAAAATCCAAGCCTATACTTCTACAATTCAAGATATTACCTAAGAATTCAGCAACGAGAACAATTTGCATGCCTTTGACGCTACTCCAAATTTGGTCTTCCTTGCCTTCGTAATTTCCGCGATAAAGATTCGCATAGAACATCTTGACAAGCTTAGGATAACATACTTCGTCATTATCCCATGAGTCAATTAGACTTAAGACTTCATTGTTTTGAAAGAGAGAGGTAAGATCATAAGAGGGAAAATCGCTAAAGACGGCGAAAGCTCCCGTGTTAACTTTAGCATTTGCGACATAGTTAACATAGGTTTTGATAGCTTCTTTGTCATTATGAAGATAACCTTTGATGGTTTTGGTTAACTTCAATTTTTGAGTTGAACTTGAGGAAGCCACTGAATTGATAGTTTTGAAGAGAATAGATATGAAGAATATTGTTTTGAGTTGTGAATGAAAGTTAGAGAGAATAGGTGTATATATAGAAATTGAATGGATATGAATTGAATAGGCACAACTTTTTAGTAGTTAGTAGTCAATGACACTTTTTCAGACCTTGGGAGTTGGTGAAAAGTTGGAGGGAAGTTTGAAAGTTTAAACCTTTGAAATCCAAAATTTAAAATTCAAATTTCTGGTCATGTATGTCAACATATATACATATGCATGTCGACATATGTACCTATTTTCAAAGGAATTTTGATTTTTGCGAAATGTGATTTAAATTATCGATTTATATTTCAGGATTAACAATTTCCTGAAATAATTCTAATCCTAACAAACATCCAAAAAAATAATTTTATTTTATTATTATTTTGAATTTCAAAATTCAAATTTCAAATTTCAAGTTTAAATTTTAAGTTTTAATTTCTAAATTCAAAAACAAGGCAAACAATCAAAGCAACCATTCAACCAAAGAAAAATAAAAATTAATTAAGGCGTACCCTGTTTTTATATCCTTTTCTTCGAAATTTTCTGTATTCTGAATTTCCATGAAGCACATATTTGAATTTTCGATTTCTGGCTCTTCATCACTTGATGATGAATCTGAATCATCTAACGTCGCTGTGTATGCTTTCTTTCTCCTCCTTGATGAATTGCTGTTGTCTGTTTGTTGACTCGATTTATCTAGATATGGACACATTTTCTTTATATGGCCTGGTTTGTTGTAGTTATAACACCCGCCTTCATTTCTTCTTGAATTTGCTCGGTTATCATTTTGAAAATAATTTTTCCTTCTATATTTCAGAAAATTTCTAAAATGTCTTGCCATAAGGGATGTTTCTTCATCATCTTCACTACTTGAGTCAGAATCATTTGTTGTTGCTTTAAGTGCAATGGATTTCTTCTCAGTTAGCATGTTTTCTTTTCTGTAATTGGACTTCAAAAGACATCAGATTTATGATTAACTCCTTAATCTTCATTGACATTATTGGCTTCTTCAATTGCCAGAGTTTTCTGATCCCATTCCGGAGTTAATGAACTTAATATTTTTCTGACTTGATCTTCTTTAGTGTACGCTTTTCCAAGTGCTGTTAACGAATGAACTACCTCTTGAATTCTGCAATACATATCGGAGATAGGCTCATTCTCGTTCATTTTGAATAACTTAAACTGATTAATTAACATAAATATGTTAGTTTGTTTAACTTTACTAGTTCCTTCATGAGTAACTTGTAAAGTTCTCCAAATTTCATAAACAGTTTTACATACAGACACTCCATTAAACTCATTCCTATCTAATGAACAAAATAACATATTCATGGCTTTAGAATTGCTTTGTGCAGCGGTCTTTTGTTCATTTGTCTATTGTGCAAAAGCAGTTGTGGGTTCAACAAACTCATTTTGTGTACTATTCCATGTGTCTAATCCTACTAATTGTAAATATATTTTCATTCTACATGCCCAATATGAATAATTACTACCATTAAACAGTTGTGGTCTAACAGTGGACTGACCCTCTATAAAAGAATTGTTATTGCTACTAGTGTTGGTTGTCGTTATCACTATTTTCAAAAATCAGATTATGAACTTTTTGAAAGACCTTGCTTTGATACCAATTGTTAGGGATTGCGGAATGGATCGTTAAGGCAAAACTAACACTAAAGGGGGGGTGAATAGTGTTTTTGAGAATTTAAACAAAATCTAGAATTTATGTGAACTACTATATGAATCAAACACCACAGAAACAATCACAGACACAGAATCAAACACAAACACAAAGATAAACAAAAATAAAATGCAGAAAAGTAAAGAACACACCGGATTTTATACTAGTTCAAAATTGCTCCTACGTCCAGTCCCATGCAACGCTGGATTGCGCAGAGTTTTATTACTATATCAATATCCAATTACAATTCTCTCCTTGATTTCACAGCTACAAGGGTAACACCGATTCCACACACACTTGATCAAGTACTCTCCTTGATTTCACGGCTATAAGGGTAACACTGATTCTGTTCTCCATGATTTCACGGCTACAAGGGTCACATCGATTGCAACTGTAACACCTCAAATTTTAACGACATTAAAAGAGGATAAATTAAATAATAATTAATTTAACATTTGGAATTAGAGAGAATGGACTATGCCATTGCGTCCGTCTTGAAATTCTGGTCAGAATGGACATTTGGTTTGCGTAAAATGGACAACATATGAAAAAGTTATGAGGATTCGAAGTTTGTTTACGCACAACCTAAATATATATTTATATATGTATAATAAATTCCAGAACCTTCAAAAACAATTCAAAAATCAAAAATCGGGCCAAAGCGGGTTGAGCGGGAAAATTCCCGCTCGTGGGCGTCGACCCCCCTAGTGGGTGTCGACATGGGTGTCGACCCCTCTATAGGGGTGTCTACCCCCATATAGGGGTGTCTACCCCCATATAGGGGTGTCGACCCCCCGGACAGATCTAGGCATAATTCGTTTTACGTACCTGGACTTGATTCTGGGTCTGGTTCAAGGCTATAAATATGGTCCCCTATTCTCTTATTTTCTCCGTTGGAGATCATAGAGGCCATATGCTGTCAGGTTGCAAATTGAAACAAAATCAAAGTCTACTACAATCAGTTTAGCTATTCAGAATTCAGATCTCTCTCTCTGTCTAAATTTTCTGAACCTAACGCTGTGAGTTTCTAGTCACTTTTAGGTTTAAATAAATAACAGTAAATTGTTAAAGACTATGAATTGGATATGTAGTAAAGTATGAATCTATGCCAGTATTAAATCTTATACCATGTAGATCATGATAGATCTAATTCTCTAGATCTGATGCAATTATGGCTATACTATGATGTTGCCTTTGTGGATCTTGATTTGTAACTACGTTGTGGTAAATGTAAATCTATTAATCTTTACAGTTGCAACATTGCTTAGATCTAATTTTCTATGTAAATCACCTTTCATGTTGCGATCAACTTAGATATGTTGTAGTTGGACATATTTAGATCTAAACATGCTTATGATCATGTTTTATGCTAGATCCACTTTATGATCGTGTTTTATGCTACATCCACTTTATGATCATGTTTTATGCTAGATCAATTTTATGATCATATCTTATGCTATGATAGATATATCTCTCGAGATCCGATTCAATTGTGATTGTCCTAGTATGTTATTTTTGTTTCATTTGGATATATCAAATCATTTATGTGAACCATGAACATATGCCACCTTGAATTGATTAGGATTGGGTCCACACCTTTATCTTAATTCTAACCTCTATGATGTGGATTTGGGTAGATCTATTTATAAACCTATAGATCTAAACCTTTATTTATGATTACATCTAATTTAATCTATTAGATCTAGAGCAAGTGAACATTTTATGTAGATCTAAAGCAATATTTATGTTAGATCCCATTATGATGATGATTACATGTTCATGACAATACGTATGTTTACCTTGATATGATGTTAATTACATGTCCATTCACTTTATTATCATACTACTATGTTTATGCCAATATATGTTGAAACTATCACCTCTATCATATTCTTTTTTTTCATTGTTATGGCTAGACTACTTATTAGCTTAGATGCCGCCAAATTACGTGCGAATATGTTAGTGAAGGAAATTGGGGAAAAGGGATTTATAATTGGCATGTAATCTTTAAATGAATTGATATGTAATTCAAATTATTGGGTAAAATAGGTATTGACACATATAAAAGTAAAGGATTAATTAATTGGTAAATTAATTAAAAATGGCATAATTTGAATATGAACATTTATGGACATGTAATTCAAATTATTGGGAAAAATATGTATTGACACCCAAAAAGGGAAAGGTTTAATTAATTGATTAATTAATTAAAAATGGAATGTTTAGTAATTACAATTAGGAATTGTAATTGTACTTATGACATGAGGTTAGGTTACATTAGTGGTGGAAGTCTGCTCGGACCCGACCAGCATATCCAGCAGCCACTAATGTTGAATCTAATGTGGGAGGTCTAAGTAGGCGAATACGAATCGGGCTAAGACACGAGGTTAGGCCCAACTGTGGAATAAGACTGCCCGGACCCGACCAGCATATCCAGCATCCACATGTTGTAGCCTAATGTGGAGTTCTAGCCCATTATAAACCATAAATGGACTTGATAATGAATCAGACTACTTAACCTAATCTAATCGATAAGGAATTGTATGAATATGAAGTAAAGATAGGGTTAAGTAAAACATGCTTGGATCAGTGGGAGGGTTAAGTACATCTTGGGTAGGTGGGTAATATTAATATATATAGGCCCACAAACTTAACCGTTAAATAAACATGCTTAAATCAGTAGGAGGGTTAAGTACATCTTGGGTTGGTGGGTAATATATATATATATATATATATATATATAGGCCCACAAACTTAACCTGTCGAGGTTATGTGTTTGCGAATGAATTATGCAATTGTAAACAACTGTAAAATTCGTTCGTCTTTCCTAAACAACAAGGATCGTTGTAGAGGGTGTCGAACTCTGGGACCAAATTATTTTATTAATAAATCCAGTCAAGTTATCCCTAACTTTTGATTGGTTGAAAACAAAGAAAATAGCAGAAATTAAATAAAAAGAGAGTTTTAACAATAAGTGAAAGCAATTAGGGGATAATGACATAGATCAGATTCATAATCATCAATAGCCAAAAGATTAACCAGATCTAATACATGTTTCTGTCACAAACATGAATCAACGATAATAGGTTTTTAGAAACAAATATGTAAATAACGACAAGCATAGCCTATGCAGGAGCTCAGCTCTACAACCATAGACTATCAGGACAAATTCACTAATTAATTTCTAAAACCCTAAAATTAGATCTAGATCTGATAAATATTAGATCGAACACGAATATATTATGTGAAGGAGCATAGCTCTTAAACGACACAGAATATGAAGGTTCAGATCTAACCCTTGATTCAAATCTAGATCTACATATATAAAGTCCTCAACCTTTGGCTATGTGATTCATATTGAATCATACTATCAGCGTCATCACCCCCTAATCAAAGGGGATTAGCTAGACATAGCTAAAGAAGAAGAAAAACAGAAATTAAATAACAAGAACATAAATTAAACTAAACTAAATAGAACAGAGGAAGAAGAATGATTTTATTCCAAGAAGAGAATTACAGAATAAAACCCAATGTGTTTTTCAATGAATGAGATACAAGGTATTTATAGCTGATATGACAAAGGCTAGCTAGCTAATTACATAATGTGGGACTAAAGAAATAACCCAAATAACACATAAGCCAGTGTGAACGCAGCTTTAGAGTGAGTGGTCTAGCAAATAGGCTAGTGTGAACGCAACATGAGTAAGAGGCCCTCCAAATGAGCTAATGTGAATGCAGTTTGAGTCTTTATTGAGCCAAATCTTCTTAACTGAAATATAATTGCAACCGTTCTTCAAGCTTTAGACTCTTCAAGCTTTAGCAATTTTAAACTTCACTCTTTTTTAAGCAAATTCTTCATGCTTTTATCCATCAAATGCTCTAAACCATGCTTCTTGTCAACAATCTGAAAATACAGCTATAAATACAAAGTATCAATTATTTTAAAGGGAAAATAAGATAAATAAGCGGATAAAATATACACATTTATGTGTATATCAAATACCCCCACACTTATCTTTTTATTCGTCCTCGAATAAACTAAACTAAGATATGTCACACTTTCGTAGGAAACACGATTGCATTTAGCGTATGCAACAAGCCGTTAAACCTCTGGGTGTCCCCAGTAGGATGAGTGTTGTCTCGTGAGGGTTTTCAGCGGATACTACCCACAAAATCCAAAGCGTCTTATGTACGCGGATTAATCAAACAATATATTTCAGGTCTTTCATATTCCAAGGATTTCACCTAACTTCAATAATAACGGTTTAGTCCCAAATTGTCCATCCCATAATTGGTGCAAAAATGAACAAAAATTTTCAAGCTGAATTGTAATTCCTTGATAACACTGTAATTGTCTTGAAGGTTAAGAGCGTGGTGTCAACCAAAGTTCTACACATCGACAATGTGCACCCAATCATTTCATTATTCTCTTTTTTTTTTTTTTTGAATAATTTTGCACCAATGTAACTGTAATGTATTGGATATGAGTTATGCATAGATGAAGTAAAATTTTTGTAAGTTCTAAAAATATTCTAGATAAGAGGGCAAGTGTATTAGTTGAACTTCAAGCCACAAAAGATAAAGTAATACTAAGGCACATATTGACATTTTATTTCCTTTCATCTCCTCTACTACAATCCTCGCTTCCAATTACGGTATGATGGATGTGGATGGAATGGAAATGGATGCTTCATAGTCAAGAATGATGAAGACTATTTTATTCAGAGAGACTCTCTCTTTATTTCAAATTTTTTTCTCTTTTCTTTTTTTTTCTTTTCTTTCTTCTTTTTTTCTTCTTCTTCTTCTTTTTTTTTTTTTTTTTTGCATGATGAATGATGAATGGAGATGGAATGATGACATACATTATTTCATTTGATTCCTCCTCTACAAAACCAATATTTCATGAAAGGAAAGTTTTGCGCCCTAGTTACTCTATTTCTATAACCCGAATTCAACACACAAGTCTGAATTGATGTTATACAAAAAACTGAAAGGAATGATAAGCAAAGTTTCGTAAGATAGATAACCCATATAATATAAGATGTGGTATATGGTTATCCTACCTTAAAACAAGTACGGAATGGGTAGTGTAATATTGGTATGAAAAGTGACATGTGACATTTTTGACCTTTAAACAAAGGTTCTTGAGTATACCAATATAAGATAAACTTGTCGACACATGGATGTAAATCGACTAAAACTTGGGTTTGAATAATGTGGGGTATCGAAGAAGCACGCTACAATGAGTCATTTCTCCTTAATTGGGCCAAGTGGATTTTAGAACTTACAATTTTGAAAATTTGAGTGAAAAGAAAATATTATGCATGAAAACGAACTCAGAAAATCCAACAAATGTAGGTGCAAAATCCTTTTATTTCATGATTTTTTTTTACTTGCACATTCTAACATGTATAACAAAGGTTGACACGCTTACTCCAGAACACAACTAACGTCTGCACAGTCTCAAGCTAGCATCTTAAAAAGACACATTACGATTCAATGAATAAATAATGTTCATTCCCATCACCCAACAATTCAACTTATCAAACAAGAACCAAGGTGTTATTTATGAATTTAAGTTAATCCTTGTTCAATGAATGACCTACTTCATAAAATTTGATTGCTGATGTAATGTAAATTCCCCCCACACTTGAGTGTGACTGTGTCCTCACAGTCTTAATCAGACATATCGTAGTGAAAGGGAAAAACAAATAAGAGAATATTTACATATGTACAAAAGAGGGTTAGTACGTCTTACCGAATGTGTGTGCAGAAAATACGCAGTCATCGAATAGATGAACCGGTCCACAATGGACCAATGGATCAGCCTCATTAAGCTGATGAGACACAGCTGAAGCACAGAAAACCAAATCATAAAGGATTGTATATTACGTGACAGATTTGGAAAAACAAATTTCGTTTTTTCATAAGTTCGAGTTGCTAATTTTAAAATTTTGAGCTTACAATTGATCCTAAAATCAGATTGAATTTCTGTAGCAGCTAAAGAGAGGTCATCGGGCTGGGGTTCAACAAAAGTTTCAAAAACAAAGTTTGACTTGTTCAGATGATGTATAAATTGAGAGACATGTGCATCGTTCTCACCCCCACACTTGTTTTGAGAAATATTGTCCGGTTTTGCTTTAATATTTGAAATTTTATTAACTAAAGGTTCATTCGTAAACCCAAAGTCAAAACCGAACAAATGAATTTTCAGTAAATTTCGAAATCGTGTTTTCTCAAAAATAGTGTCATTCCAGAAAGAGTTCATATACTGCATAAATTTATCATTGAAAAACAAGTGATCATAGTGAGGTTCAGTTGAAACGATCAAGTCGCAAGGAGTTTCAATAGTTTTAGAAAAATCGTTATTGTGCTTGAGATCACATTCAGCAGTTTTGTTGTTTTCAACCACAAGAATTTCAAAGTTTTCAAATTTTTCATTTTCAGTTTCAGACCCAACAACATTATCGTCAATCAGTTCAAGAAGTTTTCGCTCATCAAAGTCGTCCTCACCTAAACAGTTGTTAACAACTTCATCATTTTTGTCATGTTGGCAATCTAAAGTTGCTAAATTTTCAAAATTTTCAGAATTTGAGAGAGGAAGATCAAATTAAAGATTGACGTCTTTGTTTTTAAGAGAATTTAAATTCAAATCAATCGCAGAGCTTTCAACAACTTCACTGAGATTTTCATCGATTTCAAAAGTTGTCAGTTGAAAATCATTAATTCTGGGCAAAGGTGGATTATCGTTCGATTCATCACACATTTGGATTTTATTTTGTTTCTCACGAAATTTCAAGTAGTCGTTAATTTCATTCGTTTGCTCAACAAAATCAAATTTATAGTTATTTACACGAGAGTTTTCAGTTTGAAATTGTTGAGAACAAAAGTTTTCAGTAGCACCATAATTGAAATTATTCCCATTGCCAAAATCATTTGAAAAGTGATTTACATTTCCATTTCGAATTTGAAATTCATTTTGGAGTTCAAAATTGAATTGACAAGGGTTATAATCAGAATCATTTGAATTTGGAGGTGAAATCGAATTTTGATTATTTTGAAAGCTTTCACTTGAATTGTTGCACATGTATAAATTACACAATTCATTTATTTCTTCATTTTGTTGTATGCTCATTTCAAGTAAAAATTCAACATGTGTTTCAAGAATAGAGGGTTGATCATCATTTCGAAAATTTGATGATGTACAATCGGGATTATCCTGAAAATTTTGAAAAGTTGGTAGTGTACAGTCCAAATTACTTGTACAATAGTTGTTATTAAAATATCCATATGAATTTGGTGTAAAAATATATGGATTATATTGATTTTCACAACTATCGTAAAATCCATAGGAATAAGGGAATTGAGACATTTTCAAGAAAGCTCTTTTAAAAAATTTGTTAAAATTAACAACTTCGGATTATATGAATACAGGTCTAGGCCAGGTCCGGACAGGGGTTATCAGTGTGCCACGAATCACCGTAGAAACACAACTGAAGGTTTAAGAACCTGTTTGAGTTCGAGACTCTACCGTTCCTTAGACACCTTAGAGAGTATCAATCCTAATTGTCAATTTAACGAATATTTTGTCCTATGAGCTTTTGGGGAATCCTCTGTTCGATTTCAAAAATAAACTTTTCAATTAATCCCACGTTCGTTTTAAAATTTTAAACCACACATCAACAGGCAAAATATTCAGTCACAAAATGAACAGTCTCAGAACAGTCAATTGCAGAAATTAAAAAAAAACAATTTTTTTTTTTACAAGCAAGCCGATGCCCTGCAGAAGAGTTTTACAAGCAATGTCTATATATTTTTTTTATTTGCAGCAGCGGTCCCTGTAAAGTTAGAAAATACTCACCATGATCGGCAGTCCGTCCAGTGCAGTTGAGTCGCGCTAGCGCGTTCACACCCCACTTGGTGTGCAACCGCTCCAATCAAATCTGTTTGCAAATCACTTGACTGAAATCTTCACTTCTCATTGGCCTTTGAATTGATTTCTTTGCTTGACTTTGATTCCTTGATTTGTTTGCTTGAGCCTTGAATTCTTTCTGCTTTGGCCTTTGTTTGAGTTCTCTCTTTTTTTTTGACTTTTTTTTGTTTTGGAAGGAAAACTAAAATGGCACTAAAACAAAAACAAAAGAAAACTAAGGCTAATAAAAAAAATTAAACAAAGAGATGAAATCTCTTTCTTCCTTTTTTTTTTTTAAAGAAACACAAGAAAATATATAACAAACAAAGATTTTTTTTTTAAAAAAGGATTTGGGAAAAGAAAGCTAGAACCAACTTACAAAATTCAAAGAAGTAAAAAAAAAAAAAAAAAAAAAAAATTTTTTTAAAGGGAACAGGGAGAACTATAAACTATGAGAAGAAGAAAAAACAAAGGAAGAGGATGGGGTATTGGTTTGAGAAGTGGTTGTGGTGACTATTATTTGTGATGAAGAGGTTGGAGAGGATGAGTATATGTAGAACAGAAGAAAGAAAATTGGAAAGAATTGAAAAAGGATTTTTTTTTTTTTTGGGAAAAGGAATGTATTTATACAAGGAATATTGGAAAGTAGAGAAGTTTGGAAAGAAATTAAAGAAAAGAAAGGAAAGGAATTGTAATAAAAGCATTTTTTTTTTTCTTTTTTAGAGATTTGCTGAAAAATAGAAAGAGATAGTAGAGAAATTTGGAAAGAAATAATGGAAAAGAGGGGAAAGAAATTGGAACAAAATTAATGAAAGAAAGGGAAAGAAATAAATGAAGAAAGAATGGTAATGAATAGAAAAGAAAGTAGAAAAGGAAAGAGATCAAACTAAATTTGCAAGTGTTTTTTTTTTAATTAGAATTGTTGTAAAAGTAGAGGTGTGGAAAGGTGGAAAGAAATTTGAAAGAAAAAGAAAAGAATTAAAAGAAAGGAATTGTTAAAAAAGTTGAATTTTATTTATATGGAAATGTTGAAAGGAGGAAGCAAGATGCAAATAAAAGTGGAAAGAAATAAATAAAAAAATGCAATTATTTTTTTATTGTTGTCAAAATAGAAGAGAGAGAAGAGATTGTGTAGAAGAAAAATTGGAAAGAAGTAAATGAAAGATTAGGAAAGAAATTGAATGGACATTAATGAGAAAAATTGGCAAAATTTTATTTTTTAGAAACTTGGGAAGAAATCAATTTGTGAAACAATTGCAAGGAGGAAGAGAAATAGAAGAGAAGGAAAGAAAATCACAAAAAGTTTTTTTTTTAATTTATAAAAATTGTAAAAAGGAAAAAAAAATTATGGAGAGATGTCAAGAAAGAAGGAAAGCAACAAAGAAAGGAAACAAAACAAAAGGCAAGAATTTTTTTTTCTCTTATTTGGTAGATATAAGGTATCACAAATCAAATACCAAATCAACCAACAAGATTTTTTTTTTTTATCTATGCTAGAAAACAAAAGGGAACAAAATAAAATAAAAATGTTTTTGTGCTTTTTATTTTTATTTTTATTTATTTTAAAAAAAAAATAACCCGAAGGATCTACGAATTTAAATTATTTTGGTCCCCGGCAACGGCGCCAAAATTTGTTTGCGAATGAATTATGCAATTGTAAACAACTGTAAAATTCGTTCGTCTTTCCTAAACAACAAGGATCGTTGTAGAGGGTGTCGAACTCTGGGACCAAATTATTTTATTAATAAATCCAGTCAAGTTATCCCTAACTTTTGATTGGTTGAAAACAAAGAAAATAGCAGAAATTAAATAAAAAGAGAGTTTTAACAATAAGTGAAAGCAATTAGGGGATAATGACATAGATCAGATTCATAATCATCAATAGCCAAAAGATTAACCAGATCTAATACATGTTTCTGTCACAAACATGAATCAACGATAATAGGTTTTTAGAAACAAATATGTAAATAACGACAAGCATAGCCTATGCAGGAGCTCAGCTCTACAACCATAGACTATCAGGACAGATTCACTAATTAATTTCTAAAACCCTAAAATTAGATCTAGATCTGATAAATATTAGATCGAACACGAATATATTATGTGAAGGAGCATAGCTCTTAAACGACACAGAATATGAAGGTTCAGATCTAACCCTTGATTCAAATCTAGATCTACATATATAAAGTCCTCAACCTTTGGCTATGTGATTCATATTGAATCATACTATCAGCGTCATCACCCCCTAATCAAAGGGGATTAGCTAGACATAGCTAAAGAAGAAGAAAAACAGAAATTAAATAACAAGAACATAAATTAAACTAAACTAAATAGAACAGAGGAAGAAGAATGATTTTATTCCAAGAAGAGAATTACAGAATAAAACCCAATGTGTTTTTCAATGAATGAGATACAAGGTATTTATAGCTGATATGACAAAGGCTAGCTAGCTAATTACATAATGTGGGACTAAAGAAATAACCCAAATAACACATAAGCCAGTGTGAACGCAGCTTTAGAGTGAGTGGTCTAGCAAATAGGCTAGTGTGAACGCAACATGAGTAAGAGGCCCTCCAAATGAGCTAATGTGAATGCAGTTTGAGTCTTTATTGAGCCAAATCTTCTTAACTGAAATATAATTGCAACCGTTCTTCAAGCTTTAGACTCTTCAAGCTTTAGCAATTTTAAACTTCACTCTTTTTTAAGCAAATTCTTCATGCTTTTATCCATCAAATGCTCTAAACCATGCTTCTTGTCAACAATCTGAAAATACAGCTATAAATACAAAGTATCAATTATTTTAAAGGGAAAATAAGATAAATAAGCGGATAAAATATACACATTTATGTGTATATCATTATGTAAATAAAAGACATCGTTAGGTAAACATAACCAGTGGAAAACCTAGTAGTGGGGATGCAAGACAAAGGGGAGAGCTTGCATCATCTTATGTGGGACCCATTTCTGTCAGTAACCCTTAAATAGGTATCAAACGGGTACTCCGAACTAGGTCGGAGTGGGGCACGCTTACTGAGCTGATTGTAAGAGATCCAAACGTGGAGGCGGTATTGACGGCACGTTCCAACAGGATCATGTGCGTGCATGACTCTGCTTGCTAGGGAAGATAAGACGCTATGACATCAGTAGATATGGTTGTGCACATCCGGAAAATGAAGGGTTTCCACTTTAGGGAGTGATACACCCTACTGTGGGGCTAGCACAGGGTACCTTCAGAATAGGGAGCCAATAGATTGGGGGTAGTAAATAGGGTACATCTAGTCCTGTCTGTTTCTGTGGGGTACCTGTGTTTCTGTCTGGGCTAACACCCGTTATTTCTGTTTAGGTACCAGTTCTGTTTGGGTTAAAACCCGTTACTAGAGTACACCTAAAACTACCATTATGTTTCTGTTGGGATCATCCTGTTTTTTAAACAATTGGGGAATATTTAATCCTATTACATATCTATTATACTAGTATTGGTGCAGAGCAAGGAAAGTATTAAGAAGCATTATCTATTCTATCATGTTGTCCTGTTTACCTTGTTATGCCTGCCATTTATGTATTGATCTCTCTTATCCACTTTGTATGCCTATCATGTTACTTTTATTTATTTACTGGCTAAAAGTAACTAGACTCGACAGACTTTTTGTCTGACCCTTTTTGTTTCCCCTTCCCTCTTCCTTCCCCCTCTGTAACGACCCGGATTTTCGGCGACTTTGGTTATCGACGTAAGCACGATGTCGATAACCAAAACATCGAAAAATCCCGGTAATTAGTGAAAGAAATTAGAGGGTGAGGAAAGATAAGATAGAAAATTAGAATAGAAGAAGAAGAAGAACACAACATCAGAGTAACACGAAACTCACAGCGGAACGAATAAATATATTTCATAACATAACTTTGAAATACAAATCTGTACTTGAATATACATATCATTATCAAAGTACAGCACTTACAACACAGCGGAAATAACTATAGCTATAACATCCTGAAGCCTCCTGCTCCAGCTCTTCAAGTGTATCTGTAAAATCCCGACTACTTGACTGCCCGTACAAATTTAGGCACCCAAGAGTTTAGGGAAAACAACAAAGTAAACTCCGGGTCAGTCATGGGACTGGTATGAGTAAAACAGTTTAAAAACAGTTGAACAAGTAAATGATATCTCATAAGACCACGCCGCATAACGGAACGGGTTTTTCCCTTATGAGAATCCAAAATATCTTTTATATCAAAAACCTTTTGATATTATAATAATGTCTATCAACCACAGTATATATATAATCATCTAGCAGAAACGCTTTCATCTCACGTTCTACATATATAGTATACAATCAAAACCGCAAGCTCGTATTGGGTAATGGGTTTCCAACTATGACAAGGTATGGATCCACCTTTCGCTCGTGTACCTCTAGAGAGGAATACACTGGGTTCAACAAGAACATCTTGCAACCCGGCCACACATGACCGACCACTCATTTCGCTTGAGTGTATCGAATGTATATCACCAACAGTTGGGATCAACAACCGTTTCCCGAATGGGACAGCATCAACAATAGATTTTTAGAAATGAATGAAACTCTAGATCAGGTGATTATACACCCTACTTCGGTGCGACCGACTTAGCCATGCTGCCTGCCCGATTTCTGTCATTTACCGGATGATGAGGCTAGAAGCTACGTTTTATCATCACACCAGATTCACTTTGAATGCCACATCGTCAAATCCATCAAATCACCGATTGACGTCTACAACAATACATTATGTGTTAGCTAAAAGAAGTTTCCTCCTCCGCTTCCACTCTTGGTACGGTTGGAGAAATCAATATACGTGATCGTCTGGAATTACTCTGTCAAACATCCGTCCATACAAGTCATCCAGGAACAGGATGAACCGAAGGCACTATTCTGTAAACAGGATAGCCCTTGCATAACTCCGTCTTCAATTTCCTTTGGCATATATGATTCGCAACGGTTATGCCAATACAGAGTGGTTCTTCGGATAATAATCCAACCGGTCTCTCCATATTAACAACGTTAAAATGGTCAAAACTTCGATAGTCTGTGATTTAACTATCGAATAAAAATAGGTGTGCAAACAATGATATTATTTCCAAATGGAAATTATATCGATCAAACATCATTCAACATTCATCTCTTTCGTTCATTAATTTACTTATCTCATGTTTCCCTACGTTCAATATTCCTTATTTTCTAAATTGGGAAAATATACGTTATTAACAATGGAAAACATTTCCTTTTCTTGTTTCTCTATTAGAAAACATTTCTGGTTTCTTATTTGGAAAACATTTCCAAAGCTTCTTCATTGGACTTAGACATATGTTTAAACAAACATCGCTATGCCAACTCAAACCATTTCCTTTACTGTCGAACCTTAACTATTCCTTAGTTAAAAACGAAGTCAATCAAGTTGGGGTAGAACTACCTCTCAGACCTTAACTGAACAACATTTCTAACTTTGAAATAGACAAAGTTCACTTTATATTCCTTTTACTAACTTCCTTACTTAACTCTCGTTCGAATAAATCTCTTCGATTGACTCTTTTCACTTAACTCTATTCGATTGAACTAACATCGATTAGCTCCTTTGCTTTAACTCTAATCGATTAACTAACATCGATTAGCTCCTTTTTACTTTTATCATTCTAATCGATTAACTAACATCGATAACTCTAATCGATTAAACTAACATCGATTAGCTCCTTTTAACTTTTATCATTAATCGATTAACTAACATCGATTAACTTCTTTTTATAAACTGCGTTTTCCGTTACAACTATTTCCCTTTTTTAACGTTTACTTACCGTTACAAATATTTCCTATTTAAACTTCTATTTACCGTTACAAATATTTCCTATTTAAACTTCTATTTACCGTTACAAATATTTCCTATTTATAACTTCTATTTACCGTTACAAATATTTCCTATTTAAACTTCTATTTATCGTTACAAATATTTCCTATTTAAACTTCTATTTACCGTTACAAATATTTCCTATTTAAACTTCTATTTACCGTTACAAATATTTCCTATTTAAACTTCTATTTACCGTTACAAATATTTCCTATTTAAACTTCTATTTACCGTTACAAATATTTCCTATTTAAACTTCTATTTACCGTTACAAATATTTCCTATTTAAACTTCTATTTACCGTTACAAATATTTCCTATTTAAACTTCTATTTACCGTTACAAATATTTCCTATTTAAACTTCTATTTATTTTCTAAATTAATATCCCTTTTATAAAACCGTGTTCGTTTTATAAAAAAATCCTTTTATAAAATCCTGTGATTTTATAAAATTCCTTTATTTCAATATACATTGAAATACTTCTTTTTACATCCCAGGGTCTTTTATGATATTTAAAATATCGAATAACAATGATCAATATCATTCCAACACCCATAATCCATAACAGATTATATAACACATCATATATCACAATATATGAAAACAGTAAAATAAATGTTGAGGAATCCAGTTGGATTCCTCCAACCTGTATCCCTGCATCACAGATGTTAAACAATATAGATAACATCACTTTTCAGTTCTATATGATACATTCTGTTAAACAGAATCAATATAGAAATTTAACTAACTGACTAGCAGTTCAATCAAACAGTCAACTTACAGTCAATCAGCCAATATCTAACAGTTCTAAAAATATAACATGAAATTATAAATTGTTCAAAGTTAGTGAGATTTACTCACATTGGCGCGTTAACCGTTGAATAACGGTTTGCGTTATTCGACTCAGTCGGACAATTTATTTCTCCATAAATTGTAACGAGCTCGGATTCACTCCCGGTCAGTCTCATTGTGTTGCTCTCGTCCATACGGTCCCTACGCAACTTACGATTCGTCAATCGCTTTGAATAAATCTCGGCCCCTCAACCAAACATATCCGACCCACCAAATCCCTTCTTCTTCCTTTCAGTATGTTCATCGTCAGAGCCGAACACTTTAGATCACTTCCTCTCCTCATAGTTTTATTTAATTTAAAAACCAACTTAAATTGAATTTAAATAGTGGGCTTTACCATTTTCTTTTCGCTGGGCTTTCCTTATTTCTTGGCCCATCACTGTATGTAAACCGATCCGCTCACAAGCATCTTCTCACCCTAGTAACGCCCTTCCTCCCGAACCCACCATTTCCGATCCTCTCATCTCCGTCCCTTCTTCACCACTACACAAAAATGTAGGCCACCACCTCCATCCGCGTTCATCAGTCTCAGCGCACCGATATAGTGAAGTACTGACCCATATTTTCACGCAAATGGAATGCCTTCAACTAGCCAAACTGACGCCACTACAACACCATACTGCACCCAACAGGAACAGTAGTTTTCCTTCCTTCTTGATATCACGCTGCAATTAACACAACGCCTCCTCCACTCGTTTAACAATACCCTTTTCACCCTCTGTAATGATCCACACATTTCCAGATACCAAATATTCACAGCATCATTAAACCGGCGGCATCCCCTTTGTTCACACTCCCTGAAACATCACTCTCACCATTCACGTAGAACAGACCGTACCATACTTAAACACTCATGCCACCGAGACCTCCCTCCATCAGCGTGCTCTCTCATTCCCCCACTTCCTTCTTTTCAAACCTCCTTCATTTCCATGCGGTGAAACTCGAGCCTCTCCCCCATGTCAGCTGCGTCAGCGAGCTCTTCCCGACTGTCTCGGCCATCTGTGTTCATCTCCACCCATCCTGCGTCGCGGAGCTCCGCCCAGAACAGTCTTGACGTTGGTCCGTACCCCATTTCCTTGCCTTTAACACACCAGACCCGAACGCGTCAGTCTTTGGAGCATCCGAGAATACAGTCGCACCCATTTAAATGCACACAGAAATGAAGAGCAACCCCTGACGATCTCAGAAATATATGTTTCTTGATTTATAGTTTTTTTTTTTGATGGATTTTTTTTTTTGGAGGATTTGTTCGATCGAATTCTTCTGAGATGTATTTCGTGGCGGCTTGAAAATGTGGCTGTGTTGACTTAAGAAGTGAAATTAGGTTTTAGTTGTTAGAGGGGTATTTATACAAAAGGATGTTCAAAACTTGTGGCAATGAAATCTGCCACGTGACGCGAGTATCAACCACATATTGTTTGTTTTAGTTATAATATCAAGTGTACCCCGTTACGTAGAATTCTACTTATGTACGGACAGAAATAAAAACACCCTTGTGACGAGCGAGGTGTCCCGATCCCAAAAATATAATAATACCGGTAGATTAACTCATATTTTGAAACCCCAAAATTGCTGATTAAGGGTGCAAAATACTCCAAATTAAAAGTTGCTTATTTAATTAATTAAAAATTACAGTAAAATTCTAAAAATTAATTTATCACTACTTCTCAAAAGAACCTTGTTCAAATTTGAATCCGATAACTAGTTATATCGAATAAACTGTTATGGTCGATAAACGATTCTATAGCGACAATTTTAAAATTTGATTTGGACGTATCTCAAACTCTATACGACGAAATCCTGATTTTTCTCTTCCACTAGAAAGATATACTCCACCAGCTCCACACGTTTCTTGTTTCACAGATTTCCGGCTTAAAACGAATCCTGTACATTCAGTTGAAGTTCGAATCGCCAATTTACGAACTGCAGCGCCATTTCGAGCTTGTTTATAATTATATTATAAACTATACGTTCAACTGTCGACAATTGAATATATTCGTTATTCAAATTCAATTCCAAGCTGAATTAAATATCACAGATGATCTGGTTCACACCATATCGTCATTTCAACCATTCATAATTAAATATATTATTTAATTTATTATTTTAATTAAATATTCATCATTATTTAAATTCAACGACCATTAAATTCACTATATCACCATTGATATAATTAAATAAATTAATCATAATACCTCTGCCAATGCGGGTCATTACAATCTTCCCCACTTAAAATAATTTCGTCCTCGAAATTGCTAAAAGGTAGAGGACGACCCTATCGACTGGTTAGAACATATTTGTTCACTTCTTATCTTCAGTTGCAACTGAACCAATTTAATTTCAATTAAATTATTAATTAATTCTTATCATCGAAAATTTTCAAAAATCCTGAAAATTTTCTAACTCCTTATTCTTCGAAAATTTTCGCCATAACCTTCTTTGTACTGGTCAATCGGTCAAACTCCAGCTCGCCTCTCTGGGCCATCTCCATCCCAAAAGAAAATCAAACAGCCAAACGGCTTGCCTATTCGGCTCATCAATCTCATGCTTATATCGAATATAAACTTGTACCTTTTTGTCGGGCATATCAACTCTATCACTTACATATGCTATCAACTCAGCATATACCAATGTTATCCCAATCAAATTCTGAAATCACTTTCATCTCCAACACAACCATTCGCCTTTTTACCAAGCCAAATATCATTTCAATTCGAGTTTCTTCTCGATTCCCAGCTCTTAACTTGATTATCACATTACTCTTAAATTTTGAATCTCACAATCCAATTTTGTCTTGATATCATTCTAATTCAATCTCAGTTACCACTTTACTGACATTGCTTTTAAATTCAAATTTGCTTTCACAAATTTCTGTTAAAATTGTTTTTTTAATTTAAACAGTCTTTCCCTGGGAGTTTTCAAACATTTTACTCTTTTCAAAAATCAAATTTTCCTTTTTGAAATTCAACTGAGCCTAAAATCAATATTCCATTAGTTAAATCACTTCTGTATTTCTTTATCAATATTTGTTAACCAAATATTTTCAATAACCATATTGGCCTTTTATGTTATTTGGAAAACATTTCCGAATATTGCCTTCCTTTATTTTCGAAATTAATAACCTTTATAATCCTATTTATAATTGGAAAATACTCCAATTACTTATCTCTTTTCCGATCTCGTTTATTTCTATACTTAGGAAATATTCTTTATTTCTATTTCCAAGTTACACTTATTTGGGTTAAAACGGATGTTGTGTAAAACATCGTTACTACAACCCAAATACTATATTCAACTAACTCTTATCCAACATTGATCTTCGAGCTTGGAATCTTACTGTTTATTTGTTAATAATGAAATCAATCAAGTTGGGGTATAACTACCTCTCAGACCTTGACTGGATAACATTTATAACGTCAAAACAGATATGACTACTTACTCGAAAAAATCAATACCATACAACTACTGATTAACTTTTAAACACATATACACCTTCTCTTTTTATTCTTACTAGATTTTATTCCTAGTCTTCCCTATTGATTTTACTATTCTATTTCTAAGTTCATTTCGTTATCGACTTATATATATATATATATCGATACGTTGATTTCTAACTATCAAATTATCTTAAAAACATTCTAACTCCTTAAATTCCCGGAAAAATTCGCCATAACCTCCTTTGTACTAGGAGCATCGGGAAAATCCCCAAACTGCCACACAGGCCTTCTCCAATCAAAAAGAAAAAGAAAAGCCAAGCGGCTAGCCGATACGGCGCATAAAATCTCATATGAATTAAATACATACCTTTTCGTCGAGCATTCTATTTATATACCTTCATACCTTATCCATACATATCTCATGTATATTTATACATTTCTAATTCATTTCAACTTAATCCAATCATTTTAACTTAGTTCGTTAAGTGATTTTCAAATTACTGGTTTGCCCATTTCACCTTTTTATTTGAATTTACATGTTCAAATATAGGTCTAACTTGTTTATCCACTAATTGAATTCCATTTCAATTTTATTTGAATTTTCCTATATTCAAATTCCATTTCGATTCTCTTATTCAAATTCTATATTTGAATTTCGTTTCAATTCACTTATTCAAATTCTATTCTTGAATTTCGTTTCAATTTTCTTATTCAAATTCCATATTTGAATTTCATTATTCAAATCTATTTCCAAACTCCATTTGAATTTCTATATTCAAATTTATTTGAATTCTCTTTATTTCATTTCAATTCCCTTTGAATCTTCTATATTCAAATTCCAATTTCAATTCTATTTGAATCTTCTTTATTCAAATTTCATTTCACTTTCGATATTCAAATCCAATATTTGAATTCCTTTATATTGTCTATATTCAGATTCTATATTTGAATTTCATTTGAATTTCTATATTCAAACTCTATTTCAATTCCATTGAATTTCATATATTCAAACTCCCTTTGAATTTCTATATTCAATTTCTATTATTACTCTACATGAATTCTATATTCACTTTTCCATTATTTAAATCTTCTTTATTCAAATCTCATTTGAATTTCTATATTCAAATCTCCTTTGAATTTTCTTATTTACATTCTATGTTTGAATTTTTTTACTCATATTCCCTTTCAAACTTCTTTATTCAATCTTTACATAAGTCTCGATTTTCATTCCTTTTGAAATCGATATTTCTACCTTTGGAAAATAGATTTTTCCTTTCAATTTCACCCTTGTATTTTTATTTCTGAATTATCCAATGATAATTCTTTTCACTTCATTTTATAAACTTCGTTTATAAAAGAACTTTTTATAAACTTCATTTACAAAGGGACTTCTTGTTTTATTTCCTTTAAAACAAGTTAATATTTCAAATCTATTTCAAAATTCAAATTCTATATATTCAAATTCTATTTTGAAATTCAACACCACTTGTCTTTCCCAAAACAAATTCAAAACAGTATCTCTGGTAGTAATTTGTCACTTACAACTCGAAAATGAATACTGATGATGCAGCTGTCATTATCAGAATCTATTTTCCAGCGATCGAAGTGAGTTCAATACTATAAAACCATTTCTAAACATTTCCACTTTGAAATTCATTTCAAAATACAATTCACACTGCTTGTAAAACAATTTAAAATCTCCCAGGATCTTAAATTTTCCTTACTTTTAATCCAAATCTATTTACAAACACTTATCCAATTTTATAGAATTCTAATTCAATTTCTGGTTTAAAATTTCAGATTTAACTTATCTGAATTCACGTATTTCACTTATATGCATTCTGATTGGTTATTTACATAACCATTTAATTTATAATCTTACTCGATTATAGTAACAACCAATATATCCAATATATTCAAAATATACGTTGGGTAAACTATTTTGTTTACCCTCTTTCAAAACATATCGTGACGGTTCATCGTATTCAAGTGTTTAGTAACTCCTACCGATACAGTGGATCAAACTGATCGACCAGAATTCACAAACAACTCAACCAATGGATCTCCACAATATAAAACAAATTTTTATATCAAATACAAATACGTTCACTCGTATATATACACTCAATCTCAGTCTAGGGTATTACTAACCCTATTTCTACCGAGTCACGCCACAGAGCCAAGTAATTCTAAACTTAAGCTCTGATACCAACTGTAACGACCCGGATTTTCGGCGACTTTGGTTATCGACGTAAGCACGATGTCGATAACCAAAACATCGAAAAATCCTGGTAATTAGTGAAAGAAATTAGAGGGTGAGGAAAGATAAGATAGAAAATTAGAATAGAAGAAGAAGAAGAACACAACATCAGAGTAACACGAAACTCACAGCGGAACGAATAAATATATTTCATAACATAACTTTGAAATACAAATCTGTACTTGAATATACATATCATTATCAAAGTACAGCACTTACAACACAGCGGAAATAACTATAGCTATAACATCCTGAAGCCTCCTGCTCCAGCTCTTCAAGTGTATCTGTAAAATCCCGACTACTTGACTGCCCGTACAAATTTAGGCACCCAAGAGTTTAGGGAAAACAACAAAGTAAACTCCGGGTCAGTCATGGGACTGGTATGAGTAAAACAGTTTAAAAACAGTTGAACAAGTAAATGATATCTCATAAGACCACGCCGCATAACGGAACGGGTTTTTCCCTTATGAGAATCCAAAATATCTTTTATATCAAAAACCTTTTGATATTATAATAATGTCTATCAACCACAGTATATATATAATCATCTAGCAGAAACGCTTTCATCTCACGTTCTACATATATAGTATACAATCAAAACCGCAAGCTCGTATTGGGTAATGGGTTTCCAACTATGACAAGGTATGGATCCACCTTTCGCTCGTGTACCTCTAGAGAGGAATACACTGGGTTCAACAAGAACATCTTGCAACCCGGCCACACATGACCGACCACTCATTTCGCTTGAGTGTATCGAATGTATATCACCAACAGTTGGGATCAACAACCGTTTCCCGAATGGGACAGCATCAACAATAGATTTTTAGAAATGAATGAAACTCTAGATCAGGTGATTATACACCCTACTTCGGTGCGACCGACTTAGCCATGCTGCCTGCCCGATTTCTGTCATTTACCGGATGATGAGGCTAGAAGCTACGTTTTATCATCACACCAGATTCACTTTGAATGCCACATCGTCAAATCCATCAAATCACCGATTGACGTCTACAACAATACATTATGTGTTAGCTAAAAGAAGTTTCCTCCTCCGCTTCCACTCTTGGTACGGTTGGAGAAATCAATATACGTGATCGTCTGGAATTACTCTGTCAAACATCCGTCCATACAAGTCATCCAGGAACAGGATGAACCGAAGGCACTATTCTGTAAACAGGATAGCCCTTGCATAACTCCGTCTTCAATTTCCTTTGGCATATATGATTCGCAACGGTTATGCCAATACATAGTGGTTCTTCGGATAATAATCCAACCGGTCTCTCCATATTAACAACGTTAAAATGGTCAAAACTTCGATAGTCTGTGATTTAACTATCGAATAAAAATAGGTGTGCAAACAATGATATTATTTCCAAATGGAAATTATATCGATCAAACATCATTCAACATTCATCTCTTTCGTTCATTAATTTACTTATCTCATGTTTCCCTACGTTCAATATTCCTTATTTTCTAAATTGGGAAAATATACGTTATTAACAATGGAAAACATTTCCTTTTCTTGTTTCTCTATTAGAAAACATTTCTGGTTTCTTATTTGGAAAACATTTCCAAAGCTTCTTCATTGGACTTAGACATATGTTTAAACAAACATCGCTATGCCAACTCAAACCATTTCCTTTACTGTCGAACCTTAACTATTCCTTAGTTAAAAACGAAGTCAATCAAGTTGGGGTAGAACTACCTCTCAGACCTTAACTGAACAACATTTCTAACTTTGAAATAGACAAAGTTCACTTTATATTCCTTTTACTAACTTCCTTACTTAACTCTCGTTCGAATAAATCTCTTCGATTGACTCTTTTCACTTAACTCTATTCGATTGAACTAACATCGATTAGCTCCTTTGCTTTAACTCTAATCGATTAACTAACATCGATTAGCTCCTTTTTACTTTTATCATTCTAATCGATTAACTAACATCGATAACTCTAATCGATTAAACTAACATCGATTAGCTCCTTTTAACTTTTATCATTAATCGATTAACTAACATCGATTAACTTCTTTTTATAAACTGCGTTTTCCGTTACAACTATTTCCCTTTTTTAACGTTTACTTACCGTTACAAATATTTCCTATTTAAACTTCTATTTACCGTTACAAATATTTCCTATTTAAACTTCTATTTACCGTTACAAATATTTCCTATTTATAACTTCTATTTACCGTTACAAATATTTCCTATTTAAACTTCTATTTATCGTTACAAATATTTCCTATTTAAACTTCTATTTACCGTTACAAATATTTCCTATTTAAACTTCTATTTACCGTTACAAATATTTCCTATTTAAACTTCTATTTACCGTTACAAATATTTCCTATTTAAACTTCTATTTACCGTTACAAATATTTCCTATTTAAACTTCTATTTACCGTTACAAATATTTCCTATTTAAACTTCTATTTACCGTTACAAATATTTCCTATTTAAACTTCTATTTACCGTTACAAATATTTCCTATTTAAACTTCTATTTATTTTCTAAATTAATATCCCTTTTATAAAACCGTGTTCGTTTTATAAAAAAATCCTTTTATAAAATCCTGTGATTTTATAAAATTCCTTTATTTCAATATACATTGAAATACTTCTTTTTACATCCCAGGGTCTTTTATGATATTTAAAATATCGAATAACAATGATCAATATCATTCCAACACCCATAATCCATAACAGATTATATAACACATCATATATCACAATATATGAAAACAGTAAAATAAATGTTGAGGAATCCAGTTGGATTCCTCCAACCTGTATCCCTGCATCACAGATGTTAAACAATATAGATAACATCACTTTTCAGTTCTATATGATACATTCTGTTAAACAGAATCAATATAGAAATTTAACTAACTGACTAGCAGTTCAATCAAACAGTCAACTTACAGTCAATCAGCCAATATCTAACAGTTCTAAAAATATAACATGAAATTATAAATTGTTCAAAGTTAGTGAGATTTACTCACATTGGCGCGTTAACCGTTGAATAACGGTTTGCGTTATTCGACTCAGTCGGACAATTTATTTCTCCATAAATTGTAACGAGCTCGGATTCACTCCCGGTCAGTCTCATTGTGTTGCTCTCGTCCATACGGTCCCTACGCAACTTACGATTCGTCAATCGCTTTGAATAAATCTCGGCCCCTCAACCAAACATATCCGACCCACCAAATCCCTTCTTCTTCCTTTCAGTATGTTCATCGTCAGAGCCGAACACTTTAGATCACTTCCTCTCCTCATAGTTTTATTTAATTTAAAAACCAACTTAAATTGAATTTAAATAGTGGGCTTTACCATTTTCTTTTCGCTGGGCTTTCCTTATTTCTTGGCCCATCACTGTATGTAAACCGATCCGCTCACAAGCATCTTCTCACCCTAGTAACGCCCTTCCTCCCGAACCCACCATTTCCGATCCTCTCATCTCCGTCCCTTCTTCACCACTACACAAAAATGTAGGCCACCACCTCCATCCGCGTTCATCAGTCTCAGCGCACCGATATAGTGAAGTACTGACCCATATTTTCACGCAAATGGAATGCCTTCAACTAGCCAAACTGACGCCACTACAACACCATACTGCACCCAACAGGAACAGTAGTTTTCCTTCCTTCTTGATATCACGCTGCAATTAACACAACGCCTCCTCCACTCGTTTAACAATACCCTTTTCACCCTCTGTAATGATCCACACATTTCCAGATACCAAATATTCACAGCATCATTAAACCGGCGGCATCCCCTTTGTTCACACTCCCTGAAACATCACTCTCACCATTCACGTAGAACAGACCGTACCATACTTAAACACTCATGCCACCGAGACCTCCCTCCATCAGCGTGCTCTCTCATTCCCCCACTTCCTTCTTTTCAAACCTCCTTCATTTCCATGCGGTGAAACTCGAGCCTCTCCCCCATGTCAGCTGCGTCAGCGAGCTCTTCCCGACTGTCTCGGCCATCTGTGTTCATCTCCACCCATCCTGCGTCGCGGAGCTCCGCCCAGAACAGTCTTGACGTTGGTCCGTACCCCATTTCCTTGCCTTTAACACACCAGACCCGAACGCGTCAGTCTTTGGAGCATCCGAGAATACAGTCGCACCCATTTAAATGCACACAGAAATGAAGAGCAACCCCTGACGATCTCAGAAATATATGTTTCTTGATTTATAGTTTTTTTTTTGATGGATTTTTTTTTTTGGAGGATTTGTTCGATCGAATTCTTCTGAGATGTATTTCGTGGCGGCTTGAAAATGTGGCTGTGTTGACTTAAGAAGTGAAATTAGGTTTTAGTTGTTAGAGGGGTATTTATACAAAAGGATGTTCAAAACTTGTGGCAATGAAATCTGCCACGTGACGCGAGTATCAACCACATATTGTTTGTTTTAGTTATAATATCAAGTGTACCCCGTTACGTAGAATTCTACTTATGTACGGACAGAAATAAAAACACCCTTGTGACGAGCGAGGTGTCCCGATCCCAAAAATATAATAATACCGGTAGATTAACTCATATTTTGAAACCCCAAAATTGCTGATTAAGGGTGCAAAATACTCCAAATTAAAAGTTGCTTATTTAATTAATTAAAAATTACAGTAAAATTCTAAAAATTAATTTATCACTACTTCTCAAAAGAACCTTGTTCAAATTTGAATCCGATAACTAGTTATATCGAATAAACTGTTATGGTCGATAAACGATTCTATAGCGACAATTTTAAAATTTGATTTGGACGTATCTCAAACTCTATACGACGAAATCCTGATTTTTCTCTTCCACTAGAAAGATATACTCCACCAGCTCCACACGTTTCTTGTTTCACAGATTTCCGGCTTAAAACGAATCCTGTACATTCAGTTGAAGTTCGAATCGCCAATTTACGAACTGCAGCGCCATTTCGAGCTTGTTTATAATTATATTATAAACTATACGTTCAACTGTCGACAATTGAATATATTCGTTATTCAAATTCAATTCCAAGCTGAATTAAATATCACAGATGATCTGGTTCACACCATATCGTCATTTCAACCATTCATAATTAAATATATTATTTAATTTATTATTTTAATTAAATATTCATCATTATTTAAATTCAACGACCATTAAATTCACTATATCACCATTGATATAATTAAATAAATTAATCATAATACCTCTGCCAATGCGGGTCATTACACCCTCCGTTTCTCAGGGAGGAAACACACAAGCTTGATCGTGATTCTGCTTATTTTACTGGAGCTGCTTATATGTATGGATCAAGCTCCTATCCTTGTTGTTATGGCCATATTTTGCTCTTGGGGAATTTTCTTTCTTTTATGTACTATGATATTTCTGAAGTACAAGACAGTGGTTTTTTATGTTGTAATGAGTTTTTATATTTGAGACAAATGATGCTTTGGACCACGGTATTTTGATGATTAATAAAGTTGTTTATTTCCGCTGCAAATTTTTTTATATCTGTCTCGTAATATTCTGTGTTTGTTTACCTAGACGCTTCACGAAACTTAATGCATTCTCTTTGTGAGTGACATTAACGGACGTGGGGTGTCACACATACACTTCCCAAATGATTACAATAGCCCTATAACTCTTTTATAGCACTTCGATTCAGAGAGTAATGAGTAGAGAGTGAGAAGATAATAAGTTTTATGTAAATAGATTTGAATTCAGTAGAATATAGGTGTAGAAATCATAAAAATAAGAAAATATAATGGTATAAAGAAAAGAGATAAAGATGGAGAAGAAGAATTTTGAAAAAATTCGAAATCAGCCCCTATTTATAATTTTTGAAAGGTTGCAACGTTTCTAAAGCGTCACAAATAGTGAAAAGACACTTCCTTTGAAAATAAAAAAGTGACAGTTATATGTCGACATAGGCTAAAATGTATGTCGACATAAGCATGTGTAAACTTGAATTTTGAGCATTTTTGAAGTGTTTTGATATATATATATATATATATATATATATATATATATATAATTCTGGAAATTTTTGAATTAAAACATAGTGTTATAAATGAATATTATAAAGTAGAAAATTATATGAAAACATAAATATAAGCTATATAAACATATTTATAAAATTATAGAGTTAAAACTATATATATAAAGTATATAATATATAAAACTTGATTTTAAATCAAAAGTAAAGTAAAGTAAAGAAAATAAAATAGAGAAGATAGAGATTGAAGGTAGAATTTGAAAATAGAAATTGAAAAACAGAATTTGAACTTGAATTTGAATTTGAACCTAGAGTGCTATTAAGAGTCTTACATAAACTAGACTCTATTACTACATTTATCTTGAACTCTTGAAATCTTGATTACTCATGAGTCTTGAATCATCTCTGAATTTATAATCTCTTACATCTTTAAGCTGTATAGTCTTCAGTATAAATTACTGTATATAAATCCTACATATGTGTATATATATTCTAGATAAAAGTGTAAGTATATATTTTATAATCAATTAATATTGAAATAAGGTTGTTGTCATCAAAACTCCATTCTCTAATAGAAGCCTGCTCGGAACCGACCGACATATTCAGCATCTACAGGTTAGTCGGAATAATATGAGAGGTCTAAGTGTCATGGGTAATTTTAATAATTATACAAAGGAGCGAGGTTAAGCCCAACTTGTAGTAGAAGCCTGCCAAGGACCGCATGGCAAATCCAACATCTACAACGTCGGTTTAATGTGGGATGTCTTGTATGTGTGTGTATATGTGTGTGTGTGCGCGCACACGTGTGAAGATGTCCTGCGTAGAGAAGGTATTAAGTGGCTAACCTACCTAGTTTAGGTATTAAGTAGTTAGGGCTAGGTCCATTCCTAAGGTTCACTCCTTGGTTAAGGACCTAAGTCATGGGACTCACCCTTGTAAAGGTCTTAAGTGGTCACGAGGTCCACCTTTCTCCAAAAAAATGTATTAAGTGGTCTTAAATAATGACATACATTGAGTGGGATAATTCTCCGGAAGTTGACTGCTTCCTCTCTAGGGGTTGTGTGAGGGCGTACTTAGAGGTACATGCAGTATAAATTAACGAAGAGGAATTGAAAGCTTTCTAAAAGGACTGCATGTCTAAGGGAAGTATTAGGTGGCTAGGGCTTCACCTATAATACCAGTTAAATAGTAACAAAAGGGTCTGTCAGAGGGTTTTAAATGACAACAAGTGTCTACCTAAACCAATACTAAGTGGCAGCATATGATTTCTCGTATTACAAGTGAGAGAATATTTAATAACATTGAAGATTTTAAAAGAGGTCTTGAGTGACAATGGTCCACCATAGGGTCTTAAGTTATCAAAGGGATCCACCCTTAAATAGGTATTTGTATATTTGTCTTAAATGACCAAATGGTAGTAATCCTCGGAGAGTATAAGTGTAATAAATTCGCCATTATAATTATTCATGTTGGCCTTAAGTGACTTTGGGACTGTCCACCTAATTTATACAGGAATTTGTGTGTTAATTTTACATAGACATAATTTGATAAATGTATACTGCCATATATAGGAAACAGACATTCCTTAAACTTATGTGAGTTTCATACATCGAAACTTTTGTTCTGACCTTCTTCCTCTTAACAAATAAACAGGCTAGTAGGTGGGAACGCTCGGTTGATGCAATCATATATGTCGGAACCTGATGAAGAAGGATACTTAGTTATTGTCATTATTATCATGATTGCTGTTTATTGGGATATTACTATTATTATATCTGTACCCTTATTGACAGTTGAGATTTTTATGTAAGCAACATTTATGGGTTTTAATTAATGGTACATCTACTTTTTGTTATTATATTTCATTCCTTTTGCTATGATATTCTAATGTTATTATTAGCTTTTCTATGTGAATGTAATCCTTATAGGAACTAATGATCCATATGGAATAGTTCAAGTTCCGATGGATCTTTTTTGGATTAGAAATTAGACCCACTCCGGGTGGGTTGTTACATTTGGTATCAGAGTCAGTTTACTAGATTTGGGGAAAGAAGCGTTTTAGAGACGTACTTGTTATTTGAAAAGTTTTCAAATTATATAAATAAATATATATTATACCACATAAACGTACACATTCATACTAGGCAATTTATATCTTTCTTTCTATTTGCTTTTGACTTAAATACTATCTCAAGAATTTCCATTGAGCATATTTTCTTTTAAAGATAGTAGAAATGGCCAAAAATCAGCCCGAGCAAGGGAATCTGGTAAGGCCTCGGTACTTGCCCGAGTGGTTCCAACAGTACCTTAAGACTGTGGACCGAGTTCTGGTCACTCCCTCAGCCCCAGCGGAACCAACAGCTCAACCCGCTGAAGTGACTCTCAACTTTCCACATCTCTATAAGAATTTTGTAAATTTAGGGGGAAAACCATTTATTGGAATGGAAGGCTTTATGGAAGCTAAGGAATGGATATCTGAGTGCGATTATATCTTTGAAGTTACAGGATGGGAGTAGAACTGGCAATTATAACCAAGACCCACTCATCCACACACTCCCGAACCGAAAAATTAAAAACCGACCCAAACCATTACCCGATTCAAACTGAGACTCGACCTGACAAGTCATGGGTCGAGTATGGGTATCGCAGTTTAACCATTAAACCCGACCTGAACTCGTTGACCGTGCCAAAACCATAGACTCGTATAACATACTCGAATAACATATCTGGATCATGGCACTTGAAATATGAAATGGGATGAGCAATTTATTTAAATTTCAATCATGGTCACTACGAAAAAGGAACATAATAATCTCATGTATTAACAAATGATATGTTAAAGTAATAAACTATCATTGTACAGTACAACTATACTAAAGAATTACAACAATCATAGTAGAATTTCTATGCATATCGGTACTCTAACTGCATGCATGAAGATTACAATTTAATATATGAACGCATTTCATGCTTCGGTAATGAACAATAATTATAAATATAAAGTACGATAAATTAGTTCATTGCATCAAGTTTGCAGTTACTTCTTCCCATACATAAATTTATATATAATACAACAACAAGTTGCTAACAAATAACAAGTTCTTATTTTCTTACATACAAGTTTCTATTTCAGATCAATCAATTCAATAAATATAGCCTAAGCATCCTAAGAACTCTTGTCGGTTGGCTATAATATTTGGATTATACTTCAACGAGAGAAGCTTTGTACCTAGATAAAAGAAGTCAGGTTTAGTTTTTTTACTTATGTAACAATGACAATACTTCAATATGATATAAGCATGACCATGCATGAAAATATGAAGCATACTTTATTTGTTGTCTCAAACTGTATAAAAAATAATGCATGACAATATGAAATAAGCTTATATACAATCACCTAAAATACTACTGCTTATAAATCATAATTTTAACTATTATCTCATACTAGTTCATTATGTAGGTTTTGAAATGTGTTGTCAGCTTAAAAAGTAAAGACCGACACACCATGGACTGAACTGGAGCATGTAAGTTGCAGTCTGAAGTATTCTAGATTGTATTCTTAAACAGTAGTATTTATTTCATCATATTAGCTTTTTCTGCATCATTTAGAGCATAAGAATTAAAATGGAAAATGAAGAAAATGGTAATTCACCTCTGCTTACTCGTTGTGGTTCTGATCTCCCAGATGTTGAAACTGAAGGATCTTTAAACAAACCTAAAATTAGAAGAAAAAATACATCCACAATGTAGGAAACATTTCAAAAAGTTTACATAGGTGAGATATATTCTACAAAACGTAAAGAAATCATTAAAGCAGAGTGTTAAAATATGTCAAGAAAGATTAGCAGATAATGGATTGAATAGTACCTCTCATTTACGTAAACATGAGGAAAAACATAAATGTGATCTAGATACCACACAAACTTCTTTGAACCAAGATGCTAGAACTGGTCATGTAGTAATTTTCAATTTAGAGTCGTGGCTGCACGAAAAGAAATATTGGCATATATTCTAAAGACACAACAACCTTTAGGATTTGCTGAAAATCCCCATTTTGTGAGTATGGCTAGAAGGGCTTTCCAAATAAGTTATGAAGGTATATCGAGAAATATTTGTAGAACCAACATAATTAAATCTTATTACAAAAGAAATTTTGAATTAATTGATTATTTTCAGAAGTTTAATGGAAAATTATCGCTAACTTTTGGTTTTTGGAGCTCCAAACCAAAAGCTCGATTATGTTTCGTTCACCGCACACTTTATGGATTCAGATTGGATTTTGTAGAAAAGAATTATTGCATTTAGACTTGCCGAAATACCCCATAATGGACTAGTCATTGCTGTAGAATTCTTACATATCGTGAAAGAGTTTCATTTAGACAAAAGGATTTGTTCTATTTCTTTGGATAAAGCTAGTTATTATACAAACGCCAGTGAGCATATGAAGTTCGACTTAGATATTCCGAGTGATTCAATTACGTCTAAGTTGTTTTATGTGCGTCGCTTGCTCACATTTTGAATTTTATAGTTAAAGAAGGTTTAGATGTTATTTCTCACTCTATCATTAAAATTAGATCATTTGTTACATATGTTAAAAGCTCCACAAGAAGAGTGAAAATTTGGAAAAACGCATGCGTAAAAAAAGCCGTTGATGCTTATTCTAGAAGTTGCTACTAGATGGAATTCTTGTTATCACATATTGGAAAGAGCATATGAGTATAAAGATGTTGTGGCGTATTACTTAGCTCGTTTCGAAAGAGATTATGAAGAAAAACCAAATGAAAATGATTGGATAAACTACATGATCCATAAGGATTTTTAAAATTCTTTGATGATGTCACCTTTATTCCTTCAAATGTTTATACTCATATTGCAAATATAGTACTTGCACAGCTAACCAAAGTGGCAATGATTTTTAATGCCTATGAGTCTACTATTGACAATGCCCAAAAGTATAAGTCTACAACGACAACGATGAAAACTAAAATTTTCAAGTATTGGGTGAATTTCCTACAGTTTTTGGAGTAGCTACTATTTTAGATCCAAGACTTAAATCCAGAGGGATAGAAAAATGCTACACTTTATATACTATGCACATGAGGGAAAAAATATATGACTATATCATTTCAACAACAAGAGCTGTTTTTGTAGGTCATAATGTGCAGACTGGTGAAATGTCGACTAGTTCATCTATTCAAAGGGAAACTTCTTTTAATGAAGATTCAATTTAGGAACTTTTTAAGAGCCAAAAGACGATAGATCCAAATGTAGATTCATAGTTGGGGCTTTATCTTCAAAGGGCAGAGGAAAGAGGCGACTATAATATTGATATGCTAGAATGGTGGAAGAGAGAATCTAATCTATCAAAATGATTAATAAACATGGCTCGTGATTTTATAAGTGTACAAGCATTAACGATCCCATCCAAAAGAAATTTTCGCACAAGTGGGCATTTAATTTCAAACTTTTGATCTTGCCTTAGATATGACATTATTGAAGCATCCATATGCAATAAGGATTAGCTGAAATATCAAGACAGGACACAAGAATAAATAATAGGGCAAAGAGTAAGAGAAGATGAAGCAATACTGAAGACATGTGAAGATGACGTTAAAGACCTAAATATAAATGGATAGTACCATTATATTTGATTCTTTAGCATGATTTTCTGTTGAAAATTGTTTTTGTGATACTTATTCTGCAACATAGATGTAAGTGGAAGTTTATCCTTTTAAAAACTGAGTTTTTGTTCAGTTATAACAACCTAGTCCAACTCTTGAAATGTCTATGTAAAACAATGTTTCATTGACTAATTTAATCAAACAACTTATATGTATATAAATGAAACATCTAGTATGCAAAGTAACGTAGACTACAGATGTTCAAATAAATTATTCGATTATAATGTGAAAGTTAAAAACTTATTTATCTACTGAACGAACTAAAGATATTAAAAACTTTATTTGAAGGCCGATGTAACGACTCGGATTTCACCCGGACCTAATCGATCGCCAAATCGACTAAGACTGTTCCCACGTCTTTTGTTTCCACTGGACTTGTTCAACATACGAAAAAAGATACAATTTTTACAATTTAAAATAGATTAACAACGGATTTAAAGTTTTGCAATTCTTTTATTTTATATATAACTTATGTTTCAGCAAATTGTTCAAAACTTCTGATCCAGATTGCACGAGATTGGATGCAAAAGAGGAAGAAAGATCTTCAAAATATTCTAAAGGATGGAGGTCTAATTCTTTACGGATGAAGAGAAATTGGAGGAGGAAGTTTTGAGGGGTTTAGGCCATTGAAGAAGAAAGAAGAAGAATGAGGCGGCGACTAAAGAATGAGAAGAAGGATTAGGGTTTTGTTGAGTGGTATGAGAGAGTTCAGGATATTGTATAAAGTAGAAAATCTCATTTTAACCCCTTACATTTTATTTTACTTAACTATTTACTTTTTTTCTTCTTTTCAAAATCAACTTATCTATTAAATCAAATTTACAAATTTCCCTAAATGCTACTCTAACCATTTATTTGAATAGAATATTCTTACCATAACTTAGTCAATAAACTATTTAATAACACCATATAATTCAAATCAATATCATCAACGAAAATATTAGGAATTTATTTAAATAATCAATTTTTACATAGTTAACAAATATTATCGAAGCAAAGAACATTAATATCATAGTTGACTCAAACATTAGTAATATTACGTTAATTCCATAATCACTCATTTCTATTTTATATTTCTTCTCATATAAACATACGTTTCTCTTTCTAAAACCCTTTTATTACATTTATTTCTATTATCTTTTTTTTCTTTATTTGGTTATATATTTTACTTTATTCCTCACTTTTGTCTCTACATATGTAGTAGGTTACAAATGAAATAAATTCGTTGAAATGACATGTCAATCTAATCAGCATTTATGTCTTATTCAAAATTCAAAAGAAAATTACATAAGGAAAGAGAATAACGGAAAGTAATGAATGCATAACTTATTGTTTAATGATGACTATAAGAAAGTTATGTGACTTTGTAAATTTCAAAACACATAATATTAAATAACATAATGACATGTTTATCTAACACTACATAGTATAACATAATGACATGTTGTCATAATTTATTTAGAATCTACATATTATTTTAAATCAACCTATTCAATGCTTATGCAAGAATAAATAAATAAATATACATACAATTTTATACTAATTTCAATTGTAATAAATCACTATTTATCTGATTACAAATAATTGTTTATTAGAAATAAATTTGAAATCATTCATAAATAAGATCATAAGTTTATTTAAATTTTTTTAATAATTTAATTTAATAATGGAATTTTTAAATTCTGATGCATTTTCTAAAAAAAATTCCTTAAAATAAAATTATAAATTGGTTCTGATTTTCCGGGTTGTTACAATCTCCCCCGCTTAAAATCTTTTCGTCCTCGAAAAGGAACGGAGTTGAAAGTTGTTTAATTAATCGACTCAATTTTCATTCTTTTATTAATTTCAATAATTTTATTAGTTGATTAACTTTTCAAATATATATAATTTTTATATATTCAAAAATCATATTTTCTCAGATCGGATTATATATATAATCACAAATATGTTAATTATAGACTTGTCACTCTCAACTCGTTCTAGGGCATTTCTAATCCCATCTCTAACGAGTTTTCTCATTCTAGGATGCTACTGATCCTACCTCTAATGAATATTCTTATATAGGATATTACTAATCCTACCTCTGATGAGTCTTTTGTTCAGTTCTAACGAGTTGTACCCCAAAGATTTGAGCTAACCAGAGCTCTGATACCAATTGTAACGACTTGGATTTCGCCTAGACCTAATCGATCGCCAAATCGACCAAGACCGTTACCACGTCTTTTGTTTCCACTGGACTTGTTCAACATACGAAAAAAGATACAATTTTTACAATTTAAAATAGATTAACAACGGATTTAAAGTTTTGCAATTCTTTTATTTTATATATACCTTATGTTTCAGCAAATTGTTCAAAATTTCTGATCCAGATTGCGCGAGATTAGATGCACAAGAGGAAGAAAGATCTTCAAAATGTTCTAAAGGATGGAGTTCTAATTCTTTATGGATGAAGAGAAATTAGAGGAGGAAGTTTTGAGGGGTTTAGGCTATTGAAGAAGAAAGAAGAAGAATGAGGCGGCGGCTAAAGAATGAGAAGATGGATTAGGGTTTTGTTGAGTGGTATGATAGAGTTCAGGATATTATATAGAGGAGAAAATCTCATTTTAACCCATTACATTTTATTCTATTTAATTATTTACTTTTTTTCTTCTTTTCAAAATCAACTTATCTATTAAATCAAATTTACAAATTTCCCTAAATACTGCTCTAACCATTTATTTGACTAGAATATTCTTACCATAACTTAGTCAATAAACCGTTTAATAACACCATATAATTCAAACCAATATCATCAACCAAAATATTAGGAATTTATTTAAATAATCAATTTTTACATAGTTAACAAATATTATCGAAGCAAAGAACATTAATATCATAGTTGACTCAAACATTAGTAATATTACGTTAATTCCATAATCACTCATTTCTATTTTATATTTCTTCTCATATAAACATATGTTTCTCTTTCTAAACCCTTTTATTACATTTATTTCTATTATCTTTTTTTTCTCTTTCTTTGGTTATATATTTTACTTTATTCCTCACTTGTGTCTTTACATATGTAGTATGTTACAAATGAAATAAATTCATTGACATGACATGTCAATCTAATCAACATTTATGTCTTATTCAAAATTCAAAAGAAAATTACATAAGGAAAGAGAATAATGGAAAGTAATGAATGCATAACTTATTGTTTAATGATGACTATAAGAAAGTTATGTGACTTTTTAATTTTCAAAAAACATAATATTAAATAACATAATGACATGTTTATCTAACACTACATATTATAACACAATGACATGTTGTCATAAATTATTTAGAATCTACATATTATTTTAAATCAACCTATTCAATGCTTATGCAAGAACAAATAAATAAACATACATACAATTTGAAACTAATTTCAATTGTAATAAATCACTATTTATCTAATTACAAATAATTGTTTATTAGAAATAAATTTGAAATCATTCACAAATAAGATCATATTTATTTTAAAAAAAATTAATAATTTAATTTAATAATGGAATTTTTAAATTTTGATGCATTTTCTAACAAAATTTCCTTAAAATAAATTTTTTAATTGGTTCTGATTTTCCGGGTTGTTACAGCCGAATTTTTATAGATGTAAACATATTTATTTATCTATATCAACGTTAATGAAAACCAGCTAGGAAACTTTATTTTCATTAAATAAACATGTGAAAGCTAAAACCTCCCAAAACTAGAAATGAATGTAAGAACAAAAATACATACCTTTATCTCCTAAACGAAATACGAAAACTCTAATCTAAAAGGAGATTAATTGAAATTCTAACCCTTTACCTAAAAGCCTGAAAGTGAAATGGTTACTAAGATCGTTTGTCAAGTTTCATTAATAAATTAATATGAAAGCTGAAAACCCCGATCCAAAGGGAGATTATGGGCTTAAGAATTTAGATATTTACTGATTTAGAAGAATAGGTTATTGCAAATAAAGAAATATCAAATAGAATTTTTTGGTTTGTTTATGGATAAGAAAGAATAGGAAGTAATTTGGGAAGTTTCGAATCTAAGAATAAGAGAGAAGAAGAGAGTTGGATAAGTGAACGTTACCTGTAGGTTGCAGCTATTTTATGTTTTCGTATATAATCCCACATCGTCTAGATAATTTAAGTGCTTTATTTAAATAAAACCTCTGTAGGACTAAGTCAAAATGTGTTAACTAGTTGTGGAGATAACTAGGTGTTTCCTGGACGTGCATTTCCAGCGGGTGCAGGCCGTATCTAAAGCGAACTGAGGCCCATTTTGCCTGAAGTAATTCCGGGTTGGGTCGATTGTAAATTGCTGCAGTTCATGTCTCCTACCCGTACTAACCTAGACCGAATAAACCGTAAACCCGTTGGACTTGAACTGCTGCTTAACTGAGACCAGCTTGGTTGGGCCGGGTCAGGTAGAATTGCCCATCATGGATGGGAGGACCCTCTGAAACGTAGGATAGCTGGTTGGCATCTTAAGAGAGAAGCTATAAAATGGTGGAACATGGTTTTTGGAGAAAACATGGGCAGAGTATTTTCATGGGATGAGTTTAAGACCCAATTCGAAATGAAGTTCTTGCCCAATGCATAGATGAGCCTGCAAATAGAGAGATTTACCCAGCATTAAGCAAGGAGAGTCTAGTTTGAGGGAGTATGTTACGAAGTTTATTGAGTTGTCTAAGTTTGGTAGAGGATTGGTAGATACGTCGAAGAATAAGGCGTTAAGATTTGTAAAAGGACTTAATTCCCTATTGAGAGAGACGTTGTTATCTCAAATGACTTTGGATCTACTTTTGAGTCGTTCGTAGAGACTACTATCCTATGCAGTACTTAGGTGAAGAAGGGAAAATGGGTGAGAAGGTAAAACAACTTTTGGACATGTAAAGGATAAGATGAGGAATTTCTAGCTTAAGAAAAAAAAAGAATAGAAAGTTTAAGAGAGAGGCTAAAGTATGAACAAGATGTCATAGGAAGGACCATGAGGCCAAGGATTGTAGGGCGAGCCTAGGGAAATTTTTGCTTAAAGGAAAATGCTTCAATTGTCAAAAAAAAGACACTTAGTGAGAAATAACCCCAAATAGAAGGGAGGACAAATTGGTCAGAATTATGCTTTAGAGATATAGCACCATTTCAGAGTCAACCCGCAAGAGAGCAAAGATAGCCAACTTTGGAAGGTATAACCTTTATTCTAGAAATTTCTGTGTGTATCTTATTTGATTCAGGAGCAACCTATTCCTTCATCGCTAGGAGTATCATAGATTTCTTAATTTTTCCTGAATCCTCTATTAGCAGTTCGATAGAGGTGTCTAACCCAAACAAAGGAACTAAGAAATTTTCGCTAATTTGTAAAGACCCAGTATTAGATATCGATAATGTTGATTTCTTATGTAATGTGTATGTATTAGATTTCGAGCGGTATGGTCTACTATTTGGGATGGATTGGCTATCATATTATGGCGACTTCCTTAATTGTGTTAGGAAAGTTGTTTGCTTAAGAATCCATGGAGGTCGTAACTTAGAGATCCCTTGTTTGACTGGAAATAACAATTCAACCTTATTGCTTTCTTTATCATCTAAATCGAAAGGACCATCTTCGGTGCCTGATGTGTGAGAGTTTCCAGATTTCTTTGAGGAACTCATGTGACTTATGCCTCATAGAGATATCTCGTTTAGGATAGACCTTGAGAAGGATGCGAGGCCAGTATCATTTTTGTTGAGGCTCATGGCTCATAAGGAAAGAAGGGAATTGGACAAAGATATTTCTGAGTTATTGGAAAAGGAATTCATCCGACGGAGTACTTCAGAGTGGGGAGCAACCATAGTATTTTCCACCAAAGCTGATGGATTGTTAAGATTGCGTGTGGATTATATGGAACGCAACAAGCTAACTAAGAATAATAGGTACCCTACCTAGGATAGACGACCTATTCGACTATTTGGGAGGTGTCCAAGTCTTTTCTCAACTAGATCTGGCGATAGGATTTCATCAATTGAGAATTTCAGAGGAGACTAAGCCTAAGGCGACATTTATGACACTTGGTGGATTATTTGAGTGGGAAGTAATGCCCTTTGGTTTGACGAATTCACCCGCTTTCTTTATAGATCTTATGAGCATTGTATTTAGGGACATTCTCAACAAGATAGTTGTGGTATTCGTAGATGACATTTTCATATTTTACTTTAAGGAGCATAAGGATCATTTAAGGAAGGTACTAAGAATTTTTAGGGAAAATCAACTCAAGGATAAGTTATAGAAATGTTTCTTTTGGAGAAAGGATGTTAAATTTCTTGGACGCATGGTTTCGGGAAAAGGATTAGCCATAGATCCCGTGACAGTAGGTGTCATTCAAGAGTGCAGGATACCCCGAAATGCATCAGAGGTTAGAAGTTTTTAGGGTTAGCGGGCTACTATAGAAAACTTATTAAGGACTTTGCAAGGATTGCAGCCCTCTAACCTGATTGACGAAGAAAAATCTTGAGTTCGTTTGGAGTAAGAAGTGCAGTAGTTCTTTTGAAAGGTTGAAGGACTTTCTTACGAGTGCGCCTGTCCTTATTATCCCTGAAGGTATGAAGATGTTCACGGTTTACACCGACGCTTGTAGGACAGGGTTAGGAGCGGTACTCATGCAAGAGGGTAAGATAGTTGCCTATGCAAGTAGACAACTTATGGACCATGAGAAGAGGTACCCTGTGCATGACTTGGAACCTATAGTTATGGTATTTGCCTTGAATATGTGGTGACAATATCTTTTAGGAGAAAAATTTTGAGCTCTTTACTGACCATAAGTCTTTTAAATACTTGTTTTCTCAACGTGACTTGAATCTAAGGCAGCGGTGGTGGATAGAGTACATAGCATCGTTCTACTTTGTTATTTGATATACCCTGAGGAAGGGTAATGTTGTTGCTGACACTTTACGTTAAAGGCATGCTACCTTAATTGCGATTACCGAGTGGGAGCAGTTGGAGTTTCTTTTTAGTTTTAATCTTCAACCATCGTTTGAAGCATCTCAAGGATTTCTTGGAACTTTGGTAGTAAGACCATCCTTAGTGGATAGGATCAAGAACGAGCAAGTTTCTGATGATGATTTGAGGATATTGAGGGAGTGGATTGCTAGAGGAGAGGGCTTTCTTCATTCTGATAGGTATTGTATCAATAATAGTGGGAGTTTGAGAAAGGACGATTGACTTTGTGTCCCTAAGAATGGAAATCTTAAAGAGGAGGTTCTAGAGGAGCGTCATCGATCGAGGAAGATGATACACCCTGAAGGAGATAAAATATTTAGAGATATGAGAAGGAGTTTTTATTGCGAAGTATGAAGAAGAATGTTGTAGAGTTTGTTGTTAGATGTTTGACTTGTCAAAAGGTTTAGGCAGAGCAAGGTTGGCCCGAAGGGTTGTAGTTTCCCTTGGAAGTTCCTACTTGGAAATGGGAATATATCTCGATGAATTTCATAGATGAGCTTCCGAGGAGTCAAAAAGGTAATGAAGCAATTTGGTCATTGTGGATCATTAGACGAAGAGTGCCCATTTTATCCCAGTTAAGAAGAGTAGGACTGCAGCTTTGTTAACTCAGTTATACGTTAAGGAGATCATTTGATTGCATGGAATCCTGACGAGTATAGTTAGTGATGGAGACCCTTTGTTTACAAGAAAATTTTAGAGAAACCTACTAGCTAGCAGCCTTGGGGACGACGCTTAACCTAAGCATAACATATCGCCCACAAACGGACGGACAAACAAAGAGAGTCAATAAAGTTCTTGAAGACCTAATTAGAGCCTGCATCTTCGACTTCGGAGGAGCTTGGAAGCAGGATTTAGCTAGTAGAGTTTTCGTACAATAATAGTTTTCAAGAAACGATTGGTATTACCCCTTACCAAGCGTTGTACGGGCTGACATGCAAATCTTCTACTTGTTGATGGGAAACTACTTACAACATGTCACTCGGACCCGACCTTATTCACGATTCCACATAGAAGATTTTTCTGATACGGCAAAGAATGAAGGTAGCCCAAGACTGGCAGAAATTTATACTGATACAAGGAGGAAGAAACTCGAGTTAGACGTTGGTTATTTAGCATTCCTGAAAGTTTCTCCTCTTAGGGAAAGCTATCTGGTTTGGAAAGACTGGGAAATTAGCTTCTATATTTATTGGACCATTCAAGATCATTGATAGGATAGAAAAACTGGCTTATCGTGTGGATCTTCCTGTGCGCTTATTGGTGGCCCATAACGTTTTCCATGTTTCTCAACTTAGGGAGTGCCTTCATGATTCTGCCATTAGACTCGAGCTTGATCAGATTGAGGACTTAAGGAACTTTGAGTTGGAGCCTAGGATCCCCCGTGCTACCACAAGAATTGCAGAGCACGGAATCAAAAGACTCCGCAATAAATTTATAATCCTAGTCCGAGTACAATGGGGAGGTAACCCTATGGAAAGCACATGAGAAACGAAAGAAAAGATGAGGCAAACTCATCTAGAGCTTTTCACTGGCAATTATTTCCTCTAAATTCACCTTTATGGTTGCATCATGGTTATTATATTGGATGGTAGAATATGGTTGCAACACAAACCTACCGAGCACTCACATAGAAATTATATGCATTTTATGGTGTTTTGCATAAATTATGCATTACATATTACACTTTTACGTTAGGACTAAGCTCACTTTAGCAAGTTTGCAGTGCATGATCACATGGAGTAATGGGTATTCTATGGATGTTTTATAAATAATATGGATGTATAACTTGCTTTTAGAGCGAGTTGATTTTTTTGCCCCTATGAAAAGATTTCGGGACGAAATATCTTTTAAGGGGGAAAGAATGTAACACCCCATGAAATATACCTTAAATAGACATCGACAATTAAATTAAATATAGACAATAATAAATTGATAAAATATTAATGGGTTGAAAATAAGAATTTTGGACTATTGGAAATCCGACTACCAAAATATTACTATTGTATTCATGGCGAGATTCTGATCCATTTTTATATCTTATTTATTGAAAACGAAGTCTGTGTGAAGAAGTTATTAATAAAACAAGTTACATGATAATTATATACATACAATAATGTCAATCTAAATAAATATAATTTTGGGATATAAATATATATTGGTTTGCATAATATAATATTCCTTAAAGATTTGAAATTGCATATAGATACACACACATACACATACAAGAGGGGACTCAAAGCATAAAGTTTCATGGCAACAGTTATGTAAGCCTAAATCTGAAAGGGGAGGGGTGTTGGTTTCAAACTCCTTTTCGATTTAAAAAAATCTGTGTGTATTAAATTGTTATGGAATTGTTTCTCAAAGCATAACTTAATGTTCAAATGGTTGCAATGACGCTATTGCCATAACAAGCAATTTTGGAATATACACATTTATAATAATGCATCGTCGACTTGGAAATCAATGTTGCAGCTGCATACAACCACATCACAACTACTTAATAAAGGAATAGCTAATGGCAGAAATACCTCACTATGGTTCGATCCTTGGGTAAACTGCAAAAGTCTTGTTGATCTTCTTGGCATGCATAGATTTCCAGCAATCGAGCACTTTCATGAAACAGTTATCATGGTTCTTTGGCAAGATATAATTGATCCTTCCCTTCATCCTTCCACCAGAGAGACTGCATCTGAGATGAGAGAAGTAGAGGACTTGCAAAGCCTATTTTCTCTGTCAATGGTGTGATGGCTCCTCTTTCTCCTTTCACGCAGCGTGGAATAAGACCAGAAGTAGAGGACTTGCAATGCCTATTTTCTCTGCCATTTGGCACCCTAAGAACAACAGAAGGATGTCCCTCATCACCTACCTTGCGGCGTTAGGTAGGCTCAATACCAAAAGTAGACTTCACTGGTTCGACATAGTATCAAATACATTATGCTCGTTGTGTGATAAGCAAGAAGAAACTTCACAACATTTGTTTTTCTTATGTGATTATTCTTCCTTTATTTGGGCATTGTTGAAACGCAGATTATATCTTCAACCCATTTTCTTGTCTACTGTTGACGATAAAGCTAATTTACTTTTATCTACATTTCAGCATAAAGATCAGATTCATGATTTAGCTTTTGGTGATTTAACCACTGCAGTTTACTTTATTTGGCAGGAAAGAAATTCACGGGTTTTTTCAAATAAATTTACTCACTATTACATGAAGCTACCGCAGATTAAAAAGGAGATTTACTTCTTGGCTCGAGGTAAAGGTAGCAGACCTGCTAGGACGGATTTCAACTTCATGATTCTTCAGGAATGGGGGATCGAACTCTTGGATACTGGATAGTGGGAAGATGAATTTGAAGAAATTTGTGGATGGGTCGTGGGCCTTGTTGGGTTGTATCATTTGTTTTATCTTTTTTTATTTTGTTTATTTGTATATGATTATTTCATTCATGTACTGTTAACATGTGGAATTTATGTGTGCTCTTTTCCCTTGTAAAGTACTCAATAGAGGGTTACAAGGTTTTGATGAGGCATATAAGGAAAGCGTATGATTGGTATTTAATAAAAGTGTATTAATTTTCAAAAAAAGGGGGACAAGAATGAATAAACGTAAGAATTAATTGTAATTAAAATAAGAAAGTAACGTTTAAACAAATCAGATCTCCAAATTTCGACTCTAGAAGGGGGTCGACCACCCCATAGAAGGGGTTGGTCTACTGGTCGACCGCCTTCCTGGTCGAGGGTAGGAGAGAGACATTGTTTTAAGGGTTTTTCTATTGTTTTGCTTCATTGGAATTTTCGATTAAATCTAACTAATCATACGGTCCACGTATACACCAGAAACTATAAAAAACACTTAGCCTCTCCCTGAAACCCTACCTTCATGTTCCTCTATGCCTCCAATCCGTCTCTCCACCATTTTATTAATTCCATTAACAGGTTTGATTTCTTCTCTTCTTCTAACCTATATTTAAACTCTTATTATCTAAATTCTTATATAGATTCTAGAACTAAGTATAATATATGTACGAGATTCTAATTTTGATTCCTATATACATATATTTTAGTAGAATTTGGAGTACGTAGATTCAAAAGTTCAATCCAAATCATTAGATTCTACACAGAATTGCTATTCTTCTCTTCTTACCAACAAGAGTGGAAATTACATAAAATTTATATTTTCTATATGATGTTAGTGTAGATTTGGATTTTTATGCCTAAAGAGATTTGGATTTACACGAAAATAAAACATTAATAAATCCTCCAAATCTCTTATAACTTGCAGACATGGTCAATCAATTGTGTTTATTAGGTTTAGATTTTTGAGGTAATAAAAGATAGGCTTTTAGGTGTTGTACAGTTTCTGATAATGGTCAGATTCACTTTCTTGTAAGAAAGTTAAATTTCATATGTATGTGTGCAAAGGTATAAGACTTGAGTATTATAAATCTAATAGGTTTAAGCATCTATTTTTTAAAATAGATAGTTTAAATGTATTATATACAAATCACTAAAGTCTTAAGTTTTGTGTATATATGTTAATCTTATGAAAAGTGAAGCTGTGCCAAAAAGGAGGATTTACATATATAATTGAATTATCGCACCTTGTCTTTCTTTTTTTATCAAAATAATCATTTAAACCTTGGTTACAAGTTTTATGTATATGTTTTTATTTCCCTGTTATTGATTATGATATACATGTTGTTGCCATATTGAGAAAAGAAGGGAAATAAACTTGTAAACCTTATTTTGATGTTAGGATTGACATTACAAACAAATTAAGATGTTTATTCACGTGCGCTTAATTTACATTTTATTTACTATTATTTATTAGTGTAATTAATGTATTATTAACGCATATTAAATTCGCATTAAATAGCATACTAAATGCGTTAAAATAGGAAATTAGAATTATAAATGTCCCCATAGGAAATTTGTATGTGTGTGAGTTTTAATGGCTTTTATTAATATTAATGACACATAGAAATAAGGTTAATCCCTACTTGATGTAGAAGCCTATCTAGAACCGACCGACATATTCAACATCTACAGTTTAATCGGATTAATGTGAGAGGTTTAAGTGCTATGATCCATTTTAACAATTACACAAAGGCGTAAGGTTAAACCCAACTTGTAGTATAAGCCTGCCCGGAAACGTCCGACAAATCCAACTTCTAAAAGTGGTCGATTTAATATGAGATGTCTTGTGAGTGTGTGTGTGTATATATATATTTGTGTAAAGAATGCCTATCTAGAGAAGGTATTAAGTGGATGACCTACCTAGTTTGGGTATTAAGTAGTTAGGACTAGGTTTATTCCTAAGGTTCACTCCTTCGTTTAGGACCCAAGTCATAGGACTCGCCCTTACAAAGGTTTTAAGTGGTCACGAGGTCTATGTTTCTCTTAAAACGGTATTAAATGGTCTTAAATAATGATATAAGTTGACCGGGGTAGTTCTTCATAAGTTGTCTGCTTCTTTTCTAGGGGTTGTATGAGTGTGTACCTAGAAGGATAGGCAGTATAAATTAATAAAGAGGAATTGAAAGCTTTCTAAAAGGATTGTCTGTCTAAGGGAAGTATTAAGTGGCTAGGTGTTCACCTGTAATACTAGTGAAATAGTAATGAAGGGGTCCACCGGAGGATCTTAAATGACAATGAGTGTCTACCTAATAAGTACTAAGTGGCAACTTACTATTTCTCATATTACAAGAGAGAGAATATTTAATAGCGTTGATGATTTTAAAATGAGCTCTTAAGTGACTAAGGTCCGCCATAGGGTCTTAAGTGATCGAAAGGATTCACCTTCAAATAAATATATGTATATTAGCCTTCAATGACCAAATGGTAGTTCTCCTCGTACGGTATTAAGTGATAATTGAATCCGTACTTACAATTATGCATCTTGGTCTTAAATGGCTTCAGAACAGTCTGCCTAATTTATACATGATTTGTGTGTTAACCTTGCGTAGACATAATTTGATAAATGTATACTTCCATATATAGAAATTAGACATTCATTAAACTTATATGATTTTCATTCATCGGAACTTTGGTTTTGACCACCCTTCTCTTAACAAATAAACAGTTAGTAGGTGTGAATGCTCAATTGATGCAGTTGTGGATGTTGGAGCCTAACGAAGAAGGATCCCTAGTTATCATTATTATTATCATGATTTTTGATTATTGGAATGTTACTATCATTTTCGATATACCCTTATTGACAATTGAGGTTTTTATGTAATCAATATTTATGGGTTTTAATCAATGATACATCTACTTTTTATTATTATATTTTATCCCTTTCGCTTTGAGATTCTAATGTCGTTATTAGCTTTGCTCTGTGAATTTAGTCCTTATAGGAACCAATGGTTTGTTTGAAATGGTTCTAACTTCCAATGGGCCTTTTTCTGAGTTGAAAATTAGGCCCATTTCCGGGTGGGTTGTTACAATGCCGCTTATACCGATTCGGGGAATTGTGATTGTTCCAATATGAAAAATACTACCTATGCCATCTCAGATTTTTGTTGATCGAATATTCCAGTTTATTGAGCTCTATCACTTCATCCAAGCGACTCTGATATTGCATATGTTCGCGCTCGAGTCTCGCCGAGCCAATGGTCCGAAGTCCGAAGTGTGACGGCCTTGCAAAAAGGCATGTCAACAATTGTTCCCCAATACATATCTTATTGTAGAAGATATGTTTTGAATTACCATTAACTCGATGTTCCACGTCCATGATCTCATCGAATCCTTTATAATTTCCAAGTCCATAGTAACTTTATACCAATAGTTGGGTTTGTAGCCTCATTGAGCTCTTACCAAGTGCTTGTCGTACTCGATGATCCAAGTTCCCACAAGCTAAGTGTCAGCTGAACTTGACAATCCAAACCCGGCTTGTATGAAGCATAGGTTGTTCCTAGGGATGAGTGATCTCGTCAGATCCTTGCTAAACACCAACTCTAGCTTCTTCGGGCTTTCCAAACATCATCCATACTTGACAATCCGAGGGATTAACAATCCATAGCCACATCGGTTCTTGCCAGGCATCAGCCATACCTGACAATCTGTAGCTTCTCCGGCCTCTTGCTAAGCATTAATGAAACTTGACGATCTATAACATCTTCAGGATCTTGCAAATCATAAACCATATTCGATGATCCTGAGTAGGAGAACCTGCCAAGTTAAAGGCGAAGTCGCCTACCCCTTGCCATGCGTTAGCCACACATGATGGGTTAATTTTGAAATAAAGTTATGGGTTTAGCGTCCAACGAGTATCAGCCATACTTACCGAACATTTAATCAAAGTGCAAAAAACACAAGTACTTTTATATTGATTGAAACTGATGGATTATCATCATGTCAGAGCTTGCTTGGGAGTCTCGGTGGATTTCGTACAAAAGTGGGAGGCTTAGCCAACTGTTACAAGTTCATTGAAAGTAAAAAAGAGCAAGGGTTTATCATCGGGTACAGAAAATGCCTATGGGCTAAATTTTAGTCTCGTACATGGTTAGACCGACTTAGACATTATTTATTGGTCGATTTTCAAGTGGACTCATCAGTTGATGACGAGTCCTTCACATGAACTAGGCTCACTTCCATGTCAAGCATTTGACAGTTGATCGTGTTCCACAGACGTGGCCCTGTTTATAATATATTATTATAGTTGTCCCATCTTGAGTTCCTTATTATATCCTCGATGACATCTCGCAAATGTTTACATTCATCTACATTATGACCAACCATCTCATGAAATGAGAGGAACTTTCGAAAAGCCCGCTCCCACTCCATTGGCTTCCTTCCAAAAGGTCTCTTTGTAGGGAGACGATATCTGATGTCCTCAAAACCCCGTTCCAGACTCACATTCATCTTTATATATGAGTCATATTTAGGGCTTTCCTAAACTTACTTTCTCTGCCTTGATCATTCTCAGCTTTACACTTTCCTTTATTAAATGGTCCTACATCATTAATTACTTTGACTTCGAGGGCCTAATGATCTTCCCTTGCATCCTCCTACCTTAGAAATTGACCGTCTTCGAAGTAGTATTCTTCGAGATCTCACGGGGGTATCCATCCAGTGACACCTTGAATTCGGTGTTGTCCGAAACTTCAGAATTAGTTGTCATCAATATAATCGATGGATCTAGTCGGTTGACTATATCGGCTGCAACATTGAATTTTTTTCAGAAAAGCATGCAGAGTTTCTCCAGACCTCTGTTTTATTGATGTTACATCATCGTATTTTTGGGTTGGGCGACATGGATCGGAAATTATCCCATGAACCTTTAGACTGGCCAAGTCCAACGGTTAAGTGAGTCACTTGATAACTATCTGAACCATAAAGAAGCTATGTCTAATAGAAAAGGTAGGAAGCACTTGGCCATCAATTAATATGATGCTCCCAGCACTTTCATGTGCCTTATGTAATGCATGAGGTGAACGATTTGATCTTCCTTCCATCATAACAACTTAAAGTCTGGTAGATTTCTTGAGTTTCTAATATTCACATTAAACAGACTCCAATTCACATTATCGATGTCCTGGTTTGACAAGCCATCTCGAATAACTTGTCGGATGATTTCTACAATTCTGTTGCCGATGCTTGACAATAGTTTCTAATTGTCAATGCCCAAAGTTGGAGCTTTAATATTTTCCAAGTTAGAGTCTCTAGTTCCTATCGCCTAGTTCAGATTGGCACCAAGTTGATTTCTGGGAGTTGTAGCTGCCCTCTATCCATTCAGATTCACGTCATGAGCATGATCCTATCACAAATTTTGTCTCTCATTTCCAAACCTTCGGTTGCATCAACACGGGGCCCTAAACCAGCGCCACGTCGGAGTCGCCTGGGGGGTTTTGCTCCTATTTAATTTGGATCGAGTCCGACCTGGATTTCTAGGTCGGTGTTGACCCGCGTTCGTTCCTGGGTGTTTTCCCTAGAGTCTCTGTTTGGCGATGTCATGCTAGTAGGCCCAATTCAAACCTCCTAAGCTTGATTATTCATGCCTCTCAGTTGTGATAGAATCTCCTGCATTACAACTTCCTGTTGTTCAGAGCAAGCCAATAACCTGTGCATAGCTTATCCATTTCCTCCCTTTTCTAGTAGACAGAGGGATTTCTAGCTGAAGTAGCCTCTTGGACCTCTTCATCCCTTCTAGCTTGAGAAGCTTCTTTCTTCTTCTTAACCATTGAAGATTAGTTTCCTAAGCTTTCCAAATCTTAAGAAAATCGCCTTTTTCTTAGCATGCTAAAATATTGACTTGATTTTTGATCGATATCAAGTCTAATACACAAATGAACAAAATTCACAAAGTAATCATCAAGTATATATAGCATAATCATAGATCACATAAATGCATAAAACTTAAAGAACACCAAAACATTATAGTGGTTCGACAATGTGCCTGCATCAATTGCTTGTAATCTATTACCTATATTGTTCGATTATATATACAATTATGTGTTTGAATCAAAATTTTAAAGAGAAAGTGTTAAATTCCAAAATCAACAAAGTCTAGGCCTAAAAGGACCAACATGTAATGACCCATATTTTAATGATTATATATTAAACTATTTTATTTGAATATTGATCGTTAATTATTCGATTGACGATTCCAAAATGGGATTTTTCACAAACGATCGAATCATGACTTAGGACCAGTTCCATTGAGTCCGGACAGTTTCTTACGTGATAATAGGTATATGGATCATTATATTTTGAGTTCGGACCATTTGATGGTCATAATGATCTCGATATACGCATAAATAGTTGTTCCGGTAGTATAGTGTCAGATTATGAAGAAATATATATTTTTGGAATCGATGTAGTGATTATTTGCATGTTGTTAAGTTTCGTAACTATTCGGGTACCGTTTGGCCGTGCGTAAATAAAATGGATAATAATTTCCTCATGAAACTAACGTTGTATAATTTGAGTTTTTAAGGCAAACTCCCACATATAATCGAATTGGGTCACAAGACTAGTTTCATTTGTTTCAGAAGGCGTTTTTACATCGATGATGACTGACGACATGTATCAATTGGAGTTCACGAGTTTTCGGGCATATTTTTATATAAAAGAATAAAATAATTAATTTTATCAAAAACCTAGAAATGTTATTGGCCGACTACTATAGCAAACCATGTAACATCCTTTTTCCTCATATCGTAGCCACCATTCTCTCTTAGATTTGGAAAAATCAAATCAACCTAAATCCTGAACGATAAACCATGATTTAACATTCTTTGGAATCGTATAACCATCCTTTACATGTGCGTATCAATGTTGAAACGATCGATGATGATCACTACAGCTTTCTCGAAACTAGGGTTTTGATTTTCTCCTGATGTGGTCGAAGATAGTTGGTGCCGTGATTGTTTTTGGATTGAGGGAAGAGAGATGCATTAGCACCGTAATTTTGGGGGGTTGTAATCACAATCGGGTGCCCGCGATCTCTAGCAGTGGCAATTGGTTCCTGAGGGTGTCTCATTTTGGCTCATGGATCCGGCGTCAACGAACTAGGCATGGACGGGTTTGGTTTCGAATGGAGGTTTCAACGGCCTGATCGATTTTCGATTTCGTCAAGTCTAGCCATGCATCATTGATCGATGGTGCACGGGTAATACACATGTGCACGGGCCTGTAGGTTTTGGGCGTTAGGGAAGAAACATTAAGGGCTAAGCAGTGTAATTAATGGTTAATTAGTTATTAAGCTTTTAATAATTGAAAATGATCGGCGAATTTATATCTTTTATAACTTTTGCGTACGAGGTCGGAATTAGACACTGTTTCTTCATATGGACTCGTATTGACGGTCTCTACTCTGTGGAGCTAGTTTGGGCTGATTTGGCTAGGGTAAGTAATATTATGTTTCACTGGACTGTATTTGTTCACGTAGTATAAATTTGACGTTTTGAACAGTTTCCTAATTATAAAATGTAATATTTAGGATAGTTGAACCCATCAAATAGTAAATAAAAATACCAGAAAGTGATTTAAGTATCTTTAACCTGATTATCACATTTATTTCTATTTGGGCGCTATTATGCGTTATTTATCCATTTACTCTCTATTTTAACCACATTGCTAGACTTAAGTTATTTTGACACTTACTTTACTTTGATTGTTATAGATAGGTTTTATTTAATTTATTATTGCTATTATAGATGCTTGTATGCTAGTTTAGAGGTTTTTTGACTGTTAGTTGCAAGGTAGTATTGTTTGCTTGTTTTAGCTTAAAATGTCGTTCGTAGACGATCTAGTAGTAGGAAATCTCGATCATTAGAGTTTGGGGCGGTTGTTGATCAAATGCACATATCATTGTATACGGATTGAGCGCACAAGGATGATAAACTCAAACGGATGAGATAAATTCTTGAAGGAGCTTCAGAATGCATGGATGGATTAAACAATGGAGCACCATAGGAGCTTAGCGACGAATTTGAAGACAAAGCAACACTAGAGCTTGATGGTCGATCTAAACACGAAGGATGGACCTGGCGACGAGTTGGATTTCGCAACGAATGTTGGGCGCTTTCCCTTGATGCATATTTAACCAATTTTGGTTAAAAAATATATCTGAGTAGTCGTTATCGATTACTATGAAGTGGTCGATATCGGTTACTGCTGTTATTGGCCATTTGGTCAATTTGACATGGATGGCGGTGTAATTTCGAGGAGCATAATATGATGGTTCGTACGATAGCGCAACATGATGACTCTTCGATCAATTGTTTTGGCTTGAGGCAAGGATGTGGTGCTTCTATTGATTCGTCATTCGACGACAACGATTCCAGGAAGGGGAGCAAGGTTACTGGGATGGATTGTTTTTCTCCTAGATGCAATAAAGATGACGTTAGTTCGTATTGAGGTGAATTTCATATCAAATATGGGAGGAGACGTGGTTGTTATCACTTGGAGGGTAGCCGATGAGGTCTCATGGCAGAGCAGTTCGAGGATAGCCCACTTGTTAGCCGATTACAGAGAGGAGTGCTATGTATCTTTGTTTGAGACAGTTTATTAGTTTGGGTTTATGTATCTCTTGTATAAACTCTATTACTATTCTATGTAAATATATGGGCATGTATGCTATGATTATATTATTTGTACAATTATTATTTTCTCGTCCAGTTTATATCTGAGATTGATTATTATATGTTATCTGATGCGCTGTAAGATACATGACAGATTTTAAAATTGTGTTTATGTTCTTTTCTATTTCTGTGACAACCGTAGGACTTGAATCCCCGACTTCTTGAAAAGAAACAACACACACTAACCTTTGTACTAAAAGATTATTGTGTTAGCTTTTCAAGATGGTGATCGTTGGCTCAAAGCACTCACCACCCAGGCATTGTGCATGTAACCCACATCAGTACCACACCGATTGACATTTGCAGTATTACATACACAATTTCGACTGGGTATAGTCTCTGATACCAAATGTAACAACCACGGAACTCGAACCCCCGACCTTTCGGAAAGCAACACCACACACTAACCAATGTATTAAAAGATCTTTATGTTAGCTTTTCGAGAGAGACGTTACAATTTCCTTCTTTCTTTTCTCTTTTCCCTACTTTTTTTACTATTTCTTTCTCTTGATAGTCGTCTTACATCGATCAGCGTGAATTTTTAGTTTTGAGCACCGATGGTATATGATGGGTCATCACACCTACGACTCCCTTCTGAGAGGTCCGAGTCTAGGGTCGGGTCGGGTCGGGGCAATGCTGACTCGTCCCAACCCGTCCTGCATTATTGAAATATCGTGAAATCGTCTTATTACTATAATTATTACTTGTTAATTTATTTAGGTATAAATGATTATGACATGAATATTATATACTTTCAAGCAATAAACTATAAAATTTTCATGGTAGTAAGTTGTATCAGTGATAATTATACAATAACAATTGCATATCTTTTGAACTACTATCGTCCAACTCATTTTTGTTATATTACATTATCATTGTAAATACATTGTTATATGTATTTAATTTATCATTTAGTGATAAAAATATCAAAATAAATTTGTGTTTATACACAATTTCATCGGATCTTAGAGTGAGTCGAGTTAGCTCTATCTTGACTCGTACATGTTCTGGATTTGAGGAAAAAGTCCAGGCCCGCACCGAGTCTATAGGACGAGTCTAGGATGGAGTTAATAGAATTCGAAGCGGGTCCGGAGCTCAAAAAACCCGCCCTAGCCCATCTACTGCCATCCCTAATAATTGATGCTTTATTTGAATTAGTCTTTTTTATTGGGTTTTGCTACTGTAACAACATTTTTTTTGTTAGAATAACAAAAGTGTGTAATTTGGGGAAGTTTGAGAAATTCAAGAGGGTAATACAATAATTTAATGTGTAGTCCCTTCTAAATTCATGTCACGTGCTATTTGACAAAAACTTTTTCGATCATAAGTAGCATATTTTTTGTGTGGTGCTAAGTGTACCTCGTTTTCTATACGGGCTACCACATTACTGCCAACAACTTGGAAGAAAATAAAATTCTCTGGTGATAGCACTTGACAGAATACGCGGTGTCCATAGCCCGCACTATTTTTCTTTTTTTATTGCAAGTCGCATTTGGCAATTTCTGGTTTCCACGTCTGTATGCCGCAACAATCATATCCGCAGAAGTTTTGCTACTGTGACAAAAATATATTTTTTGTCAAAATGCCAAAATAATTAAAAAATTTTTTTTGTCAACATCAAGGGGATAACATGTTAATTTAAGAGGATTGTTAAAGGGACTCCATTTTTTGTTAAGGGAAGAACATTTTTAAGAGGACTCCACTTTAAAATAAAATTGTTAAGGGAGGGTTTGGTTTTTTTTATTTTAAAATAAGCATGAACTTAATTGTCCCTCGTAACAATGACATCTTCTCCCCCTTCATTGTCGTTCTCTTCTATTTTATCGAAACATACCTTGTTATTTATTAGAAAAAAACCTAAACCCAAATGCCTTGTTGTGTCAAGCTTTTTTCTCGATGCTCAACTGTATGATTTATAGTGGTCTCATTAATTTTACATTATGTTTTCATGCAACATGCCACATGCCACATATTCAGCCCCTACGGTCAAGTTTTGTTCTATGCAGCTTTAGTTTCTGGTTTCTAAATAAAACTATGCATGTTTTTTCAATTAGCATGCACAATTTATATATGCATCATTTCATTTCCTTCTAAATCTTAGTATAAAGTAGTGTGTCAAAGCAAAGTGGGAATTTGTCAAAAAAATAATGAACTCCCTAATTCAAATGATTTGACAAAGCATTTGGATGCTAAATTGAAGAAACAAGGTTTCATCGCACCTGATTGTAGATATGGTGAATCGTGGTTTGAATGCATATCTGCTCTGATAGCTTCAACCATCTTTGTACAAAACAAAATCAAGGTCCAGTTCTACCGTCTCATTATTGGATTTTCAAGTTTTTTTGCATAATTTCATGTTTGTATATCAAAACGTTCGTCTGTAATATAAATGACATAAGCATATTAAAACGGTAACAGAGCATCATTGATTTCACGACAAAAACGGCAACGTAGGGACGTATAGTTTTAGGAAGATTTCAAATTTGTTCAGACGGTGAGTAGGTAGGTAGCGTTTATTATTTTATATAGTCATTAATTAAGATTTAAGTTTTAAGCTATAAGAGAATCATGTGGATAGTATTGGAATTTTTAATTATATTATTAAGGGGGGGCTAACTTATTTTGTCCCCCCTTAACAATTCATCAAAAATTAAAAACTTGCCCCTCCGTTAAAAAAAAAATGGAGTCCCTTTAACCATCCCCTAATTTAATATATGTGGTCCCCTGAAATCATGTCTTTGGTCTATGGTGTATTACGTGACAAAAAACTTTTTTTGTCAGCAGCATTTTTGTAACCGCAGAAGAAATTGACCCATCGATTCCCACCATTGATTTCGAGATCCGCATTCTTTTTCCTCCATTTTTCGGTCGTTGTATGTGCATAGGGTTTTCAGTTCACCGAAGATTTGTAATTTCAAAAACAATCGATCAATGGCACTAACCAACTTTGTCCTCACAGTAGCAGCTGTGAGTGCTGCCGTTCTCCTTCTACGCACAGACGTTAAGCAATCGGCGACAATTTTCCGGCGGAACATGCGCCACATCCGCCACTGGCTTGAAGAGGAATCCAAAACTGCAACCAAGTATAATCCCTCGCTTTTATCTGTTTGGTTCTGACTTTTGTTCTGTAGTCTCAATTTTTAATTTGTTCTGCTTTTAGTTATGCGTAGAGTGTGTTTTATCAGTTGTTAACCGTGATCATTATTTGATAATCGGATAATGTAATAGCAGTGCGTAGTGAGATAACATGATTGATCGGTCTTGTGACCAAACACATTTGTGAAGGGCTCATGTTTTATATATTTGTAGTGCTGCATACGCGAGTAACATGACTATTTAAAATATTTTGGGAATCTAAATGAATTTCCCCTTAATTGGCTTCATATTGCAGCTATGTTATACCTTCATTCTGTCATTATCCAAGATCTGGAATGTTGGGATTCAAAATTCCTGAATTTCGATTTGACATAAGTCGAAATTTCAAATCCTCACAACTGTTCAGTACTTGTATGTACATCCCATTAGCACATGATTGCTTGAAAACATTGACTCACATACTAATGAAAGTCCCTTAAATAACCTTCATGTCCATAGGTTTCAAGTTACAATCTTTTATATTTGTAGCCAAGCAACCAACAGCTCTTTATTCGAAACGCTGATCATTACAACATATGTACGGTGTCTGTTAAAACCAAGCCAGCATATTTAAATTTCACGACCAGTTGTTCGCTGTAATGTATATTAATGTCTGAATTCACATGTCATAGATTCTTAATAATTATTAATAGAATAATTCCACTTTGTGGTTCTATTCCATGGAATGATAAAGTATAATTAGAGCACGAGTATGCTATCTGTCTCAAAAAAAGTATGGATACAGTTTGTTTTTAGCGCCTAACAAAATTTGGAAACTCTTTTGCAAGTAGTCTTATACTTGTAGACTGGATTTTCCGCTTCATATGTGTTTGTATCATTTGTGTCAACTAGTTCTCTAGTTATTTGTGTATCTTATCACTTTAATCTTTCCAGTGATTTGTATTAGAGGCAAACAATGGTTACTGTTATCCATCAAGGAGCGAAGTGGTACTTAGGTTTATGAAATAGAGTGGAATGCATTAATTACTTAAAACTTGAGGATTGTACAAAAAGTAGATAAGGATAAGGTGGTGGAAAGTTAGCATATCATGACTGAATAACTTTTTTTTTGGAGGAAATAAAATCAGAATGTTTGCTACTGTTTTATTTGTGCCATAACTTGTATACATGTACCATGAAGTAGAATATCTGCACAGTTCCATATATCTCATAAAAAGGTACCTCAATATTTCTTACTTGATTGGATTTGTGTTTAAATAACTGCAATTCCAAACCTTTCCAAGTGAACTGCTAATGCAATAGATTATGGCCTTTCATAGGTCAAAAAAAAAAAAAAAAAAAAATGTCTACATGGTATGTTCATTTGATGTTTCAATGGTCTACCAGTTGATATCTTTAATCAAGTTCTTTCTTGTTGATGGTTCTACATTTATTTGTGTTCAGTTGAGCCGTATTCCTTTTAACTGAGTTATTACATCCGTAGTAGGATAGAGGTTGATAGACAATTGGAGTTGTGGAGGCAAAACATTAGAATCAAATGTTTTATGCTTAGCAAAAATAAAAAGAGTATATGAAGTGCTAGTTTGACGGTGTCAGGTCAGAGGATGTAGATGTCACTCTGACCGGATATGTAGTGCCCAAGAGGAAATCATTTCGATATTTAGGATCAATGTTGTAGTATGATGGTGATATTAATGAAAATAATAGTTTCTAAATTTGAGCCGGGTGGATGAAATTGCGACTAGCATTTGATATTCTCTATGACATGAAAATCCAACAAAAGTTTAGTGGAAAGTTTTACAGTACGACAACCAAACTTGAAATGTTGTATTGTAAGAACCCGAAACTTCCCCGGTCTTCGAAGAGAAGTGGAAGAACAGATTGCCTTGAGGACAAGACGAATCAGAACACAAACAGAAGAACATTTCATTGCTTATTACAACAATTCCATCAGAATATAAGAATATTACAGAGTATGAAGGAATAAAATATATTTGATAAATATAAGAGATTTACAAATTACAATGCAGCGGAAAATAATACAAAACACAACTTAAAAGAATATACGGATACAGAGCTTTCCGATTATCACTTCAACTATAAACCAGGATCCTGTGAATATAAATCCGCAAAACCAAAACTACTAGCTGCCCGTAGAAAATAGGGGCACCCAGAGTTTAGGTTAAAACAATAAACTCCAGGTCAGTCATGTGACTGATGTGAGAACTAAAACAGTTATTTAAAACTTCACTTTAAAATCAGATATATCAAGGGACCACGCCGTATGACACGGAACGGGTTTCCTCCCAAGAATACTAGTGTATATAACAAAATAGCGTAATGGTTTTTGGAAAAATGAAGCTATTATAAGACCCAGGTCCCATCACACAATGCAACGCAAGCCGGGGGATAGGGTTTTACCTTATAATAGCCAAACATGCTTGATACGTTAATACAAATCATTTGATACTATTATAAGTGCATAGTGTATAAAACAACTTCAAATATAAATGTATCAATCCTAAACGGCATGGGTACCATATATCATGTCGCCAATACTAGGCTCTACAAGCAAAACCGTAATTGTCACATATTGGAAGTTGGATTTCCATCTGTGAACCAAGGCAAGAGATCGTCCTTACCTAATTCGAGACGCTCTAGCCCGCCTCTCAGGATACAGCTGCAACTGCACCTTGAATCTTCAGGGCTAGTCCACACAGAGTGGATTAAAATGCCTGAACAATGCGTTTCCCCGCCCTATGGGGCGTCAACTGGTCATATCCCGACCAAACTATCGGCCTCGGAACGACCGATATAACCGAGGTGCCTCCTATCCATCATCCACATAAGTAAAATGTCAGGGCGTGCAAAACGCTGACACCACTCCTAGTTAGAAGGAAATGCATGCCCTCCCTGCAGTCCTCTCCCGTTTCTGGTTCACACCGGGCTGTGAAGCTCGCGAATTAACGCTATACAAGGCCACACTATATTAAAGCCGTGCTTTGATCATCAACCACAAGACTCTGCTTTTCAACAGAAGCCTTGATCATTTGCATCTCCGCATGCCACACAGACAATTCACGCTATGCAACCGATGTCTATCAATCACACAGAATGAAATCCGATGTCAGACACACATCCATTTACAAGTCCGTTCTGGGTCTGAACGAAACCGGAGGCATCTTATTCCTCCTCCATATGTCCAATACATGGGAGAGGTCCTCGCATATCCGGTCGATCCCCAAGTACGTTTGGACGATCACCACTTATTACCTTGTCTTGGGCGTACAACCCAATCAAGACATCAGTAATCGTCCAAACGATGTGAAGACCTCTGATCTTCGACCACCGTCTTCATCCTCGACATATCGTCGAATCAGTTATTCAGAATGGGATAAACCTGGTCTTTCTGAATAACTCGCGTATAATAAACAAGTGCTATAAAAAACACAACATACGCCTCATTCCAATCCAGAATATTCCTTTATTCAAATATTCTTATACTTTGGGAAAAGTTCCCATTGATTTTATCAAAGACAAATTCTTTAAATTTATTATTTAATCTTCCTTTGGATATCATTTCAATCTAATTAAAGATGCATTAAAACTTCATTTGGTTTTAATCTTCCCAAAAATCAATATTAACGATTGTTTAACTTGGGAAATCATATCCTGTCTTTAACTGGGTTAAAGAACCAATGTCATTTAAAACACGGTTCACGATAAACCCAAAATCACATTCCACTCTATCAGCCTTTAACCGTAAATTAGCAAGTGAACAATTCCCTAAGTATTAACCCCGAAGGCCGAAAACAACATCAGATCAATGCCCAGGAAACCATTCAACTTAACTAATCTCCAGTTAGTTTCTGATTTTCTTAATTTTATTGGGTCTAAAAACAGTATTATTAAAGATACCATTCACGACAACCCAAAATCTTATTCCATTGTTAATCGGGTTAAAGAACAAGTGTTATTTAAAACACCGTTCACGATAAACCCAAAGACCAATTTCAATTCGATTCCAATTAAATATTAATTAATTGGTATACTTCATTAAATCTAAATAAAAAGATTTAATCTTTTCTCAACTGGGTTCAAGAACAGTGTTAATGAAGACACCATTACGACAAATCCAAATCACATTACATTAATTATGGAATCTTCACGAAAAAACAAATCAATATATAATCGATGTCCATTTCCATATCCGACTAATAATATAAATGGAATAACGGCAAAGCCTTTTAAATTTCACATGTATTAACAGTCTTCCTCCATAGAATTTCATTTCGATTATTATCAATCGAATTCCATTCAATTCCAATTTAATATATTAAATTGGAAAACGTTACTTTGGAAAATCCCTGTTAAATCTTAATAAAAAGATTTATAAATTCTAAATCACATTTCACTGTAAATCGGGTTGAAGAACGAATGTCGTTAAAAACACAGTCCACAATAAACCCAATTCACATTCCATCAGTCTCTAACCGTAAATTAGTAAGAGAACAATTCCCTAAGTATTAACCCCGAAGGCCGAAACCAACATCAGATCAATACCCAGGAAACCATTCAACTTAACTAATTTCCAGTCAGTTTCTAATTTTCTTAACTCCATTGGGTTTAAGAACAGTATTATTAAAGATACCATTCACGACAAACCCAAAATCCCATTTGATATTAAATACAAGACTCTGAATAGAAAATATATCGGCTTATATTCAATATCAAATACTACAACCAACAAATATCGTATTGGAAATAACGATATAAGTATATCTTTCAAATCTCCATAACAATGTCTGTATAATCACGTAATCCAATATCGAAATATTCTGAAGACAATTTCGATTCAAATCCATTCCAATTTATATATTGGAAATTCTGATTATTTTTAAAACCATTTCAAATCCAATTTATTTATTTAAAATTATTGGATAATAATTCTAGTTAATAACTAGTTCATTTCGATAAAAAACTATTTTTATCTTTTCAAATATGGGATTTTCCATCCCAATTCTTTCCAAATCATTTCTTATTATTTTACACTAATTATTGATATTTTAAATAATCTTATCAAGGCCCGTACAGTCAATTTCCATAAATGACCATCGAACTGCACTTACATCGACCTTTTCCAAATTTGATTTGGACATAATTCCAAATCCAATTGTTAGATTTCAAATCTCTAATATTCGTTAGAAAGTTTTTTTCGATACGAACCCAACGGTTCCGGTTTTAGGAGAATCCGACGGTCGGATCTCCCGTAATGTCCATTCGAAGTCAATGGTCGAAATTCGCGAACTGCCGCAGCGCGACGCGTTCTATTCAGACCATTATATTATATATATAATTTATATTTCGTCGATTTCTTTTAAAATGTATTTTATAAATCGTTTTAAATTCGTTTTCAAAACGATTTCAACTTCATATTCAATTTCAAATCAAAATTGAATATTCCATATCATCGATATATAAATGATAATATTTTCAAAACATTAGATTTCGAAATCATTTCTTTTCGATATTCATTATAAAAATGAATAAAATCGATATAAATATCGTTCACGTCAAAATGGCGTTAATCTAATCAACACGGTTATATATATTTAAATATATTCGTGTTCATCCCAAATCGGACAACAAAATCATATTTTGATCTTTTACCGAATATTGTTTTAAAATATTCGTTATTTTAAAATATTCTTTCTTTCTAAACTGGAATCAGACACAGTCAATTACCATATAATTTGATTATATGGATTTCATACAATACATGTATACAACAACAGTGATAAATAATCATCCATCATTCAAAGTGCATTCTACACTGTATAAGTATTAAATATAAATATTTAACGCTTATAATAGTCTGTCAACCAATCGATTGACATACAACTATTGAGATTAGTGTATGTCCAATATCATCCCAATACCCGTGTGGGGTTTCAATCAACAAATAATGAATTTTATTTGTGCAGTTGGACGATGTGTAAAATTTATCGTCCCAATCCATATCAGTAAAATTGGTGTACATAAACAAATCGTCTGATTTGTAAATGAATATTTATTTTATTCATATACCCGTTAAAAATTATATTTTTAACGATAAAACATTTATTCGGTTCACTTACACAATAAAAATGATATTTTTATTATTCTAACATATTTTAGAAAATTTTGGCGGCATAACGGCGCGATATCAAAATGGGTAATGTCTAGCATTACCTCTCTCCTGATATTGGCTCGCGCCATATACATATAACAATTCTAATCAATTCATTTCACCCAAACAACCAACTTCAACCAAATAATCTAATCAACCAAACCAAACAATCAAAGAAGTCGTCCATGGTCTGTGGACGACGGGGAACAGTTCATATATGCAGTTATAAAAATAAATAACTGTATAAGAAAATATGGTGAGGAGTTCTCACATTTGTGTTCCACTCCGCCGTTTCATTTCTGAATTTCAGAACAGTCCTGACTTGCCTGAAATTCCAACGCAATCTTCTTCACGCTATTCATAGTAAAAATCACATTTTTATTTCAATCCTAAAAATTATATTTTTACTTTGCTAAAAATTATATTTTTAATACTCTACATATATAAAAATCATATTTTTATAACGCTACTATATAGGTAAAAATCATATTTTTAACCCGATGTTTACATTATAAAAATCACATTTTTATATCACTACTACATATATAAAAATCGGATTTTTAGCCAACTAAAAATTATTTCTTTGTATGACCATTTTATAATTAGCATATATAATCTAAAAATCATATTTTTCTCTTTCTAAAAAACATTTATGTCATTCACTAGCTAAAAATCATATTTTTAATCTTGCCAAAAATATTTCCTTCATACGATAAAAATCCTATTTTTGAACTAACCAAAAATGATATCTTTACATAACTAAAAATCATAACTTTATGTAATTAAAAATAATAACTTTATGTAATTAAAAATCATGATTTTATATAAATAAAAATCGTAACTTTATGTACTTCATACGTCAAAAACCATAGAAGCTTTAAAGCGGAGAAAACTCACATATTTTCTATCGTTCAGATTTGCTGTTTTGGTTCCAGAATTTGCAAACGAGCTCCAATCTTCACATCATCTTATTTTCTAGCTTATACGCGCCATTTCGGACAACTTTCGCCTAGTGATCTTCATTTCAAAAATATGCCATTTCGCCGGAAATCGCGAAAAGACAGTATTTGGACAACAAACTTTGGACGCGTTTTCCCGACAGCTTCGCAATCCAAAATAGGACTATCATATATCAAATCGAAGAGAAAATCGTGCTCTTCGAATTTGGTAATATGGAGTTTTGGCTAGAATTGCACCGTTTAAGAGTTATTGGTGAAATAATGACATGGGGTTAAATGCAAAACAGGAATTTTTGTGAAGAATGAATTTTTGGTGAGGGGGGGGGGCACGGTCGGAGCTGGGTGGCTAGAGGGCGGCAGTGGACCTGATTGGACGTGGGGGAGGTGCAGGTGGCGGCGCTAGTGCAGTGGGGGCCCACGGCGGCTAGGGTTTGCAATTTGGGGATTAGGGTTTGCAATTTTGAAGAGAGAAAAAGGAGGAGAGAGAGGAGAGGAGGAAGAGGAGGTCGACGGTGGTGCGGAAGGGGGGGCGCTGCAGCGACGGGTTCCTTTCTCTCTTTTTTCACGATGAATGAAGATGGAGAGGAGAGATAAAAGAGGGTTGACTAAATATATAATTATTTAATTCCAAAAAGTTACTTTTTATTCTAACTCCAAATCGAACCCAACGACTGACTTCTCTAGCTAATTACCCACATTCCGGACACAATGAGATATGTCCCATAAGCCAATTCGACTGTTTCCATCCGTTTTTCTTAAAATTAAAATATGAATCAATATATTGAATTTTAACGTACATTTTAATTTACTGGGGCCACATACTGACTTCAAAAATTTCATAAAAATATTTTCTAGTTTCGTATTGACGATACGGTTCTAACAAAACTAATTTCGTCAAATTTGAAGGCCGTTTGAAAAATGACCATTTTCTGGTCGATCCAAATTGACTAAAACTGTCAAAACACGTTTTCCTTTGCCACGCTCACATATTAATCCTAAAAATTATGAATTTTGGAATCTAGTAATAATTTGACATTCCGGATCCAACAAAAGTGATTTCGTTAAAAACAGAGGTCGTTTGCAAAATTTCCATTTTTAAGGACCAAAATTCTATAGCGATTATTCTGAATTTTCAGTTGGACATAACTTTCTATTACCGCTATGAAATTTGGATTTTTCAGATTCGTTGGAAAGATATTTTCAAATAGATTATAATATTTTTGGTTTCGCTAAAATCCGGTTTATTTTGAACCCTGTACATTCATTTGAAAATTGAAATCAAAATTTCAAACTATCACGCCATTTTCAATTCCATTTATAATTAAAATAAAATATTTATATTCTAACGTCGATTCAAATAAATATATACGTTCTAATTCTATTCAAAATAAATTTCTCGTCGTTATTGTTTAAAATAATTCATTTTAAATATTCAAAATTCATTAAAATTGCCAAAATAAAAATTTTAAATTGGTTCGGATTTTCCGGGTTGTTACATGTATGATGCAGAATTTTAGTCTACTAAAAGACAACACGTTCAGTAGATAAGTGTAGCAGAGATGCGATAAAGCTGTAGTCATATAAAATGAGATCGAATTATAAATGATGATATACGTGATAAATTTGGAGTAGCACCAATTGAAGAGAAGCTAGTCCAATACCGTTTAAAATGATTTGTGCATCTCCAATGGAGGCCTCATGAGGTACGTATGCATGTTGAAATTATACGCCACATCGAATGCTCAAAGAGAAGTAGGAGTCAATCAAGGGTGATATGGAAGGAAGTAGTAAAAATGGATTTGACGAGTTGAAATATATCTGAAGAGATGGTGTCGAACAAGAGCTCGTGAAAGTTAGCATTCCACGTACCTGAACCACGAGTTCATGATTGGTTTAGGAATAATGTTACAAGTTGAAGATTTCAGGACTAGTGAATAAGAGTCTAAGCCGTGTTTGATCTTTGGTCTCTATTACCACAAGTGTCATTATTACTATCACTATTATCATGGTTTTCTTTTTTTTGTTTTATTTATTAGTATTATTCTTTTTTTTTACTTTATTTTATTTTTATTCTCACCTTAAATTCATTATTGTTATTTTTTTTTAAATTTGACATTGTCATTTGATTTTGGGTTCCAACTCTTGGCGATGCCAACTTGTTTGGGAATAACAACTTAGTTGTTATTGCTGCTGCATCCGTGCGTTTCATTATTAGTTTGGTATTCACCTTTTAAAAAAGGACAAATTTTCCAATCAGGCTTGTTTCTGAAACAATTTCGCGTTTAGGGCTGGTTTGAAAACTTATTATCAAACAGGGCTGGTTTCCGCCCAGTCACCGATTTTTGTAACTGCCAGAATTTGGCGCAACTCAAAGTTGCGCCTATTTTTTTTTTTTATTGGGCGCAACTGAAAGTTGCACTCATATTACTTTGCAAAGTTTAAATGGCTGAACAGCCTTAATATTTTCTTTCATATTATATGGGCGCAACTTTGAGTTGCGCCCATATAATTGCAAAAGTTAAAAGGCAGTAGCCTTTATTTTTTTTCTTACTATATGGGCGCAACTTTGAGTTGCGCCCATATTAAAAAAAAAAAATCAGTTACACAATCGGTGACTTGGCTGCTGACTGGGCAGAAATCAGCCCTGTTTGGTAATAAGTTTCCAAACCAGTCCTAACCACGAAATTGTTTCAAAAACAAGCCTCATTGGAAAATTTGTCCTTTAAAAAATTTAGTCTCATGTACCTGTTATCTTTGTTCTATATTTTGAACTTGTCGTTGCCAGTTTTCACCTTCTAGGTTGGTTTGCATATTAGGTCCCAACCCCTGTTTAAATGTTTTCAGTACGTTTGTTAAGCCCATTTGTTTCTCAAGGAGAGAAGGTAACTCTCTACTGCTGCTGATCATATGAGATGTTTATGTTGAGGTTAAGTGAGTTTGTGAAGCCAAGCTAAGCATGCTCTGTAGAAAATCTTGCTTAGCAAATTGATATATGTGCAAGACAAAAGCATCATATTATGCTATTAGTCATGATGCTCATGCAGCGTGTGTGTTTGTGAAGCCAAACCAGTTTGTGCCTCATTATAATGTGCGAATGATTTTGTCCTTTGGCTATTTGGTTGTGCATCATCAAGGTTTTAGATCTTTGATAAAAAATATTCACAATTCCCATCTTACAAGGTTTAAAGTTTTATTTTAACATTATATCAGAATAACAATGCAATTACGGTAGAAAAAATATTAAGAAAGTCAATGAAGTAACTTAGATTGTTGTTGCTTTGTGATTTTGATATGATACATTTGTTGTTTTAATACTACCAATTATGTGGTTTTTTGGGGTACAAATAAAGAAAAGCTTTGAAAATAAAAAAAACATGAGTAAATTCACTAAATGCATAACTTATCTTGTAGTTGGTTGATTGCGGAAAATAATTTATTTTTGTGTTTGCAATAAAGCCATCCAACCAAGATGTTCATGGATGATACATAACAACTTAGATATCAGATGATATTTGGGTTGAGATTTGATATCTTTTAGAGAATAATGCGAGATGAGATTAAAATGAGATTTTGTGCTGTACGGTGAATGAAAAATATAATAACAATTAAAATGCAAGTTGAGATCATGCCACTATGATATAATATGTTATGAGAAAAAGATAAAATAAAATAAAGATTTGTATTTCTTTCCCAGTCCGCATGGAATTGCAGTATTAAGCAAACACAAGCTGTAACACTTAGTTTTATCCACTGTGTAAGTTAAAATTTATACCCTTTTTTGCATTGTTGAAGAGACTTCATTTTTGGATTCAATTTATTTTATTTAGGAAGGTGGAATTTTAAGGGTACTCTGTTATGTAACGACTGTCGGAACAAAGCTCCCTCTATTCCTCCTAGTGCTCACGCATATGAGTTGTCACACATCCTTGTCACACGCATACTCTACCTAAAAAAATGTTATGGGAGTGGGGGGCCTGGGGGCTTCACCCGAATAAAATAATTTAAAATTCTACAATTGATGCAAAGCAAAATTGGCAACCCATCAAAAAATAAAGAAAATAATGATGGTGATTCATCATAATCATTTTCGACGGCGTAGGACCCAAAAAAAGTGTGAAAAAGGGCAATTGGTCACCAAAAAACCTAAGGTAGCTACATTTCTTTTTTCTGTTAAGGGTGGCAAATTCTTTTGTATACCTTTCACAATGAAAATGATTCCCTATCCAATTTTGGAGTTCCTTTGACAATGCTCTTTATTTTGTGGTGAAAAGTTATACTTGCAACACTTTGTGTTCTTAAATAAGTGGTTGCCTTTAGAGGTTGGTGGTTCACATTGTCAAACAAGAAATTGGGTAGAATTTATAGAGGTGGATATGATGTAAAGATATGTATTTCATTAATTTAATTCGTTATTATCAGATTTAAGGATTATTTATATAATTGGCAAGTAATAATTAATTAATTTCCATGATGAAAGAACAACCCAGTTCAAATACAACAATGATAGAAAATTTAATCAATATGCAAAAATGATAAATTCAAATACAAATATAGATCAATATCAGCTTGCAGCAACCAACACATTTTTAATTTCATCATGAGTTGCGGTAATCTGTTGTGCATATGGTGAACCGGTACCATCATGCATATGTTGACCTCGTTCATGACGATTTTCCGCAGAATTATATGGATGCTTGCTTGGACAATTTCTTCCAAATTGGGATGTGAACTGTTGTAGTATATATATACATATATATAATTTGGAATAATACAAGTCAGAAGGACAAAATTTTCTTGTTTTTCAAATTTACGTATTTGCTTGTCTCGTAACTGTTGAATTTCCCAAATTTCATATGGCCTTTGATGCCATGCTCAAACTTGAGTACTAAAAATTGAAAATTTCATCATGTGATTTTTGGAACATTGGGATCTGTTGGAAATCTGGAATATGATAGCATTCATTGCGAAAAAGTGGTAAATACTCATTTTTAATCTTGTATCCTGAATTTACAAGATAATATTTGTCGATTGGATGATGTGGAGAAGTTTGAATTTTTTTTCGATACCATAATTTAACAATCTAGTATATGGGCAAAGCCTTTCCAACTAGCTACTGTAAACTTGAATGTCAATCAAAATGAACAAATATCTTTCTACCTATGAATGCCGCCAATTTATCCGGTGTTAACCCTGACAGGAACGTGTGTTCCAATAATTCCAACATCATTTTTGAAAGAAACGGCAAAAACCTATGTCATCTCAGTAGGAATAATGTTGAAATATGTGGTTTCAATGATTATCTTCGACCATGAGTAAACACTATGTAGGACTTTGTGCATGCAAACATTTTACCCTGCTGCAAGCTGGATAAATTTCGCCTAGCAGTGCAATGACCAATCGTACACATAAATATTCCAATTGATTTAGAAATTTGTATATGTGTAGTGGCAGTTAAGCCGTACAGGGTAATAAATTGCAATGATGTTTGAAGCAACGAACCTTCATTCAAAAAAGATTTTGTCGTTTTACATGTACATTGCGAACATCCGTCTGTGTACAAAGAGAAATGGTATGAAATATAAGTTTCTCGTTGAACTTCATTTAACATTACTGCAATGTAGTATCGAGATCAATGCCGTACTCATCTGAATAGGTGTATATACCATCAGTACCTTATTGCTTGTGTTTGCAGATTTTAAAATTTGATTTTCTTCAAAAATAAAATGATTGAAATTGTATTTAAACATTTCGTGATATATCTATAGTGATAGAGGAAATTTGGGATGAGTGAGAGAGTGAGGGAAGGAGAGCAAGAATTTATAGAACAATTTTAGGTAATTTTTGCATCCTAGAAAACTTTTCACTTTTTAGCGAACAAACGCTTCATGCCAAAATGATGATGAAAAGTTTACGCTTTACGTAAAATGACCCATTTCCGATGTAAGCTGCTTTAACGCTATTTCTTTAACCTTTTTTGTGAGCTTTGTGTACGAGAACACAACCTTTGTTTTCTTTCTCTACTGTTAAGTGAGAAATTATAATCAAGTTTGTAAGTACCTTAGGTAAAAGATTGTACATTTGGAATTTTGTCAAAACATATATCAGAGTGGTTGAACAGAGTCGAAAAATTGGTGTAAGTTAGTCAATTTTCACGGGAGAAGGGAAATAAGCGACTTTAGACAGCATGTCCCAAAATTTATTAAATTATATACATCGGATCTTCCACCTTAGGCAAAAACACCATAAATTTTTCTCAATTGTTGCATGTTGCACTTTATATTTTTAGTTCTATCAATAGATTAGAAAAAATGATTGTTTTAGATGATTTTAGTTACAAAAAAAAAAAAAAAAAAAATCATAATTAATTAAGACAAGCATCCTTGTCTTAGCCGGTAAGAGCACATGAGCAGGATGCAAGAGGTCATGGGTTCGACGCCGTTAGACCCCTTTGTCATGATAGTGTGGTTCATACTATCCAAGTTTGTATATAAAAATGCCCAATTTAAAAAAAAAAAAAAAAAAACATTATTAATCACAGATTCACAATGTCCGTAATTACTAAATATATAATTGTTACAGTTTTCAAAAGAGAAAATACATATGTTCAGCATTATTCGACAATAAAGAGGAATGCAAATTATTCAAAAAACATGGAATATAAGACAGTTTTCAAAAGAGAAAATACATATGTTCCGCATTATTCGACAATAAAGAGGAATGCAAATTATTCAAAAAACATGGAATATAAGTGGAAATTTGTTTTTACGTAAAAAATACATGTAATGAAGGAAAAAGGAACATACATAAATGAAAATTTCTGGAAAATCTGCACTTCTCAAAACCAAAAATTGAGATTTTGGTTAAGCCCGGTTCGGTCTTGGTTGGAATTGAAACAAAGAAAATCTATTTCGTTGGTGAGATGCATAAAAGTCTAATTGAAATACAAAAACTAGTATTTCTTCGAAATAATGGAGGAATAATGAAAGAAAAAGCTAAAAAAAGAGGGCAATTGGAAAGAATTTATAAGAAAATAGAATAAATAATAAATCTGAATTCATGACAGCAGAAATTCTTTGTCAGTTTGTTGATCTTTGATTTGTTTTTCTGCAATCCCTGATTTTTGTTTATGATTTTTTTTAAAATAACATGAAGATAAAGAAAATGAGTGAAGAAGATGAGAGAAAACAACAAAGGAAAAGAGAGTGAAGTTGTGACAGAACGAAAAGCAGAGGGGAAAAAAAGGAGGGAAATGCGTACAACTATCATAGTTGTACCATATCATTGGATTAAATTTCATATATTATATTAATAAGCAAGTGAATGGATATAGGAAAAAATGACCTGCTTTTGTATATGTGTACAATTGCATTACTATTTCTTTTTTGGCAAGGCACATTAATATTTCTTTTAAACTCAAGTTTAATTGTTATTTTAGAAAAAAAAAATATATACAAGTTCTCTAGTTCCACAAGTTCAAAACACATAATTTCTGTTAATTTTTTTTCTATATATTGATACCAAATCAGAAACTTTCAAAATTTGTCGAAACTTCCAAAATCTTTAGTGACCGACACAAAAACTGAGATTTTAAACCTTGCTAAAAACACACGGGTAAAATATGAAACAAACATGTAGATTGAATATATCTTTAAAATCTTATTGTGAATTAAAAATGTCAAATATTTTGCAAGAAAAAACATACGAAATAGCCAAGTTTTCAATACCTTTTTATAGTTCAAGCTGCTTACATTTCAAAAACAAAAATATTCATGCAAGAACGCAAATTATCTTTAGTAAATCGGAGTATAACTAAAAAATTACCCTACACGTACAGAAAAATATTGTTATCGGTAATCTTAAAATCTTATGGTTTGAATCCATTTCAATTCAGAATTTCCCCATTTATGATTTGATTTACATTTCAATTCAAACCCAGTTTAAATTGCATTTCAGAAAAGTCATTCAGTCTATTATGATCTATATAAGTACTTGATTGATTCACAAATTCCAATTTTTTATGTTTTCTAAACAAAATTTCGGAGCAAAAGAGAAAAATTGAGTTTTAAGGTTTATGTGTAAGCTTTGGCATCAAAATCGATTTGAAAGTATGTACAAATCCTAAAACATGAATAATTTGAATTGCGATTATGATTCCAATTTTGAAAATCCCATTTCAATTTAAACTTTGAACTTTATGCTTTATGATTTGAATTCCTTTTTGAAAACTTTGCTGAAAATAAAAAACGGACAAAACAAATTATATTTAAAAGTTGCATGCATTTTGAGCTTTTCAGAGATATAGATTATTTTAGGAAAAAATGTTTTTCCAAACATTTGAAATGTGAGTAAAAGTTGCATAATTTATATACTACAAATATATACAGCAAAAAAGTTCATATTTCACAATGTGTATGCTGGGCATTTTCCAAAGTGCAACTAAAATTTGAAATAAATCGCGAAATATAGGTGGCTGCAAAATTAGCTATTAAATATAAATTCAAACGTATTTCACGCAAAAAAAAAAGAAAAAAAAAACACAATTCGCTCACTTCTGAAAAACAAAACATTTGTCCTTTTTTTCCTTGTAAGGACAAGCCAGTTTATATAGAGGCCCTTTCACTTTGTATAAATAAAATTAAAAGGTGAGGAAAAGTTTCTCAGAAGCTTCAGCACATATGCCTACAAAACAAATCACAGGATGCACTAGGCAATCACCCTCGAACTCACAATACCCTAGAACCGAGCCAAATATTTAGCAAGCTCACATCGACCAAACTATAGCAAATGCTTCCACCGTGGCGGAATCACAACACATAGCTACAAATACTGACCAAACTAAAGCAAAAGCATCACACTATGACAAATTAATTGCAGGATCCCGTGAACCATCGAGTCTTTGAATGCAAGTTGCACACGAGGCCATTAGGTCGAGTGCATGTTTGTTGATGAGACCTAGAAGTTACACAAGACAACAACAGTAACATTGTCTAACTTGACTGACAAGGTAAACGTCAAGCTAGGAGACTGAATAACCACCAAACGCAAAGCTAGAGTCAAATAATGTTATGAGAGAAGCACAGTGTGCTAGAGGGGAGAAGAACCGAAAGCAAGAGGAACCGCAATCGTATTGAAGTACCACAAGCAAAATCAAAGGAGATCACCTCCGTTGTAGAGCAGTTGCCAAGGGTCCATTGAAATTGTGGAAGAATGACTGGGCTTAAGCTCTGGAAACAAATTCATACACCAAAAGCAGAAAGCTTTAGATGAATCTGGCTGAAAGTGTATCAACGCTTCCGGAGACCAAGCAGTAAGACCAAGCAAAACAAAGCCTTTTTTGACATTGATACAGAAGAGACGCCGAAAAGCTATCTGCCTCTTC